>JAYESA010000001.1:15000-2730000 GCA_036927795.1 Iris macrosiphon | reverse complement strand
ACAGACTGTAGAAATTAGAGGCCCATATCCCTATTTGGTCAACTGACGACTTAGACAAGGAGTTAGTATGACAACTGTAGAGACTGAAGAGTCTTATCTTTTTGTGACCTTGAATTATTGTGTACCTTTTGTCATCATAATCTAGCGTACTTATATTTTTTGTACCACCTTGACTTATGCTGCTATTTTATAGCCTAGTTTTACAAGCTTATTCTTTTATCGAGCTTGATCATGATATTGTATTATTGGGGACGCCTACTAATACACTGTCTAATCAGAATCAGTATATTAAGGTCTAGCTAACCTTAGTACATTTAGTTCGCCCTTCGTAACACTACTTTATGTGGATTGAGATATTTAGTTGACTAGTAGACATATATATTTGCCCTATAGATATGTCAGAGCACATCATATCAAGTACATAACTGTACCGATGTGAGCATGCAAATAAGAAAATTACCAAATAGGATTTTAATCCACAACTGCCTTGACAATTCCTATTTGAATTCTTTAAATGCCTTGATTCCCACACTTCTATTCTATTGCCTTCCCCTTGAACTCCTTATTATTGCTTTTCGTCTTCCCTTATTTCAAAAAAACGAAACCTCGTGCTTGGTATAAGTTGATACACTGATAAGTACTAGATATACCCTATAGGCTAATCATATGACTTGGTGACTTCCTTTATAGTCGATTAAGGACATATCATAGATGATAGGTTTGGTGTTAAAACTTTGAGGATTAAATAATATGATTAAATAATTTGAGAAATAACTTTCTTAGATGTATAGCCTTAGATGGTTGATAGGTAAATTCTAAGTTGGGTAGAAACCGTACTTGTTAAAACTTGAGGAGAAATTCTTTTAGATAGTGATCAAGTAAGATTAGATAGAGAAATCCTACCCTATTTTAATTTCGAGGACGAAATTATTTTAAGTTGGGTAGATTGTAAACCCCCACACCCGAAATTAGGCCTACTTGGCTTAGATAGTAAAACTAGGTCTAGTTTGAACCCAATTAGAATTAGAACACGGTATTTTATTTAATTATACAATATTTTATATCGCCTAGCGCACCTTACCGTTGCTTCGATAATTGGAGCACTACACTAGCCATTTCCTATCTACAAATTTCATAACCTTGTCCTAGACATGCCCGCCTACCATTCTGACCTCAGTGTAACTTATAATTATGATTTCTTGTGCTACATTTTAGTCGCATGACTTTCGTCGCAGACGTTATTATTTAATTCTAAATAAAATATGACTTTGTACCCTTGTGCGTTCCAATCAAAATTGGAGACACAATCTTGACCGTTTTATGCAACCTAAATTTTATTAATATTTTATACTGTATCCTTTATGAACTTGATACTTGTGTCGTACCTAATTTTAATCCCATGTACTTCTAATTAATTCCAGAACATCATGTGCACTAATTTTAATCAATTAAACCCAATTTCGATCTTTGTGAAATTTTCCTAATTGTTGGGCACTTTTATGCAAAAACGTATTGAGGTGTCCCCACCATTGGATAATACATGAAGAAATCCAACTTTCCCCTTCATAGGAATTTTTTCCATAATTTTTCGGAATGTGCAACGCGCACATCGCCCTTCTATTTAAATTCTAGCCTTGTATTTAATTAATGCAAATTATAGCCCTCCAACATCCCCATGTGAGCCCAAGGCCCCAATTCCTAGAGATATTGACCAAGTCAAACCTTGTTAGGTCAACCCAACACCATGTATAAATACCTCCATTTATTTTTTTCCCTAAAACCTAAAACCAAACCAAAATCTCCTAGCCGACAACTATTCATCCCCTCCCCCATCCTTGTTCAGCACCTTCCCCGGCCATCCCCCTTCACCGGAGTCCGGCAAGCTGACCTTCTCTCCCCTACGCCTGCCTTCCTCCTCGACCGAGCCACCCGGCTATACCTCGCCACACCACCGAAGCCCTCTCGACTCGCCGGACGAACACCAGCAGCATCTCCCTCGTCGTCTCCTTCATCACCACCCCCAGCTTACCTCTTCTTCTCCTTCCCCACGACTGGAGTCGGAGCCCAGCCACCCTGCCTCATCGGACCACCACCTGCTGTACGACCTTCATCTCCTCCCTGCTCCCTCCTCTTTTCTCTGCCTGCCCAGCAAACCACCACCACCATCGTCTTCGTTCCTCTTATGCCGGAATCGAACCACCAGCCTTCCTCTTTACTCCGTCTGAGGACACCCGCTGCAGTCGCCTACCTCGACCGCCACTCTTCCCTGTCAGCCTCCTTCTTCACCACTCCACGTCCTCCAACCCGACCACTTCCCCGCTGTACCTCGCCGGACTTCGGTCATCTTCCTCCCACCATTGATAGCCACCATAACTTCACCACCTCCCTGTTCCCTTTCTCCCTCGATGAACAGCCCATCCCCCACCACGACCACCACCCCACAGCCTCCTCTCCTCCCTGTCCTCCTCCTCCTGCTGGCCGGACTCCCCCCACTGGCCGGACCTGCCCTCCCCCTGGCTGGAGCACCTCCATTACCATCACCATCATTTTTATATTCACCTTCACCATCTTTTTTACCTTGATCACCACCACCATCATCGTAGCCATCGTCGTCATCATCACCTCCATAGTCATCGTCGTTATCATCGTCATCACCATCGCCGTCATTGCCGACATCGTCATCATCCCTATCATCATGATCATCAATATTATCATCATCCCTATCATCCTCATCCATATAATCATCATCATCTCATTATCGTCATCATCATCATCTCATCATTGTCATCATCATAATCTTATCATTGTCGTCATCATCATCATTAGCATTATCGCCATCACCATCATCCATATCATCCTCGTCATCACCATCATCCGCATCATTATCATCTCATCATTGTCATCATCATCATCTCATCATTATTAGCATCATCGCCATCACCATCATCCACATCATCCTCGTCATCACCATCATCCACATCATCATCGTCTCATCCCCATCATCCCAGCCACCATCTACAGCATCCTTCTCACCTCATCACCTAATCACCATAGTCATTATCACCCTTAACCATCACCCTTAGCAACCTCAATCATCGTCATAACCCTCGTCATCGTCGCCATCATAGACCCGTCACCCTTGCCAGACAACCGTAGCAGACACCGCCAATTCCCGTGCCTGTGTACGCTGACCCCGAGGATCTATTGGATTGTTTCTACGCGGCTTCTGGAGCAGGCTATTGGTACTACGCAGCTTCCTTGCCAGGCAAGTATACCTTGCCTTGTTGTACTGTTTAAATTCTGTATTATTAGCTGTATGTTTATTTATTTTAAACTGTACGCGTCCGAGAGAGACTCGGGTGCAGTCAACGAAGACGTTGACGTTAGGACTTGTATCTGACCTAGTGTCTAGTGGACCCACCTAAAGTTGTGGAGTTATTGGTATGACTCCCCAGGCCTTGACATATTTCTTACACGTGTTGTGAGTCTCATGCAGGGCACGAACTTGCGTATGCGGTTGGCCACCTGTACGTGTAGGTCGTACGACGATTAGGGTATAACAGCTAATAGTGTTGCATGTTAGAGACTTAGCAGTTATTAGTAGTCAGAGCATAGACTATTGTAGTACGAAGGTCCAATCTTTGTCCTTGTTTGGTTGTGAGGTTGCACTATCGTTCTAACAATAGACTATGAGCCAGAGTTACGATATCGATACTTGCACTCCGTCTCGGTGTAGTAGCTACTGCGTGTTGTGGATACAACATGCATAGATCATTGGACGGGGAAGACAATTAGTAGGTGTATGGGACAGACATTTGGTTGTCGTAGTTTCAGAGTAAACTACGGGGCCGTGAGCCTCAGTGTTACCCGGTTATGGGCCAGTGTTACCCGGTTATGGGATCAATGTTGCCCGGTTATGGGAGTATATGCTTGTCGATACATCCGGCAGAGCTTACTAGCTGCGCGCTATCATGATCGGTGATATAGTCAGCATATACATCTGGCATCCAGTTTACAGCTAATGCCAGATACTTAGCCTCTGGCTCGATGCTATGCTTTATGCCTTTTACCTACCCATACGTACCAAGGTTGTCTTCAAAGTGCATATCACTTAGTTGGTTAGGTCACCCTTGAGTTTTTATAGTATTTACTTTATGGCATGCTTTTATGTATCTTGTTATGTCCCTCTGAGGACCTGGCCCTTTCCAGGTGTATTGTTCATGAGTATTCGCAGGAGCGCAGATCCGGACTTGTTACGTATATCGCGACGAGGTCTTCTCTTTGAGCTATGATTTTTAGTTGAGATTCTTATATTGCATTTATCTTGTTTATCTATATTCTGGTTCGGTAGTGGATTTGTTTCCATCCGACTACCATCATTAGATACTTTATATTGAGATCTAGTTATAGATATTGGTTATTCATTTATATATGATTTATGTGGATGAGATTTAGTTATGCCCTGTGACATATATGTTTACCACTTGTGAATTATTATTCATATTACAGCGTACGTGTGTTATGGTTTCCATATATTGGAGTGCCATATTCATACATTTGGCATGCTTACGTATCCTGGTCCTACGTATTTTGGTACTGGGGCGTGACAAATTTCTAAGTTTCAGTCCAAGTGTTCAAGCCATTACGTGTGTTCCATATTATTAGGTATGAAGGAGTAGAGGAGAAGGGACAGAGCCCACTCACAAAGTCTTATTCCATTAAGCACCCTGCCTTATCGATATGGCCGATCCCTTGAACTCGTGGTCCGATGCAAAGCATGATCTACTCAATTGGTATTACCGTACGAGCAGGCCGTGCTCTCTAAATCAGCTGACCGATCAGACTAAGAAAGACGACATTATCGCTCCAATCCTGTTATCTCAGTACTACTCTGAACGAACACCTGAATCCATTGAACTCCGCTAGCGATCTGCACATAAAATCAACTCAAATAAATACTTGTTCCCAAATCTAACAAATCAAAATATAACCAGCTATTGGCTTATTCGACCTGACTCAGCGTAATGCACCGTGCGGTTATGGGGCATTACATAATATACCACTTAGAATCAGGTTTGCCTTGAACCAAATTAGTATCCATTCCTTATCGCATGTTGCTTGCCCAATTCATAACTCTGTTCCATACAACTCACATTCTCCTGATCCAGACTCAGCATCTCGCTTCGTGCTGAACGCTCGTACAAATTCTAGATTATTACATTCTCCTTGCAGCTCAATACGAATTCCTTATATCGCTTTGTTTGGATCATATACATATTTAAGCATTCCTGAAATACATGCATTTCAACCGAGCTTAGTAATAGCGAATTTGGACAAGTTACAAGGGTATTTTTATGTCTGAGGCATTTATTCACTTTACTCCCAATAAATCAATCTTGATGTTTCATTCCATAACTCATTCGCACAAGCGCTATCCTCAAATACGATGATTTTCACTGACGATCTTCCCACCTGACTCAAATTAGTTCGTGTTCCAACTCAATCCATTCGACTAGTCCGAATCCATACTAGCACCGTCCAAACTCAACCAAACTCTAGCATAACTTCAATCGCATAATGTTCTGCAAGCACCATCTTTAAATATTATCTTCTTCCCTGAACGATCATCACAACTGATACTACCCCAGCTAGACGACTTACCCAAATATCAAACTATGCTCTTAGATCAGCTCAGCCCAACACCTCTTCCTTAATCTTAATACCTCACTGGGTGAACATCTATATTGGGGTTTATGTAATCCACAAAGATTTTGCTGCCATGACATAGGGATAGTGTCGCCACAATTTCAATGTGGATACACTCGCCATAATTCCTAGGTCGCGTATGGAATAGTTCTTCGAGCTGCTTCCACTGCCTCGAAGCACAGGATATATGAGAATGTATCCCAGACTAAGTTCCAATGCATCTTGTAAATCTGAGGCACATTTGTCCCTTCCAGTATTGCAAGGATTTGATCTAAATGAGCCGTTGCTTTAACTTCACAAGCTAGTTTCACAGTCGTCAATTCATATGAATGATATTCCTTTTCGGGACACGATGAGTCAGAGGCGATGCTATCTTCAAAAATCTGTGACTCCGAATCTCATCAGTTGACTTAGGCTATTTTTACCATTGCTTCGATCTTTCGACTGTATCTTCAGCTAAAGGCCATCACAAGTATCTCTCAAATCCAACACTCAATCACTTAGGCCAATCTCCAACACAAACTACTCACATCCAGCCCCGACGCATTCTCAAATGCGTCACCGCAAGGGTCGTTCTATGGGTCTACAATATTTATTTCTGATTTGACGGTCAAGTTGCTAGGGTCAGCTGTCCCGAAGCTACGCTCAAAAATCGTAAGTCATCATGATGGACAGTTACTATGAACCATGCTATATCTCCTCTACAAATCTGAGCCATAATCTAATTTTTCTATCCGAATGAACTTCTGACTCCGAGAACTTCATGCACTACCTCTAACTATCTGTTAACCAACGCCGCTTAACTACCTAGAGTCTTACTATATATCTAAGCCACAATTCGAGTACTGAACTCGTTAAAATCGTCTTCCATCAATCCGCCGTTCTGTCCTGAATCCATCAAATTTTTTTGAACTGCCATGTTCGACTTCTCGCACTACTACTTGCAACGATTTTTGAAACCATAGACTTTCTCCAATTGTTATCCGTATGCCAGCTTCACAGTGCACGTCCGACTTGTTTGTGCAGCACAGTATTTTGCTCCAATGTTGCTCTCTCGTTTAGCAATCTTTAAAAGTCTATCCGCCACAATCTTGTTCTCGCTCCATTCCTTAGTCCATCTTGATTTCTCTATTTTTTGATTAGTCCAAACATTCTCAATGACTCTTGCATCAGTTCCAACATAAATCTAAAATCATATTACCATCACTCGTTGCCTCAATCCGTCTCAGTACTGCAAGTGTTAACTTCCAATCTGACTTAACATCAACTAGACATGTCCCATGCCTGTTCATGTCTTTCAGAGAATTCATCCACCATTGTTGTACTATTTTACCAAATTTTACTTCCGCTAAACTTTTGAGTCAAGCTTCTCGAGCGCCAATATCTGAAATCCTTCAAGTTGTATGAATCCATCATATTGCCCCTCTAAACCAGATCGTGTTTCCTTACTCAACCAACAGCTCCAATATATTGACAAAATTCATAGTCCGTGCTCGCTATCCTTCAATTCACCCATCGCTCGCTCAAGCGTATCCCAACTATTTTTTTCTTATGCTCAACTCTCTCTTTGCATCAATGAACGCTCCACCGAACTTCCAAATCGTGCAAGCGAACTCTAATATTCAACTTTCCATCTGATCGATCTTAATTGTTTCCAATACTTGGTCCGTATCAATCCTTCAAATTCTAAACACTCTTTCTATTGCTGATTCTGTTTTCGTCCATCACTCAAGTCCAACGATACTTTCATTTGCACAAGTCTGTTCTTGATTTCTCAAGTCTAATGTATCAAAGAATACCTGAGTCAAATTCTATTGTACCATATACCACTTGAAAATAGAGTCACTCTAGTGCTTATTCTGTGTCGACGAACATCTATTCCAAACCGACTATTCCGGGGTGATCCTGTCGATCGCAACTCAACATTCGCTTGCTCAATGTTCCATTTCCTAACTCAGCTGATGTGCACCAACCAACTTATATTCCTGTTACCCGCATCTGTTACGACAATTCCATTAATGTCTATCCAAAATATTCCAATGCTACTTAACTATGTGATATACCATATACCACTCAGAATCAAGTCACTTCTCACGTCACCTTTCTTTGCACTGATCCAAGATCCGTTTGAACCATCCCTTATGCGTGATTCTCCCATCCCCAACTTAAGTCTGACACGAAACTCAGCCAACGCATGAACTATCTAATTTTCTATCAATCTCGCTATGCAACTTGTGCCATGTTCCATTCTCAATACTTCCAACTATTCTCAAACCGTCCGATATTTTCGCTACACGAGAAACCCGTGCAACGATCTTTTCCAAGTATTCCAACCCAATATCCAACTGTTCCTCATATTTGTTGTACGAATAACTTGTGCAATGTTATCATGATATTCCTAAGCCAACTTAAACCTGCTCAACAAATGTTCTTTGTGATATACCCAGCAAAAAATTAAACTCCATCCAACATATTCGCTACACGAGCAACTCGTGCAACGATCCATTCTCATCCGATGCTTCTACTCACAACTTGCCACCTAACCAATCTCGTCTGCCAACCAACTGATCCACTGATGCAACCATAAATCTCCCTGAACGACAAGCCAAACCAACGCAATAATACACCTCTCAACTTGCTGCACAAATACAACAACGCCACACAACTTGCTGCACGAATGCAACAACGTCTAACGATGCTAAGCGATCTACCGAAAACCAACAAAAGCCAATGTAACAAAGAACAATATGTACTCACAACCAGCAAATATGTAGACTTATTGCATCAAATATCCAATGCAGCACCGAGTAGAGCCAAGAGCTAAACGACAAGCGGAAGCTGTTTAGAGTTTGTGATGAACCAACGGACAACATCCGAGAAAATGAATTGGGCACTTTGATACCAATATGTTATGTCCCAATCTCCCGCAAGCTCGATCATCCCTGCTAAATGTGAATCATCATATTACAGCGCTCCCGCAGGACAATCGTTCTCATCGGGACGTGATGTCGTACGAGCCTGGAGTTGCGCTTGCACAAGACGATATTGTCAAACATCAAAGTTATCATCGAAATAACCAAGTTTAAGCGAAAGTCAAGTATTGTGTGCCAAGCACACATCATAGTTTATGCAATAAATCTCTCGATAGGGTTCAAATGAAATGCCACAAAGAAGAATGCCACACTCTTGCTCTTTCTCTTGCCCACAAAGGTACTTACCATTCATACATCATGTCCCGTATATCCAAGTAGCGCACTACACCTGCGTACCTGAATAATGCCCATAAATATGGGTAAGTACACAACCGTACTGGTAAGCGGGGTAACCCACTCGTCTAAACTGACACTAAGTAGAATAGTAAATGCAAACAGTTATATGGTGATCTTTCTACTTAAATTCTAGATTCTTTTCATGGCAGAGGTATAACATGTTAAGGAAAACTGTAAAGCAGGTTAAACATGCAAGCATTCAACTCAAGCAAATATACAAGCAGATATATCCAACTCAAAAGGAAACTAGCAAGCAAATCATCCTACTCAAATCCAAGCAACGCGTAAACCTATCGAACCACAATCCAAGCCTCAATATTCATTCTCAAACCTAGCCACAATCCAAGTCTTATAATCCAATCTTCGATATGCACACTCTTGCCGAGGCAAGGTGGCCGCTGCCTATACGAAAAACACAGAGCAAACCCAAGCAAAGCAAACCAACTCTTATCTATATGAAGTCACTGGCCAAGCCATAAAGGACTGATCAACTGCAGTTCTACCCGATCCAGCACTGAGTACCTAGTTCTCCTGGTCGTATCGAACTGCTGGCACCGTGCCCAAGGTACATTACCATTTGTTTCCTCCATGGCTGAACGGTCCCGGTGCCCCAGAGCATATCCCGTTCGAGGAAACCAAACCCTATGTACAACAGGTTATCCGTAACCAATACAGACACCAAGTAGGTATGACGAGAGAATCGAGCATTCTCGTCCCACCAAATAATCCTAGTCTTATCCCAACCAACTATCCATAACTATTCTCCAACTTATATTCCTAAGGCACCATCTCAAGTTATCCCCATAGGCACTATGCCGCTTCAACATAATGTTCCAATTGGTGCAACATCCCTCGCTCAGAAAAATCCCGTGGCACAATGCCCCAATAGTGGCACAATGCCCTCACCGATGCAGTTATCCAATTTCGAACCACAACTGCACGCTTTGCATGATAAAGTGCCCAACTGATACTCGTGCACGGATGCACGCTCACTCGCTCGCCTGAATTGCCTCGATGTTCCAACCAAGATGATCTACTCAAGCTCTAACTGCCTACTTAAGCTCCAACTGCCCAATGCAAAACTAACTCAAGCCACAAATCATATCCAACCAAATAACATACACTCTATGCACGCCTCAGTGTAGTAATTTCCAAGTTTCAGTCCAAGTGTTCAAGCCATTACGTGTGTTCCATATTATTAGGCATGAAGGAGTAGAGGAGAAGGGACAGAGCCCACTTACCAAGTCTGATTCCGTTAAGCACCCTACCTTGCCGATACGGCCGATCCCTTGAACCCGTGGTCCGATGCAAAGCACGATCTAATCAATTGGTATTACTGTACGAGCAGGCCGTGCTCTCCAAATTATCTGACTGATCGGACTAAGGAAGACAACATTATCGCTCCAATCCTATTATCTCAGTACTTCTCTGAATGAACACCTGAATCCATCGAACTTCGCTTGTGATATGCACATGAAACTAACTCAAATCAATACTTGTTCCCAAATCTACTATATCAAAATATAACCATGTCACGACCCGCACCCGGAATTTGGGCATGAGTCGTGGGTACGTCCAGCCTACGCCGCAGCATCGGCGGTAGAACGCTGTCTAGGTCACAAACATAGTATATCCTGTCAATAGTCTCAACTCCGTACGGAGGACAATGATAAATAAATCACAATGCTATATTATACTCAATCACAACTATAACATAATGGCACGATGAGAATTGAAAAGAGTTCTAAATAAAACCAACCACAATAAGTCCAACTCAAAACCGGGGTCTAAATGACCTCACAAAGTCACAAATAAAATAAATACATCTCAGTCTCAGTCTAAAATAATAATGCTGAAAAGTAATCTAAGGACAGGCTGGTAAGTTCTCCTCTAGGATAGGCACCTCCTCTGGGATTTCTGGAGTGCAATCTCCCTCTATTCCTGGGCCGTAATAAGTGGGGCAAAAGTCCTCCAGGTCCTCTGAAAATGTTGGTTATCCAGTCAGGATTGGAGCGAAGCACAAGCACTAACAGCAGTTTCATTAAATTGACCAAAATCTATAAACAGTGTAAGAGATACAAGATGGAAATAAAAGCTGAACATGTGAAGTACAGAGGAAATGGAATAGACAATAGAGCATCTAGCAATGAACAATAAATAGTGGATGCTAGAACAAGTAATCTGAATAAAGATAAAACATCTAGCTATGTGTTTGAAATATTAGTTTATTATGTGATCGGCTTGGGACTGGATCAGGCTGGTTATATATGATTAGCTATGATTCTTTTAGGTCAGGCTAACCGCATGGTTAGCTATGGTGCATATAATGGTCAGGCTAATCATATATAACAGCTATGGAGCATATAAGTGGTCAGGCTGCACCCGACGTGAGAAGTGGGGTGAGCTATGGTACATATAATGTTTGGATATGATCACACAATCTACTAATAGTTCCCCATCCCCCAGCTAGCACGATGGATTCTGTCACGACCCGCACCCGGTTTAGGGCACGAGAGCGTGGGTACGTCCAGCCTACGCCGCAGCATCGGCGGTAGAACGCTGTCTAGGTCAAGTACTATCTAAACAATCTCACTTTAGTATCCAACTCCATAAGGAGAGGTGGATATCAAATTTAAATCTAGAAATACTCAATCACAACTACAGCACGATAGGAAATGAAGAAATAAAAGAATACAATACAAGTCTAATGACAACGTAATCATACCTGCAATCCTTAACTTCCAATCCCCAAGTGTCAGAAACCAGTCTACTATGGTCACAGTCTGGAAAAATATTTTCCAGTCAGGAAGGAGCAAAGTACATCTCTAAATAGCAGTTCTATATAAATGACATAAACTATGTAGCAGTTCTAGATGGAAACATACCAGATGCATGTATAGGTACGAGAAATGTACAATGAGAGAAATACTGGAAATATGGTAAGTAAATGCAGGAAAGAAACATTATGTCCATGAGCAAGAGTTCTATGACTAAGTGTGTGAGTACTAGCTTTAATATGTGATCGGCTTGGGACTAGTAAACTCATTACATGGGTTAGTAGGGCTAACCGATGTAACAGTGAGGAGGCATGTAAACTCATTACAGGGGTTAGTAGGGCTAACCGATGTAACAGTGAGGAGACATGTAAATGGTCAGGCCGCACCCGACGTGAGATGTGGGGTGAGCTATGGTGCATATAAAGTTGGGTATGATCACATATCTATACTAAAGTACTCCCCAAACCCCCGACTGGTATAGTAGATCCAATCATGGTACGCTATGGCACAGGATTCCCTAGGAAGGTAGCAAATCTCCCCGGGAATCAGTGTCTGTACATGCACAAGATAACAAGGAAACAAGTCTCGTACAAGCTACACCATGAATAAGGAATAACATCTCATGACGAGATCCGTGTATACCAATCCGTGTAACCAGCGTGTCAAGAGCAATGGATATTTACACTAGATACAGTGAACATAGGAAATATCATAAATTAGAAACTAATCAGAGAATGTACTCGCCTTTGGTCCTTAGCTGGTGAATACCGAGGTCCTGTTCCAGAGTGTCCCCTGGGTAACCCAACAGTCCTATAAACATATCACAAGCAAAACCACATTTGCATCAGATGCTATACTACACACACAATCAAATACCTAACTCAGGGCTAAGCCTGGCATGGAACTCAGTCAACTAGGGTCATCTAGTTAGACAGACACATTATACCTATTTAACTAACATTAACACCTACAATATTACTTGCACCCAAAATAAATACATATACAATATATATATATACCATTTAATTCATGCATAATATATATAGGTTGAACAATATATTTACCATATAAATTTATTTTATATCTATAAAATATGTTAAGTAGGTTTACAACTACATAAACATACATATACCATTTTACTTATACTAGAATACGTAGTTATATATATACCAATATAATTATATACATATAATAAAATATACATAGATACCAAATCAATTACATATACTAATTCGAAAATATAATCTACATACATATATATATTTACCAAAATATGTATTAAATTAATATGTATATTACCAATATACTTTTATACCAAATTACCTACCTATATATATGTTGATACATATACTAAAAATACACATTTTTATTAAACATATACTCTTGCCAAACATATATATATACATATATATATTTTTATACCAAAATAAGAATTATACTATATAAAATTTTAGAATTTACGTAATAGCCAATATATTTATATATCTATAGTAAAATTGGTCACCAGCCCCAAATAACAATTTTTGAACTAAGTTTTATCATTAAAATTAATTCTTAAATATAATATAACCCAAAATTATTATTTTTGTTCACACAACCAAAATCCTTATATTTTACTAAACTAAATAAAAACTAAACAAATTAATCTTATTAAACTAATTATATTACCAAACTAAATATATAAATTTACTAAACTAATTACATTAATGAATAACTACTGATTAATAGTTAATTACTGATTATTAATAATTAACTAAACTAAACTAATATAAATTAATTAAATGATTAATTAATTAACTAATTATAACTAATTTACTGATTAAATAATTCACTGATTAAAATAATTTATCTAAACTAATCGAATTAATTAATTAACTACTAATCATATTTACTAAACTAATTAAACACTAATTATAAACTAATCTAATTACTAACTGATTATACTCTGAACAGAAACAAAAAGGGGGAAGAGGGAAAGAGGGGAAGGGCTCACGATGTTCTCGTCTCCGGCGTCGGCGGATGGGGTTCGCCGGGCAGGGCGGTCGACTGTGAGGGGAAGCGGCCACGGCTCGACGCGAGGCGGTAGCGGGCTGCTCGAACTCGGCGAGGAGGGGATCCGCGGCGGCGGCTTCGGCAGATCTGCGGCGGCGTGGGACTCGAGAGCGGCGGGCGCTCTGATCAAGACGGCGGGCGCTCTGATCAAGACGGCGGCGCTCTGATCAAGACGGCGGGCTCTCGTTCCAGCGGCGGTCTCGGTTCCAGCGGCGGCGGCGGCTCGAGAGTAGCGGCTTCGAGGCGGCGGACTCGACTCAGCGGCGGACTCGACGACGTCGGCTCCGGCGGCGATCTAGTCGAGAGACTCCAGGTGGTGGTGGCAGGCGGCCAGATCGAGGAGGCGGCGGTTCTGGTCGGCCACGGCGCTCGGCGAGGCTAGATCTAGGGTTAGGTTTAGGGTTCTGTCGTGTGTCCGGGGGTCGGGTCGTGTCCGGACTGGACACGGCGGGTTCGCTGAACTGTGAGGGACGTGTCCAGGTTGGATACGAGGGTGGTGCTCTGTGGGGGACGTGTCCGGGGCAGGACACAGAAATCTGATGTACTGTGGGCGTGTCCGGGTGTGTCGGACACGGAAAGCTGGTTGTAAACTGTAAATCTGGACACAGGAAAGGAATGGATACGGTGGGACACCCGGGGTCCGACCCGAGGCCATCACGGCTGACACGGATGCTGGACACACGGACACGAGCACACAAAATGGTGATGGATTTGGCTTGTGGGAATTTGTGGAGGCTATCTAGAAATTTAGAGATTAGGGTTTCTTGGGAAATGTGAGAATGAGAACTTAAATAGGGAGAAGGGTGTGGGATAAAGGGTTGCGGGTTGGCCCAATAATGAATGGCCCAGAATTAAATATAAAAAAGTTTCTCATGTGGGAAAAATGAGGGTGTGGGCTAGTTAATAGGAAATGGAAATTTGAAAAAATAAAAATAAAGATTATATTTTCAGAAATATTTTTAGGAAAGCTAGCAAATTTCCAATTTGCTACTAATTAATACATTTTGCAAAATCTTAGAAAGTATGACATTTATTTTATTTACTATCCCAAAAATTTATTTTACTTTATGAACTAGTCTTTTAAATAACTATTTAGTTAAAACAATAATTTTATGATTCAAGCCAATAAATATTTGAAACTAGAAATATATATATTATTATTTATGTACTTATTTTATAAGAAAGCGACATTTATAAAAAATGATTTTTATACAAGATTTTTAAATTACCTTCTAAAATCAAACATCGTTCAAAATCAACTAAAATTTTCAAGGAGTTTTTATAAAACTCAATATATTGAAATGAATTAAAATCTAATTATTTTGGAAATTGGAAATCGGAGGTTACAAGTCTATCCACCTTAGAAAAATTTCGTCCTCGAAATTTTAGGGATGACTAGGATAGAAAAAAATTTTGTTGTTCATAATGATGAATATATCATTGAAGAAAATATTTCTATAAGGAGAATATTTACCAAACAGCAGAAAACATGAAGAAAAAGAAAATATGGTTTAAGATAGGAGTAACTTGAAGGAATCATGGCTCGGCCTTGAATCCTCTAGAAAGTTTAGGTTTTTGGGAAGTAGACACGATTACTAAAACAGATAATTGGAATAATGCACGTTACCTTTTCAAAGTAACTAAACCAAGGAAGACCCAGTATAATGAATGATATAGACATGAAAGTTATAGCTAATTCGAAAGATACGGTCGACAATTTGATTTAAGAACTTAAATACATCCTTCAGAATGTAATCAAGAGACATCTAATTGCCTTCTTAATTTCTAGGAAAAAGTCTTCACTACCATCTGAAAATAATCCTTCCTTTTTATCCTCGTTCATTTTACTTTTCTCAATCTTGTGATTCATCATTAACTAATTCTATAAAAGTTTCAAATTCCACAAACTTTATTAGATTAGATCTTAAAATTTCTGAATCAAAATTTATTACGTGTCCAAAATCCTTATCATCAAATTCGAGTTGTTTATCTTAACATCAACTATACCTCGATTATTTTCTTCGATTTCAAATGTTACTGTCATGGTCAAGATTTTAATTTAAATCACAACCTCAATATACAATGATCTTACCTTACGACCTTCAATTATATGATCCCATAATCAATTATATTATAATCTTCTTTACCATGAGCTTCATGTCACTCCATATTTCTTTATCCGTATGTATAATGGTTCCGAATTTTGAACTAATATATATTTTTTTTTTCATCCACTGAATTTATTATCCCAATGTAAAAATTTTTTTTTTTTTTTACTACTCAAATCCTCAATATTTTAATTGAATTACAGTCG
Source organism: Iris macrosiphon (assembly GCA_036927795.1). Taxonomy (NCBI): domain Eukaryota; kingdom Viridiplantae; phylum Streptophyta; class Magnoliopsida; order Asparagales; family Iridaceae; genus Iris; species Iris macrosiphon. The sequence goes on along the minus strand of JAYESA010000001.1, from coordinate 2,713,882 downwards.
TATCATAATCTCCTCAAATTTCTCAAATTTTTAATAATCAATTCAATCATATCAAGACCTCCTTAAAATTAATAAATCCTCAAATTTTTTTTTTTTGGCTCTGTGAATTTCTTAATTCTCCCTTTAAGTAAATGGTTGTCCTCGAATTTCAATCATACCTCGATTTTCATAAAATCAATGATCCATCAACTCCGTTATAACAACTCCTAAATTCTTTATTTAATTTAAATGCTTCCACAAATTTAATCCTCTTGTCTCTTTTTGTCAGTCATAACCTCGTCATAGATCTTTGCTACGGTCAAAACCCTCAACAATCAAGTCTAAGAGAATTCTACCTACAACCATACAACATGCAACCTAAGGGAAAAATATGTATGATCATGGTGTCTTTTGTCATGGTATTGCAGTCTCTGTATCAGGGGTACTACTAACTACATTATAACAAGAACTCATGTATACAGCTACGGTACTAAGGTATCAATCAATCAGAAGACAACAAGAACATGAGGAAAGAAAAGAAAGAACCTGCTTAATATATACTTGCACTATCTTCTAACAAACACTTAACTCTAGCACACTAACAATTTCCTATTCATGTACACTGGTACCCATATCAACTAATCATATATTAATATTCATACCTCTCATCTACCAAAAATTAATCCTCAAAATAATCGTCAAGGTTTAACTTCCCGATCTACTTAAAATAAAATGCATATACCTCCTCAAAATTAGATACTTCACATCGAAATAAAATTTAATCACTTCTAAAATCTTTGTAGCCTTAACTATGTTTATTGAATCAAATTTAAATCCTCAATATTTTAACAACATAAAATCTCAACTCCTTAAAAATTTCTGAAAATTTAAAATTCATTTCCACCCTTTTAATTTATAATTCCTCAATGTACATATCAGTGCTCACGGTCTCTGATACTCAAGGTGCACTCAATACCTATATTGTCTAGAACTGTGTACTAAATTTGTACTGCCCGAATCACTTGCACTATTACCTCCAATGATCAAGGTTACCATCAACTGTGTTTTCTTTCATAATTTCAATTTATGTCAACTGGTATATCATCTAATTATCATCACCCCGAGTGCTTACTGTTACTAGCACCATCTCCAATAATCCTTGATATAGAATCATCGGCACTCTTGGTATTATATCACTAGCTGCATTAATGGATTATCTCATCAGCTCATTAGACTCATGATCACCTGTATCCTCTATAACACTCATGTTTCTTTACTCTCATGGGTATGTGTATGGTTCCTCATCTCGATGGTTGTATATGTATTTCCTTCAATCCTTTAAAGCCTATTAAACTAATCCGTGATACGCTTCACAACTTCCATTACAAATCCTGATATTTCTCTATTTATGACATCTCATTAAATCCTTTATACATATACATTTCTTTACCTTTAACACTTCCGATATCAATCATCCAATTGGACATCATGCTCCATAAATCCTTAACATAATTCCCGGATACTTAATCGTTTACATAGATCACTCAATTACATAATCATGATTATCCAGGACGGGTAATTGGCTCTGAGAACTATCACTGATACTCTATACTTTTCTTAACTCTCAGTCTCTAATGACACTACTCCTAGAATCATTGGTACAAGGTACTATGCTAAGGGTTAACTCTAGATTAAAGCCTACTGCTCACATATCCAAAACACTTACAACTCACTAGCAACACAGTCAATACTAATACAAGACACAACAAAATTACAAGCCACTAATTATCATACTTAACAAGAAATCCTCAAGGAATAGGAGCTCAAAGACTGAATTGAGGACAGAAAGTATCTTTACTGCTAGTAAAGAAAGAAGCGGTGGAACAAAGTCCTGGAATAACAGAAATAGATAAGGCTCGAGATGATATTTTAAGAATCAATTTAAGATACAACCTGATAATCATACACGTCTATCCGACATCATGACACACAGAATCCTCGCCACGCCAGTAAGCATAGGTGCGATAACCGACAGGTTCCGTAACTAAGGTATGCAACTCTATAATCATGTCATCTAGAATCCTCGCCACGCCAACCGGTATGGCTGCGAAAGACTCTAAGCTTCATAACTATAGTATGTACATCCAAGTCAGGTTCCTACGTTCTCGTCACCACAGCTAATATGGCTGCGATAAATTCTAGGTTCCATAACCAAAGTAGACGTTTTACCTTCCTCACTGTCCTCATCAATATATATGTCATCAGATGATACCATAAATTCTGGTCCGTAAAAATTCATCTCAATTTGAAATCAACTCAACAACGATACCAAGAATTAAAGTTAACAACTGGTCAACAAGAATCAAACTCAACAATGATACCAAGATTTAATTTAATAACTGCTCAACAGGAATCAAGTTCAGTAACAACAAGCGAGAGCGGACGGAAACAAGGAAAGATTTAAATTGAAAATAAGATTCTCATGGGGTCATCCCAGGAAATCTTTCAAGAATTTGTGATTGAGTATCCTCTCTCATCCTAGTATCCTATGTCCTATATTCAATAGCAGGTACGCAGTAGTATAACAAGGATGCCACACTACTACGACATCGCACGACTCGCGAAGTCAGACCTGCATGGGCCACCACTAAAACGTGTCACGACCCGCACCCGGTTTAGGGCACGAGAGCGTGGGTACGTCCAGCCTACGCCGCAGTATCGGCGGTAGAACGCTGTCTAGGTCAAGTACTATCTAAACAATCTCACTTTAGTATCCAACTCCATAAGGAGAGGTGGATATCAAATTTAAATCTAGAAATACTCAATCACAACTACAGCACGATAGGAAATAAAGAAATAAAAGAATATAATACAAGTCTAATGACAACGTAATCATACCTGCAATCCTTAACTTCCAATCCCCAAGTGTCAGAAACCAGTCTACTATGGTCACAGTCTGGAAAAATATTTTCCAGTCAGGAAGGAGCAAAGTACATCTCTAAATAGCAGTTCTATATAAATGACATAAACTATGTAGCAGTTCTAGATGGAAACATACCAGATGCATGTATAGGTACGAGAAATGTACAATGAGAGAAATACTGGAAATATGGTAAGTAAATGCAGGAAAGAAACATTATTTCCATGAGCAAGAGTTCTATGACTAAGTGTGTGAGTACTAGCTTTAATATGTGATCGGCTTGGGACTAGTAAACTCATTACATGGGTTAGTAGGGCTAACCGATGTAACAGTGAGGAGGCATGTAAACTCATTACAGGGGTTAGTAGGGCTAACCGATGTAACAGTGAGGAGACATGTAAATGGTCAGGCCGCACCCGACGTGAGATGTGGGGTGAGCTATGGTGCATATAAAGTTGGGTATGATCACATATCTATACTAAAGTACTCCCCAAACCCCCGACTGGTATAGTAGATCCAATCATGGTACGCTATGGCACAGGATTCCCTAGGAAGGTAGCAAATCTCCCCGGGAATCAGTGTCTGTACATGCACAAGATAACAAGGAAACAAGTCTCGTACAAGCTACACCATGAATAAGGAATAACATCTCATGACGAGATCCGTGTATACCAATCCGTGTAACCAGCGTGTCAAGAGCAATGGATATTTACACTAGATACAGTGAACATAGGAAATATCATAAATTAGAAACTAATCAGAGAATGTACTCGCCTTTGGTCCTTAGCTGGTGAATACCGAGGTCCTGTTCCAGAGTGTCCCTTGGGTAACCCAACAGTCCTATAAACATATCACAAGCAAAACCACATTTGCATCAGATGCTATACTACACACACAATCAAATACCTAACTCAGGGCTAAGCCTGGCATGGAACTCAGTCAACTAGGGTCATCTAGTTAGACAGACACATTATACCTATTTAACTAACATTAACACCTACAATATTACTTGCACCCAAAATAAATACATATACAATATATATATATACCATTTAATTCATGCATAATATATATAGGTTGAACAATATATTTACCATATAAATTTATTTTATATCTATAAAATATGTTAAGTAGGTTTACAACTACATAAACATACATATACCATTTTACTTATACTAGAATACGTAGTTATATATATACCAATATAATTATATACATATAATAAAATATACATAGATACCAAATCAATTACATATACTAATTCGAAAATATAATCTACATACATATATATATTTACCAAAATATGTATTAAATTAATATGTATATTACCAATATACTTTTATACCAAATTACCTACCTATATATATGTTGATACATATACTAAAAATACACATTTTTATTAAACATATACTCTTGCCAAACATATATATATACATATATATATTTTTATACCAAAATAAGAATTATACTATATAAAATTTTAGAATTTACGTAATAGCCAATATATTTATATATCTATAGTAAAATTGGTCACCAGCCCCAAATAACAATTTTTGAACTAAGTTTTATCATTGAAATTAATTCTTAAATATAATATAACCCAAAATTATTATTTTTGTTCACACAACCAAAATCCTTATATTTTACTAAACTAAATAAAAACTAAACTAATTAATCTTATTAAACTAATTATATTACCAAACTAAATATATAAATTTACTAAACTAATTACATTAATGAATAACTACTGATTAATAGTTAATTACTGATTATTAATAATTAACTAAACTAAACTAATATAAATTAATTAAATGATTAATTAATTAACTAATTATAACTAATTTACTGATTAAATAATTCACTGATTAAAATAATTTATCTAAACTAATCGAATTAATTAATTAACTACTAATCATATTTACTAAACTAATTAAACACTAATTATAAACTAATCTAATTACTAACTGATTATACTCTGAACAGAAACAAAAAGGGGGAAGAGGGAAAGAGGGGAAGGGCTCACGATGTTCTCGTCTCCGGCGTCGGCGGATGGGGTTCGCCGGGCAGGGCGGTCGACTGTGAGGGGAAGCGGCCACTGCTCGACGCGAGGCGGTAGCGGGCTGCTCGAACTCGGCGAGGAGGGGATCCGCGGCGGCGGCTTCGGCAGATCTGCGGCGGCGTGGGACTCGAGAGCGGCGGGCGCTCTGATCAAGACGGCGGGCGCTCTGATCAAGACGGCGGCGCTCTGATCAAGACGGCGGGCTCTCGTTCCAGCGGCGGTCTCGGTTCCAGCGGCGGCGGCGGCTCGAGAGTAGCGGCTTCGAGGCGGCGGACTCGACTCAGCGGCGGACTCGACGACGTCGGCTCCGGCGGCGATCTAGTCGAGAGACTCCAGGTGGTGGTGGCAGGCGGCCAGATCGAGGAGGCGGCGGTTCTGGTCGGCCACGGCGCTCGGCGAGGCTAGATCTAGGGTTAGGTTTAGGGTTCTGTCGTGTGTCCGGGGGTCGGGTCGTGTCCGGGCTGGACACGGCGGGTTCGCTGAACTGTGAGGGACGTGTCCAGGTTGGACACGAGGGTGGTGCTCTGTGGGGGACGTGTCCGGGGCAGGACACAGAAATCTGATGTACTGTGGGCGTGTCCGGGTGTGTCGGACACGGAAAGCTGGTTGTAAACTGTAAATCTGGACACAGGAAAGGAATGGATACGGTGGGACACCCGGGGTCGGACCCGAGGCCATCACGGCTGACACGGATGCTGGACACACGGACACGAGCACACAAAATGGTGATGGATTTGGCTTGTGGGAATTTGTGGAGGCTATCTAGAAATTTGGAGATTAGGGTTTCTTGGGAAATGTGAGAATGAGAACTTAAATAGGGAGAAGGGTGTGGGATAAAGGGTTGCGGGTTGGCCCAATAATGAATGGCCCAGAATTAAATATAAAAAAGTTTCTCATGTGGGAAAAATGAGGGTGTGGGCTAGTTAATAGGAAATGGAAATTTGAAAAAATAAAAATAAAGATTATATTTTCAGAAATATTTTTAGGAAAGCTAGCAAATTTCCAATTTGCAACTAATTAATACATTTTGCAAAATCTTAGAAAGTATGACATTTATTTTATTTACTATCCCAAAAATTTATTTTACTTTATGAACTAGTCTTTTAAATAACTATTTAGTTAAAACAATAATTTTATGATTCAAGCCAATAAATATTTGAAACTAGAAATATATATATTATTATTTATGTACTTATTTTATAAGAAAGCGACATTTATAAAAAATTATTTTTATACAAGATTTTTAAATTACCTTCTAAAATCAAACATCGTTCAAAATCAACTAAAATTTTCAAGGAGTTTTTATAAAACTCAATATATTGAAATGAATTAAAATCTAATTATTTTGGAAATTGGAAATCGGAGGTTACAGATTCCAATCACGACTCCTCATGATGGGGATCTAGGGTGCTAACCCGTGTATCCATAGTGTCGGAATCAAGTATGTAATACACTACAATTTATAGAAATAATCAACAATGAAAACTGTCAGAGAATGTACTCGCCTGTGGTCCTGAGCAAGGTGTGAGGATCGAGGTCCAAAATGGAATCACAATGACCTATTTATGGAAATTTAATGTTAATTAATGAATTAAAAGAATAACATGCTTAACAATTTAAAAATGAGGTTTCTAGGTCATGTCTAAGGTTTACTGGTCAATACTAGGTCCAGCTAAAGTCAATTGGTCTAAATTTGCCACTAGCTAGCTAACACTAGCTATTCTAGGTATTTACCTAAGTTTCTAAGTCCATACTAGCAAGTTCGAGCTTATAACACCCACACAACTCACTGACCAACTCATACACAGTTTAAAACTGAGCACTTCACAGTCCTCACAACTTAGACACAGTTCCTAAACCCATTAACAGAACTGAACTCACATAGGTAAGTCTCTAACCTCACATACACATATGCACAGGTACACACACTACACTACACCTTAGAGAAATTGGAATTTACTGAGACACACACTACTAGACACTCACTGCACAGAATTTCCTAATTACCTCAACACAGGCAATACACTGAAACTAAGTATTCACAGTTCACACTCACAGTGAACTCACTGATAATCAAATCTCTCTGAAATTTCCCAGACCTACACACACAGCTATGCTCTTGAGACAACCACAAGCCATTAGTAGGATCAACCAGGTAGGTCTGAACATTTGTTCATTCTTACACATGCATGGCCAAACCAAATACTGATACCTAGTCAACTACACCTAGGTACAACCAAATAGGATACTTACATAGCCAAAATTCCCTATTCAAGCACTCATCTCCCTGATACTCACTCTCAGGGTCCCTGATACATATTCACATGTACACACAGACACATAGGGATACACAGGCATATGCATAGCTATAGGTTGACTGATACACACAGGAAATTCTCTAATACTCTTAAATTTACACACAAGTCAGTGTATACACAGCCATATACCTTATGTTGAGACACACAGTATCACCTGCACAGAATTTCCCCTCTTCTAAACACCCATAGAACATGGATACCTTGTACTCACTGCACTCCTACACACCTAGGTAATTAACTGAGAACATACAGATGATACATACCTAGACCCTGTTCTGAACTCAGACACACAGTTAGCTCTTACTGCCCACACAGCACACTGCTCCCTCTCTAACTCTCTCTCAACCACACACAGGTTTGCTGAAAGTTAAACACCCAGTTTGGGATACCCACACTGCTGTACATTAACCATCTAATACCAGAAGCCCGACTGCACAGCCACTTCCCTAACACAGTTTTCCCAACCACTACCCCCAGAACCACCTACTGAATGCACAATGGAACCCAAAGCACAGAGATACCCCCGACTGAACAGGGAACCCTTCGCAGTGATCACCACACAACACACAACCCATTAACAACACAATTATATTTATGAATATAGATAGGTATATCAAAATACAGAATTTAAACACAGGGTTATGCAAAAAGCCCTAAGACACATTTCATCAGACACCTATCGTGCTGAATTCATATCCCACATTATTCATCATGAATACCCAAGCCAAAACCCTAAAAATCGAGATCAACCTACCTATGCGAGATGAAATCAGTCTCCCTACAATACCTAGGGTTAGGGTTCCTGAAAAAATTAGGGAAAACCCCATGTGGGTCACCAAAACCTAATCCAAAAACCCTAAAATTCGAATTACACAGCACGGGGTTCCCTAATGGCCAATAATCGACAGAAAAACAGAGATTACATGTATAAAATGGGGTTTTACCTGCAGGGAGATGGTTCCCTATGGAAGTTCTTCCTTCCCAAGTCTCCTTGACCCAAGTTCCCTGATTTCCTTGCTTTGGAGGAGGAGAAAATGGAAGCCCTAGGTTTAATCTCGAAAAATGGGGTGGGGAGATGGTTTCTCTAGATGGAGGCTAGGGTTTCTCTCTCTATATGAAGAATGAGAGGGTTCCTTATATATATATAGGCCCAGTTAGGGTTTCTAGTGTATGGCCTAGGTTTAACCCCTAGGTTTAGTCATGTAGACCTAATTAGCTAAGGTTAAGTCAGTCTAGGGTTTTGAGGGTTCCATCCAAATTTAAAATTCTAGGGTTTGCTAGAGTAGGGTTTACAAATTTGGGTTTGGTCATTAGGGTTTGCCCTAATGCGTTCTAGAGTTTGACCTAAAATCAAAATACCACTTACAATATATAATAGTTATAAAAAACTCAGCAAATAATTAAGTTCATAATTAATTAATAATAGCTAAATTACAGAAATGCCCTTATATGGAAAAGTGGTAGTGACAAGTCTACCCTCCTAAAAGAAATTTCGTCCTCGAAATTGGACTGAACTACAACACGAATGAAATCAGAAAAGGAATATACCTCAAGTCTAGAAGAGATACGGGTATTGCTCGCGCATTTCGTCTTCTCTCTCCCAGGTCGACTCCCCTGGAGAGTGATGTCTCCATGCAACACGAACCAAAGGGATGGTTTGGTTCCGCAACACCTTCTCTCTGCGGTCCAAGATCTCTACTGGCTGCTCAGGGTAGCTGAGCGTCAGACCAACCTCAATCTCCGAGTGATCAAGTACGTGACTAGGGTCGGCCACGTACCGTCTCAGCTGCGACACGTGGAACACATTATGCACTCCCTCCAGTGCAGGCGGCAAGTCTAATCTATACGCCACTGCACCTACCCTCGCAAGAATACCGAAGGGTCCGATGTAGCGTGGGCTAAGCTTCCCGCTTCTACCAAAACGAATCGTTCCATGCGTCGGAGAAATCCGTAGAAATACTAGATCGCCAACCTAAAACAAAACAGTCTCAGCACGCAGTCTAAACAAACAACACAAACCAAAAAAAATAACAATCTATACCTGAAACTCAAGGGGTCTACGGTGGCTGTCGGCCCAATGCCGCTGTCTGTCCTGTGCCACTCGCAGTCTGTCTCTGATGAGTTTTACCTTTTCTGCTGCATCCACGACCATTTCTGGTCCTAGCAAGGCTCTCTCTCCAACGTCGTCCCACGATAGCGGTGTACGACACCTCCGTCCATAAAGAGCCTCAAATGGTGACATCTCGATGCTGGCCTGGTAGCTGTTGTTGTAAGCGAACTCTACCAGGTGCAGATGATCCTCCCAAGAACCTCCGAGATCTAAAACACAAGTGCGTAGCATATCCTCGAGAGTCTGAATAGTCCTTTCAGACTGCCCGTCTGTCTGGGGGTGATATGCGGTACTGAACTTGAGCTGAGTGCCCAAGCTAGCCTGCAGACTCCTCCAGAAGTGGGAAGTGAAACGACTATCCCGATCTGAGACGATGCTCACAGGAACTCCATGAAGCCTAACAATCTGTCGCACGTACATCTCTGCGAGCCTCTCTGTCGACGTGCCCACCTTGAAAGGTAAGAAATGGGCTGATTTGGTCAACCTGTCCACGATGACCCAAATCGCGTCTTTCCCTCCTGGAGAACGTAGAAGCCCTGAAACGAAATCCATGGTCACGTGCTCCCATTTCCATTCGGGAATCGGTAAAGGTTGAAGCAAACCTCCTGGCCTCTGCCGGTCTGCCTTTACCTGCTGGCACACTAGACACCGAGATACGAAGCGTGCTACCTCGTGCTTCATTCCATACCACCATACGTGCTCCCTCAAGTCTCGATACATCTTGTTGGCACCGGGATGCATCGAGTACTGAGAGCGGTGTGCCTCCTGTAAAACCTCCTCGCGCAGCTCCCCGCTAGGCACACATATCCTTGTGCCGTGCCGTAAAGAACCATCATCTGCGATAGTGAAGTCGTCTGACAATCCCATCTGAACTTGTGCTCTGATGCTCCTCAGAGTCTCATCTTCGTACTGCGTAGCTCTGATCCTGTCCATCAGTTCGGACTGTATCTGTAATCCCCACATCTGAATCTCAGCACCGAGAACTAACACTTCAATCTCCAAGCTTTCCAGATCAGCCAACAAATGCCTATCTGTCGTCAAGTACATAGCCATCGGATACCTGCTCAAGGCATCGGCGACTACGTTAGCCTTCCCTGGATGGTACTGCAATGAGATGTCGAAGTCCTTCATCAACTCCAACCACCTCCTCTGCCTCATGTTCAGCTCCTTCTGTGTGAACACGTACTTCAAGCTCTTGTGGTCTGTGAAGATCTCCACACGCTCTCCGTACAGGTAATGTTTCCACAGCTTTAGAGCGAAGATAACTGCTGCCAACTCTAAGTCGTGGGTAGGGTAGTTCTTTTCATGAGGGCGTAACTGCCTGGAAGCATAGGCAATTACCTTCCCGTGCTGTTGAAGAACACATCCCAGGCCCTTCCCTGAAGCATCACTGTAGATGGTGAAACCACCTGTCCCTGATGGCAACGTCAAAATTGGAGCTGTCGTCAACCTCTTCTTCAGCTCATCAAATGCAGCTTGGCACTCCTCCGTCCACACAAAATCCACATCCTTCCTAGTCAGTCTGGTCATTGGCGCTGCAATCTTGGAGAAGTCTTGTACAAACCTCCTGTAGTATCCTGCTAGCCCGAGAAAACTCCTGATCTCAGCTACCGAACTGGGGGTAGCCCACGACTCTACTGCCTCGATCTTCTTTGGGTTAACCGAGATTCCGTCACCCGATACCACATGCCCAAGAAATTCGACCTTGTCAAGGAAGAATTCACACTTAGAGAGTTTCCCGTACAACTTCTCCCTCCTGAGAGTTTCTAAGACCAATCTCAGATGCTCTTCGTGCTCCTCCGGGGTCTTGGAATACACAAGAATATCGTCGATGAACACCACCACGAACTTGTCAAGGTACTGGTGGAACACCTTGTTCATCAAGTTCATGAATACTGTCGGTGCATTGGTTAAACCAAATGGCATCACCATGAACTCAAACTGGCCGTATCTGGTCCGAAAAGCTGTCTTTGGCGTGTCTTCTTTCTTCACCTTCACCTGGTGATAGCCTGACCTCAAATCAATCTTCGAAAACACCCTCGCCCCGCTCAACTGGTCAAAAAGATCATCTATCCTCGGCAGCGGGTACTTGTTCTTGATAGTGATATTGTTCAAGGCTCTATAATCAATGCACATGCGCACCATGCCGTCCTTCTTCGGTACGAACAATATCGGAGCTCCCCATGGTGATGAACTGGATTTGATGAAGCCTTTGTCCTGCAGCTCCTCAACTTGCTTCTTCAGTTCTGCCAGCTCGCTGTTGTTGACTCTATAGACATGTTGTGAAATGGGCTCCGCTCCTGGAACCAAGTCTATAGAGAACTCAACGTCTCTGTCTGGCGGCAAGCCTGGCAACTCCTCTGGAAATACATCCAGGAATTCCGCTATCAGAGGATGTGGCAACTCCTCTTCTTCCGTCCTGGCTCCGCAAAATGTGCTCCTGCTCTGTTCCGCTGCTTCTCTGACGACCTCAAATTCCGGCTCTCCTGGTGGTCTAAACAATACTCTGCCTCTATAACAATCTATAGTAGCATGATGCTTACTCAACCAGTCCATTTCGAGTACAATATCGTACCCCGGAAGTGGCATGACGAGTAAGCTCACGCTCAAGTCTCGGCCTCCTACTGACACTCTCCGGTCCTTGCAGTAATCACGGACTAGGATAATACCTCCTCCAGTCATGATCTTGCAAGTCCTAGCTAATGGTTCTGTGTCTAAATGATGTCGAAGTGCATATGATACAGACACAAAACTATGGGAAGCGCCAGAATCGAATAAGGTAAATACGGGAATACAATCGAGAAGAACCGAACCTGTGATCAAGTCTCCTGCTGGCTCGATCTCTTCGACTGCCATGGCGTACGCTCGCCCCTGGGGTGCACCTCTCTGCTGCTGATGTTGGGCAAACCTCTGATTTTGCGGTGGAAGTGGTCCCCTCTGTTGTTGGCCTCCTGGTACGGTAGGTACCCTGCCTGGTCCCCTCTGGGCGGCTGCTCCACCCTGACCTGGACGAATGGTAGGGCAATCCTTCAGCTGGTGTGTCGTCGATCCGCAGTACAAACATGAGCCTAACCTCTTCTTGCAGTTCTCTCTGGTATGTCCTGTCTTCCCGCAGTACGCACACTGGATGGCGGGCTGAGTCTGCCTCTGCTGCTGTTGCTGGACCTGCCCTCCGGCTGGTGCCTGGTGCTGCTGCTGAAAGGGCCTCTGCTGCTGTTGCTGAAAGTGTGGACGCTTGCCTGGTCCCACACTACTGTTTACTCCTCCGGAAATATCGCGTCCCCTCTTGGGCCTGAGGTCCAAGTCATCCTCGGCTACTTGGGCATCCATCAATATGCCCTCGTAGGTAGCTGTGCGACGTCCCGACGTGCGAGACTTGATCTCCCTCGTCAGCCCTTTTCTGAATTTCCGGGCCCTGTCCCCCGGATCTCTAATCATTGACGGCGCAAAGCGGCTCAGACGGCTAAACTCCGCGGCATACTCATCGACGGACGAGCTCCCCTGGACTAAGTCATGGAACTGACTTTCCAAGGCTCCTAGGGCAACGTCAGGAAAGAATTTCTCCTTGAAGAGCTCCCTGAAATCTTCCCAAGTCAGTCCCCTACGCATGAGTCTCGGCTCCGTGCGAAACCACATCAGGGCAATGTCAAACATCTGGCTGCCAGCTGCCTCGATCTTGAGCGCCTCTGGAAGCTGCGCCAAACGCAAGTTCCTCTCGATGTCCTCTAGCCAATCATCGGCGTAGAGTATCCCTTCTGTCCCCTTGAACTCCCGAGGCATCATCCTCTTGAAGTCCACAATGGTGCCCGGCCTCTGTTGTTGCTGACCAGGTTGTTGCTGCTGCTGAGTGACTCTCTCCACAGCTTGGAGAGCCACTTGGTGAGCATTCTCCATGTTCACCCTCATCATCTCTGTCTGGGCCTGATGTGCCTCAGCCTGCACTCTCTGGGCCTCTGCCGACGTCCTCTGGGCATCGACCATGCCCTGTATCAAAGCGAACATCTGTGCCCCATCGACGGGCACACCTCCTGGATGCTGAGCTGGTGGTGGTGGAGGTGGTGGTGCCGTCGTAGCTGTGGGGACCCTCTGAACTGATGGTAGAGGACCCCCGAATGCTGCAGACACTCCCACCTGTCCTGGAGATGTAGGAGGTGCTGCTGATGTCTGTCCGGCAGCGCGAGAGGTGGCAGACCTCTCTGAATCTGCTGCTCCGAGTCTCTGGGACCTTCTTGGCGGCATCCTGAAGACAGACCGAAAGATTCAATTAAGGCAATAGATATGATATCAAGGAAGGACAGAAAAATTTCTAAAGGAATTAATCATTAAGAATAGTATCATAAGAATCAGAATTCCCTAATTGTGATTGAGCATATCCTTGGCCTAATTCCTATTACTACAATATCGCTCTAATGTGAACCTAAGACTACTGACTACAGACTACAGACCAGAGACTGGACCTGCATGGGCCACCACTAAAAACGTGTCACGACCCGCACCCAGAATTTGGGCATGAGTCGTGGGTACGTCCAGCCTACGCCGCAGCATCGGCGGTAGAACGCTGTCTAGGTCACAAACATAGTATATCCTGTCAATAGTCTCAACTCCGTACGGAGGACAATGATAAATAAACCACAATGCTATATTATACTCAATCACAACTATAACATAATGGCACGATGAGAATTGAAAAGAGTTCTAAATAAAACCAACCACAATAAGTCCAACTCAAAACCGGGGTCTAAATGACCTCACAAAGTCACAAATAAAATAAATACATCTCAGTCTCAGTCTAAAACAATAATGCTGAAAAGTAATCTAAGAACAGGCTGGTAAGTTCTCCTCTAGGATAGGCACCTCCTCTGGGATTTCTGGAGTGCAATCTCCCTCTATTCCTGGGTCGTAATAAGTGGGGCAAAAGTCCTCCAGGTCCTCTGAAAATGTTGGTTATCCAGTCAGGATTGGAGCGAAGCACAAGCACTAACAGCAGTTTCATTAAATTGACCAAAATCTATAAACAGTGTAAGAGATACAAGATGGAAATAAAAGCTGAACATGTGAAGTACAGAGGAAATGGAATAGACAATAGAGCATCTAGCAATGAACAATAAATAGTGGATGCTAGAACAAGTAATCTGAATAAAGATAAAACATCTAGCTATGTGTTTGAAATATTAGTTTATTATGTGATCGGCTTGGGACTAGATCAGGCTGGTTATATATGATTAGCTATGATTCTTTTAGGTCAGGCTAACCGCATGGTTAGCTATGGTGCATATAATGGTCAGGCTAATCATATATAACAGCTATGGAGCATATAAGTGGTCAGGCTGCACCCGACGTGAGAAGTGGGGTGAGCTATGGTACATATAATGTTTGGATATGATCACACAATCTACTAATAGTTCCCCATCCCCCAGCTAGCACGATGGATTCCAATCACGACTCCTCATGATGGGGATCTAGGGTGCTAACCCGTGTATCCATAGTGTCGGAATCAAGTATGTAATACACTACAATTTATAGAAATAATCAACAATGAAAACTGTCAGAGAATGTACTCGCCTGTGGTCCTGAGCAAGGTGTGAGGATCGAGGTCCAAAATGGAATCACAATGACCTATTTATGGAAATTCAATGTTAATTAATGAATTAAAAGAATAACATGCTTAACAATTTAAAAACGAGGTTTCTAGGTCATGTCTAAGGTTTACTGGTCAATACTAGGTCCAGCTAAAGTCAATTGGTCTAAATTTGCCACTAGCTAGCTAACACTAGCTATTCTAGGTATTTACCTAAGTTTCTAAGTCCATACTAGCAAGTTCGAGCTTATAACACCCACACAACTCACTGACCAACTCATACACAGTTTAAAACTGAGCACTTCACAGTCCTCACAACTTAGACACAGTTCCTAAACCCATTAACAGAACTGAACTCACATAGGTAAGTCTCTAACCTCACATACACATATGCACAGGTACACACACTACACTACACCTTAGTGAAATTGGAATTTACTGAGACACACACTACTAGACACTCACTGCACAGAATTTCCTAATTACCTCAACACAGGCAATACACTGAAACTAAGTATTCACAGTTCACACTCACAGTGAACTCACTGATAATCAAATCTCTCTGAAATTTCCCAGACCTACACACACAGCTATGCTCTTGAGACAACCACAAGCCATTAGTAGGATCAACCAGGTAGGTCTGAACATTTGTTCATTCTTACACATGCATGGCCAAACCAAATACTGATACCTAGTCAACTACACCTAGGTACAACCAAATAGGATACTTACATAGCCAAAATTCCCTATTCAAGCACTCATCTCCCTGATACTCACTCTCAGGGTCCCTGATACATATTCACATGTACACACAGACACATAGGGATACACAGGCATATGCATAGCTATAGGTTGACTGATACACACAGGAAATTCTCTAATACTCTTAAATTTACACACAAGTCAGTGTATACACAGCCATATACCTTATGTTGAGACACACAGTATCACCTGCACAGAATTTCCCCTCTTCTAAACACCCACAGAACATGGACACCTTGTACTCACTGCACTCCTACACACCTAGGTAATTAACTGAGAACATACAGATGATACATACCTAGACCCTGTTCTGAACTCAGACACACAGTTAGCTCTTACTGCCCACACAGCACATTGCTCCCTCTCTAACTCTCTCTCAACCACACACAGGTTTGCTGAAAGTTAAACACCCAGTTTGGGATACCCACACTGCTGTACATTAACCATCTAATACCAGAAGCCCGACTGCACAGCCACTTCCCTAACACAGTTTTCCCAACCACTACCCCCAGAACCACCTACTGAATGCACAATGGAACCCAAAGCACAGAGATACCCCCACAGTGCACAGGGAACCCTTCGCAGTGATCACCACACAACACACAACCCATTAACAACACAATTATATTTATGAATATAGATAGGTATATCAAAATACAGAATTTAAACACAGGGTTATGCAAAAAGCCCTAAGACACATTTCATCAGACACCTATCGTGCTGAATTCATATCCCACATTATTCATCATGAATACCCAAGCCAAAACCCTAAAAATCGAGATCAACCTACCTATGCGAGATGAAATCAGTCTCCCTACAATACCTAGGGTTAGGGTTCCGGAAAAAATTGGGGAAAACCCCATGTGGGTCACCAAAACCTAATCCAAAAACCCTAAAATTTGAATTACACAGCAAGGGGTTCCCTAATGGCCAATAATCGACAGAAAAACAGAGATTACATGTATAAAATGGGGTTTTACCTGCAGGGAGATGGTTCCCTATGGAAGTTCTTCCTTCCCAAGTCTCCTTGACCCAAGTTCCCTGATTTCCTTGCTTTGGAGGAGGAGAAAATGGAAGCCCTAGGTTTAATCTCGAAAAATGGGGTGGGGAGATGGTTTCTCTAGATGGAGGCTAGGGTTTCTCTCTCTATATGAAGAATGAGAGGGTTCCTTATATATGTATAGGCCCAGTTAGGGTTTCTAGTGTATGGCCTAGGTTTAACCCCTAGGTTTAGTCATGTAGACCTAATTAGCTAAGGTTAAGTCAGTCTAGGGTTTTGAGGGTTTCATCCAAATTTAAAATTCTAGGGTTTGCTAGAGTAGGGTTTACAAATTTGGGTTTGGTCATTAGGGTTTGCCCTAATGCGTTCTAGAGTTTGACCTAAAATCAAAATACCACTTACAATATATAATAGTTATAAAAAACTCAGCAAATAATTAAGTTCATAATTAATTAATAATAGCTAAATTACAAAAATGCCCTTATATGGAAAAGTGGTAGTGACAAACCAGCTATTACCTCATTCGATCTGACTCAGCGTAATGCACCATGCGGTTGCGGGCATTACAAATACATTGTGCCATTGCCTCAACTGTAAATATGCAGTGGTATAACAATATGAGGGGTACCACCCAATAGTTGTTGAAGTAGCTAAGGGGGCAAGGTACCTGCAGACTGATTTCTAAGAGCAGCAGTGGTTAACATTTGTATTGCAACAACAATATTCAGTGTCCCTTAACACTGAAATAGAAATTGGGGCCTTAGACTATGGAGTTCAGAGGTTAAGGAGGAGCTCAAGTAATATTAGAATAGTAACAGCAGCAGCTAGAGAACAGTATCAAAGCAGTAGTAGCAGCAGTCCATACTAGAATGAGGGGGTCGGGTTAGCATGTTTCACAACAACATTGGTTGCCTGGGATGTAGCAAGTGCTATTATTGTTGTTGTTATTGGTGTGTGCAAGTTATAAAATATAAGCATGCGTATCGAGAGGTTGAGGTATTGGATAAGTATGGGGTTAGTGTTAGTTAGGTGTCAATGTGAACTAAGAGACTAGCTTTTGGGTTAGGAAATAGTTAAGGTAATAACTACCCTCCAACTATTTAATTATGATAAAGTATTTAGTATAGAGTATAGATATCTAGAGTATAGATATCTAAGATACTAAGTATAGGCAGTAATAACTAGGATACCAAGGTTTTAAGACCAAGGTAATGAGATATTGCGATACGGGGTACCCCAAGTGTTTAGATACTAGGTAGTATATATATATATATATATATATATATATATATATATATATATATATATATATATGGGTAAACGGGATATGAGCCATAGGCTCATATTCCTATATGAGCCATGCACATGTGGGCCAATAGGAATGTATTCCTACATCTCATGTGCACCCATGTGCACTAGTACACTCTATTCCTATTGGTCCACATGTGCATTGGCTCATGTAAGAATATGAGCCTATGGCTCATAACCCTTTTTTCCTATATATATATATATATATATATATATATATATATATATATATATATATATATATATATATATATATATATATATACTAGAGTATAGTCATAGAGTTGTATAACCTTGATACCATGCTAATCAGTATATGTGTATTAGATATATATATATATATATATGTTGATTTAGAATTATTGTAATTATATTGATACTAGTATATAAGGTAAAGATATGTTAGAGGCATCCTAAGATCTAGAATAGACTAGTAAGACTTGTATCTTGTAGATATGGACCCAATAACCTAGATATAGACTTATACAACTTAGAAATAGCTTGTTTGACCTGTTTGACCTAAAATTGACCTAGTTTGACTTATATTGACTAGTTTTACCTAGCTGGACTAGTGGGACATAAAAGTGACATAGAAAATCATGTTTTGACTCATTTTAGCTTATTATCACTTTCATACTCCTAATTGACATGCTAGTGTGTGACACCAGCTCGGACACCGAGTTACATCTTTTGCTTAGGACCAGAGGCGAGTACATATCTCTGTTAGTTTTTATTTCATGATAGTGTATATATCACTTGGTTCTAGAACTGTATACTTGATTCCGATATAATGGTTACACGGACTGGTACTATATGGATCATGTCAGGAGATGTTATCCCCTTACCGTGTTCAGCGGATACTCTTTCATATGTATTTTATCGTGTGCATCGAGTATTGATTATCATGTACTTCGTGTTCACACACTGTCTCATGTACAATGTGCCTATATTACTCGTGTTCGTAACATGTCATTTTTGGATCCATGAGTATTGGTTGGGGATAGGGGAGTTGGAGTTAGTTATGTGATCAAGTCCAAGTGTATTCGTGTACATGTCGATTACATATCGCACGTGTAATCAAGTTACCATGTTATATTCGTATTCAACCTAAACTGATCACATAATAAACTTGTACTCTAAGGCACATTTTCAAGTTTATATATTTTCTTTACTTGCAGATATTCCATTATGCCTGTTCTTCCTTTCCAGTACATTATCTGTTTACTTTAGTTCATTTTCATTCCTATTACTAGCTATCTTATATTCTTTTCTATATCCTGTCATATGTGCTCTACCATATATTTGGAACTGCTTTTAGAGTTTTGTACTTCGCTCCAATCCTGAATGGATATATTTTTTAGATAATTGGCTTAAGGAGCAGTGTCCAACTTACTACGGGCCGCAGGACGGTGAGCTATTAGAGGATACTCCCCTAGAGCAGGAGAACCTAGTGCCAGTGACTGAGGATGCTTAGACTTATATTGTTTAGACATTGTATTAGTCTCATTTTAGCCTCCTGGTATGTATATTATTATTTTGGGAGTTGTTTCTGTTAGACTCATAGTGTGGACTTGTGGATGATTTGTGATTCTTATTTCATCTTTCTATTCCATATCGTGCTCTATCTTCCTTAGTTTGACATTGTGATTGAGTATTGATATCTTATTATGTCATTGTATTTGTTCCTCCATTTGGAGTTGAGATGGCTGTAGAGGCATAAAAAATCATACAGGCCGCATAAAGGTCATGCCCTCTCAATAAGCCGCAGAGAAGCCACATGCAGCCTGATCAACCAAGTCGCAGATAAGCTGCATAGTATACTATATGCGGTCTGAAAGACCACATAGCAGGGAGACCGCATAAAAAACCCTGATACAGGTTATGATGTCTGTCAGAAGATCTACACATTCCTCATCACTCTGAGACGCTTCGAGACTCGTGAAGACGACAACTTATGAAAAGATAATAAGTCATATCCGTTGCTTCGACAAACGTGCCATGCCATATGTTCCTTCGTATGCGGCTACAAGACCCATGCGGCCAGAGTGTCCATCCGACCAAGGCCCAAACGAGAGCACGTATGCGGTTACAAGACCCATACGGCCTGGCCATTATGCGACTAGAGTGTCCATTCGACTAAGGCCCAAACGAGAGCACGTATACGGCTACAAGACCCATGCGGCCTGGCCATCATGCGGCCTCCAGCTCACAAGATCTTTCCGTTATAACTGTAGATACCTTCGCAAAGTTGGTACTGACCGCATGTCCATCTGACCAAGTCACGCACACAACGGGTTAAAAATAACCCCGAGATCTCTTCAAACAGCATATCTCATCCAAGACCACGTAGCAATTGTCCCATGGCATACGATGATAGTTGAAACTATATTCTGTTGAAGGAGCCTTATGTGGCCACCAAACAGCGGCATATATGACCCATAGCCCATCAGCACAATAGCGATAAATAAGAGAAACTTAAACATTCTAAAGGCTGTCTTTTTTCTTCTGCTTCAGAGAGAAAGCATATCACCCCCGGCCAATACAGAGAGAGAGCATACCGAGACGAGCGAAGAGAGAATGTAAGCTTCCTCACCCTGCATCATATCGTCCATAGAGTAAAGGAGATGCCATAGCACTCCTTGTCCATCGCCATACCCCAGAATCAAATATATTGTACTTAGATTGTCCGTCCAGGACCCCTTTATACTTTCTTTCATTTGTTAGTTAAATCAAGCTCTTTTTAGAACTTTTAAATTTAATAGCGAACAAAATGGTGACTCTGTTGGGGACGTCTTTCTCCACTGATGAGAAAGCTGTCGCACAATCCAATACAGCTAAGCTTGGGTCCACTAAAAGGATGCTGGTGGTCTGCTTCGATCAACAGGCCTTCGAGGACATGCTCTCCGGGGACAGCGTGAATCTTTCTCTGAGGCAAGCAAAGCCCAAGAAGACCCGCAGGACATATCACGCCCTGTTCCCGCAGGGGTCGTTCGTCCTAGCTTGGTCCCTACGGAACCGATCATCCTCGTACGGGTGTGATGCTGTGCAAGCCTAAAATGCGCTTGCACAAGGCCAAAGCTTTGAACAAGGACAAGTAAGCTATTCAAGACAGGAGCAACGACACATATATTGCAGAAAAGTAAAGAATACAATGGCATATGAAAATAAACTCTTTATTGATATTCAAAAGTGTTACAGCGCTTGGCCGAGGTTACAGTTCGCTTAAGCTATCTTTCTCTCGATTACAATGACATCGTTTCATACATTATGTCCCTCTATACAAAAGCAGCTCAAAGCAATCTTGATACGGCTCAAGACATCGACTCCAGATTTCTGATTCCTTGGGATGAGGCACGACTATCGCTTCCTTGGATGATCCAGCACCTGAAAACAAGCAAACTGTTGGTGGGTCAACACTTTTAAAAGTAGTAGTTAGATAAAACAACTGAACATAAGCTATGTAGCGCCCCGTTCTCCCGGTGCGGAGATCGCGGCTAAGAAACACAAGACGGTATCGTTCGATCAGGATAGATTAAAATAAGAACTCGTCCTCGTTATGGATTTATTTCTTCGGAATCGATTCCCATATTCAGTGGACCGTGCCCCAAGGATCGGCTTAGCGGCAGAGTCAGGAGGGACCTCTCCGCTGCTATCTTTTATTGCCTCGATTTTCGATGTCGCTTGTTGCTTTCGTGCTTTGAGTTGGTTTTGGGATTTGCTTGTTTTTCTTGAACGGTTTCGATGGTTTTCATTGTTTTCGCTCATTGACTTGCACTTCTATTCCGAGATTGGAAAGAGAGGAAGAAGTATTAATCGAGCTGTTCGTGTGCAGATGAACGAACAGTAGGCGGCTTGCGAGCGGAGTCATAAAGCGCCTCTTTCCTTCTCCTTCCAAAATCTAAGTGAGTGGCTACCAACCCGATTAGCTAGTCCTGCTTCCAAGCTTCACAGCTAATCAATCCGCACTCTTCTTTGCCCCGATCAAATGATACCAAGTAATAATAAAAGAAACCAAGATAAAAGAAAATAGACTTGGTATATTATGCTTGTCAAATAAATCGCACGAACGGATACTTAACTGCATGCTTGTTCGCTTGGAAATAATCATAAACTGTTGCTTGTCTTGTGCAAATACATGTTTCATACTCGTGTTGCCTGAAGTGCATGAATGCTTAACAATTATGGATATGTCGTGTGCTCGTGTTGCCTCGAAGGCGTAACTGATTGTTAAGTAACGTATTGTTCGATCATGGACAACTTGTGCACAAGGGTAAGTTCTGCGGACGGTCGCTGGGGCACTGGCACCGTTCCGGTCCGGGCGAAACTCGTGTGTAGTCATCGTGTGCTGGAGGGGATAGCTTGCAACGCATCGTGTGCTTGTCGTGTGCTTGTCGTGTTCCCGTTGCATGCTATCCCTGTCCTTGACTATGTCCGTTATGGCACCACGCCAGTGATCATCGTGTATATTTAAACCTGTTGCATACTAACTTGTGTCTTCGTGGCAGGGAAGGCATGGCAAGTATTGTGTAAGTAATTCAGACTGTCAGATAAAATCCACCTAACGGTGGCACGTTCATTTCAGTAAATTCAATATGCTGCTTACTTGTAAATGAACTAAGGCAAGATAGAAACCCACAAAATATGCATGCTTCACTAAACAATGTGTTGATTGGTATAGTCAGGCTAGCTCGCCTTCACCCGCATGTTTTGATATGCTGACCCTCGTTGAAACAGGTTCTCCGCACCAAGGCGAACCGAGCAAGGAGCCGAAGTCGTCTACCCGATCCAGTCCAACTGTTGGCGCATCTTCACCGCGCCCCCTGAAGCATTTGAAGACAGGAGCTGCAACTCTTCATACACAAATACAGCTCCGTGGCAAAGCTATCCTCCAGCCAGGAGGTCTTTATCATTTTGAGTTTATAAAGGGATGTAATGTACAGGACTGCTATCTCATTTTGAGTCATCTCTTTTGTAAGCCGTTCGGCATATTAGCTAACTCGTTCAAGAGTTTGTAATAGATGTTCATTATCAATAAAGAGAACTTTTCTATGTTTCAAATCTGTGTTTTAATTTATCTGCGTACTCTGAATATGTGCTTGCTATGCAAATTATTAAAGCCTTGTGCGGGCGCAACCCCAGGCCCGTACGGCGGTCACGATTCGGGGGACGCCTCAAGTGATTCTACGAAATTGGGTCATGACATAGTGGTATCAGAGCACAGATTCAAAGTTCCTTAGACTTCGTTCTGGAAAAGTTTCTTTAACGATCAAATTCCTGTGCGAACTCTTGAACTCGCTAGACCAAAATGAGATACGTTCATGCAATAAGTCCATAATACATTATGATCCTAATGTAATTTACCTTCTTTTGAAGGAATGGCTCCAGCGCAATCTGCAGCGCAAACTCCGGACGAAACGCAAGGCCAAGAAAGTAGTTCGGATACTTCGGGAAGTTCAAAGAGCCAGCGAGCCATGCCAAGCATCGATCCCGTCCAACGAATGTTGCAGATGTTGGAGGCAAACCAACAAAGGGACGAGGCTCGCTATGAACGGGCCAAAAAGTGGGCGGAAGAGAGTCAGCTCAAGTTTCAAGACAATATAGAAGCACGATTCTCAGTCCAACAGAAGCAGGTAGATATCCTGCAGCAGATCGTTCAGACCTTGGCATCCAACCAGTCCGCGGCAACGCCAGCGACTCTGGTGGAACAGCCCATGCTTGAAGTAGAGATGCCGCGAATTCCAAGGGCGAGGGACGTGACTGCCTTCGACTTTGGCCACTTCAAGAAAGTCTGCAATACCCCATTCAACGGGACTGAGGACCCAGTCGTAGCTCTAGATTGGTTGGCCGAACTTGAAGATCACTTCGCTCTGTTAGAGGTCCCCGAAGAGAAGCGCGTCGCCTGCGCGCAACTACAGCTCTGTCTCAACGCGCACGATTGGTGGGACGTGCATCGACGATCTCTCCAATTTGATCACGGAGAGGAGGCGATCTCGTGGACGACTTTTCGTGCCGCGTTCGAAGAGGAGTTTGTACCCCCTCCAGTACAACGTCAAATGGAAAACGAGTTCGTGCAGCTGCGGCAAGACAGCATGACAGTTAAGGAGTACTCCACCGAATTCAACCGACTCTCCAAATTCGCTAGGGCCTATTTACCTGATGCAGCGAGTCGAGCTAGAAGGTTTGAAGGTGGACTACGCCCTGCCATCCATTCGCACGTAGCCGTTCCTCAGTATCGTACGATGCGTGAAGTCATGAATCACGCCCTGTCGCTCGAACCACTCTATCCTCATGTTGCTGCAGGCGCTGTGCATACATCCAGTCACAAACGCCAAAGCAACGAGGGAGGAAATACCGCTACAAAGCGCCCGAATAACGCTGGTCAGCAGGACGGGGATTGGAACAAAACTTGTCACTTCTGTAAAAGAAAAGGGCACCTTAAGAAGTACTGCCGTAAAAGACTTGGATTATGCCTCGCTTGTGGCGATCCAGGCCATGCTATTTTCTCTTGCCCGAACCTTCATGGTCGTCGTCCTGTACAAAATAATCTTTAACGGTAGGTCCTATTCTTAAGTTTCGGGACGAAACTTCCAATTAGTTGGGTAGGATATAGCGCCCCATTCTCCCGGTGCGGAGATCGCGGCTAAGAAACACAAGACGGTATCGTTCGATCGGGATAGATTGAAATAAGAACTCGTCCTCGTTATGGATTTGTTTCTTCGAAATCGATTCCCATATTCAGTGGACCGTGCCCCAAGGATCGGCTTAGCGGCAGAGTCAGGAGGGACCTCTCCGCTGCTATCTTTTATTGCCTCGGTTTTCGATGTCGCTTGTTGCTTTCGTGCTTTGAGTTGGTTTTGGGATTTGCTTGTTTTCCTTGAACGGTTTCGATGGTTTTCATTATTTTTGTTCATTGACTTGCACTTCTATTCCGAGATTGGAAAGAGAGAAAGAAGTATTAATCGAGCTGTTCGTGTGCAGGTGAACGAACAGTAGGCGGCTTGCGAGCGGAGTCGTGAAGCGCCTCTTTCCTTCTCCTTCCAAAATCTAAGTGAGTGGCTACCAACCCGATTAGCTAGTCCTGCTTCCAAGCTTCACAGCTAATCAATTCGCACTCTTCTTTGCCCCGATCAAACGATACCAAGTAATAATAAAAGAAACCAAGATAAAAGAAATAGACTTGGTATATTATGCTTGTCAAATAAATCGCACGAACGGATACTTAATTGCATGCTTGTTCGCTTGGAAATAATCATAAACTGTTGCTTGTCTTGTGCAAATACATGTTTCATACTCGTGTTGCCTGAAGTGCATGAATGCTTAACAATTATGGATATGTCGTGTGCTCGTGTTGCCTCGAAGGCGTAACTGATTGTTAAGTAACGTATTGTTCGATCATGGACAACTTGTGCACAAGGGTAAGTTCTGCGGACGATCGCTGGGGCACTGGCACCGTTCCGGTCCGGGCGGAACTCGTGTGTAGTCATCGTGTGCTAGAGGGGATAGCTTGCAACGCATCGTGTGCTTGTCGTGTTCCCGTTGCATGCTATCCCTGTCCTTGACTATGTCCGTTATGGCACCACGCCAGTGATCATCGTGTATATTTAAACCTGTTGCATACTAACTTGTGTCTTCATGGCAGGGAAGGCATGGCAAGTATTGTGTAGGTAATTCAGACGGTCAGGTAAAATCCACCTAACGGTGGCACGTTCATTTCAGTAAATTCAATATGCTGCTTACTTGTAAATGAACTAAGGCAAGATAGAAACCCACAAAATATGCATGCTTCACTAAACAACGTGTTGATTGGTATAGTCAGGCTAGCTCGCCTTTACCAGCATATTTCGATATGCTGACCCTCGTTGAAACAGGTTCTCCGCACCAAGGCGAACCGAGCAAGGAGCCGAAGTCATCTACCCGATCCAGTCCAACTGTTGGCGCATCTTCACCGCGCCCCCTAAAGCATTTGAAGACAGGAGCTGCAACTCTTCATACACAAATGCAGCTCCGTGGTAAAGCTATCCTCCAGCCAGGAGGTCTTTATCATTTTGAGTTTATAAAGGGATGTAATGTACAGGATTGCTATCTCATTTTGAGTCATCTCTTTTGTAAGCCGTTCGGCATATTAGCTAACTCGTTCAAGAGTTTGTAATAGATGTTCATTATCAATAAAGAGAACTTTTCTATGTTTCAAATCTGTGTTTCAATTTATCTGCGTACTCTGAATATGTGCTTGCTATGCAAATCATTAAAGCCTTGTGCGGGCGCAACCCCAGGCCCGCACGGAGGTCACGATTCGGGGGACGCCTCAAGTGATTCTACGGAATTGGGTCGTGACAAGCTACACCCCCTGAAACCTACACTAAGTAAGCATGTGGCAAAATATTATATTACTAGTGATCTTGCTACTTTTACCTATGTTCATTTCATACAGCTCAAAATTATAGTCAATTTACATCTTTTGAAAAATATAGCTTTGAAACCAGTTTTGCATATTCAATACACACAAGCAAGCTATAGAGGCAATGTTCTATCATGCAGTGCATCATATATCGTAAGCCATATCCGATACTCTTAGGAACAAGGTTCTCTAGTGGACTGTTCATCTCATATCAAGACAAGTATTTCAAGTGGACTATTTAACTCGATGCAATAGAGGTAGCAGCATACTCAATGTAAAATAGATGGATCACATTCAACATAAATTATAAGAAACATATGAAAATACAAGTGATCACTTATTCAGTGATCTTTACCCATAGCCGAACGGTTATCCCTGCAGCAGACACACAAGTTAGCAATAATTTGCATAAACATATAGGTATAAGTTTCTTCTTCCCTGTCCGTCTCTGCATCAAATAGTTAGGTATGCAAGAAGGCTAACCTAGCATGCGTCCTAACTACATGATGGCCCCTTCCACGGGATTAGTAGTTGGGACGTACAAGTCCATCTCACTAATAGACGTGTCTACCCTCCCGTAAGTAAGGTTTTTTAAGCCTCAGGGTATCTAGATCTATCCTAGGCCAAACGATCCCAGTGCCCCAGGAAACGCTCGAAAGATTACCTTGTGCATAAGTTGTCCTGACCAAATGCATGAATGCAAGCTCCTATCAGATAAATATGCCATTATGCAACTGATAAACAATAAAAAAGCAAACAAGCAAGCATATCAATCAAGCAATAGGGCCGGAGCTCTCAATACTCTTGCCTAATAGCCACACCCTCCCGTAAGTAAGGTTTTTAAGCCTCAGGGTGGACTATTAGTCTAGATGCATAAGTTCAAGCTATTTATGAAGTTCTATCTCTTTACAAGCAACCAAAGGAACATGTTCAAGCAAAGCTAACTCTTATAACAAGTAACAAGCAAGAACAGTTCTATAAATCTAGCATGCAAATTCTATCTCTTTTGGACAAGCATTCAAGTATTCCAGTTAAGCATACAATATCAAGAATAAGTGCAATTAATCTTTTACTCTTTCTTATTAGCATGGCAGCGGTTCATTCGATAGCGGTGTATGTGTCACTAAGCATGCAATATTTCTATCTTTAGCTAGCATGACAATAGTTCCATCTCTTAGACAAGCATGCAAGTTCTCTTAGTTAAGCAAGCAGATTCGTTTCGATGATAATCCATACAAGTTCTCTTATTTAGCATGCATAGTCAGGTTCTATCATTCTTCTTATAAAATTATCTTCTTAGAACAAGCATTCAAAAACTCAGATTCATTATTAAGGAGTGTAAGAATCAGAAAATACAGTTCTATCCACTTACATTGATCAATCATCTTGTGGTTAGGTCAGGAACTCTCCGAGAAGACTTTCGCTCGAGCAAGCAAAGCGATATCACTTGTACATAGTGACTACGCAGAGCATGACACTACATACTTACCCACCAATAAAAAGTTTCGTCCTCGAAACTCCAGGAAAAACTCTCGATACCCCGAGCAGCGATAGTCCTCATCCCTCACCATCCTCAATCAAAACTCTAGCAATCCAGAACTCAATAAAACTCTAGCCACCGGAAATCATAAATCACATCTCAAGTAATAAAAACAAATATAGAAAAGTTTGTCGGCAACTTTGAGAATATTTACGGACTCATTGTATGGAACGTTCATTGCATCACACATCGGGCACATCTCAGAGTCGGAGGCAACGGAATAGGCAAAGAATCGGGTCACTTTGATACCATTATGGCATGCCCTGGTCCTGCAGGGGCCGTTTGTCCTCGCTTGGTCCCTACGGAACCGATCTTCCTCGCACGAAAGTGATGCCATGTAAGCCTAAAATATGCTTGCACAAGGCCAAAGCTTTGAACAAGGGCAAGTAAGCTATTCAAGACAGGAGCAGGGCACATATATTGCAGAAAAGTAAAGAATACAATGACATATGAAAACAAACTCTTTATTGATATTCAAAAGTGTTACAAGCGGCACTTGGCCGAGGTTATAGTTCACTCAAGCTCTCTTTCTGTAAACACCCTAATTTTCAGAATAAATTTTAATATAATTTTCCAAATTTTTGGTATTTTCTGGAATTTA
This sequence comes from Iris macrosiphon, assembly GCA_036927795.1. Taxonomy (NCBI): domain Eukaryota; kingdom Viridiplantae; phylum Streptophyta; class Magnoliopsida; order Asparagales; family Iridaceae; genus Iris; species Iris macrosiphon. The sequence goes on along the minus strand of JAYESA010000001.1, from coordinate 2,685,309 downwards.
AAACGAAGAGGATGGTGATTTAAAGAATTTTAAGTGTGGCTTATTGGTGGTAAAATATTCTGAAAATAATATATTAGGATGCACAATGGAAAACCGGACCTATAGTATTTTTTGGGGAATTATTTGGACCCCGAAAATGAGTTTTTAAGCTTTAAAGCTATTGGAGAGGTGAACCGAACCCTGCATAATGGGTCGGGTCAGATCTGAGTCAAACCCAACCCGGATCCAAACCCAAGCCCAAACTGAACCCTAATTGCCGGATTTACTGTAGCCTATTTAAACCTCTACCTAGGTTTTTGTGAGCCACCCCGCCGCCGAGACTTTCGAGAACCTCGTCGTCGACGCCATATTCCTCCCCTTAACTCCGACCCGCCCCTCTGACCTAGAGCCGCCGTGTCCCCCAGATTCCTCCCACAGCCCCATCGTCGAACCCCTCGACGCCTTCCTCCTACAGCCCCATCGTCGACCCTAGGCCCTCCGCCTCACAGCGACTCCGCCACCGCCCCAGTGATACGCCGTCGTCGACCAGCCCGATTCATCGCCGCTCGACCACCCATCCAGCCCCGAGACCCCGCTGAACCTCCGTGCGACCCGACAACAGCCCTAAGCCGCTGCCAACCTCCCCATAGCCATCAAGATCTCCTCTCCGCCGATCGACCAGGACGCGAGCAACGGACACGGACAGGAGCTCGATCCGGACACGGTGACCAGGACTCCAGACCGTACCTCGGACACGTGGAATTCAGCGTTCACAGAGCCCTGTTCAGGTATCATTTTCTCTAAACTCGTAATCCCGGTTTAGTTTCCGCCAGTTGCTATGCGTAGACTGTATATGTCACGCCCCAGTCCAAAAATACCGTGGGACCGGACGCGTGGCAAAGGCCAGCAGTACGCACCAATGGACCAACTCAATATAATAGATCCATCAGGGCATACTTAAGCTGTAAAACAAGTCCACGACAATCACGGCACGACTAATCTCATCCACACAAGATATAAAATATGATCCACAGAAAAATAAGAAATATAAATCATCAGCAAGTCTCACAAAGTACTCCGGGGAACAACCCGATAAATATCTAGTACAATGGTTCAACAGACCAGAAAGTAAATGACTGGAATAAATAATAATAGCTGAGCGTGATCATGGATGCTCAAGAGAAGTCTTCAGCTAAGACCTCGTCCTCTGATGGTGGCACAACTCCTGGATCAGCTCCTGCTCCGGTCCCGTATACCTCGGGATAAATCTCGTCCTCAAATCCTGGGGACAAAATCCGGATCCAGGTCCTCAGGGGACATAGCAAGGTACAAGAAAGCTCATGCCAAAATGAATAAATAAACAGTGCAGCAAATAAATGACTAAATGAAGCAATAGGGTAAATATGTAACCAATCTAAGTGAAATGCAAGTGAGAGCAACACTAAAACTCAGGCTGAGCCACTACAAGCTCTGTGTCGGGGAGCCGGTAGCGGTAATAACCGGTAGTGGGTCTAGCTCTGCTACGAGAGTCTACGACCTCTCAATAATAGAAGATATATATATATGTAAACAGCCTGTAGCATGTGTCTCTCCCCACCCAATGTAACCACGCGTATCATGACCATAACGTCTCATGCCCATGTCAAGCGCGATCATAACTAATGCACAAGTCAATAAAGTATCTAAGAATATAATGTCCATGTCCTGTATCCTATACAGAATCACCACGAATATCTTAGGAAAATCCTGTCTCATGAATAGTGTCAAGTGTCCTGGGCCATAGGGTACTTGATAAGACAAGTACGAGAATATAAAGTGTCACGGATGTCCATCTCTAGATGACCGTACCCAACACTGCGTACAGTGTCGGCACCCGACTGATAATCGGACGCTAAGTACGTCACACGGTCCTAGGTTAAGCATGTACAATAATATATATATAAATCAAGGAAAATAGATAACTAAGCTGCAGAGTTTGGCAAGGTACACTTGCCTGATGTCCAAATACCAACAACTGTCCCTGTATCGATGGATCCGGTAGGTACTACTCCAAAAGCTGTAATAAACATCACCACTAGTCTCAGAAGATGTCAAATAGCTAGAAATGCCTGTCCTTACGTCCAATTTGGACACAGGGGCAAAAAGGTCATTTTCGGATTAAAGCGGGGTCCCCATGTGGGCCACTTCGCACCGAAAAGCGTGTCAGGGTCAAAGGTCTCCAAATTCTGCAAACTCAGTGTCTACAAGTCAGGAACGATGATACGAACCCAACGGAACTTCCAGAATTGGATTCCGATGAGCCGATCTCAAAATCACCCGTCAAGTGGAGCTTGTGGGGCCCACGATACGTGATTTTGTCAACGTTCTCGGAATCGGACCAAACTTGGGTCACAGGACCAGCGTATTGCTACGAGTCCGATGGCACAAGTTTCGTCTCGATCCGACGTGTGTACACAAAGTTACAGCGTGTTCCAGAAAGGACGGATACGGGGTATCGTCGGCGGATACACGTTGATTCCGGGGTGCACACACCTCCGAATCGACTTCTGCGAAATCTCACACAACCGTATCAACGTCGCACACAGTTCGATAAAGACCGCGTGCGACCAAGTCGTCCCGATTGGCGGGGCGAACTCAGTTCCGGGGTAAAACAGGGCGTTGTTTTTCCTGTTTTTGGATCGCGGTGTACGATCACCACAGGACGCGATGCACCGAGCGGGTTGCACGGGCACCGAGGGGGTTATGCAGTCTACGCGTAGCAATTTACGGAATCGAATTTAGAGTTACGATGAGGGAGAAAACGGTACCTGTTCAGGGCCCCGTGAGTTCTGTTTTTCACGTCTCCAAACGTCCACGTCGTGTCCGGCGTCTCGAGTTGCTGGTACCGCGTGTCTGCTGCGAGTCCAGACCAAGGTCCTGATATGGAGGGCTTCGCCGGGGGTCAGCCTCGTGGTCGGCTAGGGCTCGGCGACCGGATCTTGAGCGGCGGCCGGCGTGGGTCAAAGGCTCGAGGGAAAAATGGTCTGTCGTCGATTCTGAGGTAAACTCGGGGGAGCAGTTCGAGGGATGATGGGGATGTCGACGCCGGAGAGCGGCGGCGTTGCCGAAGGGTCGAGGGGGAATCGTCGACCGAGGGGAGGTCGGGCTGGGCGGTCGGCGGGTCCAGGGAAAAGCACGGCAGAGGGAGATGATGGGGATGTCGGGGTCTTGGTTGGGGAAGTCGACGCCGGAGAGCGGCGGAGGAGGAGAAGCGGGGGAGGTTGCTCTGTGATGGAGGTCGACGAGGTTGCTCGGGATGGTAGGGAAAACTGGTGGCGGTCGGCGTGGCACGTAAGCCGAGGCGGGGATAGGGACGGCGAGGCAGTCGGGAACGGTAGGGAGGTGGATTCGAGGGTGCGGGGAAGCTAGGGTTCCGGTGGGGCGGACGGCTAAGGCGTTGGTAATGGGCTGTCGAGGTCGATGAAGGAGGTGGGTGGTCCGGTGAAGCTAGGGTTTCGTCGAGGCGACCGAAATCTGGAGAAGGCGGCGCTGCTTGGGCACGTATATCGAGGAAGGCGGCTGCGGCTACGCGAAGTCCGAGATGACTTAAATAGTCGCGCCGCCGTCGGAAACACTGTTCAGTTGGGAATTAGGGTTTCTATCGGGTTCTCGGGTCGGGTTGGTTTGGTTCGGGCTTCGTTGGGTTCGGTTCACAATCCTATAGCTTTTGGTCCTCGTTTCGTTGCTCCGGTGTCCAATAAATTCACCGAAAAATGCCATGCGTCCGGTTCTCCATAATACACAATAAATTTTTACTTCCAGAATATTTTAACACCCATAAACTGCCCATAAAATTCTTTAACTCATAAAAACCTCGGTTCTTCATCCAAAATCCCGAAAACATCCAGAAAAAATTTTATAAAAAAATTATCTGAAAAATAGGGTGTTTACAATCTTCCCTCCTTAAAAGGATTGCGTCCTCGCAATCAAAGAATAAGCTATCAAAGAAGAATTATGGAATTACAAGATGGCCTAGTTTACAACTGCCTCCTCGAACAAGTGGGGGTATCGCTGGCGCATACTATCTTCTCGTTCCCAAGTCGATTCTCCAGGAGAATGATGTTTCCATGCTACACGGACCAGTCTGATTGTCTGTCCCCGCAAGCTTGGGCCCACTATCTTCTCACTGACGTCGAGGATGCCAACTGGTTGTTCTTCATATCTCAAGCTTGGGCCCACTGTAATCTCTGAGTGATCGACTACGTGACTTGGGTCGGTCACGTACCTTCGCAGCTGGGAGACGTGGAATACGTCATGTACTCCCTCTAAGGATGGAGGTAATGCAAGACGATAGGCCACCTCACCAACGCGCTCTAGAATATCAAATGGCCCAATATACCTTGGGCTCAGCTTGCCTCTGCTCCCGAATCTGATAGTACCACGAGTGGGCAAAATCCTCAAGAATACGTGATCTCCTTCTTTGAACTCTAGGGGATGTCTATGCGTATCTGTCCAATGCTTCTGTCTGTCCTGGGCTGCTCGTAGATGATTCTGAATCTGCTTCACCTTTTCCACTATTTGCGTTACCAATTCTGGACCCAGTATTTGACGTTCACCAACGTCACTCCAACATATAGGCGATCTGCACTTCCTTCCGTATAAAGCTTCAAATGGTGCCATCTGAATGCTGGCCTGATAACTGTTATTGTAGGAGAACTCCACTAAGTGCAGATGATCTTCCCAAGATCCTCCAAAGTCTAGCATACATGATCTCAACATGTCCTCTAAGATCTGAATGGTGCACTCCGATTGTCCATCTGTCTGCGGGTGGTATGCCGTGCTGAATTTGAGTCTGGTGCCTAGGCTCTCTTGCATGCTTCTCCAGAAATAAGATGTAAATCTCGAATCTCGATCCGATACGATACTAACAGGCACTCCATGTAACTTGATAATTTGTCGCATATACATGTCGGCTAGTACCTCTGTGGACTGTCCAACTCTAAATGGCAAGAAGTGTGCCGATTTAGTGAGTCGATCCACTATCACCCATACTGCATCTCTGCCGCTGGGGCTCCTTGGGAATCCTGTGACAAAATCTATCGTGATGTGCTCCCATTTCCATTCCGGTATCGGGAGCGGCTGTAACATACCTGCAGTCGTCTGATGCTCTGCCTTCACCTGCTGGCAGACTAAGTATTTGGCCACAAATCTTGCGATCTCTCTCTTCATTCCATGCCACCAGTAATACTGTCTCAAGTCTCGATACATCTTGGTTCCTCCTGGGTGAACAGAGTACATAGAGCTATGTGCTTCAGTCATTAACTCCTGTCTCAATTCTCCATTTGGAACATACAGGCGATTTCTAAACCTCAATGTCCCGTCTTCGTGAATGCGAAGTCCTGTCTATATGCCGGCTTCTGTCCTTTCTTTGAGTCTTCGGAATCTAGCATCGGTGGGCAATTCCTCCTTAATCTTCTCCACGAGTGATGACTGAATCTCAAGGTTAGCCATCAATCCATTCTGTCCTGGTACGATGACCTCTATCTGCAGCTCCTGTAAATCCCTCAATAACTCTGGCTGCATTGTCAAGAAATACGCCGTAGGCTTCCTGCTGAGTGCGTCTGCAACAATATTCGCCTTTCCCGGATGATACTGCAGATCTATGTCAAAATCTACCATCAATTCAAGCCAGTGTCTCTGCCTCATATTGAGCTCCTTCTGAGTATATACGTACTTCAGACTCTTGTGATCAGTAAAGATTTCTACCCTCTCTCCATAAAGATAGTGTCTCCATATCTTCAATGCAAATATTACTCTGCTAGCTCCAGATCATGTGTCGGGTAGTTCTTTTCGTGGTCCTTTAATTGTCTTGACGCATAAGCAATGACTTTGCCGTGTTGTATCAAAACACATCCTAGTCCACTGCCTGATGCATCACTGTAAACAACAAAACCTCCTGACCCTGAAGGAAGAGTCAAGACCGGTGCTGTTGTTAATCTTCTCTTCAGTTCTTCAAAAGCCTTCTGGCAGTCTTCTGTCCATATAAACTCCTGGTCCTTTCGTGTCAGCTTCGTCATCGGTTCTGTAATCCTCGAGAAATTCTCTACAAACCTTCGGTAATATCCCGCAAGTCCAAGAAAACTTCTCACCTCTGCGACTGATGTAGGTGTAGGCCAAGTCTCTATTGCCGCAACTTTCTCTGGATCCACTGAAAGTCCTTCTCCTGATATGATGTATCCCAAGAAAGGCACTTTGTCCATACAGAACTCACACTTACTGAGCTTGGCGTATAACTTTTCCTGCCTCAAGGTCTCTAACACGATTCTGAGATGCTCCTCGTGCTCTTCATAGTTCTTGGAATATATGAGAATGTCGTCGATGAATACAACTACAAATTTATCCTAGAACTGATGAAAGACTCTATTCATCAAACTCATAAACACTGCTGGTGCGTTGGTTAAACCAAACGGCATCACCAAGAACTCATAATGCCCATACTTCGTCCTGAAAGCTGTCTTCGGGATGTCTTCTTTCCTCACCTTGATCTGATGATAGCCGGATCTAAGGTCAATCTTTGAGAATACCCTTGCACCACTCAATTGATCGAAGAGATCATCAATGGGTGGTAAGGGATACCTGTTCTTGATGGTTACAGCATTTAGTGCCCTGTAATCAATGCACAACCGTACCGTTCCATCCTTCTTCGGCACAAATAATATGGGTGCTCCCCAAGGTAAAACATTGGGCCGAATGAAACCCTTCTCCAAAAGATCATCAACCTGCTCCTTCAATTCCACTAACTCCTTAGGTGCTAGCCGATATACTGATGAAGTGATAGGCTCTGCTCCTGGAGTTAAGTCTATTATGAATTCTATTTCCCGATCAGGCGATAAACCTAGAAGATCATCAGGAAATACATCCACAAATTCTGATATGACTCTTGGGTAACCTGTCTCCCCTTCTACAGATAGTACCCTAAGAGTAGGCTGAACTCCTTGCTCTACTGCTCCTCGAGGGAACTCAAATTCTGGATGTCCTGGCGGTCTAAATATAACCCGCCCAAGTCGGCAATCAAGAGTCGCATGGTACTGACTTAACCAGTCCATACCAAGTACGACATCATAGTCAGGCATAGAAAAGATCAGAAATTGAGCTCGCATCTCTCGTCCATAAACTACTACAAAATATGATCTACAGATGTCACTAACCAGAATAATTCCACCTCCCGTAAGAATTCCCTTCATCTTCGGAAGGGGTGCGGTAGCTACTCTATGGGTGGCTACAAAGCTAGCTGCTATAAATGAATGCGATGCTCCAGAATCAAATAATGCTACAGCTGGTAATGAAGCTACTAAAATAGTACCTGCGATGACCTCGCCTGCTGTAGCCTCCTGCTCAACAACTAATGGGAATGTCTGTCCTCGTCCCTGAGCTGGACCTCTCTGCTGCTGCTGCTGCTGCTGCTGGAATAGGGCTGCCTGTGGTGCCAGGGGTGGTCTCTGCTGGTTCCCTCCGGGGACTGGTGGTCTGACCCCACCAACTCCTGTCTGTTGGGCTCCTGCTGCTGGATAAGCTGGTCGTGGTGCAGGCAATGCTAGTCTTGGTGCTCCGTCTCGGCGTTCGGAACAGTCCCTGGAAAAGTGCTGGCTGGATCTGCAGCTCAAATATAGTCCCAACTTACGCCTGCATTCCTTCTCAATGTGTCCTACCTTGCCGCAGTGGTGACAAGTAGGAAGAGGTCTGTCCCTATGTGCTGCTCTATCTGGCATACCCCTCTGGGTTCGCTTTGCTGAATCCCCATGTGCTGGCCTGGATGGTACTGATGTGATAGGCCTTTTCAGGGTAGACTCCCTTCTAGTGACGCGCTCCAAGCGTCGGGCTGCTGCAAGGACATCGGTATAAGATGTAGGTGCTATCGATCCAATCACTCTCTGAAGCTCAAACTTTAAGCCGTCAAAGAACTTTTTTGCTTTCTCTTCTTCCGTTGAAATCAATGTCGGGGCAAAGCGACTCAGGCAAATAAATTCTGCATTGTACTCCTCCACTGACATGCTGCCTTGGATAAGGCGGTTGAACCTGTCTCTGAGCTCTAACCGTGCGACTGCCGGGATGTACATCTCTTGGAAGAGTCTAGAGAACTCTTCCCATGTGACTCTGTCCTGTCCAAGTCTCCTCTCTTCTGCTAGCCACCAGTGATGTGCTTTATCAGTTAACTGCATTCTAACTGCAGTCATCCACTTCTCTCTTGGAAGTTCAGCGGCTTCCAACTGATGCTGAATGTTTGTGAGCCACTCATGAACTTCCGTTGGCCCTTCTTTACCAGAAAATGTACGAGGTTTGAGGTGATGGAAATCAGTGATAGATCCCGTCGCTGTTTGCCTCGTTGGGGGATTTGCCTGCTCCAATGCGGATACCAGGCTAGTCCTCAAATACTCGGCCTCCTGCTGAATCTGTTGCTGTGCTTGCATCATAGCATACATCATCTGGAATATCTGTTGCCCGTCCATGGCTTGTCCTGGCGGGAATACTGGCATCTGGGGAGTGAACTGTGGTGGAGGTGGGATGTCGTCTCTCCGGAACCTTGGATTAGGCTGACCGGTTTGATAACTCTGCGATGCTTGTCCTCCATCCCCTGGTGTCACTCCGTCTCCATAAGTAACCACAACGTCGTGTGGCGTATCCAAAGGAATATCCTCTCTGTTCCCAGAATCCATTGCTCTGCAATCAAAATATAAACTGTAAGAACGCTTAGAGGAATCAATACAGGATGCAGTTCAAGTAACAAATTTCGAGTTCGATATAGAGTTCAACAATGGTTAAATAATGGATGAGAACCTAGAACTTATCCTATCCTTAGGGCAGGCTGGTTCGGTCCCTAAGTTAAAATCGAACAATTTAGTCGTAGACCTGCATGGGCCACCACAAAAACTATGTCACGCCCCAGTCCCAAAATACCGTGAGACCGGACGCGTGGCAAAGACCAGCAGTACGCACCAATGGACCAACTCAATATAATGGATCCATCAGGGCATACTTAAGCTGTAAAACAAGTCCACGACAATCACGACACGACTAATCTCATCCACACAAGATATAAAATATGATCCACAGAAAAATAAGAAATGTAAATCATCAGCAAGTCTCACAAAGTACTCCGGGGAACAACCCGATAAATATCTAGTACAATGGTTCAACAGACCAGAAAGTAAATGACTGGAATAAATAATAACAGCTAAGCGTGATCATGGATGCTCAAGAGAAGTCTTTAGCTAAGACCTCGTCCTCTGATGGCGGCACAGCTCCTGGATCAGCTCCTGCTCCGGTCCCGTATACCTCGGGATAAATCTAGTCCTCAAATCCTGGGGACAAAATCCGGATCCAGGTCCTCAGGGGACATATCAAGGTACAAGAAAGCTCATGCCAAAATGAATAAATAAACAGTGCAGCAAATAAATGACTAAATGAAGCAATAGGGTAAATATGTAACCAATCTAAGTGAAATGCAAGTGAGAGCAATACTAAAACTCAGGCTGAGCCACTACAAGCTCTGTGTCGGGGAGCCGGGTAGCGGTAATAACCGGTAGTGGGTCTAGCTCTGCTATGAAAGTCTACGACCTCTCAATAATAGAAGATATATATATGTAAACAGCCTGTAGCATGTGTGTCTCTCCCCACCCAATGTAACCACGCGTATCATGACCATAACGTCTCATGCCCATGTCAAGCGCGATCATAACTAATGCACAAGTCAATAAAGTATCTAAGAATATAATGTCCATGTCCTGTATCCTATACAGAATCACCACGAATATCTCGAAAAAATCCTATCTCATGAATAGTGTCAAGTGTCCTGGGCCATAGGGTACTTGATAAGACAAGTACGAGAATATAAAGTGTCACGGATGTCCATCTCTAGATGACCGTACCCAACACTGCGTACAGTGTCGGCACCCGACTGATAATCGGACGCTAAGTACGTCACACGGTCCTAGGTTAAGCATGTACAGTAATATATATATAAAGCAAGAAAAATAGATAACTAAGCTGCAGAGTTTGGCAAGGTACACTTGCCTAATGTCCGAATACCAACAACTGTCCCTGTATCGGTGGATCCGGTAGGTACTACTCCAAAAGCTGTAATAAACATCACCACTAGTCTCAGAAGATGTCAAATAGCTAGAAATGCCTGTCCTTACGTCCAATTTGGACACAGGGCAAAAAGGTCATTTCCGGATTAAAGCGGGGTCCCCATGTGGGCCACTTCGCACCGAAAAGCGTGTAAGGGTCAAAGGTCTCTAAATTCTGCAAACTCAGTGTCTACAAGTCAGGAACGATGACACAAACCCAACGGAACTTCCAGAATTGGATTCCGATGAGCCGATCTCAAAATCACCCGTCAAGTGGAGCCTGTGGGGCCCACGATACGTGATTTTGTCAACGTTCTCGGAATCGGACCAAACTTGGGTCACAGGACCAGCGTATTGCTACGAGTCCGATGGCGCAAGTTTCGTCTCTATCCGACGTATGTATACAAAGTTATAGCGTATTCCAGAAAGGACGAATATGGGGTGTCGTCGGCGGATACGCGTTGATTCCGGGGTGCACACACCTCCGAATCGACTTCTGCGAAATCTTACACGACCGTATCAACGTCGCGCACAGTTCGGTAAAGACCGTGTGCGACCAAGTCGTCCCGATTGGCGGAGCGAACTCAGTTCCGGGGTGAAATAGAGCGTTGTTTTTCCTATTTTTGGATCGCGGTGTGCGATCACCACAGGACGCGATGCACCGAGCGGGTTGCACGGGCACCAAGGGGGTTATGCAGTCTACGCGTTGCAATTTACGGAATCGAATTTGGAGTTACGATGAGGGAGAAAACGGTACCTGTTCAGGGCCCCGTGAGTTCTATTTTTTACGTCTCCAAACGTCCACGTCGTGTCCTGCGTCTCGAGTTGCTGGTACTGCGTGTCTGCTGTGAGTCCAGACTAAGGTCATGATCTGGAGGGCTTCGCCGGGGGTCAGCCTCATGGTCGGCTAGGGCTCGGCGACCGGATCTCGAGCGGCGACCGGCGTGGATCGAAGGGTCGAGGGAAAAATGGTCTGTCGTCGGTTCTGAGGTGAACTCGGGGGAGCAGTTCGAGGGATGATGGGGATGTCGATGCCGGAGAGCGACGGTGTTGCCGAAGGGTCGAGGGGGAATCGTCGACCGAGGGGAGGTCGGGCTGGGCGGTCGGCGGGTCCAGGGAAAAGCACGGCGGAGGGAGATGATGGGGATGTCGGGGTCTTGGTTGGGGAAGTCGACGCCGAAGAGCGGCGGAGGAGGAGACGCGGGGGAGGTTGCTCTGTGATAGAGGTCGACGAGGTTGCTCGAGATGGTAGGGAAAACTGGGGGCGGTCGGCGTGGCACGAAAGCCGAGGCGGGGATAGGGACGGCGAGGCAGTCAAAAATGGTAGGGAGGTAGATTCGAGGGTGCGGGGAAGCTAGGGTTCCGGTGGGGCGGACGGCTAAGGCGTTGGTAACGGGCTGTCGAGGTCGACGAAGGAGGTGGGTGGTCCGGTGAAGCTAGGGTTTCATCGAGGCGACCGAAATCTGGAGAAGGCGGCGCTGCTCGGGCACGTATATCGAGGAAGGCGACTGCGGCTACGCGAAGTCCGAAATGACTTAAATAGTCGCGCCGCCGTCGGAAATACTGTTCAGTTGGGAATTAGGGTTTCTATCGGGTTCTCGGGTCGGGTTGGTTTGGTTCGGGCTTCGTTGGGTTTGGTTCACAATCCTATAGCTTTTGGTCCTCGTTTCGTTGCTCCGGTGTCCAATAAATTCACCGAAAAATGCCATGCGTCCGGTTCTCCATAATACACAATAAATTTTTACTTCCAGAATATTTTAATACCCATAAACTGCCCGTAAAATTCTTTAACTCATAAATACCTCGGTTCTTCATCCAAAATCCCGAAAACATCCGAAAAAAATTTTATAAAAAAATTATCTGAAAAATAGGGTATTTACAGTATAACCCTCTCGGTGCCCGTGCAACTCGCTCGGTGCATCGCGTCCTGTGGTGATCGTGCACCGCGATCCAAAAATAGGAAAAGCAATACCCCGTTTCACCCCGGAATTGAGTGCGCCCCGCCAAACGGGACGACTTGGTCGCACGTGGTCTTTACCAAACGTGCGCGTCGTTGATACGGTCGTGTGGGATTTCGCAGAAGTCGATTCGGAGGTGCGTGCACCCTGGAATCAACGCGTATCCGTCGACGACACCCCGTATCCGACCTTTCTGGAACACGCTGTAACTTAGTGTACACACATAGGATCAAGACAAAACTTACGCCATCGGGCTCGTAGTAATACGTTGGTCCTGTGACCCAAGTCTGGTCCGATTCTGAGAACATTGACAAAATCGCGTATCGTGGGCCCCACAGGCTCCACTTGACGGGCGATTTTGTGATCGGCTCATCGGAATCCAATTCTGGAAGTTTCGTTGGGTTCGTATCATCGTTCCTGACTGGTAGACACTGAGTTTGAGGAATTTGGAGACCTTTGACCCTGTCCTACTTTTCGGTGCAAAGTGGCCCACATGTGGACCCCGCTTTGGCCCAAAAATGACCGTTTTGCCCCTGTGTCCAAATTGGACGTAAGGACAGGCGTTTCTAGCAGTTTGACATCTTCTGAGACTGTTGGTGATGTTTATTACAGCTTTTGGAGTAGGACCCACAGGATCCACTGATACCGGGACAACTGTTGGTATTTGGACATCAGGCAAGTGTACCTTGCCAAACTTTGCAGTCTTTATATATATTTTTCCTTGCTTTATTATATTTCTGTGCATACTTAACCTAGGACCGTATGAAGTACTTAGCGTCCGATTATCAGTCGGGTGCCAACACTATACGCAGTGTTGGGTACTGTCATCTAGAGATGGACATACGTGACACTTTATATTCTCGTACTTGTCTTACCAAGTACTCTATGACCCAGGACACTTGACACTATTCATGAGACAGGATTTTCCCGAGATATTCATGGTGATTCTGTATAGGATACAGGACATAGATATTATATGCTTAGATACAGTATGACTGGTTGCATTAGCTATGATCCCGCTTGACATAGACATGAGACGTTGTGGTCATGATATGCGTGGTTACATTGGGTGGGGAGAGACACACAGGCTACAGGCTGTTCCATATATATATACATCCACTATTATTGAGAGGTCGTAGACTCTCGGAGCAGAGCTAGACCCACTACCGGTTATTACCACTACCGGCTCCCCGACACAGAGCTTGTAGTGGCCCAGCCTGAGTACTCGTGCTGCTCTCACTTGCATTTGCACTTAGATGGTTACTTACTTGCCCTACTTATTCTATTTATTTTCTGCACTGCATTTATTTTGGCTTGAGCTTTCTTGTACCTTGCTATGTCCCCTGAGGACCTGGATCCGGATTATGTCCTCAGGATTTGAGGACGAGATCTATCCCGAGGTTTACGGGACCGGAGCAGGAGCTGAACCAGGAGTTGTACCGCCATCCGAGGATGAGGTGTTAGCCGAGGACTTCTCCTGAGCATCCATGTTTCATGCTCAGTATTTATTATTTATTTCAATCATTTACTTTCTGTTCTGTTGAACCAATGTATTAGATATTTATCGGGTTGATCCCCGAAGTACTTTATTGAGACTGATGGATGGTTTATATTTCCTTATTTACTCTGTGGATCATATTTTATATATTGTGTGGATGAGATTAGTTGTGCCATGATTGTCGTAGACTTGTTATTTTACAGCATAAGTATGCCCTGGTGGATCCATTAAATTGAGTTTGTCCATCAGTGCGTACTGCTGGCCATTGCCACGTGTCTAGTCCCTCGGTATTTTGGGACTGGGGCGTGACATGGTTTTTGTGGTGGCCCATGCAGGTCTACGACTAAATTGTTCGATTTCAACTTAGGGACCGAACCAGCCTGCCCTAAGAATAGGATAAGTTATAGGATCTTATCCATCATTTAACCTCTTATTGAACTCAATACTAATTCGAAATTGTCACTTGATTTGCATCCTGTTTGAATCCTCTGAGCGTTCTTACAGTTTATCTTTTGATTGCAGAGAAATGGATCCCAGGAACGGAGATGAGATTCCTTTGGACACGCCACACGACGCTGTGGTTACTTATATAGACGGAGTGACTCCGGGGAATGGAGGACAAGCATCGCAGAGCGATCAAACCGGTCAGCCTAATCCAAGGTTCCGGAGAGATGATATCCCACCTCCACTACAGTTCACTCCCCAGATGCCAGCTTTCCCGCCAGGACAAGCTATGGACGGGCAACAGATGTTCCAGATGATGTATACCATGATGCAGGCCCAGCAGCAGATTCAGCAAGAGGCCCATCGCCAGGGGGCAGAGTATCTGAGGACCAGCCTGGTATCCGCATTGGAGCAGGCAAATCCACCAATGAGGCGAACATCGACGGGATCTATCACCGATTTCCGTCATCTCAAGCCTCGTATATTTTTTGGCAAAGAGGGGCCAATGGAAGTTCATAAATGGCTCACAAACATACAGTATCAGTTGGAAGCCGCTGAACTTCCAAGAGAGAAGTGGATGACTATAGTCAGAATGTAGTTAACGGAGAATACACATCACTGGTGGCTAGCGGAAGAAAGGAGGCTCGGATAGGACCGAGTCACTTGGGAAGAGTTCTCGAGACTCTTCCAAGAGATGTACATTTCGGCAGTTGCACGATCAGAGCTCAGAGACAAGTTCAACCGCCTCATCCAAGGCAGTATGACAGTGGAGGAATACAACGCAGAGTTTATACGCCTAAGTCGCTTCGCTCAGATATTGATCTCGACAGAGGAAGAAAAAGCTAAAAAATTCTTTGATGGACTGAAGTTCGAGCTTCAGAGATTAATTGGCTCAGTCGCACCTATATCCTATACTGAGGTCCTTGCAGCAGCACGACGCATGGAGCGCGTCACTAGAAGGGAATCGAATCTGAAGAGGCCAAACCCATCCGCACCATCCAAAACAGCACCAGGAGATTCTGCGAAACGATTCCAGAGGAGTATACCGGAGAGACCAGCAAATAGGGACAGACCTCTTCCTACTTGTCACCACTGCGGCAAAGTAGGACACATTGAGAAGGAATGCAGACGTAAGTTGGGACTATGTATGTCTGAGCTGCGGATCCAACCAGCACTTTTTTAGGGACTGTTCTGAACGCAGAGACGGAGCACAGAGACTAGCTTTACCTGCACCACGACCAGCTACAGGAGCAGTAGGGGCATAGCAGACAGGAGCTGGAGGAGTCAGACCATCAGCTACAGGAGGCTACCAGCAGAGACCACCACTGGCACCGCAGGCAGCCCTATTTCAGCAACAGCAGCAGCAGAGAGGACCAGCTCAAGGTCGAGGCCAGGCATTCACCTTAGCTGTTGAGCAGGAGGCTACAGCAGGCGAGGTCATCGCAGGTACTATTTTAGTTGTCACTACCACTTTTTCATATAAGGGTATTCCTGTAATTTAACTATTTTAAATAATTATGTATTAAATTAATTGCTGAGTTTTATAACTATTATATATTGTTAATAATATTTAGTTTTAGGTCTAACCCTAGAAATCCATTAGGACAACCCTAATGGGTAAACCCTAGTTAGAAAACCCTATTCTAGCAAAACCCTAGAATTTAAAAATTAGGGTGAACCCTCAAAACCCTAGACTGGCTAAACCTTAGTTAATTAGGTTCTACATGACCTAATCTAGGGGTTAAACCTAGGCTATACACTAGAAACCCTAACTGGGCCTTAATATATAAGAGGAACCCTCTCATTCTTCATGTAGAAGAGGAAAACCCTAGCCTCCACCAGAGAAAACCAATCCTCCACCCCATTTTCGAGATTCAACCTAGGGCTTCCATTTTCTCCTCCTTCAAAGCAAGAGAAGAAGAGCCTCGTTGAAGAAACCTTCCCTGCAGGTGAGAACCCTAATTTTCTTCATTTAATTCTGTGTACAAGATGATAATGGCCATTAGGGAACCCCCTTTGCTGTGTAATTCGATTCTAGGGCTTTGGGTTAGGTTTTGGTGACCCACATGGGGTTTTCCCCAATTATTAAGAACCCTAACCCTAGATTTGGTTTGTAGACAGATTTTCCCCATTTCATGTAGATATAAATTCGATTTTAGGGTTTACTTATCTAGGTATTCTAAATTCTGTGTATTGATGTATGAATCTATATGTATAGATATGTATTGTGTGTTGTAGAGGGGGCTTTCATCTGTACATTAGGTTTGGGGAAGAACAGGGTGCAGTCGGGCAGTTGAGTATCTGAGATGAGGGGGGGGATGATGTATTGAGTTCAGAACTGTTATTTTTCTGTGTGCAGATTCAGTTGTGTAGCTGTGTGTATTCCTGTCCAGTTAAGTGGCTGTGCATATATATATATGTGTGGGGGATAACTCGAGCAGAATACTGTGTCTGGGTTCCTTGTGTACTCGGGTTTGAGGGGGATAGTGTACTGTGTGTGTGCTGTGAGTTTTGGGGTTTTGAATTTGGGTTGTAGGAGCAGTTGGTATTAGTGAGGGTTATATATATCAATAGGATTTGTAGGTGTGTTAATATACATCAGTGTCAGTTTTAGATTAATTTCTGTGTGTGTACAGAATACTGTGTCAGATACCTATGTGTATCAGTCAGATCTATCCTGTGTGTATGTGTCCCTGTTTTTGAGAATCAAACCTGTGTCTACCTGTGTAGTATATATATCAATAGCAGTTGCCTGTGTATGGGAATGCAGTGTTGTTATGTGTATCATGAATTGAAAGGTCTGTGTATCAGCATTTCAATGTTTCAGCAGTGAGGGAGTACACAGTATCAGTCCAAACTGAACTGTGGCTACCTTATCCTTGTATACTGTGTACCAATAACTGTGTGTTAGTACTGGGTGCAGTGTATTACTGGGTTATGTTGTGTGAGGGAGTAAAATCTGAGAGAGGGGGGAAAGAGAACAGTGAACCAAAGCCTATGTCTCAATTAGGAAAATACCTGTGTATAGATGATAACTTGAGGTGTAACTGTGCAGATATTCATATGTGTGTTATGTGTAGGCTGTGTTGGTGAAGTGCCTGTGTTTAGGTGTATTAGATTAGGTGAGGATATGTGTGTATGAGTTGGTGAGGTAGAATCCTATATGTGCAGTGTACATCTAGTGTGTAGGGTTGTCTGCTGTGTGTCTTAGTAATGTGGGTGTGAGAATACAGTATGTGCATTGGAGTGTTAGAGCCTTGTATCAGTGTGTTAAACCTGTGTGTGAGATGAGTGCCTGTGCATTTGTGAGTATTCTGTGTGTGCCAGGGAGTGGTTCAGCAGTGTGGGTATCAGTAATTGTACCTATCCTGTGTGTGAGTATGTCCCTGTGTTGGGAGGGTGTAATTGTGCAGATGCTGAAATGTGTGTGTGTGACTTGTCTATGTGTACCAGTATATGTGTAGAGGACTGTGTTAAACATTTGTGAGTGTGTGAAGGGTAGTTCAGTTCAGTATAGGTGTGTTAGTGCCTTGTGCATATGAGTTTTAGTTATGTGTATCTAGGTGCCAGTGTATCTAAATGTCTGTGTGAGTGAACCTATGTGGTATTGAGTGGCAGTATGTGCTTGAGTTAGTAGTTAGCATCAGTTAAGTTAAGTATTAGTTTATAGTTAAGTAAGATTCACAAATTAAGTTGTATACTTGATACCAATATGTATATATGAGTTATACATATTAGTTGCACCTAGTGTTGCCTTATTAACTAAGTATTAGTTAGTATAAGCCTAGTAATTAACCAGTTTTGACCAAAAACCTAGAGTTGACTCAGTAAACCTAGTGTAGACCTAGAAATGGCCTAACACCCTCATTTCAAGTTAGCTAATCTCTTTCAATATTCCAAACATCATTTTAACAGTATTATCTTATTTATAGGTCTTTGTGATTCCATTTTGGACCTCGATCCTCACATTTTGCTCAGGACCACAGGCGAGTACATTCTCTGACAGTTTTCATGGTTGATTACTTCTATAAATTGTAGTGTATTACATACTTGATTCCGACACTATGGATACACGGGTTAGCACCCTAGATCCCCATCATGAGGAGTCGTGATTGGAATCCATCGTGCTAGCTGGGGGGATGGGGAACTATTAGTAGATTATGTGATCATATCCACCCTTACCATGCATCATAGCTCACCCCACATCTCACGTCGGGTGCGGCCTGACCATCATCATGCCTCATAGCTGTTATATATGATTAGCCTGACCATTATCATGCATCATAGCTAACCATATGGTTAGCCTGACCTTCAAGAATCATAGCTAATCATATATATAACCAGCCTGATCTAGTCCCAAGCCGATCACATAATAAACTGATATTTCAAACACTTAGTTAGATGTTTTATCTTTATTCAGATTTACCTGTTCTAGCATTTACTATTTATTGCTCATTGCTAGATGCTCTTTTGTCTATTTCATTTCTCCAGTACTTCACATGTTCAGCTTTTATTTCCATCTTGTATCTTTTACACTGTTTATAGATTTTGTCAATTAATGAAACTGCTGTTAGTGCTTGTGCTTCGCTCCAATCCTGACTGGATAACCAACATTTTTCAGAGGACCTGGAGGACTTTTGCCCTACTCATTACGGTCCAGGAATAGAGGAGGATTTCACCCCAGAAATCCCAGAGGAGGTGCCTATCTTAGAGGAGAACATGCCTGCCCATGTTTAGATTACTTTTCTACATTTACTATTTTAGACTGAGACTGAGACTGAGATGTATTTATTTTTAATTGTGACTTTGTGAGGTCATTTGGACCAGGATTTGAGTTAGACTTATTGTGGTTGGTTTTAAATAGAACTCTTTTCAATTCTCATCGTACCATTATGTTTATAGTTGTGATTGAGTATATTATAGAAATGTGATTTATTTATCATTGTCCTCCGTACGGAGTTGAGACTATTGACAGGATACTATATTTGTGACCTAGACAGCGTTCTACCGCCGATGCTGCGGCGTAGGCTGGACGTACCCACGACTCATGCCCAAATTCCGGGTGCGGGTCGTGACATTAGTAGCTTCATTACCAGCTGTAGCATTATTTGATTCTGGAGCATCGTATTCATTTATAGCAGCTAGCTTTGTTGCACCCATAGAGTAGCTACTGCACCCCTCCCGAAGATGAAGAGGATTCTTACGGGAGGTAGAATTATTCCGGTTAGTGACATCTGTAGATCATGTTCGGTAGTAGTATGTGGAAGAGAAATGCGAGCTCAATTTCTAATCTTTTCTATGTCGGACTATGATGTCGTACTTGGTATGGACTGGCTAAGTCAGTATCATGCGACTCTTGATTGTCGGCTTGGGCGGATCATATTTAGACCGCCTGGACATCCAGAATTCGAGTTTCTCCGAGGAGCAGTAGAGCAAGGAGTTCAGCCTACTCTTAGGGTACTAACTGTAGAAGGGGAGACAGGTTACCCAAGAGTCATCTCAGAATTTGTGGATGTATTTCCCGATGATCTTCCAGGTTTACCGCCTGATCGGGAAATAGAATTCATAATAGACTTAACTCCCGGAGCAGAGCCTATCACTTCATCAGTTTATCGGCTGGCACCTAAGGAGTTAGTAGAATTGAAAGCACAGGTAGATGATCTTCTGGATAAAGGTTTCATTCGGCCCAGTATTTCACCTTGGGGAGCACCCATATTATTTGTGCTAAAGAAGGATGGAACAGTAAGGTTATGCATTGACTACAGGGCACTGAATGCTGTGACTATCAAGAACAGGTATCCCTTACCACGCATTGATGATCTATTCGATCAATTGAGCGGTGCAAGGGTATTCTCGAAGATTGACTTAAGATTCGGCTATCATCAGATCAAAGTAAGGAAGGAAGACATACCGAAGACAGCTTTCAGGACGAAGTATGGGCATTATGAGTTCTTGGTGATGCCGTTTGGTTTAACCAATACGCCAGCGGTATTTCTGAGCTTAATGAACAGAGTCTTTCATCAGTTCTTGGATAAATTCGAGGTGGTGTTCATTGATGACATTCTCATATATTCCAAGAGCCCTGAAGAGCACGAGGAGCATCTCAGAATCGTGTTAGAGACCTTGAGGCAGGAAAAGTTATATGCCAAACTCAGTAAGTGTGAGTTCTGTATGGAAAAAGTACCTTTCTTGGGACATATCATCTCAGGAGAAGGACTTTCAGTGGATCCAGAGAAAGTTGCGGCTATAGAGACTTGGCCTACACCCACATCAGTTGCAGAGGTGAGAAGTTTTCTCGGACTTGCGGGATATTACCGAAGGTTTGTAGAAAATTTTTCGAGGATTGCAGAACCGATGACGAAGCTGACACGTAAAGATTAGGAGTTTATATGGACAGAAATCTGCCAGAAGGCCTTCGAAGAATTGAAGAGAAGATTAACAACAGCACCTGTCTTGACTCTTCCTTCAGGGTCAGGAGGTTTTGTTGTTTACAGTGATGCATCAGGCAGTGGATTGGGATGTGTTTTGATGCAACACGGCAAAGTCATTACTTATGCATCAAGACAGTTGAAGGTCCACGAGAAGAACTACCCGACACACTATCTAGAGTTAGCAGTAGTTATATTTGCATTGAAGATATGGAGGCACTACCTTCATGGGGAAAGGGTAAAAATCTTCACCGATCACAAGAGTCTGAAGTATGTATATACTCAGAAGGAGCTAAACATGAGACAGAGACGTTGGCTTGAATTGATGGTAGATTTTGACATCGATCTGCAGTATCATCCGGGAAAGACAAATGTTGTTGCAGATGCGCTCAGCAGGAAGCCTACGGCTTATTTCTTGACGATGCAGCCCGAGCTATTGAAAGATCTACAGGAGCTTCAGATAGAGGTTGTCTTACCGGGACAGAATGGCTTGATGGCTAATCTTGAGATTCAGTCATCACTCATGGAGAAGATTAAAGAGGCACTGTCCACCGATGCTAGATTCCGAAGACTCAAAGAGAGGACAGAAGCAGGTATGCAGACAGGACTTCGCATTCACGAAGACGGGACATTGAGGTTCAGAAATTGCCTGTATGTTCCAAATAGAAAATTGAGACGGGAGTTAATGGCGGAAGCACATAGCTCTATATACTCTGTTCACCCAGGAGGAACCAAGATATACCGAGACTTGAGACAGTATTACTTGTGGCATAGAATAAAAAGAGAGATTGCGAGATTTGTGGCCAAATGCTTAGTATGTCAGCAAGTAAAGGCCGAGCATCAGAGGACTGCAGGTATGTTACAGCCGCTTCCTATACCGGAATGGAAGTGGGAGCACATCACGATGGATTTTGTTACAGGATTTCCGAGGAGCCCCAGCGGAAGAGACGCAGTATGGGTGATAGTGGATCGACTCACTAAATTGGCACACTTCTTGCCATTTAGAGTTGGACAGTCCACAGAGGTACTAGCCGACATGTATATGCGACAAATTATTAAATTGCATGGAGTGCCTGTTAGTATTGTATCGGATCGAGATTCGAGATTTACATCTCATTTCTGGAGAAGCATGCAAGAGAGTCTGGGCACCAGACTCAAATTCAGCACGGCGTACCACCCGCAGACAGATGGCCAATCGGAGCACACCATTCAGATCTTGGAGGATATGTTACGATCATGTATGCTAGACTTTGGAAGATCTTGGGATCATTTACACTTAGTGGAGTTCTCCTACAACAACAGTTATCAGGCCAACATTCAGATGGCACCATTTGAAGCTTTATACGGAAGGAAATGCAGATCGCCTATATGTTGGAGTGACGTTGGTGAACGTCAAATACTGGGCCCAGAATTGGTAACTCAGACAGTGGAAAAGGTGAAACAGATTTAGAATCATCTTCGAGCAGCTCAAGACAGACAAAAGCATTGGGCAGATACCCACAGACGTCCCCTGGAGTTTAAAGAAGGAGGGCTCGTGTTCTTGAGGATTTTGCCTACTCAGGGTACTATCAGATTCGGGAGCAGAGGCAAGTTGAGCCCAAGGTATATTGGGCCCTTTGACATTCTAGAGCGCATTGGTGAGGTGGCATATCGTCTTGCATTACCTCCATCCTTAGAAGGAGTGCATGACGTATTCCACATCTCACAGTTGCGAAGGTACGTGACCGACCCGAGTCACGTAGTCGATCATTCAGAGATCGCAGTAGGCCCAAGCTTGATTTATGAGGAACAACCAGTTGGCATCCTCGACGTCAGTGAGAAGACATTATAGGGACAGACAATCAGACTGGTCCGAGTAGCTTGGAAACATCATTCTCCTGGCGAATCGACTTGGGAACGAGAAGATAGTATGCGCCAGCGTTACCCCCACTTGTTTGAGGAGGCAGTTGTAAACTAAGCAACCTTGTAATTCAATAATTCATTCTTTAGTAGCTTATTCTTTGATTGCAAGGACGCAATCCTTTTAAGGAGGAAAGATTGTAAACACCCTAATTTTCAGAATAAATTTTAATATAATTTCCCGGAATTTTCGGTATTTTCTGGAATTTAAAACGAAGAGGATGGTGATTTAAAGAATTTTAAGTGTGGCTTATTGGTGGTAAACATTCTGAAAATAATATATTAGGATGCACAATGGAAAACCGAACCTATAGTATTTTTCGGGGAATTATTTGGACCCCGAAAACGAGTTTTTAAGCTTTAAAGCTATTGGAGAGGTGAACCGAACCCTGCATAATGGGTCGGGTCGGATCTGAGTCAAACCCGACCTGGATCCAAACCCAAGCCCAAACTGAACCCTAATTGCCGGATTTACTGTAGCCTATTTAAACCTCCACCTAGGTTTTCGTGAGCCACCCCACCGCCGAGACTTCCGAGAACCTCGCCGTCGACGTCACATTCCTCCCCTTAACTCCGACCCGCCCCTCTGACCTAGAGCCGCCGTGTCCCCCAGATTCCTCCCACAGCCCCATCGTCGAACCCCTCGACGCCTTCCTCCCACAGCCCCATCGTAGACCCTAGGACCTCCGCCTCACAGCGACTCCGCCACCGCCCCAGCGATACGCCGTCGTCGACCTGCCCGATTCATCGCCGCTCGACCACCCATCCAGCCCCGAGACCCCGCTGAACCTCCGTGCAACCCGACAACAGCCCCAAGATGCTGCCAACCTCCCCATAGCCATCAAGATCTCCTCTCCGCCGATCGACCAGGACGCGAGCAACGGACACGGACAGGAGCTCGATCCGGACACGGTGACCAGGACTCGAGACCGCACCTCGGACACGTGGAATTCAGCGTTCACGGAGCCCTGTTCAGGTATCGTTTTCTCTAAACTCGTAATCCCGATTTAGTTTCCGCCAGTTGCTATGCGTAGACTGTATAACCTCTCAGTGCCCGTGCAACTCGCTCGGTACATCGCGTCCTGTGGTGATCATGCACCGCGATCCAAAAATAGGAAAAGCAATACCCTGTTTCATACTGGAATTGAGTGCGCCCCGCCAAATGGGACGACTTGGTCGCACGTAGTCTTTACCAAACATGTGCGTCGTTGATACAGTCGTGTGGGATTTCGCAGAAGTCGATTCGGAGGTGCGTGCACCCTGGAATCAACGCGTATCCGCCGCCGACACCCCGTATTCGACCTTTCTAGAATACGCTGTAACTTAGTATACACACGTCGGATCGAGACGAAACTTGCGCCATCGGACTCGTAGTAAAACGCTGGTCCTGTGACCCAAGTCTGGTCCGATTCTGAGAATATTGACAAAATCGCGTATCGTGGGCCCCACAGGCTCCACTTGACTGGCGATTTTGTGATCGGCTCATCGGAATCCAATTCTGGAAGTTCCATTGGGTTCGTATCATCATTCCTGACTGGTAGACACTGAGTTTGAGGAATTTGGAGACCTTTGACCCTGACCCACTTTTTGGTGCAAAGTGGCCCACATGTGGACCCTGCTTTGGCCCGAAAATAACTTTTTTGCCCCTGTGTCCAAATTGGACGTAAGGACAGACGTTTCTAGCAGTTTGACATCTTCTGAGACTGTTGGTGATGTTTATTACAGCTTTTGGAGTAGTACCCACAGGATCCACTAATATCGGGACAACTGTTGGTATTCGGACATCAAGCAAGTGTACCTTGCCAAACTTTGCAGTCTTTATATATATATATTTTTTGCTTTATTATATTTCTGTGCATACTTAACCTAGGACCGTGTAAAATACTTAGCGTCCGATTATCAGTCGGGTGCCAACACTGTACGCAGTGTTGGGTACTGTCATCTAGAGATGGACATACGTGACACTTTATATTCTCGTACTTGTCTTACCAAGTACACTATGACCCAGGACACTTGATACTATTCATGAGACAGGATTTTCCTGAGATATTCGTGGTGATTCTGTATAGGATACAGGACATGGACATTATATGCTTAGATACAGTATGACTGGTTGCATTAGCTATGATCCCGCTTGACATGGACATGAGACGTTGTGGTCATGATATGCGTGGTTACATTGGGTGGGGAGAGACACACAGGCTACAGACTGTTCCATATATATATACATCCACTATTATTGAGAGGTCGTAGACTCTCGGAGCAGAGCTAGACCCACTACCGATTATTACCACTACCGGCTCCCCGACATAGAGCTTGTAGTGGCCCAGCCTGAGTACTCGTGCTGCTCTCACTTGCATTTTTACTTAGATGGTTACTTACTTGCCCTACTTATTCTATTTATTTTCTATACTACATTTATTTTGGCTTGAGCTTTCTTGTACCTTGCTATGTCTCCTGAGGACCTGGATCCGGATTATGTCCCCAGGATTTGAGGACGAGATCTATCCCGAGGTTTACGGTACCAGAGCAGGAGCTGAACTAGGAGTTGTACCGCCATCCGAGGATGAGGTGTTAGCCGAGGACTTCTCCTGAGCATCCATGTTTCATGCTCAGTATTTATTATTTATTTCAGTCATTTACTTTCTGTTCTGTTGAACCAATGTATTAGATATTTATCGGGTTGATCCCCGAAGTACTTGTTGAGACTGATGGATGGTTTATATTTCCTTATTTACTCTGTGGATCATATTTTATATATTGTGTGGATGAGATTAGTTGTGCCATGATTGTCGTAGACTTGTTATTTTACAGCTTAAGTATGCCCTGGTGGATCCATTAAATTGGGTTTGTCCATCGGTGCGTACTGCTGGCCATTGCCACGTGTCTAGTTCCTCGGTATTTTGGGACTGGGGCGTGACACTTTCTCTCGATTACAATGACACCGTTCCATACATTATGTCTCTCTATACAAAAGTAGCTCAAAGCAATCTCGATACGGCTCAATGCATCGACTATAGATTTTTGGTTCCTTGGGATGAGGCACGGCTATCGTTTCCTCGGACGATCCAACACCTGAGAACAAGCAAATTGTTGGCGGGTCAGCACTTTTAAAAGTACTGGTGAGATAAAATAACTAAACATAAGCTATACCCCATGAAACCCACACTAAGTAAGCATGTGACAAAATATTACATTACTAGTGATCTTGCTACTTTTACCTATGTTCATTTCATGCAGCTCAGAATTATAGTTAATTTACATCTTTCAAAAAATATAGCTTTGAAACCAGTTTTGCATATTTAATACACACAAGCAAGCTATAGAGGCAATGTTCTATCGTGTAGTGCATCATGTATCGTAAGCCATATTCGATACTCTTAGGAACAAGGTTCTCTAGTGGACTGTTCATCTCATATCAAGATAAGTATTTCAAATGGACTATTCAACTCGATGCAATAGGGCCAGCAACATATTCAATATAAAATAGATGGATCACATTTAGTATAAATTATAGGGGACATAAGAAAATACAAGTGATTACTTATTCAGTGATCCTTACCTATAGTCGAACAGTTATCCCTACAGCAGATATACAAGTTAGTAACAATTTGCATAAACATATAGGTATAAGTTTCTTCTTCACTATCCGTCTTCGCATCAAACAGTTAGGTATACAAGAAGGCTAGCCTAGCATGCGCCCTAACTATATGATGGCCCCTTCCACGGGATTAGCAGTTGGGACATACAAGTCCATCTCACAAATAGACATGTCTACCCTCCCGTAAGTAAGGTTTTTTAAGCCTCAGGGTATCTAGATCTCTCCTAGGCCGAACGATCCCAGTGCCCCAGAAAACGCTCGAGAGATAACCTTGTACACAAGTTGTCCTGACCAAATGCATGAATGCAAGCTCCTATCAGATAAATATGCTATCATGCAACTGATGAACAATGAACAAGCAAGCAAGCAAGCATATCAATCAAACAATAGGGCCGGAGCTCTCAATACTCTTGCCTAATAGCCACACCCTCCCGTAAGTAAGGTTTTTAAGCCTCAGGGCGGACTATTAGTCTAGATGCACAAGTTCAAGCTCTTCACGAAGTTCTATCTCTTTACAAGCAATCAAAGTAACATGTTCAAGCAAAGCTAACTCTTATAACAAGTAACAAGCAAGAACAGTTCTATAAATCTATCATGTAAATTATGTCTCTTTTGGACAAGCGTTCAAGTATTCCAGTTAAACATACGATATCAAGAATAAGTGCAAGCAATCTTTTACTCTTTCTTATTAGCATGGCAGCAGTTCGTTCGATAACAGTGTCTGTGTCACTAAGCATATAATATTTCTATCTTTAGCTAGCATGGCAATAGTTTCATCTCTTAGACAAGCATGCAAGTTCTCTTAGTTAAGCAAGCAGGTTCATTTTGATCACAAGCCATAAAAGTTCTCTTATTTAGCATGCAGAGTCAGGTTCTACCATTCTTCTTATGAAACCATCTTCTTAGAACAAGTATTCAAAAACTTAGATTCATTATTAAGGCGTGCAAGAATCAGAGAATGCAGTTCTGTCCACTCATATTGATCAATCGTCTTGTGGTTCGGTCGAGAACTCTCCGAGAAGACTTTCGCTCGAGATAGCAAAGCGATATCACTTGTACATAGTACCTACGTGGAGCGGGGCACTACAGGACACGGGTAGCAAAGGCCACCATGCCTCACCCAACTACAGAGCTTGCGCTCCCCGTCTCTCTCCCAGCCGCAGGGACTGCACATCATGCGTCCACTCCCTATACGATATTCCAACCAGAAGGGTGCTCACCACTCGAAGACCGTCAGGACATGGGCATCAAAGGCTACTGTGCCCTGCCCAATTGCGGAGCTTGCACTCCTCGCCTCTCTCTGTTGCTCAAGGTGCTCACCAGGCATCCCCTCAGGCTGTCCATGCGGTATCCTCGTTTGACGCAGAAAACGCTTAGCACCCAAACTCTGGCAGAGAAAAAACTATGATGCCAGACGTTTGGGCACTGATACAAACTATATGCTGCCAAGGAGGAGGCTGATAAGACTCACTATGTGGCATCGGTTGACGCCGTAGGCAGATGGACGCATGTGACTCTAGCAGTAGCCAAACCTATATTTTCGACCGAATCTCACGCACCGCTGACCCTATACACCATGTTGAGAATGGTGAAAACCCAAACTTGGACTCTTCATACTATGCGCCTATGGGTGCCAAGTCGAAGAAGTCTGGGACAGTGTGAGCTCATCATACTCAAGCAACTGTCCATTCGGCTGACTGTCGGAGGGCACCTTTAACTGTTATGAGGACCCCTGATGGAAAGTTGTATAAGACTGACCCGTGCGTCCAGCCCTCAGCGGCAAATAAACAGGGACCATCTCAAAAATCTTCCACTGACGATCTGGAAAAAGTTCTTATACGAACCCTAGATCAGGGAGCAAAAAAACACCCATACACCTATGCACCCGTGCACTCGGTCTACCCTTGCTCACGAAAATGGTGCAAAGGTGAGTCAGCCCTTGCCTGACTTGTGCAATATGATTAATCACAAGTGCAAGGTGAGGGAGGCAGCTACGGCATATGAAGCATCCTTCCTGTCACGCCCTGATTCTGTAGAATCGATAGTCGTCCCCCGAGTATGACGTCGTGCGTGCCTAGGTTGCGCAACGCACAAGGCCAATGTATTTTATATAACGAGCACATATTCAGAGTACACAGATAGTTGAAACAAAATATTGAAACATGAAAAGTTTTCTTTATTGATAATAAACATCTTTATACAAACTCTTGAACGAGTCGGATAGTTGCCGCACGGGCTTACAAAAGTGGATGCAAATTGAGATAACCGTCTTGTACATTACATCATTTTACTAAAACTTTAAAGCTATAGACACCTTCAGACGAAGCTATCACCTTTCCACGGAGCTGCATAAGTTATGTGCACGAGCTCCTGGAACTTCAAAACACTTCTTCGTAGGCACGATCAGGATGTGTCGGTAGGTGGACTGGATTGGGAAGTGACTTTAGCTTCTTGCAGGATCTCCTTGGTATGGGAAACCTGTTGCAACGAGGGTCAGTACATCGAAATGCACTGGTAAAGAAGAGCTAACCCAACTATACTAATCAATACGTTGTTTATAAGAAGCATGCAAGTTATTATGTGGTCTTTCTATCTTACCTTAGTTTATTTTACAAGCAAGCATTTGGTTTAGAAGTTTACTAAAATAAATATGCTACCGTTCGGTGACTTTTACCTGTCCGTCTGAACCACCTACACAATACTTATCATGACTTTCCCTGCCACAAAGACATAATTATCTTGTACAGTTTAAATATACGGGGGGATCACTGGCATGATGCCATAATGGACGAGTTATAGTCATTGACGAGGATGGTATGCAACAAAAGTACACGGTGCGTTATAACCCATCCCGTCCAGTACACGAGACTAACATGAAGTTCTGTCCGGATCAGACCAGCGACCGTCCGCAGGAACTATGACCTTATGCACAAGTTGTCCGTGATCAAATAACATTTATACTAAGTTATCAATTGATGCAGTTTAAGGCAACACGAGCACGAGACAAGTAACATGGCATGATCTATTTTGCATAGTCTTCATAATCATTTTATTGTATAGCAATGTGTGTTCTATACATAGCACAATTATAGAAGAAGTATACATTCTAACTAGAATTAAAACATGATGAAAGAATATTCTAAGCGAACTAGCATGCAGGAAGGTAACCGTTCACAAGTTTATTGACAGGTAAGAGTAACTTCAAGTCTATTCCTTTTTATCTTGACATCTTTTAGTTATTATGGTATCGTTTGATCGAAACAATCAAGAAGGCAAGATTTTTAGATGTGAAGACTTGGAAGGAGGGTCAACTAAATCGAATTATAGCCACTCACAAGTTGGTTGGAGAGAGAAAAGAAAAGAGGTGCTTCAAGACTCCGCTCGCACGACATCTACTGCATGATCACCTGCATTACCACGAACAGATGATCAATACCTCTTCTACTCTTTCCAAGCTCGGAATAAAATGCAATTCAACGAACGAAAGCAATAAAATCTATCAAAATTGTTCAAGAAAATGCAAATCTGAAAACCAACTCAAAAGCACGAAAGCAACAAGGCGACAGTGAAAACTAGGCAAGAAAACTTGCAGCGGAGATGTCCCTCTTGATTCTGTCGCTAAGTCCATCCTTGGGGAATGGTTCATTGAATATGAGAATCGATTCCAAAGAATCAAATCCATAATGAGAAAAAATATTGATTAAATCTATCCCGATTGAACTATACTAAAAGTATTTCTTAGCCGCGCTCCCCGTAAAGGGAATGGGGCACCACATCCTAACCAACTAATAGGAAGTTTCGTCCACAAAACTTAGGAATAGAACCTGCCACTATGAAATAATGAGAGAAACTTTTTCTTCATCTCAGACTCATGCTCCCAGTTCAATTTTTCGACCGAATGATTTCTCTAAAGTACTAGAACGAGAGGAACTGAATGACTTCGAAGAAGCTTGTCCTTGTGATCCAAGATCCACACAGGATATTCAACATAAGTCAAGTCCGTCTTCAAGTCCAGTTGATCAAGATCCACAGTCACGCCCCGGCCCCGAGAACCGAGGGGACGCTCGGCCGGACCACCGCCTCGCCCTCGTATTCGGATGACCCGGACGCGAATTACCGTGCCTCGGCGCACAGGACACGTATCACCGTGCCTCGACGCACAGGACGCACATCACCGTGCCTCGACGCCTGTCCCACGGTTGCAAGGAAGGGATGGCCCATTCAAATGTTTGGACGTGATGCCGTGCGAGCCTGGGGTTGCGCCCGTACAAGACTTCATCGTTTAAGTTATTTAGCTATCATAGCATTAATCGAGTAAGCAGCGGAAAGGGATATTATTGCAATGCAATGCATTTAGCCAACTGTGTATTTTGGACAAATCGTGGGACTGGGTTCTCTTATACAAAGACATCGTTCCATACATTATACCCCCTTATATGATAGCAACTCGGGCACAATCTAAACTAGGATTCCGGGTCTTAGGGACTGAGGCATGCCTATCGCTCCCTCGGACGATCCAGTACCTGCAAGCAAGTAAACTGTTGGTGGGTCAGCACTTTTATAAGTACCGGTGAGATAAAACAACTGAACAGAAGCAAGCATTCACTAAAACCAACACTAAGGAATCATGTTATAAAACATTACATTACTAGTGATCTTTCTAGTTTTACCTAGGTTCGTTTCATGCAGTTCGATAGCAGAGTCATATTACATTATTTTGGAAACATCTTTTAAAATAGAGTTTTATATTGAATAAGCCAACAAGACAAGCCGTTCGTTCTATTTCAGGGTGTGCGCAGCATGTCTCGTGAGACTCTAGGGACAAATGCACAGCTAGACACACATGTACATCTTAGGGGAAGTCCTCTATCGAAGCCAACACAATAAACTAGCTATATGCAGGACGGTCCCCTAGTATCTCAGGATCGGCATCGATTGAACCAACATACCAATGACTCTTTATCTGATGCTAATGGCAGTTGTGACTCATGGTTGCTTTTACTATCATGGTAGCATCCGTGACACATGCAGTTCAACTCTCCACCAATAGCCATTGTCCGACCGAATGCGAATGCATGGAACACTATCAAATAAACTCTAGTATGTAGATGAGACAAACCATCAGATTACAATCTTTATTGCGGGGACAAGCCGCCTTATCATTTGAACATATTCAGGCACACGATATGGTTCTCTCGGAGCATAGGAGATAGTGAACATATTCATGCACTCTTAGACAAGCTATCAGGATTCTTTATTAAGTAAACTTGATCGTTTCAAAGACAAGCTAGGTGAGTTCGTTCATTAACATGAAAGACAGGTTCTATCATTCTCTTATGAAAATATTGCAAGCAAAAACTCATATTATTATTAAGGCGTACAAGAATCAGAGAACGAAGTTCTGCCCACTCACCTTGATACATAATGCCAAGGCGGAGCATGGCATTACATATTTGTTAAGCAAACATATTTGTTTCAAAGACAAGATAGGTGAGTTCGTTCATTAACATGCAAGGCAGGTTCTATCATTCTCTTATGAAAACATTGCAAGCAAAAAATCAGATTTTATTAAGGCGTGCAAGAATCAAAGAATGAAGTTCTACCCACTTATCTTGATACATAATGCCGACGCGGAGCGGGGCATTCACACATAACTCGGGTCGGGTCATACACGTACTTCCTATGCTGTGAAATATGAAAGATGTCATGCACTTCAGATAGTGATGGTGGCAGGGCAATCTGATATGCCACTGGGGCGACTCGCTTAATTATTTTGAACGGGCCGACGAATCTTGGGCTTAGCCTCCCTTTTGCTCCAAATCTGGTAACTCCTCGCATGGACGAGACTTTGAGAAATATACAATCACCTTCTAGGAACTCAAGAGGTCGACAGTGCACATCTGAGTAACTCTTTTGACGGCTTTGTGCCCCCTTCAACCATTCGCGGATCAAACGGATCTTTTGGACGGTTTGTTCTACGAGCTTTGGGCTAAGAATTTGCCGTTCACCAACTTCATCCCAACAGATAGAGGATCTATACTTTTGCCCATACAATGCCTCATACGATGCTATTTGAATGCTGGATTGATAGTTATTATTGTATACAAATTCAGCCAACGGTAGATGCATGTCCCAACTTGTCTTCAAGTCCAAGGTGCAGAGCCGTAGCATGTCTTCAAGGATTTGGTTTACCTGCTCGGTTTGGCCGTCTGTCTAAGGATGGTAGGCGGATCTGAACTTCAACTTTGTCTCCATTGCTGACTGAAGGCTCTCCCAGAAGCGTGATAAGAATCGTCCATCTCGATCAGAGACAATAGGTACGGGCACATCATGCAGTCGAACGATCTCGTTAAGGTAGATCTGCGCCAGACGGTCGATACTCTAAGTAACTTTGATAGGCAGAAAATGAGCTGACTTGGTGAGTCGATCGATGATGACCCAGACGACATTATTTTTTGTTGCATCTTTGGCAAACCAACAATAAAATCCATCGTTATATGTTCCCATTTATACTCCAGTATAGCAAGGTTCTGCGTCTCTTCGCCCGACTTCTGGTGCTCGGCCTTTACTCTCTGATAAGCCATGCAAAGTGACACAAACATCACCATATCCCTTTTTATGCCGTGCCCCCAAAATGTTGTTCAGAGATCTCGATACATCTTCGTGCTTCCTGGATGTGAAGTATAACTCGCATAGTGGGCTTTAGTGAGTATCTTCTTTCTGAGGTTTGCATCGTTAGGAACACACAATCTTTCCTTCACCCGCACCATTCCATCCGTGCTCACCACAAAGTCGGTTGCCATTCCTACTAAGATAAGATTTCACATCTTTTCTAGGAATAAATCGTTCTTCTGAGCAGACTTAACTTTCTCCAATAAGTCTGGTTCGAGGCACAACTGATCCACCTGTGCCCCTTTTTGTATTTGATTCAGAGTGTAATGCCCAAACTGTCATGCCCCGGCCCCGAGGGCCTTCCGACCACCATTCTCCCGTGGCGGGACCGGATACGAATTATCGTACCTCGGCTCTCCCGCAGGGCACGTATGGCCGTTTGATACCGGGACGTGATGCCGTGCGAGCCTGGGGTTATGCCCGCACAAGGCAACATCGTTTAAGTTTGGCTATCATCGCATCAATCGAGTAAGCAGCGGAGGGACATTATTGCAATGCAATGCATTTATCCAACTGGTATTCGGGGCAAATCGAGGGACTTGGATTTCTCTTAGCAAAGGCATCGTTCCATATATTATGCCCCTTTATACGATAGCAGCTCGAGGCAATCAAAACACAATTTTTGGGTCTTAGGATGGGGCACTCCTATCGCTCCCTCGGACGATCCAGTACCTGCAAGCCAGTAAATTATTGGTGGGTCAATACTTTTATAAGTACTGGTGAGTCTACAATAACTGAAAAGTTACAAACATTCACTAAAACCAACACTAAGTAATCATGTTATTAAATATTATATTACTAGTGATCTTTCTAGTTTTACCTATGTTCATTTTATGCAGTTTGATAGCAGAGTCATATTACTTTATTTATGAAAACATCTTTTAAAATAGACTTTTATATTCGATATAAGAAAGATAAGACAAGATAAGCCAATTGTTCTATTTCAGGGTGTGCGCAGCGTGTCTCGTGAGCTATACTCAAAGACACTAGGGACAAATGCACATCTAGACACAAATGCATATCTAGGGGAGGACCTCTATCCAAGCTAATACAATGAACTATCTTATAAGCAGTGCGGTCCCCGAGCAACTCAGGATCGGCAGCGGTTGATCCAGCTAACCAATGACTCATTTATCTGATGCTATTGGCAGTCGTGACACATAGTTGCTTTTCATTATCTCTGTAGCAGCCGTGACACATGGTTTCTTTCCACGAATAGCCATTGTCCGACCGATGGGAATGCATGAAAAACTATCAAATAAACTTTAGGATGCAGACGAGATGAACCATCAGACCATATATCTTTGTTGTGGGGCAAGCCGCCTTATCTTTGAACACATTTAAGCACAAGATATGGTTCTCTCGGAGCATATGCGATAGTGAACATGTTCATGCAAACTCATACTCTTAGACAGGTATTTCAAGATTCTTAGTTAAGCAGACATATCTGTTTCAATGACAAGCTAGGTGAGTTTTCTTATTAGCATGCAAGGCAGGTTCTATCATTCTCCTTAAGCAAACAAGAATTCAAAACACTCAGATTCATTATTAAGGCATGCAAGAATCAGAGAACGAAGTTCTTCCTACTCACCTTGATATATAGTGCCGATGCAGAGCGAGGCACTACACAAACTTTTGAGATCCCTTTGTAGCCAGTCATCGATAGCTAAGCTCCAAATAAATACTCGACTCAGTGTATCAGCTACAACGTTTCCCTTGTCCGGTATATATCTGATCATCAAGTCAAAGTCACTAAAGAGTTTAAACCAACATCTTTGTCGTAGATTCAAATCCATTTGAGTATATAGGTACTTGAGTCTTTTGTGATCCGTAAAGATTTCACATGGTACCTCAACGCGAACACCACGTCGAGGCAGGTAATGCTGCCATAACTTCAATGCGAACACCACCGTTGCAAGTTCTAGATCGTACGTTGGATAGTTCCTTTCGTGAGACTTTAACTGCCTCGACGCAAAGTGTCACACCCCAGTCCCAAAATACGTAGGACTAGGAATACGTAAGCATACCAGCCGTACGTATATGGCAACTCCAATATATGGATACCATAATATACACATATGCTGTAATATGAATATAAACTCACATGTGGTATATATATATGGTCACAAGTCACAGATATACTAAATCTCATCCGCACAATAAGTCACAAAAGGAAATAACTAAACTAGAATAATGAGTCTAAATAATCCAAAACTAATAGTCGGGTGGAGATAAATCCACTACCAATGACTATATCAATACTAAAATGAGAGAGGAGGGTAAATCTCCAATATAAATAAGATGATGATATACAGGTATCAGCAAAGCGATCCATTGCTAGAGATAATCAAGGATGCTCAGAAGGTAAGGCCTCCTCGGAAGAGATAAGTAGTAAGACCTGATCCGTGCTCCTACGAACAGTCATGAACATCTACACCTGGAAAGGGACCAGTTCCTCAGAGGGACGTAACAAGATACATAGAAGCATGCCAATTTGAATATAGTAAACATGCAATATAGACAAAAAATATATAAGTATGTTGTACAAGATAATCTATATGAATGCAAATGAGGACAACTTTTCGACGTATGGGCAAGGGTAGGCTACTCGATCTAAGCCTCACAACTCACACACCCGTCTAGAACATCATCTGCCGACATACCGCGGGGGTAGCGACCCTCGTGACTCCATCAATCAACATACCGCGGGGGTAGCAACCATAGGACACGACTACCATAGTGCGTTCTAGTTACTATGGTTCACCAGAGTGGTTAAAGCCCATACGCCTACTGATTGTCCTCTCATGATACTAAGTGGCATGTGTGTGTCAACATATCTAATATATAGTCATGACTGAAAGAAACTACATATGCAATGAATATACAAAAATGCAATGAATATACAGAAATATAATAAGCATACAAACTACTGTAAATAATTTGGCAAGGTATCTTGCCTGGTAAGAAAGCTGCAAAGTGTAACGTCCAGGAGTCAATCACACATGATCAGAAACTACGACCTCAGTATAAACATCTCCGGATACTGAAATAAATATTACTAACGTTCCCAGAATAAGCAAGATAGCTAGAAAACACTACCCTTTCGTCCAATTTGGACACAGGAGCAAAACGATAATTTTGGGTCAAAGCGGGATCCACCTGTGGCCTATTTTGCACCAAAAAGTGTGCCAGGAGTAAAGGTCTCTAAATAGGACAAATTATAGGTCAAACAAACTCTAAATTTTAGTACGAACTCAATGGCATGTCCAAATATGGATTCCAGTGAGCCGAAGATAAATTCGCCCAAAAAGTCAACCGTGGGGCCCGCCAATAGGCGACTTGGTCAACTATCTCAAAATTGCATAAAAATTGGGTCACAGGACCAGCGCGATACCATGAGTCTAGTAGCGCAAGTTTTGTTGTATTCTGACGAGCGTGCACTAAATGGCACGGGATTTTCCAAAAGTCGTGATATAGGAAATTTCTACGGATACGAGCTGATTTCGACGCGCACACGCGTCCGAATCAGTTTCTGCGAAAGCCCACACATCTGGGTATATCGTGCACACCTTTTGGTGCGCTTGGTACACTACGTGGTGGTCCCGTTTGGCAGGACGCGCTCCGTATCGCAATTTCTGGAAGTTGGAAAAAGTATGCTTTCAGACTTTTTAACTTAGTTTATTTCTACATACAGCTTCAAATAAAATAATATATTTAACAAAAATTAATCTCGGTTAGGTGGTCTTCGCATACCAAAAAGAAAAAATAAATTCGGATCTCTGTGGTGGGAGATACGAGTCCGTGAACATGGATAGTTACCGCAGTTTTCTGCGATCCAGAAGTTGTCAATTTTTGCCAACTTGGTCGCTATTTTCGTCTAGGGTTACGCGTTATTCGAGGTAAACTATTATACAGTTATGGAAGGGGGATAGGTCATGAACATACCGGTGAAGACGGGGTCGAGTTTGGTCGAGCAGTGGCGCGGGAAACGAGTCGTGAACAGAGCTTCGTTGTTCAGTTCTGCTGTGTATTCCAGTCACGGCGCGGCTCAAACGGCGGACGTGCGGTCGCGGGGGCGATGCTCAGGCAGCTCTAGGCTGGGGGTGGCGGTCGCATTTGGTCGAGATGGGTGGAGAGATTTGAGTTTAGGGTTAGGGTTCTGTAATGGCAGATTATATATATAGAGAGAGAAGGTGAGAGAGGGGATCATAAACGCGGGGGGGGGGGGGGTGAGATCGCAGCTGCTGCTGCTGATTTCCTTTATTAGCGGGTGTGGATAGCTAAGCTAGTTAGGGTTTAATAGTGGCTAATGGGTTTTAAGGGTTTTGGGTTTTAAAACCATTTATCTTTTCTTTTTCTTTCTCTTTTTCTTATTCCTTTTTCATTTCTATTTTCTTTTTCCTTTGTTAGTCTCTTTTATAATAAACTATATATATATATATATATATATATATATATATATATATATATATATATATATATATATATATATATACACATAGAAAATTCAAGAAATTATATTTTAGAGCATACAATTAATCTATCAACTGTCCACAGGATCTCCTACATGTAAATAATTAAGGAAAATTTATAATTGCTCCATAAATTCTCTATTGCACAAACACCTAAAAATAAAAATCCCATATATTCTATTTCTTCTAATTAGCTACTAAATACTATAAATGAATTAAATAATTACTTAAATAATAAATACGGTTTTTAAAATTAGGGGTTTTATATTCTATCCAACTTAAAAAAAAATTGTCCTCGAAATTAACACTACCCATATTCATAATGAATCACTATATCTATTACACTTCATTGTTATCTAGCAGTGCTTCCTAAAGTCATGGTCTGCCATTCTAACACTTTCTCATTTATTGTCCATACATTATTCTATTTCTAACTCATCTACACTACCCAACTTACAAGTGTTCTACTAGTAGTCACAGTCTCATGAGGCTATTTTGTTGTAAGACGAATATATTTATTGGGTCGAGAATCTTGGGGTACTTGTCTTAAATCTCACAACCATGATTTTTTTTTTGTAACCGTCAAGTATCGTAGTCTAATACTGCCATGCCACCTGGCCAATATGTCTGCAAATACTTCGACTACTCTACTATAACGGTCTAGCTATAGCTGTCGCTACTTTGCCAGCGATTTGTCATAGTTGTCAGTTCGTAACAAGTGCCTTCAACTCTTCCTAGGTTTAGTCTAGGTTTTAGGGTAACAATTAAGGTCTTGACTAACTTTATAAAACTATTGAAAGTATGAACTAATTCAAACAGTCTAACAAATTGCTATTAGCCTAAGGGATGCTATACATGGTTTTTAAAATAATAATAAGAGGATACAGATATTGCTATAGGACATATACATAAGGGTTGTTATTAATAACTCATCCTTTAGTTATTAATTATTTACTAAACCATTTATGTTTTTAACTAACAAAACAAAGGGTGGGGTCAAAGTAAACCAATAATTCATGATGGCACGATATAAACCCCCTGATTTTTGAAGATTTTTTAAAAAAATTAAATTTAACAATTTTCTGGAATTTTTTATAATTTTTAACAAATTGAAATCAAGGTAATTTGGTTTTAAACAAATTTTAATTGATGTTAATCAATATTAAAATATTATGAGAATAACATTTTTAGGTGTAAAATGAAATATTAGATATAGGGTAATTTTCCTAGAATTTATTGGACCCCGAAAATATTTTTAAAGACCTAAAAACTAATTAATTATTAAACCAAAATAAACCCCAAATAAACCTGGTTTATTTCCTATTGAACCAACCCGAACTGGACCAGATCCGGTCTAGATGAACCAACCCTAACCCTAGCGGGTCGGGTCGGATCTAAACCCGACCCGAAACCCGACCCGTTAACCCGCTACAGTAGAAACCCAACCGATCGGCTCCCCGACGATTCCTCTCCGCCGTTTCCACCGTGCCGACCGCCGACGGTTACGCCGCTCCTCCTCCCCCGCAACCGCCCAGCGTCTCTTCCACTTCGCCTCCGCAACCAGCCGTCGTTCCTCCTCCCGTCAGCCCCTATTTAAACCCTACCCCGGCCTCCCAAAACCCGGTCACCACC
The DNA here is from genome assembly GCA_036927795.1 of Iris macrosiphon. Lineage (NCBI taxonomy): Eukaryota > Viridiplantae > Streptophyta > Magnoliopsida > Asparagales > Iridaceae > Iris > Iris macrosiphon. The sequence goes on along the minus strand of JAYESA010000001.1, from coordinate 2,646,620 downwards.
ACTACCTCACTACTGTCACGACCCGATTCCGTAGAATCGTTTGAGGCGTCCCCCGAATCGTGACCGTCGTGCGGGCCTGGAGTTGCGCCCGCACAAGGCTTTAATGATTTGCATAGCAAGCACATATTCAGAGTACGCAGATAAATTGAAACACAGATTTGAAACATGAAAAAGTTCTCTTTATTGATAATGAACATCTATTACAAACTCCTGAACAAGTCAACTAATATGCCGAACGGCTTACAAAAGAGATGACTCAAAATGATATAGCAGTCCTGTACATTATATCTCTTTACTAAACTTCAAAAGATATAGACCTCCTGGCTGGAGGATAGCTTTGCCACGGAGCTGCATTTGTGTATGAAGAATTTGCAGCTTCGGACTTCAAAAGGCTTCAAGGGCGCGGTGAAGATGCGCCAACAGCTGGACTGGATCGGGAAGACGACTTTGGCTCCTCGCTCGGTTCGCCTTGGTGCGGAGAACCTGTTTCAACGAGGGTCAGCATATTGAAATATGCTGGTGAAGGTGAGCTAGCCGAACTATACCAATCGACACGTTGTTTTAATGAAGCATGCATATTTGTGGGTTTCTATCTTGCCTTAGTTCATTTACAAGTAAGCAGCATATAGAATTATACTGAAATGAACGTGCCACCGCTCGGTGGAATTAACCTGACCGTCTGAATTACCTGCACAATACTTACCATGCCTTTCCTGCCACGAAAACACAAGTTAGTATGCAACAGGTTTAAATATACAAGAGATCACTGGCATGATGCCACAATGGACAATAGTCACTAGCGGGAATGGTATGCAGCGAATGAACAAGGAGCGCTACATGCCACCCCGTCCAGCACAATGGACTATACAATAGAGTTCCGCCCGGACCGGATCGGTGCCAGTGCCCTAGCGACCGTCCGCAGAACTATACCCTTGTACACAAGTTGTCCGTGATCGAAAAATATGTTTACTAAGTTAACCATTCAAGCAGCCGAGGCAACATGAGTATAAGACAAGCAAGTACAAGACAAGCACTGAATAAGACAAGCAGTCATTCATGATCTATTCCCGAACGAACAAGCATGTAACTTAGTATCCGTTCATGAAGTTATATTGACAAGCATAATAACCAAGTCTATTCTCTTTGATCTTGGTTTCTTTTATTATTACTTGGTATCGTTTGATCGGGCAAAGGAGATTTGCAGATTTATTAGATGTGAAGCTTGGAAGCAGGGCTAGCTAATCGGGTTGGTAGCCACTCACTTGGTTGGAAGGAAAAGAGAAGGAAAGAGGCGCTTTACGACTCTGCTCGCAAGCCGCCTACTGCTCGTTCACCTGCACACGAACAGCTCGATTAATACTTCTTCCTCTCTTTCCAATCTCGGAATAAAAGTGCAAGTCAATGAACGAAAATAATGAAAACCATCGAAACCGTTTAAGGAAAACAAGAAAATCCCAAAACTAACTCAAAGCACGAAAGCAACAAGCGATATCAAAAACCGAGGCAATAAAAGATAGCAGCGGAGAGGTCCCTCCTGACTCTGCCGCTAAGCCGATCCTTGGGGTGCAGTCCACTGAATATGGGAATCGATTCCGAAGAAACAAATCCATAACGAGGACGAGTTCTTAATTCAATCTATCCCGATCGAACGATACCGTCTTGTGTTTCTTAGCCGCGCTCTCCGCACCGGGAGAACGGGACGCTACATCCTACCCAACTAATTAGAAGTTTCGTCCCGAAACTTAAGAATAGGACCTACCGTTAGGGATTAGTGCGTTCAGGACGGCGATCATGACTCAAGGAACAATCACGAACAGAATGGTCTGATCCGCCACAGGCTAGGCATAAACCAAGTTTCAGGCGACAATTATCCTTCGTATGCCCCGGCTTGTTACAGAAGTAACACAGTTGCCCTAGTTTCCCACTTTGTGGACCACCGTTGTTTTGGCGCTTTGCAGCAGTATTTCCTCTGTCGTTGCTTTGGCGTTTGTGACTGGATGTATGCACAGCGCCGGCAGGAACGTGAGGATAGTGGGGTTCAAGCGATAGGGCGTGATTCATAACTTCACGTATTATACGATACTGAGGAACGGCTACGTACGAATGGATGACAGGGCGTAGTCCACCTTCAAACCTTCTAGCTCGACTCGCTACATCAGGTAAATAGGCCCTAGCGAATTTGGAGAGTCGATTGAATTCAGCGGAGTACTCCTTAACTGTCATGCTGCCTTACAGCAGCTGCACGAACTCGTTTTCCATTTGACGTTGTACTGGAGGGGGTACAAACTCCTCTTCGAACGCGGCACGAAAAATCGTCCACGAGATCGCCTCCTCTCCGTGATCAAATTGGAGAGATCGTCGATGTACGTCCCACCAATTATGCGCGTGGAGGCAGAGCTGTAGTCGCGCGCAGGCGACGCGCTTCTCTTCGGAGACCTCTAGCAGAGCGAAGTGATCTTCAAGTTCGGCCAACCAATCTAGAGCTACGACTGGGTCCTCAGTCCCGTTGAATGGGGTATTGCAGACTTTCTTGAAGTGGCCAAAGTCGAAGGTAGTCACGTCCCTCGCTCTTTGAATTTGCGGCGTCTCTACTTCAAGCACGGGCTGTTCCACCCGAGTCGCTGGCGTTGCCGCGGACTGGTTGGATGCCAAAGTCTGAACGATCTGCTGCAGGGTATCTACCTGCTTTTGCTGGACTGAGAATCGTGCTTCTATATTGTCTTAAAACTTGAGCTGACTCTCTTTCGCTCGCTTCTCGGCCTGTTCGTAGCGAGCCTCGTTCCTTTGTTGGTTTTCCTCCAACATTCGCAACATTCGTTGGACGGGATCGATGCTTCGCACGGCTCGCTGGCTCTTTGAACTTCTCAAAGTATCCGAACTACTTTCCTGGCCTTGCATTTCGTCCGGAGTTTGCGCTGCAGATTACGCTGGAGCCATTCCTTCAAAAGAAGGTAAATTACATTAGGATCATAATGTATTATGGACTTATTGCATGAACGTATCTTATTTTGGCCAAGCGAGTTCAAGAGTTCGCACAGGAATTTGATCGTTAAAGGAACTTTTCCAGCACGAAGTCTAACGAACTTTGAATCTGTGCTCTGATACCACTATGTCACGACCCAATTCCGTAGAATCGTTTGAGGCGTCCCCCGAATCGTGACCGCCGTACGGGCCTGGAGTTGCGCCTGCACAAGGCTTTAATGATTTGCATAGCAAGCACATATTCAGAGTACGCAGATAAATTGAAATACAGATTTGAAACATGAAAAAGTTCTCTTTATTGATAATGAACATCTATTACAAACTCCTGAACAAGTCAACTAATATGCCAAACGGCTTACAAAAAAGATGACTCAAAATGAGATAGCAGTCCTGTATATTATATCCCTTTACTAAACTTCAAAAGATATAGACCTCCTGGCTGGAGGATAGCTTTGCCACGGAGCTGCATTTGTGTATGAAGAATTTGCAGCTTCGGACTTCAAAAGGCTTCAAGGGCGCGGTGAAGATGCGCCAACAGCTGGACTGGATCGGGAAGATAACTTCGGCTCCTCGCTCGGTTCACCTTGGTGCGGAGAACCTATTTCAACGAGGGTCAGCATATCGAAACATGCTGGTGAAGGCGAGCTAGCTGAACTATACCAATCGACACGTTGTTTTAATGAAGCATGCATATTTGTGGGTTTCTATCTTGCCTTAGTTCATTTACAAGTAAGCAGCATATAGAATTATACTGAAATGAACGTGCCACCGCTCGGTGGATTTTACCTGACCGTCTGAATTACCTGCACAATACTTACCATGCCTTCCCTGCCACGAAGACACAAGTTAGTATGCAACAGGTTTAAATATACAAGAGATCACTGGCGTGATGCCACAATGGACAATAGTCACTGGCGGGAATGGTATGCAGCGAATGAACAAGGAGCGCTATATGCCACCCCGTCCAGCACAATGGACTATACAATAGAGTTCCGCCCGGACCGGATCGGTACCAGTGCCCTAGCGACCGTCCGCAGAACTATACCCTTGTGCACAAGTTGACCGTGATCGAACAATATGTTTACTAAGTTAACCATTCAAGCAGCTGAGGCAATACGAGTACAAGACAAGCAAGTACAAGACAAGCACTGAACAAGACAAGCAGTCATTCATGATCTATTCCCGAATGAACAAGCATGTAACTTAGTATCCGTTCATGAAGTTATATTGACAAGCATAATAACCAAGTCTATTCTCTTTTATCTTGGTTTCTTTTATTATTACTTGGTATCGTTTGATCGGGCAAAGAAGATTTGCAGATTTATTAGATGTGAAGCTTGGAAGCAGGGCTAGCTAATCGGGTTGGTAGCCACTCACTTGGTTGGAAGGAAAGGAGAAGGAAAGAGGTGCTTCACGACTCCGCTCGCAAGCCGCCTACTGCTCGTTCACCTGCACACGAACAGCTCGATTAATACTTCTTCCTCTCTTTCCAATCTCGGAATAGAAGTGCAAGTCAATGAATGAAAACAATGAAAACTATCAAAACCGTTCAAGGAAAACAAGCAAATTCCAAAACCAACTCAAAGCACGAAAGCAACAAGCGACATCGAAAACCGAGGCAATAAAAGATAGCAGCGGAGAGGTCCCTCCTGACTCTGTCGCTTAGCCGATCCTTGGGGCGCAGTCCACTGAATATGGAAATCGATTCCGAAGAAACAAATCCATAACGAGGATGAGTTCTTAATTCAATCTATCCCGATCGAACGATACCGTCTTGTGTTTCTTAGCCGCGCTCTCCGCACCGGGAGAACGGGGCGCTACAACTACTGTCTCCCCGAGCCCAGCCACCGCCCGAGCCTCCCCGTTTTCACTTCGCCGCTCCCTGTTGTACCCGGCCACCTCCGCTGCCCCTCGACCCAGCCCGACTGAACTTCGACGACCTGAGCCGGCCACCCCTTCGCCCAGAGCTCCATCTTCTTCCTCCCCTCCGGTCATCCAGCTGCCACCGCCACCAGAGTCGACGTCCCTGGCCGCCTCGACGACCCCAGCTGCCTCCGCGAGCCCCTCCGGCCGCCTCCAGCTCCGACGACGTCCCCAGTAGCCGAAACCCTAGCCGCCATCGTGTCGCGCCATCTCGCAAAGCGCACATTTCAGCACTCTGCGGAGCCCTGTTCAGGTAGTCTTTTCTCTTTTCTTGCTGCTCCGTTTCTCGTTTTGTCTGCTGTGACACGAACCCTGCGTGACCCTCTCGATACCCGTACAACCCGCTCGGTGTGTCGCGTCCTGTGGCGACTGCAATCTGCTACCCAAAATCAAGAAAATATTTGCCCTATTTTCCCCGAAACTAAGTGCGCCCCGCCAAATAGGACAACTTGGTCGTGTGCAGACTTCACCGAAAGGTGTGCGCCGTTAATATGGACGTGTGGGATTTCGCAGAAGTTAATTTGGATGTGCGTGCACACCGGAATTAACGCGTATCCGTCGACAACACCCCGTATCGGCCCTATTCTGGAACTTGTTGTAACTTCGTGTACGCACGTCGGATCGAAACGAAACTTACACCATCTGACTCGTAGCAATATGTTGGTCCAGTGACCCAAGTTTGGTTCGATTCTGAGAACGTTGACAAAATCGCGTATCGTGGGCTCCATGGCTCCACTTGACGGGCGATTTTGTGATCGGCTCATCGGAATCCAATTCTAGAAATTTCGTTGGGTTTGTATCGTCGTTCTGGACTTGTAGACACTAAGTTGGACGAATTTGGAGAACATTGTCTCTGACACATTTTTTGGTGCGAAGTGGCCCACATGTGGACCTCGCTTTGACCAAGAACTGTTATTTTTGCCCCTGTGTCCAAATTGGACTCAAGGACAGGCATTTCTAGTTATTTGATATTTTCTAAATCTGATGGTGATGTTTATTTCAGCAACCGGAGGAGTTCCTGTAAATCCTACTAATACCAGAGCTACAGTTGGAGTCAGAACCCCAGGCAAGGGTACCTTGCCAAAACTTGCAGTACCTGCTTCATATTATTGGTTGGATTTATTTATATGATATGCATGCTTAAACTAGGACCGTGTGACATTATTTACCATCCGAATAATATTCGGGTGCCAACACCGTAAGCGGAGTTGAGTAACGTAACCTAGACATGGATATCGAGACCCTATACATTCTCGTGCTTGTATTATCAAGTACGTCATACCCAGGACACCTGACACTATTCATGAGACAGAATCTTCCTGAAATATTCGTGGTGATTCTGTATAGGTTACAGGATTTGTGACATAGATATTATATTCTTAGCTATCTTATGACTTGTTGCATTAGTTATGATCTTGCGTGATATGGACATGAGACATCGTAAACCTGTGACATATGATTACATTGGGTGGGGAGAGATTTACCATACAAAAGGCAGATTATATATATTACTTTACTAGAGGTGCCTTAGACTCTGACACAGAGCTTTGGTACATTACTGGCCCTTCGAGAGAATACTGCTATGGGTTTTCCCGACACAGATCCTATAGTAGTCTCAGCCCGAGTATGATCAAAACTCTCACTTGCATATCACTTAGCTGGTTATATAGTTTGCCCTATTGTTTCATTTATTGCAGCACTACAATTATTTTGGCATGAGTTATTTTGTTACCTTGCTATGTCCCCTGAGGACCTGGATTCCGGATTATGTTTCCAGGATTAGCAAACGAGATCTATCCCGAGGTATACAGGACCGGAGTATTATCATGACCCGATTTCGTAGAATCGTTGGGGCATCCCCCGAATCGTGACCGCCGTGCGGGCCTGGGGTTGTGCCCGCATAAGGCTTTAATGTTTTGCATAACGAGCACATATTCAGAGTACGCAGATAAATTGAAACACAGATTTGAAACATAAAAAAGTTCTCTTTATTGATAATGAACATCTATTACAAACTCTTGAACGAGTCAACTAATTTACCGCACGGGCTTACAAAAGTGTTGACTCAAAATGAGATAGCAGTCCTGTACATTACATCCCTTTACTAAACTTCAAAATGCTATTGACCTCCGGGCTGTAGGACGACTTTGCCACGAAGCTGTATTGTGTGTAGAGTTGCAAGCTCCTTCCTTCAACTACTTCAAAATACGGCGCGATCAGGATGCGCCTACAGCTGGACTAGATTCGGGAAGACGACTTCTACTCCTCGCTCAGTTCGCCTGAGTGCGGGAAACCTGTTTCAACGAGTGTCAGTATGTCGAAACATACTGGTGAAGGTGAGCTAACCGAACTATACCAATCAACACGTTGTTTTAATGAAGCATGGATATTTTGTGGGTTTCTATCTTACCTTAGTTCATTTACAAGCAACAGTATATATGTATAATACTGAAATGAACTTGCCACCGTTCGGTGGTTTTACCCATCCATCTGAACCACCTGCACAATACTTACCATGCCTTCCCTGCCACAAAGACACAAGTTAGTTTGCAACAGGTTTAAATATACAAGATGATCACTGGCGTATTCCATAATGGACGATAGTCTTTGACGAGAATGGTATGCAACGAAAGTACAAGAGGCATTGCAAGCCATTCTGCCAAAAATAAGAGACTAAACAATAGGCCTCGCCCAGACCGGATCGATGCCAGTGCCCCAGCATCGTCTGCGAGACCGTGACCCTGTGCACAAGTTGTCCATGATCGAACAATATGTTTTCAAGTTAACAATTTTGTAGTTGAGGCAACAAGAGTACAAGACAAGCAACAATTCATGATTTATTCCCAAATGAACAAGCATGCAATATAAGTAATTGTTCCCAAGTTGAATGACAAGCAATGTAATCCAAATCTATTCCGTTTTTATCTTGAATTCTTTTAGTTATTACTTGGTATCGTTTGATCGGGGCAAAGAAGAATGCAAGATTTTGATGTAAAGACTGGAAGAAGGGCCAGCTAATCGGGATGGTAGCCACTCACTTAGATGGTTGGAAGGGAGAAAGAAAGAGTCACTTCAAGACTCCGCTCGTAAGCCGCCTACTGCATGTTCACCTGCATCACGAACAGCTCATTCAATACTGTCACTACCACATTCCGAAAGCAGGGGTATTTTTGACTTTTTATAATATCTAATATTGTGGTAGATACAATTAAGTAATTTATATGATAGTATATTTAATTTAAATAATTATGTGATGTGTAATTAAAAATATAATTAAATACAGTGTTCATTTGTGTTGTGCTGGTAGACCTGACCTAGAAGCCCAGTAGAGGAACACCTGTCCGAATTATGGGATTTTGGGGTTAATTGTTTTATTTTAGAATTTATTTATTGGAGGTTATAATTAATTACCGTAATTTATTTAATTATTGCGCATTGCCTTTGCTTCGATATTGGAGCGCTATCCTGACTTTTGTCTTCCAACAAATTTCACAATCTTGCTCTAGACATGCCCGCCTTCCATTCTGCTATTTTTTGCAACTCATAATTATGATCTCTGTACATTATTTCTAGCCACACAAAAATCGTCGCGGACGTTTATTTAAATCTTGAATAAATTCCTAATTTGTATCGTTGGGCGTTCCAATCGAAATTGGAGACAATCTTGATCTATTTTTTCGTGGGGCCAAATTAGGGTAATATTCTGTTCTGAGTCTTCTTCACTATTGGTATTGATGACCTGACCTGATTTTGGTCCCATGTATTCCTAATTAATTTTAGAACGCCAAGTGTATCTAATTTTAATTAATTAATTTCGGAAACCTGCTTCTGTGCAATTTACAAATTGTTGGGGGCTTAATTGCAAATTGCAACGAGGTGTCGCCGTCCTATTGGTTTAGCCAAATGAAGAAGCAACTCCCTCATTCCTTCATAACAAATCATGGCCACTCATTTAAAGTGGGTACTTCACCACCCTTCATCCACATCTCACCCCCTCCTATTTAATGTACTATCAAGCCCTAATCCCAAAATTTAACCTAGGAAAACACACCCCCCAAGCTTCCCTAAACTGTAGCCCCCATTTCTTATTTTTCCTTCTCTTCTTCTTTTTTTTTTTTTCTTCTTCTTCTCCTTCCTTTTCATCTTCACCTCTTTTTGAATTTGAATTAGAGAGAGAGTGACACCACCACCACCCTACAGCATCTACTCCGGCCGAACCCCCACCTCCGGAGGCCGACGACGGCGACCCCGGCCTGCCGCTGCCGCCACCCGCCTGCTGCTGCCGCCGGCTGCTACTGCTCAGCCGCTGCTGCTTTGCTGCTGCCGCCGGCTACTACTGCTCGACCCTGCTGCTGTTCTCCGGCCAACTCCTCCTCGAGACTCCTCCCGCTGCCGCTGGCGCCGATCTGGGAGAGGTTCCTGAAGGGGGCCGAGGGCCGCTACTCGATCTACGTGTACGCCCTCCCGTCCTACGTGGCCAACTTCTCGTCAGGCTCCGTCTTCTACTAGAGATACATCCCTAGTCAGGTGTCTGAATGGGGACGGATGAGTATGTGTGATGCTGAACGATGTCTTCTTGCAAATGCTTTGCTTGATCTGTCCAACGAATGGTTCATCTTGCTATCAGAGTCGTGCATTCCTGTCCGTAACTTCAGCTTCGTCTGCGAGTACTTTGCAAGATCTAGGCATAGTTTTATTGGGGCCATTGACGATGTTGGTCCTTATGGAAGAGGACGATATGACTTGAGAATGATGCCTGAGGTCAGCATCGACCAGTGGCGGAAAGGGTCTCAGTGGTCTGAAGTGAACCGAAAGCTTGCTGTCAGTATCATCAAAGATGCCACCTTCTACGAGAAGTTTGAGAAATTTTGTAGGCCAGCTTGCTATGTTGATGAGCACTACTTTCCAACCATGCGGACCATTGAATCACCGCACCTTTTGGCAAACAGAAGTGTGACTTGGGTGGATTGGTCGAGAGGTGGAGCTCATCCAGCAACTTTTGGGAGATCTGATATTTCTGTAGAATTTTTAATTAGAGTACTTGAGGGCCGTACATGCAAATATAACAACCATAACACCACGGCTTGTTTCCTCCTTGCAAGGAAGTTTGCACCAAGTGCTTTGGAGCCTTTGTTGAAACTTGCACCTGATGTTCTTGGATTGGTTAATGAAATGAGAGATGCATTGTTGGAAAACCCCCTCCAGTCGACGCCGGAAAACCTCCTCCCCGACGTGAGTTCCCCTTTCCCTTCCTTCTTTCTTTCGACTCAGTGCTGTAGTTAGTTAGGTTTAATAAATTGGTTAAGTATATGTAATTAGTTATATTAATTAGTTAGTTAATAGATAATTAGTTTAATTAATTCTCTGATTAGATTAGCTAATTATTTTGTTAATCAGTAAATTATTTATTAATCAGTTGATTAAGTTAGTAATCAGTATTAATTTATTATTCAGTAGTTATTTGTAATCAGTTAGTAATTTCTTAATCAATTAGCTATTTCTAATTAGTTTAGTAAATAAAATATAATTAGTTTTATTGTTTTTAATGTATGAATTTAGTTAATTATTATGTGTAAAATTTAGTTATGTATTATATATATAGGGATTTGGTTATATTAATATGTAATTAAAAGGGTTTTCGATTATGCAAATATAATAATTTTTGGGGTTTATGTTATTAATTAAAATATAGTTTCAATAATAAAAATAAGATCAAAATTTGTTTATTTAGGCTGGTGACAAATTTTACTATAGATATAAAAATATATGATGGCTTTTACATAAATTCTAGATTTTTATAAATAAACTTTTATTTGTAATTATTGTTCAAAATAAGTTCGAAATGATTTTCATTAAAATTAAGGAGTTACCTTAATAACGAACCATGACCCTTTCTCTTATTTAGCCTGGAATCCTTATCTCGGTTTTCGTGCCGAACTCCGATCATGGACTTCTTTATATAGTTTCTAGCTATTTGGACTGCTCCGGACCCATTGGAACTAACTGCTACTTCAATTGGGATCACCTTGAGAAGTGTAGCATTATGTACATTCTCTGATTAGTTATATATATATATATAAATATTTGATTGATATATATATACAAATATGTATTTTTGGTATAAAAATATATATTTATATACATCTATTAGTGTATATACACAAATACGTATTTTGTACAATTACTAAGAGACACTTATATATATTATATACGTTTTATTGGTATATACTCTGAGTGTAAATATGTATTATATACGTATCCCTACTAGATGACCCTAGTTGACTAGTGTCATACCTGGCAGAGCCCCTGAGTTCATGTATTTGTGATGTGTTAGTGTAGCACCTGATGCAAATGTTGTATTTGATATATTTTTAGGACTGTTGGTTCCTCCAGACGATACTCTGGGACAGGACATTGGTTTTACCAGCTAAGGACCCAAGGCGAGTACATTCTCTGATTAGTTTCTAATTTATGATATCTCCTATGTTCACTGTATCTAGTATAAATATCCATGTTCCTGACACGTTGGTTACACGGATTGGTATACACGGATCTCGTCATGAGATGTTATTCCTTATTCATGGTGTAGCTTGTACAAGACTTGTTTCCTTGATATCTTGTGCATGTACAGACACTGATTCCCGGGGAGATTTGCTACCTTCCTAGGGAATCCCGTGCCATAGCGTACCATGATTGGATCTACTATACCAGTCGGGGGTTTGGGGAGTACTTTAGTGTAGATATGTGATCATACCCAACTTTATATGCACCATAGCTCACCCCACATCTCACGTCGGGTGCGGCCTGACCATTTACATGCTCCATAGCTGTTACGTGTGATTAGCCTGACCTCTACATGCATCATAGCTAACCAACGGTTAGCCTGACTTTATATGAACCATAGCTAATCACATGTAACCAGCCTGATCAAGTTCCCAAGCCGATCACATATTAAAGCTAGTACTCACACACTTAGTCATAGAATTCTTGCTCTTTGACATATTGTTCTTTTCCTACATTTACTTACAGTATTTCCAGTATTTCTCTCATTGTACATTTCTCGTACCTATACATGCATCTGGTATGTTTCCATCTAGAACTGCTACATAGTTTATGTCATTTATATAGAACTGCTATTTAGAGATGTACTTTGCTCCTTCCTGACTGGAAAATATTTTTCCAGACTGTGACCTTAGTGGACTTGTTTCTGACACATGGGGATTGGATGTTACTGATTGCAGGTATGATTATGTTGTCATTAGACTTGTGTTGTATTCTTTTATTTCTTCAAATTCCTATCGTGCTGTAGTTGTGATTGAGTATGTTGTTAATATTTTATAGTATTATCCGAGTCTCCTTATGGAGTTGGATACTAGCGTAAGATTTGTTTAGATAGTACTCGACCTAGACAGCGTTCTACCGCCGATGCTGCGGCGTAGGCTGGACGTACCCACGCACTCGTGCCCTAAACCGGGTGCGGGTCGTGACACGTTTTTAGTGGTGGCCCATGCAGGTCAGACTTCGCAAGTTGTGCGATGCTGTGGTAGATGCAACGTATTAGTTGTGCTACCGCGTGCCTGCTATAGAATATAGGACAGAGGATACTAGGATGAGAGAGGATACTCAATCACAAATTCTTGAGAGATTCCTGGGATGACCCCATGAGAATCTTATTATAATTTCCAATTTAATTCCTTCGCCCTTGTTTCCGTCCGTCCTCACTCGTTGATATTGAGTTTGATTCTTGTTGACCAGTTGTTAAATTTAAATTCTTGTTATCGTTGTTGAATTGATTTCATATCGAGATGAATTTTACGGGCTAAAATTTACGGTATCATCTGATGACATATGTTGATGAGGACAGTGAGAAAGGTAAAACGTCTACTTTGGTTATGGACCCTAGAGTTTATCGCAGCCATATTAGCTGTGGGGACGAGAACGTAGGAACCTGACTTGGATGTACATACTATAGTTATGAAACTTAGAGTTTCTCGCAGCCATACCGGTTGGCGTGGCGAGGATTCTAGATGACATGATCATAGAGTTGCATACCTTAGTTACGGAACCTGTCGTTTATCGCATCTATGCTTACTGGCGTGGCGAGGATTCTGAGTGTCATGATTTCGGATAGACGTGTATGATTATCAGGTTGTATCTTAAATTGGTCCTTAAAGTATCATCTCAAGACTTATCTATTTTTGTTATTCCAGGACTTTGTTCCATTGCTTTTTTTCTTTACTAGCAGTAAAGATACCTTCCGTCCTTGATCCAGTTCCTTTTTGAGCTTGTTTTCTTTGAGGATTCCTTGTTAGTATGATAATTAGTGACTTGTAATTATGTCTGTGCCTTGAGTATTAGTATTGACTGAGTGTGACTTGTGAGTTGTAAGTATTTTCTAGTTGGACATGTAAGCAGTAGGATTTAATCTAGAGTTAGCCCTTAGCATAGTACCTTGTAACAATGGTTATAGGATAAGGTCATTAGAGACTGTGAGTAGAAGGAGAGTATAGAGTATCAGTGATAGTTCAAGAGTTAGTATCAGAGCCAACATACCCGTCCTGGATAATCATGATTATACAATTGGATGATCTACGTGAACAATTAAGTATCCAGGAATTGTGTTAAGGATTTATGGAGCATGATGTTCAATTTGATGATTGATATCGGAAGTGTTAAAGGTAAGGAAATATATACACATAAAGTGTTAATGAGGTGTCATGAGTAGAGAAATATCAGAATTAGTAATGAAGATGGTGAAGCGTATCACAGATTAGTGTAACAGGCTATGAAAGGTTAAAAGGAAATACCTATACAACCATCGAGATGAGGAACCATATACATACCCATGAGAGTAAAGAAACATGAGTTCTAAAGAACTTGATGGGATAGTCCATTGATGAAGCTAGAGATATAATACCAAGAGTGCTAATGGTTCTATATCGAGGATTAGTCAAGAATGACGCTAATAACAGTAAGCACTCTGCGTGATGATAATTGGATGATATACCAGTGGACATAAATTGAAAATCATGAAAGAAAATACAGGTGATGATAACTTTGATCATTGGAGGTAATAGTGCAAGTGATTCGGACAGTGCAAATTTAGTACACAGTTGTAGACAATAGAGGTATTGAGTGCACCTCGAGTATTAGAGACTACGAACACTTATATGTAAATTGGTGGATTTATAAATTAAAGAGTGGAAATGAATTTTACTTTGAGAATTATTGAGAAGTTGAGATTGTGTCATTAAATTTTTGAGAATTTCAAATATTGATTCAATAAACATGGTAAAGGCTACAAAGATTTTAGAAGTGATTAAAATTTTTATTCGATGTTGAGCATCTGACCTTGAGGAGGTATACGCAATTTATTTTAAGTTGATCGAGAAGTTAAACCTTGACGATTATTTTGAGGATTAATTTTATGGTAGATAAGAGATGAATATTAATATATGAGTAGATGATATACAGGTGTAAGGATCTGATGACTTGAGCATGATTGAGGTGGCACCGCAGACTGACCTGGGTGTCCATCTAGAGTTGTATTAGAAAGGGTTTAGCACTTAGTATGGTGTTACACTTGGTGTGCACTGGAGTGATGAGAACAAATAGTATGGACAGTTGTAGTAGGAACGGGAACTGACAGAGGGTATGGTACTAAGGAGATGGAGGTATCAAACTTAGATGCATTATTAAACCATGGTTATATTAGAGAATCTTGGTATCAGATTTAAGTATTAATAAGCAGGTGTATGCAATGCGGATGTAATCATGGATATTGTGAACTAAAGGTTAGTTGATAGGGATATCAGTGTACAGGAATAGGAATTAGTTAGTGAATGTGCTAGAGTTAAGTGTATGATAGAGATAAGGGATACTGCAAGAAATATGTTAGCAGGTTCTTCTTTTTCCTAATGTTCTCGTCTCTTGATTGATTGATTTCCCTAGTGCTGTAGTTGTATTCGTGATTTACTTGTTAGAATGTAGCTAGTAGTACACCCTGACAGAGACTGCAATACCATGACAAAAGACACCATGACTGTACATATTCCCCTTGGGTTGCATGTTGTATGATTATAGGAAAGATTTTAGACCAGGATTATTGGGGTTTGACCATGACGAAGATTCATGAAAGGGTTATGACTTGACAGGAGAGACAAGATGATTGACAAGATGATTAAAACTCAAGGATAAACATCGATTTAAATAAAGGGTTAAGAAATTAATATGGCAAAATTGGTGATTTATTAATTCCAAGAGGGATATGATATGATTGAGGTTATCATTAGAATTTGAGAAAAATTAAGGAGATCACCATTATAATTATTTGATTGCAAGTACTTGGATGTTGTATTTGGAGAATCCTTAAGTATCGCATTGTTAAGTATTTTGAGGGAAGAGAAAATCGAGAAATAAAATTTTTGATGGACTAATGATTAAATTCAAACTTTTTGAACGAGATTACATTTTTATATATGTGCATTGATTAAAATCAAGTTAGAGGAGTGGATATTAAATTCCGAGTATTGAATTATTAACTAAAAACTTTCAGGAATTTTTTGATAAAAATGGACTTTGATTCTATTTCGAGGATTTTTTCAGGAATACAAATAATACAAATTTTTGAAAATTGTGAAAAGACATTGTGGATTATTACCTAATTTCATGGATGATGAATTTAAACTTTGAGAGAAATGATAATGTGTATGATTAAACGCTACTATGAGGATTTTAAATTTCGAGGACGAAATTCTTTTAAGGTGGGTAGACTTGTCACTACCACATTCCGAAAGCAGGGGTATTTTTGACTTTTTATAATATCTAATATTGTGGTAGATACAATTAAGTAATTTATATGATAGTATATTTAATTTAAATAATTATGTGATGTGTAATTAAAAATATAATTAAATACAGTGTTCATTTGTGTTGTGCTGGTAGACCTGACCTAGAAGCCCAGTAGAGGAACACCTGTCCGAATTATGGGATTTTGGGGTTAATTGTTTTATTTTAGAATTTATTTATTGGAGGTTGTAATTAATTACCGTAATTTATTTAATTATTGCGTATTGCCTTTGCTTCGATATTGGAGCGCTATCCTGACTTTTGTCTTCCAACAAATTTTACAATCTTGCTCTAGACATGCCCGCCTTCCATTCTGCAATTTTTTACAACTCATAATTATGATCTCTGTGCATTATTTCTAGCCACACAAAAATCGTCGCGGACGTTTATTTAAATCTTGAATAAATTCCTAATTTGTATCGTTGGGCGTTCCAATCGAAATTGGAGACAATCTTGATCTATTTTTTCGTGGGGCCAAATTAGGGTAATATTCTGTTCTGAGTCTTCTTCACTATTGGTATTGATGACCTGACCTGATTTTGGTCCCATGTATTCCTAATTAATTTTAGAACGCCAAGTGTATCTAATTTTAATTAATTAATTTCGGAAACCTGCTTCTGTGCAATTTACAAATTGTTGGGGGCTTAATTGCAAATTGCAACGAGGTGTCGCCGTCCTATTGGTTTAGCCAAATGAAGAAGCAACTCCCTCATTCCTTCATAACAAATCATGGCCACTCATTTGAAGTGGGTACTTCACCACCCTTCATCCACATCTCACCCCCTCCTATTTAATGTACTATCAAGCCCTAATCCCAAAATTTAACCTAGGGAAACACACCCCCCAAGCTTCCCCAAACCGTAGCCCCCATTTCTTATTTTTCCTTCTCTTCTTCTTTTTTTTTTTTTTTCTTCTTCTCCTTCCTTTTCATCTTCACCTCTTTTTGAATTTGAATTAGAGAGAGAGTGACACCACCACCACCCTACAGCATCTACTCCGGCCGAACCCCCACCTCCGGAGGCCGACGACGGCGACCCCGGCCTGCCGCTGCCGCCACCCGCCTGCTGCTGCCGCCGGCTGCTACTGCTCAGCCGCTGCTGCTTTGCTGCTGCCGCCGGCTACTACTGCTCGACCCCGCTGTTGTTCTCCGGCCAACTCCTCCTCGAGACTCCTCCCACTGCCGCTGGCGCCGATCTGGGAGAGGTTCCTGAAGGGGGCCGAGGGCCGCTACTCGATCTACATGCACGCCCTCCCGTCCTATGTGGCCAACTTCTCGTCAGGCTCCGTCTTCTACTAGAGATACATCCCTAGTCAGGTGTCTGAATGGGGACGGATGAGTATGTGTGATGCTGAACGATGTCTTCTTGCAAATGCTTTGCTTGATCTGTCCAACGAATGGTTCATCTTGCTATCAGAGTCGTGCATTCCTGTCCGTAACTTCAGCTTCGTCTGCGAGTACTTTGCAAGATCTAGGCATAGTTTTATTGGGGCCATTGACGATGTTGGTCCTTATGGAAGAGGACGATATGACTTGAGAATGATGCCTGAGGTCAGCATCGACCAGTGGCGGAAAGGGTCTCAGTGGTCTGAAGTGAATCGAAAGCTTGCTGTCAGTATCATCAAAGATGCCACCTTCTACGAGAAGTTTGAGAAATTTTGTAGGCCAGCTTGCTATGTTGATGAGCACTACTTTCCAACCATGCGGACCATTGAATCACCGCACCTTTTGGCAAACAGAAGTGTGACTTGGGTGGATTGGTCGAGAGGTGGAGCTCATCCAGCAACTTTTGGGAGATCTGATATTTCTGTAGAATTTTTAATTAGAGTACTTGAGGGCCGTACATGCAAATATAACAACCATAACACCACGGCTTGTTTCCTCCTTGCAAGGAAGTTTGCACCAAGTGCTTTGGAGCCTTTGTGAAACTTGCACCTGATGTTCTTGGATTGGTTAATGAAATGAGAGATGCATTGTTGGAAAACCGCCTCCAGTCGACGCCGGAAAACCTCCTCCCCGACGTGAGTTCCCCTTTCCCTTCCTTCTTTCTTTCGACTCAGTGCTGTAGTTAGTTAGGTTTAATAAATTGGTTAAGTATATGTAATTAGTTATATTAATTAGTTAGTTAATAGATAATTAGTTTAATTAATTCTCTGATTAGATTAGCTAATTATTTTGTTAATCAGTAAATTATTTATTAATCAGTTGATTAAGTTAGTAATCAGTATTAATTTATTATTCAGTAGTTATTTGTAATCAGTTAGTAATTTCTTAATCAATTAGCTATTTCTAATTAGTTTAGTAAATAAAATATAATTAGTTTTATTGTTTTTAATGTATGAATTTAGTTAATTATTATGTGTAAAATTTAGTTATGTATTATATATATAGGGATTTGGTTATATTAATATGTAATTAAAAGGGTTTTCGATTATGCAAATATAATAATTTTTGGGGTTTATGTTATTAATTAAAATATAGTTTCAATAATAAAAATAAGATCAAAATTTGTTTATTTAGGCTGGTGACAAATTTTACTATAGATATAAAAATATATGATGGCTTTTACATAAATTCTAGATTTTTATAAATAAACTTTTATTTGTAATTATTGTTCAAATAAGTTCGAAATGATTTTCATTAAAATTAAGGAGTTACCTTAATAACAAACCACGACCCTTTCTCTTATTTAGCCTGGAATCCTTATCTCGGTTTTCGTGCCGAACTCCGATCATGGACTTCTTTATATAGTTTCTAGCTATTTGGACTGCTCCGGACCCATTGGAACTAACTGCTACTTCAATTGGGATCACCTTGAGAAGTGTGGCATTATGTACATTCTCTGATTAGTTATATATATATATATATATATATATATTTGATTGATATATATATACAAATATGTATTTTTGGTATAAAAATATATATTTATATACATCTATTAGTGTATATACACAAATACGTATTTTGTACAATTACTAAGAGACACTTATATATATTATATACGTTTTATTGGTATATACTCTGAGTGTAAATATGTATTATATACGTATCCCTACTAGATGACCCTAGTTGACTAGTGTCATACCTGGCAGAGCCCCTGAGTTCATGTATTTGTGATGTGTTAGTGTAGCACCTGATGCAAATGTTGTATTTGATATATTTTTAGGACTGTTGGTTCCTCCAGACGATACTCTGGGACAGGACATTGGTTTTACCAGCTAAGGACCCAAGGCGAGTACATTCTCTGATTAGTTTCTAATTTATGATATCTTCTATGTTCACTGTATCTAGTATAAATATCCATGTTCTTGACACGTTGGTTACACGGATTGGTATACACGGATCTCGTCATGAGATGTTATTCCTTATTCATGGTGTAGCTTGTACAAGACTTGTTTCCTTGATATCTTGTGCATGTACAGACACTGATTCCCGGGGAGATTTGCTACCTTCCTAGGGAATCCCGTGCCATAGCGTACCATGATTGGATCTACTATACCAGTCGGGGGTTTGGGGAGTACTTTAGTGTAGATATGTGATCATACCCAACTTTATATACACCATAGCTCACCCCACATCTCACGTCGGGTGCGGCCTGACCATTTACATGCTCCATAGCTGTTACGTGTGATTAGCCTGACCTCTACATGCATCATAGCTAACCAACGGTTAGCCTGACTTTATATGAACCATAGCTAATCACATGTAACCAGCCTGATCAAGTTCCCAAGCCGATCACATATTAAAGCTAGTACTCACACACTTAGTCATATAATTCTTGCTCTTTGACATATTGTTCTTTTCCTGCATTTACTTACAGTATTTCCAGTATTTCTCTCATTGTACATTTCTCGTACCTATACATGCATCTGGTATGTTTCCATCTAGAACTACTACATAGTTTATGTCATTTATATAGAACTGCTATTTAGAGATGTACTTTGCTCCTTCCTGACTGGAAAATATTTTTCCAGACTGTGACCTTAGTGGACTTGTTTCTGACACATAGGGATTGGATGTTACTGATTGCAGGTATGATTATGTTGTCATTAGACTTGTGTTGTATTCTTTTATTTCTTCAAATTCCTATCGTGCTGTAGTTGTGATTGAGTATGTTGTTAATATTTTATAGTATTATCCGAGTCTCCTTATGGAGTTGGATACTAGCGTGAGATTTGTTTAGATAGTACTCGACCTAGATAGCGTTCTACCGCCGATGCTGCGGCGTAGGCTGGACGTACCCACGCACTCGTGCCCTAAACCGGGTGCGGGTCGTGACAAATACCTCTTCCTGTCTTCCATACTCGGAATTGAAATGCAGTGCAATGAACGAAAACAATGAAATCCATCGAAACCGTTCAAGGAAAACAAGCAAATCTGAAAACCAACTCAAAGCACGAAAGCAACAAGCGACATCAAAATTTGAGGCAATAAAAGATAACAGCAGAGAGGTCCCTCCTGACTCTGCCGCTAAGTCGATCCCGGGGGCACGGTCCACTGAATATGGGAATCGATTCCGAAGAAACATATCCATAACGAGGATGAGTTCTTGTTTCAATATATCCCGATCGAACGATAACATCTTATGTTTCTTAGTCGCGTTCCCCGTACCGGGGGAACGGGGCGCTACAAGCATTAGCAGGAGCAGAAGCAGGAATAGGTGCATACATTGGAGCAGAACCAGGAACCCTGGATGAGGTAATTGCCGATGATTTCTCCTGAGTATATGTTTCTTCTATACTCAGTCTTTGATGATATTAAAATTCTTGTTTAACGAACAATTGTATCAGACTTGTTATCGGGTTGTTCCCCGATTTATTTACTTGTGACTTGATAATGATTATATTTTCCTTTTGTTGATATTGATGTATTCATTCTGTGGATGAGATTAGTAGATGTCACCCCCACTTTTTGGATTAGGGGTATTTTTGTCTTTTTGTAATTAATGAGTAAATAATTTTATGGTAATCAATTTTATTTAATTTACAGTAACCTTAATTGATTGTTGCACTTTATCGCTATTCGATAACTAGGACGCTACGCTAGTTTGTCTTCCAACAGATTCGCACACTTGTCCTAGACACGCCAGACCGTTAATTAATACTCGTGTCCCACGTAAACCCAGCCCTTTGTACTTCTATTAATTGTAGAACACCTCCTTGCATTTATTTTGATTAAGCAAACAATAAACATATTTCATGCAAATTTCCGTAAATTCATTAAACCCATTTTCCTCTCTTCATTATGTTTTTCCATAAATTTTAGGATGTGTAATTTAACATCAACTCCTTGAAACCATGGCCTCCAAAGCCCTTAGACCAGTACAATTCTCGCAGTTTAATTCAAACTCTAGCCTATTGGAATATCTCCATAGCAAGCCAAGGCCTTTTCCTAGTGTTGACCAAAGTCAATAGATTCTAGGTCAAAACCCAACATCACATATATAAATACTCCTTTTCCTTTCTTTAGATTTTCCCCTTAAACCTAAATAAACTTACAGCCGAATCCTAATACCACCGCACTATTCATCTTTTCCTTTCCTTCTTTCCATCCACCTCATCTCGACCATGTTCGCCTGCACCGCTGCTCACGCCGTAGCCCTGCAACTCGACGACGACCAACCGAAGTTGGAGAGCCCGCTGTACCTGAGCCGCTGAGATCCGCTGCGTTCGCCTTCGCCCGAGACCCACCAGACTAGCGGCTGAGATCCCGCCGCTTTTCCCTGTCCAACCCGCCGAGCGTCGACCGGAGTATCCTGCTCGTCCGTCGACTCGCTTTTCGCGGGCTAAATCAGACCCATCCGACTGAAGCACCGAGCGCCGACTGTTGTCGATCGGAGCAGCAGCGACTCGACCCACTGTTCGGCCACCCGACGCCTGGAGTTTGATTCCGTCGGACTGAACGTCTGCACCGTTGCACCCAGAACTCGCCATCCCGACTGTGCACCACCCCACGACAATTAGCCCCGCCTTATCGCCTCTACCCTGTCCATGCACGCAGGTTCGACATAAACCTAATCTCGAATATGTACACCTACATATATCGTGTGTTAGTATGTGTAGATATCGGTATACGCATGTATATACATGTTTGCGCACATATAGGTACGTCGATATTATGCTCGACTAAGATATATACGTACATACATATATATTAGGTATCCCTAGTATGTATATACGTTATTATGTATACACATGGTATAAGCTTTGTTGGTATATCTATATAATATATATATATATATATATTATAAAGGTAACTAATGAATACTTATATATATACATACGAACCGTATAATTCTCAAATCAGCATAATACATACGTATATAGAAATGTGCATCGTATGAATTGAATTAAGTATAAACATATGAATACCTATTAATTGTGTAATTAATTAGTACCATGAGATACGTTAGCCGTAGTATGTGCTATGTAATATATGCACTAGATGTCTTGAATGTGACCACGGATACCCCGTAGATACATCTACCTGTGACCATGTAGCATGATAGTAGACTTCCATATGTACACTGACATACTGGCAGGACCGTACCATTGACTGTCTGTTATGCACAGCAACTACAGACGTGACCCCCTAGTATAGTCCTTGATCATTGTGTTGATTGTGTATTAGTGTAATGTCTGTTGCAGTATTGTGTTTATGATATATCTATAGGACTGTTGGATCACTCAGACGGTACCTTGGAACCCGGATATTGGTATTGCCAGCTAAGGACCACAGGCGAGTACATTCTCTGACAGTTTCTATTATGTTGATTATCTCTATAATTCTTGTTGTATAGTGTACATGACTCTGACAGTGTTGTTTATACGAGTTAGCATCATTGAGACCTGTCACGAGGAGTCGTGATTGGAATCCATCGTGCTAGCTGGGGGAAACGGGGAAATATTAGTAGTTTATGTGATCATACCCAACTTTACATGCAGCATTAGCTCACCCATATTTCACGTCGGTGCAGCCTTACCCTTACATGCCTCATCGCTGTTACATCTGGTTAGCCTGACCTGTTGGAGATGATCGCTAATCCATGTAATGAGTCATATAGTCCCAAGCCGATCATATGATATACTGATATTTCACACACTTAGATAGATGATTTCTTGACATGTATCTTGATAGATTGATCTTGTATTTCCATATGTTCTAGTAGTTTTTCTTATACACACTTACATACCAGTTCCTTGTACTTTCGTATACTTGTAGTTCTATTCCTTGTCAGATGCATATTGATGATGATGTTCCAGTACTTTGTTCCAGTATTTTTCATTGCCAGTATTTCATTCTGTCTTGTATTTCTTTACACTGTATTATAGTTTTTGTCAATATATGTGGAACTACTGTTAGAGGTGTATTTCATTCCAATCCTGACTGGATATTTTTTCCAGAGAACCTTGAGGATTTCTGTACCATGCACTACGAACCAGGTATAGAAGCAGACTATGCACCAGAGATCCTAGAGGAGACCATGCCCCTAGATGAGGCATTGCCTACAACTATCTAGATAGTATTTATTTATGCTTGAGACTTATGGAGGTTAATTCAGTTTATGTTTAGACTTATGTTAAGTTTAATTGGAGACTTGTGTTGGACAGCTAGACTATGAGTTATCTTTATGTTTGAGATATGGTGTTTAACTATGTTATTTCCTTTTATCTTTTATCGTGCCTTATAGTTGTTGTGATTGAGTTACCTTGTGAGATTATTGTGAGATGTATATTGACCTCCTTATGGAGATGGATATCATTGACAGGTGTTTAGCTATATAGTATTACTGTGACCTAGACAGCGTTCTACCACCGATGCTGCTGCGTAGGCTGGACGTACCCACGCTCTCGTGCCCCTATACCGGGTGCGGGTCGTGACACATTTTTAGTGGTGGCCCATGCAGGTCTAGTTTCGCAAGTTATGCGATATCGTGGTAGTGCGACAACTTAGTTGTACTGCTGCGAGCCTGTGCTAGGATATAGGAAATAGGATCTAAGATGAGAAAATGCTCAATCACACTAGGAAATTCTGAACTTCATATTGCTACTCTAATGGATTGCTTCCTTTAGCACTTTAGTGTCCTTCCTTGATAATATCATATCTATCACCTTAATTGATTATTTGATCTATATTCAGGATATCGCCGAATACTAGATCCATGAGAATGGGAGCAGCCAATTCAGAGAGGACTGCCACCTCTCAACCTGACAAACAGATACCTGGAGATCCTCCTACATCTCCTGTTCGTGTGGGAGTGTCTGCAACTAACAGGATTCCTCCTCCACCTATACAGAGGAGTGCCCCAGCTATGACAGACAACCTTTCACCACCACCGACACTGATTCCCGGAGGAGTGCCCACTGACGGGGCACAGATGTTCGCATTGATGCAGGGCATGCTAGAGGCCCAGAGAGTAACAGCAGAGGCTCAGCGTGTTCAAGCTAAGGCTCAGAGAATGCAAGCAGAAGCACACCAGGCGCAGACCGAACTGATGAGAGAGAGCATGGAGAATGCTCATCAGGTAACTCTCCAAGCTGTGGAGAGGGTAGCACGACAACCGCAACATCAAGGTCAACAACAACAGAGGCCCGGTACCATAGTGGACTTTAAGAGGATGATGCCTCGAGAGTTCAAAGGCACAGAAGGAATACTATATGCTGACGAATGGTTAGAAGACATAGAGAGGAATCTGCGCTTATCACAGATTCCAGAGATTCTTCAGATAGAGGCCGCTGGCAGTCAGATGTTTGATATCGCACTGACGTGGTATCGTACAGAGCCGAGACTCGCCGCTGAAGGACTTACTTGGGAGGACTTTAAAAAACTCTTTAAGAGATTCTTTCCTGACGTAGCCTTGGGAGCATTAGAAAGTCAGTTCCATGACTTAGTCCAAGGAGGTATGTCAGTCGACGAATATGCTGCAGAGTTTTGTCGATTGAGTCAATTTGCACCATCGATGGTTCGAGACCCAGGAGACAGAGCTCAAAAATTCAGGAAGGGATTGAATAGGGAGATCAAGTCTCGTACTTCAGGACGACGTACTGCTATATTTGAGAGTATTCTGATGGATGCCCAGATTGCCGAAGACGACTTGGACCTCAGGCCTAAGGAGGACGCGATACATCCGGAGCAATAGGAGGTAACACAGGACCAGCCAAGCGCCCATACTTTCAACAACATAGGTCGTACCAACAACAACACCAGCAATAACACCAGCAGCAATACCAGCAACAGGCACCAGTTCGAGGACATGCTCAATAACAGCAACCACAAAGACATAATCAACTCGTTGCCCTATGTTCGTATTACGGAAAGATGGGACATACAAGAGACATCTGCAAAAAAAGGTTGGGCACTTTCTTATCGTGTGGATCAGTAGCACACCAGCTGAGGGACTGCCCAACTATTCAGACTCGCCAAGGAGGAGGAGCCGCTCAGAGAGGACAAGCCAGAGCACCTATTGTACCAGGAGGCCAACAGAGAGGACCTCCACTTCCATCATAGCAGGAGAGGTTTGCTCAGCAGTAGCAGCAACAGAGAGGAGCACCACAAGGATGAGCTTACGCCATGACCACTGAGGAGGCCGAGCCAACTGGAGACGTGATTTCAGGTTCAGTTTTACTCAATTCTATTCCAGCACTTGCATTATTTGATTCTGGCGCTTCCCATAGTTTCGTATCTGTATCTTATGCCCTTAAGCATCATTTAGAAACGGAACCATTAGATAGGACTTGCAAGATCACGACTGGAGGAGGCATTATCCTAGTCCGTGATTGTTGCAAGGACCGGAGAGTGTCATTGGAAGGCCGAGAATTGAGCGTGAGTTTACTCGTCATGCCACTTCCGGAATACGATATTGTACTCGGAATAGACTGGTTAAGTAAACACTATGCTTTTATAGATTGTCACGGAGGAAGAGTAGTATTTCGACCACCAGGAGAACCAGAGTTTGAGATTGCCAGAGGAGCAGAGGAGCGGAACAGAGACACTTTTTGCGGAGCCAGGGTGGAAGAAGAAGAGATACCGCATCCACTTATAGCGGAGTTCCTGGATGTATTTCCAGAGGAGTTGCCAGGTTTGCCGCCAGACAGAGATGTTGAGTTCTCTATAGACTTGATACCAGGAGCAGAGCCTATTTCACAACATGTATATAGAGTTAACAACAACGAATTGATAGAACTAAAGAAACAAGTTGAGGAGCTGCAAGACAAAGGTTTTATTAGATCCAGTTCATCGCCATGGGGAGCACCGGTATTATTTGTACCAAAAAAGGATGGCACGGTACGTATGTGTATCGATTATAGAGCTTTGAATAATCTCACTATCAAAAACAAATACCCGCTGCTGAGGATAGATGATCTTTTCGATCAATTGAGCGGATCAAAGGTGTTTTTAAAAATAGACTTGAGGTCAGGCTATCACCATGTGAAAGTAAAGAAAGAAGATATACCGAAGACTGCCTTTCGAACCAGATATGGCCAGTTTGAATTTACAGTAATACCGTTTGGTTTAACCAATGCACCAGCAGTATTTATGAACTTGATGAACAAGGTGTTCCACCAGTACCTTGACAAGTTCGTAGTAGTGTTTATTGACGACATTCTAGTATATTCAAAAACCCCAGAAGAATATGAAGAGCACCTGAGAATAGTCTTGGAAACACTCAGGAGAGAGAAATTATACGGAAAGCTTTCAAAGTGTGAGTTCTTTCTTGAAAAGGTTGAATTTCTTGGACATATGGTAACGGGTGATGGAATTTCAGTTAACCCAAAGAAGATAGAGGCAGTGAAGTCATGGGCTACCCCCGGTACGGTAGCTGAAATCCGGAGCTTTCTCGGACTAGCAGGATACTACAGAAGATTTGTACAAGACTTCTCCATGATTGCAGAGCCAATGACTAGGCTGACCAAGAAGGATGTGGAATTTGTCTGGACAGAAGAATGTCAAGCTGCATTCGATGAGCTGAAGAGGAGATTGACGACAGCGCCAGTTCTGACATTGCCCTCAGGGACAGGTGGATTCACTATCTACAGTGATGCTTCAGGAAAAGGGTTGGGATGCGTTCTTCAACAACACGGGAAAGTAATTGCCTATGCTTCAAGACAATTACGCCCTCATGAAAAGAACTACCCCACTCACGATCTGGAGTTAGCGGCAGTTATCTTTGTCCTAAAGCTATGGAAGCACTATCTATACGGAGAGCGTGTGGAAATCTTTACAGACCACAAGAGCTTAAAGTACGTGTTTACACAGAAGGAGCTGAATATGAGACAGAGAAGGTGGTTAGAATTGATGAAAGACTTCGATATCTCGTTACAGTATCATCCAGGGAAAGCCAACGTAGTCACGGATGCCTTGAGCAGGTACCCAATGGCTATGTGCTTGACTTCGGATAGACACTTATTAGCTGATATTGAGAGCTTGGAAATTGAGGTATTAGTTCCAGGAGCTGAGATTCAGATGTGGGGACTGAAGATTCAATCAGAGCTAATAGACAGAATTAGAGCTGCGCAGTACGATGATGAGACTCTAAGGAATATTAGGGCACAAGTTCAGGCAGGATTGATAGACGATTTCACTATTGCGGGTGATGGATCCTTACGACATAGCACGAAGATGTGTGTGCCAAGTGGAGAGCTGCGCGAAAAAGTTTTACAGGAGGCACACCGCTCTCAGTACTCGATGCATCCCGGAGCCAACAAGATGTATTGAGATTTGAGGAGGCATGTATGGTGGTATGGTATGAAGCGCGAAGTAGCACGCTTCGTATCCCGATGTTTAGTGTGCCAACAGGTGAAAGCAGATCGACAGAGGCCAGGGGGATTGCTTCAACCTTTACCCATTCCAGAATGGAAGTGGGCGCACGTGACTATGGACTTCGTTTTGGGACTTCCTCGTTCTCCAGAAGAAAAAGACGCAATTTGGGTCATCGTGGATAGATTGACCAAATCAGCCCACTTCTTACCTTTTAAAGTGCGTACTTCGACGGAGAAGCTAGCAGAGATGTACGTACAGCAGATTGTCAGATTACATAGAGTTCCTGTGAGTATTGTCTCAGATCGGGATAGTCGTTTTACTTCCCATTTCTGGAGGAGCCTGTAGTCTAGCTTGGGCACTCAGCTCAAGTTCAGTACCGCATATCACCCTCAGACAGACGGGCAGTCTGAAAGGACGATTTAAACCCTTGAAGATATGCTACGCACTTGCGTATTGAATCTCGGAGGCTCTTGGGAGGATCATCTACACTTGGTAGAGTTTGCTTACAATAATAGCTACCAGGCCAGCATTGAGATGTCACCATTCGAGGCTTTATATGGACGAAAGTGTCGTACCCCTTTATCTTGTGATGATGTTGGAGAAAGAGCCTTGTTAGGACCAGAAATAGTCGTGGATGCAGCAGAAAAGGTGAAACTTAACAGAGACAGACTGCGAGTGGCGCAGGACAGACAGCGGCATTGGGCAGATAGTCACCGTAGACCCCTAGAGTTTCAGGTATTGTTTTGATTTGTTTTGTTTGGTTTGTGATTGCCTGTTTAGGTTGCATGTTAAGATCGTTGTTCTAGGTTGGCGATTTGGTGTTCCTACGAATTTTTCTGACGCGGGGCACAATTTGTTTCGGCAGAGGAGGAAAGCTTAGTCCACGATACATCGGGCCCTTCAGTGTTCTTGCAAGGGTCGGTGCAGTGGCCTATAGACTTGACTTGTCGCCTACTCTAGATGGAGTGCATAACGTGTTCCACGTGTCGCAGCTGAGACGGTACGTGGCAGATCTTAGTCACGTATTAGATCACTCGGAGATCGAAGTTGGACCGACACTCAGCTATCCTGAACAACCGGTGGAGATCTTGGATCATAGAGAGAAGATATTGCGGAACCAGACTATTCCCTTGGTTCGTGTTGCATGGAGAAATCACTCTCCAGGAGAATCAACTTAGGAGAGAGAGGATGAAATGCGCGAGCGATATCCATATCTGTTCGAGACTTGAGGTATAATTCATTAATTGATAGCTTGTTCTTGTGTTAGTCATTTTAAATTTCGAGGACGAAATTCTTTAAGGAGGGTAGACTTGTCACCCCCACTTTTTGGATTAGGGGTATTTTCGTCTTTTCGTAATTAATGAGTAAATGATTTTATGGTAATCAATTTTATTTAATTTACAGTAACCTTAATTGATTGTTGCACTTTATCGCTATTCGATAACTAGGACGCTATGCTAGTTTGTCTTCCAACAGATTCGCACCCTTATCCTAGACATGCCAGACCGTTAATTAATACTCGTGTCCCACGTAAACCCAGCCCTTTGTACTTCTATTAATTGTAGAACACCTCCTTGCATTCATTTTGATTAAGCAAACAATAAACCTATTTTATGCAAATTTCCGTAAATTCATTAAACCCATTTTCCTCTCTTCATTATATTTTTCCATAAATTTTGGGATGTGTAATTTAACATCAACTCCTTGAAACCATGGCCTCCAAAGCCCTTAGACCAGTACAATTCTCGCAGTTTAATTCAAACCCTATCCCATTGGAATATCTCCATAGCAAGCCAAGGCCTTTTCCTAGTGTTGACCAAAGTCAATAGATTCTAGGTCAAAACCCAACATCACATATATAAATACTCATTTTCCTTTCTTTAGATTTTCCCCTTCAACCTAAATAAACTCACAGTCGAATCCTAATACCACCGCACTATTCATATTTTCCTTTCCTTCTTCCCATCCGCCTCATCCCGACCACGTTCGCCTGCACCGCTGCTCACGCCGTAGCCCTGCAACTCGACGACGAACAACCAAAGTTGGAGAGCCCGCTGTACCTGAGCCGCTGAGATCTGCTGCGTTCGCCTGCGCTGGAGACCCACCAGACTAGCGGCTGAGATCCCGCCGCTCTTCCCTGTCCAACCCGCCGAGCGTCGACCGGAGCATCCTGCTCGTCCGCCAACTCGCTTCCCGCGGGCTAAATCGGACCCATCCGACTGAAGCACCGAGCGCCGACAGCTGTCGACCGGAGCAGAAGCGACTCGACCCACTATTCGGCCACCCGACGTATCACCACCCTATTTTCAGAGACGGGTATTTTTTTATTTTAATTTAGTTAATTGTGTATTATTTATATTTAATTGTATTTATATTTAATTATTTATTATATTATTTTTATATTGATTGTTTTAGGATTTTGGCTAGCCTGGACCCATGTCAGACCCTAGTGGACCCATGTCCGACCCAGCCCACACCCCTGTGAGACTTATTTTGGGTTTTAGAATATTTATTATATTTTTAGTGGGTTAGTGGGAGAGATTTGCAGCTAGTTTGAGTATTTTTGGAACCCGAAACCCAAAACCCAAGTTATGAGGGCATTTTGGTCATTTGGACTTATGTAACCCCATTTATTACAAGTGGCCGGCCCTATTTTTCCTGTTCCCAGACCGTTAGCAGCAGCTTCAGCCCCTCTCTTCTTCATATTCCACTCCTTCTTCACTTCTTCTTCTTCTCCACTCCTTCTTTCTTCTTCCTTCTTCTCCAAGGTGAGTTCTTCTCCATTTTTTTTCCTTCTTTCTTCCATTTCTTCTTCTTTATGCTAACCCTCACCTTGCATTCTTCCCCAACCTAGGTGGGTAGAGCCTAGATTTGGTGTTGGAGCTAGATTTGGGAGCTTGGAAGCTTGGTTTGGTAGATTTGGAGCTTTTTGGAGATTTTGGCTTAGGATTCCAACTCCCAAGAGGTAAACTCTAATTTTCCCCTTGTAATTACTCTTTTATAGTGTAATTAATAGTTTAGAACCTTCCTAGACCCTTAGGCTACCCGTGGGAGGAAGTTGGAACTAGTTGGGTAGTGTTTGGAGACTTTAACACTAGGTTTTGTGTCAATTTCGGGTGGAATCCGAATTTGGCCCAATTTTGGGTGATGTCCTAGGTTAGACGGACCTAGGTAGATATTGTCGGGTGTTTTGAGGGTGAGTGCGTGTCTCCGTTTGGACACGGGAAGCCGTGTCGCGGAGAAACGGATGTTTCGGGCATTTTCGGGATTTTTGTCGTCGCCGATTCTATGTGCGTACGCGTTTTAGCCACGGACCTAGAATCGACACGGGAGCACTTTTTCTATGATCTAGGCATCGTTTAGAGTGCGTGGGTAAATTTTGGGCCGATTCCGAGTTCGTTTGGTGTACGTTTCATGAGGTTTTCCGAACCGCATACCGCGTGTTCGTCGAAATGACCGAACGGCCATTTCGACTTGGTTTCCTTGTTTTGGGCTTGTGCGTGCATTGGGTTAGTATCGAGGAGTGTGTGCTAGAGTTTTCGAGTTATATTTTATATATTTATAGGTTTTTGTGCGTGTCGGGGTCGTTGGGCGCGCGTTGGTGAGCGTTGTGGGCGTTGTGTGCGTTGTGTTGTGTGTTGCGTGTGTGTTGTGTTTATATATATATATATATGTATATATATTTGTGTGTGTTCTATATATATATATTTCTATTTATATGTGTGTTTTTATGTGTTTGTGAGTGTGTTAGTGAGTGCTTGTGTGAGTGTGTTGGTGCTAGTGTATGTGTGTAAGTGAGTGTTTAGATATATATATATATATATGATTATGAGTTTGTGTGTATATATGTATATATATATTTATATATATATGTATGAGTGTTGTGTGTGTGTGGTTGTGTGTTTGTGAGAGTGTGTGCTAGTGTGTGTGAGAGTGTGTGTGTGAGGGTGTGTGAGAGTGAGTGTGTGTGAGTGAGGATATATAGATATATATATATGTTTGAGTGTGTGAGTGTGTATATGTATAGATATATATAGATATATGTGTGTATAAATATATAGATGTGTGTTTATATATATATATATATATATATATATATATATATATATATATATATATATATATATATATATATATATATATATATATATATATATGTATATAATTATGTGTGTGTGTGTGTTGATATGTGTTTGAGTGTCTGTGTGTTAGATATATATAAGTTAGTGTGTATATATATATATATATATATATATAGAGTTGTGTGTGTATATATATATATGTATGTCTATATATAGATATATATATATATATGTGTGTATGTATATAGGAGTGTGTGTGTGTGTGTTTGTGAGAGAGGGGGGGACTGAACTAGACTGAACAGCAGCAGCAGAAGAAGAGGGACAGCAGCTGCAGCAAGCACAGCAGCAGCAGAAGTAGAGGGACAGCAGCTGCAGCAAGCAGCTGCAGCAAGCACAGCAGCAAAAGGACATCAGCAGCAACTAGGCACAGCTAGGTAGCAGCAAGAGCAGCAGCAGATGCAGTCCTAGCTGCAGCAGCAATTCACATTCGCAGCATGGGCAGCAGCAGCAGTAGCTTAATGTGAGGGAGAAAGAGATAGATATATATATAGATACATATATCTATAGATAAATAGTTAGATAGATTATAGATAGATAGATGGATAGAGTTAGATAGTTAGTTAAATATATAGATAGATATATATCTAGATAGATAGGTAGTCATATTGAGAGATAGTTAGATTGCTAATGATAGATAGATGGATAGCTAGCTAGATAGATATATGGATTGATACATAGATAGATATAACTAAATAGATAGATAGATTTATGGATATATAGATATATTGGTAGATAGATATATGAGATAGATGTATAAATAGATAGTTAGATAGATTAATAGATAACTAGTTAGATAGTTAGATGGATAACTATATAGGTAGATGGATAGGTAGAGGGATAGCTAGATATATAGATCTATATATATATATAGATATATGCATAGCTAGATAGATAGTTAGATATCTAGATATAGATATATATAGATATATGCATAGCTAGATAGATAGTTAGATATCTAGGTATAGATATATATATGTAAGGTATGTGTAAAGTATATATGTAAGGTATATGTGTATATATGTAGATATATAGGTATATGCCTATATGTATTAGATATCTATATTTTAGCCTAGATTATATCTAGAGGGGTAGTCGGGTTGAGTTTAGAGCGGTATCTCAATACCTTGAGATACCGAGGTATCTCAATACCTTGAGATAACCAAGGTATTGGGTTTCGAGCGGGGTATTTCAGCAATAGCCTAGGAATAGTATTAGAGTAATTTTTATATGCCTATGTGTATATATTTACGTATGCTAGCATAGATTTTAGCGAATATAGGCGGGGTATATAGCGTAGGTTGAGGTATCGGATACCGAGGGTATCCCGGTATCTCAAGGAGGCGAGTTTGAGAGTTTTCTAGCTTAATAACCTCGGTTTGACCTAGAATATCAGGAGCACCCTAGTTTGACCTAGACTTGACCGTAGTTGACTCGGTTAACCGCCAAAGTCAACTTTTGATCTAGTTTTGACCCAAAGTTGACTTTTTTGATCCAGAGTTGACTTTTTGACCCAGATTTCACCGGTTTGACCCGTTTGACCTAGAACGACCCTAGAAGCCTATTTTTAGTTATTTTATATCTGTTTAACTCATTAGAAACCTGTTTAACTTTGCTTTTCACAATAGCTTCTTGCGACACCGGTTCGGATCGCTAGTTGCTCAGGACGTCAGGCGAGTACATTCTCTGATAGTTTTTATTATCTGATGATTATTATGATTCAGCTTCTAGTATAGTATCATCTGATTATTCTGGCACAATACGGGACACTGACTGGTATTTCTGGATTCATTTACTTGCGACACATACATTTCATATTTCTGGCCTCTATTCTGGAATCACTACTGGCATCACCTACTGGCATCACCTACAGGCATCATTCATGTTCAGGCTGGACTCATCTTGATTTGCGTGTCGAGTCTTGGATCCACTTGTATTAGTCGGGGCGGGAAAATACTCGAGTAGACATGTAAATATTCCCACCTGGAATCATCAGGAATTACTCCATCTGGTCTAATCTGGAATGATAGCAGCCGCACACCCAGTGCGCGGTGAGCCATACTTACCCCTAGCCGTTTACATGTCGAAACAAGTATTTCAAAGACACCGAGTTCATTCTTTATAGTCTGGACTCACTTGCATTTCTTGTTGGTCTCACCTACATATTTCTGGACTTGACTCACTACATGTTTTTCATGCTGGACTCACTACACGTTCATGTGCACGGACTTGATCTTAGCTTAGATTTCCTGTATCTTGCAGTTATTACTATCTTATTTCTGACATCCATGCATCTTTACCTTTATGCACCCGTGATACATATATATTTCTTGTCTCATACTTGCTTCATTTTTCTTGCTACTTGCTATAACTGTTTTATAGTTTTTATCATTTAAATGGAACTGCTGTTAGAGATGTACTTGCTCCAGTCCTGACTGGACATATTTTTCAGAGTATCCGGAGGATTGGTGTCCGACGTTTTATGGACTTGAGCTTGTTGATGGTGCAGACAGG
Organism: Iris macrosiphon; assembly: GCA_036927795.1. Taxonomy (NCBI): domain Eukaryota; kingdom Viridiplantae; phylum Streptophyta; class Magnoliopsida; order Asparagales; family Iridaceae; genus Iris; species Iris macrosiphon. The sequence goes on along the minus strand of JAYESA010000001.1, from coordinate 2,612,453 downwards.
GACCCTCTAGTTTAGGGGTGATTTCCGGGTTGGTAGTCGGGATCACTGAGACCTTGTTGTTGTTTTTATTAGTTTTTAGCACCGGATTTGTCTCCGATTTTGGATTGAGACCTTGTTGTATATTATTTTGGATGATGTATTATTATTATTGATGTTGTGGTTGTTGTAGTAGTTGTTGTTGGTTAGACTTTATAGTTGTTAGTCTTCTTTGTTATCTTATCGTGCTTAGATTCGTGATTGAGTACTTGATTATCATTGTGATATTGCTCCTCCGTTTGGAGTTGAGATCTTGACAGGTTTATATATTGATTGCGTGGTTGCCCTCCTTTTGGAGAGATCATGGCAGATTTTTTTGTGAGTTATCTAGATAGTTGACCTAGACAGCGTTCTACCGTCGATGCTGCGGCGTAGGCTGGACGTACCCATGACTCATGCCCGATTTTCTGGGTGCGGGTCGTGACACGTTTTTTGTGGCGGCCCCATGCAGGTCTCGATTCGCAATTAGTGCGATGTCGTGGTGGTACAACAACTTAGTTGTACTACTGCGAGCCTGCTATAGGATTTAGGATCTAGGATGAGAGTGTACTCAATCACGACTAGGAACAATTCCAATCTAATTATTCTAAAATTGCTTCTTTTGAAATATTACTGTCCTTCTTTGATGATATCGTATCTTGCGCCGTATTGACTTCTTTTGATCTGTGTTCAGGATGCCTTCAAAGATACGATCCCATCGTACCATTCCAGCAGTTGCTTCTGAGAGGTCTGCTACCTCTCGTCCAGCTCATATTCAGGCAGCTGCTACCGCTCCACTCACCACTCCTGCGGTCGAGGGAGCATCTGTTTCTCTCGGGGATCCTCCTTCACCTGTCGATCCGAGGACTACCCCAGTCGTTCCGGTGGTTCCTCCACCACTTCCTGCTCCAGTAGATGCCGCACAGTTGTTTGTGTTCTTCAGGGAGATGATGGACGTGCAGCACCGTCAGGTGGATGTGATAAGGCTAGGCATTGAGAACGCCCACCAGGTGGCCATGACGACAGTGGATAGGGTGGCACAGATTCAGCCACAGGCAGATCAGATTCAGCATCCGAGGCCGGGTAGTATCATTGACTTTCAGAGGATGCGGCCCAAGGAGTTCCGTGGTACAGAAGGGATCCTGTACGCAGATGACTGGATAGAGCAGATTGAGGGCATCTTCAGGCAGGCACAGATTCCAGACAGCATGCAGATAGAGGCGGCGGGCAGTCAGATGTTCGACCTTGCTTTGACATGGTATCACACAGATACGAGGATCGCGGTGCCAGGGCTTACTTGGGAGGCTTTCAAGAGGCTTTTCAAGGAGAAGTTTTTCCCAGATGTGGCGCTCAGTGCTTTGGAGAGCCAGTTTGAGGCACTCGTCCAAGGGAGCAAGACAGTGGACGAGTACGCAGCGGAGATCTGTCGTCTGGGCAAATTTGTAGATGGCTTGAGTGAGGCAGCAAAGGCGAGGAAGTTTCGTAAGGGCTTGGTCATGGCGGTCAAGTCTTTGACCAGGAGCGACCGCGAGGCGACTTTTGAGCAGATAGTAGGAGATGCTCAGAGAGCAGAGGATGACTTGGAGCTCAAGTCCAAGAGAGGCAGGGATGATTCAGGCAGTGCGGGACCAGCTAAGCGTCCCTATGCAGCAGGGTCAGGATCAGAGGGTGCCCACTTGTGCCTACTACAGGAAGACGGGATACACTTGGGATATTTGTAGGAGGAGGCTGAAGGTGTGTTTCTTCTGTGGATCCACTGCTCACCAGATGCGAGCTTGCCCTACTGCACCTCCATTGGGTGGAGCACAGGATCAGAGAGTTGGAGCTAGGCTACCTGTGGCACAGCATCATGCCCCGCACCAGCAGAAGGATACACCCCAGTAGGGCAGGGCTTATGCATTGACGGTCGATGAGGCCGATGCTACGGGTGTCGGGTTAGCAGGTCTGTCTCTTTGTTCTTCTTTCTATCCTTTTCCATTCCTTGTGGTGTGCTTTATTAGTACCTGTTAGACTTTTCTCTGTGCTGTGGTAGATAGTGTAGTGACCCCGATTGAGACTGTGATAACACGACCAGTAGGACCCTGATCTTGTATGCTGTATAGGTAGAATTTCTTGACTGTGATTATTGGGGGTTTGACCTAGAGAGAGTGATTGACTTTAAATTTCGAGGACGAAATTTTCTAAGGGGATAGGCTTGTCACTACCCTATATCCAGAGCCGGGTATTTTTTTTAATTTAGTTAATTGTGTATTATTTATATTTAATTGTATTTATATTTAATTATTGATTGTATTATTTTTATATTGATTATTTTAGAATTTTGGCTAGCCTGGACCCATGTCAGACCCTAGTGGACCCAAGTCCGACCCAGCCCATACCCCTGTGAGACTTATTTTAGGTTTTAGAATATTTATTATATTTTTAGTGGGTTAGTGGGAGAGATTTGGAGCTAGTTTGAGTGTTTTTGGAACCCGAAACCCAAAACCCAAGTTAGGAGGGCATTTTGGTCATTTGGACTTATGTAACCCCATTTATTACAAGTGGTCGTCCCTATTTTTCCCGTTCCCAGACTGTGAGCAGCAGCTTCAGCCCCTCTCTTCTTCATATTCCACTCCTTCTTCACTTCTTCTTCTTCTCCACTCCTTCTTTCTTCTTCCTTCTTCTCCAAGGTGAGTTCTTCTCCATTTTTCTTCCTTCTTTCTTCCATTTCTTCTTTTTTATGCTAATCCTCACCTTGCATTCTTCTCCAACCTAGGTGGGTAGAGCCAAGATTTGGTGTTGGAGCTAGATTTGGGAGCTTGGAAGTTTGGTTTGGTGGATTTAGAGCTTTTTGGAGATTTTGGCTTGGGATTCCAACTCCCAAGAGGTAAACCCTAATTTTCCCCTTGTAATTACTCTTTTATAGTGTAATTAATAGTTTAGAACCTTCCTAGAGGCTTAGGCTACCCGTGGGAGGAAGTTGGAACTAGTTGGGTAGTGTTTGGAGACTTTAACACTAGGTTTTGTGTCAATTTTGGGTGGAATCTGAATTTGGCCTAATTTTGGGTGATGCCCTAGGTTAGATGGACCTAGGTAGACATTGTCGAGTGTTTTGAGGGTGAGTGCATGTCTCCGTTCGGACACGGGAAGCCGTGTCACGAAGAAACGTGCGTTTCGGGAGTTTTTAGGGTTTTCGTCGTCGCCGATTCTAAGTGCGTGCGCGTTTTTGCCACGGACCTAGAATCGATACGGGAGCACTTTTTCTAGGATCTAGGCATCGTTTAGAGTGCGTGGGTAAATTTTGGGCCGATTCCGAGTTCGTTTGTTGTGCGTTTTAGGAGATTTTCCGAACCGCGCACCGCATATTCGTCGAAATGACCAAACGGCCATTTCGACTTGGTTTCCTTGTTTCGGGCTTGTGCGCGCGTTGGGTTAGTATCAGGGAGTGTGTGCTAGAGTTTTTGAGTTATATTTTATACATTTATAGGTGTTTGTGCGTGTTGGGGTCGTTGGACGCGCGTTGGTGAGCGTTGTGGGCGTTGTGTGCGTTGTGTTGTGTGTTGCGTGTGTGTTGTGTTTATATATATATGTATAATATTTGTGTGTGTTCTATATATATATATATTTCTATTTATATGTGTGTTTTTATGTGTTTGTGAGTGTGTTAGTGAGTGCTTGTGTGAGTGTGTTAGTGAGTGCTTGTGTGAGTGTGTTAGTGAGTGCTTGTGTGAGTGTGTTGGTGCTAGTGTATGTGTGTAAGTGAGTGTTTAGATATAGATATATATATATATATATGATTATGAGTTTGTGTGTATATATGTATATATATATATTTATATATATATGTATGAGTGTTGTGTGTGTGTGGTTGTGTGTTTGTGAGAGTGTGTGCTAGTGTGTGTGAGAGTGTGTGTGTGAGGGTGTGTGAGAGTGAGTGTGTGTGAGTGAGGATATATATATATATATATATATATATATATATATATATATATATATATATATATATATATATATATATATATATATATATATATATATGTTTGAGTGTGTGAGTGTGTATATGTATAGATATATATAGATATATGTGTGTATAAATATATAGATGTGTGTTTATATATATATATAGATATATGTATATAATTATGTGTGTGTGTGTGTGTTGATATGTGTTTGAGTGTCTGTGTGTTAGATATATATAAGTTAGTGTGTGTATATATATATATATAGAGTTGTGTGTGTATATATATATATATGTATGTATATATATAGATATATATATATGTGTGTATGTATATAGGAGTGTGTGTGTGTGTGTTTGTGAGAGAGGGGGGGGACTAAACTGGACTGAACAGCAGCAGCAGAAGAAGAGGGACAGCATCTGCAGCAAGCAGCTGCAGCAAGCACAGCAGCAAAAGGGCATCAGCAGCAGCTAGGCACAGCTAGGTAGCAGCAAGAGCAGCAGCAGATGCAGTCCTAGCTGCAGCAGCAATTCGCATTCGCAGCATGGGCAGCAGCAGCAGTAGCTTAATGTGAGGGAGAAAGAGATAGATATATATATAGATACATATATCTATAGATAAATAGTTAGATAGATTATAGATAGATAGATGGGTAGAGTTAGATAGTTAGTTAAATATATAGATAGATATATATCTAGATAGATAGGTAGTCATATTGAGAGATAGTTAAATTGCTAATGATAGATAGATGGATAGCTAGCTAGATAGATATATGGATTGATACATAGATAAATATAACTAAATAGATAGATAGATTTATGGATATATAGATATATTGGTAGATAGATATATGAGATAGATGTATAAATAGATAGTTAGATAGATTAATAGATAACTAGTTAGATAGTTAGATGGATAACTAGATAGGTAGATGGATAGGTAGAGGGATAGCTAGATATATAGATCTATATATATATAGATATATGCATAGCTAGATAGATAGTTAGATATCTAGGTATATTTATATATATATATGTAAGGTATGTGTAAGGTATATATGTAAGGTATATGTGTATATATGTAGATATATAGGTATATGCCTATATATATTAGATATCTATATTTTAGCTAGATTATAGCTAGATATATAGGTTTATGCATAGTTAGTTAGCTAGAGGGGTAGTCGGGTTGAGTTTAGAGCGGTATCTCAATACCTTGAGATACCGAGGTATCTCAATACCTTGAGATAACCAAGGTATTGGGTTTCGAGCGGGGTATTCGAGCAATAGCCTAGGAATAGTATTGGAGTGATTTTTATATACCTATGTGTATATATTTACGTGTGCTAGCATAGGTTTTAGTGGGTATAGGCGGGGTATATAGCGTAGGTTGAGGTATCGGATACCGAGGGTATCCCGGTATCTCAAGGAGGCGAGTTTGAGAGTTTTCTAGCTTAATGACCTCGATTTGACCTAGAATTTCAGGAGCACCCTAGTTTGACCTAGACTTGACCGTAGTTAACTCGGTTGACCGCCAAAGTCAACTTTTGACCTAGTTTTGACCCAGAGTTGACTTTTTGGACCCAAAGTTGACTTTTTGACCCAGATTTCACCGGTTTGACCCGTTTGACCTAGAACGACCCTAGAAGCCTATTTTTAGTTATTTTATATCTGTTTAACTCATTATAAACCTGTTTAACTTTGCTTTTCGTAATAGGTCCTTGCGACACCGATTCGGATCGCTAGTTGCTCAGGACGTCAGGCGAGTACATTCTCTGATAGTTTTTATTATCTGATGATTATTATGATTCAGCTTCTAGTATAGTATCATCTGATTATTCTGGCATAACACGGGACACTGACTGGTATTTTTGATTTATTTACTCGTGATACGTATATTTCATGTTTCTGGCCTCTATTCTGGAATCACTACTGGCATCACCTACTGGCATCACCTACAGGCATCATTCATGTTCAGGCTAGACTTATCTTGATTTGCGTGTCGGGTCTTGGATCTACTTGTATTAGTTGGGGCGGGAAAATACTCGAGTAGACATGTAAACATTCCCACCTGGAATCATCAGGAATCACTCCCTCTGGTCTAATCTGGAATGATAGCAGCCGCGCACCCAGTACGCGGTGAGCCATACTTACCCCTAGCCGTTTACATGTCGAAACAAGTATTTTAAAGACACCGAGTTCATTCTTTATAGTCTGGACTCACTTGCATTTCTTGTTGGTCTCACCTACATATTTCTGGACTTGACTCACTATATATTTTTCATGCTGGACTCACTACACGTTCATGTGCACGGACTTGATCTTAGCTTAGATTTCCTGTATCTTACAGTTATTACTATCTTGTTTCTGATATCCATGCATCTTTACCTTTATGCACCCGTGATACATATATATTTCTTGTCTCATACTTGCTTTATTTTTCTTGCTACTTGCTATAACTGTTTTATAGTTTTTATCATTTAAATGGAACTGCTGTTAGAGATGTACTTGCTCCAGTCCTGACTGAACATATTTTTCAGAGTATCCGGAGGATTGGTGTCCGACATTTTATGGACCTGAGCCTGTTGATGGTGTAGACAGGGACCCTCTAGTTTAGGGGTGATTTCCGGGTTGGTAGCCGGGATCACTGAGACCTTGTTGTTGTTTTTATTAGTTTTTAGCACGATTTGTCTCCGGTTTTAGATTGAGACCTTATTGTATATTATTTTGGATGATGTATTATTATTATTGATGTTGTGGTTGTTGTAGTAGTTGTTGTTGGTTGGACATTATAGTTGTTAGTCTTCTTTGTTATCTTATCGTGCTTAGATTCGTGATTGAGTACTTGATTATCATTGTGATATTGCTCCTCCGTTTGGAGTTGAGATCTTGACAAGTTTATATATTGATTGCGTAGTTGCCCTCCTTTTGGAGAGGTCATGGCAGATTTTTTTGTGAGTTATCTAGATAGTTGACCTAGATAGTGTTCTACCGTCGATGCTGCGGCGTAGGCTGGACGTACCCACGACTCATGCCCAATTTTTTGGGTGCGGGTCGTGACATGACGCCTGGAGTTTGATTCCGCCAGACTGAACGTCTGCACCGCTACACCCAGAACTCGCCATCTCAACTGTGCACCACCCCACGACAATCAGCCCTGCCTCGTCGCCTCTACCCTGTCCACGCATGCAGGTTCGACATAAACCTAATCTCGAATATGTACACCTACGTATATCGTGTGTTAGTATGTGTAGATATCGGTATACACATGTATATACATGTTTGCGCACATATAGGTACGTAGATATTATGCTCGACTAAGATATATATGCACATACATATATATTAGGTATCCCTAGTATGTATATACGTTATTATGTATACACATGGTATAAGCTTTGTTGGTATATCTATATAATATATATATATATTATAATGGTAACTAATGAATACTTATATATATACATACGAACCGTATAATTCTCAAATCAGCATAATACATACGTATATAGAAATATGCATCATATGAATTGAATTAAGTATAAACATATGAATACCTATTAATTGTGTAATTAATTATTACCATGAGATACGTTAGCCGTAGTATGTGCTATGTAATATATGCACTAGATGTCTTGACTGTGACCATGGATACCCCGTAGATACATCTACCTGTGACCATGTAGCATGATAGTAGACTGCCATATGTATACTGACGTACTGGCAGGACCGTACCATTGACTGTCTGTTATGCACAGCAACTACAGACGTGACCCCCTAGTATAGTCCTTGATCATTGTGTTGATTGTGTATTAGTGTAATGTCTGATGTAGTATTGTGTTTATGATATATCTATAGGACTGTTGGATCACTCAGACGGTATTGGAACCCGGATATTGGTATTGCCAGCTAAAGACCACAGGCGAGTACATTCTCTGACAGTTTCTATTATGTTGATTATCTCTATAATTCTTGTTGTATAGTGTACATGACTCTGACACTGTTGTTTACACGAGTTAGCATCATTGAGACCTGTCACGAGGAGTCATGATTGGAATCCATCGTACTAGCTGGGGAAAACAGAGAAATATTAGTAGTTTATGTGATCATACCCAACTTTACATGCAGCATTAGCTCACCCATATTTCACGTCGGTGCAGCCTTACCCTTACATGCCTCATCGCTGTTACATCTGGTTAGCCTGACCGGTTGGGGATGATCGTTAATCCATGTAATGAATCATATAGTCCCAAGCTGATCACATGATATACTGATATTTCACACACTTAGATAGATGATTTCTTGACATGTATCTTGATAGATTGATCTTGTATTTCCATATGTTCTAGTAGTTGTTCTTATACACACTTACATACCAGTTCCTTATACTTGCGTACACTTGTAGTTTTATTCCTTGTCAGATGCATATTGATGATGATGTTCCAGTACTTTGTTCCAGTATTTTTTATTGCCAGTATTTTATTCTGTCTTGTATTTCTTTACACTGTATTATAGTTTTTGTCAATATATGTTGAACTGCTGTTAGAGGTGTATTTCGTTCCAATCCTGACTGGATATTTTTTTCAGAGAACCTTAAGGATTTCTGTACCACGCACTACGAACCAAGTATAGAAGCAGACTATGCACCAGAGATCCTAAAGGAGACCATGCCCCTAGATGAGGCATTGCCTACAGCTATCTAGATAGTATTTATTTATGCTTGAGACTTATGGAGGTTAATTCAGTTTATGTTTAGACTTATGTTAAGTTTAATTGGAGACTTGTGTTGGACAGCTAGACTGTGAGTTATCTTTATGTTTGAGACATGGTATTTAACTATGTCATTTCCTTTTATCTTTTATCGTGCCTTATAGTTGTTGTGATTGAGTTACCTTGTGAGATTATTGTGAGATGTATATTGACCTCCTTATGGAGATAGATATCATTGACAGGTGTTTAGCTATATAGTATTACTGTGACCTAGACAGCGTTCTACCGCCGATGCTACGGCGTAGGCTGGACGTACCCACGCTCTCGTGCCCCTATACCGGGTGCGGGTCGTGACAGTAGACCCTTATTGTTGTATTACAGCTTAAGTACATCCTGATGGGTCCATTAAATTGGGTTGGCCCATCGGTGTGTGCTGCTGGCCATTGCCACATCTCTAGTCCCTCGATATTTTGGGACTGGAGCGTGACACACGAAAAGATGTAACTACGATAGGAAGAATTAAGCACGAGATAAGGAATGGATAGAGAAGAGAAGCTGAGCCACCCAAAGGGGCGAGATGGTGATAGGAAAAGAATACTACTACTGCTACTCGCGTCATCTATTAGCATTGCGTGTATGCTATCTGGATAGAATATCAATACATCCTCATATCTGCTAAACTACCTTATATATAATTCTACGTCTATTTGTACATCTAAGATCTTGTGTCATAATGGGGTCATGAGTATGAAATGACACATATAACTAAGGTCGTACCTGTATCTACGACTTTATGTGCCTGCGCTCTCTTGTTTGTCATCATGGGTGCTTGGCCTATGGGGTATATATAGTACTATCCGTGTGTCAAACTTATACTAAGCACGAACGTTCATCTTTCCGAAATAGGGGAAGACGGAAAACAATAATAAAGAGTTCAAGGAAGAGGTGATAGGATACAAGTACGGAATAAAAAGGGATTAGAGAATTCAAAAGGGAGTTGCCAACGCAGTTGTGGATTGAAATCTTATTTTAGTATATTTCTATTTGCATGTTCACATCAGAACAGTTATGTACTTGACATGATATGCTCTGACCAGTCTAGAGGGAAAGTATATTCGTCTAACAAGTTGAGTCAACTATATCTCAATCCACGTAAAGTAGTGATACAAAGATCGAACCAAGTGCACTAAGGTTGATCAGACCATAATACACCGATTCTGATTTAGAGAATGTATTAGTGTGGGCCCCCAATAATACATATGTCATGAATAAACTTAATAAAACAACAAGCTTGCAAAACTAGGCTATAATAGCAGCATAAGTTGATGTAGTAAAAATATGAGTACGTTTGATTATGATGGAGGAAGGTACAGAATAAATTAAGTCCACCAGGAAGATCGGTGTTGTGACTCTATAGTTGCCATACTAATTTCTTGTTTAAGTCTAAAGTCAACCAAATGGGTGTATGGGCCTCTAAGTTCTACCATCTAGATAAATACTAAAGTTCTATAGTCTAGATAAATACTATCTTCTTATGCAAGCCTATAGTCGGTGTCATTCTTTTATATTTTATTAATTGGTCAGAAGGACTATGTGATACTAGGTTATGAGGCATACTATCCAACTTACAATAATTTAACTAATAGTGTTATTGAATACTAGAGTGTATATACCTAGTACAAGTCATCTTCCTAACCCCTATCAAGCACGAGAGAAGATTGATGTTGAGAAGGGATCAAACAAGATGCAATTCAAGCAATCAAATGAGAATACGAAATAAAATCAAGGGAGGTGATAAATAAGTGGATAAGATCCTATATTCTAATCCTTTGCGCAGGCTTGCTCGATACAGTAACGTAAATGAGTCAATATGCTCTCGACCTGCATGGGCCACCATAAAAATATGTCACGCCCCAGTCCCAAAATACGTAGGACTAGGAACACATAAGCATGTCAGCCGTATGTGTATGGCAACTCCAATATATAGATACCATAATACACACGTACGCTGTAATATGAATATAAACTCACATATGGTATATATATATATATATGGTCACAAGTCACAGATATACTAAATCTCATCCACACAACAAGTCATAAACAGAAATAACTAAACTAGAATAATGAGTCTGAATAATCCAAAACTAATAGTCTGGTGGAGACAAATCTACTACCAATGACTATATCAATACTAAAATGAGAGATGAGGGTAAATCTCCAATATAAATAAGATGATGATATACAGGTATCAGCGAAGCGATCCATTACTAGAGATAATCAAGGATGCTCAAAAGGTAAGGCCTCCTCGGAAGAGATAAGCAGTAAGACCTGATATGTGCTCCTGCGAATAGTCATGAACATCTACACCTGGAAAGGGACCAGGTCCTCAGAGGGACGTAACAAAATACATAGAAGCATGCCAATTTGAATACAGTAAACATGCAATATAGACAAAAAATATATAAGTACGTTGTATAAGATAATCTATATGAATGCAAATAAGGACAACTTTTCGACGTATGGACAAGGGTAGGCTACTCGATCTAAGCCTCACAACTCACACACCCGTCTAGAACGTCATCAGCCGACATACCGCAGGGGTAGCAACTCTCGTGACTCCATCAATCGATATACCGCGGGGGTAGCGACCATCGGACACGACTACCATAGTGCGTGCAAGTTACTACGGTTCACCAGAGTGGTTAAAGCCCATACACCTACTGATTGTCCTCTCATGATACTAAGTGTCATGTGTGTGTCAACATATCTAATATATAGTAATGACTGAAAGAAACTACACATACAATGAATATACAGAAATGCAATGAATATACATAAATATAATAAGCATGCAAAGTACTGTAAATAATTTGGCAAGGTATCTTGCCTGGTAAGAAAGCTGCAAAGTGTAACGTCCAGGAGTCAAGCACACAGGATCAGAAACTACGGCCTCAGAATGAACGTCTCCGAATGCTGAAATAAATATCACCAACGTTCCCAGAATAAGCAAGATAGCTAGAAAGCACTACCCTTTCGTCCAATTTGGACATATGGGCAAAACCGTAATTTTGGGTCAAAGAGGGTCCACATGTGGCCCACTTTGCACCGAAAAATGTGTCAGGGGTAAAGGTCTCTAAATGGGACAAATTATAGGTCAAACAAACTCTAAATGTTAGTACAAACTCAACGGTATGTCCAAATATGGATTCCGGTGAGCCGAATACAAATTCACCCAAAAAGTCAATCGTGGGGCCCGCCAATAGGCGACTTGGTCAACTGTCTCAGAATTGTGTAAAATTGGGTCACAGGACCAGCGCGATACCACGAGTCCAGTGGCGCAAGTTTCATCGTATTCTAATGAGCATGTACTAAATGGCGCGGGGTTTGCAAAAGTCAGGATACGGAGAATTTCTGTGAATACGGCCTGATTCCAACGCGCACACGCGTCCGAATCAGTTTTCACGAAAGCCCACACATCTGGGTATACCTTACATGCCTTTTGGTGCACTTGGTACGCGACGGGGCAGTCCTGTAAATCCCCTAATTTTTTAGAAATTTTTAATTTTGATTTTTCCCAATTTTCTGTAATTTTCAGGGATTTAAACTAAGGTATTTTGAATTTAAATGATTTTTAAATAATATTAATTAATATTCAAATATTATGAAAATAATATTTTTGGGTGTGAAATGAAAAACTAGACATAGGGTAATTTTTTATAAATTTATTGGACTCCGGAAATATTTTTAAAGCCCTAAAAACTAATGTATTTTTAAACCGAATTAAACCCTGAAATTGAACCTGGTTTATTTTAAATAAAACAAACCGGACCATGGTGAACCGAACTGAACCAAACCCACTCCTAATGCGTCGGGTCGGATCCGAAATGAACCCGACCCGGACCCGTTAACCAAACCGAAACCCTAATCCAAAATCTAGCCGGATTACTGTTCCGGCGCCCTATTTATTGCCTCGAACTCCACGCCCCGCCGCCAGAAAACCCTACCTCTCTCCTTCGCCGCCCGCAGCGCCGCTCCGACCATCGCCTGAACCCTAGCCCTAGCCTCTCTTCTCTCTCCTCCGCCCAGAACCCTAATCGCCTAGCTCGCCTGAACCCTAACTCTACCTCGACCCGACGCGTCCCTGGCCGGAGCACAGTAACAACACCTTCGTCCTCCTCTTCCGGCCATTGATCCCGACCTTGCATCACCACCAGAACCGGCTGACACCCCAGTCGAACAACCACTCGACTGAACTTCTCCTCTGCCCCTCTGTCCCGGAGCACGACCCGAACCACCCTCGCTCCCTGCCATCCACCAGCAGCACCGTTATCCTTCTCCCTGTCGACTGAACCACCACCATCGTCCCTGTTCTCCTCTCACCATGGCCAGAATGGCAGCAACCCCATCACCATTAACTCCGGCAGCCCTTTCGTCCTTCCCCTTCACAGTCTCGCCTGATCTCCACCACTCGCCACTAACTCCACCTCCCTCGGTCAGCCACCACCAGTGAGCACTCCGCTCCTCCCTCGACCGAAATACCCCCCTGAGCCCCCTGCTGCTCACCCCTGCCATCAACACCACCCGAAGCCACCATCAGCCATTCCCCTCATCGACTCTCCTCCACCGCCTCTCTTCTGAAGCGGCCGAACGACGAGGCACTTGCTGTCCTCTTCTTTTTCCTCCTCCCTGAGTAACGCTACCACCACGACCTAACCCTAACCCTAGCCACCTCCGTCGATGCCGCCCCTCCGGCGTAGCCCTGAGCCGCCACGACGAAACCCCGGCGAGTCTCAGCCGAACCCTGACCTGGACACAACGGACACGGACAACAGAATCCGGACACAGTTGTTCGTGTCGCCTCCCGGATACGAGAAATCCCCGTTCACGGAGCCCTGTTCAGGTAACCCGTTCTCTCTCCTCGTTGATCCGAATTTCGTTCTGTCAGTTATGACGCGTAGACTGTGTGACCCTCTCGATGCCCATACAATCCGCTCGGTGCGTCGCGTCCTGTGGCGATCGCGAACCGCGATCAATAAACAGGAAAATAACGCCCTGTTTCACCCCGGAACTGAGTGCGCCCAGCCAAACGGGACAACTTGGTCGTGGGTGGTCTTCACCAAAATGTGCGCACAGTTGATACGGACGTGCAGGATTTCGCAGAAGTTGATTTGGATGTGCGTGCACACCGGAATCAACGTATATCCACCGACAACGCCCCGTATCCGCCTATTCTGGAATACGTCGTAACTTTGTGTACACACATCGGATCGAGACGAAACTTGCGCCATCGGACTCGTAGCAATATGCTGGTCCTGTGACCCAAGTTTAGTTCGATTCTGAGAACATTGACAAAATCGCGTATCGTGGGCCCTACGGCTCCACTTGATGGGCAATTTTGTGATCGGCTTATCGAAATCCAGTTCTGGAAGTTTTGTTGGGTTCGTATCATCGTTCTGGACTTTTTGACGCTAAGTTTGACAAATTTGGAGACCATTAGTTCTGACACATTTTTTGGTACAAAGTGGGCCACACGTGGACCCCACTTTTACCCGAAATTACCATTTTGTCCCTGTGTCTAAATTGGACGAAAGGGAAGTACTTTTTAGCTATTTTGCTTATTCTGAGAATGTTGGTGATATTTATTTCAGTATCCGGAGACATTTGTTCTGAGGCCGTATCTTCTGATCATGTGTGTTGGACTTCGGAACGTTACACTTTGCAGCTTTCTTACCAGGCAAGATACCTTGCCAAATTATTTACAGTATTTTGCATGCTTATTATATTTTTGTATATTTATTTCAGTTCTATTTATTTATTACATGTGTAGTTCCTTTCAATCATTACTATATATTAGATATGTTGACACACACTTGGCACCTAGTATCATAGAGGACAATCATTAGGCGTATGGGCTTTTAACCACTCTGGTAAACCGTAGTAACTAGCACGCACTATGGTGGTCGTGTCCGATGGTCGCTATCCCATAGGTATGTCGATTGATGGAGTCCGAGGGTCGCTACCCCAGAGGTATGTCGACTGATGATGTCCACTGACGAGCGCATGAGGTGTGAGGATTAGATCGAGTAGCCTACCCTTGCCCATATATCAAAAAGTTATCCTCATTTACATTCATATAGATTGTCTTGTACAGCGTACTTATTTATTTTCAAATATTATGCATGTTTACTGTGTTCAAGTTGGCTCACTTTCTGTATCTTGTTACGTCCCTCTGAGGACCTGGTCCTCTGCCAGGTGTATCTGTTCTTGAGTATTTGCAGGAGCGCAGATTTGGATGGCTATATATGTTTCGGGGATGTCCTCTCTTCGAGCCCGTGATTGCTAGCTGGTATTCTTATATGGTGTTGTTGTGTTGTACTTATTTGTAGTACCTCAAATCCCAATCCGACCGGGACGAGCACTATGTAATTGGGCTTGTGGCTAGTCCGTCTGAGTCGTAACTTAGATCTCGGCATCTTCTTGCCACGGACGAAATGCGATGATCCTTTCCAACTCATGGAAAGGCCTCTATTAAAACGAGTCCAATAGTTTTCGTGTTTTGGTTGCTTGGTTTTCTTGATTGCCGCTTTGAGGTTTTAATTTGGTGTTGCTTTCGATTTGCTTGGTTTTCGCTGCTGGTTTTATCGTTTAGAGCTTGAGGTTTTGGGGAGTTCGGTAAGAAAGGATAGGCAAGAATTCTAACTCGGTGCTTGTGCTATTTCAGGTCCGCATAACTGACGTTTGATCGTCGCTAGCGAGATTCCTTGTTTTAGCCTCTTTTCCCTTAACCAGTGAGTGGTTTGGTCCCTTCTTTCCTACTTCTTCATGCCAACATCTCTAAGTTTTAATCGTTCACTCGATGGTGCCCGGCTGGACGCTTAGGAAATCCTTAGCCACAGGCATGCCAGCCACTAAGAAAGGAACATGGGAATTGTAGACTATTTTTATTATATGCTTGCACACATTATAAACTTGGATATAAGAAAGGAAAGTTGGTCGTTGGTGGCGGCCTGGTGCCTCGGATAGAGTTTGGACCCATGGGGTACCAAAATCGGATTACCGCTTGAGAAAATATGAACTGTTGCATGAGATATATATGTTGCTGCTTTACTTCTTCTGTTTGTTTCGATGCATTGTATGAGATATGAATTATTCATGCATTTGCATGGTCTGGGACAACTTGTGCACAAGGTTTGGCATTTCCTCGAAACGGTTTTCTGGGGCACTGGAACCGTATCGATCCGGAGGGAAATATTTGATTCGTGCTAGTCACGATGCTTAGCGGGACCTCCAGCAGGGCTTGCTATCCGGGCTGATAGGGCGCACCGCTAATGCTTGGAAATATGTCCCTAAGGTGTCGATCACACCAATGATCGTAAAGAATGGAACACATGCTAATTATTGTCTTGTGCAGATGGTAAGTATACTTGTGTTTCGTTGCAGGGAAGGCGTGCATCGATTGAGTAAGCAATCGGTGTACTGGTTGGATTCGATGCTATTTTCATTCCTATCAAAACATACAACTGATATGAATTGATTTCACTTGCTTCCTTATAGAAGTTATCTTAATGCATGCTCGCCCCTAACAAGCTAGTATCGATTTAGTCGAGTGGGTTCATCCCGCTCACCAGTACAAGTTAAGTACTGACCCACGTTGTGGGCAACTATTTCAGGCAATCAGACGGTGCAACGCTAGTGCATAGCGAAGAGGCGTTAGGAGCACCTCTATTTTGAAGTATAGCTGGAGTCAGTTCATTTCGGAGGCATGGACTTCAATCTATACAAGGGCGTAATATACAAACGACGCAGACTATCTGACGGAGCGCGCCCTGTATTTTGACTTATCTTTTGTATTGCAATTCAAATAGCCGAGAAGGTGCATCAATGTAAACTCTATGTAAACTACTCTAAATTATCAATGAAAAAGCATGTTTCTTCCGTATTTGTGTTCAAATCTCTGTGAATGTGTTTTTATAAATTGTGTTTCAAAATGGGTTCCTAAAACTGCAAGTTCTTGCCTTGTGCGAGCGCAACCCCAGGCTCGCACGGCATTACGCCCCTAGCGAGGACGAATCGGTTCCGTAAAGGATCCGGCGAGGACGAATGACCCTTTCGGGATCGGGGTGTGACATATTGGTATCAGGGCACGGCTGTACTTCATTAGGATTTCAAAAAGAATATAAAGGAGTTTGATGCGCCTCTCAATTGAGTTGCATTCGACGTCCGCTGCATGAGATGAGTCGCCTATACAATGAGCCCGTAGATATAAAATCTATCAATTTTGGAGTATTAACAAGCTACTCTCTTTTGTAGCAATGGCTAAGAAAAATACTACCGCTGCAAGCAGTGCTCAGCCTATTCAGAGCGATCCAACAAGTTCTAGAGAATTCGGAGGAGCGGGTTCAACCGGTATGGCGGAACGGCTTATGCATCTCATGGAGGTGCAGCAACAACAAGCCGTTACGCAACAGGCGCAATTTGCTTCTCAGTAGAAGCAGATGGATACCATGATGCAACTGATTGCATCCTTGGTACCAAGCAACGGGACTGCCACTGTGACTCCTGTCACACCGCCGGCCGTGGCGGTAGAAGATGAGTCAGAAGAGACTCAGCCTCCAGCAAGGAACTCCTGCCGCGCAGCAGAGTTTACTAAAATGCATCAGCCAACGTTCAATGGACGAGCAGAACCGGATGTGGTGATGGGGTAGATTGCTAAGCTGGAAGGACTCTTCAATCTGGTCGGCATCCGGGGATCCAAGCGAGTGGCCTGTGCATCAGTTCAGCTGGAACTGCGTGCGCATGATTGGTGGGAGACAACTAAGCAAGGGATTTACTATGCTAATTCCAACTGCAAAATCACTTGGGAAATGTTCAAATCAGCCTTTATTGAATAATACATTCCCCAGGCCGTGCGTCAACAAAAAGAAGATGACTTCAGCAATCTGGTGCAAGGAAGTTTGTTTGTGGATGATTATGATTCAGTGTTTGCTAAACTGACAAAGTTTGCTGGGCACTTCCTGCCTAACCAGCAGGCGTGGTGCTATCATTTTCAAAAAGGTTTGAATGATGAGTTGCATAGGGACGTCATCAACCAGAGGTGCCAAACATACAGGGAATGCTACGAAACAGCCCTGAATAGCGAACGGATCTTTGGGCGCAATCCCCCAAAGGTCGACGTGCAAACCCCCCATACCAACAACAGCAAACGACCTCTGGAAACGGGAGGGTCTGGAGCACAAAAACGTCCGCACACATCAGAAAATAGGGGTCCACCCCAGGCACCGTACTGCCATAGGTACGACAGATTAGGGCATCGAATGAATGAATGTCGAGCTAGAGGGTGTTTTAAATATGGTCGTCTGGACCACAAACATTTTAACTGCCGTGAGGGCAAACCGAATCAGACCAACGGGAACCAGACCAACGGAAACCAGAACAACGGGAATCAGAACAATGGAAATCAGAACAGGGGGCCTCCAGCAAGTGATGCCAATGTTGTGCCAGTGAACCCACAACGTCAGGGTGCTCAAGGCCGAGTCTATGCCTTGACTCGGGATGAGGCAGCTGTCTCTGAAATGGTCGTGACAGGTACATTACTTTTCAGAGAATTGCCTGCTAGAGTCTTATTCGATTCAGGTGCTACGCATAGTTTCATATCTGCTAATTTTACTGTTGAGCATAAATTAGCTTCTACTCCCTTAACTATGAATCTTTGCGTAAGCACACCTTCGGGAGTCGACATGCCCGCCCATACGATCTGTAGGGATGGTTATATTTACATCGGAGGAAGGAAGCTTTCCTTAGATATCATTATACTAGACATTAAGGATTACGATATTATTCTCGGGATAGATTGGTTGGGTGCTTGCCATGCAACAATCGAGTGCACGGAAAAGTGAGTCATATTTCGTCTACCCGGCGAGGCAGACTTCTACTATTCGTGCAGCGCTGCACCGAAGACAGCAATGGTGATATCAGCAATTTTGGCTAGGCGTATGTTACATTCGGGTTATGAAAGGTACTTAGCTTATGTTCGAGACACCCGACAGGAAAGTGCAAACGCAGCTCAGGCTGATGTCATAGCATATTTCCTCGACGTGTTCCCGGACGAACTGCCTGAAATGCCTCCTGATCGTGAGATCGAATTCAGCATTGACACATTTCTGGATGCGCGACCGATATCGAAGGCACCTTATCGAATAACCCCAACAGAGCTGAAAGAACTTAAGGTTCAGTTACAAGATATATTGGACCGAGGATACATACATCCAAGCGTTTCTCCGTGGGGTGCTTCGGTGCTGTTCGTAAAGAAGAAAGATAGATCAATGTGGCTGTGTATTGACTACCGAGAATTAAATAAGGCGACCGTGCAAAATCAGTACCCATTGCCAAGGATAGATGACTTATTTGATCAACTGCAAGGTGCAACAGTTTTCTCTAAAGTTGATCTCAGGTCAGGGTATCACCAGTTGAAAATCAAACCAGAAGATATTCAAAAATCTGCGTTCAGGACTCGTTACGGACACTATGAATTCCTCGTGATGTCGTTCGGTTTGACGAATGATCCTGCAGCTTTCTTGGATCTGATGAACCGCGTATTTCGGCCGTACGTAGACAAGTTTGTCATCATGTTTATCGACGACATACTTATATATTCCAAGAACGAGGCGGAACACAAGGAACACATGAAGATCGTGTTGCAGACATTACGAGAGAATAAGCTGTTCGCTAAGCTCAGCAAGTGCGAGTTCTGGTTGAACTGCGTGGCGTTCTTTGGACATGTCGTCTCGGCAAAAGGCGTCGCCGTTGACCCGAAGAAAATAGAGGCGGTGGTGGACTGGAAACAACCTACGTCAGCCAGCAAAATTTAAAGCTTTCTCGGCCTAGCAGGATACTACCGTAGGTTCGTAAAAGATTTCTCTAAACTGGCCTCGCCTTTGACTCACCTTACTCAGAAAGGGATTGTATACAAATGGAGTGATGAATGCGAAGCCAGCTTTAGTGAACTTAAGCGGCGACTAGTTTCAGCTCTGATTCTTGCACTTCCAGATGGGGTAGAGGAGTTTCAGATATACAGTGATGCCTCAAGACTCGGCTTGGGATGTGTACTCATGCAACGGGACAAGGTAATATCGTACGCCTCCAGGCAACTGAAGCCGCACGAGAAAAACTACCCGACACACGATTTGGAATTGGCGGTGATTGTATTTGCACTGAAGTTATGGAGGCATTATCTTTATGGTGTTGCTTGCAAAAATTTTACAGATTACAAGAGCCTCAAGTATCTATTCACCCAACGGAAACTGAACCTCCGGCAGCGGCGTTGGCTAGAACTTATTAAGGACTATGATCTAACGATCGCTTATACTCCGGGCAAGGGAAACGTCATTGCTGATGCTCTGAGTCGAAAGCACGTGGGCTTGTTATCTATAACAACCATTTACTTCGAGATCTTAAGGCGATGGACATCGAGTTTCGAGTTTGGCATCAAGGAGTGCAACTGGCACCACTCCATCTTGAACCGAGTTTATGTGATAGAATCAAATCAGCTTAGGAGGGTGATCAGTTCCTAGCGAAGGTATGCGGATTGATCTCGGTGGGGAAGATGGCTGACTTTGTGGAAGGCGAAGATGGGGCCTTACAAATGAAAGGAAGGCTATGCGTCCCTAGCGACCCTGAACTCCGAAGGAAAATTATGGCAGAAGCGTATTACGCGAAGTATTCTTTGCATCCGGGGAGCACTAAGATGTACAAGGACTTACGCGGTACCTTCTAGTGGCAAGGTATGAAGCGGGATGTGGCGACCTTTGTGTCACAGTGCATGGCCTGCCAACAGGTGAAAGCTGAACATCAGAGGCCCGGCGGGGAGATACAGAACCTCGCTATTCCCGAGTGGAAATGGGACAACATCACTATGGATTTTATTGTAGGATTTTCGAAGACGCCACGGGGGCATGATGCAATTTGGGTCATAGTTGATCGTTTGACCAAATCAGCCCACTTTCTGCCTATGAAAGTTGCTTGGAGCGTCGATCGGCTAGCACAGATATACATAGACGAGATTGTTCGATTACACGGAGTGCCTGCTTCTATCGTCTCTGACCGTGACGGACGTTTCTTATCTCATTTCTGGACTAGCCTACAGTCTGCTTTGGGACCAAGCTATAGTTCAGTACCACATACCACCCCTAGACTGATGGCCAAACAGAGAGAACAAATCAGATACTTGAAGATATGTTATGGCTGTGTGCGATTGATTTAAAGACTAGTTGGGACACGCACCTTCCGTTGGCAGAGTTTACGTACAACAACAGCTACCAATCGAGCATCCAGATGGCACCGTATGAAGCACTCTATGGACGCAAGTGTCGATCTCCAATCTGTTACGACAAAGTAGGCGACCGGCAGGTACTCGGGCTAGAGCTGGTGGAGCAGGCAGTCGAAAAAGTTTGCTTGATTCGGGAAAGACTCCGCACTGCGCAGAAACGACAGAAAAGCTATGCCGATACTCATCGTAGGCCTTGGAGTTCATGGTCGGGGATCATGTCTTCTTGAAAGTGTCGTCGATGCGTGGGGTGATGCGTTTCGGCGTGAAGGGTAAACTGAGTCCCAGGTTTGTCGGCCCCTTTGAAATTCTAGAACGGGTGGCAGCTGTGGCATACCGAATTGCACTACCTCCCGCCTTGGCTGGAGTGCACGACGTATTCCATGTTTCTCAACTTAGGAAGTATGTGCATGACTCGAGTCATGTAGTTAGCTTCGAACAGCTAGAATTGCGTACGGATTTGTCATACTCAGAGGAGCCAGCGCAGATCCTGGATCGTAAGGAAAAAGTACTTCACAACCGTATGATGTCCTTGGTTCGCGTGATGTGGCAGAACTATACAGTTGGGGAATCAACCTGGGAAGTCGAATCGGAGATGAAGGAGAAGTATCCTTCGTTGTTTATTGAGTCGGAGGTAGGGCTTGTTCTTAAGTTTCGGGTCAAAACTTTTTCTTAGTGGTATATTATATATTGCCTCAAATCCTGATCCGACCGGGATGAGCACTATGTAATTGGGCTTGTGGCTAGTCCGTCTGAGTCGTAACTTAGATATCGGCATCTTCTTGCCATGGACAAAATACGATGATCCTTTCCAACTCATGGAAAGGCCTCTATTGAAACGAGTCCAATAGTTTTCGTGTTTTGGTTGCTTGGTTTTCTTGATTGCCGCTTTGAGGTTTTAATTTGGTGTTGCTTTCGATTTGCTTGGTTTTTACTGCTGGTTTTATCGTTTGGAGCTTGAGGTTTTGGGGAGTTTGGCAAGGAAGTATAGGCAAGAATTCTAACTCGGTGCTTGTGCTATTTCAGGTTCGCGTAACTGACGTTTGATCGTCGCTAGTGGGATTCCTTGTTTCAGCCTCTTTTCCCTTAACCAGTGAGTGGTTTGGTCCCTTCTTTCCTACTTCTTCATGCCAACATCTCTAAGTTTCAATCGTTCACTCGATGATGCCGGTTGGACGCCTAGGAAATCCTTAGCCACAGGTATGTCAGCCACTAAGAAAGGAACATAGAAATTGTAGACTATTTTTATTATATGCTTGCACACATTATAAACTTGGGTATAAGAAAGGAAAGTTGGTCGTTGGTGGCGGCCTGGTGCCTCGGATAGAGTTTGGACCCATGGGATACCAAAATCGGATTACCGCTTAAGAAAATATGAACTGTTGCATGAGATATATATGTTGCTGCTTTACTTCTTCTGTTTGTTTCGATGCATTGTATGAGATATGAATTATTCATGTATTTGCATGGTCTGGGACAACTTGTGCACAAGGTTTGGCATTTCCTCAAAATAGTTTTCTGGGGCACTGGAACCGTATCGATCCAGAGGGAAATATTTGATTCGTGCTAGTCACGATGCTTAGCGGGACCTCCAGCATGGCTTGCTACCCGGGCTGATAGGGTGCGCCGCTAATGCTTGGAAATATGTCCCTAAGGTGTCGATCACACCAATGACCGTAAAGAATGGAACACATGCTAATTATTGTCTTGTGCAGATGGTAAGTATACTTATGTTTCGTTGCAGGGAAGGCGTGCATCGATTGAGTAAGCAATCTGTGTACTGGTTGGATTCGATGCTATTTTCATTCCTATCAAAACATGCAATTGATATGAATTGATTTCACTTGCTTCCTTATAGAAGTTATCTTAATGCATGCTCGCCCCTAACAAGCTAGTGTCAATTTAGTCGAGTGGGTTTATCCCGCTCACTAGTACAAGTTAAGTACTAACCCATGTTATGGGCAACTATTTCAGGAAATCAGACGGTGCAACGCTAGTGCATAGCGAAGAGGCGTTAGGAGCACCTCTATTTTGAAGTATAGCTGGAGTCAGTTCATTTTGGAGGTATGGACTTCAATCTCTACAAGGGCATAATGTACAAACGACGCGGACTATCTGACGGAGTGCGCCCTGCATTTTGAGTTATCTTTTGTAATGCAATTCAAATAGCCGAGAAGGCGCATCAATGTAAACTCTATGTAAATTACTCTGAATTACCAATAAAAAAGCATGTTTCTTCCGCATTTGTGTTCAAATCTCTGTGAATGTATTTTCATAAATTGTGTTTCAAAATGGGTTCCTAAAATTGCAAGTTCTTGCCTTATGCGAATGCAACCCCAGGCTCGCACGGTATCACGCCCCTAGCGAGGACGAATCGGTTCCGTAAAGGATCCGGCGAGGACTAATGACCCTTTCGGGATCGGGGCGTGACATTATTTGTATTTGCTCTTACATTCGAGTTGGTAGTGGATTTGTTTCCATCCAACTATCATCCTTAGATACTTATGTTGAGATCTAGTTATATAGATGTTGGTTATTTATTTATATTGATTTTCGTGGATGAGATTTAGATTATACCCTATGACTTGTGATATATGTTTATACCACTGGTGGATTGATATTCACATTACAGCGTACGTGTAGATTTTGGTTTCCATATATTGGAGTTGCCATATCCATACGGCTGGCATGCTTATGTGTCCTAGTCCTACGTATTTTAGGACTGGGGCGTGACATATTTTTGTAGTGGCCCATGCAAGTCGAGAGCATATTATCTCGGTTACGTTATTGTACCGAACAAGCCTGCACCTAGGAATAGAGTATAGGATCTCATCCACAATTGACTATGATTCGCTTTCCTTCCAATCCATTCTATCTGAATAATTGCATCCTGCTTGATTCCTGTACTTCCCTAATAGTTCTTTGAGTATAGCCTTCTGCTAGAATATATGAACCCCTATTATTAGGATGATAATTATGGTAGCACACCTATTAAGAATACAACAAGAATATAGACACATCACTAAGTTTAGAATATCTAGTGAACTCTAGAATTCCATATCTATATATTGGTTTACCATTACCCCTTGATGTATTATGAAGACTTGAGAGTAGTATAGACGCTACTAGAGTTAGCTAGAAGTTTTACCATAATGTTTGACCCTAGTATTAAGGAACCAATAGAAAACCAAAATTGAATATTAGGACTGAACCTAACCTTCATAGTTAGATAGTATTGGAGAACTATAAGACTTAGATCATTGTCTTATTAGTAGCAGACAGTACCTTAGGAAGCCAAGAGCGATGAATATAACATTTCTCTTGATCATACCTCGAACATAGCAACTAGCATACCACTCCTCCTTAGAAAACTACGATGCTATCTAGAGCCCTCTATTTTAATTTCATATATTGCTCCTCTGCGACCTTAGCGCTCGCTAGTGTGCGACGACTGATTACGTTTCTTCTCTTCATCTTTCAACTCGTGCCATCTAACACTTCTGCTTATAGACCAAGTATTTTTATTCTATGATTAGTATATATAGCCTGCTAGGATTATAGTTGTAAATTTTTTTTTTAATTTTGAAATTGTGTGCTTAGTAGTTAGAACTTGATAGTTTAAGTTATTCTAGTAGATTGAGACCCGGTGCTTATCCCTTAGTTTTAAATCGCGTAATATGTACCCCCACCTCGATACGAGTTAGATCCCTTTCCCCCTGACGGCCAGTAACTCTTCTATCCTTACTATTGACACTTGCACTAAGGCTAAGACTTAGGACGACCATGACCTATGTAATGAAAGAGGATACCCTAATAAGTACCAAGACCCCCTTCTCGTAAACCTTAATAGGAGTTTCTACGATATCCTTAAGGCAATTACAGTACTAGTTAATTGTTATAAGTTGGGTAGTATACCTCACACCCAGTATCACATAGTCTTTTACCCTATTATTGAAGTGTGAATGAACAACATTAACTGTATGCTAGCTTAGGATGACAGTACTTTTTTCAGACTGTAGAACTTAGAGGCTATACCCCTACTTTGTCGACTATCGGCTTAGACAAGGAATTTGTATGACAACTGTAAAGATTATGGAGTCTTATCTTTTGCGAACTTGAATTATTATGTATATTCTCTCATCATAATCCAGCATATTTATGTTTGCTGTACTACCTTGACTTATGTCGCTATTATAGCCTAGTTTTTGCAAGCTTAATCTTATATCGAGCTTGTTCATGACATATGTGTTATTGGGGCCTGATCAACCACACTAATACAAATTGTCTAATCAGAATTAGTGTATTATGGTTTAGCTAGACATAGTGCGCTTGATTCGCCCTTCACAAGCCCTTCACAATACTATTTTACATGGATTGAGATGTATAGTTGACCAGTAGACAAATATACTTACCCTCTAGATACGATAAAGTGTATCATATCAAGTACATAACTACACCGATGCGAGCATACGAATAAGAAATTACTAAATAGTATTTCAATCCACAACTGCCTTGACAATTCCCATCTGAATCCTTTAAACGCTTTGATTCCCATACTTCCATTCTATTACCCCTCCTTGAACTCTTTACCATTGTCTTCCGACTTCCCTTGTTTCGGAAAGACGAAACCTCGTGCTTGGAAATAAGTGATACATTGATAGTGCAAGGTACACCCCATAGGCTAATCATATGACCTGGTGACTCTCTGTTATAAATGATTAAGGGCATATTATATATGATATGTGTGGTGTTAAAAAAAACTTTGAGGATTCAATAACATGATTAAATAATTTGGGACATAGCTTTCTTAGATGTATAGTCTTAGATGATAGATGGGTAAATTCTAAGTTGGGTAGAGACCGCAATGTTCACTTGAGAGGAATTCTTTAGACTGTAATCAAGTGAGATTTGATAGAGAGACCCTACCCTAGTTTAATTTCGAGGACAAAATTGTTTTAAGTTGGGTAGATTGTAAACCCCCTAATTTTTCAAAAAATTTTAATTTTGATTTTTCCCAATTTTCTGTAATTTTTGGGGATTTAAACTAAGGTATTTTAAATTTTAATGATTTTTAAATGATATTAATTAAAATTCAAATATTATGAAAATAATATTTTTGGGTGTGAAATAAAAAATTAGACATAGGATAATTTTCTGTGAATTTATTGGACTCAGGAAACATTTTTAAAGCCCTAAAAACTAATGTATTTTTAAACCGAATTAAACCCTGAAATTAAACCTGGTTTATTTTAAATAAACCAAACCGGACCATGGTGAACCGAACCGAACCAAACCCACTCCTAACGGGTCGGGTCGGATCCGAAATGAACCCGACCCGGACCCGTTACCCAAACCGAAACCCTAATCCTAAACCTAGCCGGATTACTGTTCCGGTGCCCTATTTATTGCCTCGAACTCCACGCCCCACCGTCGAAAAACCCTACCTCTCTCCTTCGCCACCCGCAGCGCCGCTCCGACCATCGCCTGAACCGTAGCCCTAGCCTCTCTCCTTTCTCCTCCGTCCAGAACCCTAATTGCCTAGCTCGCCGGAACCCTAACTCTACCTCAACCCGACGCGTCCCTGGCCGGAGCACAGCAACAACACCTTCGTCCTCCTCTTTCGGCCATTGATCCCGACCTTGCATCACCACCAGAATCGATCGATACCCCAGTCGAACCACCACTCGACTGAACTTCTCCTCTGCCCCTCTGTCCCTGAGCACGACCCGAACCACCCTCGCTCCCTACCATCCACCAGCAGCACCGTCATCCTTCTCCCTGTCGACTGAACCACCACCATCGTCCCTGTTCTCCTCTCCCCATGGCCGAAATGGCAGCAACCCCATCACCATTAACTCCGGCAGCCATTTCCTCCTTCCCCTTCACAGTCTCGCCTGATCTCCACCACTCGCCACTACCTCCACCTCCCTCGGTCAGCCACCACCAGCGAGCACTCCGCTCCTTCCTCGACCGGAATACCCCCCGAACCCCCTGCTGCTCACCCCTACCATCAACACCACCCGAAGCCACCATCAGTCGTTCCCCTCGTCGACTCTCCTCCACCGCCTCTCGCCTGAAGCGGCCGGACGATAAGGCACCCGCTGTCCTCTTCTTCTTCCTCCTACCTGAGTAACGCTATCACCACGACCTAACCCTAACCCTAGCCGCCTCCGTCGGTGCCGCCTCTCCGGCGTAGCCCTGAGCCGCCACGGCGAAGCCCCGACGAGTCTTAGCCGCACCCTAACCCGGACACAGCGGACACGGACAGCAAAATCCGGACACAGTTGTTCGTGTCGCCTCCCGGACACGAGAAATTCTCGTTCACAGAGCCTGTTCAGGTAACCTGTTCTCTCTCCTCGTTGATCCGATTTTTGTTCCGTCAATTGTGATGCGTAGACTGTGTGACCCTCTCGATGTCCGTGCAACCCGCTCGATGCATCGCGTCCTATGGCAATCAGGAACCGCGATCCAAAAATAGGAAAAACAATGCCCTATTTTACCCCGAAACTGAGTGCGCCCCGCCAAACGGGATGACTTGGCCGCGCGAGATCTTTACCAAAATGTGCGCGCCGTTGATATGGACGTGCAGGATTTTACAGAAGTTGATTTGGATGTGCGTGCACACCGGAATCAACGCGTATCCGCCGACAACGCCCCGTATCTGCCTGTTCTGGAATACGTCGTAATTTTGTGTACACACGTCGGATCGAGACGAAACTTGTGCCATCGGACTCGTAGCAATACGCTGGTCCTGTGACCCAAGTTTAGTTTGATTCTGAGAACATTGACAAAATCGCGTATCGTGGGCCTTGCGGCTCCACTTGACGGGCGATTTTGTGATCGGCTCATCGGAATCCAGTTCTGGAAGTTCCATTGGGTTCGTATCATTGTTCTGGACTTGTTGACACTAAGTTTGACGAATTTGGAGACTATTAGTTCTGACATGTTTTTTGGTGCAAAGTGGGCCACACGTGGACCCCACTTTTACCCAAAATTACCGTTTTGCCCCTGTATCCAAATTGGACGAAAGAGAAGTATTTTTTAGCTATTTTGCTTATTCTGGAAACGTTGGTGATATTTATTTCAGTATCCGGAGACATTTGTTCTGAGGCCGTAGCTTCTGATCCTGTGTTGGACTTCGGAACGTTACACTTTGCAGCTTTTTTACCAGGCAAGATACATTGCCAAATTATTTACAGTATTTTGCATGCTTAGTATATTTTTGTATATTTATTTTAGTTCTATTTATTTATTGCATGTGTAGTTCCTTTCAGTCATTACTATATATTAGATATGTTGACACACACTTGGCACCTAGTATCATAGAGGACAATTGTCACGCCCCAGTCCCAAAAATACGTAGGACTAGGACACGTAAGCATGCCAGCCGCATGGATATGGCAACTCCAATATATTGAAACCAAATCCACACGTACGCTGTAATATGAATATCAAATCCATAAGTGGTATAACTATAATACAAGTCACAGGGTAAAATCTAAATCTCATCCACCAAAATCATATAGAAATAAATAAACAGTATCGATGAAACTAGATCTCAATAAGAAGTATCTAGGAAGATAGTTGGATGGAAACAAATCCACTACCAACTCGAATAGGAAAGGTAAACACAATATAAGTATGACACAATCAAACCCAATATAAGTATACCAGCTATCGATCACGGCTCGAAGAGAAGACATCCACTAAGCATATACAACCATCCAACTCCTGCAAATACTCAAGAATAGATACACCTGGCAGCGGACCAGGTCCTCAGAGGGACGTAACAAGATACAGAAAATACGAGCCAACTTGAATACCATAAACATGCATATAATTTCAAAATAAATAAGTACGTTGTACAAGACAATCTATATGAATGCAAATGAGGACAACTTTTTGACGTATGGGCAAGGGTAGTCTACTCGATCTAAGCCTCACAACTTACACACCCGTCTAGAACATCAGAAATCGACATACCTCTGGGGTAGCGACCAGCGCGACTCTACAGAAATCGACATACCTCTGGGGTAGCGACCAGCGCGACACACGCCCGTAGTGCGAACTATATACTACGGTTTACCAGAGTGGTTAAAAGCCCATACGCCTAATGATTGTCCTCCCATGATACTAGGTGCCATGTGTGTGTCAACATATCTAATACATAGTAATGACTGGAGAAAAACTACACATGCAAGAACTATACAGAAATGAAACAAATAAAAAGAACTATAAATAGCATGCAAAGTACGGTAAATAATTTGGCAAGGTATCTTGCCTGGGGTCCTGCTGCTAGTATGAATCAGAGTCCAAGTCACAGTCCAAATAGCCTATGTATTACAAATTTATCACGTCAAAAGATAATTTATTTTAATTTATTTAATTCGGGAATAATTACTCTAAAATCCTATTTTAATCTTATTATTCTGATTTTTATGTTAATTCCTAAATTTTGTCCAAAGAAACTGAATTTTATCAACTCGAGACTCATGGCACGCAAATCGAGGCGATCTGTTGACCAAAAAGTCAACCGACACAAACTCAATTTTCATGCATAATTTCCTGTAGATTTTAGCGTCAAAAATATGCTAGAATTTATGGCTCGTCCGAATTTAAATTCGTTTGGGAATTATGGCACAAACAAATTTTGTATTGTGCACCGATGGTTAAATTCTAACCTAGAAGTTCTACAGAATTAACAGTATGTAAATACTTTGAATTAAATTCTGAGAAAAATATATTAGCTTTCCGAAACTTCAAACGGTTCATGATTCTGATTCCGGTTTCTCCCAAAATTGCGAAAACATCGAAATACGTCTATTTTCGAACATGCTGTGCTCTACAAATTTTCTAGAATTTAATACTAATAATTTAGAAAAACAATTTATATAATCAGAAATCTAACCTCATTATCATTCTAACAAAAAAAACTAGGCCTCGTTTGGAGTCCGGAGCTATGCGCAATGGCTTCTGGAAGATGAAGGAACCCTAGATGACAATTCTCCAAAAATCGGCTGAAGAAAAACCCTAGAAATTAATATCTAAACTATTATATATATATATATATATATATATATATATATATATATATATATATATATATAGGAGAGAGAAAGTGCAGCCGCGGCTCACAGTGTGCCATGTGGCAGCCATCCATGCATCCCCGCCCAGATCGAACGGTTGCAGTTCGGTGCGGCTCGGCTCAGCTGAGTCCGAGTCGAACTCGGTCTCGGCTCGGCTCGGGGTCGACTCGGCTCGGCTCGCACCCACTCAGCGGTCACTGACAGGCGGGCCCGGCACTGTTCACTGCTGGAGGCTGACAGGTGGGCCCCCTGTTTGCTGACTGGGCAGAATTAATTACTTTTTGGGTTTTCTTTTTCAGAAATTAGTTTTTAATTCAGTTTTTCATAATTAACTCGAAATAAATGCTAAAAATAATCAAAAAATTTCCAAAAAATTCTAGAAAATATATTTTATTATTTAGAACCTAAAATAAAATTTTGGGGTATTTTTAATTAAGTTTGAACATAAAATAAATTCTTTAAAGTCCTCAAAAATTAGTGTTACTAGTTTTTAATTAACTAAAAATTATGGAAAAATCCCAATAATCTAAAATAGCCTAAAAATAATTCTAAATAAATATTTATATAAGTAAATATACTAAAAAAATTATTTTCTAATTAATTAAGATAATACTCTAAATAAATTCAACATCTATAATAAATATAATAATATAAAATATACACAAATACCTATTTTGGGTGAGGGAGTTTACAATAATCATTAGGCGTATGGGCTTTTAACCACTCTTGTAAACCGTAGTAACTAGCACGCACTATGGTGGTTGTGTCCGATGGTCGCTACCCCAGAGGTATGTCGATTGATGGAGTCCGAGGGTCACTACCCCAGAGGTATGTCGACTGATGATGTCCACTGACGAGCGTATGAGGTGTGAGGATTAGATCGAGTAGCCTACCCTTGCCTATACATCGAAAAGTTGTCCTCATTTGCATTCATATAGATTGTCTTGTACAGCGTACTTATTTATTTTCAAATATTATGCATGTTTACTATATTCAAGTTGGCTCGCTTTCTGTATCTTGTTACGTCCCTCTGAGGACCTGGTCCTCTGCCAGGTGTATTTGTTCTTGAGTATTTACAGGAGCGCAAATTTGGATGGTTATATATGTTTCGGGGATGTCCTCTAGCTGGTATTCTTATATGGTGTTGTTGTGTTGTACTTATTTATATTTGCTCTTACATTCGAGTTGGTAGTGGATTTGTTTCCATCCAACTATCATCCTTAGATACTTATGTTGAGATCTAGTTATATAGATGCTGGTTATTCATTTATATTGATTTTCGTGGATGAGATTTAGATTATACCCTGTGACTTGTGACATATGTTTATACCACTTGTGGATTGATATTCACATTACAGCGTACGTGTGGATTTTGGTTTCCATATATTGGAGTTGCCATATCCATACGGCTGGCATGCTTATGTGTCCTAGTCCTACGTATTTTGGGACTGGGGCGTGACAAGTCCCATTTGGCGGGGCGCGCTCCGTATCACAATTTCTGGAAGTTTGAAAAAGTATATTTTCGAGATTTTTAACTTAGTTTATTTCTACATACAGCATCAAATAAAATAATGTATTTAACAGAAATTAATCTCGGTTAGGCGGTCTTTGCATACCAAAAAGAAAAACCAAATTCAGATCTCTGTGGTAGGAGATACGAGTCCGTTAACATGGGTAGTTACCACAATTTTCTGCGATCCAAAAATTGTTATTTTTTGCCAACTTGGTTGTTATTTTCGCCTAGGGTTATGCGTTATTCGAGGTAAACTAATGTACAGTTATAGAAGGGGGATAGGTCATGAACATATCGGTGAAGACAGAGTCGAGTTTGGTCGAGCGATGGCACGGGAAACGAGTCATGAACAGAGCTTTGCTATTCAGTTCTACTGTATATTCCTGTCGCGACGCGGCTCGAACGACGGACGTGCGATCGCGGGGGCGATGCTCCGACGGCTCTGGACTGGGAGCGACGGTCACGTTTGGTCGAGATGGGTAGAGGGATTTGAGTTTGGGGTTAGGATTTTGTAATGGGAGATTATATATATATAGAGAAAGAGAGAAGGTGAGAGAGGGGATCATAAACGCGGGGGGGGGGGGATGAGATCGCAGCTGCTGCTGCTGATTTCCTTTATTAGCGGGTGCGGGTAGCTAAGCGGGTTAGGGTTTAATAGTGGCTAATGGGTTTTAAGGGTTTTGGGTTTTAAAACCATTTTTCTTTTTCTTTTTCTTTTTCTTTTTCTTTTTCTTTCTCTTTCTCTTTTTCTTATTCCTTATTCCTTTTCCTTTTTCATTTTTATTTTCTTTTTCCTTTCTTATTCTCTTTTATAATAAACTATATATATATATATATATATATATATATATATATATATATATATATATATATATATATACACATATATATACATAAAAAATTCTAGAAATTATATTTTAGAGCATACAATTAATCTATCAACTGTCCACAGGGTCTCCTATATGTAAATAATTAAGAAAAATTTATAATTGTTCCATAAATCCTCTATTGGACAAACACCTAAAAATAAAAATCCGATAAATTCTATTTCTTCTAATTAGCTACTAAATACTATAAATCAATTAAATAATTACTTATATAATAAATACAGTTTTTAAAATAAGCGGTTTTATACAAAGACTATCACTTTGTCCCTCTGTATAAAGACACATCCTAAATCCTTTCCTGAAGCGTCGTTATAGATCTTAAAATCATCGGGTCTGTCCAGAAGAGTAAGAATCGGTGTTGAGATGAGTCATTGTTTTAACTCCACAAATAAAGCTTCACAGTCATTCGACCATGTGAACGTTACTCCTTTCCGAGTGAGATAAGTCAGAGGCAAAGAGATCCTTGAAAAATCTTTTATGAATATCTTGTAGTAGCCTGCTAGACCAAGGAAGCTCCGAATGTCGTTGGCCGACTCAGGTCGCTTCCACTTCACGATGGATTCTACTTTCTTCGGGTCGACTGAGATACCCTCCACGGAAATGATGTGCCCGAGGAAAGATATGTTGTCCAACCAGAACTCGCACTTGCTCAGCTTCGCGTACAACTTATTATCTCAAAGAGTTTGAAGCACCATCTACAGGTGTCCTGCGTGTTCATCCTTATTCTTCAAGTACACTAAGATGTCGTCTATGAATACTACCACAAACTTCTCAAGGAATGGTCGGAACACACGGTTCATCAAATCCATGAATGCGGCAGGAGCATTCATCAGTCCAAATGGCATGAGAGAAAACTCATAATGGCCATAGTGGGTCCAAAATGCTGACTTTGGCATGTCCTCTGGCTTGATCTTTAATTGGTTGTAGCCAGAGCGAAGGTCTATCTTCAAAAATACTAACACTCCTTACAACTAACAAAGAGGTCGTCGATCCTGGGTAGGGGATACTTATTTCAGATAATGACCTTATTTAGATCTCGATAGTCTATGCAGAGTCGCAACATTCTATCTTTCTTCTTTACAAAGAGTACAGGCGTGCCCCAAGGAGACACACTCGGACGAATATATCCACGGTCAAGCAGTTCTTGTAGTTGGCACTTTAACTCTTTTAGTTCAGCAGGGGCCATTTGGTATAGGGCTTTGAAAATCGGTTGGGTATTTGGGAAGGTATCGATGGTGAACTTGATTTCTCGGTCGGGTGGCATTCCAGGTAGTTCGCTCGGAAACACATCAGGGAACTCCTCCATAACGGAAGAAGACTCAATATTTCCATAACCCAGCTACATGTCCCGAACCGATGCTAAGTATCCCTCTCATCCAGAGTGTAACATCCGTCGAGCTGACATCGCAGAAATTACCATGCAGGTCTTTGACGCATCTGTTGCTGAACCACTCGTATAGAAGAATTTGGCCTCTCCAGGTAGACAGAAGATAACCCATTTCTCTGCATATTCGATATTTGCTAAGCAAGCGTCGAGCCAATCCATCCCTAAGATGATGTCGTAATCCCGAACATCTAGGACTAACACATCGAGCGAGAGTTTCCTTCCCCTAATACAGATATGACCGCCCTGACATACTAAACAAACATGTATCTTCGTGCTTGATGGGGTGCTAACACTAAGGTCTAAATATAATGGTGTTATTTTTATCTTATTTTTCATGGCAAAATTCATGGATATAAAGCTATACGTTGCACCAGAATCAAATAGCACACGAGCAGGTATGTTATTTAAAAGCAATATACCTGACACAAGGTGTCCGATGCTAGGGCCTCTTCCCATGTCAGAGTGTACACCCGGCCTTAAGCTTGACGATGCTCTTACTGCAGCACGGGTCGGTTGGCTTAAGGTATTGTGAC
This sequence comes from Iris macrosiphon, assembly GCA_036927795.1. NCBI lineage: Eukaryota > Viridiplantae > Streptophyta > Magnoliopsida > Asparagales > Iridaceae > Iris > Iris macrosiphon. The sequence goes on along the minus strand of JAYESA010000001.1, from coordinate 2,578,060 downwards.
AGGATTTGGATGTTAAGAGCGACGATTAGCGAGACATGGACAGTCATGAATTCCATGGTTTGATTCACCGCAAGCGAGGCATAACCCATGCTTCAAACAATATTCGTTGATGGTGTGCCCTGGTGTCACGACCTACATCTAGTGTCAGGATACAAGTAGTGAACAACGTCCAGCCTACACTGCAGCATCGACGGTAGAATATTGTTTGGGTAATTTATCTATCTAATAATCAAGACATAATAATGCCACCAATGTAATATGAATATACTCAATCACAGATCTATAGATGGAATAAAGCATGAATATGATAAAAGAATAGAAGAGTCACAAATACAGCTCACAAGATAAAATAATACCCAATTAGTCAGAAAAATACTAATAACAATGTTGGAGACAAATCCAGTACAAAAGGACTAACTACTAAGCTACGAGTCCTGGGTCGTCTATCTCAGTCGGGATGAGACCCTCCTGAGCCAAGGTATCTGGCTCTAAGCCAACCACGTCCTGAGGCCCGTAGTGAGTGGGGTACCACTCCTCAGTATCATCTGGAAAAAAAATATCCAGTCAGGAAAGGAGCAGAGTACATCTCTAACAGCAGTTCTAATAAATAATATAAACTATGTAACAGTAAATAAATGTGAATATACAAAATGCAATATACAGATACAAGAGATATGCAGTAAAGGAATACTGGAAATAAATACAATAAATAAGCAATATAGCAATGAATAAGAAATAATAATGACTAAGTGAGTAAGTACCAGCTTTAATATGTGATCGTCTTGGGAACTTGCACAAGGATTATGGCCTGGTTAATCATATGTGCGGTGTATGATCAACACTCACAAGGAACAAGACATGCACAAGGAGGGTATGATCACATATCTACACTAAATACTCCCCACCCCCGACTGGTATAGTGGATCCAACCATGGTAAGTTATGACACGGGATTCACTGGGTTGGTAGCTAGTCTCCCTAAGAATCAATGTCAGTACATGTATAAAAAGAACAAGGAAACAAGGCTTGCACAAGATACACCATACATACTAAGAAATAATATCTTATAACGAGATCCGGATATACCAATCCGTGTAACCATTATGTCAAGAAATCAAGGATATCTACACTAAATACAAGGAACAAAGAGGATATCATAAATAAGAAGCTATCAGAGAATGTACTCACATAAAATTGGGTGAACAGTATCAAAGATGTCCGGTACGGTGCCTCGAAGACCTATACAAGGTGTTGGAATAAAAATAAGTTAAACTAGTCAACTTCTAGGTCAAAAAGCTATTTCTAAGTCAAAATAGTCAAACTAAGTCAACTCTAGGTCAAACTAGTCAAACTTAGTCAAACTAGCTATTTTTAAGTTGTATGAGTCTATCTCTAGGATATCGGATCCATACACTATATAACTAGGCCATACTAGCTATATTAGGATACTAGAAAACCAACAAGATACCGTATCATAAGATACGCAATTGATTAGATATGAAAATATTATAATATGTATATACAATCAATAATATATAATATTTTTAACTAAACTAATGTTAAGTGGATACCTTGGCTTTGAACCAAAAGCGGTATCACACCACCTACACACTCATCTTGATGTTCATATCCAATACCGTGAATAAAATTCAATACCTTGACATTACCTTGGTATTTCAAGGTAATTCAATATCTAACATTTCTAACTACCCAAACACCTAACTATATACTAATATGTATTTAACTTATGACAATATTATACTAACTTACCCCTTCGGATATTCAATACCCGTACCCAAGATACCTCACTCTTATTACCTTGGTGTATCTCAAGGTAATCTAGAAATACCACTAACCAATGTTAACTAGTACCTATCTACATATATATATATATCTCATCTATATATTATAACTTACTAACCACCAATATATATATATATTAATTACTAGTTAGTTATATGTATATACGTATTGTTAACTAGTTATATATATATATATATATATATATATATATATATATATATATATGTGTGTGTGTGTGTGTGTGTGTGTGTGTGTGTGTGTGTGTGTGTGTGTGTGTGCATATAACTTAACTAGCTAGTCTAACAACAAAACTAACTAACTAACTAGAGTTATAGATCAAGGCTAATCCCTTACCTTGCTGCTGCTGTAACGACCCGTTCCGCTCAAGCGGACTGCCGATTCAAACGACAAAAGTGCAATATTCCAACCCGCTTTGCTCAGCGAGAATATTCGTTTGAGGCAAAATGATTTCCAGACTTGGCCCTTCAGAAGTTCCAGCTTGGACTTTCAAAGGCTTGCTCGGAGTATCACTCGACCGAGGCGAACCATCGTTAAGGTGGGTGGCTATGATGAACTTGTCTTTGCTTAGCCAGCACACTTAAAATATGGACGATACATGCTAGTCGCTAGGTGAATCACCTCATGCATGCTAATAAAGAATACAACGCACCTAGCTAAGGGAATAATCCTAACTTGTATTGCTTGTGTTAGAACATAAAAATAAAACTTTGCTTATATATATGGACCCTCGCATGCTACCTTTTTCTTGTGCAACTAGACCCCGCTACGCCTCGAGTAGAATCGTTATATGCTCTTCAGAGTGCACTGCTTCACTTGCTACACTGCACGACCCTAAATAATGTCGCTCGGTATGTCCCTTATGTTTTTACTCCTCGCTTTACCCTAGACCCGTGCCAAAGTGAATGCTTAAGTTTTAAATATAAATGCATGCTTACCTGCTTAGTGTAGTTTGTACTTATTGCCTCATTTCAATATTTGCTACACGAATCATGCCACAATCAAGTAACGTTATCCGTATCGTGTATGCATCTAGTTAGCCAGGAGACTATCAAATAGCTCTTCTGTGCAAGTATTAACCTAAAAGTATCCGGGACCGTTGGGTCGCCAAGGCAGTCCCTGCACCAGGGGAATGCATCAAAGCAAGTTGGCTGAACGAGAATCATGTCAAGTTTACATATGAATGATAATCATATCAAGTTTACATCTGAACGAGAATCATGTCAAGCAAATCAAGAATCACAGCTCGTGGAGCAAATGCTCGGTTCAGAACAAGAATCATGGATTATCATGTAAAGTTATCAATTTGGAAGACCAAGACTTGCATGTCACAGACAACTTGTGCACAAGGGGTTTACAATATCCCGTTTCGTGAACGGTCGCCGGGGCGCTGGGGCCGATCCGGTCTAGACGGAACCTATTGGTAGTCATTTGCGTCGAGTGGAAAGTGTGTGCAATGCCCCATGTTCTTGCTTGCACACCATTTTGACATGAGACTATACCGTCCAATTATGGTATCGTCTCAGTGACCACCTGTTCTTATAGATAAGTCATTCTTGCTTAGCGATAATCTGCGTGCGAGTCATTGCATCGCATCGAGAATAATCTGGAACACCTGAACGATCTTGAGTATAACACTTGTACATATGTAATACTTCAACATCCTCTGCGACACTTCTGGATAACTATGAACTCGTGCACCCAAAATATAACCTCGTTTACGACACAGTATTTACATATGCTATTGCCCTAAATTCATTACATATATGCTCGTGCTTGAATTAACTTAGTTTGCCTTGGACAAGAAAGGACAAATGGTAAGTTGGTAAGTCTCGCCATGTTCCTTTATATCGCACGGCGCACTGCCACACGAGTTAGGATTTTTACCATTGCCATAAAACTTATCCTAAGGCAAGATTAGAAAGATAACTTAATAGATGGTGCACAGAACCTGTATAACGTGTTTGGATTTGTCGGGCGGGCGAGTAGCCTCCCCACCAATGCATTCATGTACTGATAACCCACCAGATTGCTTGCAGGGTGCGGGAGAACCTCGTTCGGTGCGGATGCCCCCTTTGTGCGTGCTAAGGCGTAGAGTTCACTATGGAGCCTTAGAGCGTTGTATCCGGAACTGAAGCACATATACAAGACATAATGTTAGAACATCGCCTATATATTATTCCACAAATTTAGCCACTTGGCACTCTTTTACTGTTTCAGACAGAGAGGCTTGAGCGACTTATAATCTCGGCTATATGCCACCTATAACACTTGTTCAATATCAAAAAAGAGTTTGCTTTACTTCAGTACTTGTGTTATTCAATGCTTTCGCTATTGATGACTCTGTTAACTTGTTACCAATCGCTTATGCATTTATTATCCTGCTGCACTCGGACAATCTTTGTGACCCTGTGGCTTAGACCTCTTACCACCTGCATGGACCATGGCCTTGCACGGGCGCGACTTACGCTCGTGCGGCATCATGCCCAGATGGGTCAAGCGATCATCCCGTGGGAGCACTGGCGCGGTGATTAGTGCCTAGCGGGGATGACCGATTAGCCTACGGGAGATCGGGGCATGACATATTGGTATCAGAGCATGGCTATATGCCTTTAGACTTTATTTCGATTTTCTCAGTTTTGAAAGCTCGTTCGTGGGTTATGTGCATACTCTCTCTCAATGTCCCATCAGAATGTTCCAAACAATGAGTCTAAATACTTTTAAAAAGTTGCATGTTAATGATGTGACTGCTGTACGAAATTGTGATGCTAAGGCCTTTGTGTCGACCTGTGCTAGACTTGTGGGATTAGACTCGTGCTAGAATTTGCAAGATATGTGCGAACCCGAATACCTATACATGATTTCCCAGCTAGTTAGTGTGCGAAATAGAATATCGCTCGAACAGTTAGCTATGCACATAGCCTTTCGGTTAAGTTGTGTTGAGTATCGCGCGCCAATACACGTTGGTGCAAGCTAAGTTGCAACAAGATTGGAATATTGTTCAGTAAGAAGGATAAGTCAGACTTAGAATGGCAATCGATAGAAACATTATCAGTGTATCATTAAGGCGAATATTAAGAATCATGCTTAGATTTTGGGAAATAGCTCGAATGGTATTTCGTGTCAGAAGATACAAATCGAATATGGTTACTTGGATGACTATAAACAGGGATAAATTTGAGGCCAAGAATTTATCAGGCGATACCTAAGAATCGTGCATGAATTCTAAGGAACGAGTTGGTGAATATGCTAGTGATTGATGCGAACATCGATTAAGAATTTGATGGGTGACTCGATTCTGAATGGTATATGGATCACTTAAAAATGTCCAAACGGATTCATAGGTCTCGTACGATAATTGGAGTGAATGATTTAAGAATGTTTTAAATAAATGATAAGGCTTATATCGAATAGGGATTCATGAAAATGAAAATTGATATCTTGGTTAAAGAAATGTGTTGAAAACTTGGAGTATTGTGCGAGCAAATTCGGATTGAAACAAAACCAGAATGGAACTTGAATACAATATCGCTTGAATAAAATTTAGCCCAAGAATAATATATTATGGTTCGATGAAAGAGATAAGCGATAATGGATTTGACTTAGAGTTTGGTAGAACAATCTTGAAATCTAGTTCAAAAAGATAACCTTCGAAATCAGTCCCAACGAGAACGATTGTCCTGCAGGAGCGTCGGTGTGGTAATTTCATATACGGCGGGGATGATCGAACTTAAGAGAACATTCGGTGATTATTCCAAACGAACTCGATGAATGGAACGTATCAAAAATGGATGGACTTAGGCTTGAATATTTAAAACCTAGTTGTTTGAGGAATGCTAGAAGCAGACTATGGATTTATCGAATGGTAACATTAAAGTTGGATGATTTTGCTAGACGAATTATAATCATTGCTTGAACGGACATGACTTGATGGATTTTATATATAACTTGGATGGAGCAAAGGGAAATGATAAGGTGTCTCGATCGTGCCGAAGAAAACCATAACATTCAAACTTTCTTGTCTTGTGCGAGCGTAACTCTATGCTCGTACATGCGTCACGTCCGGATTAGGACGATTATCTAACGGGAGCATTGACGTGGTAATCTCACGTCCAACAAGGATGATCGAACTTGCGGAAGACCAGAGGGTGGCAACTGATGGATCTTCTTGACTTGTGGTTCAACACGATAAGATAAAATCCGGAATACAAGTGAATCAGAAGTGTTTCAAAGATAAGTTAGCCTAGAACCTGGAGTAAATCACGCTTGATGATTTCGTGAACGGATACGTGAATCAGGTTGGATGACTTGAAGTTATAAACAAAAGGTTAGAGTTGAATCTTGGCTTGGCAGACTAAACTTGGAATGGATAGGGATTCTATCAAAATATTTTTGGAGAGACAGACTATGTAAATCACTAAGCTTGTCCTGCAACTTGGATATATCGTGGGTTTTACTAAACGAACTCGAACCCCTGTGCAAACGAACGTATTATTAGGAGTAGGATGATCCTTGCTCGATGTTTAGAAATTTGAGTAAAACGAGCTTGGGTAGAATACCGCGTATAAATGAATAATAGTTTAACCCTAGGAATTGGGGTGAGCATTGTGCGATGAATTTGCACGATGAATCGTGTGCTTGAACTTGTACATATGACCTTGTGAGCTGACCTAGTAATTAGGTAGACGACCCTATGCCGAGTGAAAGAACCAGTGTGACCGACTTTATCATATTGCTTGAATAGGCCATAGAACTGGGGTAGCAAGACTTAGAGTTAGACTTGGAATGGTAAATGTGTGTTATATTTGACCCAAACGGATGGACGCTAGTCGGTTGATCAGATGGATCATGCTTAACGGTAGTGCAAATACTTGTTTTGGTTGGAATGAAATGACTTGGATTTGATTGACCCTGTCGAAGTATCCTTGTGATTTGTAAACGAGAACCCTTGAGATTTTTGCAAAGTAGCTTGTCCGATTTCACTATCTCTAAGTTTGGTTGAATGCATATGTTTGAGGGATGCCTTGAACGTGTGCACGATCCAAGACTCAATGATATGTGAAACTCGAGTACTAAGACTTCGCTATCGCCAAATTGGTGACATGCATATGTTTGAAGGATGCTTTGAATATGTGCACGATCCAGACTCGCGATATGCTGATCTCGAATGCTAGTGCAAGTGAATATCCACGTGGATAAGTATAACGACTTGTATAAGTTTGCCTCAGCCTTAGATCATTATTTACGATAGATTATAATGTACCCCGCGTTAAGCGATATATGTTCCGCACTAAGGCACAATGAGACCGACCCAATATACACGCGATATGGCGTAAGGAGCGAGTAGGAGATTGTGTTCGAATGAATTTAGTGGTACCGATTGCTACACTTGGGATAGATTCGATAGTGCGATAGAATGACCTGCACTCAGGAAGTCTCGAGGATGAGACTTTTTCTGAGTGGTATATAATGTAACGTTCCGCTCAAGCGGACTATCGATTCAAATGGCAAAAGTGCAACGTCCCGACCTACTTTGCTCAGCGAGAATACTCGTTTAAGGTGAAAGGATTTCTAGACTTGGCCCTTCAGGAGTTCAGGCTTGGACTTTCAGAGGATTGCTCAGAGTATCGCTCGACCGAGGTGAATCATCGCTAAGGTGTTTGGCTACGATAAACTTGTCTTTGCTTAGCCAGCACACTTAAAATATGGACGATACATGCTAGTCGCTAGGTGAATCACCCCATGCATGCTAATAAAGAATACAATGCACCTAGCTAAGAGAATAATCCCAACTTGTATTGCTTGTGTTAGAACAAGGAAATGAAACTTTGCTTATATATATGGACCCACGCATGCTACCTTTGCCTTGTGTAACTAGACCCCGCTACACCTCGAGTAGAATCATTGTATGCTTTTCGGATGCACTGCTTCACTTGCTACACTGCACAACCCTAGATGATGTCGCTCGGTATGTCCCTTACAGTTTCACTCCTCGCTTTACCCTAGACCCGTGCTAAAGTGAATGCTTAAGTTTCAAATATAAATACATGCTTGCCTGCTTAGTGTAGTTTGTACTCATTGCCTCATTTCAATGTTTGCTATACGAAATCATGTCACAATAAAGTAACGCTATCCATATCGTGCATGCATCTAGTTAACCAACAGACTATCAAATAGCTCTTCTGTGCAAGTGTGAACCTAAAAGTATACGGGACCATTGGGTCGCCAAGGTAGTCCCCGCACCAAGGGAATGCATCAAGACAAGTTGAACACTGAACGAGAATCATGTCAAGTTTACATCTGAATGATAATCATATCAAGTTTACATCTGAACGAGAATTATGTCAAGCAAATCAAGAAATATAGCTCGTGGAACAAATGCTTGGTTCAGAATAAGAATCATGGATTATCATGTCAAGTTATGAATTTGGAAGACCAAGACTTGTATGTCACGGACAACTTGTACACAAGGGGTATTACAGCATCCCGTTCCGCGGATGGTCGCTGGGGCCGATCCGATCTAAATGGAACCTATTGGTAGTCGTTTGCGTCGAGCGAAATGTGTGTGCAATACCCCCTGTTCTTGCTTGCACACCATTCTGATATGAGACTACACCGTCCAATTATAACACTATGCTAGTGATCTTCTGTTCATATAGATAAGTCATCCTCGCTTAGCGGCTATCCGCGTCCGAGTTATTGTATCACATCGAGAATAATCTAAAATACCTGAACGATCTTGAGTATAACATTTGTACATATGGAATACTTCAACATCCTCTGTAATACTTTTGGATAACTGTGAACTCGTGCACCCGAAATATAACCTCGTTCACGATATAGTGTTTGCATAAGTTATTGCCCTAAATTCATGATATATATGCTCGTACTTGAATTAACATGGTTTGCCTTGGACAGGGAAGGACAAATGGTAAGTTGGTAAGTCTCACCGTGTTCCTTTATATGGTACGGTGCACTACCACACGAGTTAGGCTTTTCACCATTGCCATGAAACTGATCCTAAGGCAAGATTAGAAAGATGACTTAATAGATGGTGCACGAAACCTATATAACATATTTAGATTTGTCGAGCGAGCGAGTAGCCTCCCCACCAGTGCATTCATGTACTAATAACCCACCAGATTGCTTGCATGGTACTGGAGAACCTCGTTCGGTGCGGATGCCCTCTTCGTGCATGCTAAGGCATGAAGTTCAATCTGGAGCCTTGGAACGTTGCGTCCGAAACTGAAGCACATATACAAGACATAATATTGGAACATCGCCTATACATCATTCCATAAATTTAGCTATTTGGCACTCTTTTATTGTTTCAGATAGAGAGGGTTGAGCGACTTGTAATATCGGCTATACGCTGCCTGTAACACTTATTCAATATCAATAAAGAGTTTGCTTTACTTCAGTACTTGTATTATTCAATGCTTTCGCTATTGACGACTTTGTAAACTTGTTACCAATCACCTATGCATTTATTATTTTGTTGTACTCGGACAATCTATACGACCCTGTGGCTTAGACCTCTTACCGCCTGCATGGACCACGGGCGCGGCTTACGCTCGTGCGGCATTACGCCTAGATGGGTCAAGCGATCGTCCTGCAGGAGTGCTGGCACGGTGATTCGTGCTTAGCAGGGACGGTCGATTAGACTCTGGGAGATTGGGGCATGACAGTTTCCCTTGTTCTTGTTGTTGTTGTGGCCTTTGCTACTGCAGTTTTTGCTGTTCTAGCTGCTGTTGCTACTGTCCTTGCATTTTCTGCTGCTCTTGCTGTTGCTACTAGTATTGTTGTTGCTACTGCAGTTGCTTCTAGCATGCTGCTACAGTTGCTGCTAATGTTGCTACAGTTGCTGCTACATACTGCTGCAGTTATTGCTGGTTTGTTGTGCAGTTGCTGCTGCATACTGCTCTCTTGGCTTCAGTTGCTGCTACTGAAGCTGCTGTGCATTGCTGCTCGCTTGTTGTTGCTGCCCTTTTCTAGCTGTTGTTGCTCGACCCCCCTCTCATGCGCACACTACATCCTACTCACTCACACACACACACACACACACACACACACACACATATATATATATATATATTATTGTTATGCCCCCATCTTCCCAGGCTAATCGGCCATCCCTGCTAGGCTAAGATCACCGCGTCAGCGCTCCCGCGGGATGATCGCCTGACCCATCTGGGTGTGATGCTGCACGAGCATGAGTCGTGCCCGTGCAAGGCCGAGGTTCATTGCTGGCGGTAAGAGGTCTAAGCCACAGACTCGCACAGATTGTCCGAGTGCAGCAGAATAATAAACGCATATACGATTGGTAACAAGTTCACTGAGTCGTTAATAGCGAAAGCATTGAATAACACAAGTATAGAAGTAAAGCAAACTCTTTATTAATATTGAAATAATGTGTTACAGGCAGCGTATAGCCGAGATTACAAGTCTCTCAAGCCTCTCTCTCTGAAACAGTAAAAGTGTGCCAAGTGACTACATTTGTGGAATGATACATAGGCGATGTTCCAACATTATGTCTTATATATGTGCTTCAGTTCTGGATCGCAATGCTCCATGATTTCAGAGTGAACTCCACGCCTTAGCACACACGAAGGAGGCATCCGCACCGAACGAGGTTCGCCCGCACCCTGCAAGCAACCTGGTGGGTTATCAGTACATGAATGCACTGGTGGGGAGGCTACTCGCCTGCTCGACAAATCCAAACACATAATATAGGTTTCGTATACCAACTATTAGGTTATCTTTCTATTCATGCCTTAGGATCAGTTTTATGGTAATGTTGAATAGCCTAACTCGTGTGGCAGTGCGCCGTACGATATAAAAGAAAACACGGCGAGACTTACCATTTGTCCTTCCCTATCCAAGGCAAACCAAGTTAATTCAAGCACGAACATTTATATAGTGAATCAAGGGGCAATAACATGTGCAAACACAAGTGTCGTAAGCGAGGTTATATTTTGGTGCACGATTTACACGAGTTACAAGGTATTTGCAGAAGATGTTAAAGTGTTCCATATGTACAAGTGCGCCATACTCAAGATCGTTCAGGTGTTACAGATATTCTTGATGTGATGCAATAACTCGCATACGGGTTGCCGCTAAGTGAGGATAACTTATCTATATGAACAGGAGTCGCTGGCAGAGCCATAAAAGACCTAGTCAATGACGAGGATGGAGTACAACGAAAAGTACGTGGGGCGCTACAAACCATCCCGTCCAAGTACGTGAGACTATACATGAAGTTCCATCCGGATCGAATTGGCCCCAATGCCCCGGTAACCGTCCGTGGAACTGTACCTTATTAAAATAAGTTGTCTGTGACATGCAATTATTGGTCTTCCAAATTCACGAGATACACGAGATACACGAGATACTTGAATCTTGATTCTTGCTCTGAACGAGTATTGCTCCACGAGCTGTTTCCTTGATTTGCTGGACATGATTCTCGTTCAGTGAATAACTTGCCTTGATGCATTTTTCCTGGTTCAGGGATTGCCTTGGCGACCCAACGGTCCCGGATTCCTTCAGGTTCATACTTGCACGGAATGACTAATAGATAGTATTCCGAGGAGAACTAGAAGAATGCATGACATGCACATTATTACATGGTTGAGGCATAGTTTATGGGACAAGCATTGAAACTAGGCAACGAGTATAAGTTAACATATAAGCAGGCAAGCATTGCATTCATACGAAACTTAAACATATACGTTTTGCTCGAGCCCGAAGGTAAGCCGAGGAGTGAAACCGTAAAGGGACTTACTGAGCGACATGATCTAGGGTCGTGCAGTGTAGCAAGTAAAGCAGTGTACTAAGAAGATCATATATATATCGTCCTACTTGAGGCATAGCAGGTCTAGTTGCATAAGGCAAAGGTAGCATACAAGGGTCCAATGTATAAGCAAAGTTTTATTTCTATGTTCTAACACAATCAATACAAGTTGGGATTATTTCCTTAGCTAGGTGTGTTGTATTCTTATTAGCATGCAGGGGGTGATTCACCTAGCGACTAGCATGAAACATCCATATTTTAAGTGTGCTGGCTAAGCAAAGACAAGTTCATTGTAGCTACCTACCTTAGCGATGATTCACCTCGGTCGAGCGATACTCCGAGCGAGCCTCTGAAAGCCTAAGCCGGAACTCCTGAAGGGACAAGTCTGGAAATCCTCTTGCCTCAAACGAGTATTCTTGCTGAAGCAAAGCGGGTCGGGACATTGCACCATTGCCGTTTGAATCGGCAGTCCGCTTAAGCGGAATGGGTTGTTACATATATAATACTAGATACATACACATATACATACATATATACATACATGTAACTATATATATATATATATATATATATATATATATATATATATATATATATATATATATATATATATATATATATATACCTCCACACACACACACACACACACACAAACATATATATATATATATATATATATATATATATATATATATATATATATATATATATATATATATATATATATATATATATATATATATATATACCACATACATATATATCTATATTTACATATATATATTTATCACTATGTATATACATATAACAACCAAACTATATATATATATATATATATATATATATATATATATATATATATATCTATATTTACATATATATTTATCACTATGTATATACACATAACAACCACACTAGTAATGCATTTAAACCCCCTATCTCTTATGGTCATCAACACCTCAAAATGAACATAGAACATACACATAATATATATATATATATATATCATATAACAATGATAAATATAATATTCTAATAGCTATTACCAAGGCAAATTGAATCTAAAATGCAATAAAATAAATACATGGAGTGCATCGCACCCGTATCATACTAGATCTATGATACGGTTGCGATACGAGTCCACCACACCACCAAATGTACCCCGAAGGACACGAACAAGTCTAAAATTATAATTATGAACAATACGAAGAGCTTACTACATATCTACGTCTCCGTGTCAAAATGTGACATACTCAAACCCCCATGTCGGAGAAAAATCCCCAAATCAACCCGTATCTCCAAATTGTTGGGATACGGCCTACACGTATCCAATTATGGATACAACACTAGCCACACACAATCAAACACATGCCAATTTGGTCTAATTGACCAACTAACAAACACAAGATGTGTCAATCTCGGAATTCTCCCAAAATTGACACAAAATAACACATAACTTTTTTTATAGGCCTCCTATGAACCTAATTATAATTCCTATGGGTAGACTTAGTATATGGGGTGGTTCATAATAATTAAAACACAGATTTAGAGTCTAATTATAGGAAAAAAACTAAATTATACCTATTGGGAGATGGATTGCCAATGAAACCTCTAAATTGAGTGAAAAGAGCCTCCAACTTGTAGATCCTTGCTCCAACTTGTAGATCCATGCTTCCTCCTTGTAGATCCTTGCTTTAATAGCCTTCAATGATGATTTAGGAAGGAATGGAAAGAAATTTGATGGAATTTGATGTGGGAATGAAGAAATTTGGAAGAGAAAATTCTAGATCTAGATTTAAAATAGAAAATAAAAGAGAGAGAAACTCTCCCTCCCTATATACATGGCCGGCCACATTGCCCCCCCCAAGCTACTATGTAAAGTCTAAAATACCCTTTGGGGCCTCTCATGAAGAAATAATTAAGGAAGGAATGTTCTAGTCTAATGGGTTTAACTTAATTAATCCTCCTCCTAATGAATGGGCTTCTAATTGGGCTCAAATCTAACTAAAATTAAATATTGGTCCATAAATATAATCTAAACTAGTTAAGTCCACTAATACAAGTCCAAAATAATAAACTAACATCTAACAATAATTAAATAATATAATAAATAATATACAACATGCACAATATTTAACTAATTATGAAATGACCAAAATATCCTTTCCTAAAAAATATGGTAGTGACAAGTCTACCCCCCTTAAAATAATTTTGTCCTCGAAATTCAAAGACGAAACTACCCCCAAAAAATAAAACATAACATAACAGAACCAGGAAAGAACACACCTCAAGGCAAAAACAAATATGGGTAATGCTCTCGCATTTCATCCTCTCTCTCTCCCAGGTAGACTCCCCCGGAGAGTGATGCCTCCATGCAACGTGTACCAAGAGAATAGTCTGGTTCCTCAACACCTTCTCTCTCCGATCCAGAATCTCAACTGGCTGCTCTGGATAGCTAAGAGTAGGACCCACATCTATCTCTGAGTGATCCAACACATGACTAGGATCCGCTACGTACCATCTCAACTACGACACGTGAAACATGTTGTACACTCCCTCCAGTACAAGTGGTAACTCTAGTCTGTAAGCAACTGCACTGACCCTCTCTAGAATAGTGAAATGCCCGATGAATCACGGACTAAGCTTTCCGCCTTCACCAAAATGAATCGTGTCTCGTGTCAGAGAAATACTCAGAAATACCAAACCACCAACCTAGAACAAAATATAACCTTAAGAAATTAATCTATAATAAACAACCAATATCAAGCACAAACTAAAATCTAAAACTATACCTCAAACTCCAAAGGTCTCCGGTGGCTATCGGTCCAATGCCGTTGTCTGTCCTGCACCATCCAAAGTCTATCTCTGATCAGCTTAACCTTCTCCGCTGTATCCACAACTATCTTTGGTCATAGCAAAACTCTCTCTCCAATATCGTCCCATGACAAGGGAGTACGACATCTCCGACCGTACAAAGCCTCAAATGGTGACATCTCTATAATAGTTTGGTAGTTGTTGTTGTAAGCAAACTCTACCAAATAGAGATGGTCCTTTCAAGATCCCCCAAAATCTACTACACAGGTGCACAATATATCCTCAAGAGTCTGAATAGTCGTCTCTGACTGCCCATCTATCTGGGGATGATATACAGTACTGAACTTTAGCTGGGTGCCCAAACTCGCCTACAAACTACTCCAGAAATGAGAAGTTAAACGACTATCCCAATTTGAGACTATGCTAACCAGAATCCTATGTATCCTGACGATCTACCTCACATACATCTCTGCCATCTTCTCCGTATACAAACCCACCTTGAAAGGAAAAAATATGGGCCGACTTGGTCAACCTGTCAACGATGACCCAAATTATGTCTTTCCCTCCTGGAGATCATGGATGTCCGAACACAAAATCCATAGTAATATTCTCCCACTTCTACTCTGGAATGAGTAATGGCTAAAGTAAACCAACTGGCCTCTGTCTCTCGGCTTTCACCTGCTTCTGTCTTTTGGCTTTCACCTGCTGACACACTAAGCTTCTGGATACAAATTGTGCCACTTTCCTCTTCATGCCATACCACCACGCTCTCTCTCGTATATCCTGATATATCTTGTTAGCACCTGGATACATGGAATACTGAGAGCGATGCACTTCATGCAATACCTTCTCACGTAGCTCCCCACTAGGCACACATAATCTAAAACCATGCCGCAAAGAACCATCCTCAACAATGGTGAAATTATCCTCTAATCATGCTCTCACCTGAGCTATGATGTTCCTCAGAGATACATTCTTATACTGGGCTGCCTTGATCATGTCCATCAACTCTGAGTGTATCTGTAACCCCCACATCTGTATAGAAAAATTAGGAACTATCACCTCAATGCCCAAGCTCTCCAAGTCCTCCAATAAATATCGATCCTGCGTCAAAACATAGCTATCGGATACCTGCTCCAGGCAACAGCAACTACATTAGCTTTCCCAAGATGATACTACAAAGATATTTCAAAATCCTTTATCTGTTTCAGCCACCGATGCTACCTCATATTCAACTCCTTCTGAGTGAAAACGTACTTCAAGCTCTTATGGTCTGTGAAGATCTCCACATGCTCTCCGTACAAATAGTATTTTCATAACTTTAGGGCAAAGATGACTGCTGTCAACTCTAAATCATGGGTAGGATAGTTCTTCTCATGAGGACACAATTGCCTAAATGCATAGGCAATCACTTTCTCATTCTGCTGAAGAACATAACCCAGACCTTTTCCCGATGCATCACTATAAATAGTAAAACCACCAGACCTTAATGGCAACATCAAAATAGGAGCAGACATCAACATCTTCTTCAATTCCTCAAAAGCTACCTGGCACTCCTCTTTCCAAACAAACTCTGTATCCTTCCTGGTGAGTCTAGTCATCGGCTTGGCAATCCTCAAAAAATCTTGCACAAACTTCCTGTAGTAGCCTGCTAGACCCAAGAAACTTATGATCTCTGCAACTGAACTAGGGGTCTTCAAAGATTCCATTGCTGCGATCTTCTATGGATCTACTAAAATTCCATCACCAGTCATAACATATCCTAAGAACTCCACCTTATCCAGGAAGAACTTATACTTGGAAAGCTTATCATACAGCTTCTCCTTCCTCAGCACATCCAACACAATCCGTAAATGCTCCTCGTTCTCCTCCGATGTCTTCGAGTATATGAGTATGTCATCGATGAACACTATCACGAACTTGTCAAGGTACTGGTGGAACACCTTATTCATCAAATTCATAAATACCGCTGAAGCATTAGTCAACCCAAACGATATCACTATAAACTCATACTGGCCATACTCAGTCCTAAAAGCAGTCTTCGGAATGTCCTCCGGCTTCACTTTCACCTGGTGGTAGCCTGATCTCAAGTCTATCTTAGAAAATACCTTGGTGCCACTCAACTGATCGAACAGGTCATCAATCCATGGCAACGGATATTTATTCTTGATAGTAAGATTATTCAATACCCTATAATTGATGCACATGTGCACTTATCTATCCTTCTTCGGTAAAAACAATACCGGGGCTCCCCACGATAAAGAACTGGATCTGATAAATCCTTTATCCTGTAACTCATCCACTTGCTTCTTCATCTCGACCAGCTTGCTGTTGTTTACTCTATAGACATGCTGTGGAATTGGTTCTATACCTGGCACCAAGTCTATAGAGAATTCAACATCTCGATCTGGCCATAATCCTGGCAATTCCTCAGGAAACACATCCAAGAACTCGACTATCAAAGGATGTGACAACTCATTATCTTCCACCATAGCTCCACAGTTAATGCCTTCTCCTTACTCTGCAGCTCCTCTAGCAAACTAAAAGTCTGGCTCTTCTGGCGGGCTAAACAAAACTCTACCTCCTCTACAATCTATACTTGCTTGGTGCCTACTCAACCAATCCATCCCGAGTATAATATCATAGCTCAAAAGTAGCATTACAAGTAGATACGCACTCAGCTCCCGGCCGCCCAGAGTAACTCTACGATTCATGCAAATATCACCAACCAGGATAATGCCTCCCCTGGTCATGATCTTACAAGTCCTAAGCAAAGGTTCAGCTACCAAATGATGCTTCAGAACAAAAAAAACAGATACAAAACTATGGGAAGCACCACTATCAAACAAAGCTAAAGCTGGAATAGAATCAAGAAGAATAGAACATGCGATAACATCTCTGATGGGCTCAACCTCCTTGACTATCATAGCGAATGCTCGTCCCTAATGTGCACCTCCCTGATGCTGGTGCTGGGCATAACGATGTTGCTGGGTCGGAAGCGACGGTTCCCTCGGCTGTACTGTAGGTGGCCTCGCCTCTGTCCTCTGAGCTAGAGCTGCTCCCTGAACTGCACGACGAGGATTGGAAGGACACTCTCTCAGCCGATGTCCCCGGTACCACAATATAAATAAATTCCCAACCTCTTCTTATAAACTTTCCATATTTGGTCGGACTTTTTGCAGAAGTGGCAAGGAGCTTGATGTGACTATCAAGCCCCAATCTCCCGCAGATAAATCGGCCGTTCCCGCTAGGCAGGAATCACCCTCGCCAGCGCTCCCGTGGAACGATCGCTTGATCCATCCGGGCATGATGCCGCACGAGCGTGAACCGTACCCGTGTAAGGCCATGATTCATTGGCTGGCGGTAAGAGTTCTAAGCCACAGAGTCGCACAGATTGTCCGAGTGTAGTGGAGTCATGAACGCATAGGCGATCGGTAACAGGTTCACCGAGTTGACAATATAGCGGAAGCATTGAAACACAAGTTGAAGTAAAGCAAGCTCTTTTATTGATAGGAACAAGTGTTACAGGCGACGTATAGCCGAGATTACAAGTCGCTCAAGCCTCTCTCTCCGAAACAGTAAAAGCGTGCCAAGTGGCTACAACTGTGGAATGATTGTACAGGCGATATTCAGGCAACTCTCCAACATTATGTCTTATATATGTGCTTCTGTTCCGGATGCACCGTTGCTTCAGAGTGATGTCCACGCCTTAGCACGTACGAAGGAGGCATCCGTACTGAACGAGGTTCTCCCGCACCCTGCATACAAATTGGTGGATTATCAGTACATTAAATGCACTCGTGGGGAAGCTACTCGCCCGCTCGACAAATCCAAACACGTAATATAAGTTCCGTGCACCAACTTTTAAGTTGTCTTTCTAGTTGCCTTAGGATCAGTTTTATGCAAATATTGAATAGCCTAATCCGTGTGGCAGTACGCCGTGCAACATGAGAGGAAACACGGCAAGACTTACCAACTTACCATCTTCTTCCCTGTCCAAGGCAAACATTGAGGCAAACATCGTTAATTCAAGCATGGGCAAGTATAACATTCAGGAGGCATAGCATATGCAAACATGAGGGTCATTTTAATATGATCGTTCAGGTGTTCAGTTATTTCTTGATGCGATGCAATAACTCGCACGCGGATAGCCGCTAAGCGAGGATGACTTATTTATATAAAACGTTTGTCACTGGAATAGCCATAAAGGACCATTTAGTCTTTGAACAAGGATGGTATGCAACAAAGCACGTGAGGCACTATACGCCATCCTGTCCGTATGTGAGACTATCGTGAAGTTCTATTCGGATCGGATCGGTCCCAGTGCCCTAGTGACCGCCCATAGAACAAGATCCGAAGATCACCTTTTTACAAGTTGTCCGCGATATGCAGGTCAGGGTCAGTTTCAAATCCACAACTCGAATGATAATCCATGATTCGTGATCTGAACGAGCATTTGCTCCAAGAGCTGAGATTCGTTCGTTACATGATGTGATTCTCGTTCAGATGTAAACTTGATGTGATTATCATTCAGTTGTCACGTTATAGGATTCACGTTCAGTATTTATTACCCTGATGCGTGCCCCTGGTTCAGGGATTGCCTTGGAGACCCAACGGTCCCGGATACTTGCAGGTTCATTCAGGCACGGAATGACTACGTGGTAGTCTCCCAGGATTTGGATGAAAATATGGCAACATTACAAGCAGACAAGCATGCGTTTCTAAGGAACATTAGCAGCACGTTTGCTCGGACCCGAAGGTAAGCCGATAGATGAAGTCGTTAGGGGACTTAGCATGCGAGGGTCCGAATATAAGCAGTATTTCGATTTCCATGTTCTAACATAAGCAATACAAGTTGGGATTATTCCCTTAGCTAGGTGCGTTGTATTCTTATTAGCATGTAGGGGGTGAATCACCTAGCGACTAGCATGAACATTCCAGATTTTATATGTGCTGGCTAAGCAAAGACAAGTTCACCGTAGCCACCCACCTTAGCGATGATTTGCCTCGGTAGAGCGATACGTCAAGCGAGCCTCTGAAAGTCTAAGCCAGATTCCTATAGGGACAAGTCTGGATATCCTTTGCTTCTCGTTTGAGGCAAAGAGGGTCGGGACAGTTGCGCTTTTGTCGATTGAGTCGGCAGTCCGCTTGAGCGGAACGGGGTGTTACAGTGACTGTCTTTGCTGCTGCAGTGCCTGGTGAAATGGTGCCCTAGCTGAAGTCTGGTGCTGTTGCGGCTGCTGAAAAGGCCTAGACTGGAAATGAGGACGCTTAACAGTCACTGTGGTGCTGTTAGCCCACAGAAAAGAATCATGATTTCTCTTGAGTTTTAAACCCAACTCCCGCTCAACCTTGCATGCCTCTGCAAGTATCTCCGAATAGGTCTCATAGAAAGACAGAATGAGGATCTTTACTTCCCAGTTTAGACCCTCGCGGAAACGGATAACTCGAACCTCCAGCTCCCTCACCAAATACTCAGCAAATCGGCTCAGCCTACCGAACTCTGCGGTGTATTCTTCCACAGACATGCTCCCCTGAATAAGGCTCTCAAACTGCCTCCCCAAGTCCAACCTATCCACTCGAGCAAAGAACTTCCTCTTGAAGAGGTCCTTAAACACCTCCCAAGACTGCTACGCGTCAGCAAAAAGTGGCTCATTCCTGAACCAAGTGCGGGCGATATCGAACAACTGAAGTCCTACTGCCTCAACCTTTAGATCTTCAGCAAGACGGGATACCCCCATGAGATGCTCAATATCCTCGAGCCAATCTCAGCGTAGACGATGCCCTCCGTCCTCTTGAAGACCCGAGATTCCAAACTTTTGAAGTCCTAAATATTGTTTGGCCGAAGCTGGGCAACCTGCGAAGCAACCTGCTGCTGGACCAAAACTCCTCTCTCTACCACGGCAAGGGCAAGCTGATGAGCACTCTCAATGCCCTGCCACAACACATCGGTCTGCCTCTGGTGTGCCTCGGACTAAGCCCTCTGAGCATCCAATATCTTGCGAAATAGTGTGAACACCTGAGTCGCATCTGTCAGCACAGAAGGTGGAGGTCGAAGTCCCACAGATACAGCTGGAACAGTCCTCTGAGTTGGAGGTGGACCCCCGAACGTAGCTGATACGCCAATAACCCGAGAAGTGACTAGTGCAAGCCCTCGGGAAGTCGCAGATCTCTCAGAAATAGCTCCTCCCTGCTGTGATCTAATCTTAGGAGGCATCCTGAGGCAAAGCAAAAGAAAAAAATTAATATGGCATATGATATATGCATTCAAAGAAGGACAGTTAAAGATCAAATATCAATATCAAGGAAGAACAGTTAAAATGAATCAATAGAGTTTTTTTCTAGATGTGATTGGGTATTCTCATCATATAGCCTATATCCTATATCCTAAAATAGGCTCATAATAGCACTCAAATAAGAGCACCATTACGAATCGCACTAATTACGACCTCGAAGAGACCTACATGGGTCACCACTAAAAAATGTATCATGACCCATACTCGGTGTAGGGATGCAAGTAGTGAACAACGCCCAGCCTATGCCACAGCATCGACGGTAGAACGTTGTTTGGGTAAACTATCTATCTAATAATCAAGACATAACAATACCACCATTGTAATATGAATATACTAAATCACAGATCTATAGATGGAATAAAGCACGAATATGATAAAAGAATAGAAGAGTCACAAATATATCTCATAAAACAAAAATAATACCCAATGAGTCAGAGAAATACTAATAACAATGCTAGACACAAATCCAGTACAAAAGAAAACTAACTACTAAGCTACGAGTCATGGGTCGTCTGTCTCAGACGGGATGAGACCCTCCTGAGCCAAGGTCTCTGGCTCTAAGCCAAATACGTCCTGAGGCCCATAGTGAGTATGGTACCACTCCTCATTGTCATTTGGAAAAAATATATCCAGCCAGAAAAGGAGCAGAGTACATCTCTAACAACAGTTCTAATAAATAATATAAACTATGTAATAATAAATAGATATAAATATACAAGATGCAATATACAGATACAAGAGATATGCAATAAAGGAATACTGGAAATAAATACAATAAATGAGCAATATAGCAATGAACAAGAAATACTAATGACTAAGTGAGTGAGTACCAGCTTTAACATATGATCGGCTTGGAAACTTGCACAAGAATTATGGCCTGGTTAATCATACGTGCAATGTATGATCAACACTCACAAGGAACAAGACATCCACAAGGAGGGTATGATCACATATCTACACTAAATACTCCCCACCCCCGAAAGGTATAGTTGATTCAACTATGGTACGTTATGACACGGGATTCACTGGGTAGGTAGCTAGTCTCCCCAAGAATCAATATCTGTACATGTACAAGATGAACAAGGAAACAAGGCTTGTACAAGATACACCATACATACCAAGGAATAACATCTCATGATGAGATTCGGATATACCAATCCGTGTAACCATCGTGTCAAGAAATCAAAGATATCTACACTAAATACAAGGAACATAGAGGATATCATAAATGAGAAACTATCAGAGAATGTACTCGCCTGAAATCGGTGAACAGTATCAAAGATGTCCTGTATAGTGCCTCAAAGACCTAAATATGGAATATTACATCAATACAAGATTTTGGAATAAAAATAAATTAAACTAGTTAACTTCTAGGTCATAAAGCCATTTCTATATCAAAATAGTCAAACTAAGTCAACTCTAGGTCAAACTTGGTCAAACTAACTATTTCTAAGTTGTATGAATCTATCTCTAGGATATCGGGTCCATACACTATGTAACTAGGCCATACTAGTTATACTAGGATACTAGAAAACCAATAAGATATTGTATCATAATATACGTAATTGGTTGGATATGAAAATATTATAATATGTATATACAATCAACAATATATAATATTCCTAACTAAACTAATGCTAAGTGGATACCTTGGCTTTGAACCAAAAGCGGTATCACACCACCTACACACTCATCTTGATGTTCAAACTCAATACCTTGAATAAAATCCAATACCTTGACAATACCTTGGTATTTCAAGGTAATTCAATATCTAGCATTTCCAACTACCCAAACACCTAATTATATACTAATATATATTTAACTTATGACAATACTATACTAACTTACCCCTTCGAATATTCAATATTCGTACCCAAGCTACCTCACTCTCATTACCTTGGTGTATCTCAAGGTAGCCTAGAAATACCCCTAACCAATGCTAACTAGTACCTATCTACATATATATCTCTCATCTATATATTATAACTTACTAACCACCAATATATATATATATATATATATATATATATATATATATATATATAACTAGTTAACAATACTTATATACATATAACTAACTAGTAATCAATACATATATATGTACATATAACTTAACTAGCTAGTCTAACAACAAAACTAACTAACTAACTAAAGTTATAGATCAAGGCTATCCCTTACCTTGCTGCTGCCCTTGTTGTTGTCGTTGTTGTGGCCTTTGCTACTGCAGTTGCTGCTGCTCTAGTTGCAGTTGCTGCTACCCTTGCATTTGCTGCTGCTCTTGCTATTGCTGCTAGTATTGCTGCTGCTACTGCAGTTGCTACAAGCATGCTGCTACAGTTGCGACTCTCTTGGCTTTAGTTGCTGCTACTGAAGCTACTGTGCATTGCTGGTCGCTTGTTGTTGCTGCCCTCTTCTAGCTACTGTTGCTCGACCCCCCTCTCACACGCACACTATACCCTACTCACTCTCACACTCTATGCACACACACACACACACACACACACACACACACATATATATATATATATATAT
The DNA here is from genome assembly GCA_036927795.1 of Iris macrosiphon. Taxonomy (NCBI): domain Eukaryota; kingdom Viridiplantae; phylum Streptophyta; class Magnoliopsida; order Asparagales; family Iridaceae; genus Iris; species Iris macrosiphon. The sequence goes on along the minus strand of JAYESA010000001.1, from coordinate 2,554,808 downwards.
ATAGCACTAGATACATACATACATACATACATACATACATACATACATATATACATATATGTAACTCTCTCTCTCTCTCTCTCTCTATATATATATATATATATATATATATATATATATACATATATATATATATATATATATATATATATATATATGTATGTATGTATGTTTGTATGTATGTGGTTATATATATATATATATATTTATCACTATGTATATACACATAACAACCACACTAGTAATGCATATAAACCCCATCTCTCTCATGGCCATCAATACCTCAAAATGAACATAGAACATACACAATATATATATATATATATATATATATATATATATATATATATATAGTGACAAATATAATATTCTAATAGCTATTACCAAGGCAAATTGAATCTAAAATACAATAAAATAAACACGTGGAGTGCATCGCACCCATATCATACTAGATCTATGATACGCTTGCGATACGAGTCCACCACATCACCAAACGTATCCTGAAGGACACAAGCAAGTCTAAATTCATAATTATGAACAATACGAAGAGGTAACTATACATCTATGTGTCTGTGCCAAAATATGACATGCTCAAACCTCCGTGTCGGAGGAAAACTCCAAATCAACCCGTATCTCCAAATTGTCGGGATACGGCCTACACGTATCCAATTGTGGATATGATACTAGCCACACACAATCAAACACATATTAATTTGGTCTAATTGACAAACACAAGATATGTCAATCTCGAAGTTTCCCCAAAATTGACATAAAATAACACATAACCTTCTCCATAGGCCTCATATGAACCTAATTCTAATTTTTATGGATAGCCTTAGTATATTGGATGATTTCTAATGATTAAAATATAGATTTATAGTCTAAATATAGGAGGAAAACTGAATTGTATCTATTGGGAGATGGATTCTCAATGAAACCTCCAAATTAAGTGAAAAGAGCCTCAAACTTGTAGATCCTTGCTCCTCCTTGTAGATTCTTGCTTCCTTCTTATAGATCCTTCCTTCAATAGCCTTTAATGATGATTTGGGAAGGAATTGGAAAAAAATTTGGGTAGAATTTAATGTGGGAATGAAAAAATTTGTAAGAGAAAATTCTAAATCTAGATTTAAAATAGAAAAAATAAAGAGAGAGAAACTCTCCCTCCCTATATACATGGCCGGCCATATTTTCTCCTCCCCAAGCTACTATATAACGTCTAAAATACCCCTTGGAGTCTCTCATGAAAAAATAATTAAGGAAGGAAGGTTCTAGTCTAATGGGTTTAACTTAATTAATCATCCTCCTAATAAATGGACTTCTAATTAGGCTCAAATCTAACTGAAATTAAATGTTGGTCCATGGATCTAATCTAAACTAGTTAAGTCCACTAACATAAGTCCAAAATAATAAACTAATATCTAATAATAATTAAATAATATAATAAATAATATACAATATGCACAATATTTAATTAATTATGAAATGACCAAAATATCCTTTCCTAGAAAATATGGTAGTGCCACCTGGCATCCTACAGAAGAGACATATTTGCCCTGAATTTCCTTTCTGCTGACCGCCATTATTTGGACACTTTGGAGCGATGTTTTCTTCCGCGTTGCTATGGCTCTTATGATTGGAAGTATGCACAGCGCCGATAACAACCGAAGGATACTACGTTCAAGAGAAAAGGCATGATTGAGAACTTCCTGTATAGTCAAATATTGGGGAACAACTACGTGCACATGGATGGCAGGTCACAGGATGTCTTTGAATCACCTTGTATGACTCATCGTATCAGGTAGGTATGAGCTTGCAAATTTAGTGAGCCTATTGAATTCAGCGGAGTACTGCTTCACCGTCATATTGTCTTACCTAAGCTGTATGAACTTGTTCTCCTTTTGCCGACGTATGGGAGGGGGTATGAACTCCTCTTCGAACTCGCTACAGAAGGTAGCCTACAGGATCGTCTCCACTTTATCGCCTACGAAGAGAGAACTTTGATGCACGTTCCACCAATCGTGCGTGTTCAAACGGAGCTGCAGTTTGGCACACGCAATACACTTTTCCTCAGGTACCTCTAGTAATTTGAAGTGGCCTCAAGCTCTGCCAGCCAATCAAGAGCCACGACCGGATCCTCAGTCCCTTTGAATGGCGTATTGCAGACCTTCTTGAAGTTAGCAAAGTCAAAGGTAGTCACTTCCTTTTTCTTTGGAGTTTGAGGCATTTTTACTTCAAGCGTGGGTTGCTCCACTGGTGCCACTGTTGTCATCGCAGAATGGTTGGAGGCCAAGGTCTGAACGATCTGTTGTAGGACATCTACCTGCTTATGTTGGACTATAAATTGGGCTTCTAGATTGCCTTCGAACTTGTTCTGTCGCTCTTCCGCTCGCTTCTCGGCTCGCTCATAGCGAGCCTCATCTCTCTGTTGGCTTGCTTCAAGCATCCACATTATTCGCTCAATCGGGTCGACATGGGGCATGGCTCGCTGGCTTCTGGAACTTTTTGAGGCGCCAGAACTACTTTCTTGGGCTTGTACCTCTCTTTGTGCTAGCACTGATGCTTGCACTTGAGTCATTCCTTCAAAAGAAGGTAACCTGTATCAAGCTTATAATGTATTATGGACTCACTGTATGGAACGTATCTTATTTTGGCCAAACAAGTTCAAGAATTTGCATAGGGAATAGATCATTAAAGGAACTTTTCTGACACGAGGGTCAAAAGAACTTGAAGCATAGGCTCTTCGTCAGACCGTCAACGGAGTTAGATAGTCGCTACATTACTCGATCTCCATTGTCACATTGTGCAGATTAAAAAATATTACACTTAAATTTTCTATCTAGGATTTCTTTGTAATTTTTTGTTTGTTACTATACAAAAAATTTCCTGTCACGCCCCAGTCCCAAAATACCGAGGGACCGGACGCGTGGCAATGGCCAGCAGCACACATCGATGGACAAACCCAATTTAATGGATCCATCGGGGCATGCTTAAGCTGTAATATAAGAATATGTAGGTTCAATGATACAAGTCACAGTCTAAGCTAATCTCATCCACAACAGATAATCACATATCAAATACAAGAATAATGCAAATAGGAATAACTAACAAATCTCAATAAAAGTGTCTCGGAGAACAATCCGAGAACAAGTCTGATACATCAATGCAATAGACTGGAAATAAAGGAACTGGAAATAGAAATAAATGAGTATCACAAGGCAATACCCAGGAGAAGTCCTCTAGCACAATCTCATCCTCAGGTGTCGGTACGGCTCCTATATCAGCTCCTGCTAATGCTCCTGTACTGTATAACTCTGGGTGGATCTCCTCTACTAATCCTGGAGACATAATCCGGATCCAGGTCCTCAGGGGACAGCAAGGTACAAAAAATATAAGCCAAAATAAATGCAGTGCAGCAGAGAATGAAATAAATAGGGTAAGCTATAACCATCTATGTGGATTGCAAGAGAGAACATCAAAAGTACTCAGGTTGAAACAACTACAAGCTCTGTGTAGGGGAGCCGGTAGCAGTGATATCATGAGGTGGTCTAGCTCAGCGGGAGACTGAGTAGCCGGCATAATATAGTCAACCTGTAGCCTGCGGGTCTCTCCAGCAATAGATGGAACAATAAGGGAATACTAAAATAACCAGCTAAGTGATATGCAAGATGAGAGCAGCACTAGAACTCAGGCTGAAGCATACTACAAGCTCTGTGTAGGGGAGCCGGTAGCAGCAGTAATAATGAGTAATGGGCCAAGCTCGGGCTTCAGAGTCTTGTGCCTCACGATAATAGGGGGTATATATATATGATCAGCCTGTAGTCTGTGTGTCTCTCCCCACTTACTGTAATCACACGTCTCATGTCCATGACACACACAATCATATCTAATACACAAGTCATCTAATGTCTAGGGATATAATATCAATGTCAGGTCCTGTATCCTATACAGAATCACCACAAATATCTCGGGAAGATCCTGTCTCATGAACAGTGTCAAGTGTCCTGGGTCAAGTGTACTTGGTATGACAAGTACGGGAATATAAAGGGTCACGAATGTCCATCTCTAGATGACAATACACAATACCGCGTACGGTGTTGGCACCCGACTGATAATCGGACGCTAAGTACGTCACACGGTCCTAGGTCAAACATGCACAGCAATATAATGAATCAAGGAAATGCAACAAGAATTGTAAAGTTGGCAAGGTATACTTGCCCACTGATGCATAACTAAGTCAAGGAAATAAGTAACAAAGACTGCAGGATTTGGCAAGGTACACTTGCCTGGGGTCCTGGCTCCAACTGTAGCTCTGGTCTCAGTGTGATCTGTAGGTAATACTCCGGTTGCTGAAATAAACATCACCATTAGATTCAAAAAATACCAAATAGCTAAAAACGCCTGTCCTTGAGTCCAATTTGGACACAAGGGCAAAAATGACATTTCTGGGCCAAAGCGGGGTCCACATGTGGGCCGCTTTTGCACCGAAAAGTGTGTCAGGGTCAAAGGTCTCCAAATTCCGCAAACTCAGCGTCTACAAGTCAGGAACGATGATACGAACCCAACGGAACTTCCAGAATTGGATTCCGATGAGCCGATCACAAAATCGCCCGTCGAGCGGGGCCTGTGGGGCCCACGACACGCGATTTCGTCAACGTTCTCAGAATCGAACCAAACTTGGGTCACAGGACCAGCGTATCGCTACGAGTCCGATGGCGCAAGTTTCGTCTCGATCCGACGTGTGTACACAAAGTTAGGGCATGTTCCAGAAAGGTCGGATACGGGGTGTCGTCGGCGGATACGCGTTGATTCCGGTGTGCACGCACATCCAAATCAACTTTCGCAAAATCCTACACGTCCGTATCGACGACGCGCATGTATCTGTGAAGACCGCGCGCGACCAAGTCGTCCCGTTTGGCGGGGCGTACTCGATTCCGGGGTGAATTGGGTTGTTGGTTTTCCTATTTTTGGATCGCGGTGTGCGATCACCACCGGACGCGATGCCCCGAGCGGTTTGTCCGGGCACCGAGAGGGTCATACAGTCTACGCGATGCAACTGACGGATTTGAAATCAGAGTTACGATAAGGAAGATACGAGTACCTGTACAGGGCTTTGGGAAACTGCGAATTCTTGTGTCCTTGTGTCTCGAGCCGTGTCCTCCTATGGCTTAGATTTCTGCTGTGTCCGAGCTCGACGGAGGCTACGTTGGACAGAGATGGGTGTCGCCTGAGTCGGGAGGATGCTGGTCGGCTAGTCGGAGCTTCACGGAGGCAACTGGCTCGTCGGAACTTCGCCGGAGGGAGGAGATGAGGAGCTAGAGGCGTTTGGGTCGGTGGACGGCGGGGTCGGGCTGAGCCTAGGGTGGCTGGGCGGAGCTGCTGGAGGGAGGCCGGAAGTGGGTGGTGGAGTAGGGGAGTAGGAGGCGTCGACTCCGGTGGGGTCCGGAGGCTGCTACGGCGAAGTCAGGCTCTACGGCTGGTCTCGGGCGGCGCTTCGTCGTGAAGAGGGCGGAGGGTTCAGGGCGCTCTGCTGAAGGAGAAGACCACCGGAGCGGCGAGGTGGGTTGGTGCGGGAGGCACGAGGTCTCGGGGATGAAGGCGGAGGGGAAAATCGGGTGGCCGGAGGTGTACAGAGGGGGCGGCGTCCGCGCCGAGCAGAGCAGAGGGGGAACGGCGTCCGCGCGGGTCGGGGGCCGCTCAGTCCGGTGGGAAGCACAGCACGGGTCGGTGGCGCTGCAACCGGAGCAGCCGCGGGGGTGGATGAAGTCGGCCGGGGGTGGTCAGGGAAAGGGGTGGCAGCTGATGACTAGGGTTAGGGTTAGGGATTTGGAATTAGGTAATTAGGGATTTGGTAATTAGGGTTTCTTTTGTTTTTCTTTTTCTTTGTTTGTGAAAAAATTAGGGGAACCTGTATTTATACATGCAGAAATTGGAATAGGGTTAGACCTAGGATTCGGGCTGGGTCAACGGGTCAACGCTCCTCGGGCTGGGCTTCGGCTCTCATGGGGATGTCGGGCGTTGGCACGGATTTAAATTTGATTTAATTTTTAAATTGGTTTCTAGGGCTTTAAAAATCATTTCGGAGTCCAATAAACTCACCGAAAAATGCCATGCGTCCGGTTTTCCGTTTTACACCATAAAATATTATTTCCATAATATTTTAATATGAATTAACCATAATTAAAAATCATTGAATCAACAAGGGCCTAGGTCACGATTCCCGAAAATTCAGATAATTTGGGGAAAAATCCAAATTTAAAATTCTGAAAATTAGGGGGCTTACAATCTACCCAACTTATAAAAATTTTGTCCTCGAAATTAAATTAGGGTAGGGCTCTCTCTCTGTCAAGTCTCACTTGATTACAGTCTAAGAATTTCTCTCAAGTGAGCATTACGGTCTCTACCCAACTTAGAATTTACCCATCTATCATCTAAGGCTATACATCTAATAAAGCTATGCCCCAACTTATTTAATCATGCTATTGAATCCTCAAGTCCTTAACACCAAACATACCACCTATGGTATTCCCTTAATCATATATAAAAGGGTCGTCACAATGCGACTGGCCTGTGGGGTATATCTAGTACTGTCTATATATCAACTTATACTAGGCACGAGGTTTCGTCTTTCCGAAGTAAGGGAAGACGAAGATCAATAATAAAGAGTTCAAGGGCGAGGTAATAGAATAGAAGTATCAGGATCAAGGCGTTTAACAAATTCAAATGGGATTTGTCAAGACAATTGTGGATTGAAATCCTATTATGGTAATCCTTTGTTTGCATGCTCGTATTAGTACAGTTATGTAACTGATACGATATGCTCAGATATATCTAGAGGGCAAGTATACTAGTCAACTATATATCTCAATCCACGTGAAGTAGTCGTGCGAAGAGCGAACCAAAATGTACTAAGGTTGATCAAACCGTAATACACTGATTCTGAATAGACAATTGTATTAGTGTGTCGACCCACTAATACGGATGTCATGAACAAGCTCGATAAAAGAATAAGCTTGCAAAACTAGGCTATATTAGCAGCATAAGTCAAGGTGGTACAACAAATGTAAGAATGCTAGATGATGATGAAAGGGGGTACACTTAATTCAAGTTCTCAAAACAACACAAAATAAGCACAATAACAAAAGGCTCTATAATCTCTACAGTTATCAATTATAAAAACATTCTAGGTTATAAATTATTAGCAAGTTCAAAATTACATAGGTTAGGGCTGGGGTCACGAACCGATAGGCACGAGATAAAACAAATCGATAAACAGATAACTACGACAAATTATGCGCATTAGCTACTCCATGGGTCTGTGCGTCTTCCAAAGTCATCGCTGGAGCTTGTTCACGTTCTTGCAGTTGATTCCTCTGCTGCTGTTGAGCCTGCTGGAAGAGTGTTGCTTGTGGTGCCAGGGGTGGCCTCGGCTGATTCCCTCCTGGGACTGGTGGTCTGACTCCTTCAACTCTCGTTTGCGGTGCTTCCAATGCTGGAGAGGCTGGCGTTGGTGCTGGTGACATTAGCACTTTTTCTCGACATTCGGGGCATTCCTTTAGTGAATGCTGACTGGATCCGCAAGCTAAACATACTTTCCTTTTTCGTCTGCACTCGTCCTCAGTATGGCCTCGCTTGCGACAATATGGACAGACAGGTATTGTCTGTGGAGTTGCTTCTGGTGGCTGGTGTACTTGAGGTCTTTGTGTAGCTTCTTCTTATGGTGCTCCGGCTGGTGCTGATGTGGCTGGTTGTTGAATCATCAATGCTTTCTCTCGATGCTGAAGACAATCCTTGGCTAAGTGTTGACTGTTTCCGCAAATCAAGCATAATCCTAACTTGCGTCTGTATTCTTTTTGAATATGGCCTATCTTGCCACAGTAGTGACAAGTTGGAAGAACTAAGGCTCTTGGTGCTGCTCTCGGTGGTGGATTCATCTGTGGTCGTTTTGCAGCTCTTTCCTGTTGTGCTTGGTCCGGTGCTGATGCATACGGCCGCTTTTGGCTGGACTCTATCCTTGTGTTGCACTCCATGGGACGTGCTGTAGCAAGAACATTCTCGTCTAAGGTAGTTGTAGTGGGGCTGATTAATCTCCGTAGCTCCGAGCTAAATCTGTCGATGAACTTCTCCGCTTGGATTTGCTGGGCTTCTTCCTGAACCTTCTGTTGGGCTTGCATCATCGCATAGAACATGCGAAACATCTGTTGTTCGTCCATAGCCTGCCCTTGTGGAATGGTAGGCGTCGGTGGAGCCAACTGCGTCGATGGTGGAACGTCATCTTCCGGGATTCTCGAGGCATGCTGACTTGCTTGCTGTGATGATGGACCTTCACTAACTGGTGTCACTTCATCTCCGTTGGTTACCACATCATCTCGTGGTGATCTGGCAGGAGTCTCGTTGTTTGTTCGTGAATCCATAACTCTGCAACCAAAATAAACAATAAGAGGCGCACAAGAATCGGCAGGATGCGAGTCAAGAATTTAAATTCGAATCTGATATAGATATCAAGAACGTTTCAAGCAAGTGGATAAGATCCTAGAAACTTATCCTATTCTTATTGCAGGCTTGCTCGGTCTCTAAGTTGAAACCGAACAATTTAGTCGTTGACCTGCATGGGCCACCACAAAAACCATGTCACGCCCCAGTCCCAAAATACCAAGGGACCGGACGCGTGGCAATGGCCAGCAGCACACACCGATGGACAAACCCAATTTAATGGATCCATCGGGGCATGCTTAAGCTGTAATATAAGAATATGTAGGTTCAATGATACAAGTCACAGTCTAAGGTAATCTCATCCACAACAGATAATCACATATCAAATGCAAGAATAATGCAAATAGGAATAACTAACAAATCTCAATAAAAGTGTCTCGGAGAACAATCCGAGAACAAGTCTGATACATCAATGCAATAGACTGGAAATAAAGGAACTGAAAATAGAAATAAATGAGTATCACAAGGCAATACCCAGGAGAAGTCCTCTAGCACAATCTCGTCCTCAGGTGTCGGTATGGCTCCTATATCAGCTCCTGCTAATGCTCCTGTACTGTATAACTCTGGGTGGATCTCCTCTACTAATCCTGGAGATATAATCCGGATCCAGGTCCTCAGGGGACAGCAAGGTACAGAAAATATAAGCCAAAATAAATGCAGTGCAGCAGAGAATGAAATAAATAGGGTAAGCTATAACCATCTATGTGGATTGCAAGAGAGAACATCAAAAGTACTCAGGTTGAAACAACTACAAGCTCTGTGTAGGGGAGCCGGTAGCAGTGATATCATGAGGTGGTCTAGCTCAGCGGGAGACTGAGTAGCCGGCATAATATAGTCAACCTGTAGCCTGCGGGTCTCTCCAGCAATAGATGGAACAATAAGGGAATACTAAAATAACCAGCTAAGTGATATGCAAGATGAGAGCAGCACTAGAACTCAGGCTGAAGCATACTACAAGCTCTGTGTAGGGGAGCCGGTAGCAGCAGTAATAATGAGTAATGGGCCAAGCTCGGGCTTCAGAGTCTTGTGCCTCACGATAATAGGGGGTATATATATATGATCAGCCTGTAGTCTGTGTGTCTCTCCCCACCCAATATAATCACACGTCTCATGTCCATGACACGCACAATCATATCTAATGCACAAGTCATCTAATGTCTAGGGATATAATATCAATGTCAGGTCCTGTATCCTATACAGAATCACCACAAATATCTCGGGAAGATCCTATCTCATGAACAGTGTCAAGTGTCCTGGGTCAAGTGTACTTGGTATGACAAGTACGGGAATATAAAGGGTCACGAATGTCCATCTCTAGATGACAATAAACAACATCGCGTACGGTGTTGGCACCCGACTGATAATCGGACGCTAAGTACGTCACACGGTCCTAGGTCAAACATGCACAGCAATATAATGAATCAAGGAAATGCAACAAGAATTGTAAAGTTGGCAAGGTATACTTGTCCACTGATGCATAACTAAGTCAAGGAAATAAGTAGCAAAGACTGCAGGATTTGGCAAGGTACACTTGCCTGGGGTCCTGGCTCCAACTGTAGCTCTGGTCTCAGTGTGATCTGTAGGTAATACTTCGGTTGCTGAAATAAACATCACCATTAGATTCAAAAAATACCAAATAGCTAAAAACGCCTGTCCTTGAGTCCAATTTGGACACAAGGGCAAAAATGACATTTCTGGGCCAAAGCGGGGTCCACATGTGGGCCGCTTTTGCACCGAAAAGTGTGTCAGGGTCAAAGGTCTCCAAATTCCGCAAACTCAGCGTCTACAAGTCAGGAACAATGATACGAACCCAACGGAACTTCCAGAATTGGATTCCGATGAGCCGATCACAAAATCGCCCGTCGAGCGGGGCCTGTAGGGCCCACGACACGCGATTTTGTCAACGTTCTCAGAATCAAACCAAACTTGGGTCACAGGACCAGCGTATCGCTACGAGTCCGATGGCGCAAGTTTCGTCTCGATCCGACGTGTGTACACAAAGTTAGGGCGTATTCCAGAAAGGTCGGATACGGGGTGTCGTCGGCGGATACGCGTTGATTCCGGTGTGCACGCACATCCAAATCAACTTCCGTGAAATCCTACACGTCCGTATCGACGACGCGCACGTATCTGTGAAGACCGCGTGCGACCAAGTCGTCCCGTTTGGCGGGGCATACTCGATTCCGGGGTGAATTGGGTTGTTGGTTTTCCTGTTTTTGGATCACGGTGTGCGATCACCACCGGACGCGATGCCCCGAGCGGTTTGTCCGGACACCGAGAGGGTCATAAGTCTACGCGATGCAACTGACGGATTTGAAATCAGAGTTACGATGAGGAAGATACGAGTACCTGTACAGGGCTTCGAGAAACTGCGAATTCTCGTGTCCTTGTGTCTCGAGCCGTGTCCTCCTATGGCTTAGATTTCTGCTGTGTCCGAGCTCGACGGAGGCTACGCTGGACAGAGATGGGTGTCGCCTGAGTCGGGAGGATGCTGGTCGGCTAGTCGGAGCTTCACGGAGGCAACTGGCTCGTCGGAACTTCGCCGGAGGGAGAAGATGAGGAGCTGGAGGCGTTTGGGTCGGTGGACGGCGGGGTCGGGCTGAGCCTAGGGTGGCTGGGCGGAGCTGCTGGAGGGAGGCCGGAAGTGGGTGGTGGAGTAGGGGAGTAGGAGGCATCGACTCCGGTGGGGTCCGGAGGCTGCTACGGCGAAGTCAGGCTCTACGGCTGGTCTCGGGCGGCGCTTCGTCGTGAAGAGGGCGGAGGGTTCAGGGCGCTCTGCTGAAGGAGAAGACCACCGGAGCGGCGAGGTGGGTTGGTGCGGGAGGCGCGAGGTCTCGGGGATGAAGGCGGAGGGGAAAATCGGGTGGCCAGAGGTGTACAGAGGGGGCGGCGTCCGCGCCGAGCAGAGCAGAGGGGGAACGGCGTCCGCGCGGGTCGGGGGCCGCTCAGTCCGGTGGGGAGCACAGCGCGGGTCGGTGGCGCTGCAACCGGAGCAGCCGCGGGGGTGGATGAAGTCGGCCGGGGGTGGTCAGGGAAAGGGGTGGCGGCTGATGACTAGGGTTAGGGTTAGGGATTTGGAATTAGGTAATTAGGGATTTGGTAATTAGGGTTTCTTTTGTTTTTCTTTTTCTTTGTTTGTGAAAAAAATTAGGGGAACCTGTATTTATACATGCAGAAATTGGAATAGGGTTAGACCTAGGATTCGGGCTGGGTCAACGGGTCAACGCTCCTCGGGCTGGGCTTCGGCTCTCATGGGGATGTCGGGCGTTGGCACGGATTTAAATTCGGTTTAATTTCTAAATTGGTTTCTAGGGCTTTAAAAATCATTCCGGAGTCCTATAAACTCACCGAAAAATGCCATGCGTCCGGTTTTTCGTTTTACACCATAAAATATTATTTCCATAATATTTTAAGATGAATTAACCGTAATTAAAAATCATTGAATCAACAAGGGCCTAGGTCACGATTCCCGAAAATTCAGATAATTTGGGGAAAAATCCAAATTTAAAATTCTGAAAATCAGGGGGCTTACATTTCCCAAACTCACTTCAATGGCAAACAGCAAGGAAGAAGAAAGGAGGAAAGTAGAAAATTAAGAAGAATAAGAGAGGAGAGAGAAAAGTCACACACACACACACCCCCCCCAATTATGTAGAATCAATAATCGTCCCCCGGGCGTGACTTCGTGCGTGCCTGGATTGCGCAATGCACAAGGCCAAGGTATTTTATATAACGAGCACATATTCAAAGTATGCAGATAGTTGAAACAAAATATTGAAACATGGAAAATTTCTTTTTATTGATAATGAACATCTTTATACAAACTCTTGAACGAGTCGGATAGTTGTTGCATAGGCTTACAAAAGTGGACGCAAAATAAGATAATCGTCCTGCACAATACATCCTTTTACTAAAACTTTAAAGCTATAGACACCTTCGGATGAAGCTATCTCCTTTCCACTGAGCTGTATAAGTTATGTGCACGAGCTCCTGGAACTTCAAAACGCTTCTTTGTAGGCATGATCAAGGCATGCCGGTAGGTGGACTAGATTGTAAAGTTACTTTAGCTTCTTGCAGGATCTCCTTGGTGTGGGGAACCTATTGTAACGAGGGTCAGTACATCGAAATACACTGGTGAAGACGAGCTAACCCAACTATACCAATTAACACGTTATTTATAAGAAGCATGCAGGTTATTATGTGGTCTTTTATCTTACCTTAGTTTATTTACAAGCAAGCATTTGGTATAGAAGTTTAATAAAATAAATATGCCACCGTTCGGTAATTTTTACCTGCCCGTCTAAACCACCTGCACAATACTTACCATGACCTTCCCTGCTATAAAGACATAATTACCTTACACAGTTTAAATATACGGGGGATCACTAGCATGATGCCATAATGGACGAGTTATAGTCATTAAAGAGGATGCTATACAACGAAAGTACACAGTGCACTACAAGCCATCCCGTCTAGTACACGAGACTAACATAAAGTTCTGTCCGGATCAGACCAGCAACCGTCCGCAGGAACTATGACCTTATGCACAAGTAGTCCATGATCAAACGACGTCTAATCGTAGAGAAGAAAAAGCGGGCAGCCTTATATAGTAACATGTTCTGTCATCTGGGTCTGCTGAAATGAAAGGCATATGATATTAAGGCAACACGAGCACGAGACAAGTAATATGGCATGATCTATTTTGCATAGTCTCCCTAATCAGTTTATTACATAGCAAGGTGTATTCTATACATAGCATAATTATAGAAGAAGTATATATTCTAACTAAAATTAAAACATGATGAAAGAATATTCTAAGTGAACTAGCATGCAGCAAGGTAACCGTCCACAAGTTTATTGACAAATAAGAGTAACTCCAAGTCTATTCCTTTTTATTTTGATATCTTTTAATTATTATGGTATCGTTTGATCGGAACAATCAAGAAGGCATGATTTTTAGATGTGAAGACTTGGAAGGAGGATCAACTAAATTGAATTATAGCCACTCACAAGTTGGTTGGAGAGAGGAAAGGAAATATGTGCTTCAAGACTCCGCTCGCACGACGTCTACTATACGATCACCTGCATTGCCACGAACAGATGATCAATACCTCTTCTACTCTTTCCAAGCTCGGAATAAAATATAGTTTAACGAACAAAAGCAATAAAATTCATCAAAACCGTTCAAGAAAATATAAATTCGAAAACCAACACAAAAGCACAAAAGTAACAAGGTAACAACAAAACTTAGGCAAGAAAACTTATAGCGGAGAGGTCCCTTTTGACTTTGTCGCTAAGTCCATCCCTGGGGCACGGTCCACTGAATATGGGAATCGATTCAAAGAAGCAAATCCATAATGAGAAAAATATCTTGATTTAATCTATCTCGATCGAACGATACCGAAAGTATTTCTTAGCCGCGCTCCCCTTAAAGGGGAAATGGGGCACCACACTTCCCAGGACATCACTGTGCCAAAATTATCAACTGTTGTTGTAACAAAATAGAAGTACCTACAAGCAGGCAGGCGACATTCCAACGACTGTACCCGATGGCACCTATCTGGCAATAATCCAAGGATCAGGTGCAAATACCCGAGGAGGATGAGATACCATTTGCTTCATGTTACTCTACTCAGATTGACCCCTCCACCATGCGGGAAAGGAAGCCTAGCACCTCCATCCCGTCAATTTCAACCAGCGCATTGAGAAGAAGATTACTAGGAGAACTAATAGTGGGACCTGCGAAAGAAGTGTTTTAGGGCACCCGCTCGAGGAAGAACTATCAGCTGCCGGGGGTAGCTCTCCCTCAGAACCCCTGGGGGTTACACAAGCTGGGGGTAGTAATCCCCCAGACCTATACAAAAAATTCGGCATTCCGTGGAGATGAGAATTTCTAAGGAACAGATGTTGAAGCCCCTGGGGGTAGCCACCTCCTATGCTGGGGGTAGTACTCCCTTTGAGTCTGAATAGGGCACGACACTACCAGCCTTCCCTGACGACTATTCGTTGCAAGAATCCGAAGCAGAAAGTGCTACGTCTACTGTCCCGTATATCTCTCCTCAAGTAAGAACGACATACATGGCAGGGGATGATTATGAAGTCCCTAGTGATCGGCAGTGCCTCGACGCCCTCGAGGCTATAATGCAGACAATGAGCGAATTAATGCAAGCCTTGACCCAAGCTGTGTTAGACATCAAGGCAAGTGTAGCCTCCCAGCCACCAAGGGCCTCAGGATAAGAAATCTTGGACCTAAACTCATATAATTTGACTTGTTCTGTGACCCAAGTTTTGCCCAATTCGGAGACAGTTAAAAAATTGCACTTTTACGGGCCCCACAATTCGACTTGTCGAGCAAATTTGTGATCAGCTTACCGATATCCAAAACTAAATATACTATTAAGTTCGTATCATCATTTAGAACTTGTTTGACCTATAATATGCTAAGTTTAGAGACCTTTGATTCTGGCACATTTTTTGGTACAAGACGGGCCTACCTATGGACCCTGTGTTTACCAAAAACTGCCATTTTACCCATGTGTCCAAATTGGACGTATGGATATGCTTTTCTGAGTATCTCACTCATTTCAGGACTGTTGGTGATATTTGTGACAGCATCCGGAGACATCTATTCCAGTTCCCTTCTTGTGTTGCTGCTTCTTTGGTGAGTTCGTGTTCGAATCTTCGCTTGGCTTCCAGGCAACTATACCTTGCCTTATTGTACTATTTAAATTCAGTTATTATTATTCATATATTTTGTGCTCTAAATATTTTATAACTGTGTGCTTCTGAGTATGCCTCGGGTGCAGTCGACGAAGTCGTTGACGTTAGGACTTGTATTTGACCTAGTGTCTAGTAGACATACCTAAAGTTGTGGAGTTATCATTATAACTCTGAGGCCTTGTCACGTATTATTTTACGTCACAGATAGAGTTCATGATAGGATACGGGCTTATGCACTTGACTGGCCATCGGTACGAGTAGCACGTGTGATGGTAATTAGCATAGTTGTATTGCTCTAGATAAATTGTATTATAGTTACGAGATATCCACGTAGTACTTGAGACTTGTACATTGGTATTAGACGGGGAGGACGACTAGTAGGCATATGGGACACCCACATCTATATTTATGCAGATACCATGCTCTTTAGAGCATTGGACGTTATGTAGATACCACGCTCTTCATAGTGTTGGACGTTGTGCAGATACCACACTCTTCAGAGTGTTGGACGTTATTATTTATGCAGATACCACGCTCTTCAGAGCATTGGACATTATTATATATGCAGATTGCCTCAAGATGGGGGGTATATATGGCATATACTAGCCAGTCATGATGATTGGTGAATTACGTCAGCATATGTCTAGTCTACACTTACCCATACGCACTAAGTTGTCCTTAAATTGCATTCACTTAGGAGGATGGTTCACCCAAATTACTTTACTCAGTATTTATATTATGGCATATACTTTTTGTATCTTATTACGTCCCTCTAAGGACCTGGTTCCCTTCTAACCTATTTGAGCAGTTTGGAAGAGGCTTGATCTAGTGATGTGTTGGACATCTTTGCAAGTATCATTATATTATTCATCTATTACAGTTATGAGCTACTTCCCATTATGATTCTGCTTTTATAGCCTAGTATTTATAGGCCTATCATTCTTTTGGCCTATTCGAACGGATGAATTATTGGGCTACAGACTAGTGATGCATACCGTTCCTTCCTGAGATTATTTACTCTAATTTGAGATTTAGTTAGTTGTTGCATGTTAGAATTAAATATTAAGCTTGATCACTTGTTCGTGGACATCGTAAGTATACTTCGTCGGGTCCATTAAATTGGAAAGCCCTGCGGAGGCGTACCAGCTGGCCATTGCCACGTGTCTGGTCCCATATATTTTGGGACTGGGGCATGACATAGTTTTAGTGGTGGCCATGTAGGTCAGAGCATATTATTTTTATGTTACTGTACCGATTATTGTTGAATAAGATCTCAATCCATAACCGATTTTAAAAATCTTCTTGTATTTGATTATCGCCCTTGGACTTCAAAATTGTATTCGTTTCTTTTCCATCAATATCGTTATTATTGTTTATCATCTCACTTTATTTCAGAGAGACGGATGTTTGTACTTGGTGGTTACCTCCAGAAGAAGATCGTAGTCCAGACGAAAGAAGGCATGATTAATGTAATACTTTATGAGAAGATGGTTACCCTTAGTAGGGTAGGTTGATAGGTTCTTTTTAGATTCTAGAACTAGTATAGATTGTTAGAAAAAGAATTGGACCTAGTAGTATATTTCTAGAACTGATAAAACCCTACCCTTACTTAAGATAGCAGTGATTTGGGAAGTATTAGAAGCTAGAAAGATTGTTGATCCTAACCCTATAGAATGATTTATAGAAATGCATAGCTAGATGCTAAGAATTAGTTATAGCCCATGATAGCGATACTAGGAACAATATTATGAACTTGAGAAGATAGAATTTTAGGCTATCACCTGGAAGATAATTATCTGATACTAGGAATTCTAGCATATGCTTGGGTGATACCTATTATTATAATTACACTATGGTGACTCAGAGTAATAAATAGCAGAAAGAAGAAAATTAAGGAATATAATTTTAAGGAGAATAAGCTATGATTTGATACGGTATACGGAGGATTTACTTAACAAAATAGTGGATTACATTATATACCATAGAAAATTTGAGCCCAATAGTAGGTATGAACTATTACAAAGATAACACTGGTTGTGATAGTTTAATTAGAAGATTACACTGGGACGATATTAAGGGATGAATACATGACCTAGTTATGTTTAGGCTAAAAGAAAAAAATAAATATATTAAAAGAAGAATTTGGGAATATCATATTAGAGAACTAAACAAAAAATTTGATTATGGATAAAGAAACAATAACATTGAAACTGAGGTATGAAATGGAACATGAATGAGAACAAAATTTGAGTAGAAATTATGAGGAGAAGAGTATTTATATATATAGGGAGAGAAAACACAAAAATGAATTTTTAAGGAGGATTAGTGTTTGTAAATAGAACGAGAGAATTTATTATGAGGTTAAGTTGAGACTAAGACTGGAGAAACTCTCGGTGAATCAATGGGATGATTAAATTGTTATAAATTGAAGTTCTGTAAATTTGTCGAGAACGAATTATGGATAAAGCATAAGGGATATGTGAAAGAAATTTTGACTTAGGGAAATAGAATTTTATGTAGCAGGCCCTAGAAGTTGGACCTATAGTTGCCTTATGACTTTTAGTATCAAACATAATAAAGATTCTATGACTGTGTTATGATAGATAGAATGCTAGATATGTTGTTTGAATAATCTGGTAACTTGGGTATTAATGGTGTAGCTTTTGGAATCAGATTAGATGCACTTGCTTACGGGGTTGCCAATGTTAATTTGACTCAGGGTTTTCACCATTGATAACTTGGGTAGTTAGACTAGTATATGAGATAAAGCAGTAGGATTGAAGGACGAGGGAACTGATAGATGTAATATACTTGTGTTAGATATGGTGAATTATCTCTAATGGACGATAAATTTTATTAAGGTGTAACTGAGTCATAGACAAGGAGTGTTCATGGGATAAACAAAACTAGAAGTAACCTTAGATGCGAGGTGAAGAAGGTAGAATGACAACAAGAAGAGATTCATGATGAGTACCTGACCTTGAACATTTTTTTTAATTAAGAGAAGGATCTAGGAAGGACTGAAATCTTTATCACTCGGTAGTTGTCTAAAAGATCTATACTTTGAAGCTGAAGGTAATGGACCATGATTAGAATAGTTATAGTTGCAAACAAGATTAACATACTGGGAGGATATAAAGGTGTGTAGGAAACAAATGACAAGGAAAAGATATTAGGGTCATGTAACCCAAGAAGGAGTAATTTTGATATGGACTTGAGGAATAATAATGTTAGTATTTATGAATTATAATAATTTTAGAATTTTGAGGATTTAGTGCGAGTGGAAATTGTTGATCAGCCTTTAGGTAACAAGAATTTCGAGAAACTAAACACAGATTTAGGTCACATACGGACTCGTTGGTCATCCTATAAAGGATTACCACAAGACCCTTGGATTATAGATTGACATATATATGTAAGAGAGTGTAAATAGAAGATGGAAGTCTTATAGGTATAATAGTTGAATATTGAAGATTACACATAAACTGCTTAGGGTCAAGGATTAGATTTTTGACTAATAGGTATGAGCTTGTTGGACCAAATCCTTAGTAGTAGATGATTATCTGGAACCTATTTTCAATTTACCCTAGCTGATGGATTTTTATATTTTAGGAATACTATTCTTATTATTATTGGTTATATTTTTATCTATGATATTTAGAATGATTGAATAATAATTATTATATATTTATTGCTATGTAATTGAATAGAGGCTTATGTGGTACATCATTACATATAGTTCTTCCAGGAATTGAATTGAGATGAGCTTCTAGGCTAGTTATGACTGACTAGCTAGATTCGACATGTTGCTTCTAAGAGCAACTATAAGAAGTTAGGTTGCAAAATTTTATTGTGGATACTATAGGTTGATGATATTGTACCTAGAAAATAATGATGAGATATAACTATCTTAGCTTCAGAACAAGAGATTTTGCTACTATGTAGTGACCTTGAGAATTTATTCTTATTGGATTTTAGTACTGAACCCATGCACCCCTTCGGGAGTGAATGTATGACATTATTTTCTTTGTATATAGTGGAAGATTCAAACTGAGATTTTGTTGTGGCACCCTGAGTAACCTAGTCTTATAGGTGGTAATTTTCTAGATGATGATTAATATGATAACAATGATGAGACAAATTCATGGTAGTGAGAAGATTTTTGAGAACCAAATGCCTTAGATGATTAGACTGTACGTATGTGGCAGTTTAAGGTCAAGAGAGTGGAGTATGACTAAGTACCAAGTTGTTGTTATATATATATATATATAGAGAGAGATACGTTGAGTCCGTTGTTGGGAAGATAGATTTTGAATTTTGAGGATAAAATTTTCTAAGGTGGATAGTGTCACTACCACATTTTCCAGATAAGGGCATTTGTGTAATTTTACTATTTTAGATAAGTATGTGTTTACTTAATCTGCTGAGATTTTTAAACTATTTATATATTGTTAGTGATGTTTGGTTTTAGGTAAAACCCTAGAACTCATTAGGGCTAACCCTAATAAGAAACCCTAAATTGTAAACCTAATTCTAGAGAAACCCTAGAATTCAATTTTTAGGTTTGGACCTCAAACCCTAGACTGACTAAACCTTAGTTTATTAGGTTCAACATAACCTAAAATAGGGGGTTTAACCTAAACTATGCATTAGAAACCCTAACTGGTTTTAATATAAAAGGGAACCCTCTCTTCCTTCATGAAGGAAGAAAACCCTAGCCTCCATCAAGAAAGCCATCTCCCCACCCCAAATTCAAAATTACAACCCTAGGTTTCCATTTTTTCTCCTTCAAAGCAAGGAGAGCAAGGAGTTTGGGTCAAGAAGCATTGGAGAAGAAGAACCTCCATTGAAGAAGCCATCTCCCTAGGTAAAACCCTATTTCTATTCTTTTATTTCTGTTTTCTGAGGATTAATGCCCATTAGGAACCCACCCTTGCTGTTAGATTTTGATTTTAGGGATTCTACATGGAGATTTAGGAGAACTAGGGTTTTGGTGTTCTAATGATAGTTTTTCCCTAATTTTTGTGAGCCCTAGTTATGGGAGTATGCATTCTTGCGTGGTTGTATCATATACATATGGTTTTGATTATGATTTTAGGGTTTTACGTTTGGGTTCATGAGTAATATTGTGGGATCTATTTTTCTGCACTTCTTGTGTTCGATGAAATGTCTAGTAGGAACTTACCTATCTAACTTATTCAATTTCTGCATAGTTTGATATATGAATCTATATACATGAATATAATTGTGTTGCTAATAGGTTGTGTGTTGTGTGTGCATGGATGAGGAGAGTCCTGTGCACAGTCTAGGGAGATCTGGGACTGTGCAGTTTGGCCACAGAGTGTGTGTAGCAGTGAGCAAATTGGGGGAAAGGGTATCCCACTGTACAGTCGGGTTTCCCTTGGGTATTCAATGTGTAGCTGTGTATGAGTGAGCATATGTGTTGTGTGCATAGGATTAAGCATCAGGGTGTTAGGGAATAAATTCTCAGGATGTGTATCAGTTAGGTGAAAGTTTATCTGTGTGTTTGTGTCCTTGTTCAGGCTGTATCTGTGAGCTTAGCTATGGGTGTGTAGTCTAAACATTTTCAGCAATTCCTAATGTCAGTGTGTCTCAGCAATTCCCAGGTCCTAATGTATACTGTATAGTGTGTATTCTTGAGTAGCAGTGGGAAGTTTCAGTTTTGTGAATTTCAGTATCAGTGTGAGATTGATACCCTTTGTTACTGATACTCTCACTTAGCCCTGATACTTGGCCTGATATTCTATTTACAAGGTTCTTTATGCAGAATTATTTGAGATACCTGTATGTGTGTGTGTGTGATCACTTAGGGGCCCTGATATTCGGGTCAGTAATTATGTGTGTATGTTTCTCAGAGTGTATGAGTGTTCCAGTACCTGTATAGCTGTTTTGTGAGTTATGTGTAAATTGCAGTGTAGGATTGATGCTGTGTATCAGCTAGCAGTGTGTGTTTTAGTTCAGGATGGGGAGGTGAGATAGGACCTGTGTGCGTGCAGATTGCTGTGCTGTGCTGTGTGCAGATTGTGTGTGTGTGAGCTGTGTATTAGGTGCAGTACCTGAATGTGTAGAACCTATATGTGTCTCAGAACTTGTGTGTTAGGAACTAGTGTCAGTAGTTAGTTTAAATTATGTATATGTGTGTTCAGTGTACTGTGTTAGATAGCTAGGTGAGTGTGTTCTCAGTAAGGGGGAAAAACAGAACTGTGTGTGTGTGTAGTTGTTATGTGTCAGTGAGTTAGTGAAGTGTAGAGGAGAGGAGGGATCTGTGCATTTGGACTGAGAAGTGATTCTCAGTGTCCCTGTGTTAAGGTGTGTGAGCAGTCATTTAGTAAGGGAATTAAGTTATGAGTTAACCTGTGTTAAGGGTTTAAGAGAGGACAGTTCAGTATCTGTGTATCTGTGTGAGTTTTACCTGCATTAGAGTGTCAGTTAGGATTTTGTGTGTGCAGTGTATTGGGAGTGGAGATCAGTTAGAGAGTGTGGGTAAGTAAATAGGATGTATGGGTTCAATGTAAGGTAAAGGTATTAGATGTGGGAAAATACACTAGTACAAGAGTATCAGTTAGCAGTTAGGAAATAATATGGGGTATTGGTGTGGGTTAATATGTAGAGTTGAGTATAGGTATTAAAGTATTAAAACTAAGATAATATTAGATGATAGATTAACTATTATATATATATTGTATCACTTAGCATTAGCTAAGTTATACTTGTAATCACACTAGAAACTAGATTTGAACCCAGATTGAGGAGTTATGAGTACACCCTAGTGTTTATAACTAGGGATGACAATTAGCTAGTGTTAGACTAGTATTGACCAGTAGGCTTTAGAATTGACCTAGAGGCCTCGTGTTTAATTAGTTAAACATGTTTATTCTTTTATTTCAATATTTTGACATTGATATTCCATAAATAGGTCATTTTGATCTCTCCTTGGATATTGATCCTCACGCTTTGCTCAGGACCACAGGCGAGTACATTCTCTGACAGTTTTCATTGTTGATTATTTCTATAATGCAGTTGTATTACATACTTGATTCCGACACTATGGATACACGGGTTAGCACCCTAGATCCCCATCATGAGGAGTCATGATTGGAATCCATCGTGCTAGCTGGGGGATGAAGAACTATTAGTAGATTATGTGATCATATCCAAATCCTTTACATGCATCATAGCTCACCCCACTTCTCACGTTGGGTGTGGCCTGACCATCTTACATGCATCATAGCTGTTATATATGATTAACCTGACCACTACATGCATCATAGCTAACCATATGGTTAGCCTGACCTACAAGAATCATAGTTAATCATATATAACCAGCCTGATCAAGTCCCAAGCCGATCACATAATAAACTGATAATTCAAACACTTAGCTAGATGTCTATTTTATTCAGATTCACTTGTTCTAGCATTCACTGTCTATTGTTCATTGCTAGATGCTCTATTGCCTATTTCCATTTCTTCAGTACTTTATATTTCTAGCATTTATTTCCATCTTGTATTTCTTACACTGTTTATAGTCTTTGTCAATTTAATGAAACTGCTGTTAGTGCTTGTGCTTCGCTCCAATCCTGACTGGATAATATTTTTCAGAGGACCTGGAGGATCTTTGCCCCACTCATTACGGCCCAGGATTAGAGGGTGATTTCACTCCAGAAACCCCAGAGGAGTTGCTTAGCCTAGAGGAGAATTTACCTGGCTGTTCTTAGATTATTTTTCTGTATTTATTGTTCTAGACTGAGACTGAGTTGTATTTATTATTCTGTGATTTTGTGAGGTCATCTAGACCCAAGATTTGAGTTGGACTTATTATGGTTGGTTTATATTAGAACTCTTTTCTATTCTTATCGTGCCATTATTTTCTATTAACTTGTGATTGAGTATATCATAGAACTGTGGATTATTTATTTGTCCTCCGTGCGGAGTTGAGACTATTGACAGGATATATTATATATTGAGACCTAGACAGCGTTCTACCGCCGATGCTGCGGCGTAGGCTGGACGTACCCACGACTCATGCCCAAATTCCGGGTGCGGGTCGTGACAGATAGATTGTAAACCCTCTGACCCAAAATCTAGGATTAGAGATTAATTTAGAATTATTCTGGAATAATTATTGGAGTTATAATTTACCTCTTTGATTTTTGATTTAATTTTTACACCTTACCGTTGTTTAAATATCTAGAGCACTACACTAGATTTTGCCTTCCAACAAAATTTACACCCTTGACTTAGGCAAGCCAATCTTCAATCCTGACCTTTGTGTCACTCATAATTATACTCTCTTGTACCTTATTTTAATAAAACAACATTCATTACAGTTATCTGAATTCAATCCTAGACTTTGCACGTATGTCCCTAACAATCAAAATTGGAGACAAAACTTCTACATGTTTCTTGTAACCCAATATATGACGATAATCTATTCCGAGTCTACTACATTCATGATACTTGTGTCACCCCAAATTGAGATCCCATGTACTTTAAATTTATTAAAGAACATCAATTACACCATTTATATTTATTTTGGGGTAACATACTCAACCTAACCTAAAATAAGACCAAACATCAACCCAAATCCACACTTGTAACGACCCATTTCATTCAAGCGGATAGCCGATTCAAATGGCACAAGTGCAATTACCTGACCTGCTTTGCTCAGTGAGAAGACTCGTTTGAGACAAAGGATTCTAGGCTTGGCCCTTCAGGAGTTCAGACTTAGACTTTCAAAGGCTCGTTCGGAGTATCGCTCGACCAAGATAAATCATCGCTAAGGTGGGTGGCTACAATGAACTTGTCTTTGCTTAGCCAGCAGACTTAAGATATGAATGATACATGCTAGTCGCTAGGTGAATCACCCCCTGCATGCTAATAAAGAATACAATGCACCTAGCTAAGAAAATAATCCCATATTATATTGCTTGTGTTAGAACATAGAAATAAATTTTGCTTATAACTTGGACTCCCTCATGCTAACTTTGCTTCATGCAAGTAGACCCTGTTATGCCTCAAGTAGATCATTTTGGACCCTTCGTAATGCATTGTTTCACTTGTTTACACTGCACGCCTTATATTTTATGTCGCTCGATATGTCCCTGTATGGTTACACTCCTCGCACTACCCCTTAGACCATATCAACGTAAATGCTTATATTTTACAAAAATGCATGCTTGCCTTCTTACGTTGTAACTTGTACTCATTGCCTCATTTTATTGCTTGTCACATAATTCATGCTACGACCCCGATAACACTAACTTGTCTTGCATTCATCTAAGTTCCCCAGAAGACTATTGAATAGTCATTCCGTGCAAGAATGAACCTGAAAGTATTCGAGACCATTAGGTCACCAAGGCAATTTTTGAACTAGGGGATTTGTACCATGTAAATAATCCAAGAATCATAGCTCGTGGAGAATACCATCCCGTATTGAATTAAATGGCTTGGGGAGTCAATATATATTGTAAACAATACTGCCTTGAACTTGTTCCTGTACCTGACCAGAGGCCTGAAAGATTATAGACATGCATGGTCACGGACAACTTGGTGCAAGAAAGATTTTTGGATCTCGTTCCGCAAACGGTCTCCGAGACACCAGGGCCGATCCGACCGGTCAGAGCCTCCAGACTGTAGTTGCCTGCGTTGGACAGGATGTGTGTAATGCTCCTTGTACCTCTTGTACACCATTCTGCCCTAAGACTATACCGTTCTCTATGGCATCGTGCCAGTGACCTCCTGTTCATATAGATAAGTCATCCTCGCTTAACGGTAATTCGCGTGCGAGTCATTGCATCGCATCCAGAAATTGGAACCACCTGAACGATTATGAGTATAAGACACCTATAGATAATTTGAACAACATGAGCAATTTATTATAACACACCTGAGTAATCCGTGTAACTCGTTCACCTAAAATAGAACCTCGCTCATAACACTTGTGTTTGCTTATGCAATTGCCCCTGGATTTTATTATATATGCTCGTGCTTAGTTTAACTTGGTTTACGTTGGACAGAAAAGGATGGATGGTAAGTTGGTAAGTCTCGTCGTATTCCTTTATATCGCATGATGCACTGCCATATGAGTTAGGCTTTTCAGTATGCCATAAAATAGATCCTAAGGCAAGACTAGAAAGATAACTTAATAGATGGTGCACGAAACCTATATAACGTGTTTGGATTTGTTGAGCGGACAAGAAGACTCTCCACCAGTGCATTCATGTACTGATAACCCACCAGATTGCTTGCAGGATACGGGAGAACCTCGTTCGGTACAAAAAACCCTTTCATGCAAGCTAAAGCATGAAGTTTGCTATGGAGCCTTGGAGTATTGCATCCGGAGCTGAAGCGCATATACAAGACATAATGTTGGAACATCGCCTATGTATCATTCCATAAATGTAGCCACTTGGCACGCTTTTACTGTTTCGAGAGAGAGGGCTTGAGTGACTTGTAATCTCGGCCTAGCGCCGCTTGTAACACTTGTTCAATATCAATAAAGAGCTTGTTTTACTTCTATACTTGTGTTATTCAATGCTTCCGCTATTGATGACTCTGTGAACTTGTTATCAATCGCCTGTTCATTTCTTATTTTGCTGCATTTGGACTATCTGTACGACTCTGTGGCTTAGATATTTTACCACCTGTTTGGATCATGACCTTGCACGGACGCAGCTTATGCTCGTGCGGCATCATGTACAGATAGGAAAGATTATCTCGCGGGAGCGCTGTCACGGTGATTCGCGCCTAGTGGGGATGACCGATTACCTGTGGGAGCTCAGGGCGTGACATTTTGGTATCAGAGCATGGCTTTACGCCTTTGGACTTTGTATCGATTTTCTCAGTTTTGAAAGCTCATTCATAGTTTATGTGCATACACTCTCTCGTTGACCCGATTGGGATATTCCATTCAATAAGTCTAGATAATTTCAAAAGTTGTATGTAAATGATATGACTGCTTGTTCTGGATAGTTATGCGATAATCCTTGTTCCGACCTGTATTAGACTTTGTGAGAATAGACCCGTGCTAGAATTTGCAAGTTATGTGCAAATCCAAATGCCTATACATGATTACCCAACCGATTAGTGTGCAAGATAGAATATTGTTCGGATGGTTAGCTATTCATATAGCCTTTCGGCTAAGTTGTGTTGAGTATCGTGCGCCAAAACTCTTTTGGTGTAAGCTAGTTACAAGCGAGATTGGGATATCAGTCAGATAAGGATAAGTCAGACTTGGAATGACAATCGATAGAAACCTTATCAGTTTATCGCTAAGGCGAATATTGAGAATCGTGCTTGGATTTTAGAAAATATATCGGACGATATTTTATGTCGGAAGATACAAATCGAATATGGTTTACTTGGATGACTATCAATAGGATATATACGAGACTAAGATATATCAGGTGATGCTTAAGTATCATGCAGGAATTCTAAGGAATGACTTGGTGAATATGCTAGTGATTGATGTGAACACCGATTGAGGATTTATTTGGGTGACTCAATTCCTGAGTGGTGTATGGATCATTTTGGAAAATATTTAAACGAATTTATAGGTCTCGTACGATAGTTAGATTAAATAAATTGAGAATATCTTGAACAAATGATAAGTCTTATATCAAATTAGGATTTAAGAAAATAAAATTGATATCTTGGTCAAGAAAACTTCTTAGAAACTTTGAGGATCGTGCGAACGATTTCAGATTGAATCAAACGGATAGTGTCACGCCTCGATCTCCCGCAGGCTATTTCGGCCGTTCCCGCTAGGCGAGAATCACCCTCGCCAGCGCTCCCGCGGAACGATCGCTTGACCCATCCGGGCGTGATGCCGCACGAGCGTGAGCCACGCCCGTGCAAGGCCATGGTTCATTGGCTGGCGGTAAGAGTTCTAAGCCACAGAGTCGTACAGATTGTCCGAGTGCAGCGGAGTTTAGGAACGCATAGCGATTCGATAACAGGTTCACTGAGTCAACAAATATAGCGGAAGCATTGAAACACAAGTTAAAGTAAAGCAAGCTCTTTATTGATATAAGCATGTGTTACAGGCGGCGTATAGCCGAGATTACAATTCGCTCAAGCCTCTCTCTCTGAAACAGTAAAAGCGTACCAAGTGGCTACAATTGTGGAATGATTGTACAGGCAATTTTCAGACAACGCTCTAACATTATGTCTTGTATATGTGCTTCAGTCCCGGATGCACCGTTGCAAGGCTTCAGAGGAAACTTCTGGCCTTAGCACGCACGTTGGAGACATCCGCACCGAACGAGGTTCTCCCGCACCCTA
Organism: Iris macrosiphon; assembly: GCA_036927795.1. Classification (NCBI taxonomy): domain Eukaryota; kingdom Viridiplantae; phylum Streptophyta; class Magnoliopsida; order Asparagales; family Iridaceae; genus Iris; species Iris macrosiphon. The sequence goes on along the minus strand of JAYESA010000001.1, from coordinate 2,527,295 downwards.
CATACAAACTGGTGGATTATCATTACATTGAATGCACTGGTGGGGAAGCTACTCGCCCGCTCGACAAATCCAAACACGTAATACAGGTTCCGTGCACAACAATTAAGTTATCTTTCTAGTTAACTTAGGATTAGTTTTATGCAAATATTGAATAGCCTAACATGTCGGGCAGTGCGTCGTGCGATGTCAGAGGAAACACGGCGAGACTTACCAACTTACCATCTCCTTTCCTGTCCAAGGCAAACATTGTTAATTTAAGCAGGGGCATGTATAAACATTCAGGAGGCATAACATATGCAAACAAGAGTATCTATTTCAAGATCGTTCAGGTGTTTAGTTGTTCTTGATGCTATACAATGCCTCGCACGCGGATAGCCGCTAAGCGAGGATGACCTGTTTATCTTTCATTTACAAGCAAGCATGCAACAAGTTAAGTACAAGGCGATCATTGGCGTATGCCATATGGACGGTATAGTCTAGACGAGATGGTTTGCAACAAGGAACAAGAGGTGCTGCAAGCTATTCCGACGAACAAGAGACTATTTAGTCTAGACGAGAATGCTTTGCAACAAAGTACAAGAGGCGCTGCAAGCCATTCCGCCGAACAAGAGACTAAGAACAATTGGTCTCGCCCAGACTGGGTCGATGCCAGTGCCCCAGCATCGCCCGCGAGACCGTTTCCCTGTGCACTGGTTGTCCATGATCGAACGGGGCCTTGGTTGGGGCAACAAGAGTACAAGACAAGAGTACAAGACAAGAGGCAAGCTGTTGAGGCAACAATAGTACAAGACAAGATGCATTGCCTGTTTCGTTGTTCAGTGACTATCTTTTGCCTTGATGCAATTCTTCTGGGGCGAAGATTGCCTTGGTGACCTAGCGGTCCCGAATACTTGCAGGTTCGTTCAGGCACGGAATGACTACGTAGTTGTCTCCCGGGGTTTAGATGAAAATACGGTAACAATCAAGCAGACAAGCATGCGTTCTAAGGAACATAATCAGCACGTTTGCTCGGGCCCGAAGGTAGTCCGAGAGATGAAACCGTTAAGGGACTTAGCATGCGAGGGTCTGAACATATAAGCAGTATTTCATTTCCATGTTCTAGCAAGCAATATGAGTTGGGATTATTCTCTTAGCTAGGTGCGTTAGATTTATTAGCATGCAGGGGGTGAATCACCTAGCGACTAGCATGAATATCCCAGATTTTTATATGTGCTGGCTAAGCAAAGACAAGTTCACCGTAGCCACCCACTTTAGCGATGATTCGCCTCGGTAGAGCGATACGCCTGAGCGAGCCTCTGAAATCCTAAGACGGATTCCTATAGGGACAAGTCTGGATATCCTTTGCTTCTCATTTGAGGCAAAGCAGGTCGGGACAGCTGCACGATTGCCGTTTGAGACGGCAGTCCGCTTGAGCGGAACGGGGTATTACATCCTACCCAACTTAGAAAAGTCTCGTCCTCGAGACTTACTAAGGACAAGCAGTAATCTAGGGTTGAGGCAATCCTAGACAAGTCCTTTGTACTTGTTCATTTGAATATTCACTTGCACAAGCTTCGAAATCAGCATATCGCTTAGACTGGATCGTGCGCACTTTCGAAGTGCACTTCTAGCGTGAACACGTCAACCAGCTTAGTGATAGCGAAGTCTTAGCACTCGAGTTTCACCGTTTCTTAAGTCTTGGATGGTGCACTAGTTCAAGGCATCCCTCGAATAGATGCATTCAACCAAACTTAGGGTTAGTGAAAATCGGACAAGCTACTAGCGATACTCTCAAGGGTTCACACAGGTTGGCACAAAGGCCACTCGCAGCATACAACCAGATAAGCAATCATATCAATCAAAACGCATTTTGAAAGTATTTAGACTTATTATTGGAATATCCCATCGAGGCATTGAGAGAGAGCGTGCACATAACCCACGAACGAGCTTTCGAAACAAAGATATCGAATCGAAGTCCAAAGGCGTAGAAGCCAGGCTCTGATACCAACATGTCACGCCCCGATCTCCCGCAGGCTATTTTGGCCGTTCCCGTTAGGCGGGAATCACCCTTGCCAGCGCTCCCGCGGAACGATCGCTTGACCCATCCGGGCGTGATGCCGCACGAGCGTGAGCCACGCCCATGCAAGGCCATGGTTCACTGGCTGGCGGTAAGAGTTCTAAGCCACAGAGTCGCACAGATTGTCCGAGTGCAGTGGAGTTTAGGAATGCATAGCGATTCGATAACAGGTTCACTGAGTCGACAAATATAGCGGAAGCATTGAAACACAAGTTGAAGTAAAGCAAGCTCTTTATTGATATAAGCATGTGTTACAGGCGACGTATAGCCGAGATTACAAGTCGCTCAAGCCTCTCTCTCTGAAATAGAAAAAGCGTGCCAAGTGGCTACAATTATGGAATGATTGTATAGGCGATGTTCAGACGACGCTCCAATATTATATCTTGTATATGTGCTTCAGTCCCGGACGCACCGTTGCAAGTCTTCAGAGGAAACTCCTGGCCTTAGCACGCACGTTGGAGGCATCCACACCAAACGAGGTTCTCCCGCACCGTGCAAACAAACTGGTAGATTATCAGTACATTGAATGCACTGGTGGGGAAGCTACTCGCCCGCTCGACAAATCGAAACACGTAATACAGGTTTCGTGCACAACTATTAAGTTATCTTTCTAGTTGCCTTAGGATTAGTTTCATGCAAACATTGAATAGCCTAACGTATCGGGCAGTGCGCCATGCGATGTCAGAGGAAACACGGCGAGACTTACCAACTTACCATCCCCTTCCCTGTCCAAGGCAAACATTGTTAATTTAAGCAGGGGCATGTATAAACATTCAGGAGGCATAGCATATGCAAACAAGAGTATCTATTTCAAGATCGTTCAGGTGTTTAGTTGTTCTTGATGCTATACAATGCCTCGCACGCGGATAGCCGCTAAGCAAGGATGATCTGTTTATCTTTCATTTACAAGCAAGGATGCAACAAGTTAAGTACAAGGCGATCACTGGCGTATGCCATATGGATGGTATAGTCTAGACGAGATGGTTTGCAACAAGGAACAAGAGGCGCTGCAAGCCATTCCGACGAACAAGAGACTATTTAGTCTAGACGAGAATGCTTTGCAACAAAGTAAAAGAGGCGCTACAAGCCATTCCACCGAACAAGAGACTAAGAATAATTGGTCTCGCCCGGACCGGGTCGATGCCAGTGCCCCAGCATCGCCCGCGAGACCGTTTCCCTGTGCACTGGTTGTCCATGATCGAACGGGGCCTTGGTTGGGGCAACAAGAGTACAAGACAAGAGTACAAGACAAGAGGCAAGCTGTTGAGGCAACAATAGTACAAGACAAGATGCATTGCCTGTTTCGTTGTTCAATGACTATCTTTTGCCTTGATGCAATTCTCCTGGGGCGGAGATTGCCTTGGTGACCTAGCGGTCCCGAATACTTGCAGGTTCGTTCAGGCACGGAACGACTACGTAGTAGTCTCCCGGGGTTTGGATGAAAATACGGTAACAATCAAGCAGACAAGCATGCGTTCTAAGGAACATAATCAGCACGTTTGCTCGGGCCCGAAGGTAGTCCGAGAGATGAAACCGTTAAGGGACTTAGCATGCGAGGGTCTGAACATATAAGCAGTATTTCATTTCCATGTTCTAGCAAGCAATATGAGTTGGGATTATTTCCTTAGCTAGGTGCGTTGGATTTATTAGCATACAGGGGGTGAATCACCTAGCGACTAGCATGAATATTCCAGATTTTTATGTGTACTGGCTAAGAAAAGACAAGTTCACCGTAGCCACCCACCTTAGCGATGATTCACGTCGGTAGAGCGATACGCCTGAGCGAGCCTCTGAAAGCCTAAGACGAATTCTTGTAGGGACAAGTCTGGATATCCTTTGCTTCTCATTTGAGGCAAAGCAGTCCGGGACAGCTGTACGATTGCCGTTTGAGACGGCAGTCCGCTTGAGCGGAACGGGGTGTTACAGATAGAAGCTTGAATATAATATCGCTCGAATCGAAGTTAGCCCGAGGATGATTATTTTGGTTCGATGAAAGTGGTAAGCGATAACGGATTTGACCTGGAGTTTGGAAGAACAATCTTGAATCTAGTTAGAAAAGATAACCTTCGAAATCAGTCCCGACCAAGAACGATTATCTTACGGGAGCGCAGACGTAGTAATTCACGTACTACGGGGATAATCGAACTTACAGAACATATTCGGTGATTATTCCAAATGAACTCGATGAATGAAACGTATCAAAAGTGGATAGACTTTGGCTTGAATATTTGAAACTTAGATTATTGTGCTGTAGGCAAGTGATGCTTACTGGGACGTGACACACAACCTCTTCCCTCATCATAAAACTATGCAGGAAGGCACCCAACCCCCTGTTCATTCATCTTCATAGGCCAAGCGATCACTAAAGGAAGATCCAGCGTCATCTACCATGCCTGAACCTCTGGTCGTTCACCTTCATAGGCCAAGCCGATCACCAAAGGAAAATTTGGCACCATCTACTATACCCGAATCGCTTGTTGTTTGCCTTAATAGGCCGAGTCGACCGCCGAAGGATGCTCCGTTACCTCTTACCGCGTCTGAGCCTCTTGTAGTAAAGCTGTGCAGAAAACCTCCAAAGTCATCGTTCGCACTGGGGTAGATCACGGGAAGGACGAGATAGAGGAGTACATAGTTGCTCATACAAACGTCCCTTCCTGGACGATGTAATTCCTGGAGAAAAGATACCCTACTTTATGAATAAAGGGTTATCTTTGAACTATTATGTGTCACGCCCCGATTTCGTGGAATCGATAGTCGTTCCCCGGGCGTGACCGTCGTGCGGGCCTAGGTTGCACACCGCACAAGGCTTAAGTATTTGCATAGCGAGCACATATTCAGAGTACGCAGAGATTTTGAATCACAACTTGTAACATGGAAAAGTTCTCTTTATTAATAATGAACATCTATTACAAACTCTTGAATCAGTCATAAGAATTGACGTACGGGCTTACAAAATATTGACACAAAATGAGATAGTTGTCCTGTACATTACATCCCTTTACTAAACTTTAAAATATAAGACCTCCTGGTGGAATGATAGCTTTTCCATGGAGCTGCATTAAGTTCCTGAGTAGCTACCTCCTTGCTTCAAAAGATGGCACGCTCAGAACACGCCAACAGCTGGACTGGATTGGGGATTGACTTCTGCTCCTCGCTCCGCTCTCCTTAGTGCGGGGAACCTCTTTCAACGAGGGTCGGTACATCGAAACGTACTGGTAAAGGCAAGCTAACCCAACTATACCAATTAATACGTTGTTTAGATGAAGCATGCATATTATTTATGGTCTTTCTATCTTGCCTTAGTTCATTTTACAAGCAGCAGTATGTATATAAACTACTAAAATGAACTTGCCAACGTTCGGTGACTTTTACCTGCCCATCTGAACCACCTGCACAATACTTACCATGTCCTTCCCTGCCACGAAGATACGAGTTAGTTTGCACAGGTTTAAATATACATGGTGATCACTGGCTTGATGCCATAATGGACGAGTTATAGTCTTGGGTGATAGTGGTATGCAATGCTAGGATCTCAAGGCGAAGCATGCCAACCCACCCGCTCGAGAGACTAACTTGGAGTTCCACCCGGATCGGATCGGTGTCGGTGCCCCAGCAACCGTCCGCAGGAACCATTGACCTTGTGCACAAGTTGTCCGTGACCAAACGGTATGTTTACTAAGTTAATAAGTCACGCAGTTGAGGCAACACGAGTACAAGACAAGTAGGATTGCATGATTCATTTTGCATAACCTCCCTGAACAATTATTCGCATACAAGATGTGTTCTATACTTAGCACAATTGATAGAAGAAGTATGCATTCTAACTAAAATTGAAACATGTATAGAATATTCTAAACGAATTTAGCATGCATTAGGTAACCATTTACAAGTAATTATAATCCAAGTTTATTCCTTTTTTATCTTGACATCTTTTAGTTATTACTTGGTATCGTCTGATCGGGCAAATAAGAATGCAAGATTTTTAGGTGTGAAGACTTGGAAGAAGGGCCAACTGAATTGAATATAAGCCACTCACTTAGTAGGTTGGAAGAGAGAAGGAAAGAGGTGCTTCAGACTCCGCTCGAGCACCGCCTACTGTCCGTTCACCTGTATTGCCATGAACAGCTGATCAATACCTCTTCCACTCTTTCCATTATCGAAATTAAAGTACAGTTCAACGAACGAAAATAATGAAATCCATCGAAACAGTTCAAGAAAATGCAAACAAATCTGAAAACCAACTCAAGACACGAAGGCAACAAGCGACAGCGAAAAGTAGGCAACAAAAGATGCAGCGGAGAGGTCCCTCCTGACTCTGCCGCTAAGTCGATCCTAGGGGCATGGTCCACTGAATTTGGGAATCAATTCCAAAGAAGCAAATCCATAACGAGGATGAGTTCCTGATTCAATCTATCCCGATCGAACGATATTGTCTTGTATTTCTTAGCCGCACTCCCCGAATAAGGGGAACGAGGCACCACATCCTACCCAACTAATTAAAAGTTTTACCCTCGAAACTTAGAAATAGAACCTACTACTAGGGAACATTATGTTGAGGGTGGCGATGAGACGAGCGCGGATACTCGTTTATCTCATGGTATGATTTATCTCATACTAAGCATAACCCAAGATTTATGCGACACTTATCGACCGTGTGCCCCGATCGACTGCAGAAGTGGCATAGTCTATCAGAATTTTCTCTTTGCTTACCGCCATCGTTTGGGCGCTTTGTAGCGTTGTTTTCTTTTTCGTTACTATGGCATTTATGATTGGAGGTATGCACAGCGCCGGTAGGAACATGAGGATACTGCGGTTCAAGAGATAGAGCGTGATTCATGACTCCCTGCATAGTCTCGTACCGATGAACTACTACGTGCGCATGGATGGCAGGGCGCAGACCTCCTTCAAACCTTCTAGCTCGACTCGCTGCATCAGGTAAATAGGAGCTTGCAAATTTGGAGAATCGGTTGAATTCGGCTGAATACTGCTTAACTGTCATGCTTCCTTGGCGTAATTGCATAAACTCGTTCTTCTTCTGATGACGTACTGGAGGGAGTATGAACTCCTCTTCAAACACAGCATGAAAAGTTGCCCACGTGATCCTCCTCTCTATGGTCAACTTGAAGAGATCGTCGATGCACGTCCCACCAATCGTGCGTGTTAAGACGGAGCTGCAGTTGAGCGCATGCGATGTGCTTTTCTTCAGGGACCTCCAGCAGGGAGAAATTGTCTTCAAGTTCGGCCAACCAATCTAGAGCCACGATTGGGTCCTCAGTCCCGTTGAATGGTGTATTGCAGACTTTCTTGAAATCACCAAAGTCGAAGGCAGTCATATCCTTCTTCCTTGGTGTCTGAGGAGTTTCGACTTCAAGTGCAGGTTGCTCCACCGGTGTCGCCGCTGTTGCCGCGGAATGGTTGGAGGCCAAGGTCTGAACAATCTGCTGCAGGATATCTACCTGCTTCTGTTGGACTAAGAATCGGACTTTTATATTGTCTTGAAATTGGAGTTGCCTCTCCTCCACTCGCTTCTCGGCCAGTTCATAGCGAGCCTCATCCCTTTGTTGGTTTGCCTCCAACATCGACATCATTTGCTGGATGGGATCGATACGAGACATGGCTCGCTAGCTTCGTAAACTTTCCAAAGTTCCCGAACTATTTTTTTGTGTTTGTGTCTCACTCGGTGCTAGCGCTGAGGATTGCGCTGGTGCCATTCCTTCAAAAGAAGGTAAATTATATTAGAATCATAATGTATTATGGACTCATTGCATGAACGTATCTCATTTTGGCCTAACGAGTTCAAGAGTTCGTATAGGGATTTAATCGTTTTAAAGGAACTTTTCCAGCACGAGGTCAAAGGAACTTGAAGCTGTGCTCTGATACCAACATATCACACCCCGATTTCGTGGAATCGATAGTCATCCCCCGGGCGTGACCGCCGTGTGGGCCTAGGTTGCGCACCGCACAAGGCTTAAGTATTTGCATAGCAAGCACATATTCAGAGTACGCAGAGAAATTGAATAACAAGTTGTAACATGGAAAAGTTCTCTTTATTAATAATGAACATCTATTACAAACTCTTGAACGAGTCATAAGGATTGTCGTACGGGCATACAAAATATTGACACAAAATGAGATAGTTGTCCTGTACATTACATCCCTTTACTAAACTTCAAAATATAAGACCTCCTGGTGGAATGATGACCTTTCCACGGAGCTGTATTAAGTTCCTGAGTAGATAGCTCCTTGCTTCAAAAGATGGCACGCTCAGGACGCGCCTACAGCTGGACTGGATCAGGGATTAACTTCTACTCCTCGCTCGCCTCTCCTTAGTGCGGGGAACCTGTTTCAACGAGGGTCAGTACATCGAAACGTACTGGTGAAAGCAAGCTAACCCAACTATACCAATCAACACATTGTTTAGATGAAGCATGCATATTATTTGTGGTCTTTCTATCTTGCCTTAGTTTATTTTACAAGCAGCAGTATGTATATAAACTACTGAAATGAACTTGCCACCGTTCGGTGACTTTTACCTGTCCGTCTGAACTACCTACACAATACTTACCATGTCCTTCCCTGCCACAAAGATACGAGTTACTTTGCACAGGTTTAAATATACATGGTGATCACTAGCTTGATGCCATAATGGACTAGTTATAGTCTTGGGTGAGAGTGGTATGCAACCCTAGGATCTCGAGGTGAAGCATGCCAACCCACCCGCTCGAGAGACTAACTTGGAGTTTCGCCCGGATCGGTTCGGTGCCAGTGCCCCAGCGACCGTCCGCAGGAACCATTGACCTTGTGCACAAGTTGTCCGTGATCAAATGGTATGTTTACTAAGTTAACAATTCACGCAGTTGAGGCAACACAAGTACAAGACAAATAGGATTGCATGATTCATTTTGCATAGCCTCCCTGAATAATTATTCGCATACAAGGTGTGTTCTATACTTAGCACAATTTATAGAAGAAGTATGCATTCTAACTAAATTTGAAACATGTATAGAATATTCTAAACGAATTTAGCATGCAATAGGTAACTATTTACAAGCAATTATAATCCAAGTCAATTCCCTTTTTATCTTGACATCTTTTAGTTATTACTTGGTATCGTCTGATCGGGCAAACAAGAATGCAAGATTTTTAGGTGTGAAGACTTGGAAGAAGGGCCAACTGAATCGAATATAAGCCACTCACTTAGTAGGTTGGAAGAAAGAAGGAAAGAGGTGCTTCAGACTCCGCTCGAGCACCGCCTACTATCCGTTCACCTGCATTGCCACGAACAGCTAATCTATACCTCTTCCACTCTTCCCATTAACGAAATTGTAGTGCAGTTCAACGAACGAAAATAATGAAATCCATCAAAACCGTTCAAGAAAATGCAAACAAATCCGAAAACCAACTCAAGGCACGAAGGCAACAAGCGACAGCGAAAACTAGGCAACAAAAGATGCAGCGGAGAGGTCCCTCCTGACTCTGCCGCGAAGTCGATCCTGGGGGCATGGTCCACTGAATATGGAAATCGATTCCGAAGAAGCAAATCCATAACGAGGATGAGTTCCTGATTCAATCTATCCCGATCGAACGATACCGTCTTGTATTTCTTAGCCACACTCCCCGAATAAGGGGAATGGGGTACCATATTATGAAGTTTCACACATAAGCACACTGTACTCAATGGCGCACGGTCTGGGTTTGCACCTGCAGACACAATTGACTACCACCCATGCTGTAAACCGACTTCTCCCCAACTAAAACTCTTATGTTCTAGTCCCAACCAGGAAGAGGAGAGACAGACTCATCATCTTCGGCAAAGTAGAAGGTCTTCGATCCTTCGTCCCCTAAGAACTAGATTTAGAGCCCGATACCGGCAAAATGTCACTCCACCGGTATAGCTCTTAAGCCAAACACCTTATCCAGAAGATAGGGTACGATCTGAAGGCCACTAAGGACTTAAACTATGGCAAAGGCCGAAGGCTACCTCTGCGTCTACCTGCTCCTGCAGGCAAATCCGAGAAATACTATCATAAGACCAAGAAAGGCTTAGGGTATGAAATGCCTCCCACAACCCTGAGGTTTTAGATGAAGGAGATGAGGTGCACGCTCACTCTTTGTAATCTTCCTCTTGGGACTCTGATATCAGTATCGGGGAGATGCCCAAGCAAACATTATCTGCCAATATGGTATCAGCTGACCCTGAGAAAAACGATAAGAATCTTCCTGAACTCTTTAAAGTAGAACCGTGGGCCCAACGCCTAGACGCACAATGGGAGATGTGGTTCAAACAATGAGAACCTCCTACCGAGGATGAAGTTATACAAATTAATCTGGACGACGAATCCTCCCCCAAACCTATCTTCATCAGCAAAATTCTGACTGATAAGGCTTGGGAATCCCTATTACAGATCCTCAGGGAATACATTGATGTCTTTTCCTAGAGCTACGAAGATATGCCAGGACTGCACCCCCAAATTGTAGTCTATAAGCTCAATATCTTGCCAAAAACTGAGCCTATCAAGTAGCAGCAATGATAGTTCCAGCCAGATATAATGAACGCCATCGAAGCCGAAGTCAACAAACTGATAGCTAGTGGCATCGTCTGTAAAGAATAACATCAAGACTGGGTAACCAACATCATGTCCGTTGTCAAAAAGAACGGGCAGATCCGGATCTACATTGACTTTTATGATCTAAATGCAGCCTACTCCAAAGACGAATTTTCTTTTTCAATCACAGACATAATGATCGATAACACTTGTGGCTTTGAGTGCATGTCCTTCATAGACGGATTCTCAGGCTATAATCAGATCAAGATGTCCCCTGACAATCAGAGGCATACATCATTTTGAATGTCGATAGGAGTGTACTGCTATACAGTCATGTCCTTCGGTCTGAAGAACGCATATGCTATATACCAGCGAGCTATGAGCACCATCTTCCATGAGCATCTACACACGACGGTTGAGTGTTACGTCGATGACATCGCCGTCAAAAGTCACTCCAAAGGTGATCATTTCAGGGACTTGAAGACTATGTTCGACCTCATGCGTACACACCAGCTCAAGATGAACGCTACCAAATCCTTCCTGGGAGCCTCGAGTGGCAAATTCCTGGGCTTTATCATCACTTCTCAGGGTATTCACATAGACCCCGACAAAACTAAAGCAATCCTTGAGATAAACCCACTGAGGAACCTCCGAAAACTCTGCGGCCTTCAAGGGAGGCTGGCATACATCAAGAGATTCATATTAAACCTCCCTAGGCCTTGTCGGCCATTCACCCAGCTCATGAAGAAAGGTTTATCCTTTGTCTGGAATGAAGAATGACAATGCGTGTTCGACGACATCAAACTGTCCAGTGTTGGTAGCCCCAGTCTTGGGGAAGCCTTTTTTGCTTTATGTATGTGCGATGGATCACTCCCTCGGTGCTCTATTAGCCCAGAATAGTGATGCAGGCCACTAGAAGGCCATCTATTATCTCAGCTGGATGATCGTTGGCGCGGAGCATAGGTACAGCCCCGTCGAGAAGGAATGCCTTGCTCTAGTATTTGTTGTCCACAAGACTCGGCATTACGTGACTGGACAGACCTCCATGTGATCTCGCGAGTCAATCCTCTTAGAGTTCTCATGACCAAACCGGGAGCGCTCAGTTTTCGCCTAGCTACCTGGGCGATACTACTGTCTCCATACGATATGGCATTTGTCCCACATAAAACCGTCAAGGGTCAAGCACTGGTCGACTTCCTGGCAGCACATCCGACGCTAGAAACCTCAAAACTCTACGACAAGATTCCAAACGAAGTGGCAAACTCAAATATAACTTCATACGAGTCTGTTTGGTGAATGTTCTTCGATGGTGCTTCAAAAATAGGGTCCAAGGGCGATAACATTGTGGGGGTCGGGATAGCGCTAATCTTTCCATATGGTCTGGTCATCAACCGGGCCTACTCTCTCACAAACCCGTGCGCCAACAATATGGCAGAGTATAACACCTTGGTCATTGGGCTATAACTCGCCAAACAAGTAGGAGTGTAGTATTTGGAGGCCTACAGCGACTCCAAATTAATAGTCAGGTCCGGGGTGAGTACGAAGTCCAGTACGAAGACCTGATTCCTTACCACCAAGCTGCGCTTGGCATCATCTCAACCTTCGAGGGATTCTTCATTGAGCATGTCCCTCGACTGCAGAACATCGAGGCTGACACCCTGGTCGGCATCGCTGCCTCTTTGGCAGATCTAGACAACACCTATTAGCTAATCATAGTGACCGGTCGAGAGCTGGTCTGCCAAAGAATAACCTCTGTCTATGTCTGAGTTACGCGACAGAAGTATACACTGACATCTAGGACTTGAGGCTTCCATTCATTGACTACGCGGTCTATAAAATTCTCTCCGAGAACCCAAAAGAAGCCACATCAATCAGAAGATGTTCCCTTCGGTTCTATTATAATACAGCTACTAAAATATTGTATCATCGATCCTACGACGACCTTCTATTATGATGCCTATCGAATACAGAAGTGAAGTAGGCCCTCCGCAAAGCTCACGATGGCGTCTGCGATATATACCAACCCGGCCTAAAGCTACAGGACCGTCTTCGGAGAACGAGTTATTACATTCCGATGATAGTAGCAGAGGCCATTGAGTATGCGAGGAAATGCCAGATATGCCAAATCTACGCAGACTTTATCCACCAGCCCTCAGAATTTTTGTACCCAACGGTCGCATCTTGGCCGTTCTAATCATGGGGGATAGACATTATCGGACCAATTAGTCCACCTTCTTCTAAAGGGCATCGGTTCGTCCTGGCTATAACCAATTACTTCTCCAAATGGGCAAAAGCAGTTCCACTCGCTGAAGTAAAAATAATGAACGTGATTAGATTCGTCAAGCATCATGTCATATACCACTTTGGCTTGCCACGAAGGATCATCCTCGACAACGGTCCACAGTTCGTAAGTCACGTATTCTACCATTTTTGTGACAAAAATCGGATTCAGAATATAGCGTCAACTGTCTATAACCCGGCAGCAAATGGTCTAGCAGAAGCCTTCAATAAGTCTATCATAAATCTACTCAAAAAGTTTGTGTTTTCCAATAAGCATGAATGGAACGAGAAGCTAGGTGAAATTTTTTGGGCCTACCGCACAATGGTCCGAATAGCTACTGGCAACACGCCTTTCTCTCTAGTGTACGAAGCAAAGCAGTCCTCCCGCTCGAGATCTAAATTTTTTCACTTCGAGTAGCCCTCTCCAACCAATTAACCGTCGATGACAATCATCGTCGATGGCTACAAGAGTTAGAAGCACTCTATGAGAAATGTCTCTTAGCTCAGCAGCGCATTGAGCTATACCAAGCACGTCTCTCGGGAGCCTTCAATAGACAGGTCAAGGAGAGAACTTTCCAAGTGGGAGACCTTGTCCTGACTGTGAGAAGACTAATGGTCATAACCCACAAGACGTCCAGTAAATTCAAGCCTAAATGGGAGGGCCCGTTCATCGTGGAGTCCGTATTCTCCAACCGCGCCTACCGGCAAGTGAAACCCAATGGCGACTTGCTTATGATGCCTATCAACGACAAGTTCCTAAAAAAGTACTATGTCTCAGCTAGACTTGTACTCCCCTTATCCCCAGCAGGATAACCTATATGTACATCTTTACACTCTTGGTTCTTCATCTCTAGCAAGTGCCTATGTGTAACTTTTTCCCTTTCTTTATAAATTCTTGTAAAACCCATTATCTGTATCTAGGAGTCCTGGATATGCAACGGATGATGGATCCTTAATATCTCCCCAGTGGAGCACTCCTCGGGTCCACTTGCACACTCCCGAAGTGACCACTCAAAAACCAATCTCGTTAGACGCTAGCCATGTGCATATTACCTCTGAGCCATCATCCCACCAATCGTCCCAGTGGAGCAATCCTCAGGTCTATCTTCATTTTTGGATAAACTACACCCAGAAAACCACTCCTCGACAAGTTTCCCGGATATTGGTTCACGTCCATATTACCTCTGAACTACTGTCCTATCACTTTTTCTCGGCTGAGTTTGCCATGTCCATATTATCTCTGAGTAAACCTCCCGGGTCTTGGCTATTGTCATGCCCCGATCCCGAAGGTCCCAACAATGCTCCCGTCGGGCGCGAATCACTGTACCTTGGCGCTCTCGCGGGGCCCGTATTAGTCATTTTCCATCGGGACGTGATGTCGTACGAGCCTGGGGTTGCGCCCGCAAGACAACATCGTTAAAGTTGTGGCTATCATCGAATCAAGTAAGTAGCGGAGAGAAAGTATTGCAAGCATTTATCTATCTGAAGTATATAGGGCAAATCGAGGCACAGGGTTCTCTGAATACAATGGCATTGTTCCATACATTATGCCCCCTTATACAAAAAGCATCTCAAAGCAATCGATACGGCTCAAGGCATCAAAACCAGATTTCTGGGTCTTGGGGATGAGGCACGCCTATCGCTTCCTCGGATGATCTAGCACCTGTGAACAAGTAAACTCTTGGTGGGTCAGCACTTTGGAGAAAGTACTGGTGAGTCTAAAATCAACTGAACAGAAGCAACATTCACTAAAACCAACACTAAGTAATCATATGATAAAATATTACATTACTAGTGATCTTTCTAGTTTTACCTTTATTCGTACATGCAGTTCAGGAATGGAGTCAAATTACTTCTTTTTGGAAACATCTTCAAAAATAGAGTTCATATTTGATTCATTCAAGCACACAAAGCAAGCCAATTGTTCTACTATCAAGGTGTGCGCAGCGTGTCTTGTGAACTATACCCAAAGACTCTAGGAACAATGCACTATCTAGGAACTATCCTCTATTAAGCCAATATGATGAACTATCTATATGTTTTTCGGTTCCCGAGAAACTCAGGATCGGTAGCTGTAATCCAGCTAACCAATGACTCCTTTATCTGATGCTATTAGTAGCTGTGACTCATGGTTGCTCTTCACTATCATGGTAGCAGCCGTGACCAAGGTTCAACTCTTTACTAATAGACATTGTCTGACCGATGCAAATGCATGAAACACTATCAGATAAACTCTAGGATGCAGACAAGATAAACCAGCAGACTATTTATCTCTGTGCAGACAGGCCGCCCTCTCTGAATAAGTTCAAGCACGATATGGTTCTCTCAAAAAATAAGCGATAGTGAAACATGTTCAAGCAATCTCTTACTCATAGACAAGCATTTCAAGTACTTTAGTTAAATAATCAGGTTCGTTTTAATGACAAGCTATGTGAGTTCTCTTAATAAGCATGCAAGGCAGGTTCTATCATTCTTCTTATGAAACTATCTTCTTAAGAAACAAGCATTCAAAAACTCAGATTCATTATTAAGGCGTGCAAGAATCAGAGAATGAAGTTCTGTCCACACACCTTGATCAGTCATCTCCTGCTTCAACAAGGAGCTCTTAAGGAATATATTCTTTTTGAGTCAGCAAATTGATATCTCTTATACATAGTGCCGACGTGGAGCGGGGCACTACATACTTATCCACCAACAAAAAGTTTCATCCTCGAAACTTTAAGGAGAAACTTTTTGATATCTTGAGCAGCGATAGTCCTCATCCCTCACCATTCTCAATCAAAAACTCTAGCAAAACACAAGCACGAAAGCATAACTCTCAAGCAACAAATCAAATCCAGAAAACTTTTTGCACAACTTTGAGAATATCTATGGACTTATTATATGGAACCCTCTATTGCAATACAATATCGGACACATCTCAGAGTCATAAAAATAGAATGGGCAAAGAATTGAGTCACACTGATACCATTATGTCATGCCCCGATCCCGAAGGTCCCAACAATACCTCTGCCGGGCGTGAATCCCCGTGCCTCGGCGCTCCCGCGGGGTACGTATTAGTCGTTTGCCATCGGGAGGTGATGCCGTACGAGCCTGGGATTGCGCCCGCACAAGGAAACATCGTTAAAGTTGTGGCTATCATCGAGGCATGGCAACATTATAAGTTAACATATAAGCAGGCAAGCATTTGCACTCATAAGAAAAACTTAAACATTCACGTTGGCTCGGGCCCGAAGGTAAACCGAGGAGTGAAACCCTAAAGGGGCTTACCGAGCGACATGATCTAGGATCGTGCAGTGTAGCAAGTAAAGCAGTGCACTAAGAAGAGCATATACATATCATTCTACTCGAAGCATAGCGGGTCTAGTTGCACAAGGCAAAGGTAGCATGCAAGGGTCTGATTATAAGCAATGTTTTATTTCCATGTTCTAACACAAGCAATACAAGTTGGGATTATTCCTTTAGCTAGGTGCATTGTATTCTTATTAGCATGCAGGGGGTGATTCACCTTGTAGCGCCCCGCTCCGCGCAGGCGCTATGTACAAGTGATATCGCCTTGCTTGCTCGAACGGAAGTCTTCTCGGAGAGTTCTCGACCGATTGATCAATGTGAGTGGGCAGAACTGCATTCTCTGATTCTTGCACGACTTAATAATGAATCTGAGTTTTTGAATGCTTGTTTGCTTAAGAAGATTGTTTTATAAGAAGAATGATAGAACCGACTCAGTATGTTAATAAGAGAACTCACATAGCTTGTTATTGAAATGAATCTGCTGCCTAACTAAAAGAATATGAATGCTTGTCAGAAATGAAATAGAACCATTACTTTGCTAAGAAAGATAAGTAAATGGATCGCTTGAATAGGTCCCTTTGTAATTTGCTAAGAATAAGATAGTTATTCCAAGTTAGATATGAAACCAATCATGCTTGTCATTATATGTTTTGCTTGTCTATTTTGCTATCGATCTGCTATAAGTTATAAGTGTGAAAGAGAGTCTAATAGTTATTGCAAGTTAGATATGAAACCAATCATGCTTGTCATTATATGTTTTGCTTGTCTGTTTTGCTATCGATCTGCTATAAGTTATAAGTGTGAAAGAGAGTCTAATAGTCCGCCCTGATGTTTCGATCCTTCAGGATCTTGGGGGGGTGCTATTAGATTGTTGAAAAGATGTGTTTGCTTGAATAAATGAAAGAGAAAAGTCTAACAGTCCGCCCTGAAGTTTCGTTCCTTCGGGATCTTGGGGGGTGTGGCTAATAGATTGTTATATGCTTGTGAATATGAATGTGATTGTATATTGTTTGAATGTTGCTTGTCATGCATTGGTCTTGGACAACTTGTGCACAAGGTAATAGTCTCTCGATCGGTTTCTGGGGCACTAAAAATTGGTCTGTCCGAAAGGGATTGTGAGAGCACCTTGATGTTCCGGTCCTACGGGATCTTGGGGGGTGTTGTTGTCCATTAATGGGGAAACTCATGGACCGTCATATAGATAGGGCGCATGCTAGGTTTATCTTATTGCATACCTATCATTTTGACACCAAAGTTTGATACATAAGTTTATGCACATACGCATATTGTGGCTAACTTGTGTATCTGCTGCAGGGATAACTGTTCGACTATGGGGTAAGAAATATGAGTTTATACATGAGCTTGCTTGTTCATTTTGTCTGTATTGTAGAGATTATCTGTTAGTGCTTCATGCATTGCATCGGTCAGACAATGACTATTAGTGCAGAGCTGAACCTCGGTCACAGCTGCTAATAGGATCAGAATGTGAGTCATTGGTTAGCTGGATTATCGCTACCGATCCTGAGCTTCTCGGGGACCAAAATCATATAGATGTGTTGCCTTAAATTCTTGAATGAATGACAGTCCACTTGATATGCTTGCTTTGATTTGAGGTGATCAGTTTGCTAGATAAGCTTTGCCCCCAAAGAGTTAGATTGATTGCACAATACATGTTGCGCACTGTACGATAGAACACTGTCCCGATCGTATGCTTATTGTTTGAATATGCAAAACTGGTTTCCAACTTGTGTTTTCAAAAGATGTAATCTGACTATAGTTTTGTGCTGCATGAAATAAACTTAGGTAAAAGTAGCAATATCACTAGTAATGCAATATTTTGCCACATGATTACTTAGTGTGGGTTTCAGGGGGTGTAGCTTCTGTTCAGTTGTTTATACTCACCAGTACTTATAAAAGGGCCGATCCACCAACAGTGTGCTTGTTCTCAGGTGCTTGTCCATCAGAGGAAGCGATAGCCGTGCCTCATCCCAAGGAACCAGAAATCTGGAGTCGATGCCTTGAGCCGCATCGAGTTTGTGCCTGCTTTAAGTTGCTTTTGTATAGAGGGACATAATGTATGGAACGGTGTCATTGTAATTGAGAGAAAGAGTGCTTGAGCGATCTGTAACCTCGGCCTTGCGCCGCTTGTAACACTTTCGATTATCAATAAAAAGCTTATTTTTATATGCCATTGTGTTCTTTACTTTTCTGTAATATGTGTGCCGCTGCTTCAGTATTGAATAGCTTACTTGCCCTTGTTCAAAGCTTTGGCCTTGTGCAAGCGCACTTTAGGCTTGCACGACATCACGCTCTCACGAGGACGATCGGTTCCGTAGGGACCAAAGCGAGGACGAACGGCCCTGCGGGACCGGGGCGTGACATAGTGGTATCAGAGCGACTCGATTCTTTGCCCACTTTGTTGCCACCAACTCTGAGATGTGCCTGATATTAGATGCAATGAATGTTCCATACAATGAGTCCATAAATATTCTCAAAGTTATCGACAAAAGTTTTTCGAATTTTTGTTGTTGCTTGATATATGATTTGTGATTTTTGTTGGCTAGAGTTTTATTGAGTTATGATTGCTAGAGTTTTGATTGGGGATGGTGAGGGATGAGAACTATCGCTGCTCAATGTTTTCGTGAGTTTCTCCTTGAATTTTGAGGACGAAACTCTTTGTTGGTAGGTAAGTATGTAGCACCCTGCTCCACACAGGCGCTATGTACAAGTGATATCGCCTTGCTTGCTCGAACGAAAGTCTTCTCGGAGAGTTCCCGATCGATTGATCAATGTGAGTGGGCAGAACTACATTCTCTGATTCTTGCATGACTTAATAATGAATCTGAGTTTTTGAATGCTTGTTTGCTTAATAAGATTGTTTCATAAGAAGAATGATAGAACTGACTCAGTATGCTAATAAAAGAACTTACATAGCTTGTCATTGAAACGAATCTGCTGCCTAACTAAGAGAATATGAATGCTTGTCAAAAATAAAATAGAACCATTGCTATGCTAAGAAAGATAAGTAAATGGATCGCTTGAATAGGTCCCTTTGTAATTTGCTAAGAATGAGATAGTTATTGCAAGTTAGATATGAAATCAATCATGCTTGTCATTATATGTTTTGCTTGCATATTTTGCTATTGATCTGCTATAAGTTATATGTGTGAAAGATAGTCTAATAGTCCACCCTGATGTTCCAGTCCTTCGGGATCTTGGGGGGTGTGCTATTAGATTATTGAAAAGATGTGTTTGCTTGAATAAATGAAAGAGAAGAGTCTAACAGTCCGCCCTGATGTTCCGTTCCTTCGGGATCTTGGGGGTATGGCTATTAGATTATTATATGCTTGTGAATGTGAATATGATTGTATATTGTTTGAATGTTGCTTGTCATGCATTGGTCTCGGACAACTTGTGCACAAGGTAATAGTCTCTCGATCGGTTTCTGGGGCACTGGAAATCGGTCGGTCTGGAAGGGATTGTGAGAGCACCCTGATGTTCCGGTCCTACGGGATCTTGGGGGGTGTTGTTGTCCATTAATGGGAAAACTCATGTACCGTCATATAGATAGGGCGCATGCTAGGTTTACCTTCTTGCATACCTATCATTTTGACACCAAAGTTTGATACATAAGTTTATGCACATATGCATATTGTGGCTAACTTGTGTGTCTGCTGCAGGGATAACCGTTCGACTATGGGGTAAGAAATATGAGTTTATATATGAGCCTGCTTGTTTATTTTGTCTGCATCATAGAGATTATCTGTTAGTGCTTCATGCATTGCATCGGTCAGACAATGACTATTAGTGCAGAGCTGAACCTCGATCATTGCTGCTAATAGGATCAGAATATGAGTCATTGGTTAGCTGGATTACCGCTACCGATCCTGAGCTTCTCGGGGACCGAAATCATATAGATGTGTTGCCTTAAATTCTTGAATGAATGATAGTCCACTTGATATGCTTGCTTTGATTTGAGGTGATCAGTTTGCTAGATAAGCTTTGCCCCCAAAGAGTTAGATTGATTGCACAATACATGCTGCGCACTGCACGATAGAGCACTATCACGATCGTATGCTTATTGTTTGAATATGCAAAACTGGTTTCCAACTTGTGTTTTCAAAAGATGTAATCTGACTATAGTTCCTTGTTGCATGAAATAAACTTAGGTAAAAGTAGCAAGATCACTAGTAATGCAATATTTTGCCACATGATTACTTAGTGTGGGTTTCAGGGGGTGTAGCTTCTATTCAGTTGTTTATACTCACTAGTACTTATAAAAGTGCTGACCCACCAACAGTTTGCTTATTCTCAGGTGCTTGTCCGTCCGAGGAAGCGATAGCCGTGCCTCATCCCAAGGAACCGAAAATCTGGAGTCAATGCCTTGAGCCGCATCGAGTTTGTGCCTGCTTTGAGTTGCTTTTGTATAGAGGGAGATAATGTATGGAACGATGTCATTATAATCGAGAGAAAGAGTGCTTGAGCGATCTGTAACCTCGGCCTTGCGCTGCTTGTAACACTTTCGGTTATCAATAAAAGAGCTTATTTTCATATGCCATTGTGTTCTTTACTTTTCTGCAATATGTGTGTCGCTGCTTCAGTATTAAATAGCTTACTTGCCCTTGTTCAAAGCTTTGGCCTTGTGCAAGCGCACTTTAGGCTTGTACGACATCACGCCTGCACGAGGACGATCGGTTCCGTAGAGACCAAAGCAAGGACGAACGGCCCTGCGGGACCGGGGCGTGACACACCTAGCGACTAGCATGTATCGTTTCATATTTTAAGTGTGATGGCTAAGCAAAGAAAAGTTTATCGTAGCCACCCACCTTAGCGATGATTTACCTCGGTCGAGCGATACTCCGAGCGAGCCTCTGAAAGCCTAAGCCGGAACTCCTGAAGAGCCAGTCTAAAAATCCTCTTGCCCCAAACGAGTATTCTTGATGAAGCAAAGCGGGTCAGGACGTTGCACTTTTGTCGTTTGAATCGGCAGTCCGCTTAAGCGGAACGGGTCATTACATTATACACCAATCAGAAAAAGTCTCATCCTCGAGACTTCCTGAGCGCAGGCCATTCTATCGCACTATCGAATCTATCCCAAGCGCAATAATTGGTACAACTAAATCCATTTAAACACAATCTCCTACTCGATCCTTACGTCGTATCGCGTGTATGCTGAGTCGGTCTCATTTGTGCCTTAGCACTGGACATATTGCTTAATGCGGGGTACGTTTCAATCCATCTTGATTTAACGATCTAAGGCTGAGGCAAACTTATACAATTCATTATACTTGTTCGTGTGGATATTCACTTGCACTAGCATCAAGATCAGCATATCGCGAGTCTGGATCATGCAATATTCGAAGCATCCTTCAAACACATGCATGTCAACCAACTTAGCAATAGCTGTAGAAGCATAAAAATATGCTGGGAGGATCTACGCAGCCTCTTGATGCAGAGCAGCATAAACAGAGACCTTCAGAGCCATCAAGCGTGCAACAGAGCTTTTTTCGCTAAAACACAGCATAAAGTGTAAGCTCAAAGGACCATCCGCGTAAGTGCAGTACATCCAGGCCACTCCAGCGTAAGACAGAGTTCTTCATCGCCTCCATGGCGTAAAACTCAGCCGCTCTCAAAGCAGCGTTAATGCGTACGAGGAACGCTTCGTCTTTTCCGAAATGAACCTGTCAAGTCATGCAGTGAACCTGGCCTCTGACTCCTGATAAAAAGTGCTGCACGGCTACCCAGACGACGGCTGAAAATGATGGCAGACCCCTCGGGACGCACCCCACAGTATGATGGCGGATCTCGGCATTTAATGCAGAGGATTTGGTTAAAATATCACCAAACCGTCGGTTACCAAAGTCCCCCCAGCGTAAACCGCTCTTTCGCGTACAAGGGAATACGCCGTCTTATTTTACACAGGCAAACATGAGCTGTTTTACGCTCCGCAGTAGACAAACCGCCTGCCACGTCAAAAGCTGTACTTCATACAGGGCCCGAGGCATGTCTCTACGTCAAATTGCACAGAGTGGTGACAGTTTCCCTCAAGACACGTCTCTACGACGGATGCACGGAAGGGCTGCAGACCTTTAAAACATGTCTCCGCATTTAATGCAGAGGATGGTGGCAAATCTCTATAAGAGATTTGATTACACCTTCGAAAGCCGTAATTCCGGCAAAGACGTCCACATCAACACTCTGGCACGGTATGCAGCGGCTTCTACGCCCATTCAGGATCTATGCTCATTCGGCTTCAAATGCCCACTCAGTCTCTACGACCATTCGGCTTCTATGCCTGTTCGGCTTTTATGCCTATTCGGCTTCTACGCCTGTTCGGCTTCTCTGCCTATTTTGGCTTCTACGCCAGGGGTGACAGTCATTTGGCTTCTACGCTAACCTCTTCTATACGAGGGATACCTACCTACGTGGCTTCTACGCCGTGATCTTCGCAGCAGATATACGCGTTTTGTCCCCTTAGTTGGACACGTGTCACATGCTCACTCAAAAGGTCATTCATACGCAGGCATTGGTTATTTTAACCGTTGTGTAAAAGGGTGCTGTACTGTCCATTCCTTGGTTGTTACACCGACGAAGTGGTCACTGTCACCAAAACTCTATAAATAGAGACCCCTATCAATGGGGAACAAGGTCGACAATTTGGAAGATCGAACCAGGTCGGAGAATTGGTAAAAAAAGAGAGAGAGAGAAGGAGAGAAGAGTCCGGAGCTCCAGCAAAGAGTAGGGGTCGAGGGCTTTGGCATCGTGCATCCACCCTCCTTCGCAACCTTCGAAGCTGCTACCCGTCTTCCACGGCACTTCTTCAATATCGTGTAGTCCAAGGGCTAAAGTGATCGACTGCAGATCAGACACCTATAGCAATTTATACCCAGATTAAATAAATTGTACTCCCGCATCCTCGTATAGGATCAAATTGTACAAATTTGTTTGTAAACCAAAGGGCATGGGTCTCGTATAAACCCTGTCATTGAAATACACTTTCATTCTTTCGTTTAATACCACAAACAAGATGGCGACTCTGCTGGGGACATCTTTCTCTTCTGACGAGGAAGCAATTGCTCAACACGATGCGGTATCCATGGGATCCGTGAAGAAGACACTGGTCGTCCAATTCGACCAGTCTGCCTACGAAGACATGCTTCGGACTGGGGTAGCTCTCACTCTCTCTCCGTCTAAGACAACAGGAAGCTGCGCAAAGTGTGGACGCCCAAGACATCCTCCGCCGTTCCTGTGGACTCTTCGATCTCTCCGATCTCTCCGACCAATGAGGTGGTAGCACCGCTCCCTCCGTGCCCTGCACGTAAAATTCAGTCTCCCGCTACGCACAGTACAGACGAAACTTCAGGCAAAGCCTCAGCGCTGACCCAGAAGTATTCACTGCGCTCTACGCGTAGGAACCAGTCTCCCGCTATGCGCGGTACAGACAAAACTTCGGGCAAAGCCTCAGCGATAACCCAGGAGTATCCACTGCGCTTTACGCGCAGAAATCAGTCTCCCGCTACGCGCGGTACAGACAAAACTCCGGGCAAAGCCTCAGCGCTAACCCAGGAGTATCCACTACACTTTATGCGCAAAAATCAGTCTCTCGCTATGTGTGGTACAGACAAAACCTCTGATGGTGCCTCAATGCCAAATCAGAAGTACAGATCATGCTCCACGCGCAAGACAACATCTGACCTCTACGAGGAACCAGATGAGCGCCGTGATTTTCACGAAGGGAAGCAGGCAGCGGAATACTCGACTCCTCGGCCGTTACGCCAGCGAAGGAGCAATCTGCATACCCTCTGGATTATACGGGAAGCCGACGGCCAACTGAGGACCTCTTCAGCCTTACGTCACTCTGAGCGAATCTCCAATTTACGCCAGGCAAAGTCCAACGACGTAAAGCAAGCTCAAGTTGCTACTCCCCCTGACCTGCGCAAATACTTAATCCAGAAGCGTAAGGAGAGGGGACCTTCCAACATGTCTATTATGCCCCCTAGCGAGCAATGTTGTAATAGTCATAAAATTGTGATTGACTGTTGCTGTTCTAAAGCAAAATGGCCGATTTTTGACCGATTGAGCTAATCTCAGTCTTTTCCGGAATAAGAGCCCGCGTATGCGTCCGTGAACATGGCTTCTCACATACCTAGAGGAGGGCCGAGCTCAAGACGTCATCCCTCAGGGCCTCTGAGCCAAAGAAGATTCGAAGACCTCCTCAGGAACACTAAAGCTGGGGTGTTCCAAAACACCCGTGCAAGGTCACAGCAACCGGCTTCGTACTCATCTGATTCCAACGCTGGGGGTTGCCAATCTCCCAGATCAGATGCTGAGAGTATAGAGTCGACTTCTGCAGCGACCTATACTTATCCTTCGAGGACGCCCAGGGAAATGGGAGTCTACGCCATTGAAGATGAACGTGAGGAAGCTTCGCCGTCAGGAAACGCGGAACAACGCATCACTATGCTGGAAACATCTCTGAAACAAATACAATCCATAATGGAGAACATGCACCAGATGATGCTAACTCAGCACGCAACTGCCATGGCTCAAGCGTCGGTCCCGCCAACTCAGATACGTGTGGGGGTGGACTTGCCACCATCCAACCCAAGCCAAGAGCCTGCTCTAGATCAAGAGTCAGCAGTTCTTTCGCTTCCTCACTCGGTGAATATATTACCTCCCGTTGGAGTCACGATACAACCAACTCCATACTACACCGTAGCCCTGCTTCCAACTAAAAATCTGATGCAGGCAGTGTGGGAGTTGAAAGCCCAGTTTGACACCTTGAAGCACAAAGATCAGCTCAAGAAACTGGGAATCAACCAGCCTTACCCAGCTATCTGGGAAGAAGTCCCTTATCCCGTACTGATTATTGACCATGTGCGAATGGATGGCAGGGCGTAGTCCACCTTCAAACCTTCTGGCTCGACTCGCTGCATCAGGTAAATAGGCCCTAGCGAATTTGGAGAGTCGGTTGAATTCGGCGGAGTACTGCTTCACAGTCAAATTGCCCTGCCTCAGTTGCACGAAATCATTCTCCATTTGACGTTGTACTGGAGGGGGTATAAACTCCTCTTCGAACGCGGCACGAAAGGTCGTCCACGAGATCACCTCCTCTCCGTGATCAAATTGGAGAGATCGTCGATGCATGTCCCACCAATCGTGTGCGTTGAGGCGGAGCTGTAGTTGCGCGCAGGCGACGCGCTTATCTTCGGGGACCTCTAGCAGAGTGAAGTGATCTTCGAGCTCGGCTAGCCAATCTAGAGCTACCACTGGGTCCTCAGTCCCGTTGAATGGGGTGTTGCAGACTTTCTTGAAATAGCCCAAGTTGAAGGCAGTCACGTCCCTCGGCCTTGGAATTTGAGGCGTCTCTACTTCAAGCACGGGCTGTTCCACCGGAGTCGTTGCTGTTGCGGCAGAATGGTTGGCAGCCAAAGTCTGAACGATCTGTTGCAGGGCATCTACCTGCTTTTATTGGACTGAGAATCGGGTCTCTAGATTACTCTCGAGCTTGGCTTGGCGAGCATCGTCTCGTTGTCGTTGCGATTTTAACATTTGCATTACCCGCTCAAGCGGGTCGACTTGAGACATGCCTCGTTGGCTCCGAGAGCTTCCCGAAGTACCCGAACTGCTTTCTTGTGTTTCGTTTAGTGGTTGCGCTGTAGATTACGCTGGATCCATTCCTTCAAAAGAAGGTAAATTACATTAGGATCATAATGTATTATGGACTTATTGCATGAACGTATCTCATTTTGGCCTAGCGAGTTCAAGAGTTCGTATAGGAATTTGATCGTTAAAGGAACTTTTCCAGCACGAAGTCTAAGGAACTTTGAATCTGTGCTCTGATACCACTATGTCATGACCCAATTCCGTAGAATCACTTGAGGCGTCCCCCGAATCGTGACCGCCGTACGGGCCTGGGGTTGCGCCCGCACAAGGCTTTAATGATTTGCATAGCAAGCACATATTCAGAGTACGCAGATAAATTGAAACACAGATTTGAAACATAAAAAAGTTCTCTTTATTGATAATGAACATCTATTACAAACTCTTGAACGAGTCAGCTAATATGCCGAATGACTTACAAAAGGGTTGACTCAAAATTAGATAGCAGTCCTGTACATTACATCCTTTTTATAAACTCAAAATGATAAAGACCTCCAGGCTGGAGGACGGTTTTGCCACGGAGCTGTATTTGTGTATGAAGAGTTGCAGCTTCGGACTTCAAAAGGCTTCAAGGGGCGCGGTGAAGGTGCGCCAACAGTTGGACTGGATCGGGTAGACGACTTTGGCTCCTCGCTTGGTTCGCCTTGGTGCGGAGAACCTGTTTCAACGAGGGTCAGCATATCGAAATATGCTGGTGAAGGCGAGCTAGCCTGACTATACCAATCAACACATTGTTTAGTGAAGCATGCATATTTTATGGGTTTCTATCTTGCCTTAGTTCATTTACAAGTAAGCAGCATATAAAATATACTGAAATGAATGTGCCACCGTTAGGTGGATTTTACCTGACCGTCTGAATTACCTGCACAATACTTACCATGCCTTCCCTGCCACGAAGACACAAGTTAGTATGCAACAGGTTTAAATATACAGGGGATCACTGGCGGGATGCCATAATGGACGGGGCATAGTACATGAATGAAATAACAAGTTACGCAATGAACAGGGGCGCCACAAGTTATTCCATCCGATACAGGCGACTATTCAGGAGTTCCGTCCGGATCGGATCGGTGCCAGTGCCCCAGCAACCGTCCGCAGGAACTAAGACCTTGTGCACAAGTTGTCCGTGATCAACATATACACTAAGTTAGCAGTTTAGGCAAATCAGGGCAATAACAGGTACGGGACAGTAACAGGAGGAGAGCTACTTTGGCATAGTCTCCCTATCAGATTATTGCATTCAGGATGAGTTATGTTCATAGCATAATTTAAAGAAGAGCATACATTCTAACTTGTATTATGCATATGATAAATATTTCCGAGCGAACACGCATGCAAGTAAGTAACCGTTCACAGTTTGATTGACAAGCAGTATTAACCAAGTCTATTCTCTTTTATCTTGGTTTCTTTTATTTTACTTGGTATCGTTTGATCGGGGCAAGGAGTGAAGCTTGGAAGCAGGGCTAGCTAATCGGGTTGGTAGCCACTCACTTAGATTTTGGAAAGAAGAAGGAAAGAGGCGCTTCACGACTCCGTTCGCAAGCCGCCTACTGCTCGTTCACCTGCACACGAACAGCTCGATTAATACTTCTTCCTCTCTTTCTATTCTCGAAATAGAAGTGCAAGTCAACGAACAAAAACAATGAAAACCATCGAAACCGTTCAAAGAAAACAAGCAAATCCCAAAACCAACTCAAAGCACGAAAGCAACAAGCGACATCGAAAACCGAGGCAATAAAAGATAGCAGCGGAGAGGTCCCTCCCGACTCTGCCGCTAAGCCGATCCTTGGGGCGCAGTCCACTGGATATGGGAATCGATTCCGAAGAAATAAATCCATAACGAGGACGAGTTCTTAATTCAATCTATCCCGATCGAACGATACCGTCTTGTATTTCTTAGCCGCGCTCTCCACACCGGGAGAACGGGGCGCTACATCCTACCCAACCAATTGGAAGTTTCATCCCGAAACTTAAGAACAGGGCCTACCGTTAGGGAGCAGGGGTGCGGCGATCCGGGAGGGGGCAAACATCTACCCGATGGTTGGGGTCACCACAACGGAGGCAAGACCCTAGCTTGCGACGGCACTTATCGGCCGTATGACCCGGCTTGTTACAGAAATGACAAATTAGCCTCCGATTTCCTTTTTGTGAACCGCCGTCGTTGTGACGCTTTGCAGCGTTGTTTCCTCCCTCGTTGCCTTGGCGTTTGTGATTGTAGGTATGCACAGCGCCGATGGAAACGTGAGGATACTGCGGTTCGAGGGATAGGGCATGATTCATGACTTCACGCATTGTCCCGTACTGATTATTGACCACGTACGAATGGATGGCAGGGCGTAGTCCACCTTCAAACCTTCTGGCTCGACTCGCTGCATCAGGTAAATAGGCCCTAGCGAATTTGGAGAGTCGGTTGAATTCGGCGGAGTACTGCTTCACAGTCAAACTGCCCTGCCTCAGTTGCACGAAATCATTCTCCATTTGACGTTGTACTGGAGGGGGTATAAACTCCTCTTCGAACGCGGCACGAAAGGTCGTCCACGAGATCGCCTCCTCTTCGTGATCAAATTGGAGAGATCGTCGATGCACGTCCCACCAATCGTGTGCGTTGAGGCGGAGCTGTAGTTGCGCGCAGGCGACGCGCTTATCTTCGGGGACCTCTAGTAGAGTGAAGTGATCTTCGAGCTCGGCTAGCCAATCTAGAGCTACCACTGGGTCCTCAGTCCCGTTGAATGGGGTATTGCAGACTTTCTTAAAATGGCCCAAGTTGAAGGCAGTCACGTCCCTCGGCCTTGGAATTTGAGGCGTCTCCACTTCAAGCATGGGCTGTTCCACCGGAGTCGTTGTTGTTACGGCGGAATGGTTGGCAGCCAAAGTCTGAACGATCTGTTGCAGGGCATCTACCTGCTTTTGTTGGACTGAGAATCGGGTCTCTAGATTACTCTCGAGCTTGGCTTGGCGAGCATCGTTTCGTTGTCGTTGCGATTCTAACATTTGCATTACCCGCTCAAGCGGGTCGACTTGAGACATGCCTCGTTGGCTCCGAGAGCTTCCCGAAGTACCCGAACTGCTTTCTTGTGTTTCGTTCAGTGGTTGTGCTGCAGATTGTGCTGGATCCATTCCTTCAAAAGAAGGTAAATTATATTAGGATCATAATGTATTATGGACTTATTGCATGAACGTATCTCATTTTGGTCTAGCGAGTTCAAGAGTTCGCACAGGAATTTGATCGTTAAAGGAACTTTTCCAGCACGAAGTCTAAGGAACTTTGAATCTGTGCTCTGATACCACTATGTCACGACCCAATTCCGTAGAATCACTTGAGGCGTCCCCCGAATCGTGACCGCCGTGCGGGCCTGGGGTTGCGCCCGCACAAGGCTTTAATGATTTGCATAGCAAGCACATATTCAGAGTACGCAGATAAATTGAAACACAGATTTGAAACATAGAAAAATTCTCTTTATTGATAATGAACATCTATTACAAACTCTTGAACGAGTCAGCTAATATGCCGAACGGCTTACAAAAGGGTTGACTCAAAATTAGATAGCAGTCCTGTACATTACATCCTTTTTATAAACTCAAAATGATAAAGACCTCCAGGCTGGAGGACGGCTTTGCCACGGAGCTGCATTTGTGTATGAAGAGTTGCAGCTTCGGACTTCAAAAGGCTTCAAAGGGCGCAGTGAAGGTGCGCCAACAGTTGGACTTGATCGGGTAGACGACTTCGGCTCCTCGCTCGGTTCGCCTTAGTGCGGAGAACCTGTTTCAACGAGGGTCAGCATATCGAAACATGCTGGTGAAGGCGAGCTAGCCTGACTATACCAATCAACACATTGTTTAGTAAAGCATGTATATTTTGTGGGTTTCTATCTTGCCTTAGTTCATTTACAAGTAAGCAGCATATACAATTTACTAAAATGAACGTGCCACCGTTAGGTGGATTTTACCTGACCGTCTGAATTACCTGCACAATACTTACCATGCCTTTCCTGCCACGAAGACACAAGTTAGTATGCAACAGGTTTAAATATACAGGGGATCACTGGCGGGATGCCATAATGGACGGGGCATAGTACATGAATGAAATAACAAGTTACGCAATGAACAGGGGCGCCACAAGTTATTCCATCCGATACAGGCGACTATTCAGGAGTTCCGTCCGGATCGGATCGGTACCAGTGCCCCAGCAACCGTCTGCAGGAACTAAGACCTTGTGCACAAGTTGTCCGTGATCAACATATACACTAAGTTAGCAGTTTAGGCAAATCAGGGCAATAACAGGTACGGGACAGTAACAGGAGGAGAGCTACTTTGGCATAGTCTCCCTATCATATTATTGCATTCAGGATGAGTTATGTTCATAGCATAATTTAAAGAAGAGCATACATTCTAACTTGTATTATGCATATGATAAATATTTTCGAGCGAACACGCATGCAAGTAAGTAACCGTTCACAGTTTGATTGACAAGCAGTATTAACCAAGTCTATTCTCTTTTATCTTGGTTTCTTTTATTTTACTTGGTATCGTTTGATCGGGGCAAGGAGTGAAGCTTGGAAGCAGGGCTAGCTAATCGGGTTGGTAGCCACTCACTTAGATTTTGGAAAGAAGAAGGAAAGAGGCACTTCACGACTCCGTTCGCAAGCCGCCTACTGCTCGTTCACCTGCACACGAACAGCTCGATTAATACTTCTTCCTCTCTTTCCATTCTCGGAATAGAAGTGCAAGTCAAAGAACAAAAACAATGAAAACCATCGAAACCGTTCAAGGAAAACAAGCAAATCCCAAAACCAACTCAAAGCACGAAAGCAACAAGCGATATCGAAAACCGAGGCAATAAAAGATAGCAGCGAAGAGGTCCCTCCTGACTCTGCCGCTAAACCGATCCTTGGGGCGCAGTCCACTGGATATGGGAATCGATTCCGAAGAAACAAATCCATAACGAGGACGAGTTCTTAATTCAATCTATCCCGATCGAACGATACCGTCTTGTATTTCTTAGCCGCGCTCTCCACACCGGGAGAACGGGGAGCTACAGCGACCCCCGCTATCAGCAGACCCGTTTCGGGTTAGGATATGCCACCGCCCTTGCGACTTCTAAGTCAGATGAGGACATCTTTTCCCAGAATAGCTCGTCGCCCTCCAACTCACCTGATGCTCTCGAACAAACACTATCAGTAAATATGGTGGTAACAGATCCCTCAGGAGCAGATGAGCAGGATTCGGAGCCGTTTGAGAATGACTTTTGGGCTCAGCAAATGGATACGCAGTGGGAATTCCGCTTCGAGCAAAGAGAATCTCCCACCAAAGATGAAGTTATCCAAATCGATGTTGGGGGTGAACTTTCGCCAAAGCCAATATTTATCAGTAACAACCTTCCCCCAGCTGAAAGGGAAGAAGTTATACAGCTGATAAAGGAATACATCGACGTCTTTGCATGGAATTATGAGGATATACCAGGCCTGGACCCGAAGGTAGCTACTCACAAGCTCAATATATTGACCGATTCGAAGCCAGTAAAGCAGCACGAACGCCGGTTCTGCCCAGATATGATGGACGCCATCGAAGCTGAAGTCAAGAAGTTGATAGCCTGTGGTTTCATCCGGGAAGAACAATATCCCGACTGGGTCGCCAGTGTTGTCCCAGTCATGAAGAAAGATGGAAAGGTACGTATCTGTATCGATTACCGAGATCTGAATGCGGCATGTCCCAAGGATGAATTCCCTCTTCCCATCACGGATATCATGATCAACAACACCTGCGACTTTGAACGCATGTCTTTCATGGACGGGTTCTCAGGATACAATCAGATCAAGATGCATCCTGAAGACGAGAAGCACACCGCCTTCCGGACACCATTGGGAGTATATTGCTACACGGTCATGCCCTTCGGATTGAAGAACGCCGGGGCTATATACCAACGAGCTATGAGTAACATATTCCATGAGCATTTACGCAAAACAGTAGAATATTACGTGGACGACATAGCCGTCAAGAGCCGCCTCAAAGGTGATCACATTCAAGACCTGAGGACGGTATTCGAGTTAATGCGCCAACATCAACTCAAGATGAACCCTACGAAGTCCTTTCTGGGTGTATCTAGTGGCAAATTCTTGTGATTTGTCATTACCGCCAAAGACATCCAAGTGGACCCTGATAAAGTCCAGGCAATCATGGAAATACGACCGCCCCGTAATCTGAGGGAACTCAGGGGATTTCAAGGACGTCTGGCTTACATCCGGCGATTCATATCCAACCTCTCGGGGAGATGTCAGCCCTTCTGTCACGACCCGCACCCGGTGTAAGGATACTAGTCGGAAACAACGCCCAGCCTACGCCGCAGAATCGGCGGTAGAACGCTGTCTAGATAGTCTCTCTAAAGTAATGAACCACCAATAATGATAGAATACTCAATCACAGAACTAAGATAGAATAAGCACGAATCAGATAAGAATAGGATAGTTATCATACAACTCATGAGTTTAAAATAATACATCAATAAGTCTGAAGAGTAACAAAAATAATCTGGAGACAAATCCAGTACAAAAGAATACTATCATACTACAAAGCTACACTCCAGGGTCAACTGTCTCAGTTGGAATAAGTCCCTCTTGAGCCAGGGTCTCCGAATCTAAACCCACAATATCCTGGGGTCCATAATAGGTAGGGTACTCCTCAGTGTCATCTGGAAAAATATATCCAGTCAGGAAAGGAGCAGAGTACATCTCTAACAGCAGTTCTAATCCATGATAAAAATTATGTAACAGTAAATAGCAATGGATAAACAAGATGCACAATAGATACAAGAGATATATAGACAATAAGGAAATACTGGAAAGAAATACAATAATGAACAATATGCCAAAGAAACAATAATACTAATGACTAAGTGTGTGAGTACTAGCTTAACATGTGATCGGCTTGGGCAAGATACAATGCGGCCTGGCTAATCATACGTGCGGTGCATGATCAACACTATTCGCTTACCAATACTTTATTCAATAGGGATTTGATCACATATCTATACTAATACTCCCCACCCCCAACTGGTATAATAGATCCAACCACGGTATGCTATGGCACTAGATTTCCCAAGAAGAGAGCGACTCCTCCCGAAAATCGGTGTCTGTACATGTACAAGATAACCAATGAAACAATACTTGCACCATATACACCATATACCAAGGAATAACATCTCATGACGAGATCCGGATATACCAATCCGTGTAACCATAGTGTCAAGAGAAACATGTATATCTACACTAGATACAACGAACATAGAGGATATCATAAATGAGAAACTATCAGAGAATGTACTCGCCTGAAGTCCGATGAAAAGTTTCACAGATGTCTGACTCGGTGCCTCGAAGACCTAGATATGAAATACCACATTAATACAAGGTCCCGGAAAGAGAACAAGGCAAACTAGTCAACTTCTAGGTCAATAAATAAATTCTAAGTCAAAAGTCAACTATGGTCAACTCTAAAGTCAACTAAAGTCAAACATGGTCAAACCAAGGTCAACCTCACAAGAAATCTATATAAATAATATAGAAATAAAATACAATAATTTAGGAATCAAAATTAGATCCCAATTGGTACCCACACAAAGTATACTAATAATACAATTAATGCACACTCTAAATAATGTAATATTTATACAAATAAAATAATATATTATTATTAGTATTATACCTCACAAAACACCTATATATATACATATATATATATACAAATATAATATATAATATATAAATTAAATCTGCCAAATCTTCACTGAAAATAGTGAGCTGAAAATATAATTTAAATAAAACAGCTTACAGTGACAGTCTCAACTGTCACAGAAAATCTGTCGCAGAAACTCTATATATAAACCACTGCTGACTCGGATCGCTGAAAGTTAAAACTGTCGCAGAAACTGCTGCTTAAAAAACTCGCCCACTGCATTTAATGACAGAACTATCATTAAATGCTCTATTAATGCTACAGCGGCTGCTGTTTTAATGACAAAATTCTGTCATTAAATGCCCTGTCGCCAAAGCTATATATATATAATCTATATATTAATAACTATAAATCAATATAAATAAATATATATGTATACATATATAAAACAATTTAATAAATATATATACTTATATATATATACACATAAACTTGCACATTAAAATATTAATAATTACTAAACACAATGCACATATTAATGTACATATTTTACATGGCTAGAAGCACACATAAAAATACATTCATTAATATCCAAATAATTACATAATAATTATAAATAATATAATTACACATTTAAACACATAAATATATTTTATAAAATATTTATGTATAATTTATGTTATTAAAATAAGTACATATATATTTGCATGCAAGAAAGCTACATACATATATTTATACACCACATTAGAACACATAGAAATATCTATAGATCTATACTACAATAAATACCATAATAAATACACTAAAATAATATATAATATCTATATATATTTACTAGTTATAAATGAAGAATTTAAGGCATAATTAATTTGATCTACACATAAACACACCAAATTGGAGAGTATCACACCGTATCCCACTAGATCTAGGATACGCATGTGACACAAGTCCAACACACAACCAATTGCACCCCGAAGGACACAAACATGTCACAAATAATATTTATGAATAAATTAAAGTGTCAAAAGTAGATCTATGTGTCCGTGTCAAAATACGACATGTACAAAGTCCCGTGTCGGAGGGAAAACTCCCAAAATGACACGTATCACCAAATAGTTGGGATACGAACCACATGTACCCAATATGGACACGACACAAGCCCCAAACATATAATCACATGCCCAATTGATCTATAGGATCAATTGACACACACAACAAAATGTAAATTCGGAATTCCATCAAAATTGACACAAAAAGTACCATAACTTTCTCCATGGGTCTCCTATGAACACAAAACAAAGTCCTATGGGTAGTACATACATATAGGTTAATTTTACATGATTAAATCTCAGATTTAGAAGCTATTTTAATAGAAAAAACTGAATTATACCTATTGGGAGATGGATTCCCAATGAAATCTCCAATTGAGATGAACTTGCTTCCAAATTGTAGATCCTTGCTCCTCTTTGTAGATCCTTTTTTTCTCCTTCTAGATCCTTGCTTCTCAACTTTCTAATGGTGAATTAGGAAGAATTTGGAGTGAATTTAGTGGAGAATTGGAATGGGAATGGAAAGAATTTGGGAGTGGGGAATTCTAGATCTAGATTTGGAATGAGAATGAGAGGAGAGAGAAATTCCCCCCCTCTTTTAATAGGCCAGCCTTGCCCCTCTCCCAAGCAATTGTAAAATGTCCAATGTACCCCTTGGGGCCTCTCATGAAGAAATAATTAAGGAAGGAAGCTTATAGTCTAATCACTTAATTAATTTAATCCATCTCCTTAACTATGGGCTTTCTAAATGGGCCAAATCTAACTATTTAATTCATGTTGGTCCATGGGTCCAAACTACACTAGTTGGGTCTACTAAAATAAGTCCAAAATAATTAAATAACATCCAACAACAATTAAATAATACAACAAAAATTATTTACCATGCACAATATTTTTTTAAATAGGAAATTACTAAAATACCCTTTTTCCTAAAATGTGGTAGTAACAAGTCTACCCTCCTTAAAATAATTTCGTTCTCGAAATTTAAAGATGAAAACTACCCCCAGAAAAATCACAGAACAGAACTAAAGAATCATAATTAACTAATGAACAGAACATAACTAGAGAATAACATACCTCAAGGTACAAACAAATATGGGTAACGCTCTCGCATGTCATCCTCTCTCTCCCAGGTAGACTCCCCCGGAGAGTGATGCTTCCATGCGACGCGTACCAAAGAAATAGTCTGGTTCCTCAGCACCTTCTCTCTCCGATCCAGAATCTCAACTGGCTGCTCTGGATAGCTAAGAGTAGGGCCCACCTCTATCTCTGAGTGATCCAATACATGACTAGGATCTGCCACGTATCATCTCAACTGCGACACATGAAACACGTTGTGCACTCCCTCCAATACAGGTAGCAAGTCTAGTCTATAAGCAACTGCACCGACCCTCTCTAGAATAGTGAAAGGTCCGATGAATCGTGGACTAAGCTTTCCGCCTCCACCGAAGTGAATCGTGCCTCGTGTCAGAGAAATCCTCAGAAACACCAAACCACCCACCTAGAACAAAATACCATCTTAAGAACTTAATCTATAACAAACAAGAATAAGCACAAACAAAATCTAAACTATACCTCGAACTCCAAAGGTCTCCGATGGCTATCGGCCCAATGCCGCTGTCTGTCCTGCGCCACTCGAAGTCTGTCTCTGATCAACTGAACCTTCTTCGCTATATCCACAACCATCTCTGGCCCAAGCAAAACTCTCTCTCCAACATTGTCCCAAGACAAAGGAGTACGACACCTCCGACCATATAGAGCTTCAAAAGGTGACATCTCTATACTGGCCTGGTAACTGTTGTTATAAGCAAACTCTACCAAATGGAGATGGTCCTCCCAAGAACCCCTGAAATCTAGTACACAAGTGCGCAATATATCCTCGAGAGTCTGGATAGTCCGCTCAGACTGTCCATCTGTCTGGGGATGATATGCAGTACTGAATTTGAGCTGAGTGCCCAAACTCTCCTGCAAACTCCTCCAGAAATGAGAAGTAAAACGACTATCCCGATCTGAGACTATGCTGACGGGAACTCCATGTATCCTAACGATCTGCCTCACATACATCTCTGCCAGCTTCTCCGTCGACAAACCCACCTTGAAAGGCAAAAAGTGGGCCGACTTGGTCAACCTATCAATAATGACCCAAATCGCGTCTTTTTCTCCTGGAGATCGTGGAAGTCCGGACACAAAATCCATAGTAATGTGTTCCCACTTCCACTCTGGAATGGGTAATGGCTGAAGTAACCCTCCTGGCCTCTGCCTCTCGGCTTTCACCTGCTGGCACACTAAGCATCTGGATACAAACTGTGCCACTTTCCTTTTCATGCCATACCACCACACACTCTCTCGCATATCCCGATACATCTTGTTAGCACCTGGATGTATGGAATACTGAGAGCGATGCGCTTTCTGCAATACCTCCTCTCGTAACTCCCCACTAGGCACACACAATCTAACTCCATGCCTCTAAGATCCATCATCTGCAATACTGAAATAATCCTCCAATCTTGCTCTCACCTGAGCTCTGATACTCCTCAAAGATACATCATCATACTGTGCTGCCTTAATCCTGTCCATCAAATCTGAGTGTATCTGCAATCCCCACATCTGCATAGCACACCCAGGAACAATCACCTCAATGCCTAAGCTCTCCAAGTCCTCCAACAAATATCGATCCTGCGTTAAGAACATAGCTACCGGATACCTGCTCAAAGCATCGGCAACTACATTGGCTTTCCCAGGATGATATTGTAAAGAGATATCAAAATCCTTCATCAGTTCCAACCACCGACGCTGCCTCATGTTCAACTCCTTCTGCGTGAAAACGTACTTCAAGCTTTTGTGGTCTGTGAAGATCTCCACATGCTCTCCATACAAATAATGTTTCCACAACTTCAGAGCAAAGATGACGGCTGCCAACTCCAAATCATGAGTAGAATAGTTCTTTTCATGAGGACGTAATTGCCTGGATGCATAGGCAATCACTTTCCTATGCTGCTGAAGAACACAACCCAAACCCTTCCCCGATGCATCACTATAAATAGTGAAATCTTCGGACCCTGATGGCAACGTCAAAATAGGAGCAGACGTCAACCTCTTCTTCAACTCATCAAAAGCAACCTGGCAATCCTCCGTCCAAACAAACTCCACATCCTTCCTTGTGAGTCTGGTCATCGGCTCGGAAATCCTCGAAAAATCTTGCACAAACTTCCTGTAGTAGCCTGCCAATCCCAAGAAACTCCTGATCTCTGCTACCGAACTCGGAGTCTTCCAAGATTCCACTGCTGAAATCTTCTTCGGATCCACTGAAATACCATCACCGGTCACAACATGTCCCAAGAATTCTACCTTGTCCAAGAAAAACTCATATTTGGACAACTTCTCCTTCCTCAGCACATCCAACACAATCCTCAAATGCTCCTCATGCTCCTCCGGTGTCCTCGAGTATATGAGTATGTCGTCGATGAACACCACCACGAACTTGTCAAGGTACTAGTGGAACACCTTGTTCATCAAGTTCATAAATACCGCCGGTGTATTAGTCAAACCAAACGGCATCACCATAAACTCGAACTGACCATACCGAGTTCTAAAAGCAGTCTTCGGTATGTCCTCCAGCTTCACCTTCACCTGATTGTAGCCTGATCTCAAATCTATCTTAGAAAATACCTTCGCACCACTCAACTGATCAAACAGATCATCAATCCGTGGCAAAGGATACTTATTCTTGATAGTGAGATTATTCAAAGCCCTGTAATCAATGCACATGCGCACCGATCCATCCTTCTTCGGTACAAACAATACCGGGGCTCCTCATGGTGAAGAACTCAATCTGATAAGCCCCTTATCCTGTAATTTGTCCACCTGCTTCTTCAACTCGACCAGCTCGCTGTTGTTTACTCTATAGACATGCTGCGAAATTGGTTCTGCACCTGGCACCAAGTCTATAGAAAATTCAATATCTCGATCTGGTGGCAATCTTGGCAATTTCTCAGGAAACACATCCAAGAATTCTGCTATCAACGGATGCGGCAACTCCTTGTCTTCCACCATAGCTCCATAAATAATGCCTTCCCCCTGCTCCGCAGCTCCTCTAGCAAACTCGAACTCTGGCTCTCCTGGCGAACCAAACAAAACTCTACCTCCTCTACAGTCTATGCTAGCACGGTGCCTACTCAACCAATCCATCCCAAGTACAATGTCGTAGCTCGGAAGTGGCATTACAAGTAGACACGCACTCAACTCCCGGCCTCCCAGAGTAACTTTTCGGTCCTTGCAAATATTATTAACCAGGATAATGTCTTCCCCGGTCATGATCTTGCAAGTTCCAAGCAAAGACTCAGCTACCAGACCATGCTTTAGAGTAAAAGAAACAGATACAAAACTATGGGAAGCACCACTATCAAACAAAGCTAAAGCTGGAATGGAATCAAGAAGAATAGAACCAGCGATAACATCTCCGGTGGGTTCCTCCTCTTCGATGGTCATAGCAAACGCTCGTCCCTGCCGAGAACCTCCCTGCTGTTGATGCTGGACAAAATGCTGCTGCTGTGTCGGAAGCGGTCCCCTCGGCTGTACTGCAGGTGGTCTCGTCTGTGTCCTCGGAGCTGGAGCTGCTCCCTGAACTGCACGACGAGGACACTCCCTTGATTGATGCCCTTCAGTACCACAATACAAACAAACTCCTAGCCTCCTCCTGTAAACTTCCCAGATGTGGCCGGGCTTCTTGCAGAAGTTGCATGGAGCTTGCTGTAACTGTCTCTGCTGCTGAGGTGCCTGGTGAAAAGGTGCTCTAGCTGGAGTCTGGTTCTGCTGTGGCTGCTGGAAAGGTCTGGACTGGAAATGAGGACGTTTGGCAGATACTGCACTACCGTTGGCCCTCAGAAAAGAATCACGGTCTCTCTTGGTCTTCAAACCCAGATCCCGCTCAACCTTGCGTGCCTCCACAAGTATTTCTGAGTATGTCTAATAAAAAGACGGAATGAGAATCTTCACTTCCCAGTTTAGACCCTCTCGAAAACGAATAGCTCGAACCTCCGGCTCCCTCACCAAGTACTCTGCAAATCGGCTCAACCTACCAAACTCCGCAGCGTATTCCTCCACAGACATGCTCCCCTGAATGAGACTCTCAAATTGTCTCCCCAAGTCAAGCCTGTCTATCCGAGCGAAAAACTTCTTCTTGAAAAGGTCCTTGAATACCTCCCAAGATTGTCCTGCGTCAACTAGAACCGGCTCATTCCTGAACCAAGTGCGAGCGACGTCGAACAGTTGAAGTCCTACCGCCTCAACCTTCAGATCTTCAGAAAGACGGGACACCCTCATAAGACGCTCAATGTCCTCGAGCCAATCATCAACATAGACGATGCCCTCCATCCCTTTGAAAACCCTAGGCTCCAGTTTCTTGAAGTCCTGAATATTGCCTGGCCGAAGCTGAGCAACCTGAGGAACAACCTGCTGCTGGACCGGAACTCCTCTCTCAACTACAGCACGAGCAAGCTGATGAGCACTCTCGATGCCCTGCCGTAGAATGTCGATCTGCCTCTGATGTGCCTCTGACTGAGCCCTCTGTGTCTCGAGCATCTCACGAAACAGTGTAAATATTTGTGATGCCTCTGCTGGCACAGGAGGTGGAGGTGGAAGCCCCTCAGATACAGCTGGCATAGTCCTCTAAGTAGGTGGTGGACCTCCAAAAGCAGCTGACACTCCAATCACCAGAGAAGTGACTAGTGCAGGCCCTCGGGATGTCGTAGACCTCTCAGAAGCTGCTCTCCCCTGCTGTGATCTAGTCTTAGGCGGCATCCTGAGACAAAGCGAAAGAAAGAATCAATATGGCACAAGATATAAGATATCAAGGAAATGACAGTTTAAGGGATCAAGTATCAATGTCAAAGGAGAATAGTTGAATCAAAAGAATTTTCCTAGATGTGATTGAGTATCTCAGCCTATATCCTATATCCTATCGCAGGCTCGCAGTAGTACAACTAAGTTGTCGCACTACCACGATATCACATACTTGTGAAGCTAGACCTGCATGGGCCACCACCAAAAATATGTCACGACCCGCACCCGGTGTAAGGGTACTAGTCGGAAACAACGCCCAACCTACGCCGCAGAATCGGCGGTAGAACGCTGTCTAGATAGTCTCTCTAAAGTAATGAACCACCAATAATGATAGAATACTCAATCACATAACTAAGATAGAATGAGCACGAATCAGATAAGAATAGGATAGTCATCATACAACTCATGAGTTTAAAATAATACATCAATAAGTCTGAAGAGTAACAAAAATAATTTGGAGACAAATCCAGTACAAAAGAATACTATCATACTACAAAGCTACACTCCAGGGTCAACTGTCTCAGTTGGGATAAGTCCCTCTTGAGCCAGGGTCTCCGAATCTAAACCCATAATATCCTGGGGTCCATAATAGGTAGGGTACTCCTCAGTGTCATCTGAAAAAATATATCCAGTCAGGAAAGGAGCAGAGTACATCTCTAACAGCAGTTCTAATCCATGATAAAAACTATGTAACAGTAAATAGCTATGGATAAACAAGATGCACAATAGATACAAGAGATATATAGACAATAAGGAAATACTGGAAAGAAATACAATAATAAACAATATGCCAATGAAACAATAATACTAATGACTAAGTGTGTGAGTACTAGCTTAACATGTGATCGGCTTGGGCAAGATACAATGCGGCCTGGCTAATCGTACGTGCGGTGCATGATCAACACTATTCGCTTACCAATACTTTATTCAATAGGGATTTGATCACATATCTATACTAATACTCCCCACCCCCAACTGGTATAATAGATCCAACCACGGTATGCTATGGCACTAGATTTCCCAAGAAGAGAGCGACTCCTCCCGAAAATCGGTGTCTGTACATGTACAAGATGTCATGCCCCAATTCCGTATAATCGATAGTCGTCCCCCGGGCGTGACCGCCATGCGGGCCTAGGTTGCGTACCGCACAAGGCTAAGTATTTTGTTTTGCATAGCGAGCACATATTCAGAGTACGCAGATAATTGAAACACAGATTTGAACATGGAAAAGTTCTCTTTTATTGATAATATGAACATCTATTACAGACTCCTTGAACTGAGACATAAGGATTGCCTCTATGGGCTTATAAAAGTGTTGACACAAAATAAGATAGCAGTCATGTACATTACATCCTTTACTACTACTCAAAATATAAGACCTTGGGTCGTAACGACTGCCTTGCCACGAAGCTGCATGGTTGCTTGGTGGCTAGCTTCTTCTTCAAAAGGCTTCTTCTTCAAAATGCGTCAAAGGTGGCACGGTCGAGGCGTGCCTACAGCTGGACTGGAATGGGGGTTTGTCTCCTGCTCCTCGCTTGGTTCTCCTAGCGCGGGGAACCTGTTTCAACGAGGGTCAGTACATCGAAACGTACTGGTGAAGGCAAGCTAACCCAACTATACGAGTCAACACGTTGTTTTAATGAAACATGCATATTTACTGTGGGTTTCTATCTTGCCTTAGTTCATTTTACAACAAGACATAGATATAGAATCATTGAAATGACCCGCCACCGTTCGGTGATATTTACCTGTCCGTCTGAACCACCTGCATAATACTTACCTTGCCTTCCCTGTCAAGAAGACACAAGTTAGTTTCAACAGGTTTAAATATACGAGGGGATCACTGGCTTTGATGCCATAATAGACGATCTTAGTCTCAGGCTAAGGTGACGGAGGCACATGTATCGCTGCACGCCATCTCGCCTATGGGAGAGACTAATCTTGAGATTTCGTCCGGATCGGATCGGTGCCAGTGCCCCAGCGACCGTCCGCAGGAACCGAGAGGCCTTGTGCACAAGTTGTCCGTGATCAACGGCGTTTGTGTTAAGTTGCCATTTATGTAGCTGAGGCAATGAAATCAGGAGATATGTAGCATTGTGTGATGTATTTTGCATAGTCTCCCTGAATAATTGGTGCATGGCAAGGGTGTTCTACATACAGCATATTTATAGAAGAAGAAGTAAACATTCTAACTTGTATATATGCATATGGTAAACATTTTGAATAAGCAAGCATGTAGTAAGTAACCGTTCACAAGTTTCAATGACAAGCATACAGATCCAAGTCTATTCCCTTATTATCTTGATATCTTTTAGTTATTACTTGGTATCGTTTGATCGGGG
Organism: Iris macrosiphon; assembly: GCA_036927795.1. Classification (NCBI taxonomy): domain Eukaryota; kingdom Viridiplantae; phylum Streptophyta; class Magnoliopsida; order Asparagales; family Iridaceae; genus Iris; species Iris macrosiphon. The sequence goes on along the minus strand of JAYESA010000001.1, from coordinate 2,484,562 downwards.
CAAGCACGAACACAAGAATTTGATGTGAAGACTAGCAAGAAGGGCTAGCTAATCGGGTTGGTAGCCACTCACTTTAGTGGTTGGAAGGAGGAAGGAAGGAAGTGATTTAGGAGTCCGCTTGAGCGATGCCTACTGCTGGATCACCTGTATTGACACGAACAGCTGATCAGTACTTCTTTCTCTCTTTCCATTATCGGAATTGAAGTGCAGTCCTAAGAACGAAAGCAATGAAATCATCGAAACCGTTCAAGAAAACCTAAGCAAACCCGAAAACCAACTCAAGGCACGAAAGCAACAAGCGACAGCGAAAACTAGGCAACAAAGAATGCAGCGGAGAGGTCCCTCCTGACTCTGCCGCTAAGTCGATCCCGGGGGCACGGTCCACTGAATATGGGAATCGATTCCAAAGAGGCAAATCCATAACGAGGATGAGTTCTTGATTCAATCTATCCCGATCGAACGATACCGTCTTGTATTTCTTAGCCGCGCTCCCCGAATAGGGGGAACGGGGCACCACATCCTACCCAACTAATTGGAAGTTTTGTCCCGAAACTTAAAGAATAGAACCTACCACTAGGAAATAGTGAGGGGAACCTTTCCCTCATTTCGGATTCAAGCTCCCAAGTAGATTCTTCGACGGAGTGATTCCGCCAAAGCATGCGCACGAGAGGAACCGAGCGAGTCCGAAGCGGCTTTTTTTTTCTATCCAAAATTTGCACAGGCTGTTCTACATACGTCAAGTCGGCTTGAAGGTTCAGTTGGTCCAGGTCTACCACATGGCTCGGGTCGTACACATATTTCCTAAGCTGTGAAACATAGAATATATCGTGTACGTCGGATAGGGATGGTGGTAGAGCAATCTGATACGCAACTGAGGCAACCCGCTTTAGTATTTCGAACGGGCCGACAAATCTTGGACTTAGCTTTCCTCTTGCCCCGAACCTGCTGACTCCTCGCATGGGCGAGACCTTGAGGAATACTCGGTCGCCTACTTGGAACTCTAGCGGTCTTTGATGTGTGTCCGCGTAGCTCTTTTGACGGCTTTGAGCTACCTTTAATCTATCCCGAATCAGCCGGACTTTCTGGACGGTCTGCTCCACGAGCTCAGGGCCAAGTACTTATCGTTCCCCAACTTTGTCCCAACAGATAGGAGATCTACACTTTCGCCCATATAACGCCTCATACGGCGCCATTTGAATGCTTGATTGATAACTATTGTTTTAAGCAAATTCAGCTAGAGGTAGATGAAGGTCCCAACTCGTCTTCAAGTCTAAGGCGCAGAGTCGCAATATGTCTTCGAGGATCTGGTTGACACGTTCGGTTTGGCCGTCGGTCTGTGGATGGTAGGCGGAGCTAAACTTCAACTTCGTCCCTATTGCTGACTGCAGGCTTCCCCAGAAACGTGATATGAATCGACCATCTCGATCGGAGACTATGGTTACTGGCATGCCATGGAGTTGAACGATTTTGTTGAGATATATCTGAGCCAGGCGGTCGGCACTCCAAGTAGACTTGATAGGCAGGAAGTGAGCTGACTTGGTGAGTCGATCGACGATAACCCAGACTGCATCATGTCCCCGTTGCGTCCTCGACAAACCAACGATAAAATCCATCGTTATATCATCCCATTTCCACTCCGGAATAGCAAGGCTTTGTAATTCTCCGCCTGGTTTCTGGTGCTCGGCCTTTACTCGTTGATAAGCCATGCAATGCGACACAAACTGTGCCACATCCCTTTTTAAGCCGTGCCACAAAAACGTTGTACAAAGATCCCGATACATCTTTGTGCTACCCGGATGAGAAGTATAACTAGCATAGTGAGCTTCCGTGAGTATCTCTTCCCTGAGGGCCGCGTCGCTTGGAACGCACAGTCTTCCCTTCACTCGAAGCATCCCATCTGTGCTTACCGCAAAGTCGGACGCCTTCCCTGCTGAGATAAGGGCATGAATCTTTTGTAGGAACGGGTCGTCCTTCTGAGCGGTCTTTACTCGTTGTAACAAGTCGGGTTCGAGGCGCAGTTGTGATACTTGCGCCCACTTTGTGTATCTAATTTTTAAGGTAATGCCCAGTGATTCAAGATCTCGGTGCAGCCTATCATCAATAGCCAAACTTCCTGCAAACACTCGACTCAGTGCGTCAGCTACGACGTTTCCCTTACCAGGCGTGTATCTGATCATGAGATCAAAGTCGCTTAGGAGTTCAAGCCATCGCCGCTGCCGAAGATTCAAATCTTTTTAAGTGTACAAATATTTCAAACTTTTGTGGTCCGTATAGATTTCACACGGCACGCCATAAAGATAGTGGCGCCACAGCTTTAATGCAAACACTACCGCGGCAAGCTCGAGGTCATGCGTTGGGTAGTTCTGCTCGTGAGGCTTTAGCTGTCTAGACGCATAGGCTATCACTTTGTCCCCTTGCATCAGGACACATCCTAGTCCCCTTCCTGATGCATCGCTATATATTTTGAAGTCATCTGGTCCGTTTGGCAAAGTAAGGACCGGGGCGGAGACGAGGTGCTGCTTTAACTCCGTAAACGAAGCTTCACAGTCATCCGTCCAAGTAAACTTCGCACCCTTCCGTGTGAGCTGCGTCAAGGGCGAAGCAATTCTAGCAAAGTTCTGTATAAACCGACGGTAGTATCCTGCCAGTCCAAGAAAGCTTCGGATGTCGCTAGCTGATTCCGGATGTTTCTACTGTGTAATGGCTTCCACCTTTTTTGGGTCAACTGAGATGCCTTGAGACGAGATAACATGGCCCAAAAAGGATATACTGTCTAGCCAAAAGTTATATTTACTCAGTTTGGCGTACAACTTGTTGTCTCGAAGGATTTGTAACACCATCCGCAGGTGTCCTGCGTGCTCGTCCCTAGTCTTCGAGTACACCAAGATGTCATCGATAAAAACCACCACAAATTTATCGATGAAAGGTCTAAATACCCGATTTATAACGTCCATGAATGCTGCAGGCGCATTCATCAGTCCGAACGGCATTACGGAAAACTCGTAATGACCGTACCGGGTTCGGAAAGCAGTTTTGGGGGTGTCCTCTGGCCTAATCTTCAGCTGGTGATAGCCCGAGCGAAGATCTATTTTTGAAAATACTGCTGCACCCTGTAGTTGATCGAACAAGTCATCAATCCGTGGTAGAGGATATTTGTTTCTGATTGTGACCTTGTTCAATTCTCTGTAGTCGATGCAGAGGCGTAGAGTTCCGTCCTTCTTCTTCACGAAGAGCACAGGCGCACCCCAAGGAGATACGCTCGGTCGGATGAACCCACGGTCTAGTAATCCTTGGAGTTGGCACTTTAATTCCTTCAGCTCTGCAGGGGCCATTCTGTATGGAGGTTTGGAGATCGGCTGCATGTTCAGAAATGTGTCAATAGTGAATTCAATCTCTCGATCGGGCGGCATGCCGGGTAGTTCGCTCGGAAACACGTCGGGGAACTCCGCCTCAACGGAATTCGGCTCGACGTTTGCGTAGTCCTGCCGCACGTCCCGAACTGATGCTAGAAATCCCTCACAGCCTGTGTAGAGCATTCGCCGAGCAGATTTTGCCGAAATCACCATGCAGGCCTTGGTCGCATCGTTCGCTGGACTACTGGTGTAACAGAACACGGCTTCTCCGGGCAGACGAAAAATGACTCGCTTCTCTGCACACTCAATAGTTGCTGCACATGCGCCTAGCCAGTCCATTCCCAAGATGATATCATAGTCCCTAACATCTAGAACTAAGACATCGAGCGACAGCTTCTTCTCTCCAATACAAATGTAACCACCTAGGCATACTGAACGAACAGGGATTTTTGTACCAGAGGGGGTGCTAACATTAAAATCTAAGTGCAACGGAGTCATTTTTATATTATTTTCCATGGCAAAATTTGTGGAAATAAAACTATGCATTGCACCTGAATCAAATAGAATGCGAGCAGGTATATTATTGAAAAGTAAGGTACCTGACACAACGGTATCCGAAGCTAATGCTTCTTCCCGTGTCATGGTGTAGACTCGGCCTTGAGCTTGATTACGCCCTTGCTGAGGCGCCGCTCGATTTGCCTGAGGTACCGGAGTCTGATTTTGTTGGGGAGGACGGCGCTCGGTGAACTTTGGACAGTTGGGAAGGGCGTGATCGGAAGCTCCACAAATGAGACATAACCCATGCTTCCGGCGACATTCACTTTCGACGTGCCCTATCCTTCTACAGAAATCACATCGTTGCCCCGAGTTTCCCTTTTTCGAACCGCCGTTGTTAGGGCGCTTTGCAGCTGTGTTTCCTCTATCGTTGCCTTGGCGTTTGTGATTGGGGGTTTGCACAGCGCCGGTGGCAACGTGAGGATACTGCGGTTCGAGGGAGAGGGCATGGTTTAAAACTTCCCTCATCGTCTGATACTGTGGAACGGATACGTGCCCGTGGATACCAGGACGTAGCCCTCCTTCGAATCGTCTGGCACGACTCGCTGCATCCGGTAGGTAAGCGGTAGCAAATTTGGCCAGTTTGTTGAATTCTGCCGAGTATTGCTTCACCGTCATACTGCCCTGCCGGAGTTGAACGAACTCATTTTCCCGTTGACGTCGTAGAGGTGGTGGTATAAACTCCTCTTCGAATGCGGCACGAAAAGTCGTCCACGCGATCGCCTCCTCTCCATGGCCAAGTTGAAGAGATCGTCGATGCACGTCCCACCAGTCGTGCACATTAAAGCGAAGCAGTAGTTTGGCACAAGTGACGCGCTTGTCTTCCGGCACATCCTGGAGAGAAAAATGATCTTCAAGCTCGGCGAGCCAATCTAGGGCCACGATTGGGTCCTCAGTCCCCTTAAATGGCGTATTGCAGACCTTCTTGAAGTTTGCAAAGGTGAAGGTAGTCACTTCCCTCGTCCTTGGCACTAGCGGTGTTTCGACTTCAAGTACTGGCTGCTACACTGGCGTAGCTGTGGTCGCAGCAGAATGGTTGGAGGCCAGGGTCTGAACAAGCTGCTGCAGGGTATCTACCTGCTTTTGTTGGACTGAGAGTCGAGCCTCTAGATTGCTCTCGAACTTGGCTTGGCGGGCATCATCCCTCTGTTTTTGCTCGGTTAACATTTGCACCACTTGTTGAATCGAATCTGTTTGAGACATGCCCCGTTGGCTCCGAGAGCTTCCTGATGTTCCGGAGCTGCTCTCCGGAGTCCGTGTCTCGCCTGGCGCTAGCGCTGATGGCTGCGCTTGCGTCATTCCTTCAAAAGAGGTAATTTAGATCAGGATCATAATGTATTATGGACTTATTGCATGAACGTATCTCATTTTGGCCTTAACGAGTTCAGGAGTTCGCATAGGCGAGTTATCGCTAAGGGAACTTTTCCAGTTTATGAATCAAGGAACTTTGAAGCTGTGCTCTGATACCAACATGTCACGCCCCGATTCCGTGGAATCGATAGTCGTCCCCCGGGCGTGACCGCCGTGCGGGCCTAGGTTGCGCACCGCACAAGGCTAAGTATTTTATTTTGCATAGCGAGCACATATTCAGAGTACGCAGATAATTGAAACACAGATTTGAACATGGAAAATTTCTTTTTTATTGATAATATGAACATCTATTACAGACTCCTTGAACTGAGACATAAGGATTGCCTCTATGGGCTTACAAAAGTGTTGACACAAAATGAGATAGCAGTCCTGTACATTACATCCTTTACTACTACTCAAAATATAAGACCTTGGGTCGTAACGACTGCCTTGCCACGAAGCTGCATGGTTGCTTGGTGGCTAGCTTCTTCTTCAAAAGGCTTCTTCTTCAAAATGCGTCAAAGGTGGCACGGTCGAGGCGTGCCTACAGCTGGACTGGAATGGGGGTTTGTCTCCTGCTCCTCGCTTGGTTCTCCTAGCACGGGGAACCTGTTTCAACGAGGGTCAGTACATCGAAATGTACTGGTGAAGGCAAGCTAACCCAACTATACGAGTCAACACGTTGTTTTAATGAAACATGCATATTTACTGTGGGTTTCTATCTTGCCTTAGTTCATTTTACAATAAGACATAGATATAGAATCATTGAAATGACCCGTCACCGTTCGGTGACATTTACCTGTCCGTCTGAACCACCTGCATAATACTTACCTTGCCTTCCCTGTCAAGAAGACACAAGTTAGTTTCAACAGGTTTAAATATACGAGGGGATCACTGGCTTTGATGCCATAATGGATGGTCTTAGTCTCAGGCTAAGGTGACGGAGGCACATGTATCGCTGCATGCCATCTTGCCTATGGGAGAGACTAATCTTGAGGTTTCGTCCGGATCGGATCGGTGCCAGTGCCCCAGCGATCGTCCGCAGGAACCGAGAGGCCTTGTGCACAAGTTGTCCGTGATCAACGGCGTTTGTGTTAAGTTGCCATTTATGTAGCTGAGGCAATGAAATCAGGAGATATGTAGCATTGTGTGATGTATTTTGCATAGTCTCCCTGAATAATTGGTGCATGGCAAGGGTGTTCTACATACAGCATATTTATAGAAGAAGAAGTAAACATTCTAACTTGTATATATGCATATGGTAAACATTTTAAATAAGCAAGCATGTAGTAAGTAACCGTTCACAAGTTTCAATGACAAGCATACAGATCCAAGTCGATTCCCTTATTATCTTGATATCTTTTAGTTATTACTTGGTATCGTTTGATCGGGGCAAGCACGAACACAAGAATTTGATGTGAAGACTAGCAAGAAGGGCTAGCTAATCGGGTTGGTAGCCACTCACTTTAGTGGTTGGAAGGAGGGAGGAAGGAAGTGATTTAGGAGTCCGCTTGAGCGACGCCTACTGCTGGATCACCTGTATTAACACGAACAGCTGATCAGTACTTCTTCCTCTCTTTCCATTATCGGAATTGAAGTGCAGTCCTAAGAACGAAAGCAATGAAATCATCAAAACCGTTCAAGAAAACCCAAGCAAACCCGAAAACCAACTCAAGGCACGAAAGCAACAAGCGACAGCGAAAACTAGGCAACAAAGAATGCAGCGGAGAGGTCCCTCCTGACTCTGCCGCTAAGTCGATCCCGGGGGCACGGTCCACTGAATATAGGAATTGATTCCGAAGAGGCAAATCCATAACGAGGATGAGTTCTTGATTCAATCTATCCCGATCGAACGATACCATCTTGTATTTCTTAGCCGCGCTCCCCGAATAGGGGGAACGGGGCACCACACAAGATAACCAATGAAACAATACTTGCACCATATACACCATATACCAAGGAATAACATCTCATGACGAGATCCGGATATACCAATCCGTGTAACCATAGTGTCAAGAGAAACATGTATATCTACACTAGATACAACGAACATAGAGGATATCATAAATGAGAAACTATCAGAGAATGTACTCGCCTGAAGTCCGATGAAAAGTCTCACAGATGTCTGACTCGGTGCCTCGAAGACCTAGATATGGAATACCACATTAATACAAGGTCCCGGAAAGAGAACAAGGCAAACTAGTCAACTTCTAGGTCAATAAATAAATTCTAAGTCAAAAGTCAACTATGGTCAACTCTAAAGTCAACTAAAGTCAAACATGGTCAAACCAAGGTCAACCTCACAAGAAATCTATATAAATAATATAGAAATAAAATACAATAATTTAGGAATCAAAATTAGATCCCAATTGGTACCCACACAAAGTATACTAATAATACAATTAATGCACACTCTAAATAATGTAATATTTATACAAATAAAATAATATATTATTATTAGTATTATACCTCACAAAATACCTATATATGTAAATTAAATCAAAATTATATTATAATTATTATTAGTATTATTATTAGTATAATATATAATATATAAATTAAATCTGCCAAATCGTCACTGAAAACAGTGAGCTGAAAATATAATTTAAATAAAATAGCTTATGGTGACAGTCTCAACTGTCACAGAAAATCTGTCGCAGAAACTCTATATATAAACCAATGCTGACTCGGATCGCTGAAAGTTAAAACTGTCGCAGAAACTGCTGCTTAAAAAACCCGCCCACTGCATTTAATGACAGAACTGTCATTAAATGCTCTATTAATGCTACAGTGGCTGCGGTTTTAATGACAGAATTCTGTCATTAAATGCCCTGTCGCCAAAGCTATATATATATAATCTATATATTAATAACTATAAATCAATATAAATAAATATATATATATATACATATATATATATAACAATTTAATAAATATATATACTTATATATATATACACATAAACTTGCATTTTAAAATATTAATAATTACTAAACACAATGCACATATTAATGTACATATTTTACATGGCTAGAAGCACACATAAAAATACATTCATTAATATCCAAATAATTACATAATAATTATAAATAATATAATTACACATTTAAACACATAAATATATTTTATAAAATATTTATGTATAATTTATGTTATTAACATAAGTACATATATATTTGCACGCAAGAAAGCTACATACATATATTTATACACCATATTAGAACACATAGAAATATCTATAGATCTATACTACAATAAATACCATAATAAATACACTAAAATAATATATAATATCTATATATATTTACTAGTTATAAATGAAGAATTTAAGGCATAATTAATTTGATCTACACATAAACATACCAAATTGGAGAGTATCACACCGTATCCCACTAGATCTAGGATACGCATGTGGCACAAGTCCAACACACAACCAATTGTACCCCGAAGGACACAAACATGTCACAAATAATATTTATAAATAAATCAAAGTGTCAAAAGTAGATCTATGTGTCCGTGTCAAAATACGACATGTACAAAGTCCCGTGTCGGAGGGAAAACCCCCAAAATGACACGTATCACCAAATAGTTAGGATACGAACCACATGTACCCAATATGGACACGACACAAGCCCCAAACACATAATCACATGCCCTATTGATCTATAGGATCAATTGACACACACAACAAAATGTAAATTTGAAATTCCATCAAAATTGACACAAAAAGTACCATAACTTTCTCCATGGGTCTCCTATAAACACAAAACAAAGTCCTATGGATAGTACATACATATAGGTTGATTTTACATGATTAAATCTCAGATTTAGAAGCTATTTTAATGGAAAAAACTGAATTATACCTATTGGGAGATGGATTCCCAATGAAATCTCCAATTGAGATGAACTTGCTTCCAAATTATAGATTCTTGCTCCTCTTTGTAGATCCTTTCTTTCTCCTTCCAGATCCTTGCTTCTCAACTTTCTAATGGTGAATTGGGAAGAATTTGGAGTGAATTTAGTGGAGAATTGGAATGGGAATGGAAAGAATTTGGGAGTGGGGAATTCTAGATCTAGATTTGGAATGAGAATGAGAGGAGAGAGAAATTTCCTCCCTCTTTTAATAGGCCAGCCTTGCCCCTCTCCCAAGCAATTGTAAAATGTCCAATGTACCCCTTGGGGCCTCTCATGAAGAAATAATTAAGGAAGGAAGCTTCTAGTCTAATCACTTAATTAATTTAATCCATCTCCTTAACTATGGGCTTTCTAAATGGGCCAAATCTAACTATTTAATTCATGTTGGTCCATGGGTCCAAACTACACTAGTTGGGTCTACTAAAATAAGTCCAAAATAATTAAATAACATCCAACAATAATTAAATAATACAACAAAAATTATTTACCATGCACAATATTTTTTTAAATAGGAAATTACTAAAATACCATTTTTCCTAAAATGTGGTAGTGACACCTTCTCTCATCTCATGAAGAAAGGTGTATCCTTCGTATGGGACGAAACCTGTCAGCAAGCGTTCGGAGATATCAAGCGCTACCTCACCAATCCACCAGTTCTGGTACCTCCCATTATGGAAAAACCGTTCCTGCTGTACGTTCGAGCAATGGATCATTCGCTGGGAGCTTTCCTCGCGCAGAAGAACGATAGGGGGCATGAACAGGCTATCTACTACCTCAGCAGGATGATGGTCGGAGCCGAACACCGGTACAACCCAGTGGAGAAAGAATGCCTGGCTCTGATGTTCGCTATCCAGAAGACGCGGCACTATGTCTCCAGCCAGACTATTCATATCATCTCCAGGATCAACCCTCTCCGAGTACTGATGAGCAAGCCAAGTGCCCTCAATTCCCGACTCACGACTTGGGCAATACTGCTAACACCATATAACATGGTATACGTCCCACAGAAGTCCATCAAAGGCCAAGCATTGGCCGACTTTCTAGCCGCTCATCCGATCCCGGAAACCTCCAAACTATACAAAGACATCCCTGATGAGGTTGTAGAATATAATTCTGCAAGGGAAAGTAACGTATGGCGAATGTTCTTCGATGGTGCCTCCAGAACCGGTCCTAAGGGAAACATCGTTTCGGGAGTGGGAGTCGTCCTGGTCGCCCCTGATCAGCTCGTCATCTACCGAGCATATTCTCTTAGCGAGCCCTGTTCCAACAATGTGGCAGAGTACAACGCTCTACTAATAGGGCTCCAAGTTGCTAAAAAGCTGGGGGTAGAGTCCCTGGAAGCTTTCGGTGATTCTCTGCTTATCGTTAATCAAGTCAGGGGAATATATGAAGTCCGGAATCTAGACCTCATCCCCTATCACCAAGCGACGGTCAAGATAGCCATGACATTCAAGGAGTTCTTCCTAGAGCATGTACCTCGATCTTAGAATCTGGAAGCTGATGCCCTAGCCAGTCTAGCTGCGGATTTAGCTACTCCCGTAAGAAGGCAGGATTCGGTAATCCTTCTTAACAGAGATTTATTCTGTGTGAAGAACAGCTGTCACATAGAACGCAGCTACGCTGTCAACACCGATCCTCCTACGAGAGATTGGATAAGTCCCTTCATAGATTTTGTGGCATACGAAATCTTGCCGGAGGACACCAAAGAAGCAGTATCCGTCAAGAGACGATCATTACGCTTCTACTTTGATGCATCTTCACAAAGCCTATATCGCCGGACCTACGACGGATTACTATTGAGATGTCTCTCTAACGACGAAGCACAGCAGATTATCCGTGAAGCTCACAACGGCGTATGCGGAGCCCATCAACCCGGTCCTAAGCTACAGGATCGCATCAGGAGAATGGGCTATTACTGGCCTACTATGATCGCAGATGCAATACGGTATGCAAAATATTGCAGAGCCTGTCAGGTTCATGCAGACTTCATACATCAACCGTCTGAACATCTATATCCTACAGTCGCATCCTGGCCTTTCGAAGCATGGGGTATGGATATCATCGGTCCTATTCACCCGTCTTCTTCCAGAGGTCACCAGTTCATACTGGCCATCACGGATTACTTCTCCAAATAGGCAGAGACAATCCCTCTCGCTGAGGTAAAGGCATCTAATGTGATCAGCTTCATCAAGCATCATGTCATTTATCGCTTCGGGGTACCCCGGAGGATAATTCACGATAATTGCCCTCAGTTCATCAGCCAAGCGTTTCATCGGTTTTGCGATAAAAATCGGATACACAATATTGCCTCTACGGCAAACTATCCAGCTGCTAATGGTTTGGCGGATGCTTTCAACAAAACCATTATCAAACTCTTGAAGAAATTTGTCTCTTCAAACAAGAAAGATTGGAATAAGAAGCTGGGCGAATGTCTCTGGGCATACCGCACAATGGTACGGACGTCGACAAGCTACACCCCGTTCTCGCTGGTCTACGGGAGCGAAGCGGTTCTCCCCATTGAAATCCAGATCCCGTCGCTCAGGATAGCCATGACTAATGAGCTGACTCGAGAAAAGAATGACCTGTTAAGGCTCCAAGAGCTTAAAGGATTAGACGAGAAATACCTCCAAGATTAATAGCGCATCGCGCTCTACCAAGCACGCATTTCCAGAGCTTTCAATCATAAAGTAAAGGAAAGGGTGTTCAAAGTCGGCGAGCTAGTTCTAGCCGTGAGAAGGCCGATGATCCTTACTCACAGAAGTAAAGGCAAATTCCAGCCCAAGTGGGAAGGCCCTTATGTGATCGAGACAACGTTCTCGAACGGCGCCTACAGGATAGCCCAGCCTAATGGAGACCTATTAATGGCTCCTATCAACGGCAAATTCCTGAAAAGGTACTATGCTTAATCTCCCCTGCTCGGGTGGAATATAGCAAGGATCTCATATTCTGACAAAACTACTCCCAAAACAAAACTAGTTGGGTCATATCCTATCATGTCTGTACGACCTCTGAATAGATATGTCCTGTTAAGAAGTTTATCAAGAGTCTATCATGTCCATACTACCTCTGATATTACTCTCGCCTAAAAACAGTCATTTACATTCCAAAATGACGGGTCCACAAAGTCAGAAAAGAGTCATCTTTATTTATTCCCAAAAGGGAGGCAGAATTATATCTGGGCAAGCAAAAAGGAAAAGGATACATCATGATGGCGGAGTAGTCAGATTGCGAATCAGCCGCTCCAGTGCAGCTATCCTCTCATTTCTAAGAGCCAAGGCGTCGGCGCGAGCCTGCTCCAGCCGTGCCTCGGGGGTGTTCGTAAGGGTCAGATCAGCCTTTGCCCGAAGACAGCCTGCACGAGCAGCTTCTGCACGATCCAAATCCTGTCGTGCTGCGCTCAGACGACCAGCCGCTACCTCTAGACCCGCCAATGACTGAGAAGCCCACTCCTCTGCCCGAGCGAGTTTTTCCCTCAGCTTGGAGACCCTCGCTGCGTTCCCTTCATGCTCGAAGCGACACTACGTCTCAACAGTAAGTGCCTCTTCCATGACAGCTTTTCTCCTATCCATCTCCAGCTTATGCGTCTGGATGGAGTTGTCTAGGCTTTCCAGCTTTGTAGCAAGCCGTACAGTCATGAGGTCGAATCGAGCCTGGACATCAGCATCGAGGCTACCCCGAGTCAGCTGCAAGTATTCGGTAATGGGTTGCTCTTACCCATTAACCACCGCCTCCAGGGCGTCAGCTACCCCAGGATCACCAAGCTCCCTGACAGCCCCGATCGAGAACTGAGAAGTTTTCTTCAGGCGCTCGAAGTCCAGATTCTTTGCCAACACCATCGATATCATCATTTTCAAACCGGTGTAGAAGAAGCTGGTATGCTGCTCGGTCAACGCAGCTAGACCCGGATGAACGCCAGGAGTGGCCGCGATACTAGCGGGTCCCTCTCCAGGAATGATTGCAGACGAGGTGGCGACAACAACGATCGAAGTCGTCGGCATACTCACTTGAGGCGAGGTCACGATGACAGGTTCGTCCTCTTCTGGAGACGACGAAACCACTCCAGGCAAACTAGCCCCCGAGGACACTTCCTCCTCGAAGTCGGGTACCTCTGTGTCATCACCAGGACCCAGAGCAGAGCCAGAAGGTGCTCCAATGCTGTGCTCCTCGTGGACGTCATCCCCTGAAAAGAGGACAAGAAAGCTTATATCAATATAATAGTAATCTTTCTAAGGGGAGACCTAAAGACGACATTTACCCGGAGCCAACGGCATATACGACGCATCTGCACCAGAGGTAGCTAAACCACGCCTTAATGACGTAATACGAACCGTCATACCTGGAGAAGGAGGTGGGCCGACCGACATCGCCAAGAGTTCTGTCAAGCCTTCACCAAGACGCGGTCAAGGTTCGTCAGCAGGAACCTCGCCAGGCATGCTCGCTGACACAGCAGGAACTTCACCCGCTGCTGACCTCGGGAAAGATTCTCCCATCTGTCGCGGCCATACAGGCAATCTCGTTCCGCTACCTGGAGTAGTAGCAGCGACAGCAACCTCTAGCGAAGATTCTCCGGCGCCATCCGCCAGAGCTGAAGAAGGTCCCTCTCTAAAAGGCGAGGAACCTCTAACCAAAGAATCATCCCTGATATGGGGAGATGAAGGCTCGACCCCGGGAGCCTCAACACCAAAAATGCGAAGAGGACGAGCAACCGTCTCCTTCCTCCTCTTACAAAGGGAAGCTTCCTTCGGAGTAGAAGCCCGCCGCTTCCCAGAAGAGACTACCAGAGCCCCCGCAGGCGGAGGCACTTTGTACCTCGGCACCGGCACCAGAGGCTCATCCGGAGTACCAGACTCCTCACCCTCGTCAGAAGAAACCGAGGGTACTTCAACTCTTCCCCCAGGCTTGGGAGAAGGCACCCTGAAGCTTCCACGCGTGTCAAAATTGCGATGGAAGGTGTTAATCGCCACATAGAACTGGGCGTAGGAATGAAGGATGCGCAGCTCCATGGAAGTTGTAACGACCGGCACGATAAAGATTGCCCCCGTACAACCCATGATAAAATATCGCCACCCTCTAGCTCCATCAATGAGTCCGCCCCTGGATCTGAAGCTGGTAACGGCATTGCCTACATGCAACTGATTGTACCCAAACTGCCTGGAGAACCGACTAGGCAAGTAGGGCTCGAAGAAGCAGTGATCTTCGCTCCTGTACAGCAGATGGGAGGGTCTAATACAGACCAACCATTTAAAAGCTTCCGGGGAAAGGTCGGTCTTCTCTCCACCTGAATCCTCAAGCCGCACCCCTGATTGATTACGATGTTCGGAGGGGACAATGCAGAGGATCTTCCAGCCGTGGCTGAGGTTCAACACCAGCCGACAGTCTAAGACTGTGTTCACATTCCAGGAGGAATTCTTGTAATTCAGCAAGAATATACCCCCCGAGCTGCTACCGGAGCCAGGAGACATCACCCGGGGATTGTGGAGAATTAACCATCCCATCAAGTATAGGTATGGTAATTCCACCCTGGGAAAACTCTTACGCCGAGCTTCGTCGACGAGCAACCCATCAGTTATGGCTCTCAGGCCAGCCTGTATACGGCACACCATGGCGGGAAGCAAGCCCAGTCTTGCCCCGAACACCAGGCGCACTGCCAGCCACAGGATGTTCCGGTGAATACGGTCCGCGGACGCTGTGCCAGGCACTACGACTCGACGCAGCCATATGGAGAGAAAACCAGCCAACTGGGCTTCCTTAGACAGAGGCCGGCGACAGTGCCTCAAGTAACTACAGGCCTTAGTGCCTTCGGGGTACTTTCCTACCCCCTCGACGATAATCTGATCCGGAGCTGTGGCCTCCTCCATAAGATCCTCGACGACCTGGGCACTAAGTACGCCCAAACAGTTCACGGGCTCATTTTTGCCTCCCGAGGCTTTCTTCGACTTGGCAGCCCTAGCTCGGTGGAAGAAGAGGTAGGACATCCACTTGGTGGTATGAGCCAAATCAGAAGGCTCGTTATAAAAAGTGGTGCACGCGAAGTATTGACACATCAGCTCCTGATATACTTCCGCCACCCGAGGGTCCAAATCCCCCAACTCTCGGTTGGTGGGAACATACTCTTCATATGGGGTATCTCCCATCGGCAGTCTCGAGACAACTGCCATCTCGTGGAGCGCCAATCCCAACTCCCCCAGTGGAGTGGCAAAGGTCCCAGTGAGCGGAATGTACCGCTCCATCAGCGCCAGGAACAAGTTAGGGTTCAGAGGCAACCCAACGCTCGTCGCACTCACAGCGGCATATAGCCCAATGACCTCCAGCTCTCTCCGAAAGTGCTTCAAGGCCCAGCCAACTAGGCATGTCCATCGGGAGTTTGTTGGGGCGATCCACCTATTACACCGAGAATTCTCCTTGGGATATACCCTGCCTCGTCCCATGAAGTCGTTGTAGAAGGTCGGCAATTGGACCGGCTGGATCACCGAGCTGTCTTCACTCGGGACACTACCCAGGCACAGTCCCCGGAACAACGTCACAAAGCTGAAAGGGCGACTGACAAACGACCCCCGGTCAGCTCCTTTGAGATGAAAGATCTTCCCCGGCTTACCGTGAAGATCAGGAGTCAGCATCCACGACATCTTCCTGGGATGCGTCGCATGGAAGAAGGCCGAGATGGGATAATCCCTCGGCATCGTTGGCAAATACAAAACTAAATTCCCGGCAGGGAAAACCCAGGGCTCCCTCTTGGGCCTCGTCTGGGACTGTTTGTCAATCATGTCCCCAAAGAGAAAAGCCGGCTTTATGTACTGCTCCCCGTCTACGTAGGTCAGGGGCTCGCCATTAATCATGCTTAGCAGCGTCCGCTCGCCCTGAGCCGATATCAGAAACCCTCTTCCCTCAGGATACTGGGGTCCGGAGATGGAAAATGCCACATGGGACAGATCCTCCAGATAATTCGAGTGCAGCATCCCGGCAGCGGATTCCATCACCTCGGCCAGTGAAAACTCGCCCAGATCAACTGCAAAAGTGCAAGGGAAATATGTCATTACAAATCTTGCACAAACATATAGACCAAAGAAATGACAGTCTGTGCTCTACGCAGGATCGTAACCATTTGGTTATTTTACGCCGGAAGTCCCCTCCACAAGCGTAAAACTCAAATTTTACGATATACGCCCATTTTCGATAGCCAGAGCTTTTACGCTCAGGGCTACGAAAATATGGAGTCTTTACGCTGGCACATTAAAAATATGGGCGTAAAAGATAAAAATGCCTCCGTGCATCATCTTCCTCCAAAGAGGCTATCAGCACAGAAGACGACCTAGCGCGGTCACGTTCAACGTGTGCGAAAGATTTTTTGTCGTTTTTGTCACCCCAAAGGCTCTACCTCTAAGGCCGGGTGCGCTGCTCGTCGGCAGGATACTTTGCTCGGAAGGAAGTTTGCCTTGCCCGACCAGAGACTCCCTCGCTGGGGCAGAAGAATGAGATAAAGAACCTATGCTCTTTCTCTTAGCGGAGGGGGTTTGTTTCGGCGCCATTTCTGAAGACTCAAAGTGCTCGGAGAAGGAACGAAGAAAAACTCGAACAGTCGAAAGCTCTCTTTCGCATAAGACAGATAAAAAGTTTTTCTCTCAAAAACTTGGAGTATATATAGTCCGGGTCGACTCCTCGAATCCTCGGACGAACTCCTCGAGACCCTAACCAAATCTCGCAGATTGGTTATGATTGGATGCTACGTCAGCCCACTACCCTTGGAAGACGGACAGTCAGCAAATTCAAAAGGTTTTTCGTGCAAAAAGGTTCAGCGGGTTCTACGCTAAAAGAGCTTTCTACGCTCGACAGCAACGGATCTACGGTTTTACGCTCGCAAGCTATAAGTCTATGGTTTTACGCCCGGATGCCTTTGTGCTCGGTAGCTTTTATGCTCGAGAGGCCACAAACCTACGACTTTACGCTCAGCAGATACCAAATCGACGATCTCACGCTCAGTGGCGCTCAGTTTACGCTCAGAGGCAACAGATCCGCAAACTTCATGCTCGAAGAAATTTTCTTTTCAGGAGCTACAAATCAAACAGTTCTACGCTAAAGGAGCTTTCTATGCTCGACGGCTACGAATCTACAGCTTTACGTTCGACAGCTATAAGTCTATGGTTTTATGCCCGGATGCCTTTGTGCTCGGTAGCTTTTATGCTCGAGAGGCAACAAACCTACGACTTCACACTCAGAAACCACAAGTCTACGATTTCACGCTCGATGGTGTTCTACGCTCACAGGCTACAGATCTCCAGTCCTACGCTAAAGGAGCTTTCTACGCTCGACGGCTACGAATCTACAACTTTACGTTCGACAGCTATAAGTCTATGGTTTTATGCCCGGATGCCTTTATGCTCGGTAGCTTTTATGCTCGAGAGGCAACAAACCTATGACTTCACACTCAGGAACCACAAGTCTACAATTCTGCGCTCGATGGTGTTTTACGCCCAGAGGTTACAGACTGATGATTTTATGCTCCACGACTTTCCCTATATTCAAAATAGTCCCCAAAGCGGTCAATTGCAAAGAGTTCACACAGAAGATACTCGTTCTTGACCCAAAGCATCCCAAGTACCCGAAGCATACAGAGTTCAAACATTGAGAAATTACTCTTCTCGGGTCCAAAATTAGAGGTTCATCCAGACTCCAGTCTGAATATCTCGTCTATCAAGATGGCAAACTCAGTTAAACAGCCATTTCTCGATCCTGTTACAAGGGATTTTTTGGGAATTCATTCTTGAAGACGAAGTCTGAACAAAAATTCTATTTATCAGAAGTTCAGAGCTCTACACGGTTCCTCAGTCCTAGCAACAGGACAGTTCTAAAATGTTCAAAATGCTCTACAGCGTTCTATGGACTATTCGCTATGCGTAAAGGACAGGACCTAGCACTCTTTCTACAGAGTCGGCGTAAAGATTCAGACGTGTCGAAGCTACACATATTCAGACTTCACAGCAACATATGGCAAGATGATCATATGAAGAAGCAAGATGATTTTATTAAAAAATCAAAATTATGATTACATATGAGGGAAATCCAATCTACAAGGGTTTTTCTCTATTTTTCATGATTACAACTGAGGAAAACTCCGTCGACAGGAGGGTTTTCCCATCATCATCTGAAGATTGCCCAGAAGCTGTTCTGACAGGTTCTCGTTGGGCTTCAATTCTTCATCCATCTTCTCCAGCAGTCAGTCGGTTGCCACAAACTGACTGACATGGCAATGATCAACGGCGGGCGGATACAGAACTGGGCCTGCATAGATTTTGCAGATCCCATGCTCCGTGCGCCGATCAAGCCGGGATAGAGCGAGTCTGTCTGACTCTCGTCACCGGAGGCAACGAAAGAAGACAGCACTTGCAAGCTGTGTGGTCAAAGACGACCCTTCCTCTCTCCTGGGGCAACGCCATACAAAGTTGCTGATTATCCCGAGCAAGGGAGGCTACGATATCCTTCCATGATCCATCGTTGCAGTGGATATTTGCTCGAAGATGCCGTCTTTTTCGGCTCCCTACATGCTGGAAGAACATGATCTCCTTCTTCCTCAGGTCGACCCGACGAACTCCGGCGATCATCTCTGTATGGTGATGGGAATGTGGTGAGAACAGGTTCACCCCCCAGCCTTTTCATAGGCAAAAGAGATCACAGCGGTCCCCAATAAATCTGCCATAAAGTCCGCATCGACCGTTTCAACGCTCCATTCAGAAATGTTTCCAGTTACGAGGGGCCGTTCATGCTTCATTCAAAGCATTTCAAATTTCGAAGAGTTTAAAAGCTTTGAAGGGGGTCTTGTAGAAGCATGAAAAATACGCTGGAAGGATCTACGCAGCCTCTTGATGCAAAGCAGCATAAACAGAGGCCTTTAGAGCCATCAAGCGTGCAACAGAGCTTTTTTCGCTAAAACACAGCATGAAGTGTAAGCTCAAAGGACCATCCGCGTAAGTGCAGTACGTCCAGGCCGCTCCAGCGTAAGACAGAGTTCTTCATCGCCTCCATGGCGTAAAACTCAGCCGCTCTCAAAGCAGCGCTAATGCGTACGAGGAACGCTTCATCTTCCCCGAAATGAACCTGTCAAGTCACGCAGTGAACCTGGCCTCTGACTCCTGACAAAAAGTGCTGCACGGCTACCCAGACGATGGCTGGAAACGATGGCAGACCCCTCGGGATGCGCCCTACAGTATGATGGCAGATCTCGACATTTAATGCAGAGGATTTGGTTAAAATATCATCAAACCGTCGGTTACCAAAGTCCCCCCAGCGTAAACCGCTCTTTCGCGTACAAGGGAATACGTCGCCTTGTTTTACACAGGCAAACATGAGCTATTTTATGCTCCGTAGTAGACAAACCGCCTGCCACATCAAAAGCTGCACTTCGTATAGGGCCCGAGGCACGTCTCTACGTCAAATTGCACAGAGCGGTGACAGTTTCCCTCAAGACACGTCTCTGCGACGGATGCACAGAAGGGCTGCAGACCTTCAAAATACGTCTCCGCATTTAATGTACAGGATGGTGGCAAATCTCTGTAAGAGATTTGATTACACCTTCGAAAGCCGTAATTCCGGCGAAGACGTCCACATCAACACTCTGGCACGGTACGCAGCGAATTCTACGCCTATTCAGGATCTGTGCTCATTCGGCTTCAAACGCCCACTCAGTCTCTATGACCATTCGGCTTCTATGCCTGTTCGGCTTCTACGCCTGTTCGGCTTCTATGTCTATTTTGGCTTTTATGCCAGGGGTGACAGTCATTTGGCTTCTACGCCAACCTCTTCTACACGAGGGATATCTACCTACGTGGCTTCTACGCCGTGATCTTCGCAGCAGATATACGCATTTTGTCCCCTTAGTTGGACACGCCTCACATGCTCACTCAAAAGGTCATTCATACGCAGGCATTGGTTATTTTAACCATTGTGTAAAAGGGTGTTGTACTGTCCACTCCTCGGTTGTTACACCGACGGAGTGGTCACTGTCACCAAAACTCTATAAATAGAGACCCCTATCAATAGGGAACAAGGTCGACAATTTGGAAGATCAAACCAGGTCGAAGAATTGGTAAAAAGAGAGAGAAAGAGAAGGAGAGAAGAGTCCGGAGCTCAGGCAAAGAGTAGGGGTCGAGGGCTTTGGCATCGTGCATCCACCCTCCTTCGCAACCTTCGAAGCTGCTAGCCGTCTTCCACGGCACTTCTTCAACATCGTATAGTCCAAGGGCTAAAGTGATCGACTGCAGATCAGACACCTATAGCAATTTATACCCAGATTAAATAAATTATACTCCCGCATCCTCGTATAGGATCAAATTGTACAAGTTTGTTTGTAAACCAAAGGGCACGGGTCTCGTATAAACCCTGTCATTGAAATACACTTTCATTCTTTCGTTTAATACCACAAACAATAGCGAAGTCTTAGCACTCGAGTTTCACATATCATTAAGTCTTGGATTGTGCACACATTCAAGGCATCCCTCAAACATATGCATTCAGCCAAACTTAGAGATAGTGAAATCGGACAAGGTACTTTGTGAAAATCTTAAGGGTTCTCGTTTTATGAATCACAAGGATACTTCTGATAGGGTCAATCAAATCTAAGTCATTTTTCCATTCTAACCAATTATTTGCACTACCGTTTAGCATGATCTATCTGATTCACCAACTAGCGTCCATCCATTGGGGTCAAACATAGCACATGTTATCATTCCCAAGTCTAGCCCTAAATCTTATTGCCCCAGTTCTATAGCTTGTTCAAGCAATACTGTAAAGTCGATCACACTGGTTCATTCACTCGGCACAGGGTCGTATGCCTGATTGCTAGGTCAGCTCACAAGGTTATAGGTATAGGTTCAGTACATGATACATCCTGTAAATTTGTCGCACGATGCTTGTCCCAATTCCTAGGGTCAAACTATTGTTCATTTGCACGAGGTATTCTACCCAAGCTCGTTTCACTCAGATTTTCAAACATCGAGCATAGATTTTTCCTACTCTCATCAACATGTTCGCTTGCATGGGGGTTCGAGTCCGTTCAATAAAATCTATAGTATATCCAAGTTGCAGGATAAGCCTAGTGATTTTTATAGTCCATCTCTCCAAATATGTTTTGATAGAATCCCAATCCATTCCAAGTCTAGTCCACCAAGCCAAGATTCAATTCTAACCTTTTATTTATAACTCCAAGTCGTCCAACCTGATTTATGTATTCGTTCAAGAACCATCAAGCATGATTTATTTCAGGTTCTAGTCTAACTTATCCCTAAAACCTTTCTGATTCACATGTATTTCCAAATTCGTCTTATCGTGTTGAACCAAAAGTTAAGACGATACATTAGTTGTCACGCTCCGGTCTCCTTTAAGTTCGATTACCATCGTTGGATGTGAGATTACCACGTCAATGCTCCCGCTGGATAATCATCCTAATCTGGGTGTAACGCATGTACGGGCATAGAGTTACGCTCGAACAAGACAAGAATATTTAAATATTATGGTTATCTTCGATACGATCGAGACACCTTATATTTTTACTTTGCTCCATCCAAGTTATATATCCATCGAGTCAAGTCCGTTCATGCAGTAATTATAATTCGTCTAGCAAAATCATCCAACTTTAATATTACCGTTCGGTAAATCCATAGTCTACTTTTTGCATTCCTTAAATAACTAAGTTTTAAATATTCAAGCCCAAGTTCTATCCATTTTGATATGTTCCATTCATCGAGTTCGATCATCCCCACCATACGTGAAATCACCACGTCGGCGCGCCCGCAGGATAACCGTTCTCGTTGGGACTGATGTCAAAGGTTATCATTTCGAACTAGATTTCAAGATCGTTCTTCCAAACTTCAAGCCAGATCCATTTTCGCTTACACTTTCATCGAACCACAATATTTATTTCTCGGGCTAACTTCTATTCGAGCGATATTGTATTCTAGTTCAATCCATTTGTTTTAATCCGAAATTGCTCGCATGATACTCCAATTTTCCAATAAGTCTTCCTAAACGAGTTATCGATTTCCAATTCCGTGAATCCCAATTTGATATAGGCCTTATCATTTATTCAAAATAATCCCGAAATTATTCGATCCAACTATCGCACGAGACCTATGAATCTGTTTGGACATTTTTAGATGATCCATACACCACTCAGAATTGAGTCATCCGATTAAATCCTCAATCATGTTCGCATTAATTTCTAGTATATTCGTCGAGTTTTCCTTAAAATTTTTGCACGATACTTAGCATCGTCTGATAAATCTTTAGCCTCGTATAAATCCTGTTGATAGTCATCCAAGTAAACCATATTCGATTTGTATCTTCTGACACTAAATACTGTTCGAGCTATTTTCCAAAATTCAAGCATGATTTTCTATGTTTACCTAAGCGATAAATCTGATAATGTTCCCGTCACCCCCACTTTTTGGATTAGGGGTATTTTCGTCGTTTCATAATTAATGAGTAAATAATTGCATGATAATCAATTTTATTTAATTTACGCTCGCCTTTGACTCCCAACAGATTCATCCCTTAACCTAAACGTGCCAGACCGTTATTCATGCTTGTGTTCCACTAAAATTCAGTCCCTTGCACTTCTATTTAATTGTATAACACATTTTTGCAATAATTAAACATTAGATACAAGTTTGTACAATTTTCTAATTATCGGCACTTTTGTGTAAAAGTGCACTAAGGTGTCCGTCCCTTGGAGACGATACGTAAATAAACCCATTGTTCCCTTTCATGAATATATTTTTTTCCTAACTTTCATAAATGCGAACTTAACATCAACCCCTTGAAACCATGGCAACCAGACCCTTAAACCGATGCATCGTGACCATTCATTTTAATTTATTCGAATCCTAACCATTGAGGTATCCATGAGAAGACTTTTTTCCAAGGAATTGACCAAGTCAACCCTTTCTAGGTCAAACCAAAGTCCCCTTGTATATAAACTCTTTATTCCTTTACTTTTTGTTTTCCTATTCATAACTCAAGCACAGCCGACCCTTCCCCCCTTTACATTACTATTCATCTTTTCCTTTCCTTCTTCCCATCCGCCTCATCCCGACCATGTTCGCCTGTACCGCTGTTGACGTTGGAACCCTGTCGCTCGACGACAACCTTCTGAAGTTGGAGAACCGGCTGCACCTAAGGCCGCCTCGTCCCCGCTGTATCTGAGCCGCCGAGACCCGTTGCGTCCACCTGCACATCGACGGAGCCGCCGAGACCCGCTGCGTCCACCTGCAGGTCGACGGAGCTGCCAAGATCCGCTGCGTTCGCCTGAAGTCGAAGACCCACTCGATGACCCGCTGCTGTCGACGCCGAGCATCCCCGTTGTAGTCGGCCCGAGCACGCAGCAGTCGACCCCGCGCCGGACTGGACACCTCACGTCGAGTCCCGACTGTGCACTGTCACCGTGCACAACTGATCGGCTATGCCTCATCGCCTCTACCCTGTCCACGCACGCAGGTTCGACGTAAACCTATACTCGAATGCGTACACATCCGTATATCATGCGTTAGTATGTGTAGGTATCGGTATATACACGTATATACATATTTGCACACGTACAGGCAGGTAGATATTATGCTCAACTAAGACATATATACGAGCACATAAATGTGTATTACAGATATCCCTAGCATAAATATATGTTATTATGCACACACAGGGTATAAGCATTTGTTAGTATATATATATATATAATATATATACATTGTAATGGTAACTAATGAATACTTATGTATATACATACGAACCGTATAAGTCTCAATCAGCATAATACATACGAACAAAGATATATTTGTGCATTGTATGAATTGAGTTAAGTATGAACATATGAATATCTATTAAATGTGTAATTAATTAGTACTATGAGATACTTTAGCTATAGTATATACTATACAATATGCACCAGGTGTCTTGAATGTGACCACGGATACCCCGTAGGCACATCGACCTGTGACCCCCTAGCGTAGCCTGTTGAGATCATTATGTTGATTGTGTGCTAGAGTAATGTCTGATGTAGTATTGTATTCATGATGTGTCTATAGGATTGTGGGATCACTCAGACGATACCTTGGAACCCGGACAGTGGTATTGCCAGCTAAGGACCACAGGCGAGTACATTCTTTGATAGTTTCCATTATGTTGATTATCTCTATAATTCTTGTTATATAGCGTACATGACTCTGACACTGTTGTTTACACGAGTTAGCATCATTGAGACCTGTCACGAGGAGTCGTGATTGGAATCCATCGTGCTAGCTGGGGAAACGGGGAAGTATTAGTAGTTTATGTGATCATACCCAACCTTACATGCAGCATTAGCTCACCCACATTTTATGTCGGTGCAGTCTTACCCTTACATGCCTCATCGCTGTTACATCTGGTTAGCCTGACCTGTTGGGAATGATCGCTAATCCATGTAATGAGTCATATAGTCCCAAGCCGATCACATGATATACTGATGTTTCACACACTTAGATAGATGATTTCTTGACATATATCTTGATAGATTGATCTTGTATTTCCATATATTCTAGTTGTTGTTCTTATACACACCTACATACTAGTTCTTTGTACTTGCGTACACTCGTAGTTCTATTCCTTGTCAGATGCATATTGATGATGATGTTCCAGTATTTCTCATTGCCAGTATTTCATTCTGTCTTGTATTTCTTTACACTGTATTATAGTTTTTGTCAATATATGTGGAACTGCTGTTAGAGGTGTATTTTCGTTCCAATCCTGATTGGATATTTTTTCTAGAGAATCTTGAGGATTTCTGTACCACGCACTACGGACCAGGTATAGATACAGACTATGTACCAGAGATCCTAGAGAAGACTATGCTTCTAGATGAGACATTGCCTACAGCTATCTAGATAGTATTTATTTATGCTTGAGACTTATGGAGGTTATTTCAGTTCATGTTTAGACTTATGTTAAGTTTAATTGGAGACTTATGTTGGACAGCTAGACTGTGATTTATCTTTATGTTTGGGACATGGTGTTTAACTATGTCATTTTCTTTTATCTTTTATCGTGCCTTATAGTTGTTGTGATTGAGTTACTTGTGAGATTATTGTGAGATGTATATTGACCTCCTTATGGAGATGGATGTCATTGACAGGTGTTTAGCTATATAGAGTTATTGTGACCTAGACAACGTTCTACTGCCGATGCTGTGGCGTAGGCTGGACGTACCCACGCTCTCGTGCCCCTATACCGGGTGCGGGTCGTGACACGTTTTTAGTGGTGGCCCATGCAGGTCTAGTTTCGCAAGTTATGCGATATGGTGGTAGTGCGACAACTTAGTTGTACTGCTGCGAGCCTGTGCTAGGATATAGGAAATAGGATCTAGGATGAGAATATGCTCAATCATACTAGGAAATTCTGAACTTCATATTGCTACTCTAATGGATTGCTTCCTTTAGCACTTTAGTGTCCTTCCTTGATAATATTATATCTATCACCTTAATTGATTCTTTGATCTATATTCAGGATGTCGCCGAATACTAGATCCATGAGAATGGGAGCAGCCAATTCAGAGAGGACTACCACCTCTCAATCTGACGAACAGATACCTGGAGATCCTCCTACATCTCCTGTTCGTGTGGGAGTGTCTGCAACTAACGGGATTCCTCCTCCACCTATACAGAGGATTGCACCAACTATGACAGACAACCTTCCACCACCACCGATACTGATTTTTGGAGGAGTGCCCGCTGACGGGGCACAGATGTTCGCACTGATGCAGGGTATGCTAGAGGCCCAGAGAGTAACAGCAGAGGCTCAGCATGTTCAAGCTGAGGCTCAGAGAATGCAAGCAGAAGCACACCAGGCGCAGACCGAACTGATAAGAGAGAGCATGGAGAATGCTCATCAGGTGACTCTCCAGGCTGTAGAGAAAGTAGCATGACAACCGCAACATCAAGGTCAACAACAACAGAGGCCCGGTACCATAGTAGACTTTAAGAGGATGATGCCTCGAGAGTTCAAAGGCACAGAAGGAATACTATATGCTGACGAATGGTTAGAAGACATAGAGAGGAATCTGCGCTTATCACAGATTCTAGAGATTCTTCAGATAGAGGCCGCTGGCAGCAAGATATTTGATATAGCACTGACGTGGTATCGTACAGAGCCGAGACTCGTCGCTGAAGGACTTACTTGGGAGGACTTTAAGGAACTCTTCAAAGAGAAATTCTTTCCTGACGTAGCCTTGGGAGCATTAGAAAGTCAGTTCCATGACTTAGTCCAAGGAGGTATGTCAGTCGACGAATATGCTGCAGAGTTTTGTCGATTGAGTCAATTTGCACCATCGATGGTTCGAGACCCAGGAGACAGAGCACAAAAATTCAGGAAGGGATTAAATAGAGAGATCAAGTCTCGTACTTCGGGACGACGTACTGCTACATTTGAGAGTATTCTGATGGATGCCCATATTGCCGAAGACGACTTGGACCTCCGACCCAAGAGAGGACGCGATACATCCGGAGCGACAGGAGGTAACACAGGACCAGCCAAGCGCCCACACTTTCAATAACAACATAGGCCACACCAGCAACAACACCACCAGCAACACCAGTAACAGGCACCAGTTCGAGGACATGCTCAACAACAGCAACCACAAAGACATAATCAACTCGTTGCCCCATGTTCGTATTGCAGAAAGATGGGACATACAAGCGACATCTGCAGGAAAAGGTTGGGCACTTGCTTATCGTGTGGATCAGCAGCACATCAGCTGAGGGACTGCCCAACTATTCAGACTCGCCAAGGAGGAGGAGCAGAACAGAGAGGACCAGCCAGAGCACCTATTATACCAGGAGGCCAGCAGAGAGGACCTCCACTTCCATCACAGCAGGAGAGATTTGCTCAGCAGCAGCAGCAACAGAGAGGAGCACCACAAGGACGAGCTTACGCCATGACCACCGAGGAGGCCGAGCCAGCTGGAGACGTGATTTCAGGTTCAGTTTTACTTGATTCTATTCCAATACTTGCATTATTTGATTCTGGTGCTTCCCATAGTTTCGTATCTGTATCCTATGCTGTTAAACATCATTTAGAAATGGAACCATTAGATAGGACTAGCAAGATCATGACATGAGGAGGCATTATCCTAGTCCGTGATTGTTGCAAGGACCGGAGAGTGTCATTGGAAGGCCGAGAGTTGAGCGTGAGTTTACTCGTCATGCCACTTCCGGAATACGATATTGTACTCGGAATGGACTGGTTAAGTAAACACCATGCTTCTATAGATTATCACGGAGGTAGAGTAGTATTTTGACTACCAAGAGAGCCAGAGTTTGAGATTGCCAGAGAAGCAGAGGAGCAGAACAGAGGCACTTTTTGCGGAGCCATGGTGGAAGAAGAAGAAATACCGCATCCACTTATAGCAGAGTTCCTGGATGTATTTCCAGAGGAGTTGCCAGGTTTGCCGCCAGACAGAGATGTTGAGTTCTCTATAGACTTGATACCAGGAGCAGAGCCTATTTCACAACACGTGTATAGAGTTAACAACAACGAGTTGGTAGAACTAAAGAAACAAGTTGAGGAGCTGCAAGAGAAAGGTTTTATTAGATCCAGTTCATCGCCATGGGGAGCACCGGTATTATTTGTACCAAAGAAGGATGGCACAGTACGTATGTGTATCGATTATAGAGCTTTGAATAACCTCACCATCAAAAATAAATACCCGCTGCCGAGGATAGATGATCTTTTCGACCAATTAAGCGGAGCGAAGGTGTTTTCAAAAATAGACTTGAGGTCAGGCTATCACCAGGTGAAAGTAAAGAAAGAAGACATACCGAAGACCGCCTTTCGAACCAGATATGGCCAGTTTGAATTTACAGTAATGCCGTTTGGTTTAACCAATGCACCAGCAGTATTTATGAACTTGATGAACAAGGTGTTCCACCAGTACCTTGATAAGTTCCTAGTAGTGTTTATTGACGACATTCTAGTATATTCAAAAACCCCCGAAGAACATGAAGAGCACTTGAGAATAGTCTTAGAAACTCTCAGGAGAGAGAAATTATACGGGAAGCTTTCAAAGTGTGAGTTCTTTCTTGAAAAGGTTGAATTTCTTGGACATATGGTAATGGGTGACGGAATTTCAGTTAACCCAAAGAAGATAGAGGCAGTGAAGTCATGGGCTACCCCCGGTACGGTAGCTGAAATCAGGAGCTTTCTCGGACTAGCAGGATACTACAGAAGATTTGTACAAGACTTCTCCAAGATTGCAGAGCCAATGACTAGGCTGACCAAGAAAGATATGGAATTTGTCTGGACAGAAGAATGTCAAGCCGCATTCGATGAGCTGAAGAGGAGATTGACGACAGCGCCAGTTCTGACATTGCCCTCAGGGACAGGTGGATTCACTATCTACAGTGATGCTTCAGGAAAAGGTTTGGGATGCGTTCTTCAACAACACGGGAAAGTAATTGCCTATGCTTCAAGACAATTACGCTCTCATGAAAAGAACTACCCCACTCACGATCTGGAGTTAGCGGCAGTTATCTTTGCCCTAAAGCTGTGGAAGCACTATCTGTACGGAGAGCGTATGGAAATCTTCACAGACCACAAGAGCTTAAAGTACGTATTTACACAGAAGGAGCTGAATATGAGACAGAGAAGGTGGTTAGAATTGATGAAAGACTTTGATATCTCATTACAGTATCATCCAGGGAAAGCCAACGTAGTCGCGGATGCCTTGAGCAGGTACCCAATGGCTATGTGCTTGACTTCGGATAGACACTTATTAGCTGATCTTGAGAGCTTGGAAATTGAGGTATTAGTTCCAGGAGCTGAGATTCAGATATGGGGACTGCAGATTCAATCAGAGCTGATAGACAGAATTAGAGCTGCACAGTACGATGATGAGACTCTAAGGAATATTAGGGCACAAGTTCAGGCAGGATTGATAGACGATTTCACTATTGCGGGTGATGGATCCTTACGACATGGCACGAGAATGTGTGTGCCAAGTGAAGAGCTGCGCAAAGAAGTTTTACAGGAGGCACACCGCTCTCAGTACTCGATGCATCCCAGAGCCAACAAGATGTATCGAGATTTGAGGAGGCATGTATGGTGGTATGGTATGAAGAGCGAAGTAGCACGCTTCGTATCCCGATGTTTAGTGTGCCAACAGATAAAAGCAGATCGACAGAGGCCAGGGGGATTGCTTCAACCTCTACCCATTCCAGAATGGAAGTGGGAGCACGTTACTATAGACTTTATTTCGGGACTTCCTCGTTCTCCAGGAGGAAAAGACGCAATTTGGATCATCGTGGATAGATTGACCAAATCAGCCCATTTCTTACCTTTTAAAGTGGGTACTTCGACGGAGAAGCTAGCAGAGATGTACGTACAGCAGATTATCAGATTACGTGGAGTTCCTGTGAGTATTGTCTCAGATCAGGATAGTCGTTTTACTTCCCATTTCTAGAGGAGCCTGCAGTCTAGCTTGGGCACTCAGCTCAAGTTCAGTACCGCATATCACCCTCAGACAGACGGGCAGTCTGAAAGAACTATTCAGACTCTTGAAGATATGCTACGCAATTGCGTATTGGATCTCAAAGGTTCTTGGGAGGATCATCTATACTTGGTAGAATTTGCTTACAACAACAGCTACCAGGCCAGCATTGAGATGTCACCATTCGAGGCTTTATATGGACGGAAGTGTCGTACCCCTTTATCTTGGGATGATGTTAGAGAAAGAGCCTTGTTAGGACCAGAAATGGTCGTGGATGCAGTAGAAAAGGTGAAACTTATCAGAGACAGACTGCGAGTGGCGCAGGACAGACAGCGGCATTGGGCAGATAGTCACCGTAGACCCCTAGAGTTTCAGGTATTGTTTTGATTTGTTTTGTTTGGTTTATGATTGCCTGTTTAGGTTACATGTTAAGATCGTTGTTCTAGGTTGGCGATTTGGTGTTCCTAGGAATTTCTTCGATGCGGGGCACGATTCGTTTCGGCAGAGGAGGAAAGCTTAGTCCACGATACATCGGGCCCTTCAGTGTTCTTACAAGGGTCGGTGCAGTGGCCTATAGACTTGACTTGCCGTCTGCTCTAGATAGAGTGCATAACGTGTTCCATGTGTCACAGCTGAGACGGTACATGGCAGATCCTAATCATGTATTAGATCATTCGGAGATCGAAGTTGGACCGACACTCAGCTATCTTGAACAACTGGTGGAGATCTTGGATCGTAGAGAGAAGATATTGCGGAACCAGACTATTCCCTTGGTTCATGTTGCATGAAGAAATCACTCTCCAGGAGAATCAACTTGGGAGAGAGAGGATGAAATGCGCGAGCGTTATCCATATCTCTTCGAGACTTGAGGTATAATTCATTAATTGATTGCTTGTTCTTGTGTTAGTCATTTTAAATTTCGAGGACGAAATTCTTTAAGAAGGGTAGACTTGTCACCCCCACTTTTTGGATTAGGGGTATTTTCGTCTTTTCATAATTAATGAGTAAATGATTGCATGATAATCAATTTTATTTAATTTACGCTAACCTTTGACTCCCAACAGATTCATCCCTTAACCTAAACGTGCCATACCGTTGATTCATGCTTGTGTTCCACTAAAATTCAGTCCCTTGCACTTCTATTTAATTGTAGAACACATTTTGGGAATAATTAAACATTAGATACAAGTTTGTACAATTTTCTAATTATCGGCACTTTTGTGCAAAAGTGCACTAAGGTGTCCGTCCCTTGGAGACGATACGCAAATAAACCCATTGTTCCCTTTCATGAATATATTTTTTCCTAACTTTCATAAATACGAACTTAACATCAACCCCTTGAAACCATGGCAACCAGACCCTTAAACCGATGCATCGTGACCATTCATTTTAATTTATTCGAATCCTAACCATTGAGGTATCCATGAGAAGACTTTTTTCCAAGGAATTGACCAAGTCAACCCTTTCTAGGTCAAACCAAAGTCCCCTTGTATATAAACTCTTTATTCCTTTACTTTTCGTTTTCCTATTCATAACTCAAGCACAGCCGACCCTTTCCCCCTTTACATTACTATTCATCTTTTCCTTTCCTTCTTCCCATCCGCCTCATCCCGACCACGTTCGCCTGCACTGCTGTTGACGTCGGAACCCTGCCGCTCGATGATAACCGTCTGAAGTTGGAGAATCGGTTGCACCTAAGGCCGCCTCATCCCCGCTGTATCTGAGCCACCGAGACCCGCTGCGTCCACCTGCACATCGACGGAGCCGCCGAGACCCGTTGCGTCCACCTGCACGTCGACGGAGCCGCCAAGACCCGCTGCGTTCGCCTGAAGTCGAAGACCCGCTCGACGACCCGCTGCTGTCGACGCCGAGCATCCACGTTGTAGTCGGCCCGAGCACGCTGCAGTCGACCCTACGCCGGACTGGACACCTCACGTCGAGTCCCGACTGTGCACTGTCACCCTGCACGACCGATCGGCTATGCCTCGTCGCCTCTACCCTGTCCACGCGCGCAGGTTCGACGTAAACCTATACTCGAATGCGTACACATCCGTATATCATGCGTTAGTATGTGTAGGTATCGGTATATACACGTATATACATATTTGCACACGTACAGGAAGGTAGATATTATGCTCAACTAAGACATATATACAAGCACATAAATATGTATTACAGATATCCCTAGCATAAATATATGTTATTATGCACACACAGGGTATAAGCTTTTGTTAGTATATATATATAAAATATATATACATTGTAATGGTAACTAATGAATACTTATGTATATACATACGAACCGTATAAGTCTTAATCAGCATAATACATACGAACATAGATATATTTGTGCATTGTATGAATTGAGTTAAGTATGAACATATGAATATCTATTAAATGTGTAATTAATTAGTACTATGAGATACGTTAGCCATAGTATGTATTATACAATATGCACCAGGTATCTTGAATGTGACCACGGATACCCCGTAGGCACATCGACCTGTGACCCCCTAGCGTAGCCTGTTGAGATTATTATGTTGATTGTGTGCTAGAGTAATGTCTGATGTAGTATTGTATTCATGATGTGTCTATAGGATTGTGGGATCACTCAGACGATACCTTAGAACCCGGACAGTAGTATTTCCAGCTAAGGACCACAGGCGAGTACATTCTCTGATAGTTTCTATTATGTTGATTATCTCTATAATTCTTGTTGTATAGCGTACATGACTCTGACACTGTTGTTTACACGAGTTAGCATCATTGAGACCTGTCACGAGGAGTCGTGATTGGAATCCATCGTGCTAGCTGGGGAAACGGGGAAGTATTAGTAGTTTATGTGATCATACCCAACCTTACATGCAGCATTAGCTCACCCACATTTCACGTCGGTGCAGCCTTACCCTTACATGCCTCATCGCTGTTACATCTGGTTAGCCTGACCTGTTGGGGATGATCGCTAATCCATGTAATGAGTCATATAGTCCCAAGCCGATCACATAATATACTGATATTTCACACACTTAGATAGATAATTTCTTGACATATATCTTGATAGATTGATCTTGTATTTCCATATGTTCTTGTTTTTCTTATACACACTTACATACTAGTTCTTTGTACTTGCGTACACTCGTAGTTCTATTCCTTGTCAGATGCATATTGATGATGATGTTCCAGTATTTCTCATTGCCAGTATTTTATTCTGTCTTGTATTTCTTTACACTGTATTATAGTTTTTGTCAATATATGTGGAACTGCTGTTAGAGGTATATTTTTGTTCCAATCCTGACTGGATATTTTTTCCAGAGAATCTTGAGGATTTCTGTACCACGTACTATGGACCAGGTATAGATGCAAACTATGTACCAGAGATCCTAGAGGAGACTATGCTTCTAGATGAGACATTGCCTACAGCTATCTAGATAGTATTTATTTATGCTTGAGACTTATGGAGGTTATTTCAGTTCATGTTTAGACTTATGTTAAGTTTAATTGGAGACTTATGTTGGACAGCTAGACTGTGATTTATCTTTATGTTTGGGATATGGTGTTTAACTATGTCATTTCCTTTTATCTTTTATCGTGCCTTATAGTTGTTGTGATTGAGTTACTTGTGAGATTATTGTGAGATGTATATTGACCTCCTTATGGAGATGGATATCATTGACAGGTGTTTAGCTATATAGAGTTATTGTAACCTAGACAGCGTTCTACCGTCGATGCTGCGGCATAGGCTGGACGTACCCACGCTCTCGTGCCCCTATACCGGGTGCGGGTCTTGACAGTTCCATCGGTTGGCATTCTAAGTCTGACTTGTCTTTTCTGAGCGATATCCCAATTTTGTTGCAACTAACTTGCACCAAGGGTCTTGGTGCGCGATACTCTACACAACTTAGCCAAAAGACTGTGTGCTTAGTTAACCATTCGGGCAATATTCGATTTAGTACATTAACCGGTTGGGTAATCACGTATAGGCATATCGGTTTGCACATAAGCCATGATTCTAGCACGAGTCTAATCCCAAAAGGTCTTGCACAGGTCAGCACAAAGGCCTTAGCATCAGAATTTTGTACAAGCAATCATATCATTCACATACATTTTTCAAAAGTATTTAGACTTATTGTTTGGAACATTTCGTTGGGACATTGAGAGAGAGTATGCACATAACCCACGAACGAGCTTTCAAAATTGAGAAAATTGAAATGAAGTCCAAAGTCGTATAGCCAAGATCTGATACCAATCTGTCACGCCCCGATCTCGAAGGTCCCGACAATGCCCCCACCGGGAGCGAATCATCGTGCCTCGGTGCTCCCGTCAGGCGCGTATTAGTCGTTTGCCATCGGGACATGATGTCGTGCGAGCCTGGGGTTGCGCCCGCACAAAGCAATATCGTTAAAGTTGTGGCTATCATCGAGGCAAGGCAACATTATAAGTTAACATATAAGCAGGCAAGCATTTGCACTCATAAGAAAAACTTAAGCATTCACGTTGGCTCGGGCCCGAAGGTAAACCGAGGAGAGAAACCGTAAAGGAGCTTATCGAGCAACATGATATAGGGTCGTGCAGTCTAGCAAGTAAAGCAGTGCACTAAGAAGAGCATATACATATCATTTTACTCGAAGCATAGCGGGTCTAGTTGCACAAGGCAAAGGTAGCATCAAGGGTCTGATTATAAGCAATGTTTTATTTACATGTTCTAACACAAGCAATACAAGTTGGGATTATTCCCTTAGCTAGGTGCGTTATATTCTTATTAGCATGCAGGGGGTGATTAACCTAGCGACTACCATGTATCGTTCCAACTTTTAATGTGTTGGTTAAGCAAAGACAAGTTCATCGTAGCCACCCACCTTAGCGAGGTTTCGTCTCGGTCGAGCGATACTCCGAGCAAGCCTCTGAAAGCCTAAGCCAAAACTCCTGAAGAGCCAAGTCTGGAAATCCTCTTGCCTCAAACGAGTATTCTCGCTGAAGCAAAGTGGGTCGGAATGTTGCACTTTTGTCGTTTGAATCGACAGTCCGCTTAAGCGAAACGGGTCATTACAGCTATCAATCATCACGTCATTATTACCTCTGATATCGGTTATCATACCCACTTATCACCCATACTCACCAAGGTACACCAACGGTGTTAAGTTCACAAAAACTGCCACGTCCATATCTCCTGTGGCAGGGCTTGTCTCAAATCTATTACTTGCACTAACATGCAAAAAAAATAATAGGTCCACTAAAACTGTCATGTCCATATCACCTCTGGCAGGGCTTGTTCCAAACATATTACTTGCACTAACATGCGCAAAAAAGTAATAGGTCCACAAAATCTATCACGTCCACATTACCTCTGATAGGGATTATTTTAAATTTATTATTTGCACTCAACTTGCACAACAAATAATAAGTCCACCAAAGATCCTCCAGCGGGATATCCTTAAAAAGTTACGGTATTGTACTACGTTCATATTACCTCTAGTACGATATCTAAAGCTAACCTAAATGAATTGCAAAACAAATAGAGTAACTTTTATTGTTCTCTGCAAAGAAAGATTAAAAGCAAAACTATATTCCAGGGAATTATCAAAATCCCAAACCCGAAGGTAAAATAAAGACACAAAGAGCAAAAGAGAACCGCTGGTGCTATGAGTCAGAGCATAACTCTGATATCCGCTCATAGAGACGAGCAATATAGCCATCCATGCACCTCCAAGCCCGGTGCTCAACTTCTTGGTCCAAAACCTCGGTATACTCGTAGTAAGCGTAGGACTCATGTCTGACCTCTAGTTGTTGCACCAGAACCTCAACACCAGTCGTGTTCTGTACCATTTGGTCCACCTCAGTGCGGATACCTCCTCTTCCTGCTGGGCCTCCCGCAGCCTTTTCCCTATTGCATCAAGCTCGACCTGGAGTCATCTAATTTGCTCGGTCAGGTCCTTTTATCGGGAAAGGCACTCTTCTTTGAGATCGCCCAGCCTGTCATGCCTCTCCTGCAAGATTCGGATATCATGTTGCAACCACTCCATAGATGAAGCAGAGAAGGCCTTCTCCATCTCCACCTTCTTTGAGAACTCATTATATTTATGAGAAATCAGTATTCCCATGTCTGCTTGCTAATACTGTTGTAGCTCTGTTAAGCATTTCTCCACCTTCTTCAGTTTATGGCCCAGAAAGTCGACCATCTGCTCAAAACCAGGGATACCCCTCAGAGAGTGGACCTAGCCCTCAGCAAAGTGCCTTGCCAGGCGAAATATTTGTTGCGCTCCAACACGTCCTCTATAAGATCGTGTAACACCTCCAGAGGGGGTAAATAGAGTAAGTGCGTCTACAGTGGAAAATAATCACCAATTAGAAATTCTAAGTTTAAGGACTACTTATAAACTGCAGCAATAAATATAATCAGAGTATAAGCAGAGTATAAGTAAAGTTCAGAAAGCAAACTCAAATACAGAGAATTTTATCCTGATTTTCCTCGTGGAGGACTAGTCCACGCCCGAGAACTCTTGTTCGGTGTTAATCCACTTTTTGTGAAATAGGGTATACACACACCTTTGATCCAAAGAGCACATGAACTTCTTACAATACGAGATTTTGATCTGAAGAGCTCGAAGACTTCAGACAGGAATAAAAAATAACTTTTTAACCAAGTTTGTACAACTCGACTCAACTTCTAATCAGAACGGTACTTGGGCACTTAGAAGGAAAGGGAGTTATCTTAGGAATGAGAAAGATTAAAGCTCTTTTGAGTAATAGAGAAGAAAAATGTTTGAGTGAATGAGTTGTATTGAAATATGAAAATTCTTCTCTATTTATAGGATTTTTTTGAGTCCAGTTTGGGCCAAATTTGGATTCTTTAACATTCATAAATTTGAACATTAAAACCTGATTATCCGGAAGAGGAGACTGGCTAGAAAATCAGTTTATGTAAGCCCCTGATTTTTCAAAAATATTAAACTTGGAGTTTTCACAATTTTTTGGAATTTTCTGGGAATTTTCTGTAATTAAAATCAGGGTTTTTTAATATTAAATGATTTTTAATAGATAATAAATGAAATTAAAATATTATGAAAATAATATTTTTGGGTGTAAAACAAAAAAGTGGACTTAGGATAATTTTTCTGAAATTTATTGGACCCCGGACCTATTTTTAATTACCTAAAAACTATTTATTTATTTATTTAATTATTTATTAATTAATTAATTATTATCATTATTATTATTATTTATTTTTCTGTTTAACCGGCCCAATTTCCGGCCCGTTTCTCTGGCCCAGCCCACGGCCCACTACCCCCGGCCCAGCCCACGACACGCCTAGCGGGTCGGGTCGGGTCCACCCGAACCCGACCCACACCCGCTAACCCGTCTCCCCCATTCCCCCAGCCCCCGAGTCCTCCGCCACCTTCGCCGCATGCGCCGCCCCGCCCGGCCATGCGGCACCCCGCCCGGCCACGACCCCGCTTCCTTCTCCGTCCCTCCGCCTTGGCCGGCCTCCTCCCCCTATAAAAAGCCCCCATTTCTTCCCCGGCTATCGTCGACTCACTCGCCTCCGCTCTCCCAGCCGTCGTGCCGCCCGCCGGAGCCCCGCAGTCCCTCGGCCAGCCTCCAGCGCCACCGTCCTCCTCCCCTCCAGCCCTCGCCACCGCCGTGAGCCGCCTCCTCCCTTCTTCCCTGCTCCTTCCCTCCTTTCCACGACAGCTTCGCCGGACGCCCGAGCCGCCCTCAACCCCGTCGTCGACGGCGCAGCCGCTCAGCCCCGGTCGGCCCCCCAACAGCGCCGCTCAGCCCTCCGTTGGCCGGCCAGCGCCGAACTCAGCAAACCCTAACCCTAACCCTAATTCTCAATTCTTCGTGTCGGCGTGTCAGACACGACACGGACACGAGAAAAACCCGGTTTCTCGAGCCCTGTTCAGGTACTCATATCTTTCTCCTCGCTGCCCTATTTTTAATTCTGTAAATTGCGTTGTGGAGCCTGTATGACCCTCTCGGTGCCCGGATAAACCGCTCGGGGCATCGCGTCCTATGGTGATCGCACACCGCGATCCAAAAACAGGAAAAATATCGACCCGATTCACCCCGGAACTGGGTATGCCCCGCCAAATGGGACGACTTGGTCCCGCATGGTCTTCACAGATATGTACGAAGCGTTGATACGGATGTGTGGGATTTCGCGGAAGTCGATTCGGGTGTGCGTGCACACCGGGATCAACGCGTATCCGCGGACACCGTCCCGTATCCGCCTTTTCTGTTTTACGCTCTAACTTCCTGTACACACATTGAATCGAAACGAAACTTAAGCCATCGGACTCGTAGCGATACGCTGGTCCTATGACCCAAGTTTGGTTCGATTCTGAGAACGTTGACGAAATCGAGTGTCGTGGGCCCCACAGGCCCTGCTCGACGGGCAATTTTGTGATCGGCTCATCAGAATCCAATTCTGGAAGTTCCGTTGGTTTCGTATCATCGTTCCTGACCTGTTGACACTAAGTTTGGTGAATTTGGAGATCTTTGACCCTGACACATTTTTTGGTGCAAAGCGGGCCCACATGCGGACCCCGTTTTGACCCGAAATTACAGTTTTTGCCTTTGTCTCCAAAGTGGACCCAAGGACAGGCGTTTCTAGCTATTTGATATCTTCTGAGCATGATGGTAATGTTTATTTCAGCATCTGGACACATTTCTAAAAATTTCCCCGAGACACAAAACTGTAATTGGATCCAAACATCAGGCAAGTACCTGCACTTCAAGTTTAATCTTTATATTGTGAAAATTAATTTCCTTGCTCTACTAGTAACATTGATGTTTACACGTAGTATTAGAACACTGGATTTTATGTCTTGAATACTGGTTTTTCATGTCTTGCTTTTCATGTCGGGTGGGAGAATACTAGGAGGCATGTAGTTTACCCTTCCCCCTTGTCGTGACTGCTAGCTGTGGGTACGCGACTGTACCCTCAGCCTTATACTTGTTATTCCTGACTGCTAGCCGCCTATGGCGTGCCTTATTAGCCTTATAAACCCCTACATGCCAACTATGTATTCTAAATACACAAGTTCACGCACATAGTTCTTGTCGTGTTGCAGTTCTTGTTGTCTAGTTACAGTTACATTTTCCTGTCACATTTTATTCCTGTTTACTCACATTTCTGGTTATAGCAATTAATCATATTTTATTTCTAGTCCTGATTTATAGCATTAGTTTTCAGTTAAATTCACTACTTACTTATGCATATTTCTCAACATGATGCTTAGTCAGTTATTTTCTACCTGTCACAAATATTTAGTTTAAATCTTGTTGTGCATTTTGTACTTTGCTCCTTTTCTGACGGATCCGTTGATTTAGGCGATGATGAGAACCTTGCCCCCACCTATTATGGCCCCTATGAGGCAGCAGGTGATACAGTTACGGAGCCGGTTCCCACACAGGAGACTACTCCTGCGGAATAGTTAGCAGTAGATATTTATTTTCCTTTCATCTTAGTAATCGGGTTTGTCCCCGATTTAATTTTCGGATTCTGTAATAAACTCTGGATCTGTTGTCACTTTCAGTTTATGAAATCTTAGCATTCTTTTCCTGTTATTTTCTTACCTATTTAATTATTGTGAATGAGCTAGATTTTATATTACCTGTGATTATGCCCTAGACAGCGTACTATCGCCGACACTACAGCGTAGGCTGGACGTACCCACATACTCGTGCCCGAATATTCGAGTGCGAGTCGTGACACATTTTTGTGGTGGCCCATGCAGGTCAAACGACTAAATCATTCGGTTCCAACTTAGGGACCGAACAGGCCTGCAACAAGATTGAGGATTTTAGGATAAAGCTCATTCACAGAATAGGATCTTTTATTTCCAATCTTGATATCGGTCCTAGTCAATTTTTTCTATCGCCCTTGATTTCCAAGTAATCTATTCTAACCTTCCTATCCCTTAATCTTCCAGAATGGTTCAGACCAGGAATACAGTAGGAGGCACATCAGAACCCGCTGAGCAGACTGTGCCTGAAACTCTTGCACTCCCTCCGCCTCCAACTACTCCGACAGTTACTCTGGATGGGGCACAGCTACTTGGAGTGTTCCAGGGACTAGTAGAATCCCAGAAAGAACAGACTGCCCTGCTACGGACTAGCCTTTCAGAAGCTCTTCGGTCCCAGGAGTCACCCCAAAAGAGGCCAGGAAGTGCCAAAGACTTCAAGAACCTTAAACCCCTGGAATTCTATGGAACTGAAGGCATTCTCTATGCCGATGAATGGATAGAGAATGTGGAGGGACTCCTGAAGACTGCTCTGGTCCCTGATGATCTCAAAGTGGAGTCTGCAAGCCTGCAACTATTTGACATAGCTCGGACCTGGTTTAGAGATGAACCCCAACTATCTGCTCCTGACCTCACTTGGGAGGACTTCAAGAGGCTGTTCAAGGAGAAATTCTACCCCGAAGTGGCTCGGGAAGCTCTCGAAAGCCAATTCGAGAGGCTGGAACAAGGAAACCTTTATGTTGATGGTTACACTGCTGAATTTAGCAGACTGAGCCAATTTGCAGAATCCATGGTTCGTACCCCTGAGGATAGAGCCCATAGATTCAAGAAGGGGTTGTCTCCTGATATTCGCCTTGCTGTCACCACTAGCCGAGCTCGTTCATACGAGGAAATCTTGAGCGTGGCACAAGGTGTTGAGAGAGACATGGGACACAGACTAAAATGGGAAAGAGATACTGGAAGTATGGGACCCCACAAACGCCCGTTCCAATAACAACCACAGCAGAGGCCC
This sequence comes from Iris macrosiphon, assembly GCA_036927795.1. Classification (NCBI taxonomy): domain Eukaryota; kingdom Viridiplantae; phylum Streptophyta; class Magnoliopsida; order Asparagales; family Iridaceae; genus Iris; species Iris macrosiphon. The sequence continues at coordinate 2,444,137 of JAYESA010000001.1, read as the reverse complement.
CCGCAGCAAACCCAGCGTCCTCTCCCTCGAGCCACAGCACCCCAACACCAAGCTCAAGGACAGAATCAACGAGTTCCCACTTGTGGCTTTTGTCAAAAACAAGGTCAAACCTGGCAAGTTTGTAGGAAGAGACTGGGTGCCTGTCTATATTGTGGATCAACAGAACATCAAGTGAGGGACTGTTCCGCTGCTCCAGGACGCGGACAAGCTTACGTGATGACCGTGGAGAACACGCAGACTCTGGGAACAGCTAATGCGCGTAAGTGATTCGTAGATACCTTTTCTAGTATTGTTTAGCTCATGCCTATTGGTTTGTGACCTCAGCCCCAACCTAGTAATTTTGAACTTGCTAAATAACCTGGTATGCTTTTAAATTCGATAACTGTAGAGATTTTAGAGATTTTGCTATTGTGCTTATTTTGTGTTATTTTGTGAACTTCAATAATTTGTACCTCCTTTTTATCATCACCTAGCGCACTTAATTTTGTTGAACTTGACTTTTGCTGCTATTTTATAGCCTAGTTTTGCAAGCTTACTCTTTATCGGGCTTGTTCATGACACATGTATTATTGAGGCCTGATCAACCCCACTAATACAAGTGTCTATTCAGAATCAGTGTACTACGGTCTGATCAACCTTAGTGTATTTTGATTCGTACTTCGCACGACTACTTTACGTGAATTGAGATATATAGTTAACTAGTATACTTGCCCCCTAAATATGTCCGAGCATATCGTATCAGTTACATAACTGTACTAATACGAGTATGCGAATAAATGATTACCAGAATAGAATTTCAATCCATAACCGCCTGACAATTCCCATTGGAATTCTTTAAACGCCTTGATCCCTATACCTCTGTTCTACCACCTCGCCCTTGAACTCTTATTATTTGATCCTCGTCTTCCCTTATTTCGGAGAGACAAAATCTCGTGATTGGTATAAGTTTGATATATAGATAGTACTAGATATACCCCTCAGACCGGTCGAATTGATGATAACCTTTTATGACTAAGGGAATACCATAGGTGGTGTATTTGTGTTAAAGACTTAAAGATTCAATACCATGATTAATTAAGTTGGGACCTAGCTTTACTAGTTGTATAGCCTTAGAGGATATATGGGAAAAATTCTAAGTTGGGTAGCGACCGCAACATTCACCTGAGAGAAACCCGTTAGACTGTAATCAACTGAGATTGGATAGCGAGAACCCTACTATATTTTAAATTTCAAGGACGAAATTTTATAAGTTGGGTAGATTGTAAGCCCCTAATTTTTTAAAAATATTAAACTTGGAGTTTTCATAATTTTCTGGAATTTTCTGGGAATTTTCTGTAATTAAAATCAGGGTTTTTAATATTAAATAATTTTTAATAGATAATAAATGATATGAAAATATTATAAAAATAATATTTTTGGGTGTAAAACGAAAAACTGGACTTAGGGTAATTTTTCTGGAATTTATTGGACCCCGGACCTATTTTTAATTACCTAAAAACTATTTATTTATTTATTTATTTATTTATTAATTAATTAATTATTATTATTATTATTATTATTATTATTTATTTTTCTGTTTAACCGGCCCAATTCCCGGCCTGTTTCTCAGGCCCAGCCCACGGCCCACTACCCCCAGCCCAGCCCACGACCCGCCTAGCGGGTCGGGTCGGGTCCACCCGAACCCGACCCACACCCGCTAACCCGTCTCCCCCATTCCCCCAGCCCCCGAGTCCTCCGCCGCCTCCGCCGCATGCGCCGCCCCGCCCGGCCATGCGGCACCCCGCCCGGCCACGACCCCGCTTCCTCCTCCGCCCCTCCGTATTGGCCGGCCTCCTCCCCCTATAAAAAGCCCCCCCTTTCTTCCCCGGCCACCGTCGACTCACTCGCCTCCGCTCTCCCAGCCGCCGTGCCGCCCGCCGGAGCCCCGCAGTCCCCCGGCCAGCCTCCAGCGCCACCGTCCTCCTCCCCTCCAGCCCTTGCCACCGCCGTGAGCCGCCTCCTCCCTTCTTCCCGGCTCCTTCCCTCCTTTCTACGACAGCTCCGCCGGACGCCCGAGCCGCCCTCGACCCCGCCGTCAACGGAGCAGCCGCCCAGCCCCGGTCGGCCCCCCAACAGCGCCGCTCAGCCCTCCGCCGGCCAGCCGTCGCCGAACTCAGCAAACCCTAACCCTAACCCTAATTCTCAATTCTTCGTGTCGGCGTGTCGGATACGACACGGACACGAGAAAAACCCGGTTTCTCGAGCCCTATTCAGGTACTCATATCTTTCTCCTCGCTGCCCCATTTTTAATTCCGTAAATTGCGTTATGAAGCCTGTATGACCCTCTCGGTGCCCGGACAAACCGCTCGGGGCATCGCGTCCTGTGGTGATCGCACACCGCGATCCAAAAACAGGAAAAATATCGACCCGATTCACCCCGAAACTGGGTACGCCCCGCCAAACGGGATGACTTGGTCGCACGCGGTCTTCACAGATACGTGTGCAGCGTTGATATGGACGTGTGGGATTTTGGGGAAGTCGATTCGGGTGTGCGTGCACACCGGGATCAACGCGTATCCGCGGACACCGCCCCGTATCCACCTTTTCTGTTTCATGCCCTAACTTTCTGTACACACGTCGGATCGAAACGAAACTTGCGCCATCGGACTCGTAGCGATACGCTGGTCCTGTGACCCAAGTTTGGTTCGATTCTGAGAACGTTGACGAAATCGCGTGTCGTGGGCCCCATAGGCCCCGCTCGACGGGCGATTTTGTGATCGGCTCATCAGAATCCAATTCTGGAAGTTTCGTTGGGTTCGTATCATCGTTCCTGACCTGTTGACACTAAGTTTGGTGAATTTGGAGACCTTTGACCCTGACACATTTTTCGGTGCAAAGCGGGCCCACAAGCGGACCCCGTTTTGACCCAAAATTACAGTTTTTGCCCTTGTCTCCAAATTGGACCCAAGGACAGGCGTTTCTAGCTATTTGATATCTTCTGAGCATGATGGAAATGTTTATTTCATCATTTGGACACATTTCTAGAAATTTCCCCTAGACACAAAATTGTAATTGGATCCAAACATCAGGCAAGTACCTGCACTTCAAGTTTAATCTTTATATTGTGAAAATTAATTTCCTTGCTCTACTAGTAACATTGATGTTTACACGTAGTATTAGATGGATTTCATGTCTTGAATACTGGTTTTTTATGTCTTGCTTTTCATGTGTCGGGTGGAAGAATACTAGGAGGCATGTAGTCTACCCTTCCCCCTTGTCGTGACTGCTAGCTGTGGGTACGCGACTGTACCCTCAGCCTTATACTTGTTATTCCTGACTGCTAGCCGCCTATGGCGTGCCTTATTAGCCTTATAAACCCCTACATGCCAACTATGTGTTCTAAATACACAAGTTCACGCACATAGTTCTTGTCGTGTTGCAGTTCTTGTTGTCTAGTTACAATTACATTTTCCTGTCACATTTTATTCCTGTTTACTCACATTTCTGGTTATAGCAATTAATCATATTTTACTTCTAGTCCTGATTTATAGCATTAGTTTTCAGTTAAATTTACTACTTACTTATGCATATTTCTCAACATGATGCTTAGTCAGTTATTTTCTACCTGTCACAAATATTTAGTTTAAATCTTGTTGTGCATTGTGTACTTTGCTCCTTTCCTGACTGGATCCATTGATTTAGGCGATGATGAGAACCTTGCCCCCACCTATTATGGCCCCTATGAGGCAGCAGGTGATACAGTTGCGGAGCCGGTTCCCACACAGAAGACTACTCCTGCGGAATAGTTAGCAGTAGATATTTATTTTCCTTTCATCTTAGTAATCGGGTTTGTCCCCGATTTAATTTCTGGATTCTGTAATAAACTCTGGATCTGTTGTCACTTTCAGTTTATGAAATCTTAGCATTCTTTTCCTGTTATTTTCTTGCCTATTTAATTATTGTGAATGAGCTAGATTTTATATTACCTGTGATTATGCCCTAGACAGCGTACTACCGCCGACACTGCGGCGTAGGCTGGACGTACCCACGTACTCGTGCCCGAATATCCGGGTGCGGGTCGTGACAGTTTAGGGTAACCAAATTCGGGCAGAACTCATACCGAGTTGGGACCGAACTCGCGCCGAGTTCGGTTGGTCATATTCTAGATTTTTTTGACTTGGATTGTTGAGTGGGTTTGGGTTTAGGCTCGAATCCAAAATAATTACTGGTCTAGGTTGGCTTATGTATGAGTGGACTTTGGATATAGGTTCAGTCTAAATGCCAAAATTTTGTTCCAACTCACGTAAGTCCTTAGACTCAAAAAGTAAAAATTACATAACAAAATATAAAGAGTAACCCAAATACAATTATCTTGTAGCAGCTTATGACGAAGTATTACGACATCTTTCTGAACAAATTCATCTAAGTTGCAATATATCGATTCCTAGTTTAGATCGATTATTAAAATTGGTTTGACTATGACCAGATGGGCCAATAATCTCTCCTATTTTGATAATTGATAAAACTGCGACTGATACGACAACTAAGATAAGATATATATTATTCCCGCAATAATAGATATGTTGCTCCCCCGCAATAATAGCTTATAATATTGATATCTCGATATGTCTCCCCCGTTGTCACTTGATCAAAATGGAAAACCTCTCCTATAAAGTTGGATCCAAGGTAAACAAGAAATGTGAAGCAAGGAATGACATAATAAACGCAATATAACAAATATGAAGGAAGCAACCATAAAATAACATTCTATAGCAACATTTTGTAAATGAAAAGCAATATAAGCTTGCCAAATGTTAAACAAGTACAAAACATCATCGATCTAAAGATAACATCTCATAAAAATCTCATAACTAGAGAAGCATAACTAGAAATAACATCTCATAAAGATTAACAACATCTCATAATGCTAATATTATCACTAAATGCTAAGCTAATGATCTCTACTCTACTACTGATCATCATCACTGGTCTCTACCGAACGGTTGGGATCATAAAAGGCAGCAGCATGATCAAAGTATCTCTGTGCATCTGGATCATCAATGCGGCATCCAGAAAAGGAAGGATCACGAACCATGTGAATTGGTCCGCTGCCAGGGTACTGAGAGAAGCTGTAACGTATATCCAAAAAGAGTTGGATATAGCCTGAGCCTGGAGTGTGGTGCGGTGATCCATAACATGAGAGCGCTCATCCTCGAGTCTATAGTAATCATCTTCCAAACAGAAGCGATCCAGGAGCATAGTGTGGAGGTGCTCAAGAGTGATGGGTGGAGCAGCCGAGGTAGAAGCAATAAGAGGTAAAGATGGGCTAGCACAAGAGGTAGCATCAACAGGTGGAACATGTGGTAGAGCATGCTCAGTCCTATAGATAATAAAGAGATAGGAGGGTTCTGTTAGATAGGGACAATCATCTAATGGAATGTCAACATGTTGAAATATGATAGGTAAATACATGGTGTACAACAGATTCTGCATGTTCTTACGAGCTCGAACTATAGTCTGAATGATAGTCTTTGATAAACTAAATAGAATCCTAAAGTGGAGATGATAGATAGCACAAAGTTCCAAGTTTGTGATGTCATCTGAGGAGGTTTGCTTGGGAATAATTACAGAAAAAATAATATGATATAAGTCATAAAATCATTTGTTAAGGTGTTTGGCTTTAAGCTTACCCTGAGAATGAGAAACAGAAGTGCAAAGGGAATCCTTAAAGGCATCTAGAGTCGTGCGTTCAGGGAATGTGAATTTGGTAATGTCGACAAAGGGTTCACCATCATTTGGAATATAAAGTATCTCCCCCAAATCGTCAGCATCAAAGTCAATGTTTATTCCGCCGACACGAGAATGAATAGAATCATCTTCATAGATGATATTTTAATAAAATATTCTGATAGCATTAATATAGATTAAAATTTGAGAAATAACTAACTCATCAAGTCCCAAAGCACGTAAAGTAGGCAGATATGCAGGAAATAGAGTAAATTTTATAGGGTTTCCAGAACAAACAGTCCTGGTAACAAAATCATCAAACCACTATATGGATTATTCAAGAGATGAAAATAAAAATCCATCATAATCACCCTCATCGGGCATTGATGGACTGAACAAGAAATAAGATATTTCTTCCTGAACATTGGAAGATGATGATTCTCCAGCAACTTTTCTTTTCTTAAACAACTTAGGAGCCATCTAAAAGAAAGAGGATGGAGAGGAATGGATGATTATACCTAAAAATAGATAGAAAATGTGATAGAGAACCTTGAAATACACTAGAATTTAAAGTTTGGAGAGTTGAGAGCTGTTGAGAAGGAAGAACCAAAAACCTAGGGTTTGTAAAATTTAGGGTTCTAAGGAGGAGAAAGAAGGAAGAAGGGGCTATTGTTCGTAGGTAAGGGTTTTGATGACCAATAGATAAATATAAGTAGTTTGTTTCGTTTCAAATTCTAAAACAAAGGCAACCGAGTTCGGCCCGAATTCGGGCCGAACTCTGCCCGAATTTTGTTCCTTTGAACCATAATTCATTCAAGACTCAATTCTTTATATAAAGGTAGATCAATTTTGTTAAGTCTAGATTTTAGGGTTTTGGACTTAATACAACAATTTGTCAAAAATTAATTATTACTCTGTATTCCATATTGTATCGATCATCTCAGGTTAGTTATAGGGGTCGGATCCCAGCTAGCGGTTGTAGCGCCCCGTTCTCCCGGTGCGGATAGCGCGGCTAAGAAACACAAGACGGTATCGTTCGATCGGGATAGATTGAATTAAGAACTCGTCCTCGTTATGGATTTGTTTCTTCGGAATCGATTCCCATATTCAGTGGACTGCGCCCCAAGGATCGGCTTAGCGGCAGAGTCAGGAGGGACCTCTCCGCTGTTATCTTTTATTGCCTCGGTTTTCGATGTCACTTGTTGCTTTCGTACTTTGAGTTGGTTTTGGGATTTGCTTGTTTTCCTTTAACGGTTTCAATAGTTTTCATTGTTTTTGTTCATTGACTTCCACTTCTATTCTGAGATTGGAAAGAGAGGAAGAAGTATTAATCGAGCTGTTCGTGTGCAGGTGAACGAGCAGTAGGCGGCTTGCAAGCGGAGTCGTGAAGTGCCTCTTTCCTTCTCCCTTCCAAATTCTAAGTGAGTGGCTACCAACCCGATTAGCTAGCCCTGCTTCCCAGCTTCACTCCTTTGCCCCGATCAAATGATACCAAGTGATAATAAAAGAAACCAAGATAAAAATAAAATAGACTTGGTAAACATTGCTTGTCAACTCAACTTGTGAACGGTTTTTATACTGCATGCTAGTTCGTTTATAAATGTTCCATAAATCATGCTAACTATGGATCATATCTTGTATGAAATAAATATTCAGTGAGGCTCTGCAATATGAATCATATAAATTCTGCTTGTCTGTGCTCGTGTTGCCTCATCTGCATAATCTGCTAAATCTGTTAATAACGTTCGCTCATGGACAACTTGTGCACAAGGTTTCTGGTTCCTGCGGACGGTTGCAAGGGCACTGGACCGATCCGATCCGGACGGAACGTCTGTATAGTCGTCTGTATCGTCGAATTGAGGCGTGCAACAGGGGCTCGCCACCCGCGTTGCACACCCTTCCGTCCTGAGACTATAAATCGTCCTTCGTGGTATTATGCCAGTGATCCTCTGTATATTTAAACCTGTTGCAACTAACTTGTGTCTTCGTGGCAGGGAAGGCAAGGTAAGTATTATGCAGGTCATTCAGACGGACAGGTAAAATCCACCGAACGGTGGCTAGTTCATTTCAGTAAATTCTATATGCTGCTTACTTGTAAATGAACTAAGGCAAGATAGAAACCCACAAATATGCATGCTCATTAAAATAATGTGTTGATTGGTATAGTTCGGCTAGCTCGCCTTCACCAGCATGTTTCGATATGCTGACCCTCGTTGAAACAGGTTCTCCGCACCAAGGCGAACCGAGCGAGGAGCCAAAGTCGTCTTCCCGATCCAGTCCAGCTGTTGGCGCATCTTCACCGTGCCGCTTGAAGCCTTTTGAAGTCCGAAGCTGCAACTCTTCATACACAAATGCAGCTCCGTGGCAAAGCTATCCTCCAGCCTGGAGGTCTATATCTTTTGAAGTTTAGTAAAGGGATATAATGTACAGGACTGCTATCTCATTTTGAGTCATCTCTTTTGTAAGCCGTTCGGCATATTAGCTGACTCGTTCAGGAGTTTGTAATAGATATTCATTATCAATAAAGAGAACTTTTCCATGTTTCAAATCTGTGTTTCAATTTATCTGCGTACTCTGAATATGTGCTTGCTATGCAAATCATTAAAGCCTTGTACGGGCGCAACTCCAGGCCCGTACGGTGGTCACGATTCGGGGGACACCTCAAACGATTCTATGGAATCGGGTCGTGACAGAGTGGTATCAGAGCACAGATTCAAAGTTCCTTAGACTTCGTACTGGAAAAGTTCCTTTAACGATCAAATTCATGTGCGAACTCTTGAACTCGCTAAGGCCAAAATGAGATATGTTCATACAATAAGTCCATAATACATTATGATTCTAATATAATTTACCTCCTTTTGAAGGAATGGTACCAGCGCAATCTGCAGCGCAAGCTCCGAACGAAACACAAGAAAGCAGTTCGGGTACTTCGGGAAGCTCTCGGAGCCAGCGAGGCATATCTCAAGTCGACCCGCTTGAGCGGGTAATAAAAATGTTAGAATCGCAACGACAAAGAGATGATGCTCGCCAAGCCAAGTTCGAGAGCAATCTAGAGACCCGATTCTCAGTCCAACAAAAGCAGGTAGATGCCCTGCAACAGATCATTCAGACTTTGGCTGCCAACCATTCCGTCGCAACAGCAACGACTCCGGTGGAACAGCCCGTGCTTGAAGTAGAGACGTCACAAATTCCAAGGACGAGGGACGTGACTGCCTTCAACTTGGGCTACTTCAAGAAAGTCTGCAACACCCCATTCAACGGGACTGAGGACCCAGTGGTAGCTCTAAATTGGCTAGCAGAACTAGAAGATCACTTCGCTCTGCTAGAGGTTCCCGAAGAGAAGCGCGTCTCCTACGCGCAACTACAGCTCCGCCTCAACACACACGATTGGTGGAACGTGCATCGACGATCTCTCTAATTTGATCACGGAGAGGAGGCAATCTCGTGGATGACCTTTCGTGCCGCATTCGAAAAGGAGTTTATACCCCCTCCAGTACAACGTCAAATAGAAAATGATTTCGTGCAACTGAGGCAGGGCAGTATGACTGTGAAGCAGTACTCTGCCGAATTCAACCGACTCTCCAAATTCGCTAGGGCCTATTTACCTGATGCAGCGAGTCGAGCCAGAAGGTTTGAAGGTGGACTACGCCCTGCCATCCATTCGCACGTGGTCAATAATCAGTACGGGACAATGCGTGAAGTCATGAATCACGCCCTATCTCTTGAACCGTAGTATCCTCACGTTTCCATCGGCGCTGTGTATACCTACAATCACAAACGCCAAGGCAACGATAGAGGAAACACCGCTACAAAGCGCCATAACCATGGCAGTTCACAAAAAGGAAACCCGAGACCATTCTGTGATTTCTGTAAAAAGTCGGGGCATAGCACTGCCAATTGCTACCTCCGAAAAGGTCTATGCTTCAACTGTGGCGGAGGGGACCACGTATCTCAAAATTGTCCGCTCCCCTCTAAGCTTCTGCCCCAACGAAATAATCCCTAACGGTAAGTTCTATCCTAAGTTTCGGGACGAAACTTTCAATTAGTTGGGTAGGATGTAGCGCCCCGTTCTCCCGGTGCGGAGAGCGCGGCTAAGAAACACAAGACGGTATCGTTCGATCGGGATAGATTGAATTAAGAACCCGTCCTCGTTATGGATTTGTTTCTTCGGAATCGATTTCCATATTCAGTGGACTGCGCCCCAAGGATCGGCTTAGCGGCAGAGTCAGGAGGGACCTCTCCGCTGTTATCTTTTATTGCCTCAGTTTTCGATGTCGCTTGTTACTTTCGTGCTTTGAGTTGGTTTTGGGATTTGCTTGTTTTCCTTGAACGGTTTTGATGGTTTTTATTGTTTTCGTTCATTGACTTGCACTTCTATTCCGAGATTGGAAAGAGAGGAAGAAGTATTAATCGAGCTGTTCGTGTGCAGGTGAACGAGCAGTAGGCGGCTTGCGAGCGGAGTCGTGAAGTGCCTCTTTCCTTCTCCCTTCCAAAATCTAAGTGAGTGGCTACCACCCGATTAGCTAGCCCTGCTTCCCAGCTTCACTCCTTTGCCCCGATCAAACGATACCAAGTGATAATAAAAGAAACCAAGATAAAAATGAAATAGACTTGGTAAACATTGCTTGTCAACTCAACTTGTGAACGGTTTTCATACTGCATGCTAGTTCATTTATAAATGTTCCATAAATTATGCTAACTATGGATCATATCTTGTATGCAAATAAATATTCAGTGAGGCTCTGCAATATGAATCATATAAATTCTGCTTGTCTGTGCTCGTGTTGCCTCATCTGCTAAATCTGTTAATAACGTTCAATCATGGACAACTTGTGCACAAGATTTCTGGTTCCTGCGGACGGTTGCCAGGGCACTGGGACCAATCCGATCGGGACGGAATGTCTGTATAGTCGTCTGTATCGTCGGATTGAGGCGTGTAACAGGGGCTCGCCACCCGCGTTGCACACCCTTCCGTCCTGAGACTATAAATCGTCCTTCGTGGTATTATGCCAGTGATCCTCTGTATATTTAAACCTGTTGCAACTAACTTGTGTCTTCGTGGCAGGGAAGGCAAGGTAAGTATTGTGCAGGTCATTCAGACGGGCAGGTAAAATCCATCGAATAGTGGCTAGTTTATTTCAGTAAATTATATATACTACTTACTTGTAAATGAACTAAGGCAAGATAGAAACCCACAAATATGCATGCTCATTAAAACAACGTGTTGATTGGTATAGTTCGGCTAGCTCGCCTTCACCAGCATGTTTCGATATGCTGACCCTCATTGAAACAGGTTCTCCGTACCAAGGTGAACCGAGCGAGGAGCCGAAGTCGTCTTCCCGATCCAGTCCAGCTGTTGGCGCATCTTCACCGCGCCCCTTGAAGCCTTTTGAAGTCCGAAGCTGCAACTCTTCATACACAAATGCAGCTCCGTGGCAAAGCTATCCTCCAGCCTGGAGGTCTATATCTTTTAAAGTTTAGTAAAGGGATATAATGTACAGGACTGCTATCTCATTTTGAGTCATCTCTTTTGTAAGCCGTTCGGCATATTAGCTGACTCGTTCAGGAGTTTGTAATAGATGTTCATTATCAATAAAGAGAACTTTTCCATGTTTCAAATCTGTGTTTCAATTTATCTGCGTACTCTGAATATGTGCTTGCTATGCAAATCATTAAAGCCTTGTACGGGCGCAACTCCAGGCCCGTACGGCGGTCACGATTCGGGGGACGCCTCAAACGATTCTACGAAATCGGGTCATGACAGCGGTGGTCCAAAGACACTTAAATACCGTATCGCTTAAGGTTATTTATACCTCTTTGACAGAAGGGCCCTTTCGGCTTGTACCCAAAATAATTTTTATATTTACAGAAATATAGAGTAGTAAAATAAACAAGTTATGTAGTATCGGAGTCCAAAATACCTAATTCTCAGCGAATAAAATTGAAGAGATCTTCAGCTAAGGGTTTAGTGAAAATGTCTGCAAGTTGATGTTCTGTGTCAATAAATTCTAAACAGATATTACTTTGCAATTGATGATCTCTTAAAATGTGGTGTATAATCTCAATATATTTAGTGTGTGAATGACATATTGGATTCTTAGTGAGATTTATAGTGCTAGTGTTATCACAAAAGATGGAAATATTTTTTGCATAACAACATCCTACGACGATATACTCAGCTTCAGTAGTTGATAATGCAACAAAATTTTGTTTCTTAGAAAACCAAGAGACCAGAGAATTTTCCAAGAAATGACAAGTACCGCTAGTACTCTTACGATCGACCTTGCATCTAGAAAAATCAGCATTCGAATAACTAACAAGGTCAAAGGATGTGGTTTTGGGATACCACAAGCCTGTCGTCTGAGTATCCTTAAGGTATCTAAGGATACGCTTAACTGCACATACATGTGATTTCTTATGGTTAGCTTGATAACTAGCACATAGGCATACAGAAAAACATAATATCTTGACGACTTGCAGTTAGGTATAGAAGACTACCAATCATATCTCGATACTTACGTATATCTGTAGGCTTGCCATTTTCATCAAGATCAAGTTTGGTTGATGTTGCCATTGGAGTTCCAATAGACTTTGCATTGCCCATATCGAACTTCTTTAGCAAATATTTTGTATATTTTACTTGATTGATGAATATTCCCTGAGAGTTATGTTTGATTTATAATTCGAGGAAGAAAGTAAGTTCTCCCATCATGCTCATTTTGAATTCCTTCTGTATATACTTAGTAAACTCGTTAAATAGCATCTCATTGGAGATCCAAAGAAATAGCATCTACAAAAATTTATACTAATAAGATATTATCATCATGAGATTTTATAAATAAAGTAGTGTCAACTTTCCTTTTTGAAAAACTATTTTCAAGTAAGAAGAAGCTAAGGCTCTCATACCAAGCACGAGGGGCTTGTTTGAGTCCATATAGAGCATTTCAAAGCTTGAAAACATGATTAGGATATTTGAAATCTTCAAATCCAGGGGTTGCTCTGATACCAGAGATTATTCTACAAAAACTTCCTCTTTTATAACACCATTTAAAAAAGCACTTTTGATATCCATTTGAAATAATTTAAAATTGTGAAAACTTACAAAAGCACAAAGTATGCAGATAGATTCTATTCTTGCAACAGGAGCATAGGTCTCACCGTAGTCAATACCTTCTTCTTGATTGTAACCTTGAGCTACGAGACGTGCTTTGTTACGAGTGACTAACCCATCCTCATTAAATTTATTTCAAAAAACCTATTTGGTACCAATGACTGGATAATCATTAGGTCTGGGAATGAGTTCCCAAACTTGATTCCGTTCAAATTGGTTGAGTTCCTCTTGCATTGCGAAAATCCAAAATTTATCATAAAAAGCTTCTAAAATATTTTTAGGTTCCACTTGAGAAATAAAAGCAACATTTGCAATAAGATCTCTAGTTCCAGAACGAGTTCTTATACCTTTCGATATCTCACCAATTACGAAGTTTTCTGGATAGTTGGTTGAAAATTTTAATCTTTTAGGTAAGCTGTCAAGATAACTTATTCCAGTTTCATCTTCAGGAGTCTTGTTGGTGGTTATCCAGATATCTTCATTATTACTGTCACTTGATACTTGACTGTTAAGCTCATCAAAAGTAACATTAATTGATTCTTCAACAGTCATAGACTTTTTATTAAAAATTCTAAAACCTTAACTCTTTGCAGCATAACCAAGAAAAATACCTTCATCAGCCTTGGAATCAAATTTACCCAAGTTATCCTTAGTATTCAAGATAAAATATTTGCATCCAAATACTTTAAAATAACTGATGGTAGGAATTCTATTAAACCAAAGCTCATAGGGAGTCTTCTTCGATATAGGTCAAATAAGAACCATATTCAAAATATGACATGTTGTATTGACAGCTTCAACCCAAAAATATTTTGGAAGATTATACTGATTTAACATGACTCTAGCCATATCGCCAAGAGTTTTATTCATCCACTCTATAACACCATTTTGTTAAGGAGTTCTAGGACAGAAAAATTCATGCACAAATCTATTTGAATCACAAAAAGTTTTAAAATCAAAATTTTCGAATTTGCCTCCATGATCACTTCAGATACGTGTAATCATGAAACATTTTTTGTTTTGTATCTCTTTGCAAAAGATAACTAATTCTGAAAAAGCTTCACTTTTATTTGCTAGAAAATAAACCCAAGTATATATAGAAAAATCATCAACAATAATATAGGTATAAAGCTTACCACCAAGACTGTAACGACCCGCTCCGCAGCAACGCAGATAACCGATTCAAATGGCACAAGTGCGATGACCCGACCCACTTTGCTCATCGAGAAGACTTGCTTGAGGCAAAGGAATTCCAGACTTGGCCCTTCAGGAGTGCAGATTCAGACTTTTAGAGGCTCGCTCGGAGTATCGCTCGACCGAGGCGAATCATCGCTAAGGTGGGTGGCTACGATGAACTTGTCTTTGCTTAGCCAGCACACTTAAAATATGGTTGATATATGCTAATCGCTAGACGAATCACCCATTGCATGTTAATAAAGAATTCAATACATCTAACTAAGGGAATAATCCAATCTGATGTATCTTTGTATAGAACATGGAAGTAGATCGGTTGAACGGAATGGTAGAATCGCTTTACAGTTCTTATAATTTTACCTCGTAATGATGCTTTTGTTCTTTATATGTTCTTGAAGTACATTTCTCCATACGTCTTAAAATGCTCATCATATAGATTCTGGTTAACTTACCTATGGCAGAAGACTATCAAAATAGTTATTCCAAGCCAAATAATATAAACATAGAAAGTCTTCAGGACCGTTAGGTAGCCAAGGCAACTCCCAAAATGGGAACTGCAATAAGTAGTAAGATGGCAGCATAAACAAATGCATAAAATGGAACACACCAGATCATGAGATCTCTGAACGAGTAAAAATGCATAATCACTATGTCAAGTAGCTATGTTCCTTCAAGGTCTTATGATGTTGCATATAAGAAAAGTTTAGTGTTGATCGTCAATGGTCATAGACAACCTGTGCACAGGCTTTAGGTTCCTACGGACGGTACGTTGGTCGCACCGGGGCTGATCTGAACCGGTCAGGAACATTTCAGATAGTCGTTGCTTCTGACGGGAAGGCGTATAGCGAGGCTCGCTACCTGCGTTACATTCCATTCCCGTGTCGAGACTATACCTTGTCCATGGCAGCTCGTCAGGTCATAAGACCAAGTTTGTGTCATTAGTATATTGCATACATGGTGGCAACCCGCGTATGGGCTCGTTAGGAACTTGTGGCAAGTAACGGATGTAAAGAAACTTAAAGCTTAAAACGCATTTGAGTAGTCTGAGTAAAATATGCCTATACAAGTATAACATGCCGGTTTAAAATGAGTATAAGACGTTTGAGTAATCTGCACAACCTGAGTCACAAAATGATATGTGTATTATAAACTGTGTGTATCGTGCACTTGGTTTAGAAACATGCTCGTAGCATATATGTGTTCGTTATACGATCTTGGGATTTCTATATATCTATATTCGTGCTTGGTTTAACTTGATCTTATACTTGGACAGGGAAGGACAAATGGTAAGTTGGTAAGTATCGTCGTATTTCTTGTATATTGCACGGCGCACTGCCACACGAGATAGGCTTTGTATCTTATGCATAAAATTGATCCTAAGGCAAGAATAGCAAGATAACTTAATAGTTGGTGCACGAAACTAATATAACGTATTGGATTTGTCGAGCGGGCGAGAAGCCTCCCCACCAGTGCATTCATGTACTAATAATCCACCAGATTGCTTGCAGGGTACGGAAGAATCTCGTTCGGTGTAGATTATCCCCTCGTGCGCACTAAGGCATAGAGTTCGCTCTGGAGCCTTGGAGTGTTGCGTCTAGAGCTGAAGCACATATACAGGACATAATACTGGAACATCGTCTATGTATCATCCCAAGTTGTAAGTCGTTTGGCACATCTTTATTCTGAAAGAGAGAGAGAGCTTGAGCGACTTGAAATGGAGCCTTGCCCTCTCTCTGAACATGGTCAGCAAGTGGGTTCGTTTATTCATTATCAATAAAGAGTTGTTTTGTATTCATACTTGCATTTATTCTATGTTTCTGCTATATCGACTTGGTGAACTATTTATCAACGGCCGTTTCGGTATTTGCCTTGTGTGGGCGCAACTCCAGGCTCGCGTGGCATTACGTCCCGATGGAAATAATTGTCCCACGGGAGCGCTGACAAGGTATTCCGCGCCTAACATGGACGGTCGATTCCAGCGAGATATCGAGGCATAATATATTGGTATCAGAGCATGGCTTTACGTCATGGACTTCTTATCGATTCTCTCATTTTTGAAAGCTCATTCGTGGGTCATATTACAGACGCTCTCTCTCAAAGTTCCAATGGGATGTTCCATACAATAAGTCTAAATATTTTTGAAAGGTGCATGTGAATGATATGATTGCTTATACGAGATTTTAATGCGTAGGCCTTTGTGCTAATCGGTGTCAGACTTTGTGGGAATAGACTTATGTTAGAATCTGCAAGTTATATGTGAAATCGAATGCCTATACTAGAACACCAAGCGGGTTAGTGTGCGAGATAGAATATCGTTCGGACAGTTGCCTATGCACACAACCTTTTGGCCAAGTTGTGTTGAGTATCGTGCGCCAAGACCTAGTGAGTTGTAGCGAGATTTGGGTATCGTTCGGATAAGAATAAAGTTAGACTTAGAAGGAAAATTGATAGAGACGTTATCGGAGTACCTCTAAGGTGAGTAATGGAAATCGTGTTTGGATTTTTGAGATATAGTTGAACGATTATTCGTAGCGATAAGTTACGATTCAGAACATAGTTTGTATGGAGGACTATCGATAGAGGTACATACGAGACTAAGATCATTAAGGCAGCGAATAGGGACCGTGCTGCAGTTTTAAGGAATAAATTGGATATATGAGTGAACGATACAAATACAATTCAGGAGTTAATAAGATGACTCAATTTTTGAGTGGTGTATTCGATAGTCTCAGGATCGAGTAAAGCGAATTAAGAATAAAAATAAGCTATAAAGATTCATAGAGTATAGCTCGAATCCTGAGTGGTGTATTGGTCGACTTAGAAATGTTCGAATGAATCGTGAGTTTCGGAGTATTAAACTGGTCTAGCAGCAACGACGTAATTGGGCGAAGCCTTAGTATAAATAATGCCTAGCAAGTAAGCAAATTTGAAGGAATCATGCATGATTTGATCCGAACAAGTTAGAATGAGTTGAATATGGGATAAGGCTTACACCGAATAGAAATAAAGAGTACATGGAATTGATATCATGGTCGGGAAAAACTTAGTGGATCGTACGAGCGATTGAGTTGAAACAAACAAATTAAAACTTGAGTTGAGATGAAATAATTGGGGATGAGATCGGAGTTAGTACAACTGAAAATAATGGCACGAACGAATGATAGCGCGCATGGAAAATTTGGATTTAAGTAATATATTGCTCGATAGATTTGGTCTAAGTACGAATGCAACGGTTTCAAAATTTGGAAGACTTTGTATCATATAAATGGTTGGAAGATAGCATTGTTAATGCAAGTTAAAAAATCTTGGTTCAATGATTAAGGTGGGTGATAACGGATTTAATCTTGACTTGGACGAATAATCTTGAGTCGAGTTTAAAAGGTAACACTCGACATCAGGCCCAAACAAGATCGATTATTCTGCGGGAGCCCTGGCATGGTGATTCCACGTCCGACGGGGATGATCGAACTCGCAGGGACAAGTTTGAAGATTTTATAAACGAACTCGATAAAATAGAACATATCAAAAGTGAATAGACTTAGGTTTGGGATATGAAACTTAGTTGTTTGAGGAATGTTAGAAGTGAACTATGGATTTATCAAACGAAAACGTTGAAGTTGGATGATTTTGTTAGGACGAATTATAATTACGGGATGAACGAACATGACTTGATGGATAAGTATATATAACTTGGATGGAGCAAGGTGAAATAATAAGGTGTCTCGATCATTTCGGTGATAACCATATTGTTCGATGTTCTTGTCTTGTGTGAGCGTAACTCTATGCTCGTATATGCATCACGCCCGAATTAGGACGGTTATCGCGGGGGAGCATTGGCGTGGTGATTTCACGTCCAATGGGGATGATTGAACTTGCGAGAGACTGGTGCGTGATAATTAAAGGATCATCTTAACTTATGGTTCGACACGATAAAACGAGTTTCAGGATACAAATGAATCTAAGTATTTTTGAGAAGGAGTTATTCTAGAACGTGAAGTAAGATATGCTGGACAGTTTCATGAACGGATACGTAGATCGTGTTGGACGACTTAGAGTTTATTATTTACATCGATGATTAGAATGGGATCGTGACTTGGTGGTCCAGGCTTAGAAAAGAATGGATAGGTGGATTCTATCAAACGTAATAGAGAAGATAGACTATGCAAATCGATGGGTTTGACCTGTGACATGGATATATCATATATTTGATTAAACAAACATGTCTTAGGAATAATTTTGCCAAACGAACATGGATACTGTGCAAATGAACGTATTGATGTGGATAGAATGATCTGTGTTCGATGTTTAGAAATTTGAGTGAAATAAGCTTGGGTAGAATACCCCGTACGAAAGAATAATGGTTTGACCTTAGAAATTTGGGGTGAGTATCGTGTAACGAATTTGCTTGATAAAGAATTATGAACTTAAAATGTACCTATGACCTTGTGAGCTGACCTAGCGAATAGGCAGACAACCCTATGCCTTGAGTTGAACTAGAGTGGATGACTTCAGAGTATCGTTCAGAAAAATGTTAGAACTGGGGCAATGAGACTTAGAGTTAGAACTTGGAACTAAAAGTATATGCTAGCGACGTTGGCATTGAAATGAACGCAATAGAAGATAGGACTTAAGTGATAATTGATTTAGTTGGATAAGATATGCCACGGTGAGGAATAAGACGGTATTAGAGAATTGTCAGGACGGAACTCTTAGGATTGGAATTGATAATATTCGAGATAAGTTGGCATAACAAGTTAGATCGTTGCTTGGAAGAGGTATATTGCTAGTAATGCAATACTTGAGTTTGGGTGAGATTGGAGTAGACGATAACTAAAATGAACCAGAGTTTGGTTATTCGAGTAGCAAGGCAATCGACGATTCGAAAGATTTTTACGAGTAGCTTGTCCGACTTAGTTGTCACTAAGCTTGGTTAAAATACACATATTTGGGGGACGCCTTGAATATAGGTACGATCCAGACTTAGCGATATGCATAACTCGAATGCAGCTGCAAATAAAAATGTTCGGATTTGCATGGACGAGTATAGCAATTGAAGTAAGATTGCTTCAGCCCTAGATCATCATTTGTGATGGATTATAACATACTCCACGTTAAGCGATATATGTTCCGCACTAAGTCGCAGTATAGACCGAGTCAGAAGTTGGATTGAATGATAGAGTCATTCAATGAGGCAGACACCACACGCATGTGACACGAAATAAGAAGCGAGTAGGAAATTGTGTTCGAACGGATCTAATTATACCGATAGATATGCTTGAGTTAGATTCTATGGTATGCGATAGAATGATTTACACTCAGGAAGTCTCGAGGACGAGACTTGTTTTGAGTGGTATATAATATAACGATCCGCTCGACAGCAATGCGGATAGCCGATTCAAACGGCACAAGTGCGATGACCCGACCTACTTTGCTCAGCGAGAAGACTTGCTTGAGGCAAAAGAATTCCAGACTTGGCCTTTCAGGAGTGCAGACTTAGACTTTCAGAGGATCGCTTGGAGTATCGCTCGATCGAGGCGAATCATCACTAAGGTAGGTGGCTACGATGAACTTGTCTTTACTTAGCCAGCATACTTAAAATATGTTGATATATGCTAGTTGCTAGACGAATCACCCATTGCATGCTAATAAAGAATTCAACACATCTAGCTAAGGAAATAATCCCATCTGATGTATCTTTGTATAGAACATGGAAGTAGATCGATTGAACGGAATGGTAGGCTCGCTTTACAGTTCTTATAATTTTACCTCGTAATGATGCTTTTGTTCTTTATATGTTCTTGAAGTACATTGCTCCATACATCTTGAAATGCTTATCATATCCGATCTTCCGCGGGCGCAACTCCAGGCTCGCACGACTTCACGTTCCGATGGAAACGATTGTCCCCCGGGAGCGCTGGCACGGTGATTCACGCCTAACGGGGACGCACTACTAGAAAAAGCGATATTAGCGACGTATTTTAGCGACGTCAAAAGAAACATCGCTAATAATATATAAATTATCGACTCCTTATAAAAACGTCGCTAAACGTCGCTAAATGGCGACATTTAGCGACGTTTAGCGACTTTTATTAAGATTTTAAAAGATAAGTCGCTATAAGTTCAATTAAGGTCGCTAAACATCGCTAATATGTCTAATTTAGCGACGTTTAGCGACGTATATAGCGACCTTTATATTAAAAATATTTAGCAACGTGTTTAGCGACGTCATTGACGTCGCTAAAATTTAATTTAGCGACATTTTTATTGGACGTCGCTAAATGTCGCCAAAATATGGTTAATTAGGGCTCGGTTTTATTTTTCCCCATCTGTTGAAATTTCGAAAAGAAAAAAAAATTCCCCCCCCCCCGCTCCGTCGACCGGCTCTCCACCGCGACTACTCCGGTAAACCCTAATCTCTCTCTCTCTCTCTCTCTCTCACAGGACACATGTGACATTGACACAAATACGACACACACACCGACACTGATACAGACACAGACACGGCACACACACACACTAACACAGACACTGATCAGGACCTAGGGTTAGGGTTAGGGTTAGGGTTAGGTTTTTTGATATGGGGTTAAGGTTAGGGTTAGGGTTAGGGCCGACTGGCCCAAGTCGACGAGAGAGGTAACAGCAGCAGTGAGCATTGCTTACTAGCAGTGAGCAGGGGGAGACTTGAGGCACATCAGCCCAATGTGCAACAGGCAACTTGGGGAGGCACTGCACAGCTGAACATAGTGTGCATTAAGGTTTAGGTGCATTGTAGTTGGTTGTTAGCTTCTGCAGGCAGGTGTGAGGAGGTCCTAATACAGTGTAAACACTGCATCCTTGTGCAGCAACTTACTGAGCCAGTCAGCAACTAGTGCAAGGCAGGATATGGATGTATTTGAGATGGGGTTTGAACTCGTATGATTTGAAGGACATGAGGGCAAGTGTCAGATATAACACCAACATCTGAGAGAAGATTGGGTATTCATAGTGATACTATAGTGCACACATGAGTGCGTGGCTCAGGATAAGGGGTAATCAAATATTGAGGAAGAAGGTAAGCAGTAGCAGTGGGTGACTGATTTAAAGAGGTGTATTAGTCAGGTGTTTGAGTGAATATATGTGTTGAAGAGAATAAGTAATAGGTATGAAGGTTGAGCATTCATATAGGTGTATCCCAGATCTGGGAGTATAGATGGAGTGTGTATATGAGTATAGATGGAGTGTTTATATGAAGTATAGAATTTAGAGTACTTAATAGGTGTTGTTGGTACCAGGTGAGTTTTGATTACAGAATTCTTAAGAGTGTATGTGTGTATCAGTGTGCCAGTTTGGGGGATTAGGTTTTTTTACTAAAGGGAGTGCAGTAATCTGCCGGTAATTGTGAGTGAGTACAGCCACAATGCATGGGGTTATCCATTTCATAGAGCAATAGCCCGTGTACTTGGGAAACTTTTGATGCAAAAATTATTCAAGCACCAGGTGCCTTAGTACAATGCCATGACTGCTTTTTCCATAACGGACACTGACCTAGGAGTATGGTTGGGGGCAGCTGCAGTCATATAGTATGACACACTATTTGTAGTGTATTGACTGCACACTTATAGTGCACTTCATAGTACTATGGGGTTGGGGGCAGCTGCAGTTTTGATAAATGAAAATATGTATTATATCAGTTATGATTTTTATAGTACGGTTAATTTTGCATGTAATAATTTATATGATACATACTGTCAATTTTGCAGAAGTTTCTAGAAATGGATATGAATTACTATGACGGAATATTTCCGTCGTTTGGTATGTTTTTTCTTTTAAAATATATTATTTTAATATAAGTACCATAAAATGGTACTTGGAAAAAATATTTAAGTTTAGTAATAAATAATATATTTTTAACAGGTACAGAGGGGTGAGGATGCAAACATGGTGACCGTCTTCTTGGCCACCCATCGTAAGGACAAAAATCTCATTGATGAGAGGGCCTCACAGACCTATGTAAGTATTACTTTACTTTGTGTTTATTTTAATATAACTTAGGCAATTATTGAGTTTCCAAACCTTTTCTAGGCCGAGTATCTTAGGCTTCGTGAGTGGGCGACTGCTAGTGCACCTACACCTGGAGAGGCTGGTGCTTCGTCGCAGCCCGGTCCATCTCCGTCGGCGGACGACCTGTGGGTGACCGCAGCTGGTGGTCTCCAAAGGGGTACGTACTAAGGTACGGGCTCCTATGGCGCCCTGGTTACGACGCAGTCATCTAGGGCCACCCCGACAGCTGCGCATTCCACACACCCCTCGCAGTCGCAGCCCTCGCAGTCGTCGGCCAGAGTCCAGGAGGCCGTCCAAGAGGCCGTTGACCGTCAGATTGCGTCTCTCCGTGACGACTTGCTACGAAGTATGGAGGACCAGTCCCGGTCCCAGCCTGTCACGACCCGCACCCAGAATTTGGGCATGAGTCGTGTGTACGTCCAGCCTACGCCGCAGCATCGGCGGTAGAACGCTGTCTAGGTCTCAACATAAAATATATCCTGTCAATAGTCTCAACTCCGTACGGAGGACAATGATAATAATCCACAGTTCTATAATATACTCAATCACAAGCTATAAGAAATAATGGGCACGATGAGAATGGAAAAGAGTTCTATATAAACCAACCACAATAAGTCCAACTCAAGTCCTGGGTCTAGATGACCTCACAAAGTCACAAAATAATAAATACAACTCAGTCTCAGTCTAAAACAATAAATACCGAAAAAGTAATCTAAGAACAGGCAGGTAAGATCTCCTCTAGAATAGGCAACTCCTCTGGGATTTCCGGAGTGAAATCTCCCTCTAATCCTGGGCCGTAATGAGTGGGGCAAAAGTTCTCCAAGTCCTCTGAAAAATGTTATCCAGTCAGGATTGGAGCGAAGTACAAACACTAACAGCAGTTTCATTAAGTTGACAAAAACTATAAACAGTGTAAGAAATACGAGATGAGAATATATGCTGAAAATGTAAAGTACTGGAGAAATGAAATAGGTAATAGAGCATCTAGCAATAAACAATAACAGTGAATGCTAGAACAAGTGAATCTGAATAAAATAGATATCTATCTAAGTATTTGAATTATCAGTTTATTATGTGATCGGCTTGGGACTAGATCAGGCTGGTTATATATGATTAACTATGATTCTTGTAGGTCAGGCTAACCATATGGTTAGTTATGATGCATGTAGTGGTCAGGCTAATCATATATAACAGCTATGATGCATGTAAATGGTCAGGCCGCACCCAACGTGAGAAGTGGGGTGAGCTATGATGCATGTAAATATTTGGATATGATCACATAATCTACTAATAGTTCCCTATCCCCCAGCTAGCACGATGGATTCCAATCACGACTCCTCATGATGGGGATCTAGGGTGCTAACCCGTGTATCCATAGTGTCGGAATCAAGTATGTACTACAACTGAATTTATAGAAGTAATCAACAATGAAAACTGTCAGAGAATGTACTCGCCTGTGGTCCTGAGCGATGAGTGAGGATCGATGTCCAAAATGGAGTCACAAGAACCTATATATAAGATATCAATGTAAATAGGGTGAAATGAAAGATGTCATGAATAACTAACCAATAAATAATATTTCTAGGTCATATCTAAGTCTAGGCTAGGTTAACCTTGTTACTCTAGGATTTAAGTTAATACTACACAATATTTACATACTAGGCATTTAGTATAGATATAACTCCTATATAGATTCTAAGGTATTATCAATCCATATAACTGTTACTTAAACTAGTACTCCAAATGCAACATTAACTCATAACCACTATGCATTAACTAGGATACCAAGTACTGATACTCTACTCACTAAACTGACACAGTACTTTAGGTTCACTCACACACACATATTCACTCACTGGTACACAGAATTCATATAGGAACACTCACTGATTACACTCACAGAACTGAATCCTGATACACTAAACCTATACCCTACTGAATTACACACAGATCTCACCCCCTGCACACTGATACCTCACTGTGTTCACAGGTATCATCTACACACAGTACACACTGAGTACACTGGTTTCACACCTACACATAGGGACACTGAGAAACAAATTTTTGGGGCACTTGGATACTGGTATACTACACCCACTGCTCACCCAAGGCCAAATCTGCATAGTGTACACACACTCTAATATGTATACTGATATATTCTGCACATGCACACACAAGAACAACTCACACACACAGGAATCTTAACCACAGCTATACTCACTGAACACAATCTGATACAAAATCCTACACTCACATAGGTATACTGAAATCTGAAATAAACCTAGGACACACACACAGACACATACAAATAAACTCTTACCTAACTGATACACATTGACACTGATGTTTAGCACAGGGACACTTACACACTAGGTACTTACTCTAAACAATACACAGTTAGGAACTCACTGACACATACCTGCTCATACACACAGACACAAGTTTCCCTCACACAGAACTTATACTACACACAGACACAATGGCACACCTAGTTCACAGCCATTGAACCCCCATTCACTGATACCACAAGTTCCTACACTACCACATACAGTATTCACACAGGCATAGCTCACTGAATACACACTCATACACAGATTTCTGATACTCGACACATGGACACATATACAGGTATACATACTGGCACATGAACTGATACATTAGGTTCTAATACACCTACACATAAAACTCACACTGCTACTGGAGAATAAAAACCTGGGACACACTGACACAGATAGGCACTGCTATACACACAAATAAACACAGACACACCTAATACCTAGACACTCTGATACAAGATCACACAGGTATACACAACACACACTGAAACATCTTAGAACCAGACTGCACAGAACCCCCAATGCACACAGCACAGTACAGCTGAACCCGACTGCACACATACTCTTTTACAACACAAATATATTTACGTATTTAGATTTATATATCAAAATATGCAGAAATTCGAATACATTAGGTAGATAAGTTCCTAATAAACATTCCATCGAACACAAGTAGTGCAGAAAAACGGATTTACATAAGAACCCATGAATCCTCAAATCAAAACCCTAAAATCGAGTTTAACCCTACAAATATGAGATAAAATCTGCCTACATGTAAACCCCTATGATTTAGGGTCCACAAAAATTGGGGAAAACCAATGTAGGTCACCAAAACCCTAGAATTACTTAGGTCTTCATGTAGGATCTTAGAAATTGAGATCTACACAAAAGAGGGTTCCCTAATGGTAATAATCAACAGAAAACAGAATCTGAAAGAACTAAAATTGGATTTTACCTATAGGGAGATGGTTACCCTATGAAGGTTCTTCTTTTCCAAGGTTCCTTGACCCAAGCTCCTTGTTTCCCTTGCTTTGGAGGAGGAAGATGGAGTACCTATGGTTAGATTCCGAATTTGGGGTGGGGGAAAATGGTTTTTCTAATGGAGGCTAAGGTTTCTTTCTTCATGAAGGAGAAAAGGGTTGAGGGTGGCTCCCTTTTATATTAAAAACTAGGTTAGGGTTTCAAATGCATAGGTTTAGGTTAAACCCCCATGTTAGGTCATGCAGAACTCAATTAACTCAGGTTTAGTCATTCTAGGGTTTGAGGTTCAACCCTAAAATTGGAATTCTAGGGTTTGTCTAGAATTTGGGTTTTCAAATTAGGGTTAGTCATTAGGTTAGTCCTAATAAGTTCTAGGGTTTGACCTAACCCAAACACAACTAACAATATATATATAGTTTATAAAAACTCAGCAGATTAAATTTAATACATAATTATTCAGAATAGTGAAATTACACAAATGCCCTTATCTGGAAATGTGGTAGTGACACAGCCGCAGGCGGACGATCCGATGCTCATCGCACGATTGGATATGCTCGACCGCAGCATGACGGAGCTATGGGAATTGACAAATGATATTAGAGCCTCCAATGATCGCAACATCATGGAGCTGCAGGCGTCCTAGCTATCGATGGGCGAGAAGCTGACGAGGATGCAGGATTCAATGGGTGATAGCAGTACGAGGCTGTTATCTACCCTGGATTCTTACAACCAGCGACTCGCAGACTTGGAGCGGGCACGACCTCCACCGACGTTACTGCCTTCTCCATCGACATCGGTCTCGATTCCACGGGACGAGTATGAGGAGTTCTTATTCTTCAAGCGCGCCGGTGGTCAGCCTCCTGCAGATCCGTAGTAGTATAGTTATTTTTATTATTATTTAGGATGCGATTATATATTATAAATTATTGATACTTCAACAATAGACATGATGTATGATGCTTCTTGTGGTCTTTAATTTTTTAGTTAATTTAATTGGATTATATAGTTATCCACATTTAATTGGATTGATACTTCTTGTGGTCTTTAATTTAATTGGATTATATAGTTAACTAGATTGAATCATGTTGGTGTGTATGATGAAGATGATGTAAAACTGCAGGGAATCACCAATGTTTGCTTCTGGACACTATTTTTTTTATTTTTTTAAAATTAGCGACGTTATTAGCGATGTTTAGCGACGTTAAGTTACGTTGCTAAATACGTCGCTATTTAGCGATGCTGTAAAAAGTCGCTAATGACGTCGCTAATAATGTCGCTATACGTCGCCAATTGCTGACATGGCAGTATAGCCAGGTCATTAAAGACGTCGGTGTAATGTCGCGATAGACGTCGCTAATCAGCGACGTTTAGCGACTTTACTAAATGTCGCTTTTTAGTGACTTTGCGTCGCAAAATATCGCTAAATTTAGCGACACATTAAAGTCGCTAAAAAACGTCGACATAGCGACGTTTAGCGACGTTTTTTGTTTTAGCGACTTGGTTTTTTCCGACTGCTTTTAAACGTCGCTAATTACGTCGCTAAACCAAATTAGCGACGATTTTTGGTTATTTAGCGACGTTTTTAGACGTCGCTAATTTGACTTTTTCTGGTAGTGACGGCTGATTCCAACGAAAGATCGGGGCATGACAAAGACTGGCGACTCTGCTTGGTCCAAATAAATAAATATACAAAAGTTAAAGGGATCTAGAAGTACTTACAGCGTTTATTGATTTAAACGAAGATCTTGTTACCTTGTTCTTTTCACACTCAGCACAGACCATATCTTTCTTAAAGGTAAGTTCAGGTAAACCTCTTACCAATTTCTTTGAAGATAGTCTGGCTATAGTATCCATATTTGCATGTCCAAGACGCATATGCCACAACCAGCTTTCGTCATTAGTTGTGTATAAGCATCTTCATGTATTGTTAGTATTTTTCGAGAGATAGAAAATATATATATTATCTTCTCTTATTCCCTCATAAGTTATTTTACCAGTAGATCTATCATAAATAGAATATTTGTCTTTCACAAAATTAATGCCATAACCATGGTCAACCAATTGACTAATGCTAAGTAGGTTATGTTTTAATTCTGTTACTAAACATACATCTTTAATAATAAGAGAATGATGAATGCCTATATTACCATTATCTATAATATGTCCTTTTATATTATTGCCGAAGGAGACGTATCATTCTTTCTTCATCGATAGAGTTATGAATAGATTTGCATCACTGGTCATATGATGTGAGCAACTGCTATCGAGAATCCATTTGCTTCTAGTATGAGAGGGAAGGTCCACCTACAACAAAAGTTGAAGATATAATATTTGGTACCCACTTTCTTGAGGGTCCTGATATGTTAGTTTTCGGAACCCATATATATACATGCATATCAACTAATTTTCTAATTCTATATTATCGTGATATGTGTCCTTTAATACCACAATAATGACATATAGCAGATGTGTTGATACTTGGTGCATAGGCGTAATGTATATGTGAGGCAGTATGTTGTGATTTACGTGGATACTTGAAATAGAATGCATGATTATAAGGTTTAGCCTTTTTGGGCTGTGTGTTCTTGGGTTTGAGTGATACGTGTTAGATTGGGAAGCAGTCTGTATATGCTATTTTCCTAATCTAAATTCCAAAATTTTGAAGTATCATATAACTCAGTATATCTAGCAGTTAAAGCATTAATTCTAATAAGTGCATTACTACACTTTTTCTTCTCTATTTCTTAATCTTCTTTGAGCTTAATATAATCCTTGTCATGTTGCTTATTTCTAAGAAGCAATTCGTGTAAGTTCAATCTAACTAATGCTAATTCATCTGAATCAATTATGGTTTGTGTCTTTCTTATATCATCTAGGAGTGTGGATAATATAACAATCTCAAGTTTGTGTGCCTTGAGTTCCTTCTTCGAGTTTTTGTATTTATCAAGCAGTGCTTTCTGATCATCTAGAAGGCCACTAAAGGCATCACCTAGTTCATCAAATATAAAGTCATTATATATGGGGTTCGTAGATACCTGATCTAATGCCATTATGCACACATTTGCAGATTTGCGAGGATTTCTTTTTCAGAATCGCTTGTTTTGCTTTACACCATATGCTTGTCTTAGAATTTTTTTCTACTTCCATATCTCTAGCTTCTTCTTCATGCATGTTCCTATAAGTAGCTTCAAGAAGTTTCCAAATGTCATATGAGGTTGCACAAGAAGAAATATGATTAAATTCATTATTGTCTAAAGCAAAGTACAAAAGCATTCATTGCTTTTGCATCAAGACTAGCTAATCTTTTTTCTTCTTCCTTGTAGTCATAATAAGGTTTGTTAACAATATTGGAAGTAAGAGAAGAAATGATGGTAGGTTTTCTGTAACCTTCAATAAAATTAGTCCATATGTCAAAACCAAGTAATTTTAAGTAAAAGTTTATCCATGTCTTCCAATAAGTGTAATTATTTCTATCTAAATGTGGAGGTCTATCTATGGATTGTCCTTCTTTTGTAAAGTTAGCCATGAGTATTATAGAGTGTATAAACTAAGCACAATTTAATGAAAACTTGCTCTAATACCAATTGTAGGATCGTGTAACACCTCTAGAGGGGGTGAATAGAGTAAGTGCGTGTGCAGCGAAAAATAATCACCAATTAAGAATTCTAAGTTTAAGGACTACTTATAAACTGCAGCAATAAATATAATCAGAGTATAAGCAAAGTATAAGTAAAGTTCAAAAAGCAATCTCAAACACAGAGAATTTTATCATAATTTTCTCCTGAAGGACTAGTCCAGGACCAAGAACTCTTGCTCGGTGTTAATCTACTTTTTTGTGAAATAGGGTACACACGCACCTTTGATCCGAAGAGCACGCAAACTTCTTACAATATGAGCTTTTGATCTGAAGAGCTCAAAGACTTTAGACAGGAATAGAAAATAGCCTTTTAACCAAGCTTGTACAACTCGACTCAACTTCTAATCGGAACGGCACTTGGGCACTTAGAAGAAAAGGGAGTTGTCTTGGGAATGAGAAAGATTAAAGCTCTTTTGAGTAATATAGAAGAACAATGTTTGAGTGAATGAGTTTTATTAAAATGTGGAAATTCTTCTCAATTTATAGCATTTTTCTTAGCCGAGTTCGAATGCTTTAACGTTCATAAATTCGAACATTAGAGCATGGTCATCCGAAAGAGAAGGCTAACTAGGAAATCAGTTTAGGGTAACCGAGTTCGGTCTGAGTTTAGGCAGAACTCGTACCAAATTTGGTTAGAACTCACCCCGAGTTTGGTTGGTCATATTCCGGATTGTTTTGACTTGGATTATTGAGTAGGTTTGGGTTTAGGCTCGAATCCAAAAGAATTACTGGTCTGGATTGGCTTATGTATGAGTGGACTTTGGATATAGGTTCAATCTAAATGTCAAAATTTTGTTCCGACTCACATAAGTCCTTAGACTCAAAAAGTAAAAATTATATAACAAAGTATAAAGAGTAACCCAAACACAATCATCTTGTAGCAGCTTGTGACGAAGTATTGTGACATCTTTCTGAGCAAATTTATCTGTGTTGCAATATATATAAGACATAATGTTGGAATATCGCCTATGTATCATTCCATAATTGTAGTCATTCGGCACGCTTTTATTTTTCAAGAGAGAGAGGCTTGAGCGACATATAATTTTGGCCTAGCACCGCTTGTTATACTTGTTCAATATTAATAAAGAGCTTGTTTTATTTTTATACTTGTGTTATTCAATGCTTCCGCTATTGACGACTGTGAACTTGTGTCATGTCCCAGTCCTAAAATATCGAGGGACTAGACATGTGGCAATGGCCAGCAGCACACACCGATGGCAACCCAATTTAATGGACCCATCAGGGTGTACTTAAGCTATAAAACAACAATATGGGCAATGGTACTAATCTCATCCACAGAAATGAATACAACAATATCAGAATATAAAGCAATATCAAGTCTCAATAAAACATAACTCGGGTAACAACCCGATAATGAGTCTGGTACAATAGTCAAGAGACAAGAAATAGAAGAGTATAACAATAACAAATACTGAGTATGGATAAAGCATATACTCAGAAGAAATCCTCGGCGATCAGTCGTCTTCTGGTTCTGGTACTGCTCCAGTATATGCACATGTTCCTGCTTCTGCTCCTGTTAATGCTCTTGTCCCGTATACCTCGGGATAGATCTCCTCTGCTATACCTGGGGACATAATCCGGATCCATGTCCTCAGGGGACATAGCAAGGTACAAGAATAACTCATGCCAAAAATAAATGCAGTACAATAATAAATAAATCAATAGGGTAAACTAGGTAACCAGCTATGTGAAATGCAAGTGAGAGCATCACTAGACTTAGGCTGAGACTACTACAAGCTCTGTGTCGGGGATCATGTAGCAGATATACTATATAATTTACTATGTAGTGGGCCTATGGCACCATAATAAATTTATATATAAAATCAGCCTGTAGCCTGTGTGTCTCTCCCCACCCAATGTAATCACACGTCTCATGTCCACGATATCTCATGTCCATATCACGCAAGATCATAACTAATGCAGCAAGTCATATATTAGCTATGAATATAATGTCTATGTCACATATCATGTAACCTATACAGAATCACCATGAATATCTCAGGAAGATTCTGTCTCATAAACAGTGTCAGGTGTCCTGAGGTATGACGTACTTGATAATGCAAGCACGAGAATGTATAGGGTCTCGATATCCATGTCTAGGTGACGTTACACAATTCCGCGTACAGCGTTGGCACCCAAATATTATTTGGACACTAAGTATTGTCACACGGTCCTAGGTTGATCAGAGATAATACAGTAATAAATCAAGAAAATATATAAACAAATGCTGCAAGTAGGGCAAGGTACACTTGTCTGGGGTTCTGACTCCAACTGTTGCTCTGGTATCGGCAGGATCTGCAGGTACTCCTCCGATTGCTGAAATAGACATTACCATCAGATTCAGAAGACAACAAATAGCTAGAATTGCCTGTCCTTGAGTCTAATTTGGACACAGGGGCAAAAGTGACAGTTCCTGGTCAAAGCGGGGTCCACATGTGGCCCACTTCGCACCAAAAAATATGTCAGAAAAAATATTCTCCAAATTTGTCAAACTTAGTGTCCACAAGTCCAGAACGACGATACAAACCCAACGGAATGTCCAGAACTGGATTCCGATGAGCCGATCATAAAATTGCCCGTCAAGTAGAACCGTGGGGCCCACGATACGCGATTTTGTCAACGTTCTCAAAATCAAACCAAACTTGGGTCATAGGACCAGCGTATTGCTACAAGTCCGATGGCGTAAGTTTCATTTCGATACGATGTGCGTACATAAAGTTACAACGAGTTCCAGAACAGGGCCGATACGGGGTGTTGTCGACGGATACGCATTGATTTCGGTGTGCACGTACATCCAAAACAACTTTCGCAAAATCCTACATGTCCGTATCGACTGTGC
Organism: Iris macrosiphon; assembly: GCA_036927795.1. NCBI lineage: Eukaryota > Viridiplantae > Streptophyta > Magnoliopsida > Asparagales > Iridaceae > Iris > Iris macrosiphon. The sequence goes on along the minus strand of JAYESA010000001.1, from coordinate 2,412,272 downwards.
ACACCTTTAGGTGAAGTTCGCACACGACCAAGTCGTTCCATTTAGCGGGACGCACCCAGTTCCGAGAAAAATAGGGTATTTATTTTCCTGATTTTGGGTCACAGTTTACGATCGCCATAGGACGCGATACCCCGAACAAGTTGCATGGGTATCAAGAGGGTCACACAGTCTACGCGTCATAACAGACGGAAAAAAAAATGGGGCAGCGAGAAGAGAAAAACAGTCACCTGAACAGGGCCCCGAAGATGACTAAAAACACGTTCTCGCGGGGCGGCACGACCCTTGGCCGACGAGGCTGCTAGGGTTTCTGCTGCTGCGGGGAGGCATCGCCAGAGCTGGAGGCGGCCGGAGGAGCTCGTCGTGGCGGCGCTGGTGGCGGCCGAGGCTGCTACTGGTCGTAGGCGGCGGAGTCCGGTGGAGTCGGAGGCGGTGGAGCTCGGGTGGCCAGCTGCGGGGTCGTCGAGGCTCGGAGGTGGTGGTGGTTGTGAGGGCGGGGTACGGTGGCGGCAGTGGATTACGGTAGTGGAGCGAAGGGAAGGCCGGGGTTTAAATAGGAAGGTCGGGGAGGAGAAGCAGCGGTGGTTGCGGGAACAGGGAGGCCGAGCGGCGCTGGGAAGGCGAACGGACAGCGGGGAGATGGAGCGGCTGGGAGGCAAAGCGGCGTAACCATCGACGGTCGGAGTCAGGAAAGGGAACGGCGGAGGCGTTGAGGGAAATTTGGTTAGGATTTCGTAACAGTAGCTGGTTAACGGGTCGGGTTGATGGGTCGGGTTTGGAAGTGGGTCTGAATCCGACCCACTAAGATACGGGTCGGGTACGGGTCGCGGGTCGGGTTGATGAATCCGACCCGTTAGGGTTTTATATATTAGGGTATGAGTCAGGGTTCGGTTCAGCATGGTTCGGTTTGGTTCAGAATTAAATTGGATTTATTTAAAAACTTGGTTTTTAGGTCTTTAAAAATGGTTCTGGGGTCCAATAAATTCCAGAAAAATTATCCTATGTCTAGTATTTTATTTTACACCCAAAAATATTATTTTTATAAAATTTTAATATTTAATAAAAATATTTAAAATTATTTATAACCAGAATATCTTGTTTTTAATTAGTTAAAATTCCAGAAAATTTTCCAAAAATTTGATTTTAAAATCCTAAAAAATCAGGGAGTTTACAACTTGTTACCAATTGCATGTACGTTTCTTATTCTGCTGTACTCAGACTATCTGTACGATTCTGTGGCTTAGATACTTTATCGCTTGTTCGGGTCATGGCCTTACACGGGCGCAGCTTGTGCTCGTGCAATATCACATCCAGATGGGGAAAGATCGTCCCGCGAGATCGCTTGCGAGGTAATTCGTGCCTAGTGGGGACGGTCGATTACCTGTCGGAGATCGGGACGTGACATATTGGTATCAAAGCATGGCTTACGCCTTTGGACTTCGTATCAATTTTCTCAGTTTTGAAAGCTCATTCGTGGTTTATGTTTATACACTCTCTCTCGTCGTCCCGATTGGAATGTTCCATACAATGAGTCTAAATAATTTTAAAAAGTGCATGTGATTGATATGATTGCTTGAACTGGATAGTTATTCGATGGCCTTTGTGCCAACCTGAATTAGACTTTGTGGGAATAGACTGGTGCTACAAATTTGCAAGTTATGTGTGAACCCGAATACCTATACATGATTACCCAGCTGGTTAGTGTGCGAAATAAATATCATTCGGATGGTTAGCTATGCATACAGCCTTTCGGCTTAAGTTGTATTGAGTATCGCGCGCCAAGACCCTTTTGATGAGAGCAAGTTTGCAAGCAAGATTGGGATATCTTTCAGATAAGGACAAGTCAAAATAGAAATATTATTAGTTTATCACTAAGACGAGTATAGAGGATCGTGCTTAAAATTTTGAGAAATAGCTTGGACGGTATTTCTTATTTGGAAGATACAAATCAAATATGGTTTACTTGGATAACTATCAACAGGATATATACAAGACTAAGATTTATCAGGCGATGCTTAGGTATCATGCTGGAATTTTAAGAAACGACTTGGTGAATATGCTAGCGATAGATGCGAATACGATTAAGGATTTAATTGAGTGACTCGATTCCTGAGTGGTGTATGGATCATTTTGGAAATGTTCAAACGAATTTATAGGTCTCATGCGATAGTTGGTTTGAACGATTTGAGAATGTCTTAAACAAGTGTTAAGGCTTATATCGAATTAGGATTCAAGATATTGAAATTAATATCTTGGTTAAGAAAATTTGGTGGAAACTTGATGGATCGTACGAGCGATTTTGAATTGAATCAAACGGATTGAACTTGAGTATGAATATTATGGTTCGATGAAAGAGGTAAGCGATATCATATTTGACCTGGAGTTTGGAAGAACGATCTTGAATCTAGTTTGAAAAGATAACCTTCAAAATTAGTCCCAGCCGAGAACGATTATCCTGCAGGAGCGTCGGCGTGGTAATTTCACATCTAGTGGGGATGATTGAACTCACGGGAACATGTTCGATGATTATTTTAAACAAACTCGATGAATAGAATATATCAAAAGTTGATCGACTTTGGCTTGAATATTTGAACTTAGTTGTTTGAGAAATGCCAGAAGTAGACTATGGATTTATTAAATGGTAACATTGAAGTTAGATGATTTTGCTAGACGAATTATAATTACGGTATGAACGGACATGACTTGGTGGATAAATATGTATATCTTGGATGGAGCAAAGTTTAATTGATAAGGTATCCTCGATCATTTTGATGATAACCATAATGTTTGACTTTATTGTCTTGTGCGAGTGTAACTCTATGCTCGTACATGTGTCACGCCCAGATTATGACGATTATCCAGTGGAAGCCTTGGCGTGGTGATCTCACGTCCAGCAAGGATGATTAAACTTGCAGAAGACCAGAGCGTGACACCTAATGGATCGTCTTGACTTGTGGTTCGACACGATAAGATGAGTTTGAGAATACAAGTGAATCAGAAGTATTTCAATGATGGGTTAGTCTAGAACCTGGAGTAAGACACGCTTGATGGTTTCATGAAAAGATACATGAATCTTGTTGGATGACTTTAGTTTATGATAGAGATCAAAGATTTAGAATTGAATCATAGTTTGGTGGTCTAGACTTAGAATGGATATATGGATTTTATCAAAATATGTTTGAAGGAGATAGACTATGCGAATTCTTAGACTTGTCATACGACTTGGACATATTATGGATTTGACTGAACGGACTCGAACCTTGTGCAACAAACATGTTAATGTGTGTAGGATGATATATGCTTGATGTTTAGAAATTAGAGTGAAACGAGCTTGGGTAGAATATCCTGTGCAAATAAATAATGGTTTGACCTTAGAAATTGGGGCGAGCATCGTACGACAAATTTGCACAATGAATTATGTGCTTGAACTGGTACCTATGACCTTATGATCTAACCAAGTAATTAGGCAGACGACCCTATGCCGAATGAAAGAACTTATGTAACCGACTTTAGAACATTGCTTGAGCAAGACATAGAACTGGAGCAGCAAGACTTAGAGTTAGACTTGGAAAGGTAAGTGTGTGCTATGTTTAACACGAATGGACATGGATGCTAGTCGGTTAAATCAGATAGATCATGCTTAACGGTAGTGCAATAATTAGTTTGAGTGAGATTGGAATGATTTAGATTTTATTGACCCTGTTGGAAGTATCATTATGATTCATAAGACGAGAACCCTTGAGATTTTCGCAAGTAACTTGTCCGAATTCACTATCGCTAAGTTTGGTTGAATGCATATGTTTGAGGGATGCCTTGAACGTGTGCACGATCTACGACTCAATGATATATTAAACTCGAGTGCAAAGACTTTACTATCGCTAAGTTGGTTGACATGTGTCACGCCCCAGTCCCAAAATACCGAGGGACTAGACACGTGGCAATGGCCAGCAGTATGCACCGATGGACAAACCCAATTTAATGGATCCATCAGGGCATACTTAAGCTGTAAAATCAAGTCTACGACAACATTGCACAACTAATCTCATCCACACAATATATAAAATATGATCCACAGAATAAATAAGGAATGTAAATCATCAGCTAGTCTCAACAAAGTGCTTCGGGGAACAACCCGATAAATATCTGATACAATGGTTCAACAGACCAGAATATAAATGACTGAAATAAATAAATAAATACTGAGCATGAAACATGGATGCTCAGGAAAAGTCTTCGGCTGACACCTCGTCCTCGGATGGCGGTACAGCTCCTGGATTAGCTCCTGTTGCGGTCCCGTATACCTCGAGATAGATCTCGTCCTCAAATCCTGGGGACATAATCCATATCCAGGTACTCAGGGGATATAGCAAGGTACAGAAAATATACAAGCCAAAATATAAGCAGTGCAGTAATAATGAGATAAATAGGGTAAGTATGTAACCATCTATGTGAAATGCAAGATGAGAGCAACACGAGTACTCAGGCTGAGCCACTACAAGCTCTGTGTCGGGGAGCCGGTAGCAGTAATAACCGGTAGTGGGTCTAGCTCTGCTCCGAGAGTCTACGACCTCTCAATAATAGAAGATATATATATATATATAACAGCCTGTAGCATGTGTGTCTCACCCCACCCAATGTAACCACGCATATCATGACCATAATATCTCATGTCCATGTCAAGCGGGATCATAGCTAATGCAACAAGTCATACCATATCTAAGAATATAATGTCCATGTCAAGTCCTGTATCCTATACAGAATCACCACGAATATCTCGGGAAAATCCTGTCTCATGAATAGTGTCAAGTGTCCTGGGTCAAAGTGTACTTGGTAAGACAAGTACGAGAATATAAAGTATCACGAATGTCCATCTCTAGATGACCGTACCCAATACCGCGTACAATGTTGGTACCCGACTAATAATCGGACGCTAAGTACGTCACACGGTCCTAGGTTAAGCATGCACAGCAATATAATAAAGCAAGGAAAATATGTAACAATACTGCAGAGTTTGGCAAAGTACACTTGCCTGGGGTCCTGCTGCTGGTATGAATCAGAGTCCAAGTCACAGTCCAAATAGCCTATGTATTACAATTTACCATGTCAAAAGATAATTTATTTTAACTTATTTAATTCTGGAATAATTACTCTAAAATCATATTTTAATCTTATTATTCTGATTTTTAGGTTAATTCCTAAATTTTGTCTAAAGGAACTGAATTTTATCAACTCGAGACTCATGGCACACAAATCGAGGCGATCTGTTGACCAAAAAGTCAACCGACACAAACTCAACTTCCATGCAAGATTTTATGTAGATTTCATCATCAAAAACATGCTGGAATTTATGGCTCGTCCGAATTCAAATTCGTTTGGGAATTATGGCACATACAAGTTTCGTATCGTGCACCGATGGTTAAATTCTAACCTAGAAGTTCTACAGAATTAACAGTATGAAAATACATCGAATTAAATTTTGGAAAAAATATATGTCAATGATATCGACATTAGCTTTCTGAAACTTTAAACGGTTCATGATTCTGATTCCTGGTTCTCCCGAAATCGTAAAAATAATAAAACACGTCTATTTTCGGACATGCTGTGCTCTACGAATTTTCCAAAATTTAATACTCATAATTTTGTAAAACAAATTATATAATCAGAAATCTAACCTCAATATCGTTCTAACGCAAGAAACTAGGCCTCGTTTGGAGTCCGGAGCTATGCGCAATGGCCTCTGGAAGATGAAGGAACCCTAGATGGCAATTCTCCAAAATCTCTCTCTCTAAAAATAATGGGATAATTAGGGTTATAATAATATATATATATATATATATATATATATATATAGGGATATTGAGCGGCTGAATGAAAGTTGATAGGGTGACACGTGTCATGATTTGATTGGATGGTTTTGGTTATATTATTTATTTATTTTTATTTGGCTTTATCAAAATATTATTTAAGTCATTTTAAATCTAAATAACTCAAAATAAACATTAAAAATAATCATAAAAATCTGGAAAAATTATAGAAAATATATTTTGAACCTAAAAACCCTAGAAAAATATTTGGGATAATTATATATTCATAGATTTCCTACTATAATTAGGAGAAGCTCTAAAAATTAGTTTTGCCATAAAACTAAAAATAAATACTAATATTATTCCAAAAATTCTGAAATAATTCCAGAAAATATATAATAATATTATAAACCTTAAAAAATAACATGGGTCCATTATATATTTCTGGGCTTGCACCATAAATTCTACAAGTCCTAAAAATTAGTTATTAGCCTAAATAACTCCCAATAAATACTAAAAATACTCAGAAAATTTCCAAAAACTTCTAAAAAATATATTTTATTATTTAGAACCTAAAATAAAAGTTTGGAATATTTTTATTTATATTTGAATCTAAAATAAATTCTTGAAAATCCTAGAAAATTACAAAAAATTGTGAAAAATCTAAATTAAAATTTTTTGAAAAATCAGGGGGGTTACAATCTACCAAACTTATAAAAATTTCGTCCTCGAAATTAAAATTAAGCCATGGTAGAAGTCAAGGATGGTCTAAGATTTGCATTGGTTAAAATACAAGGCTAGGTTTAACGGAGTGGACGATGTTGCACGTTGCACATTCCGAAAATCATGGGAGAAATTCACATGAGTGAAAATAGGTTTCTTCGTGTGTCATATCCAATAGTGTGGACACCTAAATGCTCTTTTGCATAAAAGCGCCCAATAATTGAAATGTTGCACAAAGATGGAAATTGGATGATGGGCATGTCTAGGACAAGGTGTGAAATTTGTAGGAAGGCAGTGACTAGAAAAGTGCTCCAATTATCGAAGCAATGGTAAGACGCGCCGAGGGATACCATGTTGTAAAACTAAATGAAAAATGTCATGTTCTATTCCTAAGTTGATTCGAGCTAGCCTCAGTCTCACTATCTAAGCCAAGTAGGTCTACTTCTTAGGTGAGGGGGTTTCACAATCCAGCCAACTTAAGACAATATCGTCCTCAAAATTAAAATAAGGCATAATTTGTTAATTCTTCGTGTACATAAGGCAAGTCAATCGCAATCTCCTTGCGACAATTAAAATCCTAATCATATCCATTGCAATCACTTCTAGGTTAAGATGACCACTGATCCAATGAAATTCAACCTATGGTTATCTCTTCTCGCTTTTTCAAATTATCCATATCCAAATTTAAATTAAATCCATATATCATCTTCAAGATTTAAATACGCATATCAATTTTACCTCACGATCTCCAATTATCATAATCTCCTCTAGAAGTAATTCGAATCCATTATTATTCCTATTTTTACTTATAAATTTTTGTATGCTTCAACTTCTTAAATTTTATTCACATCCTTAATATTTCAAATAGGTAGTCCAACCATCAAGTTTTTATTTTAACTCAAATCATCAAATTAAAAAGAAAAAAATATTAAATACAGTCCACTATTGTTCAAGTCTGAAATTCCATATTTTTTATCCTCTAAATTTCAAGTTGATGATTTTACCTTCATTGTTTAAATTATGTACTTAAGGTATAAATATCGGGTCCTCAATATCAATTCATTAATCCTCATCATCTTAGTCATTCTTCTAAAATTTCTCAAAATTAAAATAGCTTGAACTTCTCCCAATCTAATCTTACTCGGTCACAATCTAAAAGAAATTCCTCTCGAGTTGACAAGGCACCGCTACCCAACTTAGAATTTATCCATCTATCATATAAGGCTATATACCTTAAGAGAATATTCCTTAATATGTTTACTCATGTCATTCAATCCTCGAACTTCAATGCCGATCATATCACAAATGATATGTCCTTAATTACGAAGAATAATCCTCAAGCATGTAATCGGCCTATGGGGTATATCTAGTATTCTCTGTGTATCAATTTATACCAAGCACGAGGTTTCATCTTTCCGAAATAAGGGAAGACGGAGACCAATAATAAAGAGTTCAAGGGCAGCGTAATAGAATAGAAGTATTGGGATCAAGGCGTTTAAAGAATTCAATTGGGAATTGTCAAAGCAGTTATGGATTGAAATCCTATTTTGGTAATCCTTTGTTCGCCTGCTCGTATTAGTACAGTTATGTAACCGATACGATATGTCAGATATGTCTAGGGCTAGTATATTCGTCTACTAATCACTACATATCTCAATCCACGTAAAGTAGTTATACGATGGACGAATCAAGCGTATTATGGTTGATCAGACCGTAATACACTGATTCTGAAATGTATTATTGTGGGCCTCCCCAATAATACATATGTCATGAACAAGCTCGATAAAAATAAGCTTGCAAAACTAGGCTATAAAATAGCAGCATAAGTCAAGGTAGTATTTGAAATATAAGTACGCCAGATGATGATGAAAGGAGGTACAAATTATTCAAGTTCATAATAAGCCACAGTACTAAAAGACTCTACAATCTCTACAGTTATCATACAACCTCCTTGTCTACGTCGCTAGTCGACCAAATAGGGGCAAGGACTTCTAAATTCTATTGTCTGAATAACACTGCCATCTTTTGCTAATATACAATTAATGTCATCCAATTACACTACCCAACTTATAAGAATTAGACTAGTACCGTAACAGTCTTAAGAGGATCCTGTAAGATAACCTTGCATATGTAACAGAAACTCTTATTAGGGTATATGAGGAAAGATCTTGGTACTCTTTAGGGTCTCTTATGGTATCATACAAGAAATGGTCATCTTAAGTCTTAGTCATAGCGCTCATAGGTCATGTGTCAATAGCAAGAATGGAAAGGTTACTAATCTCAAGGGAAAGGGAATATAACTCATATCGAGGTGGGGGTACAAATTACGTGATTTAACACTAAGGGATAATCATCGGGTCATAATCTACAAGATTAACTCAAACTTATCGAACTCTAACTACCAACACAAAATTTTTAAATTCAAGACTAAAGCTATAATACCAGCAAACTATGGGTCCTTAACAAGGAATAAAATTACTTGGCCTACTATTAGAAGTGTCAGGTGGCACGAGTTGAAAGATGGAGAAAAGAAGAACATATTTTAGTTGTTGCGCATTAGCGAATGTTAAGGTCGCAGATGAACAACATATGAAATTAAAATATAGGGCTCTAGATAATATCATAGTTTCCTAAGGTGAATGTGGCGAGCAATTCTCCGTGTTTGAGGTATGATCTCATGGGGAATGTCATACTCGTTGCTCTGGGCTTCCTGAGGTACCGTCTGCTAATATCACGACAAGAACCTATATCCTAACACTATCTCACTATGCACACTAGGTTCTGTTCTAATATTCGATCTCAGATTTCTATTGGTTCCTCAAAACTGGGGTCAACCACTAGGGTCAAACATTAGGGTCCAATCTCTAACTAGCTCTTAGCAGTGCCTATACTACTCTTAGGTCATTCATGACTATAACAAGAAATAATGGTAAATTATTCTATAGGTAAGGGACGCTAGGGTTCATTAAGCGTTCTACTTAGGGGTGTATCAATATCCTAGCTGTACTTTTAGTAGGAAGGTTACCCTACCTATCATTCTATCAACAGGGACTTCTATATTCTAGAAGAAAGCTACACTCAAGGAACTAATGAGAAGGCACATGAATCAAGCAGGATGCAATTTTTCAATGGAATAGATTGGAAGGAGGAGGAGGAGAAGCCATAGTCAGTTATGGATGAGATCCTATACTCTAATCCTAGGTACAGGCTTGCTCGGTCCCTAAGTTGAAACCGAACAATTTTAGTCGTAGACCTGCATGGGCCACCACAAAAACCATGTCATGCCCCAGCCCCAAAATACCGAGGGACTAGACACGTGGCAATGGCCAGCAGTACGCACCGATGGACAAACCTAATTTAATGGATCCATCAGGGCATACTTAAGATGTAAAATCAAGTCTACGACAACATGGCACAACTAATCTCATCCACACAAGATATAAAATATGATCCACAGAATAAATAAGGAATGTAAATCATCAGCTAGTCTCAACAAAGTGCTTCGGAGAACAACCCGATAAATATCTGATACAATGGTTCAACAGACTAGAATATAAATGACTGAAATAAATAAATACTGAGCATGAAACATGGATGCTCAGGAAAAGTCTTTCGCTGACACCTCGTCCTCGGATGGCGATACAGCTCCTGTATTAGCTCCTGCTGTGGTCCCGTATACCTCGGGATAGATCTCGTCCTCAAATCCTGGGGACATAATCCATATCCAGGTCCTCAGGGGATATAGCAAGGTACAGAAAATATACAAGCCAAAATATAAGCAGTGCAGTAATAATGAGATAAATAGGGTAAGTATGTAACCATCTATGTGAAATACAAGATGAAAGCAACACGAGTACTCAGGCTGAGCCACTACAAGCTCTGTGTCGGGGAGCCCGTAGCGGAAATAACCGGTAGTGGGTCTAGCTCTGCTCCGAGAGTCTACGACCTCTCAATAATAGAAGATATATATATATATATAACAGCCTGTAGCATGTGTGTCTCTCCCCACCCAATGTAACTACGCATATCATGACCATAACGTCTCATGTCCATGTCAAGCGGGATCATAGCTAATGCAACAAGTCATACCATATCTAAGAATATAATGTCCATGTCAAGTCATGTATCCTATACAGAATCACCACGAATATCTCGGGAAAATCCTATCTCATGAATAGTGTCAAGTGTCCTGGGTCAAAGTGTACTTGGTAAGACAAGTACGAGAATATAAAGTGTCACGAATGTCCATCTCTAGATGACCGTACCCAACACCACGTACAATGTTGGCACCCGACTAATAATCGGACGCTAAGTACGTCACACGGTCCTAGGTTAAGCATGCACAGTAATATAATGAAGCAAGGAAAATATGTAACAATACTGCAGAGTTTGGCAAGGTACACTTGCCTGGGGTCCTGCTGCTGGTATGAATCAGAGTTCAAGTCACAGTCCAAATAGCCTATGTATTATAATTTACTATGCCAAAAGTTAATTTATTTTAACATATTTAATTATGGAATAATTACTCTAAAATTCTATTTTAATCTTATTATTCTGATTTTTAGGTTAATTCCTAAATTTTGTCCAAAGGAACTGAATTTTATCAACTCGAGACTCATGGCACGCAAATCGAGGCGATCTGTTGACCAAAAAGTCAACCAACACAAACTCAACTTCCATGCATGATTTCCTATAGATATCATCATCAAAAACTTGTTGGAATTTACGGCTCGTCCGAATTCAAATTCGTTTGGGAATTATGGCACATACAAGTTTCGTATCGTGCACCGATGGTTAAATTCTAACCTAGAAGTTCTACAGAATTAACAGTATAAAAATACATCGAATTAAATTCTGGGAAAAACATATGTCAATGATCTCGACATTAGTTTTCTGAAACTTTAAACGGTTCATGATTCTGATTTCTGGTTCTCCCAAAATCGCGAAAACATTAAAACACGTCTATTTTCGGACATGCTGTGCTCTACGAATTTTCCAGAATTTAATACTCATAATTTTGTAAAAAAATTATATAATCAGAAATCTAACCTCAATATCGTTCTAACACAAGAAACTAGGCCTCGTTTGGAGTCCGGAGCTATGCGCAATGACTTCTGGAAGATGAAGGAACCCTAGATGGCAATTCTCCAAAATCTCTCTCTCTAAAAATAATGGGATAATTAGGGTTATAATAATATATATATATAGGGATGTTGAGCGGCTGAATGAAAGTTGATAGGGTGACACGTGTCATGATTTGATTGGATGGTTTTGGTTATATTATTTGTTTTTTTTTATTTGGCTTTATCAAAACATTATTTAAGTCATTTTAAATCTAAATAACTCAAAATAAACATTAAAAATAATCATAAAAATCTAGAAAAATTATAAAAAATATATTTTGAACCTAAAAACCCTAGAAAAATATTTGGGATAATTATATATTCATAGATTTCCTACTATAATTAGGAGAAGCTCTAAAAATTAGTTTTGCCATAAAACTAAAAATAAATACTAACATTATTCCAAAAATTCTGAAATAATTCCAAAAAATATATAATAATATTATAAATCTTAGAAAATAATGTGGGTCCATTCTATATTCCTGGGCTTGCACCATAAATTCTACAAGTCCTAAAAATTAGTTATTAGCATAAATAACTCCCAATAAATACTAAAAATACTCAAAAAAATTTCAAAAACTTCTAGAAAATATATTTTATTATTTAGAACCTAAAATAAAAGTTTGGGATATTTTTAATTATATTTGAATCTAAAATAAATTCTTGAAAATCCTAGAAAATTACAGAAATTTGTGAAAAATCCAAATTAAAAATTTCTGAAAAATCAGGGGGTTATAACATGCATATGTTTGAAGGATGCTTTGAATATGTCCACGATCCAGACTCACGATATGCTGATCTCAAATGATAGTGCAAGTGAATATGTTAGATTCACAAGGACGAGTATAACGTTTTGATAAGTTTGCCTCAGCCTTAGATTGTCATTCATGATGGATCATAGCGTACCCCTTGTTAAGCGATATATGTTCTGTGCTAAGGTGCAGTAGAGACTGAGTCAGAGCTTGGATTGAATGATAGAGTCATTCAATGAGATGGACCCAGCATACACGTGACACGATATAAGGAACGAGTAAGAAATTGTGTTCGAATCGGTCTAGTGGTACCGATTGTTATGCTTGAGAAAGATTCGATAATGCGATAGAACAGTTTGCGCTAATGAAGTCTCGAGGACGAGTCTTTTTCTGAGGGATGTATAATGTAACGACCATTTCCGCTCAAACGGACAACCGATTCAAATGGCACAAGTGCAACGACCCGACCCACTTTGCTCAGCGAGAAGACTCATTTGGGGCAAAGAATTCCAGACCGGACCCTTCAGGAGTTCAGACTTAGACTTTCAAAGGCTCGCTCGGAGTATCGCTCGAACGAGGTGAATTATCGCTAAATGTCATGCCCTGATCTCCCGTGGGCTAATCGACCATCCCCGCTAGCCAAGAATCACTGCGGCAGCGCTCCCGCTGGACGATCGCTTGACCCATTTGGGCGTGATGCCACACGAGCATAAGCCGCGCCCGTGCAAGGCCGTGGTCCATTCTGGCGGTAAGAGGTCTAAGCCACATAGTCACACAGATTATCCGAGTGCAGCAAAATAATACACGAATAGGCGATTGGTAACAAGTTCACAGAGTCGTCAATAATAGAAGCATTGAATAACACAAGTATAGAAGTAAAGTAAACTCTTTATTGATATAAACAAGTGTTACAGGCGGTACTTGGCCGATATTATAAATTGCTCAAGCCACTCCATGAAACAGTAAAAGCGTGCCAAGTGGCTACATTTGTGGAATGATACATAGGCGATGTTCCAATATTATATCTTGTATATGTGCTTCAGTTCCGGATCGCAGTGCTCCAAGGCTCCAGAGTGAACTCCACGCCTTAGCATGCACGAATGAGGCATCCGCACCGAACGAGGTTCTCCCGCACCTTACAAGCAATCTGGTGGGTTATCAATACATAAATGCACTGGTGGGGAGACTACTCGCCCGCTCGACAAATCCAAACACGTTATATAGGTTCCGTTCACCATCTATTTAGTTATCTTTCTAATCTTGTCTTAGGATCAGTTTCATGGCAAAGATGAATAGCCAAACTCGTATGGCAGTGCACCGTGCGATATAAGAGAAAATACGGCAAAATATACCAACTTACCATTTGTCCTTCCCTGTCCAAGGCAAACCAAGTTAATTCAAGCACGAGTATATATATATATATATATATATATATATATATATATGAATCCAGGGGCAAAAGTATATGCAAACTCAAGTGTTGTGAGCGAGATTATATTTTGGGTGAGCGAGTTACTCGAATTATCAGGTGTATTGCATAAGATGTTCAAGTGTTCAATTATGTACAAGTATCTTATATCCATAATCGTTCAGGTGGCTCTGATTCATTAGATGCGATGCAATGACTCGCATGCGGGTTGTCGCTAAGCGAGATGACTTATCTATATGAACAGAAGTCGCTAGCATAGCCATAAAGGATGGGTGTAGTACATGAAAGAAAATGACATGCAACTCAAGGATCAGGAGCGCTACAGGTCATTCCTTCCAAAATAGGCGACTACTTTAGTCTATGAGCAAGAATGGCGTGAAGGATAGTTCACAGGCACTACACGCCATTCTGCTCGAAACAGGCAGACTAAACAGGTGTTCCGTCCGGATCGGTCGGCCCCAGTGCCCCAAAGACCGTCCGCAGGAACAGAGATCTGAGAATCTCACTTGTTAATAAGTTGTCCGCGACATGCAAGTCTTGGGTCATTCCATTTTCATAACCTGACATGATAATCCATGATTCTTATTCTGAACGAGCATTGCTCCACGAGCTATGATTCTTGATTTATATCGCAGGATTCTCGTTCAGATATAAACTTGACATGATTCTTGTTCAGAATTCAACTTTCCTTGATGCATTCCCCTGGTGTGGGGACTGCCTTGGCGACCTAACGGTCCCGCATACTTGCAGGTTCATATTGTACAGAAGGACTATTCGATAGTCTTCTTGCTAACAATATGCATGCACGAGGCACGATAGTGTTACTTGATTATGGCATAATTTGTGTGATAAGCACTGGATCGAGGCAACATTACAAGTTAACATATAAGCAGGCAAGCATGCATTTTTTATGAAAATATAAGAATTTACGTTGGCTCGGGCCTAAGGGTAAGCTGGGGAGTGAAACCATAAAGGGATATATTGTAATGCCCCGCTCTGCGTCGGCATTATGTATCAAGGTGAGTGGGCAGAACTTTGTTCTCTGATTCTTGCATGCCTTAATAAATAATCTGAGTTTTTGCTTGCAATATTTTCATAAGAGAATGATAGAAACTGCCTTGCATGTTAATGAACGAACTCACCTAGCTTGTCTTTAAAATGATCATGTCTGCTTAACGAGAATTCTGAAATGCTTGTCTAGAGTGCATGAACATGTTCACTATCGTCTATGCTTCGAGAGAACCATATTGTGCCTAAATGTGTTCAAGTGATAAGTCGGATTGCCCCGCAACAACGATAATTGTTCTGATGGTTCGTCTCGTCTGCATACTAGAGTTTATTTGATAGTGTCCTATGCATTCGCATCGGTCGGACAATGGCTTTTGGTGGAGAGCTGAATTGCATGTGTCACGGCTGCTACCATGATAGTGAAAAGCAACCATGAGTCACAACTACCATTAGCATCAGAGAAATGAGTCATTGGTATGTTGTACAACCAGCTGTTGATCCTAAGATACTCGAGGACCGCCCTGCATATAGCTAAGTCATTGTGTTGGCTTGGATAGATGGACTTCCCCTAAGATGTGCATTATGTGTCTAGATATGCATTTGTCCCTGGAGTCTCATGAGACACGCTACGCACACCCTGAAACAGAACGAACGGCTTGCTTGCTTATATCGCATATGAAACTCTGTTTTTTAAAGATGTTTCCAAACAATATAATATGACTCTGCTAGCGAACTGCCTGAAACGAACCTAGGTAAAACTAGAAAGATTACTAGTAATGTAATATTTTATAATATGATTACTTAGTGTTGGTTTTAGTGAATGCTTACTTCTGTTCAGTTATTTTATCTCACCAGTACTTATAAAAGTGCTGACCCACCAACAGTTTACTTGCTTGCAGGTACTGGATCGTCCGAGGAAGCGATAGGCGTGCCTCGGTCCCTAAGACCCAGAAATCCTGGTTTCGATTATTGCCCCGAGATGCTATCGTATAAGGGGGCATAATGTATGGAACGAATGCCTTTGCATAAGAGAACCCAAGTCCTTCGATTGTCCCAAATACTCAGTTGGCTAAATGTATTGCATTACAACAATGTCCCTTTCTGTTGCTTACTCGATTGATGTGATGATAGCCAACAAACAACTTAAACGATAAAGCCTTGTGTGGGCGTAACCCCAGGCTCGCACGGCATCACGTCCCGATACATCCCAATGGGCCATCCCTTCCACGCACCCGCGGGACAGGTGCGGTTATTCGTGTTTGGTGTGCCGAGGCGCGATGATTCACGTCCTGTTCAATCCGGCTACGGGGATGAGGCGGGTGGTCCGGCTATACGGGCGGCCCCTCGGTTGGTTCTTGGGGGCCGGGGCGTGACAGAATGGTATAAGAGCAGAATCGATCTCTTGGCCCAAATTCGTTGCTATGACTCTGAGATATTATCGATATGTATTGTAATAGAGCATTCCATACAATAAGTCCATAGATATTCTCAAAGTGCAAATGCTTTCTGAACTTGATTTGCTTGATTGTTTCCATTGAGTACGGCGAGGGACGGCACTATCGCTGCTTGAAATATCGAGAAGTTTATCCTTGAAGTTTTGAGGACAAAACTTTTTGTTGGTTGGTAAGTATGTAATACCCCGCTTCGCGTCGGCATTATGTATCAAGGTGAGTGGGCAGAACTTCGTTCTCTGATTCTTGCACGCCTTAATAAATAATCTAAGTTTTTGCTTGCAATATTTTTATAAGAGAATGATAGAACCTGCCTTGCATGTTAATAAACGAACTCACCTAGCTTGTCTTTGAAACAATCATGTCTGCTTAACGAGAATTCTGAAATGCTTGTCTAGAGTGCATGAACATGTTCACTATCGTCTATGCTTTAAGAGAACCATATTGTGCCTGAATGTGTTCAAGTGATAAGTCGGATTGCCCCGCAACAACGATAACTGTTCTGATGGTTCGTCTCGTCTGCATACTAGAGTTTATTTGATAGTGTTCCATGCATTCGCATCGGTTAGACAATGGCTTTTGGTGGAGAGCTGAATTGTATGTGTCACGGCTGCTACCATGATAGTGAAAAATAACCATGAGTCATAGCTGCCATTAGCATCAGAGAAATGAGTCATTGGTATGTTGTACAACCAGTTGTCGATCCTGAGATACTCGGGGACCGCCCTGCATATAGCTAAGTTATTATGTTAGCTTGGATAGATGGACTGCCCCTAAGATGTGCATTGTGTGTCTAGCTATACATTTGTCCCTGGAGTCTCACGAGACACGTTGCGCACACCCTAAAACAGAACGAATGGCTTGCTTGCTTATATCGCATATGAAACTCTGTTTTCTAAAGATGTTTCCAAATAATATAATATGACTCTGCTAGCGAACTGCATAAAACAAACCTAGGTAAAACTAGAAAGATCACTAGTAATATAATATTTTATAACATGATTAAGTGTTGGTTTTAGTGAATGCTTGCTTCTGTTCAGTTGTTTTATCTCACCAGTACTTATAAAAGTGCTGACCCACCAACAGTTTACTTGCTTACAGGTACTGGATCATCCGAGGGAGCGATAGGCGTGCCTCAGTCCCTAAGACCCAAAAATCTTGGTTTCGATTATTGTCTCGAGATGCTATCGTATAAGGGGGCATAATGTATGGAATGAATGCCTTTGCATAAGAGAACCCAAGTCCCTCGATTGTCCCGAATACACAATTGGCTAAATGCATTGTATTGCAACAATATCCATTTCCACTGCTTACTCGATTGATGCGATGATAGCCAACAAACAACTTAAACGATAAAGCCTTGTGCGGGCGCAACCCCAGGCTCGCACGGCATCATGTCCGAATACATCCCAACGAGCCATCCCTTCCTCGCACCCGCGGGACAGGCGCGGTGATTCGCGTCCGGTGTGCCGAGGCGCGGTGATTCACGTCCGGTTCAATCCGGCTACGGGGAGAGGCGGGTGGTCCGGCTATACGGGCGGCCCTTCGGTTGGTTCTCGGGGGCCGGGACGGGAGAGAAGCATACCAATGACTCATTTCTCTGATGCTAATGGCAGCTGTGACTCATGGTTGCTTTTCACTATGATGGTAGCAGCCATAATACATGCAGTTCAGCTCTTCACCAAAAGCCATTGTCCGACCGATACGAATGCATGGAACACTATCAAATAAACTCTAGTATACAGACGAGACAAACCATCAGAACAGTTATCGTTATTGCGGGATAATCTGACTTATCACTTGAACACATTCAGGCACAATATAGTTCTCTCGAAGCATAGACGATAGTGAACATGTTCATGCACTCTAGACAAGCATTTCAGGATTCTCGTTAAGCAGACATGATCATTTCAAAGACAAGCTAGGTGAGTTCGTTCATTAACATGCAAGGTAGGTTCTATCATTCTCTTATGAAAATATTGCAAGCAAAAACTCATATTATTTATTAAGGCGTGCAAGAAACAGAGAACGAAGTTCTGCCCACTCACCTTGATATATAATGCCGACACGGAACGGGCATTACACATACCGAACGACATAATCTTGGGTCGTGCAGTATAATAAGTAAATAGTGCACTACATAGTATATGTATATCGTTCTACTCGAGGCATAGCGGGGTCTAGTTGCACAAGGCAAAGAGAGCATACGAGGGTTCATATATATATAAGCAAAGTTTCATTTCCATGTTCTAACTCAAGCAATACAAGTTAGGATTATTTCCTTAGCCAGGTGCGTTGTATTCTTATTAGCATGTAAGGGGTGATTCACCTAGCGACTAGTATGTATCTTCCATATCTTAAGTGTGCTGGCTAAGCAAAGACAAGTTTATCGTAGCCACCCACCTTAGCGATGATTTGCCTCGGTCGAGCGATACTCCGAGCGAGCCTCTGAAAGCCTAAGCCGGAACTCTTGAAGGGCCAAGTCGGAAAATCCTTTGCCTCAAACGAGTATTCTCGCTAAGCAAAGCGGGTCGGATCATATCACTTCTGTCGTTTGAATCGACAGTTCGCTTGAGCGGAACAGGTCGTTATACTAAGGTAGGTGGCTACGACGAAATTGTCTTTGCTTAGCCAGCACACTTAAAATATGGACGATAAATGCTAGTCGCTAGGTGAATCATCCCTTATATGCTAATAAAGAATACAACGCACCTAGCTAAGAGAATAATCCCATCTTGTATTAGTTGTGTTAGAACATGAAAATAAAACTTGGCTTATAACTTGGACCCTCGCATACTACTTTAGCTTTGTGCAAGTAAACCTCGTTATGCCTCGAGTAGATCATTGTATACTCTTCGTAGTGCGCTGCTTCACTTGTTTATATTGCTTGCCTTATATATTATGTCGCTCGATATGTCCCTGTACGACTTCACTCCTTGCACTACCCCTTAGACCTGTGCAAACGTAAGGGTTTATGTTCGAAGGTAGACTATACAATATGTTTTCTTATGCTTATGTTTCCAACAAATGCATGCTTGCCTGATTATATTGTAACTGGTACTCGTTTGACTCATTTTAATGCTTTTCACTTATATACATGCCATAAATTATCGCACTTCACTATCTTTGATTCACTCAGTTGAGGCAGGAAGGCTATCAAGATAGTCGTTCTGAGCCAAGTATAGAACATTGAAAGTATTCGGGATCGTTAGGTTGCCAAGGCATTTTTCAAACTAGGAGACTACATCAATGGATAATTAAGCAAGATAACATCATAATATCTCTGAAAATCAATACTTATCCTGCACTGAATCTGATGGCTCATAGAGTTGATATTGTACCTGATAGATGTAATACCCCGTTCCGCTCAAGTGGACTGCCATTTCAAACGGCAATAGTGCAGCTGTCCCGATCCACTTTGCCTCAAAGAGAATGCAAAGGATATCCAGACTTGTCCCTACAGGAATCCGGCTTAGGCTTTCAGAGGCTCGCTTGACGTATCACTCTACCGAAGCGAATCATCGCTAAGGTGGGTAGCTACGGTGAACTTGTCTTTGCTTAACCAGCACACATAAAAATCTAGAATGTTCATGCTAGTCGCTAGGTGAATAACCCCCTGCATGCTAATAAATCTAACGTACCTAGCTAAGGGAATAATCACAACTTGTATTGCTATGCTAGAACATGGAAATGAAATACTACTTATATTCAGACCCTCGCATGCTAAGTCCCTTAACGGTTTCATCTCTCGGCTTACCTTTGGGTCCGAACAACGTGCCTGCTTATGTTCCTTAGAAATGCATGCTTGTCTGCTTGAATGTTACCGTATTTTCATCCAAATCCCGGAAGACTACTAAGTAGTCATTCCGTGCCTGAACGAACCTGCAAGTATTCGGGACCGCTAGGTCACCAAGGCAATCTCTGCCCCAGGAGAATTATATCAAGGCAAAAGACAGTCACTGAACAATGAAACAGGCAATGCATCTTGTCTTGTACTATTGTTGCCTTAACAGCTTGCCTCTTGTCTTATATTCTTGTCTTGTACTCTTGTTGCCCCAACCAAGGCCCCGTTCGATCATGGACAACCAGTACACAGGGAAACGGTCTCGCGGGCGATGCTGGGGCACTGGCATCGACCCGGTCCGGGCGAGACCAATTGTTCTTAGTCTCTTGTTCGGCGGAATGGCATGCAGCGCCTCTTGTACTTTGTTGTATACCATTCTCGTCAAGACTAAATAGTCTCTTGTTCGGCGGAATGGCTTGCAGTGTCCCTTGTTCTTTGTTGCAACCCATCTCGTCAAGACTATACCGTCCATATGGCATACGCCAGTGATCGCCTTGTACTTAACTTGTTGCATGCTTGCTTGTAAATGGAAGATAAACAAATCACCCTCGCTTAGCGGCTATCCGTGTGCGAGGCATTGTATAGCATCAAGAATAACTAAACACCTGAACGATCTTGAAATAAATATTCTTGTTTGCATATGCTATGCCTCCTGAATGTTTATACATGCCCCTGCTTAAATTAACAATGTTTGCCTTGGACAGGGAAGGATAAATGGTAAGTTGGTAAGTCTCGCCGTGTTTCCTCTAATATCGCACGGCGCACTGCCCGACACGTTAGGCTATTCAATATCTGCATAAAATTGATCCTAAGGCAACTAGAAAGACAACTTAATAGTTGTGCACGGAACTAATACTACGTGTTTGGATTTGTCGAGCGGGCGAGTAGCTTCCCCACCAGTGCATTCAATGTACTGATAATCTACCAGTTTGTATGCAGGGTACGGGAGAACCTCGTTCGGTACGGACGCCTCCTTCGTACGTGCTAAGGTGTGGAGATCACTCCGAAGCAACGGTGCGTCCGGGACTGAAGCACATATACAAGACATAATGTTGGAATATAGCCCGAACTCGCCTGTACAATCATTCCACAGTTGTAGCCACTTGGCACGCTTTTACTGTTTCAGAGAGAGAGGCTTGAGCGACTTGTAATCTCGGCTATATGCCGCCTGTAACACATATTTATATCAATAAAAGAGTTGCTTTACTTCAAACTTGTGTTTCAATGCTTTCGCTATATTTGTCAACTCAGTGAACCTGTTACCGATCGCCTATGCGTTTATGACTCCGCTGCATTCGGACAATCTGTGCGACTCTGTGGCTAAGAACTCTTGCCGCCAGCCAATGAACCATGGCCTTGCACGGGCGTGGATCACGCTCGTGCGACATCACGCCCGGATGGGTCAAAGCGATCGTTCCGCGGGAGCGCTGGCGAGGGTGATTCCCGCCTAGCGGGAATGGCCGAAATAGCCTGCGGGAGATCGGGGCGTGACATGTTGGTATCATAGCCTAGCTTCTATGCCTTTGGCATTCATTTCGATATCTCTGTTTCGAAAGCTCGTTCGTGGGTTATGTGCACGCTCTCTCTCAATGCCTCGATGGGATGTTCCAACAATAAGTCTAAATACTTTCAAAATGCATTTTGATTGATATGATTGCTTGTCTGGTTGTATGCTGCGAGTGGCCTTTGTGCCAACCTGTACGAACCCTTGAGAGTATCGCTAGTAGCTTGTTCGATTTTTACTAACTCTAAGTTTGGTTGAATGCATCTATTCGAGGGACGCCTGGAACTAGTGCACCATCCAAGACTTAGGAAAAGGTGAAACTCGAGTGCTAAGACTTTGCTATCACTAAGCTGGTTGACGTGTTCACGCTAGAGGGGCCCTTCGAAAGTGCGCACGATCCAGTCTAAGCGATATGCTGATTTCGAAGCTTGTACAAGTGAAGATCCAAATGAACAAGTACAATGACTTGTCTAGGATTGCCTCAACCCTAGATCACTGCTTGTCCTCAGTAAGTCTCGAGGACGAGACTTTTTTTAAGTTGGGTAGGATGTAACACCCCATTCCGCTCAAGCGGACTGCCATTTCAAACGGCAATAGTGCAGCTGTCCCGACCCACTTTGCCTCAAAGAGAATGCAAAGGATATCTAGACTTGTCCCTACAGGAATCCGGCTTAGGCTTTCAGAGGCTCGCTTGACGTATCGCTCTACCGAGGCGAATCATCGCTAAGGTGGGTAGCTACGGTAAACTTGTCTTTGCTTAGCCAGCACACATAAAAATCTAGAATGTCATGCTAGTCGCTAGGTGAATAACCCCCTGCATGCTAATAAATCCAACGCACCTAGCTAAGGGAATAATCCCAACTTGTATTGCTATGCTAGAACATAGAAATAAAATACTGCTTATATTCAGACCCTCGCATGCTAAGTCCCTTAACGGTTTCATCTCTCGGCTTACCTTTGGGTCTGAGCAACGTGCCTACTCATGTTCCTTAGAAATGCATGCTTGTCTGCTTGAATGTTACCGTATTTTCATCCAAACCCCGGAAGACTACTAAGTAGTCGTTCCGTGCCTGAACGAACCTGCAAGTATTCGGGACCGCTAGGTCACCAAGGCAATCTCCGCCCCAGGAGAATTACATCAAGGAAAAGACAGTCACTGAACAACGAAACAGGCAATGCATCTTGTCTTGTACTATTGTTGCCTCAACAGCTTGCCTCTTGTCTTGTATTCTTGTCTTGTACTCTTGTTGCCCCAACCAAGGCCCCGTTCGATCATGGACAACCAGTGCACAGAGAAACGGTCTCGCGGGCGATGCTGGGGCACTGGCATCGACCCGGTCCGGGCGAGACCAATTGTTCTTAGTCTCTTGTTCGGCGGAATGGCATGCAGCGCCTCTTGTACTTTGTTGCATACCATTCTCGTCAAGACTAAATAGTCTCTTGTTCGGCGGAATGGCTTGCAGGGCCCCTTGTTCTTTGTTGTAACCCATCTCGTCAAGACTATACCGTCCATATGGCATACGCCAGTGATCGCCTTGTACTTAACTTGTTGCATGCTTGCTTGTAAATGAAAGATAAACAAATCACCCTCGCTTAGCGGCTATCCGTGTGCGAGGCATTGTATAGCATCAAGAACAACTAAACACCTGAACGATCTTGAAATAAATATTCTTGTTTGCATATTCTATGCCTCCTGAATGTTTATACATGCCCCTGCTTAAATTAACAATGTTTGCCTTGGACAGGGAAGGATAAATGGTAAGTTGGTAAGTCTCGCCGTGTTTCCTCTAACATCGCACGGCGCACTGCCCGAAATGTTAGGCTATTCAATATCTGCATGAAACTGATCCTAAGGCAACTAGAAAGACAACTTAATAGTTGTGTACGGAACTAATACTACGTGTTTGGATTATCGAGCGGGCGAGTAGCTTCCCCACCAGTGTATTCAATGTACTGATAATCCACCAGTTTGTATGCAGGGTGCGGGAGAACCTCGTTCGGTGCGGATACCTCCTTCGTACGTGCTAAGGCGTGGAGATCACTCCGAAGCAACGGTGCATCCGGGACTGAAGCACATATACAAGACATAATGTTGGAACATAGCCCGAACTCGCCTGTACAATTATTCCACAGTTGTAGCCACTTGGCACGCTTTTACTGTTTCAGAGAGAGAGGCTTGAGCGACTTGTAATCTCGGCTATACGCCGCCTGTAACACATGTTTATATCAATAAAAGAGTTGCTTTACTTCAAACTTGTGTTTCAATGCTTCCGCTATATTTGTCAACTCAGTGAACCTGTTACCGATCGCCTATGCGTTCATGACTCCGCTGTATTCGGACAATCTGTGCGACTCTGTGGCTTAGAACTCTTGCCGCCAGCCAATGAACCATGGCCTTGCACGGGCGTGGATCACGCTCGTGCGGCATCACGCCCGGATGGGTCAAAGCGATCGTCCTGCGGGAGCGCTGGCGAGGGTGATTCCCGCCTAGCGGGAACGGCCGAAATAGCCTTCGGGAGATCGTGGCGTGACAATAGATCCTGACTGAACCTGAATCTGTAATTGTATCTGTACCTGCGAGAATCTGGAAAACTTAAGGATACGCATAGTCACGGTGGATTTTTGAATCTAGTTTCATGAACGGTCGCCGGGACACTGGGGCCGATCCGATCTAGATGGAGTCGTCTGGTAGTCATCTGTTATAGGCAGGATTGTTGCAATGCCACATGTATCTTGCTTGCACACCATCTTTATGAGGTCATGCCAGTGACCTTCTGTCATATAGATTAAGTTGGCTCGATTGCGGCAACCCGCGTGCGAGTCATTGCATTATAGGCGAGCGCTTTGTGTAACACACATGTATCTATAGCTGCATCTGAAACACCTGAACGGATATGAGTATAACACAATTATATATAAATTGAATACATGAACATCTTCTGCAACACTTCTGGATAATTCGTGTAACTCATGCACCTGAAATAGTACCTCGTTCGTGAAACTTATGTTTGCTTATGCCATTGCCCTAAATTTTATTATATATGCTCGTGCTTTGTTTAACTTGGTTTGCCTTTGACAGGGAAGGACAAATGGCAATTTGGTAAGTCTCGCCGTGTTACTCTTATATCGCACGGCGCACTGCCACACGAGTTAGGCTTTTTATTATGCCATAAAACATATCATAAGGCAAGAATAGAAAGATAACTTAATAGATTGTGCACAGAATATATATATAACGTATTTTGATTTATCGAGCGGGCGAGAAGCCTCCCTACTAGTGCATTCATGTACTGATAACCTACCAGATTGCTTGCAGGGTACGAAAGAACCTCATTCGGTGCGAAAACTCCCCCTTCGTGCGTGCTAAGGCGTAGAGTTCACTCTGAAGCCTTGGAACGTTGTGTCCAAAACTGAAGCACATATACAAGACATAATGTTAAAACATCGCCTATGTATCATTCTACAATTATAGCCATTTGGCATGCTTTTATTGTTTCAAGAAAGAGAGGCTAGAGCAACTTGTAATCTTGGCCTAGCGCCGCTTGTAACACTTGTTCAATATCAATAAAGAGCTTGTTTTAATTCTATACTTGTGTTATATAATGCTTCCGTTATTGACGACTCTGGGAACTTGTTACCAATCGCCTGTACGTTTCTTATTCCATTACACTCGGACTATCTATGCGACTCTGTGGCTTAGACACTTTATCGCCTGTTCGGATCATGGCCTTGCACGGGCGCAACTTATGCTCGTACGGCATCATGTCCAGATGGAAAAAGATCATCCCGCATGAGCGCTAGCACGGTGATTTGAGCCTAGCGGTAACGGCCGATTACCTGCGAGAAATTAAGGCGTGACACGTAACCATCAATCTTCTTCTATTCAATCAAGCGATAGGTTCAATCTTTTTTTCAATCGATCGATATGTTCAATATTATATAGTATGAGTTATTCATACAATTCTATCTTTAGCAGTTCGATATAAGAAAACAGGCATGCGGAACATATTATAAGTGAGCCCGATAACGATTCTATAAATCTAGCATGCAATTTCTATCTCAAGTATTCTAAGCATGTAATTCTACCTTACCATAGCAATAAAACAGAGCATGTTCAAGCAAACTTTCTACTCTACTCCTTAGCATGGCAGGGGTTTATTCTAACTTTAACATACAATAATGGACAAGTTTGTGACATCTTATTACTCTTCTTATTAGCATAGCGATGGTTCATTTGATAGTTGTGTCTGTGTAACTTAGCATGTAACATTCTATTCTTTTACTTAGCATGGCAAGGTTCTTTTCAATGATAAGCATTACAAGTTCTCTAGTTAAGCATACAAGTTCTTGTTCTATCATTCTCATACGAACATTCTCTACTTAGCAATAAGCATTATAAAAACTCAGATTCATTATTAAGGCGTGCAAGAATCAAAGAATGAAGTTTTGCCTACTCACCCAGATTAATCGTCTTATGTTTTGATCGGAAAACTCTTCGAGAAGGCTTCCGCTCGAGCCAGGAAAGTGATATCTCTTGTACATAGTGCCATCGCAGAGCGGGGCACTACATACTTATCCACCGAGAAAAAAATTTGTCCTCGAAACTCAAGGAGAAACTTTCGATACCTAGAGTAGCGATAGTCCTCATCCCTCGCCATCCTCAATTAAAAACTCTAGCAATCAAAACTCAATAAAACTCTAACAATCAGAAATCAGGAATCACTTCTTTCAAGCAATAAAATAGTCCAAAAAACTTTTGTCGGCATCTTTGAGAATATTTACTGATTCATTGTATGGAACGCTCATTGCGGCAACGATATCATATGTCACGCCCCGATTCCGTGGAATCGATAGTCGTTCCCGGGCGTGACACCGTGCGGGCGTAGGTTGCGTGCCGCACAAGGCTAACATATTTTGCATAACGAGCACATATTCAGAGTACGCAAAAAAATTGAAACACAAAGTTGAAATATGGAAAATTTCTATTTATTGATAATGAACATCTATTATAAACTCTTGAACGAGTCAGCTAATTGTCGCACGGGCTTACAAAATATTGACACAAAATGAAATAGCTGTCATGTACATTACATCCCTTTACTAAACTTCAAAATATAAGACCTCCGGGCGGGATGATGGCCTTCCAACGGAGCTGCATAGAGTTTGGGTTGCTAGCTCTTTGCTTCAAGATCTGCTTCAAAAGATGGCACGCTCAGGACACACCTACAGCTGGACTGGATCGGGGATTGGCTTCTGCTCCTCGCTCGGCTCTCCTTAGTGCAAGGAACTTGTTTCATTGAGGGCAGTACATCGAAATGTACTGGTGAAGGCAAGCTAACCCAACTATACCAATCAACACGTTGTTTAGATGAAGCATGCATATTAGTTGTGGTATTTCTATCTTGTCTTGGTTCATTTTATAAGCAGCAATATATATATAAACTACTGAAATGAACTTGCCACCGTTCGATGACTTTTACCTGCCCGTCTGAACCACCTGCACAATACTTACCATGTCCTTCCCTGCCACGAAGACACAAGTTAGTTTGCACAGGTTTAAATATACGAGGAAGATCACTGGCGTATGCCATAAAGGACACTAGTCACTGGCGAGAATGGCATACAGCAAAAGTATAATGAGCGCTATAAGCCATCTCGTCCAATACAATAGACTATACAATAGAGTTCCGCTCAGGTCGGATCGGTGCCAGTGCCCCAGTGACCTTCCGCAGGAACTAAGACCTTGTGTACAAGTTGTCCATGATCAAACTGTATGCTAACTAAGTTAACAATTTATGCAGTTGAGGCAACATGAGTACAAGACAAGTAGCATTACATGATTCATTTTGCATAGCCTCCCTGAACAATTATTTGCATACAAGGTGTGTTCCATACTTAGTATAATTTATAGAAGAAGTACGCATTCTAACTAAAATTGAAACTTGTAGAGAACATTCTAAACGAATTAGCATGCAATAGGTAACCGTTCACAAGTTGATTAACAAGCAATTATAACCCAAGTCTATTTTCTTTTTTATCTTGACATCTTTTAGCTATCACTTGGTATCGTCTGATCGGGGCAAACAAGAATACAAGATTTTTAGGTGTGAAGAAAGGAAGAATGGCCAACTGAATCGAATATAAGCCACTCACTTAGTTGGTTGGAAGAAAGAAGGAAAGCGGTGCTTCAGGACTCCGCTCGCGCGTCGTCTACTGCTCATTCACCTGTATTGCCACGAACAGCTTGATCAATACCTCTTCCACTCTTTCCAATCTCGGAATTGAAGTGCAATTCAACGAACGAAAACAATAAAATCTATCGAAATCGTTCAAGAAAACGCAAGCAAATCCGAAAAGCAACTAAAGGCACGAAGGCAACAAGTGACAGCAAAAACGAGGCAACAAAAGATGCAGCGGAGAGGTCCCTCCTGACCCTGCCGCTAAGTCGATCCTGGGGGCACGGTCCACTGAATATGGAAATCGATTCCAAAGAAGCAAATCCATAACAAGGACGAGTTTCTTATTTTAATCTATCACAATCGAACGATACCATCTTGTATTTCTTAGTCGCGCTCCCCGAATAGGGGAATGGGGCACCACATCCTACCCAACTAATTAGAAGTTTTGTCCACGAAACTTAGGAATAGAACCTACCGCTAGGAAAAATTATGTTAGGGACGGCGATCATGATGCAACGGACAGTCACGAACTACATGGTTTGATTTGCCACAAACTAAGCATAACCCAAGTCTCAGATGACAATTATCGATCGTGTGCCCCGGCCGCCTGCAGAAGTCACATAGTCTATCTAACTTTTCTCTTTGCTTGCCATCGTTATTTGGATGCTTTGCAGCGTTGTTTCCTTTCTCGTTGCTATTGAGTTTGTGATTGGAGGTATGCACAGCGCCGGCAGCAACATGAGGATACTGCGGTTCAAGTGATAGGGCATGATTCATGACTCCCCGCATTGTCTGATACTGATGAACGACCATGTGCACATGGATGGCAGGGCGTAGATCACCTTTAAACCTTCTGGTTCGACTCGCTGCATCAGGTAAATAGGCGCTAACGAATTTGGAGAGTCGGTTGAATTCGGCATAATATTGTTTAACTGTCATGCTGCCTTGCCATAGTTGTACGAACTCGTTCTCCTTCTGACGACGTACAGGAGGGGGTATGAACTCCTCTTCAAACGCGCCACAAAAATTAGCCCACGTGATCACCTCCTTTCCATGGTCAACTTGAAAAGATCGTCGATGCACGTCCTACCAATCGTGCGCGTTAAGATGGAGCTGCAGTTGAGCGCATGTGACGCGCTTCTCTTCGGGGACCTCAAGCAGGGAGAAATGGTCTTCAAGTTCGGCCAACCAATCTAGATCCACGATTGGGTCCTCAGTCCCCTTGAATGGTGTGTTGCAGACTTTCTTGAAGTCACCAAAGTCGAAGGCAGTCACATCCCTCTTCCTTGGAGTTTGAGGCATCTCAACTTCAAGTGATGGTTGCTCCACCGGAGTCGCCGTTGTTGCCGCTGACTGGTTGGAGGCTAAGGTCTGAACAATATGTTGTAGGGTATCTACCTTCTTTTGTTGGACTGAGAATCGGGCTTCTATATTGTCTTCAAACTTAAGTTGCCTCTCCTCCGCTCGCTTCTCGGCCTGTTCGTAGCAAGCCTCCTCCCTTTGTTGGTTGTCTTCCAATATCAGCATCATTTGCTGAATGGGATCGACGTGAGACATGGCTCGCTGGCTCCGTGAACTTACCGAAGTACCCGAACAACTTTCTTGGGCTTGCGTCTCGCCCGGTGCTAGCGCTGAGGATTGCGCTGGTGCCATTCCTTCAAAAGAAGGTAAACTACATCAGGATCATAATGTATTATGGACTCATTGTATGAACGTATCTTATTTTGGCCCAACGAGTTCAAGAGTTTGCACAGTGATTTGACCGTTAAAGGAACTTTTCCAGTACGAGGGTCAAAGAAACTTGAAGCTGTGCTCTGATACCAATATGTCATGCCCCAATTCCGTGGAATCGATAGTCATCCACCAGGCGTGATGCCGTGCGGGCCTAGGTTGCACGCCGCACAAGGCTAACATATTTTGCATAACGAGCACATATTCAGAGTAAGCAGAAAAATTGAAACACAAAGTTGAAACATGGAAAAGTTCTCTTTATTGATAATGAACATCTATTACAAACTCTTGAACGAGTCAGCTAATTGCCGCATGGGCTTACAAAATATTAACACAAAATGAGATAGCTGTCATGTACATTACATCCCTTTACTAAACTTCAAAATATAAGACCTCCAGGCGGGATGATGGCATTCCCACAGAGCTACATAGTGTTTGGGTTGCTAGCTCTTTGCTTCAAGATCTTCTTCAAAAGATGGGACGTTCAGGACGCGCCTACAGCTGGACTGGATCGGGAATTTGCTTCTGCTCCTCGCTCGGCTCTTCTTAGTACGGGGAACCCATTTCAACGAGGGTCAGTACATCAAAACGTACTGGTGAAGGCAAACTAACCCAACTATACCAATCAACACGTTGTTTAGATGAAGCATGCATATTATTTGTGGTCTTTATATCTTGCCTTCGTTCATTTTACAAGCAGCAATATATATAAAAACTACTGAAATGAACTTGCCACCGTTCGGTGACTTTTACCTGCCCGTCTGAACCACCTGCTCAATACTTACCATGTCCTTCCCTGCTATGAATACACAAGTTAGTTTGCACAGGCTTAAATATATGAGGGGGATCATTGGTGTATGCCATAAAGGACACTAGTCACTGGCGAGAATATAATGAGTGCTACAAGCCATCTCGTCCAGTACAATAGACTATACAATAGAGTTCCGCCCGGGTCGGATCGGTGTCAGTGCCCCAGCGACCGTCCGCCAGAACTAAGACCTTGTGCACAAGTTGTCCGTGATCAAACGGTATGCTTACTAAGTTAACAATTCATGCAGTTGAGGCAACACGAGTACAAGACAAGTAGCATTGCATGATTTATTTTGCATATCCTCCCTGAACGATCATTCGCATACAAGGTGTGTTCCATACTTAGCACAATTTATAGACGAAGTATGCATTCTAACTAAAATTGAAACATGTAGAGAATATTTTAAACGAATTATCATGCAATAAGTAACCGTTCACAAGTTGATTGACAAGCAATTATAACCCAAGTATATTTTCTTTTTTATCTTGACATCTTTTAGTTATCACTTGGTATCGTCTGATCGGGACAAACAAGAATGCAAGATTTTTAGGTGTGAAGACTGGAAGAAGGGCCAACTGAATTGAATATAAGCCACTCACTTAGTTGGTTGGAAGGAAGAAGGAAAGCGGTGCTTCAGGACTTCGCTCGCGCGTCGTCTACTGCTCGTTCACCTGCATTGCCATAAACTGCTTGATCAATACCTCTTCCACTCTTCATTCTCGAAATTGAAGTACAGTTCAACGAACAAAAATAATAAAATCCATCAAAATCGTTCAAGAAAATGCAAGCAAATCCGAAAACCAACTCAAGGCACGAAGGCAACAAGCGACAGCGAAAACTAGGCAACAAAAGATGCAGCGGAGAGGTCCCTCCAGACTCTGCCGCTAAGTCGATCCTTGGGGCACGGTCCACTAAATATGGGAATCGATTCTGAAGAAGCAAATCCATAACGAAGACGAGTTCGTATTTCAATCTATCCCGATCGAATGATATCGTCTTGTATTTCTTAGTCGCGCTCCCCGAATAGGGGGAACGGGGCACCACATCATATGGCAAGGAAACATCTTGAGTGAAATAAAGCAATGGAATGGCCAAAGGATCGAGTTGCTCTGATACCATTATGTCATGTCCAATTCTGCAAGGGGCAGATCATCCTTGCTTTGCGCTTTATGGAATCGACCATCCTCGCTTGGGCGTGATGCAGTGCAATCCTAAATTATGCTTGCACAAGGCCAGGGCTTGAACAAGGACAAAATAAGCTATTCAGAGGTAATAAGCAGCGGCACAACATTACAGAAAAGTAAAGAACACAATGGCATAAGAAAATAAGCTCTTTATTGATATTCAAGAAGTGTTACAAGCGGCGCTTGACCGAGATTACAATTCAATCAAGCTCTCCCAATTACAATGACGTCATTCAATACATTACATCCCTTTATACAAAAATATCTCAAGATATCTCAATACGGCTCAAGGCATCGACTCCAGATTTCTGGCTCTTAAGGATGAGGATATGCTATCGCTTCTTCAGACGATCCAGTACATGCGAACCAGCAAACTAGTGGGGGGTAAGCACTTTGAAAAAATTACTGGTGAGTATAAAAGCAACGAATAGAAACAACACTCTCTAAAACCAACACTAAGTAAGCATATGATAAAATATTACATTACTAGTGATCTTTCTACTTTTACTTAGGTTTATTTCATGCAGTACATGATCAGAGTCAGTTTACTTCTTTCGAAAACATATATTTGAAAACAGTTTGCATATTTAATACATTCAAGCATGCTACAGGGATATTGTTCTATCGTGCAGTGCGCAACATGTATCGTGAGCCATATTCATTAACTCTTAGGAATATAAGTTATCTCTAGTGGACTATTTATCTTAATTCAAGGCAGCAGTAATATATACACATAAATTAGACAAGTCTTATGAGCAGTTTGATAAGAAACATAAAAAATAACTAGTGATCACTTATACAGTTATTCTTATCCTTGGTCGGGCGGGTATCCCTGCAACAGACATACAAGTTAGAAACAATTTGCATAAATATCTAAGTTTTATTTCCTATTCGTCTCTACGTCAAACAGTTAGGTATGCAAGAAGGCTATCCTAGCATGCGACCTAACTATATAATGGTCCATGAAAACCCATGATTAGCAGTTGGGACTTCAAGCCTATTTCACTAATAGACTAACACCCTTCCTTAATCACAAGGTCTTCAAGCCTCAGGGTATCCTGTCCTCTCCTTGCCGAACGATTTTCAGTACCCCAAAAATTGATTGATAGATTACTGTAGTGCCTCAAATCCCGATCCGACCGGGACGAGCACTATATAATTGGGCTTGTGGCTAGTCCGTCTGAGTCATAACTTAGATCTCGGTATCTTCTTGCCACGGACGAAATGCGATGATCATTTTCAACTCATGGAAAGGCCTCTATTGAAACGAGTCCAATAGTTTTCGTGTTTTGGTTGCTTAGTTTTCTTGATTGCCGCTTTGAGGTTTTGACTTGGTGTTGCTTTCGATTTGCTTGGTTTTCGCTGCTGGTTTTATCGTTTGGAGCTTGAGGTTTTGGGGAGTTCGGCAAGGAAGGATAGGCAAGAATTCTAACTCGGTGCTTGTGCTGTTTCTGGTCCGCGTAACTGATGTTTGATCGTCGCTACTGGAATTCCTTGTTTTAGCCTCTTTTCCCTTAACCAGTGAGTGGTTTGGTCCCTTCTTTTCTACTTCTTCATGCCAACATCTCTAAGTTTCAAACGTTCACTCGATGATGCCTGGTTGGACGCCTAGGAAATCCTTAGCCACAGGCATGCCAGCCACTAAGAAAGGAACATGGGATTTGTAGACTAATTTATCATATGCTTGCACACCTTATAATTTGAGCTTGTTTATAAGGAAAGTTGGTTGTTGGTGACGGCCTAGTGCCTCGGATAGAGTTTGGACTTATGGGACAACTGAATCGGAACACCGCTTGAGAAAATATGAACTGTTGCATGAGATATATATATGTTGCTGCTTTACTTCTTCTGTTTATTTTGATGTATTATTGTAATATGAATTATTCATGCATTTGCATGGTCTGGGACAACTTGTGCACAGGGTTTGGCATTTCCTCGAAACGGCTTTTCGGAGCACTGGAACCGTATCGATCCGGAGGGAAATATTTGATTCGTGCTCGTCATGATGCATAGCGGGACCTCCAGCAGGGCTTGCTACCCTAGTTGATAGGGCACGCCACTAATGCTTGAAATATGTCCCTAAGGTGTCGATCACACCAATGACCACATAGAATAGAACGCATGCTAACTTATTGTCTTATGTAGATGGTAAGTATACTTGTGTTTCGTTGCAGAAAAGACGTGCATCGATTGAGTAAGCAATCGGTGTACTGGTTGGATTTAATGCTATTTTCATTCCTATCAAAACATGCAACTGATATGAATTGATTTCACTTGCTTCCTTATAGAAGATATCTTAATGCATGCTCGCCCCTAACAAGCTAGTGTCGATTTAGTCGAGTAGGTTCATCCCGCTCACCAGTACAAGTTGAGTACTGACCCACATTGTGGGCAACTATTTCAGGCACTCAGACGATGCAACGCTAGTGCATAGTGAGTAGGCGTTAGGAGCACCTCTATTTTGAAGTATAGCTGAAGTCAGTTCATTTTGGAGGCAGGGACTTTAATCTATACAAGGGCGTAATGTATAAACGATACGGACTATCTGACGGAGCGCCCCCTGTATTTTGAGTTATCTTTTGTAATGCAATTCAATAGCCGAGAAGGCACATCAATGTAAACTCTATGTAAATTACTCTGAATTATCAATAAAAAAGCACGTTTCTTCCGTACTTGTGTTCAAATCTCTGTGAATGTATTTTATAAATTGTGTTTCAAAATGGGTTCCTAAAACTGCAAGTTTTTGCCTTGTGCGAGCTCAACCCCAGGCTCGCAAGGCATCACGCCCCAAGCGAGGACGAATCGGTTTCGTAAAGGATCCGGCGAGGACGAATGACCCTTCCGGGATCGGGGCGTGACATGTTGGTATCAGAGCACGGCTGTACTTCCTTGGGATTTCAAAAGAATATAAAGGAGTTTGATGCGCCTCTCAATTGAGTTGCGTTCGGCGTCCGCTGCATGAGATGAGTCACCTATACAATGAGCCCATAGATATAAAATCTATCGATTTTGGAGTGTTAACAAGCTACTCTCTTTTGTAGCAATGGCTAAGAAAAACACTACGCTGCAAGCAGTTCTCAGCCTATTCAGAGCGATCCGATAAGTTCTGGAGAATCCGGAGGAGCGAGTTCGAACGGGATGTCAGAACAGCTAATGCACCTCATGGAGGCGCAGCAACAACAAGCTGCTACTCAGCAGGCAAATATTCAGACCCAGTTTGCTGCTCAACAAAAGCAGATGGATACTATGATGCAACTAATTGCATCATTGGTACCCAGCAACGGGGGAGCAACAACAATGTCGCCGGCTGTGACGGTAGAGGATGAGTCAGAAGAAACTCAACCTCCAGCTAGGAACACCTACCGTGCAGCAGAGTTCACAAAAATGCATCCACCAATGTTCAACGGGCGAGCGGAACCGGATGTGGTAATAGGATGGATTGCTAAGCTGGAGGGACTCTTCAATCTGGTCGGCATCCGGGGATCCAAGCGAGTGGCCTGTGCATCGGTTCAACTGGAACAGCGTGCACATGATTGGTGGGAGGCAACTAAGCAAGGGATTTACGATGCCAATCCCAACTGCTAAATCACTTGGGAAATGTTCAAATCTGCTTTCATTGAATAATATATCCCCCGGGCCGTGCGTCAACAAAAAGAAGACGACTTCAGCAATCTGGTGCAAGAAAGTTTTTCTGTAGATGATTATGATTCAGTGTTTGCTAAACTGGCTAAGTTTGTTGGGCACTTCTTGCCTAACCAGCAGGCGTGGTGCTATCGTTTTCAAAAAGGTTTGAATGATGAGTTGCGTAGGGACGTCATCAACCAAAAATGTTAAACCTACAGGGAATGCTACAAAGCAGCCCTGAACAGCGAGCGGATCTTTGGGCGCTATCCCCCAAAGGTCGAGGTGTAAACCCCCATACCAACAACAATAAATGACCCCAGGAAACGAGAGGGTCTGGAGCACAAAAGCGTTCGTACACGTCTGATAACAGGGGTCAATCCCAAGCACTGAACTGTAGCAGGTATGACAAATCAGGGCATCGAGTAGACGAATGTCGGGTTACTGGATGTTTTAAATGTGGTCGTCTGGGCCATAAACAATTTAATTGTCGAGAGGGCAAGCCGAATCAGAATAACAGGAATCGAAACAACGAAAATCAGAACAGGGGGCCTCCAGCAAGTGATGCCAATGTTGTGCCAGTAAACCCACAACATCAGGGTGCTCAAGGCCGAGTCTATGCATTGACTCGGGATGAGGCATCTATCTCTAAAACAGTCGTGACAGGTACATTACTTTTCAGAGAATTACCCGCTAGAGTCTTATTCGATTCAGGTGCTACGCATAGTTTCATATCTGCTGATTTTACTGTTGAGCATAAATTAGCTTCTACTCCCTTAACTATGAATCTTTGCGTAAGCACACCTTCGGGAGTCGATATGCCCGCCCATGCGATCTGTAGGGATGGTTATATTTGCATCGGAGGAAGGAAGCTTTCCTTAGATGTTATTGTACTAGACATTAAGGATTACGATATTATTCTCGGGATGGATTGGTTGGGTGCTTGCCATGCAATAATTGAGTGTGCGGAGAAGCGAGTTGCATTTCGTCTACCCGGCGAGGCAGACTTCTACTATTCGTGCAGCGCTGCGCCGAAGACGGCAATGGTGATATCAGCAATTTTGGCTAGGCGTATGTTGCATTCGGGTTGTGAAGGGTACTTAGCTTCTATTCGAGACACCCGGCAGGAAAGTGCAAATGCAGCTCAGGCTGATGTCATAGCAGATTTCCTCAACGTGTTTCCGGACGAGCTGCCTGGAATGCCTCCTGATCGTGAGATAGAATTCAGCATCGATACATTTCTGGATGCGCGACCGATATCAAAGGCACCTTATCGAATGGCCCTAGCAGAGCTGAAAGAACTTAAGGTTCAGTTACAAGATCTGTTGGACCGAGGATATATACGTCCAAGCGTTTCTCCGTGGGGTGCTCCGGTACTGTTCGTAAAGAAGAAAGATGGATCCATGCGGCTGTGTATTGACTACCGAGAATTAAATAAGGCGACCGTACGAAATCAGTACCCTTTGCCAAGGATAGATGACTTATTTGATCAACTGCAAGGTGCAACGGTTTTCTCTAAAGTTGATCTCAGGTCAGGGTATCACCAGTTGAAAATCAAACCAGAAGATATTCAAAAATCTGCATTCAGGACCCGTTACTGACACTATGAGTTCCTCGTGATGTCGTTCAGCTTGACGAATGCCTCTGCAGCTTTCATGGATCTGATGAACCGCGTGTTTCGGCCGTACGTAGACAAGTTTGTCGTCGTGTTCATCGACGACATTCTAATATATTCCAAGAACGAGGCGGAACACAAGGATCACCTGAAGATCGTGTTGCAGACATTACGAGAGCATAAGTTGTTCTCTAAGCTCAGCAAGTGTAGGTTCTGGTTGAACAGCGTGGCGTTCCTTGGTTATGTCGTCTCGGCAGAAGGCATCAACGTAGACCCGAAGAAAATAGAGGCGGTGGTGGACTGGAAATAACCTACGTCAGCCAGCGAAATTCGAAGCTTTCTCGGCCTAGCAGGATACTACCGTATATTATGTAGTGCCTCAAATCCTGATCCGACCGGGACGAGCACTATGTAATTGGACTTGTGGCTAGTCCGTCTGAGTCGTAACTTAGATCTCAACATCTTCTTGCCACGGACGAAATGCGATGATCCTTTCCAACTCATGGAAAGGCCTCTATTGAAATGAGTCCAATAGTTTTCGTGTTTTGGTTGCTTGGTTTTCTTGATTGCCGCTTTGAGGTTTTGATTTGGTGTTGCTTTCAATTTGCTTGGTTTTCGCTGCTGGTTTTATCATTTGGAGCTTGAGGTTTTGGGGAGTTCGACAAGGAAGGATAGGCAAGAATTCTAACTCGGTGCTTGTGCTGTTTCAGGTTCTCGTAACTGACATTTGATCGTCGCTAGCGGGATTCCTTGTTTCAGCCTCTTTTCCCTTAACCAGTGAGTGGTTTGGTCCCTTCTTTCCTACTTCTTCATGCCAACATCTCTAAGTTTCAAACGTTCATTCGATGATGCCCGGTTGGACGCCTAGAAAATCCTTAGCCACAGGCATGCCAGCCACTAAGAAAGGAACAAGGGATTTGTAGACTAATTTATCATATGCTTGCACACCTTATAATTTGAGCTTGTTTATAAGGAAATTTGGTTGTTGGTGGCGGCCTAGTGCCTCGGATAGAGTTTGGACTTATGGGATAACTGAATCGGAACACCGCTTGAGAAAATATGAACTGTTGTATGAGATATATATATATATGTTGCTGCTTTACTTCTTCTGTTTATTTCGATATATTGTATGTAATATGAATTATTCATGTATTTGCATGGTCTGGGACAACTTGTGCACAGGGTTTGGTATTTCCTCGAAATGACTTTCCGGGGCACTAGAACCGTATCGATCCGGAGGAAAATATTTGATTCGTGCTCGTCACGATGCATAGGGGACCTCCAGCAGGGCTTGCTACCCGGGCTGATAGGGCGTGCCGCTAATGCTTGAAATATGTCCCTAAGGTGTCGATCACACCAATGACCGCATAGAATAGAACGCATGCTAACTTATTGTCTTGTGCAGATGGTAAGTATACTTGTGTTTCGTTGCAGGGAAGGCATGCATCAATTGAGTAAGCAATCGGTGTACTGGTTGGATTTGATGTTATTTTCATTCCTATCAAAACATGCAACTAATATGAATTGATTTCACTTGCTTCCTTATAGAAGATATCTTAATACATGCTCGCCCCTAACAAGCTAGTGTTGATTTAGTCGAGTAGGTTCATCCCGCTCACCAGTACAAGTTGAGTACAGACCCACGTTGTGGGCAACTATTTCAGGCACTCAGATGGTGCAACGCTAGTACATAGCGAGGAGGCGTTAGGAGCACCTCTATTTTGAAGTATAGCTGGAGTCAGTTCATTTTGGAGGCAGGGACTTCAATCTATACAAGGGCGTAATGTACAAACGATGCGGACTATCTGACGGAGCGCGCCCTGCATTTTGAGTTATCTTTTGTAATACAATTCAATAGCCGAAAAGGCGCATCAATATAAACTCTATGTAAATTACTCTGAATTATCAATGAAAAAGCATGTTTCTTCCGCACTTGTGTTCAAATCTCTGTGAATGTGTTTTATAAATTGTGTTTCAAAATGGGTTCCTAAAACTGCAAGTTCTTGCCTTGTGCAAGTGCAACCCCAGGCTCGCACGACATCACGTCCCAAGCGAGGACGAATCGGTTCCGTAAATGATCCGGCGAGGACGAATGACCCTTTTGGGATCGGGGCGTGACAATTACGTCCTTGTTCCCAAGTTTGTCAAGACCGATGCATGAATGCACTTCTATCAGATAACATACAATACAAGAAGGCAATAATCAAGTAGACTCTTCTATATTAACTCTTGTTATCATCAGTCTATATTGATATATGGGGCACGTAACCATCAATTCTTTTCTATTCAATCAAGCGATAGGTTCAATATTCTTTTATTTTTAATCGATCGATAGGTTTAATAACACACAGTACGACTTATTCATACAATTCTATCTTTAGCAGTTCGATATAAGGAAACATGCAAGCGGAACATATTATAAGCGAGTCCGATAATAATTCTATAAATCTAGCATACAATTTTTATCTCTTGTATTCTAAGTATGTAATTTTACCTTACCATAGCAATAAAAAAATGTATGTTCAAGCAAACTTTCTACTCTATTTCTTAGCATGACAGGGGTTCATTCTAATTTTAGCATACGAGAATGGACAAGTTTATGACATCTTATTACTCTTCTTATTAGCATGACAATGGTTCGTTTGATAGCTGTGTCCGTGTAACTTAGCATACAACATTCTATTCTTTTACTTAACATGGCAAGGTTTTTTTTAATGACAAGCATTATAAGTTCTCTAGTTAAGCATACAAGTTCTCGTTCTATCATTCTTATGCGAATATTCTCTACTTAGCAATAAATATTATAAAAACTTAGATTCATTATTAAGGCATGCAAGAATCAAAGAATGAAGTTCTGCCCACTCATCCAAATCAATCATCTTATGTTTCGATCGAAAAACTCTTTGAGAAGGCTTTCGCTCGAGCCAGCAAAGCGAAATCTCTTGTATATAGTGCCATCGCAGAGCGGAGCACTATAGTTTCTTCGCTGAAGATCTTCGTGTAGAAAGAAGACGAGACTCCAACTCTTGGTACAACTCTTCCCTAACCTGTCTCTATCCTTCTTCATTAGAATAGCCGAGATGTCTTACAAGCGTATAAAATCTATAATGGCCATCCCCGGGAACATCCACAATAGACCAAATGTAAGGCTGTATCTCAGGAATAAACTGATGAATATACATACCCAATTTACAAGTAAAGTCATCTAAAGCTTCAACCTTGTCTGCAATGCTCATTTTTTTGTTTTTGTTGTTTTAAACTAATAGCTTGCTAATCCTCTTTGAATGGACCACTCTTATGACAACCGTATTTGACTCAGCTTACAATAAACGACGTTCAATATGCTCAAATAAGGATCGATCTCTACGAGTTGACTCCAACTTCTTTTTTTGTGCTTTATTGAGTCTTGATTGTGAGCTTCCTTTAGGATTTGTAACAACCGATGGTTCTTACAATCTAGTTTTTGCCGGGTTAGCAATTTCTTGGATTTTTAGCACAATGGATTTTCCTTTTAGTTATTGTCATGCCCCAGTTCCGTAGATTCGATAGTCGTCCCCCGGGCATGATGTCGTGCATGCCTAGATTGCACAACACACAAGGCCAAGGTATTTGTAGATAACGAGCACATATTTAGAGTAAGCAGATAATTGAAACACAAAGTTGAAACATGGAAAAGTTCTCTTTATTGATAATGAACATCTTTTACAAACTCTTGAACGAGTCGGATAGTTGTCGTATGGGCTTACAAAAGTGGACACAAAATGAGATAGTCATCCTGTACATTACATTATTTTACTAAAACTTTAAAACTATAGACACCTTCAGGCGAAGCTATCGCCTTTCCTCGGAGCTGCATAAGATGTGTGCACGAGCTCCTGGGACTTCAAAACATTTCTTCAAGGCACGATCAGGGTGTACCGGTTGGTGGACTAGAATAGGAAGTCGCTTTAGCTCCTCGTAGGATCTCCTTGGTGCGAGAAACCTGTTTCAACGAGGGTCAGTACATCAAAATGCACTGGTGAAGGTAAGCTAACCCAAATATACCAATCAACACGTTGTTTATATGAAGTATGCAAGTTATTTGTGGTCTTTCTATCTTGTCTTAGTTTATTTTACAAGCAAGCATTGATATAAAAAATTTACTGAAATAAATATGCCACCGTTCGGTGACTTTTACCTGTCCGTCTGAACCACCTGTACAAATACTTATCATGACCTTCCCTGCCACGAAAATATAGTTAGCTTGCACAGTTTAAATATACGGAGGATCACTGGCATGATGCCATAATGGACGAGTTATAGTCTCAAGAAGAGAATGATATGCAACGCAGGTGGCGAGCCCCGCTAGATAACATTTCGTCCATAACAGACGACTATACAGATCATTCCGTCCGGATCGGATAGGTCCCAGTGTAATGCCCCACAACTGCACGGTGCGTTACGCTGAGTCGGATTGAATAAAATAATAGCTGGTTATATTTGATTTGTTAGATTTTGGGAAGAAGTATTGATTGAGTTGGTTTCATGTGCAGATGGCTAGCGGAGTTCGATAGGAATCAGGTGTTCGTTCAGAGCAGTACTGAGATAGCGGGATTGGAGCAATAATGTCGTCTTTCTTAGTCCGATCGGTCAGATGATTTGGAGAGCACGGCCTGCTCATACGGTCATACCAGTTGAGTAGATCGTGCTTTGCATCGGACCACGGGTTCAAGGGATCGGCCGTATCGGCAAGACAGGATGCTTGTCACGACCCGCACCCGGTTTAGGGGCAAGAGTGCGTGGGTACGTCCAGCCTACGCCGCAGCATCGGCGGTAGAACGCTGTCTAGGTCAAGTACTATCTAAGCAATCTCACGCTAGTATCCAACTCCATAAGGAGACTCGAATAACACTATAAAAATATTAACAACATACTCAATCACTACTACAGCACGATAGGAATTTAAAGAAACAAAAGAATACAACACAAGACTAATGATAAAATAATCATACCTGTAATCAGTAACAACCAATCTCCAAGTGTGTCAGAAACCAGTCTACTAAGGTCACAGCCTGGAAAAATATTTTCCAGTCAGGAAGGAGCAAAGTACATCTCTAAATAGCAGTTCTATATAAATGACATAAACTATGTAGCAGTTCTAGATGGAAACATACCAGATGCATGTATAGGTACGAGAAATGTACACGAAAGAAATACTGGAAATACTGTAAGTAAATGCAGGAAAGGAACAATATGTCAATGAGCAAAAATCCTATGACTAAGTGTGTGAGTACTAGCTTTAACATGTGATCGGCTTGGGAACATGATCAGGCGGGTTACATATGATTAGCTATGATTCACGAAGGTCAGGCTAACCGTTGGTTAGCTATGATGCATGTAGAGGTCAGGCTAATCACACGTAACAGCTATGAGGCACGGAGATGGTCAGGCCGCACCCGACGTGAGACGTGGGGTGAGCTATGATGCATGAAAAGTTGGGTATGATCACATATCTACACTAAAATACTCTCCACCCCCGACTGGTATAGTAGATCCAATCATGGTACGCTATGGCACGGGATTCCCTAGGAAGGTAGCAAATCTCCCCGGGAATCAGTGTCTGTACATGCACAAGATATCAAGGAAACAAGTCTTGTACAAGCTACACCATGAATAAGGAATAACATCTCATGACGAGATCCGTGTATACCAATCCGTGTAACCAACATGTCAGGAACATGGATATTTACACTAGATACAGTGAACATAGGAGATATCATAAATTAGAAACTAATCAGAGAATGTACTCGCCTTGGGTCCTTAGCTGGCAATACCAATTTCCTGTCCCAGAGTATCGTCTGGAGGAACCAACAGTCCTAAAATATATCAAATACAATATTTGCATCAGGTACTACACTAACACATCACAAATACATGAACTCGGGGCTCTGCCAGGTATGGCACTAGTCAACTAGGGTCATCTAGTAGATAGACCAATATATATATATATATATATATATCTATATATATATTCACATTAATACTATTTAATTATAATTAAAAGATACCCTTATAAATTTACACATATACATATTATTCATTTGATATGAAAATAGATATGTATTTATGGCTTAAATAAAGCTAACACTCGTATAAAAATAATACTGTATGTTTAATTATATAAATCCACTAGGACTTACTTTACACAAGGTATATATATATCTGCATATGAATATAACCCAAAAATAGAATTTACTATATGTACTAAATTCCAAAAATACAATTAATATATGCTAATATATTTACCATATATACTATCATATAATCTGTATACATATATACATACATATATACTGGTTTGAGGTTGTGAAATTACACATATACCAATTTAAAAGTATTTACAATATATATATATGCCTTTTAAAACACATATTTGATTTATACTAGTTGAACATTACCTGAGTATACTTATACATAAAATACATTTTTTTAAAATATATATATATTGTTAATGTATTTATTTAAATATATACTAATACTAATACTTCACATTGAATACCTATACCATACATATATGCCATTTAATTTCATGTAATATATATATATATATTAGTTAAACAATATATGTGTACCATATATATATATATATATATATATATCAATTTAAAAATATACCAGGTATATATACAAATAAATATTTACCTATACCAATCTTTTATATATAATGAAAAATATATTAAGTGTATGCAAATATATATAT
Source organism: Iris macrosiphon (assembly GCA_036927795.1). Classification (NCBI taxonomy): domain Eukaryota; kingdom Viridiplantae; phylum Streptophyta; class Magnoliopsida; order Asparagales; family Iridaceae; genus Iris; species Iris macrosiphon. Next base: position 2,368,757 of record JAYESA010000001.1, on the reverse strand, counting down.
ATATACATATACCAATTTATTTACTTAAATACGTATTAATTATATTAACCATATACATAGACACTATGTATTTACATATCTACTAATTTAAAAATACACTTTATATAGATATATGCATGTATACTAATACACATATACCTATTCATTAAATATGTATATATATATAAATCATCATAGATGTATATACATATACATATACACCGAAATACCAAAATATGTTTTTATTAACCGTATACCAATATAAATTATATATATATATATTTAGACCAAAGTAATATTTATACTATATACAGATATATATATAACAATAGAGAAATACACTGTGTATTTATATATATATATACATATGTATGTATGCGTACACATATACACACACCCGCGTATACTCATACATGTATATACGTATTTACATACATTTATATTTATACACCTTTATTAATATATACAATTACTTGTACTAGTATATACATTACATTAACACTTTAAGTTATTTTACACACATATATACTCACAGGGAAAGGGAAAGGAAGCTTACAGTGGTGGTGCACAGCCGCCTGGCCGGGGAGGACGGCCGGACTGCGACTGAGGGCGAGGTGGAGGTGCAATGGTGTGTGTGGCCGGATAGGGATCGACAGACTGGAGATGGCGAGGTCGTAGCGCTCATCACCGCCGGAAGATGAGAGATGTAGAACCGGAGCAGAGCTTCGCCATGGCTGGGGTTCGAGCTCCTGGCCGGGAAGGATGACTGTGCTGTCGAGGGGGTCGTCCAGTCATCGTCGGAGGGAGGTGTAGGGTGGAGCATAGCACAGCCGCTGTGCTGTGGAGCCACCGCGGGGTCGACGTCGTGAAGTCGGAGGCCGGGGTGGACGCACTGGAGTCGGAGAGATGTGGGGCAGCTAGCGCTGGAGTGGGGAGTTGGGAGAGCGGCAGGGAGATGGGTCGAGGTGGTCGGAGCGCTCAGGGCCGGCTGCAGTGGTCGAGCAGCAGAGGCCGGCCGAGGGAGGAGGAATCCGTGAGGGGGTCGGAGTACGGGATCGGGAAGAAGTTCAGCGGCCGGTCGGGGTTGACGTCGGCTCGGGGGAGTGGCTGAACCGCAGCAGGCCGGAAGGAACAACGGGGTCGGCTCGGCCGCCGGGCTGAACGCCGGAGTACAGGGAGAACCGCCGGATAACAGATCCTGAGGGGGATGGGTGAACAGTACCCAGTTTTTCCCCCTCTCTCTCTATTTGAATTTAAAATTTTAAAGAAGAAGAAAAAGGAAAGAAGAAGAAGAAAAAGAAGAAGAAGAAAGGAAGAAGGAGGAGAAGAAGGGAAGGAGTTCACGTTGGAGAAAAATATGGGGACTTGTGAGGTGGGGGAAAAACCTAGGTTTCTTGGGATTAGGGTTTGAGGGTACAAGACATTAAATAGGATGAGGGTGTTGGAATGAAGGGTTGGGATTTGCCTATAAATTGTGTGGTCCAGATTTAACATGAAGAAACGTTCATGTGGGGATGAGGGTGAGAAATTTAATTAAATTATTATTAGGCTCCCTCATTGTTTTAAACAATGGGGTATTGACACAAAATGCCAATTTGCAAATTATCCCCCTTAAATTTGGGTATTTGCATAAACACATAAAATAATAAAAATTTGGCGGGCGATTCGGGGTCCGGTGTTTTGTAGGGTCAAGGGACGCTGTATGATCGGTATGGACTCAATTAGCAGGGCACTGGAATAAAATTGGGATTTCAGAATCAGATAAAATAGTATCCTCAATTTAAATAGAAATAAATGCAAGTTGTGTTCAACAATTAATTAGGAGTACATGGGGCCAAAATCAGGTCAGGTCATCAATACCAATAATGAAGAAGACTCAGAACAGGATATTACCCTAAGACTATGAGTCGGAATTCTCCAAACTTGCTAAGTTCGCTAGCTCGATGATTCCCGATGAGGCAGCTCGCACACATCGGTTCATAAAAGGCTTAAACGATAATCTAAGAAAAGATGTTATGAACCGGGAGTGCAAAACCTATATACAAGCCTTTGAGGCAGCCGTGCAGAATAAGCAGTTCACTCCGCAGAATGCTCCAGAAAGGGCACCGGCTCCTCGGAACCCTCCTGCAAAAAGATACCACAATGGTGAGAAAAAGGCCGAAACAGAGAAACCGGCCGACGCAAGTGGGAACCGCAGAAAAGTGTACAGCTTCTGTGACCGTCCGGGTCACCTTATGGAGTCTTGTCGTCTGCGCCTCAGGCTGTGTTTTAAGTGTGGAAAACCTGATCATGTGTTACGTGATTGCCCTCTGAGGAAGTCTGAAGAGCAGGATCAGACCCCTCCAGGCCCACCTACTGAACCAGCTGCTGAGACGAGAAGGCCGAGAGTTTACCAGTTGAATATTGAGCGTGATGAGAGTGGGCACGATGTTGGTGAGTCTGTTTCCTTTGATCTCTTGATGCATAGTATATCGCCTCCTTGATCTCTTAAGTTTCGTGGACGAAACTTTTTCTCAGTGGGGTAGTATGTAACGCCCCGCTCCGAACGGTTACTTAAGAAACACTACGCTGCTTCGACTCGGTTGAGAATCGAGTCTCGGGGAAACCTTACCGCCAAATCAACACGGACGAAGTACAATGAACCCTTCGAATTAATCGAGCGGCTTCTATTGAAATAAGTCCAAGAGTTTTCGTTGGTTGCTTTGCTTTTTGGTTTTGTGTTGCTTTATGTTTTGAGTTGCTTTCGATGACTTGGTTTTCATGATTTCGCCTTCTCGCTTGCGCTTTCTTTTCGAATCGTAAGGGAAAGAGATCGAAGTATGCTAACCAAGTATTGTTGCATTTTCAGGACGCATAACCAAAGAGTGAACGTCGCTTAGGCTTCCCCATCTCCTCGTTCGATTCATTTGGTGAGTGGCTTAGGCCCTTCGATGAATCCTTTAAGTCTGCATGCCTAATAAAGAATCTCTAGTTCACTTGAAATATGTTGCCTCACTAAGAAGATAAGCTAAAGGAATGAACTATATGCTGCTAAATAGAATTCTGCTTTACTTCTATTAAATGTTGCCCCTTACTCACTTGTTGCATCACTATATCGTGCATAAAACCTTCATGGTTAGTGTTTGTGTCATGTGTAAAAGAATGAATGAGTATAGTCTAGTGGTCCGCCCTGATGTTCCGGTCCTACGGGATCTAGGGGGGCGTGGCTATTAGATTGTTATATGCTTGTCAAAGTTGGGCATCCTAAGAGTTGGTTTATAAATGTTTGCTTGCCATGCATGGGTCTCGGACAACTTGTGCACAAGGTAATAGTCTCTCGATCGATTTCTGGGGCACTGGGAATCGGTCGGTCCGGAAGGGATTGTGTATAGCACCCTGATGTTCCGTTCCTACGGGATCTAGGGGGGTGTTGTTGTCCAATAATGGGGAAACTCATGGACCGTCATATAGATAGGGCGCATGCTAGGTTTACCTTCTTGCATACCTATCATTTTTGTGACACCAAAGATTGACACATAAGTTTATTCATATGCAAATTGTGGCTAACTTGTGTGTCTGCTGCAGGGATAACCGCTCGGCCGTGGGTAAGATTATCATATGCATATGCTATATATTGTCTATGTTTCCATGCATGAATTGTTAAAAAGAAACTAGACAACGAGAAAGACCACTTAATAATGCTAGCTTCATATGCTTACTTAGTGTGGATTTCTAAGGTGAGTTTGGCCACGGTCGCTCACCAGTACATGTGGTAGTACTGACCCACGTTTGTGGGCAAATATCCAGGTGCTGGGAGCGAGAGTCTGGCAAGCATCCTCAACCTGAATCAGCGTGTGCGCACTCTTCCTTAGGATTGTGTTCGTGCTGCTTCTTCCGCTGCTTACCTCTCCAGTGGGCTACTCTCCTTCTGCTAGATGTTTTGGTTATTTTGGTCCTACTACAAGGGCATAATGTAATGGGCGTTGTGGCTAGTTTTGGGAATGTAAAAAGAGTTGTAAGCCTTCTAAGGCATATTTTGTAACTCAGCCAAGCAAACACTTTATAATCCAAGTCTTCAAGTATTCAATAAAAAGCAAGTATTTTGTGTGCTATCAAATGTGTTCTACTTTGGTTCTCTGCGTTTTACTCTGTGCCTATAAATGTATATTTTGTCTAACTTGTCTTGTGCAGGTACGTTGCCTGGTGCAAGCGCAACTTAGGCTTGCACGGCATCGCGCCCAAGCGAGGACGAACGGTTCCGTAGGGACCAAGCGAGGACGAATGGTTCCGTAGGGACCAAGCGAGGACGATAGGCCCTACGGGATCGGCCCCTACGGGATCGGGGTGCGACAATGATTATAGAGTTGCATACCTTAGTTATGGAACCTGTCGTTTATCGCATCTATGCTTACTGGCGTGGCGAGGATTCTGAGTGTCATGATTTCTGACAGACGTGTATGATTATCAGGTTGTATCTTAAATTGGTTCTTAAAATATCATCTCAAGACTTATCTATTTCTGTTATTCCAGGACTTTGTTCCATCGCTTCTTTTCTTTACTAGCAGTAAAGATACCTTCTGTCCTCAATTCAGTCTTTGAGCTCCTATCCCTTGAGGATTTCTTGTTAAGTATGATAATTAGTGGCTTGTAATTTTGTTTGTGTCTTGTATTAGTATTGACTGTGTTGCTAGTGAGTTGTAAGTGTTTCTTAGTTGGACATGTGAGCAGTAGGCTTTAATCTAGAGTTAGCCTTAGCATGGTACCTTGTATCAATGATTCTAGGAGTAGTGTCATTAGAGACTGAGAGTTAAGGAGAGTATAGAGTATCAGTGATAGTTCTCAGAGTTAGTATCAGAGCCAATTACCCGTCCTAGATAATCATGATGATGTAATTGAGAGATCTATGTAAACGATTAAGTATCCGGGAATTGTGTTAAGGATTTATGGAGCATGATGTCCAATTTGATGATTGATATCGGAAATGTTAAAGGTAAAGAAATGTATATGTATAAAGGGTTTAATGAGATGTCATAAGTAGAGAAATATCAGGATTAGTAATGGAAGTTGTGAAGCGTATCACGGATTAGTTAATAGGCTTTAAAGGATTGAAGGAAATACATATACAACCATCGAGATGAGGAACCATACACATACCCATGAGAGTAAAGAAACATGAGTGTTATAGAGGATACAGGTGATCATGAGTCTAATGAGCTTGATGAGATAATCCATTAATGCAGCTAGTGATGTAATACCAAGAGTGCTAATGATTCTATATCGAGGATTAGTCAAGGATGACGTTAATAACAGTAAGCACTCTGTGTGTTGATAATTAGATGATATACCAATTGACATAAATTGAAATCATGAAAGAAAACACAGTTGATGATAACTTTGATCATTGGAGGTAATAGTACAAGTGATTCGGGCAGTACATATTTAGTACACAGTTCTAGACAATAGAGGTATTGAGTGCACCTTGAGTATCAGAGACCGTGAGCACTAATATGTACATTGAGGAGCTATAAATTAAAAGGTGGAAATGAATTTTAAATTTTCAGAATTTTTAAGGAGTTGTGATTCTATGTTGTTAAAATATTGAGGATTTAAATTTGATTCAATAAACATAGTTAAGGCTACGAAGATTTTAGAAGTGATTAAATTTTATTTCGATGTGAAGTACCTAATTTTGAGGAGGCATATGCATTTTATTTTAAGTTGATCGGGAAGTTAAACCTTGACGATTATTTTGAGGATTAATTTTTGGTAGATATGAATATTAATATATGAGTAGTTGATATGGGTACCAGTGTACATGAATAGGAATTAGTAGTGAATGTGCTAGAGTTAAGTGTTTGTTAGAAATAGTAGATACTGCAAGTAATATGTTAGCAGGTTCTTTTTCTAAGGTTCCCGTTTCTTGATTGATTGATTTCCCTAAGTACTGTAGCTCGTATTCATGATTTCCTTGTTAGGATATAACTAGTAGTACACCTTAGCAGAGACTGAAATACCATGACAAGACACATGACCTATATTTTCTTAAATTGCATGGCTGTAGGTAGAGTTTTCTTAAACCATGATCATTGGGTTTTGACCATAGCAAAGATCTATGACAAGGTTATGACCGACAAAAGAGACAAGAGGATTAAATTTGTGGATGAGCATTAAATTAAATAAAGAATTTAGGGGTTGTTATAACGGAGTTGATGGATCATTAATTTTATGAAAATCGAGGTATGATTGAAATTCGAGGACAAACATTTACTTAAAGGGAGAATTAAGAAATTCACAGAGCCAAAAATTTGAGAATTTATTAATTTTAAGGAGGTCTTGATATGATTGAATTGATTATTATAAAAAAAAAAAATTGAGAAATTTGAGAGATTATCTTATCTATTTGATTGCAAGATAGAAATTTTATATAGTATGAATGTTGCATTGAAGATACTGGAAGCATCGCATCGTTGAGTATTTGAGGAAAAAGAAAAGCAGGAAATAAAATCGTAAATGGAATAGTGTCAAATTAAATTCTTGGGATGAGGAGTTAGATTGGAATAAGCATCAATTGAATTTGAGTTAGATGATTGATGAGTGTTTAAAGTTAAATTTTGGGATGCAGATTTTTAAGTTTTATAAATATGCATTGATTGGATTTCAATTAAAAGGATAGGATAGTAAATCTTGTATTTAGTTATTTACTCAAAATTTGAGGAGATTATGATACGACTGGAATTCAATTAAAATATTGAGGATTTGAGTAGTAAAAAATTTTACATTGGGATAATAAATTCAGAGGATGAAAAAAAAATATTAGTTCAAAATTCGGAAACATTATACATACGGATAAAGAAATATGGAATGAAATGAAGCTCATGGTAAAGAAGATTTTAATATAATTGATTATGGGATCATATAATTGAAGATCGTAAGGTAAGATCATGGTATATTGAGGTTGTGATTTAAATTAAAATCTTGACCATGACAATAACATTTGAAATCGAAGAAAATAATCGAGGTATAGTTGATGTTAAGATAAACAAACTCGAATTTGATGATAAGGATTTTGGACATGTAATAAATTTTGATTCAGAAATTCTAAGATCTAATCTAATAAAGTTTGTGGAATTTGAAACTTTTATAGATATTAGTTAATGATGAATCACAAGATTGAGAAAAGTAAAATGAACGAGGATAAAAAGGAAGGATTATTTTCAGATGGTAGTAAAGACTACTCTTTTCCTAGAAATTAAGAAAGACGATTAGATGTCTCTTGATTACATTCTGAAGGATGTATTTAAGTTTCTTAAATCACATTGTCGATCGTATCTTTCGAATTAGCTATAACTTTCATGTCTATATCATTCATTATACTGGGTCTTCCTTGGTTTAGTTACTTTGAAAAGGTAACGTGCATTATTCAAATTATCTGTTTTGTGATCGTGTCTACTTCCCAAAACCTAAACTTTCTAGAAGATTCAAGGCCGAGCCATGATTCCTTCAAGTTATTCCTGTCTTAAACCATAATTTCTTTTTCTTCATGTTTTCTTCTGTTTGGTAAATATTTTCCTTATAAAAATATTTTCTTCAATGATATATTCATCATTATGAACAACAAATTTTTCTATCCTAGTCATCCCTAAAATTTCGAGGACGAAAATTTTCTAAGGTGGATAGACTTGTAACCTCCGATTTCCAATCTCCAAAATAATTATATTTTAATTTATTTTAAAATATCAAGTTTTATAAAAAAAAAAAAAAATTCTTTTATAAATCCTTTTTCCTAAATGTCACTTTCTTATAAAATAAGTAAATAAATAATAATATATATATATTTCTAGTTTCAAATATTTATTGGCTTGAATCATAAAATTATTGTTTTAACTAAATAGTTATTTAAAAGATTAGTTCATAAATAAAATAAATTTTTATTTATTGGGATAGAAAATAAATAAATGTCATACCTTCTAAGATTTTTTTTGCAAAATGTATTAATTAGTAGCTAATTGGAAATTAGCTAGCTTTCCTAAAAAATATTTTCTGAAATTATAATCTTTATTTTATTTTTTTACAAGTTGCCATTTTCCATCAACTAGCCTTCACACCCTCATTTTTTCCCCACGTGAGAAACCCGTTTAATTAATTCTGGGCCATTCATTATTGGGCCAACCCGCAACCCTTTATCCCACACCTCTCTCCCTATTTAAGTTCTCATTCTCACAATTCCCAAGAAACCCTAATCTCCTAATTATTAGCTAGCCCCCACAATTCCCAAAGCCAAAGCCACCACCATTTTTGTGTGCTCGTGTCCGTGTGTCCAGCATCACCGTGTCAGCCGTGATGGCCTCGGGTCTGACCCCGGGTGTCCCACCGTATCCATTTATTTCTTGTGTCCGGTTACAACTTTACAACCTGATTTCCGTGTCCGACACACCCGGACACAACCCCCACACCACAGCAAACACCCACCCCGTGTCCAACACCCGGACACGCCCACAGAGCATCATCCCTGTGTCCGGCAGACCCGGACACGACCCCCTGACACACCCAGAACCCTAAACCTAACCCTAACCGTCGTGCGTCGAGCCGTGGCCGCGTCGAGCCGGACAGCCGCCCAGATCCGTCGAGCGCCGGCGGATGCAAGACCGCCGCCCTCGAGTTCCGCCGCCGCTCCTCGAACAGACCGCCGCTCCTCGACCGCTGCCGCCTCCTCGAGCCAGTCGACGCCGCCACCGCGTCGAGCCCTCCTCGAGCCAGTCGACGCCGCGTCGTCGAACTCAGCCGACCGCCTCCTCGGGACAAGAGCGCCGCCGTCTTGATCAGAGCGCCCGCCGTCTTGATCAGAGCGCCCGCCGCTCTCGAGTCCCACGCCGCCGCTGGAGCCGACACCGCCGCTGAAGCCGAGCACCGCCGCTGGAGCCGACGCCGCCGCCGAGTTCCACCGCTGACCACCGCGCCGGCGACGGAAAATCCCCCTCGTGAGCTCCTTCCTCCCCTTTTTTTTTCCTTTCTTTGTTCAGACTGAAACATTTAGAATCCAATGAGTTAGTTAAATGATTAATTAGTTTAGTTAAATATGATTAATTAGTTAATTAGTTTAGTAAATTAGTTAATTAGTTTAGTAAATTAGTTAATTAGTTTAGTAAATTAATAATTTGTTTAGTTAATTTATAACTAGTTTAATTAATGTATTAGTCTAGTAAATTAATATAATTAGTGTGTATAATTAATGAATAATATATGTATGTGTATATATAATTAATATGATTATATATATATACGTATTCTAGTATAGGTAATATTGGTATATATGTGTAAGTATATTAATGTTAAATTGTATATGTATTTAATATGAGTAATATATATATAAATACGTATTCTACTACATGTATTATTGGTATACTTAATATATATTTACTATATAAAATTGGTATAAGTTTAATAAAAACTTAATTTGGCATGTGTATATATATATTTTTATATACTTAGTGTATTTTAATATAATGTGTATATGTATAAATATTGTGTATTAGTGTATATAGTATATTCTAACTTAGTATATATATATATGTCTCACGTATACCTCTACTTTATATATATGTATTAAATTATCTGTAACATATAATATATGTTAATGTATGTTTTCTTATTTAATGTTATATATATATTTAGTTGGTACAATTACCTGTATATAGTATAATTATTATTTTGGTACAAATATATATATATGTATATATATATTTTGTATGAGTATATGTTTAAACGTATTTTGGGTATAAAAACGTATAATTGGTATATATATATATATATATATATATTTGTGTACATATAGGGTATGAGTATATTTTATTTAGTGTATGTAAATGTATAAATGTATATATTCTTAAATAATGGGTGATGTATATTTTTCATAAATAAAAAAAATATTTCCACTTATGTACATACAGTTATACCTATCTTGTATATACTTTGGAATAACAATATATGTATTATATTTGATCATTAATAATACTACGTTTAATTGGTGAATATACTAGATGACCCTAGTTGACTAGTGCCCTGCCTGACCTGGCCCTGAGACCAGTATTTTTGACTATGTTAGTGTAGCATCTGATGCAAATGTGGTTTTGCTTGTGTTATGTTTATAGGACTGTTGGTTACCCAGGGGATACTCTGGAACAGGACATCAGTAATTACCAGCTAAGGACCCAAGGCGAGTACATTCTCTGATTAGTTTCTAATTTATGATATCTCCTATGTTCACTGTATCTAGTGTAAATATCCATGTTCTTGACACATTGGTTACACGGATTGGTATACACGGATCTCGTCATGAGATGTTATTCCTTATTCATGGTGTAGCTTGTACAAGACTTGTTTTCCTTGTTATCTTGTGCATGTACAGACACTGATTCCCGGGGAGATTTGCTACCTTCTTAGGGAATCCAGTGCCATAGCGTACCATGATTGGATCTACTATACCAGTCGGGGGTGGAGAGTATTTTAGTGTAGATATGTGATCATACCCAACTTTCCATGCATTATAGCTCACCCCACATCTCACGTCGGGTGCGGCCTGACCATCTCAGTGCCTCATAGCTGTTACGTGTGATTAGCCTGACCTCTACATGCATCATAGCTAACCAACGGTTAGCCTGACCTTCGTGAATCATAGCTAATCACATATAACCAGCCTGATCAAGTTCCCAAGCCGATCACATATTAAAGCTAGTACTCACACACTTAGTCATAGGTTTCTTGCTCATTGACATATTGTTCTTTTCCTGCATTTACTTACAGTATTTCCAGTATTTCTCTCATTGTACATTTCTCGTACCTATACATGCATCTGGTATGTTTCCATCTAGAACTGCTACATAGTTTATGTCATTTATATAGAACTGCTATTTAGAGATGTACTTTGCTCCTTCCTGACTGGAAAATATTTTTCCAGACTATGACCTTAGTAGACTGGTTTCTGATACACTTGGGGATTGGATGTTACAGATTGCAGGTATGATTATTTGTCAGTTGACTTGTCTTGTTTATTTCTTCAAATTCCTATCGTGCTGCAGTTGTGATTGAGTATGTTGTTAACATTTTTATAGTTTTATCCGAGTCTCCTTATGGAGTTGGATACTAGCGCGAGATTGTTAGATAGTACTCGACCTAGACAGCGTTCTACCGCCGATGCTGCGGCGTAGGCTGGACGTACCCACGCACTCGTGCCCTAAACTGGGTGCGGGTCGTGACAGGAAAAATGCAGGTTCACAGATATAGCCCACAAGCTTTGAAGATTATGCAAAGTATGGGTTATGATCTGAAGTTAGAACCAGGTCATAATTATTGGAAAGGCAGGCGAATGTCGTTGCATGGTGATCCCTATTATCAACGAACTCATTTTGGGTTAGGGTATGCCACTTCCTTTGCAACTTCTGAGCTTAGTGAGAATATCTTTTTCTCTTCTCAAAATAGCTCGTCGTCTTCCGGCTCATATGATGATCTCGAACGAGCATTATCAGTAAATACGGTATTAACAGATTCCTTCAAAGCAGACGAATAAGAATCTGAACCGTTTGAGAATAACTCTTGGGCTCAGCAAATGGATACACAGTGGGAACTTTGGTTCGAGCAGAGAGAACTGCCCACTGAAGATAAAGTTATCCAAATTGACGTTGGGGATAAACTTTCGCCAAAGCCGATATTTATCAGTAACAATCTTTCCGAAGAAGAAAAGGAAGAAATAATCCAGCTGATAAAAGAATATATCGATGTCTTTGCGTAGAATTATGAGGATATGCCAGGACTCGATCTTAAAGTGGCTACTCATAAGCTCAATATATTGCCCAATTCGAAGCCTGTGAAGCAACATTAACGCCGATTTCGTCTGGATATGATGGACGCCATGGAAGCTAAAATCAGGAAGCTGATAGCTTGTGGCTTCATCCGGGAAGAACAATATCCTGACTGGGTCGCCAATATTGTCCCAGTCATGAAGAAAAGTGGAAAAGTACGTGTCTGCATCGATTATCAAGATCTGAATGCAGCCTGCCTCAAAGATGAGTTCTCTCTTCCCATTATAGACGTCATGATCGATAATACGTGCGGTTTTGGGTGCATGCCTTTCATGGACAGATTCTCAGGATATAATCAGATTAAGATGAATCCTGAAGATGAGAAGCATATTTATGAGCGCATGTCTTTCATGGACAAATTCTCAAGATATAATCATGTCTTCCCTCTTCTTCGAAATCGATTCCCATATTCAGTGGACCGTGCCCACACGATCGACTTAGCGGCAAAGTCAGGAGGGACCTCTCCGCTGCATCTTTTGCAGCCTAGTTTTTGTTGTCGCTTGTTGCTTTCGTGCTTTGAGTTGGTTTTCGGATTTGCTTGAGTTTCTTGAATGGTTTCGATGGATTTTATTATTTTTATTCGTTGAACTGCACTTCAATTTCGATATTAGAAAGAGTAGAAGAGGTATTGATCAGCTGTTCGTGGCAATGCAGGTGAACCAGCAGTAGGCAACGCTCGAACGGACTCCTAAAGCACCTCTTTCCTTCTCCCTTCCAATAAACTTGTGAGTGGCTTATATTCGATTCAGTTGGCCCTTCTTCCAAGCCTTAACATCTAAAATCTTGCATTCTTATTGCCACGATCAAACGATACCAAGTAATAACTAAAAGATGTCAAGATAAAAAGGAATAGACTTGGTTTATATTGCTTGTCAATCAAACTTGTGAACGGTTACTCATTTGCATGCTTGTTCATTTAGAATGTTCACCATATGCATAAATACAAGTTAGAATATATACTTCTTCTCTAAACTGTGCTATGTATAGAACCCATCATGCAATGCAATAAAACTGAACAGGAAAACTATACAAAAGTAGATCTTGCCATGTTACTGTCATGTGCCTGATATTGCTCTGATTTGCCTCAACTGCTAACTTAGTGTACTACGTTAATCACGGACAACTTGTGCACAAGGTCTTAGTTTCTGCGGACGGTCGCTGGGGCACTGGCACCGATCTGATCCGGACGAAATTCCTGATAGTCTCATGCATCGGACAGAATGACCTGTAACGCCCTGATCCTGGCATTGTACATCATTCCGGCCCAGACTAGAACCGTCCCTAACCAGTCGTCAGCGTAGAGTATTCCTTCGATACCTTTGAACTCTCGAGGCATCATCCTCTTGAAGTCCACTATAGTGCCTGATCTCTGCTATTGCTGCTGGCAACTGCCTGCAGTGCCATCTGGTGAGCGTTCTCCATGCTCTCTCTCATCATCTCTGTCTGTGCCTGGTGCGCCTCGTCTTGCACCCTTTGAGCCTCAGCTTGAACTCGCTGAGCGTCTGCCGTCACTCTCTGGGCATCTACCATGCCCTGGATCAAGGTAAACATCTGTGTCCCGTCAACGGGCACACCTGCGAAAAACAGAGTCGGTGGAGGAGGAAGGTTCCCCGTCATAGCTGGGGCAACACTCAGAACAGGTAGGAGAGAAGGAACTCCAGATGTCTGTCCGTCAGGTTGAGAGGTGGCAGACCCCTCTGAAGTTGATGCTCCCACTCTTGAAGACCTTGTTTTTGGCGGTATCCTGAAGACAGACCGAAAGAATAAATTAAGGCAATATATGCGATATCATCAAGGGAGGACAGTAAAATTCTAAAGAAGCAACATTCAGAAGGAAAAATAAGGATAACAAGATAAATAGATTGAAGATGTTCCTAGTTGTGATTGAGTATTCGCTCTCATCCTAGTATACTATATCCTATATCCTATCGCAGGCACGCAGTAATATAACTAAGACATCGCACTACCACGACATCACACTACTTGCAAAGCCTGACCTGCATTGGCCACCACTAAAAATGTGTCACGACCCACACCCAGAATTTGGGGCACGAGTACGTGGGTACGTCCAGCCTAAGCCGCAGCATCGGCGGTAGAACACTGCCTAGGTCATAATATTATCTAAACAATCTCACACGAGCATCCAACTCCATAAGGAGACACAGATATCACAATATAATATGTAAATACTCAATCACAGAACTAAAGCACGATAAGATATCAAAGAAAATAAACGAAATGCAACACAAGTCTAAACAAAAATAGTCTATCTCAAATAATAGCATCCAAGTCTCAAAGTATGCCGGAAACAAATCTGGTACCAATAATCTGCTAAAAGAAACTAACTAAATAACTAGTTATCCCGGCTAGACCTCCCGGAATCACACCTGGCTATAAGGTCCAAGGCTGCAGCTACTCTCCATGTGGTCCATAATATGTCGGACACCAGTCCTCTAAGTCGCAGTCTGGAAAAATATTTCCAGTCAGGATGGAGCAAAGTACAACCCAAATAATAGTTTCAGTTAATTGATAAGGACTATAAAATAATAAATAGATTATCCTATATACTGAGAGAAGACAATAAATAAATGCAATGGCAAAATAAAGAGAACATGCAATATAGGCAATATGGTACAGTCAGTGTATATATGAAATAAAGAGAAAGAGCTAAAACATTATATACGGGGTGATGTAGTATATGAACTAAAATAGAGAACTGTAACTATTCTAAGTATTTGAAATAGTAGCTTCAAAATATGATCGGCTTGGGAACTTGTACGATAGCTACATGGCCTGGCTAATTATATGTGAGGTGTATAATTAACACTAACAATATCTATACTTGTACGATAGGGATTTGATCACATCTCTCACTAGCAATTTCCCCGCCCCCAACTAGTATTGTGGATCCAACCATGACACGTCACAATACATGATCAATATCCAATATATCATGTACAATGTCTAATATCAATGTCGTGTACAATGTCAATACGATAACCAATATAACATCTCATGACTAAAGATCCAATCTATATACTAGTCCGTGTAGCACAGTGTCAAGAATCAGATGTAACATTTCTAAATACTTAAATTATAGAAATTATCAAATAACAGAAATTATCAGAGAATGTACTCGCCTGGGGTCCTGAGCGGGCAATACCAATGTCCTGCTCCTGAAGTCTCGCAGAACAATCCAATGGTCCTATATACATATAATATAATACAATATAGCATCAGCCATTACACTAACATACACATAATCATAAGTACACTGAGCTCAGGGGCTATGCTAGATATGACACTGGTCAACTAGCAGGGTCGAGTATGCATCTAACTGCACGGGTGTCACGTCTGCAAATGCTGCGCATAATCAGACAGTCAAACTATACATGTCTTGCCAGTACGTTAGTGTACACAAGGCAGACAGATCACTAATACTCAGGGTCACATGGTCATGTAAATACGGGATATCCGTAATTATACTAGGGTCATATAGTATATATATATATACAGTCATAACTAGTACTTAGCAATAATCACTTAAATATATATATCCATATCTTTATATATATATCAACCAATATTATTCAATACTTACTAAACCTGATTACCATTAAAGTGATTATTAACCTAATTTACTATGAAGGTAATTATTAGCAATTAATTACCATAGAATATATATATATATATATATATATATATATATATATATATACCAATTACACATGTATACATAAAATCATGAGAGGGCAGTTCGAACCTGTGCATGTGCACGAGATCGACGATGACGACGATGATGACGATAATGATAGTGATGATGATGATGATGATGGTTATGATGAAGGTAATGATGATGGTTATGATGAAGGTGGTGATGAGGTTTATGATGAAGTGCAGCTGCTGTCGTGGAGGCGAGGAACGGGGTGGCTGTTGTCGACTCCGGCGGGGAGTGGTGGTGTTGACGGTCGGGATCAGGCGGCTGGCTCGGGTCGGTGAAGATGAGTCAGCTGTGGGGGATCCAGCGGGGCTCAGGGACGGTCGTGTTTGTGATGGCAACGACGAGGTAGAGGAGATGAGGGCCGAAAAAGGAGTCGTTGAGTGGTGGTGGTGGTGGCTGTGTCGTGATGACAGAGGGTGGTGTTAATGGTGATGGTGGTGCAGAGGATCCGGTGAGGAGGATGGAGGAGAACGGTGGCTCGTGTCTCGCTGTCGAAGGAAAGGCTGACAAGGGATCGGGGACGATGCAGTAGGAGGAGAGCTCAGGCGGGCTCGGGTGAGGCGTGGTGGTAGCTGTGTCGATGGTGAGGGGGACGTCGCAGTGGTCAGAGAAGGGTTGACAGGCGATGCAAAGTGGAGGGCTCGAGGTTGTCCGCGGTGGAGGAGGCTGTGAATGACGGAGGAGGCCATGCTGGGGATGAAGTCCGGCGGGTGTAGTCGTGAGGTGAAGGGCTGCCGTGGTCCAGTCGTAGGGAGAAGAAAGGCGAGGTGTTCAGGCGGCTGACGAGGCAGTCGAGGAGAACGTTTAGCAGGTCGGGATAATGTCGTGGAAGGCTCCGGCGGTCTGCAGGCTGGGGTGGCCGAACTCGGCTGCTCCGGTCGGGCTCACTGGGTTGGGGAGATAATGAACAGGAGATGGAGGGTGTATTCGGCTAGGAATAGGTTTAGGGGATGGTGGAGGGGATGATAAAATAGGAAAAAAATATATATGTGTAGAAAAGTAGGGTTGGGTGTTGACCTAGGGAGTTGGGCCGGTCAACCCCTCATTGGAATGGGCTTTAGCTTTGCATGTAGAAATTGGAGGGCTAGGATTGCATTGTTTCAAAATTGAGGGCTAAGGTTTGATGAGGGGTTGATGTTGAGTGTTACACACTCTAAAATTATGAAAAAAAATTACATGAAGGAAAAATGGAATCTCTTCATGTGTTGGTCCAATAGGGTGTGGACACCTTAATGCACTTTTGCATAAAAGTGTCCAACAATTGAAAAATTACACAAAGTGGGGTTTTTGGATTAATTTAATTAAAATTAATATAATTGGTGTTCTAAAATTAATTAGAAGTGCATGGGGTTAAAATTAGGTGGGACACAAGTATGGGCGTAGAAGACTCAAAATAGAATATTATCATAATTTGGGTTGCACAAAATGGGTCGAGATTGTGTCTTCAATTTCGATTGGAACGCACAAGGATACAAAGTTGGATTTATATAGAATTTAAAAATAACGTCTGCGATGAATATTGTGCGACTAAAATGAAGCACAAGAGGGCATATTTATGAGTTACACAAATATCAGATTGGAAGGCGGGCACGTCTAGGACAAAGGTGTAAAATTGGTTGGAAGGCAAAAGTTAGTGTAGTACTCCAATTATCGAAGCAACGGTAAGGCACAACAATTAAGTAAAATCACGGTAATAAATAACAACCTCAACATTTAATCTCGAAAATACAAATTAAAATCATAACCCTATATTTTGATCAGAGGTTCATCTATTGGGCTTCTAGGTCTAGTGTACTAACCCATACATTAAAGAACACTATATATATATATATATATATATATATATATATATATATCATGCAATTATTTTAAATAATTACACACAATACTTAAAATATATGAAATGACAAAATTACCCCTATGTTACGACTCGATTCCGTAGAATAGTTGGGGCATCCCCCGAATTGTGACCGCCGTGCGGGCCTGGGGTTGCGCCCGCACAAGGCTAAAGTATTTTGCATAACGTGCACATATTCAGAGTACGCAGATAAATTGAAACACAGATTTGAAGATGGAAAAGTTCTCTTTATTGATAATGAACATCTATTACAAACTCTTGAACGAGTCAGCTAATTTGCCGCACGGGCTTACAAAAGTGTTGACTCAAAATGAGATAGCAGTCCTGTACATTACATCCCTTTACTAAACTTTAAATGAAATAAGACCTCCGGGCTGGAGGACGGCTTTGCCACGGAGCTGCATTGTGTATTGAGTTGCAAGCTCCTTCTTCAAGATGCTTCAAGGGGGCGCGATCAGGATGCGCCTACAGCTGGACTGGATCGGAAAAGACGACTTCGGCTCCTCGCTCGATTCGGCTTGGTGCGGGGAACATGTTTCAACGAGAGTCAGTATGTCGAAACATACTGGTGAAGGCGAGCTAACCGAACTATACCAATCAACACGTTATTTTAATGAAGTATGCATATTTGTGGTTTTCTATCTTGCCTTAGTTCATTTACATGTAAGCAGCATATAGAATTTACTGAAATGAACTTGCCACCATTCGGTGACATTTACCTGTCCGTCTGAACTACTTGCACAATACTTACCCCATGCCTTCCCTGCCACGAAGACACAAGTTAGTTGCAACAGGTTTAAATATACAATATAGATCACTAGCATGATGCCACAGAGGGACGAGTTATAGTCACGGGATAGAAAGCGATATGCGATGCAGGTGGCAAGCCCCGCCACATGTCATTTTCTTCCTCAATTCCAATTGACTAATCCATATATTCCGTCCGGATCGGATCGGTCCCAGTGCCCCGGCGACTGTCCGCGAAACCATAAAACCTTGTGCACAAGTTGTCCATGATCAACAACATTTGTTAAGTTTCCATCAATTCATTCACGATACAAGTTCCAAACACAACAGTTTTTGCATAGTCTTTCGGATCAATCTATGGCAAAACAAAGTGTGTTCCTTATGCATAGCACAATTCATAGAAGATAATATATTCTAACTAAAATTGAAGCATATAATGAACATTCTAAATGAACGAGCATGCAGTATAAGTAATCGTTCCCAAGTTGAATGACAAACAATATAATCCAAGTCTATTCCCATTTTATCTTGACATCTTTTAGTTATTACTTGGTATCGTTTGATCGGGGCAAAAAGAATGCAAGAGTTTTATGTGTGAAGACTTGGAAGCAGGGCTAGCTAATTGGGATGGTAGCCACTCACTTAGATGGTTGGAAAGGAGAAGGAAAGAGGCGCTTTAAGATTCCGCTCGTAAGCCGCCTACTGCTCGTTCACCTGCATTGCACGAACAGCTTGATCAATACCTCTTCCTCTCTTTCCATACTTGGAATTAAAATGCAGTTCAATGAACGAAAATAATAAAATCCATCAAAACCATTCAAGAAAAACAAGCAAATCTTAAAACCAACTCAAAGCACGAAAGCAACAAGCGACATCGAAATCTGAGGCAATAAAAGATAACAGCGGAGAGGTCCCTCCTGACTCTGCCGCTAAGTCGATCCCGGGGGCACGGTCCAATGAATATGAGAATCGATTCCGAAGAAACAAATCCATAACGAGGACGAGTTCTTATTTCAATCTATCCCGATCGAACGATACCGTCTTGTATTTCTTAGTCGCGCTCCTCGAATAAGAGGAAAGGGGCGCCACACCCTATTTTAGGATGTGGTTGTGACATAGGTAGATAGTCTTTGTGTTGGAAAAAAATCAATAGGATGGCCAAAACAGATGTGTCTCTTGGAGAAGTCATTAAACCAATCATTTAAAATTTTGAGGCTTCGAAAAGTGAAACCGTCGAATTGTCCTATGTTTGGCATAATGGGACAGAAAAGAGAGTCGAAAAAGGAATCTATTTAGGGACCATTGGGAGAGGATGTACGAGGAAAAACTAAGTTTATTGTGGAGGAGGGATGATTTTCATTGGTCTGAATGAATGAGCAACGAAATAATTTATATATAGAGTAGCAGAAACCTAAATTAGGAAGAAGGTTAAATGACATAGCATATTCTGGAATTAAACTAACCGAGTTCCGTCCGAGCTCGGCCCGAGTTTGGTCCGAATTCTGTTGACATTTATTTTCAGAATCTTAATGTAACTTTAATCGATATTATGCCTTTCTTGACTTGATATAAATACAGAATAATAAGTGTTAAACTTAAATCATACGTTTTCAAGAGTTTAAATCATCTTGGAGTAGCTGTAGGGGCCGGATCCCAGCTAGCGGTGGTCCGAAGACACTTAAATATCGTGTCGCTTAAGGTTATTTACGTCTTTTTGACAGAAAGGCCCTTTCGGCTTGTATCCAAAAAATTTAAAACTTTTTGAAAAGTGTGACAAAAAAATTTGTAAAGCATCTTATGATTCTTATATTTTATCATAATCCAAAAGACCTAATTCTCGACGAATAAAGTTGAATCGATCTTCAGCTAAAGGTTTAGTAAAGATGTCTGCTAATTGATGTTCCGTATCCACATAATCTAAACAAATATCTTCGTGTAATTGATGATTCTTAAAAATGATGACAGATTTCTATGTGCTTAGTGCGTGAGTGGCATACTGAATTTTTGGTGAGATTAATGGTGCTAGTGTTATCACAAAAAATAAGAATATTCTTATAGTGCAGATTGAAGTCTTTTAGGGTTTGCTTCATCCATAAAATTTGAGCACAACAACGTCCTACGGCGATATTCTCTGCCTCAGTTGTTGATAATGCAACAAAATTTTGTTTCTTGCTAAACCAGGAGACTAAAGACTTTCCTAGGAAATGACACGTGCCACTGGTGCTTTTTTGATCGACTTTGCATCCAGCAAAATCAGCATCCGAGTAACCAACAAGGTCAAAGGACGTGATTTTGTGATACCATAAGCCTGTCGACAAAGTCCCTTTAAGGTATCTAAAGATACGCTTAACTGCGCACAAATGTGATTACTTAGGATTAGTCTGATATCTAGCACAAAGGCATACAGCAAACATAATGTCTGGGCGACTAGCAGTTAGATATAACAAACTACCAATCATACCTCGATACTTACATATGTTTATTGGTTTACTGCTATCATTAAGGTCAAGCTTAGTGAATGTTGCTATTGGAGTTCCGATAGGCTTTGCATTATCCATGTCGAACTTTTTGAGCAAATCCTTCGTGTACTTAGCCTGATGGATAAAAGTTCCTTATGAATCTTGTTTGTCTGGATCATCCAAGGGAGCGATAGGTGTGCCTCCATCCCCAAGACCCAGAAAATTCTGGTTTCGATTGCCTCGAGTTGCTATCGTATAAAGGGGCATAATGTATTGAACGATGTCTTTGCTAAAAGAACCCAAGTCCCTCGATTTATCCCGAATACTCAGTTGGCTAAATGTATTGCATTGCAAATATCCCTCCGCTGCTTACTTGATTGATGCTATGATAGCCAAACATACTCTAACGATGTTGCCTTGTGCGAGCGCAACCCCAAGCTCGCACGGTATCATATTCCGGTATCAAACAGACCATACTCGCCCCGTCGGGAAGCGCCGAGGCGCGGTGATTCGCGTCCGGTGCGCTTGGGCGCGGTGATTTGTGTCCGGTCCTCCGGTCCGGCAGGGGAAGCGGTGGTCCGGGAGGCCCTCGGGGCCGAGGTGTGACATAATGGTATCAGAGCAGATTCAATTTCTTGGCCCAATCCATTGCTATGACTCTGAGATATGCTCGATATGGTATTGCAATAGAGCGTTCCATATAATAAGTCCATATATATTCTCAAAGTACAAATGTTTTATGGACTTGATTTGCTTGATTGTTTCGATTGAGTACGATGAGGGATGAGGGCTATCGCTGCTCGAAATATCGAGAAGTTTATCCTTGAAGTTTTGTCATGACCCGCACCCGGTTTAGGGGCACGAGTGCGTGGGTACGTCCAGCCTACGCCGCGGCATCGGCGGTAGAACGCTGTCTAGGTCATGTAACTATCTAATCAAACTCACGTGAATACCCAACTCCATAAGGAGACATGGATATCATAAAATAATGCTAGAAATACTCAATCACATAAACTAAAGCACGATGAGATATCAAGGCAAGCAAGAAATACAAGACAAATCTAACGACAAAATAATCATACCTGAAATCATTAACTTCCAATCCCCAAGTGTGTCAGAAACCAGTCTACTAAGGTCACAGTCTGGAAAAATATTTTCCAGTCAGGAAGGAGCAAAGTACATCTCTAAATAGCAGTTCTATATTAATGATATAAACTATGTAGCAGTTCTAGATAGAAATATACGAGAAGCATGTATAGGTACGAGAAATAAAAGAAATATTGGAAATACTGTAAGTCAATGCAGGAGAAGAAACAATATGTCCATGAGCAAGAAACCTATGACTAAGTGTGTGAGTACTAGCTTTAACATGTGATCGGCTTGGGAACTTGATCAGGCTAGTTACATGTGATTAACTATGATTCATGTAAAGTCAGGCTAACCGTTGGTTAGCTATGATGCATGTAGAGGTCAGGCTAATCACACGTAACAGCTATGAAGCATGTAAATGGTCAGGCCGCACCCGGCGTGAGATGTGGGGTGAGCTATGATGCATGTAGAGTTGGGTATGATCACATATCTATACTAAAATACTCCCCTCCCCCGACTGGTATTAGATCCAATCATGGTACGCTATGGCACGGGATTCCCTAGGGAGGTAGCAAGTCTCCCCGGGAATCAGTGTCTGTACATGCACAAGATAACAAGGAAACAAGTCTTGTACAAGCTACACCATGAATAAGGAATAACATCTCATGACGAGATCCGTGTATACCAATCCGTGTAACCAACGTGTCAAGAGCATGAATATCTACACTAGATACAGGGAACATAGAAGATATCATAAATTAGAAACTAATCAGAGAATGTACTTGCCTTGGGTCCTTAGCTGTCAATACCAATGTCCTGTCCCAGAGTATCGTCTGGAGAATCCGACAGTCCTATAAACATATAATAATATTACTTGTATCAGATGCTACACTAACACACAATAGAAATACCCTGGCCTCAGGGCTATGCCAGGCATGGCTCTAGTCAACTAGGGTCATCTAGTAGGGATACGTATATAATACACATTTACACTCAAAGTATATACCAATGAAAACGTATATAATATATATATAAGCGTCTATTAGTAATTGTACAAAATACGTATGTGTGTATATACACTAAATAGATGTATATAAATATATTTTTATACACCAAAATATATATTTGTATATATATATATCAATCAAATATTTTTATATAGGTATATTAACAATTCAAAGAATGTACATAATGCCACACTTCTCAAGGTGATTCCAAATAAAGTAGCAGTTAGTTCCAATGGGTCCGGAGCAGTCCAAATAGCTAGAAACTATATAAAGAAGTTCAAGATCGGAGTTCGGCACGAAAATCGAGATAAAGATATCGAGTCCTCAATAGATAGAGAAAACCTACGGGGTTAACAAGTTTAGCTAAAAGAGAAAGGGTCGTTTGTTTGTTATTAAGGTAACACTTAGTTCGTGAAAATCATTTTGAAATTAATTTGAACAACAATTACAATTAAAAGTTTATTTACAAATTTAGAATTTACGTAGAAGCCAACATATTTTTATATCTATAGTAATTTTAGTTACCAGTCCAAATAACCAATTTTGAACTAATTTTTATTATTGAAACTATTTCTTAAATAATAATATAAATCCTAACAAATTATTATATTTTTACATAATCACAAACCCTTATAATTATTTCATAAAAATAAACTAATTATATTAACTAAACCATTACATATAAATTAACTAATTACACATTAACTAAACTATTTATTATTAACTAATTAATTATATTACTAACTGGTTAATTATAACCCGTAGCCTAACCCTCAGAACAGAAGAAAGGGGAAAGAGAAAAGGGGCTCACGTCGGGGTCTTCCGGCGTCGACGCGGAGAAGGTCCGCCGGGGTCACGGTGGTCGGCCCCCCCTCGACTTCGAGGCTGGAACTGGAAACTCAGGGCGGCAGCGAAGCTCGACGGCGGCTGGATCGATCGGCTCGACGCACGCGGAGGGAGGGGACGGCTCGATCTGGTGGCGCTGGGCGGCGGATCTTCGAGCTCGATGCGGCGGAAGGAGCTCGACGACGGTCGACGGATCTGCTGTGGTCGAAGCTCGGCGGCGGTCGACGTTCGTCTCGGCGGCGGCGGCGGAAACTGGAGAGCGGCGGCGGTCGACGAATCCGAGGCGGCCACGGCTCGACGAGGCTGAGGAGGTCCCAGTCGCCGACGGCGGTCGAGATCTAGGTTAGGTTTTTAGGATTTCTGTGAATCGTGTCGGGGTTGGACACGATGGATTCGATGTACTGTGGACGTGTCCGGGTGTCACGACCCAATTCCGTAGAATCACTTGAGGCGTCCCCCGAATCGTGACCGCCGTGCGGGCCTGGAGTTGCGCCCGCACAAGACTTTAATGATTTGCATAACAAGCACATATTCAGAGTACGCAGATAAATTGAAACACAGATTTGAAACATAGAAAAGTTCTCTTTATTGATAATGAACATCTATTACAAACTCTTGAACGAGTCAGCTAATATGCCGAACGGCTTACAAAAGGGTTGACTCAAAATGAGATAACAGTCCTATACATTACATCCCTTTATAAACTCTAAATGATAAAGACCTCCAGGCTAGAGGATCGCTTTGCCACGGAGCTGCATTTATGTATGAAGAGTTGCAGCTTTTGGTTTCAAAAGGCTTCGAGGCGCGATGAAGATGCGCCAACAGCTTGGACTGGATCGGGTAGACGACTTCGGCTCCTCGCTCGGTTCGCCTTGGTACGGAGAACCTGTTTTAACGAGGGTCAGCATATCGAAACATGCTAGTGAAGGCGAGCTAGCCTGACTATACCAATCAACACGTTGTTTAGTGAAGCATGCATATTTTTGTGGGTTTCTATCTTGCCTTAGTTCATTTACAAGTAAGCAGCATATAGAAATTTACTGAAATGAACGTGCCACCGTTCGATGGATTTTACCTGACCGTCTGAATTACCTGCACAATACTTACCATGCCTTCCCTGAAACGAAGACACAAGTTAGTATGCAACAGGTTTAAATATACATAGGATCACTGGCTTGATGCCACGAAGGGACGGGTTATAGTCTCAAGACACAAATGATATACACCGCAGGTGGCGAGCCCCGCTGCATAACACTTTGCCCCATAACATACGACTATACATACGTTCCGTCCGGATCGGATCGGTCCCGGCGCCCCGGTGACCGTCCGCGGAACTCATAACATACCTTGTGTACAAGTCGTCCGTGATCGAGAATACTCATAGAATTTGTTCCATAGCATACAGTTTTCCATAGTCATCCTGACAGTTTATTTCATAACAAGCATATATTTCCATACTTAGCACGATTCATAGAACAGTTATAGACGAACTAGCATACAGGATGATAACCGTTCATAAGTTTGTTGACAAGCATAATAACCAAGTTATTCTCTTTTATCTTGGTTTCTTTTATTATTACTTGGTATCGTTTGATCGGGCGAAGGAGTGAGGCTTGGAAGCAAGGCTAGCTAATCGGGTTGGTAGCCACTCACTTAGATTTTGGAAAGAAGAAGGAAAAAGGTGCTTCACGACTCCGCTCACAAACCGCCTACTGCTCGTTCACCTGCACACGAACAGCTCGATTAATACTTCTTCCTCTCTTTTCAATCTCGGAATAGAAGTGCAAGTCAATGAACGAAAACAATAAAAACCATCAAAACCGTTCAAGGAAAATAAGTAAATCCTAAAACCAACTCAAAGCACGAAAGCAACAAGCGACATCGAAAACCGAGGCAATAAAAGATAGCAGCGGAGAGGTCCCTCCTGACTCTGCCGCTAAGCCGATCCTTGGGGCGCAGTCCACTGAATATGGGAATCGATTCCGAAGAAACAAATCCATAACGAGGACGAGTTCTTAATTCAATCTATCCCGATCGAACGATACCGTCTTGTGTTTCTTAGCCGCGCTCTCCGCACCGGGAGAACGGGGTGCTACATCCTACCCAACTAATTGGAAGTTTCGTCCCGAAACTTAGGAATAGAACCAACTGTTAGGGATTATCGGTTTGAGGCAGGAGCTTAGAGGGGAGTGGACAATCCTGAGCTACGTGGCCAGGCCCGCCACAGTTGAAGCATAGACCTTTTCTGCTGTAACATCTCTCCGTAGAGTGTCCTTACCTTTTACAGAAATCACAGAATGGTCTCGGGTTTCCTTTGTGGGGACCGCCATGGTTAGGGCGCTTTGCAGTGGTGTTTCCTCTATCGTTGCCTTGGCGTTTGTGATTGTAGGTATGCACAACGCCGGTAGAAACGTGAGGATACTGTGGCTCGAGCGATAGGGCGTGATTCATGACTTCACGCATTGTTCCGTACTGATTATTGGCCACGTGCGAATGGATGGCAGGGCATAATCCACCTTCAAACCTTCTGGCTCGACTCGCTGCATCAGGTAAATAGGTCCTAGCGAATTTGGAGAGTCGGTTGAATTCAGCGGAGTATTGCTTGACTGTCATACTGCCCTGCCGTAGTTGCACGAAATCGTTTTCCATCTTACGTTGCACTGGAGGGGGTATAAACTCCTCTTCAAACGCGGCACGAAAGGTCGTCCACGAGATCGCCTCCTCTCCGTGATCAAATTGGAGAGATCGTTGATGCACGTCCCACCAATCGTGTGCGTTGAGGCGGAGTTGTAGTTGCGCACAGGGGACACGCTTCTCTTCGGGGACCTCTAGCAGAGCGAAGTGATCTTCTAGTTCTGCTAGCCAATCTAGAGCCACCACTGGGTCCTCAGTCCCGTTGAACGGGGTGTTGCAGACTTTCTTGAAGTATCCCAAGTTGAAGGCAGTCACGTCCCTCGGCCTTGGAATCTGAGGCGTCTCCACTTCAAGCACGGGCTGTTCCACCAGAGTCGTTGCTGTTGCGGCGGAATGGTTGGCAGCCAAAGTCTGAACGATCTGTTGCAGGGCATCTATCTGCTTTTGTTGGACTGAGAATCGGGTCTCTAGATTACTCTCGAGCTTGGCTTGGCGAGAATCGTCTCGTTGTCGTTGCGATTCTAACATTTGCATTACCCGCTCAAGCGGGTCGACTTGAGACATGCCTCGTTGGCTCCGAGAGCTTCCCGAAGTACCCGAACTGCTTTCTTGTGTTTCGTTCGGTGGTTGCGCTGGATCCATTCCTTCAAAAGAAGGTAAATTATATTAGGATCATAATGTATTATGGACTTATTGCATGAACGTATCTCATTTTGGCCTAGCGAGTTCAAGAGTTTGTGTCACGCCCCGGACCCGCCCGGGCCGCCGCTCCGTCCTGCCCCGCCCCGTACGGCCGGGATTGAACGAACCGGGCACGAATCACCGTGCCTCGACGCGGCGGACGCGAATCACCGCGCCCGTCCCGCGGGTGCGAGGGAGGAAGGGAGCCAAGCGAATGGCCCGTTCGAGCTTTCGGGGGACGTGATGCCGCACGGGCCTGGGGTTGCGCCCGTGCAAGGCCAATCGTTTAAGTTGATAGTTGGCTATCATCGCATCTATCGAGTAAGCAGCGGAAAGGGACTTGTTGCAATGCAATGCATTAGCCAACTGAGTGTTCGGGACAATCGAGGCAGCTTGGGTTTCCTTTAGCAAAGGCACACGCTCGTTCCATACATTATGCCCCCTTATACGATAGCATTCTCGGGGCAACAATCGAAACCAGAATTCCGGGTCTTCGGGACTGTGGCACGCCTATCGCTCCCTCGAACGATCCAGTACCTGCACAAGCAAGTAAACTGTTGGGGGGTCAGCACTTTTATAAGTACTGGTGAGATAAATCAACTGAACAGAAACAAGCATTCACTCAAACAGGCACTAAGTAATCATGTTATAAAACATTACATTACTAGTGATCTTTCTAGTTTTACCTAGGTTCGTTTCATGCAGTTCTAGCAGAGTCGATTTACTTGTTTAGAAACATGTTTGGAAACAGAGTTTCATATACTAAGCAGGCAAGCAAACCGATCATGTTCAGGGTGTGCGCAACGTGTCTCGTGCGACTCGAGGGTCAGATGCAAAGCTAGACACACAATGCACATTCTTAGGGGCAGTCATCTATCCAAGCCAACACAATGACTTAGCTATATGAATGGCGGTCCCCGAGTATTCAGGATCGGCAGCTGGGGGAACAGCATACCAATGACTCTTTATCTGATGCTAATGGCAGCTGTGACTCATGGTTGCTTTCCACTATCTCTGTAGCAGCCGTGACACATGAAGTTCAGCTCTGCACCAAAAGCCATTGTCCGACCGCGTGCGAATGCATGGAACACTATCAAAACTCTCAGTATGCAGACGAGACGAACCATCTATAAACACTCTTTGTTGCGGGGCAAGCCGACTTATCACTTGAACACATTCAGGCACAGTATGGTTCTCTCGAAGCATAGACGATAGTGAACATGTTCATGCACTCTAAGCCAGCGATCAGGATTCTCGTTTAGCAGACTTTATTTCAAGACAGCTAGGTGAGTTCTCTTATTAGCATGCAAGGCAGGTTCTATCATTCTCTTAAGAAAACATTGCAAGCGAAAACTCAGGTTATTATTAAGGCGTGCAAGAATCAGAGAACGAAGTTCTGCCCACTCACCTTGATATATAACGCCGGTGCGGAGCGGGGCGTTACATACTTACCCACCAACAAAAAGTTTCGTCCTCGAAACTTCAAGGATAAACTTCTCGATATCCCGAGTAGCGATAGTGCCGTCCCTCGCCGTACTCAACCGAAACAATCAAGCAATTCAAGTTCAGGAAACATTTTGCACTTTGAGAATATCTATGGACTTATTGTATGGAACGCTCTTTGCAAAACCATATCGATCTCAGAGTCATAGCCAGAAGATCGATTCTGCTCTGATACCATTCTGTCACGCCCCGGACCCGCCCGGGCCGCCGCTCCGTCCTGCCCCGCCCCGTACGGCCGGGATTGAACGAACCGGGCACGAATCACCGTGCCTCGACGCGGCGGACGCGAATCACCGCGCCCGTCCCGCGGGTGCGAGGGAGGAAGGGAGCCAAGCGAATGGCCCGTTCGAGCTTTCGGGGGACGTGATGCCGCACGGGCCTGGGGTTGCGCCCGTGCAAGGCCAATCGTTTAAGTTGATAGTTGGCTATCATCGCATCTATCGAGTAAGCAGCGGAAAGGGACTTGTTGCAATGCAATGCATTAGCCAACTGAGTGTTCGGGACAATCGAGGCAGCTTGGGTTTCCTTTAGCAAAGGCACACGCTCGTTCCATACATTATGGCCCCTTATACGATAGCATTCTCGGGGCAACAATCGAAACCAGAATTCCGGGTCTTCGGGACTGTGGCACGCCTATCGCTCCCTCGGACGATCCAGTACCTGCACAAGCAAGTAAACTGTTGGGGGGTCAGCACTTTTATAAGTACTGGTGAGATAAATCAACTGAACAGAAACAAGCATTCACTCAAACAGGCACTAAGTAATCATGTTATAAAACATTACATTACTAGTGATCTTTCTAGTTTTACCTAGGTTCGTTTCATGCAGTTCTAGCAGAGTCGATTTACTTGTTTAGAAACATGTTTGGAAACAGAGTTTCATATACTAAGCAGGCAAGCAAACCGATCATGTTCAGGGTGTGCGCAACGTGTCTCGTGCGACTCGAGGGTCAGATGCAAAGCTAGACACACAATGCACATTCTTAGGGGCAGTCATCTATCCAAGCCAACACAATGACTTAGCTATATGAATGGCGGTCCCCGAGTATTCAGGATCGGCAGCTGGGGGAACAGCATACCAATGACTCTTTATCTGATGCTAATGGCAGCTGTGACTCATGGTTGCTTTCCACTATCTCTGTAGCAGCCGTGACACATGAAGTTCAGCTCTGCACCAAAAGCCATTGTCCGACCGCGTGCGAATGCATGGAACACTATCAAAACTCTCAGTATGCAGACGAGACGAACCATCTATAAACACTCTTTGTTGCGGGGCAAGCCGACTTATCACTTGAACACATTCAGGCACAGTATGGTTCTCTCGAAGCATAGACGATAGTGAACATGTTCATGCACTCTAAGCCAGCGATCAGGATTCTCGTTTAGCAGACTTTATTTCAAGACAGCTAGGTGAGTTCTCTTATTAGCATGCAAGGCAGGTTCTATCATTCTCTTAAGAAAACATTGCAAGCGAAAACTCAGGTTATTATTAAGGCGTGCAAGAATCAGAGAACGAAGTTCTGCCCACTCACCTTGATATATAACGCCGGTGCGGAGCGGGGCGTTACAGTTTGCACAGGAATTTGATCGTTAAAGGAACTTTTCCAGCACGAAGTCTAAGGAACTTTGAATCTGTGCTCTGATACCACTATGTCACGACCCAATTCGGTAGAATCACTTGAGACGTCCCCCGAATCGTGACCGCCGTGCGGGCCTGGAGTTGCGCCCGCACAAGGCTTTAATGATTTGCATAACAAGCACATATTCAGAGTACGCAGATAAATTGAAACACAGATTTGAAACATAGAAAAGTTCTCTTTATTGATAATGAACATCTATTACAAACTCTTGAACGAGTCAGCTAATATGCCGAACGGCTTATAAAAGGGTTGACTCAAAATGAGATAACAGTCCTGTACATTACATCCCTTTATAAACTCTAAATGATAAAGACCTCCAGGCTGGAGGATCGCTTTGCCATGGAGCTGCATTTTTGTATGAAGAGTTGCAGCTTTTGGTTTCAAAAGGCTTCGAGGCGCGATGAAGATGCGTGTCACTACCACTTTTTCAGGCAAGGGCATTTGTGTAATTTTACTATTTTAAATAATTATTTATTTAATTAATCTGCTGAGTTATATAAACTATTCATATTGTTAGTGATTTTTGGTTTAGGTCAAGCCCTAGAACCCATTAGGTCAAACCCTGTTGACTAAACCCTAATTTGGAAACCAGTTCTAGTAAAACCCTAGAATTCAAATTTTAGGGTGAACCCTCAAACCCTAGACTGGCTAAACCTTAGTTAATTAGGTTCTACATGACCTAATCTAGGGGTTAAACCTAGGCTATACACTAGAAACCCTAACTGGGCCTTAATATATAAGAGGAACCCTCTCATTCTTCATGCAGAAGAAGAAACCCTAGCCTCCACAAGAGAAAAACATCTCCCCACCTCCAGATTTCGAAATCCTAACCCTAGGGTTTTTATCTTCCTCCTCCAAGCGAGGAAAGCAAGAAACGTGGGTCAGGAAGCCTTGAAGAAGAAGAACCTCAGTGAAGAAACCATCCCTGCAGGTAAAAACCCCATTTTTCTTCATTAAATTCCTGTTTTCTGTTGTTCATGCCCATTAGGAACCCACCCTTGCTGTTGGATCTCGATTTTGTAGATCCTACATGGAGACCTAAGAAATTTTAGGGTTTAGGTGTCCCAACGTTTGTTATTCCCAATTTTTCGTGAACCCTAATCTTGAAGTATGCATTCATATACGATTACACCCCTACCTGTAGGATTAGATCTTGATTTAGGGTTTTGTTTGGGGTTTCTCACTGCACAGTAAGATTTGGGGAAAACAGGGTGCAGTCGGGTGGAATTCTGTGCTATGTGTGGTTGCAGTGTGTCTTGTGCCCCGTGTCTCGGGGTGTCAGACACTGTGGGGAGTTGTTCTGTGTAGGGGAGAGTTCTGGGTTGTATTAGTGCATAGATGATGTATGAACCAATATGTGTGTAGTGTTTTGTATTCAATGAGAATTCTGTGCAGTATAGGTAATTGAAATTCAGTGTGTATCAGAAATTTTGCTCAGTTGATGGTCCCTGCAATGTAATCTCGTGAACCTCATGAAGCACCAGTTGCATGGGCTTAGGGAGGCTTCAGATGTGGCTTTAAGTTGCAGGTAAGGTTTTCATATTGGTTCACAGTTGTAGTCGACTGTAATTAGGATTTGGGGCTCGAGTATTGTTGGCTATTAGCAGTAGAAGTTGGTACTAGTTGGAGCATCAGTGAATAGTTGAGGAATACATGTGCATGTGGCAGTGTTTATGTATCAGTCAGTATTTTGGGTAATATGTGTGTGGAGTGTCTAGTTTGAGTGTCAGTGTGAACTTGGGTAGTGATGTATCAGTGTGTCCCTGTTTTGGTTGTGTCTTAGTGTAGTTGTTTATGTATCAGTGTAGAGTTTCAGAGCAGTGATGTATTGTGCCTGTACCATAGAACTGAATGTGTGGGAGTGACAGAATTCTGTGTTATGCTCTCAGATATTAACTGTGTGTTTATGGATCTGTGTATAGGTGAATGAATAAACCAATGTGTAGATGATACCTGTGTTTCTCAGTGATTTGTGTGTGTCAACCAATATGTGTGAACCCTTGTCTGAGTGTGTGAAGGAACTGGACTGACTTGTGTGTATCAATGTGCAAATTTATAACTTGAGTGTGTGCTAGATACCTCTGTATCTATGTGGAACAGTGAGATGGGGATTTAATTGGCAGTGAGCAGTGTGGCAGTGATTTACCTGTGTGTTGTACAGTTTAATGTGTGTATGAGATATCTGAGAATGTGTGTGTCTATGTATAAATTATCTGTGTAACTGTGTTGTATCTTCAGAAACAGTGCCAGTGTGTGTGCCTGTGAGGCATGTGTGTGTGTGTGTAGTGGCTATGTGTGCTGTGTGTGCAGAATTAGTGTAAGAAATAGGTGTGTATCAGTATCAGTAATACCTACAGCAGCATCACCTTCTTGTGTGAGGAAGCTGTGACAGTGAGAGTGTGTATGAGTGAAACTGGAGGTGTATCAGTAGAGGGAGGCAGTGTAGTGTGTCCCCCAGGTTATTTCAGATTCAGAGTAGGAAATATCTGCCTGTGTGAGTGTGATGCTGTGAATGTTGTGTGAGAGTAGTGTGTCAGGGAGTTGAGTATCATTAGAATCCAGAACCTAGTGTATCAGTATACATGTTAGAAATGTCTGTGTGCAAATTGTGTAACAGTGAAGTTATGGGCTAATTAATGACTAGTGTTAGTTAACTTATTAAGATATTAAGGGTGTAAGAATTTGTATATTGCATTAGTGATTAGTTAAGTTGGTGCTAGTATGACTTAAGAAAAGAATTAGTTAATACTAATTAAGGTGGAGTACTAGCTAGATAACTAATAATAACTACTTTAGTTAGATATTGTCTAATGTAGACTATTATGGTATAGATAAGACCTAGTTAACCTAGTTGGACCTAGCTAAGGCCTAGTTTAGCTAGTTTTGACCTAGAAACCTCGTATTTAAATTGTTAAACATGTTATTCTTTTAATTCATTAATTAACATTGAATTTCCATATTAGGTCATTTTGATCCCATTTTGGACATCGATCCTCACACCTTGCTCAGGACCACAGGCGAGTACATTCTCTGACAGTTTTCATTGTTGATTACTTCTATAATTGTAGTGTATTACATACTTGATTCCGACACTGTGGATACACGAGTTAGCACCCTAGATCCCCATCATGAGGAGTCGTGATTGGAATCCATCGTGCTAGCTGGGGGATGGGGAACTATTAGTAGATTATGTGATCATATCCAAATCCTTTACATGCATCATAGCTCACCCCACTTCTCACGTCGGGTGCGGCCTGACCATCATCATGCTTCATAGCTGTTATATATGATTAGCCTGACTATTATCATGCATCATAGCTAACCATATGGTTAGCCTGACCCTCAAGAATCATAGCTAATCATATATAACCAGCCTGATCTAGTCCCAAGCCGATCACAGAATAAACTAATATTTCACACACTTAGCTAGATGTTTTATCTTTATTCAGATTTACTTGTTCTAGCATTCACTATTTATTGTTCATTGCTAGATACTCTATTGTCTATTTCATTTTCTCCTGTATTTCACATGTTCAGCTTTTATTTCCATCTTGTATCTCTTACACTGTTTATAGATTTTGTCAATTTAATGAAACTGCTGTTAGTGCTTGTGCTTCGCTCCAATCCTGACTGGATAACATTTTTCAGAGGACCTGGAGGATCTTTGCCCCACTCATTACGGCCCAGGATTAGAGGGTGATTTCACTTCAGAAACCCCAGAGGAGTTGCCTAGCCTAAAGGAGAACGTACCTGGCTGTTCTTAGACTATTTTTCTGTATTATTGTTTTAGACTGAGATTGAGTTGTATTGATGTTTTGTGACTTTGTGAGGTCTTCTAGACCAGGATTTGAGTTGGACTCATTATGGTTGGTTTTTATTAAAACTCTTTTCTATTCTCATCGTGCCATTATGTTTATAGTTGTGATTGAGTATATTATAGATCTGTGATTCTTTATCATTGTCCTCCGTACGGAGTTGAGACTTTTGACAGGATATACTATGTTTGTGACCTAGACAGCGTTCTACCGCCGATGCTGCGGCGTAGGCTGGACGTACCCACGACTCATGCCCAATTTCCGGGTGCGGGTCGTGACACGTTTTTGGTGGTGGCCCATGCAGGTCTAGTCTGTAGTCTAGTCAGTAGTCTTAGATTCACATTAGAGCGATATTGTAGTAATAGGAATTAGGCCGAGGATATGCTCAATCACAATTAAGGAATTCTGATTCTTATGATACTACTCTTAATGATTAATTCCTTTAGAAATTTTTACTGTCCTTCCTTGATGATATCGTATCTATTGCCTTAATTAAATCTTTCGATCTGTCTTCAGGATGCCGCCAAGAAGATCCCAGAGACTTGGAGCAGCAGATTCAGAGAGGTCTGCCACCTCTCGCGCTGCCGGACAGACGTCAGCAGCACCTCCTACATCTCCAGTACATGTGGGAGTGTCTGCAGCATTCGGGGGTCCTCCACCACCTGTTCAGAGGGTCCCCACAGCTACGACGGCACCACCACCTCCACCACCACCAGTTCAGCAACCAGGAGGTGTGCCCGTCGATGGGGCATAGATGTTCGCTTTGATTCAGGGCATGGTTGATGCCCAGAGGACGTCGGCAGAGGCCCAGAGAGTGCAGGCTGAGGCACATCAGGCCCAGACAGAGATGATGAGGGTGAACATGGAGAATGCTCACCAAGTGGCTCTCCAGGCTGTGGAGAGAGTCACTCAGCAGCAGCAACATCCTGGTCAGCAACAACAGAGGCCGGGCACCATTGTGGATTTCAAGAGGATGATGCCTCGGGAATTCAAGGGGACAGAAGGGATACTCTACGCCGATGATTGGCTAGAGGACATCGAGAGGAACTTGCATTTGGCGCAGATTCCAGAGGCGCTCCAGATCGAGGCCGCTGGCAGCCAGATGTTCGATATTGCCTTGACATGGTTTCGCACGGAGCCGAGACTTTTGCGCAGGGGACTCACTTGGGAAGCTTTCAAGGAGCTCTTCAAAGAAAAGTTCTTCCCTGACGTCGCCCTGGGAGCTTTGGAGAGTCAGTTCCATGACTTAGCCCAGGGGAGCTCGTCCGTCGATGAGTATGCCACGGAGTTTTCCCGCCTGAGTCGCTTCGCGCCATCGATGATTAGAGATCCGGGGGACAGGGCCCGGAAATTCAGAAAGGGGCTGACAAGGGAGATCAAGTCTCGCATGTCGGGACGTCGCACAGCTACCTACGAGGGCATATTGATGGATGCCCAAGTAGCCGAGGACGACTTGGGTCTCAGGCCCAAGAGGGGACGCGATGGTTCCGGAGGAGCAAACAGTAGTACGGGACCGGGCAAGCGTCCACACTTTCAGCAGCAACAGCAGAGACCCTTTCAGCAGCAGCATCAGGCACCAGCCCGAGGGCAGGTCCAGCAGCAGCAACAGAGACAGAACCAGCCCGCCATCCAGTGTGCTTACTGCGGGAAGATGGGACATACTAGAGATATCTGCAGGAAGAGATTGGGCTCATGTCTATCCTGTGGATCGACGACACACCAGCTGAAGGATTGTCCTACCTTTCGTCCAGGTCAGGGTGGAGCAGCCGCCCAGAGAGGATCAGACAGGGTGCCTACCGCACCAGGAGGCCAACAACAGAGGGGACCACTCCCACCACAACAGCAGAAGTTCGCCCAGCATCAGCAGCAGAGAGGTGCACCCCAGGGGCGAGCATACGCCATGGCAGTCGAGGAGATCGAGCCAGCAGGAGACTTGATCACAGGTTCGGTTCTTCTCGATTGTATTCCCGCATTTACCTTATTTGACTCTGGCGCTTCCCATAGTTTTGTGTCTGTATCATATACACTTTGACATCATTTAGACACAGAACCATTAGCTAGGACTTGCAAGATCACGACTGGTGGAGGTATTATCCTAGTCCGTGATCACTGCAAGGACAGGAGAGTATCAGTAGGAGGCCGAGACTTGAGCGTGAATTTACTCGTCATGCCACTTCCGGGGTACGATATTGTGCTCGGAATGGACTGGTTGAGTAGGCATCATGCTACTATAGATTGTTATAGAGGCAGAGTATTATTTAGACCACCAGGAGAGCCGGAATTTGAGGTCGAGGAGCAGCGGAACAGAGCAGGAGCACATTTTGCGGAGCCAGGGCAGAAGAAGAGGAGTTGCCACATCCTCTGATAGCGGAGTTCCTGGATGTATTTCCAGAAGAGTTGCCAGGCTTGCCGCCAGACAGAGATGTTGAATTCTCTATAGACTTGGTTCCAGGAGCGGAGCCCATTTCACAACATGTCTATAGAGTCAACAACAGCGAGTTGGCAGAACTGAAAAAGCAAGTTGAGGAGCTGCAGGACAAAGGCTTCATCAAATCCAGTTCATCACCATGGGGAGCTCCGGTATTGTTCGTACCGAAGAAGGACGGCACGGTGCGCATGTGCATTGATTATAGAGCTTTGAACAATATCACTATCAAGAACAAGTACCCGCTGCCGAGGATAGATGATCTTTTCGACCAGTTGAGCGGGGCGAGGGTATTTTCAAAGATAGATTTGAGGTCAGGCTATCACCAGGTGAAGGTGAAGAAAGAAGACACGCCGAAGACAGCTTTTCGGACCAGATACGGCCAGTTTGAGTTCATGGTGATGCCATTTGGTTTAACCAATGCACCGGCAGTATTCATGAACCTGATGAATAAGGTGTTCCACCAGTACCTTGACAAGTTCGTGGTGGTGTTCATAGACGATATTCTTGTGTATTCCAAGACCCCAGAGGAGCACGAAGAGCACCTGAGATTGGTCTTAGAGACTCTCAGGAGGGAGAAGCTGTACGGGAAACTCTCTAAGTGTGAATTCTTCCTTGACAAGGTTGAATTTCTTGGGCATGTGGTATCGGGTGACGGAATCTCGGTAAACCCAAAGAAGATCGAGGCAGTGGAGTCGTGGGCTACCCCCAGTTCGGTAGCTGAGATCAGGAGTTTTCTCGGGCTAGCAGGATACTACAGGAGGTTTGTACAAGACTTCTCCAAGATTGCAGCGCCGATGACCAGATTGACTAGGAAGGATGTGGATTTTGTCTGGACGGAGGAGTGCCAGGCTGCATTTGATGAACTAAAGAAGAGGTTGACAACAGCTCCAATTTTGACGTTGCCAGCAGGGACAGGTGGTTTTACCATCTACAGTGATGCTTCAGGGAAGGGTCTGGGATGTGTTCTTCAGCAGCACGGGAAGGTAATTGCCTATGCTTCCAGGCAGTTACGCCCTCATGAAAAGAACTACCCCACCCACGATTTAGAATTGGCAGCAGTTATCTTCGCTCTAAAGCTGTGGAAACATTACCTGTACGGAGAGCATGTGGAGATCTTCACAGACCACAAAAGCTTGAAGTACGTATTCACACAGAAGGAGCTGAACATGAGGCAGAGAAGGTGGTTGGAGTTGATGAAGGACTTCGACATCTCATTGCAGTACCATCCAGGGAAGGCCAACGTAGTCGCCGATGCCTTGAGCAGGTATCCGATGGCTATGTACTTGACGACAGATAGGCATTTATTGGCTGATTTGGATAGCTTGGAGATTGAAGTGTTAGTTCCCGGTGCTGAGATTCAAATGTGGGGATTGCAGATACAGTCCGAGCTGATGGACAGGATCAGAGCTGCGCAGTACGATGATGAGACTCTGAGGAGTATCAGGGCACAGGTTCAGATGGGATTGTCGGACGACTTTACTATCGCAAATGATGGTTCCTTACGGCACGGCACGAGGATGTGTGTGCCGAGCGGGGAGCTGCGCGAGGAGGTTTTGCAGGAGGCACACCGCTCTCAGTACTCAATGCATCCCGGTGCCAACAAGATGTATCGGGACTTGAGAGAGCACGTATGGTGGTATGGAATAAAGCGCGAGGTAGCACGTTTCGTATCTCGGTGTCTAGTGTGCCAGCAGGTAAAGGCAGATCGGCAGAGGCCAGGAGGTTTGCTTCAACCTTTACCGATTCCAGAATGGAAATGGGAGCACGTGATCATGGATTTTGTTTCAGGGCTTCCACGTTCTCCAGGAGGGAAGGACGCGATTTGGGTCATCGTGGACAGGTTGACCAAATCAGCCCATTTCTTACCTTTCAGGGTGGGCACATCGACAGAGAAGCTAGCAGAGATGTACGTGCGACAGATTGTTAGACTTCATGGAGTTCCTGTAAGCATCGTCTCAGATCGGGATAGCCGTTTCACTTCCCACTTCTGGAGGAGTCTGCAGGCTAGCTTGGGCACTCAGCTCAAGTTCAGTACTGCATACCACCCCCAGACAGACGGGCAGTCTGAACGGACTATTCAGACTCTCGAGGATATGCTACGCACTTGTGTTTTAGATCTCGGAGGTTCTTGGGAGAATCATCTGCACCTGGTAGAGTTTGCTTACAACAACAGCTACCAGGCCAGCATCGAGATGTCACCATTTGAGGCTCTTTATGGACGGAGGTGTCGTACACCGCTATCGTGGGACGACGTTGGAGAGAGAGCCTTGCTAGGACCAGAAATGGTCGTGGATGCAGCAGAAAAGGTGAAACTCATCAGAGACAGACTGCGAGTGGCGCAGGACAGACAGCGGCATTGGGCCGACAGCCACCGTAGACCCCTTGAGTTTCAAGTATAGATTGTTATTTTTCTGGTTTGTGTTGTTTGTTTAGACTGCGTGTTGAGACTGTTTTGTTTTAGGTTGGCGATCTAGTATTCCTACGGATTTCTCCGACGCGTGGAACGATTCGTTTTGGCAGAAGCGGGAAGCTTAGCCCACGCTACATCGGACCCTTCGATATTCTTGCAAGGGTAGGTGCAGTGGCGTATAGACTAGACTTGCCGCCTGCATTGGAGGGAGTGCATAATGTATTCCACGTGTCGCAGCTGAGACGGTACGTGGCAGACCCTAGTCATGTACTTGACCACTCGGAGATTGAGGTTGGTCCGACGCTCAGCTACCCAGAGCAGCCCGTAGAGATCTTGGACCGCAGAGAGAAGGTGTTGCGGAACCAAACTATTTCTTTGGTTCGGGTTGCATGGAGACATCACTCTCCAGGGGAGTCGACCTGGGAGAGAGAGGATGAAATGCGCGAGCTATACCCGTATCTCTTCAAGACTTGAGGTATTTCTTTTCTGAGTTATTCTTGTCCTGTTCAGTCCAATTTTGAGGACGAAATTTCTTTTAGGAGGGTAGACTTGTCACTACCACTTTTCCAGGCAAGGGCATTTGTGTAATTTTACCATTTTAAATAATTATTTATTTAATTAATCTGCTGAGTTATATAAACTATTCATATTGTTAGTGATTTTTGGTTTAGGTCAAGCCCTAAAACCCATTAGGTCAAACCCTGTTGACTAAACCCTAATTTGGAAACCAGTTCTAGTGAAACCCTAGAATTCAAATTTTAGGGTGAACCCTCAAACCCTAGACTGGCTAAACCTTAGTTAATTAGGTTCTACATGACCTAATCTAGGGGTTAAACCTAGGCTATACACTAGAAACCCTAACTGGGCCTTAATATATAAGAGGAACCCTCTCATTCTTCATGCAGAAGAAGAAACCCTAGCCTCCACAAGAGAAAAACATCTCCCCACCTCCAGATTTCGAAATCCTAACCCTAGGGTTTTTATCTTCCTCCTCCAAGCGAGGAAAGCAAGAAACGTGGGTCAGGAAGCCTTGAAGAAGAAGAACCTCAGTGAAGAAACCATCCCTGCAGGTAAAAACCCCATTTTTCTTCATTAAATTCCTGTTTTCTGTTGTTCATGCCCATTAGGAACCCACCCTTGCTGTTGGATCTCGATTTTGTAGATCCTACATGGAGACCTAAGAAATTTTAGGGTTTAGGTGTCCCAACGTTTGTTATTCCCAATTTTTCGTGAACCCTAATCTTGAAGTATGCATTCATATACGATTACACCCCTACCTGTAGGATTAGATCTTGATTTAGGGTTTTGTTTGGGGTTTCTCACTGCACAGTAAGATTTGGGGAAAACAGGGTGCAGTCGGGTGGAATTCTGTGCTATGTGTGGTTGCAGTGTGTCTTGTGCCCCGTGTCTCGGGGTGTCAGACACTGTGGGGAGTTGTTCTGTGTAGGGGAGAGTTCTGGGTTGTATTAGTGCATAGATGATGTATGAACCAATATGTGTGTAGTGTTTTGTATTCAATGAGAATTCTGTGCAGTATAGGTAATTGAAATTCAGTGTGTATCAGAAATTTTGCTCAGTTGATGGTCCCTGCAATGTAATCTCGTGAACCTCATGAAGCACCAGTTGCATGGGCTTAGGGAGGCTTCAGATGTGGCTTTAAGTTGCAGGTAAGGTTTTTATATTGGTTCACAGTTGTAGTCGACTGTAATTAGGATTTGGGGCTCGAGTATTGTTGGCTATTAGCAGTAGAAGTTGGTACTAGTTGGAGCATCAGTGAATGGTTGAGGAATACATGTACATGTGGCAGTGTTTATGTATCAGTCAGTATTTTGGGTAATATGTGTGTGGAGTGTCTAGTTTGAGTGTCAGTGTGAACTTGGGTAGTGATGTATCAGTGTGTCCCTGTTTTGGTTGTGTCTTAGTGTAGTTGTTTATGTATCAGTGTAGAGTTTCAGAGCAGTGCTGTATTGTGCCTGTACCATAGAACTAAATGTGTGGGAGTGACAGAATTCTGTGTTATGCTCTCAGATATTAACTGTGTGTTTATGGATCTGTGTATAGGTGAATGAATGAACCAATGTGTAGATGATACCTGTGTTTCTCAGTAATTTGTGTGTGTCAACCAATATGTGTGAACCCTTGTCTGAGTGTGTGAAGGAACTGGACTGACTTGTGTGTATCAATGTGCAAATTTATAACTTGAGTGTGTGCTAGATACCTCTGTATCTATGTGGAACAGTGAGATGGGGATTTAATTGGCAGTGAGCAGTGTGGCACTGATTTACCTCTGTGTTGTATAGTTTAATGTGTGTATGAGATATCTGAGAATGTGTGTGTCTATGTATAAATTATCTGTGTAACTGTGTTGTATCTTCAGAAACAGTGCCAGTGTGTGTGCCTGTGAGGCATGTGTGTGTGTGTAGTGGCTATGTGTGCTGTGTGTGCAGAATTAGTGTAAGAAATAGGTGTGTATCAGTATCAGTAATACCTACAGCAGCATCACCTGCTTGTGTGAGGAAGCTGTGACAGTGAGAGTGTGTATGAGTGAAACTGGAGGTGTATCAGTAGAGGGAGGCAGTGTAGTGTGTCCCCCAGGTTATTTCAGATTCAGAGTAGGAAATATCTGCCTGTGTGAATGTGATGCTGTGAATGTTGTGTGAGAGTAGTGTGTCAGGGAGTTGAGTATCATTAGAATCCAGAACCTAGTGTATCAGTATACATGTTAGAAATGTCTGTGTGCAAATTGTGTAACAGTGAAGTTATGGGCTAATTAATGACTAGTGTTAGTTAACTTATTAAGATATTAAGGGTGTAAGAATTTGTATATTGCATTAGTGATTAGTTAAGTTGGTGCTAGTATGACTTAAGAAAAGAATTAGTTAATACTAATTAAGGTGGAGTACTAGCTAGATAACTAATAATAACTACTTTAGTTAGATATTGTCTAATGTAGACTATTATGGTATAGGTAAGACCTAGTTAACCTAGTTGGACCTAGCTAAGGCCTAGTTTAGCTAGTTTTGACCTAGAAACCTCGTATTTAAATTGTTAAACATGTTATTCTTTTAATTCATTAATTAACATTGAATTTCCATATTAGGTCATTTTGATCCCATTTTGGACATCGATCCTCACACCTTGCTCAGGACCACAGGCGAGTACATTCTCTGACAGTTTTCATTGTTGATTACTTCTATAATTGTAGTGTATTACATACTTGATTCCGACACTGTGGATACACGAGTTAGCACCCTAGATCCCCATCATGAGGAGTCATGATTGGAATCCATCGTGCTAGCTGGGGGATGGGAAACTATTAGTAGATTATGTGATCATATCCAAATCCTTTACATGCATCATAGCTCACCCCACTTCTCACGTCGGGTGCGGCCTGACCATCATCATGCTTCATAGCTGTTATATATGATTAGCCTGACTATTATCATGCATCATAGCTAACCATATGGTTAGCCTGACCCTCAAGAATCATAGCTAATCATATATAACCAGCCTGATCTAGTCCCAAGCCGATCACAGAATAAACTAATATTTCACACACTTAGCTAGATGTTTTATCTTTATTCAGATTTACTTATTCTAGCATTCACTATTTATTGTTCATTGCTAGATACTCTATTGTCTATTTCATTTTCTCCTGTACTTCACATGTTCAGCTTTTATTTCCATCTTGTATCTCTTACACTGTTTATAGATTTTGTCAATTTAATGAAACTGCTGTTAGTGCTTGTGCTTCGCTCCAATCCTGACTGGATAACATTTTTCAGAGGACCTGGAGGATCTTTGCCCCACTCATTACGGCCCAGGATTAGAGGGTGATTTCACTTCAGAAACCCCAGAGGAGTTGCCTAGCCTAGAGGAGAACGTACCTGGCTGTTCTTAGACTATTTTTCTGTATTATTGTTTTAGACTGAGATTGAGTTGTATTGATGTTTTGTGACTTTGTGAGGTCTTCTAGACCAGGATTTGAGTTGGACTCATTGTGGTTGGTTTTTATTAAAACTCTTTTCTATTCTCATCGTGCCATTATGTTTATAGTTGTGATTGAGTATATTATAGATCTGTGATTCTTTATCATTGTCCTCCATACGAAGTTGAGACTTTTGACAGGATATACTATGTTTGTGACCTAGACAGTGTTCTACCGCCGATGCTGCGGCGTAGGCTGGACGTACCCACGACTCATGCCCAATTTCCGGGTGCGGGTCGTGACAATGCGCCAACAGCTTGGACTGGATCGGGTAGACGACTTCGGCTCCTCGCTCGGTTCGCCTTGGTGCGGAGAACCTGTTTCAACGAGGGTCAGCATATCGAAACATGCTGGTGAAGGCGAGCTAGCCTGACTATACCAATCAACACGTTGTTTAGTGAAGCATGCATATTTTTGTGGGTTTCTATCTTACCTTAGTTCATTTACAAGTAAGCAGCATATAAAAATTTACTGAAATGAACGTGCCACTGTTCGGTAGATTTTACCTGACCGTCTGAATTACCTGCACAATACTTACTATGTCTTCCCTGAAACGAAGACACAAGTTAGTATGCAACAGGTTTAAATATACATAGGATCACTGGCTTGATGCCACGAAGGGACGGGTTATAGTCTCAAGACACAAATGATATACACCGCAGGTGGCGAGCCCCACTGCATAATACTTTGCCCCATAACATACGACTATACATACGTTCCGTCCGGATCGGATCGGTCCCGGCGCCCCGGTGACCGTCCGCGGAACTCATAACATACCTTGTGCACAAGTCGTCCGTGATCGAGAATACTCATAGAATTTGTTCCATAGCATACAGTTTTGCATAGTCATCCTGACAGTTTATTTCATAACAAGCATATATTTCCATACTTAGCACGATTCATAGAACAGTTATAGACGAACTAGCATACAGGATGATAACCGTTCATAAGTTTGTTGACAAGCATAATAACCAAGTTATTCTCTTTTATCTTGGTTTCTTTTATTATTACTTGGTATCGTTTGATCGGGCGAAGGAGTGAGGCTTGGAAGCAAGGCTAGCTAATCGGGTTGGTAGCCACTCACTTAGATTTTGGAAAGAAGAAGGAAAAAGGCGCTTCACGACTCCGCTCGCAAGCCGCCTACTGCTCGTTCACCTGCACACGAACAGCTCGATTAATACTTCTTCCTCTCTTTCCAATCTCGGAATAGAAGTGCAAGTCAATGAACGAAAACAATGAAAACCATCGAAACCGTTCAAGGAAAACAAGCAAATCCCAAAACCAACTCAAAGCACGAAAGCAACAAGCGACATCGAAAACTGAGGCAATAAAAGATAGCAGCGGAGAGGTCCCTCCTGACTCTGCCGCTAAGCCGATCCTTGGGGCGCAGTCCACTGAATATGGGAATCGATTCCGAAGAAACAAATCCATAACGAGGACGAGTTCTTAATTCAATCTATCCCGATCGAACGATACCGTCTTGTGTTTTTTAGCCGCGCTCTCCGCACCGGAAGAACGGGGTGCTACACCGGGTGTTGGACACAGGGGTTTGAATGTACTGTGGTGTGGGGGGTTGTGTCCAGATGGTGTCGGTAGGACACCCGGGGTCGGACCCGAGGCCAACACGACTGACACGGTAATGCTGGACACACGGACACGAGCACACATGTCATGACCCGCACCCGGTTTAGGGGCACGAGAGCGTGGGTACGTCCAGCCTACGCCGCAGCATCGGCGGTAGAACGCTGTCTAGGTCAAGTACTATCTAACAATCTCACGCTAGTATCCAACTCCATAAGGAGATTCGGATAATACTATAAAAATATTCACAACATACTCAATCACAACTACAGCACGATAGGAATTTGAAGAAATAAAAGAATACAACACTAGTCTAAGGACAACATAATCATACCTGCAATCATTAACTTCCAATCCCCAAGTGTGTCGGAACCAGTCTACTAAGGTCACAGTCTGGAAAAATATTTTCCAGTCAGGAAGGAGCAAAGTACATCTCTAATTAGCAGTTCTATATAAATGACATAAACTATGTAGCAGTTCTAGATGGAAACATACCAGATGCATGTATAGGTACGAGAATGTACAAGAAAAGAA
Source organism: Iris macrosiphon (assembly GCA_036927795.1). NCBI lineage: Eukaryota > Viridiplantae > Streptophyta > Magnoliopsida > Asparagales > Iridaceae > Iris > Iris macrosiphon. Next base: position 2,324,004 of record JAYESA010000001.1, on the reverse strand, counting down.
ATATACTGGAAATACTGTAAGTAAATGCAGGAAGAAAAACAATATGTCAATGAGCAAGAAACCTATGGCTAAGTGTGTGAGTACTAGCTTTAACATGTGATCGGCTTGGGACTAGTAAACTCATTACATGGGTTAGTAGGGCTAACCGATGTAACAGTGAGGAGGCATGTAAACTCATTACATGGGTTAGTAGGGCTAACCGATGTAACAGTGAGGAGACATGTAAATGGTCAGGCCGCACCCGACGTGAGATGTGGGGTGAGCTATGGTGCATATAAAGTTGGGTATGATCACATATCTACACTAAAGTACTCCCCAAACCCCCCGACTGGTATAGTAGATCCAATCATGGTACGCTATGGCACGGGATTCCCTAGGAAGGTAGCAAATCTCCCCGGGAATCAGTGTCTGTACATGCACAAGATAACAAGGAAAGCAAGTCTTGTACAAGCTACACCATGAATAAGGAATAACATCTCATGACGAGATCCGTGTATACCAATCCGTGTAACCAATGTGTCAAGAACATAGATATTTACACTAGATACAGTGAACATAGGAGATATCATAAATTAGAAACTAATCAGAGAATGTACTTGCCTTGGGTCCTTAGCTGGTAAAACCAATGTCCTGTCCCAGAGTATCGTCTGGAGGAACCAACAGTCCTAAAAATATATCAAATACAACATTTGCATCAGGTGCTACACTAACACATCACAAATACATGAACTCAGGGGCTCTGCCAGGTATGGCACTAGTCAACTAGGGTCATCTAGTAGGGATACGTATATAATACACATCTACACTCAAAGTATATACCAATAAAACGTATATAAAATATATATATATAAGTGTCTCTTAGTATTTGTACAAAATACATATTTGTGTATATACACTAATAGATGTTTATAAATATATATTTTTATACCAAAATACATATTTGTATATATATATATATTAATCAAATATTTCTTATATATGTATATTAGCAAATCAAAGAATGTACATAATGCCACACTTCTCAAGGTGATCCCAAATGAAGTAGTAGTTAGTTCCAATGGGTCCGGAGCAGTCCAAATAGCTAGAAACTATATAAAGAAGTCCATGATCGGAGTTCGTCACGAAAACCGAGATAAGGATACCGAGCTAATAGGGGAAAGGGTCGTTTGTTTGTAAATAAGGTAACACCTTAGTTTAAAGAAAACCATTTCGAAATTATTTTGAACAATAATTACAAGTAAAAGTTTATTTGTAAAAATCTAGAATTTATGTAAAAGCCAATATATTTTTATGTCTAAAAAAACTAGTCCAAATAACCAATTTTGATCTTATTTTTTTTTATTATTGAAACTATATTTTTAAATAATAATATAACCCAAAAATTATTATAGTTTTTCACAAAATCAAATCCTTATATTTATTACATAAAAATAAACTAGTTACATAAACTAGCTATTCATATTTAATTACTAAACTAATTACAGGAATTTACTAAACTAATTACATATAACTAATTGATTAATTAACTACTGATTAAGAAATAATTAATTAAACTAAACTATATAAATTAACTAATGATTAAGAATTTATTTACTGATTAAAATGATTAACTGATTAACAATAATTTACTGATTAGTAAATTATTTAACTAATCTAATTATTAATTACTAATCTAATATATATATAATTAATAACTAATTAATTTACTAATTATAACCTAACTATAACTAACCTAATTAAATTACTCTATCACCAACAGACTCTGAACCGAGAAAGGGGAAGAGGGAAAGAAAGAAGGAGCTCACAGGGGGTAACGCTGGTAGCTGTACAGTCCAGAGAGTTCCTTGACATCATACTGCACTTCTCTATCTCTTCTTCATGAATTCTCCACCCTTAGAAATAAGAGGAAACCTCATCTCCACAATCACAGCATCCACCTCTGGTATAGATAATAGAATAGTCGTGATCTTCATGGTTGCCATTCTGAAAACAAGGAACGCATATTGCACAAGTTGGGTCATGCTCACATGTCCTGCACCGGTAAGCCAAATCATTCCGTCCCCAAACAACTCCACAAACAGCACGCTTGTCAGCAGATTCTTGTGCCATATTCTTCAAAAACTCCTGTGGGTCTCCCTGAAACATCATCCACTGTATCCGCAATAAGCTTTCGGCATACAACTCTTTTGCTTTACCACTCCCTGAGTTTCCTCCAGATTCTTTCATGGACAACTTTCGAATTTTCGAAAGTTCCTGTTCTGTAGGCAAGATAGAAGATACTAGCTTGGTTATCAATAGTTTGTTTTCCCTCATAAACACCACCAAACACCATGGAGATTGATCTAGTTGGCCAAGGGGAAATCCATGCTGAACAAGTCTCTGCACGACGCGCTCGTATGGAGAGGAATCTGGCGGAGAATCGATCTCCATCCCGGCCATGATCCTGAACCAAGCAGCTCCCCACCCCAGGATTGTAGAGACAAGGAGAAGAGAAAGAGATCTAATAATAAACCCTAATTTCTATTGGAGCTCCTATTGGAAACCCAATTTTTTTTTTTCCTTTCTTATATTCCTCTTTGTCCTCTCTTCTCCTCCGTTTCTTTTTCCTAGGGTTTTCTTGGAATGGTGATGAGGGACTTAAATAGGAAGAGAGAGTTGTGGGCTAAAGGGTGAGGATTGGCCCAATAATGAATGGCCAGGATTAAATATAAAAGGGGTTTCTCATGTGGAAAAAATGAGGGTGTGCTGGCTAGTTAATAGGAAATGGAAATTTGTAAAATTTAAAAAGAAAAGATTATAATTTCAGAAAACATTTTAGGAAAGCTATGTAATTTATTTATTTACTACTCCATTAATTATAAAATTATTTTGAAGAAACAACTAGTCCTTTAATTAATTTTATCAAGTAACAAATTTTATGATTTCAAGCCAATAAACATTTGAAACTAGAGAAATATATGTACATTATTATTTATTTATTTATTTATAAGAAATCGACATTTAGAAAAATGATTTTTTTTTTTTTTTTTTTTTATAAAAGATTTTCAAATCACCTTCTAAAAATCAAATATTGTTCAAAATCAAATAAAAATTTCAAGGAGAAATTATTTTATAAACTTGGTATTTAAAATAAATTAAAAATCTAATTTTTCGGAAATTTGGAAATCGGAGGTTACAAGTCTGCCCACCTTAGAAAAATTTCGTCCTCGAAATTTAGGATCCTCAATAATTGCCTTTATTCATCATATTATTTCTATCAAAATTTAAATCTTAAACCAATAATCATGAAGTAATTTCATAATGTTATTTCACAACCTTTCAAAAATTATACAACATCATATTCCTGAAAAATCTTCACGTTTTTTTTTTTTTTTTAAAATCAAATCCCCTTTTTGTCATAATCTCCTCCAAAAATTTTAAGTTCGTATCTAAATACTCCAGGATTTTAATATCCAATCCTTCAATTGAAATCCCATCAATGCATATTTATCAAAAAATTTAAAAATCTGTATCCCAAAATTTAAATTTTAAACACTAATCCATCAATCATCTTACTCCTCTAACTCAAATTCAATTGATGCTTATTCAGATATAAATACTCCTCCCGAGAACTGAATTCGACACTATTCCATTAACGATTTTATTTTCCAATTTTCTTTTTCCTCAAATACTCAATGATGCGATACTTTCAGAATCTTCAATGCAACATTCATAATATAAAATTTCAAATCTCTTTCTTGCAATCAAATAGATAAAATGATAATCTCTCAAATTTTCTCAAATTTTAATAATCAATTTAATCATATCAAGACATTCCTAAAATTAATAAATCCTCAATTTTTGCCCTGTGAATTTCTTAACTCTCTATTTAAGTTAATGTTTATCCTCGAATTTCAATCATACCTCGATTTTCGCAAAATCAATGATCCATCAACTCTGTTATAACAATCCCCTAAATTCTTTATTTAAATTAATGCTCATCCATAATTTAATCCTCTTGTCTCTTTTGTCGGTCATAACCTTGTCATAGATCTTGCTATGGTCAAAATCCTAATGATCATGGTTTAAGAAAATCCTACCTACAGCCATGTAATTTAAAATATAGGTCATGTATCTTTTGTCATGGTATTTCAGTCTCTGTTAAGGTGTACTACTAGTTATATTTTAACAAGAAAATCATGAATACGAACTACAGTATTAGGAAAACAATCAATCGAAAGGTGGAAGAAGGAATCGTTAGAAGGGAAAGAAAGAACCTGCTAACATATTACTTGCGGTATCTGCTGTCTCTAACAAACACTTGACTCCAGCACATTCACTAACTAATTCCTATTCCTGTACACTGGTACCCATCTCAACAAATCATTAATCCACAAGATCCATGAATGTATCTGTATTGAACACACCTGTCTATTAATGCCAAAATCTATAGCCATGATTCAATAATGCATCCACGTTGATACCTCTATCTCTTTGGTACCATACCCGCTGTCAGTTCCCGTTCCTACTACAATTGTCCCTACTAGTCGTCCTTATCACTCAAATATACGTCAAGTGCAACACCATACCAAATACTGCTCTTTCCAATACAACTTTAGATGGACACCCAAGTCAGTCTGCGGTGCCATCTCAATCATGCTCAATTCACCAGATCCTTACTCATATATATTATCTACTCATAATATTCATATCTCTCATCTACCATAAAATAAATCCTCAAATAATCGTCAAGGTTTAACTTCTCGAACAACTTTAAAATAAATGCATATACCTCCTCAAATCAGATACTCCACATCGAAATAAAATTTAATCACTTCTAAAATCTTTGTAGCCTTAACTATGTTTATTGAATCAAATTTAAATCCTCAATATTTTAACAACATAAAATCTCAACTCCTTAAAAAATTTCTGAAAATCTTATTTCATTTCCATTCTTGAAACGATAAAATTAAATCCACAAGTACACATTTATAAATGTTCACGGTCTCTAATGCTCAAGGTGCACACTAATACACCAATCTAATTATCATCACTTGAAGTGCTTATTGTTTTGAGTGTCATTCTCGACTAACCCTCGAAATAGATCCATTAGCACTCTTGGTATTATATCACTAGTTTCATTAATGCATCATCTCGTCAAGCTCGTTAGAACTCATGATTAGCTGTACCTTTTATAACACTCATTTTTCTTATTCTCTTGGGCAAGTATATGGTTCCTCATCTCGATGGTTGTATATGTATTTCCTTTAATCCTTTAGAGCCTATTAAACTAATCCGTGATACGCTTCACCATCTTCATTACCTATTCCGATATTTCTCTACTCATGACACCTCATTAACTTTATGCGTATATATTTCCTTACCCTTAACACTTCCGGTATCAATCATCAAATTGAACATCATGCTCCATTAATTCTTAACACAATTCCTGGATACTTAATTGTTCACGTAGATCATCCAATTGCGAAATCATGATTATCCAGGACGGGTATGTTGGCTCTGATACTAACTCTTGAAATATCACTGATACTCTATACTCTCCTTCTACTTATAGTAATATAATGACACTTATCCTAGAACCATTGTTACAAGGTATTATGCTATGGTTAACTCTAGATTAAAGTCTACTGCTCACATGCCCAACTAAGTAACACTTACAACTCACTAGCAACACAGTCAATACTAATACAAGACACAAACAAAATTACAAGCCACTAATTATCATACTTAACAAGAAATCCTCAAGAAATAGGAGCTCAAGACTGAATTGAGGCCAGAAGGTATCTTTACTGCTAGTAAAGAAAGAAGCGGTGGAACAAAGTCCTGGAATAACAGAAATAAATAAGTCTTGAGATGATATTTTAAGAACCAATTTAAGATACAACCTGATAATCATACACGTCTGTCAGAAATCATGACACACAGAATCCTCGCCATGCCAGTAAGCATAGATGCGATAACGACAGGTTCCGTAACTAAGGTATGCAACCCTATAATCATGTTATCTAGAATCCTCGCCACGCCAACCGGTATGGCTGCGAAAGACTCTAAGCTTCATAACTATAGTATGTACATCCAAGTCAGGTTCCTACGTTCTCGTCACCACAGCTAATATGGCTGCGATAAATTCTAGGTTCCATAACCAAAGTAGACGTTTTACCTTCCTCACTGTCCTCATCAATATATGTCATCAGATGATACCATAAATTCTAGTCCGTAAAAATTCATCTCAATTTGAAATCAACTCAACAACGATACCAAGAATTAAAGTTAACAACTGGTCAACAAGAATCAAACTCAATAATGATGCCAAGATTTTAATTTAATAACTGCTCAACAAGAATCAAGTTCAGTAACAACAAGCGAGAGCGAACGAAAATAAGGAAAAAGATTTAAATCGGAATAAGATTCTCAAGGGGTCGTCCCAGGAATCTCTCAAAAATTTGTGATTGAGTATCCTCTCTCATCCTAGTATCCTATGTCCTATATCCTATAGCAGGTACGCAGTAGTACAACTATGACGTCGCACTACCACGACATCGCACAACTTGCGAAGTCTGACCTGCATGGGCCACCACTAAAAACGTGTCACGACCCGCACCCGGTTTAGGGGCACGAGAGCGTGGGTACGTCCAGCCTACGCCGCAGCATCGGCGGTAGAACGCTGTCTAGGTCAAGTACTATCTAACAATCTCACGCTAGTATCCAACTCCATAAGGAGATTCGGATAATACTATAAAAATATTCACAACATACTCAATCACAACTACAGCACGATAGGAATTTGAAGAAATAAAAGAATACAACACTAGTCTAAGGACAACATAATCATACCTGCAATCATTAACTTCCAATCCCCAAGTGTGTCGGAACCAGTCTACTAAGGTCACAGTCTGGAAAAATATTTTCCAGTCAGGAAGGAGCAAAGTACATCTCTAATTAGCAGTTCTATATAAATGACATAAACTATGTAGCAGTTCTAGATGGAAACATACCAGATGCATGTATAGGTACGAGAATGTACAAGAAAAGAAATATACTGGAAATACTGTAAGTAAATGCAGGAAGAAAAACAATATGTCAATGAGCAAGAAACCTATGGCTAAGTGTGTGAGTACTAGCTTTAACATGTGATCGGCTTGGGACTAGTAAACTCATTACATGGGTTAGTAGGGCTAACCGATGTAACAGTGAGGAGGCATGTAAACTCATTACATGGGTTAGTAGGGCTAACCGATGTAACAGTGAGGAGACATGTAAATGGTCAGGCCGCACCCGACGTGAGATGTGGGGTGAGCTATGGTGCATATAAAGTTGGGTATGATCACATATCTACACTAAAGTACTCCCCAAACCCCCCGACTGGTATAGTAGATCCAATCATGGTACGCTATGGCACGGGATTCCCTAGGAAGGTAGCAAATCTCCCCGGGAATCAGTGTCTGTACATGCACAAGATAACAAGGAAAGCAAGTCTTGTACAAGCTACACCATGAATAAGGAATAACATCTCATGACGAGATCCGTGTATACCAATCCGTGTAACCAATGTGTCAAGAACATAGATATTTACACTAGATACAGTGAACATAGGAGATATCATAAATTAGAAACTAATCAGAGAATGTACTTGCCTTGGGTCCTTAGCTGGTAAAACCAATGTCCTGTCCCAGAGTATCGTCTGGAGGAACCAACAGTCCTAAAAATATATCAAATACAACATTTGCATCAGGTGCTACACTAACACATCACAAATACATGAACTCAGGGGCTCTGCCAGGTATGGCACTAGTCAACTAGGGTCATCTAGTAGGGATACGTATATAATACACATCTACACTCAAAGTATATACCAATAAAACGTATATAAAATATATATATATAAGTGTCTCTTAGTATTTGTACAAAATACATATTTGTGTATATACACTAATAGATGTTTATAAATATATATTTTTATACCAAAATACATATTTGTATATATATATATATTAATCAAATATTTCTTATATATGTATATTAGCAAATCAAAGAATGTACATAATGCCACACTTCTCAAGGTGATCCCAAATGAAGTAGTAGTTAGTTCCAATGGGTCCGGAGCAGTCCAAATAGCTAGAAACTATATAAAGAAGTCCATGATCGGAGTTCGTCACGAAAACCGAGATAAGGATACCGAGCTAATAGGGGAAAGGGTCGTTTGTTTGTAAATAAGGTAACACCTTAGTTTAATGAAAACTATTTCGAAATTATTTTGAACAATAATTACAAGTAAAAGTTTATTTGTAAAAATCTAGAATTTATGTAAAAGCCAATATATTTTTATGTCTAAAAAAACTAGTCCAAATAACCAATTTTGATCTTATTTTTTTTTATTATTGAAACTATATTTTTAAATAATAATATAACCCAAAAATTATTATAGTTTTTCACAAAATCAAATCCTTATATTTATTACATAAAAATAAACTAGTTACATAAACTAGCTATTCATATTTAATTACTAAACTAATTACAGGAATTTACTAAACTAATTACATATAACTAATTGATTAATTAACTACTGATTAAGAAATAATTAATTAAACTAAACTATATAAATTAACTAATGATTAAGAATTTATTTACTGATTAAAATGATTAACTGATTAACAATAATTTACTGATTAGTAAATTATTTAACTAATCTAATTATTAATTACTAATCTAATATATATATAATTAATAACTAATTAATTTACTAATTATAACCTAACTATAACTAACCTAATTAAATTACTCTATCACCAACAGACTCTGAACCGAGAAAGGGGAAGAGGGAAAGAAAGAAGGAGCTCACAGGGGGTAACGCTGGTAGCTGTACAGTCCAGAGAGTTCCTTGACATCATACTGCACTTCTCTATCTCTTCTTCATGAATTCTCCACCCTTAGAAATAAGAGGAAACCTCATCTCCACAATCACAGCATCCACCTCTGGTATAGATAATAGAATAGTCGTGATCTTCATGGTTGCCATTCTGAAAACAAGGAACGCATATTGCACAAGTTGGGTCATGCTCACATGTCCTGCACCGGTAAGCCAAATCATTCCGTCCCCAAACAACTCCACAAACAGCACGCTTGTCAGCAGATTCTTGTGCCATATTCTTCAAAAACTCCTGTGGGTCTCCCTGAAACATCATCCACTGTATCCGCAATAAGCTTTCGGCATACAACTCTTTTGCTTTACCACTCCCTGAGTTTCCTCCAGATTCTTTCATGGACAACTTTCGAATTTTCGAAAGTTCCTGTTCTGTAGGCAAGATAGAAGATACTAGCTTGGTTATCAATAGTTTGTTTTCCCTCATAAACACCACCAAACACCATGGAGATTGATCTAGTTGGCCAAGGGGAAATCCATGCTGAACAAGTCTCTGCACGACGCGCTCGTATGGAGAGGAATCTGGCGGAGAATCGATCTCCATCCCGGCCATGATCCTGAACCAAGCAGCTCCCCACCCCAGGATTGTAGAGACAAGGAGAAGAGAAAGAGATCTAATAATAAACCCTAATTTCTATTGGAGCTCCTATTGGAAACCCAATTTTTTTTTTTTTCCTTTCTTATATTCCTCTTTGTCCTCTCTTCTCCTCCGTTTCTTTTCCTAGGGTTTTCTTGGAATGGTGATGAGGGACTTAAATAGGGAGAGAGAGTTGTGGGCTAAAGGGTGAGGATTGGCCCAATAATGAATGGCCAGGATTAAATATAAAAGGGGTTTCTCATGTGGAAAAAATGAGGGTGTGCTGGCTAGTTAATAGGAAATGGAAATTTGTAAAATTTAAAAAGAAAAGATTATAATTTCAGAAAACATTTTAGGAAAGCTATGTAATTTATTTATTTACTACTCCATTAATTATAAAATTATTTTGAAGAAACAACTAGTCCTTTAATTAATTTTATCAAGTAACAAATTTTATGATTTCAAGCCAATAAACATTTGAAACTAGAGAAATATATGTACATTATTATTTATTTATTTATTTATAAGAAATCGACATTTAGAAAAATGATTTTTTTTTTTTTTTTTTTTTTATAAAAGATTTTCAAATCACCTTCTAAAAATCAAATATTGTTCAAAATCAAATAAAAATTTCAAGGAGAAATTATTTTATAAACTTGGTATTTAAAATAAATTAAAAATCTAATTTTTCGGAAATTTGGAAATCGGAGGTTACAACACAAATCAATGGTGATGGCTTGTTGGCTTGTGGAAATTTGTGAGGACTAGCTAGGGTTTCTTGGGAATGGTGTGGGTGAGAGACTTTAAATAGGGAGAGAGGGTGTGGGATAAAGGGTGAGGATTGGCCCAATAATGAATGGCCCAGATTATATATAAATGGGTTTTCATGTGGGAAAAATGAGGGTGTGAATGGGAGACGGTAAACTGGTAAATTTAATAGAAAAAATATAATTTAAGAAAATATTTTAAGAGGCTTCCAAGGCTAAATGATTTTAAATTAGCTACTAATTAAACCCATATTTCAAAACCCTGGAAAGTATGTAATTTATTTATTTACTATCCAAAATAGATATGAAAATTTATTATGAAAACAACTAGTCCTTCAATAAATTTTTTATTAAACAAATAATTTTATGATTTCAAGCCAATAAATATTCGAAGCTAGAGTATTATATATATATTATTATTTATCTATTTAATTTATAATAAATCGACATTTAGGAAAAAATGATTTTATAAAAGATTTCAAATCACTTACAAAAAATCAAACATTGTTAAAAATCTAATACTAAAATTCAAGGAGAAATATCTTATAAACTTGATATTTTAAAATAAAATAAAAATCTAAATATTTCGGAAATTTGGAAAACGGAGGTTACAAGTCTACCCACCTTAGAAAAATTTTGTCCTCGAAATTTAAGATCCTCAATAATTGCCTTTACTTATCCTATTATTTCTATCAAAATTTAAATTTCAAACCAAATAATCATGAAGTAATTCCATATTGCTATTTCACAACCTTTCAAAATTTTATAACATCATATTCCTGAAAATCTTCAAGTTTAAAAATCAAATCCCCTTTGTCATAATCTCCTCCAAAAGATTTAAGTTTGTATCTAAATACTAAAGGATTTTAATATCCAATCCTCCAATTGAAATACAATCAATGCATATTTATAAAATCATGTCCCAAAATTTAAATTTTTAACCACTAATCCATCAATCATCTTACTCCTCTAACTCAATTTCAATTGATGCTTATTCAAATCTAAATTCTCCTCCCGAGAATTGAATTCGACACCATTCCATTAACGATTTTATTTCCCGATTTTCTTTTTCCTCAAATACTCAATGATGCGATACCTTCAGAATCTTCAATATAAAATATAAAATTTCTATCTTGCAATCAAATAGATAAAATGATAATCTCTCAAATTTTCTCAAATTTTAATAATCAATTTAATCATATCAAGACCTTCCTAAAATTAATAAATCCTCAATTTTGCCCTGTGAATTTCTTAGCTCTCCATTTAAGTTAATGTTTATCCTCGAATTTCAATCATACCTCGATTCTCGTAAAATTAATGATCCATCAACTCCGTTATAACAACCCCTAAATTCTTTATTTAAATTAATGCTCATCCACAAATTTAATCCTCTTGTCTCTTTTTGTCGGTCATAACCTTGTCATAGATCTTTGCTATGGTCAAAACCCTAATGATCATGGTTTAAGAAAATTCTACCTACAGCCATGCAATTTAAGAAAATATAGGTCATGTGTCTTTTGTCATGGTACTGCAGTCTCTGTCAGGGTGTACCACCAATTTTATTCTAACAAGAAATCATGCATACAACTACAGTACTAGGAAAATCAATCAATCGAAAGACGGAAAAAGAAACATTAGGAGGGAAAGAAAGAACCTGCTAATATATTACTTGTAGTATCTCCTATCTCTAACAAACACTTAACTCTAGCACATTCACTAACTAATTCCTATTCCTGTACACTGGTACCCATATCAACTAATCATTAATCCACAAGATCCATGAATACATCCGTATTGCATACACCTGCTTATTAATACTTAATCTGATACCAAGATTCTCTAATATAACCATGGTTCAATAATGCATCTAAGTTTGATACCTCTACCTCTTTAGTACCACATTCTCTGTCAGTTCTCGTTCCTACTACAATTGTCCATACTATTTGTTCTCATCACTCCAGTGCACACCAAGTATAACACCATACTAAGTACTGCTCTTTCCAATACAACTTTAGATGGACACCCATGTCAGTCTGCGGTGCCATCTCAATCATGCTCAAGTTATCAGATCCTTACACATGTATATCATCTACTCATATATTAATATTCATATTTCTCATCTACCATAAAAATTAATCCTCAAAATAATCATCAAGGTTTAACTTCTCGATCAACTTAAAAATAAATTGCATATACCTCCTCAAAGTCAGATACTCAACATCGAAATAAAATTTTTAATCACTTCTAAAATCTTTGTAGCCTTGACCATGTTTATTGAATCAATATTTGAAATCCTCAAAAAAATTTAATGACACAATCTCAACTTCTCAATAATTCTCAAAGTAAAAATTTATTTCCACTCTTTAATTTATAAATCCACCAATTTACATATAAGTGCTCGTAGTCTCTAATACTCGAGGTGCACTCAATACCTCTATTGTCTACAACTGTGTACTAAATTGTACTGCCTGAATCACTTGCACTATTACCTCCAATGATCAAAGTTATCGTCACCTGTATTTTCTTTCATGATTTCAATTTATGTCAACAGGTATATCATCCGATTATCATCACGCAGAGTGCTTACTATTTTGAGCGTCGTTCTCGACTAATCCTCGATATAGAACCATTAGCACTCTTGGTATTATATCACTAGTTCCATTAATGGATTATCTCATCAAGCTCATTAGAACTCATGATCACCTGAATCCTCTATTACACTCATGTTTCTTTACTCTCATGGGTATGTGTATGGTTCCTCATCTCGATTGTTGTATATGTATTTTCTTTTAACCTTTTATAGCCTGTTAAACTAGTCCGTGATACGCTTTACCATTTTTATTACTAATTCCGATATGTCTCTTCTCATGACATCTCATGATTACTCCTCATGCATATATATTTCTTTACCTTTAGCACGCCCGATATCAATCATCAGATTGGACGTTATGCTCCATTAATTCTTAACACAATTTCTTGATACCTAATTGTTTACATAGATCACTCAATTACATAACCATGATTTTCCAGGGCGGGTTTACCGGCTCTGATACTAACTCTGGGAGCTATCACTGATACTCTATACTCTCCTTTACTCTCAGTCTCTAATGACACTTCTCCTAGAACCATTGGTACAAGGTATTATGCTAAGGCTAACTCTAGATTAAAGCCTACTGCTCACATGTCCAACTAGGAAACACTTATAACTCACTAACAACACTCAACCAATACTAACACTCAAGACACAGCCATAATTATAAGTCACTAATTATCATACTTAATCATGGAATCCTAAAAGGATATAAGCTCTAAAGGAACTGGGTTGAGGACTGAAGGTGTTTCTACTGCTAACAACCAAAAGGACGATGGAATAAAGTCTTGTCTAACAGAAATAGATAAGTCTTGAGATGATACTTTAAGAACCAATTTAAGATACAACCTGATAATCATACACGTTTGTCTGAAATCATGACACTCAGAATCCTCGCCACGCCAGTAAGCATAGACGCGATAAACGATAGGTTCCGTAACTAAGGTATGCAACTCTATAATCATGTCATCTAGAATCTTCGCCACGCCAACCGGTATGGCTGCGAGAGACTCTAAGTTTCATAACTATAGTATGTACATCCAAGTCAGGTTCCTACGTTCTCGTCACGACAACTAATATGGCTGCGATAAACTCTAGGGTCCATAACCAAAGTAGACGTTTTACCTTTCTCACTGTCCTCATCAACATATGTCATCAGATGATACCGTAAATTTTAGCCCGTAAAATTTATCTCGATATGAAATCAACTCAACAACGATACCAAGAATTAAATTTAACAACTGGTCAACAAGAATCAAACTCAACAATGATACCAAGATTTTAATTTAATAACTGATCAACAAGAATCAAGTTCAATAACAACAAGCGAGAGCGGACGGAAACAAGGAAAGATTTAAATTGTAAATTATAATAAGATTCTCAAGGGGTCGTCCCAGGAATCTCTCAAGAATTTTTTTTTTGTGATTGAGTATCCTCTCTCATCCTAGTATCCTATGTCCTATATCCTATCGCAGGCATATAGTAGTACAACTAAGACGTCGCACTACCACGACATCGCACAACTTGCAAAGTCTGACCTGCATGGGCCACCACTAAAAATATGTCACGACCCGCACCCGGTTTAGGGATACGAGTGCGTGGGTACGTCCAGCCTACGCCGTAGCATCGGCGGTAGAACGCTGTCTAGGTCATGTAACTATCTAATCAAACTCACGTGAATACCCAACTCCATAAGAAGACGTGGATATCATAAAATAATGCTAGAAATACTCAATCACATAAACTAAAGCACGATGAGATATCAAGGCAAGCAAGAAATACAAGACAAATCTAACGACAAAATAATCATACCTGAAATTATTAACTTCCAATCCCCAAGTGTGTCAGAAACCAGTCTACTAAGGTCACAGTCTGAAAAAATATTTTTCAGTCAGGAAGGAGCAAAGTACATCTCTAAATAGCATTTCTATATTAATAATATAAACTATGTAGCAGTTCTAGATGGAAATATACGAGAACATGTATAGGTACGAGAAATAAAAGAAATATTGGAAATACTGTAAGTCAATGCAGGAGAAGAAACAATATGTCCATGAGCAAGAAACCTATGACTAAGTGTGTGAGTACTAGCTTTAACATGTGATCGGCTTGGGAACTTGATCAGGCTAGTTACATGTGATTAACTATGATTCATGTAAAGTCAGGCTAACCGTTGGTTAGCTATGATGCATGTAGAGGTCAGGCTAATCACACGTAACAGCTATGAAGCACGTAAATGGTCAGGCCGCACCCGACGTGAGATGTGGGGTGAGCATGATGCATGTAGGGTTGGGTATGATCACATATCTATACTAAAATACTTCCCTCCCCCGACTGGTATATTAGATCCAATTATGGTACGCTATGGCACGGGATTCCCTAGGGAGGTAGCAAGTCTCCCCGGGAATCAGTGTCTGTACATGCACAAGATAACAAGGAAACAAGTCTTGTACAAGCTACACCATGAATAAGGAATAACATCTCATGACGAGATCCGTGTATACCAATCCGTGTAACCAACGTGTCAAGAGCATGAATATCTACACTAGATACAGGGAACATAGGAGATATCATAAATTAGAAACTAATCAGAGAATGTACTTGCCTTGGGTCCTTAGCTGTCAATACCAATGTCCTGTCCCAGAGTATCGTCTGGAGAATCCGACAGTCCTATAAACATATAATAATATTACTTGTATCAGATGCTACACTAACACACAATAGAAATACCCTGGCCTCAGGGCTATGCCAGGCATGGCTCTAGTCAACTAGGGTCATCTAGTAGGGATACGTATATAATACACATTTACACTCAAAGTATATACCAATGAAAACGTATATAATATATATATAAGTGTCTATTAGTAATTGTACAAAATACGTATGTGTGTATATACACTAAATAGATGTATATAAATATATTTTTATACACAAAAATACATATTTATATATATATCAATCAAATATTTTTATATAGGTATATTAACAATTCAAAGAATGTACATAATGCCACACTTCTCAAGGTGATTCCAAATGAAGTAGCAGTTAGTTCCAATGGGTCCGGAGCAGTCCAAATAGCTAGAAACTATATAAAGAAGTTCAAGATCGGAGTTCGGCACAAAAATCGAGATAAGGATATTGAGTCCTCAATAGATAAAGAAAACCTACGGGGTTAACAGTCTCGGCGGCGGCGGCGGAAACTCGAGAGCGGCGGCGGTCGACGGATCCGAGGCGGCCACGGCTCGACGAGGGTGAGGAGGTCCCAGTCGCCGACGGCGGTCGAGATCTAGGTTAGGTTTTTGGGATTTCTGTGAATCGTGTCGGGGTTGGACACGATGGATTCGATGTACTGTGGACGTGTCCGGGTGTTGGACACAGGGGTTTGAATGTACTGTGGTGTGGGGGGTTGTGTCCAGATGGTGTCGGACACGAAAATCTGGTTGTAACGTTGTAAATCTGGACACAGGAAATGAATGGATACGGTAGGACACCCGGGGTCGGACCCGAGGCCAACACGGCTGACACGGTAATGCTGGACACACGGACACGAGCACACAAATCAATAGTGATGGCTTGTTGGCTTGTGGGAATTTGTGAGGGCTAGCTAGGGTTTCTTGGGAATGGTGTGGGTGAGAGACTTTAAATAGGGAGAGAGGGTATGGGATAAAGGGTGAGGATTGGCCCAATAATGAATGGCCCAGATTATATATAAATGGGTTTTCATGTGGGAAAAATGAGGGTGTGAATGGGAGACGGTAAACTGGTAAATTTAATAGAAAAAATATAATTTAAGAAAATGTTTTAAGAGGCTTCCAAGGCTAAATGATTTCAAATTAGCTACTAATTAAACCCATATTTCAAAACCCTGGAAAGTATGTAATTTATTTATTTACTATCCAAAATAGATATGAAAATTTATTATGAAAACAACTAGTCCTTCAATAAATTTTTTATTAAACAAATAATTTTATGATTTCAAGCCAATAAATATTCGAAGCTAGAGTATTATATATATATTATTATTTATCTATTTAATTTATAATAAATCGACATTTAGGAAAAAATGATTTTATAAAAGATTTCAAATCACTTACAAAAAAATCAAACATTGTTAAAAATCTAATACTAAAATTCAAGGAGAAATATCTTATAAACTTGATATTTTAAAATAAAATAAAAATCTAAATATTTCAGAAATTTGGAAAACGGAGGTTACAAGTTTTGAGGACAAAACTTTTTATTGGTGGGTAAGTATGTAATGCCCCCCTCCGCGTCAGCATTATGTATCAAGGTGAGTGGCCAGAACTTCGTTCTCTGATTCTTGCACACCTTAATAATAAATCTGAGTTTTTGCTTGCAGAGAATGATAGAACCTGCCTTGCATGCTAATAAACAAACTCACCTAGCCTGTCTTTGAAACGAACATGTCTGCTTAACTAAGAGACCCTAAAATGCTTGTCTAAAAGCATGTGTTTGCATGAACATGTTCCACTATCGCCTATGCTCCGAGAGAACCAATATCGTGTGCCTGAATGTGTTTAAAGATAAGACGGCTTGCCCCGCAATAATGAAATATCGTCTGATGGTTCATCTCGTCTGTATAATAAAGTTTATTTGATAGTATTTTCATGCATTCACATCGGCCGAACAATGGCTATTGGTGGAGAGCTGAACTGCATGTGTCACGGCTGCTACAGAGATAGTAGAAAGCAACCATGAGTCACAGCTGCCAATAACATCAGATAAATGAGTCATTGGTAAGCTGGACCAACCGCTGCCGATCCTGAGTTACTCGGGGACCGCTAGTTCATTGTGTTGGCTTGGATAGATGGATCGCCCCTAAGATGTGCATTTGTGTCTAGATGTGCATTTGTCCCTCGAGTCTTTGAGTATAGCTCAAGAGACACGCTTGCGCACATCCTGAAACAGAACGAACGGCTTGTCTTGCTTGCTTGCTTATTCAATATGAAACTCTGTTTTAAAAGATGTTTTATAAAGGAAGTAATATGACTCTGCTATCGAACTGCATGAAATGAACATAGGTAAAATTAGAAAGATCACTAGTAATGTAATATTTTACAACATGATTACTTAGTGTTGGTTTTAGTGAATGTTTGCTTCTGTTCAGTTGTTTTATCTCACCAGTACTTACAAAAGTGCTGACTCACCAACAGTTTACTTGCTTGCAGGTACTGGATCGTCCGAGGGAGCGATAGGCGTGCCTCCATCCCCATGACCCGAAAAATTCTGGTTTCGATTGCCTCAAGTTGCTATCGTATAAAGGGGCATAATGTATGGAACGATATCTTTGCTAAAAGAACCCAAGTCCCTCGATTTGTCCCGAATACTCAGTTGGCTAAATGCATTGCATTGCAAATGTCCCTCCACTGCTTACTCGATTGATGCTATGATAGCCAAACAGACTCTAACGATGTTGCCTTGTGCGGACGTAACCCTAGACTCGCACGACATCACGTCCCGGTTTCAAACGGGCCATACGCGCCCCGTCGGGAAGCGCCGAGGCGCGGTGATTCGCGTTCGGTACTCCGGCCCAGCGGGGGAAGCGGTGG
This sequence comes from Iris macrosiphon, assembly GCA_036927795.1. Classification (NCBI taxonomy): domain Eukaryota; kingdom Viridiplantae; phylum Streptophyta; class Magnoliopsida; order Asparagales; family Iridaceae; genus Iris; species Iris macrosiphon. The sequence continues at coordinate 2,305,580 of JAYESA010000001.1, read as the reverse complement.
TCCGGGAGACCCTCGGGGGCGTGACAGATTGTGGATTCCATTCTTAACTATGACTGTCCACATTTTATTGTTGGCGCCTACAATGTTCAGCTTGAATGGACATCCACATTTTTTAGTACCAACGATTTTGTCCTTGACTTTTCTGTCGCAAAGTGTATCTTTTTTGCGATGACCCTTGAACACACCACCTCTTTCACATCCATGTTCCAGATATTTTTTGCCAGGCCTGGATCTGATCGACCTTGAGATGACTATGACTATGTTATGTTCAAATCCAACTTCTTTGCACCAATCTATCGCTTCTTCATAAGATTTAAAAGAAATATCTGTCGAAAAAAGATGGCCGACATCAATGGCAATAACAGGATGGACGACAACAGTAGAATATGGTATTCCCTATTATGAAGAAAAAATGAAGTTAAAAAAAATGAGTGGAAAAATTTACAAACAAAAAGACTGTAATATTTTGGTCTGTAAAAATTTGACAGTCCTTACTAATTGTAGGACTGTCAAAATTTTGACAGTCATAAATATTATATGCTGTCTGCGAGTTATATTTTAGGACTGTCAAAATTTTGACACTCCTACCATAAGTAAGAACTGTCAACATTTTGACAGTCCCAAAATATTACATGATATATAAAGGACTGTCAAATATTTTGACAGTTCAAACAATGGGAAGACTGTCAAAATATTTGACAGTCCAGACACGAAAACTGTGGAACTAGAACAACGAAATTGTTTACCGGGAGTGCTTCAGAAGGAGCGGGATTTTCAACGGAAGGAGAACAAGTTGGGTTTAGTAGATTCGATGATCTGATTTCTTTGTCGAAGACATTTTCGTGTATATCCCCTACATTGGTTGAAAATAATTCATCAATTTAGGGTGAACCAAATACTTATGAAACTTTACCATCATATTTTCTCGAATACATATCGAATAAAGGTTGAATATTGGTAGGAGAATCACCAAATTGGGTTGGAGTGAAACTTGGGACAACATCTTCCATTATTTTTCTAGGGTTTAGGTTTTGGTTTTGGTTTTGGTTTTGGTTTTGGTTTTGGGAGTTGGGAAGAAGATGTTAAGGAAAAAAAAAGTTCTCTTATACTCACAAGTGGACTAGTCCCAAGTAAATTCTTTTATGGTAAATTTGTAATTAAAGCAAATATTTTTTGGATAGCCTATAGTAAAAAGTGTTTGCCCCGATAAAAAAAAAACCATAAAAATAAATAGTATAAAAATAAAAAAAACTTAAATAACTAGAATATCAAGCTAAAAATTAGCCTATAAAGGAAAACTAATTTTAATATTTTCAATAGCTTTCCTTCCCTCCACTTTGAAGTACTTAGTCCCTTTCCCTATTACGACCCCATTTTCTCTCTCCATCGGTGGGTGCCATGGCGGAATTGGTATGATTCTCAACTCGTCCTCAAAATTTCAATTATTTTCCTCTCCAAACCCCTAATATTTTCTTCGATCCCTGATTTCTTCAGGAGGAAGACGGAGTTCTCTTCAGTCAATTGCAGGAAACCCTAGCTTCAGATCCCGACAACCCCTCTCACCACTTCAATCTCGTACGCTCCAATGAATATTTGTTTCTTGAAATTTCTACCGATTCCTGATTGTTTGTTTGTTTGTTTGTTTCTTTAGGGTTTGTTCTTGTGGAAGAAGGGGGAAGGGCTGGAATCGGCCGACAGAGACGAATCAAATCGGTTGAGGGAGAGGTCGGCCGAGTGCTTCCTGGCATCGGCGAAGCTGAACCCCGGCGAGGGCGCCTCCTTCAGGTTCCTCGGGCACTACTACGGCCGGGGCGCCCCTGGCGACACCCAGAGGGCCTCCAAGTGTTACCAGAGGGCGGTGAATTTGAATCCCGATGATTCCGAAGCCGGGGTGAGTGGTTCAGGGTTTTTGTTATGAAATTTGAATTAAATGATTTAGAATTCTAGGGTTAGAGATGATAATTGAGCTAAAGTTTTAGCTAGATTAGAGGAATTGAGGATTTAGTTTTAATGAAATTTGAGTTACAGTTTTAATGTTTAGGGTTAAGAGTGGCTTTCTTAGATAATTTAGTTTTTAGAGTAATTGATGATTTATTAAAACCACTAGAATTTAAAATAAGGTTTACTTTTGGGGGTTAAAAAACAATTTTTGAGCTGAAGGTTTAATGTTAGAATAATTAAGGTTATAAGAAAATTTTAGTAGAATTCTCGTTTCTAGCTAGGAAGTACATACACTACAAATACTGGCGCCGTCTCCATGCCACGTAATATCAAACACGTCACTCTATCTGCCTTTTCAATGTTGTGTCTGATACATGTTCGACACAAGGACTCCAGAAAAAGCAGGACATGAAACATGCATCCTAGGGTTGAAAATGGATTTGAGTTGAAGGGTTAGTTCTTATTTTTTTTTTGTGATTATGTTTTAGATATAGTTTGAGCTTTAAATTGTTTTTGGTGCAGGAAGGGCTGTGTGATCTGTTGGATAGAGATGGGAAGGAGAGTTTGGAGATTGCCGTGTGTAGAGAAGCCTCCGAGAAGTCTCCAAGAGCTTTTTGGGCTTTCAGAAGACTGGGATATTTGCTGGTCTCTGAAGCTTCCAATTATTTTTATAATCGCGTATCTTACTGTGACTTTGTGCACTAGGCCATAATTTGCTAGTATATTTGATGCAGCCAAACCTAAATAAAATAAGGAATAAAATGTAGGCTAGTGTGAGTAGAAATTAAAGCTTGCTAACAGTAACAGTGTGTAAAATCCATAACATTTGTTCTGTCATAACTATGCCCATGCTTCTAGATTTATCCAACAAACAATAATAAAAAAACTGTGAGGATCTACTTTGTCACCGTTAGTTAGTAACAAGGTTCACAATATCGGCCGATACCGATACGTATGAGTTGTATTATATCGTTTTTGGCATGTCCAATTCGATGCCCCACCGATGCTGTCCGCGTCCGGTACCGAAATTGGGGTTCTATTTTCCGGTCATTTTAGCAAGAAAAAGTTAAAAGAAAAAGAAAGAAGGAAAAAAAACAATGTACACATAACGATTCGATCACTCCAAAGATTAACATTCTACAAGGTGTCAATAAAATTCATTGAACGAAGTAACCATTACCATTTGTTGAAGTTGTAAACTATATATACACAATGTTCAACATCGTAATATTATTCCATTCAAAACTATATATTGTGGGGATGTTTTATCTAAAAAAAGTAAAAATGAACAACCCGCACCGAAACAGTGCTTTACCCCTAGATGTCCAGTCAACTGCTGCGCCTCAACGCATTTCGGGGCTTTATCCATTAGATCCGGCTTTAGCCTCTTTAAGTCCCGTCTTCCCCTTTTTCTTTATTAAAGAGGCCCCCCATCTTGGTTCAGCTAACTCTCATTTGGCCCGGTGGGACCGGTTCCCTTACCCGCAGCCGAGGGATAGATAGATACCGAGGGCGCCGCAGACGAAGACCCACGAACGAGGTAACGAGTGAAGTGCCTAACCGCCGCACCGATCATTCGGGGGGGGGGGGGACACAAGGAACTGGTCCCCCTCGTATGACCGTAAGCTCAAGGGGAGCAATGGTGCGAGAAAATGGTGAAGTGATGCTAGCAGCTGGTGCCCTTGGAAGTCCTCAGTTGCTATTGCTGTGTGGCATTGGTCCAAGGCCATAATATGTAACAAGTATACATAAGATTATACCTAAATGAATGAAATATTTTTCTAGCTCTTGAAGTAACTGCCTATTATTATTTAGTTCTTTGAAACTAAGAACTCTGGTACTCCGATTCCAAAATGTCGAAACTACCGAAACCCCTGATATTGATACTCATAAGAAGGGTCTGAAACTGATTTTGATACCAATACCGCGAACCTTAGAATAGTAAGTATGGCGTTCGTCATGCATTGTTCTTTCCTTACTAGTTCAAGGTGCATTTGACAATCTAAATACATAACATGGCAAATTTAAGTTTTGACGGCCATTTGACGAGGTAAATATAATTGATGTAACTAAGAATCCTCAGGTCCACCAGAAGAAGTGGTCGGAGGCACTCCAGAGCCTTCAACATGCAATACGAGGCTATCCAACATGTTCTGATTTGTGGGAAGTAAGTAGATCTGTATGTGTTTCACTTTACCTCAGTATTGTCCATTATTAAACGGTTATCATACTCAGGTGCTTGGTCTTGCATATCGAAACTTGGGCATGTATACTGCAGCTATAAAGGTATGCATTTGTGATCTGCTGGATATGTTTTATTAGCATATGCATTTTGACCTTGTTTTTAAATCTTTGATTTTATTTGTTGCCTTATAAGTTCAAAAGGCTAGCTGCAATCCTATACTAGTCTTGCTACGACAGGATGCCATACTATATTTTGCATTGTACCTTTTCATTACGGCTTGGCTACAAAAGCTTGTAGAGGCAATCAAATAGGCATGCCACTTCTTTCTAAAAAGTGTCTTCAGAATGACCTTTTCAATCGATGTTGTCCAGCTGATTTTGCTACTACTTCACGGTGTCTAAACTGACTTTGATGGCATTACAACTAGAAAAGGAAAATTATCATATATTTGTGGATGGATCTCTTCTAGCCCCCGAAACTTCACATTGACTTGATCCTGTTGCTATCCTCTCTAACCTTTTACCCTCTTACAACAGTCATATGGGCGAGCTATCGAATTGGAGGACTCCAGAGTATTTGCTCTAATAGAGAGCGGGAACATTCTACTGATGCTTGGCTCTTTCAGAAAAGTAAGTCTGGCTATCCTGGAAGTTATGTTGTAGTATTGAACTAACCATGGTCTTGGGTAAGGCCTGGATGGGATTCTTTGCAAATATTGTTACTACTAACGCATCTACAGTTACAAGCAATTTTGACATTTTCTGTTTAAGAAATGTAAACAAGGAACTTACCCTTTTCTTCCAGTCGCAGAAAAATACCCTTTTGCTCATTCTGCTCCTTCAATAAATTCATGTTGAGCTAGTAATTTACAAAATTATCTCCTTCAAGCAAATGAGGATTTAATATTGGATATATAAGGATGTTTTCTTTCCATGTAATTCGATAGAATGTCTCTTAAAATGTTGGCAGATAGAAATCTTCGTCTTACGTCCAAATTATGGGTTTTAAAAGTATTTTTTTGTTAGAAGACTACAATTGCCATATGAAGTTGACAATACTGATTCAGTGCCATATGAAGTTGACGATGCTGATTTATTCTACTATGATAATTGGTTACAGGGAATTGAGCAGTTTCATTGTGCTTTGCAAATGGCACCTTCTAATGTCTCAGCACACTTTGGGCTTGCACATGGTCTGCTCGGATTGTCAAAAGAATGTACAAGTTCTGGAGCATTTTGTTGGGGAGCTACTCTATTGGAGGTTAGTTTTGACATTGTAGCAAGCCTCCCCACTAAAGATTGTATTCAATATTGTAGATTATTGTTCCTCTTTGGAGTGCAGGAAGCATCAAAAGTTGCACAAGCTGGTACACATTTGTCTGGAATTTTTTCTTCCTTGTGGAAGTTGCATGGTGACATAAAGGTATGTGCATGTATGATACTTCATATTCTGATTCCCTACTTCCTGTAGTTAGTGTATCCCCAAGTAAAAGAAGCCTCTTCTTCCTTCCTATGAGCTTTTTATTCTATGGGAACTATCAACTCCTAAGGCGCATGAGTCATGAGTCTCTTGACCAATAAGGTTTGTCTCCTCGTTAATTCATGTTCTAAGCTCTAGGGCAACGAGCGTCTGATGCAAATATTTCTATGTAAGTGAAATCCCAAATAGTCCCATGTTCGTTGGAAGATGTGGGTTTGTTATGCTTATATTGAGTACTTGGATCTCATGTGTACATCTGGCTTAACAATTTTGCAAGTGGATAGGTAAGTGGTGATGCACATTGAGGTCCATGCATTGGATCATGTCATAGGCAGGCTCATGGGACGGGTGTGAAATGGTATCAGACCAATATAAGTGGATTCTTCTTCCATTGGCATGAGGCTAGGCCATTAAACAAGTTGTGAGGAGGACACATCTTTGAGTTTGTGAAGTGAAATCCCAAACAGTTCCAAATGATTAGAATATCGATTAGAAGATGGGAGTTTGTTAGGCTTATACTTGAGTGCTTGGATCTCGTGTACATTTGGTTAACGATTTTGCCAAGTGGATAGCTAAGTGGTGATGCACATTGAGAACCATGCATGGGTCATGTCTTCATGGACCCTTGGCGGGGTTGTGACACTTTATCTCATCTATTCTAGCTGCATTAGCACTTTACTAGCATGGCGATGAGTCAGTGAGTTTCATTAAGGTGACATGAAAATCATCACAGTGCCACGAATCCTTCTTGTTTAGAGTCGTGCTACAATTTTCATTGTAGATGTTGATTTTTGGAGCATATCCCATAGGCTTGCAATTATGGGGGAGGAACACTACAAAAAGGGGAGGGAGACACCACAAAGAAACTCCCTGGAGGGGAGGAAACACCCCCGTACAGGGAGTGAAGGAAACTCTTTGAAAAGGAGAAGAAACACTAGAATGCGTCTCTTATTTGTTATCCTGCAGCTCATATGCACCACAATGAGCCTCACTAGCTACAGATGCTAATGAATCTTTGTCGATGCTAATGAGAAATGAGCATCAATTAATGTGTCAAATTCATTGTTTTTTGGTTGAAAATCCCCTACCTGCACTAGACCGTCTTATATCTCCATGTGTTAACTGCTTGAGTCGATGCATTTTGGCTTGCTGACATCATTTCACTGGGAGAACCAAATTATGATCATGATCTCAATAATACTTCCTTTTGTTTAACAATAGTCTCTCCATCGCATGGATTCAATTTTCTATTTTCTAATATATGCTCAAGTTTCAGATGTCATGCTGACAGTTGAGTCTCTTTGTCCATGACCTTAACTTGTAAACCTTCATTATTCAGTCATCCTTACCACTTCTGCCAACTTGCATTGTTGGTTATACTGTATTTTCGTACTCAAGGCATGTGCCTGCCAGTATATCTGGAATTCTTGTTATGGCTCTTTCAAATGATGATCTACTTTTTATTCCGTTTAATCTCCACTACTAACTTTGTATCTTAATATAGCTTAAAAACACTTAATTTGAACTGTTAGAACAATACTGATTAAGAAGTAATTCCCCTTTATACATCAGAGTGCATATGCCAAAAGTTATCCATGGGATGGTGGGAGCAGTGTCGAAATTGACGAAAGGAGCTTCAGAGTTTCCATTGAAGATTGGAAAAAGACATGCCTTTTGGCTGCAACTGATGCTAAGCGCTTGTACCAACGAGCTTTACATTTGACACCATGGCAAGCTAATATCTACACGGATATTGCGATAGCCTTAGATCTCATAGACTCCTTAGAAGAGAAAAGGACACCAGAGCCTGATGCTTGGTAGGATTCATTTCATGTGAACTTTTAGAGAACCATCTCGTCTCTTACTGATTTTCTTTCTCCTATCATCAGGCAGCTCCCAGAGAAAATGTCAGTGGGTAGTTTATTGCTTGAAGGAGTTAACAGTGAATCTTGGGTTATACTGGGCAGCTTAACCAAGGATAATGCATTGAAGCAACATGCACTTATTAGGGGACTGCAGCTTGATGCATCTCTTTCTGTAGCATGGGCGTATCTTGGAAAGGTAGGGGTGCCAGCCTATTTGATCTCCATAAAATTACGATTCTGATTATGGTTAATTTGCAGCATTATAGAAAATTAGGCGAGAAACATTTGGCAGTGCAAGCATTTGAACGAGCTAGAAGCATAGATCCCTCGCTTGCATTACCTTGGGCTGGCATGGCAGTTGATTCATGCGAAGGGTACGCTTCTGTTGCCACCATTTCCTTCGCTGCAAAATATTTATAGTACTTATTTGTATATGCATTGTGCTCATGAAGGGCTGTGAGTGAGGCTTACGAAAGCTGCTTAAGAGCTGTTCAGACTCTCCCTGTAAGTGCCATCATATCTTTGTGGCTCGTATCTCTACTTTACTATCATTATTGCTTGGCCATGCTTATTACATGTTGAGTGACTTGCTTCTTGCTTATGCAAACAGATACCTTATGCATTTTCATCTATTTTTATTTTAAACAAAATTATATTTTAAATATATATTCATTGTAAATAATAAAAAAGGCACTTTGTGATCTTTTGATAAAGTTATTAGCAAAATATGCTTAAAATTACTCTTACCCAGAAGGTTTTGTAAGATCCGAGAATAATATTAATGTATGCTTCAGGCAGACGTGGAGGGTGTATGGCAGATGCTAAAATGAAGCTATTCATAGATGTTTCATTGTTTGCCCTGTGCTTGAAGTTGTAAGGACAATATCATAGAAAACACCACCCCAATTCTGTCTGGCAAGCCATTCCCCCTTATAAAATGTCTCTCATACCTTCCTCTTTTATGCTTCGCTTGTCGTTGCTCAGTGTTGAATTTTGATTCTTGCGTATCTTCTCTTGCACATATATGTTTCTTTTATGGTAACTGGTTAGTGTTACATTTTTGCAGAGCATCATTTGCTTCTATTCATTTCTTCCAGGCAGATGTTATTGATATTGTATTATGCAATGGAAATTGTGCGAGAATGGTTCTCTGTATTCTTGAGGTCCAAACAAGTTAATACTTTGAAAGGATGCCTTACACATGTTTTTATGTATAAACTCATATTATGACTCTTATAGAGTTATCTTTTTATATATGGCTCAAAATGTTGAGCAATTAAGAAACATGTCCAAAAGATTAGCGTATCTGATGAGAATATGTTTAAATGAATAAGTGGCATGCATAAAAAAATAGGATACATATTTGTGAATTCATGGAAGTTGGAGGTGGTCCTAATTTGTGAATTCATGGTTAGTGTTATATTTTTGCAGAGCTGCATTTGCTGCTCTTCATTTCTTGCAGGCAGATGTTATTGATAGTGTATTATGCAATGGAAGTTGTGCGAGAATGGTTCTCTGTATTCTTGAGGTTCAAACTAGTTATACTTTATAAGGATGCATGTTTCTATGTATAAACTCATAATTATGACTCTTAATAGAGTTACTTTTTCTGTATGGCTAAAAATGTTGAGCAATTAAGAAACATGTCCAAATGATTAGCGTATCTGATACGGGAATGTTTAGATGAATAAGTGGCAATGCATAAAAATAGGATGACATATTTGTGATTTCATGTAAGTTGGAGGTGGTCCTAATTGAGAATAAGATGAGAGAAAATTGTTCGACATGGTTTGAGCACGTGTTAGAAAGACCTTTAGATACTTTGCTTAGGAATGAGAGGATCTAACTGAAGGAGAAGATAAGACTAGGAGTTGACGTAGAGCAAACTTGGATTGGTGCGGTGAAGAAGGATAAGACATTTGTTAATGTTTGAGACGACACGGCCCTTAAAGCAGCTGAATAGAATCGAAGTATGGATAGCCAATTAAGAAAGTCTGGATAAATTTTGTTGTCTTTCTTGCTTTCTCTTTAAATATAGTTTGTCAAACCTTTCTGTTGGAAAGAAAAATATGGAAATGATGATTACTTTCGACCTCCTCCTCAACTTTCTTATTCTTAAATCTTTTTTAATGCAGCTTGCAGAATTTCAGGTTGGGCTTGGGAAGCTGGCTGTTCTTTCTGGTCACCTACTATCTCCACAGGTAGAACCATAAACATAATGGCATAGTGCACCTGCCTGCATACATTACTCATTGGAAGGCTCATATGTATATAATTTTGCAATGAATTTGTTCTTCTCTGTATTCCTATAAAACCATGATTCAGTTGACAAACATGTCTTTCTGAAGTAGTGTAGGTTTGTATTTTTTGCTCTTTCTATTGTTGATAATAATGAGAAATAACTTAAATGGGAAGTTTCTGTCATTGAGTTCTAATGTTCTAAAACATTATGTAGGACTGAGGCATCGTGCTTGCTATTGTACATGGTGAGATTGGTATGGTTTGCAAATTATGTAGGAATGGAAGTAAAGGAAGCAGAGTAATTCTTTATTCACATTTCAAATATATATATATATATATATATATATATATATATATGGTAAACGGGATATGAGCTCATATTCCTATATAGGCCATGCACATGTGGACCAATATGAATGGATTCCTACATCCCATGTGCACTAGTACACTCTATTCCTATTGGTCCACATGTGCATTGGCTCATGTAGGAATATGAGCCTATGGCTCATCTCTCTTTTTTTCATTATATATATATATATATATATATATATATATATATATATATATATATATATATATATATATATATATCAGAAAGCATTCTTCCCCTTAAACTGATAGATGTTGTTTGGTAAGCGACCGAATTGTTAGTGTTTCATTTTCAAAGGCTGATCTTTGTAGAGTTCAAAGACATCTACAAAGGGAAGTAAAGGAAAAATATGCTCATCTTGTTCTTTCTTACATACATATTGGAGATTTAGTTCCGTTGGTGAATAGTTTGAAAATAAAAATTCTTCATATTGGTCCTGTCTTCTCTTATCTTCCTGGTTCTCCTTTTCTTTAGCCTCCCTATGTATGCACCTATATGAAATCAAATAACCCAGGAATGAGAAACCAGAAGGCAGAGAGGAAGATGCTTATATGTGTTTGTATAGGTTTTTCTAACATACCCAAATAAGTGTGTAGTTCAGCATCCAACAATATTTCCATTAAATAGCTATATTGACTCACGCTATGAATGCTTTTTTGTAAATAAGCATAACTTTCAAAAATTGTTGGTGGGAAACAACTTTAACGAGTGAACTTTATGTGTTTTGCTTTTTCCACAAAATATAACAAAGTCAAGTATATTTACCAGTGTTCTAAAAATCGGACTAGGCGGCCGCCCACTGCACCGAATTCGGCCAATTCGGCCTTCTAGGCGCTTGTTCGGGCCTAGGCGGCCAGTTCGGCCCAGTTCAGCCAGTTCGGCCATGGCAAAAATTTAAAAATTCAAAATTTAAAATGTCAAAATTTTGAAATTTGAAATTTCAGATTTGAAATTGCAAAAAATATTCAAAAAAAGTTCAAATTTCAAAAAATTTAAAAGAAATGCAATAAAAATTCAAAAGATCAGGAAAAAAAATATAAATATTAAAAAAAATTCAAATTTTTTAAAAAAAATTAAAACTAAAAAAAAAAAAATCAAAATTTCAAAATTTTTTTTTTCTGTTCGGCCGCCTAGGCGCTAGGCGGCCCTTTGGCGCACCGATTCCGCCTAGCGCTTTTTATAATATTGATATTTACCAAGATGTCCCTAACTTCGATGAGCAAATTGTCACAGGCTTGTTTTTTTTCTACAATTCGACCTGTGTGGCGTACAAGCTTCTTCCTCGAAGATCTGTGCAAGTCTTCACTGAACGAACTTAGCTAGATTGCTAAGAAAAGAAAAAGAGTAGTGGAGCAGGAGTGGAACCTGAAAGACTTTACTATATTGAAAGAATCTTACAAGATATTGTGCTGAGGAGCAAATGAGACTCCCACTTATTTATAAGACCTTACAAGAAGATTCTACTTCTTTACAACAAACTTCTAGGTCCTAGTATTTACGAGGATTCTAGAACTTCTAGAAAGCTAAAGAGACTTCGTGAGAATTTAGGAAACCTACAGCTTCTAGAGAATTCCTGAAGCTTCCAGCTAAACTCATGTTCGGTAAAGGTTATGCAGAGTAGTCTCGGTAGAAAATACTGTAACATTCTCCCCACCTATTGTGTTAACGTCCTTGTTGTCACGCCCCAAACTCCCGCAAGCCCAATAGTCCCCGCTGAACGTGAAATCACCACGTTGCAGCTCTCCCGCGGGACAATCGTTCTATTCGGGACGTGATGTCGTACGAGCCTGGAGTTGCGCTCGTACCAGGCGATGTTAAACACGAAAGTTATCATCGAAACAACCAAGTTACAGCGGAAGCCAATTGTGTACCAAGCACACATCAGAGTATACGCAGCGAAGCTCACGATAGGGTCCAAATGAGATGCCCCGAAGGCCACGCCACAAAGGCGACACCACGGAGACGATGAAATAACTCTTGCTCTTTCTCTAGCCCACAAAGGTACTTACAGTTCATACATCTTGTCCCGTATATCCAAGCAGCGCCACTACGCCTGTGTACCTGAAATATTGCCCACAAACGTGGGTCAGTACACAACCGTACTGGTGAGCGGGGTAACTCACTCGTCTAAGCCGACACTAAGTAAAAATAGTGAATGCACACAGTTATATGGTGATCTTTCTAGTTGAATCCTAGATTCTTTTCATGGCATATGGATGACATGTTAAGGAAAGCAGTAAAGCAGTTTAAGCATGCTAGCATTCATTCTCAAACCAAACGACAAGCAGTTTATATATAGCCGACCCGTCTAACTCAATGTCATCGCTTGCACGATAACATATCGAACCATCAGTCTCGCCTCAATATCCATCCTCAACCAACAGTTTATATCCCAATCTCGAGTGCACACTCTTGCCGAGGCAAGGTGGCCGTGCCTACACGAAAGCCAAACCAACAAAAGAAAAGTAAGCAAACTCTTATCTATATGAAGTCACTGGCAGAGCCATACAGGACATATCTCAAGCATTACGGCGCGCCCTATCAGCCCGGGTAGCAAGCCCCGCTGGAGGTCCCGCAATGCATCGCAACTGAATGCGAATCGAATGTTTCCCTTCGGATCGAAACGGCTCCAGTGCCCCGAATAAAAACCGTTTCGGGGAAGTGCCAAACCTTTGCACAAGTTGTCCGTGACATGCAGACACACGTAGGTATGACGAGAGGATCGAACATTCTCGCCCCACCAAGCGATCCTAGACTCGTTCCATCGATAAACCCAACCGAAGTATCCATAACCATTCTTCCAACATGTTCTCAAGGATTCCAAATCTCGACCTCAATATATATATCCCAAGGCACCAAAAATACCCAGTGTTTCACATTACCGCTTTACAGCAATGTATTCTGAAATGGTGCAACACCCATGCTCAAAGCAATCCCATGGCACAATGCCGTCTCAGTGGCACAATGCCCCATTCGTGGCACAATGCCCCATCAAACGACACAACGCCCTCGCCGATACAGTTCGGTTTCGAACCACAACTGCTCGCTTTGCAAGACAAAGCGACCCAGTGATACTCGTGCACGGATGCACGCTCGCTCGTCCGGATTCCCGATATTTCCATTGTATCATTCCAACTTGTACAATTCCAACCGTCCAAGTATAATCCCAATGTTTCCAACCGACTGCCTCAAATGAATAATCCAGCTATCGTATCCAACTATCCAACGCATAAATCATATTCAAGCCACAATCCTATCAAGCCAACGACGTACACTCTATGCACGCCTCAGTGTAGTGATTCCCAATGTTTCAGCCCAAGTGTTCAAGCCATTACGTGTTTTCCATATTATTAGGTATGAAGGAGTAGAGGAGAAGGGAAAGAGCCCACTCACATTGTTTGAATCCGTTAGGCATCCTGTTCTGCCGATACGGCCAATCCCTTGAACCCGTGGTCCGATGCAAGCGCGATCTACTCAACTGGTATGACCGTGCGAGCAGGCCGTGCTCTCCAAATCATCCGACCGATCGGACTAAGGAAGACGGCATTATCGTTTCCATCCAGCTATTCAGTACTGTTCTGAACGAACACCTGATTTCCATCGATCCCGCTAGCCATCTGCACATTGAAACCAACTCGATTAATCTTTCTTCCCGAAATCCGACATTTCAAATGTAACCAGCATTTGATTTATTCAGTCCGACTCAGCGTAACGCTCCGAGCGGTTGCGGGGCGTTACATAATATACCACTTAGAATCAGGTTCGTCCACGAACCGTGCTGGTACTCATTCCTTACTAGCATGCCACAATCCAATTCCATGGATCTGCTCTAAGCAACTCACATATTCACTATTTCTGACACAACATCTCGTTCTGCTGAACGCTCGAATAAATTTTTCACGAATTCCCACATCCTCCTTGCAGCTCAACCCGAATTTCTCGTATCGCTTAGTTTTGGATCGTACATATATTTAAGGCGTCCCTAAAATACATGCATTTCAGCCGAGCTTTGCGATAGCAAATTTGAACAAGTTACAAGGGTATCTTTATGTTCGAGGCGTCCATTTGCTTTGCTCCCAATTGAACCAAATCACAATTCCCATTCCAACACATTCACTTGAGAACTATTCTCAATTATGCAGATTTTCCACCGAATCAATCAGTTCGTGTTCCAACTCAATCCATCCAACTATTTCTGAAAATCAGTACTAGCAACATCTCAAAATATTATCTCGTGCACCGAACAATCATCTCAACTGATCTACCCCAGCTATGCGACTTACCCATATATCAACTTTGCTTAGATCAGCTCAGTCCAACACATTTCCTGCCATCTCAAAATCTCACAGGGTGAACATCTATATTGAGGTTCGTGTGATCCACGAAGATCTCGCCGCCACGCCGAAGGGATTGTGTCGCCACGATTTCAACGTGGACACACTCGCCATAATTCTTAGGTTGCACATGGAATAGTTCTTCACGCTGCTTCCACTGCCTCGAAGCATAGAATATTACCTTTGCCTTCCGAACGAGCACGTTTTCCAGACTAAGTTCCGAGACATCTTGTAAATCTGAGGCACATCTGTCCCTTCCAGTATTCGCAAAGATTTGATTTGAACGAGCCGCCACAGTCGTCCATTCATATAAATGCTATTCCCTTCCAGAGCACGATGAGTCAGAGGCGATGCCATCTACAAAAATCTGTGACTCTGAATCTCATCAGTTGACTATGCTACTTTCACCATCGCTTCGATCTTCCGGCTGCATCTTCAGCTGAAGGCTATCCCAAGGATCTCTCAAATCCAACACTCAGTCAATAAGCCAAAAATCATTGCTCACATCTGCCCTCGACGCATTCCCAAATACGCCGCCTCAAGGGTCGTTCTATGGGTCTACCATATTCATATCTGATTCGACGGGCAATGTCGCTTATGGTCAGCTGTCCCGAAGCTACGCTCGATAATTGTAATCATCACGATGGACAGTTACTATAAACCATGCTATATCTCATCTGCAAATCCGAATCAAGATTCCAACCATCACATCCGAGCGAACTTCCGAATCCGAGCAATGTGCTCGTTGAAACCGTCTACCATCAATCCGTCGTTCTGCCCTGAATCCATCAAATTTCTGAATTGCATGTTCAATTTTCGCACTACAAATTGCAATGATTCTCAAAACCCAAGACTTGCTCCAATTCTTATCCATTTGCTGCGTTCCACAATGCACGTCCAATTTACTCGAGCAGCACAGTGATTTGTTCCAACGTTGCTCCCACATTTAGCTATCTTTAAAAGTCTGTCCGCCAAAATCTTTGCCTTCCGTTGTTGCCACAATCCGTCCACGTCTTTCCGGAGAATCTGTCTACCATCGTTGCACCATCTTGCCAAAAATTCTATTTTCGCTAAACCTGAGTCGACTTCTCGAGCAGCAATATCCAAAATCCTTCAAGTTTGTGTGAATCCATCCCATTGTCCCTCCAGACCAATATCGTGTTTCTTTGCTCAACCAACAGCTCAAATGTGTTGCCCAAAATCGTAGTTCGTGCTCGCTATCCTTCCGATAATCCCATCGCTTTGCTCAAGCATAACCCAAATGTTCGTTCCGATCTCATCCATCTCTTAAGCCCAACGATACTTCCATTTGCACGATTCCGTCCTTGAGTTCTCAAGTCTAATGTATCGAAGGATACACGAGTCAAATTCCATTGCACCATATACCACTTGGAAATATAGTTGCCCTCGTGCAAAATCTGCGTCAACCAGCGTCTATCCCAAACCGACTATTCCGAGGTGATTTTGCCGAATCATAACTCAATATTCGCTTGCTCCATTTTTACTCTTTCCAACTCAATCGATTTGCACTAACCGACTTGTATTCGTTATCCGAGTCCGTTCAGGCAATTCCAATAGATGTCCAACCAAAATATTTCCAATGCCTTGCTTAACCCATTTGATCCCATATACCACTTCGAATCAATTCGCTACTCACATTACGTTTCCTTTCACGAATCCAAAAATCCGTTCGAACCATCCCTTGGGTGTGATCATGCCATTCCCCATCTTAAGTCTGACACAAAAACTTAGCCAATTCTTTAACCATCAATCTCGTTAGGCAACTCGTGCTATATTCCATTCTCGATGCTTCCAACATTTCCCAAACCGTCTGATACTTTTACAGCACGAGCAATCGTGAAATGATTGTCTTCCAAATAGTCCAACCGAACATCCAACGGTTTCACACATCTGTTATACGAGCAACTCGTGCCAACTTATCTGATATTCCCGAGCCAAACTCAGACTTGCTCAACCGATGCGCCACAGCCAAAATTCCAACTTCTATCCAACACAATCGCTTGACGAGCAACTCGTGCAAGGATCCATTCTCATCGAATGTTTCTACCCAAAACATGCCGCATAACCAAATCTCGTTAGCCAACCAACTGATCCATTGAGGCAATCAGAAACTCCAGAACGATAAGCCAAGCCAACCCAACGAAAGCCCACACTTGTTGCACAAATGCAACAACGCCAACCAACTTGCTGCACGAATGCAACAACGCCTAACGAGGCTAAGCGATCCTACGAAAACCAACCAAGGCAACCCAACACAGAATAACATGCAGCCAAAACCAGCAATAAATAGACTTATTGCATGAAACATCCGATGCGGCACCGAGTAGAGTCAAGAGCTAACGACACACGAAAGCGATTTTTGAGTTTGTGATGAAACGAAGGACCAAGTCCGAAGAAATGAACCGGGCGCTCTGATACCAATCTGTCACGCCCCAAACTCCCGCAAGCCCAATAGTCCCCGCTGAACGTGAAATCACCACGTTGCAGCTCTCCCGCGGGACAATCGTTCTATTCGGGACGTGATGCCGTACGAGCCTGGAGTTGCACTCGTACCAGGCGATGTTGTTAAACACGAAAGTTATCATCGAAACAACCAAGTTACAGCGGAAGCCAATTGTGTACCAAGCACACATCAGAGTATACGCAGCGAAGCTCACGATAGGGTCCAAATGAGATGCCCCGAAGGCCACGCCACAAAGGCGATACCACGGAGACGATGAAATAACTCTTGCTCTTTCTCTAGCCCACAAAGGTACTTACAGTTCATACATCTTGTCCCGTATATCCAAGCAGCGCCACTACGCCTGTGTACCTGAAATATTGCCCACAAACGTGGGTCAGTACACAACCGTACTGGTGAGCGGGGTAACCCACTCGTCTAAGCCGACACTAAGTAAAAATAGTGAATGCACACAGTTATATGGTGATCTTTCTAGTTGAATCCTAGATTCTTTTCATGGCATATGGATGACATGTTAAGGAAAGCAGTAAAGCAGTTTAAGCATGCTAGCATTCATTCTCAAACCAAACGATAAGCAGTTTATATATAGCCGACCCGTCTAACTCAATGTCATCGCTTGCACGATAACATATCGAACCATCAGTCTCGCCTCAATATCCATCCTCAACCAACAATTTATATCCCAATCTCGAGTGCACACTCTTGCCGAGGCAAGGTGGCCGTGCCTACACCAAAGCCAAACCAACAAAAGAAAAGCAAGCCAACTCTTATCTATATGAAGTCACTGGCAGAGCCATACAGGACATATCTCAAGCATTACGGCGCGCCCTATCAGCCCGGGTAGCAAGCCCCGCTGGAGGTCCCGCAATGCATCGCAACTGAATGCGAATCGAATGTTTCCCTCCGGATCGAAACGGCTCCAGTGCCCCGGATAAAAACCGTTTCGGGGAAAGTGCCAAACCTTTGCACAAGTTGTCCGTGACATGCAGACACACGTAGGTATGACGAGAGGATCGAACATTCTCGCCCCACCAAGCGATCCTAGACTCGTTCCATCGATAAACCCAACCGAAGTATCCATAACCATTCTTCCAACATGTTCTCAAGGATTCCAAATCTCGACCTCAATATATATATCCCAAGGCACCAAAAATACCCAGTGTTTCACATTACCGCTTTACAGCAATGTATTCTGAAATGGTGCAACACCCATGCTCAAAGCAATCCCATGGCACAATGCCGTCTCAGTGGCACAATGCCCCATTCGTGGCACAATGCCCCATCAAACGACACAACGCCCTCGCCGATACAGTTGTTCGGTTTCGAACCACAACTGCTCGCTTTGCAAGACAAAGCGACCCAGTGATACTCGTGCACGGATGCACGCTCGCTCGCCCGGATTCCCGATATTTCCATTGTATCATTCCAACTTGTACAATTCCGACCGTCCAAGTATAATCCCAATGTTTTCAACCGACTGCCTCAAATGAATAATCCAGCTATCGTATCCAACTATCCAACGCATAAATCATATTCAAGCCACAATCCTACCAAGCCAACGACGTACACTCTATGCACGCCTCAGTGTAGTGATTCCCAATATTTCAGCCCAAGTGTTCAAGCCATTACGTGTTTTCCATATTATTAGGCATGAAGGAGTAGAGGAGAAGGGAAAGAGCCCACTCACATTGTTTGAATCCGTTAGGCATCCTGTCCTGCCGATACGGCCAATCCCTTGAACCCGTGGTCCGATGCAAGCGCGATCTACTCAACTGGTATGACCGTGCGAGCAGGCCGTGCTCTCCAAATCATCCGACCGATCGGACTAAGGAAGACGGCATTATCGTTTCCATCCAGCTATTCAGTACTGTTCTGAACGAACACCTGATTTTCATCGATCCCGCTAGCCATCTGCACATTAAAACCAACTCGATTAATCTTTCTTCCCGAAATCCGACATTTCAAATGTAACCAGCATTTGATTTATTCAGTCCGACTCAGCGTAACGCTCCGAGCGGTTGCGGGGCGTTACACTTGTCACACGTCTATTGGAAAATTATTGGATCTTTTGTCAACGTGCTCCCAGCTAGACTCGTCGTGCGATATTACCTTCCATTTGATAAGGTACTCCACATACGAAAAAAAAATCTCGTCGGCAAATAGTCCTTGAATTAAGCACAACTTCTACTTTGTTAAATGACGTAGTCATGGTCGCCATAGGTCGCTTCGAAACTCCTTGCTGAAGGTTCTCCATGTTTGCATGATAAGGCTTGAGGCAACTTACATGGACGACATGATGAATCTTCAGCTTGGCAGAGAGTTCGAGTTTGTAGGCTACTTTGTCTACCTTTTTAAGGACTGGGAAATGGCTTTCATATTTGCAAACTAGTTCCTTGTGCACCTTGCATAACACCTTGAACTGATGCAAGTGAAGCTTGATCATCACCAAGTCTCCTTTTACTCGACATGTCTTCGTTTGGTGTCGGCCCATTTCTTCATTTTGTGCGCGGCTTTCTCCAGAAATGTCTTAACAATATTCACCTTCTCTTTGAAGTCCAAGGCAAACTGGTGAGTCGCGAGATTTTTGCCCGATGTTTCCGTACTTAGCGTGTGCAGGGCGAGTCGATGTCGACCTGTTACTAACTCGAATGGGCTGACAACTCGCTACTTTGGAGATTATGGAAGAACTGGGCAATGTCTAGGTGATGCATCCAGTCCCACTGACTGACACTCACAATTGTCGCAAGTACTCTAATAGAGAATTGATCCGCTCCGTCCATCTGTCGTTCGTCTGTTGGTGGAAACTAGTAAAGTGCAGACTCGTCCCTAAGATCTTGAACACCTACGTCCATAAATTCACCGTGAACCGAGGGTCTCGGTTGCTGAAACGCTCTCCGGGATGCCCCAAAACTTTACCACATGGGATATGAACAAACATGCGGCCTCCTCTGCAGTACAGTTCGTCGATGCATGTCCCTTACTTGGAGAATCAGTGTACTACCACGAGGATAGACCCTAGTGTTCCCACAATAGGCAATGCGGAGATAAAGTCCATCGAGATGCTCTCTTACTGATGACTCGGTATGAAAGAGGCTCAAGTAGGCCGTCGAGTCGCCGAAGTGATGATCCACCTTGTTTTGCTGGCACACAAGACAAATGCGTGCATAGCTCTCCACGTTTTCGTACATGCGAGACCAATGGTAGACGGCCTCCAACAATGCCAATGTTCTTTTCTGACCCGGGTGTCCAACCCTCTTGGTATCATGGCATTCTTTGAGTAGCTCTCTGCGCAAGCTATCCCACTTGGGAACGACCACCTTGTCGTCCTTCGTGTAGAGAAGTTCGTTCCTTAGCTAAAACATTTATGTTTTGCCTTCGTGAGTGAGATTCACCAAAGCTTGTGTCAATGGGTCCTTGGCCATACCCATCTCGACACGCTCGAGTATCTCCCTTAAAGCAAGCACACCGTTGCTAGCTCAAACTTTTTGCTGAGTGCATTGGCCACGTAGTTCTTATTGTCCGGCTTGTATCGTAGCTCCATGTCAAACTCGGCTAAGAAGTCTTGCCACATTGCTTGCTTGGGGGATAGCTTCTTTTGAGTCTAGAAATACCTTGTGGCGACATTGTCTATCATCACGACAAACTTGGTGCTAAGGAGATGGTGACGCCACGTCTGCAAGCAATACATTAATGTGATCATCTCCTTGCACCGTATAGCGCTGCTTAGTGTCATTCAACACGCGGCTTTCGAACGCGATGTGGTATCCATCTTTTGCAAACACCCCACCGATGACAAAGTCGGATGCGTCAGTATGCACCTTGAACGACTTGAGTAATCTGACAAAGATTGGACA
Source organism: Iris macrosiphon (assembly GCA_036927795.1). Classification (NCBI taxonomy): domain Eukaryota; kingdom Viridiplantae; phylum Streptophyta; class Magnoliopsida; order Asparagales; family Iridaceae; genus Iris; species Iris macrosiphon. Next base: position 2,284,829 of record JAYESA010000001.1, on the reverse strand, counting down.
AGTTTCTCCGTCACTACCCTCTTTAGCGCAGGAAATGCCTCATCGCATTTGGACGTCTAACTCCATGCTCGATCCTTCTGCAACAAATCTGTGAGAGGTGCAACTATGGAGGAATACACACGAATGAACCGCCGATAGTAGTTCGCTACACCTAGGAATGATCGCAGCTCCATTGGTCTAGTGAGAGTCTCCTACTCCCATATGGTCGGCCCCTTCGTCTCATCCGTTAATATCTTGCCACGTCCGATCTAATGCTCCAAGAATGACACATTCTCTTGGGCACATGAACATTTTTTCGCTTGACTAACGATTGGCTCTCCCTTAACACCTGAAAAATCTCCTTCAAGTGTTCAACGTGCTTCTCCATCGTGTTTAAATACAAGACGATATCGGCCATGTATACCACGACGAACGAGATAGGGGTGGAAGAGCTTGTCCATCAAAGTAAAAAATGTCGCGGGAGCTTGTTAGTTCAAAAGACATTATTAAAATTCATAAGCTCCATATCTCGTGACGCATGCAGTCTTGGCCTCGTCTGCTTCTTGGAGAAATATCTCGCTCCTTCTAATTGATCGAACAAGTCTTCCACCAAGGACTCCAACTCGATAGCGTGATCTACCTTCCTCCACGGAGATAGTCTTTTTGGAAGCTCTTGCGACATACATCCCGATCACCGTGAGGACTTTGCTAATCTCCGACAGAAGATCTTCCGACGCGGATGTATTTTCCATCTTAAGTAGCGCTAAGCTATGTTAGATGGACTTGGGTACGGATGTAGCGTACGAGCACATATCCAATAGTCGGGTCCTTCAAACTCATATTTGAAGGACATACAGATTCGGCTAAAAAGATTCAAATTTTGGATACGGGTACGGGAATATCACTATTAAAGTAAATATATTTGAACATGGTTTCATAAAAAGATACATCATGTAATTAAATTTGCATAGCTTTATAAAAGACATGTAATTAAATTTGTTCGGTTTCATAAAAAAATATACTCTCTAATTAAATTTACGGTTTCATAAAAAGATATATTCTCTAATTAAATTTGCATAATTTCATAAAAAGACAATTGTAATTAAGTTTGCATGGTTTCATATATTTAAGCTTATAATTAAATTTGTATTGATTCATACAAAGACATCATGTAATTAAATTTGTAACGTTTCATAACTTTACTACTAGTTTACTATATTAAAATAAACTATCTACTTCACTACAATTAAAATATTAAAATAAACTATCTATTTCACTGCTAGCCAGTCTTTTGATTGTCACCACGAATGATCCGACTGTCACCAAGGAGAACCAGATATGGATTCCATATCCATACCCATGTCCTATCGGGTGGACACGAGTACTTCTTCCTAAAATGGAGAGTTCGGATAACATAGATGCTAAGTAGGTCGTATCTCCCTACTTGACACCCTTCTTGAGTTGAATGACGGAGAGACTCCCCCCTTCGTGGACTTGTCTCGTGCAACAATTACCATGTACAACAAGTCCTCTTCCATAATCCTAACGACTTCTAAGTATGGCATTGGAATTGCTTTTGCAGAAGTAAAAAAATTCCATACCTAGTATTATCTTGAAGTAGTCGAGTGGTGAGGTCGTGAGACCGGTGATTCATTTCTAATCTTCCACATCTATCTTTACTCCAATGGCCACCCCCTGCACGGGACACATCGCTGAGTTGACTACCTTCATCTTGCTTGAGTTCTTTTTATAGCACTAGACCCATGCGTTTGACCTTCACATTCGAGATAAACTTATGTGTTGCTCTCCGTGTCCACCATTGCCATCGTACTTTGGTCGTTGATCTTCACGTCCACGTACATAAGTTCCCGACTCGGGACTTCGGTCACGACGAGCTTGCTCTTCAAGACATTGAGCAATCGTAAGATTCATTTGAGCCCCCCATTCTTGGATCCTCATCCTCGTCCTTCTTGCCTTGGACCGCGTTCATTCGCTTGTCTTTTTTTTGCAGTCGCATGCAAAGTGATTACCTCTGAACGAAGCACTCTACTTTGCGCTTCGTCTGGGGCTTTATATATTGCTTGTCATTCGACGGGGTCTTCTTAACGTTGCCTGTCTTCTCTTCCCTACCATTGACCTTGGGCTTGGATGTATCGCTCCGCCGATACTCCATAAGCTTCTCGGGCACTAAGACGGTAGTGTTCAGATCTTGGACACAGTCTTTGACTCTCTGCATCTCTTTTGCTGCCCACGACTGCAGACCACCAATGAAGAAAAATAGACGGTCTTCTTCGCCCATGTTAGTGATGGCAAGCATGGGACAAGCCGCAACGTAATCCTTGATCGACCCAGTGTGCTTGAGTTGTCACAAGCTTCTCCTTGCCATGAACCCGATGTTCTCAATGTTGAATGATCTCAATGTTGAACTGGGCCTTGATTTCTTCGTGCAATTCCGCAATCTTCACGCGAGCCGCCTAGTGTTCCTCGTGAGCCATCTTGCGTTCCTCCTTGAACTTGGCCCGCAACTTGTGAAGTTGCTCTCGGAATAGCGTTATGACATTAGCAACATCACTTTCCAATCAATGAGAGAACTCGTAAGTCGCTTGGTTTTGTTCCACTTGCATCTCCATGTTCGTCACACAAGAGCTTTATGCGGGACACCAACTCGCCAAGGGCACGCTTCAACGACGACTTGTTGCTCGTCCTTCTTGGTGTTCTTGGCTTTCTCCTTGGGCAAATGTGGGAACTCCTCGTGGACGATCTCGGGTGTCGACATAATATGATTGACTTTCGCTCTGATACCACTTATCACGGACTTAATATTTTTTTTCGTACACTTCGATCCATACGGTGCACAAGCTTTCTCCTCGAAGATTCGTGCAAACCTTTCCCTAACGAACTTAGCTAGATTGCTAAGAAAAGAGAGTAATGGAACAAGAGTAGAACTTGAAAGACTTCATTATATTGAAATAAGCATACAAGATTCGGCGGTAAGGAGCAAATGATGCTCCGACTTATTTATAGGGTCTTAAGGGACTTACACGAAGATTCTAGTTCTTTACAAGAAACTTCTAGGTCCTAGATATTTACAAGGAGGATTCTAGAACTTCTAGAAAGCTAAAGAGACTTTATGAGTAGGAAGACTCTACCACCTTCTGGAGAATTGTGGAAGCTTCCAGCTAAACCCTTGTCTGGTGAGAGTTATGCAGAGTAGTTTCGGTGGGACGAAAAATACCCTGTGTGCAAAACAGAGATATTTATTGGAGAACTTCTGGGTACAATGCGGATCTACACCCTTCTTTGAATATATTAGCAAAACTATATATATATAATAAAATAAATTTTTTTTTTTATTACTGTTAGAGTTATTTTATTTTGTTATTTATCATACGAGGGTATAATAGCAATTGTGGGTGTATTGCATATCAATATAAATAGACATGAGATACAATCTAGGGTTTAAAGCAACGTTCAAAGTATCGGTATCGGAATCGGTATCGGACCATTCCTATGAGTATCGGGATCGGCGGTATCGGTAGTATCGGCGATTTCGGATCGGAGTATCGGATTTTTTGGTATCAGAAAGCAAACAACTATTAGTAAATTATTAACATTTTCGAGAATATATTTTATACATTTATGCATAATTTAAAGTATTTCCAGTATTGTTTCTTAGTATTTTTGATATTGAATGAAATAATAGTCATCATTGTCGATTGATTTACATGCGATAGATAAAATTTTCTCTTTTATATGTTTTTACAACCATACTATGCTTTTACACCCTTGCTAATTGGTTTTTTAATTCAATATTTTTTTCCGAATTGACAGGAAAAGAGACCTCTAATGTCGGTATCGGTCAGTATCGGATATCGGTCGGTATCGGATCAGGACATGCCAAACTGTATCGGTATCGGCCGTATCGGATCGGTATCGGCCGGTACTTTAAACTATGGTTTAAAGGCCCTTGCAATATCCTTTCTCATATTATCTCTTCTCCTACTTTCTCTTCTCCTCTCTATCTCCAAACTTAACTTGGTATCAGAGCATATATTTGTAAGTACTGTACAATCTAGGGTTTAAAGGCCCTTACAAAAAATTTTCGTCTGTTTTTCGTCTACTTTTCATGATTCGTCGTTCGTCGTTCGTTGTTCGTGGTCGTTCGTGGTTCGTTTATGAGATCTAGGGTTTCTACATATCTCCGTTGGTTATTCGTCGTCGGTTGAGGTTCGTTGTGAGATCTAGGGTTTCAAAGATCTCGTTTTTCTGTTGCATCTGCAAGTATGGTGGGGACCGAATCTTCTAGCGAGGTTAATAGTGGTGGTGGTAGCGGAGGTGGTTCTCCTTTTACTGTTATTCATAATGATGAATTGGGAAAGTCGATTACAATGGTGAAACTCAATTGTGCGAACTACCTTGCCTGGTCCAAGTCTATCAAAGTGGTGTTAAGGGCGAAGAAGAAGTTGAAGTTTTTGACGGAAGAACCCCTGCCTGAAACGTCCGCTGAGTATGAAGATTGGATGAGTGCATATGCATACGTTATGTCGTGGTTGTGGCATAGTATGGAACCACATATCGCTGCTAATGTTCAGTGGTGTGAATCAAGCAAACAGATTTGGACATCTCTGGAAGAATCATATTCGCAGAAGCGAAACGTTGCCCGTATCTATGAGTTGTACGAGTTATTGTTCAATACAAAGCAAAATGGGAAGCCTGTGAATGAATATCTGGCTTCAAAGAAGGCTTTGTGGGAGAAACTGCTTCAATATCATCATGTTACTACTGATTTGAAGGAAGCTCAGAGACAAAAGGAAGAGTTTCATGTTTCACTTATCCTAGCTGTTTGGATCCTGTGCTCGAACCTTATAAAGTTCAAATCCTTGCTGGAGAGCAGTTACCTACGGTGGCAGATACTCTCCCGTCTCAATCGTTCCTTTCTGGGACAGAGTTCTTGTCACGTCCCGATTTCGTAGAATCGTTTGAGGCGTCCCCCGAATCGTGACCGCCGTGCGGGCCTGGGGTTGCGTCCGCACAAGGCTTTAATGATTTGCATAGCAAGCACATATTCAGAGTACGCAGATAAATTGAAACACAGATTTGAAACATGGAAAAGTTCTCTTTATTGATAATGAACATCTATTACAAACTCCTGAACGAGTCAGCTAATATGCCGAACGGCTTACAAAAGTGTTGACTCAAAATGAGATAGCAGTCCTGTACATTATATCCCTTTATAAACTCAAAATGTTAAAGACCTCCAGGCTGGAGGATAGCTTTGCCACGGAGCTGCATTTGTGTATGAAGAGTTGCAGTTTCTGGCTTAAAAATGCTTCAAGGGGCGCGGTGAAGATGCGCCAACAGCTGGACTGGATCGGGTAGACGACTTCGGCTCCTCGCTCGGTTCGCCTTGGTGCGGAGAACCTGTTTCAACGAGGGTCAGCATGTCGAAACATACTGGTGAAGGCGAGCTAGCCTGACTATACCAATCAACACGTTGTTTTAATGAAGCACGCATATTTGTGGTTTCTATCTTGCCTTAGTTCATTTACAAGTAAGCAACATATAGAATTTACTGAAATGAACGTGTCACCGTTCGGTGGATTTTACCTGCCCGTCTGAATTACCTGCACAATACTTACCATGCCTTCCCTGCCACGAAGACACAAGTTAGTTTGCAACATGTTTAAATATACACGATGATCACTGGCGTGGTGCCATAACGGACATAGCCAAGGACAGGGATAGCATGCAACGAGAACACGACAAGTACACGACAAGCACACGATGCGTTGCAAGCTATCCCCTCCAGCACACGATGACTACACACGAGTTCCGCCCGGACCGGAATGGTGCCAGTGCCCCAGCGACCGTCCGCAGAACTTACCCTTGTGCACAAGTTGTCCATGATCGAACAATACGTTAACTTAAACAATCAGTTTACGCCTTCGAGGCAACATGAGCATGAAACATGTATTTGCACGAGACAAGCAACAGTTTATGATTATTTTCCAAGCGAACAAGCATGCAATTAAGTATCCGTTCGTGAAGTTATTGACAAGCATAATGAACCAAGTCTATTCTCTTTTATCTTGGTTTCTTTTATTATTACTTGGTATCGTTTGATCGGGGCGAAGAAGAATGCAAGATTTTGAGTGTGAAGCTTGGAAGCAGGACTAGCTAATCGGGTTGGTAGCCACTCACTTGGATTGTTGGAAGGGAGAAGGAAAGAGGCGCTTCACGACTCCGCTCGCAAGCCGCCTACTGCTCGTTCACCTGCCACGAACAGCTCGATTAATACTTCTTCCTCTCTTTCCAATCTCGGAATAGAAGTGCAAGTCAATGAACAAAAATAATGAAAACCATCGAAACCGTTCAAGGAAAACAAGCAAATCCCAAAACCAACTCAAAGCATGAAAGCAACAAGCGACATCGAAAACCGAGGCAATAAAAGATAGCAGCGGAGAGGTCCCTCCTGACTCTGCCGCTAAGCCGATCCTTGGGGCGCAGTCCACTGAATATGGGAATCGATTCCGAAGAAACAAATCCATAACGAGGACGAGTTCTTAATTCAATCTATCCCGATCGAACGATACCGACTTGTGTTTCTTAGCCGCGCTCTCCGCACCGGGAGAACGGGGCGCTACATCCTACCCAACTAATTGGAAGTTTCGTCCCGAAACTTAGAATAGGACCTACCGTTAAGGATTATTTTGTTGGGGGCGACGACCGTGAAGGTTCGGATAGGAGGTAATAGCATGGCATGGATCGCCACAAGCGAGGCATAATCCAAGTCTTTTGCGGCAATACTTCTTAATGTGCCCTTTTCTTCTACAGAAGTGACAAGTTTTGCTCCAATCCCCGTCCTGCTGACCAGCATTATTCGGACGCTTTGTAGCGGTATTTTCTCCCTCGTTGCTTTGGCGTTTGTGACTGGATGTATGCACAGCGCCGGCAGCAACATGAGGATATTGTGGTTCAAGTGATAGAGCGTGATTCATGACTTCACGCATTGTTCCATACTGATTATTAACCACGTGCGCATGGATGGCAGGGCGTAGTCCACCTTCAAACCTTCTGGCTCGACTCGCTGCATCAGGTAAATAGGCTCTAGCGAATTTGGAGAGTCGGTTGAATTCGTCGGAGTACTGCTTAACTGTCATGCTGCCCTGCCGCAGCTGCACGAACTCGTTTTCCATCTGACGTTGCACTGGAGGGGGTATAAACTCCTCTTCTAACGCGGCACGAAAAGTCGTCCACGAGATCGCCTCCTCTCCGTGATCAAATTGGAGAGATCGTCGATGCACGTTCCACCAATCGTGCGCGTTGAGGCGGAGCTGAAGTTGCGCGCAGGCGACGCGCTTCTCTTCGGGAACTTCTAGCAGAGCGAAGTGATCTTCAAGCTCGGCTAGCCAATCTAGAGCTACCACTGGGTCCTCAGTCCCGTTGAATGGGATGTTGCAGACTTTCTTGAAGTGTCCCAAGTTGAAGGCAGTCACGTCCCTCGGCCTTGGAATTTGTGGCGTCTCTACTTCAAGCACGGGCTGTTCCATCGGAGTCGTTGCAGTTGCAGTTGCAGTGGAATGGTTGGCAGCCAAAGTCTGAACGATCTGTTGCAGGGTATCTACCTGCTTTTGTTGGACTGAGAATCGGGTCTCCAGATTGCTTTCGAACTTGGCTTGGCGAGCATCATCTCTTTGTCGTTGCGTTTCTAACATTTGCATTACCCGCTCTAGCGGGTCGACTTGAGATATGCCACGCTGGCTCCGCGAGCTTCCTGAAGTGCCCGAACTGCTTTCTTGTGTTTCGTTCGGTGCTTGCGTTGCAGATTGCGCTAGTGCCATTCCTTCAAAAGAAGGTAAATTACATTAGAATCATAATGTATTATGGACTTATTGCATGAACGTATCTCATTTTGGCCTAGCGAGTTCAAGAGTTCGCACAGGAATTTGATCGTTAAAGGAACTTTTCCAGCACGAAGTCTAAGGAACTTTGAATCTGTGCTCTGATACCACTATGTCACGACCCGATTCCGTAGAATCGTTTGAGGCGTCCCCCGAATCGTGACCGCCGTGCGGGCCTGGGGTTGCGCCCCCACAAGGCTTTAATGATTTGCATAGCAAGCACATATTCAGAGTACGCAGATAAATTGAAACACAGATTTGAAACATGGAAAAGTTCTCTTTATTGATAATGAACATCTATTACAAACTCCTGAACGACTCAGCTAATATGCCGAACGGCTTACAAAAGTGTTGACTCAAAATGAGATAGCAGTCCTGTACATTACATCCCTTTATAAACTCAAAATGTTAAAGACCTCCAGGCTGGAGGATAGCTTTGCCACGGAGCTGCATTTGTGTATGAAGAGTTGCAGCTTCTGGCTTAAAAATGCTTCAAGGGGCGCGGTGAAGATGCGCCAACAGCTGGACTGGATCGGGTAGACGACTTCGGCTCCTCGCTCGGTTCGCCTTGGTGTGGAGAACCTGTTTCAACGAGGGTCAGCATGTCGAAACATACTGGTGAAGGCGAGCTAGCCTGACTATACCAATCAACACGTTGTTTTAATGAAGCATGCATATTTGTGGGTTTCTATCTTGCCTTAGTTCATTTACAAGTAAGCAACATATAGAATTTACTGAAATGAACGTGCCACCGTTCGGTGGATTTTACCTGCCCGTCTGAATTACCTGCACAATACTTACCATGCCTTCCCTGCCACGAAGACACAAGTTAGTTTGCAACAGGTTTAAATATACACGATGATCACTGGCGTGGTGCCATAACGGACATAGCCAAGGACAGGGATAGCATGCAACGAGAACACGACAAGCACACGACAAGCACACGATGCGTTGCAAGCCATCCCCTCCAGCACACGATGACTACACACGAGTTCCGTCCGGACCGGAACGGTGCCAGTGTCCCAGCGACCGTCCGCAGAACTTACCCTTATGCACAAGTTGTCCATGATCGAACAATACGTTAACTTAAACAATCAGTTTACGCCTTCGAGGCAACATGAGCATGAAACATGTATTTGCACGAGACATGCAACAGTTATGATTATTTTCCAAGCGAACAAGCATGCAATTAAGTATCCGTTCGTGAAGTTATTGACAAGCATAATGAACCAAGTCTATTCTCTTTTATTTTGGTTTCTTTTATTATTACTTGGTATCGTTTGATCGGGGCGAAGAAGAATGCAAGATTTTGAGTGTGAAGCTTGGAAGCAGGGCTAGCTAATCGGGTTGGTAGCGACTCACTTGGATTGTTGGAAGGGAGAAGGAAAGAGGCGCTTCACGACTCCGCTCGCAAGCCGCCTACTGCTCGTTCACCTGCACACGAACAGCTCGATTAATACTTCTTTCTCTCTTTCCAATCTCGGAATAGAAGTACAAGTCAATGAACGAAAACAATGAAAACCATAGAAACCGTTCAAGGAAAACAAGCAAATTCCAAAACCAACTCAAAGCACGAAAGCAACAAGCGACATCGAAAACCGAGGCAATAAAAGATAGCAGCGGAGAGGTCCCTCCTGACTCTGCCGCTAAGCCGATCCTTGGGGCGCAGTCCACTGAATATGGGAATCGATTCCGAAGAAACAAATCCATAACGAGGACGAGTTCTTAATTCAATCTATCCCGATCGAACGATACCGACTTGTGTTTCTTAGCTGCGCGCTCCGCACCGGGAGAACGGGGCGCTACAGTTCTGTGGTGCCGAGTACTGACTCTTCTGCCCTAGTTTCTAGTGCTGTTGGTCGTGGTGGTGGACGTGGTATTGGACGTGGCGATAGAGATGGTGGTCATAGTTTTGGTCGAGGAGGAAGCCGTGGTGGTAGAGACAATGGTGGTGGTGGTGGCCGCGGAGGCCGCGGTGGTGGTGGTGGCCGCGGTGGTGGTGATGGTGGCCGTGGCCAACCACGGAAGTGTAACTATTGTGGAATGCTCGGTCATGTAGAAGACTATTGTTGGGACAAGTGGGGCAAACCAGAATATGCACATCAAGTGCATGATGAAAATATGCAGTCCCAGGTCACCACTTCTGCTCCCAGAGATGATAGTTCGGGTTTCAATCAGACTTCAACGTCCGATACCTCATCTCCATTTCAACAGATCCTCCAGAAGTTGAACGCGCTTGCTAGTACCACCTCCCAACCTACTGCAACCATGGCACATATAGGTAATCCTGCTTTTGTGGCAACCCAGTCACCATCCACCTCTTGGGTCATCGACTCAGGAGCAAGCTCTCACATGTCTGGTATAACATCTATCTTTCATAATCGTAGTTCCATGAAACATAATATTATCTTGGCTGATGGGTCTACTCGTCCTGTGCTTGGGAAATGTGTCATTCACCCTACTCAATCACTATTATTATATGTGCCTAATTTTTCATTTAATTTGTTATTTGTGAGCTAGTTAACCAAATCTCTTCAATGTTCTGTGACATTTTCTCCCAATTCGTGTTTTTCAGGACCTCAGGACGAAAAAGATGATTGGTTCGGGGCATGAAAAAGATGGACTGTACTACTTGGATCTACCTGGAAAGGCCTTCACTTCTGTTTCTACTTCTCCGTTGCAGTGACATTATCATTTGGGACATTCGTCTTTGGCTAAGTTGCGTCAAGTTGTTCCTAGTTTGAGTCATGTTTCTAGTCTTGAATGTGAGGCTTGTCAGTTAGGCAAGCATCACCGTAGTTCCTTTCCTCGTCGTAGTGAGAGTCGTCAATTAGAGTCTTTTGATCTTGTTCATTCTAATATTTGGGGTCCGTCTAGAGTCAAAAGTCCAAAAGGATTTCAGTAATTTGTTATTTTTATTGATGATTATTCCAGAATGACTTGGTGTTATTTAATGAAAGAAAGATTTGAGTTTCTAAATGTGTTATCTGCCTTTTATAATGAAGTCTATGTTCAGTTTGATAAACGTATCAAAATTCTGCGTTCTGATAATGCTTTGGAGTATACTCAATCTTCTGTGAACAGTTTCTGTGTTGATCGTGGTATGATTCATCAAACCAGTTGTGTTCACACCTCTCAACAAAATGGTATAGCCGAACGCAAACATCGACACATTTTAGATGTGGCTCGAACTCTCATGTTCAATATGCATGTCCCTAAACAGTATTGGGCAGATGCCGTTCTTACTGCATGTTATCTTATTAATCGTATGCCATCATCTGTATTAAATAACAAAGTTCCATTTACCATATTACATACAAATGTCGCACATTTTTCCTTATCTCCTTGAGTGGTTGGGTGTGTCGCTTTTATTCATAACTTGGAACCTAATCGAGATAAGTTGGCTCCTAGATATCTGAAGTGTGTCTTTCTTGGTTATCCCCGTACTCAAAAAAGGTTATCGTTGTTACAGTCCACAGTCACGCAAATATTATGTCAGTGCGGATGTTATATTCTTTGAGTCTACCCCTTTCTTTCCTTCAGGAGACCGTTGTATTCCTTTTACAACATATTTAATATCTTCCATACCACTTTCGGTCATTCCTGAATCAATTTCTGTCTCCATTCCCCATTTACAGGTTTATCAGAGATCCAAGGACAGGCCAGTGGTTCTGCAGAATTCGGCTTTCAACCAATCATCTTCCGTGCCTGAGGTTTCTGCTCCCATCACCACAGATCCAGATGATCTTCCTATTGCTCTCAGAAAAAGACAACGCCTTTGTACCAAAAAGAATAAGTATCCCATTTCTAACTATGTTTTATTACACTTCGCTTCATCATCTTTTCATGCATTTGCTGTTTCATTTTTTATTTTTATTCCCAAAACTTACAAGCAGGCTATGTCATCTTCTGGTTGGAAAAGTGCAATGGATGAGGAGATGTATGCTTTACATCAAAATCAGACTTGGGAGCTTACATCACTTCCTGTTGGAAAGCAAACAGTGGGTTGTAGATGGGTGTACACTGTTAAGTATCACCCTGATGGTTCTGTTGAGCGCCTCAAGGCACGGTTGGTTGCCAAAGGGTATACTCAGACATATGGCGTGGATTATATGGAGACTTTCTCTCCAGTGGCTCGGCTGAATTCAGTTCGGATTCTTATTTCTGTGGCGGTTAATCACCAATGGCCTATATATCAGCTGGACATAAAGAATGCTTTCTTGCATGGTGACTTACAGGAGGAGGTTTATATGGATCAACCACCGGGATATGTTGTAGCAAGAAATAAAAAACCCGTATGTCGATTGAAGAAAGCATTATATGGATTGAAACAGTCACCTCGTGCTTGGTTTGACAAGTTCAGTTCAGTTCTCATTCAGTATGACTTTCGGCGTATCACATCAGATTATTCAGTATTTTGCCATTCTTCCTCAGCAAGTATTATCGTGTTGATTGTTTATGTTGATGATATCATTATATCTGGGAGTGATCATGCTGGAATTGTGGACTTGAAGGCCTACCTTAGTCGTCAGTTTCATACTAAGGGTTTGGGTCTTCTTCAATATTTTCTTGGAATCGAGGTTGCTCGATCTAAGAAGGGTGTGTATCTGTCACAACGCAAGTATGTTCTAGACTTGCTCTCCGAGACTGGGATGTTTGAGTGTCGGCCAGTTGAGACTCCTATGGATTATCATGACAAGCTTGATGCTGACAGGGGAGAGTTATTTGAGGATGTTGGATATTATAGATGTTTGGTTGGCAAACTTATATATCTTACTATTACTCGACCAGACATCACATATGCAGTTGGAGTAGTTAGTCAGTTTATGCATGCCCCTCGGCAACCATATTGGGAGGCTATCTCTCACATTCTTCGATACTTGAAGGGTGCACCTGGAAAGGGTTTGTTGTACAAACCTTCCCAGTTGCTTACGGTGACTGGGTTCAGTGATGCTGATTGGGCAGGCAGTCGCAGTGATAGGAGGTCTACTTCTGGCTATTGTACGTTTGTGGGTGGCAATCTTGTCACGTGGCGTAGTAAGAAGCAGAATGTTGTCTCGTTCTAGTGCAGAGGCCGAGTACCGTGCGGTGGCTCATACAGCTTCTGAGATGATGTGGGTGCAGCCTCTTCTTCATGAAATGGGAATTATGATTCCTATTCCGATGGAGATGTATTGTGATAATCAGTCGACAATGTTTATCGCAAGTAATCCGGTGTTTCATGAGCGCACGAAGCATATCGAGGTGAATTGTCATTTTGTTCGTGATTTGTTGCTGAAGAAACAGATTGTTACTACTTGTGTTCGGTCAGAGGATCAATTAGGTGATATCCTCACCAAACCACTTGCTCGTGGTCCATTTTCTGATTTATGTAGCAAGCTGGGCATTTCTGATCTATATGCTCCTGCTTGAGGGAGGGTGTTAGAGTTATTTTATTTTGTTATTTATCATATGAGGGTATAATAGTAATTGTGGGTGTATTGCATATCAATATAAATAGACATGAGATACAATCTAGGGTTTAAAGGCCATTGCAATCTCCTTTCTCACTCTCTTCTCCTACTTTCTTTTCTCCTCTCTATCTCCAAACTTAACTATTACACATCATACATTTTCAGTCCCCTCATAGGGGTGTCATAGCACCAACATTAAATTCAATATTGTGTAAAATTCTAACGGGAGAAGTTTGGAGTCCCTCAAAGGTGCGCCTGTTATGCTCTCGCCACACATGCCATACTGTCGCTGCAAGGCGTAAACGTGCCTCCTTAAACCATAACATTCCTTTTCTTCTCCTGGCACGAATCTCTACGATGATTCAGCCGATGTCCTTCGCCTCTCCGCAGTTCCCCAGTCGCTTGCAGCGTTGCTCATGCTAAAGGAACCAAGTCACTCCACATTCGAAGAATATATGTCGGAGTGACTCGTTGCTTTGGTTGCATAGCACAAAAAGTTGCTTTGGGAGCCGAACACCAAAATGGGCAAGTCTGTCCTTGGTAAGAAGGTGGTCCAGCAATAGCCAATACATGTAGAGCTGTATCTTGCGAGCGAGTCCCTTGAACCATATAAAGTCATAGTTATCCAGCTTGTGGTGTGTCGACCGCACGAAGTTGTAACAGCTCCCAAACTCGAAGTATCCTCCGCCTGCCACACCCCCGACGGGTTCCACACCCATTTGTCAGTGTCGATGTTAGTATCAATTTGGACTGCCCGGATACTGTCTCCATGCATGACCGTGTAATAATATAGGTCAGGCCACCATTCTCCATTCCGAATGATGGACTGCACCCTCATTCTCCTATCCGCCTCCAACTGTAGCTGCTGACCCGATATCTCTAGTAAACTCCGGTGAGCCAGTCATGGGTCGAGCCATAGGTCGGTATTCCTACCATCCCGTATGACCCTATGTATGGCAGTTTTAATAGCTACCCTATTGTGTAACAAGTGCTTGAAGGTAACAGACGCATTGTTGTACATGCAGGACCAAAAATTGCCTTCTTTCAGATACATACTTGCCATCCATTCTGCCCATTGAGAACCTCCACGCACAAACTTCTACGTCAGCTTCTTTCATGCTGCATCTTGGACTGTCTGCAACGGCCGAAGTCCTACCCCCTTCCTCCCGAGATTTACACAGTTGCTCCCAGGCGATAGCATTTAGGCCACCCCTCCAAATAAAGTTGGACCAAATATGCTCCACTTTTCGGAGAATAGCCGTCGACACCAGAATAGACTGCGGCCAGTTGACTGACAACGGAAGTCCAAAACACTTTACAGGTACATCCCCCTTCTCGACCCCCGGCACCAATGCACGCTCCTCCTTTTAGAGGACAAAGAGAGCTAAAGTACACCCGGTTATTGTCCCTGTTCAGTTGAAGCCCTGACAGCCTCCTGACTACTCCCATGATCTCCGAAATAGTACTGAGACCCTCCATCGACGGTCGCAAGTGTAACGACCCGCTCCGCGGAAACCGGAGGGCCGATTCAAACGGCACAAGTATAGCAAACCAACCCGCCTTGCTCAGCGAGATGGCTCGTTCGATGCAAATGCATTCATACTGGAATCTTCAATAGAGTCAGACTTAGGCTTTCAAGAGGCGCGTCCGGAGTCTCGCTCAACCGATGCAATACATTGCTAAGGTGGGTGGCCCCGGTGAACCTGTCTCTACTTAGCTGCACACTAAGAAAATGAATGTTACATGCTAATTTTCAGGCGATAACCTTTGCATGCTAATAAAAGAGATCAACGCACATAGCTAAGGGGATAACCCCGCCTTATCGTTGTATAGAACATGGAGATCTTACTTGCTATTTGCGTAATCGGGATTGTTGAGTTGGAATGTAGTAACTTCTTTCATATATGCCGTAAAGTAGTGTGAGTTCATACTGAGGCGTTGCACCGCACGGAACATGACACGGGATGGAGTAAAATCATGTTGCATGCATAGACGAGGAAGGCTATCAAGTAGTCGTTCCGAGTCAGGAGATGAAAGGAAAGGAAGGTACTCGGGATATGCAGATCACCGAGGCAGTCTCTAATCAGAGAGCTGCGTAAAGAAGAAAAGATCCGAGTGTAGTCCTCGGCAAAGATTGATCCGAGAGTTTTCCTCGGCTAGGATTGGAAGTGGGAGAGTAGTTGCATGGTCATGGACAACTGGTTGCGCACCAGGTAGAGAGAGTCCTCGACACGATTGCTGAGGCATCCGAATCGTGTCGGTCCGGGAGGACAGTGCCAGTGTAGTCCTGGTAAATACGCTAGCTGATGACTAGCAGGCGAGAGCGGGACATCCAACAAGGCTTGCTACCGACCTGGATGGGCGCCGACTCGTCAGACGGTTGGGAGGCCCAGCAAGGCTAGCAACCGAGCTGGGAAAACAACCGTCCATCGGAGATTATGTCCATTATGGCTAACAAAGCCAGTGACCTTCATATAGATAAGTCATGTTTGCATAGCGGCTATCCGCATTCAGAAGAGAAGTAACGGGAAGGGTGCGTTTGCACGACATTTTGCATAATGAGAATGGATGCACGGTATCACGCATAGTTCTAGTAAAATGGGCTTTGAGGCAGAGACACGACATAACACTTGGACTTCATAAATGTTCTTTATTATTTCGTAGATCATTGTTTATATTTCTACATATGACAGGGAAGGCCAAATGGTAAGAAATGGTAAGGTGAACTCAATTGTTCATTATTATGACACCCTTGAGTTGACACGGAGATTACTTTCTTTATATTGCCATGTAACTGATCCTAAGGCAAAAGAATAGAAAGACAACGAAACCAGTCGGTGCACATAACTAATGAACGTGCTTGTTTTGTGGCATGGGCGAGAGGCCTCTCCACCAGTGCATTCAATGTACTGATACCCAACCAGTCTGCATGTAGGGTGCAGGAGAAACTCGTACGGATTCAGAGATCGCTTAACGCAATGAGGCGCCGGACCGCATTTGGCGTCTTGGAGCGTGCGCACGGACCTGGAGCTCACATATATGAGACATAATGTATGGGAACATCATCATCCAGATCGTTTGTATTGGTTCTAAGCCTAAGGGCATATTCATTGTAAGAGAGAGAGCACGAGCGATTTGTAATCTCGGCCTAGCGCTGCTTGTAATCTTGTACTTCATATCAATAAGAGCTTGATTTGGATTCAATACTTGTGTTCATTTTATGTTTCCGCTATGACGATTCTGCGAACTAGTTATCAACGACCGTTTCAGTAAATGCCTCGCACGGGCGCAACCCCAGGCTTGCGCGGCATCGCGTCCCGATGGAAACGTTCGTCCTGCGGGAGCGCTGGCGCGGTGATTCGCGCCTAGCGGGGACGGCCGATTCCTGCGGGAGATCGGGACGTAACAGCAAGAAGACCAAGAGGTCATCCGCATAGATTAAATAGGACACATGCAGAGTGACCTTCTTGTAAAGCGGTACAATCCTCCTCACTGTCATATCCATCTGACATGAAAAGTACTCCGTGACTAGTATGAATAGATATGGGGACATAGGGTCCCCCTGCCGTAGCCCCCTATTGCTCCTGATAAACCCATAGGGATGTCCCGAATAAGCATTGAAAAAGTAACAGAAGCAATGCACTCCCTAATCCTTGCAACCCACATCACAACAAAATCCATATCGAGCATAAACTGATAAACGAAATCACGGTTCACCAAATCATAAGCCTTCCTGAGATCTAGCTTCACGCAAGCTTTCATGTCCCCTACTTTATTGAACTCCCGTACTATCTCATGTGCCAGGAGACTGTGTTCTGCAATCGACCTGACCTTAGACCTGACCTTAATGAAGGCTGCCTGATTTACTGAAACCAATTCTTGCATGATCTTCTCCATCCGTCGACACATTATGTGTGTAATTATCTTATACAAATAATTACACATGCAATGGGCCTGAAGTCGGCTATGGACGTAGCACCCTCTTTTTTAGGAACCAGCATCAGGAATATATGATTCAGCTCTTCAACAACTTGCCTTCTGTGAAAAACTCATGCACCGCCTCAAGGACATGATATTTGAGTGTTTCCTAATGGATTTTGAAGAATTTGCTGTTGAAGCCATCCGGACCCAGCGTCTTGTTGGGGTCCGCGCCCATTACTATCGTCTCAACCTCCTCCAGTCTAACCGGGAATAACAATTGGCTATTGCATATGTTGTGACCAATCTCTTGCACACAAGATCAGAAAAAATAGTAATATAATCGGACTGATTATTCAACTCAGAATAGTACATGATAGCCTCCGACTGTATGCATGAGAGCGTTTCCACTAGCTTTTCTTCCGCGTCCGGTAGCTGATTGAAGCTGTTACGATGTTGGTGAGAACGGACCATATCGTAGAAGAATTTAGAGCATCTGTCTCCCTCCTTCAACCACGAGCATTTGGTACGTTGGGTACTTTGGATCTCCTCATGTAGCCATAGCATCCCAAACCTGACTATTCTGTCTAGTGTTAACAATCTCCCTTTTAATGTTTTGTACATGTGAAGTTGCATCTTGCGAGAGACGCCTTTCCTAATAAAATCAGTCAACGACATTTGTTCAAACCGTGGGTGTGTACCTGATCGTATACCACTCTGAATTCGATTTTTTTTTTTGATGTAGTATTGTCCCAAATCCATGTATCCTCACTTCTATTCCGATCGAGGTTGATACTTAGAATTTTCACTGTAAGCATCCTCCCTCTCGGGTGTGAATTTATCTGCCATTCGCCATTAATGACCAGGCTACTGACATGTTCTTGCCACCCCATCAATCCATAGACCTGCCAACCTAATTTGCCAACCAAACTTGAGTGTCCAATCCATGGATCAAATCATAAATGCATCTGAGCTCCGCTGCTGATAGCCCGTGTAAGAGGGGATTTCATCTTCCCTCTATACTGCAATATAGTTTTGTAAATAAATGAGTAGTTATTGTTAGCATCTTGCACACAGAAATTATCACTCTTTAGATATCTGCCACGCATCCAATGAGCCCATAAGGACTAACCCTCTAAAAGTTACATGCCAACTTTAATCCAGATACAATCTCGAGAGGACTTCCAAAGAATGAAGCCCCACTCCCCCTTCCTCCTTTGGACGACACAAATCCGCCCAAGCAATAGCATGCATCCCTCCTCTCCATATGAAGTCAGCACATAATTTCTCCACTTTCTGAATTGTTGCATTCGGAAGCATAATTGCTTGTAGCCAGAATATAGTAATAGCTGATATCACCGATCTAACCAGTTATATATATATATATATATATCAAAGCTCCACCCTGGGCCTGCTAATCTCAGGATCCTTTGAGAATTGGGGACTAGATAGAGAATTTTGTATTATAGTAGAAAGGATACAGAGAGATTGCATATTTGTAGTTTATTTCTCTATTCAATAAAATTAATTACCTTGAAAAATAAATGCCATCAAATTCATGACTATCATTAGTTTCAGAAATTTAAGTTATGAAAATCAAGGTTTGGTCTGTTTTCTTGATGAATTTGTGGAGAGCAAAATCAGAATCAGTTCCTTCCTAAAAGTGTCTACCTACTTGTTGGTGGTATCGTCCATGATAAGGAAGAAGCTTAAATTTTGTTGAATATAACAAGGGATCAGTTGATCTCTCCCCCATTTTAGCAGCTAACAGGGCAAATTGCCTTTACTTCTTTTCTAATCTTTTGCATTAGAGTGGAATGAACTCTTTTATCTGTTCCATTCTAGCATTTAATGGGACAATCTGTCTTTGCTTTCATACCTTTCTTTCTTTTTGTTTGCTTTACAGATATTCTGTTTTACAGTTTTACTCATATTTTTTTCATTGTAGGTATTTGGAGCCATAAGGCAGGCTGTTTTGCGTGCACCTCACTATGCAGAATCACATAATTTGAATGGTCTGGTCTGGGAAGCACGATCTGATTATCAATCGGCTATAGCTGCTTATCGACAGTCACGGTGTGCTCTAAATATTGCTCATGATTCCATTGAGACCACTAAATCTCATTATGTTGCTGTTTCAGTAAATCTGGCCAGAGCCCTCTGTCTGGTAAATTATGCATTTTGCATATGATTTGGTTTAAAATTTCTGCATCCAGAATGCACCATAGGGCTAGAGGTTTTTTCTTGGTGTCAAAAGTAAATAGCTGTGTGTGCACGTGCGGGGTGTGGATCTTCTTCGGGAGGTGGGGGGACGGGATTGACCTCCTCTAAAACATAATAAAGTTGGTTTGCCTCCCCTAACATTATAAAATTGCCAGGGTCCAACATTTTTTGTTGGCTACACAGTTAGTTACCCCCCCTCTCTGTCTCTCTCTTCTTGAATTTGGGACTACTTTCTCATCATTGAGTGCCTCCCTACATGGAAATCCTGGCTCTGCCACCAGTAATGACACATGCACCTTTGCATTATATGATGAGAAACCTATTGTAGAGATGTGGTTTTGTCAAGTTCCGCATGGTGTATATGCCTAGAAAGTGTTCAATTGAAGTATTTCCTTTGCAGGCAGGCTACTATCTGGATGCTGCTGGCGAATGTGAGAATTTGAAGAATGATGGTATTGTTTTTTCCCCTGAATTCATTTTCGTGTTTCTTTTTATGGAACAAAGAATATAGATGACCTTTCTTGATGAAGTTGGCAATCGGTGGATTATATATAGAAACCTTAGTAGTAAACTGAGCTCCAGTCCTATTCCTTTCAAATCAATAGAATTTGTGAAAGGCACTCAAAATTAATAATTGCCGGAACTAGTCTTTCCGTACTTGCATATTGTCTCAACATTTTGTTATTTGAGTGCTAACTTGTTATGTGTCAATTTTTAAAGGTTTTCTCGATGCTAGTACCTTGCAAATATATGCTGTCGCGTTATGGAAACTTGGTAAAAATGACCTAGCTCTTGCCACGGCGAAAACTTTGACTGAGAATATTTCGGCAATGAAACAAAGCTGTGCTGATTCTTCCATAAGTTTGATTTGCACGTTGTTATACCGCATTTTGGGGCAGAACACTGCAGCTTCCTTTATTCTTAAACTGCCTATGAACTCTTTGAGAACTGCAAAATTGAGTTTAATTGTCACCGCAATTAGTTCCTTGGATCCTACTAGTCGGCTTCAATTGCTTCAACACGAACTTCAAAAGGTTGCATCCTGTGAGGTGGTCACTGAACTACATGCCATAATTGCTATAAGTAAAATGGTGAGAGTTGTTCGTTCTAACATAATACATCAATGTGATTGTGGCTTGCTTTCCTAATGTAGTAATATGTGATGAGCTGAAATTGCTTCACAATGATAATTTGCAGATAGGTAATGGGTCAAAACAAAACCTGGAAATCTGCAGTGGAGTACATTACTTGAGGAGGGTACTTCATATGTATCCTGGCAGCATTTTGATAAGGTGATCCCAGCAATTTGGTTCTTGTTTAATCTGCCATCAAACTATTTCTAGTACAGTATACAATATATATGTTTGTATCATATTACATGATTTTTTCTTGACAGTTTGTCCTACAAGTGGAATTGTTGTAACCTATGTTGCATGAACATAGATATGATACAAAATATGGACATGGCGGTACGGACACGGCATATATTTTGGTGTATCTTAGTGTATTGAGTGTCTGCATTGTGTCCAATAAGTGACCGAGCGTCGTGTCCAATATGTGACAGATGCGACGCGGGCATAGAACTGATTTTTGGAGTGTCAATGCTTCCTATATTGTGACTGGGTCATGAGACATTTATCTGTAAGTTACCTTTGAGCACTCTGACCTATTAGATCTTATGTCCTGTGCATCCCAAAATTGCTCCTGGCATGGTGGTTGAAGCTCGGGATCCATTGGCAACTCTACCGTTGCAATAACGAAATCATGAAAGTTCACGTATGCAAACATTTTGGTTCATCCAGCAGGAGTGTCTGGGGGCATGCAACACAAAGTGCGATAAGGACAATTGAGAACTTCCATGACGATTCTTAGCATGACTTTGTCAAAGAGCCACTCAGCAAATAGGGAAAATTGCTCTCTTAGAAGTTGGCACAAGCCATTAATATTGTTCTGTACTGGCATGAACATGACAGGAATATAATTTTACTCGGGTAAGTGTCACAAGTGAATAGCCGTATTCATTTGGCATATGGCGATACTACATTACTTGGATAAGTCTCACAAGTGAATAACATAGTCATTCAACATGGTAATATTGCATTATAATGCACCTACTTGTACAATATTATGACTAAGTGACAAATGGTGATAAAATTTAGTACAAACTATGTAAATGGTGTAGTGTCACGCTCCGCATTGGCACTATGTACAAGAGAGATTGTTTTGCTGGCTCGATTGAGAGCCCTCTCGAAGAGTTCCCCGATCGAAACACGAGACGATTGATCTAGGTGAGTGGGCAGAACTTTATTCTCTGATTCTTGCACGCCTTAATAATGAGTCTGAGTTTTTGAAATGCTTGTTTGCTAAGTAGATAATGTTCACATGAGAATGATAGAACGAGAACTTGTATGCTTGTCTAAATAGAGAACCATTACCATACTAGTATAGAAAAGAATGTTGCATGCTTAGAATACTGTCACTGCTTAAGAACGAACCCTTGCCATGCTAAGTCAATATAGAAATATTGCATGCTAGTTACACGGACACCGCTATCGAACGAATCTTTGCCATGCTAATAAGAAGAGTAAAACAAACGCTTGAACATGTTCCTTCTTTGTATGCTAAAGATAAAGATAAAAGAAGAACTATCGTCATGCTTGTTAAATAGAAGATCAGTTACATGTTTTCTTGTTATTGTGTAAAGATAGATGTAATGAAAAGCTTGTATTGTTACGATGTGTTGTGCTTGTTATCGAAAAGATGGGAGACTAATAGTGCGCCATGAGGATCGATCCTTCGGGATCTTGGGGGGGTGGCTATTAGAATGGTGGATGGAGGCTAAATGAAAAGATAGGAGACTAATAGTGCGTCCTGAGGATCGGTCCTTCAGGACCTTGGGGGGTGTGGCTATTAGAATGGTGGATGGAGGCTAATGAAGGGGTGAGACTAATAGTGCGTCCTGAGGGTGTGGCTATTAGAAATGATGCAATACTTCTCTTAGGAAGAGAAGAGTTAGAGAAGTAGGCATGTTCATGAGACTGTGTATTATAGAATTTTATCTAGTAGAGCTGCATATTGTCACGACCCAATTCCGTAGAATCACTTGAGGCGTCCCCCGAATCGTGACCGCCGTGCGGGCCTGGAGTTGCGTCCGCACAAGGCTTTAATGATTTGCATAGCAAGCACATATTCAGAGTACGCAGATAAATTGAAACACAGATTTGAAACATAGAAAAGTTCTCTTTATTGATAATGAACATCTATTACAAACTCTTGAACGAGTCAGCTAATATGCCGAACGGCTTACAAAAGTGTTGACTCAAAATGAGATAGCAGTCCTGTACATTACATCCCTTTATAAACTCAAACGATAAAGACCTCCAGGCTGGAGGATAGCTTTGCCACGGAGCTGCATTTGTGTATGAAGAGTTGCAGCTTCGGACTTCAAAAGGCTTCGAGGGCGCGGTGAAGGCGCGCTCACAGCTGGACTGGATCGGGAAGACTTCGGCTCCTTGCTCGGTTTGCCTTGGTGCGGAGAACCTGTTTCAACGAGGGTCAGCATATCGAAACATGCTGGTGAAGGCGAGCTAGCCGAACTATACCAATCAACACGTTGTTTAGTGAAGCATGCATATTTTTGTGGGTTACTATCTTGCCTTAGTTCATTTACAAGTAAGCAGTATATAGAATTTACTGAAATGAACGTGCCACCGTTAGGTGGATTTTACCTGACCGTCTGAATTACCTGCACAATACTTACCATGTCTTCCCTGCCACGAAGACACAAGTTAGTATGCAACAGGTTTAAATATACACAGGGATCACTGGCTTTGATGCCACAAAGGGACGGTTTATAGTCTCGGGACAAGAATGTTATGCAACGCAGGTGGCGAGCCCCGCTACATAGCATCCCGTCCATGACAAACGACTATACGAACTCTTCCGCCCGGATCGGATCGGCCCCAGTGCCCTGGCGGCCGTCCGCGGAAGCCAAAATACCTTGTGCACAAGTTGTCCGTGATCGAGCACATTTAGTTCGAATTATTTCACACGAATTTACAAACGAATTTCGAACGAATAGGAGCAAGCTCCATAGCCAAACAGTTTCGCATAGTCTTACTAACAGTTTGTTTCATAACAAGCATATATTTCCATACTTAGCACGATTCATAGAACAGTTATAAACGAACTAGCATACAGGATGATAACCGTTCATAAGTTTAGTTGACAAGCAATATTTCAAGTCTATTCCCTTTTATCTTGATCTCTTTTATTATTACTTGGTATCGTTTGATCGGGGCGAAGGAGTGAGGCTTGGAAGCAAGGCTAGCTAATCGGGTTGGTAGCCACTCACTTAGATTTAGGAAGGGAGAAAGAAAGAGGCGTTTCACGACTCCGCTCGCAAGCCGCCTACTGCTCGTTCACCTGCACACGGACAGCTCGATTAATACTTCTTCCTCTCTTTCCAATCTCGGAATAGAAATGCAGTTCAATGAACGAAAATAATGAAAACCATCGAAACCGTTCAAGGAAAACAAGCAAATTCCAAAACCAACTCAAAGCTCGAAAGCAACAAGCGACATAGAAAACTGAGGCAATAAAAGATAGCAGCGGAGAGGTCCCTCCTGACTCTGCCGCTAAGCCGATCCTTGGGGCGCAGTCCACTGAATATGGGAATCGATTCCGAAGAAACAAATCCATAACGAGGACGAGTTCTTAATTCAATCTATCCCGATCGAACGATACCGTCTTGTGTTTCTTAGCCGCGCTCCTCGAATAGGAGGAACGAGGCGCTACATCCTACCCAACTAATTGGAAGTTTCGTCCCGAAACTTAGGAATAGAACCAACCGTTAGGGATTGTTTTGTTGCTGGCGGCGATCCGGGAGCGGACAGTTTCGAATCAAGTGCCCGTTGCCGCCACAGTTATAACAAGACCCATTTTTCAAGTAACAATTAACGATGGTGTGCCCCGGCCTGTGGCAGTGCTCACAACGCACTCCAGCATTTGTCTTGTTCCGACCACCGTTGTTTTGTCGCTTTGCAGCGTTGTTTCCTCTATCGTTGCCTTGGCGTTTGTGATTGTAGGTATGCACAGCGCCGGTGGAAACGTGAGGATACTGCGGTTCCAGAGATATGGCGTGATTCATGACTTCACGCATCGTTCCATACTGATTATTGACTACGTGCCCATGAATGGCAGGGCGCAGACCGCCTTCAAACCTTCTGGCTCGACTCGCTGCATCAGGTAAATAGGCCTTAGCGAATTTTGAGAGTCGGTTGAATTCGGCGGAGTACTGCTTCACCGTCATACTGCCCTGTCTCAGTTGCACGAAATCATTTTCCATTTGACGTAGTACTGGAGGGGGTATAAACTCCTCTTCGAACGCGGCACGAAAGGTCGTCCACGAGATCGCCTCCTCTCCGTGATCAAATTGGAGAGATCGTCGATGCACGTCCCACCAATCGTGTGCGTTGAGGCGGAGCTGTAGTTGTGCGCAGGCGACGCGCTTATCTTCGGGGATCTCTAGCAGAGCGAAGTGATCTTCGAGCTCGGCTAGCCAATCTAGAGCTACCACCGGGTCCTCAGTCCCGTTGAATGGGGTGTTGCAGACCTTCTTGAAATGGCCCAAGTTGAAGGCAGTCACGTCCCTCGGCCTTGGGATTTGAGGCGTCTCCACTTCAAGCACGGGCTGTTCCACCGGAGTCGTTGCTGTTGCGGCGGAATGGTTGGCAGCCAAAGTCTGAACGATCTGTTGCAGGGCATCTACCTGCTTTTGTTGGACTGAGAATCGGGTCTCTAGATTACTCTCGAGCTTGGCTTGGCGAGCATCGTCTCGTTGTCGTTGCGATTCTAACATTTGCATTACCCGTTCAAGCGGGTCGACTTGAGACATGCCTCGTTGGCTCCGAGAGCTTCCCGAAGTGTCCGAACTGCTTTCTTGTGTTTCGTTCGGTGGTTGCGCTGCAGATTGCGCTGGATCCATTCCTTCAAAAGAAGGTAAATTACATTATGATCATAATGTATTATGGACTTATTACATGAACGTATCTCATTTTGGCCTAGCGAGTTCAAGAGTTCGCACAGGAATTTGATCGTTAAAGGAACTTTTCCAGCACGAAGTCTAAGGAACTTGAATCTGTGCTCTGATACCACTATGTCACGACCCAATTCCGTAGAATCACTTGAGACGTCCCCCGAATCGTGACCGCCGTGCGGGCCTGGAGTTGCGCCCGCACAAGGCTTTAATGATTTGCATAGCAAGCACATATTCAGAGTACGCAGATAAATTGAAACACAGATTTGAAACATAGAAAAGTTCTCTTTATTGATAATGAACATCTATTACAAACTCTTGAACGAGTCAGCTAATATGCCGAACGGCTTACAAAAGTGTTGACTCAAAATGAGATAGCAGTCCTGTACATTACATCCCTTTATAAACTCAAACGATAAAGACCTCCAGGCTGGAGGATAGCTTTGCCACGGAGCTGCATTTGTGTATGAAGAGTTGCAGCTTCGGACTTCAAAAGGCTTCGAGGGCGCGGTGAAGGTGCGCTAACAGCTGGACTGGATCGGGAAGACGACTTCGGCTCCTCGGTTTGCCTTGGTGCGGAGAACCTGTTTCAACGAGGGTCAGCATATCGAAACATGCTGGTGAAGGCGAACTAGCCGAACTATACCAATCAACACGTTGTTTAGTGAAGCATGCATATTTTTGTGGGTTACTATCTTGCCTTAGTTCATTTACAAGTAAGCAGTATATAGAATTTACTGAAATGAACGTGCCACCGTTAGGTGGATTTTACCTGACCGTCTGAATTACCTGCACAATACTTACCATGCCTTCCCTGCCACGAAGACACAAGTTAGTATGCAACAGGTTTAAATATACACAGGGATCACTGGCTTTGATGCCACAAAGGGACGGTTTATAGTCTCGAATATGGTTTACTTGGATGACTATCAATGGAATATATATATATATACGAGACTAAGATTTATCAGGCGATGCTAAGTATCGTACATGAATTCTAAGGAAAACTTGGTGAATATACTAGCGATTGATGCGAACATCGATTGAGGATTTAATTGGGTGACTCAATTTTTAGTGGTGTATGGATCAATTAGAAATGTCCAAACGTATTCATAGGTCTCGTGCGATAGTCGGATTGAAAGATTTGAGAATGTCTTGAATAAATGATAAGGCTTATATCGAATAGAGATTCATGAAAATGGAAATCGATATCTTGTTTAAGGAAACTTGTTGGAAACTTTGAGGATCGTGTGAGCGATTTCGGATTGAAACAAACGGATTGAACTTGAATACAATATCGCTCGAATAGAAGTTAGCCCGAGAAAATATTGTGGTTCGATGAAAGAGACGAGCGATAACGGATTTGACTTGAAGTTTGGAAGAACGATCTTGAAATCTAGTTCGAAAATAACATTCGAAATCAGTCCCAACGAGAACGATTATCCTGCGGGAGCGCCGGCGTGTTGATTTCACGTACGTCGGGGATGATCGAACTCACTGGAACATGTTCGGTGATTATTCCAAACGAACTCAATAAATAGAACGTATCAAAAGTGCATAGACTTGGGCTTAAATATTTGAAACTTAGTTGCTTGAGGAATGATAGAAGTAGACTATATATTTATCAAATGGTAACATTGAAGTTAGATGATTTTGCTAGACGAATTATAATCACTGTTTGAACGAACTTGACTTGATATATATTTTATATATATATATATATATATATAAAACTTAGAGCAAAAGTGAAATGATAAGGTGTCTCGATCGTGCTGAAGATAACCATATTGTTCGACGTTCTTGTCTTGTGCGAGCGTAACTCTATTCTCGTACATGCGTCACGCTCGGATTAGGACGATTATCCAGCGTGAGCGTTGACGTGGTGATCTCACGTCCAACGAGGGTGATCGAACTTGCGGGAGACCGGAGCATGACAACTAATGGATCGTCTTGACTTTTGGTTCGACACGATAAGACCAATAGGGAATGCAAGTGACTCGGAAGTGTTTCATGGATAAGTTAGCCTAGAACCTGAAATAAATCACGCTTGATGGTTTCGTGAACAGATACGTTAATCATGTTGGACGACTTGGAGTTATAAACAAAAGGTTTAGAATTGAATCTTGGCTTGGTGGTCTAGACTTGGAATGGATATATGAGTTCTATCAAAAACATGCTTAAGGAGATAGACTGCGAATTGCTAGGCTTGTCCTGCAAATTGGATGTATCATGGATTTGACTGAACGAACTCGAACCCTGTACAAACGAACGTGTTAATGAGAGTAGGATGATCCGTGCTCGATGTTTAGAAATCTGAGTGAAACGAGCTTGGGTAGAATACCCCGTGCAAATGAACAATTGTTTGGCCTTAGGAATTGGGGCGAGCATCGTGCGACGAATTTGCATGATGAATCGTGTGCTTGAACTTGTACCTATGACCTTGTGAGCTGACCTAGTAATTAGGCAGACGACTCTGTGCCGAGTGAATGAACTTGTGTGACCGACTTTAGAACATTGCTTAAACAAAGCCATAGAACTGAGGCAACATGACTTAGAGTTAGACTTGGAACGGTAAGTGTGCGCTACGTTTGACCCGAACGGATGGACGCTAGTCGGTAGACCGAATAGATCGTGCTTAACAGTAGTGCAAAACTTGAATTGAGTTGGAATAGAAATGACTTGGATGTTATCGACCCTGTTGGAAGTATCATCGTGATTCATAAAATGAAACCTTTGAGATTTTCACAAGTAGCGTGTCCGATTTCACTATCTCTAAGTTTGGTTGAATGCATATGTTTGAGGGATGCCTTGAACGTGTGTACGATCCAAGACTCAATGATATATGAAACTCGAGTACTAAGACTTCGCTATTGCTAAGTTGGTTGACATGCATGTGTTTGAAGGACGCTTTAAATATGTGCACGATCCAGACTCGCGATATGCTGATCTCGAATGCTAGTACTAGTGAAAATGTTAGACCCGCATGGACAAGTATAACGACTTGTATAAGTTTGTCTCAGCCTTAGATCGTTATTCATGATGGATTGTAATGTACCCCGCGTTAAGCGATATGTTCCGCGATTAGGCGCAATAGAGACCGAGTCAGAACTTGGATTGAATGATAGAGTCATTCAATAAGACCGATCCAGCATACACGCGACACAGTATAAGGAACAAGTAAGGAATTGTGTTCGAACGAATCTAGTGGTACCGATTGCTACGTTTGGGATATATTCGTTAATACGATAGAATGGCTTGCGCTCAGGAAGTCTCGAGGACGAAATTTTTTCTGGGTGGTGTATAATGTAACGATCCGTTCCGCTCAAGCGGACAGCCGATTCAAACGACAAAAGTGCAATGACCCGACCCGCTTTGCTCAGCGAGAAGACTTGTTTGAGGCAAAGGATTTTCCGACTTGGCCCTTCAGGAGTTCCGGCTTGGACTTTTAGAGGCTCGCTCGGAGTATCCCTCGACCGAGGCGAATCATCGCTAAGGTGGGTGGCTATGATGAACTTGTCTTTGCTTAGCTAGCACACTTAAAATATGGACGATATATGCTAGTCGCTAGGTGAATCACTCCCTGCATGCTAATAAAGAATACAATGCACCTAGCTAAGGGAATAATCCCATCTTGTATTGCTTGTGTTAGAACATGAAAATGAAACTTTGCTATTAAATAGACCCTCGCATGCTACCTTTGTCTTGTGCAAGTAGACCCCGTTATGCCTCGTGTAGATCATCGTGTACTCTTCGTAGTGCACTGTTCACTTGTTTACACTGCACGTCCCTAAGATTATATCGCTCGATATGTCCCTTTACGGTTTCACTCGCCTTACCCATAGACCGTGCCAAAGTAAATGCTTATGTCCATATGAATGAAATACTTGCCTGCTTATATGTTAACTTATAATGTTGTCTCGATCCAATACTTGCCACAATGAAACTTATGCCACAATTAAGTAACACTATCGTGTATCGTGCATGCATCTTGTTAGCCAGAAGACTATCAAATAGCCCGTCTGTGCAATATGAACCTGTAAGTATCCGGGACCGTTAGGTCGCCAAGGCACTCCCCGAACCAGGGGAATGCATCAAGTCAAGTTGAACTCTGAACGAAATTATGTCAAGTTTACATCTGAACGAGAATCATGTCAAGCAAATCAAGAATCACAGCTCGTGGAGCAAATGCTCGTTCAGAACAAGAATCATGGATTTATCATGTCAAGTTGTGTGAATTTGGAAGACCCAAGACTTGCATGTCGCGGACAACTTGTGCACAAGGTATTAATTGGGTTCCACGGACAGTCTCCCGGTCACCAGGGCCGATCCGACCCGGATGGAACTTCACGATAGTCTCATGTGCTGGACGGAATGGCTTGCGGTGCCTCATTGTACTTTAGTTGTATACCATCCTCGTTCATAGACTATAAACTCGTCCTTTATGGCTATGCCAGCGACCTCCTGTTCATATAGATAAGTCATCATCGCTTAGTGGCAATCCGTATGCGAGTCATTGCATCGCATCCAGAAATCGGGAAATACCTGAACGATTTTGAGTATAACACACTTGTACATATGGAACACTTGGACATCTTCTGCGACACATCTGAGTAACCCGTATAACTCGCGCACCCGAACATGGTCTCGTTTACGACACGTGTTTGCATATGCTATTGTCCCTAGATTCATTATATATATGCTCGTGCTTGAATTAACTTGGTTTGCCTTGGACATAGAAGGACAAATGGTAAGTTGGTAAATCTCGTCGTATTCCTTTATATCGTACGGCGCACTGCCACACGAGTTAGGATTTTCATCATTGCCATGAAACTGATCCTAAGGCAAGAATAGAAAGACAACTTAATAGATGGTGCACGGAACCTATATAACGTGTTTGGATTTGTCGAGCGGGCGAGAAGCTTCTCCACCAGTGCATTTATGTACTGATAACCTACCAGATTGCTTGTAGGGTGCAGGAGAACCTCGTTCGATGCAGATGCCTCCTTCGTGCGTGCTAAGGCGTGGAGTTCACTCTGGAGAGTGTTGCGTCCGGAACTGAAGCACATATACAAGACATAATGTTGGAACATCGACTATGTATCATTCCACAAATGTAGCCACTTGGCACACTTTTACTGTTTCAGAGAGAGATGCTTGAGCGACTTATAATTTCGGCCTAGCGTCACCTGTAACACTTGTTCAATATCAATAAAGAGTTATTTTATTTCTATACTTGTGTTACTCAATGCTTCCGCTATTGACGACTGTGTGAACATGTTACCAATCGCCTGCGCGTTTATTATAACGCTGCACTCGGACAATCTGTGCGACTATGTGGCTTAGCCCTCATACCGCCTGTTCATATCACGGCCTTGCACGGGCGTGGCTTACGCTCGTGCGACATCACGTCCAGATGGGTCAAGCGACCGTCCCGCGGGAGCGCTGGCGCGGTAATTCGCGCCTAGCGGGGACGGCCGATTTGCCTGTGAGAGATCGGGGCGTGACAGCTTGCGCTCAGGAAGTCTCGAGGACAAGACTTATTCTGAGTCGTGTATAATATAACGACCCGTTCCGTTCAAGCGGATATCCGATTCAAACGACGCAAGTGCAACGAACCGACCCGCTTTGCTCAGCGAGAACTTTCGTTTGAGGCAAAGGATTCCAGACTTGGCCCTTCAGGAGTTCAGACATAGACTTTCAGAGGCTCGCTCGGAGTATTGCTCTACCGAGGCGAATTATCGCTAAGGTGGGTAGCTACGATGAACTTGTCTTTGCTTAGCCAACACACTTAAAATATGGACGATACATGCTAGTCGCTAGGTGAATCACCCCCTGCATGCTAATAAAGGATACAACGCACCTAGCTAAGGGAATAATCCCATCTTGTATTGGTTGTGTTAGAACATGGAAATGAAACTTGGCTTATAAATGGACCCTCGCATGCTATCTTTGCTTCGTGCAAGTAGACCCCGCTATGCCTCAAGTAGATCATTTTATACTCTTCGTAGTGCACTGCTCACTTGTTTACACTGCTCATCCCCTAGATTATGTCGCTCGGTATGCCACCGTACGGCTTCACTCCTCGCACTACCTCTTAGACCGTACCAACGTAAATGTTTTGTTTCATATGAATGCATGCTTGCTTACATTGTAGCTAGTACTCGTTGCCTCGTTTCAATACTTGTCACATAATCAATGCCACGACCGTATAACACTATCCATATCATGCATTCATCTAGTTCTCTCCGGAAGACTATCTAATAGTCGTTCCGTGCAAGTATGAACCTAAAAGCATCAGGGACCGTTAGGTCGCCAAGGCAGTTCCCGAACCAGGGGATTTGCTCCATGTCAATAATTCAAAAATCATAGCTCGTGGAGCATACTCGTTCTAAACAAGAATCAAGAATCAACTTGTCATGAATCCCGTGAATCTGAAACCCTAGACTTGCATGGTCACGGACAACTCGTGCACGAGGTAATAACATGGATTCCTCGGACGATCATCGGGGCACCGGGATCGTACTGTCCTAGGAGGAATATGAGTATTCCGTGACCAAATCGGTAGGATGCTCTCTAGTTTGGGACGACACAATATATTTAGTGGTCGGGCCCTTAGTAGTGCATCCTACACTGGATAACCCGGCTGACTCCATGATCTATGGTAGTCTCACCATGTTTGGTTGGAATGATGGGTAACGCCCAATGACTCTTGGGCTATGCCTCATTTCCGTCTGAGACTATATATCGTCCTTTATGGCTAAGCCAGTGACCTCATGTTCATATAGATAAGTCATCCTCGCTTAGCGGCAATCCGCGTGTGAGTCATTACATCGCATCCAATAATCTGAAACACCTGAACGATCATGAATATAAGATATCTATGCATAAATTGAAGAACCTGAGCAATCCATTGCAACACACCTGAGTAATTCATTGCAATACATCTGAGTAATCCGTGTAATCGTGCACCTAAAACAGAACCTCGCTCACGACAATCGTGTTTGCTTATGCAATTTGACTGGATTTCATCATATATGCTCGTGCTTGATTTAACTTGGTTTGTCTTGGACATGGAAGCACAAATGGTAAGTTGGTAAGTCTCGCCGTGTTACTTTTATATCGCACGACGCACTGCCACACGAGTTAGGCTATTCATTATGCCATGAAACTGATCCTAAGGTAAGACTAGAAAAATAACTTAATAGATGGTGCACGGAACCTTTATAACGTGTTTGGATTTATCGAGCGGGCGAGAAACCTCCCCACCAGTGCATTCATGTACTGATAACCCACCAGATTGCTTGCAGGGTGCGGAAGAACCTCGTTCGGTGCGGAAATTTCCTTCGTGCGTGCTAAGGCGTGGAGTTCACTCTGGAGCCTTGGAGCGTTGCGTTCGGAACTGAAGCATATATACAAGACATAATGTTGGAACATCGCCTATGTATTATTTCACAAATGTAACCACTTGGCACGCTTTTACTGTTTCTAGAGAGTTTGAGCGACTTGTAATCTCGGCCTAGCGCCGCCTGTAACACTTGTTCAATATCAATAAAGTGCTTGTTTTACTTCTATACTTGTGTTATTCAATGCTTCCGCTATTGACGACTCTTTGAACTTGTTACCAATCGCCTGTTCATTTCTTATTCCGCTGCATTCGGACTATCTGTGCGACTCTGTGGCTTAGTCATTTTACCGGCGGTTCGGATCATGGCCTTGCACGGGCGCGACTTACGCTCTTGCGACATCACGTCAAGATGAGAAAAGATCGTTCCCGGGAGCGTTGGCGCGGTGATTCGTGCCTAGCTGGGACGACCGATTACCTGCGGGAGATCTGGGCGTGACAAGCGACGAGGCGAGACAACTCGTCTAGGAGTGCCTAGAGATTTTTAAAACATTGGTTCCGTGTTTGTTAGTCAGTATTTTGCTGGTTATGTTCGTATCCTCATCATCATCCAAGTCTCTCCCATCAACGCTACATTGGTTATTGACTCCGTAAAAGCATTGACTTTTTGACAGGTCCTTGATTTGATATCGATCCTCTATATTGGTGTCAAATTCCTAGCCAAGTTAGTTGTGAGCATGAGAGGTCCATGTCATAAAACCTAGACGGCAAGCTATCGGATAGGTAGACCTACCTATTATATGCAGTTTAAGCTCATGGGACCAAGGAGCACCTTTAAAGTTACCCTATACATAGGTGTAAGATGGCAATTTGCATTGGGGAATTCCATTCATCTCTATAAGACATTAAGCCAAAGAGTGAAGTATCTTGCTGGTCACGTACCATAACTATTATTTCACATCTATACGTGTACACAGGTGAAATATTTCTTTACCTGTCTACCTGACAAAACTTGGCTTTCTCAACATGCCAAAGATGTTTCTATGTCTGACTTATTGTATTTGAAATAGTTTTATTCCTGAAAGTAATTTTTACTGGCACCTTCAGTTACTTTCAAGACCTATCAGGTCTTTGTTTGCCAATTTCTTTTCATGGTTTCTAAATTCTTGACTCACTTACTTTTCTCTGGCCATCTTATTGCTTTCGCTGGTTACAGGAACCATCTTAGCTCCCTTTTATTATCATGTGGAGATTGGACAGCTTCTCACATAGCAACTAGATGTGCTGTCATCCCAACTGGTTATCCTAGTAAGATGGGCTTAAAATCACCATTTGCCATTCATGGCTCTGCAGGGGTAGCTTGCTATGCAAGCTGTACCACAAGTCCACAGTATTCGTTCCCAACTTGCGAAGGTCATCTTGTGAATGTATCCCCAGGGATACAACATTTGCGGAGGTATTTCTTCTTTCCCATTTTGATGATTTGATATATAAAGTAATGGCTCATATATTTTACCGTCCGCTTACAGGTGGTTGCATCAGGAACCATGGAGCCATGAAGCACGCTATCTCCTCCTCCTAAATCTTATGCAGAAAGCCCGTGAACAGAAGTTTCCTCAAAGTCTGTGTGTTACTTTGAAGCGTTTACTTCTTGCCGCTCTATCCAAAGAATTATATGATGGCAATGAGTTATATAAATATTCAAAATTTTTACTGCTACTTGCGGCTTCAGAGATCAGTTTGCAATGTGGAGACTTTCTTGGTTGCATCAATCATACTAACTATGCATTAGAACTTCTCCCTCCTAACAGTGATCCTTTCTTTGCGCACTTGCAACTATGCCGTGTCTATGCAGCTAAAGAGGATTTGGAAAACCTAAGGAGTGAGTATATGAATTGCTTGCATGTGAAGACGGTTAATCAGATTGGTTGGATAACCCTCAAATACCTTGAATCCAGATTCAAGCTTCAGAAAGATACCAATGTGATTGATGTAGACTTGCTGGCCTGCTCAGCTGGAAAAGGATATTCTTGGAAGTGGGAAGCTGTCTTTGATTTAGTACGTAGTCAGGGCTATATATGGGATCAGGACTTTCTTAGTGCAGAGCAAGTTCTAGCACATGCATGCTCACTTGGACCTTCAGATAGTTGTCTCTTACTTTGCCACGGTATCTTCCCCATACTGTCCTTTGGGTTCTTTTTTGCTTTCACTCTAACCTGCCCATGTTTTCTTCCATTAATTTATGTTAGTTGAACTTCGTAACAAATCAATCTCCATGTTTTATGGTTCTCCATTGTTTGTTTCTGCTTTGGAACTCTGAAGTATTACCGCCCAGTTCCTGCTATAGTTTGCAGCGATGTTCAACTCAGTTTGCACCTTCATATCCCATTACATATTAGCTAACAAACACTTATTGTTTCTATGAGCATAAGTGTTATTAGTACTTATGAATGATTAAAGTTAGCTAATCATTGTACAAAAGCAAGGGAATGGTTTCTGTTGGTGTTCATGTAGGTCTTAGTATAGCTTTTGATCTTGGTTCTTCAATAATTTTTGTGATCATATGAGTTCTGATCTCCTTAGGTTATCATTATTACTGTTCTTTTCGTTTGTGTGTGTGTTTGTGTTTCCCCCCCCTTCTATTTTTGGGGGTGGGCAGGGTTTTTTTTTTTTTTTTTTTGGGGTGGGGGGGCTGTGGGGTGGGGGAGTGGGTTACTTCGGTCGGGCTGTCATTCTGACTGGTTACCCTGACCCAACCTGAACTTTGCCCAGACTGGGTCAGATTCATGCCTGAAGCAAGATGATATGCTGTTTTAGTTATATTTATATGCACTTTACTGGAATATTAGTGATGGTGAACAGGTTGCTGTAGTCTCTTTGTAAGGACATCACTCTACACCCCTAGTTTCCTCCAGTCATCTACCTACCCAACCATAGTTACCTTAATTCACCTTATATGTAGCACTCCACAATCTGGGAAGACACTTCAGGGAACACGGAATGTCGGTGAGTTGGTACGTGGAAATCCTTGGCCCGACAAGCGAACAAAGCATATACTTGGTTTTCAGCGAAATTTTAGAGGGAAGATGTAGTTCTTGTAGTGAATTTTTGTTGAGAGATTTTAGTCTAAAACTTGCTACTTATATTTTTGAAGGCATTATTGTTAGGATTGTTTGGAACTTGTGATCTTTTTTACTTTTGATTTTTTATATTGCTATATTATAGTATTTGAATAAACAATATACGTTATATATTGTATTACATATTTGTTCCTTAAAATTATTCCACGTTCTGGATAAACGTGTTGCGTTCCAACGAAGTTCCATAGAACCCTACTCCCAATGTACCGTGTACAGAGGCTCCCCGTGTACCAGTTTTCTCCTTTTCGTTCCGCTTTCCGGAGTGTTCAACGTAACCATGTACCCAACCTAGAACACTGAACCTGACCTGTCTTGATGAATAGGCAGGTAGGTTCCATGTCCATAACTGAGACCAATGAGACTTCTAGGTCCAATTCTGGGTTTGTGACTAGGCCTGACCCCTGACAAAACCAACTAATAGTTCTACACTTATGCATGGGATTCATTTGAAAGCAGAGGTGTTCAATTTTCTGTGATTTGTGATTTTACACTATTAGTGCCTTATTTCAATGTGCCTATTATGAAAATTGATATATTGGCAGGTGCAACATGTATGGAGCTTGCTAGGCAGCGTGCAGGTTCCGAGTTTTTATCACGTGCAGTAGTCAGCCTCACCAAGGCTCAGGAAACTTCACATTTTCCTTTGCCGATAGTTTCAGTATTATTGGCTCAAGCAGAGGCAAGCTTAGGTGCTAGGTCCAAGTGGGAGAGGAACCTTCGTATTGAGTGGTTCTCTTGGCCAGCAGGTTATTATTATTCATCGACTTCTCAGCATTGCATTTCTTTCTGCTTGGATTTCTTTTATACCCAGTTGTTTTTTTTTTGCAGAAATGAGGCCTGCTGAGTTGTATTTCCAAATGCATTTGCTTGCTAAGCAGTCTGGTGCAGTCTCTAACCAGAAACAGGCCAGCATAGAATCATCCGAGAGCCCGGAGAGATGGATTCTTCGGGCAATACATTTGAACCCATCTTGTCTAAGGTATTGGAAGGTATTGCAGAAGCTTATTGGGACATGAGGATTACATCTGTTACAACCATCTTTTGGGTGGTTTTGCCAAAGAATTTGACTCTTGCTAGTGCTGTTCTGATCCTGTGGCTGCTCGTGTATTCACAATTTTCAAGATGTATGTTGAACTAACCTGAAGTTTTGTGGAGCACCTTATTCAAGGTAATAAAAAAGGACTAGACAAGTCATATCTGACATCCTGCTCTGTGGTAATATCATAACAGCACCTCGTGTTGTACTATGTATTACTGTTTGTAGGCAATTTTTTTTCCTTTGAGCGATGGGAATAAATTCCGTGTTTCGCTAAAGAAAATTAATGAAACTAGTCCAAATCTCAAAAGGATATTACTCCAAATGTGTAGGCAAATTGTAACTGTATGTATGTACACTAGTTCTTTTTTTATTATTTTTTATTGTTTTTCTATCTTTTTTTTACCTCTTTTGTTGTCCATTGTACCAGAATTAGCTTCAAATTTATTTAATAGCCAAGTTTAATGAAACTGTGCAGTTTTGGTGGTCTAGTTTAGCTGGTCTGCCCATTTTATGTTTGCTATGACTTTTTATGTTTCTCTTCTGGCTATATAGACCCAATGGGGACACAACCGAGGAAATTATCACAATATTTCTGGTATCTATTTTTTCCTTCCTTTAGAGTAACACTAACATGGTCCTTTTATGAACTAGTGCGACAACTGCTTAACAATTTATACCATATGTATACTCTGGCATCCATCGGCTAGATGGACTTGAATCCCTTTGATTTGACCTCAAAGTTAATGGTATAATGATCTTTTATATTGACACAGTTCGAACCCAACCTTCTGTTTTGACCGGGATCCGTTTCTGATGCAAAGAATTAGGAATAAGAATAGGAATTGTAGAACTTTAGTCTATTTTTGTATAGATTGTAGTGCCCACCCAAGTTTGGGTAAAAAGGTATAAAGCCTGACTGTAGGTAGCCTTATACGAGCAAGCTCTGGTTGGAAACTCGGACTAGTGCCCTGACCGGAACCAATAAAATAGCACCCTAGTTTTGACCAGTCATCGTATCATTCTGCAGTTGAAAGAAGCTCTGCCTCGTAACTCCTGCAGAAAATAGTGTTGTGATTAACTGTAATGTATAGTGATTATAATATATTACTGATTTTGCTGCAAAGGGTTGGGGTGACACAAGGACAGGGACCCTTCTTTGAAATTATAGTTTTAATAGCTTTGGCTGGGTTGTGTTCCAGTCTCGGCTGCTCTGCTGTAAAATATCGAGTCTTTCTTCCCAATAAAGAGTCCTTTGTTTTTTCTTTGTTTCAAAAGGAAGTGGTAGGCTTGTTCAGTCTTTATCTAAGATAATTGCGTCAGCGGTGAACACAATTCGAAATTAAAAATAAGATAAATTCTAAAGACATTCAAACAATTACTTAGGTTAGTACAAATTTTGGTTTTTGTTTTTACAAGTTTGCTATTGAAAAATTGTTTCAAGCACGTCAATTTTTTTTTCAAGACTGTCACAATGTTGACAGTCATTCCAATTGAATGGACTGTCAATATTGTGACAATCCTAAATAATTAGGATTGTAAAAAAAAAATGTCAGTCCTTCCTATTGGAAGGACTGTCATTTTGTTTACAGTCCTAAGAAAGAGGTGTAGAAGAAGAAGACGCAGCAGCAACGGGGGCGGAGGCCCGCGCGCGGGGGTGGCGCGAGGCGTAAGAGCATGAGCGCGCGAGGGCGATGCACGGCGGAGGCGCAAGCGCGCAGGGGTCTGCGCTCGGCGGAGGTACGCGCTCGCGGGGTCTGCGTGCGGCGGAGGTGCGCGCACGTGCGCGGGGGCCTGCTTGTGGCGAAGGCAGCAGAGGGTTGGGGTTAGGGGTTAGGATGCACCACCGTCAACGATGCTCTCTGCCAGCCGGCCAGGTCCCTCGTGCGCAAGAGGTCCTCCGCCAGATACTCGACCGCGACTGTCCGTCCAACCCCGCCACCTTCAACTTCCTCTCATTTGCACCCACGTCAAGTCCAACTGTCCGTCCGACTAGGTCCTGCTCCTCCCTCGTGTGCAAGAGGGCCTCCGTCTCCTCCTCGTCCTCCCTCCTCCTCCTTCAGCGGTTGGGGTTGGGGTTAGGATTGGACTGTTCTGAGTAAAATTTGAACTGTCCTTAGTAAAACTTTTAAAAATCTGAACTGTCCTGAACTAATAGACTGTCCTAAGTAAAATATGAAGTGCCTTTATAATTTGCCGAAAATAATAATAGTGCATACTATTGAGAATTTTCTAGGAAGAAATTAATGAGAATGGCATGATTCTTTCTCATGACCAATATGTGTCTATAGATTAATAGATCTGGGAGTTAGCTGATACTTATGGGAGAGAGCTCTATGCAGTGCAGATGAATAAAGTAGTAGGCAGAGGTAAGATTGTCCTAATCTAGTTGACAAGGCAGTGCCAAATTCATACCTAAAAAGCAACGCAATTTTTAATATATATATATATATATATATATATATATATATATATATATATATATATATATATATATATATATATATATTAAAAACTCAAGATCTTAAGCCTGTCTCTTTCCTACCAAACTCCAAACGTTTTACATCAGCTTCAATAGTAAGAATAATCCCATTCTAGATATTTGTCAGGCCCTCAAAAATCCGGTTGGTCCGCTTTCTCCAAACGTGCCAAACTGCGTCTGCTAGTCTGATGCGAGCTTCTTGATACCACGTGGCTCCTCTATTCTTCAATAACATTATCCTCTGAACCATTCTATCAATATCCCTGTGGCCACTTGCATGCAACTACAACGTCTCCTCCTGTATTCTCCATATTGGGAATATCGACGGGCAAAGGAAGAACATGTGCGCCAATGTCTCATTATCCCGTCCACACATCACACAACTCTGGTCCCCTATTTGGATACCAAAATGGTAAGACGATCCCGTATCAGCAGTCGACCCATCAGTAAACGATACAAACACATTTGGAACTTCTTTGTACTCCCTTTAGTCCATACAACCTCCGCAAGCTCTCACATATCATGCACCATCCGAACTCGATTATATGCCGCCGTGCAATCAAATCGGCCAACTGTGGCGGACATGCATACCGACCATATGAATTAGCCTTTCATGTTGAAGCCAAGGATTTGACCAAAAGTTAGTCTCCATTCCATCCTTGAACACCCGAGAAATTGCCTGCTTGACCGCTTTTTTGTATTTAAGTATTTGTTTGAAGGAAACATATTCATTATTATTGGAGGAGTACTGTAAACCCCCTCGACCAGAAATTAGGGCTAATTAAATTCAAATAACCTAATTAGGGTTAACTTGAATTAATTATGATTTATTATATAGTGTTATAATACTTGTACAATGATTTGTCATTTTAGGATACTACACTAGCTGT
This sequence comes from Iris macrosiphon, assembly GCA_036927795.1. Lineage (NCBI taxonomy): Eukaryota > Viridiplantae > Streptophyta > Magnoliopsida > Asparagales > Iridaceae > Iris > Iris macrosiphon. The sequence continues at coordinate 2,244,428 of JAYESA010000001.1, read as the reverse complement.
TGTCCTAAAACAAATTCCACATACTTGGCCTAGACATGCTAATCCATCATATTGAACCTAGAACAAACCCCGGATACGGATTTTCGTGCCTGATTTTAGTCGCACAAAAGTCGTTGCAAACATCCGTACGCAATTTAAATAAATTGCGTAATTACGTTCGTTGTCCGTTTCAATCAAAATTGAGACCCCACCTCGATCCGTCTTGACCCACCCAGATCATGATATTATTGTACACTGAGCCTACTACACTAATGACCCTTGTCCAACCAAATTTAGACCCCCAGATTTTTTATTAAATTAAATTAGAAACACCGGTGCATTAATTATGAATTAATTAAATGTGGTGACCTAACCTAAATTGAATTAGACCCAACTCCAACCCAAACCCACATCCACACCCACAAGCCTCATACAAAATACCATACACCATCCTAGCCCAATGAGGAGCACAAAACATGGTGTTTGTTTACATTAAATCCCCAATTCCAGAAATTGTGCAAATATCAAATTGTTCAGGGGCCTATTTGCAAAATTACAATGAGGTGTCCCCCTCTCATTGGCCCAAACATCATGAAGAAAGAATTGGTCATGCCCTAACCGTATCCATTTATTTTCCCCCCATTCCTTTGTACTTACCTTACTTTATGAAGGGCACATCATGGCCCTACATTTGAAATGCCCCATTTCTAGCCCTCCCCTCATCTTGATGGACATCCCCAACTCCCCAAATACTAGGTCCAGCCGGCCCTAATTGTGGTGCCCCGTTCCCCCTATTCGGGGAGCGCGGCTAAGAAATACTAGACGGTATCGTTCGATCGGGATAGATTGAATCAAGAACTCATCCTCGTTATGGATTTGTCTCTTCGGAATCGATTCCCATATTCAGTGGACCGTGCCCCAAGGATCGACTTAGCGGCAGAGTCAGGAGGGACCTCTCCGCTGCATTCTTTGTTGCCTAGTTTTCGCTGTCGCTTGTTGCTTTCGTGCTTTGAGTTGGTTTTCGGATTTGCTTGGGTTTTCTTGAACGGTTTCGATGGATTTCATTGCTTTCGTTCTTAGGACTGCACTTCAATTCCGATAAGGGAAAGAGAGGAAGAAGTACTGATCAGCTGTTCGTGTCAATACAGGTGAACCAGCTGTAGGCGTCGCTCGAGCGGACTCCTAAAGCACTTCTTTCCTTTTCCTTCCAACTACCAAAGTGAGTGGCTACCAACCCGATTAGCTAGCCCTACTTGCTAGTCTTCACATCTAAATCTTGTGTTCATGCTTTGCCCGATCAAACGATACCAAGTAAATAACTAAAAGATATCAAGATAATAAGGGAATAGACTTGGGAAATATTGCTTGTCAAATGAAACTCGTGAACGGTTACTTACTTATATGCTTGCTCGTTTGGAATGTTCATCATATGCATAAATATAAGTTAGAATGTATATTTCTTCTTAAAAACTGTGCTATGTATAGAACTCATTTTCAAAGCAATAACTCAACAGGAAGACTATGCTAAAATAAATCTTGCCTGTTACTGCCATGCTCCTGATACGCCCTGATTTGCCTCGATGCTAACTTAGTGTACTGCGTTGATCACGGACAACTTGTGCACAAGGTCTTAGTTCCTGCGGACGGTCGCTGGGACACCGGCACCGATCCGATCCGGACGGAACTCATGATAGTCGCCTGCTATAGGACGGAATGCCTTGGGACGTCCTGATCTATGCGTCGCACGGCACTCCGTACTGAGACTAGCCCGTCTATTATGGCAACGTGCCAGTGATCCCCCTTGTATATTTAAACCTGTTGCTACTAACTTGTGTCTTCTTGGCAGGGAAGGCAAGGTAAGTATTATGCAGGTGGTTCAGACGGGCAGGTAAATGTCACCGAGCGGTGGCAGGTTATTTCATTGATTTCCATATCTAATTCTTGCTGTAAAAATGAACTAAGGCAAGATAGAAACCCACAAATATGCATGCTTCATTAAAACAACGTGTTGATTGGTATAGTTGGGTTAGCTTGCCTTCACCAGTACGTTTCGATGTACTGATCCTCGTTGAAACAGGTTCCCCGCGCTAAGGAGAGCCGAACGAGGAGCAGGAGACAAACCCCCAATCCAGTCCAAGCTGTAGGCACGCCTCGACCGTGCCAAACTTTTGAAGAAGCATTTTGAAGAAGAAGCTAGCCACCAAGTAACCATGCAACTTCGTGGCAAGGCAGTCGTTCCGACGCAAGGTCTTATATTTTGAGTTTAGTAAAGGATGTAATGTAAAGGACTGCTATCTCATTTTGTGTCAACACTTTTGTAAGCCCATAGAGGCAATCCTTATGACTCAGTTCAAGGAGTTTGTAATAGATGTTCATATTATCAATAAAAGAGAACTTTTCCATGTTTAAATATGTGTTTCAATTATCTGCGTACTCTGAATATGTGCTCGCTATGCGAAACAAAAATACTTAGCCTTGTGCGGTGCGCAACCTAGGCCCGCACGGCGGTCACGCCCGGGGGACGACTATCGATTCCACGGGATCGGGGCGTGACATGTTGGTATCAGAGCACAGCTTCAAAGTTTCTTTGACTTGAACTGGAAAAGTTCCCTTAACGATAAATCCCTGTGCGAACTCCTGAACTCGTTAAGGCCAAAATGAGATACGTTCATGCAATAACTCCATAATACATTATGATCCTGATGTAATTTACCTTCCTTTTGTCACGCCCCGATCTCCCGCAAGCAAATCGGCCGTTCCCGCTAGGCGGGAATCACCCTCGCCAGCGCTCCCGCGGAACGATCGCTTAACCCATCTGGGCGTGATGCCGCACGAGCGTGATCCACGCCCGTGCAAGGCCATGGTTCATTGGCTGGCGGCAAGAGTTCTAAGCCACAGAGTCGCACAGATTGTCCGAGTGCAGCAGAGTCATGAACGCATAGGCGATCGGTAACAGGTTCACTGAGTCGGCAAATATAGCGGAAGCATCGAAACAAGTAAAGTAATCTCTTTATTGATATGAACAAGTGTTACAGGCGGCGTATAGCCGAGATTACAAGTCGCTCATGCCTCTCTCTCTGAAACAGTAAAAGCGTGCCAAGTGGCTACAACTGTGGAATGATTGTACAGGCGATGGTCAGGCGATGTTCATAACTTATGTCTTGTATATGTGCTTCAGTCCCGGACGCACCGTTGTAAGGCTTCGGAGGGAACTCCTGGCCTTAGCACGTACGGAGGAGGCGTCCGCACCGCACGAGGTTCTCCCGCACCCTGCATACAAACTGGTGGATTATCAGTACATTGAATGCACTGGTGGGGAAGCTACTCGCCCGCTCGACAATTCCAAACACGTAATACAGGTTCCGTGCACAACTATTAAGTTGTCTTTCTAGTTGCCTTAGGATCAGTTTCATGCAGATATTGAATAGCCTATCGTGTCGGGCAGTGCGCCGTGCGATGTTAGAGGAAACACGGCAAGACTCACCAACTTACCATCTCCTTCCCTGTCCAAGGCAAACATTGAGGCAAACAGTATAAATTTGAGCAGAGGCATGTATAAACATTCAGGAGGCAAGCATATGCAAACAGGAGGGTCGTTTTAACATGATCGTTCAGGTGTTTAGTTGTTCTTGATGCGATGCAGTGACTCGCACGCGGATAGCCGCTAAGCGAGGATGACTTATCTATATGAACACGGTCGCTGGCAAAGCCATTATGGACACTAGTCTTAAGCGAGAGTAGTTTGCAATGAAAGTACAGTGGTGCTACAAGCCATCTCGTTTAGTACAGTAGACTATACAGTAAGTTCAGCCATGGAGCGGATGGTATGCAGCGAAAGAACGGTAGGTGCTGCACACTATCTCGTCCAGTACAGTTGGCTGAAACAGTGGAGTTCCATCCGGATCGGAGCGGCCCCAGTGCCCCGGAGACCGTCCGTGGAACTATGCCTCGTTTCCGAGTTGTCCGCGATATGCAGGTCAGGGTCAGGGTCAGTTTCCCCTTCACTAGATACTCGAGTACTGTAGAACAGGAGTACAGTGGTACAGTGGTACAGTGGTACAGTAGAACAGTATAACAGTAGTACAGTAGTGCACAATTACAGGAGGTGCTTGAATCATGATTCTGTACAGTGATTAACTTGTCTTGATGCATTCCCCTGGTTCGGGGCTGCCTGGTGACCTAACGGTCCCGGATACTTGCAGGAACATTCAGGCACGGAACGACTACGTAGTAGTCTCCCGGGGTTTGGATAAAAACACGGTAACAATCAAGCAGACAAGCATGCGTTTCTAGGAACATAAGCAGGCACGTTGCTCGGGCCCGAAGGTAGTCCGAGAGATAAAACCGTTAAGGGACTTAGCATGCGAGGGTCTGAGTATAAGAAGTATTTTATTTCCATGTTCTAGCAAGCAATATGAGTTGGGATTATTCCCTTAGCTAGGTGCGTTGGATTTATTAGCATGCAGGGGTGATTCACCTAGCGACTAGCATATATGATTCCAGGTTTTATGTGTGCTGGCTAAGCAAAGACAAGTTCACCGTAGCCACCCACCTTAGCGATGATTCGCCTCGGTAGAGCGATACGTCTGAGCGAGCCTCTGAAAGTCCAAGCCGGATTCTTGTAGGGACAAGTCTGGATATCCTTTGCTTCTTGATCCAGGCAAAGCAGGTCAGGACAACTGCACTATTGCCGATTGAGTCGGCAGTCCGCTTGAGCAGAACGGGGTGTTACACCTTTCAAGGAACGACGCAAGCGCAACCATCAGCGCTGGCGCCAGGCGAGACAAGGACTCAGGAGAGCAGTTCCGGAACTTCAGGAAGCTCTCGGAGCCAACGGGGCATGTCTCGATCAGATTCCCTTCAGCAGGTGATGCAAATGTTCACGGAGCAACGACAAAGGGATGATGCCCGCCAAGCCAAGTTCGAGAGCAACCTAGAGGCCCGGCTCTCAGTCCAACAAAAGCAGGTAGATACCCTGCAGCAGCTTGTTCAGACCCTGGCCTCCAACCATTCTGCCGCAACGACAACTACACCAGTGGAGCAGCCAGTGCTTGAAGTCGAACCACCGCTAGCGCCAAGGATGAGGGAAGTGACTGCCTTCCCCTTTGGCAACTTCAAGAAGGTCTGTAACACGCCGTTTAATGGGACTGAGGAACCGATCGTGGCCCTAGATTGGCTCGCCGAGCTTGAAGATCATTTTTCTCTCCTAGAAGTGCCGGAAGACAAGCGTGTCACCTGTGCCCAACTATTGCTTCGCCTCAACGCGCACGACTGGTGGGACGTGCATCGACGATCTTTTCAACTTGGCCATGGAGAGGAGGCGATCGCGTGGACGACTTTTCGTGCCGCATTTGAGGAGGAGTTTATACCCCCACCACTACGATGTCAACGGGAAAACGATTTCGTTCAACTCCGGCAGGGCAGCATGACGGTGAAGCAATACTCGGCAGAATTCAATAAACTGGCCAAATTTGCTACCGCTTATCTACCGGATGCAGCGAGTCGTGCCAGACGATTCGAAGAGGGGCTACGTCCTGGCATCCACGGGCACGTAGCCATTCCGCAGTATCAGACGATGAGAAAAGTCTTAAACCATGCCCTCTCCCTGGAACCGTAGTATCCTCACATTGCTGCCGGCGCTGTGCAAACTTCCAATCACAAACGCCAAGGCAATGATAGAGGAAACAATGCTGCAAAGCGTCCAAATAACGGCGGTAAATGTAGTGCCCCGTTCTCCCGATGCGGAGAGCACGGCTAAGAAACACAAGATGGTATCGTTCGATCGGGATAGATTGAATTAAGAACTCGTCCTCGTTATGGATTTATTTCTTCGGAATCGATTCCTATATTCAGTGGACTGCGCCCCAAGGATCGTCTTAGCGGCAGAGTCAGGAGGGACCTCTCCGCTGCTATCTTTTATTGCCTCGGTTTTTCGATGTCGCTTGTTGCTTTCGTGCTTTGAGTTGGTTTTGGGATTTGCTTGTTTTCCTTGAACGGTTTCGATGGTTTTCATTGTTTTCGTTCATTGACTTGCACTTCAATTCCGAGATTGGAAAGAGAGGAAGAAGTATTAATCGAGCTGTTCGTGTGCAGGTGAACGAGCAGTAGGCGGCTTGCGAACGGAGTCGTGAAGCGCCTCTTTCCTTCTTCTTTCCAAATCTAAGTGAGTGGCTACCAACCCGATTAGCTAGCTCTGCTTCCAGCTTCACTCCGTTGCCCCGATCAAACGATACCAAGTAATAATAAAAGAAACCAAGATAAAAGAGAATAGACTTGGTTATATGCTTGTCACGAACGAATACTTAAATTCATGCTTGTTCCCTTGGAAATAATCATAAAATGTTGCTTGTCTTGTGCAAATACATATTTCATGCTCGTGTTGCCTCGAAGGCATAAACTTATTCGTGTTGCCTCAAAGGCATAACTTGTCGTGTTGCCTCGAAGGCGTAAACTGATTTCTTAAGTTAACGTATTGTTCGATCATGGACAACTTGTGCACAAGGGTAAGTTTTGCGGACGGTCGCTGGGGCACTGGCACCGTTCCGGTCCGGGCGGAACTCGTGTGTAGTCATCGTGTGCTGGAGGGGATAGCTTGCAATGCATCGTGTGCTTGTCGTGTTTTGGTTGCATGCTATCCCTGTCCTTGACTATGTCCGTTATGGCACCACGCCAGTGATCATCGTGTATATTTAAACCTGTTGCATACTAACTTGTGTCTCCGTGGCAGGGAAGGCAAGGTAAGTATTGTGCAGGTCATTCAGACGGTTACGTAAAATCCACCTAACGGTGGCACGTTCATTTCAGTAAATTCAATATGCTGCTTAACTGTAAATGAACTAAGGCAAGATAGAAACCCACAAATATGCATGCTTCACTAAACAATGTGTTGATTGGTATAGTCAGGCTAGCTCGCCTTCACCAGCATGTTTCGATATGCTGACCCTCGTTGAAACAGGTTCTCCGTACCAAGGCGAACCGAGCGAGGAGCCGAAGTCGTCTACCCGATCCAGTCCAACTGTTAGCGCATCTTCACCGCGCCCCCTCGAAGCCTTCTGAAGTCCGAAGCTGCAACTCTTCATACACAAATGCAGCTCCGTGGCAAAGCGATCCTCCAGCCTGGAGGTCTTTATCGTTTTGAGTTTATAAAAGGATGTAATGTACAGGACTGCTATCTCATTTTGAGTCAACCCTTTTGTAAGCCGTTCGGCATATTAGCTGACTCGTTCAGGAGTTTGTAATAGATGTTCATTATCAATAAAGAGAACTTTTCTATGTTTCAATCTGTGTTTCAATTTATCTGCGTACTCTGAATATGTGCTTGCTAGGTAAATCATTAAAAGCCTTGTGCGGGCGCAACTCCAGGCCCGCACGGCGGTCACGACTCGGGGGACGCCTCGGGGCGTGACAGTAAACAGCGTGGAGACACCAGCAAGACCTGCAACTTTTGCAGGAAGCCAGGGCATATCGAAAAAGATTGTCGCCGCAAGCTTGGGACTTGCCTCCGTTGCGGCGATCCAGGCCATCAGATTAGCAGCTGTCCGCGTCGTCCACCGCAACAACCAGATCAGACTCCGGCTCCTCAGGCAAATCGAGCGGCGCCTCAGCCAGGGCGTAATCAAGCTCAAGGCCGAGTCTACACCATGACACGGGAAGAAGCTCTAGCTTCGGATACCGTCGTGTCAGGTACCTTACTTTTCAATAATATACCTGCTCGCGTTCTATTTGATTCAGGTGCAACCCATAGCTTTATTTCTACAAACTTCGCCACGGAGAACAATATAAAAATGACTCCGTTGCATTTAGATTTAAGCGTTAGCACCCCATCTGGTACAAAAATTCCTGTCTGTTCAGCATGCCTAGGCGGTTATATCTGTATTGGGGAGAGAAAGCTGTCACTTGATGTTTTAGTTCTTGATGTACGGGACTATGATATCATTTTTGGAATGGACTGGCTAGGCGCATGCGCAGCAACTATTGAGTGTGCAGAGAAGCGAGTCGTTTTTCGTCTGCCCGGAGAAGCCGTGTTCTGTTACACCAGTAGTCCAGCGAACAATGCGACCAGGGCCTGCATGGTGATTTCGGCAAAATCTGCTCGGCGAATGCTCTACACAGGCTGCGAGGGATTCCTAGCATCGGTTCGGGACACACGGCAGGACTACGCAAACGTCTAGTCAACTTCCATTGAGGCAGAGTTCCCCGATGTGTTCCCGAGCGAACTATCCGGTATGCTGCCAGACCGAGAGATTGAATTCACTATCGACACATTTCCAACTACACAGCCGATTTCCAAGCCTCCGTACAGAATGGCACCTGCAGAGCTGAATGAATTAAAGCGCCAACTCTAGGAATTACTTGATCGCGGGTTCATCCGTCCGAGCGTGTCTCCTTGGGGCGCTCCTGTGCTCTTTGTGAAGAAAAAGGACGGAACTCTACGCCTCTGCATAGATTATAGGGAATTAAACAAGGTCACAATCAGAAACAAATATCCTCTGCCACGGATAGACGACTTGTTTGATCAGTTACAAGGGGCAACGGTGTTTTCTAAGATTGATCTTCGCTCGGGTTACCACCAGCTGAAGATTAAGCCAGAAGACGTGCCCAAGACTGCTTTCAGAATCCGCTACGGCCATTACGAGTTTTTCGTGATGCCGTTTGGACTGATGAATGCCCCTGCTGCATTCATGGATATGATGAACCGTGTCTTTAGGCCCTTCATCGATAAATTCGTGGTGGTGTTTATCGATGACATCTTAGTGTACTCGAAGACTAGGGATGAGCACACAGGACACCTGCGGATGGTGCTGCAAACCCTTCGAGACCACAAGTTGTATGCCAAATTAAGCAAATCAGAATTTTGGTTGGACAGTATCTCATTTTTGGGGCATATCATCTCCTCGGAAGGCATCTCAGTTGATCCGAAGAAGATAGAAGCAATCACGCAGTGGAAACGACCGGAGTTAGCTAGCGACATCCGAAGTTTCCTTGGTCTGGCAGGGTACTACCGAAGATTTATACAAAATTTTGCTAGAATCGCTTCACCCTTGACTCAGTTGACACGAAAGGGTGCTAAGTTTACTTGGATAGAGGACTGTGAAGCTTCATTTACGGAGTTAAAGCAGCGCCTCATCTCTGCCCCAATTCTTACTCTACCGAACGGACCGGATGACTTTAAAATATATAGTGATGCCTCAGGAAAGGGTCTAGGATGTGTCCCGATGCAGCGCGATAAGGTGATAGCCTACGCGTCTAGACAGCTAAAGCCTCACGAGCAGAACTACCCAACGCATGATCTCGAACTTGCCGCGGTAGTGTTTGCATTGAAGCTGTGGCGTCACTATCTTTATGGTGTACCGTGTGAAATCTATACGGACCATAAAAGCTTGAAATACTTGTACACTCAAAAGGATTTGAATCTTCGGCAGCGGCGATGGCTTGAACTCCTCAGCGACTTCGATCTCACGATCAGATACACGCCTGGAAAGGGAAACGTAGTAGCTAAAGCGTTGAGTCAAGTGTTTGTAGGGAGTTTGGTTATTGATGATAGGCTGCGCCGAGATCTGGAATCACTGGGTATTACACTGAAAATAAGATATAAGAAGTGGGCGCAAGTAGCTCAACTGCGCCTCGAGCCCGACTTGTTACACAAAGTGAAGGCCGCTCAGAAGGACGACCCGTTCCTGCAGAAGATTCATGCCCTCATCTTGGCAGGAAAGGCGTCCGACTTTGCGGTAAGCACGGATGGGATGCTTCGAGTAAAGGAAAGACTATGCGTTCCGAACGACGCGGCCCTTAGACAAGAGATACTCACGGAAGCTCACTATGCTAGTTATACTTCTCATCCGGGTAGCACTAAGATGTATCGGGATCTTCGCACGACGTTTTGGTGGCACGGCTTGAAACAGGATATGGCGCAGTTTGTGTCGCATTGCATGGCTTGTCAACGAGTAAAGGCCGAACACCAGAAACCAGGCGGAGAGCTTCAGAACCTTGCTATTCCGGAGTGGAAATAGGATGATATAACGATGGACTTTATTGTTGGCTTGCCGAGGACGCAACGGGGACATGATGCAGTCTGGGTTATCGTCGATCGACTCACCAAGTCAGCTCACTTTCTGCCTATCAAGTCTACTTGGAGTGCCGACCGCTTGGCTCAGGTATACCTCAACGAAATCGTTCGGCTCCACGGCGTGCCCGTAACCATAGTCTCCGATCGAGATGGTCGATTCATATCACGTTTCTGGGGAAGCCTGCAGTCAGCAATGGGGACGAAGTTGAAGTTTAGCTCCGCCTACCATCCACAGACCGACGGCCAAACCGAACGTGTCAACCAGATCCTCGAAGATATGCTGCGACTCTACGCCTTGGATACGAAGACTAGTTGGGACCTTCATCTACCTCTAGCCGAATTTGCTTACAACAATAGTTATCAATCAAGCATTCAAATGGGCCGTATGAGGCGTTATATGGGCGGAAGTGTAGATCTCCTATCTGTTGGGACAAAGTCGGGGAGCGGCAAGTACTTGGCCCTGAGCTCGTGGAGCAGACCGTCCAGAAGGTTCGGCTGATTCGGGACAGATTAAAGATAGCTCAAAGTCGTCAGAAGAGCTATGCGGATGTTCATCGGAGACCGCTAGAGTTTCAAGTAGGTGACCGGGTATAACTCAAGGTCTCGCCCATGCGAGGGGTCAGCAGGTTCGGAGCGAAGGGAAAGCTAAGTCAACGATTTGTCGGCCCGTTCGAAATACTAAAGCGGGTTGCTTCAGTTGCTTATCAGATCGCCCTACCACCATCCCTAGCTGACGTACATGATATATTCCATGTTTCCCAACTTAGAAAATATGTGTACGATCCAAGCCACGTGGTAGACCTGGGACAACTGAACCTTCAGCCCGACTTGACGTATGTAGAACAGCCGGTCCAAATTTTGGATAGAAAAGAAAAGCTGCTTCGGACCCGTTCGGTTCCTCTAGTGCGCGTGCTTTGGCGGAATCACTCTGTCGAAGAATCTACTTGGGAGCTCGAATCTGATATGAGGGAACGGTTCCCCTCATTATTTCCTAGTGGTAGGTTTTATTCCTTAAGTTTCGGGACGAAACTTCTAATTTGTTGGGTAGGATGTGGTGCCCCGTTTCCCCTATTCGGGGAGCGCGGCTAAGAAATACTAGACGGTATCGTTCGATCGGGATAGATTGAATCAAGAACTCATCCTCGTTATGGATTTGTCTCTTCGGAATCGATTCCCATATTCAGTGGACCGTGCCCCAAGGATCGACTTAGCGGCAGAGTCAGGAGGGACCTCTCCGCTGCATTCTTTGTTGTCTAGTTTTCGCTGTCGCTTGTTGCTTTCGTGCCTTGAGTTGGTTTTCGGATTTGCTTGGGTTTTCTTGAACGGTTTCGATAGATTTTATTGCTTTCGTTCTTAGGACTGCACTTCAATTTCGATAAGGGAAAGAGAGGAAGAAGTACTGATCAGCTGTTCGTGTCAATACAGGTGAACCAGCTGTAGGCGTCGCTCGAGCGGACTCCTAAAGCACTTCTTTCCTTTTCCTTCCAACTACCAAAGTGAGTGGCTACCAACCCGATTAGCTAGCCCTACTTGCTAGTCTTCACATCTAAATCTTGTGTTCGTGCTTTGCCCGATCAAACGATACCAAGTAAATAACTAAAAGATATCAAGATAATAAGGGAATAGACTTGGAAAATATTGCTTGTCAAATGAAACTCATGAACGGTTACTTACTTATATGCTTGCTCGTTTGGAATGTTCATCATATGCATAAATATAAGTTAGAATGTATATTTCTTCTTAAAAATTATGCTATGTATAGAACTCATTTTCAAAGCAATAACTCAACAGGAAGACTATGCTAAAATAAATCTTGCCTGTTACTGCCATGCTCCTGATACGCCCTGATTTGCCTCGATGCTAACTTAGTGTACTGCGTTGATCACGGACAACTTGTGCACAAGGTCTTAGTTCCTGTGGACGGTCGCTGGGGCACCGGTACCGATCCGATCCGGACGAAACTCATGATAGTCGCCTGCTATAGGACGAAATGCCTTGGGACGTCCTGATCTATGCGTCGCACGGCACTCCGTATTGAGACTAGCCCGTCCATTATGGCAACGTGCCAGTGATCCCCCTTGTATATTTAAACCTGTTGCTACTAACTTGTGTCTTCTTGGCAGGGAAGGCAAGGTAAGTATTATGCAGGTGGTTCAGACGGGCAGGTAAATGTCACCGAGCGGTGGCAGGTTATTTCATTGATTTCCATATCTAATTCTTGCTGTAAAAATGAACTAAGGCAAGATAGAAACCCACAAATATGCATGCTTCATTAAAACAACGTATTGATTGGTATAGTTGGGTTAGCTTGCCTTCACCAGTACGTTTCGATGTACTGACCCTCGTTGAAACAGGTTCCTCGCGCTAAGGAGAGCCGAGCGAGGAGCAGGAGACAAACCCCCAATCCAGTCAAAGCTGTAGGCACGCCTCGACCGTGCCAAACTTTTGAAGAAGCATTTTGAAGAAGAAGCTAGCCACCAAGTAACCATGCAACTTCGTGGCAAGGCAGTCGTTCTGACGCAAGGTCTTATATTTTGAGTTTAGTAAAGGATGTAATGTAAAGGACTGCTATCTCATTTTGTGTCAACACTTTTGTAAGCCCATAGAGGCAATCCTTATGACTCAGTTCAAGGAGTTTGTAATAGATGTTCATATTATCAATAAAAGAGAACTTTTCCATGTTTCAATATGTGTTTCAATTATCTGCGTACTCTGAATATGTGCTCGCTATGCGAAACAAAAATACTTAGCCTTGTGCGGTGCGCAACCTAGGCCCGCATGGCGGTCACGCCCGGGGGACGACTATCGATTCCACGGGATCGGGGCGTGACACTAATCCTAAGGCAGCCCCCCCACTCCCTCACCTACATAAACAACCTAGTACCTCATTAAAGAGGGCACACAAACCTAGAACACTACACAAAACTCTAACTCCCTAAAACTCAGCCCCTAGCCCGACCCCAACCAATCACCACCCGCCGCCCTACTCCGGCCAGCCACCGTGTCCGGCGACCCACACACCGACCCAGACCCCTTCGCCGGACCCTCCCCCACCTGCCACCACCGCCACCCGCCGCCTTGCCGCCGGAGCAACTCCCCCCAACAGCTGTCCCCAACCCGAGCCTTCCCCTCCCGCACACAGAGCCGACCACCCGACCTCCCCGTACGCCGCCGACACTGCACCTCCGGTCGCCCAACTCAGCCACACTCCTCCCCGGCCAACCCCCTTCCTCCCCGTCAAGCCTCGCCGCCGGTCGATGCCACCCGCAATCGCCCCCGCAGCGCCAAGGGTCACATACCCGCTGCTGCTGAGCCGACCGCCCCGAGCTTCGCCGGAGCTTCGTCCGGCCACCCCAGCCATCGACGGCCGGCCACCGGGACCCCCTCGACCCGAGCATCGCTGAGGTACGATATTTCATGTATAAATACGAGTATTTAAATACGTATTTAAGGTTGTTTTAGATATGTATAATTACATGTATTAAATATAGTATTTTATATGTATTCTAATGTATATTTTATTTTCTGTATTTTGTAGTATTTATGTATATGTATATATACTGTTTTTAATATATTCTGAGTATTATTTATAAATGATAAAAATATATAAGTAAGTATTTACAAATATAATGTATATATATACATAATATACATATATACTAGAAGCTTAAATACTTTATATATATTTAATTAAATACCTAAAGTATATGTTTAATAAATGTATTCAAAAATATGTTTCATACATGAGTACATTTCCTAATTATTATATGTATGTATTATTCTATATTATATGCTATTGGTGTAATTATTTTATTTTGTAGATATAAGTATATATGTATATTTGTGTATATAAATATGTATATATATATACCTCATGTACTTAGTATATTAGTGAAATGCATATATAGGTATATGTATATATGTATAATAATTTATGTACTTAATGTATTTATAGAAGGTATATTGGTATGTATATATTTAAATATAAATAAATGAACGTGTATTTTTACTTATGTACATAATTTCTATCTAAATATATGTATATGTATAAATATATGAATTTATGATATTACCAAATATGTATACATATTTACTGTGTGTGTTATTAGTATATACTAATTAATACATAAGTACTATTTTTGTACTATTAAACAAATATATTGTTTTAATATAATTAAATATGATTTAGTGTATATATATATATATACTTGTGTTAGCTATATATATACATACAGTCCCGACCCTATGTCAGCTGTAGATACAAGCAGTGTGTCTTAGTCGTGCTATTGTAGCGACTAATGTTGTCATTACTATATCCTATATAGGACTGCTGGACAGTACCGCCGAGGCATCAGGAGCAGGACTTTGGATTTCGCAGCTACCCGAGACAGGCAAGTATACCTTGCTGATTTACTGCTTAAAATTAAATGATAAATGTTGTAAATATGCATAAAACTGTGCGCGTCCGAGATTAACTCGGGTGCAGTCGACAATGCGTCGATGAGTAGTGTACTTGACCTAGCTGCTAGCTGACTCACCCACTATTGCGAGGATATTCTGATATCTTCGTAGACCATGGCACTATACACGTATCGCGATGGTACATTCATATTGGGATACGAATTCGCATACCCGATTCGCTATCAGTACGTACGACATGCATCACGGACTAGCATGTATTCTAGAGTAATATAGTTAATTGAGACTTGACATCTAGATACGGTACACTCAAGTCGTGCATTTGACTTGCGTATCTACATTGGGCGAAAATGACAACTGATAAACGTATGGGATACACCCATCGGACTCTGTGGTATCCAGAGGAACCACAGACTCGGTGACTCCCTATATTCAGACACTGCGCTCTTCGGAGTGTTACGAACGTATATACATTGCAGATACCACGTCCCTTAGAGTGTGGACGATATATATATACAGATACCTTATTCTTCGGAATGATGGACGTTGCAGATACCACACTCTAGAGGACGTTGGACGTTATGCCTACACCTACCTATATGTTCCGAGGTTGTCCTTACATTGCATTCACTTAGATGGTTAGCACACCCCTCTTTACTTTTATTCAGTACTATATCTGGCATGCATATTGTATCTTGTTACGTCCCTCTGAGGACCTGGTTATCTTCCAGATCTGGACGAAGCCTATTATCCCACGGTTTACGGGCCAGGTGTGGAGACGAGGTTTGCTCTTGACGAGGAGCTAGAGGTCCTTCCATCAGAGTACCCCTGATCAGATTGGTAGGCCTTCCGCCTATGACTGGAGCTCCTTACCTAGTTAGCAGTTGTTCCAGTCACTCTTATTTTCAGTATTTTATTTCTGGACTATCAGTACTTTATCTCCAACATTTGTAGTGGGTTTGTTCCCACCAGACATATTTCACTTGTATTATGTCATTCGACTATGTCCTTATATTCCAGTCTTTCATTTCAGTATTTTACTTGTTGTTTGTGGATGAGATTAGACACTGCCTGTTGTTTATATTAGACTTGTTAGATTTAGGACAGCGTAGCACGCTTCGCCAGGATCCATTAAATTGGGATATCCTCGGAGACGTGTCAGCTGGCCAATGCCACGTGGCCTGGTTCCATATATTTTGGGACTGGGGCATGACATGGTTTTAGTGGTGGCCCATACAGGTCAGAAATACCAAATATTTATCGCTTGTGGTATGGTAACGTGCCCAGCGAGCCTGTAATAGGATAGAAATTACTAGGTCTCATCCACTTGATTACGCCTTTGAACCTCTTCCGAATTATAATATATTTGCATCCTATTTGATTTATTCCGTACTCTCTCTAATGAAGTTCTATCTCTTACAGCGAGATGAACCTTCGTAGCCGACGTTAGATACTTGGTGCCATAGTGCCACCTGCAGCACCGAAGGAGGATACGACTCAGGGACCACCCAGAGAGCAGCCTCAGCCAGAGGCACAGGTGATCCCTCAGGCCCCGATGATGCACTGGCATCAGGTCTCTCCCGACGAAGGGATGTAGCAGTCAGAGGGCCAGACATTGCAGACGATTCTGAGGCAGTACTTCGAGGGACAGACCTCGAGGGTGACACTGATGCCGCAGTACGAGAGGCCGACACCGGAGGAGACACCAAGGAGACAGTCGGAGGTACCGCTTCCACCACCTCCACCGTTTCCACCTCAGATGCCACCAGCGGAGGGACAGCCCCAGATGATGCAGTTCTTCCAGATGATGATGCAGGCCCAGTGGCAGCAGACGGAGACTCTGAGACAGGGTCTGATGGCAGTACTGGAGAGGGCACCTGTCCAAGCAGCAGCACCAGCACCTGTCCAGCAAGCAGGCACTGTACGAGGCTTCAGACAGATGGGCCCGGGAACCTTCTCGGGCAAGGAGACGGTTGAGGAGATCTCAGATTGGGTCTCCAACACTGAGATGCTGTTAGAGGGTTCGCAACTACACTCCGACCTCTGGATGACCGCGGTGAGGGCTCAACTCATAGGCAACGCCCATCACTGGTGGGACTCTATGGAGCGCAGCATCGACAGACAGCAGACTTGGAAGGAATTTCTAGAACACTTCAACGCGAAGTATTTTACCGCTACGGTGAGGAACGCCCTGTACTCTCAGTTCCTGCACCTGGAGCAAGAGAACCTGACTGTGGACGCCTACGACGGAGAGTTCAGCAGACTCAGCCGATTCGGTGCAGCCCTGATCCCCAACGACCTGGAGAAGGCCAAGAGATTCCACCATGGCCTTTCTTACGAGCTGCAGAGGTACACTACTACCCAGGCAAGGATCTCTTATGAAGAGGTCCTATCAGAGGCAAGGATCCAGGAGGCTATAGGAGGAGGAGCGAGATGTTCCAGCGCGAACGTACCCGCCAGGACCCAGCAAGGAGCAGGAGGACCGATCCGCCGTCTAGGAGCGCAGGCGCAGCAGAGGATAGCACCGTACCAGCAGAAGGAGCTTCCGACCTGTCACTTCTGTGGCAAGAGGGGACACGTCATCAGAGACTGCCGAAAGAAGCTCGGGCTCTGCATGGTCTGTGGAGCCAGCCAGCACCTTGCTAGAGACTGCCCCCAACGCAGAGATGGAGCACCCCAGACTGGACAGAGACCACCAGCAGCACCACTGAGGATACTACCCCCAGCAGGAGGTCAGCGTCCACCAGCTACCGGAGGACAGCAGAGAGGACCATCCTTAGTTCCACAGGAGGCACACTTCAACCAGGCCCGACAGCAGGCAGGAGGGCAGAGGCGCTGGCAAGCCTTTGCTTTAGCATCTATCGAGGAGGAACCAGAGGGATAGGCTATAGCAGGTACAATTTTAGTTGCATCATTACCTGCAACTGCACTGTTTGATTCTGGAGCTACACTGTCATTTATATCTAGTAGCTTCATAGCAATGCATAGAGTAGCAACCTCCCCTTTACCTAAGAGTTGGAAGATACTTACTGGAGGAGGCATCGTACCGGTTACCAGTACCATTAGAACGTGCTCGGTAGTAGTTTGTGGTAGGGAGATGAGAGCGCGATTGTTGGTACTCCCAATGCCAGCTTTCGACGTTGTTCTGGGCATGGACTGGTTAAGCCAGTACAATGCCGTATTAGAATGTCGGAGGGGTAACGTTACTTTTAGACTGCCAGGACACCCGGAGTTCGAATTCATGCGAGGCACCATCGAGCGAGGAGTAGGACACACAGCTGGAGCTTACATGGCGATGGAGACGGCACCCCGAGAAATCGTTGCAGAGTTCGAGGATATTTTTCCAGAGGAGTTGCCAGGCCTACCGCCTGATAGAGAGGTGGAGTTCACCATTGAGCTAGTACCTGGAGCAGCACCGGTATCATCAAATATGTACCGGTTGGAGGAGCTTCACGAGCTGAAGCTACAGCTGGAGGAGTTGCAGATCAAGGGATTCGTTCGTCCTAGTGCATCACCCTGGGGAGCACCAGTGCTGTTTGTACCCAAGAAGGACGGGACGTTCCGGATGTGCATTGATTACAGAGCCCTTAATGTCACGCCCCAATCTCCCGCAAGCTCGATAGTCCCCGCTGAACGTGAATCACCACGTTTACAGCTCTCCCGCAGGACAATCGTTCTCATCGGGACGTGATGCCGTACGACCCTGGAGTTACGCTCGTACAAGGCGATGTTGTCAAACACCAAATGTTATCATCGAAACAACCAAGTTGCAGCGAAAGTCAAGTATTGTGTACCAAGCACATAATCAGAGTAATACGCAGCGAAGCTCACGATAGGGTCAAATGAAATGCCTCATCGAAGACAAGGCCACGAAGGCGATGCCACGAAGGCGATGAAATACTCTTGCTCTTTTCTCTAGCCCACAGAGGTACTTACAGTTCATACATCATGCCTCGTATATCCAAGCAGCGCCACTACGCCTGCGTACCTGAAATATTGCCCACAAACGTGGGTCAGTACACAACCGTACTGGTGAGCGGGGTAACCCACTCGCCTAAGCCGACACTAAGTAAAATAGTGAATGCAAACAGTTATATGGTGATCTTTCTAGTTGAATCCTAGATTCATTGGCATAGGGATGACATGTTAAGGAAAGCTGTAAAGCAGTTTAAGCATGCAAGCACTCAACTCAAACCAAACGACAAGCAAATATATAAGCAACTCGAGGGAAACTAGCATGCAAACCGTCCTGCTCAAGTCCAAGCAACACAATAACATGTCGAACCATCAACCAAGCCTCAATATCCATCCTCAACCAACACTTACAATCCAAATCTCACAGTGCACACTCTTGCCGAGGCAAGGTGGCCGCGCCTACACGAAAGCCAAACCAACAAAAGAAAAGCAAGCCAACACTATACTATATGAAGTCACTGGCTAAAAGCCATAAAGGATATTGATCGGACCAAAATCAATAGGGCAGTCCTACCCGATCCAGGGTTGGACAGCTACTCCCACCTGGTGGTATCGGACTACTAGCTCTGCGCCCAATCGCGCGATGCCCATTGTTTCCTCCATGGTGGAACGGTCCCGGTGCCCCGGTGCCTCATCCCGTTCCAGGAAACCAAACCCTGTGCCACACAGGTTGTCCGTGACAATGCAGACACAGTAGGTATGACGAGAGGATCGAAACATTCTTGCCCCACCAAGCGATCCTAGACTCGTTCCATGAATTATCCAACCAAAACATCCAACCAAAGAATCCATAACCATTCTTCCAACATATAGCCCAAGGCACCATTCACAAGTTATTCCCATAGGCACAATGCCTCTTCTCAACACAGTATTTCCAATGGTGCAACATCCATGCTCAAAGCAAACCCATGGTACAATGCCGTTTCAGTGGCACAATGCCCCATTCGTGGCACGATGCCCCATCAAGCGGCACAACACCCTCGCCGATGCAGTTGTTCGGTTTTGAACCACAACTGCTCGCTTTGCAAGACAAAGCGACCAAGTGATACTCGTGCACGGATGCAAGCTCGCTCGCCCCACATCCCAATATTTTTAACGCCTCAATGTATCATTCCAACTGTCCAAGCATAATCCAAATCAACCAACCAACTGCCTCAAATAGTGTATCATCAAACTCTAGCTCCAACTATCTAACGCACAAACCAAATCAAGCCACAATCCTACCAAGCCAATGGCGTACACTCTATGCACGCCTCAGTGTAGTAATTTCCAATGTTTTAGCCCAAGTGTTCAAGCCTTTTACGTATTTTCCATATTATTAGGCATGAAGGAGTAGAGGAGAAGGAAAAGAGCCCACTCACAATATTTGACTCCGTTAAGCATCCTGTCCTGCCGATACGGCCAATCCCTTGAACCCGTGGTCCGATGCAAGCGCGATCTACTCAACTGGTATGACCGTGCGAGCAGGCCGTGCTCTACAAATCATCCGACCGATCGGACTAAGGAAGATGGCATTATCATTCCAACTCAGCTATTTCAGTACTGCTCTGAATGAACACCTGATTTCCATCAAACCCGCTAGCCATCTGCACATGAAACAACTCAATCAATACTTCTTTCCAAAATCTAATAAATCAAATGGAACCAGCATTTGCTTCATTCAATCCGACTCAGCGTAACGCACCGTACAGTCGTGGGGCGTTACATAATATACCACTTAGAATCAGGTTCGTCCACGAACCGTGCTGGTACTCATTCCTATCACATGTCGTTTGTCCAATTCCATGGATCTGCTCTATGCAACTCACATATTCACGATTCTAACTCAACATCTCGCACTGCTGAATGCTCGTACAAATTCTATATTCCCACATCCTTCTTGCAGCTCAATACGAATTCCTCGTATCGCTTAGTTTTGGATCGTACATATATTTAAGGCGTCCCTAAAATACATCCATTTCAGCCGAGCTTTGCGATAGCGAATTTGGACAAGTTACAAGGGTATCTTTATGTCCGAGGCATCCATTAGCTTCACTCCCAAATCGAACCAATCCTGATTTCCATTCCAACATGTTCGCTTGAGCACTATTCTCAATATGATAATTTTCCACCGACTCAATCAGTTCTTGTTCTAACTCAATCCATCCAACTATTTCTGAATCCGCACTAGCAACATCTCCAAATATATCTCATGCACCGAACGATCAACTCAAATGATACTACCCCAGCTAGGCGACTTACCCAAATATCAACTTTGCTTTCATCAGCTCAGTCCAACACCTCTTCCTCAATCTCAATACCTCGCCGGGTGAACATCTATATTGAGGTTCGTGTGATCCACGAAGATCTCGCCGCCACGCCAAAGGGATAGTGTCGCCACGATTTCAACGTGGACACACTCGCCACAATTCTTAGGTTGCGCATGGAATAGTCCTTCGCGCTGCTTCCACTGCCTCGAAGCATAAGATATCACCTTTGCCTTCTGAACAAGCACGCTTCCCAAACCAAGTTCCGATGCATCTTGTAAATCTGAGGCACATCTGTCCCTTCCAGTATTCGCAAAGATTTGATCTGAACGAGCAGCTGCTTTAACTTCACGAGCTAGTTTCACAGTCGTCAATTCATATGAATGCTAATCCCTTCCAGGGCACGATGAGTCAGAGGCGATGCCATCGATAAAAATCTGCGACTCTGAATCTCATCAGTTGACTAGGCTACTTCCACCATCGCTTCGATCTTCCGGCTGTATCTTCAGCTGAAGACTATCCCAAGGATCTCTCAAATCCAACTCTCAGTCAATAAGCCAAATCTCCAACACACATCTGTCCTCGACGCATTCCCAAATATGCCGCCTCAAGGGTCTTTCTATGGGTCTACCATATTCATATCCAATTCAGCGGGCAAGTCGCTAGGGTCAACTGTCCCGAAGGTACGCTCGATAATTATAATCATCACGATGGACAGTTACTATGAACCATGCTATATCTCATCTGCAAATCTGAATCAAAATCCAACCATTCCATCCGAGCGAACTTTCGAATCCGAGAACTTATGCACTACCTCTGCTGATCTATCAACCAATGCTGCTTAACCACCTAGAGTCTTGCTATCTATCCAAGCCACAATTCGAGAACTGTGCTCGTTTGAAACCATCTTCCATCAATCCGCCGTTATGCCCTGAATCCATCAAATTTTCCGAACTGCCTTGTTCGTCTTCTCGCACTACCACTGCAATGATTTCCGAAACTCAAGACTTGCTCCAATTCTTATTCCTTTGCCGCATTCTACAATGCACGTCCAACTTGCTTAAACCGTATAGTAATTTGCTCCGACGTTGCTCCCACGTTTAGCTATCTTCAAAAGTCTGTCCACCACAAATTCTTGCCTTTAGTTGTTGCCTCAATCCGTTCACGTCTTTCGGAGAATTCGTTTACCATTGTTGCACCATCTTGCCCAAAATTCCACTTTCGCTAAACCTGAGTCGACTTCTCGAGCAGCAATATTCAGAATCCTTCAAGTTTGTGTGAATCCATCGCATTATCCCTCCAAACCAAGACCGTGTTTCATTGCTCAACCAACAGCTCAAATGTGTTGCCCAAAATCGTAGTCCGTGCTCGCTATCTTTCAATTTACCAATCGCTTGCTCCATTATCATTCTTTCCAACTCAGTCGACGTGCACCAGCCAATTTATGTTCCCAAATATTCGAGTCCGTTCAGGCAATTCCCATTGATGCCTATCCAAAATATTTCAATGCCTTGCTCAATATGTGGTATCCCATATACCACTCCGAATCAAGTCGCTACTCGCATTACGATTTCCTTGCACTGGATCCAAGATCCGTTTGAACCATCCAAAATGTGTGATCATGCCTTTTCCAATTCGAGTTTGACACAAAACTCAGGCAATGCTTGAATTATCCAAATATTTCCATCAATCTTATTATGCAACTCGTGCTATGTTCCATTCTCAATGCTTGCAGCTATACTCAAACCGTCTGATACTTTCGCAATACGAGCAACTCGTGCAACGATCTCTCTTCCAAGTGATCCAACCCAATACCCAACTGTCTCACACATTTGTTGTATGAGCAACTCGTGCAAACTATTCTGATATTCCCGAGCCAAACTCAAACATGCCCAACTGATGCGCCACAGCCAAAATTCCAACTTATATCCAATACAATCGCTAGATGAGCAACTCGTGCAACGATCCATTCTCATCGAATGCTCTATTCATAATATGCCGCATAACCAAATCTCATATGCCAACCAACTGATCCACTGAGGCAATCAGAAACTCCCTGAACGACAAGCCAAGCCAACCCAACGACAGCTCTCAACTTGTTGCACAAATACAACAACGCCACCCAACTTGCTGCACGAATGCAACAGCACCTAACGAGTCTAAGCGATCTAACGAAAACCAACCAAGGCAACACAACGAAGCACAATATGCAGCCACAACCAACAAAATATAGACTTATTGCATGAAACATCCAATGCGGCACTAAGTAGAGTCAAGAGCTAGACGACACGCGGAAGCTATTTAGAGTTTGTGATGAAGCGAAGGACCAAGTCCGAGAAAATGAACCAGGCGCTCTGATAACAATTTGTCACGCCCCAATCTCTCGCAAGCTCGATAGTCCCCGCTGAACGTGAATCACCACATTTACAGCTCTCCCGCAGGACAATTATTCTCATCGGGACGTGATGTCGTACGACCCTGGAGTTGCGCTCGTACAAGGCGATGTTGTCAAACACCAAATATTATCATCGAAACAACCAAGTTGCAGCAAAAGTCAAGTATTATGTACCAAGCACATAATCAGAGTAATACGCAGCGAAGCTCACGATAGGGTCAAATAAAATGCCTCATCGAAGACAAGGCCACGAAGGCGATGCCACGAAGGCGATGAAATACTCTTGCTCTTTTCTCTAGCCCACAGAGGTACTTACAGTTCATACATCATGCCTCGTATATCCAAGTAGCGCCACTACGCCTGCGTACCTGAAATATTGCCCACAAACGTGGGTCAGTACACAACCGTACTGGTGAGCAGGGTAACCCACTCGCCTAAGCCGACACTAAGTAAAATAGTGAATGCAAACAGTTATATGGTGATCTTTCTAGTTGAATCCTAGATTCATTTTATGGCATAGGGATGACATGTTAAGGAAAGCTGTAAAGCAGTTTAAGCATGCAAGCACTCAACTCAAACCAAACGACAAGCAAATATATAAGCAACTCGAGGGAAACTAGCATGCAAACCATCCTGCTCAAGTCCAAGCAACACGATAACATGTCGAACCATCAACCAAGCCTCAATATCCATCCTCAACCAACACTTACAATCTAAATCTCACAGTGCACACTCTTGCCGAGGCAAGGTGGCCGCGCCTACACGAAAGCCAAACCAACAAAAGAAAAGCAAGCCAACACTATACTATATGAAGTCACTGGCTAAAAGCCATAAAGGACATTGATCGGACCAAGATCAATAGGGCAGTCCTATCCGATCCAGGGTTGGGCAGCTACTCCTATCTGGTGGTATCGGACTACCAGCACTGTGCCCAATCGCACGATGCCCATTGTTTCCTCCATGGTGGAACGGTCCCGGTGCCCCGGTGCCTCATCCCGTTCCAGGAAACCAAACCCTGTGCCACACAGGTTGTCCGTGATAATGCAGACACAGTAGGTATGACGAGAGGATCGAAACATTCTCGCCCCACCAAGCGATCCTAGACTCGTTCCATGAATTATCTAACCAAAATATCCAACCAAAGAATCCATAACCATTCTTCCAACATATAGCCCAAGGCACCATTCACAAGTTATTCCCATAGGCACAATGCCTCTTCTCAACACAGTATTTCCAATGGTGCAACACCCATGCTCAAAGCAAACCCATGACACAATACCGTTTCAGTGGCACAATGCCCCATTCGTGGCACGATGCCCCATCAAGCGGCACAACACCCTCGCCGATGCAGTTGTTCGGTTTTGAACCACAACTGCTCGCTTTGCAAGACAAAGCTGTAACACCCCATTCCGCTCAAGCGGACTGCCGTCTCAAACGACAATCGTGCAGCTGTCCCGACCTGCTTTGCCTCAAATGAGAAACAAAGGATATCCAGACTTGCCCCTACAGGAATCCGGCTTGGACTTTCAGAGGCTCGTTCAGACGTATCGCTCTACCGAGGCGAATCATCGCTAAGGTGGGTGGCTACGGTGAACTTGTCTTTGCTTAGCCAGCACACATAAAATTTGGAATGTTTATGCTAGTCGCTAGGTGAATCACCCCCTGCATGCTAATAAATCTAACACACCTAGCTAAGAGAATAATCCCAACTCATATTGCTTGCTAGAACATGGAAAAGGAAATACTGCTAATATTCAGACCCTCGTATGCTAAGTCCCTTAACGGTTTTATCTCTCGGACTACCTTCGGGCCCGAGCAACGTGCCTGCTTATGTCCCTTAGAAACGCATGCTTGTCTGCTTGAATGTTGCCGTGTTTTCATCCAACTCTGGGAGACTACTCAGTAGTCGTTCCGTGTATGATTGACCCTACAAGTATCCAGGACCGTTAGGTTACCAGGCAGCCCCGAACCAGGGGAATGCATCAAGACAAGTTATTGTACAAAGAACAAGATCCAAGTATCCCGTGTACTTGTGTACTCGTGTTCCCGTGCACTCGTGTTCTCGTGTTCTCTTGTTCAAAGTGCACGCGTGTTCTCGTGTTCTCGTGTATCTCGTGATAATTGAATGACCCAAAAAGAAAGTGCATGTCGCGGACAACTCGGAAACGAGGTATAGTTCCACGGACGGTCACCGGGGCACTGGGGCCGATCTGATCCGGATGGAACTCTTGTGTGGTCCCTCATGTTCGGGCGAGTGGTTTGTAGCACCTCGTGTACTTACGTTGCATTCCACTTTCCTGGGACCACATCACGTGTGTAGTCCATCGTGTGCGGACAAGATGGTTTATAGCACATCGTGTACTTTGTTGCATTCCATCTTGGCCTTGGACTACTTTATGTACAATCCATCGTGTACGGGCGAGATGGTTCGTAGCGCATCGTGTGCTCTCGTTGTGTTCCATTCTCGTCTGGAATTAGTCCTTTGTGGCTATGCCAGCGACTCATGTTCATATAGATAAGTCATCCTCGCTTAGCGGCTATCCGCGTGCGAGTCATTGCATCAAGAACAACTGAGCACACCAAATACTGTCCCGTTCAATGACTCTTATGTTTGCATGTTGCATATGCTATGCTCCTGAATGTTTATACATGCCCCTGCTTAAATTAATCATATTTTCCTTGGACATGGAAGGATAAATGGTAAGTTGGTAAGTCTCGCCGTGTTCCCTCAAACATCGCACGACGCACTGCCCGACACGTTAGGCTATTCAACGTTTGCATGAAATTGATCCTAAGGCAACTAGAAAGACAACTTAATAGTTGTGCACGGAACCTGTATTACGTGTTTGGATTTGTCGAGCGGGCGAGTAGCTTCCCCACCAGTGCATTCAATATACTGATAATCCACCAGTTTGATATGCAGGGTGCGGGAGAACCTCGTTCAGTGCGGATGCCTCCTTCGTGCGTGCTAAGGCCAGGAGTTCCCTCTGAAGCCTTGCAACGGTGCGTCCGGGACTGAAGCATATATATATACAAGACATAAGTTGTGAACATCGCCTGACCATCGCCTGTACAATCATTCCACAGTTGTAGCCACTTGGCACGCTTTTACTGTTTGAGAGAGGCTTGAGCGACTTGTAATCTCGGCTATACGCCGCCTGTAACACAAGTTTTATATCAAATAAGAGATTACTTTACTTGTTTCGATGCTTCCGCTATATTGTCGACTCAGTGAACCTGTTACCGATCGCTATGCGTTCCTAAACTCCGCTGCACTCGGACAATCTGTGCGACTCTGTGGCTTAGAACTCTTGCCGCCAGCCAATGAACCATGGCCTTGCACGGGCGTAGATCACGCTCGTGCGGCATCACGCCCGGATGGGTTAAGCGATCGTTCCGCGGGAGCGCTGGCGAGGGTGATTCCCGCCTAGCGGGAACGGCCGATTGCCTGCGGGAGATCGGGGCGTGACAGGTTGGCATCAGAGCCTGGCTTCTACGCCTTTGGACTTCGATTCGATATCTCTGTTTCGAAAGCTCGTTCGTGGGTTATGTACACGCTCTCTCTCAATGCCTCGATAGGATGTTCCAACAATAAGTCTAAATACTTTCAAAATGCGTTTTGAATGTTATGCTTGCTTGCCTGGTTGTATGCTGCGAGTGGCCTTTGTGCCAACCTGTGCGAACCCTTGAGAGTATCGCTAGTAGCTTGTCCGATTTTTACTAACCCTAAGTTTGGTTGAATGCATCTATTCGAGGGACGCCTTGAACTAGTGCACCATCCAAGACTTAAGAAAAGGTAAAACTCGAGTGCTGAAACTTCGCTATCACTAAGCTGGTTGACGTGTTCACGCTAGAGGGGCCCTTCGAAAGTGCGCACGATCCAGTCTAAGCGATATGCTAAGATCGACGCTTGTGCAAGTGAATATCCAAACGAACAAGTAAAATGACTTGTCTAGGATTGCCTCAACCCTAGATTACTGCTTGTCCTTAGTAAGTCTCGAGGACGAGACTTTTCCTAAGTTGGGTAGGATGTAACACCCCGTTCTGCTCAAGCGGACTGCCGTCTCAAACGACAATCGTGCAGCTATCCCGACCTGCTTTGCCTCAAATGAGAAACAAAGGATATCCAGACTTGCCCCTACAGGAATCTGGCTTGGACTTTCAGAGGCTCGCTCAGACGTATCGCTCTACCGAGGCTAATCATCGCTAAGGTGGGTGGCTACGGTGAACTTGTCTTTGCTTAGCCAGCACACATAAAATCTGGAATATTTATGCTAGTCGCTAGGTGAATCACCCCCTGCATGCTAATAAATCTAACGCACCTAGCTAAGTGAATAATCCCAACTCATATTGCTTGCTAGAACATGGAAAAGGAAATACTGCTTATATTCAGACCCTCGCATGCTAAGTCCCTTAACGGTTTCATCTCTCGGACTACCTTCGGGCCCGAGCAATGTGCCTACTTATGTCCCTTAGAAATGCATGCTTGTCTGCTTGAATATTGCCGTGTTTTCATCCAACTCTGGGAGACTACTCAGTAGTCGTTCCGTGTATGATTGACCTTACAAGTATCCAGGACCGTTAGGTCACCAGGCAGCCCCGAACCAGGGGAATACATCAAGACAAGTTATTATACAAAGAACAAGATCCAAGTATCCCGTGTACTCGTGTACTCGTGTACTCGTGTTCCCGTGCACTCGTGTTCTCGTGTTCTCTTGTTCAAAGTGCACGCGTGTTCTCGTGTTCTCGTATATCTCGTGATAATTGAATGACCCAAAAAGAAAGTGCATGTCGCGGACAACTCGGAAACGAGGTATAGTTCCACGGACGGTCACCGGGGCACTGGGGCCGATCCGATCCAGATGGAACTCTTGTGTGGTCCCTCGTGTTCGGGCGAGTGGTTTGTAGCACCTCGTGTACTTACGTTGCATTCCACTTTCCCGGGACCATATCACGTGTGTAGTCCATCGTGTGCGGACAAGATGGTTTGTAGCACATCGTGTACTTTGTTGCATTCCATCTTGGCCTTGGACTACTTCATGTACAATCCATCGTGTACGGGCGAGATGGTTCGTAGCGCATCGTGTGCTCTCGTTGCGTTCTATTCTCGTCTGGGATTAGTCCTTTATGGCTATGCCAGCGACTCATGTTCATATAGATAAGTCATCCTCGCTTAGCGGTTATCCGCGTGCGAGTCATTGCATCAAGAACAACTGAGCACACCAAATACTGTCCCGTTCAATGACTCTCATGTTTGCATGTTGCATATGCTATGCTCCTGAATGTTTATATATGCCCCTGCTTAAATTAATCATGTTTGCCTTAGACAGGGAAGGATAAATGGTAAGTTGGTAAGTCTCGCCGTGTTTCCTCAAACATCGCACGGCGCACTGCCCGACACGTTAGGCTATTCAACATTTGCATGAAACTAATCCTAAGGCAACTAGAAAGACAACTTAATAGTTGTGCACGGAACCTGTATTATGTGTTTGGATTTGTCGAGCGGGCGAGTAGCTTCCCCACCAGTGCTTTCAATGTACTGATAATCCACCAGTTTGATATGCAGGGTACGGGAGAACCTCGTTCGGTGCGGATGCTTCCTTCGTGCGTGCTAAGGCCAGGAGTTCCCTCTGAAGCCTTGCAACGGTGCGTCCGGGACTGAAACATATATATATACAAGACATAAGTTGTGAACATCGCCTGACCATCGCCTGTATAATTATTCCACAGTTGTAGCCACTTGGCACGCTTTTACTGTTTGAGAGAGGCTTGAGCGACTTGTAATCTCGGCTATACGCCGCCTGTAACACAAGTTTCAAATCAAATAAGAGATTACTTTACTTGTTTCGATGCTTCCGCTATATTGTCGACTCAGTGAACCTGTTACCGATCGCTATGCGTTCCTAAACTCCGCTGCACTCGGACAATCTGTGCGACTCTGTGGCTTAGAACTCTTGCCGCCAGCCAATGAACCATGGCCTTGCACGGGCGTGGATCACGCTCGTGCGGCATCACGCCCAGATGGGTTAAGCGATCGTTCCGCGGGAGCGCTGGCGAGGGTGATTTCCGCCTAGCGGGAACGGCCGATTGCCTGCGGGAGATCGGGGTGTGACAAAAGCGACCAAGTGATACTCGTGCACGGATGCACGCTCGCTCGCCCTACATCCCAATATTTTTAACGCCTCAATGTATCATTCCAACTGTCCAAGCATAATCCAAATTAACCAACCAACTGCCTCAAATAGTGTATCATCAAACTCTAGCTCCAACTATCCAACGCACAAACCAAATCAAGCCAAAATCCTACCAAGCCTATGGCGTACACTCTATGGACGCCTCAGTGTAGTGATTTCCAATATTTCAGCCCAAGTGTTCAAGCCTTTTACGTGTTTTCCATATTATTAGGCATGAAGGAGTAGAGGAGAAGGGAAGGAGCCCACTCACAATATTTGACTCCGTTAAGCATCCTGTCCTGCCGATACGGCCAATCCCTTAAACCCATGGTCCGATGCAAGTGCGATCTACTCAACTGGTATGACCGTGCGAGCAGGCCGTGCTCTACAAATTATCCGACCGATCGGTCTAAGGAAGATGGCATTATCATTCCAACTCAGCTATTTCAGTACTGCTCTGAACGAACACCTGATTTCTATCGAACCCGCTAGCCATCTGCACATGAAACAACTCAATCAATACTTCTTCCCAAAATCTAACAAATCAAATGGAACCAGCATTTATTTCATTCAATCCGACTCAGCGTAACGCACCGTGCGGTTGCGGGTCGTTACACTTAATGCTCTGACTATCAAGAACAAGTACCCGCTATCGCGAATCGATGATCTGTTCGACCAGCTGACAGGAGCAGTGGTGTTCACAAAGATTAACTTGAGATCGGGCTACCATTAGGTAAAGGTGCAAAGGGAGGACATTCCAAAGACAGCATTTAGGACTCGTTATGGTCACTATGAGTTCTTAGTGATGCCTTTTGGATTGACAAATGCGCCTGCTGTGTTCATGAACCTGATGAACAGAGTCTTCCATGAGTATCTGGACCACTTCGTGGTAGTTTTCATCGACGACATCTTGGTGTATTCGAAGAGCTACGAGGAGCACGGAGAGCACTTGAGGCTAGTGTTAGAGACGCTGAGACGAGAGAGGCTTTATGCCAAGCTGAGCAAGTGCGAGTTTCTTCTAGACCGTGTCGCATTTCTTGGACACGTTATCTCGGGAGATGGCATCTCAGTAGATCCCGCAAAGATTTCATCAGTAGAGACGTGGCCGACCCCTACCAACGTCTCGGAGGTGAGGAGTTTCCTAGGACTTGCCGGGTATTACCGGAGGTTCGTAGAGAACTTCGCAAGGATCGCAGAGCCGATGACCCGCTTGACCTGCAAGGATCAGGAGTTTACCTGGACAGAGGAGTGTCAGACGACATTCGATGAGCTGAAGAAGCGTCTGACTACAGCACCCATCTTGACCATACCTTCTGGACCCGGAGGATTCGTGATCTATAGCGATGCGTCCGGGAAAGGATTAGGATGCGTCTTGATGCAGCATGGGAAGGTTGTGGCCTATGCCTCTAGGCAGTTAAGGACCCATGAGAAGAACTATCCTACCCACGACTTGGAGCTTGCCGCAGTGATCTTTGCTTTGAAGCTTTGGAGACACTACCTGTACGGAGAGCGCATGGAGATATTCACCGATCACAAGAGCCTGAAATACGTCTACACACAGAAGGACCTGAACCAGAGGCAGAGACGTTGGCTCGAAGTGATGGCGGACTTCGAAATTGAGCTGCAGTACCATCCGGGAAAGGCTAATATGGTAGCCGATGCTTTAAGTAGGAAGCCCATAGCATTTTTCCTGACTACCCAACAACATCTGTTGAGAGATTTAGAACAGTTGGGTATCGAAGTCATTATGCCCAGAGTAGACGGCCAGATGTCGAGTTTCCAGGTGCAATCAACATTGGTGGAGAGAATCAAGGCTGCTTTACCGACAGAAGCCAGATTTTAGAAGCTTCGACAGAGGAAAGAGACTGGAATACAGACGGGACTGCATATACACGAGGACGGGACTTTGAGATGTGGAGATCGTCTCTATGTTCCGAATGGAAAGCTACGCCAGGAGCTGATGACGGAGGCGCACAGTTCGACCTATTCTATTCATCCAGGAGGCACAAAGATGTACCGAGACCTGAGGCAGTACTACTGGTGGCACGGGATGAAGAGGAAGATAGCCCGCTTTGTGGCTAAGTGTCTGGTGTGTCAGCAAGTCAAGGCTGAGCATCAAAGGTCTGCCGGATTACTTCAACCGCTCCCGATACCGGAGTGGAAATGGGAGCACATCACCATGGACTTCATCACGGGTTTCCCGAGGAGTCCTAGTGGTCACAACGCGGTATGGGTAATCGTAGATAGACTCACCAAGTCTGCCCACTTTTTACCCTTCAGGGTTGGGCAATCTACGGAAGTCTTGGCAGACATATACATGAGGGAGATTGTACGATTGCATGGAGTGCCAGTCAGTATCGTGTCTGACCGGAATACGAGGTTTATATCGTACTTTTGTAGGAGTATGCAAGAGAGTCTTGGTACCCGCCTTAAGTTCAGTACTTCGTACCACCCACAGACAGATGGACAATTCGAGCGCACCATTCAGACGCTGGAGGACATGTTGAGGGCATGCATGCTCGACTTCAGCGGTTCTTGGGAGGATCACTTGCACTTGGTCGAATTCTCCTACAACAATAGCTGTCAGGAGAGCATTCAGATGGCTCCCTATGAGGCATTGTATGGTAGAAAGTATCGTTCCCCAGTATGCTGGAGCGATGTAGGTGAGAGACAGATTCTAGGGCCAGAGTTGATCATCCATACAGTGGAGAAGGTGAAGAAGATCCAGGGGCATCTACGAGCAGCACAGGACAGGCAGAAGCATTGGGCTAATGTGCATCGACGAACCCTAGAGTTCCAGGTTGGAGAACATGTGTTCCTGAAGATTTTACCTACCAGAGGAACTATCAGATTTGGAGGCAGAGGGAAGCTGAGTCCGAGGTACATCGGACCATTCGATGTGCTAGAGCGCGCCGGGGAAGTTGCTTACAGATTGGCCTTGCCGCAGACACTGGAAGGAGTTCACGACGTCTTCCATCTATCTCAGCTGAGGAGGTACATACCGGATCCGAGTAATGTGCTTGACCACTCGGAGATCACCGTTGGTCCAAGCTTGTCATACCAGGAGGAGCCAGTAGAGATCCTAGATCGAAGCGAGAGGGTATTGCGAGGCCAGACTATCCCTCTAGTTCGTGTCGCATGGAGGCATCACGCACCAGGTGAATCAACCTGGGAACGAGAGGACGATATTCAGCAACGCTTTCCCCATCTCTTCGAAGGCCTAGGTATGTGATAGTATTTATTTTATTCAATAGTTTTGATATATGTCTGTTTTTAATTTTGAGGACGAAATCCTCTAAGGAGGGTATGTTGTAAACCCCCTCAACCAGAAATTAGGGCTAATTAAATTCAAATAACCTAATTAGGGTTAACTTGAATTAATTATGATTTATTATATAGTGTTATAATACTTGTACAATAATTTATCATTTTAGGATACTACACTAGCTGTTGCCCTAAAACAAATTCCACATACTTGGCCTAGACATGCTAATCCATCATATTGAACCTAGAACAAACCCCGGATAAGGATTTTCGTGCCTGATTTTAGTCGCACAAAAGTCATTTCAAACGTCCGTACGTAATTTAAATAAATTGCGTAATTACGTTCGTTGTCCGTTCCAATCGAAATTGAGACCCCACCTCGATCCGTCTTGACCAACCCAGATCAGGATATTATTGTACACTGAGCCTACTACACTAATGATCCTTGTCCAACCAAATTTAGACCCCCAGATTTTTTATTAAATTAAATTAGAAACACGGGTGCATTAATTATGAATTAATTAAATGTGGTGACCTAACCTAAATTGAATTAGACCCAACTCCAACCCAAACCCACATCCACACCCACAAGCCTCATACAAAATACCATACACCATCCTAGCCCAATGGGGAGCACCAAACATGGTGTTTGTTTACATTAAATCCCCAATTCCAGAAATTGTGCAAATATCAAATTGTTCAGGGGCCTATTTGCAAAATTGCAATGAGGTGTCCCCCTCTCATTGGCCCAAACATCATGAAGAAAGAATTGGTCATGCCCTAACCGTATCCATTTATTTCCCCCCATTCCTTTGTACTTACCTTACTTTATGAAGGGCACATCATGGCCCTACATTTGAAATGCCCCATTCCTAGCCCTCCCCTCATCTTGATGGACATCCCCAACTCCCCAAACACTCGGTCCAGCTGGCTCTAATCCCAAGGCAGCCCCCCCACTCCCTCACCTACATAAATAACCTAGTACCTCATTAAAGAGGGCACACAAACCGAGAACACTACACAAAAACTCTAACTCCCTAAAACTCAGCCCCTAGTCCGACCCCAACCAATCACCACCCGCCGCCCTACTCCAGCCAGCCACCGTGTCCGGCGACCCACACACCGACCCAGACCCCTTCGTCGGACCCTCCCCCACCTGCCACCACCGCCACCCGCCGCCTAGCCGCAGGAGCAACTCCCCCCAGCAGCCGTCCCCAACCCGAGCCTTCCCCTCCCGCACACACAGCCGACCACCCGACCTCCCCGTACGCCGCCGACACTGCACCTCCGGTCGCCCAACTCAGCCACACTCCTCCCCGGCCAACCCCCTTCCTCCCCGTCAAGCCTCTCCGCCGGTCGACGCCACCCGCAATCGCCCCCGCAGCGCCAAGGGTCACATACCCGCTGCTGCTGAGCCGACCGCCCCGAGCTTCGCCGGAGCTCCGTCCGGCCACCCCAGCCATTGACGGCCGGCCACCGGGACCCCCTCGACCCGAGCATCGCTGAGGTACGGTATTTCATATATAAATATGAGTATTTAAATACGTATTTAAGGTTGTTTTAGATATGTATAATTACATATATTAAATATAGTATTTTATATGTATTCTAATGTATATTTTATTTTCTGTATTTTGTAGTATTTATGTATATGTATATATACTGTTTTTAATATATTCTGAGTATAATTTATAAATGATAAAAATATATAAGTAAGTACTTACAAATATAATGTATATATATACATAATATACATATATACTAGAAGCTTAAATACTTTATATATATTTAATTAAATACCTAAAATATATGTTTAATAAATGTATTCAGAAATATGTTTCATACATGAGTACATTTCCTAATTATTATATGTATGTATTATTCTATATTATATACTATTGGTGTAATTATTTTATTTTGTAGATATAAGTATATATGTATATTTGTGTATATAAATATGTATATATATATACCTCATGTACTTAGTATATTAGTGAAATGCATATATAGGTATATGTATATATGTATAATAATTTATGTACTTAATGTATTTATAGAAGGTATATTGTTATGTATATATTTAAATATAAATAAATGAATGTGTATTTTTACTTATGTACATAATTTCTATCTAAATATATGTATATGTATAAATATATGAATTTATGATATTACCAAATATGTATACATATTTACTGTGTGTGTTATTAGTATATACTAATTAATACATAAGTACTATTTTTGTACTATTAAACAAATATATTGTTTTAATATAATTAAATATGATTTAGTGTATATATATATATATATATACTTGTGTAAGCTATATATATACATACAGTCCCGACCCTATGTCAGCTGTAGATACAAGCAGTGTGTCTTAGTCGTGCTATTGTAGCGACTAATATTGTCATTACTATATCCTATATAGGACTACTGGACAGTACCGCCGAGGCATCAGGAGCAGGACTTTGGATTTCACAGCTACCCGGGACAGGCAAGTATACCTTGCTGATTTACTGCTTAAAATTAAATGATAAATGTTGCAAATATGCATAAAATTGTGCGCGTCCGAGATTAACTCGGGTGCAGTCGACAATGCGTCGATGAGTAGTGTACATGACCTAGCTGCTAGTTGACTCATCCACTACTGCGAGGATATTCTGATATCTTCCTAGACCATGGCACTATACACGTATCGCGATGGTACATTCATATTGGGATGCGGGTCCGCGTACCCGATTCGCTATCGGTACGTACGACATGCATCACGGACTAGCATGTATTCTAGAGTAATATAGTTAATTGAGACTTGACATCTAGATACGGTACACTCAAGTCGTGCATTCGACTTGCGTATCTACATTGGGCGGGAAGGACAACTGATAAACGTATAGGATACACCCATCGGACTCTGTGGTATCCAGAGGAACCACAGACCCAGTGACTCCCTATATTCAGACACCGCACTCTTCGGAGTGTTACGGACGTATATACATTGCAGATACAACGTCCCTTAGAGTGTGGACGATATATATATACAGATACCTCATTCTTCGGAATGATGGACGTTGCAGATACCACACTCTAGAGGACGTTGGACGTTATGCCTACACCTACCTATACGTTCCGAGGTTGTCCTTACATTGCATTCACTTAGATGGTTAGCACACCCCTCTTTACTTTTATTTAGTACTATATCTGGCATGCATATTGTATCTTGTTACGTCCCTCTAAGGACCTGGTTATCTTCCAGATCTGGACGAAGCCTATTATCCCACGGTTTACGGGCCAGGTGTGGAGACGAGGTTTACTCTTGACGAGGAGCTAGAGGTCCTTCCATCAGAGTATCCCTGATCAGATTGGTAAGCCTTCCGCCTATGACTGGAGCTCCTTACCTAGTTAGCAGTTGTTCCAGTCACTCTTATTTTCCGTACTTTATTTCCGGACTATCAGTACTTTATCTCCAACATTTGTAGTGAGTTTGTTCCCACCAGACATATTTCAGTTGTATTATGTCATTCGACTATGTCCTTATATTCCAGTCTTTTATTTCAATATTTTACTTGTTGTTTGTGGATGAGATTAGACACTGCCTGTTGTTTATATTAGACTTGTTAGATTTAGGACAGCGTAGCATGCTTCGCCAGGATCCATTAAATTGGGATATCCTCGAAGACGTGTCAGCTGGCCAATGCTACGTGGCCTGGTTCCATATATTTTGGGACTGGGGTGTGACAAGTACACCCACAGGTTACCCCCTTTCAAGTATCTTGCCGCATCCAAGTAGCCCATAAGGAGTCCCCTTGAAGAAATTGTCATACCAACTTCATTCTTGCCATTTTCCTCATTAGACGAAGTGGCCGTAGTCCAACCCTCCTTCCTCCCTCGGTCAACATATATTGTCCCAAGCAATTGCATACATACCGCCTCTCCAAATAAAGTCTGCGCATATCTTCTCCATTTTGGTGATAGTCATAATAGGTAGAATTATCGATTGAAGCCAGAAATTAGTGATTTCCATAATGACAGATCGTACTTGTAATGCCCTGTAATCGTACGGTGCTTTACGCTGAGTCAGATTGAAACAAGACAAAGATTTGGTTGCATTTTAATGAGTTAGATTTGGGAGCAAGTATTGACTTGAGTTTGTCACGCCCCGACCTTGCAGGGCCATTCGTCCTCGCATGGGCTGTCACGCCCCAATTTTCGCTAAATTGATAATCGTCCCCCGGACGTGATGCCGTGCACGCGTAAGGCACACGTGCACAAGGCGTAGACATAATGATATACTTTAGAACAAATGCAACAGAGTATGCAAATACGACATCACACATTGAGATATAGAAAATTTCTCTTTATTGATAATGAACATCTGGTTACAGACTCTTGACCCAAAAGTAATAAGAACGCCGCACGGGCTTACAACTTGGACGCAAAATGAGATAGCCGATCCATACATTACATCCTTACTAATATTTTAAAATGCGTAAACCACCTTGGGTGCGAGTTAGCACCATCGCCTAGGAGCTTCAAAAGATAAGTGCGGGCTCCTTGTGATTATGTACTTGAGCTTCAAAAGTCACAAAATACGAACGCGTCAGATCAGTGGAGGGTTGGGGGAAGCTTCAGCTCCTCGCCGCATTGCCTCGGCTCGGGGAACCTGCTACAACGAGGGTCAGTACTTCAAAAAGTACCGGTGAGGACGAGCTAACCCAATATACCAAAATCAAAATCATATTCATATAAACATGCAATATTATTATGTGATCTTTCTATCTTGCCCTAGTTCAATTCTTTATATATGATAAAAGAGAATGACATAACAAAATGTGCCACCGTTCGGTGATTTTACCTGAACCGTCTGAACCACCTATACAAAACTTACCATGACCTTCCCTGCCACAAAGACATAGTTAGTCTGCACAATTTAAATATACATAACGTATCACTTGGTCGGACGAGAGATGGGTCAGCTGCCATTTTGCTTCGGGTAGCTAGCCCTTGGCGGACGTACGGACCCATCCAATGTTAGGACTACACTAGCAAATTGTTCTACCCGGGTCGAAGCTGTCCCAGTGTCCCGACGACCGTCCGTAGAATGACATCTCTTGTGCACAAGTTGTCCAAGACCATGCCTCTTCTACAAACTAAGTTATCAATTGAAGCACATTCAAAGCAATATAAGTAAATGAACTTCATGCATTTTCTATAGTCTAGGCTACCTTGCTCAACGATCACATTTCTAATTTGCACTATCCATTAAACAGTTATAGATAAATAAGTTTTAACTACAACTGAACACAAAATAACTACATGTATAGCGGACAATCACGCAACAATGTGATCGTATGATGTTTTATATGACGAGCATTACAAGTGTTTCAAGTCTACTTCTTCTTTTATCTTGACTCAAATTATTCTTTTGGTATCGTTGATCGGAATGCACAAATGAGTCAATTTATTAGAAATAAAGATTTGGAAGAAGTTTGCTAATCAAAGTAAAGTCACTCACGAGTTGGTGAATCAGGAAAAAAAGAAAAGGAAGATCTTCAAGACTCCGCTTGCGCGTCGCCTACACGATCACCTATACGCACCAACATATGATCAATATCTCCTGCTTCGATCTCCAAGGGTTCGATACGAAATACAAAATATAAAGAGCGAAGACAATGAAATCCATCAAAACCGTTCAAGAAAAACGTAAATCACAAAACCAACAAGAAAGCAACTAAGCGGCATTCGAAAACGGGCAAAGAAACCAGCGCAACGGAAAGGCCCGTCTCGACTCTGCCGCCGAGTCCTTCCTTGAGGCATGATCTGTTGAATGTGGGATCTGATTCCGAAGAAACCAATCCATAACGAGAAAATGATCTTGATTCAATCTGTCCCGATCGAACGATACCAAGTATTTCTTAGCCGCGCTTCCCGAATAGGGAGAACAGGGCACTACATCTTAACCAACTAACAAAAAGTTTCGTCCTCGAAACTTAGGAATAAAATCTACCCCTAAGGAATAATGAGGGGAAACTTTTCCTTCATGTCCGATTCGAGTTCCCAGGTCGATTTCTCGACCGAGTGGTTCCGCCAAAGAACGCACATAAGCGAGACTGCACGATTCCGTAACTGCTTCTCTTTACGATCTAAGATCTGAATGGGTTCTTCGGCGTACGACAAGTCTGCCTGCAGATCCAGCTGACCAAAATCTACCACATGGTTCGGGTCATGCACGTACTTTCTAAGCTGTGACACGTGAAAAATATCATACACTTCTGACAGGGCTGGTGGCAATGCAATTTGATAGGCAAATGAAGTGACTCATTTGAGGATTTCGAACGGACCAACGAATCTCAGACTTAACTTCTCTTTTACTCTGAATTGCATGACTCCTCGCATGGGTGAGACCTTTAAAAATATATGGTCACCTTCAAAGAACTCAAGGGGTCA
Source organism: Iris macrosiphon (assembly GCA_036927795.1). Classification (NCBI taxonomy): domain Eukaryota; kingdom Viridiplantae; phylum Streptophyta; class Magnoliopsida; order Asparagales; family Iridaceae; genus Iris; species Iris macrosiphon. The sequence goes on along the minus strand of JAYESA010000001.1, from coordinate 2,205,464 downwards.
ACGACGAATGTCGGTATAGCTCTTCTGCCGGCTTTGTGCTACTTTTAGTCGCTCTCGGATCAACCAAACCTTTTGGACTGTTTGTTCAACTAGTTTTGGCTCAAGGATTTGTCGCTCCCCAACTTCATCCCATCAGATCGGTGACCTATACTTTCGCCCATACAAAGCCTCGTACGAAGCCATTTGGATATTGGACTGATAATATTGTTATATGCAAATTCGACCAACAGTAGGTGGGCGTCCCAACTTGACTTCGAATCGATTGTGAAGAGACGCAACATGTCTTCTAGTACCTGATTCACCCGCTCTATTTGGCCATCGGTTTGAGGATGGTTAGTTGAGCTAAACTTCAACTTGGTCTCCATCACTGACTGAAGGCTTTTCCAATAATATGATAGGAATCGTCCGTCCCGATCAGACACTATAGAGGCTGGTACTCCGTAGAGCCGAACTATCTCATCAAGGTAGGTCTAGGCGAGGCGATTGATGCTCCAAGTAACTTTAATGGTAATAAAGTACGCTAACATGGTTAACCGGTCGACAATAACCCAAATTGCGTTATTCCCCCGTTGCGTCTTTGATAAGCCAACAAGCTCATGTGCTCCCACTTCTATTCCGGGATAACAAGATTATGTATTTCTCTGCCTAGTCTCTGATGTTCTGCTTTCACCCTGTGATAGGTGTCACGCCCCGGTTCCGTAGAATCATTGGGGCGTCCCCCGAGCGTGACCGCCGTAACGGGCCTGGGGTTGCGCCCGCACAAGGCTAGAGTATTTTGCATAACGAGCACATATTCAGGGTACACAGATAAATTAAAACACAAGTTGAAGATGGAAGTTCTCTTTTATTGATATACGAACATCTAATTACAAACTCTCGAACGAGTTAGCGAATTGCCGCACGGGCTTACAAAGTGTCACGCCCCAATCTCCCGCAAGCTCAATAGTCCCTACTGAACGTGAATCACCACGTTGCAGCTCTCCCGCAGGACAATCGTTCTTATCGGGTCGTGATGTCGTACGAGCCTGGAGTTGCGCTCGTACAAGGCAATGTTGTTAAACACCAAAGTTATCATCGAAATGACCAAGTTACAGCTGAAGTCATTATATTGTGTCCCAAGCACACAACAGAGTAATATGCAGCGGAGCTCTCGATAGGGTCCAAATAAAATGCCACGAAGGCGATGCCATGTGTCACGCCCGATCTCCCACAGGCAATCGGCCGTTCCCGCTAGGCGGGAATCACCCTCGCCAGCGCTCCCGCAGAACGATCGCTTAACCCATCCGGGCGTGATACCGTGCGAGCGTGAGCCACGCCCGTGCAAGGCCTTGGTTCATTGGCTGGCGGCAAGAGTTCTAAGCCACAGAGTCGCACAGATTGTCCGAGTGCAGCGGAGTCATGAACGCATAGCGATTCGGTAACAGGTTCACTGAGTCGACAAATATAGCGGAAGCATTGAAACACAAGTTGAGGTAAAGCAGCTCTTTATTGATATGAACATGTGTTACAGGCGGCGTATAGCCGAGATTACAAGTCGCTCAAGCCTCTCTCTCTGAAACATAAAGCGTGCCAAGTGGCTACAATTGTGGAATGATTGTACAGGCGATGGTCAGGAGAGTTCGGGCTATGTTCTAATATTATGTCTTATATATGTGCTTCTGTTCCGGACGCATCGTTGCAAGGCTTCAGAGGGAACTCCTGGCCTTAGCACGCACGTTGGAGGCATCTGTAGCGCCCCGTTCTTCCGGTGCGGAGATCGCGGCTAAAAAACACAAGACGGTATCGTTCGATCGGGATAGATTGAATTAAGAACTCGTCCTCGTTATGGATTTGTTTCTTCGGAATCGATTCCTATATTCAGTGGACTGCGCCCCAAGGATCGGCTTAGCGGCAGAGTCAGGAGGGACCTCTCCGCTGGGATCTTTTATTGCCTCGGTATTCGATGTCGCTTGTTGCTTTCGTGCTTTGAGTTGGTTTTGGGATTTGCTTGTTTTCCTTGAACGGTTTCGATAGTTTTTATTATTTTCGTTCATTGACTTGCACTTCTATTCCGAGATTGGAAAGAGAGGAAGAAGTATTAATCGAGCTGTTCGTGTGCAGGTGAACGAGCAGTAGGCGGCTTGCGAACGGAGTCGTGAAGCACCTCTTTCCTTCTCCTTTCCTTCCAACCAAGTGAGTGGCTACCAACCCGATTAGCTAGCCCTGCTTCCAAGCTTCACTCCTTTGCCCCGACCAAACGATACAAAATAATAATAAAAGAAACCAAGATAAAAGACAATAGACTTGGTTATTATGCTTGTCAATCAAACCTGCGAACTGTTGCCTTATCGTATGCTTGTTCGTGCTAATGTTCTATGAATTATGCTAAGTATGACACACACCTTGTATTGTGCATAATTGTTCCGGAAGGCTATGTAAAATAAATTATGCAATACTGCTTGTCGTGTACTCGTGTTCTTACACTCGTGTTGCCTCAAATGTATGACTTGTTAACTTGTTCATCGTGTTCGATCATGGACAACTTGTGCACAAGGTATTGGTTCTGCGGACGGTCGCTGGGGCACTGGCACCGATCCGATCCGATCCGGGCGGAACTCGTGTGTAGTCGTCGTGTTCGGGACTGGATAGCTTGCAGCGCAATCGTGTTCTCTCGTAGCATGCTATCCTTGTTCTCGGCTACGTCCACTATGGCAACCATGCCAGTGATCATCGTGTATATTTAAACCTGTTGCATACTAACTTGTGTCTTCGTGGCAGGGAAGGCATGGTAAGTACTGTGCAGGTAATTCAGACGGGTAGGTAAAATCTACCGAACGGTGGTACGTTCATTTCAGTAAATTCTATATGCTGCTTACCTGTAAATGAACTAAGGTAAGAATAGAAACCCACAAATATGCATGCTTCATTAAAATAACGTGTTGATTGGTATAGTTCGGCTAGCTCGCCTTCACCAGCATGTTTTGATATGCTGACCCTCGTTGAAACAGGTTCTTCGCACTAAGGCGAACCGAGCGAGGAGCCGAAGTCGTCTTCCCGATCCAGTCCAGCTGTTAGCACATCTTCACCGCGCCCTTGAAGCATTTTGAAGACCGGAGCTTGCAACTCTTCATACACAAATGCAGCTCCGTGGCAAAGCTATCCTCCAGCCTGGAGGTCTTTATCGTTTTGAGTTTATAAAGGGATGTAATGTAAAGGACTGCTATCTCATTTTGAGTCATCTCTTTTGTAAGTCGTTCGGCATATTAGCTAACTCGTTCAAGAGTTTGTAATAGATGTTCATTATCAATAAAGAGAACTTTTCCATGTTTTAAATCTGTGTTTCAATTTATCTGCGTACTCTGAATATGTGCTTGCTATGCAAATCATTAAAGCCTTGTGCGGGCGCAACTCCAGGCCCGTATGACCGTCACGATTCGGGGGATACCTCAAACGATTCTACGGAATCGGGTCATGACAGCATCCGCACCGAACGAGGTTCTCCCGCACCCTGCATACAAACTGGTGGATTATCAGTACATTGAATGCACTGGTGGGGAAGCTACTCGCCCGCTCGACAAATCCAAACACGTAATACAAGTTCCGTGCACAACTATTAAGTTGTCTTTCTAGTTGCCTTAGGATCAGTTTCATGCAGATATTGAATAGCTTAACGTGTCGGGCAGTGCGCCATGCAACATGAGAGGAAACACGGCATGACTTACCAACTTACCATCTCTATCCCTGTCCAAGGCAAACATTGAGGCAACATTAGTAATACGAGCAGAGGCATGTATAAACATTCAGGAGGCAAAGCATATGCAAACACGAGGGTCGTTTTAACATGATCGTTTAGGTGTTCAGTTGTTCATTATGCATTACAGTAACTCACACGCGGATAGCCGCTAAGCGAGGATGACTTATCTATATGAACATGAGTCGCTGGCATAGCCATAAAGGACACTAGTCTTAAACGAGAATAGTTTGTAACTAAAGTACAGTGGGTGCTACAAGCCATCTCGTTTAGTACAGTAGACTATACAGTGAAGTTCAGCCATGGAGCGGATGGTATGCAGTGAAAGAACGGTAGGCGGTGCACACTATCTCGTCCAGTACAGTTGGATGAAACAGTGGAGTTCCATCTGGATCGGAGCGGCCCCAGTGCCCCGGAGACCGTCCGTGGAACTATGTCTCATTTCCGAGTTGTCTGCGACATACAGGTCAGGGTCTTTTCCAATTTTACGTGATATTCGAGTACTGTAGAACAGGAGTACAGTGGTACAGTAGAACAGTAGTACAGTGGTACAGTATTGCAGGAGATGTTTGAATCATGATTCTGTACAGTGATTAACTTGCTTGATGCATTCCCCTGGTTCGGGGATGCCTTGGGTGACCTAACGGTCCCGGATACTTGCAGGTTCATTCAGGCACGGAACGACTACGTAGTAGTCTCCCGGGGTTTGGATGAAAACACGATAACATTCAAGCAGACAAGCATGCATTTCTAAGGAATATAAGCAGGCACGTTTGCTCGGACCCGAAGGTAAGCCGAGAGGTAAAACCGTTAGGGGACTTAGCATGCGAAAGTCCGATTATAAGCAGTATTTCAATTTCCATGTTCTAGCATAGCAATACAAGTTGGGATTATTCCCTTAGCTAGGTGCGTTGGATTTATTAGCATGCAGGGGGTGAATCACCTAGCGACTAGCATGAACATTCTAGATTTTATGTGTGCTGGCTAAGCAAAGACAAGTTCACCGTAGCCACCCACCTTAGCGATGATTCGCCTCGGTAGAGCGATACGTCTGAGCGAGCCTCTGAAAGCCTAAGCCGGATTCCTGTAGGGACAAGTCTGGATATCCTTTGCATTCTCTTTGAGGCAAAGCGGGTCGGGACAGCTGCACTATTACCGTTTTAAACGGCAGTTCGCTAGAGCGGAACAGGGTGTTATATCCTACCCAACTTAGAAAAAGTCTCGTCCTTGAGACTTACTAAGGACAAGCAGTGATCTAGGGTTGAGGCAATCCTAGACAAGTCGTTGTACTTGTTCATTTGGATATTCACTTGCACAAGCTTTGAAATCAGCATATCGCTTAGACTGGATCGTGCGCACTTTCGAAGGGCCCCTCTAGCGTGAACACGTCAACCAGCTCAGTGATAGCAAAGTCTTAGAACTCGAGTTTCACCTTTTCTTAAGTCTTGGATGGTGCACTTAGTTCAAGGCGTCCCTCGAATAGATGCATTCAACCAAACTTAGAGTTGGTAAAAATCGGACAAGCTACTAGCGATACTCTCAAGGGTTCACACTGGTTGGCACAAAGGCCACTCGCAGCATACAACCAAACAAGCAATCATATCATTCAAAATGCACTTTGAAAGTATTTAGACTTATTGTTGGAACATCCCATCGAGGCATTGAGAGAGAGCGTGCACATAACCCACGAACGAGCTTTCGAAACAGAGATATCGAATTAAATTCTAAAGGCGTAGAGGCCAGGCTCTGATACCAACATGTCACGCCCTGATCTCCCGCAGGCAATCGGCCGTTCCCGCTAGGCAGGAATCACCCTCGCCAGCGCTCCCGCGAAACGATCGCTTAACCCATCCGGGCGTGATGCCGCGCTAGCGTGAGCCACGCCAGTGCAAGGCCATGGTTCATTGGCTGGCGGCAAGAGTTCTAAGCCATAGAGTCGCACAGATTGTCCGAGTGCAGCGGAGTCATGAACGCATAGCAATTCGGTAACAGGTTCACTGAGTCGACAAATATAGCGGAAGCATTGAAACACAAGTTGAGGTAAAGCAGCTCTTTATTGATATGAACATGCGTTACAGGCGGCGTATAGCCGAGATTACAAGTTGCTCAAGCCTCTCTCTCTGAAACATAAAGCGTGCCAAGTGGCTACAATTATGGAATGATTGTACAGGCGATGGTCAGGCGAGTTCGGGCTATGTTCCAACATTATGTCTTGTATATGTGCTTCTGTTCCGGACGTATCGTTGCAAGGCTTCAGAGGGAACTTCTGGCCTTAGCACGCACGTTGGAGGCATCCGTACCGAATGAGGTTCTCTCGCACCCTGCATACAAACTGGTGTATTATCAGTACATTGAATGCACTGGTGGGGAAGCTACTTGCCCGCTCGACAAATCCAAACACGTAATACAGGTTCCGTGCACAACTATTAAGTTGTCTTTCTAGTTGCCTTAGGATCAGTTTCATACAGATATTGAATAGCCTAACGTGTCGGGCAGTGCGCCGTGCAACATGACAGGAAACACGGCGAGACTTACCAACTTACCATCTCCATCCCTGTCCAAGGCAAACATTGAGGCAACATTAGTAATACGAGCAGAGGCATGTATAAACATTCAGGAGACAAAGCATATGCAAATACGAGGGTCGTTTTAACATAATCGTTCAGGTGTTCAGTTATTCATTATGCATTACAGTAACTCGCACGCGGATAGCCGCTAAGCGAGGATGACTTATCTATGTGAACATGAGTCGCTGGCATAGCCATAAAGGACACTAGTCTTAAACGAGAATAGTTTGCAACTAAAGTACAGTGGGTGCTACAAGCCATCTCATTTAGTACAGTAGACTATACAGTGAAGTTCAGCAATGGAGCGGATGGTATGCATCAAAAGAACGGTAGGCGCTCCACACTATCTCGTCTAGTACAGTTGGATGAAACAGTGGAGTTCCATCTGGATCGGAGCGGCCCCAGTGTCCCGGAGACCGTCCGTGGAACTATACCTCGTTTTCGAGTTGTTCGTGACATGCAGGTCAGGGTCTTTACCAATTTCACGTGATACTCGAGTACTGTAGAACAGGAGTACAGTGGTACAATAGAATAGTAGTACAGTGGTACAGTATTGCAGGAGATGTTTGAATCATGATTCTGTACAGTGATTAACTTGCTTGATGCATTCCCCTGGTTCGGGGATGCCTTGGGTGACCTAACGGTCCCGGATACTTGCAGGTTCATTCAGGCACGGAACGACTACGTAGTAGTCTCCCGGGGTTTGGATGAAAATACGGTAACATTCAAGCAGACAAGCATGCATTTCTAAGGAACATAAGCAGGCACGTTTGCTCGGACCCGAAGGTAAGCTAAGAGGTGAAACCGTTAGGGGACTTAGCATGCGAGAGTCCGATTATAAGCAGTATTTCAATTTCCATGTTCTAGCATAGCAATACAAGTTGGGATTATTCCCTTAGCTAGGTGTGTTGGATTTATTAGCATGCAGGGGGTGAATCACCTAGCGACTAGCATGAATATTCCAAATTTTATATGTGCTGGCTAAGCAAAGACAAGTTCACCGTAGCCACCCACCTTAGCGATGATTCGCCTCGGTAGAGCGATACGTCTGAGCGAGCCTCTGAAAGCCTAAGCCGAATTCCTGTAGGGACAAGTCTGGATATCCTTTGCATTCTCTTTGAGGCAAAGCGGGTCGGGACAGCTGCACTATTACCGTTTCAAACGGCAGTCCGCTAGAGCGGAATGGGGTGTTACACCACGAAGGCGATGAAATACTCTTGCTCTTTTCTCTAGCTCATAAAGGTACTTACAGTTCATACATCATGTCTTGTATATCCAAGCAGCACCACTACGCCTGCGTACTTGAAATATTGCCCACAAATGTGTGGGTCAGTACACAGTCGTACTGGTGAGCAGGGTAACCCACTCGTCTAAGCCGACACTAAGTAAATAGTGAATGCAAACAGTTATATGGTGATCTTTCTAGTTGAATCCTAGATTCATTTCATGGCATAGGGATGACATGTTAAGGAAAGCTGTAAAGCAGTTTAAGCATGCAAGCATTCAACTCAAACCCATCGACAAGCAATTATATAACCAACTCGAAGGAATTCTAGCATGCAACCCGTCCTACTCAAGCCATCGCTTGCAGGATAACATATCGAACCATCAACCAAACCTCAATATCCATCCTCAACCAAAAGTTACAATCCAATCTCAAGGTGCACACTCTTGCCGAGGCAAGGTGGCCGTGCCTACACGAAGCACAAACCAACCAAAGTAAAGCAAACTAACTCTTATCTATATGAAGTCACTAGCAAAGCCATAAAGGATATTGATCGGACCAAGATCAATAGGGCAGTCCTACCCGATCCAGAGCTGGACAACTACTTCCTCCTGGTAGTATCGGACTACCAGCACCGCGTCCAAGACGTGATGCCCAATTGTCTCCTCCATGGCCGAACGGTCCCGGTGCCCCGGAGTCCACATCCCGTTCGAGGAAACCAAACCCTGTGCAACACAGGTTGTCCGTGACATGCAGACACCAAGTAGGTATGACAAAAGGATCGAACATTCTCGTCCCACCAAGCGATTCTAGACTCGTTCAACCAATATCCAACCAAAGCATCCATAACCATTCTTCCAACATATCCAACCAAGGATTCCAAAACCAAATCTCAACATATAGCCCAAGGCACCAAAATATCAAGTTATTCCATAGGCACAATGCCTCTTCTCAACACAGAGTCTAAATTGGGTGCAACACCCCAACTCAGAACAATCCCATGACACAATGCCCTAACAGTGGCACAAATGCCAAACAATGGCACAATGCCCCAACAGTGGCACAAATGCCCTCGCCGATGCAGTTGTTTGGTTTTGAACTACAACTGCTCGCTTTGCAAGACAAAGCGACCAAGTAATACTCGTGCACGGATGCACGCTCGCTCGTCCGAATTCTCGATATTTCCAATGCCTCAATGTATCATTCCAACCGTCCAAGCATAATCCCAATTATTCAACCAACTGCCTCAAGTGCAACCCAACCAACTAGCTCCAACTATCCAATACGCAAATCAATTCAAGCCACAATCCTATCAAGCAAACGACGTACACTCTATGCACGCCTCAGTGTAGTGATTTCCAAGTTTCAGCCCAAGTGTTCAAGCCTTTACATGTTTTCCATATTATTAGGCATGAAGGAGTAGAGAAGAAGGGAAATAGCCCATTCACAATGTTTGATCCCGTTAAGCATCCTATCCTGCCGATACGGCCAATCCCATGAACCCGTGGTCTAATGCAAGCGCGATCTACTTAAATGGTATGACCGTACGAGCAGGCCGTGCTCTTCAAATCATCCGACCGATCGGACTAAGGAAGACGGCATTATCGCTCCCATTCAGCTATCTCAGTACTGTTCTGAACGAATACCTGATTCCCATTGAACTCCGCTAGCCATCTGCACATGAAACCAACTCAATCAATACTTCTTCCCAAAATCTAACAAATCAAATATAACCAGCATTTGTTTTATTCAATCCGACTCAGCGTAACGCACCGTGCGGTTGCGGGCATTACACAAAGTATTGACACAAAACGAGATAGCAGTCCGATACCTTACACCCCTTTACTAAACTTCAAAATGATAAAGACCTCCGGACGGTATAACGACCTTTCCATGAAGATGCATTCTTGCTTGGGTTCTATATCCTTTCTTCAATTACTTCAAAATATGGCGCGATCAGGATGCGCCTACAGCTGGACTGGATCAAAAAGATGACTTCGGCTCCTCGCTCGGTTCTCCTTAGTACGAGAAACCTGTTTCAACGAGGGTCAGTATATCGAAATGTACTGGTGAAGGCGAGCTAAATCCATCTATACTAATCAACATGTTATTTTAATGAAGCATGCATATTATTGTGGTCTTTCTATCTTGCCTTAGTTTATTTTACAAGCAGTCATATATAACAAAACTACTGAAATAAACTTGCCACAGTTCGGTGACTTTTACTTGCCCGTCTGAACCACCTGCACTACTTACCATGCCTTCCTTGCCACGAAGACACAAGTTAGCTTGCAACAGGTTTAAATATACGATATAGATCACTGGCATAATGCCACGAAGGGACAAGTTATAGTCACGGGATAGAAAATAATATGCAATGCAGGTGGCGAGCCCCGCCACATGCTGTTTTCTTTCTCAATTCAAATTGACTATTCCATATGTTCCGTCCGGATCGGATCGATCCCAGTGCCCCGGCGACCTTCCGCGAAACCTCTAAAACCTTGTGCACAAGTTGTCCGTGATCAAAGGCGTTCGTTAAGTTTTCCATCAATTTATGCACGTTTCTAGACCATTTCGAGCACGATACAAGTTCCATAACATAAACAGTTTTGCATAGTCTTTCTGATCAATCTATGGCAAAGCAAAGTGTGTTCCATATGCATAGCACAATTTATAGATGAAAAATATATTCAAACTAAAGTTGAAGCATATGATGAATATTCCAAATGAACAAGCATGCAGTATAAGTAAACGTTCCCAAGTTGAATGACAAGCTTAATAATCCAAGTCTATTCCCATTTTTATCTTGACATATTTTAGTTATTACTTGGTATCGCTTGATCGAGACTACAAGAATGCAAGATTTTTAGGTGTGAAGACTTGGAGAAGGGCTAGCTAATTGGGATGGTAGCTACTCACTTAGTTGGTTGGAAGGGAGAAGGAAAGAGGTGCTTCAAGACTCCGCTTGTACGCCGCCTACTGCTCGTTCACCTACATTGCCACGAACAACTGATTAATACCTCTTTCTCTCTCTTCAAACTCGGAATTGAAATGCAGTTCAACGAACAAAAATAATAAAATCTATCGAAATCGTTCAAGAAAACACAAGCAAATCCGAAAACCAACTCAAAGCACAAAAGTAACAAGCGACATCAAAATCTGAGGCAACAAAGATGCAGCAGAGAGGTCCCTCCTGACTCTGCCGCTAAGTAGATCCCGGGAATATGGGAATCGATTCCGAAGAAGCAAATCCATAACAAGAACGAGTTCTTATTTCAATCTATCCCGATCGAACGATACCGTCTTGTATTTCTTAGCCGTGCTCCCCGAATAGGGGAGAATGGGGTGCCACAATAGGTCATGTATTGCGACACGAAGAGCGCCACATCTTTTTTCATGCCGTGCCACCAGAAAATAGTGCGAAGGTCTTTATACATCTTCGTGCTCCCGGGATGGATCGTATAGGCTGCATAATGAGCTTCCGCAAGGATCTCCTTTCTAAGTTCTGTGTCGTTGGGGACGCATAACCTTCCCTTAATTCGTAATACTCCATTCTTATCTACTCCAAAGTTCTTCATCTTCCCCGCTAGAATCTGCTCGCATATTTTTCTTAGGAATGGGTCTTCCCTCTGAGTAGACGTGACCCTCTCTAATAGGTTGGGTAAGAATCGCATCTGAGCAACTCGCGCGCCGCGATATAAAATTCGGAGTTCGATGCCTATTTTTCCTAAGTCCCTTTGTAACCTGTGATCAACGGATAGGGATCCCGCAAACACTCGACTCAATGCATCCGCTATAATATTTCCCTTGCCAAGTGTGTAGTCGATCGTCAGGTCATAGTCCTTAATTAATTTTAGCCAAAGCCGTTGTCGTAGGTTAAGGTCCGTTTGGGTGAATAAGTACTTCAAGCTTTTGTGATCTGTGTAAATTCGACAAGCCACTCCATAGAGATAGTATCGCCACAATTTTAGTGCAAACATAATTGCCGCTAGTTCCAGGTCATGCATAGGATAATTTTTCTTGTACTTTTTTAATTGTTTGGATGTGTAGGCTATAACTTTATCCTGCTGCATGAGTACACACCCCAAGTCCTGTCCTGATGCGTCGCTAAATATTTGGAATCCCGAGGTCTCGTCTGGTAGTGCAAGTAGTGGGATAGAGGTAAGACGTTGCTTTAACTCCTTCAACGAGGCTTCGCAGTCAGCAGATCACTCGAATACGACTTCCTTCTGTGTGAGGCAAGTCAGAGGTGATGCTAACTTGGAAAAGTCATTTACGAAGTGCCTGTAGTAGCCCGCTAGCCTAAGGAAGCTTCGATTCTCACCAACGGATGCATGCCGCTTCCACTCGACGATGGTTTCAACTTTCTTTTGATCGACTGAAATACCTCCCGCAAAAATGATGTGCCCGAGGAAAGATACACTGCTCAGCCAGAATTTGCACTTACTCAATTTTACGTATAGCTTGTTATCCCGAAGAGTCTGTAGCACGGTCCGCAAGTGCTCTGTATGTTCCTCCCTGTTCTTCGAGTACACCAAGATATCATCAATGAACACAACTATAAACTTGTCGAGATGTGGCCGAAACACACAATTCATTAAGTCCATAAGGGAGGCAGGGGCATTGGTTAATCCGAATGGCATTACCAAAAACTCATAGTGGCCGTAGCGAGTGTGAAAGACTGATTTTGGCACGTCGTCCGGCCTAATCTTGAGCTGATGGTAACCTGAGCGAAGATTAATTTTCGAGAATACCATCACACCTTGTAGCTGACTAAAGAGATCATCGATCCTGGGAAGGGGATACTTGTTTTGAACAGTGGCTTTTTTCAATTCATGATAGTCGATGCAGAATCGCATCGAGCCATCCTTTTTCTTAACAAACAATACAGGCGCACCCCATGGAGACACGCTCGGACGAATATACCTATGATCTAGCAATTCTTGCAACTAAACCTTTAACTCTTTTAGTTCTGCCGGGGCCATTCAATACGGAGCTTTGGAAATTGGTCGAGTTTTTGGAAATGTATCAATAGTGAACTCTATCTCTCGATCGGGCGGCATGCCGGGCACCTCGTCAGGAAACACATCAGGAAAATCTGCCACAACGGAAGTAGACTCAACATTTGCGCAATCTCGCTGTGTGTCTCGAACAGACGCCAAGTACCCATCACAGTCGGAATGGATCATCCGTCGAACAGATATTGCAGAGATCACCATGCAGGCACTCGATGCTCTTGACGGTGGACTGTGTAGCGCCCCGTTCCTCCAGTGCGGGGATCGCGGCTAAGAAACACAAGACGGTATCGTTCAATCGGGATAGATTGAATTAAGAACTCGTCCTCGATATGGATTTGTTTCTTTGGAATCGATTCCCATATTTAGTGGACTGCGTCCCAAGGATCGGCTTAGCGGCAGAGTCAGGAGGGACCTCTCTGCTGCTATCTTTTATTGCCTCGGTTTTCGAGGTCGTTTGTTGCTTTCGTGCTTTGAGTTGGTTTTGGGATTTGCTTGTTTTCCTTGAACGGTTTCGATGGTTTTCATTGTTTTCGTTCATTGAACTGCACTTCAATTTCGAGATTGGAAAGAGAGGAAGAAGTATTGATTAAGCTGTTCGTGTGCAGGTGAACGAGCAGTAGGCAGCTTGCGAGCGGAGTCGTGAAGCGCCGCTTTCCTTCCCCCTTCCAAAATCTAAGTGAGTGGCTACTGTCACGACCCGCACCCGGTATAAGGGCACGAGAGCGTGGGTACGTCCAGCCTACGCCGCAGCATCGACGGTAGAACGCTGTCTAGGTCAAGTGCTATCTAGATAATCTCACACTAGTATCCAACTCCATAAGGAGACACGGATAACACTAAAATAAATCTAGAAATACTCAATCACAACTACAGCACGATAGGAAATGAAGAAATAAAAGAATACAGCACAAGTCTAATGATAACATAACATACCTGCAATCCTTAACTTCCAATCCCCAAGTGTCAGAAACCAGTCTACTAATGTCACAGTCTGGAAAAATATTTTCCAGTCAGGAAGGAGCAAAGTACATCTCTAAATAGCAGTTCTATATAAATGACATAAACTATGTAGCAGTTCTAGATGAAAACATACCAGATGCATGTATAAGTACGAGAAATGTACAATGAGAGAAGTACTGGAAATGCTGTAAGTAAATGCAGGAAAAGAAACAATATGTCCATGAGTAAGAATTCTATGACTAAGTGTGTGAGTACTAGCTTTAACATGTGATCGGCTTGGGATCTTGATCAGGCTGGTTACATGTGATTAGCTATGGTTCATATAAAGTCAGGCTAACCGTGGGTTAGCTATGGTTCATATAAAGTCAGGCTAACCGTTGGTTAGCTATGGTGCATGTAGAGATCAGGCTAATCACACGTAACAGCTATGGTTCATATAAGTGGTCAGGCCGCACCCGACGTGAGATGTGGGGTGAGCTATGGTGCATATAAAGTTGGGTATGATCACATATCTACACTAACGTACTCCCCAACCCCCGACTGGTATAGTAGATCCAATCATGGTACGCTATGGCACAGGACTCCCTAGGAAGGTAGCAAATCTCCCCGGGAATTAGTGTCTGTACATGCACAAGATATCAAGGAAACAAGTCTCGTACAAGCTACACCATGAATAAGGAATAACATCTCATGACGAGATCCGTGTATACCAATCCGTGTAACCAACGTGTCAAGAACATGTATATTTACACTAGATACAGTGAACATAGGAGATATCATAAATTAGAAACTAATCAGAGAATGTACTTGCCTTGGGTCCTTAGCTGGTAAAACCGATGTCCTGTTCCAGAGTATCCCCTGGGTAAACCAACAGTCCTATAAACATAACACAAGCAAACCACATTCGCATCAGATGCTATACTAACACAGTCAAAATACTGGTCTCAGGGCCATGTCAGGCAGGGCACTAGTCAACTAGGGTCATCTAGTAGGGACACGTATATAATATACATTACACTTATTACACATATGTACTAATTATATACCTTAATATATAATATACTATACATTAAGTAATTATATTCATTATATACCAACATACTATACATTAACATATTAAAATAGATATTAACATATATTAAACATTAAATAAATAAATAATTATACATATACATATTATATATATATATGCTCATGTATATACCTATTTATATATACATATATATATATATACATATATATATATATATATTTATATATATATATAAGAGAAGGATGAGGGAGAAGAAGAAAGGAATACTTACAGAGGCTTGCCGGAGCACTGTCGCCGGCTGGAGACCGCCGGACCGGAGGAGCAGCCAGGGGAGCAGCGGACGCCGGCGTCGGACTGCGCCGGAGCAGTTGGAGCAGCGCCGGCCGGGTGCACCGAGGGGTGGCCGGGATGCAGAGGGGGCTCGGGAACCGCCGGAGTGGCTGCCAGCGGGCCGGGCAGTCGGGCTCTGCGGGATGGATGGGTGGAGATGGGAGTGGTGGTGGCAGCGCCGGCCCGGTGCAGAGGGGCCAGGAAGCACAGTAAGGGGTGATGGTATAAGGGTTTCCCCCTCTTTCCTTTTCAAATTCAAATTAATTTATGAAGAAGAAGAAGGAAAGGAAGAGAAGGAGAGGAAGAGAAGAAGAAAGGAAAAGAGAAAAGAAAAAGAAGAAGAAGAAGAAGGAGGCTACGGTTTGTGTTGGGGATGGATGAGAGAGAGAGGTGGGGGAAAACCTAGGTTGCCTAGGGATTAGGGTTTAGGATGTAGACATATCATTAAATAGGATGAGGGTTGATGAATCCAATGGTGAGGATGCACCCAATTAAATGGGTGGTCCAGATTTGCCAAGAGAAAATAATTCATGGGGATTTGAGGGTGAGAGTTTAATTAAAATATTGGATTCCCTCATTGGTTTAAAATAATTAGGTGTTGGCACCTACAATTAAATAATTGCAACTTAGCCCCTTAAATTCGGGAAATTGCACAAACACATGAAATGATAAAAATTGGGCGGGCGATTTGGGGTCCGATATTTTGTAGGGTCAGGGGGCACTGTAAGATGGTTATGGGCTGAATTTGCAGGACATTGGAATTAATTTGGGATTTTAAAATCAGATAAAACGGTATCCTCAAATTAAATAGAAATAATGCAAGTTGTGTTCAACAATTAATTAGGAGTACTTGGGGTCAAAATCAGATCAAGTCATCAATACCAATATTGAAGAAGACTCAGAACAGAATATTACCCTAATTTGGGTCGCACGAAAAATAGGTCAAGATGGCCTCCAATTTTCGATTGGAACGCACAACGATACAAAAATAGGAATTTAAAAATAACGTCCGCGATGATTTTTGTGCGGCCAGAAACAATGTACAGGAAGCAAAATTACGAGTTGCAAAATAGCAGAATGGAAGGCGGACATGTCTAGGACAAGATTGTGAAATTTGTTGGAAGACAAAAGTCTGGATAGTGCTCCAAATATCGAAGCAAAGGCAATGCGCAAAAATATTAAATAAAATACAGTAATTAATTACAATCTCCAATAAATAAATTCTAAATAAAATAATAAAATCCAGAATTCTATAATTCGGACAGGGGTTCGTCTACTGGCTTCTAGGTCTAGTCTGCTAGCTAAAAATAAAATAATAACACTGCATATAATTATATATTTAATTACACATCACACATAATAATTATTTAAATCAATAAACTATTATGCAATTAATTAATTAAAAATAATATAATATTAAATATTGTAAAAATTCAAAAATTCCCCTGTTTTCAGAATGTGGTAGTGACAGCTACCAACCCGATTAGCTAGCCCTTCTTCCAAGCTTCACATCTAATAAATCTGTAATCTTCTTTGCCACGATCAAACGATACCAAGTAATAACTAAAAGAAACCAAGATAAAAAGGGAATAGACTTGGTTCATTATGCTTGTCAATAAACTTATGAACGGTTATATCTTTGCATGCTTGTTCATTCGGAATGTTCATCAAATGCATAGATACAAGTTTAAACGTATATCCTGATGCATGAATATAACATAGTTGTAATGTAAAATGAATCATGCAATACTGCTTGCCTTGTACTCACGTAGCCTCCGGGCGAATGCTTGTTAACGTAGCCTCCGGGCGAATGCTTGTTAACGTAGCCTCCGGGCGAATGATTGTTAATGTGTGATCACGGACAACTTATGCACAAGGTATAGTTCCTGCGGACGGCTGCTGGGGCACTGGCACCGTTCCGGCTCCGGACGGAACTAACGTTTAGTCTCACGTACTAGGACAGGGTGGTATGCGGTGCCTCATGTTCTTGCACGTAGCAAACCATCTTGAGTTTATAAAGGGATGTAATGTATAGGACTGCTATCTCATTTTGAGTCATCTCTTTTGTAAGCCGTTTGGCATATTAGCTGACTCGTTCAGGAGTTTGTAATAGATATTCATTATCAATAAAGAGAACTTTTCCATGTTTTAAATCTGTGTTTTAATTTATCTGCGTACTCTGAATATGTGCTTGCTATGCAAATCATTAAAGCCTTGTACGGGCACAACTCCTGGCCCGTATGGTGGTCACGATTCGGGGGACGCCTCAAATGATTCTACGGAATCGGGTCATGACATAGTGGTATCAGAGCACAGATTCAAGTTCCTTAGACTTCGTGCTGGAAAAGTTCCTTTAACGATCAAATTCCTGTACGAACTCTTCAACTCGTTAGGCCAAAATGAGATACGTTCATGCAATAAGTCCATAATACATTATGATTCTAATGTAATTTACCTTCTTTTGAAGGAATGGCTCTAGCGCAATCTACAGCGCAAACATCGGACAAAACGCAAGGCCAAGAAAGTAGTTCGGATACTTCGGGAAGTTCAAGGAGCCAGCGAGCCGCGCCAAGCATCGATCCCATCCAGCAAATGTTGCGGATGTTGGAGGAAAACCAACAAAGGGACGAGGCTCGCTATGAACGGGCCGAGAAGCGGGCGGAAGAGAGTCAGCTCAAGTTTCAAGACAATATAGAAGCACGATTCTCAGTCCAACAGAAGCAGCTAGATACCCTGCAGCAGATCGTTCAGACTTTGGCATCCAACCATTCTTCTGCAAGAACGTCGACTCCGGTGGAACAGCCCGCGCTTGAAGTAGAGATACCGCAAATTCCAAGGACGAGGGACGTGACTACCTTCGACTTTGGCCACTTCAAGAAAGTCTGCAATACCCCATTCAACGGGACTGAGGACCCAGTCGTAGCTCTAGATTGGTTGGCCGAACTTGAAGATCACTTCGCTCTGCTAGAGGTCCCCGAAGAAAAGTGCGTCGCCTGCGCGCAACTACAGCTCCACCTCAATGCGCACGATTGGTGGGACGTGCATCGACGATCTCTCCAATTTGATCACGGAGAGGAGGCAATCTCGTAGACGACTTTTTGTGCCACGTTCGAAGAGGAGTTTGTACCCCCTCCAGTACAACGTCAAATGGAAAACGAGTTTGTGCAGCTGCGGCAAGGCAGCATGACAGTTAAGGAGTACTCCGCCGAATTCAACCGACTCTCCAAATTCGCTAGGGCCTATTTACCTGATGCAGCGAGTCGAGCTAGAAGGTTTGAAGGTGGTTTGTGTAGTGCCTCAAATCCCGATCCGACCGGGATGTGCACTACGTAATTGGGCTTGTGGCTAGTCCGTTTGAGTCATAACTTAGAACTTCGGCATCTTCTTGCCACGGACGAAATGCGATGATCCTTTCCAACTCATGGAAAGGCCTCTATTGAAACGAGTCCAATAGTTTTCGTGTTTGGTTGCTTGGTTTTCTTGATTGCCGCTTTGGGATTTGATTTGGTGTTGCTTTCGATTTGCTTGGTTTTCGCTGCTGGTTTTATCGTTTGGAGCTTTGATTCTTGGGGAGTTCGGCAAGGAAGGATAGGCAAGATTCTAATTGGTGCTCGTGCTGTGCAGGTCCGCGTAACTGACGTTTGATCGTCGCTAGGCGGGAATCTTTGTTTCAGCTACCTTTTCCTTAACCAGTGAGTGGTTTGGACCCTTCTTTCCTACTTCTTCACGCCAACATCTTTAATGTTTCAAACGTTCACTCGATGATGCCCGGTTGGACGCCTAGGAAATCCTTGCCACAATGCATGCCAGCCACTAAGAAAGGAACAGGGGATTTTCGTAGACTAATATTTCTATATGCTTGCACACCTTATAACTGAGTTTGTTTATAATGGGGATTGGTTGTGGATGGTGGCCTAGTGCCTCGGACGGAGTTTGGACCTATGGGATATCAAAATCGGAACACCGCGTTGAGAAAATATGAACTGTTGCATGAGATATATATTGCTGCTTAACTTCTTTAGTTTCAATCGATGCATTGTATGATATATGAATTGTTCATGCATTTGCATGGTCTGGGACAACTTGTGCACAAGGTTTATCATTTCCTCGAAACGGCTTTCCGGGGCACTGGAACCGTATCGATCCGGAGGGAAATATTTGATTCGTGCTCGTCACGATGCATTGCGGGACCTCCAGCAGGGCTTGCTACCCGGGCTGATAGGGCGCGCCGCTAATGCTTGAATATGTTCCTAAGGTGTCGATCACACCAATGACCGCATAGACTAGAACACATGCTAATCTATTGTCTTGTGCAGATGGTAAGTATACTTGTGTTTCGTTGCAGGGAAGGCGTGCATCGGTTGAGTAAGCAATCGATGCACTGGTTGGATTCGCTATTATTTTCATTCCTATCAAAACATGCAACTGATATGAATTGAATTCACTTGCCTCTTTATAGAAGTCATCTTAATGCATGCTCGCCCCTAATAAGCTAGTGTCGATTTAGTCGAGTGGGTTCATCCCGCTCACCAGTACAAGTTGAGTACTGACCCACGTTGTGGGCAACTATTTCAGGCACTCAGACGGTGCAACGCTAGTGGATAGACGAGGAGGCGTTAGGAGCACCTCTATTTTGAAGTATAGTTGGAGTCAGATCATTTTGGAGGCTTGGACTTTCAACCTATACAAGGGCGTAATGTATGAACGACGTGGACTATCTGATGGAGCGCGCCCTGCCTTTTGAGTTTATCTTTTGTAATGCAAATCAAGTAGCCGAGAGGCGCATCAATGTAAACTCTATGTAAATTACTCTGAATTATCAATGAAAAAGCATGTTTCTTCCTGCACTGTGTTCAAATCTCTGTGAATGTGTTTTATAAATTGTGTTTCAAAATGGGTTCCTATAACTGCAAGTTCTTGCCTTGTACGAGCGCAACTCCAGGCTCGTACGGCATCACGCCCCAAGCGAGGACGAATCGGTTCCGTAAAGGATCAAGCGAGGACGATCGACCCTTTCGGGATCGGGGTGTGACATATTGGTATCAGAGCCTAGGCTTTACTTCCTCGGGATTTCAAAAGATTATAAAGGAGTTTGATGCGCCTCTCAATTGAGTTGCGTTCGGCGTCCGCTGCATGAGAAGAGTCGCTTATACAATGAGCCCATAGATATAAAATCTATCGTTTTTGGAGTGTTAACAAGCTACTCTCTTTTGTAGCCATGGCTAAGAAGAACACTGCAACTGCCAGCAGTGCTCAACCCATTCAGAGCGATCCAGCAAGCTCTGGAGAATCCGGAGGAGCGGGTTCAACCGGAATGGCGGAACGGCTTATGCACCTCATGGAGGCGCAGCAGCAACAAGCTGTTACCCAACAAGCTAACATACAAGCGCAGTTTGCTTCTCAACAGAAGCAAATGGATACAATGATGCAACTGATTGCATCCCTGGCACCGAGCAACGGGACATCCGCAGCAACGCCTGTCACGCCTCCAGCCGTGGCGGTAGAAGATGAGTCAGAAGAGACTCAGCCTACAACAAGAAACTCCTGCCGAGCAGCTGAGTTTACAAAAATGCATCCCCCTACGTTCAACGGACGAGCGGAGCCGGACGTGGTTTTGGGGTGGATTGCTAAGCTGGAAGGACTTTTCAACCTGGTTGGCATCCGGGGATCCAAGCGAGTTGCCTGTGCATCGGTTCAGCTGGAACTGCGTGCGCATGATTGGTGGGAGGCAACGAAGCAAGGAATTTATGATGCCAATCCCAACTGCAAGATTACTTGGGAAATGTTCAAATCTGCATTCATTGAACAGTATATTCCCCGAGCAGTCCGGCAGCAAAAGGAAGACGACTTCAGCAACCTGGTCCAAGGAAGTCTGTCTGTGGATGATTATGATTCAGTATTCGCTAAGCTAGCAAAGTTTGCTGGGCAATTCTTGCCTAATCAGCAGGCGTGGTGCTATAGATTTCAGAAAGGTTTGAATGACGATTTACGTAGGGACGTCATCAACCAAAGATGCCAAACATATAGGGAATGTTATGAAGCGGCTCTGAACAGCGAACGGATCTTCGGGCGCCCTCTCCCAAAGACCGAGGTGCAAACCCCCCGTGCCAATAACAATAAGCGTCCTCATGAAACGGGAGGGTCTGGAGCACACAAGCGCTCGCACACGTCTGATAATAGGGGCCAATCCCAACCACTGAACTGCAGCCGGTGCGGCAAATCAGGGCATAAAGTGAATGATTGTCGGGTTCAAGGATGTTTTAAATGTGGTCGCCTGGGTCACAAACAGTTTAACTGCAGAGAGGGCAAGCCAAATCAGAATAATGGAAATTAAAACAAAGGGCCTCCAGCAAGTGATGCCAATGCTGTGCCAGTAAATCCACAACGCCAGGGTGCTCAGGGCCGAGTCTATGCATTGACTCGGGATGAGGCATCTGTATCCGACACTGTTGTAACAGGTACTCTACTATACCGAGAATTACCCGCTAGAGTCTTATTCGATTCAGGTGCTACGCATAGTTTCATATCTGCTGATTTTACTGTTGAGCATAAATTAGCTTCTACTGCTTTAAATATGAACCTTTGCGTAAGTACCCCTTCGGGAATCGATATGCCCGCCCATGCGATCTGTAGGGATGGTTACATTTGCATCGGAGGTAGGAAGCTTTCCTTAGATGTCATTGTACTAGACATCAAGGATTATGATATTATTCTCGGTATGGACTGGTTGGGTGCTTGCCATGCCACAATCGAGTGCGCGGAGAAGCGAGTCGTATTTCGTCTACCCGGCGAGGCAGACTTCTACTATTCGTGCAGCGCTGCACCGAAGACGGCAATGGTGATATCAGCAATTTCGGCTAGGCGTATGTTGCATTCGGGCTGTGAAGGGTACTTAGCTTCTGTTCGAGACACCCGGCGGGAATGTGCAGATGCAGCTCAGGCTGAAGTCATTGCAGATTTTCTCGACGTGTTCCCAGACGAGCTGCCTGGAATGCCTCCTGATCGTGAGATCGAATTCAGCATTGACACTTTTCCGGATTCGCGACCGATATCAAAGGCACCTTATCGCATGGCCCCAGCAGAGCTTAAGGAACTTAAAGTTCAGTTGCAAGACCTGTTGGACCGAGGATACATTCGTCCAAGTGTTTCTCCGTGGGGCGCTCCGGTGCTGTTCGTGAAAAAGAAAGATGGATCCATGCGGCTGTGCATTGACTACCGAGAACTGAATAAAGCGACCGTGCGGAATCAGTACCCTTTGCCAAGAATAGATGACTTATTTGATCAGTTGCAAGGTGCAAGAGTTTTCTCTAAAGTTGATCTCAGGTCAGGGTATCACCAGTTGAAAATCAAATCAGAGGATATTCAAAAATCTGCTTTCAGAACCCGTTACGGACACTATGAGTTCCTCGTGATGTCGTTCGGTTTAACGAACGCCCCTGCAGCTTTCATGGATCTGATAAACCGCGTATTTCGGCCGTTTGTGGATAAGTTTGTAGTCGTGTTCATAGACGACATACTAATCTATTCCAAGAACGAGGCGGAGCACAAAGAACACCTGAAGATCGTGCTGCAGACATTACGAGACCATCAGTTGTTCGCTAAGCTCAGCAAGTGTGAGTTCTGGTTGAACAGCGTGGCGTTCCTTGGTCATGTCATCTCGGCCGAAGGCGTCGCCGTAGACCCGAAGAAAATAGAAGCGGTGGTGGACTGGAAGCAACCTACGTCAGCCAGCGAAGTTCGAAGCTTTCTGGGCCTTGCGGGATACTACCGTAGGTTCGTGAAGGACTTCTCTAAACTGGCCTCGCCTATGACTCGCCTTACTCAGAAAGGGATTGCATACGAATGGGGTGATGACTGCGAAGCCAGCTTTCGGGAACTTAAGCGGCGTCTTGTTTCAGCTCCGATCCTTGCACTTCCAGATGGGGTAGAAGAGTTTCAGATATACAGCGACGCTTCAGGACTCGGCTTAGGGTGTGTGCTCATGCAGAGGGACAAGGTAATATCGTACGCCTCCAGGCAACTGAAGCCGCACGAGAAGAACTACCCGACGCATGACTTGGAATTGGCGGCGATTGTATTTGCTTTGAAGTTGTGGAGGCATTATCTTTATGGTGTTGCTTGCAAAATCTTCACAGATCACAAGAGCCTCAAGTATCTTTTTACCCAGCGGGAATTGAACCTCCGGCAGCGGCGTTGGCTAGAACTTATTAAGGACTATGACCTAACGATCGCGTATACTCCGGGCAAGGGAAACGTCGTTGCTGATGCTCTGAGTCGGAAGCACGTGGGCTCGTTATCTATTGACAACCGTTTACTTCGAGATCTTGAGGCGATGGGCATCGAGTTTCGAGTTCGACATCCAGGAGTGCAGCTGGCACCACTCCATCTTGAACTGGGTTTACGTGGTAGAATCAAATCAGCTCAGGAGGGCGATCAGTTCTTAGCGAAGGTGCGCGGATTGATCTCGGCGGGGAAGACGTCTGACTTTGTGGCAGGCGAAGATGGGGCCTTACAGATGAAAGGGAGGCTATGTGTCCCTAACGACCCAGAACTCCGAAGGGAAATTATGGCAGAAGCACACTACGCGAAGTATTCTTTACATCCGGGGAGCACTAAGATGTACAAGGACTTGCGCGGGACCTTCTGGTGGCACGGTATGAAGCGGGATGTGGCGACCTTTGTGTCACAGTGCATGGCCTGTCAACAGGTGAAAGCTGAGCATCAGAGGCCCGGCGGGGAACTGCAGAACCTCGCTATTCCCGAGTGGAAATGGGACAACATCACTATGGATTTTATTGTGGGATTTCCGAAGACGCCACGGGGGCACGATGCGATTTGGGTCATAGTTGATCGTTTGACCAAATCAGCCCACTTTCTTCCCATAAAAGTTACTTGGAGCGTCGATCGGTTAGCACAAATTTACATAGATGAGATCGTCCGATTACACGGAGTACCTGCCTCAATCGTCTCTGACCGTGACGGACGCTTCTTATCTCGTTTCTGGACTAGTCTACAAGCTGCTTTGGGAACCAAGCTACAGTTCAGTACCGCATACCACCCGCAGACTGATGGACAGACAGAGAGGACAAATCAGATACTCGAAGATATGTTACGGCTGTGTGCTATTGATTTAAAGACTAGTTGGGACACGCATCTTCCTTTGGCAGAATTTGCGTATAACAACAGCTACCAATCAAGCATCCAGATGGCACCGTACGAAGCACTATATGGGCGAAGGTGTCGATCTCCAATCTGTTGGGACGAAGTCGGCGAGCGGCAGGTACTCGGGCCAGAGCTGGTAGAGCAAGCAGTTGAAAAAGTTCGCTTGATTCGGGAAAGACTCCGCACAGCGCAGAGCCGACAGAAAAGTTATGCTGATGCACATAGAAGACCCTTGGAATTCTTGGTCGGGGATCATGTCTTCTTGAAAGTGACGCCGATGCGAGGTGTGATGCGTTTCGGCGTGAAGGGCAAACTGAGTCCCCGGTTTGTCGACCCCTTTGAGATACTAGAACGAGTTGCAGCTGTGGCATACAGAATAGCACTACCTCCCGCCTTGGCAGAAGTGCATGACGTATTCCATGTTTCCCAACTACGGAAGTATGTGCATGACCCAAGTCATGTGGTTAGTTTTGTACAGTTGGAACTGCGCGCGGACTTGTCATACTCAGAAGAACCGGTGCAGATCCTGGATCGTAAGGAAAAAGTACTTCGCAACCGTACGATGTCCTTGGTTCGCGTGCTGTGGCGGAACCATTCAGCTGGGGAATCAACCTGGGAAATGGAATCGGAGATGAAGGAGAAGTACCCTTCATTGTTCATTCAGTCGGAGGTAGGGCCTTGTTCTTATGTTTCGGGTCGGCCTTGTTCTTAAGTTTCGGGTCGAAACTTTTTCTTAGTGGTATATTATGTAGTGCCTCAAATCCCGATCCGACCGGGATGTGCACTACGTAATTGGGCTTGTGGCTAGTCCGTTTGAGTCATAACTTAGAACTTCGGCATCTTCTTGCCACGGACGAAATGCGATGATCCTTTCCAACTCATGGAAAGGCCTCTATTGAAACGAGTCCAATAGTTTTCGTGTTTGGTTGCTTGGTTTTCTTGATTGCCGCTTTGGGATTTGATTTGGTGTTGCTTTCGATTTGCTTGGTTTTCGCTGCTGGTTTTATCGTTTGGAGCTTTGATTCTTGGGAAGTTCGGCAAGGAAGGATAGGCAAGATTCTAATTGGTGCTCGTGCTGTGCAGGTCCGCGTAACTGACGTTTGATCGTCGCTAGGCGGGAATCTTTGTTTCAGCTACCTTTTCCTTAACCAGTGAGTGGTTTGGACCCTTCTTTCCTACTTCTTCACGCCAACATCTTTAATGTTTCAAACGTTCACTCGATGATGCCCGGTTGGACGCCTAGGAAATCCTTGCCACAATGCATGCCAGCCACTAAGAAAGGAACAGGGGATTTTCGTAGACTAATATTTCTATATGCTTGCACACCTTATAACTGAGTTTGTTTATAATGGGGATTGGTTGTGGATGGTGGCCTAGTGCCTCGGACGGAGTTTGGACCTATGGGATATCAAAATCGGAACACCGCGTTGAGAAAATATGAACTGTTGCATGAGATATATATTGCTGCTTAACTTCTTTAGTTTCAATCGATGCATTGTATGATATATGAATTGTTCATGCATTTGCATGGTCTGGGACAACTTGTGCACAAGGTTTATCATTTCCTCGAAACGGCTTTCCGGGGCACTGGAACCGTATCGATCCGGAGGGAAATATTTGATTCGTGCTCGTCACGATGCATTGCGGGACCTCCAGCAGGGCTTGCTACCCGGGCTGATAGGGCGCGCCGCTAATGCTTGAATATGTTCCTAAGGTGTCGATCACACCAATGACCGCATAGACTAGAACACATGCTAATCTATTGTCTTGTGCAGATGGTAAGTATACTTGTGTTTCGTTGCAGGGAAGGCGTGCATCGGTTGAGTAAGCAATCGATGCACTGGTTGGATTCGCTATTATTTTCATTCCTATCAAAACATGCAACTGATATGAATTGAATTCACTTGCCTCTTTATAGAAGTCATCTTAATGCATGCTCGCCCCTAATAAGCTAGTGTCGATTTAGTCGAGTGGGTTCATCCCGCTCACCAGTACAAGTTGAGTACTGACCCACGTTGTGGGCAACTATTTCAGGCACTCAGACGGTGCAACGCTAGTGGATAGACGAGGAGGCGTTAGGAGCACCTCTATTTTGAAGTATAGTTGGAGTCAGATCATTTTGGAGGCTTGGACTTTCAACCTATACAAGGGCGTAATGTATGAACGACGTGGACTATCTGATGGAGCGCGCCCTGCCTTTTGAGTTTATCTTTTGTAATGCAAATCAAGTAGCCGAGAGGCGCATCAATGTAAACTCTATGTAAATTACTCTGAATTATCAATGAAAAAGCATGTTTCTTCCTGCACTGTGTTCAAATCTCTGTGAATGTGTTTTATAAATTGTGTTTCAAAATGGGTTCCTATAACTGCAAGTTCTTGCCTTGTACGAGCGCAACTCCAGGCTCGTACGGCATCACGCCCCAAGCGAGGACGAATCGGTTCCGTAAAGGATCAAGCGAGGACGATCGACCCTTTCGGGATCGGGGTGTGACAGTTTGCGCCCTGCCATCCATGCGCACATGGCCAATAATCAGTATGGGACAATGCGTGAAGTAATAAATCATGCCTTATCGCTAGAACCACAGTATCCTCATATTGCTGCCGGTGCTGTGCATACATCTAGTCACAAACGCCAAAGCAACGAAGGAGGAAACACCGCTATAAAGCGCCGCAACAACGATGGTCCGTAGAGAGGGCAGCTATGTCACTTCTGCAGGAGGCCAGGGCACCTGGTCAACGAATGTCGTCTGAAACAAGGATTATGCCTCATCTGTGGCGATACAAACCACAGAATTCGTGACTGCCCCAAATACTCTGCTAAACATCCCCAACGTAACGTTCCCTGATGTAACGCCCCACTCTGAACGGTTACTTAAGGAACACTACGCTGCTTCGACTCGGTTGAGAATCGAGTCTCGGGGAAACCTTACCGATAAATCAACACGGACAGGTGCAATGAAACATTCCAATTAATGGAATGACTTCTATTGAAATGAGTCCAAGAGTTTTGTTGATTACTTTGCTTCTTGGTTTTGAGTTGCTTTCGATGACTTGGTTTTCATGATTTCGCCTTCTCGCTTGCGCGTTCTTTTCGAATCATAAGGGAAAGAGATTGAAGTATGCTAACCAAGTATTGTTGCATTTTCAGGACGCATAACCAAAGAGTGAACGTCGCCTAGGCTTCCCCATCCTCTCGTTCGATTCATTCGGTGAGTGGCTTAGGCCCTTCGATGAATCTTTCAGTTCACATGCCTAATGAAAAGAATCTCTAGTTCACTAAATGTTGCCTCACTAAAAAGATAATCTATGAAATGAACTGCATGCTATAAATAGAGTTTTGCTTTACTTCAATTAAATGTTGCCCCTTACTCACTTGTTGCATCACTATATCGTGCATAAAAACCTTCATGGTTAGTGTTTGTGTCATGTGTAAAAGAATGAAAATGTGAATAGTCTAATGGTCCGCCCTGATATTCCGGTCCTTCGGGATCTAGGGGGGTGTGGCTATTAGATTGTTAAAGGCTTGTCAATATTGTGCATCCTAAAAGAGTTAGATTTATAAATGTTGCTTGCCATGCATGGGTCTCGGACAACTTGTGCACAAGGTAATAGTCTCTCGATCGGTTTCTGGGGCACTGGGAATCGGTCGGTCCGGAAGGGATTGTAAGAGCACCCTGATGTTCCGTTCCTACGGGATCTAGGGGGGTGTTGTTGTCCAATAATGAGGAAACTCATGGACCGTCATATAGATAGGGCGCATGCTAGGTTTACCTTCTTGCATACCTATCATTTTTGACACCAAAAGATTGATTCATAAGTTATTCATATGCAAATTATGTCTAACTTGTGTGTCTGCTGCAGGGATAACCGCTTGGCCGTGGGTAAGAAATATCATATGCATATGCTAAATATTGTCTATGTTTTCTTGCATGAATTATTAAAAAGAAACTAGACAACCAGAAAGATCACCTAATAATGTTAGCTTCACATGCTTTACTTAGTGTGGATTTTTAAGGTCAGTTTGGCCACGATCGCTCACCAGTACATGTGGTAGTACTGACCCACGTTTGTGGGCAAATATCCAGGTGCTGGGAGCGAGAGTTTAGCAAGCATCCTCAACCTGAATCAGCGTGTGCGCACCCTTCCCTAGGACTGTGTTCGTGCTGCTTCCTCTGCTGCTTACCTCTCCAATGGGCTACTCTTCTTCTGCTAGATATTTTGGTTATTTTGGTCCTACTACAAGGGCATAATGTAATGGGCGTTGTGGCTAGTTTTGGGAATATGAAAAGAGTTGTAAGCCTTCTAAGGCATATTTTGTAACTCAGCCAAGCAAACACTTTGTAATCCAAATCTTCAGTATTCGATAAAATGAAAGTATTTTGTGTGCTATCAAATGTGTTCAACTTTGGTTCTCTGTATTTTACTCTGTGCCTATATATGTATATTTTCGTCTAACTTGTGTCTTGTGTAGGTACGCTGCCTGGTGCAAGCGCAACTTAGGCTTGCACGGCATCGCACCCAAGCAAGGACGAACGGTTCCGTAGGGACCAAGCGAGGACGAATGGTTCCGTAGGGACCAAGCGAGGACGATCGGCCCTACGGGATCGGCCCTTACGGGATCGGGGCGCGATAGGTGGTATCAGAGCATGGTTCAACACCTTTGGCCTCTTCAAATATCGTTTTCAAAAATGATATAAGTTTTTAAGCGATTTCAAAAGTCCCGAATTTCAAAAATTGATTTCGAATCTATAAGAAGTAAATCGAGTGAGAAAGGTCCCTAAGAGTATGAAAACCCAACGTCCCATGCAATAAGTCCATAATACGTTATGAGACTAATGCAAGCTACTCTCTTTTGTAGCAAAGATGACAAGAACAGGTGCTGGTAACCCTGAGTCATCGTGCGCAGCTAGCGTGAGCGATAATCAAATGGATAGATTGATTGCAATGTTACAGAATCAAAACGATCGTCATGCTGCGCAACAAGAACGATTCGAGGCTCAGCAGCAACGAGCTGATGCTAGAGCCTTGGTACAACAAAAGCAGCTTGACTCCCTGACGCAGATAGTGACAACACTAGCAGCGAACAGTGGTGCATCTGGCACCGCCGCAACACCTGTGACTGCCCCGACCATGCCTCAAGGCGCAGGATTAGCAGAAACAAACGAGCCTCCTCGCACGGCCGGAAAGTCTACCTTTAAAGGCGCTGAGTTCCTGAAGTTGAACCCTCCGGAGTTTGAAGGTAGGACCACGCCGGATAAGGTGATGGACTGGGTCGCAAAGATGGAGAGCTTGTTTAGCTTTGCCTCAATACCTGCGAACAAGAGGGTGGTGTACGCAGATATGCAGTTGCGGTTACGAGCACACGACTAGTGGGAAGTCAAGAAAGCAGACCTCGCCACCAAACATCAGGATGGTAGGATTACTTGGGGAATGTTCAAGGAAGCGTTCCTTGCGCATTACCTCCCGCCAGCTGTCAGGCAGAGAAAAGAAGACGAGTTTACCGAGCTTAAGCAAGGGAGCATGTCTGTCGAAGATTATGAGTCAAAATTCTCCAAACTTGCTAAGTTCGCTAGCTCGATGATTCCCGATGAGGCAGCTCGCACACATCGGTTCATAAAAGGCTTAAACGATAATCTGAGGAAAGATGTTATGAACCGGGAGTGCAAAACGTACATCCAAGCATTTGAGGCAGCGGTGCAAAATAAACAGTTTACGCCACAAAGTGCTGCGGAGAAGGCACCCGCTCCTCGAAACCCTCCTGCTAAATGATACTACAATGGTGAGAAGAAGGCCGAAGTAGAGAAACAGGCCAATGCGGGTGAGAACCGCAAGAAAGTGTGCAGCTACTGTGGCCGTCCGGGTCACCTTAAAGAGACTTGCCATTTTCTCCACCGGCTATGTTTTAAGTGTGGTCAACCCGACCATGAATTACGTGATTGCCCTAAGAGGCTTACTACTGAAAAACCAGGGGATGATACAGGTGTACAAACTCATGCCCCTCCGGGTCCTGCTCTGGAACCAACTGATCAGATACGAAGGCCTAGAGTGTATCAGTTGAATATTGAGCGTGATGAGAGTGGACACGATGTTGGTAAGTCTGTTTCCTTTGATCTCTTGATGCATAGTATATCGCCTCCTTGATCTCTTAAGTTTCGAGGACGAAACTTTTTCTCAGTGGGGTAGTATGTAACGCCCCACTCCGAACCGTTACTTAAGGAACACTACGCTGCTTTGACTCGGTTGAGAATCGAGTCTCGGGGAAACCTTACCGATAAATCAACACAGACAAGTGCAATGAAACATTCCAATTAATGGAACGACTTCTATTAAAATGAGTCCAAGAGTTTTGTTGATTGCTTTGCTTCTTGGTTTTGAGTTGCTTTCGATGACTTGGTTTTCATGATTTTGCCTTCTCGCTTGCGCGTTCTTTTCGAATCGTAAGGGAAAGAGATTGAAGTATGCTAACCAAGTATTGTTGCATTTTCAGGATGCATAACCAAAGAGTGAACGTCGCCTAGGCTTCCCCATCCTCTCGTTCGATTCATTCGGTGAGTGGCTTAGGCCCTTCGATGAATCTTTCAGTTCATATGCCTAATGAAAAGAATCTCTAGTTCACTAAATGTTGCCTCACTAAAAAGATAATCTATGAAATGAACTGCATGCTATAAATAGAGTTCTGCTTTACTTCAATTAAATGTTGCCCCTTACTCACTTGTTGCATCACTATATCGTGCATAAAAACCTTCATGGTTAGTGTTTGTGTCATGTGTAAAAGAATGGAAATATGAATAGTCTAATGGTCCGCCCTGATGTTCCGGTCCTTCGGGATCTAGGGGGGTGTGGCTATTAGATTGTTAAAGGCTTGTCAATGTTGTGCATCCTAAAAGAGTTAGATTTATAAATGTTGCTTGCCATGCATGGGTCTCGGACAACTTGTGCACAAGGTAATAGTCTCTCGATCGGTTTCTGGGGCACTGGGAATCGGTCGGTCCGGAAGGGATTGTAAGAGCACCCTGATGTTTCGTTCCTACGGGATCTAGGGGGGTGTTGTTGTCCAATAATGGGAAAACTCATGGACCGTCATATAGATAGGGCGCATGCTAGGTTTACCTTCTTGCATACCTATCATTTTTGACACCAAAAGATTGATTCATAAGTTATTCATATGCAAATTGTGTCTAACTTGTGTGTCTGCTGCAGGGATAACCGCTTGGCCGTGGGTAAGAAATATCATATGCATATGCTAAATATTGTCTATGTTTTCTTGCATGAATTGTTAAAAAGAAACTAGACAACCAGAAAGATCACCTAATAATGTTAGCTTCACATGCTTTACTTAGTTTGGATTTCTAAGGTGAGTTTGGCCATGGTCGCTCACCAGTACATGTGGTAGTATTGACCTATGTTTGTGGGCAAATATCCAGGTGCTGGGAGCGAGAGTTTAGCAAGCATCCTCAACCTGAATCAGCGTGTGCGCACCCTTCCCTAGGACTGTGTTCGTGCTGCTTCCTCTGCTGCTTACCTCTCCAGTGGGCTACTCTTCTTCTGCTAGATGTTTTGGTTATTTTGGTCCTACTACAAGGGCATAATGTAATGGGCGTTGTGGCTAGTTTTGGGAATATGAAAAGGGTTGTAAGCCTGCTAAGGCATATTTTGTAACTCAGCCAAGCAAACACTTTGTAATCCAAATCTTCAGTATTCGATAAAATGAAAGTATTTTGTGTGCTATCAAATGTGTTCAACTTTGGTTCTCTGTATTTTACTCTGTGCCTATATATGTATATTTTTGTCTAACTTGTGTCTTGTGCAGGTACGTTGCCTGGTGCAAGCGCAACTTAGGCTTGCACGGCATCGCGCCCAAGCGAGGACGAACGGTTCCGTAGGGACCAAGCGAGGACGAATGGTTCCGTTGGGACCAAGCGAGGACGATCGGCCCTACGGGATCGGCCCTTACGGGATCGGGGCACGACACCTGATGGTAGGTCCTGTTCTTAAGTTTCGGGACGAAACTTCCAATTAGTTGGGTAGGATGTAGCGCCCCGTTCCCCCGGTGCGGGGATCGCGGCTAAGAAACACAAGACGGTATCGTTCGATCGGGATAGATTGAATTAAGAACTCGTCCTCGTTATGGATTTGTTTCTTCGGAATCGATTCCCATATTCAGTGGACTGCGCCCCAAGGATCGGCTTAGCGGCAGAGTCAGGGGGGACCTCTCCGCTGCTATCTTTTATTGCCTCGGTTTTCGATGTCGCTTATTGCTTTCGTGCTTTGAGTTGGTTTTGGGATTTGCTTGTTTTCCTTGAACGGTTTTGATGGTTTTCATTATTTTCGTTCATTGAACTGCACTTCAATTCCGAGATTGGAAAGAGAGGAAGAAGTATTGATCAAGCTGTTCGTGTGCAGGTGAACGAGCAGTAGGCGGCTTGTGAGCGGAGTCGTGAAGCGCCTCTTTCCTTCTCCCTTCCAAAATCTAAGTTAGTGGCTACCAACCCGATTAGCTAGCCCTGCTTCCAAGCTTCACATCTAATAAATCTGTAATCTTCTTTGCCCCGATCAAACGATACCAAGTAATAACTAAAAGAAACCAAAATAAAAAGGGAATAGACTTGGTTCATTATGCTTGTCAATAAACTTGTGAACGGTTATATCTTTGCATGCTTGTTCGTTCGGAATATTCATCAAATGCATAGATACAAGTTTAAACGTATATCCTGATGCATGAATATAACATAGTTGTAATGTAAAATGAATCATGCAATACTGCTTGCCTTGTACTCACGTAGCCTCCGGGCGAATGCTTGTTAACGTAGCCTCCGGGCGAATGCTTGTTAACGTAGCCTCCGAGCGAATGATTGTTAATGTGTGATCACGGACAACTTGTGCACAAGGTATAGTTCCTGCGGGCGGCTGCTGGGGCACTGGCACCGTTCCGTCTCCGGACGGAACTAACGTTTAGTCTCACGTACTAGGACAGGGTGGTATGCGGCGCCTCACGTTCTTGCACGTAGCAAACCATCTTCGTCACAGACTAGTGTCCACTATGGCAATCATGCCAGTGATCATCGTGTATATTTAAACCTGTTGCAAAGTAACTTGTGTCTTCGTGGCAGGGAAGGCATGGTAAGTATTGTGCACGTAATTCAGACGGGCAGGTAAAATCCACCGAACGGTGGCACGTTCATTTCAGTAAATTCTATATGCTGCTTACTTGTAAATGAACTAAGGCAAGATAGAAACCCACAAATATGCATGCTTCATTTAAAATAACGTGTTGATTGGTATAGTTCGGCTAGCTCGCCTTCACCAGCAGGTTTCGATATGCTGACCCTCGTTGAAACAGGTTCTCCGCACTAAGGCGAACCGAGCGAGAAGCCGAAGTCGTCTTCCCGATCCAGTCCAGCTGTTAGCGCATTTTCACCGCACCCTTGAAGCCTTTTGAAGTTCGAAGCCGCAACTCTTCTTACACAAATACAGCTCCGTGGCAAAGCTATCCTCCAGCCTGGAGGTCTTTATCATTTTGAGTTTATAAAGGGATGTAATGTACATGACTGCTATCTCATTTTGAGTCATCTCTTTTGTAAGCCGTTTGGCATATTAGCTGACTCGTTCAGGAGTTTGTAATAGATGTTCATTATCAATAAAGAGAACTTTTCCATGTTTCAAATCTGTGTTTCAATTTATCTGCGTACTCTGAATATGTGCTTGCTATGCAAATCATTAAAGCCTTGTACGGGCGCAACTCCAGGCCCGTACGGCGGTCACGATTCGGGGGACGCCTCTAATGATTCTACGGAATCGGGTCGTGACAGACTGCACGCATAATAGAACTCAATCTCGCCAGGTAGACAAAACTAGACTTTCTTTTCTGCACATTCAATGGTAACCGAGCAAGCACCGAGCCAATCCATACCCAGAATGATGTCGTAGTCCCTGATGTCTAAGACTATCGCATCAAGTGATAATTTTCTTCCTCCGATGCAAATATTACCTTCACGACAAACTAAGTGAGCTGGCAAATCCATACCCGATGGAGTACAGACACTAAGGTTTAGGCCTAGCGATATTATAGGAAATGTGTTCTCGGCGGCAAAATCTGCCTTAATAAAACTATGTGTGGCACCAGAATCAAACAATACTCGAGCAGGTACATTATTAAAAAGTAATATACCTGACACTGTCGTATTTGATGCGAACGCCTCTTCCCGAGTCAGAGCATAGACCCGGCCTTGAGCGTTCTGCGGTGCCATCTGGTTCTCTCAAGGTGCTTATCCCTGATCTTGAGGCATACAATTTTGTTGCCGCTGTTGGTTTAGTCCTCCCTCCTGATAGTTCACTGTCATTTACCCCTGGCGACCATATTTAAAGCATGCTCCATTGAATACTCGACAGTTTTGAGCGATGTGTCTAACACGATTACATCGGTAGCAAACTCGCTCACTACCTCTCCCTGGGTTTGTACCCTGATTACCTTCGTTGTTAGGGCACTTGGATGCGTTGTTACCTCCTGTGTTGCTAGGGCGCTTGTGATTGAAATTTTGTACAGTGTCGATGTGAACTGGAGGGTACTGCAACTCTAGAAGAGGACGTAGTTTAGAGACTCTCTTATTGTACGGTACTGGGGGACGATGACGTATGCACGAATAGAAGGTCGCAGTCCTATATCAAACCTTCTGGCTCAACTTTCGGCATCACAAAGATGATACTTAGCAAATTTTGTAAGTCTGTTGAATTCTGTGGTGTACTGTCGCACTGTAATATTTCTTTATTGCAGATGCATAAATTCGTCTTCTTTCTCGCGACGGACGACAGGTGGGAGGTACTCTTCTTTGAAGGCTTTTCGGAACACGGACTAAGAGATAGTTGTCTTGTCATCTTTACTCAATATAGCTTGTTTGTGCACATCCCACCAATCATGTGCATTTAAACGGAGCTGAAGCTGAGCACAAGCAACTCTCTTTGTTTCGTCCATGTGAAGCACTTTGAAGTGGTCCTCTAACTCAACTAGCCAATCCATCACCACGGAGGGGTCCTCGGTCCCTTTAAAGGTAGCATGACACATCTTCTTAAACTTTAATATTTGTAGGATGGGACCCTTTTCGTCTGAGGGCAGAGGTTCCTGAGAGCCTTGTAGTCCCGCAATATCGGCTATAACTGGCACTATCGCGGCGGCCATTGATGCATAATAGTTTTTAGCGACAAACGTTGTCATAATCGTTTGCAGGCTATCCATCTGCTTCTGCTGTACCTCGACCTGAGTCCGCTACGCCTGAAATTGAGTTTCAATCTGGGACTCGAATTAGATTTGACGTAATTCTGCCTGTCTCTGCTGTATTTCTATCAAATGCATCATCCGCTCGAACGGATAGACAGAGGGCATGGCTGCTGGACTTTTTGAGCTGCCTTATGTGTCGGAACTGCTCCCCTGCACCTGCGCCACCATCTGCGCTTGTGCATCCAGATCTGAGGCTGTTCTTTTAAATAAAAGTAACTTGCATCAGTCTCAAAATATATTATGGACTCATTGTATGGAACATATCTCATTTTGGCCAAGCGAATTTAAGAGTTCAAATGGGAGGGACATGGTCATTTCAAGAAAACACTTCTGACATGAAGGTCAAAGGATCTAAAGCCATGATCTGATACTAATATGTCACCCCTCAATTTTTGCTAAATCGATAATCATCCCCCGGACGTGATACCGTGCACACGTAAGGCATGCGTGCACAAGGAGTAGGCATAATGATATACTTTAGAACAAATGCAATAGAGTACGCAAATAAGATATCACACATTCAGATGTAGAAAAGTTCTCTTTATTTATAATAAACATCTGGTTACAGACTCTTGACCCAAAAGTAATAAGAACACCGCACGGGCTTACAACTTGGACGCAAAATGAGATAGCCGATCCATACATTATATCCTTACTAATATTTTAAAATGCGTAAACCAACTTGGGTGCGAGTTAGCACCATCGCCTATGAGCTTCAAAAGATAAGTGCGGGCTCCTTGTGATTATGTACTTGAGCTCCAAAAGTCACAAAACACGAACGTGTCGAATCAGTGGAGGGTTGAGGGAAGCTTCATCTCCTCGCCGAGTTGTCTCGGCTCGGAGAACTTGCTGCAACGAGGGTCAGTACTTCGAAAAGTACCGGTGAGAGCGAGCTAACCCAACATACCAAAATCGATATCGTATTCATGAGAACATGCAATATTATTATGTGATCTTTCTATCTTGCCCTAGTTCAATTATTTATATATGATAAAATGGAATGACATAACAAAATGTGCCACCGTTTGGTGACTTTACCTGAACCATCTGAACTACCTGTACAAAACTTACCATGACCTTCCCTGCCACAAAGACATAGTTAGTCTGCACAGTTTAAATATACATAATGTATCACTTGGTCGGACGAAAGATGGGTCAGTTGACATTTTGCTTCGGGCAGCTAGCCCTTGGCGGACTCACGGACCCATCCAATGCTAGGACTACACTAGCAAATTATTCTACCCGGGTCAAAGCGGTCCCAGTACCCCGGCAACCGTTCGTAGAAAAATATCTCTTGTGCACAAGTTGTCCAAGACCATGCCTCATCTACAAACTAAGTTATCAATTGAAGCATATTCAAAGTAATATAAGTAAATAAACTTCATGCATTTTCTATAGTCTAGGCTACCTTGCTCAACGATCACATTTCCAATTTGCCCTATCTATTAAACAATTATAGATAAATAAGTTCTAACTACAACTGAACACAAAATAGCTATATGTATAGCAGACAAGCACGCAACAATGTGACCGTATAATGTTTTATATGACACGTATTACAAGTATTTCAAGTCTACTTCTTTTATCTTGACTAAAATTATTCTTTTGGTATCGTTGATCAGAATGCACAAACGAGTCAATTTATTAGGAATAAAGACTTGGAAGAAGGGCGCTAATCGAAGTAAAGCCACTCACAAGTTGGTGAATCAAAAAAGAGAGAAAATAGAGATCTTCAAGACTCCGTTTGCGCGTCGCCTACACGATCACTTGCACGCACCAATAGATGATCAATATCTCCTGCTTTGATCTCTAAGGGTTCGATACAAAATACAAAATCCAAAGAACGAAGACAATAAAATCCATCAAAAATATTCAAAAAAACATATCATAAAACCAATAAGAAGGCAACCAAGCGAAATTCAAAAATGGGCAAAAAAACCAGCACGACGGAAAGGCCCCTCTCGACTTTGCCGCCGAGTCCTTCCTTGAGGCACGATTCGTTGAATGTGGGACCTGATTCCGAAGAAATCAATTCATAATGATAAAATGATCTTGATTCAATCTATCCTGATCGAACGATATCAAGTATTTTTTAGCCGTGCTCCCCGAATAGGGGGAACAGAGCACTACATGGGCGTGATACCGTGTGAGCCTAAGTTGCTCCCGTGCAAGGCCAGGAATAGAACGGACGGTGAGATAACTAGTTCGCATGGTCGATATAGCAGAAGCATAGAATGAACACAAGTATGATACAAAAACTAGCTCTTTATTGATTCTGAATAAGTATTACAAGTGACGCTAGGCCGAGATTATAAGTCACTCAAACTCTCACTCTGAAATAATAAAGGCTTGCCAAATGGCTTACAACAAGGGATAATACATAGGCGATGTTCCAATATTAAATCAAGTCTTTCCATGTTCTATGCAAGTAATATAAGATGGAATTATTCCCTTAGCTAAGTGCATTCACTTCTTTTATTAGCATGCAAGGATTATCGCCTAGCAATCTAGCATGTATATTCCAATTCTTAGGTGTGCAGGCCAAGCAAAGACAGGTTCATCGTAGCCATCCACCTGAACGAGAGCGAGACTTCGAGTGAACCACTGAAAACTCCAAGTCCAAGTGCTAATATGCTGTTTGAGTCATCTTGCAGAACTGAGCGAAGTAGGCTATTACATAATACACCACTCAAAAAAAGTTTCGTCCTCGAAACTTACTAAGATAGAACTCATCCAAGTACAACACTTCTTATACCAAACTTGAACATGTCGTATTTATCTTCAAATCCTCGAGTACACTTATCGTTCTTTTATCCATTCCAAGTCTGACTATATCCTTGTAGTCTATCAAATCCTTGCCTTAATCTCTACGACGCCTAACGCAGAGCTGCACTACTCAAACACAGGGGTATGCTATAACTTGCGCACACAAGGGGCAAACTAGAACTAGTTTGAACCATCCGACATTCTATCACTTAACTTCTGAGTCATGAATAAGTCCCAACAAATTACTTGATATCGCCTGACAAAATCTAGTATTACGCCTAACCAACATCCTAAAAATCCTTAGAACTTCAACTTCAATATCCACCAATTATTTGCATGTAATATTTCTCAAATCTAGATCCAAATCATATTTGATACGCAATCCTCTATTCCGAGCCATCTCTCAATCACGCTAGAAATCTTGTACTAGCTTTCCAAGTTTATCACTTGACACCTACACATTTTATCTTTCAAACTCATTCATCGAACAAGACCTAGTCAATCCCTTATTCATACCTCATGCATATAACAATCATACTCTTCCAAACACGATATATATTCTGATGATATCGTCTGTATCCTAATTAAGTCAAAATCCATGTTTGTTCAATCTTCAAGAATGATCTTCAACTTATCCATCCTGTCATATATCAACTTTATATACAATCCGTTTATCAATACTTCCCTTTTGTTTCCAATCAATCCTTGTTATTACATGATTCATCATCAAGTATCTCTCACCTCATGAAATACCATGATACCACGAGCGGAGTCAATTAAAATCCAAGTAAATTCTGATTCGATTTAAAATCTTTAGTATTGCACTATCATCGAGAACATCTTTCAAGCACACAATTTTTATTCATATTTAATGCATCATCCAAGTTTTTTATGATTTATTTCATACGTTCAATACTAACACGAATCCGACAAGTCCTCGATATTAACTTATAATTTTGCTTGCACGATCCATTCGATTTCAAGTAATTCCACCGACAAATCTTTAATTCCCTTGTTTCTTTCGATTACGTCGAACACTAAGTCTTTTAAGGTACATATCTCAAAACTACGTCCTAATTCTAACTATAGCTACCCCATCTCTGAAGTCTTACCCATGGAAATTCTGTGGTTGATCACACTAACTTAAATCGCATCCAGGGGTCATCTTCCTAACTAGTAGGTCAGCTCACCAGGTCATAGTTACAATCTAGATCACTATCCATAATGTACAAATTCAGAGTACCACGCTCACCCAAAACTAAGGTCAAACCATTATTCTTTTATACGGAATATTCTACCCAAGCTTGCATCACTCAGATTTCTAACATCAAGCATAGATCATCCTACCCAAACAAAATATCTCAAGCCAGGGATACGAGTCTGTTCAGCTAAGCCGCCCTAAGGTAAAATCTATTGCAACACAATCCTCAATGCATCCTATGATATCGCATGTCTAACCTATCAATTCACATAGTCTATCTCCTCAGAACTATCCGCTAAAGTCTACTTATCCATCTATCCAAGTCAAGTTCACCAAGTCACGATTCAAATCTCTAAACCATAATTCTCATACCGTATTCTCTAAATGGTTCAACATAATTTGTGTATTCATTTACAAAACCATCAAGCACTACTTGAATTAATTTTTAAGCTAACTTATCCTCGACTTTGAATCATTCTCTAACCATATACTATTGTAATCCTTAAAACTCATCGAGCTATCCATTGTTATGCGTTTATTTCATCTGAGTCATAATTTATATCAAATCTCTTCCTAAACATCAATCTTGTTGCATCGATCTAAGATCTGTCTTCAAGCATTCATTTCCTCAAGTTCGTATTGATCACAAATTTATCATTCATCAATTAGAGAATCCTCGATCCCATGTCTACCAATCTTTATTGCGTTCTATTTTATCGAGTTCGTCCATATAACCATTGAAAATTCTTTTGTACTATATCACATCGTTCAACCGATTTTTAACGTCTAGGTTATACACAAGACCAATTTATTATCGCCATTTGCGTATCATCAAACCAACTTGATTCCTATCTCTAATATTAAATTTGATTCATCAATTTTTTTGAATT
The DNA here is from genome assembly GCA_036927795.1 of Iris macrosiphon. NCBI lineage: Eukaryota > Viridiplantae > Streptophyta > Magnoliopsida > Asparagales > Iridaceae > Iris > Iris macrosiphon. The sequence goes on along the minus strand of JAYESA010000001.1, from coordinate 2,165,310 downwards.
ATTGTATATTGTCCAATACGAATTCTCTTGTGCGCTAACTCTTTCTCGCGCTATCGCTTGATTAAGCTATATTCCAATCGTACTAGTTCCATTCACATCTAATTATATTCACCTGTAGCTGCATTCGAGTTTCGCATATCATTGAGTCTAGATTGTGCATACATACGAGGCGTGTCATACCCCAATTTCGTGGAATCGATTATCGTCCCCTGGACGTAACGCCGTGCGTGCCTAGGTTGCGTACCGCACAAGGCTAAGGTATTTCGCATAACGAGAACATATTCAGAGTACGCAAATAATTGAAACACAAAGTTGAAACATGAAAAAGTTCTCTTTATTGATAATGAACATCTATTTACAAACTCTTGAATGAGTCAGAAGGTTGCCGCACGGGCTTACAAAAGTGGACACAAAATGAGATAGCCGTTCCGTACATTACATTATTTACTAAAGCTTTAAAATAAGAGACCTCCCGATGGGACAATAGCTTTTCCACGGAGCTGCGTGAGTATATGAACGAGCTCCTGGATTCTTCAAAGGCTTCAAAATAGGCACGATCAGGATGTGTCGACAGCAGGACTGGATTGGAAAGTGTCTTCAACTCCTCTCAGGATCTTCTTGGTACGGGGAACCTGTTTCAACGAGGGTCAGTATATCGAAATATACTGGTGAAGGCAAGCTAACCCAACTATACCAATCAACATATTATTTATATGAAGCATGCAACTTATTATGATATTTCTATCTTGTCTTAGTTTATTTTAGAAGCAATCATTGATATTGAGTTTTTCTGAAATAACTTGCCACCGTTCGCTGACTTTTACCTGTCCGTCTGAACCACATACAAAATACTTACCATGTCCTTCCCTGCCATGAAGAAACAAGTTAGCTTTGCACAGGTTTAAATATACGAAGGGATCACTGGCATAATGCCATAAAGGACGGGTTATAGTCTCAAGACAAAGATGATATGCAACGCAGGTGGCGAGCCCCGCTACATAACACTCCGTCCATAACATACGACTATACATATTGTTCTGCCCGGATCGGATCGGTCCCAGTACTCTTGCGACCATCCACAAAAACTATAAAACCTTGTACACAAGTTGTCCATGATCAAACAGTGTCTATACTGAACAATCACATGGCATAATCTTTTTTTGCATAGTCTCCCTGATCAATATATTGCATAACAAGTGTGTTTTATACATAGCACATTTTCTAGAAGAAGTATACATTCTAACTTGAATTTACAGAATATAAAGAACATTCTAAATGAATTAGTATGCAATTTGGTAACCGTTCATAAGTTGATTGACAAGCATAAAGTAGTCCAAGTCTATTCCTTTTTATCTTGACATCTTTTAGTTATTTTGGTATCGTTTGATCGGGGCAAGCAAGAATATAAGATTTTAGATGTGAAGACTTGGAAGAAGGGTCAATTGAATCGAATATAAGCCACTCACAAGTTGGTTTGAGAAGAAAATGAAAGAGGTTCTTCAAGACTTCGCTCTCACATTGTCTACTACAAGATCACCTGCATTGCCACAAATAACTGATCAATACCTCTTACTCTTTCCAAGATCGGAATTGAAGTATAGTTCAACGAACAAAAATAATAAAATCTATCGAAACCGTTCAAGAAAATGCAAGCAAAATCCAAAAACTAACTCAAAGTACGAATGCAACAAAGCGACAGCAAAAACTAGGCAAAAAAACTTACAGCGAAGATGTCCCTCTTGACTCTGCCGCTGTAAACTTCCTCACCCAAAATTAGGTCTACTTGGCATAGATAGAGAAATTAGGGCTAATTAGAATCTAATTAGAAAGAGAGCACGGTATTTTATTTAATTATACAAGATTATATATCACGTAGTGCACCTTACCGTTGCTTCGATAATTAGAGCACCTCACTAGCCATTGCCTCCCTACAAATTTTACAACATTGTCCTAGACGTGCCCGCCTACCATTCTGACCTTTGTGTAACTTATAATTATGCTCTCTTGTGCTATATTTTAGTCGCACAATAATCATCGTGGACGTTATTTATTAATTCTAAGTAAAATACGACCTTGTACCCTTGTGCGTTCTATTCGAAATTGGAGACACAATCTTGACCGTTTTGTGCAACCCAAATTTATAATAATATTCTACTCTGAGCCCCCTACGTCCATGATACTTGTGTCCACTTAATTTCAGTCCCTTGTACTTCTAATTAATTTTAGAACACCTATTGTATTAATTTTTAATTAATTAAACCATAAATCCAACTTTGTATAATTTTTCAATTGTTGGGCACTTTTATACAAAAGTGCATTAAGGTGTCCATTCCGTTGGACACGACAAGTGAATAAACCTATTTCTTTTTCATGTGTATTTTTCCATGATTTTTGGGAGGGTGTAATTCAATACCATCCTCCTTGAACCATGACCCTCCAAATCTTGAACAAATATAATCCTAGCAATTCATATTGAACCCATTTGAATCATGGCCCTTGAAATCCTACATGAGAGGCCCAATCCCAAGAGGGTTGACCAAGTCAAGTAATTCTAGGTCAAACCCAAACCTAAAATTCTACATGCATATATATCACATTTTCCTTTATTTTCCCAAAATTCTAAACTCAAAACCCAAAACTATTTTTCCATAGCCGAATTCCCTTTTTATCTCATCTTCTTCTTCCTCTCCTTCCCTGCCTACACCCGCCGGCCGGAGAACCCAACCTCGCCGGACTCCACCTGCACCACCCGCTCCCCCTGCCCTATTCTTTCTCTCCTTCTTCCTCCACCACCTCGCCTCGACCACAGCCTCTTCCCCGCTGCCTCTCCCTGAGCAATCACCACCCGACCACCCCCTCTCGCCGGAGATCATAGCGACACCACCGCCATCTCCCTCTCCATCTTCTTCTTCTCCTCCGGCCCCCGTCCACCGCCAACCGACCTGTTCTCCTCTTCCACCTCGATGAACCGCCGTCCTGCCTCCTTCCACGATCGCCTCCCTCTCCTTCTTCTTCCCATTATCATTGTCCCCATCATCTTCCCGTCCAACATCGAACCCAACTTCTCCCCATCTCCTCCGTCCTCCTCCTCGATGCCACGACCTCCGTCGTCAGCATCCAATACCACCAACACGATCACCACCACTCCTCCCTAGCCTCTATCTCCTCCTCTCCTTCCCTGTCCACCACCAGCACTGCCTCTACCTCGGACCTCCTCCCTGCTACAGGTCCCCCATCACGACCACCACACCACCATTAATCCCGGCCACCTCATCCCTGTCCTCTCCCCTCCTCCCTGAGTAACACCACCACCACCTCCCCTCATCGCTGACCTCGACCCCTTCCTCCTTGCTCAACCTCCATGGTCGGACCTCCTTGGCCGGACCTTCCCCCTGGCCGGATTTCGGCGAGCAGCATCATCTCCCATTATCACCTTTACCATCATCATCGCCTTCACCATCGTCATCACCTTCACCATTATCATCATCGTCATCATCACCATCGCTATCGTCGTCTTCGTCATCACCTTAACTATCATCGTCATCGTCGTCATTATCATCGTTGTTATCATCATCGTCAATATCATTATCAACCTATCATCACCATCATCATCAACCTATTATCATTATCACCGTCCTCGTCATCACCATCATCCACATCATCGTCCTCATCATCACTATCGTCCATATCATCGTCCTCATTATCGCCATTGTCCACATCATCATCCTCATCATCACCATCACCTACATCATCATCCTAGCCATCACCATCATGTAATCACCATCATGATCATCACCATCATCTTCACCCTGAGCATCAATATCATCATCGTCGCCGTAGTCGTAATCATCGCCATTATCATAGTTATCATCTCCTCGTAACCCCAATCATCGTTGTCAACCTCATCGTCATTACCGTTATTCTCGTGTGCGTATCCCGAGGACCATTGGATCGTTCTGTGCGACTTCAGGAGCAGGTTATTGGTACTACGCAGCTTCTTGCCAGACAAGTATACCTTGCCTTGTTGTACTGTTTAAATTTTAGTTATTATTTAGTTGCCTATTTATTGTTTTAGATTTTATAACTGTGCGTGCCCAAGAGAGACTCGGGTGCAGTCAACGAATGCGTTGATGTTAGGACTTGTGTCTGACCTAGTGTCTAGTAGACCCACTAAAGTTGTGGAGTTATCGGTATGACTCCCCAGGCCTTGACACATTTCTTACACGTGTTATGAGTCTCATGTAGGGCACGGACTTGCGTACACGGTTGGCCACCTGTACGTGTAGGTCGTGCGACGGATAGGGTATAACTGCTATTAGTGATGCATGTTAGAAGACTTAGCAGTTATTAGTAGTCGGAGCATAGACTATTGTAGTACGAAGATCCAATTCTTGTCCTTATTTGGTTGTGTAAAACCTCTAATTCTAAAAAAATCGTATTAATTATATTAATTACTTAACTTAATTATAGTATTTATTAGCTAATTAGGAGAAATAGAATTTATTTAATTTTTATTTTTAGGTAATTATGTATTTAGAGATTTTGTGGAGCAATTATAATTTTTTCCTAATTATTTTCATGTAGGAGGCCCTGTGGACAGTTGATAGATTTATTGTATGCACCAACATAAAATTCTAGAAAATTCTAGAAATTTATATATATGTGTACATATATATATATATATATATATATATATATATATATATATATATATATATATATATATATATATATATATATATAAAGTTAGTAAAAGAAAATAGAATGGAAAAGAAAATAGAAAACAAATAAAAGTAGAAATAAAAAGAATAAGAAAAAGAAATAAAGAAATAAAAGAAAAAGAAAGAAAAAGAAATTAAATTCTTAATGAATCACAAACCCAAACCTAATAAGAACCCAAACCTACCTACCCTACCCGCTTGCTTAACTAAGCCACAACAGCAGCAGCTACAAACCCATCACCCCCCGGCGCGTTTCCTCTCCCTCTCTCTCTCTCTCTCTCTCTCTATATATATATATATATATATATATATATATATATATATATATATATATATATATATATATATATATATATAAGACTACTCTATTCCCCAAACCCTAACTCTAAACTCGTCGTCATCTCCACCTCAATGCCACTGCCGTGCCACTGAGTTCGCCGCCGCCCCAGCCAGAGTCGCCGGAGCGCCGCGCGTCCGCACGTTCGCGTTGACGCCCGTGCACAAGACATAATTTGATCAAGCAGCGTACCTGTGTTTACGCTCCATTTTTCGGGCCCTTGCTCGACCAAACTCGACCCCGTCTTCGCCGGTATGATCCTGACCTATCCTCCTTCAAATACTGTACATTAGTTTATCTCGAACAGCACACAAACCAAGGTAAAAATTGATGCCAAGTAGAGAAAAATCCATGACATTTAATCTCAGAAAATCTGTTGCATCTACACTTGTTCACCGATTCGTATCTCCCACCACAGAGATCCGAATTTGGTTTTTTTTGTTGGCATGCGAAGACCACCTAACCTAGTTTAATTTTTGTTATTTGTATTAATTTATTAATTACTGTGTGTAGAATTAAATTAGGTAAAAAACCCCAAAAATCTATTTTTTTCAGATTTCCAGAAATTATGAAAGGAAGCTCACCCCGCTAAACGGGACCGCCCCATCATGTAACAGTGCACCAAAAGGTGCACACAGTATATTCGGGCGTGTGAGATTTCGCGAAAACTGATTTAGACGTGTGTGCGCGTTGGAATCAGCCCGTATCCGCAGAAGATTCTTCGTATCGCAACTTTTGCAAAAGTCCTGCGCATTTAGTGCACGCTCGTCAGAATACGACGAAACTTGCGCCATTGGACTCGTGGTATCGCGCTGGTCCTGTGACCCAAGTTTCACGCGATTCTGTGATAATTGACTAAGTCGCCTATTGGCGGGCCCTACGGTTGACTTTTTGGGCAAAATTGTGTTTGGCTCACCGGAATCCACATTTGGACATACCGTTGAGTTTGTACTGACTTTTATAATTTGTAGACCTAAAATTTGTCCCATTTAGAGACCTTTACCCTTGGCACACTTTTTGGTGCAAGTAGCCCACATGTGGAGCCCGCTTTGACCCGAAATTATCGTTTTGCCCCTGTGTCCAAATTGGACGAAAGAGGAGTATTTTTTTAGCTATTTTGTTTATTCTGGAAATGTTGGTGATGTTTATTTCAGCATCCAGAGACGTTCATTCTGAGGCTGTAGTTTTTGACTCTTGGTATTTGACATCTGGACGTTACATATTGTATCTCTCTTGCCAGGCAAGTATACCTTATCTTGTTGTACTATTTAGATTCAGTTGTATATTTAGTTGCATGTTTATTATTTTAGATTATATAACTGTGCGCGTCCGAGAGAGACTCGGGTGCAGTCAACGAAGGCGTTGACGTTAGGACTTGTGTCTGACCTAGTGTCTAGTAGACCCACCTAAAGTTGTAGAGTTATTGGTACGACTCCCCAGGCCTTGACATGTATCATTACAGGTCACAGAGTAAGTTCATGTAGGGACGCGTGCCTCATACTCGACTGGACATCGGTATGAGCAACACGTGTAACGGTATTTAGCTTAGTTGTTTCTTTCTATAGAGACTTGTATTATAGTACGAGATGTCCACGTCGTGTTCACGACTTGTATATCTACATTGGGCGGGAAGGACGACTTGTAGGCGTATGGGACACCCACTTCCTTTATTCAGATGCCACACTCGACGGAGTGATATGGACGTTATATACTATGCAGATGCCACACTCTTTGGGGGTGATATGGACGTTATATTATTCAGATGCCACACTCTTCGGGGTGATATAGACTTTACATTAAGCAGATGCCATGCTCGTCGAAGATGGAGGTTATAAAGCACCCTTGTTTGGGGGAATATGTGGCATATACTAGCCGGTCATGCCGATTGGTGAATTACGTCAGCATATGTCTAGCCTATACTTTCCCATACACTCAAAGTTATCCTCAAATTTGTATTCACTTAGATGGTTAGCGCACCCCTTTTATTTATTCAGTATTTACTTTAGGGCATGCTTCTATGTATCTTGTTATGTCCCTCTGAGGACCTGGTTTCTTTCCAGGTATAGATGTTCATGAGTATTCCCTGGAACGCAGATCCGAACTGGTTACTTATATTCTGTACAGGTCTTCTTTTCGAGTCTCAGTGGTTGATAGTTGTGGTACTTATATTATATTTGTCTTATTTATTCTTTATTCTAGTTCGGCAGTGGATTTGTTTCCATCCGACTGTCATCTTTGGATACTTTATTTTGGGATCTAGTTATAGATACTGGTCATTTATTTATTATATTTGATTTTCTGTGGATGAGATTAGATTATACACTGTGACTTATGATAGCTTTATACCACTTATGAATTATCGTTCATGATACAGCGTACGCAGGTGTTATGGTTTCCATATATTGGAGTTGCCATATACATGCGGCTGACATGCTTACGTATCCTAGTCCTATGTATTTTGGGACTGGGACATGACATGTTTTTAGTGGTGGTCCATGCAGGTCAAGAGTATATTGTCTCGGTTACGTTACTGTATCGAGCAAGCCAGCACATAGGATTAGAATATAGGATCTCATCCACAATTGACTATGATTTATCTTCCTTCTATCTGTTCTATTTACATAATTGCATCCTGCTTGATTCATGTGCTTCCTTAATAGTTTCTTGAGTATAGCCCCTGCTAGAATATAGAAATCCCTGTTGATAAGATAAGATTTAGGGTAACATTCCTATTAAGAATACAACTAGGGCATTGACACATCATTAAGTTTAGGCTATCTAGTGAACCCTATGTAACACCCCATTCCGTTCAAGCAGACTGCCGATTCAAATGGCAAAAGTGCAATATCTCGACCCGCTTTGCTCAGGCGAGAATACTCGTTTGAGGCAAAAGATATCTAGACTTGTCCCTACAGGATCCGGCTTAGGCTTTCAGAGGCTCACTTGACGTATCGCTCGACCGAGGCAAATTATCGCTAAGGTGAGTGGCTACGGTGAACTTGTCTTTGCTTAGCCAGCACACTTAAAATCTGGAATGTTATATGCTAGTCGCTAGGTGAATCATCCTTCGCATGCTAATAAGAATCCAATGCACCTAGCTAAGGGAATAATCCCAACTTGTATTGCTTGTGCTAGAATATGGAAATAAAATATTGCTTATGTTCAAACCCTCACATGCTGAGTCCATTACGGTTTTATCTCTCGGCTTACCTTCGGGTCCTAGCAAACGTGTCTGCTTATGTTCCTTAGAAACGCGTGCTTTCCTGCTTACAAATGTCTAACATTATTGTATTTTGTATGCATTCTTGTTAGCCAGGAGACTATCAAATAGTTCTTCTGTGCAATTGAACTTGTAAGTATCTGGGACCATTGGGTCACCAAGGCATCCCCGAACCAAGGGCATGCATCAAGGCAAGTGAATTCTGTACTGTGATCATATCAAGTTTACCTTTGAACGAGAATCATGTCCAAGCTCGTTCATAGTAGAAATTCATGACTGTACTCGTGTTATTGATTGTATCGTGATGGATATGGATATAAATATGGATATGGATATGGATAACCTTATAGACCTGCATGTCGTGGACAACTTGGTGTACAAGGTTATAGAGGTTTTGCGGACGGTCACCGGGGCACTGAGACCGATCCGATCCGGACGGAATATATGGATTAGTCAATTAAAATTGAGGATGAAGATGGCATATGGCGGGGCTCGCTACCTGCGTCGTATAGCATTTTCTAACCCATAACTATAACTCATCCTTTATTGCTATGCCAGCGACAATTGTTATACAGATAAGTCATCCTCGCTTAGCGGCTATCCGTGTGTGAGTCATTGCATCTCATCAAAGAATAATTAAACACCTGAATAATCTGGATATAACGACTCTCGTATTTGCATATGCCATTACCTTGATTTCCATATATGATGCCCGTGCTTGAATTAACAATGTTTGCCTTGGACAGGGAAGGCCAAATGGTAAGTTGGTAAGTCTTGTCGTATTTCCTCTCATGTCGTACGGCACACTACCACACGAGTTAGTCTATTCAATATTTGCATAAAACTGATCCTAAGACAACTAGAAAGACAACTTAATAGTTGGTGCACAGAACCTATATTACGTGTTTGGATTTGTCGAGCGGGCGAGTAGCTTCTCCACCAGTGCATTCAATGTACTGATAATCCACCAGTTCGTTTGCAGGGTGCGGGAGAACCTCGTTCGGTGCGGATGCCTCCTTCGTGCGTGCTGAGGCCAGCAGATCACTCTGAAATCTTAGGGCACTGCGTCCGGAACAGAACCACATATACAAGACATAGTGTTGTGAACATCGTCTGTACAATCATTCCATAAATTATAGCCACTTGGCACGCTTTTACTATTTCAGAGAGAAAGGCTTGAGCGACTTGTAATCTCGGCCAAGCGCCGCCTGTAACACTTGTTTATATCAATAAAGAGTTACTTTACTTCAACTTGTATTATTCAATGCTTCCGCTATATTGTCAACTCAGTAAACTCGTTACTGATCGCCTATGCGTCCATGACTCCGCTGCACTCGGACAATCTGTGCGACACTGTGGCTTAGAACTCTTACCGCCAGCCAATAAACCACGGCCTTGCACGGGCGTGGCTCACGCTTGTGCGACATCACGCCCGAATGGGTTAAAGCGATCATTCCGCGGGAGCGCTGGCATGGTGATTCTCGCATAGCGGGAATGGCCAATTTGCCTGCGGGAGATCGGGGCATGACATGTTGGTATCAGAGTCTGGCTTCTACGCCTTTGGACTTTATTTCGATTATTTCAGTTTCGAAAGCTCGTTCATGGGTTATGTGCACTCTCTCTCTCAATGCCTCGATGGGATATTCCAACAATAAGTCTAAATACTTTCAAAATACATTTTGAATGATATGATTGCTTGTATAATATTATGCTGCGAGTGGCCTTTGTGCCAACCTGTGCGAACCCTGGAGAGTATCGCAGTAGCTTGTCCGATTTTACTAACTCTAAGTTTGGTTGAATGCATTCATTCAAGGGAAGCCTTGAACTTGTGCACGATCCAAGACTTAAGAAAAGGTGAAACTCGAGTGCTAAGACTTCGCTATCGCTAAGTTGGTTGGAGTGCTCATGCTAGAAGTGTACTTCGAATATGTGCACGATCCAGACTAGCGATATACCGGTCTCAATGCGAGTGCAAGTGAATATCCAAATAAACAAGTACAACGACTTATATAGGTTTGCCTCAGCCTTGTATCGTTAAATCAAAAATTGATTGAAACGTACTGCTTGTCCTCAGTAAGTCTCGAGAACGAGACTTTTTTTGAGTTGGGTAGGATGTAACACCCCGTTCCGTTCAAGCAGACTGTCAATTCAAACTGCAAAGGTGCAATGTCCCGACCCGCTTTGCTCAGGCAAGAATACTCGTTTGAGGCAAAGGATATCCAGATTTGTCCCTACAGGATCCGGCTTAGGCTTTCAGAGGCTCGCTTGACGTATTGCTCGACCGAGGAAAATTATCGCTAAGGTGGGTGGCTACAGTGAACTTGTCTTTGCTTAGCTAGCACACTTAAAATCTGGAATATTACATGCTAGTTGCTAGGTGAATTACCCCCTACATGCTAATAAGAATCCAACGCACCTAGCTAAGGGAATAATCCCAACTTGTATTGCTTGTGCTAGAACATGGAAATAAAATATTGCTTATGTTCAAACCCTCGCATGCTGAGTCATTTACGGTTTCATCTCTCGGCTTACCTTCGGGTCCGAGCAAACGTGTCTGCTTATGTTCCTTAGAAACGCGTGCTTGCCTGCTTACGAATGTCTAACGTTATTGTATTTTGCATGCATTCTTGTTAGCCAGGAGACTATCAAATAGTTCTTCTGTGCAATTGAACCTACAAGTATCCGGGACCATTCGGTCACCAAGGCATCCCTGAACCAGGGGCATGCATCAAGGCAAGTGAATACTGTACTGTGATCATATAAAGTTTATCTTTGAACGAGAATCATGTCCAAGCTCATTCATAGCAGAAATTTATGACTGTACTCGTGTTATTGATTGTATCATGATGGATATGGATATGGATAACCTTATAGACCTGCATGTCATTGACAACTTTGTGCACAAGGTTATGGAGGTTTCATGGATGGTCGTCGGGCACTAGGACCGATCTGATCCGGACGGAACATATAGATTAGTCAATTCGAATTAAGGATGAAGATGGCATCTGGCGGGGCTCGCTACCTGCGTCACATAGCATTTTCTATCCCATGACTATAACTCGTCCTTTATGGCTATGCCAGCGACAATTGTCATATAGATAAGTCATCCTCGCTTAGCGGCTATCCGCGTATGAGTCATTGCATCTTATCAAAGAATAACTGAACATCTGAATAATCTGGATATAACGACTCTCGTGTTTGCATATGCCATTGCCTTGATTTTCATATATGATGCCCGTGCTTGAATTAACAATGTTTGCCTTGGACAGGGAAGGCCAAATGGTAAGTTGGTAAGTCTCGCCGTATTTTTTCTTATGTCGCACGACGCACTGCCACATGAGTTAGACTATTCAATGTTTGCATGAAACTGATCCTAAGGTAACTAGAAAGATAACTTAATAGTTGGTGCACGAAACCTATATTACATGTTTGAATTTGTCGAGCGGGCGAGTAGCTTTCTACCAGTGCATTCAATGTACTGATAATCCACCAGTTCGTTTACAGGCTGCGGGAGAACCTCGTTCGGCGCGGATGCCTTCTTCGTGCGTGCTAAGGCCAGGAGATCACTCTGAAGTCTTGGGGTGCTGCGTCTGGAACAGAAGCACATATACACGATATAATATTGTGAACATCGCCTGTACAATCATTCCATAAATTATAACCACTTGGCACGCTTTTACTGTTTCAGAGAGAAAGGCTTGAGCGACTTGTAATCTCAGCCAAGCGCCGCCTGTAATACTTATTTATATCAATAAAGAATTGCTTTACTTCAACTTGTATTATTTAATGCTTTCACTATATTGTCAACTCAGTGAACTCGTTACCGATCGCCTATGCTTCCTTGACTTTGCTGTACTCGGACAATCTGTGCGACACTGTGGCTTAGAACTCTTACCGCTAGCCAATGAACCACAGCCTTGCACGGGCATGGCTCACGCTCGTGCGGCATCACGCCCGGATGGGTCAAAGCGATCATTCTGCGGGAGCGCTGGCGCGGTGATTCTCGCCTAGCGTGAACGGTCGATTTGCCTACGGAAGATTGGGGCGTGACACCCTAGCATCCCTCACTTATAGATCGATTTACCATTATCCCTTGATATAATTAGGAATGACTTGAGGGTAGTACAGACACTGCTAGAGTCAGTTATAAATTTAACCACACTGTTTTACCCTAGCATTAAGGAACCAATAGAAATCCAAGATTTAATATTAGGACTGAACCTAACCTTCATAGTAAGATAGTATTGGAGAACTATAAATTTAAGTTCTTGTCCTGCTACTAGCAGACAACACCTAAGGAAACCTAGAGGAATGAATATAACATTATCCTCGATCATACCTCGAACATAGCAACTAGCATACCACTCTCCCTTAGAAAACTATGATGCTATCTAGAGCCCTCTATTTTAATTACATATATTGTTCCTCTGCGACCTTAACGTTCACTAATTACACGATGACTAAATTATGTTCTTCTTTTCTTCATCTTTCAACTCGTGCTACCTGACCCTTCTGATTGTAGACCGAGTGATTTTATTCTATGTTAGGATATATAGCTTGCTAGGATTATAGTTATAATCTTGAATTTTAAATTTTTGTGCTTGGTAGTTAGAAATTGATAGTTTTGAGTTGTTCTTATAGATTGCGACCTGATGATTATCCCTTAGTTTTCAAATTGCGTAACATGTACACATCTTATTACAAGTTATATCATATTTTACTTAAGAGCCAGTAACCCTTCCATTCTCAATATTGACACCTTTGTTCTATGAGCATGGTGATTAAGACTTAAGGTGACCATTACCGATATAATGCAATAGGATAATTTTTTCGTAAACCCCAATAAGAGTTTATGCTGTATTTATAAGGACAATATTATTTTGTAGAATCTCCTTAAGACTGTCACAGTATTAGATAATTATTATAAGTTGGGTAGTATGCCTTCCAACCTAGTATCACATAGTCCTCTTGACATATTATTGTAATATAATTGAATGACATTAACTATATACTAGCATAAGACGATAGTGTTTATTCAGACGGTCGAACTTAAAAGCCCATACCCCTATTTTTTCGACTAGCAGCTTAGACAAGGTGTTAGTACTACAACTGAAGAGACTGTAGAGTCTTATTTTTGTTTTGTTTTATGAACTTGAATTATTTGTACCTTATTTTATCATGATCTAGCTCATTTATATTTTATATACTACCTTGACTTATGCTGCTATTTTATAGCCTAGTTTTGCAAGCTTATTCTTTTATCGAGCTTGTTCACGATATATGTATTAGTGGATGCATATATTAATACATTTCAGAATCAGTATATTAAGGTCTAGCTAACCTTAATGCGCTTGGTTCGTCCTTCGCATAACTACTTTACGTGGATTGAGATATATAGTGACTAGTAAACAAATGTACTTGCCCTCTAGACATATCCGAACATATCGTATTGGCTACATAACTATACTGATATGAGCATGTGAATAGAAATTTACCAAAATAGGATTTCAATACACAACTGCCTTGACAATTCCATTTGATACCTTGATCCCTATACTTCTATTCTATTACCTCCCCCTTGAACTCTTTATTATTGTTTTTCATCTTTCCTTATTTTGGAAAGATGAAACCTCGTGCTTGGTATAAGTTTGATACACAAATAGTACTAGATATACCCTATAGGCCAATCATATTACTTGATGATAATTTTTCGTAATTAAGGGCATATCATAGGTAATATGTTGGTGTTCAAACTTTTAGGAATTGAATAACATAATTAAATAAGTTAAGGAATATTTTCTTAAGTGTATAGCCTTATATAATAGATGGATAAATTCTAAGTGGGGTAGAAATCGCATTGTTAAACTTGAGGTAAATACTTTTGGATTATGATCAAGTAAGAATAGATTGGGAGATTCAAGTCATTTTAATTTTGAGAAATTTTAAAAGAAAGATTAAGATGATGATGATTCAATTGATATAGTGAACCAAACCTTTGTACTTGGGCATATAATTTAAATTTTGAATATTGAAGGTTGAATCATCGATTTAAATCTTGAGAAAAATAAATGGAACTCTAAACATGAACATTGACGGATTAAATTCAAAAATTGATGATTTGAATTAAAAATTAAATTTGATGGTTGGATTACCTATTTAAAATATTAAGGATATGAATTGAATTTAAAAATTTGAAGAATACAAATTCATAAGTGAAAATAGGAATAATATTGGATTAGAATTATTTTTATTGGAGATTATGATAGTTGGAGATCGTGATGTGAAAATTGATGTGGGCTATTTAAAACTTGAAGATGTCGTATAGATCTAGCTTAAAATTGGATGTGATTATCGAGAAAAGATTATAATATTTTGATTAAACAGAGGTTACCTTAATTTTGAAAGTGATTATGATAGATTAGAATATATTTTAAATTTTGGAAGAGATTATGATTGACCTGTCTTATATGTGAATATGAAAGAATTAACAAATTATGCCTTATTTTAATTTCGAGGATGAAATTGTTTTAAGTTGAGTAGATTGTAAACCCCTCACCAAAAAATTAGGCCTACTTGGCTTAGATAGTGAGACTACGACTAGTTTGAATCCAATTAGAAATAGAATACGGTATTTTTATTTAATTTTGCAATAATTATATCACATAGTACACCTTACCATTGCTTCGATGATTGGAGCACTACACTAGCCAATGCCTACCTACAAACTTCACACCCTTGTCCTAGACGTGACCGCCTTCTATTCTGACCTCGGTATAACTTATAATTATGTAACGCACCATTCCGCTCAAGCGGACTGCCGATTCAAACGACAAAAGTGCAACGTCCTGACCTGCCTTGCTCAGTGAGGTGACTCATTGAGGCAAAGGATTATCCAGACTTGGCCCTTCAAGAGAACCATCTTAGGCTTTCAGAGGCTCGCTCGGAGTGTCGCTCAACTGGGACGAATCATCGCTAAGGTGGTTGGCTATGGTGAACTTGTCTTTGCTTAGCCAACACACATAGAATACGGAATAATACATGCTAGTCGCTAGGTGAATCACCCCCTGCATGCTAATAATGAATTCAACGCACCTAGCTAAGGGAATAAACCTGACTTGTACTGATTGTGTTAGAACATGGAAATAAAATGTTGCTTATGTTTAGACCTTCGCATGCTGCCTTTGCCTTGAGCAACTGGACCCTGCTATGCCTCAATAGAATGATACGAACATTTCATACTTCGTTGTGCACCGCTATGCCTCGATAGATAGTTATGTTTATTCCCTTCTTAATGCACTATTTGCCTATTACATTGTACGACTCTAGACTCGTTAAGTTCCTTAATGGTTCATTTTTCGGTCTACCTTCGGGCCCGAGCTAACATGATTGATTAAGTTTGCATGCTTGTTTGCTTGATATATTGACGGATAATGTTGCCTCGACCCCGCTGTGCCTCGAGTAGGATGATACAAGTACACTATGTTTACTCATTGTACTGCACGACCCTGGAGCATGTCGTTCGATAAGTTCCTTGCGGTTTCACTCCTCGGCTTACCTTCGGGCCTGAGCCAACATGGATGTTTAAGTTTCAGTGGAATTGCATGCTTGCCTGCTATGTGTTAACTCATACTCTTGCCTCGATTCAATGTTTGTCATATAGAATTATGCTATAATCAAGTAGACACTATCGTGTACCATGCATGCATCTTGTTAGCCAGCAGACTATCAAATAGTCTCCTTTTATGCAATATGAGCCGCAAGTATCCGGGACCGTTAGGTCGCCAAGGCAATCCCCGAACCAGGGGAGTGCATCATGTTAAGTTGCATCTGAATAATGAATCATGGATTATTATATCAACTTGTGTGGAATGCATAACAAATGAATCACTAAGTCAGGAACGACCTGGGATGGCTTGTAGCGTGGATCATGACCTGCGCCTACAACCATTGTCGTTTACTTAGAATATGAAAGAACAACAAGAACTCATTCATTCAGTCGCGGACGCTTGTGCACAAGTTTGATCTCCTCGGTTCGGGACATCGGGGTACCGGGACCGAATTGGCCTGGGGGGAAGATCCGGTAGTCACGCTAGTTTGTTCCTAGCACGGATAAGTTCGGTCGGGTTGTCGGTGCATTGGGACCACCGTCTTATTTCAACTATGTCCATAAATGGCTATGCCAGCGACTCCTGTGCATTCATATGGTTATACTCGCTTAGCGGCAATCCGCGTGCGAGTTATTACATTGCATCAATGAATCTGTATCCTAGTGTCTTGATAAAAGAGTTATGAACCTGTGAATCATTCCTAAATATGAGAAACAAGTAAACTCGTGTTAAATGAATCATATAGAAGAACTTGTGCACACGATTTGAAATCTCGCTTGAGACACTTATGGTTGCATATGCTAATACTTGAATGTTTATATATCCTGGTGCATGAATTAACTTGGTTTGCCTTGGACAGGGAAGGACAAGTTGGTAAGTTTTGTCGTGTTTCCTCCTATATCACATGGCGCACTGCTACACGAGTTAGGCTTTTCATATATGCCATAAAACTGATCCTAAGGCACAACTAGAAAGAAAATAAATAGATGGTGCACGAAACTTATATTATGTGTTTGGATTTGTCGAGCGGACGAGTAGCCTCCCCACTAGTGCATTCATGTACTGATAATCCACCAAATTGTTTACAGGGTACGGGAGAACCTCGTTCGGTGTGGATGCCTCCTTCGTGCGTGCTAAGGCATGGAGTTCGACTCTGGAGCCTTGGAGCTCTGCGTTCGGAACTGATGCACATATACAAGACATGATGATGGAACATCGCCTATTCAATCATCCCACAAATGTAGCCATTTAGCACGCTTTTATATTTCAGAGAGAGAGCGCTCGAGCGACTTGTAATCTCGGTGATACGCCGCCTGTAACACTTATTTCAATATGAATAAAAGAGTTGCCTTACTTCTCTACTTGTGTACTCAATCTTGCTTCCGCTATTGTCGACTCAGTGAACTTGTTACCATTCGCTTATGCGTTTATACATTCTGCTACACTCGGACAATCTGTGTAACTCTGTGGCAAGATCTCTTACCGCCAGCCAATAAACTATGGCCTTGCATGGGTGCGGTTCACGCTCGTGCGGCATCACGTCCAGATGGGTCGAAGCGATCGTCTCGCGGGAGTGCTGGCGAGGGTGATTCCCGCCTAGCGGGGATGGCCGATTAGCCTGCAGGAGATCAGGGCGTGACATAGTGGTATCAGAGCTTGGCTTATACGCCCTTGGTCTTCGTTTTGATATCTCAGTTTTGAAAGCTCTTTTGTGGGTTATGTACATACACTCTCTCAATGCCTTAGTGGGATGTTCCAAACAATAAGTCTAAATACTTTCAAAAGTTGCATGTGAAATGGTATGATTGGTTGTACGATATTGTGTTCGGTGGGCCTTTGTGCCGACCCGTATTAGACCCTTTGGGGAACAGACTCGTGTTAAGATTCATATGATATGCGCGAACCATATGCCCTTACCTGGTTATCCAACTAGTTAGTACAAAATCCAATATTGTCCGAACGATTCGCTATGCACACAGCCTTTTGGCTAAGTTGTGTTCAGTATCGCGCGCCATGATCCTTTGGTGCGAAGTTGAGTTGAAACGAGATTGGACATCGTTCAGGAGTAAGACAAAGTCAGACTTAGAACTGCAATCGATAGAAACTTTATCAGATTTATCGCTTAGGCAAATATTAAGAATCATGCTTGATTACGGGAAATGGCTTGAACGATATTTTGTATTGGAAGACACAAATCGATATAATCGCTTGGATGACTATTAAATCCGAAATAGAGACAAGGCTAAGATTTTACTAGGCGATACCTAAATATCATGCAAGAATTCTTTGGTGTGACTTGGTGAATATACTAACGATAAATGCAAACATGAATTTTGGGTTTAATGGGATGACTCAATTTCGAGTGGTGTATGGAACATTTAGAAATATTCATACGGATTCAGAAGTCTCGTATGATAGTCGGATTGAATGATTACAGAATGTCTTGAAATGAATGATAAGGCTTATATCGAATGGAAATTCTCGAAAATGGAAACCAACGTCTTAGTTAAGATGAACTTGCTAGAACTTTAGAATTATATGAGCAATTTCTGATTAAAACCAAAGGATTGAACTTGAATATAATATCGCTCGAATAAGTTAGCCTGAGAATGAATACGGTGGTTCGATGAAAGATATAAGTGATAATGGAATTGGTTTGGAAGTTTGTAAGAACGATCTTGAAATCGAGTTTGAAAAAGATAACACTCAAAATCAGTCCCAACGAGAACGGTTATCCTGCGGGAGCGTCGGCGTGGTGATTCGCGGATGGCGGGGATGATCGGACTCAAAGGAACATGTTCAGTGATCATTTTGAACGGACTCGATGAATGGAACGTATCGAAATGGAATAGACTTGGGCTTAAATATAGAAACTTGTTTCTTGAGGAATGTTATAAGTAGGCTATGGAAATATCAAACGGTAACATTAAAGTTGGATGGTTTTTGCAAGACGAACTATAATCACTACATAAAACAGATTTGACTTGATGGATATACAGTTGGATAGAATTAAAGGTTAAAGGATAAGGTGTCTCTATCGTATCAAAAATAACCATAGCATTCAAACGTTCTTGTCTTGTGCGGGCGTAACTCTATGCCGTACATGCGTCACGTCCGGATTAGGACGATTATCCAGCGGGAGCGTTGACGTGATGATCTTGCGTCCAACGTGGATGATCAAACTTGCAGGAGACCGAGGCATGACAACTAAATGATCGTCTTGACTTTTGGTTCAACATGATGAGACGAACTAGAAATGCAGTGAATCAAAAGAGTTTGAGGATAAGTTAGCCTAGAACTTGGAATAAATCACGCTTGATAATTTTGTGAACGAATACGTGAATCAGGTTGAATGACTTGGGGATATAGTCTAAGGGTTAGAATTGAAATTTTGGCTTTGTGGTCTAGACTTGAAATGGAAATGGTTTCTACCAAAATGAGTTGGAGAGATAGACGACGTAAATTAATAGGCTGGTCCTGCAACTTGGATATTGTGAATTTGTACTGAACGGACTCGTCTTCCGTACAAACAAACGTGTTATTGAGAGTAGGAAGAATCTGTGCTCGATGTTTAGAAATCTGAGTGAAACGAGCTTGAGTAGAATACCCCATAAAAATGAACAATGGTTTGACCCTAGGAATTTGGGGCGAGCATCATGTGACAAATTTGTACGATGTATCATATGCTTGAACTTGTACCTACGACCTTGTGAGCTGACCTAGCAATTAGGCAGACGACCTTGTACTGAGTAAATAAACCTGTGCAACCGACTTTAGAATGTTGCTTGAACAAGCAAAAGAACTGGGGCAACAAGACTTAGGGTTAGACTGGAAACGGTAACACGTGTTATATTTGACTCGAACGGATGGACACTAATTGGTTGAATCGAACGGATGGTGCTTATCGGGAGTTCAGATACTTGATTGAGTTAGAAAGGAACTTACTTGGGATTTGAGTGGCCCTGTCGGAAGTATCCTTGTGATTTTTAAACGGGAACCCTTGAGATTTTCGTAAGTAGCTTGTTCAATTTCCCTCTCTCTAAGTTTGGTTGAATGCATAAGTTTGAGGGATGCCTCAAACGCGTGCACGATCCAAGACTCGATGAGATATGAAATTCGAGTGCACAGACTTCGCTATCGCCAAGTTAGTTGACATGCATGTGTTTGAAGGACGCGTCGGGCATATGCACGATCCAGACTCGCGATATGCTAATCTCGGATGCTAGTACAAGTGAATATCATACCGAACAAGCATAATGACTTGTATAAGTTTGCCTCAGCCTTAGATCGTCATTCCCGAGGGATTGTATCGTACCCCCGCGTTAAGAAAATTGTCCTGTGCTAGGCACAAATGAGACCGACTCAGCAAACACACGACACAATGTAAGGAACGAGTAGGAGATTGTGTTCTAATGGATTTAGTTGTACTAGTTGCTATGCTTGGATAAATTACCATGATGCGATAGAACGACTTATTCTCAGGAAGTCTCGAGGACGAGACTTTTTTTGAGTGGTGTATAATATAACGCCCCGTTCCGCTCAAGCGGACTGTCGATTCAAGCGACAAAAGTGCAACGTCCTGACCTGCCTTGCTCAGTGAGGTGACTCATTGAGGCAAAGGATTATCCAGACTTAGCCCTTCAAGAGAACCAGCTTAGACTTTCAGAGGCTTGCTCGGAGTATCGTTCAACCGGGACGAATCATCGCTAAGGTGGGTGGCTACGGTAAACTTGTCTTTGCTTAGCCAGCACACATAAAATACGAAATGATACATGCTAGTCTCTAGGTGAATCACCCCCTGCATGCTAATAATGAATTTAACACACCTAGCTAAGGGAATAATCCCGACTTGTACTGATTGTGTTAGAACATGGAAATGAAATGTTGCTTGTTTAGACCTTCGCATGCTACCTTTGCCTTGAGCAACTGGACCCTGCTATGCCTCAATAGAATGATACAAACATTTCATACTTCATTGTGCACTCCTATGCCTCGATAGATCGCTATGTTTATGCCCTTCTTAATGCATTATTTGCCTATTATATTGCACGACTCTAGATAATGTCGCTCGTTAAGTTCCTTAATGGTTCACTTCTCGGTCTACCTTCGGGCCCGAGCTAACGTGATTGATTAAGTTTGCATGCTTGTTTTCTTGATAAATTGACTGGTAATGTTGCCTCGACCCCGTTGTGCCTCGAGTAGGATGATACAGGTAAACTATGTTTACTCATTATACTGCATGACCCTAGAGCATGTCGTTCGATAAGTTTCTTATGGTTTTACTCCTCGGCTTACCTTCAGGCCCGAGCCAATGTGGATGTTTAAGTTTCAGTGGAATTGCATGCTTGCCTGCTATGTGTTAACTCATACTCTTGCCTCGATTCAATGTTTATCATATAGAATTATGCCATAATCAAGTAGACACTATCATGTACCGTGCATGCATCTTGTTAGACAGCAGACTATCAAATAGTCTCCTTTTATGCAATATGAGCCGCAAGTATCCGGGACCATTAGGTCGCCAAGGTAATCCCCGAACCAGGGGAGTGCAACATGTCAAGTTGTATCTGAATAATGAATCATGGATTGTTATATCAACTTGTGTGGAATGCATAACAAATGAATCACTAAGTCAGGAATGACCTGGGATGACTTGTAGCGTGGATCATGACCTGCGCCTATAACCATTGTCGTTTACTCAGAATATGAAAGAACATCAAGAACTCATTCATTCAGTCGTGGACGTTTGTGCACAAGTTTGATCTCCTCGGTTCGGGGCATCGGGGCACCGGGACCGAATTGGCCTGGAGGAAAGATCCGGTAGTCGCGCTAGTTTGTTCCTAGCACAGATAAGTTCGGTCGGGTTACCGGTGCATCGAGACCACCGTCTTATTACGACTATGTCCATAAATGGCTACGTCAGCGACTCCTGTGCATTCATATGGTTATACTCGCTTAGCGGTAATCCGCGTGCGAGTTATGGCATTGCATCAATGAATCTGTATCCTAGTATCCTGATAAAAGAGTTATGAACCTGTGAATCATTCCTAAATATGAGAAATAAGTAAACTCGTGTTAAATGAATCATATAGAAGAACTCGTGCACACGTATGAAATCTCGCTTGAGACACTTATGGTTGCATATGCTAATGCTTGAATGTTTATATATCCTGGTGCATGAATTAACTTGGTTTGCCTTGGACAGGGAAGGACAAGTTGGTAAGTTGGTAAGTTTCACCGTGTTTCCTCCTATATCGCACGGCGCACTGCCACACGAGTTAGGCTTTTCATATATGCCATAAAACTGATCCTAAGGAACAACTAGAAAGAAAACAAATAGATGGTGCACGGAACTTATATTACGTGTTTGGATTTGTCGAGCAGGCGAGTAGCCTCCCCACCAGTGCATTCATGTACTGATAACCCACCAGATTATTTGCAGGGTACGGGAGAACCTCGTTCGATGCGGATGCCTCCTTCATGCGTGCTAAGGCATGGAGTTCGACTGTGGAGCCTTGAAGCTCTGCGTCCGAAACTGATGCACATATACAAGACATGATGATGGAACATCGCCTATTCAATCATCCCACAAATGTAGCCATTTGGCATGCTTTTATGTTTCAGAGAGAGAGAGCGCTAGAGCGACTTGTAATCTCGCCGATACGCCGCCTGTAACACTTGTTTCAATATGAATAAAAGAGTTGCCTTACTTCTCTACTTGTGTACTCAATCTTGCTTCCGCTATTGTTGACTCAGTGAACTTGTTACCATTCGCTTATGCGTTTATACATTCTGCTGCACTAGAACAATCTGTGCGACTCTGTGGCTAGATCTCTTACCGCCAGCCAATGAACTATGGCCTTGCACGGGTGCTGTTCACGTTCGTGCGGCATTACACCCAGATGGGTCAAAGCGATCGTCCTGCGGGAGCGCTGGTGAGGGTGATTCCCGCCTAGCGGGGACGGCCGATTAGCCTGCGGGAGATCCGGGCGTGACAAATTATGCTCTTTTGTGCTATATTTTAGTCACACAATATTCGTCACGGACGTTTCTATTTAATTCAATAATTCCAACTTTGTATCCTTGTACATTTCAATCAAAATTGGAAACAAAATCTTGACCCGTTTCGTGCAACCTAAATTAAGATAACATTCTATCCTGAGGCCTCTACGTCCGTGACACTTGTGTTCCACCTAATTTTAGTCCCATGTACTTATAATTAATTCCAGAACACCGTACGCATTAATTAATTTGATCTAATTTCCATCTTTGCATAAATCACCAATTGTTGGGTGCTTTTATGCAAAGGTGCATTGAGGTGTCCACACCATTGGACACACCACTTGAAAAAACCCATTCTTTGTTCATGTGAATTTTTTCCCATAAATTTCTGGAATGTGCAACGCAACATCACCCCCTCATTTAACCTAGCCTTGTATTTTAAACAATGCAAATCATAGTCCTCCAAACATACCCACGGCAATTGGAAAATCATGGAGTTTAGGATGGAGGAAAGTATGGAATAAGCTGCAAATCTCTATCTTATATCATCCTTGACTTTCTATCACGGCTTAGTTTTAATTTCGAGAAAGAAATTTTTATAAGTTGGGTAGAATGTAAAACCCCTAATTCTAAAAAAAAAAGTATTAATTATATTAATTAATTATTTAATTTAATTATAGTATTTATTAGCTAATTAGGAGAAATAGAATTTATTTAATTTTTATTTTTAGGTAATTATGCATTTAGAGATTTTGTGGAGCAATTATAATTTTTTTCTAATTATTTTCATGTAGGAGGCCCTGTGGACAGTTGATAGATTTATTGTATACACCAACATAAAATTCTAGAATTATATATATATATATATATATATATATATATATATATATATATGTACACACACACACACACACACACATATATATATATATATATATATATATATATATATATATATATATATATATATAAATATAAAGTTAGTAAAAGAAAATAGAATGGAAAAGAAAATAGAAAACAAATAAAAGTAGAAATAAAAAGAATAAGAAAAAGAAATAAAGAAATAAAAGAAAAAGAAAGAAAAAGAAATTAAATTCTTAATGAATCACAAACCCAAACCCAATAAGAACCCAAACCCACCTACCCTACCCGCCCGCTTAACTAAGCCACAACAGCAGCAGCTACAAACCCATCACCCCCCTACGCGTTTCCTCTCCCCCTCTCTCTCGCGATCTCTCTCTCTCTCTCTCTCTCTCTATATATATATATATATATAAGACTACTCTATTCCCCAAACCCTAACCCTAAACTCATCGTCATCTCCACCTCAACACCGCCGCCGTGCCACCTGAGTTCGTTGCCGCCCCAGCCAGAGCCGCCGGAGCGCCGTACGTCCGCACATCCGCGTCGACGCCCGTGTACGAGACATAATTTGATCAAGCAGCGTACCTGTGTTCGCGCTCTATTTTCTGTGCTCTCGCTAGACCAAACTCGATCCCATCTTCGCCGGTATGATCCCGACCTATCCCCCTTCCAATACTGTAAAAATTGACGCCAAGTCGAGAAAAAACCACGATATTTAATCTCAGGAAATCTGTTGCAACCACCCCTGTTCACGGATTCGTATCTCCCACCACAGATATCTGAATTTGGTTTTTCTTGTTGGTATACGAAGATCACCTAACCTAGTTTAATTTTTATTATTTATATTAATTTATTAATTGCTGTGTGTAGAATTAAATTAGTTCAAAAACCCCCAAAACCTAATTTTTTCAGATTTCCAGAAATTGCGATACGGAACGCGCCCCGTCAAACGGACCGCCCCATCGTGTAGCAAGTGTACCAAAAGGTGCGCACAGTATACCCGAACGTGTGAGATTTCAGGAAAACTAATTTGGACGCGTGTGCGCGTCGGAATCAGCCCGTATCCGCAGAGATTTTTCATGTCGTAACTTATGCAAAAGCCCTGCGAATTTAGTGCACGCTCGTCAGAATACAACGAAAATTATGCCATTGAACTCATGGTATCGCGCTGGTCCTGTGACCCAAGTTTTATGCGATTCTGAGATAGTTGACCAAGTCACCTATTGGCGGGCCCCACGGTTGACTTTTTGGTGAAAATTGTGTTCGGCTCACCGGAATCCACATTTGAACGTAACTTTGAGTTCGTACTGACATTTAAAATTTATTTGACCTATAATTTGTCCCATTTAGAGACATTTATCCTTGGCACGCTTTTCGCTGCAAAGTGGCCCACATGTGGAGCCCGCTTTGACCCAAAATTACTTTTTTGTCCCTGTGTCCAAATTGGACGATAGGGAAGTATTTTCTAGCTATTTTGCTTATTCTGGGAACGTTGGCGATATTTATTTCAGCATCCGGAGACGTTCATTCTGAGGCCGTAGTTTCTGACTCTTGGTGTTTAACATCTGGACGATACACATTGCAGCTCTCTTGCCAGGCAAGTATACCTTACCTTGTTGTACTGTTTAGATTCAGTTGTATATTTACTTACATGTTTATTATTTTAGATTATATAACTGAGCGCGTCCGAGAGAGACTCGGGTGCAGTCAACAAAGACGTTGACGTTAGGACTTGTGTCTGACCTAGTGTCTAGTAGACCTACCTAAAGTTGTAGAGTTATTGGTATGACTCCCCAGGCCTTGACACATATCATTACACGTCACAGAGTGAGTTATGTAGGGACGCGTTCCTCATACTCGACTGGCCATCGGTGTGAGCAACACATGTAACGGTATTTAGCTTAGTTGTTTCTTTCTATAGAGACTTGCATTATAGTACGAGATATCCACGTCGTATTCACGACTTGTATATCTATAATGGGCGGGGAGGACAACTTATAGGCGTATGGGACATCAATTTTCTTTATTCAGATGCCACACTCGATGGAGTGATATGGACGTTATATACTATGCAAATGCCACACTCTTCGGGATGATATGGACGTTATATTATTCAGATGCCACACTCTTCGGGGTGATATGGACGTTATATTATGCAGATGCCATACTCTTCGAGATGGACGTTATACAGTGCCCTTGTATGGGGGCATATGTGGCATATACTAGCCGGTCATACCGATTGGTGAATTACGTCAGCATATGTCTAGCCTACACTTTCCCATACACTCAAAGTTGTCCTCAAATTTGTATTCACTTAGATGGTTAGCGCACCCCTTTTATTTATTCAGTATTTACTTTAGGGCATGCTTCTATGTATCTTGTTATGTCCCTCTGAGGACCTGGTCCCTTTTCAGATATAGATGTTCATGAGTATTCGCAGGAGCGCAGATCCGGACTGGATACTTATATTCCGTGCAGGTCTTCTCTTCGAGTCTCAGTAGTTGGTAGTTGTGGTACTTACATTATATTTTTCTTATTTATTCTTCATTCTAGTTCGGCAGTGGATTTGTTTCCATCCGACTGTCATCTTTAGATACTTTATTTTGGGATCTAGTTATAGATACTGGTCATTTATTCATTATATTTGATTTTTTGTGGATGGGATTAGATTATACACTGTGACTTGTGATAGCTTTATACTACTTATGAATTATTGTTCATGATACATCATACGTAGGTGTTATGGTTTTCATATATTGGAGTTGCCATATACATGCGGCTGGCATGCTTACGTGTCCTAGTCCTACGTATTTTGGGACTGGGCGTGACAGGTTGTTAGGTTGGACTATTGTTCTAACGATAGACTTTGAGCCAGAGTTACGACACCAATACTTGTACTCCGACTTGGTGTAGTAGCTACAGCGTGTTGTGGATACAACATGCATAGATCATTGGGCGGGGAGGACGACTAGTAGGCGTATGGGATACCCCACTTCTTTTACACTGATGCCACACTCAACAGAGTGATATGGACGATACATAATACACTGATGCCACGTTCTTCGGAGCAATATGGACCATATACTATACTGATGCCACGTTCTTCGAAGCGATATGGACGATATACTGTATATATGCCATGCTCTTCGGAGCTGGACGTTATTATATTACAGCGCCCTTGTATGAGGGCATATGTGGCATATACTAGCCAGTTGTCACGATTGGTGAATTACGTCAGTATATGTCTAGCCTACACTTTCCCATACACTCAAAGTTGTCATCGGATTGCATTCACTTAGCT
The DNA here is from genome assembly GCA_036927795.1 of Iris macrosiphon. Lineage (NCBI taxonomy): Eukaryota > Viridiplantae > Streptophyta > Magnoliopsida > Asparagales > Iridaceae > Iris > Iris macrosiphon. Next base: position 2,138,258 of record JAYESA010000001.1, on the reverse strand, counting down.
GGTTAGGTCACCCTCGAGTTTTTACAGTATTTACTTTATGGCATACTTTTATGTATCTTGTTATATCCCTCTGAGGACCTAGTCCCTTTTTAGGTGTAGATGTTCATGAGTATTCGCAGGAGCGCAGATGTGGACTTGCTACATATACTTCGAGGAGGTCTCCTCTTTGAGCCCGTGACTGTTAGTTGATATTCTTATATTGTACTTATCTTGTTTATTCTATATTCTAGTTCGGTTGTGGATTTGTTTCCACCCGACTATCATCTTTATATACTTTATATTGAGATATAGTTTCATAGATATTGGTTATTTATGTCTATTTGATTTCTATGGATGAGATTTAGTTATGCCCTGTGACTTGTGATAAATATATACCACTTATGAAATTTTGTTCATGATACAGCGTACGTATGTGTTATGGTTTCCATATATTGGAGTTGCCATATACATGCGGCTGGCATGCTTACGTGTCCTGGTCCTACGTATTTTAGACTGGGGCGGGACAACCGCTAAGTCTATCCTCGGGGCACGGTCCACTGAATATGAGAATCGATTCCGAAGAAGCAAATCCCTAACGAGGATGAGTTCTTGATTCAATCTATCCTGATCGAACGATATCGACTTGTATTTCTTAGCTGCGCTCCCCGAATAGGGGGAATGGGGCACCACATCCTAACCCACTAATTGGAAGTTTCGTCCATGAAACTTAGGAATAGAACCTACCACTAAGAAATAATAAAGGAAATATTTTTCTCATCTCATATTCAAGCTCCCAAGTTGATTCTTCGACCAAATAATTTTACTAAAGCACGCGCACGAGAGGAACCGAATGACTTCAAAGCAACTTCTCTTTTCGATCCAAGATCCGTACAGGTTGTTCAACATAAGTCAAGTCTGCCCTTAGGTCCAGTTGATCAAGATCCACCATATGACTCAGGTCATGCATGTACTTTATAAGCTGTGAAACATGGAAGACATCGTGTACTTCGGATAGTGACGGTGGCAGGGTTATCTGATATATGACTGTGGCAACTTGCTTTAGTATATTGAACGGACCGACAAATCTTGGACTTAGCTTTCCTTTTGCTCTAAATCTGGTAACTCCTCGCATGGGCAAGACTTTGAGAAATACCCGATCACCTTCTAAGAACTCGAGAGGTCGTCGATGCATGTCTGAGTAGCTTTTCTGACGACTCTGAGATACCTTTAGCTGTTCTCGAATAACCGGATCTTCTGGACGGTTTGCTCCACAAGTTCAGGGCCAAGAATTTGCCGTTCTCCAACTTTATCCCAACAGATCAGGGATCTGTACTTTTGCCCATACAATACCTCATACAGTGCCATTTGAATGCTGGATTGATAGCTATTGTTGTATGAAAATTCGGCTAACGGTAGATGCATGTCCCAACTTGTGTTCAAGTCCAAGGTGCAGAGCCGTAGCATATCTTCGAGGATTTGGTTGACATATTCTGTTTGACCGTCTGTCTGTAGATGGTAGGCAGAGCTGAACTTCAACTTTGTCCCTATTGTTGACTATAGGGTTTCCCAGAAGCGCGATAAGAATCGACCATCTCTATCAGAGACAATAGATACGGGCACGCCGTGGAGTCGAACAATCTTGCTGAGGTAGATTCGGGCCAGGCGGTCGGCACTCCAAGTACTTTTGATAGGCAGAAAGTGTCACGCCCCGATCTCCCGCAGGCAAATCGGCCGTTCCCGCTAGGTGGGAATCACCCTCGCCAGCGCTCCCGCGGAACGATCGCTTGACCCATCCGGGCGTGATACCGCACGAGCGTGAACCGCGCCCGTGCAAGGCCGTGATTCATTGGCTGGCGGTAAGAGTTCTAAGCCACAGAGTCGCACAGATTGTCCGAGTGCAGCGGAGTCATGAACGCATAGCGATTTGGTAACAGGTTCACTGAGTCGACAATATAGCGGAAGCATTGAAACACAAGTTTGAAGTAAAGCAACTCTTTTATTGATATAAACATGTGTTACAGGCGGCGTATAGCCGAGATTACAAGTCGCTCAAGCCTCTCTCTCTGAAACAGTAAAAGCGTGCCAAGTGGCTACAACTGTGGAATAATTGTACAGGCGATGTCCAGGCGAGTTCGGGCTATGTTCCAACATTATGTCTTATATATGTGCTTCTGTCCCGGATGCACCATTGCAAGGCTTCAGAGGGAACTCCTGGCCTTAGCACGCACGAAGGAGGCATCCGCACCGAACGAGGTTCTCCCGTACCCTGTACACAAACTTGTGGATTATCAGTACATTGAATGCACTGGTGGGGAAGCTACTCGCCCACTCGACAAATCCAAACACGTAATATAAGTTCCATGCACCAACTATTAAGTTGTCTTTCTAGTTGTCTTAGGATCAGTTTCATGCAAATATTGAATAGCCTAACGTGTCGGGCAGTGCGCCGTGCAACATGAGAGAAAACACGGCGAGACTTACCAACTTACCATTTTACCTTCCCTGTCCAAGGCAAACATTGTTAATTCAAGCACGGAAAAGTATAAGCATTCATGAGGCATAGCATATGCAAACACGAGGGTCATTTTATCATGATCGTTCAGGTGTTCAGTTGTTTCTTTGATGCGATACAGTGACTGGCACGCGGATAGCCGCTAAGCGAGGATGACTTATCTATATGAACAGTTGTCGCTGGCATAGCCATAAAGGACCAGTATAGTCTTGAACAAGGATGGAAAGCAACAAAGATGCAGTGGTGGTTGCAGACCATCCTGTCCAGATGTAGTAGACTATCGTGCAGTTCCATCCGGATCGGAACGATCCCAGTGCCCCGGTGACCGCCCGTGGAATCGTAAGACCTTGTTTCCAAGTTGCCCGCGATATGCAGGTCAGGGTCTCGGTCTGGTACAGGAACAAGTTTGATGCAGTATGTGTATTTATTGAACAAGTCCGGTATGGAACGAGTTCGAGGCAGTATATATACAGAACTTGTTGAGGCAGTATTTGTCACGCCCCGATTTCGGCTAATCGATAATCGTCCCCCGGGCGTGATGCCGTGCACGCGTAGGGCGCGCGTGCACAAGGCCTTAGGCATAAGGATATTCTTTAGAACGATGCAACAGAGTGGACATATAAGATAACACAAGGTTGAGGCATAGAAAAGTTTCTCTTTTTATTCATAATGAACATCTTTTTACATTGCTTGACTCAAAAGTATAAAATGCCCCACGGGCTTACAAACTTGGACGCAAAATGAGATAGCCGATCCATACATTATGTCCCTTTACATAGATTCAAAAACGCAAAACCACCTTGGGTGCGAGTAAGCACCATCGCCTTAGCGATATTCAGCAACTGGAGAGAGAGTGAAAGGCTTCTAGCTTGAGCCTCCAAAAGTCTTGGCCACGAACCGCCAAGGATCCCAAAAGTTCTAAGAGAGCTTCAGCTCCTCGCCGCGTCGCCTTGCGCCGGGGAACCTGCTACAACGAGGGTCAGTACTTCGGAAAGTACTGGTGAAGGCTAGCTGCTCAACTTTACCAAGCTCATGAGATGAGATCTAATGAGTATGCTACAATTATGTTCTTAGGTGGGTTTCTATTCTTGCCTAGTTCAGATTTCATTTAGCAGATATGCAAGAACAAAATAACATAACTTCGCATGCCACCGTTCGGTGACTTTACCTGTCCCGTCTGAACCACCTGTACAACTTACCATAGCCTTCCCTGTCACGAAGACATAGTTAGTCTGCACAGTTTAAATATACACAACATCTTTCTCTGTTGTTTAGGAGCCATCATGGGTTTAGTCTGGGCTGGCGGCGACGCTTGCAGCGCGGGTAGCTAGCCCCGCTACAATTCCCCGCTCCCAGGACTAAGAAAGTAGATTCCGCCCGGGTCGAATCGGCCCGGTGCCCCGGTAACCGTCTGCAGGAACCTGGATCCCTTGTGCACAAGAATTCCTATGACCATTTCTATGACTCTACCTCATAGATTTACTTATTAGCCATTTAAAGAACATCATGTATGAAACTGCTTTACTGTACTATCATAATCAACCAACGGTTATATGAAATAACATACAGCAGTTTATAGAAGAACACTTTGAACTATCAATAGATACCAACCCATTAAACACCCAACAAACATGCATGCATCAATAAATTTATGCAAGGTTTTGTATGACAAGCAATGGGTGTTCCAAGCCTACTTCTTATCTTATCTTGTTATCCAACTTGTTACTTAATTGGTATCGTTTGATTGAATGCACCACTGAGTCATTGTTATTATGAACGGAGCCCTTGGAAAGAAGGTGCTTATCGAAATAGAGCCACTCACATGTTTGGTTGAATAGGAAGAAGAAGGAGAGACCCCTAAGACTCCGCTCGCGCGTCGTCTACACGATCACCTGCACGCACCAACGGATGATCAATACCTCCTGCTTCGGTCTCCAAGGCTCGATACGAAATGCGAAATCCTAAGAACGAAAGCAATGAAATCTATTGAAACCGTTCAAGAAAACGCAAGTCATAAAACCAACAAGAAAGCATCCAAGCGGCACGAAAACGGACAAGAAACCAACGCAACGGAAAGGCCCCTCTCGACTCTGCCGCCGAGTCCATCCTCGAGGCACAATCCATTGTATATGGGACCTGATTCCGAAGAAACCAATCCATAACGAGGAAAGGATCTTAATTCAATCTGTCCCGTTCGGACGGACGTAAGTATTTCTTGGCCGCGCTCCCCCAATAGGGGGAACGGGGCATTACATCATAACCATCCAAAAGAAAGTTTCGTCCCGAAACTTAGGAATAGAACCTACCACTAAGGAATAATGAGGGGAACCTTTCCCTCATATCAGCTTCAAGTTCCCAGGTCGACTCCTCGACCGAGTGGTTCCGCCACAGGATGCGCACTAGCGAGACGGTTCGGTTCCGCAACTGCTTCTCTTTACGATCCAAAACTTGGACAGGCTCTGCTGCGTACGACAAGTCCGCTTGCAGATTCAACTGCCCCAAGTCGACTATGTGGTTCGGGTCGTGTACAAACTTTCTCAGCTGTGAAACGTGAAAAATATTGTATACTTCTGATAGGGCAGGCGGCAGAGCAACTTGATAGGCGACCGGGGTAACCCGTTTGAGTACTTCAAACGGTCCAACAAATCTCGGACTTAGCTTTCCTTTTACTCCGAATCGCATAACTTCGCGCATAGGCGAGACTTTCAAGAACACGTGGTCCCCTTCAAAGAATTCAAGGGGGCGACGTCGAGCATCGGCATAACTCTTTTGTCGGCTTTGTGCTGTCTTCAACCGTTCACGAATCAACCGAACCTTTTGCACGGTTTGTTCAACCAGCTCCGGCCCAAGGATTTGCCGTTCTTCGACTTCGTCCCAGCAGATTGGTGACCTACACTTCCGCCCATACAAAGCCTCGTACGGAGCCATCTCGATGCTGGACTGATAACTGTTGTTGTATGCAAATTCGGCCAGCGGCAGGTAGACGTCCCAACTTGACTTCGAATCGATCACGCAGAGGCGCAACATGTCTTCTAGTATCTGATTCACCCGTTCCATCTGACCATCGGTTTGTGGATGATAGGCTGAGCTAAACTTCAACTTGGTCCCCATCGCCAGCTGAAGGCTTTCCCAGAACCGCGAGATGAATCGCCCGTCCCGATCTGATACTATAGAAACTGGCACTCCGTGCAGCCGGACTATCTCGTCAAGGTAGGTCTGGGCGAGGCGATCGGCGCTCCAAGTACTTTTGATGGCAATGAAGTGTGCAGACTTGGTTAACCGGTCGACGATAACCCAGATTGCGTCGTTCCCCCGTTGCGTCCTTGGCAGGCCAACAATAAAATCCATGCAGATGTGCTCCCACTTCCATTTCGGGATAGCAAGATTTTGCATCTCCCCGCCCGGCCTCTGATGCTCTGCTTTCACCCTTTGACAAGTTATGCATTGGGACACAAAGAGTGCGATATCTTTCTTCATGCCGTGCCACCAGAAGGTCGTTCGGAGGTTCTTATACATCTTCGTGCTCCCGGGATGGATCATATAGGCTGCGTAATGAGCTTCCGCAAGGATCTCCTTTCTAAGTTCTGAATCATCGGAGACGCATAGCCTTCCATTCACCCGCAACGCTCCATTTTCATCTACTGCAAAGTCCTTCGCCTTCCCCGCTAGAATCTGCTCGTGCATCTTCCTTAGGAAAGGGTCGTCTTTCTGAGTAGATGTGACCCACTCTATTAGGTTGGGTACGAATCGCATCTGAGCGACCCGCGCGCCACGATATCGAATTCGGAGTTCGATGCCCATTTCTTCTAAGTCTCTTCGTAACCTGCGATCGACTGACAGAGATCCAACGAAGATCCGACTCAAAGCATCCGCTACAACGTTCCCTTTTCCAGGCGTGTAGTCTATCGTCAAGTCATAATCTTTTATCAATTCTAGCCAACGGCGCTGACGAAGGTTGAGGTCTGTCTGGGTGAATAGGTACTTTAAGCTCTTGTGATCAGTATAAATTCGGCAAGGCACTCCATAAAGGTAGTGTCGCCACAATTTCAAGCCAAAGACAATTGCCGCTAATTCCAGGTCGTGTGTAGGATAATTTTTCTCGTGCTTCTTTAGTTGCCTGGAGGCATAGGCTATCACTCGATCTCGCTGCATAAGTACACACCCCAAGCCTTGCCCGGACGCGTCGCTAAATATTTAGAATCCCGAGATCTCGTCTGGTAGTGCAAGTAACGGGGCAGAGGTGAGGCGATGCTTTAACTCTTTAAACGAAGCTTCGCAGTCGGCGGACCACTCAAACGCGACTCCCTTTTGTGTGAGGCGAGTCAGAGGTAGTGCACGTTTGGAAAAATCCTTCACGAACCGTCTGTAGTAGCCCGCTAGCCCGAGAAAGCTTCGAATCTCGCTAACGGATGCAGGTCGCTTCCACTCGACAATGGCCTCCACCTTCTTCAGATCGACTGAGATGCCTCCCGCAGAAATGATGTGCCCGAGGAAAGATACACTACTTAGCCAGAATTCACACTTACTCAGCTTAGCATATAGCTGGTTGTCCCGAAGAGTTTGTAGCACGGTCCGCAAGTACTCTGCATGTTCTTCCTCCCTCTTCGAATACACCAAGATATCATCGATGAATACTACTACAAACTTATCGAGATAGGGCCGGAACACGAGGTTTATTAAACTCATAAAGGCAGCGGGTGCATTGGTTAGTCCGAACGGCATCACCAGGAACTCATAATGGCCATAGCGAGTTCGAAAAGCTGACTTTGGCACATCGTCTGGCTTGATCTTTAGTTGGTGATAGCCCGAACGGAGGTCGATTTTAGAGTATACCGTGGCAGCTTGCAACTGATCAAAAAGATCGTCTATTCTCGGAAGGGGATACTGGTTACGAATGGTTGCTTTATTCAATTCTCGATAGTCGATGCAGAGCCGCAACGAGCCATCCTTTTTCTTTACGAATAGTACAGGCGCACCCCACGGAGATACACTAGGCCGAATGTATCCTCGATCTAGCAAGTCTTGCAACTGCACTTTAAGCTCCTTCAATTCTGCCGGGGCCATTCGATACGGCGTCTTGGAAATTGGTCGAGTTTCTGGGAACGTGTCTATAGTAAACTCTGTCTCTCGATCGGGCGGCATGCCTGGCAACTCGTCGGGGAACACATCAGGAAAATCCGCCACAACGGGGATAGATTCAACGTTTGCACAATCTTGCCGAGTGTCTCGAACGGACGCTAAGTACCCTTCGCAGCCGGAGTGAATCATCCGTCGAGCAGACATTGCTGAGATCACCATGCAGGTATTCGACGCTTTCAACTCGGGACTGCACGTGAAGCGAAACTCGATCTCGCCGGGCAAACGAAATACGACTTCCTTTTTCGCACAGTCGATTGTAGCTGAACAAGCGCCGAGCCAATCCATCCCCAGAATAAGATCGTAGTCCCTTATGTCTAGAACTATCGCATCTAATGACAATCTCCGTCCCCCGATGCAAATGTTACCTTCACGACAGACTAAGCGAGCTGATAGATCTACTCCCGAAGGAGTGCTAACACTTAGGTTTAAGCCTAGCGGTGTCATAGGGAATGTGTGTTCGGCGGCAAAATCCGCCGAAATGAAGCTATGTGTTGCACCAGAATCAAACAATACTCGAGCAGGTACATTATTAAAAAGTAATATACCTGACACCGTCGTGTTCGATGCAAGTGCCTCGTCCCGAGTCAAAGCATAGACTCGGCCCTGAGCGTTTTGCGGTGCCTGGTTTGCTCGTTGAGTTTGCCCCTGACCCTGAGCTGAGTCATTATTCTGCTGCGGACGGTGTGAAGATGGATCGTTGGAGCGGGTTGGACAATTACGAGCAATGTGGCCCATCTTGCCACAACTGAAACATCCTCCCTTGCTCGCACGACATTCGCTGACGTGGTGTCCTGGCTTGCGGCAGTAGGCACACTTTTGTCCTTGCTTTCGTCCCTGATTCGAGTCTTGGGAGCCGCCGTTATTGTTGTGGCGCTTATGCGCGTTGTTTCCTCCTGTGTTGGCAGGACGCTTGTGATTGTGATTTTGCACAGCGCCGGTGCTAACTGGAGGATACTGCGACTCTAGGGACAGTGCATGATTCAAGGACTCCCGCATGGTACGATATTGAGTCACTACGACGTGAGCACGGATAGAGGGTCGTAGTCCGAGCTCAAACTTTCTGGCACGACTTTCGGTATCGGCGAGCTGAGACTTGGCAAATTTTGCAAGTCGGTTGAATTCTGAAGCGTACTGACGCACCGTCATGTCTCCCTGCTTCAGTAGTGCAAACTCGTCTTCTTTTTCGCGACGGACGGTGGGTGGAAGGTATTCCTCCACGAAGGCCTTGCGAAACACGGACCAAGAGATAGCCGTTGTGCCACCTTCACTCAAAATAGCTTGCTTGTGCACATCCCACCAATCATGTGCATTTTGTCGGAGCTGAAGCTGGGCACACGCCACTTTCTTGGTCTCGTCTAGGCACAGCGCTTCGAAGTGGTCCTCCAACTCAACCAGCCAGTCCATCGCTAAGGTTGGGTCCTCGGTGCCTTTAAACGTAGCACGACACATCTTCTTAAATTCTGATATCGACACGATTGACCCATTCTCGCCTGAGGGTAAGGTACCCTGGGAATTCTGCGATCCTGTGGCTTCATTAACTATAGGCACGGTTGCGGGGGCGGATGCAGAATGATTGTTGGCGACCATATTTGTCACCATTGTTTGCAGACTATTCATCTGCTTCTGTTGTGTATCCGCCTGAAGTCGCTGCGCCACGAATTGAGCTTCAATCCGTGACTCAAACTGACTCTGCCGTAGTTCAGCTTGTTTCTGCTGCGTCTCCATCAAACGCATCATTCGCTCGAACGGATCGGCAGAGGGTGCGGCAGCTGGACTCCCAGAGCTGCCCGAGGTGCCTGAACTACTCGCTTGCACTTGCGCCACCATCTGCGCTTGTGCACCCGCCTCGGAAGTCGTTCCTTGAAAGGAAAGTAACTTTTATTAGTCTCAAGGTATATTATGGACTCACTGTATGGAACGTATCTCATTTTGGCCAAGCGAATTCAAGGGTCTACTCGAAAGGAACAAGGTCCTCTTTAGAAACTTTCTTTGTGAGATCAAAGGATCTGAAGCATGCTCTGTGTAACGACCCGTTCATCCCGTTCCCCCTGCTCGGGGAGCGCGGCCAAGAAATACTTACGACCGTCCGAACGGGACAGATTGAATCAAGATCCTTTCCTCGTTATGGATTGGTTTCTTCGGAATCAGGTCCCATAGTCAATGGATCGTGCCTCAAGGAAGGACTCGGCGGCAGAGTAGAGAGAGGCCTTTCCGTTGTGTTGGTTTTCCTTGCCCGTTTTCGATTGCCGCTTGGTTGCGTACTTGTTGGTTTTAGGACTTGCGTTTTCTTGAACGGTTTCAATGGATTTCATTGTTTTCGTTCTTAGGATTTCGCATTTCGTATCGAGCCTTGGAGACCGAAGCAGGAGGTATTGATCATCCGTTGGTGCGTGCAGGTGATCGTGTAGACGACGCGCGAGCGGAGTCTTAGGGATCTCTGCTCCTTCTTCCTATACAACCGACTGTGTGAGTGGCTCTATTTCGATAAGCACCTTCTTTCCAAGGGCTCCGTTCATAATAAAATTGACTCAGATGTGCATTCAATCAAACGATACCACTTAAGTAATAAGTTGGATAACAAGATAAGATAAGAAGTAGGCTTGGAACACCCATCGCTTGTCATATAAAACCTTGCATAAATTCATTGATGCATGCATGGTAGTTGGATGTTTAATGGGTTGGTATTATTGATAGTTCAAAGTACTTTTCAATAAGCTTAAAGTGTTCTTCTATAAACTGCTGCATGTTATTTCATATAACTGTTGGTTGATTGTGATAGTACAGTAAAGCAGTTTCGTAAATGATGTTCTTTAACATTGGCTAGGAAGTAAATCTATGAGGTAGAGTCATAGATATGGTCATGGGAATTCTTGTGCACAGGGGATCCAGGTTCCTGCGGACGGTTACCGGGGCACCGGGCCGTTCCGACCCGGGCGGAATCTACTTTTTTAGTACTGGGAGCGGGGAATTGTAGCGGGGCTAGCTACCCGCGCTGCAAGCGTCGCCGCCAGCTCAGACTAAACCCATGATGGCTGGTAGAACAACAACAAAGAAAGAATTTGTGTATATTTAAACTGTGCAGACTAACTATGTCTTCGTGACAGGGAAGGCCATGGTAAGTTGTACAGGTGGTTCAGACGAGACAGGTAAAGCCACCGAACGGTGGCATGTGAAGTTATGTTATTTTGTTCTTGCATACCTGCTAAATGAAATCTGAACTAGGCAAGAATAGAAACCCACCTAAGAACATAAATGTTGCATGTTCATTTAAACTCATCTAAAGAGCTTGGTAAAGTTGAGCAGCTAGCCTTCACCAGTACTTTTCGAAGTACTGACCCTCGTTGTAGCAGGTTCCCCGGCGCAAGGCAACGCGGCGAGGAGCTGAAGCTCTCTCCGGACTTTTGGGATTCTTGGCGGGTCGGGGCCAAGACTTGGAGGCTCAAGCTGGAAGCCTTCCCCTCTCTCTCCGTGGCGGAAATGACGCTAAAGCGATGGTGCTTCCCCGCACAACAAGAAGTTTTGGGTTTTGAAACTATGTAAAGGGACATAATGTATGGATCGACTATCTCATTTTGCGTCCAAGTTTGTAAGCCCGTGGGGCATTTTATACTTTTGAGTCAAGCAATGTAACCGGATGTTCATTATAAATAAAAGAGAAGCTTTTCTATGCCTCAACCTTGTGTTATCTTATTTGTCTACTCTGTTGCGTTGTTCTAAAGAATATCCTTATGCCTAAGGCCTGGTGCACGCGCGCCCTACGCGTGCACGGCATCACGCCCGGGGGACGATTATCGATTAGACGAAATTGGGGCGTGACATATTGGTATCAGAGCATGCTTCAGATCCTTTGATCTCTCAAAAGAAAGTTTCTAAAGAGGACTTTGTTCCTTCCGAGTAGACCCTTGAATTCGCTTGGCCAAAATGAGATGCGTTCCATACAATAAGTCTGAATATTTTTGAAAAGTGCGTGGGAATTATACGATTGCTTGGACGGGATTATGATCTGAGGGCTTTTGCCCCAACTCATAGAGGATGTTGTGAGAAGAGACTCGTGTTATAATCGGCAAGTTATATGTCGATATGAAAACACCAAGCGAGTAGAGTGCGAGACGGTATATCGTTCAGACAGTAGTCGATGCACATAGCCTTTTGGCCAAATTGTGTTAAGTATCGTGCACCAAGACCCTTGGTGCTAGTGAGTTGCAGCGAGATTTGGGTATCGTTGGGACGAGAATGAAGTTGACTTGAAGGGAAATCGATAGAGACGCTATCGGATTACCGCTAAGGCGAGTAATGGAAATCGTGTAGGAATTTCCGAAAATAAGTTGGACGGTTATTCATAACGATAAGTTATGATTTGAAGCATAGTCTGTAAAGAGGACTATGAATACAGGTGTGTACGAGTCTAAGATCGCTAAGGCGATAAATAGGGACTGTGTTGGAGTCATAGCAACGGTTTGGGCTAGAGGATCGATTCCCGCTCTGAGGAACGAATTGAGCATACAAGTTAAGGATGCGAACGCGAATCAGGAGTTATTAGGACGACTCAATTCCTGAGTAGTGTATGCGATAAGTTCCCTGTTCGATTATGCAACTTGTGGATATAATGAGTTGTAAGGATTCAGGAAGATAACATTCGAAATCTGTCCAAGCGAGAACGATTATCCTGCGGGAGTATCGGCGTGGTGATTTCACGTACGGTAGGGATAAGCAAACTCAAGAGAACAGGTTCGGTGATTATTCTAAAACAAACTCGATGAATGGAACATATCAATGGGATAGACTTGGGTTTGGAAATTGATCTTAGTTGTTTGAGGAATACTAAGAGTAAACTAAGAAAAATGAGTCTAAGGATTTTTCTTGAGGAGTTAGTCTAGAAACATAAAGTAAGAGATGTTGGACATTTTCATGAACGGATATGTAGATCGTGCTGGACGACTTAGAGTTCATGATATACATCGATGGTTTATAAAGGAATTGTGGCTTGATGATACAGGCGTAGAAAATGATGGATTGGTGAATTCTATCAAACAGGATAAAAGAGATAGAGTATGTGAATCGATGAGTTGAACCTGCAACGTGGGCGTATCGTGGGTTCGGTTGAACGAGCGTGTTGGTGTGATAGGATGATCTGTGCTCGATGTTTAGAAATCTGAGTGAAACGAGCTTGGATAGAATACCCGTGTAAAGGAACAATGGTTTGACCTTAGGGTGTTTGGGGCGAGCGTTGTGCAACACGGTTGCGCGATGAGTCGCAAATTTAAGTTGTACCTATGACTGTGTGTGCTGGCCTAGTGACTAGGCAGACGACCCTATGCCTTGAGTTAAACTGGAGTGGCTGACTTCAGAGTATCGTTCGGGAAGAATGATAGAACTCGGGCAACAAGACCTAGAGTTAGAATTTGGAATTGGGAATGTACACGAGCAACGTTCGCGTTGAAACGAACGTAAGGCGAGATAGGACTCGGGTGATAATTGATTTGGTTGGATAGGTTACGCGACGGTAAAGGATAAAACGATAGCTGGATCGAACAAGAGTTCGGTCATTCATATAGCAGGATGATCTGCGTTTCAAAAGATTTTCACGAGTAGCTTGTCAGACTTAGCTGTCACTGAGCTTGGTTGAAATACACATATTTGGGGGACGCCTTGAATATGGGTACGATCCAGACTTAGCGATATGTATAACTCGGATGCAGCTACAAAGGAAAATGTTCGGATTCGCATGGATGGGTATGACAACTGAAATGATTTAGCCTCAACCTAAATTTTCATAGAGGAAAGATTTTATCGTTCCTCGTGCTACCGGGATAGTTCTGCGCTAAGGCGCAGTACGAGACTGAGTTTGGGGATGCAATAGTTGAACGAATGGATCATTTGGATAAAATGATTAAGCACTCGGGCGAACGGAACGAGTAAAAACGAATAGAAGTTAAGTTCGATTGAGCCAAGGGTGCGAAGGACTTGAGCGTACCCCTGGTAAGCAATTTAGCTCTGCGCTAAGGCGCAATATAGACTGAGTCAGAAAACGTTGGAGATTGGACGGACTCAGTAAGATTTGATGCAAAAACGAGTTTGGAAAAATTGTCGAGATTTGAGCTTTTGGGTTAGGCGTAACGACGGGTTTCGATAGGCGACGCCAAGTAATAGGCTCAATTGTGTTGGGTTCCTATGGTGATAACATAACTAGTTGGACAAGTCCACCCAATTACGAGCCGTAAATGCCCGTTGGGTTATAGAATACCATGTGCTTGGGTAATACAGCCCTGCGCTAGGTGCAGTAGATTTTGAGACGGAAGTACAACGATCGAGTTGAGTATAACTCGATAGCATTGGACGATAGAGTCGTTCGATGAGAATTGGCCAACATTGGCGTAACACATAGTGAGAAAATAGAGGATTGTATTATTGAGACAGTCCTTGAAGGATAAGACGAGACGCATTGGGTAGTTTAGAAGTTATGCGATAGCGCGAGTTGCGCCCAGGAAGTCTCGAAGACGGAACCGTTCTGAGTGGTATGTGGTGTAACAACCTGCTCCGCTCAACCCGGAGGGCCGATTCAAACGGCACAAGTGTAGCTATTCAATCGCCTTGCTCAGCGAGATGGCTCGTTCGATGCAAAGGCTTTCACGCTGGGATCCTTAATGGAGTCAGACTTAGGCTATCAGAAGCGCGTCCGGAGTCTAGCTCGACCGATGCGACACATCGCTAAGGTGGGCGACCCCGGTGAACCTGTCTCTACTTAGCTGCACACTAAGAAAGTAAATGTTAAGTGCTAGTTTACAGGCGATAACCTTTGCATCGTAAAAAGAAGCAGTTGCGGAACCGAACGTCTGGCTAGTGCGCGTACTGTGACGAAACCACTTGGTCGAGAGTCGACCTGGGAACTTGAATCTGATATGAGAGAAAAATTTCCCTCATTTCTCCTTAGTGGTAGGCTCTATTCTTAAGTTTCGGGACGAAACTTCCTATTAGATGGTTATGATGTAACGACCCGTTCATCCCGTTCCCTCTGCTCGGGGAGCGCGGCCAAGAAATACTTACGACCGTCCGAACGGGACAGATTGAATCAAGATCCTTTCCTCGTTATGGATTGGTTTCTTCGAAATCAGGTCCCATAGTCAATGGATCGTGCCTCAAGGAAGGACTCGGCGGCAGAGTAGAGAGAGGCCTTTCCGTTGTGTTGGTTTTCCTTGCCCGTTTTCGATTGCCGCTTGGTTGCGTACTTGTTGGTTTTAGGACTTGCGTTTTCTTGAACGGTTTCAATGGATTTCATTGTTTTCGTTCTTAGGATTTTGCATTTCGTATCGAGCCTTGGAGACCGAAGCAGGAGGTATTGATCATCCGTTGGTGCGTGCAGGTGATCGTGTAGACGACGCGCGAGCGGAGTCTTAGGGATCTCTGCTCCTTCTTCCTATACAACCGACTGTGTGAGTGGCTCTATTTCGATAAGCACCTTCTTTCCAAGGGCTCCGTTCATAATAAAATTGACTCAGATGTGCATTCAATCAAACGATACCACTTAAGTAATAAGTTGGATAACAAGATAAGATAAGAAGTAGGCTTGGAACACCCATCGCTTGTCATATAAAACCTTGCATAAATTTATTGATGCATGCATGGTAGTTGGATGTTTAATGGGTTGGTATTATTGATAGTTCAAAGTACTTTTCAATAAGCTCAAAGTGTTCTTCTATAAACTGCTGCATGTTATTTCATATAACTGTTGGTTGATTGTGATAGTACAGTAAAGCAGTTTCGTAAATGATGTTCTTTAACATTGGCTAGGAAGTAAATCTATGAGGTAGAGTCATAGATATGGTCATGGGAATTCTTGTGCACAGGGGATCCAGGTTCCTGCGGACGGTTACCGGGGCACCGGGCCGTTCCGACCCGGGCGGAATCTACTTTTTTAGTACTGGGAGCGGGGAATTGTAGCGGGGCTAGCTACCCGCGCTGCAAGCGTCGCCGCCAGCTCAGACTAAACCCATGATGGCTGGTAGATCAACAACAAAGAAAGAATTTGTGTATATTTAAACTGTGCAGACTAACTATGTCTTCGTGACAGGGAAGGCCATGGTAAGTTGTACAGGTGGTTCAGACGGGACAGGTAAAGCCACCGAACGGTGGCATGTGAAGTTATGTTATTTTGTTCTTGCATACCTGCTAAATGAAATCTGAACTAGGCAAGAATAGAAACCCACCTAAGAACATAAATGTTGCATGTTCATTTAAACTCATCTAAAGAGCTTGGTAAAGTTGAGCAGCTAGCCTTCACCAGTACTTTTCGAAGTACTGACCCTCGTTGTAGCAGGTTCCCCGGCGCAAGGCAACGCGGCGAGGAGCTGAAGCTCTCTCCGGACTTTTGGGATTCTTGGCGGGTCGGGGCCAAGACTTGGAGGCTCAAGCTGGAAGCCTTCCCCTCTCTCTCCGTGGCGGAAATGAGTCTAAAGCGATGGTGCTTCCCCGCACAACAAGAAGTTTTGGGTTTTGAAACTATGTAAAGGGACATAATGTATGGATCGGCTATCTCATTTTGCGTCCAAGTTTGTAAGCCCGTGGGGCATTTTATACTTTTGAGTCAAGCAATGTAACCGGATGTTCATTATAAATAAAAGAGAAGCTTTTCTATGCCTCAACCTTGTGTTATCTTATTTGTCTACTCTGTTGCGTTGTTCTAAAGAATATCCTTATGCCTAAGGCCTGGTGCACGCGCGCCCTACGCGTGCACGGCATCACGCCCGGGGGACGATTATCGATTAGACGAAATCGGGGCGTGACACTCTGATACCAATATGTCACGCCCCGATTTCGGCTAATCGATAATCGTCCCCCGGGCGTGATGCCGTGCACGCGTAGGGCGCGCGTTCACAAAGCCTTAGGCATAAGGATATTCTTTAGAATGATGCAACAGAGTGGACATATAAGATAACACAAGGTTGAGGCATAGAAAAGTTTCTCTTTTTATTCATAATGAACATCTTTTTACATTGCTTGACTCAAAAGTATAAAATGCCCCACGGGCTTACAAACTTGGACGCAAAATGAGATAGCCGATCCATACATTATGTCCCTTTACATAGATTCAAAAACGCAAAACCACCTTGGGTGCGAGTAAGCACCATCGCCTTAGCGATATTCAGCAACTGGAGAGAGAGTGAAAGGCTTCTAGCTTGAGCCTCCAAAAGTCTTGGCCACGAACCGCCAAGGATCCCAAAAGTTCTAAGAGAGCTTCAGCTCCTCGCCGCGTCGCCTTGCGCCGGGGAACCTGCTACAACGAGGGTCAGTACTTCGGAAAGTACTGGTGAAGGCTAGCTGCTCAACTTTACCAAGCTCATGAGATGAGATCTAATGAGTATGCTACAATTATGTTCTTAGGTGGGTTTCTATTCTTGCCTAGTTCAGATTTCATTTAGCAGATATGCAAGAACAAAATAACATAACTTCGCATGCCACCGTTCGGTGACTTTACCTGTCCCGTCTGAACCACCTGTACAACTTACCATAGCCTTCCCTGTCACAAAGACATAGTTAGTCTGCACAGTTTAAATATACACAACATCTTTCTCTGTTGTTTAGGAGCCATCATGGGTTTAGTCTGGGCTGGCGGCGACGCTTGCAGCGCGGGTAGCTAGCCCCGCTACAATTCCCCGCTCCCAGGACTAAGAAAGTAGATTCCGCCCGGGTCGAATCGGCCCGGTGCCCCGGTAACCGTCCGCAGGAACCTGGATCCCTTGTGCACAAGAATTCCCATGACCATTTCTATGACTCTACCTCATAGATTTACTTACTAGCCATTTAAAGAACATCATGTATGAAACTGCTTTACTGTACTATCATAATCAACCAACGGTTATATGAAATAACATACAGCAGTTTATAGAAGAACACTTTGAACTATCAATAGATACCAACCCATTAAACACCCAACAAACATGCATACATCAATAAATTTATGCAAGGTTTTGTATGACAAGCAATGGGTGTTCCAAGCCTACTTCTTATCTTATCTTGTTATCCAACTTGTTACTTAATTGGTATCGTTTGATTGAATGCACCACTGAGTCATTGTTATTATGAACGGAGCCCTTGGAAAGAAGGTGCTTATCGAAATAGAGCCACTCACAAGTTTGGTTGAATAGGAAGAAGAAGGAGAGACCCCTAAGACTCCGCTCGCGCGTCGTCTACACGATCACCTGCACGCACCAACGGATGATCAATACCTCCTGCTTCGGTCTCCAAGGCTCGATACGAAATGCGAAATCCTAAGAACGAAAGCAATAAAATCCATTGAAACCGTTCAAGAAAACGTAAGTCATAAAACCAACAAGAAAGCATCCAAGCGGCACGAAAACGGACAAGAAACCAACGCAACGGAAAGGCCCCTCTCGACTCTGCCGCCGAGTCCATCCTCGAGGCACAATCCATTGTATATGGGACCTGATTCCGAAGAAACCAATCCATAACGAGGAAAGGATCTTAATTCAATCTGTCCCGTTCGGACGGTCGTAAGTATTTCTTGGCCGCGCTCCCCCAATAGGGGGAACGGGGCATTACAGTATTCAGTGATTCAGTAGTGTTTGCCAGGCCAGTTGATTCAATAGTTTGCTACACGAGCTGTGATTTTGTGATTTATTCAGTCAGGGTGCAAATTCCCTGGTTCGGGAATTGCCTTGGTGACCTAACGGTCCCGGATACTTGCAGGTTCATTCAGGCACGGAACGACTACGTAGTAGTCTTCCGGGGTTTGGATGAAAACATGGCAACGTACAAGCAGACAAGCATGCGTTTCTAAGGAACATAAGTAAACACGTTTGCTCGGATCCGAAGGTAAGCCGAGGGATAAAGCCGTTAGGGACTTAGCATGCAAGGGTCTGAATATAAGCAATATTTCAATTTCCATGTTCTAGCATAAGCAATACAAGTTGGGATTATTTTCTTAGCTAGGTGCATTGGATTCTTATTAGCATGCAGGGGGTGAATCACCTAGTAACTAGCATGAATATTCCAGATTTTATGTGTGTTGGCTAAGCAAAGACAAGTTCACCGTAGCCACCCACCTTAGCGATGATTCGCATCGGTAGAGCAATACGCCGAGCGAGCCTCTGAAAGTCTAAGCCGAATTCCTGTAGGGACAAGTCTGGATATCCTTTGCATTCTCGTTGAGGCAAAGCAGGTCGGGACAGTTGCACTTTTGCCGTTGAAACGGTAGTCCGCTAGAACGGAACGGGGTATTACGTCCTACCCAACTCAGAAAAAGTCTCGTCTTCGAGACTCACTGAGGCAATACTAGACAAGTCGTTGTACTTGTTTCATTTGGATATTCACTTGCACAAGCGTCGAAATCAACATATGCTTAGTCTGGATTGTGCGCACTTTCGAAGTGCACTTCTAGCGTGAACACGTCAACCAGCTTAGTGATAGCGAAGTCTTAGCACTCGAGTTTTACCTTTTCTTAAGTCTTGGATGGTGCACTAGTTCAAGGCATCCCTCGAATAGATGCATTCAACCAAACTTAGAGTTAGTGAAATCGGACAAGCTACTAGCGATACTCTCAAGGGTTCGCACAGGTTGGCACAAAGGCCACTCGCAGCACAGCAACATACAAGCAAGCATATCATTCAAAACGTATTTTGAAAGTATTTAGACTTATTGTTGGAACATCCCATCGAGGCATTGAGAGAGAGTGTGCACATAACCCACGAACGAGCTTTCGAAACAGAGATATTTGAAATGAATTCCAAAGGCGTAGAAGCCAGGCTCTGATACCACTCTGTCACGCCCCGATCTTCCGCAGGCAAATCGGTCGTTCCCGCTAGGCGGGAATCACCCTCGCTAGTGCTCCTGCGGAATGATCGCTTGACCCATCCGGGCGTGATGCCGCATGAGCATAAATCGCGCCCGTGCAAGGCCATGATTCATTGGCTGGCGGTAAGAGTTCTAAGCCATAGAGTCACACAGATTATCCGAGTGCAGCGGAGTCATGAACGCATAGCGATTTAATAATAGGTTCACTGAGTCGACAATATAGCGGAAGCATTGAAACACAAGTTTGAAGTAAAGCAACTCTTTTATTGATATAAACATGTGTTACAGGCGGCGTATAGCCGAGATTACAAGTCGCTCAAGTCTCTCTCTGAAACAGTAAAAGCGTGCCAAGTGGCTACAACTGTGGAATGATTATACAGGCGATGTCCAGGCGAGTTCGGGCTATGTTCTAACATTATGTCTTGTATATGTGCTTCTGTCCCGGATGCACCATTGTAAGTCTTCAGAGGGAACTCTTGGCCTTAGCACGCACGAAGGAGGCATCCGTACCGAACGAGGTTCTTCTGCACCCTGCACACAAACTGGTGGATTATCTGTACATTGAATGCACTGGTAGGGAAGCTACTCGCCCGCTCGACAAATCCAAACACGTAATATAAGTTTCGTGTACCAACTATTAAGTTGTCTTTCTAGTTGTCTTAGGATCAGTTTTATGCAAATATTGAATAGCCTAACGTGTCGGGCAGTGCGCCGTGCAGCATGAGAGGAAATACGGCGAGACATACCAACTTACCATTTTACCTTCCCTGTCCAAGGCAAACATTGTTAATTCAAGCACGGGCAAGTATAAGCATTCAGGAGGCATATCATATGCAAACACGAGGGTCATTTTATCATGATCGTTCAGGTGTTCAGTTGTTTCTTTGATGCGATGCAGTGACTCGCACACGGATAGTCGCTAAGCGAGGATGACTTATCTATATAAACAGTTGTCGCTGGCATAGCCATAAAGGACCAGTATAGTCTTAAACAAGGATGGAAAGCAACAAAGATGCAGTGGTGGTTGCAGACCATCCTGTCCAGATGTAGTAGACTAACGTACAGTTCCATCCAGATCGAAACGGTCCCAGTGCCCCGGTGACCGCCCGTGGAACCGAAAGACCTTGTTTCCAAGTTGCCCGCAACATGCAGGCCAAGGTCTCGGTCTGGTACAGGAACAAGTTCGATGCAGTATGTGTATATATTGAACAAGTTCGGTATGGAATGAGTTCGAGGCAGTATATATACAGAACTTGTTGAGGCAGTATTCAGTGATTCAGTAGTGTTTGCCAGGCCAGTTGATTCAGTAGTTTGCTCCACGAGCTGTGATTCAGTGATTTATTCAGTCAGGGTACAAATTCCCTGGTTCGGGAATTGCCTTGGTGACCTAACGGTCCCGGATACTTGCAGGTTCATTCAGGCACGGAACGACTACGTAGTAGTCTCCCGGGGTTTGGATGAAAATATGGCAACGTACAAGCAGACAAGCATGCGTTTCTAAGGAACATAAGTAAACACGTTTGCTCGGACCCGAAGGTAAGCCGAGGGATGAAGCCGTTAGGGACTTAGCATGCAAGGGTCTGAATATAAGCAGTATTTCAATTTCCATATTCTAGCATAAGCAATACAAGTTGGGATTATTCCCTTAGCTAGGTGCATTGGATTCTTATTAGCGTGCAGGGGGTGAATCACCTAGCGACTAGCATGAACATTTCAGATTTTATGTGTGCTGGCTAAGCAAAGACTAGTTCACCGTAGCCACCCACCTTAGCGATGATTCGCCTCGGTAGAGCGATACGCCGAGCGAGCCTCTGAAAGCCTATGCCAAATTCCTGTAGGGACAACTCTGGATATCCTTTGCATTCTCGTTGAGGCAAAGCAGGTCGGGACAGTTGCACTTTTGCCGTTGAAACGGTAGTCTGCTAGAACGGAATGGGGTGTTACAGAAAGTGAGCTGACTTGGTGAGTCAATCAACGATGACCCAGACGACATCATTCCTATATTACGTCTTCGACAAACCAACAATAAAATCCAACGTTATGTGTTCGCATTTCTACTCCGGTATAGAAAGGTTCTGCATCACTCCGTCCAGTTTCTCGTGCTCGAACTTTACCCTCTAACAAGCCATGCATTACGACACGAACAACATTATATCTCTTTTATGCCGTACCACTAAAATGTCGTATGGAGATCTCAATACATCTTTATGCTACCCGGATGTGAAGTATAACTTGCATAATGGGCTTCCATGAGCATCTCTTTTCTGAGGGCTGCATCATTAGGAATGCACAATCTTTCCTTCACTTGCATCGTTCTGTCCATGCCTACCGCAAAGTCGGTTATCTTTTCTGCTAAGATAAGACTTTGCATCTTTTACAGGAATATGTCATCCTTCTGAGCAAACTTGACCTTTTCTAATAAGTCGGGTTTGAGGCACAGCTGAGCCACTTGTGCCCTCCTTTTGTATCGAATTTTAAGTATAATACCCAAAGCTTCAATATCCTAACGCATCTTGTCATCAATAGCCAAGCTCCCAACGAACACTCGACTCAGCGCATCAGATACAATATTACCCTTGCCAGGGGTGTATCTGATCATCAAGTTAAAATATCTAAGGAGTTCAAGCCAGCGCCATTGTCGAAGATTCAAATCTTTTTGTGTTTAGAGATATTTTAGGCTCTTATGTTCCTTATAGATCTCGTATGGCACATCATAAAGGCAGTGGCACCACAACTTCAGCGCAAACACCACTACTGCTAGCAACAGATTATGGGTTGGATAATTCTTCTAGTGAGGCTTCAACTGCCTCGACACAAAAGCTATCACCTTGTCCTATTACATAAGGAGTCATCCCAAACCCTTTCCTGAGGCATCACTATATATCTTAAAGTCATCAGGTCCGTCTAGAAGGGTAAGAATTGGTGCTGGAATGAGGCGCTGCTTTAACTCCATAAATGAAGCTTTATAGTCGTCCATCTACGAGATTGTTAATCCCTTCCGAGTGAGCTAGGTCAGAGGCGAGGCGATTCTAGCAAAATCCTTTATAAATCCCCGGTAGTAGCCTGCTAGACCAAGGAAACTTCGAATATTGCTAGCTAACTCAGGCCTCCCCCACCAGTGCATTCAATGTACTGATACCCAACCAGTCTGTATGTAGGGTACAGGGGAAAATTGTATGGATTCGGAGATCGCTTAACACAATGAGGCATCGGACCGCACTTGGCATCTTGGAGCTTGGTGCACAGACCTGGAGCTCACATATATAAGATATAATGTATAGGAACATCATCATTCAGATTGTTTGTATCAGTTCTAAGCCTAAGGGCATATGTATTGTAAGAAAGAGAGAGAGCATGAGCGACTTGTAATCTCGGTCTAGCGCCGCTTGTAATATTTACTTTATATCAATAAAGAGCTTGATTTGGATTCAATACTTGTGTTTATTCTATGTTTCCGCTATAACGACTCTGTGAACTAGTTATCAACGACCGTTTCGGTATTTCCCTCGCGCGGGCGCAACTCCAGGCTCGTGCGGCATTGCGTCCCGATGGAAACGATCGTCCCGCGGGAGCACTGGCGCGATGATTCGCACCTAGCAGAGACGATCGATTCCTGCGGGAGATCAGGGTATGACATTTTGGTATCAGAGCACGTCCTTACATCCTTAAAATTCGTATCGTTTCTCTCAGTTTTGAACTTGTGTATTGAAAGGTGATAGATGCTCTCTCTCGATGTTCGATGAATATTCCATATAATAATTCTAAATATTTTTAAAAAGTGCATATGAATGAAACAATTGCTTGAACGAGATTATTATGCGAGGGCCTTTGTGCCAACCTGTGAAAGATATTGTGGAAATAGAATTATGTTAGAATCGGTAAGATATATGTGAAACTGGATGCCTATATAAAAAAACCAAGTGGGTTAGTATGTAAGATACAATATCGTTCGGACAGTTGCCTATGCACACAACCTTTTGGCCAAGTTGTGTTGAGTATCGTGCGCCAAGACCCTTGGTGCTAGTGAGTTGCAGCGATATTTGGGTATCGCTCGGATAAGAGTAAAGTCAGACTTAGAACAACAACCGATAGAACCTTATCAGATTATCTCTTAGGCGAATATAGAAAATTATGCTTAAATTTTGGAAAATAGATCGAACGGTGTTTCGTGTCGGAAGATACAAATCGAATATGGGTTACTTGGATGACTATAAATAGGATAGATGTATACGGAACTAAGAGTTACTAAGAAATGCTTAAGTATCGTGTAGGAATTCTAGGAACAACATGGCGAATATTCTAGCGATTGATGCGAACCTCAACTGAGGATTTGATTTGGGTAACTCAATTTTGAGTGGTGTATGGATAATTTAAAAATATTCAAACGGATTTGTAGGTCTCGTGCGATATCGGATTGAAACAAACGAATTGAACTTGAATATAATATCGCTCGAATATAAGTTAGCCCGAGAAAAAATATTGTGGTTCGATGAAGAGATAAGCGATAACGGATTTGGCTTGGAGTTTGGAAGAACGATCTTGAAATTAAGTTCAGAAAGATATCATTCGAAATCAGTTCCAGCGAGGACGATTATCCTGCGGGAGCGCCAGCGTGGTGATTTCATATACGGCGGGGATAATCGAACTCAAGGGAACATGTTCGGTGATTATTCCGAACGAACTTAATAAAAACAAACTCGATGAATGGAACGTATCAAAATGGGATAGAATTTGGATTTGGGAAGTGAAACTTAGTTGTTTGAGGAATGCTAGAAGTGGACTATGGAATTATCAAATGGAAACGTTAAAGTTGGATGATTTTATTAAGACAAATTATAAACACGGGATGAACGAACATGGCTTGATGGGTAAGTATATATAACTTGGATAGAGCAAAGTAAAATAATAAGGTGTATCGATCATTTCAGTGATAACCATATTGTCACGACCCGCACCCGGAAATTGGGCATGAGTCGTGGGTACGTCCAGCCTACGCCGCAGCATCGGCGGTAGAACGCTGTCTAGGTCACAAACATAGTATATCCTGTCAATAGTCTCAACTCCGTACGGAGGACAAAGATAAATAAATCACAGTTCTATAATATACTCAATCACAACTATAAACATAATGGCACGATGAGAATTGAAAAGAGTTCTATTAAAACCAACCACAAGAAGTTCAACTCAAATCCCGGGTCTAAATGACCTCACAAAGTCGCAAATAAGATAAATACATCTCAGTCTCAGTCTAAAATAATAAGTGCAGAAAAATAATCTAAACATGGGCAGGCAAGTTCTCCTCTAGGATAGGCACCTCCTCTGGGATTTCTGGGGTGAAATCCTCCTCTATTCCTGGACCGTAATAAGTAGGGCAAAAGTCCTCCAGGTTCTCTGAAAATGTTGTTATCCAGTCAGGATTGGAGCGAAGCACAAGCACTAACAGCAGTTTCATTAAATTGACAAAATCTATAAACAGTGTAAAAGATACAAGATGGAAATAAAAGCTGAACATGTGAAGTACTGAAGAAATAAAATAGACAATAAGCATCTAGCAATGAGCAATAAATAGTGACTGCTAGAACAGGTAAATCTGAATAAAGATAAAACATCTAGCTAAGTGTTTGAAATATCAGTTTATTATGTGATCGGCTTGGGACTAGATCAGGCTGATTATATATGATTAGCTATGATTCTTTTAGGTCAGGCTAACCGCATGGTTAGCTATGGTGCATATAGTGGTCAGGCTAATCATATATAACAGCTATGGAGCATATAAGTGGTCAGGCCGCACCCGACGTGAGAAGTGGGGTGAGCTATGGTGCATATAATGTTTGGATATGATCACATAATTTACTAATAGTTCCCCATCCCCCAGCTAGCACGATGGATTCCAATCACGACTCCTCATGATGGGGATCTAGGGTGCTAACCCGTGTATCCGTAGTGTCGGAATCAAGTATGAAATACACTAAAATTTATAGAAGTAATCAACCATGAAAACTGTCAGAGAATGTACTCGCCTGTAGTCCTGAGCAGAGTGTGAGGATAGAGGTCCAAAATGGAATCACAATGACCTATTTATGGAAATTCAATGTTAATTAATGAATTAAAAGAATAACATGCTTAACAATTTAAAAACGAAGTTTCTAGGCCATGTCTAAGGTTTACTGGTCAATACTAGGTCCAACTGAGTCAACTCTAGGCTTTTGGTCAAAACTAGTCAATACCTTGCTTCTAGGTTCATACTAGCTATTGTTAACTAATACTAGTTAATACACTATATTATATGTTCTATACTTACCAATATTAGATTATTCATTATACTAGGTGTTATCCTTATATATATAACTCATATAGTGTGGTATATTGGTATCTTGCTGAAACTAGTTACTATTTCTTATACTATATGCTATTAGTGTAAATAACTTACATATCTTAATTGACACCAAGGTTCAACCCAATAGCCCAAACCACCTTACCTTACTGATACTTTAAACTCCACACTGATACATTGTTCTAACTGGGACACTATACTTCACACTAAATTCACACACACTGCAAATCACTCACACACACTACAATTTATACTAATACACTATGACACACTAATATACTGAAACTCACATTTTGATCACTGGTACACAGGTACTTACATAGCTATCTAATACACTGAAATCTCATCCACATACAGTTTCAGGGTACTGCTACCTACAGATTTCTGCACTGAATTTCACATCCCTTTTTACTGATACCTATTAACACATCTACACAGCATGCACAGTTGTGAAACCCCCTTTTCCCAAGTCTGATACATCTCCTACACCAAACTGCTACACAGATTTAACTGACACTAATGTACATTAACACACCTCACTAATACACTTATATGTGTGCATAAGACAATACACATAGAAACAACTACCAAGTAATATGTGATTTCTAACTTCACTATCTACTTGAGATTGTAACACCTACACATAAGCTATACACACAGACACATGTAGATAAACACACTGACTACATATTTGAATCACTGAATACAGAAACTACACAACCTGATGACACTAAGTATCAGAAATCTGATACTAAAATCTGAACTGTTCAGACCCCCTAATCTATCAACCTCTTACTGATACCTAGGTGCCTGGACAGAAACAAACATAGGGCTATTGGCAGGATCAACAGGCAGTGTGAATCCTTGATCACTCACACAGGCATGGCTTTAAGTAGCTACTGATACTCATCTTCACAGCAACACAGTTTCCTCACTGCACTGTTAAGGAACCTACTGACCCTCTATGCTCTGTACCTTACCCAATTGTTCACTCACCCCTAACTACTTACTAGTGCACAGGCATTTATACACATGCTAGTACACACAGGTAGACACTTCTAACTAGTACTCAAGATCACACACTCACTAGTTACACTCACTGCACAATACACAGGTGTTGAATGCACACATACTGGGATACTAAGACACACACACTGATATCCTACTGATACTGAACACATAACTCTAAGGACTGATCACTAATACATTGAAGAACTCACAGCTAGACTCGACATACAGCCCCATCTCAACTACTGCCTTGAGTACTTAACTCCAGTATAGTGCAATTGGTGCACTGCAACAAACCCCCAGGTCTCACTGTCCCTCTCACACACTAGTACAAATCTTACACTCACATATTAACCATAGACTGACACAGTACCTGAGACACAGATACAACCCCAAGTCACTGCACATATAGGTATCTACACAACTAAACCACAGTGGCTTCACTGATCTGGATACACTAATACCTAACACCCTAAACACTGATGCACAGCACAGGAAATCCAACTGTGCACAGAACTACCCACAAAACCCGACTGTGTACAGGAAAGATTTCCTCCCCCTCGGTGCACACAGCACAGAACTTCCCAAGACAAAACTGATACCAACTCTACATACACATTAATACTCAGACTCTACACTCAAGGATACCCCAATGCACACTGATGTAAAACACAGTCCTCCCCGACTGCACAGTGAACCCAAAGTGCAGAGCACACAGTGATATCCCGATCACCCACTGCCCTGAATTTCCTATTCACACCACAGCCCACAACATTCGACTCCACAGGAATCAAAACAACAACACATCTACACATTGCATATATATATCAACATCAAATTAAACTACATTAGAGGAGATTAGATAGGTAAACCATCTTGGCATTACAACAAACACCTAACATGTGGAAATAGAGTTTCACCTAGTACTCTCATGAACCCATCTTAAAACCCTAAAATCGAGTTTAACCAACACCCATGGGATGAAATCAATCTACCTACGTATACTTAGGGTTAGGGTTCATGAAGAATTGGGGAAAACCTATGTGGGTCACCAAAACACTAATCAAAACCCTAAGATTCGAACTACACACAGGTGGTGGGTTCCTAAGGCCATTACCATCTAAAAACAGAAATTTAATGAAGAAAATTAGGGTTCTCACCTGCAGGGATGGCTTCTCCAAGGCTTCCTGGCCCACGTTCCTTGTTTTCCTCGCGTTGGAGGAGAAGAAAATGGGAGCCCTAGGTCAAATCTCGAAAATGGGGTGGGGAATTGGTTTCTCTTGTGGAGGCTAGGGTTTCCTTTCTCTCTACGTGAAGAATAGCCTAGGAAGAGGCTTCCTATTTATATTAACCTGATTTTAGGGTTTCTATGAACAGCTTTTAGACTAAACCCCCCCTGACCCTCTCATGTAGAACCTGAAGGACTCAGGTTTAGGTCTGCTAGAGTATTGAGGGTTCACCCTAATTTTAAAATTCTAGGGTTTCGCTAGAATAGGGTTTACACATTAGGGTTTGGTCATTAGGGTTTGCCCTAAAGCATTCTAGGGTTGACCTAAAATCAATATCCCTAATAATAATATAATAGTTATAAAACTCAGCAAATAATTTAATACATAATTATTTAAAATAGTTAAATTACAGAAATACCCTTACATGGAGAAGTGGTAGTGACAAGTCTACCCTCCTAAAAGAAATTTCGTCCTCGAAATTGGACTGAACTACAACAAGAGTGAAATCAGAAAAGGAATATACCTCAAGTCTAGAAGAGATACGGGTATTGCTCGCGCATCTCGTCCTCTCTCTCCCAGGTCGACTCCCCTGGAGAGTGGTGTCTCCATGCAACACGAACCAAAGGAATAGTTTGGTTCCGCAACACCTTCTCTCTGCGGTCCAAGATCTCTACTGGCTGCTCAGGGTAGCTGAGCGTTGGACCAACCTCAATCTCCGAGTGATCAAGTACGTGACTAGGGTCGGCCACGTACCGTCTCAGCTGTGACACATGGAACACACTATGCACTCCGTCCAATGCAGGCGGCAAGTCCAGTCTATATGCCACTGCTCCTACCCTTGCCAGAATACCGAAGGGTCCGATGTAGCGTGGGCTAAGCTTCCCGCCTCTGCCAAAACGAATCGTTCCACGCGTCGGAGAAATCCGTAGGAAAACTAGATCGCCAACCTAAAACAAAACAGTCTCAACACGCAGTCTAAACAAACAAACAACACAACCAGAAAAACAACAATCTATACCTGAAACTCAAGGGGTCTACGGTGGCTGTCGGCCCAATGCCGCTGTCTGTCCTGCGCCACTCGCAGTCTGTCTCTGATGAGTTTCACCTTTTCCGCTGCATCCACGACCATTTCTGGTCCTAGCAAGGCTCTCTCTCCAACGTCGTCCCACGATAGCGGTGTACGACACCTCCGTCCATAAAGAGCCTCAAACGGTGACATCTCGATGCTGGCCTGGTAGCTGTTGTTGTAAGCGAACTCTACCAGGTGCAGATGATCCTCCCAAGATCCTCCGAGATCTAAAACGCAAGTGCGTAGCATATCCTCGAGAGTCTGAATAGTCCTTTCCGACTGCCCGTCTGTCTGGGGGTGATACGCGGTACTGAACTTGAGCTGGGTGCCCAAGCTAGCCTGCAGACTCCTCCAGAAGTGGGAAGTGAAACGACTATCCCGATCTGAGACGATGCTCACAGGAACTCCATGAATCCTAACAATCTGTCGCACGTACATCTCTGCTAGCTTCTCTGTCGACGTGCCCACTTTGAAAGGTAAGAAATGGGCTGATTTGGTCAACCTGTCCACGATGACCCAAATCGCGTCTTTCCCTCCTGGAGAACGTGGAAGCCCTGAAACGAAATCCATGGTCACGTGCTCCCACTTCCACTCTGGGATCGGTAAAGGTTGAAGCAAACCTCCTGGCCTCTGCCGGTCCGCCTTTACCTGCTGGCACACTAGACACCGAGATACGAAGCGTGCTACCTCACGCTTCATTCCATACCACCATACATGCTCTCTCAAGTCTCGATACATCTTGTTGGCACCGGGATGCATCGAGTACTGAGAGCGGTGTGCCTCCTGTAAAACCTCCTCGCGCAGCTCCCCGCTCGGCACACACATCCTCGTGCCGTGCCGTAAGGAACCATCATCTGCGATAGTAAAGTCGTCCGACAATCCCATCTGAACCTGTGCCCTGATACTTCTCAGAGCCTCATCATCGTACTGCGCAGCTCTGATCCTGTCCATCAGTTCGGACTGTATCTGCAATCCCCACATCTGAATCTCAGTGCCGGGAACTAACACCTCAATCTCCAAGCTCTCTAAATCAGCCAACAAGTGCCTGTCTGTTGTCAAGTACATAGCCATCGGATACCTGCTCAAGGCATCAGCGACTACGTTAGCCTTCCCTGGATGGTACTGCAATGAGATGTCGAAGTCCTTCATCAACTCTAACCACCTCCTCTGCCTCATGTTCAGCTCCTTCTGTGTGAATACGTACTTCAAGCTCTTGTGGTCTGTGAAGATCTCCACACGCTCTCCGTACAGGTAATGTTTCCACAGCTTTAGAGCGAAAATAACTGCTGCCAACTCTAAGTCATGGGTGGGATAATTCTTTTCATGAGGGCGTAACTGCCTGGAAGCATAGGCAATTACCTTCCCGTGCTGTTGAAGAACACATCCCAGACCCTTCCCTGAAGCATCACTGTAGATGGTAAAACCACCTGTCCCTGATGGCAACGTCAAAATTGGAGCTGTCGTCAACCTCTTCTTCAGCTCATCAAATGCAGCCTGGCACTCCTCTGTCCACACAAATTCCACATCCTTCCTAGTCAGTCTGGTCATCGGCGCTGCAATCTTGGAGAAGTCTTGTACAAACCTCCTGTAGTATCCTGCTAATCCGAGAAAACTCCTGATCTCAGCTACCGAACTGGGGGTAGCCCACGACTCTACTGCCTCAATCTTCTTTGGGTTTACCGAGATACCGTCACCCGATACCACATGCCCAAGAAATTCGACCTTGTCAAGGAAGAATTCACACTTAGAGAGTTTCCCGTACAGTTTCTCCCTCCTGAGAGTCTCTAAGACCAATCTCAGGTGCTCTTCGTGCTCCTCCGGGGTCTTGGAATACACAAGAATATCGTCGATAAACACCACCACGAACTTGTCAAGGTACTGGTGGAACACCTTGTTCATCAAGTTCATGAATACTGCCGGTGCATTGGTTAAACCAAATGGCATTACCATAAACTCAAACTGGCCGTATCTGGTCCGAAAAGCTGTCTTCGGCGTGTCTTCTTTCTTCACCTTCACCTGGTGATAGCCTGACCTCAAATCAATCTTCGAAAACACCCTCGCCCCGCTCAACTGGTCGAAAAGATCATCTATCCTCGGTAGCGGGTACTTGTTCTTGATAGTGATATTGTTCAAGGCTCTGTAATCAATGCACATGCGCACCGTGCCGTCCTTCTTCGGTACGAACAATACCGGAGCTCCCCATGGTGATGAACTGGAT
The DNA here is from genome assembly GCA_036927795.1 of Iris macrosiphon. Classification (NCBI taxonomy): domain Eukaryota; kingdom Viridiplantae; phylum Streptophyta; class Magnoliopsida; order Asparagales; family Iridaceae; genus Iris; species Iris macrosiphon. The sequence continues at coordinate 2,106,962 of JAYESA010000001.1, read as the reverse complement.
TTGATGAAGCCTTTATCCTGCAGCTCCTCAACCTGCTTCTTCAGTTCTGCCAGCTCGCTGTTGTTGACTCTATAGACATGTTGTGAAATGGGCTCCGCTCCTGGAACCAAGTCTATAGAGAATTCGACATCTCTGTCTGGCGGCAAGCCTGGCAACTCTTCTGGAAATACATCCAGGAACTCCGCTATTAGAGGATGTGGCAACTCCTCTTCTTCCGCCCTGGCTCCGCAAAATGTGCTCCTGCTCTGTTCCGCTGCTGCTCTGACGACCTCAAACTCCGGCTCTCCTGGTGGTCTGAACAATACTCTGCCTCTATAACAATCTATAGTAGCATGATGCCTACTCAACCAGTCCATTCCGAGTACAATATCGTACCCCGGAAGTGGCATGACGAGTAAGCTCACGCTCAAGTCTCGGCCTCCTACTGATACTCTCCGGTCCTTGCAGTGATCACGGACTAGGATAATACCTCCACCAGTCATGATCTTGCAAGTCCTAGCTAGTGGTTCTGTGTCTAAATGATGTCGAAGTGCATATGATACAGACACAAAACTATGGGAAGCGCCAGAATCGAATAAGGTAAATGCAGGAATACAATCGAGAAGAACCGAACCTGTGATCAAGTCTCCTGCTGGCTCGATCTCCTCGACTGCCATGGCGTATGCTCGCCCCTGGGGTGCACCTCTCTGCTGCTGATGCTGGGCGAACTTCTGATTTTGCGGTGGAAGTGGTCCCCTCTGTTGTTGGCCTCCTGGTACGGTAGGTACCCTGCCTGGTCCTCTCTGGGCGGCTGCTCCACCCTGACCTGGACGAGTCCGAATGGTAGGGCAATCCCTCAGCTGATGTGTCGTCGATCCGCAGGACAAACATGAGCCCAATCTATGCCTGCAGATATCTCTAGTATGTCCCATCTTCCCGCAGTACGCACACTGGATGGCGGGCTGGTTCTGTCTCTGTTGCTGCTGCTGGACCTGCCCTCGGGCTGGTGCCTGATGCTGCTGCTGAAAGTGCCTCTGCTGCTGCTGAAAGTGTGGACGCTTGCCTGTTCCCGCACTACTATTTGCCCCTCCGGTAACATCGCGTCCCCTCTTGGGTCTGAGGTCCAAGTCATCCTCGGCTACTTGTGCATCCATCAATATGCCCTCATAGGTAGCTGTGCGACGTCCCGACGTGCGAGACTTGATCTCTCTTGTCAGCCCCTTTCTGAATTTCCGGGCCCTGTCCCCCGGATCTCTAATCATCGACGGCGCGAAGCGGCTCAGACGGCTAAACTCCGCGGCATACTCGTCGACGGACGAGCTCCCCTGGGCTAAGTCATGGAACTGACTCTCCAAAGCTCCCAGTGCGACATCAGGAAAGAACTTTTCTTTGAAGAGCTCCTTGAAAGCTTCCCAAGTGAGTCCCCCGCGCAAGAGTCTCGGCTCCGTGCGAAACCACGTCAAGGCAATGTCGAACATCTGGCTGCCAGCGGCCTCGATCTGGAGCGCCTCTGGAATCTGCGCCAAACGCAAGTTCCTCTCGATGTCCTCTAGCCAGTCATCGGCGTAGAGTATCCCTTCTGTCCCCTTGAACTCCCGAGGCATCATCCTCTTGAAGTCCACAATGGTGCCCGGCCTCTGTTGTTGCTGACCAGGTTGTTGCTGCTGCTGAGTGACTCTCTCCACAGCCTGGAGAGCCACTTGGTGAGCATTCTCCATGTTCACCCTCATCATCTCCGTCTGGGCCTGATGTGCCTCAGCCTGCACTCTCTGGGCCTCTGCCGACGTCCTCTGGGCATCGACCATGCCCTGTATCAAGGCGAACATCTGTGCTCCATCGACGGGCACACCTCCTGGATGCTGAGCTGGTGGTGGTGGAGGTGGTGGTGCCGTCGTAGCTGTGGGGACCCTCTGAACTGGTGGTGGAGGACCCCCGAATGCTGCAGACACTCCCACCTGTCCTGGAGATGTAGGAGGTGCTGCTGATGTCTGTCCGGCAGCGCGAGAGGTGGCAGAACTCTCTGAATCTGCTGCTCTGAGTCTCTGGGACCTTCTTGGCGGCATCCTGAAGACAGACCGAAAGATTCAATTAAGGCAATAGATATGATATCAAGGAAGGACAGAAAATTTCTAAAGGAAATAATCATTAAGAGTAGTATTATAAGAATCAGAATCTCCTAATTGTGATTGAGCATATCTTTGGCCTGATTCCTATTTCCTAAAACAGTCTAAGACTATGACTAGAGACCACAGACTAGACCTGCATGGGCCACCACTAAAAACGTGTCACGACCCGCACCCGGAAATTGGGCATGAGTCGTGGGTACGTCCAGCCTACGCCGCAGCATCGGCGGTAGAACGCTGTCTAGGTCACAAACATAGTATATCCTGTCAATAGTCTCAACTCCGTACGGAGGACAAAGATAAATAAATCACAGTTCTATAATATACTCAATCACAACTATAAACATAATGGCACGATGAGAATTGAAAAGAGTTCTATTAAAACCAACCACAAGAAGTTCAACTCAAATCCCGGGTCTAAATGACCTCACAAAGTCGCAAATAAGATAAATACATCTCAGTCTCAGTCTAAAATAATAAGTGCAGAAAAATAATCTAAACATGGGCAGGCAAGTTCTCCTCTAGGATAGGCACCTCCTCTGGGATTTCTGGGGTGAAATCCTCCTCTATTCCTGGACCGTAATAAGTAGGGCAAAAGTCCTCCAGGTTCTCTGAAAATGTTGTTATCCAGTCAGGATTGGAGCGAAGCACAAGCACTAACAGCAGTTTCATTAAATTGACAAAATCTATAAACAGTGTAAAAGATACAAGATGGAAATAAAAGCTGAACATGTGAAGTACTGAAGAAATAAAATAGACAATAAGCATCTAGCAATGAGCAATAAATAGTGACTGCTAGAACAGGTAAATCTGAATAAAGATAAAACATCTAGCTAAGTATTTGAAATATCAGTTTATTATGTGATCGGCTTGGGACTAGATCAGGCTGATTATATATGATTAGCTATGATTCTTTTAGGTCAGGCTAACCGCATGGTTAGCTATGGTGCATATAGTGGTCAGGCTAATCATATATAACAGCTATGGAGCATATAAGTGGTCAGGCCGCACCCGACGTGAGAAGTGGGGTGAGCTATGGTGCATATAATGTTTGGATATGATCACATAATTTACTAATAGTTCCCCATCCCCCAGCTAGCACGATGGATTCCAATCACGACTCCTCATGATGGGGATCTAGGGTGCTAACCCGTGTATCCGTAGTGTCGGAATCAAGTATGAAATACACTACAATTTATAGAAGTAATCAACCATGAAAACTGTCAGAGAATGTACTCGCCTGTAGTCCTGAGCAGAGTGTGAGGATCGAGGTCCAAAATGGAATCACAATGACCTATTTATGGAAATTCAATGTTAATTAATGAATTAAAAGAATAACATGCTTAACAATTTAAAAACGAAGTTTCTAGGCCATGTCTAAGGTTTACTGGTCAATACTAGGTCCAACTGAGTCAACTCTAGGCTTTTGGTCAAAACTAGTCAATACCTTGCTTCTAGGTTCATACTAGCTATTGTTAACTAATACTAGTTAATACACTATATTATATGTTCTATACTTACCAATATTAGATTATTCATTATACTAGGTGTTATCCTTATATATATAACTCATATAGTGTGGTATATTGGTATCTTGCTGAAACTAGTTACTATTTCTTATACTATATGCTATTAGTGTAAATAACTTACATATCTTAATTGACACCAAGGTTCAACCCAATAGCCCAAACCACCTTACCTTACTGATACTTTAAACTCCACACTGATACATTGTTCTAACTGGGACACTATACTTCACACTAAATTCACACACACTGCAAATCACTCACACACACTACAATTTATACTAATACACTATGACACACTAATATACTGAAACTCACATTTTGATCACTGGTACACAGGTACTTACATAGCTATCTAATACACTGAAATCTCATCCACATACAGTTTCAGGGTACTGCTACCTACAGATTTCTGCACTGAATTTCACATCCCTTTTTACTGATACCTATTAACACATCTACACAGCATGCACAGTTGTGAAACCCCCTTTTCCCAAGTCTGATACATCTCCTACACCAAACTGCTACACAGATTTAACTGACACTAATGTACATTAACACACCTCACTAATACACTTATATGTGTGCATAAGACAATACACATAGAAACAACTACCAAGTAATATGTGATTTCTAACTTCACTATCTACTTGAGATTGTAACACCTACACATAAGCTATACACACAGACACATGTAGATAAACACACTGACTACATATTTGAATCACTGAATACAGAAACTACACAACCTGATGACACTAAGTATCAGAAATCTGATACTAAAATCTGAACTGTTCAGACCCCCTAATCTATCAACCTCTTACTGATACCTAGGTGCCTGGACAGAAACAAACATAGGGCTATTGGCAGGATCAACAGGCAGTGTGAATCCTTGATCACTCACACAGGCATGGCTTTAAGTAGCTACTGATACTCATCTTCACAGCAACACAGTTTCCTCACTGCACTGTTAAGGAACCTACTGACCCTCTATGCTCTGTACCTTACCCAATTGTTCACTCACCCCTAACTACTTACTAGTGTACAGGCATTTATACACATGCTAGTACACACAGGTAGACACTTCTAACTAGTACTCAAGATCACACACTCACTAGTTACACTCACTGCACAATACACAGGTGTTGAATGCACACATACTGGGATACTAAGACACACACACTGATATCCTACTGATACTGAACACATAACTCTAAGGACTGATCACTAATACATTGAAGAACTCACAGCTAGACTCGACATACAGCCCCATCTCAACTACTGCCTTGAGTACTTAACTCCAGTATAGTGCAATTGGTGCACTGCAACAAACCCCCAGGTCTCACTGTCCCTCTCACACACTAGTACAAATCTTACACTCACATATTAACCATAGACTGACACAGTACCTGAGACACAGATACAACCCCAAGTCACTGCACATATAGGTATCTACACAACTAAACCACAGTGGCTTCACTGATCTGGATACACTAATACCTAACACCCTAAACACTGATGCACAGCACAGGAAATCCAACTGTGCACAGAACTACCCACAAAACCCGACTGTGTACAGGAAAGATTTCCTCCCCCTCGGTGCACACAGCACAGAATTTCCCAAGACAAAACTGATACCAACTCTACATACACATTAATACTCAGACTCTACACTCAAGGATACCCCAATGCACACTGATGTAAAACACAGTCCTCCCCGACTGCACAGTGAACCCAAAGTGCAGAGCACACAGTGATATCCCGATCACCCACTGCCCTGAATTTCCTATTCACACCACAGCCCACAACATTCGACTCCACAGGAATCAAAACAACAACACATCTACACATTGCATATATATATCAACATCAAATTAAACTACATTAGAGGAGATTAGATAGGTAAACCATCTTGGCATTACAACAAACACCTAACATGTGGAAATAGAGTTTCACCTAGTACTCTCATGAACCCATCTTAAAACCCTAAAATCGAGTTTAACCAACACCCATGGGATGAAATCAATCTACCTACGTATACTTAGGGTTAGGGTTCATGAAGAATTGGGGAAAACCTATGTGGGTCACCAAAACACTAATCAAAACCCTAAGATTCGAACTACACACAGGTGGTGGGTTCCTAAGGCCATTACCATCTAAAAACAGAAATTTAATGAAGAAAATTAGGGTTCTCACCTGCAGGGATGGCTTCTCCAAGGCTTCCTGGCCCACGTTCCTTGTTTTCCTCGCGTTGGAGGAGAAGAAAATGGGAGCCCTAGGTCAAATCTCGAAAATGGGGTGGGGAATTGGTTTCTCTTGTGGAGGCTAGGGTTTCCTTTCTCTCTACGTGAAGAATAGCCTAGGAAGAGGCTTCCTATTTATATTAACCTGATTTTAGGGTTTCTATGAACAGCTTTTAGACTAAACCCCCCCCTGACCCTCTCATGTAGAACCTGAAGGACTCAGGTTTAGGTCTGCTAGAGTATTGAGGGTTCACCCTAATTTTAAAATTCTAGGGTTTCGCTAGAATAGGGTTTACACATTAGGGTTTGGTCATTAGGGTTTGCCCTAAAGCATTCTAGGGTTGACCTAAAATCAATATCCCTAATAATAATATAATAGTTATAAAACTCAGCAAATAATTTAATACATAATTATTTAAAATAGTTAAATTACAGAAATACCCTTACATGGAGAAGTGGTAGTGACACATATTGTTCGACGTTCTTGGCATGTGCGAGCGTAACTCTATGCTCATATATACATCACGCCTGGATTATGACAGTTATCCCACGGGAACGTTGGCGTGATGATCTCACGTCCAACGGGGATAACTGAACTTGCAGGAGACTGGAGCATGATAATTAAAGGATCATCTTGATTTGTGGTTCGATATGATAAGACGAGTGTTCAGATACAAATAAATCTAATTATTTTTGAGAAGGAGTTAGTCTAGAATGTAAAATAAGATGTGCTAGATGGTTTCATAAGCGAATATGTAGATCGTGTTGGACGACTTAGAGTTTATGATATACATCGATGATTTAGAATGGGATCGTAACTTAGTGGTCCAGGCTTAGAAAAGGATGGATAGGTGGATTATATCAAACGTAATGGAAGAGATAGACTATACAAATCGATAGGTTGGACATACAACATGGATATATTATGGGTTCAGTTGAACGAACATGTTGGTGTGATAGGATGATCTGTGCTCAATATTTAGAAATCTGAGTAAAACGAGCTTGGATAGAATAGCCGTGTAAAAGAATAATGGTTTGACCTTAGGGTATTTGGGCCGAATGTTGTGCAATGCGATTGCACAATGAGTCATAAACTTGAACTGTACTATGACCTTGTGAGCTGACCTAGTAGCTAGGCAGACGACCCTATGCCTCGAGTTAAACTAGAGTGGCAGACTTCAGAGTATCGTTTGAGAAAACAACAGAACTAGGGCAATGAGACTTAGAGTTAGGACTTAAAACTGGGAGTGTAAACTAGCGACATTGGCGTTAAAATGAACGCAATGGGAATAGAATTTTGGTGATAATTGATTTGGTGGGATAGGTTATCTGACAATGAGGAATAAGACGGTATTAGAGAATTGTCGGACGAAACACTTATGATTTAGAATTTATGATAATCGAGATAAGTTGGCACAATAAATTAGATCATTGCTTGGAAGAGGTGCATTGCTAGTAATGCTAAGCTTGAATTTAGGTGAGATTGGAGTAACTAAATTGAACCAAAGTTCGGTTATTTGTATAGCAAAACGAACGACAATTCAAAAATTTCTTACGAGTAGCTTGTCCGACTTAGCTGTCACTGAGCTTGGTTGAAATACACATATTTGGGGGACGCCTTGAATATGGATACGATCCAGACTTAGCGATATGCATAACTCGAATGCAGCTACAAATAAAAATATTCGAATTCGCATGGATGAGTATGGCAACTGAAATAAGTTAGCCTCAACCTAGACTTTAATAAAGGAAAGATTGTAATATTCCCCATGCGATCGAGATAGTTCTGTGCTAAGACGCAGTAAGAGACTGAGTTTGGGAATGCAATAGTTGAATGAAAGAATCATTCGATAAAAATGATTAAGCACTCGGGCAAAATAGAACGAGAAAATGAATAGGAAGTTAAGTTCGGTTGGACCAAAGATGCGAAGGATTAGAACGTACCCCCAAGTAGGCAATTCAGCTCTACGCTAAGGCGCAATGAAGACTGAGTCAGAAAACCTAGGCGATTTAATACGATTTACTTAGCAAGATTGGACGGTGACTCAGAGAGATATTGATACAAACAAGATTAGAAAATTAACTGAGATTCGAGCTTTTGGGTTTAGGCGTAACGATGGATTTCGATAGGCGACGTCAAGTAATCGGTCGAATGTATTGGAATCGTATGGATATAATTTAACAGTTGGGCAAGTCCCCCTAAAGTTTGAGTTTTCAAGTGCCCATTGAGTTATAAAATACCCTGTGCTTGAGTAATACAGTCCTACACCAGGCACAATAGATTTTGAGTCGAGAGTGCAATGACTAAGTTGAGTATAGTTCGATAGCATTGAACGATAGAGTCGTTCAATGAGAATTTACTAAACATGTGTGTATCGCGTAGTGAGGAAATAAATGAAATAGTATTGAGACAGTCCTTGGAAGTTAGGCAAGATGTATAGAGTTTGGTTTAGAAGTTGTGCGATAATACGAGTTTCGCTCAGGAAGTCTCGAGGACGAGACTTGTTCTGAGTGGTGTATAATAAAACAACCCGCTCTGCTCAACCCGGAGGGCCGATTCAAACAGCACAAGTATAGCAAACTGACCAGTCCTGCTTAGCGAGATGGTTCATTCGATACAAAGAAATTCATACTTGGATCTTCAAATGGAGTCAGACTTAGGCTTTCAAAGGCGCGCTCGGAGTCTCGCTCGACCGATGCGATACATCGCTAAGGTGTATGGCCCCGGTGAACCTATCTCTACTTAGCTGCACATTAAGAAAATGAATGATACATGCAAGTTTTCAGGCGATAACCTTTGTATGCTAATAAAAGAGATGAACGCACATAGCTAAGGGGATAACCCTGTCTTATCATTTTATAGAATATGGAGATCTTACTTGCTATTTGCGAAATCAGGCTATTGAGTTAGAATATACTAGCTTCTTATATATATATGACACAAAAGTAGTATGAGTTCATACTGCGGCATTGCCCCGCACGAAACATGACACGGGATAGAGTAAAATCATGTTGCATACATAGACGAGGAAGGCTATCAAGTAGTCATTCCGAGTCAGGAGATGGAAGGAAAGGAAGGTACTTGGGATATGCAGATCATCGAGGCAGTCTCTAATGAGAGAGCTGCGTAAGGAAAGAAAGATCTGAATGTAGTCCTCGGCTAAGATTGAATCAAGTTGTTTCTCGACTAGGATTGGAAGTGGGGAGTAGTTGCATGGTCACGGACAACTGGTTGCGCACCAAGTATAGATGAGTCCTCGACACGATTGCTGAGGCATCCAATCGTATCATCCCGGGAGGATAGTGCCATTATAGTCCTGGTAATATGCTAGCTGATGACTAGCGGGTGAGAGCGGAACATCCAACAAGGCTTGCTACCGACCTGGATGGGTGTTGACTCGTCAGACGGTTCAAGAGGCCCAGCAAGGCAAGCAACCGAGCTGGAAAGACAGCCATCCATCGCAAATTATGTCCATTATGGCTAACAGAGCCAATAACCTTCATATGTATAAGTCATGCTTGTATATCGGCTATCCGCATTCAAAAGAGGAGTAATGGAAAAGAGTATATTTGTATGACATTTTGTATATTTAGAATAGATGCATGGTAACAAATATAGTTTAAGTAGAATGCGTTTGAGGTAGAGACACGACATAACATTTTGGTTTCATAGATGCTCTTTATTATTCAATAGATCATTGTTCATTATTATGACACTCTTGAGTAGACATGGATATTACTTTGTTTATATTGCCATATAATTGATCCTAGGCAAAAGACTAGAAAGACAACAAAATCAGTCGGTGCACATAACTAATGAACGTACTTGTTTTATGGTATGGGCGAGAGACCTCCCCACCAGTGCATTCAATGAACTGATACCCAACCAGTTTGTATGCAGGGTACCGGGGAACTCGTATGGATTCAGAGATCGCTTAATGCAATGAGGTGTCAGACCACACTTGGCGTCTTGGAGCATGGCGTACAGACCTGGAGCTCACATATATGAGACATAATGTATGGGAACATCATCATCCAGATCGTTCGTATCAGTTCTAAGCCTAAGGGCATATGTATTGTAAGAGAGAGAGAGAGAGAGAGAAAGAGAGAGAGTGCATGAGCGACTTATAATCTCGGCCTAACGTCGCTTGTAATATTTACTTCATATCAATAAAGAGATTAATTTGGATTCAATACTTGTGTTTATTCTATATTTCTGCTATGATGACTCTGTGAACTAGTTATCAATGGACGTTTCGGTATTTGCCTCGCGCGGGCACAACTCTAGGCTCGTGAGGCATCGCGTTTCGATGGAAAAGATTATCCCGTGGAAGCGCTGGCGCGGTAATTCGTGCCTAGCAAGAACGGCCGATTCCTGTGGGAGATCGGGGCATGACAGTGTACACCTGGCCTTGAGCCTGACGACGCTCTTGCTGAGGCACAATTCGATTGGCTTGGGGTGCTGGGGCAAGATTTGGATGTTGAGGGCAAAGCTTAGAGGGAAGCGGACAATCTTTAGCTATGTGGCATTGACCACCACAGTTGAAGCAGGACCCATTTTTGCTGTAACATTTGTTGCTGGTGTGCACTGGCCTATTACAGTGTTCACAACAAGCCCCTAAATTTCCTTTTTGTTGACCACCGTTATTTGGATGCTTTGTAGCATTATTTTCTCTCTCATTTCTATGGCTCTTGTGATTGGAGGTATGCATATTGCCGACAACAACTGGAGGATACTGCGGTTCGAAGGAAAGGGCATGGTTAAGAACTTCCCATATCGTCTGGTACTAAGGAACGACCACGTGCGTAAGAATGGAAGGTTGGAGGCCTCCTTCAAATCGTCTGGCATGACTCACCGCATCAGGTAAATAGGAGCTTGCAAATTTGGCGAGACGGTTGAATTTGGCAGAATACTGCTTTACTGTCATGCTGCCTTACCGTAGTTTCATGAACTCATTCTCCTTTTGCCTGACGTATGAGAAGGGGTATGAACTCCTTTTCGAATGTGCCATGGAAAGTAGCCCATGAGATCGTCTCCTCTTCATCGTCAACTAGAAGCGATCTTTGATGCACGTCCCACCAATCGTGCATATTCAAGCAAATCTGTAGTTGGGCACACGCAACACGCTTCTGCTTGTAGCACCCTATTTCGCTCAAGTGGACTGCCAATTCAAACGACAAAAGTGCAACGTTCTGACCCCTTTGCTTTGGCAAGAATACGCATTTAAGGCAAAGGATATCCATACTTGTCCCTTCAAGAGTTTGGCTTAGGCTTTCAGAGGTTCGCTCGGAGTATCGCTCAACCGAGGTAAATTATCACTAAGGTGGATGGCTACGGTAAACTTGTCTTAGCTTAGCCAGCACACTTTAAAATATGAATGTTTCATGCTGGTCATGAGGTGAATCACCCCCTGTATGCTAATAAAAATATAATGCACCTAGCTAAGGGAATAATCTTAACTTGCATTGCTTGTGTTAGAACATGGAAATAAAACTTTGCTTATGTCTGACCCTTGCATGCTACCTTGCCTTGTGCAACGATACCCCGCTATGCCTCGAGTAGATCGATATGAATATTACACTTTTCGTAGTGCACTTTCTTACTTGCTATACAACACGACCCTAGATTATGTCGCTCGGAAAGCCACCTTACGGTTTTACTACTCGACTTACCTTCGGGCCCAAGCCAACGTGAATGTGTAAGTTTTAATGGAAATGCATGTTTGCTTGCTATATGTTAAACTTGTACTTATTGCCTCATTTTAATGCTTGTCGCATAAACTATGCCTCAATCATCTAACACTGTGCATGTCATGCATTCATATAAGTTCTCCTCGGAAGACTATATAAATAGTCGTTCCGTGCAAATATGAACCTGAAAGTATCCGGGACCGTTAGGTTGCTAAGGCAGTTCCCGAACCAGAGAATTTGCACCAAGTCAAATGATTCAGGAATCATAGCTCGTAGAGCAATACTATCCTATACTGAATCAAATGGCTCATAGAGTCGATACACATATTGTGAACAATCCTGTCTGAAATAAGTACCTGATATACATATCCTGGCTCAAACATGTACCTAATTTCCTGCTTGAAATATGTGCCTGGTATGTATCCTACCTTGAACTTGTTCCTGTATCTGACCAGAGACCCAAAAGATTGAGACTTGCATGGTCATAGGACAACTTGGAAACAAAGTTTTAGTTCTACGGACGATCGCTGGGACACTAGCACCGATCCGATCCAGACAAAACTCATGATAGTCGCCTGCTATAGGACAAAATGGCCTGTGTCGTCCTGTTTATGCAGCGTACATCATTCCGTATTAAGACTAGACCGTCAATTATGGCGCCATGCCAGTGACCTCGTGTTCATATAGATAAGTCATTCTCGCTTAGCGGCTATCCACATGGGAGTCACTACATCACATCGAGAATAACTGAACACCTAAACGATCATGACACACTTGTACAAATGGAGCACTTGAATATCATATGCAACACACCTGATAATTAGAGTAACTCATGCATCCAAAACATGGTCTCGTTCATAACACAGTGTTTGCATATGCTAATGCCCCTGAATGTTTATACCTGCTTGTGCTTGGATTAACTTGGTTTGCCTTGGACAGGGAAGGACAAATGGTAAGTTGGTAAGTCTTGCCGTATTTCCTCTTATATCGTACGGCGCACTGCCATACAAGATAGACTATTAAATATTTGCCATAAAACTGATCCTAAGGCAACTAAGAAAGACAACATAATAGTTGGTGCACGTAACCAATATAACGTGTTTGGATTTATTGAGCGGGCGAGTATCCTTCCCACCAGTGCATTCGTGTACTGATAATCCACCAGATTATTTACAGGGTGCGGGAGAACCTCGTTCAGTGTGGATGCCTCCTTCGTACGTGCTAAGGTATGGAGTTTGCTCTGAAGCCTTGGAGCATTGCGTCCAAAATTGAAGCATATATACAAGACATAATATTAGAATATCGCCTGTACACCATTCCATAAATGTAGCCACTTAGCATGCTTTTACTGTTTTAGAGAGAGAGAGAGGCTTGAGCGACTTATAATCTCGGCTATACGCCGCCTGTAACACTTGTTAATATCAATAAAGAGTTTATTTTACTTCTTAACTTATGTTATTAAATGCTTCCGCTATTGACGACTCAGTGAACTTATTATCAATCTCCTATGCGTTTATAATTCTGCTGTACTCGGACAATCTGTGTGACTCTGTGGCTTAGACTTCTTACCGCCAGCCAATGAACCACGACCTTGTACGGGTGCGACTAACGCTCGTGCGGCATCACGTCTAGAGGGGCCAAAGTGATCGTCCTGCGAGAGCACTGGCGTGGTGATTCTCGCCTAGTGGGGATGGCCGATTAGCCTACGGGAGATCGGGGCATGACAGATTGGTATCAGAGCTTGGCTATACGCCTTTGGACTTCGTTTTGATTTTCACAGTTTTGAAAGCTCATTCGTGGGTTATGTGCACACTCTCTCTCAATGTCCCAAACGGAATATTCCAACAATAAGTCTAAATACTTTCAAAAATTATATTTGAATGATGTCATTGCTTGTATAAAATTGTAATACGATTGTCCTTTGTGCCAACTTGTGCTAATCCTTTTGGGATTAGATTCGTGCTAGAATTGCGACTTATGTGCAAACCCAAATTGTCTATACATGTTTGCCCAACTGGTTAGTACGAAATCGAATATTGTCCCAAACGGTTAGCTTTGCACACAGCTTTTTGGCTAAGTTGTGTAGCGCCCCGTTCTCCCGGTGCGGAGACCGCGGCTAAGAAACACAAGACGGTATCGTTCGATCGGGATAGATTGAATTAAGAACTCGTCCTCATTATGGATTTGTTTCTTCGGAATCGATTCCCATATTCAGTGGACTGCGCCCCAAGGATCGGCTTAGCGGCAGAGTCAGGAGGGACCTCTCCGCTGCTATCTTTTATTGCCTCAGTTTTCGATGTCGCTTGTTGCTTTCGTGCTTTGAGTTGGTTTTGGGATTTGCTTGTTTTCCTTGAACGGTTTCGATGGTTTTCATTGTTTTCGTTCATTGACTTGCACTTCTATTCCGATATTGGAAAGAGAGGAAGAAGTATTAATCGAGCTGTTCGTGTGCAGGTGAACGAGCAGTAGGCGGCTTGCGAGCGGAGTCGTGAAGCGCCTCTTTCCTTCTTCTTTCCAAAATCTAAGTGAGTGGCTACCAACCCGATTAGCTAGCCCTGCTTCCAAGCTTCACTCCTTGCCCCAATCAAACGATACCAAGTAATAACTAAAAGAAACCAAGATAAAAGAGAATAGACTTGGTACTTATGCTTGTCAATGAAACTTGTGAACGGTTATATCTTTGCATGCTTGTTTGTTCGGAAATGTTCATCAAATGCATAGATACAAGTTTAAACGTATATCCTGATGCATAAAGATAACGTAGTTGCAATGTAAAAATGAATCATGCAATACCGCTTGTCTTGTACTCACGTAGCCTCCGGGCGAATGATTGTTAGTGTGTGATCACGGACAACTTGTGCACAAGGTATAGTTCCTGCGGGCGGCTGCTGGGGCACTGGCACCGTTCCGGCTCCGGACGGAACTAACGTTTAGTCTCACGTACTAGGACAGGGTGGTATGTGGCGCCTAACATTCTTGCACGTAGCAAACCATCTTCGTCACAGACTAGTGTCCATTATGGCAATCAAGCCAGTGATCATCGTGTATATTTAAACCTGTTGCAAACTAACTTGTGTCTTCGTGGCAGGGAAGGCAAGGTAAGTATTGTGCAGGTAATTCAGACGGGCAGGTAAAATCTACCGAACGGTGGCACGTTCATTTCAGTAAATTCTATATGCTGCTTACTTGTAAATAAACTAAGGCAAGATAAAAACCCACAAAATATGCATGCTTCACTAAACAACGTGTTGATTGGTATAGTTCGGCTAGCTTGTCTTCACCAGCAGGTTTCGATATGCTGACCCTCGTTGAAACAGGTTTTTTGTACTAAGGTGAACCGAGCGAGGAGCCGAAGTCGTCTTCCCGATCCAGTCCAGCTGTTGGCGCATCTTCACCGCGCCCTCGAAGCATTTTGAAGATAGGAGCTGCAACTCTTCATACACAAATGCAGCTCCGTGGCAAAGCTATCCTCCAGCCAGGAGGTCTTTATCATTTTGAGTTTATAAAGGGATGTAATGTACAGGACTGCTATCTCATTTTGAGTCATCTCTTTTGTAAGCCGTTCGGCATATTAGCTAACTCGTTCAAGAGTTTGTAATAGATGTTCATTATCAATAAAGAGAACTTTTCTATGTTTCAATCTGTGTTATAATTTATCTGCGTACTCTGAATATGTGCTTACTATGCAAATCATTAAAGCCTTGTGCGGGCGCAACTCCAGGCCCGCACGGCGGTCACGATTCGGGGGACGCCTCAAACGATTCTACGGAATCGGGTCGTGACATAGTGGTATCAGAGCACAGATTCAAGTTCCTTAGACTTTGTGTTGGAAAAGTTCCTTTAACGATCAAATTCCTGTGCGAACTCTTGAACTCGCTAGGCCAAAATGAGATACGTTCATGCAATAAGTCCATAATACATTATGATCCTAATGTAATTTACCTTCTTTTGAAGGAATGGCTCCAGCGCAATCTGCAGCGCAAATACTGGACGAAACGCAAGGCCAAGAAAGTAGTTCGGGTACTTTGGGAAGTTCAGAGAGCCAGTGAGCCATGCCAAGCATCGATCCCATCCAACGAATGTTGCAGATGTTGGAGGCAAACCAACAAAGGGACGAGGCTCGCTATGAACGGGCCGAGAAGCGGGCGGAAGAGAGTCAGCTCAAGTTTCAAGACAATATAGAAGCACGATTCTCAGTCCAACAATAGAAGGTAGATACCCTGCAGCAGATCGTTCAGACTTTGGCATCCAACCAGTCCGCGGCAACGCCAGCGACTCCGGTGGAACAGCCCGTGCTTGAAGTGGAGATGCCGCAAATTCCAAGGGCGAGGGACGTGACTGCCTTCGACTTTGGCCACTTCAAGAAAGTCTGCAACACCCCATTCAACGGGACTGAGGACCCAGTCGTAGCTCTAGATTGGTTGGCCGAACTTGAAGATCACTTCGCTCTGCTAGAGGTCCCCGAAGAGAAGCGCGTCGCCTGCGCGCAACTACAGCTCCGCCTCAACGCGCACGATTGGTGGGACGTGTATCGACGATCTCTCCAATTTGATCACGGAGAGGAGGCGATCTCGTGGACAACTTTTCGTGCTGCGTTCGAAGAGGAGTTTGTACCCCCTCCAGTACAACGTCAAATGGAAAACGTGTTCATGCAACTGAGGCAAGGCGGTATGACAGTTAGAGAGTACTCCGCCGAATTCAACCGACTCTCCAAATTCGCTAGGGCCTATTTACCTGATGTAGCGAGTCGAGCAAGAAGGTTTGAAGGTGGACTACGCCCTGCCATCCATTCGCACGTAGCCGTTCATCAATATCGTACAATGCGTGAAGTCATGAATCATGCTTCGTCGCTTGAACCACTCTATCCTCACGTTCCTGCCGGCGCTGTGCATACCTACACTCACAAACGCCAAAGCAACGAAGGAGGAAACACCGCTACAAAGTGCCGCAACAACGGTGGTCCGCAGAGAGGGCAGCTATGTCACTTCTGTAGGAGGCCAGGGCACCTGGTCAACGAATGTCGTCTGAAACAAGGATTATGCCTCATCTGTGGCGATACAAACCACAGAATTCGTGACTGCCCCAAATACTCTACTAAACATCCCCAACGTAACGTTCCCTGATGGTAGGTTCTGTTCTTAAGTTTTGGGACAAAACTTCCAATTAGTTGGGTAGGATGTAGCGCCCCGTTCTCCCGGTGCGGAGACCGCGGCTAAGAAACACAAGACGGTATCGTTCGATCGGGATAGATTGAATTAAGAACTCGTCCTCGTTATGGATTTGTTTCTTCGGAATCGATACCCATATTCAGTGGACTGTGCCCCAAGGATCGGCTTAGCGGCGGAGTCAGGAGGGACCTCTCCGCTGCTATCTTTTATTGCCTCGGTTTTCGATATCGCTTGTTGCTTTCGTGCTTTGAGTTGGTTTTGGGATTTGCTTGTTTTCCTTGAACGGTTTCGATGGTTTTTATTATTTTCGTTCATTGACTTGCACTTCTATTCCGAGATTGGAAAGAGAGGAAGAAGTATTAATCGAGCTGTTCGTGTGCAGGTAAACGAGCAGTAGGCGGCTTGCGAGCGGAGTCGTGAAGCACCTCTTTCCTTCTTCTTTCCAAAATCTAAGTGAGTGGCTACCAACCCGATTAGCTAGCCCTGCTTCCAAGCTTCACTCCTTGCCCCGATCAAACGATACCAAGTAATAACTAAAAGAAACCAAGATAAAAGAGAATAGACTTGGTACTTATGCTTGTCAATGAAACTTGTGAACGGTTATATCTTTGCATGCTTGTTTGTTCGAAAATGTTCATCAAATGCATAGATACAAGTTTAAACGTATATCCTGATGCATAAAGATAACGTAGTTGCAATATAAAAATGAATCATGCAATACCGCTTGTCTTGTACTCACGTAGCCTCCGGGCGAATGCTTGTTAACGTAGCCTCTGGGCGAATGCTTGTTAACGTAGCCTCCGAGCGAATGATTGTTAGTGTGCGATCACGGACAACTTGTGCACAAGGCATAGTTCCTGCGGGCGGCTGCTGGGGCACTGGCTCCGTTCCGGCTCCGGACGGAACTAACGTTTAGTCTCACGTACTAGGACAGGGTAGAATGCGGCGCCTAACGTTCTTGTACGTAGCAAACCATCTTCGTCACAGACTAGTGTCCATTATGGCAATCAAGCCTGTGATCATCGTGTATATTTAAACCTGTTGCAAACTAACTTGTGTCTTTGTGGCAGGGAAGGCAAGGTAAGTATTGTGCAGGTAATTCAGACGGGCAGGTAAAATCTACCGAACGGTGGCACGTTCATTTCAGTAAATTCTATATGCTGCTTACTTGTAAATGAACTAAGGCAAGATAGAAACCTACAAAATATGCATGCTTCACTAAACAATGTGTTGATTGGTATAGTTCGGCTAGCTCGCCTTCACCAGCATGTTTCGATATGCTGACCCTCTATGAAACAGGTTCTCCGCACTAAGGTGAACCGAGCAAGGAGCCGAAGTCGTCTTCCTGATCCAGTCCAGCTGTTGGCGCATCTTCACCGCGCCCTCGAAGCATTTTGAAGACAGGAGCTGCAACTCTTCATACACAAATGCAGCTCCGTGGCAAAGCTATCCTCCAGCCAGGAGGTCTTTATCATTTTGAGTTTATAAAGGGATGTAATGTACAGGACTGCTATCTCATTTTGAGTCATCTTTTTTGTAAGCCGTTCGGCATATTAGCTAACTCGTTCAAGAGTTTGTAATAGATGTTCATTATCAATAAAGAGAACTTTTTTATGTTTCAATCTGTGTTTCAATTTATCTGCATACTCTGAATATGTGCTTACTATGCAAATCATTAAAGCCTTGTGCGGGCGCAACTCCAGGCCCGCACGGCGGTCACGATTCGGGGGACGCCTCAAACGATTCTACGGAATCGGGTCGTGACAAGTTGTGTAGAGTATCAAGTGCCAAGACCCTTTGGTGCAAGCTAGTTGCAACAAGATTTGGATATCGTTCAGGAATAAAAGACAAGTTAGACTTAGAATGCCAACCGATAGAACATTCTCGGCCTTATTGCTTAGGCGAATATAGAGAATCGTGCTTGGATTTTCAGGAATAGCTCGAACAATATTTCGTATCGGAAGATACAAATCGATTAAGAATTTGATTGGATGACTTAATTCTGAGTGGTGTATGGGTCATTTAGAAATGTCCCAAATGGTTTCATAAGTCTCGTATGATAGTTGGATCGAACGATTTGGAGGAATGTCTTGAAACAAAAATGATAAGGCTATATCGAATTGGGATTCTTGAAAATAGAAATCGATATCTCTGTTAACGAAAACTTGTTTGAAACTTGAGAATTATGCGAGCAATTTTGGATTAAAATAAATGGATTAAACTTGAATACAATATCGCTCGAATAAAAGATAGCCCAAAAATGAATATTATGTTTCGATGAAAGAGATGAACGATAATGGATTTTGCTTGGAGTTTGAAAGAATAGTCTTGAAATCAAGTTGAAACAATAACATTCGAAATCAATTCCCAACGAGAACGGTTATCCTGCTAGAACGCCGACGTGGTGATTTCACGTACGACGGGGATGATCGAACTAATGGAAACATGTTCAATGATTATTCCAAATAAACTCGATGAATGGAACATATCAAAATAGAATAAACTTGGGCTTGAATAATTGAACTTAGTTGCTTTAGGAAAGATATAAGTAGACGATGGAATTATCGAACGGTAACATTAAAGTTGGACGATTTTACTAGAAGAATTAAATTTTTTTGAATGAACGGACTTGACTCGATAGATTTTATAATTTGGAATGGATATGGATTGAATTAAGAACTCGTCCTTGTTATGGATTTGTTTCTTTGAAATCGATTCCCATATTCAGTGGACCGTTCCCTAAGGATCGACTTAGCGGCAGAGTCAGGAGGGACCTCTCCGCTGCTATCTTTTATTGCCTCGGTTTTCGATGTCGCTTGTTGCTTTCGTGCTTTGAGTTGGTTTTGGGATTTGCTTATTTTCCTTGAACGGTTTTGATGGTTTTCATTGTTTTCGTTCATTGAACTGCACTTCAATTCCGAGATTTGGAAAGAGAGGAAGAAGTATTAATCGAGCTGTTCGTGTGCAGGTGAACGAGCAGTAGGCGGCTTACGAGCAGAGTCGTGAAGCACCTCTTTCCTTCTTCCTTCCAACAATATAAGTGAGTGGCTACCAACCCGATTAGCTAGCCCTGCTTCCAAGCTTTATGCCCTAAAATCTACATTCTTCTTTGCCCCGATCAAACGATACCAAGTAATAATAAAAGAAACCAAGATAAAAGAGAATATACTTGGTATATTATGCTTGTCAATAAACTTCATGAACGGATACTTAATTGCATGCTTGTTCGGTTGAAAATAATCATAAATTGTTGCTTGTCTTGTACAAATACATGTCTCGTACTAGTGTTGCATGAAGTGCATGAATGCTTAACAATTATTGATATATCTTGTGCTCGTGTTGCCTCGAAGGCGTAAACTGATTATTTAAGTTAACGTATTGTTCGATCATGGACAACTTGTGCACAAGGGTAAGTTTTACGGACGATCGCTGGGGTACTGGCACTGTTCCGGTCCGGGCGGAACTAGTGTGTAGTCATCGTGTGCTGGAGGGGATGGCTTACAATGCATCGTGTGCTTGTCGTGTTCTCGTTGCATGCTATCCCTGTCCTTGACTATGTCCGTTATGGCACTACGCTAGTGATCATCGTGTATATTTAAACCTGTTGCATACTAACTTGTGTCTTCGTGGCAGGGAACGCATGGTAAGTATTGTGCAGGTCATTCAGACGGACAGGTAAAATCTACTGAACGGTGGCACATTTATTTTTAGTAAATTATTTATGCTGCTTACTTGTAAATGAACTAAGGCAAGATAGAAACCCACAAATATGCATGCTTCATTAAAATAACGTGTTGATTGATATAGTTCGGTTAGCTCGCCTTCACCAGTATGTTTTGACATGCTGACCCTCGTTGAAACAGGTTCTCCGCACCAAGGCGAACCGAGCGAGGAGTCGAAGTCATCTTCCCGATCCAGTCCAGCTGTTGGCGCATCTTCACCGCGCCCCTTGAAGCATTTTGAAGTCAGAAGCTGCAACTCTTCATACACAAATGCAGATCCGTGGCAAAGCTATTCTCCAGCCTGGAGGTTTATATCTTTTGAAGTTTAGTAAAGGAATATAATGTACAAGTGTAACTACCACATTTCCAGACAAGGGCATTTGGATAATTTTACTATTTGGAATAATTATGTGTTTAATTAATCTGCTGAGTTTTTAAACTAATTATTTGATGTTGGTTGTGTTGGGTTAGGTCAAACCCTAGAAGTCAGTATGGCTAACCCTAGTTGAAAACCCAATTCTAGTGAAACCCTAGAATTCTAATTTTAGGGTGGAACCTCAAACCCTAGACTGACTAAACCTTAGTTAATTAGGTTCTACATGACCTAACATAGGGGGTTTAACCTAAACTATGCATTAGAAACCCTAACTTGGTTTTAATATAAAAGGGAACCCTCTCTTCCTTCATGTAGAAAGGAGAAACCCTAGCCTCCATCAAGGAAACCAATTCCCCACCTCCAGATTTCGGAATCCAGACCTAGGAGATCCCTTTTCCTCCTCCAAAGCAAAGAGAAGCAAGGGGTTGGGTCAAGAAGCCTTGGAGAAGAAGAACCTCCATTGAAGAAGCCATCTCCCTAGGTAAAACCCTATTTTTATTCATTTTATTTCTATTTTTTCTGTTGTTCATGCCCATTAGGAAACCCATATTGTGTAGATCTCGATTTCTAGGGATTCTACATGAAGACCTAGGTGAATTTGGGTTTTGGTGACCTACGGATGTTTTCCCCAAAATTTTGGAACCCAAACCCTAGGGATTTCGTGTAGTCTCGATTACCTCTCTTACGTGTAAGTATAGATTTCGTTTTAGGAGTTTGATTTGGATTTTTCAGGAAGTTTTAGTAGGGATTCGTTTTCTGCACACCAAGTGTTTGGTGATATGGTTCTTAGGGATTTACCTATCTATGTGTTCTAATACTGCATGTTAACTTTATATATATATACACACACATATTTACATATGTATTGAATATATTGTGTGATTTGGGGAATTTTCTGTGGAGTGCTGTTCTGAATGTTTGGGAACTACTGTGCAGTCGGGGTGTAATTGTGTATCAGATATAGGGAAGAGGGTTCTGTGTGTTGTATAGTCGGGCATTGGATTTAACTGTGTAGTCTGAAGTTAGGGATTTCTGTGCAGTCGGGCTTGGGAGAATTCTGTGCAAGTGATTCTGTGTGTGACCAGTGTGGGAGTGTCTCAGTTTCTGTGTGTGCATCAGTGAGTTTCCTAACTAAGTGAACCAGTGTATCTCTGTGTATTAGGTGCAGTATCTAAGCAGTGAGGAGTGCCTGTGAGTTTTTCCTGTGTTGTGTCTGTGTGTATTGTCTGTGTGTGTAGGTAATTGGTTTAGTGCCGTGGGTTATGTTTAGTATTGGGTTTTCCCTTGAGTATCAGTAACTTGGGTGTATCCAGATCAATATTTTCCTCACTGTGTGAATTTGAGGGTATCAATACTTGTGTAGTTATCTCTGAAAATGTGTGTTTGGGGGAGTAGTTCCCTGTATAGCGTACCTGAGTGTGCTAGATACCCTGTGTCTGTCACGCCCCGATTCCGTGGAATCGATAGTCGTCCCCCGGGCGTGACCGCCGTGCGGGCCTAGGTTGCGCACCGCACAAGGCTAAGTATTTTTATTTCGCATAGCGAGCACATATTCAGAGTACGCAGATAATTGAACACAGATTGAAACATGAAAAAGTTCTCTTTTATTGATAATATGAACATCTATTACAAACTCCCTGAACTGAGTCATATGGATTGCCTCTATGGGCTTACAAAAGTGTTGACACAAAATGAGATAGCAGTCCTGTACATTACATTCCTTACTAAACTCAAAATATAAGACCTTGGGACGGAACGACTGCCTTGCCACGAAGCTGCATGATTGCTTTGGTGGCTAGTTTCTTCTTCAAAAAGGCTTCTTCTTCAAAATGCGTCAAAGGTGGCACGGTCGAAGCGTGCCTACAGCTGGACTGGATTGGGGATTGTCTCCTGCTCCTCGCTTGGTTCTCCTAGCGCGGGGAACCTGTTTCAACGAGGGTCAGTACATCGAAACGTACTGGTGAAGGCAAGCTAACCCAACTATACCAATCAACACGTTGTTTTAATGAAGCATGCATATTTCTTGTGGGTTTCTATCTTGCCTTAGTTCATTTTACAATAAGACATAGATATTGAATCATTGAAATGACTCGTCACCGTTCGGTGACATTTACCTGTCCGTCTGAACCACCTGCACAATACTTACCTTGCCTTCCCTGTCAAGAAGACACAAGTTAGTTTCTACAGGTTTAAATATACGAGGGGATCACTGGCTTTGATGCCATAATGGACGGTCTTAGTTTCAGGCTAAGGTGACGGAGGCACATGTATCGCTGCACGCCATCTCGCCTATGGGAGAGACTAATCTTGAGGTTCCGTCCGGATCGGATCGGTGCCAGTGCCCCAGCGACCGTCCGCAGGAACCGAGAGGCCTTGTGCACAAGTTGTCCGTGATCAACGGCGTTTGTGTTAAGTTTGCTAATTATGTAGCTGAGGCATTGAAATCAGGGGATATAGAGCATTGTGTGATGTATTTTGCATAGTCTCCCTGAATAATTGATGCATGGCAAGGTGTTCCACATATAGCATATATATAGAAGAGAAAGTAAGCATTCTAACTTGTATATATGCATATGGTAAACATTTTGAATAGGCAAGCATGTAGTAAGTAACCGTTCACACTTTTTAATGACAAGCATACAGATCCAAGTCTATTTCCCTTATCTTGATATCTTTTAGTTAATACTTGGTATCGTTTGATCGGGGCAAGCACGAACGCAAGATTTAGATGTGAAGACTAGCAAGTAGGGCTAGCTAATCGGGTTGGTAGCCACTCACTTTTAGTGGTTGGAAGGAGGAAGGAAGGAAGTGAATTAGGAGTCCGCTTGAGCGACGCCTAGTGCTGGATCACCTGTATTGACACGAACAGCTGATCAGTACTTCTTCCTCTCTTTCCATTATCGGAATTGAAGTGCAGTCCTAAGAACGAAAGCAATGAAATCCATCGAAACCGTTCAAGAAAACCCAAGCAAATCCGAAATCCAACTCAAGGCACGAAAGCAACAAGCGACAGCGAAAACTAGGCAACAAAAGAATGCAGCGGAGAGGTCCCTCCTGACTCTGCCGCTAAGTCGATCCTTGGGGCACGGTCCACTGAATATGGGAATCGATTCCGAAGAAACAAATCCATAACGAGGACGAGTTCTTAATTCAATCTATCCCGATCGAACGATACCGTCTTAGTATTTCTTAGCCGCGCTCCCCGAATAGGGGGAACGGGGCACCACATCCTACCCAACCAATTGGAAGTTTCGTCCCGAAACTTAAGGAATAAAACCTACCACTAGGAAATAGTGAGGGGAACCTTTCCCTCATTTCGGATTCAAGCTCCCAAGTAGATTCTTCAACGGAGTGATTCCGCCAAAGCACGCGCACTAGAGGAACCGAACGGGTCCGAAGCAGCTTTTCTTTTCTATCCAAAATTTGCACAGGCTGTTCTACATACGTCAAGTCGGCTTGTAGGTTCAGTTGGTCGAGGTCTACCACATGGCTCGGGTCGTACACATATTTCCTAAGCTGTGAAACATGGAATATATCGTGTACGTCGTATAGGGATGGTGGTAGAGCAATCTGATACGCAACTGAGGCAACCCGCTTTAGTATTTCGAACGGGCCGACAAATCTCGGACTCAGCTTTCCTCTTGCTCCGAACCTGCTGACTCCTCGCATGGGCGAGACCTTGAGGAATACTCGGTCGCCTACTTGGAACTCTAGCGGTCTTCGATGTGTGTCCGCGTAGCTCTTTTGGCGGCTTTGAGCTACCTTCAATCTATCCCGAATCAGCCGGACTTTCTGGACGGTCTGCTCGACGAGCTCAGGGCCAAGTATTTGTCGTTCCCCAACTTCGTCCCAGCAGATAGGAGATCTACACTTCCGCCCGTATAATGCCTCATACGGCGCCATTTGAATGCTCGATTGATAACTATTGTTGTAAGCAAATTCAGCTAAAGGTAGATGAAGGTCCCAACTCGTCTTCAAGTCCAAAGCGCAGAGTCGCAACATGTCTTCGAGGATCTGGTTGACACGTTCGGTTTGGCCGTCGGTCTGTGGATGGTAGGCGAAGCTAAACTTCAACTTCGTCCCCATTGCTGACTGCAGGCTTCCCCAGAAACGTGACATGAATCGACCATCTCGATCGGAGACTATGGTTACGGGCACGCCATGGAGTCGAACGATTTCGTTGAGATATATCTGAGCCAGGCGGTCGGCACTCCAAGTAGATTTGATAGGCAGAAAGTGAGCTGACTTGGTGAGTCGATCGACGATAACCCAGACCGCATCATGTCCCCGTTGCGTCCTTGGCAAACCAACGATAAAATCCATCGTTATATCATCCCATTTCCACTCCGGAATAGCAAGGCTCTGCAGTTCTCCGCCTGGTTTCTGGTGTTCGGCCTTTACTCGTTGACAAGCCATGCAATGCGACACAAACTGCGCCACATCCTTTTTCAAGCCGTGCCACCAAAACATCGTACGAAGATCCCGATACATCTTTGTGCTACCCGGATGAGAAGTATAGCTAGAATAGTGGGCTTCCGTGAGTATCTCTTCCCTGAGGGCCGCGTCGCTTGGAACGCACAGTCTTCCCTTCACTCGAAGCATCCCATCCGTGCTTACCGCAAAGTCGGACGCCTTCCCTGCTGAGATAAGAGCATGAATCTTTTGCAGGAATGGGTCGTCCTTCTGAGCGGTCTTTACTCGTTGTAACAAGTCGGGTTCGAGGCGCAGTTGTGATACTTGCGCCCACCTTGTTTATCTGATTTTCAAAGTAATGCCCAGTGATTCAAGATCCCGGTGCAGCCTATCATCAATAGCCAAACTTCCTGCAAACACTCGACTCAGTGCGTCAGCTACGACATTTCCTTTGCCAGGCGTGTATCTGATCATGAGGTCGAAGTCGCTTAGGAGTTCAAGCCATCGCCGCTGCCGAAGATTCAAACCTTTTTGAGTGTACAAGTATTTCAAACTTTTGTGGTCCGTATAGATTTCACACGGCACACCATAAAGATAGTGGCGCCACAGCTTTAATGCAAACACTACCGCGGCAAGCTCGAGGTCATGCGTTGGGTAGTTTTGCTCGTGAGGCTTTAGCTGTCTAGACGCGTAGGCGATCACTTTGTCACGTTGCATCAGGACACATCCTAGTCCCCTTCCCGATGCATCGCTATATATTTTGAAGTCATCTGGTCCATTTGGCAAAGTAAGGACCGGGGCGGAGACGAGGCGCTGCTTTAACTCCGTAAACGAAGCTTCACAGTCGTCCGTCCAAGTAAACTTTGCACCCTTTCGTGTGAGCTGCGTCAAGGGCGAAGCAATCCTAGCAAAATTTTGTATAAATCTTCGGTAGTACCCTGCCAGGCCAAGGAAACTTCGGATGTCGCTAGCTGACTCCGGTCGTTTCCACTGCGTGATTGCTTCTATTTTCTTCGGATCAACTGAGATGCCTTCCGAGGAGATGATATGCCCCAAAAATGAAATACTGTCCAGCCAAAATTCTGATTTGCTTAATCTGGCATACAACTTGTGGTCTCGAAGGGTTTGCAGCACCATCCGCAGGTGTCCTGCGTGCTCATCCCTAGTCTTCGAGTACACTAAGATGTCATCGATAAACACCACCACGAATTTATCGATGAAGGGCCTAAAGACACGGTTCATCGTATCCATGAATGCAGCAGGAGCATTCATCAGTCCAAACGGCATCACGGAAAACTCGTAATGGCCGTAGCGGGTTCTAAAAGCAGTCTTGGGTACGTCTTCTGGCTTAATCTTCAGCTGGTGATAGCCCGAGCGAAGATCTATTTTTGAAAACACTGCTGCTCCTTGTAGTTGATCGAACAAGTCATCAATCCGTGGCAGAGGATATTTGTTTCTGATTGTGACCTTATTCAATTCTCTGTAGTCAATGCATAGGCGTAGAGTTCCGTCCTTCTTCTTCACGAAGAGCACGGGAGCGCCCCAAGGAGACACGCTTGGACGGATGAACCCACGGTCAAGTAATCCTTGGAGTTGGCACTTTAGTTCCTTCAGCTCTGCAGGGGCCATTCTGTATGGAGGTTTGGAGATCGGCTGCGTGTTCGAAAATGTGTCAATAGTGAATTCAATCTCTCGATCGGGCGGCATGCCGGGTAGTTCGCTCGGAAACACGTCGGGGAACTCCGCCTCAACGGAATTAGGCTCGACGTTTGCGTAGTCCTGCCGCGCGTCCCGAACTGATGCTAGAAATCCCTCGCAGCCTGTGTAGAGCATTCGCCGAGCAGATTTTGCCGAAATCACCATGCAGGCCGTGGTCGCATCGTTCGCTGGACTACTGGTGTAACAGAACACGGCTTCTCCGGGCAGACGGAAAACGACTCGCTTCTCTGCACACTCAATGGTTGCCGCGCATGCGCCTAGCCAGTCCATTCCCAAGATGATATCATAGTCCCTAACATCTAGAACTAAGACATCGAGCGACAGCTTCTTCTCCCCAATACAAATGTAACCACCTAGGCATACTGAACGAACAGGGATTTTTGTACCAGAGGGGGTGCTAACATTTAAATCTAAGTGCAACGGAGTCATTTTTACATTGTTTTCCACGGCAAAATTTGTGGAAATAAAATTATGCGTTGCACCTGAATCAAATAGAACGCGAGCAGGTATATTATTGAAAAGTAAGGTACCTGACACGACGGTATCCGAAGCTAATGCTTCTTCCCGTGTCATGGTGTAGACTCGGCCTTGAGCTTGATTACGCCCTTGCTGAGGCGTCGCTCGATTCGCCTGAGGTGCCGGAGTCTGATTTTGTTGCGGAGGACGGCGCTCGGTGAACTTTGGACAGTTGGGAAGGGCGTGATCGGAAGCTCCACAAATGAGACATAACCCGTGCTTCCGGCGACATTCACTTTCGACGTGCCCTGTCCTCCTACAGAAATCACATCGTTGCCCCGAGTTTCCCTTTTTTGAACCGCCGTTGTTAGGGCGCTTTGCAGCTGTGTTTCCTCTGTCGTTGCCTTGGCGTTTGTGATTGGGGGTTTGCACAGCGCCGGTGGCAACGTGAGGATACTGCGGCTCGAGGGAGAGGGCATGGTTTAAGACTTCCCTCATCGTCTGATACTGTGGAACGGATACGTGCTCGTGGATGCCAGGACGTAGCCCTCCTTCGAATCGTCTGGCACGACTCGCTGCATCCGGTAGGTAAGCGGTGGCAAATTTGGCCAGTTTGTTAAATTCTGCCGAGTATTGCTTCACCGTCATACTGCCCTGCCGGAGCTGAACGAAATCATTTTCCCGTTGTCGTCGTAGAGGCGGGGGTATAAACTCCTCCTCAAACGCGGCACGAAAGGTCGTCCACGCGATCGCCTCCTCTCCATGGCCAAGTTGAAGAGATCGTCGATGCACGTCCCACCAGTCGTGCGCATTGAAGCGAAGTAGTAGTTTGGCACAAGTGACGCGCTTGTCTTCCGGCACATCCAGGAGAGAAAAATGATCTTCAAGCTCGGCGAGCCAATCTAGGGCCACGATTGGGTCCTCAGTCCCCTTGAATGGCGTGTTGCAGACCTTCTTGAAGTTTGCAAAGGTGAAGGTAGTCACTTCCCTCGTCCTTGGCACAGGCGATGGTTCGACTTCAAGCGCTGGCTGCTCCACTGGTGTAGCTGTCGTTGCGGCAGAATGGTTGGAGGCCAGGGTCTGAACAAGCTGTTGCAGGGTATCTACCTGCTTTTGTTGGACTGAGAGCCTTGCCTCTAGGTTGCTCTCGAACTTGGCTTGGCGGGCATCATCCCTCTGTCGTTGCTCGGTTAACATTTGCATCACTTGTTGAATCGAGTCTGTTTGAGACATGCCTCGTTGGCTCCGAGAGCTTCCTGATGTTCCGGAGCTGCTCTCCTGAGTCCGAGGCTCGCCTGGTGCTAGCGCTGATGGTTGCGCTTGCGTCGTTCCTTGAAAGGAAGGTAAATTACATCAGGATCATAATGTATTATGGACTTATTGCATGAACGTATCTCATTTGGCCTTAACGAGTTCAGGAGTTCGCATAGGCGAGTTATCGCTAAGGGAACTTTTCCGTTTCATGAATCATAGGAACTTTGAAGCTGTGCTCTGATACCAACATGTCACGCCCCGATTCCGTGGAATCGATAGTCGTCCCCCGGGCGTGACCGCCGTGCGGGCCTAGGTTGCGCACCGCACAAGGCTAAGTATTTTTGTTTCGCATAGCGAGCACATATTCAGAGTACGCAGATAATTGAACACAGATTAAAACATGGAAAAGTTCTCTTTTATTGATAATATGAACATCTATTACAAACTCCCTGAACTGAGTCATATGGATTGCCTCTATGGGCTTACAAAAGTGTTGACACAAAATGAGATAGCAGTCCTGTACATTACATCCCTTACTAAACTCAAAATATAAGACCTTGGGACGGAACGACTGCCTTGCCACGAAGCTGCATGATTGCTTTGGTGGCTAGTTTCTTCTTCAAAAAGGCTTCTTCTTCAAAATGCGTCAAAGGTGGCACGGTCGAAGCGTGCCTACAGCTGGACTGGATTGGGGATTGTCTCCTGCTCCTCGCTTGGTTCTCCTAGCGCGGGGAACCTGTTTCAACGAGGGTCAGTACATCGAAACGTACTGGTGAAGGCAAGCTAACCCAACTATACCAATCAACACGTTGTTTTAATGAAGCATGCATATTTCTTGTGGGTTTCTATCTTGCCTTAGTTCATTTTACAATAAGACATAGATATTGAATCATTGAAATGACTCGTCACCGTTCGGTGACATTTACCTGTCCGTCTAAACCACCTGCACAATACTTACCTTGCCTTCCCTGTCAAGAAGACACAAGTTAGTTTCTACAGGTTTAAATATACGAGGGGATCACTGGCTTTGATGCCATAATGGACGGTCTTAGTCTCAGGCTAAGGTGACGGAGGCACATGTATCGCTGCACGCCATCTCGCCTATGGGAGAGACTAATCTTGAGGTTCCGTCCGGATCGGATCGGTGCCAGTGCCCCAGCGACCGTCCGCAGGAACCGAGAGGCCTTGTGCACAAGTTGTCCGTGATCAACGGCGTTTGTGTTAAGTTTGCTAATTATGTAGCTGAGGCATTGAAATCAGGGGATATAGAGCATTGTGTGATGTATTTTGCATAGTTTCCCTGAATAATTGATGCATGGCAAGGTGTTCCACATATAGCATATTTATAGAAGAGAAAGTAAGCATTCTAACTTGTATATATGCATATGGTAAACATTTTGAATAGGCAAGCATGTAGTAAGTAACCGTTCACACTTTTTAATGACAAGCATACAGATCCAAGTCTATTTCCCTTATCTTGATATCTTTTAGTTAATACTTGGTATCGTTTGATCGGGGCAAGCACGAACGCAAGATTTAGATGTGAAGACTAGCAAGTAGGGCTAGCTAATCGGGTTGGTAGCCACTCACTTTTAGTGGTTGGAAGGAGGAAGGAAGGAAGTGAATTAGGAGTCCGCTTGAGCGACGCCTAGTGCTGGATCACCTGTATTGACACGAACAGCTGATCAGTACTTCTTCCTCTCTTTCCATTATCGGAATTGAAGTGCAGTCCTAAGAACGAAAGCAATGAAATCCATCGAAACCGTTCAAGAAAACCCAAGCAAATCCGAAATCCAACTCAAGGCACGAAAGCAACAAGCGACAGCGAAAACTAGGCAACAAAAGAATGCAGCGGAGAGGTCCCTCCTGACTCTGCCGCTAAGTCGATCCTTGGGGCACGGTCCACTGAATATGGGAATCGATTCCGAAGAAACAAATCCATAACGAGGATGAGTTCTTAATTCAATCTATCCCGATCGAACGATACCGTCTTAGTATTTCTTAGCCGCGCTCCCCGAATAGGGGGAACGGGGCACCACAGTGTCTATGTGGAACTGTGTGTATGTGTCAGTTAAATCTATTAATTTCTGTGGGTGCAGTGAGAATCCCGTATGTAGCTGTGCAAAGCTAGTGTGTGTATATGTGTGCTGTGTGTAATTCTGTAGGGAGAGCAGTGAGTTGTGCAGTTTCTATTGTAGCAGTAGCTAGTGTAATCAGTGTGTGCAGTGAGAAACCAGTTTTACCTATGTGAGATACATGAGTGAGTGCCTGTGTACCCAGATCAGGGAATGCACATGTGTGCTGGGGTGTGTGCAGTGAATTAGGGTTGTGTGATTGAGAGTATTCTGAGAGAAGGGGGAGAGAGCAGTGAACCCAGAACCTAGTGTCTAGTGTGCCAGTGTCTCAGTGAGGTGTGTTAGGTCCTAGGTGTGTATCAGTAAGATATTTCTTGTGTGTGGATGTAGGGTAGTGTTTGTGTAGGTGTATCAGTTAGTGTCAACCAGTGTATTAATTCCTAGTGTGTGTAAATGCCTGTGTGAGTGCAGCTGTGTAAAATTAGAACCTGGGTGTGCAGTGAGATACCTAGGTGTCTATGTGCCAGTGTGTCTGTGCCAGTGGTGTACCAATACCAGTGTCAGTTTGTTGAATCTTGTGAGGTGCAATATGCAGATTATAGTGTGTGTGTGTGTATCCTAGAACCTAGTGTCTATTGTACCAGTGTCAGTATAGTAAGAGAGAAAATACCAGTAAGTGGGTAGTCCTAGTGTAGTGTATCAGTATGAATACATGGGTGTGTGTGTATTGGTAAACAGTAAGTGATGGTTTAGTATCTCAGTATCAGTGTTTCTGTGGGTGAGTAATGAGTAGTGGGCAGCAAATTTCAGTAAGAGAGTTTAATTAAGGGTTGCAGTTGGAATACTAGTAGGTGAGGGTTAGATAGATTTAGTAATACCTTAGAACCTAAATGGGAGTTACATCTAAATGCCTAGTAGGTAATTATTGCTTAGTATTAATATGAAGCCTAGAGTAACAAGTTAACCTAATATTGACCACTAGGTTTAGTATGACTAGTATCATCTTGGAGAAAACCTACCACATAAGAAATTATGAACCCTAAACCTTAGTATGACCTAGAAACCTCGTATTTAATTAGTTAAACATGTTACTCTTTTAATTCAATATCTGACATTAATATTCCATAAATAGGTCATTGTGATCCCCCTTTGGACATTGATCCTCACACCTTGCTCAGGACCACAGGTGAGTACATTCTCTGACAGTTTTTATTGTTGATTTCTTCTATAATTCAGTTGTATTACATACTTGATTTCGACATTATGGATACACGGGTTAGCACCCTAGATCCCCATCATGAGGAGTCGTGGTTGGAATCTATCGTGCTAGCTGGGGAATGGGGAACTATTAGTAGATTATGTGATCATATCCAAACATTTACATGCATCATAGCTCACCCCACTTCTTACGTCGGGTGCGGCCTGACCATTTACATGCATCATAGCTGTTATATATGATTAGCCTGACCACTACATGCATCATAGCTAACCATATGGTTAGCCTGACCTACAAGAATCATAGCTAATCATATATAACCAGCCTGATCAAGTCCCAAGCCGATCACATAATAAACTGATATTTCAAACACTTAGCTAGATGTCTACTATTTATTTCAGATTCACTTGTTCTAGCATTCACTGTTTATTGTTTATTGCTAGATGCTCTATTGCCTATTTCTTTTCTACAGTACTTTACACTTCCAGCATTTATTCTCATCATGTATTTCTTACACTGTTTATAGTTTTTGTCAATTTAATGAAACTGCTGTTAGTGCTTGTGCTTCACTCCAATCCTGACTGGATAACATTTTTCAGAGGACCTGGAGGATCTTTGCCCCACTCATTACGACCCAGGATTAGAGGGAGATTTTACTCCGAAAATCCCAGAGGAGTTGTCTATCCTAGAGGAGAACTTACATGGCTGTACTTAGACTGTTTTTCTGCAATTATTGTTTTAGACCAAGACTGAGTTGTATTTATTATTTTGTGACTTTGTGAGGTCATCTAGACCCAGGATTTGAGTTGGATTCATTGTGGTTGGTTTTTAATAGAACTCTTTTCTATTCTCATCGTGCCATTATTTCCTTATAGCTTGTGATTGAGTATATTATAGAACTATGGATTTTTATCTTTGTCCTCCGTACGGAGTTGAGACTATTGACATGATATATTATATGTTGAGACCTAGACAGCGTTCTACCGCCGATGCTGCGGCGTAGGCTGGACGTACCCACGACTCATGCCCAATTTCCGGGTGCGGGTCGTGACACGTTTTTAGTGGTGGCCCATGCAGGTCAAGTCCTAGATTCGCATTAGGGCGATATCGTAGTGGTGCTCGCTTAGAGTATTACTACGAGCCTGTTTTAAGAAATAGGAATTTGGCCGGGGATATGCTCAATCACAATTAGGAAATTTTGATTCTTATAATACTACTCTTAATGATTTTTTCCTTTAGAAATTACTGTCCTTCTTTGATGATATCGTGTCTATTGCCTTGATTAAATTCTTAGATCTGTCTTCAGGATACCGCCGAGAACCAGATCCCGGAGAACCGGAGCAGCAGAGTCAGAGAGATCTGCCACCTCTCGCCTTGCCGACAGACATCCGCAGCACCTCCTACATCTCCAGTACATGTGGGAGTGTCTGCAGCATTCGGGGGGTCCTCCACCACCTGTTCAGAGGGTCCCCATAGCTACGACGGCACCACCACCACCACCACCTCCACCACCAGTTCAGCATCCAGGAGGTTTGCCCGTCGATGGAGCACAGATGTTCGCTTTGATTCAGGGTATGGTCGATGCCCAGAGGACGTCGGCAGAGGCCCAGAGGGTGCAAGCTGAGGCACACCAGGTCCAGACAAAGATGATGAGGGTGAACATGGAGAATGCTCATCAGGTGGCTCTCCAGGCTGTGGAGAGAGTTACTCAGCAGCAGCAGCGTCCTGATCTGCACCACCAGAGGCCGGGCACCATTGTGGATTTCAAAAGGATGATGCCTCGGGAGTTCAAGGGGACAGAAGGGATACTCTACACCGATGATTGGCTAGAGGACATCGAGAGGAACTTGCGCTTGGCGCAGCTTCCGGAGACTCTTCAGATCGAGGCCACTGGCAGCCAGATGTTCGATATCGCCTTGACGTGGTTTCGCACAGAGCCGAGACTCCTTGACAGGGGACTCACTTGGGAAGCTTTCAAGAAGCTCTTCAAGGAGAAGTTCTTTCCTGATGTTGCCCTGGGGGCTTTGGAGAGTCAGTTCCATGACTTAGCCCAGGGGAGCTCGTCCGTCGATGAGTATGCCGCAGAGTTTTGCCGCCTGAGCCGCTTTGCACTATCGATGATTAGAGATCCGGGGGACAGGGCCCAGAAATTCAAAAAGGGGCTGGCAAGGGAGATCAAGTCTCGCACGTCGGGACGTCGCACAGCAATCTATGAGGGCATATTGATGGATGCCCAGATAGCCGAGGACGACTTGGGCCTCAGGCCCAAGAGGGGACACGATAGTTCCGGAGGAGCAAACAGTAGTGCGGGATCGGGCAAGCGTCCACACTATCAGCAGCAGCAGAGGCCCTTTCAGCAGCAGCATCAGGCACCAGCCCGAGGGCAGGTCCAGCAACAGCAACAGAGACAAACTCAGCCCTCCATCCAGTGTGCGTACTGCTGGAAGACGGGACATACTAGAGATATCTGCAGGAAGAGATTGGGCTCATGTCTGTCCTGTGGATCGATAATACACCAGCTGAGGGATTGCCCTACCATTCGTCCAGGTCAGGGTGGAGCAGCCGCCCAGAGAGGACCAGACAGGGTACCTACCATACCAGGAGGCCAACAATAGAGGGCACCACTTCCACCACAATATCAGAAGTTTGCCCAGCACCAGCAGCAGAGAGGTGTACCCCAGGGGCGAGCGTACGCCATGGCAGTCGAGGAGATCGAGCCAGCAGGAGACTTGATCACAGGTTCGGTTCTTCTCGATTGTATTCCCGCATTTACCTTATTCGACTCTGGCCCTTCCCATAGTTTTGTGTCTGTATCTTATGCACTTCGACATCATTTAGACACAGAACCATTAGCTAGGACTTACAAGATCATGACTGGTGGAGGTATTATCCTAGTCCGTGATCACTGCAAGGACCGGAGAGTGTCAGTAGGAGGCCGAGAGTTGAGCGTGAGCTTACTCGTCATGCCACTTCCGGGGTACGATATTGTACTCGGAATGGACTGGTTGAGTAGGCATAATGCTACTATAGATTGTTATAGAGGCAGAGTATTATTTAGACCACCAGGAGAGCCGGAGTTTGAGGTCGTCAGAGGAGCAGCGGAACAGAGGAAGAGCATATTTTGCGGAGCCAGGGCGGAAGAAGAGGAGTTGCCACATCCTCTGATAGCGGAGTTCCTGGATGTATTTCCAGAGGAGTTACCAGGCTTGCCGCCAGACAAAGATGTTGAATTCTCTATAGACTTTGTTCCAGGAGCGGAGCCCATTTCACAACATGTCTATAGAGTCAACAACATCGAGCTGGCAGAACTAAAAAAGCAAGTCGAGGAGCTGCAGGACAAAGGCTTCATCAAATCCAGTTCATCACCATGGGGAGCTCCGGTATTGTTCGTATCGAAGAAGGACGACACGGTGCGCATATGCATTGATTTTAGAGCTTTGAACAATATTACTATCAAGAACAAATACCCGCTACCGAGGATAGATGATCTTTTTGATCAGTTGAGCGGGGCGAGGGTGTTTTCAAAGATAGATTTGAGGTCAGGCTATCACCAGGTGAAGGTAAAGAGAGAAGACACGCCGAAGACAGCCTTTCAGACCAGATACAGCCAGTTTGAATTCATGGTGATGCCATTTGGTTTAACCAATGCACCGGCAGTATTCATGAACCTGATGAACAAGGTGTTCCACCAGTACCTTGACAAGTTCGTGGTAGTGTTCATCGACGATATTCTTGTGTATTCCAAGACCCCGGAGGAGCACGAAGAGCACCTGAGGTTGGTCTTAGAGACTCTCAGGAGGGAGAAGCTGTACGGGAAACTCTCTAAGTGTGAATTCCTCCTTGACAAGGTTGAATTTCTTGGGCATATAGTATCGGGTGACGGAATCTCGGTTAACCCACAGAAGATCGAGGCAGTGAAGTCGTGGGCTACCCCTAGTTCGGTAGCTGAGATCAGGAGTTTTCTCGGGCTAGCAGGATACTACAGGAGGTTTGTACAAGACTTCTCCAGGATTGCAGCACCGATGACCAGACTGACTAGGAAGGATGTGGATTTTGTCTGGACGGAGGATTGCCAAGCCGTATTTGATGAGCTGAAGAAGAGGTTGACGACAGCTCCAGTTTTGACGTTGCCAGCAGGGACAGGTGGTTTCACCATCTACAGTGATGCTTCAGGTAAGGGTCTGGGATGTGTTCTTCAGCAGCACGGAAAGGTAATTGCCTATGCTTCCAGGCAGTTACGCCCTCATGAAGAGAACTACCCCACCCACGATTTGGAGTTGGCAGCAGTTATCTTCGCTCTAAAGCTGTAGAAATATTACCTGTACGGAGAGCGTGTGGAGATCTTCACAGACCACAAGAGCTTGAAGTACGTGTTCACATAGAAGGAACTGAACATGAGGCAGAGGAGGTGGTTAGAGTTGATGAAGGACTTTGACATCTCATTGCAGTACCACCCAGGGAAGGCCAACGTAGTCGCCGATGCCTTGAGCAGGTATCCGATGGCTATGTACTTGACGACAGATAGACATTTGTTGGCTGATTTGGAAAGCTTGGAGATTGAGGTGTTAGTTCTCGGTACTGAGATTCAGATATGGGGATTGCAGATACAGTCCGAGCTGATGGACAGGATCAGAGCTGCGCAGTACGATGATGAGGCTCTGAGGAGTATCAGGACACAGGTTCAGACAGGATTGTCGGACGACTTTACTATCGCAGATGATGGTTCCTTACGGCACGGCACGAGGATATGTGTGCCGAACGGGGAGCTACACGAGGAGGTTTTGCAGGAGGTACACCGCTCTCAGTACTCGATGCATCCCGGTGCCAACAAGATGTATCGATACTTGAGGGAGCACGTATGGTGGTATGGAATGAAGCGCGAAGTAGCACGCTTCGTATCCCGATGCCTAGTATGCCAGCAGGTAAAGGCAGACCGGCAGAGGCCAGGTGGGTTGCTTCAACCTTTACCGATCCCAGAGTGGAAGTGGGAGCACGTGACCATGGATTTCGTTTCAGGGCTTCCACGTTCTCTAGGAGGGAAGGACGCGATTTGGGTCATCGTGGACAGGTTGACCAAATCAGCCCATTTCTTACCTTTCAAGGTGGGCACGTCGACAGAGAGGCTAGCAGAGATGTACGTGCGACAGATCGTTAGGCTTCATGGAGTTCCTGTAAGCATCGACTCGGATCGGGATAGCCGTTTCACTTCCCACTTCTGGAGGAGTCTGCAGGCTAGCTTGGGCACTCAGCTCAAGTTCAGTACCGCATATCACCCCCAGACAGACGGGCAGTCTGAACGGACTATTCAGACTCTCGAGGATATGCTACGCACTTATGTTCTAGATCTCGGAGGTTCTTGGGAGGATCATCTGCACCTGGTAGAGTTCGCTTACAACAACAGCTATCAGGCCAGCATCGAGATGTCACCATTTGAGGCTCTTTATGGAAGGAGGTGTCATACACCGTTATCTTGGGACGACGTTGGAGAGAGAGCCTTGCTAGGACCAGAAATGATCGTGGGTGCAGCAGAAAAGGTGAAACTCATCAGAGACAGACTGTGAGTGGCGCAGGACAGACAGCGGCATTGGGCCGACAGCCACCGTAGACCCCTTGAGTTTCAGGTATAGATTGTTATTTTTTGGTTTATGTTGTTGTTTAGACTGTGTGTTGAGACTGTTTTGTTTTAGGTTGGCGATCTAGTATTCCTACGGATTTCTCCGATGCATGGCACGATTCATTTTGGTCGAGGCGGGAAGCTTAGCCCACGCTACATCGGACCCTTTGGTATTCTTGCGAGGGTAGGTGCAGTGGCGTATAGACTGGACTTGCCGCCTGCATTAGAGGGAGTGCATGATATGTTCCACGTGTCGCAGCTGAGACGGTACGTGGCAGACCCTAGTCACGTACTTGACCACTTGAAGATTGAGGTTGGTCCGACGCTCAGCTACCCCGAGCAGCCCGTAGAGATCTTGGACCACAGAGAGAAGGTGTTGCGGAACCAAACTATTCCTTTGGTTCGTGTTGCATGGAGACATCACTCTCCAGGGGAGTCGACCTGGGAGAGAGAAGACAAAATGCGCGAGCAATACCCGTATCTCTTCTAGACTTGAGGTATATTTCCTTTTCTGATTTCATTCTTGTTCTAGTTCAGTCTAATTTCGAGGACGAAATTTTTTTTAGGAGGGTAGACTTGTCACTACCACATTTCCAGACAAGGGCATTTGGGTAATTTTACTATTTGGAATAATTATGTGTTTAATTAATCTGCTGAGTTTTTAAACTATTTATTTGATGTTGGTTGTGTTGGGTTAGGTCAAACCCTAGAAGTTAGTATGGCTAACCCTAGTTAAAAACCCAATTCTAGTGAAACCCTAGAATTCTAATTTTAGGGTGGAACCTCAAACTCTAGACTGACTAAACCTTAGTTAATTAGGTTCTACATGACCTAACATAGGGGGTTTAACCTAAACTATGCATTAGAAACCCTAACTTGGTTTTAATATAAAAGGGAACCCTCTCTTCCTTCATGTAGAAAGGAGAAACCCTAGCCTCCATCAAGGAAACCAATTCCCCACCTCCAGATTTTGGAATCCAGACCTAGGAGATCCCTTTTCCTCCTCCAAAGCAAAGAGAAGCAAGGGGTTGGGTCAAGAAGCCTTGGAGTAGAAGAACCTCCATTGAAGAAGCCATCTCCCTAGGTAAAACCCTATTTTTATTCATTTTATTTCTGTTTTTTCTGTTGTTCATGCCCATTAGGAAACCCCTATTGTGTAGATCTCGATTTCTAGGGATTCTACATGAAGACCTAGGTGAATTTGGGTTTTGGTGACCTACGGATGTTTTCCCCAAAATTCTGGAACCCAAACCCTAGGGATTTCGTGTAGTCTCGATTACCTCTCTTACGTGTAAGTATAGATTTTGTTTTAGGGGTTTGATTTGGGTTTTTCAGGAAGTTTTAGTAGGGATTCATTTTTTGCACACCAAGTGTTTGGTGATATGGTTCTTAGGGATTTACCTATCTATGTGTTCTAATACTGCATGTTAACTTTATATATATATACACACACATATTTACATATGTATTGAATATATTATGTGATTTGGGGAATTTTCTGTGGAGTGCTGTTCTGAATGTTTGGGAACTACTGTGCAGTCGGGGTGTAACTGTGTATCAGATATAGGGAAGAGGGTTCTGTGTATTGTACAGTCGGGCATTGGATTTAACTGTGTAGTCTGAAGTTAGGGATTTCTGTGCAGTCGGGCTTGGGAGAATTCTGTGCAAGTGATTCTGTGTGTGACCAGTGTGGGAGTGTCTCAGTTTCTGTGTGTGCATCAGTGAGTTTCCTAACTAAGTGAACCAGTGTATCTCTGTGTATTAGGTGCAGTATCTAAGCAGTGAGGAGTGCCTGTGAGTTTTTCCTGTGTTGTGTCTGTGTGTATTGTCTGTGTGTGTAGGTAATTGGTTTAGTGCCGTGGGTTATGTTTAGTATTGGGTTTTCCCTTGAGTATCAGTAACTTGGGTGTATCCAGATCAATATTTTCCTCACTGTGTGAATTTTAGGGTATCAATACCTGTGTAGTTATCTCAGAAAATATGTGTTTGGGGGAGTAGTTCCCTGTATAGCGTACCTGAGTGTGCTAGATACCCTGTGTCTATGTGGAACTGTGTGTATGTGTCAGTTAAATCTATTAATTTCTGTGGGTGCAGTGAGAATCCCGTGTGTAGCTGTGCA
Source organism: Iris macrosiphon (assembly GCA_036927795.1). Taxonomy (NCBI): domain Eukaryota; kingdom Viridiplantae; phylum Streptophyta; class Magnoliopsida; order Asparagales; family Iridaceae; genus Iris; species Iris macrosiphon. Next base: position 2,067,268 of record JAYESA010000001.1, on the reverse strand, counting down.
AAGCTAGTGTGTGTATATGTGTGCTGTGTGTAATTCTGTAGGGAGAGCAGTGAATTGTGCAGTTTCTATTGTAGCAGTAGCTAGTGTAATCAGTGTGTGCAGTGAGGAACCAGTTTTACCTATGTAAGATACATGAGTGAGTGCCTGTGTACCCAGATCAGGGAATGCACATGTGTGCTGGGGTGTGTGCAGTGAATTAGGGTTGTGTGATTGAGAGTATTCTGAGAGAAGGGGGAGAGAGCAGTGAACCCAGAACCTAGTGTCTAGTGTGCCAGTGTCTCAGTGAGGTGTGTTAGGTCCTAGGTGTGTATCAGTAAGATATTTCTTGTGTGTGGATGTAGGGTAGTGTTTGTGTAGGTGTATCAGTTAGTGTCAACCAGTGTATTAATTCCTAGTGTGTGTAAATGCCTGTGTGAGTGCAGCTGTGCAAAATTAGAACCTGGGTGTGCAGTAAGATACCTAGGTGTCTATGTGCCAGTGTGTCTGTGCCAGTGGTGTACCAATACCAGTGTCAGTTTGTTGAATCTTGTGAGGTGCAATGTGCAGATTATAGTGTGTGTGTGTGTGTGTGTATCCTAGAACCTAGTGTCTAGTATACCAGTGTCAGTATAGTAAGAGAAAGTACCAGTAAGTGGGTAGTCCTAGTGTAGTGTATCAGTATGAATACATGGGTGTGTGTGTATTGGTAAACAGTAAGTGATGGTTTAGTATCTCAGTATCAGTGTTTCTGTGGGTGAGTAATGAGTGGTGGGCAGTAAATTTTAGTAAGGGAGTTTAATTAAGGGTTGCAGTTGGAATACTAGTAGGTGAGGGTTAGATAGATTTAGTAATACCTTAGAACCTAAATGGGAGTTACATCTAAATGCCTAGTAGGTATTTATTGCTTAGTATTAATATGAAGCCTAGAGTAACAAGTTAACCTAATATTGACCACTAGGTTTAGTATGACTAGTATCATCTTGGAGAAAACCTACCACATAAGAAATTATGAACCCTAAACCTTAGTATGACCTAGAAACCTCGTATTTAATTAGTTAAACATGTTACTCTTTTAATTAAATATCTGACATTAATATTCCATAAATAGGTCATTGTGATCCCCCTTTGGACATTGATCCTCACACCTTGCTCAGGACCACAGGTGAGTACATTCTCTGACAGTTTTTATTGTTGATTTCTTCTATAATTCAGTTGTATTACATACTTGATTCCGATACTATGGATACACGGGTTAGCACCCTAGATCCCCATCATGAGGAGTCGTGGTTGGAATCCATCGTGCTAGCTGGGGAATGGGGAACTATTAGTAGATTATGTGATCATATCCAAACATTTATATGCATCATAGCTCACCCCACTTCTCACGTCGGGTGCGGCCTGACCATTTACATGCATCATAGCTGTTATATATGATTAGCCTGACCACTACATGCATCATAGCTAACCATATGGTTAGCCTGACCTACAAGAATCATAGCTAATCATATATAACCAGCCTGATCAAGTCCCAAGCCGATCACATAATAAACTGATATTTCAAACACTTAGCTAGATGTCTACTCTTTATTTCAGATTCACTTGTTCTAGCATTCACTGTTTATTGTTTATTGCTAGATGCTCTATTGCCTATTTCTTTTCTACAGTACTTTACACTTCCAGCATTTATTCTTATCATGTATTTCTTACACTGTTTATAGTTTTTGTCAATTTAATGAAACTGCTGTTAGTGCTTGTGCTTCGCTCCAATCCTGACTGGATAACATTTTTCAGAGGACCTGGAGGATCTTTGCCCCACTCATTACGGCCCAGGATTAGAGGGAGATTTCACTCTGGAAATCCCAGAGGAGTTGCCTATCCTAGAGGAGAACTTACATGGCTGTACTTAGACTGTTTTTCTGTAATTATTGTTTTAGACCAAGACTGAGTTGTATTTATTATTTTGTGACTTTGTGAGGTCATCTAGACCCAGGATTTGAGTTGGATTCATTATGGTTGGTTTTTAATAGAACTCTTTTCTATTCTCATCATGCCATTATTTCCTTATAGCTTATGATTGAGTATATTATAGAACTATGGATTTTTATCTTTGTCCTCCGTACGGAGTTGAGACTATTGACAGGATATATTATATGTTGAGACCTAGACAGCGTTCTACCGCCGATGCTGTGGCGTAGGCTGGACGTACCCACGACTCATGCCCAATTTTCGGGTGCGGGTCGTGACACGTTTTTAGTGGTGGCCCATGCAGGTCAAGTCCTAGATTCGCATTAGGGCGATATCGTAGTGGTGCTCGCTTAGAGTATTACTACGAGCCTGTTTTAAGAAATAGGAATTTGGCTGGGGATATGCTCAATCACAATTAGGAAATTCTGATTCTTATAATACTACTCTTAATAATTTTTTCTTTTAGAAATTACTGTCCTTCTTTGATGATATCGTGTCTATTGCCTTGATTAAATTCTTAGATCTGTCTTCAGGATGCCGCCGAGAACCAGATCCCGGAGAACCGGAGCAGCAGAGTCAGAGAGATCTGCCACCTCTCGCCTTGCCGGACAGACATCCGCAACACCTCCTATATCTCCAGTACATGTGGGAGTGTCTGCAGCATTCGGGGGTCCTCCACCACCTGTTCAGAGGGTCCCCATAGCTACGACGGCACCACCACCACCACCACCCCCACCACCAGTTCAGCATCCAGGAGGTTTGCCCGTCGATGGAGCACAGATGTTCGCTTTGATTCAGGGCATGGTCGATGCCCAGAGGACGTCGGCAGAGGCCCAGAGGGTGCAGGCTGAGGCACACCAGGCCCAGACAGAGATGATGAGGGTGAACATGGAGAATGCTCATCAGGTGGCTCTCCAGGCTGTGAAGAGAGTTACTCAGCAGCAGCAGCGTCCTGATCAGCACCACCAGAGGCCGGGCACCATTGTGGATTTCAAGAGGATGATGCCTCAGGAGTTCAAGGGGACAAAAGGGATACTCTACGCCGATGATTGGCTAGAGGACATCGAGAGGAACTTGCGCTTGGCACAGCTTCCGGAGACTCTTCAGATCGAGGCCGCCGGCAGCCAGATGTTCGACATCGCCTTGACGTGGTTTCGCACAGAGCCGAGACTCCTTGATAGGGGACTCACTTGGGAAGCTTTCAAGGAGCTCTTCAAGGAGCTCTTCAAGGAGAAGTTCTTTCCTGATGTTGCCCTGGGAGCTTTGGAGAGTCAGTTCCATGACTTAGCCCAGGGGAGCTCGTCCGTCGATGAGTATGCCGCAGAGTTTTGCCGCCTGGGCCGCTTCGCACCATCGATGATTAGAGATTCGGGGGACAGGGCCCGAAAATTCAGAAAGGGGCTGGCAAGGGAGATCAAGTCTCGCACGTCGGGACGTCGCACAGCTCTTGAACTCGTTAGGCTAAAATGAGATACATTCATGCAATAAGTCCATAATATATTATGATTCTAATATAATTTACCTTCTTTTGAAGGAATGGCTCTAGCACAATCTGCAGGGCAAGCACTGAACGAAATACAAGAAAGTAGTTCGGGCACTTCGGGAAGCCCTCAGAGCCAGCGCGGCATATCTCAAGTCGATCCGCTTGAGCGGGTAATGCAAATGTTAGAATCGCAACGACAAAGAGATGATGCTCGCCAAGCCAAGTTCGAAAGCAATTTTGAGACCCGATTCTCAGTCCAACAGAAGCAGGTAGATACCCGGCAACAGATCATTCAGACTTTGGCTGCCAAGCATTCTGCCGCAACAACAACGACTCCGGTGGAACAGCCCGTGCTTGAAGTAGAGACTCCATAAATTCCAAGGCCGAAGGACGTGACTGTCTTCAACTTGGGCCACTTTAAGAAAGTTTGCAACCCCCTATTCAACGAAACTGAGGACCCAGTGGTAGCTCTAGATTGGCTGGCCGAACTTGAAGATCACTTCGCTCTGCTAGAGGTCCCCGAAGAGAAGCGCGTCGCCTGTGCGCAACTTTAGCTCTGCCTCAACGCACACGATTGGTGGAACGTGTATCGACGATCTCTCCAATTTGATCACGGAGAGGAGGCAATCTTGTGGACGACCTTTTGTGTCGCGTTTGAAGAGGAGTTTATACCCCCTCCAGTACAACGTTAAATGGAGAACGAGTTCGTGCAACTGAGGCAGGGCAGTATGACAGTTAAATAATATTCCGCCAAATTCAACCGACTCTCCAAATTCTCTAGGGCCTATTTACCTGATGCAGTGACTCGAGCTAGAAGGTTTGAAGGCAATTTATGTAGCGCCCCGTTCTCCCGGTGCGGAGAGCGCGGCTAAAAAATACAAGACGGTATCGTTCGATCGGGATAGATTGAATTAAGAACTCGTCCTCGTTATGGATTTGTTTCTTCGGAATCGATTCCCATATTCAGTGGACTGCGCCCCAAGGATCGGCTTAGCGGCAGAGTCAGGAGGGACCTCTCCGCTGCTATCTTTTATTGCCTCGGTTTTCGATGTCGCTTGTTGCTTTCGTGCTTTGAGTTGGTTTTGGGATTTGCTTATTTTTCTTGAACAGTTTCGATAGGTTTTCATTATTTTCGTTCATTGACTTGTACTTCTATTCCGAGATTGGAAAGAGAGGAAGAAGTATTAATCGAGCTGTTCGTGTGCAGGTGAACGAGCAGTAGGCGGCTTACGAGCGGAGTCGTGAAGCGCCTCTTTCCTTCTTCTTTCCAAAATCTAAGTGAGTGGCTACCAACCCGATTAGCTAGCCCTGCTTCCAAGCTTCACAGCTAAAATACTTGCATTCTCGTGCCCCGATCAAACGATACCAAGTAATAATAAAAGAAACCAAGATAAAAGAGAATAGACTTGGTTAATACTGCTTGTCAATCAAACTGTGAACGATTACTTACTTGCATGCTTGTTCGTTTGGGACATTTATCATATGCATAAATACAAGTTAGAATGTTTGTTCTTCTTTAAATTATGCTATGAAATATACTGAATCAAGAGGCTATACAACGGAATCATAATACTGCTTGTCCTGAACTGGCATTGCCTCAACTGCATAAACTGTTAGCTTAATGAAACAATATCGATTCGATCACGGACAACTTGTGCACAAGGTCACTGGTTCCTGCGGACGGTCGTTGGGGCACTGGCACCGATCCGATCCGGACGGAACTCACTGTAGTCTACTGCATCTGAACGGGATAGTTTGCAGCCACTACTGATTCTTCGCTGCATTCCATCCTCGTTCAAGACTAAACGGTCCATGATGGCATCCTAGCCAGTGATCCACTGTATATTTAAACCTGTTGCATACTAACTTGTGTCTTCATGGCAGGGAAGGCATGGTAAGTATTGTGTAGGTAATTCAGACGGTCAGGTAAAATCCACCTAACGGTGGCACGTTCATTTCAGTAAATTCTATATGCTGCTTACTTGTAAATGAACTAAGACAAGATAGAAACCCACAAAATATACATGCTTCACTAAACAATGTGTTGATTGTTATAGTCAGGCTAGCTCGCCTTTACCAGCATGTTTCGATATGCTGACCCTCGTTGAAACAGGTTCTCCGCACCAAGGTGAACTGAGCGAGGAGCCGAAGTCGTCTACCCGATCCAGTCCAACTGTTGGCGCATCTTTACCGCGCCCTCGAAGTATTTTGAAGCCAGAAGCTGCAACTCTTCATACACAAATGTAGCTCCGTGGCAAAGCTATCCTCCAGCCTGGAGGTCCTTATCATTTTGAGTTTATAAAGGGATGTAATGTACAGGACTGCTATCTCATTTTGAGTCATCTCTTTTGTAAGCCGTTCGGCATATTAGCTAACTCGTTCAAGAGTTTGTAATAGATGTTCATTATCAATAAAGAGAACTTTTCTATATTTTAAATCTGTGTTTCAATTTATCTGCGTACTCTGAATATGTGCTTGCTATGCAAATCATTAAAGCCTTGTGCGGGCGCAACCCCAGGCCCGCACGACGGTCACGATTCGGGGGACGCATCAAGTGATTCTACGGAATTGGGTCGTGACAATTTGCGCCCTGCCATCCATGCGCACGTGGTCAATAATCAGTATGGGACAATGCGTGAAGTCATGAATCACGCCCTATCTCTTGAACCACAGTATCCTTATGTTGCTGCTGGCGTTGTGCATACATCCAGTCACAAACGTCAAAGCAACGAAGGAGGGAATACCGCTACAAAGCGCCCGAATAATACTGCTCAGCAGGACGGGGATTGGAGCAAAACTTGTCATTTCTGTAAAAGAAAAGGGCACATTAAGAAGTATTGCCGCAAAAGACTTGGGTTATGCCTCGCTTGTGGCGATCCAGGCCATGCTATTACCTCATGTCCGAACCTTCATGGTCGTCGTCCCCAACAAAATAATCCATAACAGTAGGTTCTATTCTAAGTTTCGGGATAAAACTTCCAATTAGTTGGGTAGGATGTAGCGCCCCGTTCTCCCGGTGTGGAGAGCGCGGCTAAGAAACACAAGACGGTATCGTTCGATCGGGATAGATTGAATTAAGAACTCGTCCTCGTTATGGATTTGTTTCTTCGGAATCGATTCCCATATTCAGTGGACCGTGTCCCAAGGATCGACTTAGCGGCAGAGTCAGGAGGGACCTCTCCGCTGCTATCTTTTATTGCCTCAGTTTTCAATGTCGCTTGTTGCTTTCGTGCTTTGAGTTGGTTTTGGGATTTGCTTGTTTTCTTTGAACGGTTTCGATGGTTTTCATTGTTTTCGTTCATTGAACTGTACTTCAATTCCGAGATTTGGAAAGAGAGGAAGAAGTATTAATCGAGCTGTTTGTGTGCAGGTGAATGAGCAGTAGGCGGCTTACGAGCGGAGTCGTGAAGCGCCTCTTTCCTTCTTCCTTCGAACAATCTAAGTGAGTGGCTACCAACCCGATTAGCTAGCCCTGCTTCCAAGCTTCACGCCCTAAAATCTGCATTCTTCTTTGCCCCGATCAAACGATACCAAGTAATAATAAAAAAAACCAAGATAAAAGAGAATAGACTTGGTATATTATGCTTGTTAATAAACTTCACGAACGGATACTTAATTGCATGCTTGTTCGCTTGAAAATAATCATAAATTATTGCTTGTCTTGTACAAATACATGTCTCATACTCGTGTTGCATGAAGTGCATGAATGCTTAATAATTATTGATATGTCTTGTGATCGTATTGCCTCGAAGGCGTAAACTGATTGTTTAAGTTAACGTATTGTTCGATCATGGACAACTTGTGCACAAGGGTAAGTTCTGCGGACGGTCGCTGGGGCACTGGCACCGTTCCGGTCCGGGCAGAACTCGTGTGTAGTCATCGTGTGCTGGAGGGGATGGCTTGCAACGCATCGTGTGCTTGTCGTGTTCTCGTTGCATGCTATCCCTGTCCTTGACTATGTCCGTTATGGCACCACACCAGTGATCATCGTGTATATTTAAACCTGTTGCATACTAACTTGTGTCTTCGTGGCAGGAAAGACATGGTAAGTATTGTGCAGGTCATTCAGATGGACAGGTAAAATCTACCGAATGGTGGCACGTTCATTTTTAGTAAATTCTATATGCTGCTTACTTGTAAATGAACTAAGGCAAGATAGAAACCCACAAATATGCATGCTTCATCAAAACAGCGTGTTGATTGGTATAGTTTGGTTAGCTCGCCTTCACCAGTTTGTTTCGACACGCTGACCCTCGTTGAAACAGGTTCTCCATACCAAGGCAAACCGAGCGAGGAGCCGAAGTCGTCTTCCCGATCCAGTCCAGCTGTTGGCGCATCTTTACCGCACCCCTTGAAGCATTTTAAAGTCAGAAGCTACAACTCTTCATACACAAATACAGCTCTGTGGCAAAGCTATCCTCTAGCCTGGAGGTCTATATCTTTTGAAATTTAGTAAAGGGATATAATATATAGGACTGCTATCTCATTTTGAGTCAACACTTTTGTAAGCCCGTGCGGCATACTAGCTGACTCGTTCAAGAGTTTGTAATAGATGTTCATTATCAATAAAGAGAACTTTTCCATATTACAAATATGTGATTCAATTTATTTACGTACTCTGAATATGTGCTTGCTATGCAAATCATTCAAGCCTTGTGCGGGCGCAATCCCATGCCCGTACGGCGATCACGATTTGGGGGATGCCTCAACGATTCTGCGGAATCGGGTCGTGATATAGATCATTATTCACAATAGATTGAGGCATGCCTGCGTTAAGCAAAATGTCCTATGCTAAGGCACAAATGAGACTGACTCAGCATACACATGACATGACATAAAAATTGAGTAGAAGATTGTGTTCAAATGAATTTAGTGGTACCGATTGATTCACTTGGTATAGACTCGATAGTGCCATAGTATGGCCTACCCTCAGTAAGTCTCGAGGATAAGACTTTTTCTGAGTGGTGTATGATATAACACGCCATTTCGCTCAAGCGGACAGTCGATTCAAACGACAAAAGTGTAACGTCCCGACCTACTTTGCTTCAGCGAAAATACTCGTTTGAGGCAAAGGATATACAGACTTATCCCTACAGGAGTTCGACTTAGGCTTTTAGAGGCTCGCTCGAAGCATCGCTCAACCGAGGTAAATCATTGCTAAGGTGGATAGCTACGATGAACTTGTCTTTGCTTAGCCAGCACACTTAAAAATATGGATGATTCATGCTAGTCGCTAGGTGAATCACCCCCTGCATGCTAATAAAAATACAACACACCTAGCTAAGGGAATAATCTCATCTTGCATTGCTTGTGTTAGAACATGGAAATAAAACTTTGCTTATATCAGACCCTTGCATGCTACCTTGCCTTGTGCAACGATACCCTGCTATGCCTCGAGTAGATCAATATGAACATTATACTTTTCATAGTGCACTTCCTTACTTGCTATACAACATGACCCTAGATTATGTCGCTCAGAAAGCCACCTTACGGTTTCACTACTCGGCTTACCTTTGGGCACGAGCCAACGTGAATGTGTAAGTTTTAATAGAAATATATCTTTGCTTGCTATATGTTAAACTTGTACTCGTTGCCTCATTTTAATGCTTGTTGCATAAACCATGTCTCAATCGTCAATACTGTGCATGTCATGCATTCATATAAGTTCTCCTCGGAAGACTATATAAATAGTCGTTCCGTACAAATGTGAACCTGAAAGTATCCGGGATCGTTAGGTCGCTAAGGCAGTTACAGAACCAGAGAATTTGCTCCAAGTCAAATAATCCAAGAATCATAGCTCGTGGAGCAATACTGTCCTGTATTGAATCAACTGGCTCATGGAGTCGATAAACATATTATGAACAATCCTGCCTGAAATAAGTACTTGATATACATATCCTGCCTCAAATATGTACCTAATTTGCTACCTGAAACATGTTCCTGATATGTATCCTGCCTTGAACTTGTTCCTGTGTCTGACCAGAGACCCAGAAGATTAAGACTTGCATGGTCACAGGACAACTTGGAAACAAGGTTTTAGTTCCACGGACGGTCGCTGGGGCACTAGCACCGATCCGATTCGGTTGGAACTCCTGATAGTCGCTTGCTATAGGATAAAATAGCCTGTGTTGTCCTATCTATGCATCGGACATCATTCTGTACTGAGACTAGACCGTCCATTATGGCACCGTACCAGTGACCTCATATTCATATAGATAAGTCATCTTCGCTTAGTAGCTATCCGCGTGCGAGTCACTGCATCGCATCGAGAATAACTGAATACCTGAACGATCGTGACACACTTGTAGATATGGAGCACTTGAACATCTTATGTAACACACCTGATAATCAGAGTAACTCATGCATCCGAAACATGGTCTTGTTCATAACACAGTATTTGCATATGCTATTGCCCCTGAATGTTTATACCTGCTCATGCTTGGATTAACTTGGTTTGCCTTGGACATGGAAGGACAAATAGTAAGTTAGTAAGTCTCACCGTATTTTCTTTTATATCGTACGACACACTGCCACACGAGATAGGCTATTCAATATTTACCATAAAACTTATCCTAAGGCAACTAAGAAAGACAACATACTAGTTGGTGCACGTAACCGATATTACGTGTTTGGATTTGCCGAGCGGGCGAGTAGCCTCCCTACCAGTGCATTCATATACTGATAATCTACCAGATTGTTTACATGGTGCGGAAGAACCTCGTTCGGTGCGGATGCCTCCTTCGTACGTGCTAAGGCATTGACGACTCAGTGCGTGCTAAGGCATTCATATACTAATAAATAATTTGTTTTACTTCTCAACTTGTGTTATTCAATGCTTCCGGTATTGACGACTCAGTAAACTTGTTATCAATCTCCTATACATTTATAATTCTGCTGCACTCGGACAATCTGTGCGACTCTGTAGCTTAGACCTCTTACCGCTAGCTAATGAACCACGACCTTGCACGGACGCGGCTCACGCTCGTGCGACATCACGTCCAGAGGGGCCGAAGCAATCTTTCCATGGAAGCACTAGTGCTATAATTCTTGCCTAGCGGGGACGACCGACTAGCCTGCAGAAGATCGAGATGTGACACTACTCGGGTACCTCTAGAAGTTTGAAGTGATCCTCAAGTTTGGCTGTCATGCCCCAGTCCTAAAAATACGTAGGACTAGAACACGCAAGCATGCCAGCCGTATGGATATGGCAACTCCAATATATGGAAACCAAATCCATACGTACGCTGTAATATGAATATCAAATCCATAAGTGGTATAAAACATACGTCATAAGTCACAGGGTGTAATCTAAATTTCATCCACAGAAAATCAAATATTAATAAATAACCAGTATCTATGAAACTAGATCTCAATATAAATATCTAAGGATGATAGTTGGATGGAAACAAATCCACTACCAACTCGAAGGTAAAAGTAAATACATTAAGAGGACAACACAACAACACAATATAAGATTACCAGCTAACAATCACGGGCTCGAAGAGAAGACATCCTCGAACATAAGTAACCATCAGAATCTGCGGTCCTGCGAATACTCAAGAACAGATACACCTGGCAGGGGACCAGGTCCTTAGAGGGACATAACAAGATACTTAAACACATGCCAATAAAGTACTGAAATAAATATCCAAAGGGGTCGCCTAACCGTCTAAGTGAATGCAGTTAAGAACAACTTTCCCCACAAGTGAGCTATCTGGCTGAAAACTGGGATTTGGCATGATTCCCTTTTGGGGATCCAGGGGCCCAAAGGCACGTCGTCTTTTGAACGGCGGAGGCCCGCCAATGTATATAATATATATAAGGGTCATCACCACCCGTATCTCCGGCGGAGAATTCGGGCGCACAGGAAAAGTGCAAAGGAGCTCAAATGCGGTACTTGTTGTTCTCCCCACCCCATGCTCTAAGCATGTCATGTCCATGACACGATAAACCTCTAATAACTGCCAAGTCTACTAGCATGCAAAGTTTCTAACAGCAGTTATTCCTAACGTACGACCCATACACACAGGAGACCAGACCTGTGACGCAGTCCATGATCTATATGAGACTCACACTCGTGTAACAACTGTGTCACGGCCAATGAACCTAATGATGGAACATGATAATGTGGTAGTCTCATCAACAAGGTCAATGCAATACATAAATAAAAATGTACCGCGATGACACCGTTGCGCGCATTTTATATAACAGTTAAAATATATGAACTTAAAACAGAAAATAAAGATACATGCAACATATGGAATATAAATAATAGTACAATAGCAAGGTATACTTGCCTGGCAAGAAGCTGCAAAATGTAACGTCTAGATGTCCAATACACAGGACCAGAAGCTATGGCCTCAGAAAAAATGTCTCCGGATGCTGAAATAGATATCACCAACATTCCCAGAATAAGCAAAATAGCTAGAAAGCACTTCCCTTTCGTCCAATTTGGACACGGGCAAAACCGTAATTTCGGGTCAAAGTAGGGTCCATGTGTAGCCCACTTTGCACCAAAAAGTGTGTCAGAACCAATGGTCTCCAAATTCGTCCAACTTAGTGTCTACAAGTCCAGAACGGTGATACAAACCCAATCGAAACTTCCATAATTGGATTCCGATGAGTCGATCACAAAATCGCCCGACAAGTAGAGCCGTGGGGCCCACGATACGCGATTTTGGTCAACATTCTCAGAATCGAACCAAACTTGGGTCACAGGACCAGTATATTGCTACGAGTCCAATGGCGCAAGTTTTGTCTCGATCTGACGTGTGTACACAAAGTTACGACGTATTCTAGAACAAGCGGATACGGGACGTTGGAGGCGGATATGCGTTGATTCCGGTGTACACGCACATCCAAATCAACTTCTACGAAATTCCGCACGTCCGTATCAACGGTGCGCACGTTTCAGTGAAGACCGCACACGACCAAGTTATCCCGTTTAGTGGATCACACTCAGTTCCGGGGTAAAACAGGGCGTTAGTTTTCCTGTTTTTGGATCGCGGTTTACGATCACCACATGACGCGATGCACCGAGTGGGTTGCACGGTCATCGAGAGGGTTACATAGTTTACGCGTCACAACTGACGAAAAAGAAATCGGAGCAACAAGAAGAGAGAACGGGTTACCTGAACAGGGCTCCGTAGAACGAGTTTCTTCGTGTCCGGGTTGACACGATACTGCGACACGGCGCTGTGTCCACTGTGCTGCGTCCGGGGTTCAGACGCTGCTGTGTCCGAGTTTTGCAGGGCTGCTATGTTCGGGGTTCAGCCGTGTCCGTGTCAGAGTCCAAGCGGAGAGGGTTGCTCTGCGTGGGTGGCTGACAGGGACACAGGGAGGAGCTCGAGCTGGAGAAGGGGTGGTCGAGTCGAGGTTATTGTGGTACGAGTGAAGGAGGTGGACGTCGAGGATAGTCGGGTGTCCGCTCCGACGAGCTCCGTTGGCCGAAGAGGAGACGGAGAAGGGTGGTCGAGCTGCTCGCCAAGGGAAGCGGGGGATCGGCTGGGAGGAGATGCAGGCGGTGATGGTTCAGCCGCTCCGGTCGGGGTGGTGAGCAGGGAAGGAGAGGAAGAAGAAGATGAGATGAATAGGGGATAGAGGTGGCTATGACTGGGTGCAGCGGAGGAGGGCTACTCCGGCGAGGGGTTGGCTTGGTTCACGACGGAGCTCCGGCGAAAGGGATGTGGGAGATGATGAATAGGGAGAAAAGAGGTCGGCTGTGGGTGTAATTTAGGTAAAACTTTAGGAAAAAGGTATTTTATATATGTGAAGGGTTGAATGTTTGACCTAATTCTCGGTCAACATTTTAGAAAGAGGCCTTGGATTCTATATCTTGGGATTGGCCCTTGGGCTTGCCAGGGGGTGTTGGGAGGGCTATAATTGCCTTGTTTAAAAACAAGGATTGGTTTACATACACGAGAGCGATGTGCGCACGTTGCACATCCCGAGAAATTATGGAAAAACCCATGTAAAGGGGAAAACTGGATTTCTTCATGAATTGTCCAATGGTGGGGACATCTCAAAGTGTTTTTGCATAAAAGCCCCCCAATAATTAGAAAATTGCACAAAGGCAGAAATTGGATTTAATTAATAAAACTGAATGCGCACGATGTTCTAGAATTAATTAGGAGTACATTGGATTAAAATTAGGCGAGACACAAGTGTCAGGGCATAGAGGGTACATTGTAGAATATTAATAAAATTTGGTTTGCACAAAACGGTCAAGATAGTGTCCCCAATTTCGATTGGGACGCACAAGGGTATAAATTTAGAAATTATTTTGAATTAAGAAATGACGTCCGCGACGTTTATTGTGCGGCTAAAATATAGCACCAGAGAGCAATATTATAAGTTGCATATGGGTCAGAATAGTAGGCGGGCATGTCTAGGATGAGGTTATGAAGTTTGTGGATAGGAAGCGGCTAGTGAGGTACTCCAATTATCGAAGCAACAGTAAGGTGCGCTACACGATATAAATTATTGCATAATTAAATAAATACCGCGTTCTAATTCTAATTGGTTCAAACTAGCTCTAATTCTACTCCAACCCCGGCCAATACAACCCAACCCCGGTCGAGCTTTCCCCTCCGGCTAACTCCGGCCACTATACTAGTATCCTCCTCCAGCCACCCCGCTGCCGCCAACCTCCTCCAGCAGCTGCCACCACCACCACACACCAACTCCACCTCCACCATCTTGAACCAGCATCACCTTCACCCCGACCCATTACCAGCAGCCGACCGCTTCTACTTCACCCACCGCTGCCATCATCAGCTCTGCCACCATACTCCACCAACTACGGCCACCTTCACCACCACCCTCACTGTCTCCTCCGTCGCTGCCATCTCCGGCGAGAACCCGTACCACCACTCTTCATTATCACCATCTTCATCATCCTCATCATCAACATCACCACCATCAACACTCCCATGACCTCCCCCTCCGGCGTGTCGTAACCAGCCACCTCCACCACCACATTACCAAGGTGAATACTCTCACCCCTCCCCTTGTGTATTTTGTATGTTGTTTATGGCTTGCATAAAACTTAGTTAGGGTTATGGATAATACATAAGATTTTTGTTGAATGCATGTTATAACATGCATTTGATGGTATGTGAATTTATTGATATTAAGGAAATGATGTTATAGAATATATACATTGAGGCTTGGAAATTATAGGTATATTGAGAGTAGGGTTACATATATGCTAGGCATAATGATTTAGGGTGTTGTCCTATTTAATACAAGCATATTGATCATTGTTGGGGAGCAGACTTAAATTATTTCTGAATAATACTATATTATAGAAATATTGATGGACATTGGGGGCAGGTGAATGATTGTGAAATAGGTGTAATAACAAACCATTAGTCAGTGATTGAGGACTGAGAAATAGTACTGAATTTGATCGAGGAGTAGTTTTAAGGAGAATGATTGATGATTGTATATAACTGAGAGTTTAATAAATAAATAATTATTTATTTCGAGGATGATAGTTAATTGTACATATTAACGTCTGTGGACACCGGGGTAAAACTTGAGGATTGATCAATGCTTGAGATACTGATAAACACCATTGTGAGATATAAGATTGAGGATTGTCTAATGATAGGATAATGTGATTGATCATATTAAATGTAACCTACCTTGGTCAACCCTCTAGCATCGTATCCAAGTGAGTTATAGCTGGATTTGAACATATGATTAGATGTGTGTCACATCTTATTTCAGCCTCATAATAGTCTATTGATTGAGCTTGTATTTCGTCTCTAGGTACTTCGGGACATGCAGACTTGGACGTTGTACTGGATCCCCATCTTCAGCAGCCGGACCCAGGCAAGTGTACCTTGCCACCCTGTATTTCAGTTATTAGATATCTATTATTTTATTATATGTATTTGTGTGCGAGTTTGATTAGAACCGTTACTTCACATTCAGGTCACAACCGGGTGCAGACTTTCGTCGATAATATTTGGTAACGAATGATAGATGTTCGTAACACCTCGATATACGTACCTATATATATCATAACCCTAAGACACATTCAGACACTGTCATCGTGCCAGATTTCTTGTATCCTGATACTGACATCATGACCGGAATCTGGAATAACCTAAGGGTCGCGTTGACTAATAATTACTTTAGTATAATGAGACTGCTAGATAGAGGTTCAGGTTCAGCGCACAATCATTGACCGCTTGGGAAGGGGAAGACAGTTACTAGACGTTTGGGATCCTCTGCACACGCTTATATATATATGTATTATTTTTATAGTGATCCTGTATCTATAGTAGTTGTATCACCCGTGTGACTCTTTGCCCGGAGCTGCGGTATGTTTCGTGTATTTTTGTGTCCGGAGCTACAGTTTTATTTTGGATAGCCCACGCGTCAAATATTATCTTTAAACTGTGTCTCACTTAGTTGGTTATTCTAGATTACACCATCGTTGCACTTGCTTCTTTCTGTTATACTTGGCATACTGTATTTTTGTACCTTGTTACGTCCCTCTGAGGACCTGGTCCCCTGCCAGTTTTGCAGCATAGACGATTACGGAGCATTTGGAATTGCCGATGGAGTTGCTTATCTTGCGGGCATTGGTACCAGGTACTCATATTATTTCTACTGGCGTGCATTATGGTTACTTTATTCATATTGATTATTCATCTGCTGTTGTAGCCTAGTTTTTATAGACTCATATTTCTTCTCGAGTCTATTCGAGTTTGTGTGTTATTGGACGGCCAACTTTAGCACATGTAGCTCTTTCTTGTATATTTCTGTACATTGTGGATTGAGACATAGATGGTTATATTTACTGGATATTTAGATAGTGACCATTTTTATTACAGCTTATACATATTCGAGTCAAACCCGAGTCTGGTCGAATGCGTAGCTGGCGTGTTGCATATTCTTGGTCCTATGCATTTTGGGACTAGGGCGTGACATGTTTTTGTGGTGGACCATACATGTCTGATTTAAATTGTCTTGGTCACCTAATTGTGCCAAGCGAGACTGCAAATTAGGAATAGATATTATGATTTATTGTTGAATAGGATCTCAATCCATAATCGATTTTAAAAACTCCCTTCATAATTGATTATCGCCATTGGACTTTCCAATTGTATTCGTTCATTTTTTATCAAAATCATTATCCTTGTTTCTCATCTTCTTTTATTTCGGAAGGACGAATGCTTTAGCCTGATGGTTCGCTCAGAAGAAGATCGAAGTCCGAAGACAGAAGACAAAATTCGTGTACTATTCTCTGAGAAATTATTACCCTTAGTAGGATAGATTGATAGGTTCTTTTGGATTCTAGATCTAGTATGGAAGGTTAGCAAAAGAATTGGACCCAGTAGTACCCTACTCGTACTTAAGATAACAATGATTTGGGAAGTACTAGGAGCTGGAAGGATTGATGATCATAACCCTCTAGAATAATTTATGAAAGTGCATAGCCCGATGCTAAAAATTAGTTGTTGTATATAATAGTAATACCAGGAACAATGTTATGAGCTAAAGGAGATAAAATTTTAGGCTCTCACCTAGAAGATGATGATTTGATACCAGAAATTCTAGTATGTGCTTGGGTGATACCATTATTATAATTGTACTATGTGACCCGGAGCAATAAATAACGAAAAGAAGAAATTTGAGGAATACAATTTTAGGAAAAATTTTGAGGAGGAGAGAAATTATACATTAGGCAAGGAAGAATTTTTCTTTTGGAGGATTAGTATTGTAAACAGAACAAAAAAATTTATTATAAGGTTAAGTCTAGATGATGACATCGTCCTAGCATGAGTTGGTTGAGCCAATACCACACGACACTAGATTGTCGACGTGGTTGCACTATATTTAGACCATCAGATTTCCCTGAGTTTGAGTTTCTTCGAGGAGCCCAGGAGCATGGGGCCCCTCTACCTTAGGGGCACACAATGCAGAAGGTGAACCAGTGTACCCCCGCATTATATCAGAGTTTGAGGATGTGTTTCTAGATAATCTTCCAGGCCTGCCACCTGACAGAGAGATATAGTTTGCTATAGAGTTGACTCCAAGAGCCGAGCCAGTTATTTTCCCGTCTTCAGACTAGCACCGATAGAGTTGGTTGAGTTAAATGTCCATAGTAGAGGATCTCTTAGATAAGGGTTTCAGTCGGGCTAGTGTTTCTCTATAGGGAGTACCCATCTTATTGTGCCGAAAAAGGACGGAACGGTTGTTTGTGGTATTAAACGAAAGGAATAAAATTATATTTCAATGATGGAGTTTATGCGAAACCTGCGCCCTTCTGTTTACAAACAAACTTGTACAATGTAATCCTATACGAGGATGTGGGAGTACAATTTATTTAATCTGGGTATAAATTGCTATAGGTGTCTGATCTGCGGTCGATCACTTTAGCCCTTGGACCACACGATGTTGAAGAAGTGCCGTGAAAGACAGGTAGCAGCTTCGAAGGTTGCAGAAGAGGTTGGACGTACGAGGCCAAGGTCGTCGATCCCTGCTCTTTGCCTGCCCTCCGAGCTCTCTCTCTCTCCCTCTCTCTTTCTCTCTCTCTCTCTCCTTTGGACGATGATTCTCTCCTGGATGATAATTCTTTTTCCGCCTCCTCCTTTTTTTCCTATTGATAGGGGTCTCTATTTATAGAGTTTTGGTGACAGTGACCACTCCGTCGGTGTAAAGACCGAGGAGTGGGAAGTACAACACCCTTTTACACAACGGTTAAAGTAACCAATGCCTGCGTATGGATGATCTTTTGAATGAGCGTATAACGCGGGTCCAACTAAGGGAATACAATGCGTACTATTGCTACGAAGATCACGGCGTAAGAGCCACGCAGGTAGGTATCCCGTGTGTAGAAACGATTGGCGTAGAAGCCAAATGACTGTCACCCTGGCACAGAGGCCAGATAGGCATAGAAGCCGAATAGGCGTAGAAGCCGGATAGGCGTAGAAGCTGGGTAGGCGTTGAAGCCGGGTAGGCGTAGGAGCCGGAGAGGCGTTGAAGCCGGATAGGCGTAGGAGCCGGAGAGGCGTTGAAGCCGGATAGGCGTAGGAGCCAGAGAGGCATTGAAAGCCGGAGAGGCGTTGAAGCCGGAGAGGCGTTGAGAGCCGAAGGGGCACAGGTCTTGAATGGGCGTAGAAGCCGCTGCGTACCGTGCCCGAGTGCTGACGGGGACGTCTTAGCCGGAATCATGGCTTTCGAAGATGTAATCAAATCTTCTACAGAGATTTGCCATCATCCTGTGCATTAAATGCGAAGACGTGTTTCGAAGGTCTGCGGCCCTTCTGTGCATCCGTTGCAGAGACGTGCCTTGACTGAACATGTCACCGCTTCGTGCAATTAGACGTAGAGACGTGCCTCGAGCCCCGTACGATGTGCAGCTTTTGACGTGGCAGGCGGTTTGTCTACTGTGGAGCGTAAACCGGCTTATGCCTGCCTGTGTAAAATAATGCAGCGTATCCCTCTGTGCGCAAAAGAGCAGTTTATGCTGAGGGGACGTCAGTAAACGACGGTTCGGTGGTATCTTAACCCAATCCTCTGCATTAAATGCAGGGATCCGCCATCATACTATGGTGTGCGTCCCGAGGGGTCTGTGCCTGTTTCCAGCCGTCGTCTGGGTCGCCGTGCAGCACTTTTTGTCAGGAGTCAGAGGCCAGGTTCACTGCGTGACTTTGACAGGTTCATTTCGGGGAAGACGAAGCGTTCCTCGTACGCTATTTTAGCACTGCTTTGAGAGCGGCTGAGTTTTTACGCCCTGGAGGCGATGGGGGGGGGTCCCGTCTACGCCGAAGCGATTTTGGACGTGCTGCACCCTTGAGCTCTTACGCCTGATGGCACTGAAGGCCTTTGTTTGCGCTGCTCTATATCAATACGCCGCGTAGCTTTTGCCAGCGTATTTTTCATGCTTCTACAACGGTACGTTTGCGTATTGATTACAGGAACGGTATATTTGTGTATCAATTACAGGGCATTTAATGCTGTAACAATAAAGAACAAGTACCTATTTCCGCACAACGATGATTTATTTAAATCAGCTAAGTGGCGCATATGTAGTCTCGAAGATCGATCTCAGATCAGGCTATCATCAGATCAAGGTACGGAGAAAGAACATTTCGAAGATGGCTTTTCGGACAAAGTATGGATACTATGAGTTTCTAGTCATGCCGTTTGGTTTAACCAACACGCTAGCGGTATTTATGAGTCTGATGAAAAATGTGTTTCACCAGTACTTAGATAAGTTCTTGATGGTATTTATCGATGATATCTTGGTATATTCCAAGAGCCAGGAGGAGCATGAGAGACATCTCAAGATCATATTGGAGACGCTAAGACATGAGAGGCTATATGCCAAGCTCAGCAAATATGAGTTCTGCTTAGATAGAGTACCATTCCTGGGTCACATAATCACCGGAGATGGGCTATCAGTTAACCTGGAGAAGATAGTTACAGTTGAGACATGGCCAACCCCTATACCAGTTACAGAGATTAAGAGTTTTCTCGGACTTGCCAGATATTATCGGAGGTTTATAGAAAATTTCTCAAGGATTACTGCTCCTATGACGCGATTGACGCGTAAAAGCGAGGAGTTTATCTGGACCGAAGAGTGTCAGACGGCTTTCGATAAATTAAAGAAGCGTCTGACATCAGTACCGATTTTGACCTTCCTTCAGAATCGGGAGGATTTGTAGTGTGTCACGTCCCAGTCCCAAAATACGTAGGACTAGGAACACGTAAGCATGCCAGCCGTATGGATATGGCAACTCCAATATATGGAAACCAAAATCCACACGTACGCTGTAATATGAATATTAAACCACAAGTGGTATAAATCTATCATAAGTCATAGGGTATAATCTAAATCTCATCCACATAAAATCAATATAAATAAATAACCAGTATCTATGAAACTAGATCTCAATATAAGTATCTAAGGATGATAGTTGGATGAAAACAAATCCACTACCAACTTGAATGGAAAAGTACAACACAATAAACACAATATAGGAATACCAGCTAACAATCATGGGCTTGGAGAGAAGACATCCTCGAAATATATATAACCATCCGAATCTGCACTCCTGTAAATACTCAAGAACAGATACACCTGGCAGAGGACTAGGTCCTCAGAGGGACGTAACAAGATACAGAAAAGCGAGCCAATTTGAATACAGTAAACATGCATATAATTTGAAAATAAATAAGTACGTTGTACAAGACAATCTATATGAATACAAATGAGGACAAATTTTCGACGTATGGGCAAGGGTAGGCTACTCGATCTAATCCTTACAACTCATACGCTCGTCAGTGGACATCATCAGCCGACATACCTCTGGGGTAGCGACCCTCGGACTCCATCAATCGACATACCTCGGGGGTAGCGACCATCGGACACGACCACCATAGTGCGTGCTAGTTACTATGGTTTACCAGAGTGGTTAAAAGCCCATACGCCTAATGATTGTCCTCTATGATACTAAGTGTCAAGTGTGTGTCAACATATCTAATATATAGTAATGACTGAAAGGAACTACACATGTAATAAATAGAAATGCAATAAATATACAAAAATATACTAAGCATGCAAAATACTGTAAGCAATTTGGCAAGGTATCTTGCCTGGTCTGAAAAGGATGAAGTCTCAACTCTAGGCGTCGTCCGATCTACCCATCACATAAATTAAACAAGTTAGGTTACAAAAGTGGGTGAATAGTTTTTGCTATTTTAATCTATTTTAACTCTAAATAAAATAACCTAAAATAATATTTTAATCTTATTATAATCTGATTTTATTGTTAAATCCTAATTTTGGTCCAAAGAAAGTCAACTTTACGGATTTGTGATCCATGGCACGCAAATCGAGGCAATCCGTTGATCAAAAAGTCAACCAACTCAAATCTTGGATTTGTGAATGGAATCCTATAGATTTCAATACTACATGAACACCATATTCGACGGTTTTATAAAATCACAAGTCGGTAACGAGTTATGTCCACTAGGGCGCACAGATGATAGTTTTTGGTGGTTTTCTATTTACGTCTACGTTGCACAAATTTTACAGTAGAATAAACTTATATTTTAAATTCTGGAAAAATACTTTTCTGGAAGTTCATCATGTCAGCTTTCCGAAACTTTAAACGGTTCATAATTCTGAGTTCGGGATCTCCCGAAATCTCAAAAATACCAAAATGCGTCTGAGTTCGGAAAGATGGCACTTTTAGAATTTTTTGGAAAAATAGGTTCTGAAATTATTAAAATAATTTATATAATCAGAAAACTAACCTTGATATAGTTCTAAGAAAAAAATTGGAGCGCGTTTGGAGTCCAGAGCTAGGAGATATCGTCTTTTTAATTCGTCATAACTAGTAGAAAATGAGGCTGAATTTATGACGAATTTTGACTATTTTTGGACGAAAAAGAGAGGAATTTTGGGAAAAAAAAAATGAAGGATGGGATATTTATAATGGTGGACACTACTTAATTAAATACGACTAGGATTGGTTAATTTGGATAGGATTATGATGAATTTAAATAAGGATAGGATATGCATGAAGTTGCTTTACTAGTAGGTTCATGATTTGAATTAATTTAAAATAGAGTTTGAATTTATCTCAATAATTTATAATCTTAAATATAATTAAAGATAATACAAATAATTTATAAAATTTTATTAATATCTATTAACACTAAATTAGCATCTATCTAATATTAAGACTATATATATCAAAATAAAACCTAAATAATTTTAAAAATCTAAATAAATTTCTTAAAGTTATAAATAAATTACCAAAAAATATTTTTAAATATTTTAAACTAAAATAAATATTTGGTAGGAACAACATGCAAGTTTGGTCGTATAGTAAATCATAGAAGTCTTAAAAATTTATGTTTCCTAAGTTTTAGTTACCAAAAATTCTAGAAAAATCTCCAAAAATCTAAAATAACCTAAAATAATTGTAAATAAATATTTATATAAGTAAATATATCAAGAAATTTATTTTCTAATTAACTAAGAGAATACTTTAAAGAAATTTAATATCTATAATAAATATAATAATATAAAATATACACAAAATATCTATTTTTGGTGAGGGGGTTTACAATCTACCCAACTTACAAAATTTTGTCCTCGAAATTGACACTAACCCATATTCATAATAATCACTATAGCTATTACACTACATAGCTATCTAGCAGTACTTTCTAAAAGTTATGGTCTGTCATTCTAACACTTCTCATTTATTGTCCATACACTATCCTATTATCCTCTAACTTGTCTACACTATCCAACTTACAAAAGTTTTACTAGTAGTCACAGTCTCTTGAGGCTATTGTCTAGGTTGTAAGACGAATATATTTATTGGGTCGAGAATCTTGGGGTACTTGTCTTGAATCTCACAACCATGATTTTTATTTGTAACCGTCAAGTATCGTAGTCTAATACTGCCATGCCACCTGACCAATATGTCTGCAAATACTTCGACGACTTTATTACAACGGTCTAGCTGCAGCTGTCACTACTTTGCCAGCAATTTGTCATAGTTGTCAGTTCGTAATAAGTGCCTTCAATTCTTTCCTAGGCATAGTCTAAGTTTTTGGGCAACAGTTAAAGTCTTGACTAACTTATAAAACTATTAAAAGTATAAACTAGTTCAAACAGTCTAACAAATTCCTATTAGCCTAAGGGGTGCAATACATGGTTTTTTAAAATAATAAGAGGATACAGATATTGCTATAGGTCATATACGTAAGGGTTATTATTAAGGACTCATCCTTTAGTTATTAATCATCTACTAAACCATTTACGTTTTAACTAACAAAACTAAGGATGTTGTCGAAGTAGACCAACAATTCATGTTGGCACGAAAAAGACATAACTACGATAGGGAGAATTAAGCACGAGATAATGAATGGATAGAGAAGAGAAGATGAGCCACCCAAGGGGGCAAGATAGTGATAGAAAAAGAATACTACTACTGCTGCTTGCGTCATCTATTAGCATCGCGTGTATGCCATCTGGGTAAAATATCAGTATATCCTCATAACTGCTAAACCAATACCTATATAATTCTACGTCTACTATGCACCTAAGATCTCGTGTCATAAAAGGGGTCATAAGTATGCAATGGCACATATAACTAAGGTCGTACCTGTATCTACGACTTCATGTGGCCGTGCTCTCTTGTTTGTCATCATGAGTGCTTGGCCTATGGGGTATACCTAGTACTATTCGTGTATCAAACTTATACTAAGCACGAACGTTCGTCTTTCCGAAATAGGGGAAGACGGAAAACAACAATAAAGAGTTCAAAGAGGAGGTGATATAATATAAGTACGAGATTCGAAGGGATTAAAAAATTTTGAAAGGGAGTTGCCAAGGCAGTTGTGGATTAAAATCTTATTTTGTTAAATTCTTATATGCATGTTCATATCAGAACAATTATGTACCTGACATGATATGCTCTGACTAGTCTAGAGGGCAAGTATATTCGTCTAACAAGTTGAGTCAACTATATCTCAATCCACATAAAGTAGTGATACAAAGAGCGAACCAAGTGCACTACAGTTGATCAGACCATAATACACCAATTCTGATTTAGACAATGTATTAGTGTAGGCCCCCAATAATACATATGTCATGAACAAGCTCAATAAAAAAATAAGCTTGCAAAACTAGGCTATAATAGCAGCATAAGTCGAGGTAGTAAAAAAATAAGTACGCTTAATTATGATGGAGGAAGGTACAGAATAATCTAAGTTCACCAAGAAGATCGGTGTTGTGCCTCTACAGTTTTCATAATAATTTCTTGTCTAAGTCTAAAGTCAACCAAATGGGTGTATGAGCCTCTAAGTTCTATAGTCTAGATAAACACTAAATTTTTATAGTCTAGATAAACACTAAAGTTCTATAGTCTAGATAAACACTATCTTCTTATGCAAGCCTATAGTTGGTGTTATTTATTTATACTTTATTACTTGGTCAGAAGGACTATGTGATACTAGGTTATGAGGCATACTACCAAACTTACAAAAATTTAACTAATAGTGTTATTAAATACTAGAGTGTATATACCTAGTACAAGGCACCTTCCTAATTCTTATCAAGCATGAGATAAGATTGACGCTGAGGAGGGATCAAGCAAGATGCAATACAAGAAATCAAATGAGAATGTGAAATAAAATCAAGGGAGGTGATAAATAAGTGGATGAGATCCTATATTCTAATCCTATGCGCAGGCTTGCTCGGTACAGTGACGTAACCGAGACAATATGCTCTCGACCTACATGGGCCACCACAAAAACATGTCATGCCCCAGTCCCAAAATACGTAGGACTAGGAACACGTAAGCATGCCAGCCGTATGGATATGACAACTCCAGTATATGGAAACCAAAATCCGCACGTACGCTGTAATATGAATATCAATCCACAAGTGGTATAAATCTATCATAAGTCACAGGGTATAATCTAAATCTTATCCATATAAAATCAATATAAATAAATAACCAGTATCTATGAAACTATATCATAATATAAGTATCTAAGGATGATAGTTGGATGGAAACAAATTCACTACCAACTCGAATGGAAAAGTATAACACAATAAACACAATATAGGAATACCAGCTAACAATCATGGGCTCGGAGAGAAGACATCCTCGAAACATATGTAACCATCCGAATCTGTGCTCCTGCAAATACTCAAGAACAGATACACCTGACAGAGGACCAGGTCCTCAGAGGGACGTAACAAGATACAGAAAAGTGAGCCAATTTGAATACAGTAAACATGCATATAATTTGAAAATAAATAAGTACGCTGTACAAGACAATCTATATGAATGCAAATGAGGACAATTTTTTGACGTATGGGCAAGGGTAGGCTACACGATCTAATCCTCACAACTCATACGCTTGTCAGTGGACATCATCAGCCGACATACCTCTGGGGTAGCGACCCTCGGACTCCATCAATCGACATAACTCGGGGTTAGCGTGTCACGACCCAATTCCGTAGAATCACTTGAGGCGTCCCCCGAATCGTGACCGCCGTGCGGGCCTGGAGTTGCGCCCGCACAAGGCTTTAATGATTTGCATAGCAAGCACATATTCAGAGTACGCAGATAAATTGAAACACAGATTTGAAACATAGAAAAGTTCTATTTATTGATAATGAACATCTATTACAAACTCTTGAACGAGTCAGCTAATATGCCGAACGGCTTACAAAAGAGATGACTCAAAATGAGATAGCAGTCCTGTACATTACATCCCTTTATAAACTCAAAACGATAAGGACCTCCAGGCTGGAGGATCGCTTTGCCACGGAGCTGCATTTGTGTATGAAGAGTTGCAACTTCTGGCTTCAAAAGGCTTCGAGGCGCGGTGAAGATGCGCCAACAGCTGGACTGGATCGGGAAGACGACTTCGGCTCCTTGCTCGGTTCGCCTTGGTGCGGAGAACCTGTTTCAACGAGGGTCAGCATATCGAAACATGCTGGTGAAGGCGAGCTAGCCTGACTATACCAATCAACACGTTGTTTAGTGAAGCATGCATATTTTTGTGGGTTTTTATCTTGCCTTAGTTCATTTACAAGTAAGCAGCATATAGAATTTACTGAAATGAATGTGCCACCGTTAGGTGGATTTTACCTGCCCGTCTGAATTACCTGCACAATACTTACCATGCCTTCCCTGAAACGAAGACACAAGTTAGTATGCAACAGGTTTAAATATACACGATGATCACTGGCTTGATTGCCATAATGGACACTAGTCTGTGACGAAGATGGTTTGCAACGTGCAAGAACGTTAGGCGCCGCATACCACCCTGTCCTAGTACGTGAGACTAAACGTTAGTTCCGTCCGGAGCCAGAATGGTGCCAGTGCCCCAGCAGCCGCCCGCAGGAACTATACCTTGTGCACAAGTTGTCCGTGATCGCACACTAACAATCATTCGCCCGGAGGCTACGTTAACAAGCATTCGCCCGGAGGCTACGTTAACAAGCATTCGCCCGGCGGCTACGTCAGTACAAGACAAGCAGTATTGCATGATTCATTTTATATTGCAACTACGTTATATTCATGTATCAGGATATACGTTTAAACTTGTAACTATGCATTTGATGAACATTTCCGAATGAACAAGCATGCAAAGATATAACCGTTCACAAGTTTCATTGACAAGCAAAAGTACCAAGTCTATTCTCTTTTATCTTGGTTTCTTTTAGTTATTACTTGGTATCGTTTGATCGGGGCAAAGGAGTGAAGCTTGGAAGTAGGGCTAGCTAATCGGGTTGGTAGCCACTCACTTAGATTTTGGAAAGAAGAAGGAAAAAGGTGCTTCACGACTCCGCTCGCAAGCCGCCTACTGCTCGTTCACCTGCACACGAATAGCTCGATTAATACTTCTTCCTCTCTTTCCAATCTCGGAATAGAAGTGTAAGTCAATGAACGAAAACAATGAAAACCATCAAAACCGTTCAAGGAAAACAAGCAAATCCCAAAACCAACTCAAAGCACGAAAGCAACAAGCGACATCGAAAACCGAGGCAATAAAAGATAGCAGCGGAGAGGTCCCTCCTGACTCTGCCGCTAAGCCGATCCTTGGGGCGCAGTCCACTGAATATGGGAATCGATTCTGAAGAAACAAATCCATAACGAGGACGAGTTCTTAATTCAATCTATCCCGATCGAACGATACCGTCTTGTGTTTCCTTAGCCGCGGTCTCCACACCGGGAGAACGGGGCGCTACATCCTACCCAACTAATTGGAAGTTTCATCCCGAAACTTAAGAACAGGACCTACCATCAGGAAACGTTACGTTGGGGATGTTTAGCAGAGTATTTGGGGCAGTCACGAATTCTGTGGTTTGCATCGCCACAGATGAGGCATAATCCTTGTTTCAGACGACATTCGTTGACCAGGTGCCCTGGCCTCCTACAGAAGTGACATAGCTGCCCTCTTTGCGGACCACCGTTGTTGCGGCGCTTTGTAGCGGTGTTTTCTCCTTCGTTGCTTTGGCGTTTGTGACTGGATGTATGCACAGCGCCGGCAGCAACATGAGGATACTGAGGTTCAAGCGATAGGGCATGATTCATGACTTCACGCATTATCCCGTACTGATTATTGACCACGTGCGAATGGACGGCAGGGCGTAGTCCACCTTCAAACCTTCTGGCTCGACTCGCTGCATTAGGTAAATAGGCCCTAGCGAATTTGGAGAGTCGGTTGAATTCGGTGGAGTACTGCTTCACAGTCAAACTGCCCTGCCTCAGTTGCACGAAATCATTCTCCATTTTATGTTGTACTGGAGGGGTTATAAACTCCTCTTCGAACGCGGCACGAAAGGTCGTCCACGAGATCGCCTTCTCTCCGTGATCAAATTGGAGAGATCGTCGATGCACGTCCCACCAATCGTGTGCGTTGAGGCGGAGCTGTAGTTGCGCGCAGGCGACTTGCTTCTCTTCGGGGATCTCTAGCAGAGCAAAGTGATCTTCAAGTTCGGCCAACCAATCAAGAGCTACGACTGGGTCCTCAGTCCCGTTGAATGGGGTGTTACAGACTTTCTTAAAGTGGCCAAAGTCGAAGGCAGTCACGTCCCTCGCCCTTGGAATTTGTGGCGTCTCTACTTCAAGCACGGGCTGTTCCACCGGAGTCGCTGGCGTTGCCGCGGACTGGTTGGATGCCAAAGTCTGAACGATCTGCTGCAGGGTATCTACCTGCTTCTGTTGGACTGAGAATCGTGCTTCTATATTGTCTTGAAACTTGAGCTGACTCTCTTCCGCCCGCTTCTCGGCCCGTTCATAGCGAGCCTCGTCCCTTTGTTGGTTTGCCTCCAACATCTGCAACATTCGTTGGACGGGATCGATGCTTGGCACGGCTCGCTGGCTCTTTGAACTTCCCGAAGTATCCGAACTACTTTCTTGGCCTTGCGTTTCGTCCGGGGTTTGCGCTGCAGATTGCGCTGGAGCCATTCCTTCAAAAGAAGGTAAATTACATTAGGATCATAATATATTATGGACTTATTGCATGAACGTATCTCATTTTGGCCTAGCGAGTTCAAGAGTTCGCACAGGAATTTGATCGTTAAATGAACTTTTCCAGCACGAAGTCTAAGGAACTTTGAATCTGTGCTCTGATACCACTATGTCATGACCCAATTCTGTAGAATCACTTGAGGCGTCCCCCGAATCGTGACCGCCGTACGGGCCTGGAGTTGCGCCCGCACAAGGCTTTAATGATTTGCATAGCAAGCACATATTCAGAGTACGCAGATAAATTGAAACACAGATTTGAAACATAGAAAAGTTCTCTTTATTGATAATGAACATCTATTACAAACTCTTGAACGAGTCAGCTAATATGCCGAACGGCTTACAAAAGAGATGACTCAAAATGAGATAGCAGTCCTGTACATTACATCCCTTTATAAACTCAAAACGATAAGGACATCTAGGCTGGAGGATCGCTTTGCCACGGAGCTGCATTTGTGTATGAAGAGTTGCAGCTTCTGGCTTCAAAAGGCTTCGAGGCGCGGTGAAGATGCGCCAACAGCTGGACTGGATCGGGAAGACGACTTCGGCTCCTCGCTCGGTTCGCCTTGGTGCGGAGAACCTGTTTCAACGAGGGTCAGCATATCGAAACATGCGAGTGAAGGCGAGCTAGCCTGACTATACCAATCAACACGTTGTTTAGTGAAGCATGCATATTTTTGTGGGTTTCTATCTTGCCTTAGTTCATTTACAAGTAAGCAGCATATAAAATTTACTGAAATGAACGTGCCACCGTTAGGTGGATTTTACCTGCCCGTCTGAATTACCTGCATAATACTTACCATGCCTTCCCTGAAACGAAGACACAAGTTAGTATGCAACAGGTTTAAATATATAAGATGATCACTGGCTTGATTGCCATAATGGACACTAGTCTGTGATGAAGATGGTTTGCTACGTGCAAGAACGTTAGGCGCCGCATACCACCCTGTCCTAGTACGTGAGACTAAACGTTAGTTCCGTCCGGAGCCGGAACGGTGCCAGTGCCCCAGCAGCCGCTCGCAGGAACTATACCTTGTGCACAAGTTGTCCGTGATCACACACTAACAATCATTCGCCCGGAGGCTACGTTAACAAGCATTCGCCCGGAGGCTACGTTAACAAGCATTCTCCCGGAGGCTACGTGAGTACAAGACAAGCGGTATTGCATGATTTATTTTACATTACAACTACGTTATATTCATGCATCAGGATATACGTTTAAACTTGTATCTATGCATTTGATGAACATTTCCGAACGAACAAGCATGCAAAGATATAACCGTTCACAAGTTTCATTGACCAGCAAAAGTACCAAGTCTATTCTCTTTTATCTTGGTTTCTTTTAGTTATTACTTGGTATCGTTTGATCGGGGCAAAGGAGTGAAGCTTGGAAGCAGGGCTAGCTAATCGGGTTGGTAGCCACTCACTTAGATTTTGGAAAGAAGAAGGAAAGAGGCGCTTCACGACTCCGCTCGCAAGCCGCCTACTGCTCGTTCACCTGCACACGAACAGCTCGATTAATACTTCTTCCTCTCTTTCCAATCTCGGAATAGAAGTGCAAGTCAATGAACGAAAACAATGAAAACCATCGAAACCGTTCAAGGAAAACAAGCAAATCCCAAAACCAACTCAAAGCACGAAAGCAACAAGCGACATCGAAAACCGAGGCAATAAAAGATAGCAGCGGAGAGGTCCCTCCTGACTCTGCCGCTAAGCCGATCCTTGGGGCGCAGTCCACTGAATATGGAAATCGATTCCGAAGAAACAAATTCATAACGAGGACGAGTTCTTAATTCAATCTATCCCGATCGAACGATACCGTCTTGTGTTTCCTTAGCCGCGGTCTCCGTACCGGGAGAACGGGGTGCTACATAGCGACCATCGGACACGACCACCATAGTGCGTGCTAGTTACTACGGTTTACCAGAGTTTGTTAAAAGCCCATACGCCTAATGATTGTCCTCTATGATACTAAGTGTCAAGTGTGTGTCAACATATCTAATATATAGTAATGACTGAAAGGAACTACACATACAATAAATATACAAAAATATACTAAGCATGCAAAATACTGTAAGCAATTTGGCAAGGTATCTTGCCTGGTCTGAAAAGATGAAATCTTAACTCAAGGCGTCGTCCGATCTACCCGTCACATAAATTAAACAAGTTAGGTTACAAAAGTAGGTGAATAGTTTTTGCTATTTTAATCTATTTTAACTCTAAATAAAATAACCTAAAATAGTATTTTAATCTTATTATAATCTAATGTTATTGTTAAACCCTAATTTTGGTCCAAAGAAAGTCAACTTTACGGATTTGTGATTCATAGCACGCAAATCGAGGCAATTCGTTGACCAAAAAGTCAACCAACTCAAATCCTTGATTTGTGAATGGAATCCTATAGATTTCAATACTACATGAACACCATATTCGACGGTTTTATTAAATCATAAGTCGGTAAAGAGTTATGTCCACTAGGGCGCACAGATGATAGTTTTTGGTAGTTTTCTATTTACGTCTACGTTGCACAAATTTTACAGTAGAATAAACTTATATTTTAAATTCTGGAAAAATACTTTTCTGGAAGTTCATCATGTCAGCTTTCCGAAACTTTAAACGGTTAGTAATTCTGAGTTCGAGATCTCCCGAAATCTCGAAAATACCAAAATACGTCTAATTTCGAACAGCTGGCACTTTTAGAATTTTCTGGAAAAATAGGTTCTGAAATTATTAAAATAATTTATATAGTAAAAAAACAAACCTTGATATAGTTATAACAAAAAAATGGAGCGCATTTGGAGTCCGGAGCTAGGAGATATCGTCTTTTTAATTCGTCATAACTAGTAGAAAATGAGGCTGAATTTATGACGAATTTTGACTATTTTTGGACAAAAAAGAGAGGAATTTTGGGAAAAAAAATGAAGGATGGGATATTTAAAATGGTGGACACTACTTAATTAAATACGACTAGGATTGGTTAATTTGGATAGGATTATGATGAATTTAAATAAGGATAGGATATGCATGAAGTTGCTTTCCTAGTAGGTTCAGGATTTGAATTAATTTAAAATTGAGTTTGAATTTATCTCAATAATTTATAATATTAAATATAATTAAAGATAATACAAATAATTAATAAATTTTATTAATATCTATTAACACTAAATTAGCATCTATCTAATATTAAGACTATATATATCCAAATAAATCCTAAATAATTTTAAAAATCTAAATAAATTTCTTAAAATTATAAATAAATTATAGAAAAATATATTTAAATATTTTAAACTAAAATAAATATTTGGTAGGAACAACATGCAAGTTTGGTCGTATAGTAAATCATAGAAGTCCTAGAAATTTATGTTTCATAAGTTTTAATTACCAAAAATTCTAGAAAAATCTCCAAACTTGCATGTTGTTTATCAAAATAACCTAATAATTTAAAATAACCAAAAATAATTCTAAATAAATATTTATATAAGTAAATATATCAAGAAATTTATTTTCTAATTAACTAAGAGAATACTCTAAAGAAATTTAATATCTATAATAAATATAATAATATAAAATACACACAAAATATCTATTTTTGGTGAGGGGGTTTACATAGTGTACAATGATGCGTCTGGGAGCGGATTAGGATGTGTACTGATGCAACACGGCAAAGTGATAGCCTACGCATCGAGATAGCTGAGAGTTTATGAGAAGAACTATCCGACGCACGATCTAGAGCTAGCTGCAGTGATATTTGCACTAAAGCTATGGCGATACTACCTTTATGGAGAGCGTATTAAGATTTACACAGATCATAAAAGTCTGAAGTATGTCTACACGTAGAAGGAGCTCAACATGAGACAAAGACACTGGCTAGAGTTGATGATATATTATGATATCGAGTTGTAGTACCACCCTAGCATGGCGAAAGTAGTAGCAAATGCCTTAAGCAGGACGCCCATGGCATACTTTTTGACGACTTAGTGGCAATTACTAGAGGATCTCCAAGATCTTGGTATAGAGATTGTATTGCCAGGCATGGATGGACAGATGGCCAGTCTTGAGGTTCAGTCCACATTGATTGAGAGGATCAAGGCAGCCCTGCCTACAGATGCGAGATTTTGACGACTGTGAGAGAGGACAGAGGCTGGCATACAGACGAGACTCGGGATTCATAAAGATGAAACATTGAGGTATGGAGATCGCCTATACATTCCGAGTAGCGAACTACGATAGGAGTTGACGACCGAGGCTCATAGCTCTATTTATTCTATTTATCCCGGGTGTACGAAGATGTACCGAGATTTGAGATAATACTACTGGTGGCATGGGATGAAGAGAGAGATTATAAGATTCGTGGTGAGATATTTGGTCTGTCAGCAAGTCAAGGCTAAAATTAGAGGACTGCAGGACTATTGTAGCCGCTTCCCATTTTCGAGTGGAAGTGGGAACATATTACCATGGACTTCATCACAGGATTCCCGCGGAGCCCTAGCGGGAAGGATGCAGTTTGGGTTATCATAGACAGACTCACCAAGTCTGCACATTTCTTTCCCTTTAGAGTTGGGCAGTCCACGAAGATATTAGCTGACATGTATATGAGGCAGATAATATGACTACATGGAGTGCCTATCAACATTGTATAAGATCGTGATTCCAGATTCATGTCATATTTTTGGCGGAGTATACAGGAGAGTCTAGGAACTTGTCTCAAGTTCAGCACTGTATATCATCTACAGACTGATGGCCAGTCAGAGCGCACGATACAGATACTAGAGGATATGTTGAGAGCGTGCATGATCGACTTTGGAGGATCTTGGGAGGACCATCTACACTTGGTCGAATTCTCCTACAATAACATCTACCAGGCTAGCATAGAGATGACACCTTATAAGGTACTGTACGGCAGGAAGTGTAGGTCACCGGTATGTTATAGTAACGTAGGAGAGCGTCAGATACTTGGTCCAGAGTTGGTGACACAGACAGTGGAAAAAGTAAAACAGATTCAGAGCCATCTGCGTGCAGCACAGGACAGACATAAGCATTGGGCAGATGCGTACCGCAGACCTTTGGAGTTCAAAAAAGGTGACCATGTATTTTTGAAGATATCGCCTACTTGTTGTACCATCATATTCGGAGGCAGAGACAAACTGAGTCCGAGGTACATCGGACCTTTTGACATCTTGGAACGAGTTGGCGAAGTTGCTTATCGTCTTGCATTGCCTCCATCATTAGAAGGAGTGCATAACGTATTTCATGTATCACAGTTGAGGAGGTACGTGGCAGACCCTAGCCACGTGCTTCATTATTTGGAGATTACAATCGGGTCCAGTTTATCTTATGTGGAGCAGCTAGTGGATATACTCGATCACAGTGAGAAGACTTTGAGAGGTCAGACTATTCGACTGGTCAGAGTTGCATGGAAGCATCAATCACCAGGCGAGTCTACCTGGGAGCACGAGGATTCCGTTAGACAATATTTTTCGTATTTATTTGAGGACCAAGGTACGAATTTATGTACCGTATTTGATTACCACTTTGCTTTTAAATTATCGTAGCTATTATCGTGCTTTACTTTTAATTTCGGGGACAAAATTTTTCTAAGTTGGGAAGGCTGTAAATCTCCTCATTTATTTTAATAGATAGACAGATTTTGGGTTAGAAATTTTTGGTTTAGCATCAGGTAATTGAGGTTTAGAAGTAAGGTTGCAGATGTCTGATTATTCAATTAAACCCTTAGTGTGCCCTACCGTTGTTGAAATACTCAGAACCCAAAATTAGCCAATAATTTCCACCAAGTTGTTGCATTCTAGACTTCACACGACAATTTAGGTGCCAGACTTTTCCGTCACTCAAAATCATAATCCCTTGTTCCCTAATTTAATTGCATAACTTCCCGTATCCAAAATTTATTATTTAATCCTGTGTCGCGCACCTGTGTCGTTGTCATCAATTTTGAGACACCAACTCAACCCGTTGAGCCGGCCAATTAAAAGGTCAAAGACTGACACCAAGCCAATATCCTTCATGACCTTTGTGTCACTACAAATTGAGAGCCCATGTGCCCCATTTAATCTAAGAGCACATGATAATTTATTCTAATTAAATTGGGGATACCAAATTTGACTAATCATATTTTAATCCTAACTTAACCCAATGCCCCATAAATTAAACCCATGCAAAACACACAACACTCCCTCACCCTAGAAAATAACAAACACTAATTCTCCCACAAATTTTTTTATTATTTCATGTATCTGAGCAAATACCCAAATTTTGGGGACTAATTTGCAAAAGTTGCACTAGGTGGCAACACCCCATAGGTTCAAGCCAAATAGAGAGCCCTCTATTCTTTGACTAGTCAACACCCCTCTCTTTTGGATGAAAAATCCTCCATGATCAACCCTAGCCACTCATTCAAATAGGGAGCATCATCACCACACACTCCCACTCACCATTCCCTATATAATGTCTCCTCATACACACTTCTCAAAGCAGGCCCTAATCCCCACACTTGGGAAACCCCTACCTTCTCTCTCCTCCCTCCTTCTCCCAACCGTAGGTTAATTCTTCCTTTCTTCTTCTTCTTCTTCTTCTTTCTCATAATACAACCCAACCCCGGCTAATACAACCCAATCCCGGCCGAGCTTCCCCCTCCGGCCAACTCCGGCCACTCCACTAGTATCCTCCTCCAGCCAACCCGCTGCCGCCAACCTCCTCCAGCGACTTCCACCACCACCACACACCAACGCTACCTCCACCATCTCGAACTAGCAGCACCTCCACCCCGACCCATCACTAGCAGCCGACCGCTGCTACTTCACCCGCCGCTGCCATCATCAGCTCTGCCACCATACTCCACCAACTACGGCCACCTTTACCACCACCCTCACTGTCTCCTCGGCCGCTGCCATCTCCGACGAGGACCCGCACCACCACTCTTCATCATCACCATCTTCATCATCCTCATCATCAACATTACCACCATAGAGCAGGATCAATTTCTTGGCCCAAATTCATTGCTATGACTCTGAGATATTATCGATATGGTATTGTAATAAAGCGTTCCATACAATAAGTCCATAGATATTCTCAAAGTGCAAATATTTTTTGGACTTGATTTGCTTGATTGTTTTGATTGAGTACGACGAGGGATGTGGACTATCGCTTCTTGGAATATCAAGAAGTTTATCCTTGAAGTTTCGAGGATGAAACTTTTTGTTGGTTGGTAAGTATGTAATGCCCCGCTCCGCGTCGGCATTATGTATTAGGTGAGTCGGCAGACCCTAAATCGCTTGTCTAAGAGTATGTGTTTGCATGAACATGTTCACTATCGCCTATGCTCCGAGAGAACCATATTGTGTGCCTGAATATGTTCAAAAGATAAGGCGACTTGCCCCACAACAAGATTATAGTCTGATAGTTCGTCTCGTCTGTATCCTAAAGTTTATTTGATAGTGTTTCCATGCATTTGCATCGGTCGGATAATGGCTATTGGTGGAGTGCTGAACTGCATGTGTCATGGCTGCTACCATGATATAAAAAGCAACCATGAGTCACAGCTGCCATTAGCATCAGATAATGAGTCATTGGTATGCTGGTCCAACAACTGCGGATCCTGAGATACTCGGAGACCGCACTGCATATAGCTAGTTCATTGTGTTGGCTTGGATAGATGGACTGCCCCTAAGATGTGTATGTGTGTCTAGCCGTGCATTTGTCCCTAGAGTCTCACAAGACACGCTGCGCACACCCTGAAACAGAACGAACGGCTTATTTGCTTATATCACATATGATATTCTATTTTTAAAGATGTTTCCAAAATAATGTAATATGACTCCGTTCGTCTGCTGCATGTAATGAACATAGGTAAAACTAGAAAGATCACTAAAATGTAATATTTTGTAACATGATTACTTAGTTTTGGTTTTAGTGAATGCTTGCTTCTGTTCAGTTATTTTATCTCACCAGTACTTATAAAAGTGCTGACCTACCAACAGTTTACTTGCTTGCAGGTACTGGATCGTCCGAGGGAGTGATAGGCGGCCTCAGTCCCTAAGACCCAGAATCCTGGTTTCGATTGCCTCGAGTTGCTATCGTATAAAGGGGCATAATGTATGGAACAATGCCTTTGCCTAAGAGAAACCCAGTCCCTCGATTTGTCTGAATACTCAGTTGGCTAAATGCATTATATTGCAACAATGTTCCTCCGCTGTTTACTCGATTGATGCGATGATAGCCAAACAAACTCTAATGATATGGCCTTATGCGGGCGCAACCCCAGGCTCGTACGACATTACGTCCTGGTATCAAATGGGCCACACATTCCTTGCCCCATCGAGGAGGCACCGAGGCACGGTAATTCCCGTTCGGTGTGCCGAGGCATGGTGGTTCACGTTCGGCGGTCCTGGCGGGGGAGAGGCGGTGGTCCGGGCGGCCCTCGGGGCCGGGGCGTGACAACATATATACATAACACATAGATACATAGATATATGACATACTAACACACACACACACACATATATATATATATATATACACACACACACACACACATACACACATGTATATAATTACATATTACAATAACTAAGAACAATGGAAAAAATATATCTAGAAATAAATGCACAAACACATAGAGCGTATCACACTCGCATCCCACTAGATCTAGGATACGCTTGCGACACGAGTCTACCACACATCCAAACGTACCCCGAAGGACACGATCAAGTCTAAAATATTATTTATGAATAATACGAAGAGTCAAACACAAATCTACGTGTCCGTGTCAAAATATGACATGCACAAAGTCTCGTGTTAGAGGAAAACCCCCAAAATTAACATGTATCACCAAATTATTGGGATACGACCTACACGTACACAATTATGGACATAACACTAGCCCCAAACCCATAAGCACATACGAAATTGATCTATAGGACCAATTAACAAACACAACAATTGTCAATCTCGGAATTTTCTAAAATTGACACAAAAAGTACCATAACTTTCTCAATCGGCCTTCTATGAACACAAAACCAAATCCTATGGGTAGCCTATGTATATGGATTGATTTCTCATGGTTAAATCTCAGATTTAGAATATAATTTAAGGAGAAAAACTGAATTATACCTATTGGGAGATGGATTCTCAATGCAACCTCCAAATGTGATAAAATTGGCCTCCAACTTGTAGATACTTGCTTCTCTTTGTAGATCCTTGCTTTCTCCTTCTAGATCCTTGCTCTACTAGTCTCCAATGGTGATTTAGGAAGGAATTAGGATAAAATTTGGTAGAAAATGATGTGGAATAAAGGAATTTGGTTGAAAAAAATTCTAGATCTAGTTTTTAAATGAAAAAAAGGAGAGAGAAACTTCCCCCCTCTTTTAAATAGGCTGGCCCCCTCTACCCCTTCCTCAAGTCACTATGTAATGTCCATTATACTCCTTAGGGCCTCTCATGAAGAAATAATTAAGGAGAAAAGCTTCTAGTCTAATGGTTTAATTAAATTAATCATCCTCCTAATCAATAGACTTTCTAGTTGGGCTCAAATCTAACAATTAATATATGTTGGTCCGTGAGTCTAAGCTAAATTAGTTTGGTCCACTAACACAAGTCCAAAATAAATAACTAACATCTAACAACAAATAAATAATATAACAAATAATTATTTAATATGCACAATATTTAATTAATTATAAAATGACTAAAATATTATTTCATAGAAAAATGTGGTAGTGACAAGTCTACCCTCCTTAAAGTAATTTTGTCCTCGAAATTCAAAGACGAAAACTACCCCCAGAAAATAATAGAACATAACAAAAGAACAGAACATAACTATAAAATAACATACTTCAAGGCACAAACAAATATGGATAACGCTCTCGCATTTCATCCTCTCTCTCCCAGGTAGACTCCCCCGGAGAGTGATGCCTCCATGCGACGCATACCAAAGGAATAGTCTGGTTCCTCAACACCTTCTCTCTCTGATCTAGAATCTCAACTGGCTGCTGTGGATAGCTAAGAGTAGGGCCTACCTCTATCTCCGAGTGATCCAATACATGATTAAGATCTGCCATGTTCTGTATCAACTGTGACACGTGAAACACATTGTGCACTCCCTCCAATACAGGTGGCAAGTCTAGTCTATAAGAAACTACACCGATCATCTCTAAAATAATGAAAGGTCCGATGAATCACGGACTAAGATTTTTGCCTCCACCGAAGCGAATCGTGCCTCGTGTCGAAGAAATTCTCAGAAATACCAAACCACCCACCTAGAATAAAACACAACCTTAAGTACTTAATCTATAACAAACAACAAATAATAAGCACAAAAAAAATCTAAAACTATACCTCGAACTCCAAAAGTCTCCAGTAGCTATCGGCCCAATACGGCTGTCTGTCTTGTAGTGCCCCACTCCGTATCGGCACTATGTATCAAGGTGAGTGGACAAAACTTCGTTCTCTGATTCTTGTACGCCTTAATAATGAATCTAAGTTTTTGAGTGCTTATTTTCATAAGAGAATTATAGAACCTGTCTTGCATGTAAAATAAGAGAACTCACCTAGCTTATCTTTGAAATGAACTTGTCTGCTTAACTAAGAGAAACCTGAAATGCTTGTCTAAGAGTATAAGTTTGCATGAACATGTTCCACTATTGCCTGTGCTTCGAGAGAACTATATCGTGTCTTGAATGTGTTCAAAGATAAGGCGGCTTGCCCCGTAACAAAGATATATGGTCTGATGGTTCATTTCGTTTGCAACATAAAGTTTATCTGATAGTGTTTCATGCATTCGCATCGGTCAGACAATGGCTATTGGTGGAGAGCTGAACCATGTATCACGGTTGCTACAGAGATAGTGGAAAGCAACCATGTGTCACAACTGCCAATATCATCAGATAAATGAGTCATTGGTTAGCTGGATCAACTGCTGCCGATCTTGAGATACTCGGGGACCACACTCCATATAAGATAGTTTATTGTCTTGGCTTGGATAGAGGACCACCCCTAGATATATATTTGTATCTAGATGTGCATTTGTCCCTAAAGTCTTTGAGTATAGCGCATGAGACATGCTGCACACACCCTGATAACAGAATGAACGGCTTGTCCTGCTTGCTTGCTTATATCGAATATAAAACTCTATTTTTAAAGATGTTTCCAAAAAAAAATGTAATATGACTCTGTTCTTCTGCTACATATGACGAACATAGGTAAAACTAGAAGATCACTAGTAATAAAATATTTTATAACATGATTACTTAGTGTTGGTTTTAGTGAGTGTTTGCTTTTGTTCCGTTGTTTATTCTCACCGGTACTTATAAAAGTGATGACCCACCAACAGTTTACTTGCTTGCAGGTACTAGATCGTCCGAGGGAGCGATAGGTGTGCCTCATCCCTAAGACCCAAAATTCTGGTTTTGATTGCCTTGAGTTGCTATCGTATAAAGGGGCATAATGTATAGAATGATGCCTTTGTATAAGAGAACCCAGTCCCTCGACTTGCCCCAAATATTCAGTTAGCTAAATATATTGTATTGTAATAATGTCCCTCCGCTACTTACTTGATTGATGCTATAATAGCCAAACTTTAAGGATGTTGCCTTGTGCGGGTGCAACCCCAGGCTCGCACGATATCACCTCCGGCATCAAACGGCCATACGTGCCCCGCGGGAGCGACGAGGCACAGTGATTCGCATCCAGTGTACCGAGGCACGGTGATTCGCGTCTGGTCTGCCGCGGGAGAGCTATGGTCGGGAGGCCCTCGGGGCCGGGACATGACAAAATGGTATCAGAGCAGATTAGATTCTTTGCCTAATTTCATTGCTATAACTCTGAGATTTGCTCGATATAGTATTGCAATAGAGCATTCCATACAATAAGTCCATTAATACTCTCAAAGTTGTATAAATGTTTTTTGGACTTGATTTGTTTTGATTGAGTACGATGAGGAATGAGGACTATCGCTGCTCAAAATATTGAGAAGTTTATCCTTGAAGTTTCGAGGATAAAACTTTTTGTTGGTGGGTAAGTTTGTAGTGCCTCGCTCCGCATCGGCCCTATGTATCAAGGTGAGTGGGCAGAACTTTGTTCTCTGATTCTTGTATGCCTTAATAATGAATCTGAGTTTTTGAATGCTTGTTTTCATAAGAGAATGATAGAACCTGCCTTGCATGCTAAATAAGAGAACTCACCTAGCTTGTCTTTGAAACGAACTTTTCTGCTTAACTAAGAGAAACCTAAAATACTTGTCTAAGAATATGAGATTGCATGAACATATTCCACTATCACCTATGCTTCCAGAGAACCATATCGTGTGCTTGAATGTGTTCAAAGATAAGGCGGCTTGCCCCGCAACAATGATATATGGTCTGATGGTTCGTCTTGTCTGTATCCTAAAGTTTATTTGGTAGTGCTTCATGTATTCGCAAAGGTCGAACAATGACTATTGGTGGAGAACTGAACCATATGTCATGGCTACTACAAAGATAGTGGAAAGCAACCATGTGTCACAGATGCCAATAGCATCAGATAAATTAGTCATTAGTTAGCTGGATCAACCGTTGCCGATCATGAGATACTTGGGGACCGCACTCCATATAAGATAGTTTATTGTATTGGCTTAGATAGAGGACCGCCCCTAGATATGCATTTGTGTCTAGATGTGCATTTGTCCCTAGATTCTTTGAGTTTAGCTCACGAGACACGCTGTGCACACCCTGATAATAGAACGAACGGCTTGTCTTGCTTTATTGCTTATATCAAATATAAAACTCTATTTTTAAAGATGTTTCCAAAAAAAAACAATATAATATGACTTTGTTCTTCTGCTGCATATAACGAACATAGGTAAAACTAGAAAGATCACTAGTAATAAAATATTTTATAACATGATTACTTAGTGTTGGTTTTAGTGAATGTTTGCTTCTGTTCAGTTATTTATTCTCACCAGTACTTATAAAAGTGCTGACCTACCAACAGTTTACTTGCTTGCAGGTACTGGATCGTCCGAGAGAGCGATAGGCGTGCCTCATCCCCAAGACTTAAAATTTTGGTTTCGATCGCCTCGAGTTCCTATCGTATAAAGGGGCATAATGTATGAAACAATGCCTTTGTATAAGAGAACCCAGTCTCTCGACTTGCCCCGAATACCCAGTTGGCTAAATATATTGCATTACAACAATGTCCCTTCGCTGCTTACTCAATTGATACTATGATAGCCAAACTTTAATAATTTTGCCTTGTGCAGGCGCAACCCTAGGCTCGCACGACATCATGTTCTGGTATCAAACGACCATACGCGTCCCGCAGAAGCGACAAGGTACAGTGATTCGTGTTCGATGTACCGAGGTATGGTGATTCGCGTCTAGTCCGTCGTGGAGAAACGGTGGTAGGGAGGCCCTCAGGGCAGGGGCGTGATAGAATGTTATCAGAGCGAATTCAATTCTTTGCCCAATTTTGTTGCTATAACTCTGAGATTTGCTCGATATGGTATTGCAATAGAGCATTCCATGTAATAAGTCCATAAATACTCTCAAAGTTGTGCAAATATTTTCTGGACTTGATTTGTTTTGATTGAGTACGGCGAGGGATGAGGACTATCGTTGCTCAAAATATCAAGAAGTTTATCCTTGAAGTTTCAAAGATAAAACCTTTTGGTTGGTGGGTAAGTATGTAATACCCCAATCAGCGTCGACACTATGTATCAAGGTGAGTGGGAAGAACTTTGTTCTCTGATTCTTGTATGCCTTAATAATGAATCTGAGTTTTTGAATGCTTGTTTTCATAAGAGAATGATAGAACCTGCCTTGCATGCTAAATAAGAGAACTCACCTAGCTTGTCATTGAAACGAACTTGTCTGCTTAACTAAGAGAAACCTGAAATGCTTGTCTAAGAATATAAGTTTGCATGAACATATTTCACTATCACCTGTGCTTCGAGAGAACCATATCATGTGCTTAAATGTGTTCAAAGATAAGGGGGCTTGCCTCACAACAAAGATGTATAGTCTGATGGTTCGTCTCGTCCACATCCTAAAGTTTATTTGATAGTGTTTCATGCATTCGCATCGGTCGAACAATATGTATTGGTGGAGAGCTAAACCATGTATCACAGCTACTAAAGAGATAGTGGTGTGTCACAGCTGCCAATAGCATCAGATAAATGACTCATTGGTTAGTTGGATCAACCACTGTCGATCCTGAGATACTCGATGACCGCACTGCATATAAGATAGTTTATTGTATTGTCTTGGATAGAGACCGCCCCTAGATATGCATTTGTGTCTAGATGTACATTTGTCCCTAGAGTCTTTGAGTATAGCTCACGAGACACGTTGCATACACCTTGATAATAAAATAAACGGCTTTCCGCCTCCACCGAAGCGAATAGTGCCCCGCGTTGGAGAAATCCTCAGGAACACCAGATCTCCAACCTAGCACAAACAAGGTCTCTACACTTAGTCTAAAACAAGCAATCATAAGCAAATACAAGAACAAAAATCTAGATTCTAAGCTATACCTCAAACTCCAAAGGTCTCCGGTGGCTATCGGCCCAATGCCGTTGCCTGTCCTGCGCCACCCGAAGTCTCTCTCTAATGAGCTTGACCTTCTCCGCTGCATCAACCACCATCTTTGGGCCAAGCAAAGCTCTCTCGCCTACATCATCCTATGATAACGGAGTACGATACCTCCGTCCATACAACGCCTCGAATGGTGACATCTCGATACTGGCTTGGTAGTTGTTGTTGTAAGCAAACTCTACCAAGTGCAAGTGATCCTCCCAAGAGCCTCTAAAATCCAGAACACAAGTGCGAAGCATGTCCTCAAGTGTCTGAATGGTCCTCTCTGACTGACCATCTGTCTGTGGGTGATATGCAGTACTAAACTTGAGCTGGGTGCCCAAGCTAGCCTGCAGACTCCTCCAGAAATGTGAAGTAAAGCGATTGTCCCGATATGATACTATGCTCACAGGAACTCCATGCAGTCTGACTATCTGGCGCACATACATCTCTGCTAGTCTCTCTGTAGAAGTACCCACTTTGAATGGTAGAAAGTGGGCCGATTTGGTCAACCTGTCCACGATGACCCAAATCGCATCCTTTCCGCCTAG
Organism: Iris macrosiphon; assembly: GCA_036927795.1. NCBI lineage: Eukaryota > Viridiplantae > Streptophyta > Magnoliopsida > Asparagales > Iridaceae > Iris > Iris macrosiphon. The sequence continues at coordinate 2,023,692 of JAYESA010000001.1, read as the reverse complement.
AGAACGGGGAAGTCCAGAAACAAAATCCATCGTCACATGCTCCCATTTCCACTCCGGAATGGGTAACGGCTGGAGTAATCCTCTTGGCCTCTGTCTCTCCGCCTTCACCTGCTGGCACACTAAGCATCGGGATACGAAGCGTGCTACCTCCCACTTCATCCCGTACCACCATATATGCTCTCTCAGATCTCTATACATCTTGTTGGCACATGGATGCATAGAGTAGTAGGATCGATGCGCCTCCTGAAGAACCTCCTCAGGCAACGATCCACTCGGCACACACAACCTAGTACCGTGCCGCAAAGAACCATCATCAGCAATGGTGAAGTCATCTGACAATCCCATCTGAACCTGCGCCCTGATGCTCCTCAGGGACTCATCCTCAAACTGTGTAGCCCTGATCCGGTCTACCAACTCTGACTGAATCTATAGTCCCCATATCTGCATCTCAACTCCAGGCACTATCACCTCAATGCCCAAGCTCTCTAGATCTTCCGAAAGATAACGATCTGTAGTCAGGCATATAGCTACCGGATACCTACTCAACGCATCCGAAACTACGTTCGCCTTCCCTTGATGGTACTACAATAATATGTCGAAGTCTTTCATCAACTCCAACCATCTCCTCTGCCTCATGTTCTGCTCTTTTTGGATAAACACATACTTCAAGCTCTTGTGGTCTGTGAAGATCTCCACACATGAGAATCATTACCCGAAGCACATGATGAAATACACGTGATAGAGTACCCGCTCAACACAGTAAGGGGGATAGCATCTCATGACGGGATCCACTAGTACCAGCTCATGTAACAATATGTCAAAATCAAGTATTACAGTTCTAGAACAGGTGATATAAATGCTATCATAAAATGGAAACTATCAGAGGTAGGTACTCGCCTGATGTCCTGAGCAATTGATGAGGATCGAGATTCGGACCGGTGTCGCAAGAACCTATTAAGAAAAGCAGAATTAAACAGGGTTCTAAGGAGTTAAACTGATATAAAATAATTAAAAATAGGCTTCTAGGGATATTCTAGGTCGAACGGATCAAACAGGTGAAATTTGGGTCAAAATGTCAACCCCGGGTCCAAAAAGTCAACTTTAGGTCAAAACTAGGTCAAACATTGACTTTTATGGTACACGAGGACAATTATGGTCAATGCTAGGTCAAACTAGGGTGCCCCTGAAATTCTAGGTCAAACCGAGCTCACTAAGCTAGAAAACTCTCAAACTCGCCTCATCGAGATACTTGGATACCCTCGGTATCCGATACCTCGCCCTAGGCCACGCACCCCGCCTAAACCCGCTAAAACCTATGCTAGCACACGTAAATATATACACATAAGCATATAAAAATTACTCCAATACTATTCCTAGGCTATTGCTCAAATACCCCGCTCGAGACTCAATACCTTGGATATCTCAAGGTATTGAGATACCTCGGTATCTCAAGGTATTGAGGTATCGCCCAATACCTCACTAACTAGTTATCTAGTAGCTATCTAAGCTAGAATATATATATATCATATATATAAGCATACAAATATATATAGACACATAAATACGAACACAACACTACACACAACCACGCACACAACACTCCCCAACGCACGCCCAGCAGCCCCTCTTCATATTCTTCTTCTTCTTCTTCTTCTTCTTCTCCACTTCTTCTTTCTTCTTCCTTCCTTCTTCCAAGTAAGTTCTCTTCATTTTTCTTCCTTCTTTCTTCCATTCCTTCTTCTTTATGTGAACCCTGACCTTGCATTTTCCCCAACCTAGGTGTGTGGAGCCTAGACTTAGTGTGGAGGCTAGATTTGGTGGCTTGGAGCTTGAGGGAGGTGATTTCAAGTAGATCGGAGACTTTGGCCTTGTGATTCCAACTCTCAAGTGGTAAACCCTAACCTTCCCCTTGCTAATTACTCTTATATAGTATAATTAGTGGTTTAGAACCTTCCTAGACCCTAAGCCTACCCGTGGGAGGAAGTTGGAACAAGTTTGGTTGTGTTTGGAGACTTTGACACTAGGTTTTGTGTCAATTTCGGGTGGAATCCGAATTTGGCCCAATTTTGGGTGATGTCCTAGGTTAGACGGACCTAGATAGACGTTTTCGGGTATCTTGAGGGTGAGTACGTGTCTCCGTTCGGACACGGGAAGTCGTGTCGCGAAGAAACGGACATTTCGGGCAAATTTGGGGTTTTTGTCGTCGCCGATTCTAAGTGCGTGCGCATTTTCGCCATGGGCCTAGAATCGACGGAGTAGTATTTTTTCTAGGATTTAGGCATCGTTTAGAATCTGTGGATAAATTTTGGGCCGATTCCGAGTTGGTTTGGTGTGCGTTTCAGGAGGTTTTCCGAACCGCACACCGCATGTTCGTCGAAATGACCAAACGACCATTTTGACTTGGTTTCCTAGTTTTGAGATTGTGCGTCGTTGGGTTAGCATCGGGGAGTGTGTGCTAGAGTTCTCGGGTTATATTTTATATATTTATAGGTGTTTGGGCGTGTCGGGGCCGTTGGGCGTGCGTTGGGGAGTGTTGTGTGCGTGATTGTGTGTAGTGTTGTGTTCGTGTTTATGTGTCTATATATATTTGTATGTGTGTCTATATATGTATATATATTTATGTATATGTGTTTGAATATCTATATATGTGTGTGTATTTATATATATATGCTTGTATATATATACTAGTATGGGTGTGTATATATATATATATATGTATATGTAAGAGTGTGTGTGTGTTGATATGTATATATATATATATATATCTCTGTGTGTGTATATATATATATATATATATAAATAGGTGTGTTTATATATATATATATAGCTATGTGCATATATATTTATTTTTGTGTGTGTATATATATATATATATGCATAAGTGTTTGTGTGTGTGTTAGTATATATGTTAGTGTGTGTGTGTTAGAATATATATATATATATATATATATATATATATATATATATATATATAATATATATATATATATATATATATATATATATATGTTATAGTGTGTATATATATATGTATGATTGTATATATATATATAGTGGTATATATATATGTATATAGGTGTGTGTGTGTCTGTGCAGCGAGCGAAGAAGGGGGGGAGGTGCCAGCAAGCAGCAGCAACTGCTGCTGCACTGCAGCAGCAGCAAGCCAAAGGCAGCAGCAGCAGCAAGCCAAAGGTAGCAAAAAATCGGGCATGAGTCGTGGGTACGTCCAGCCTATGCCGCAAAATCGGCGGTAAAACGCTATAAGGTTCTTTCTAGGTCAACCATCTATCTATATAACTCACAAAAATCTGTCAATAACCCAAAAGGAAGGCAACCACGCAATATATATATGAATAATTCTCTCCAAACGGAAGGCAACCACGCAATATATATAAATACTTAATCACAAAAGTCTAGGGGAAGAGTAAAAGCACGATATGATATCAACAAAGAAACAGAACCAAAGAGAGCAAGACAATATCCAAAATAACAACTGGGAACAAACCAGGAAACCCACCTAGCTACTAGGGCGCTAAAGGCGTCTCCTCGCAGGGCTCCTACTCAGTCTTGGGGTCACAGCACTCGTCGGCACCCGGTCCGTAGAACGTCGGGCAATAATCCTCAGGATCCTCTGGAAAAAATACGTCCAGTCAGGACTGGAGCGAAGTACATAACTCTGAAAGCAACTCCAAATACATGGTAAGGTGTATATGACGAGCAATAGAAAAGTATACAAGATGCACAGGAAATAAATATATGCTGGAGCACAATAAGTAGCTGCAAAGTAAACTGAAGAAAAATACAAGTAGTAGAAAAGTAACTGCAGGTGAGAAACATGAATACTAGCTAAGTGCCTTGAGCACAAGTTCGTTATGTGATCGGCTTAGGTTGCACATAAAAAATACTACGATAACTCCGTTATGCGTGAGTTGCATAACCGACATACACATGAATACTGTTTGGCTTTGATCACATAACCAACTCCTACTCTCCTCCCCCACTAATACTCTTGGATCCAATCACAACACGCTACGTACATGATAATAGCTCGCGCACACGAAGGCGAGAGCACAAGAAGCACATGATAGCACATGTGAATCAATACCCGAAGTACATGATGAAATACACGTGATAGAGTACCCGCTGAACACGGTAAGGGGGATAGCATCTCATGACTGGATTTACTAGTACTAGCTCGTGTAATAATGTATCAAAATCAAGTATTACAGTTCTAGAACAGGTGATATAAACACTATCATGAAATGGAAACTATCAGAGGTAGGTACTCGCCTGATGTTCTGAGCAATTGATGAGGATCGAGATCCGAACTGGTGTCGCAAGAACCTATTACGAAAAGCAGAATTAAACAAGGTTCTAAGGAGTTAAACTGATATAAAATAATTAAAAATAGGCTTCTAGGGATATTCTAGGTCGAACGGATCAAACAGGTGAAATTTGGGTCAAAAGGTCAACCCGGGGTCCAAAAAGTCAACTCTAGGTCAAAACTAGGTCAAACGTTGACTTTTATGGTCAACGAGGACAATTATGGTCAAAGCTAGGTCAAACTAGGGTGCTCCTGAAATTCTAGGTCAAACCGAGCTCACTAAGCTAGAAAACTCTCAAACTCGCCTCCTCGAGATACCGGGATACCCTCGGTATCCGATACCTCGCCTTAGGCCACGCACCCCGCCTAAACCCGCTAAAACCTATGCTAGCACGCGTAAATATATACACATAAGCATATAAAAATTACTCCAATACTATTCCTAGGCTATTGCTCAAATACCCCGCTCGAGACTCAATACCTTGGATATCTCAAGGTATTGAGATACCTCGGTATCTCAAGGTATTGAGGTATTGCCCAATACCTCACTAACTAGTTATCTAGTAGCTATCTAAGCTAGAAAATATATATATCTATCATATATATACATATCTAAGTATCTATATACATATATATATAGATATCCACACACATATACACATATACCCATATATACCTTACCCAACTCATAAATATATATGTATATAACTATCTAGATATCTATAGATATGTATATAACTATATGTATATAGATATCTATACCTTAGATAGATAACTACCTATCTATCCATATATCTATCTATCTATCCAACTACTTATCTATCTATCTATTACCTATCTATCATACTATCTATAAATCTAGCTAGCTATCTATCTATTAATTCTAACTATCTATCTATCTATCTATCTATCTATCTAGATAACTATCTAATCTATTAGACTAACTAGCTATCTATCCGTCTATCTATTTAGCTATCTGCGAAAGCTGCTGCTGCTCGAGCTTTACTGTGCTGCTGCTGCCCTTGGCTTGATGCTGCTGCTGCCTTTGGCTTGCTGCTGCTGCCGCCTTTGCTTATGCTGCTGCTGCTGCATATTGCTGCTGCTGCTACTGTTGCATATTGCTGCTGCTGTGCTGCTGCTGCTTGCTGGCACCTCCCCCCCTTTTTCGCTCGCTGCAAAGACACACACACACACCTATATACATATATATATACCACTATATATATATATATATACGATCATACATATATATATACACACTCTAACATATATATATATATATATATATATATATATATATATATATATATATATATATATATATATATATATATATTCTAACACACACACACTAACATATATACTAACACACACACAAACACTTATGCATATATATATATACACACACACAAATAAATATATATGCACATAGCTATATATATATATATATAAACACACCTATTTATATATATATATACACACACACACACAGATATATATATATATATATATATATACATATCAACACACATACACTCTTACATATACATATATATATATATACACACCCACACTAGTATATATATACAAGCATATATATATAAATACACATACATATATAGATATTCATACACATATACATAAATATATAAATATATATACATATATAGACACACATACAAATATATATAGACACATAAACACGAATACAACACTACACACAACCACGCACACAACACTACACAACGCACGCCCAATGGCCCCGACACGCCCAAACATCTATAAATATATAAAATATAACCCGAGAATTCTAGCACATATTCTCCGAAGCTAATCCAACACGCGCACAAGCCCAAAACTAGGAAACCAAGTCAAAATGGCCGTTCGGTCATTTCGACGAACACGCGGTGTGCGGTTCGGAAAATCTCCTGAAACGCACACCAAACCAACTCAGAATCGGCCAAAATTTACCCACGGGTTTTAAACGATGCCTAGATCCTAGAAAAAATGCTACCCCATCGATTATAGGCCCGTGGCAAAAACGCGCACGCACTTAGAATCGGCGACGACGAAAACCCCAAATTCGCCCGAAACGCCCGTTTCTTCGTGACACGACTTTCCGTATCCAAACAGAGACACGCACTCACTCTCAAGACACCCGACAACGTCTACCTAGGTCCGTCTAACCTAGGGCATCACCCAAAATTGGGCCAATTTTGGATTCCACCCAAAATTGACACAAAATCTAGTGTCAAAGTCTCCAAACTCAACCAAACTAGTTCCAACTTCCTCCCACGGGTAGGCTTAGGGTCTAGGAAGGTTTTAAACCACTAATTATACTACATAAAAGTAATTAGCAAGGGAAAAGTTAGGGTTTACCTCTTGGGAGTTGGAATCCCAAGGCCAAAGTCTCCAATCCACTTGAAATCACCTCCCTTAAGCTCCAAGCCACCAAATCTTGCCTCCACATCAAGTCTAGGCTCTACACACCTAGGTTAAGGAAAAATGTAAGCTTAGGGTTAGCAACCATGGAGAATAGAAGAAGAAAGAAGAGGAATAGGGCACTTACTTGAAGTTGGGAGGAGGAAATAAGTAGAAATGGAGAGTGGAGAAGAAGAAGAAGAAGAAGTGAAGAAGAAGTGAAGATGAAGAAAGAATGGGGAGAGGCTGCTGTTATGCACGGGTAGGGGCTGTGGTTTGGTCGGCCATGGTGAAATAAGGGTTTCACTAATTCTCCAAATGCCCAAAATGCCCCCCTCTCACTTGGGTTTGGGTTTCGGGTTCCAAAAGCACTCAAACTAACTCCAAATCTCTCCAACTAATCCACTAAAAATATAATAAATATTTCTAAATCCAAAAATATGTCTCACTGGGGTGTGGGCTGGGTCGGACATGAGTCCACTAGGGTCTGACATGGGCCCAGGCTAGCCAAAACCCTAAAATAATCAAATAAAAATAATACAATCACTAAATAAATATAAATATAATTAATTAAATACAATACATAATTTACTAAATAAAAAAACCCTATTTTCTAGAATCGGGTAGTGACAAGTCTACCCTCCTTAAAATAATTTTGTCTTCGAAATTAAAAGACGAAACTAGGACAAGAATGCAAGAAAAGAACCATACCTCAGGGCTCGAAGAGATAGGGGTATCGCTCGCGTATTTCATCCTCCCTCTCCTAGGTCGACTCACCTGGAGAGTGATGCCTCCACGCGACGCGAACCAAGGGAATAGTCTGGTTCCTCAACACCTTCTTCCACCGATCCAGAATCTCCACCGACTGCTCTGGATAGCTAAGAGTAGGGCCCACCATGATCTCTGAGTGATCCAATACGTGACTGGGATCCGCCACGTACCGTCTCAACTGTGACACTTGGAACACATCATGAACTTCTTCCACCGTAGGCGGCAACTCAAGCCTATACGCCACGGCGCCGACCCTCTCATTGTCTTACTTGCTTGATTATATCGAATATGATACTATATTTTTAAAGATGTTTCCAAAAAAATAATGTAATATGGCTCCATTCTTCTGCTGCATGTAACGAACATAGGTAAAACTAGAAAGATCACTAGTAATGAAATATTTTATAACATGATTACTTAGTATTGGTTTTAATGAATGTTTGCTTCTACTCAGTTGTTAATTCTTACCAGTACTTATAAAAGTGCTAACCCACCAACAGTTTACTTGTTTGCAGGTACTGGATCGTCCGAGGGAGCGATAGGTGTGCCTCATCCCCAAGAACCAGAATTCTGGTTTCGATCGCCTTGAGTTGCTATCGTATAAAGGGGTATAATGTATGGAATAATGCCTTTGTATAAGAGAACCCAGTCCCTCGACTTGCCCTGAATACTTAGTTGGATAAATGCATTGCATTGTAATAATGTCCCTCTGCTGCATACTTGATTGATGCTATGATAGCCAAACTTTACCGATGTTGCCTTGTGCGGGCCCAACTCCAGGCTTATACGGCATTACGTCCCAGCATCAAACGGCCATACGTGCCCCGTGGGAGCACCGAGGCACGGTGATTCATGTTCAGTGTGCCGAGGCACGGTGATTCGCGTCCGGTCCGCCACGGGGGAACGGTAGTCGGAAGGCCCTCAAGGCTGGGGCGTGACTTATCTTACGCCACTCAAAGTCTGTCTCTGATCAACTAAACCTTCTTCGCTGAATCTACAACTATCTCTGGCCCAAGCAAAACCCTCTCTCCAACATCGTCCCATGACAAGGGAGTACGATATCTCTGACCGTATAGAGCTTCAAAAGGTGACATCTCTATACTAGCCTGATAGCTGTTATTGTAAGAAAACTCTACCAAATAGAGATGGTCCTCCCAAGAACTTCCAAAATCTATCCTCTAGAGTCTGAATAGTCCTTTCTGACTACCCATCTGTCTGGGGATGGTATGCAGTACTAAACTTGAGCTGAGTGCCCAAACTTGCCTGCAAACTCCTCTAGAAATGAGAAGTGAAATGACTATCCTAATTTGAGACTATGCTGATGGGAACTCCATATATCCTGATGATCTGCCTCATATACATCTATGCCAGCTTCTCGGTAGATAAAACCCACCTTGAAAGGCAAAAAGTGGGCTGACTTGGTCAACCTATCAACGATGACCCAAATTGTGTCTTTTCCTCCTGGAGATCGTGGAAGTCCAGACACAAAATCCATAGTAATCTGCTCCCACTTCCACTCTGGAATAGATAATGGCTAAAGTAAACCTCCTGTCCTCTGTCTCTCGGCTTTCACCTGTTGGGACACTAAGCATCTGGATACAAACTGTGCCACTTCCCTCTTCATGCCATACCACCACACACTCTCTCGCATATCCTGATACATCTTGTTGGCACCTGGATGTATGGAATACTGAGAGCAATGCGCTTTCTGTAATACCTCCTCACACAGCTCTCCACTATGCACACACAATCTAACTCCATGCCACAAAGAATTATCCTCAGCAATGATGAACTCATCCTCCAATCCTGCGCTCACCTGTGCTTTGATGCTCCTTAGAGATACATTCTCATATTGTGCTGCCTTGATCCTGTCCATAAAATCTAAATGCACTACCAGAAAAAGTCAAATTAGCGACATTTAAAAACGTCGCTAAATGATGATAAAATATCGCTGTTCACATTGAGCATCGTAATTAGCGACGTTTTAAAGAAGTCGGAACAAAGCAAGTCGTTAAAAGAAAAAACGTCCCTAAACGTCACTATGTCGACGTTTTTTAGCGACTTAAATGTGTCGCTAAAATTAGCGACGTTTAGCGACGCAGCATCACTAATTAGCAACATTAATTAACGTTGCTAAATGTCGCTAATTAGTGACTTAAATAGCGACGTTACAGCGATATCTTTAATGACCTGTCAATACTGCCATGTCAGCAATTTGCGACGTATAGCAACATTTTTAGCGACATATTTAGCGACGTCATTAGCGACGTGTATTAACATCGCTAAGTAGCGATGTATTTAGCGACGTGTATACGTGTCGCTAAACGTTGCTAAAAACTTCGCTAATATTACAGAAAAAAAAAGAACACTGAATTATTTCCAAACTATTATTCCTGCAGTTTATTAAATCATAATCAATACAAATAGACCCGGAGCAACCCTCCGTTAAATTTCTGGGTTTGCCAACCCCCTTGGGTTGAACACTCAACACCGATAAAATAACATATTTAGTATAAATAATATAATAAAATTTGAAGAAAAGAAAGCATCCAGTAAATCTTATCGTAAAGAATACGACAAATATATTTTCATACAATCTCATCCTAAATAATAAAAAAATACAAATATCCAGCAACTAGCTATACTACTACGAATCTGCAGGAGGCTGACCACCGATGCGCATGAAGGATAAGAACAGCTCATACTGCTCCCGTGGAATCCACACCGATGTCGATGGAGAAGGCAGTGACGTTGGTGGACTCTGTGTCGATGTAGGTGCACCAGAAGGCCATCCCCGCTCCAAGTCTGTGAGTCGCTGGTTGTAAGAATCCATAGAAGATAGCAGCCTCATACTACTATAAACTATTGAATCCTGCATCATCATCAGCCACTCGCCCATTGATTGCTGTGACGCCTGCAGCTCCATGATGTTGCGGTCTGTCGAGGCTCTAATATCATTTATAAAATCCCAGAGTTCCGTGATGCTGCGGTCGAGCATATTGAATTGTGCGATGAGCATCGGATCGTCCGCCTACAGCTGGGACCGGGGCTGCTCCTCCATCCTTCGCAGCAACTCGTCATGGAGAGACGCAATCTGATGGTCAACGGCCTCCTGGACTATGGTCGATGACTGCGAGGGCTGTGTGGAATACACAGCTGTCGGGAAGGCCCTAGATGACTACATCGCAACCAGGGCGCCATAGGATCCCCTACCGTAGTACGTACCCCTCTGAAGACCACCAGCTGCGGTCACCTACAGGTCGTCCGCCGACAGAGCTGGAGCGGGCTGCGAGGAAGTACCAGCCTCTCCAGGTGTAGGTGCATACAGTCGCCCACTCCCGCAGCCTAAGATACTCGGCCTAGAAAGGTTTGTAAACTCGATAATTGCCTAAGTTATATTAAAATTAACATAAAGTAAAGTAATACATATATAGGTCTACGAGGCCCTCTCATCAATGAGATTTCTGTCCTTGCGATGGGTGGCCAAGAAGACGGTCACCATGTTTGCATCCTCACCCCTCTGTATCTGTTAAAAATATATTATTTAGTACTAAACATAAACTTTTTTTTCTACTACCATTTTATGGTACTTATATTAAAATAATATATTTTAAAAGAAAAAATATACCAAACGACAGAAATATTTCGTCATCGGAATCGAGCCACCACACCACTTGGCAGCATTCCGCCTAGCAGCCTTGGCCTTCTCTGACCTTTTCTTGTAGCTCGGATCGTCGAATCTAACCCTTATCGTAGTCCACTTCTTAGGCATGATCCAACCTTGGATCGGTTTTCTAGTACGATCACGAGCCTTCTGGTCATCCAGAGCATCTCGGATAAGCTTGGCGACAACAGTCAGAAACAACCGCTCGATCAACTCGGCCCTGTGTGAAGGATAGAAATATGTTTGCTATAATAAATAATTTAGTAAGTGAGCATCATGGATAAGTTATATAATATGCATAAATTAGAGGATTTATTTAATATACTTTTACCTGGAAGTGCGTAAACCAGAATGCCTTCCTCTCCTTCGGAGCCTCAGAGTAGTTGATCCAAGGGCCACCGTAGTTGTTCCTCAGAAATTGGCCCAGATGTCTCTGAACCGACGGTGGACGATATCTATACAGAGATAATTATTTTGATCGAAAAAGTCAATATACGATGAATAAAGAAATATACGATATATATTATGCTAAACCATCTAATTGACTTACTTTGTACCGTCGGCCCAAATCTCTGTCCTCGTCTCCTCCGGAGGTGCATATGGAGGATCTTGCTGATGTTTGGACAACGTGGGCACGACCTCCTCGACATGCTCATCTGTCCCCATGGTTTCGTCAGCAGGAGGAATGCTGGACGAGGGAGTACTATCACGCTTGGAACTAATCATCACAACAGTCGAAGATGTGAGTGATCGATATACTGGAGTACTGGGCGACGATAATCCGGAACCAACAGTAGGCAGTACCGGAGGAGTACTCTGTCTACCTCGGGACCTGCCGAATCCTCCGTGTCATCCTGTCATACCTGATAACAACATATGATGAATATAGAAAAACACAAATATATAGTACATTCTACAATCAAAATATGATGCATATCTCAAAGCATTCTACAGTCAAAATATAATACATATATTTATTAAAATAGTACATTCTACAGTCAAAATATAGTTATATTCTACAGGCAAAATATTTTATTTTCAATCATCTTCAGAAAATTCATCTTATTCGCCTTCCTCGTCCTCCTCTTCCTCTTTCTCTTCCTCTTCCTCCTCCTCGTCTTCACTTTCATCTACTTCGTCTTTGTTTTTCTCTTCGGATAATTCTACATCTTCTATATTATTACTCGTGTAATGAGTAACTTCCGTTGAGTCCACATCTACAATATTTGTTATAAGAGGTAGATCATCCTCCTGATAAGCTATTTCGTCAATGTCAAAGGTATTTCTAGCTTTAGTCTTGTATACTGTCCACCAATCTGACCTCGCTGTCCCCCGTCTAGGATAAGTTGTGAAGTATACGAGCTAAGCCTGACTTGATAGGATAAATGGTTCGTTGATATCTACGCTTGTAGTTTATATCCACAAGGCCATGCTTATTAATTTTCCAACCTTGATCTTGAATCGGATCGAACCATTCATACATGAATAGCACGATATTAGCAGGTTTTGTGCCATAATTATATATCAACTCCATAATCTCTCGTAAGATGCCAAAGAAATCATTGCCTGGATCGACGTCTTTGTAGTTCGATGATTTGATACACAAATAACTATTTTTCGTAGAATCAAGATCCAGAAAGCTGTCTCTGATAGGAGCATTTGTTGACTTGAACCTGAACCCATTCACACAAAAACTTAGCCATATTTTAATTGCAGTAATTGGTCCCTTGTCTAAAGTTCTAATAGATTCAGTCTTGGGTGTTATTAGACGATCGACCTAAATATCAAAGTAGCGATAGTAAGTTATTTATTTTGCAAGTGCAGAATTAAAAAGTAATTACCAAGCATCTTACATATGCACTCAACCAAGAAGGAAAATAGCATCTTATTTCTTGTTCTACTTCTTCGTCTATTATGTAGGGTCTAACCGACCTCAACTCATCATTATATGTGCTAAGAAATAATGAAGCAACTGCTGATTAGTAACATAATAGTATCTTATACTATTATATTGAGATGATATAAACGTGGACGTATTAATTACTTACCCCTCTAGCTTCTCCACTTCATCCTTGTCGCAATTGAGTAATATATATAACTGAGCAGCCCTTAGCTCGTCGTCATTCAAATATCTCTTCTTCATTTTGCCCGAAGGCTTTCCGGACGCATTGAATACTTTGAGTATTGCATTATTAGATTCCTTATATGCGTCATTATTTCTCAGAGCTTTCGTTCTATTAGTAGCAATATGCGGTTTGAAATACGTCGAGCAAAAGTTTATAATCTCCTCGATAACATAAGCTTCACAAATAGAGCCCTCAACCCATGCCTTATTTTTTATCTTTCTCTTTAGGTGATTCAGATGCCGCTCGAAGGGGTACATCCATTGATAACCGACAGGACCACCAATACGTGCCTCATAGGAAAGATAAATTGTCACTACCACTTTTTCATATAAGGGTATTCCTGTAATTTAACTATTTTAAATAATTATGTATTAAATTAATTGCTGAGTTTTATAACTATTATATTATTGTTAGTGATTTTGGTTTAGGTCAAGCCCTAGAACCCATTAGGTCAAACCCTGTTGACTAAACCCTAATTTTTAAACCAGTTCTAGTGAAACCCTAGAATTCAAATTTTAGGGTGAACCCTCAAACCCTAGACTGGCTAAAACCTTAGTTAATTAGGTTCTATATGACCTAATCTAGGGGTTAAACCTAGGCTATACACTAGAAACCCTAACTGGGCCCTAATATATAAGAGGAACCCTTTCATTCTTCATGCAGAAGAAGAAACCCTAGCCTCCACAAGAGAAAGACATCTCCCCACCTCCAGATTTCGAAATCCTAACCCTAGGGTTTTTATCTTCCTCCTCCAAGCGAGGAAAGCAAGGGACGTGGGTCAGAGAGCCTTGGAGAAGGAGAATCGCCATTGAGGAAGCCATCTCCATAGGTAAAAACCTATTTCTATTCGTTTTGATTCTGTTTTTCAGATGTTCATGGTCATTAGGGAACCCCCTTTGCTGTGTAATTCGATTCTAGGGCTTTGGATTAGGTTTTGGTGACCCACATGGGGTTTTCCCCAATTATTAAGAACCCTAACCCTAGATTTGGTTTGTAGACAGATTTTCCCCATTTCATGTAGATATAAATTCGATTTTAGGGTTTACTTATCTAGGTATTCTAAATTCTGTGTATTGATGTATGAATCTATATGTATAGATATGTATTGTGTGTTGGGGGGGGCTTTCATCTGTACATTAGGTTTGGGGAAGAACAAGGTGCAGTCGGGCAACTTGTGCCTGTGCACAGTCAAGGAGGGGAGGAGCAAAATGCTCTGTTCAGTCGGGTGGAGAATTCTGGGTCAGATTTCAGTTGTGTAATACCAGTGTGTAGGTAGTTAATTTTCAGTGTATGTGGCTGTGCTGTGTATTCTGCAGGTATTAGAGATCTGAGTATTGTGTTAGATCCTAGTGTAGTGATTGTGCAGTCGAGTAATGTATCAGTTTCCAATATGTTTTGAGAGTGTGATGATGGAGGGATCAGTTATAGTTGTTTGATGGTACTACCTGGTTGATCCTGCTAGTAGTCATATGCTTGTCTCAGATTAAGCCATGCATGTGTAAGTATGAACAAGTTCAGACTATAAAACTGTGAATGGCTCATTAAATCAGTTTTCTTGGACTAATACTATGTATCAGCTCATAGCTAGGAACTCGAAGCCCCTGTGTTCAGTTGGGTGAATGGGTCAGTTCCCAGAGTATGTAGATATTCCATTTGGGCTTGTAGGTAGTTAGAGGCTCAGGTTTTTAGTGAACTGTGTCTTCATGGTGGGTGAGTGTTGGATAGCTATCTGTGAGTCAAGTTTTGTATCAGTGAGTGTTGTGTGTCAATGAGTTCCTGATACCTTAGTGTATCAGTGCAGTGAGTAGCACTCGAGTACAGCAAGTTGGTATTGTCCAGGGGGTACTGTAGGTGAAGGAGTTGATCGAGTAGCACAGTGCAGACTGCACACAGCTATGTGTGCACAAGGCACTGACAGTATAGGTATCAGTTGGAATAATTTCTCAGTGCTAGGTTTTGGGCTTATTACCTATATTAGTAGGTTAGTTGTAGTGGATGAGTTAGTGTATCAGTCAGTGAATTAGAGTATCAAGTGAGTTAAGAGTGAGCAGTGAGTAGGTTAGTGTATCATCATTTGGGGATTTTGATGAGGGGTTATAGTGCAGTGCACAGAGCAAGGAAGTGTGCAGCAGCCACAACAACCAGGGGGAATGACCCACTGCAGGTAGTACAGTTCAGCAAGTTGCATTGGGGATTAGTGTATCAGTAAACACTGATACACAGGAACTTGAGCCTGCAGAGCAGTGTACACAAGATGGATCAGCATGCTGGGATGGGCCAGTAAGGTTAGGTGATATGTAACTAGTGTTAGGGTACATGAGTATGTAGTTAGTATCAGTATCAGTTGGGTGAGTCTATGTACTAGTTAAGTTTTAAGTTAACAGTCAGTACTAGTTGTATAGTTAGTTTAAGACCAAGGTAATAGGATGTAGTATATAGGTAGAAAGTTATAGGCTAAGTTGTGGGTATATAAGGTATTAAGTACTACACCAAGGTAAATGGTTAAGAACCAGCTATAGCCTAATTATTGTATAGATATTATTATTATCAAGCCTCTAACTTATATACGTAACTTAGTATCTAATATTAGTTAGTATTGCCTAAATATTAGTTAAGATATTAACTAGTATACTTAGTGTGAGCCTAAATAATTATAGGTGTATAGCATGGTAACTAGTATGGACCTAGTTTGGCCTAGGGATTATTTTTAACATAGATATTAATAATTATCATTCCAATTCACCATTTGATATTATTATTTCATCCTTAGGTCTGTGTGATTCCACCTTGGACATCGATCCTCATACCTTGCTCAGGACCACAGGCGAGTACATTCTCTGACAGTTTTCATGGTTGATTACTTCTATAAATTGTAGTGTAATTCATACTTGATTCCGACACCATGGATACACGAGTTAGCACCATAGATCCCCATCACGAGGAGTCGTGGTTGGAATCCATCGTGCTAGCTGGGGGACGGGGAACTATTAGTAGATTATGTGATCATATCCACCCTTACCATGCATCATAGCTCACCCCACATCTCACGTCGGGTGCGGCCTGACCATCATCATGCCTCATAGCTGTTATATATGATTAGCCTGACCATTATCATGCATCATAGCTAACCAAATGGTTAGCCTGACCTTCAAGAATCATAGCTAATCATATATAACCAGCCTGATCCAGTCCCAAGCCGATCACATAATAAACTAATATTTCAAACACTTAACGAGATGTTTTATCTTTATTCAGACTTACTTGTTCTAGCATTCACTATTTATTGCTCATTGCTAGATACTTATTGTCTATTTCATTTCTTCGGTACTTCACATGTTCAGCTTTTATTTCCATCTTGTATCTCTTGCACTGTTTATAGATTTTGTCAATTTAATGAAACTGCTGTTAGTGCTTGTGCTTCGCTCCAATCCTGACTGGATAACAACATTTTCAGAGAACCTGGAGGACTTTTGCCCTACTCATTACGGTCCAGGAATAGAGGAGGATTTCACCCCAGAAATCCCAGAGGAGGTGCCTATCCTAGAGGAGAACTTGCCTGCCCATGCTTAGATTATTTTCTGCATTATTATTCTAGACTGAGACTGAGACTGTGATGTATTTATTTTTATTTGTGTCTTTGTGAGGTCATTTGGACCAGGATTGAGTTAGACTTATTATGGTTGGTTTTAAATAGAACTCTTTTCAATTCTCATCGTGCCATTATGTTTATAGTTGTGATTGAGTATATTATAGATGTGATTTATTTATCAAATGTCCTCCGTACGGAGTTGAGACTATTGACAGGATGTGCTATATTTGTGACCTAGACAGCGTTCTACCGCCGATGCTGCGGCGTAGGCTGGACGTACCCACGACTCATGCCCAAATTCCGGGTGCGGGTCGTGACACGTTTTAGTGGTGGCCCATGCAGGTCGAGTCATAGTCTTAGACTGTTTTAGGAAATAGGAATTTGGCCAAGAATATGCTCAATCACAATTAGGGAATTCTGATTCTTATGATACTATTCTTAATGATTAATTCCTTTAGAAATTTTTCTGTCCTTCCTTGATATCATACCTATTGCCTTAATTGAATCTTTCGGTCTGTCTTCAGGATGCCGCCAAGAAGATCCCAGAGACTCGGAGCAGCAGATACAGAGAGGTCTGCCACCTCTCGCGCTGCCGGACAGACATCAGCAGCACCTTCTACATCTCCAGGACAAGTGGGAGTGTCTGCAGCAGTCGGGGGTCCTCCACCACCTGTTCAGAGGGTCCCTGCAGCTACGACGGAGCTACCACCACCACCACCAGCTCAGTATCCAGGAGGTGTGCCCGTCGATGGAGCACAGATGTTCGCTTTGATACAGGGCATGGTCGACGCTCAGAGGACGTCGGCAGAGGCCCAGAGAGTGCAGGCTGAGGCACATCAGGCCCAAACAGAGATGATGAGGGTGAACATGGAGAATGCTCACCAAGTGGCCCTCCAGGCTGTGGAGAGAGTCGCTCAGCAGCAGCAACATCCTGGTCAGCAACAACCGAGGCCGGGCACCATTGTGGACTTCAAGAGGATGATGCCTCGGGAGTTCAAGGGGACAGAAGGGATACTCTACGCCGATGATTGGCTAGAGGACATCGAGAGGAACTTGCGTTTGGCGCAGCTTCCAGAGGCGCTCAAGATCGAGGCCGCTGGCAGCCAGATGTTTGACATTGCCCTGACGTGGTTTCGCACGGAGCCGAGACTCATGCGCAGGGGACTCACTTGGGAGGATTTCAGGGAGCTCTTCAAGGAGAAATTCTTTCCTGACGTTGCCCTTGGAGCCTTGGAGAGTCAGTTCCATGACTTAGTCCAAGGGGGTTCGTCCGTCGATGAGTATGCCGCGGAGTTTAGCCGTCTGAGCTGCTTCGCGCCGTCGATGATTAGAGATCCGGGGGACAGGGCCCGGAAGTTCAGAAAGGGGCTGACAAGGGAGATCAAGTCTCGCACGTCGGGACGTCGCACTGCTACTTTCGAGAACATATTGATGGATGCCCAGGTAGCCGAGGACGACTTGGACCTCAGGCCCAAGAGGGGATGCGATGTTACCGGAGGGGCAAACAACAGTGCGGGACCAGGCAAGCGTCCACACTTTCAGCAGCAGCAGAGGCCCTTTCAGCAGCAGCACCAACAGCATCAGGCACCAGCTCGAGGGCAGGTCCAGCAACAACAGCAGAGGCAGACTCAGCCCGCCATCCAGTGTGCGTATTGCGGGAAGATGGGACATACCAGAGAGAACTGCAGGAAGAGGTTGGGTTCATGTTTGTACTGCGGATCGACGACACACCAGCTGAAGGATTGCCCTACCATACGTCCAGGTCAGGGTGGAGCAGCCGCCCAGAGAGGACCAGGCAGGGTACCTACCGCACCAGGAGGCCAACAGCAGAGGGGACCACTTCCACCACAGAATCAGAGGTTTGCCCAGCATCAGCAGCAGAGAGGTGCACCCTAGGGGCGAGCGTACGCCATGGCAGTCGAGGAGATCGAGCCAGCAGGAGACTTGATCACAGGTTCGGTTCTTCTCGATTGTATTCCCGCATTTACCTTATTTGATTCTGGCGCTTCCCATAGTTTTGTGTCTGTATCATATGCACTTCGACATCATTTAGACACAGAACCATTTGCTAGGACTTGCAAGATCACGACTGGTGGAGGTATTATCCTAGTCCGTGATCACTGCAAGGATAGGAGAGTGTCAGTAGGAGGCCGAGAGTTGAGCGTGAGCTTACTCGTCATGCCACTTCCGGGGTACGATATTGTACTCGGAATGGACTGGTTGAGTAGGCATCATGCTACTATAGATTGTTATAGAGGCAGAGTATTGTTTAGACCACCAGGAGAGCCGGAGTTCGAGGTCGTCAGAGGAGCAGCGGAACAGAGCAGGAGCACATTTTGCGGAGCCAGGACGGAAGAAGAGGAGTTGCCACATCCTTTGATAGCGGAGTTCCTGGATGTATTTCCAGAAGAGTTGCCAGGCTTGCCGCCAGACAGGGATGTTGAATTCTCTATAGACTTGGTTCCAGGAGCGGAGCCCATTTCACAACATGTCTATAGAGTCAACAACAGCGAGCTGGCAGAACTGAAGAAGCAAGTTGAGGAGCTGCAGGACAAAGGCTTCATCAAATCCAGTTCATCACCATGGGGAGCTCCGGTATTATTCGTACCGAAGAAGGACGGCACGGTGTGCATGTGCATTGATTATAGAGCCTTGAACAATATCACTATCAAGAACAAGTACCCGCTGCCGAGGATAGATGATCTTTTCGACCAGTTGAGCGGGGCGAGAGTGTTTTCGAAGATTGATTTGAGGTCAGGCTATCACCAGGTGAAGGTGAAGAAAGAAGACACGCCGAAGACAGCTTTTCGGACCAGATACGGCCAGTTTGAGTTTCTGGTGATGCCATTTGGTTTAACCAATGCACCGGCAGTATTCATGAACTTGATGAACAAGGTGTTCCACCAGTACCTTGACAAGTTCATGGTGGTGTTTATCGACGATATTCTTGTGTATTCCAAGACACCGGAGGAGCACGAAGAGCACCTGAGATTGGTCTTAGAAACTCTCAGGAGGGAGAAGCTGTACGGGAAACTCTCTAAGTGTGAATTCTTCCTTGACAAAGTCGAATTTCTTGGGCATGTGGTATCGGGTGACGGAATCTCGGTTAACCCACAGAAGATTGAGGCAGTAGAGTCGTGGGCTACCCCCAGTTCGGTAGCTGAGATCAGAAGTTTTCTCGGGCTAGCAGGATACTACAGGAGGTTTGTACAAGACTTCTCCAAGATTGCAGCGCCGATGACCAGACTGACTAGGAAGGATGTGGATTTTGTCTGGACGGAGGAGTGCCAGGCTGCATTTGATGAGTTGAAGAAGAGGTTGACGACAGCTCCAATTTTGACGTTGCCATCAGGGACAGGTGGTTTTACCATCTACAGTGATGCTTCAGGGAAGGGTCTGGGATGTGTTCTTCAACAGCACGGAAAGGTAATTGCCTATGCTTCCAGGCAGTTGCGCCCTCATGAAAAGAACTACCCCACCCACGATTTAGAGTTGGCAGCAGTTATCTTCGCTCTAAAGCTGTAGAAACATTACTTGTACGGAGAGCGTGTGGAGATCTTCACAGACCACAAGAGCCTGAAGTACGTGTTCACACAGAAGGAGCTGAACATGAGGCAGAGGAGGTGGTTGGAGTTGATGAAGGACTTTGACATCTCATTGCAGTACCATCCAGGGAAGGCCAACGTAGTCGCCGATGCCTTGAGCAGGTATCCGATGGCTATGTACTTGACGACAGATAGGCATTTGTTGGCTGATTTAGAGAGCTTGGAGATTGAGGTGTTAGTTCCCGGTGCTGAGATTCAGATGTGGGGATTGCAGATACAGTCCGAACTGATAGACAGGATCAGAGCTGCGCAGTACGATGATGAGACTCTAAGGAGTATCAGAGCACAGGTTCAGATGGGATTGTCGGATGATTTCACTATCGCAGATGACGGTTCTCTACGGCACGGCACAAGGATATGTGTGCCTAGTGGGGAACTGCGAGAGGAGGTTTTGCAGGAGGCACACCGCTCTCAGTACTCGATGCATCCCGGTGCTAACAAGATGTATCGAGACTTGAGGGAGCACGTATGGTGGTATGGGATGAAGCGCGAGGTAGCACGCTTCGTATCTCGGTGTCTAGTGTGCCAGCAGGTAAAGGCAGACCGGCAGAGGCCAGGAGGTTTGCTTCAACCCTTACCGATTCCAGAATGGAAATGGGAGCACGTGACCATGGATTTCGTTTCAGGGCTTCCACGTTCTCCAGGAGGGAAAGACGCGATTTGGGTCATCGTGGACAGGTTGACCAAATCAGCCCATTTCTTACCTTTCAAGGTGGGCACGTCGACGGAGAAGCTAGCAGAGATGTACGTGCGACAGATTATTAGACTTCATGGAGTTCCTGTGAGCATCGTCTCGGATCGGGATAGTCATTTCACTTCCCACTTCTGGAGGAGTCTGCAGGCTAGCTTGGGCACTCAGCTCAAGTTCAGTACCGCATATCACCCCCAGACAGACGGGCAGTCTGAACGGACTATTCAGACTCTCGAGGATATGCTACGCACTTGTGTGTTAGATCTCGGAGGTTCTTGGGAGGATCATCTGCACCTGGTAGAGTTCGCTTACAACAACAGCTACCAGGCCAGCATCGAGATGTCACCGTTTGAGGCTCTTTATGGACGAAGGTGTCGTACACCGCTATCGTGGGACGACGTTGGAGAGAGAGCCTTGCTAGGACCAGAAATGGTCGTGGATGCAGCGGAAAAGGTGAAACTCATCAGAGACAGACTGCGAGTGGCGCAGGACAGACAGCGGCATTGGGCCGACAGCCACCGTAGACCCCTTGAGTTTCAGGTATAGATTGTTGTTTTCTGGTTGTGTTGTTTGTTTGTTAGACTGCATGTTGAGACTGTTTCGTTTTAGGTTGGCGATCTAGTATTCCTACGGATTTCTCCGACGCGTGGAACGATTCGTTTTGGCAGAGGCGGGAAGCTTAGCCCACGCTACATCGGACCCTTCGGTATTCTTGCAAGGGTAGGTGCAGTGGCATATAGACTGGACTTGCCGCCTGCATTGGAGGGAGTGCATAATGTGTTCCACGTGTCGCAGCTGAGACGGTACGTGGCCGACCCTAGTCACGTACTTGATCACTCGGAGATTAAGGTTGGTCCGACGCTCAGCTACCCTGAGCAGCCCGTGGAGATCTTGGACCGCAGAGAGAAGGTGTTGCGGAACCAAACTATCCCTTTGGTTCGTGTTGCATGGAGACATCACTCTCCAGGGGAGTCGACCTGGGAGAGAGAGGACGAAATGCGCGAGCAATACCCTTATCTCTTCCAGACTTGAGGTATATTTCCTTTTCTGATTTCATCCTTGTTGTAGTTCAGTCCAATTTCGAGGACGAAATTTCTTTTAGGAGGGTAGACTTGTCACTACCACTTTTTCATATAAGGGTATTCCTGTAATTTAACTATTTTAAATAATTATGTATTAAATTAATTGCTGAGTTTTATAACTATTATATTATTGTTAGTGATTTTGGTTTAGGTCAAGCCCTAGAACCCATTAGGTCAAACCCTGTTGACTAAACCCTAATTTTTAAACCAGTTCTAGTGAAACCCTAGAATTCAAATTTTAGGGTGAACCCTCAAACCCTAGACTGGCTAAAACCTTAGTTAATTAGGTTCTACATGACCTAATCTAGGGGTTAAACCTAGGCTATACACTAGAAACCCTAACTGGGCCCTAATATATAAGAGGAACCCTTTCATTCTTCATGCAGAAGAAGAAACCCTAGCCTCCACAAGAGAAAAACATCTCCCCACCTCCAGATTTTGAAATCCTAACCCTAGGGTTTTTATCTTCCTCCTCCAAGCGAGGAAAGCAAGGGACGTGGGTCAGAGAGCCTTGGAGAAGGAGAATCGCCATTGAGGAAGCCATCTCCATAGGTAAAAACCTATTTCTATTCGTTTTGATTCTGTTTTTCAGATGTTCATGGTCATTAGGGAACCCCCTTTGCTGTGTAATTCGATTCTAGGGCTTTGGATTAGGTTTTGGTGACCCACATGGGGTTTTCCCCAATTATTAAGAACCCTAACCCTAGATTTGGTTTGTAGACAGATTTTCCCCATTTCATGTAGATATAAATTCGATTTTAGGGTTTACTTATCTAGGTATTCTAAATTCTGTGTATTGATGTATGAATCTATATGTATAGATATGTATTGTGTGTTGGGGGGGGCTTTCATCTGTACATTAGGTTTGGGGAAGAACAAGGTGCAGTCGGGCAACTTGTGCCTGTGCACAGTCAAGGAGGGGAGGAGCAAAATGCTCTGTTCAGTCGGGTGGAGAATTCTGGGTCAGATTTCAGTTGTGTAATACCAGTGTGTAGGTAGTTAATTTTCAGTGTATGTGGCTGTGCTGTGTATTCTGCAGGTATTAGAGATCTGAGTATTGTGTTAGATCCTAGTGTAGTGATTGTGCAGTCGAGTAATGTATCAGTTTCCAATGTGTTTTGAGAGTGTGATGATGGAGGGATCAGTTATAGTTGTTTGATGGTACTACCTGGTTGATCCTGCTAGTAGTCATATGCTTGTCTCAGATTAAGCCATGCATGTGTAAGTATGAACAAGTTCAGACTATAAAACTGTGAATGGCTCATTAAATCAGTTTTCTTGGACTAATACTATGTATCAGCTCATAGCTAGGAACTCGAAGCCCCTGTGTTCAGTTGGGTGAATGGGTCAGTTCCCAGAGTATGTAGATATTCCATTTGGGCTTGTAGGTAGTTAGAGGCTCAGGTTTTTAGTGAACTGTGTCTTCATGGTGGGTGAGTGTTGGATAGCTATCTGTGAGTCAAGTTTTGTATCAGTGAGTGTTGTGTGTCAATGAGTTCCTGATACCTTAGTGTATCAGTGCAGTGAGTAGCACTCGAGTACAGCAAGTTGGTATTGTCCGGGGGTACTGTAGGTGAAGGAGTTGCTCGAGTAGCACAGTGCAGACTGCACACAGCTATGTGTGCACAAGGCACTGACAGTATAGGTATCAGTTGGAATAATTTCTCAGTGCTAGGTTTTGGGCTTATTACCTATATTAGTAGGTTAGTTGTAGTGGATGAGTTAGTGTATCAGTCAGTGAATTAGAGTATCAAGTGAGTTAAGAGTGAGCAGTGAGTAGGTTAGTGTATCATCATTTGGGGATTTTGATGAGGGGTTATAGTGCAGTGCACAGAGCAAGGAAGTGTGCAGCAGCCACAACAACCAGGGGGAATGACCCACTGCAGGTAGTACAGTTCAGCAAGTTGCATTGGGGATTAGTGTATCAGTAAACACTGATACACAGGAACTTGAGCCTGCAGAGCAGTGTACACAAGATGGATCAGCATGCTGGGATGGGCCAGTAAGGTTAGGTGATATGTAACTAGTGTTAGGGTACATGAGTATGTAGTTAGTATCAGTATCAGTTGGGTGAGTCTATGTACTAGTTAAGTTTTAAGTTAACAGTCAGTACTAGTTGTATAGTTAGTTTAAGACCAAGGTAATAGGATGTAGTATATAGGTAGAAAGTTATAGGCTAAGTTGTGGGTATATAAGGTATTAAGTACTACACCAAGGTAAATGGTTAAGAACCAGCTATAGCCTAATTATTGTATAGATATTATTATTATCAAGCCTCTAACTTATATACGTAACTTAGTATCTAATATTAGTTAGTATTGCCTAAATATTAGTTAAGATATTAACTAGTATACTTAGTGTGAGCCTAAATAATTATAGGTGTATAGCATGGTAACTAGTATGGACCTAGTTTGGCCTAGGGATTATTTTTAACATAGATATTAATAATTATCATTCCAATTCACCATTTGATATTATTATTTCATCCTTAGGTCTGTGTGATTCCACCTTGGACATCGATCCTCATACCTTGCTCAGGACCACAGGCGAGTACATTCTCTGACAGTTTTCATGGTTGATTACTTCTATAAATTGTAGTGTAATTCATACTTGATTCCGACACCATGGATACACGAGTTAGCACCATAGATCCCCATCACGAGGAGTCGTGGTTGGAATCCATCGTGCTAGCTGGGGGACGGGGAACTATTAGTAGATTATGTGATCATATCCACCCTTACCATGCATCATAGCTCACCCCACATCTCACGTCGGGTGCGGCCTGACCATCATCATGCCTCATAGCTGTTATATATGATTAGCCTGACCATTATCATGCATCATAGCTAACCAAATGGTTAGCCTGACCTTCAAGAATCATAGCTAATCATATATAACCAGCCTGATCCAGTCCCAAGCCGATCACATAATAAACTAATATTTCAAACACTTAACGAGATGTTTTATCTTTATTCAGACTTACTTGTTCTAGCATTCACTATTTATTGCTCATTGCTAGATACTTATTGTCTATTTCATTTCTTCGGTACTTCACATGTTCAGCTTTTATTTCCATCTTGTATCTCTTGCACTGTTTATAGATTTTGTCAATTTAATGAAACTGCTGTTAGTGCTTGTGCTTCGCTCCAATCCTGACTGGATAACAACATTTTCAGAGAACCTGGAGGACTTTTGCCCTACTCATTACGGTCCAGGAATAGAGGAGGATTTCACCCCAGAAATCCCAGAGGAGGTGCCTATCCTAGATGAGAACTTGCCTGCCCATGCTTAGATTATTTTCTGTATTATTATTCTAGACTGAGACTGAGACTGTGATGTATTTATTTTTATTTGTGTCTTTGTGAGGTCATTTGGACCAGGATTGAGTTAGACTTATTATGGTTGGTTTTAAATAGAACTCTTTTCAATTCTCATCGTGCCATTATGTTTATAGTTGTGATTGAGTATATTATAGATGTGATTTATTTATCAAATGTCCTCCGTACGGAGTTGAGACTATTGACAGGATGTGCTATATTTGTGACATAGACAGCGTTCTACCGCCGATGCTGCGGCGTAGGCTGGACGTACCCACGACTCATGCCCAAATTCCGGGTGCGGGTCGTGACATAAATTGGCAAATGCTCCATAGAGTCGAAGAATCCAGGAGAAAACACCTTCTCGAGCTTACATAGTGTTACCGTAATGTCCTTCTTTTGCTTTTCTAGACGATCGATGAGCAACTTAGTACAACAAAGATCTCTTAAGATTATGCTGAGCTTTGTCAATGGATCCCAAATGACATGCGGTAAGAATTCTCGAAATGCAATCAAAATTAACCTCTCCATGAATACGTGACAATCATGGCTCTTCATACCCGCCAGTTTGTTCTCCTTGAGGTCGACGCATCTTCTCAAGTTTGACACGTACCCGTCTGGAAAATTTAGACCCTGAATCCACCTACAAAGTATCCCTTTATCCTCTTTCTCCAGTGAGAAAACTGACTTAGGTTGCTTTAACTTTCTATTTCCCTCCTTTATCAAATATAATACAGGACATCTATATATTTCTTCTGAGTCCAACCTGGCCTTCGGATTATCTTTTGTCTTCCCCTTTACCTCTATTATAGTAATAATTATGTCATCAAACACATTCTTCTCGATATGCATGATATCAAGGTTATGTCTGATCAGATTGGTGCTTTAATATGGCAGATCCCAGAATATACTCCTCTTCGTCCAGTTATGGGTGCGACCAAATCCGTCATACTTGTACCCCTTAGTAGGCTCTTCGATAGCACTTGGTAAATCTTTTACCTCTTCCCATATCGTATATCCAGGCCACCTTGGGGGTGGATTGGCCTTCTCCATAACTCCCGTACGAAAAGTATTTCGGTTCCTCTGGTACGGATGATCCTTCGGCAAAAATTATCGATGACAATTGAGGAAGCACGGTTTGCCTCCGTGTTTCAAACAAAAAGCCTGAGTATGGTCCATACAATATGGACATGAGAGACGACCATGGGTGCTCTATCCCGATAATATTCTACAGGCCAAAAAGTCGTTGATGGTCCACATAAGTGCTGCCCTTATCTAAAAATTCTGTTTTCTAGAAATATCGTACGTGTTGGCACCTACTTCCCACAGCTGATTCAACTCATCTATCAAAGGCTGTAAATACACATCAATGTTCCTCTTCGGATTGTTCGGACCCGGGATAATAACGGTTAGGAATATATACAGGGTCTTTATGCACATCCAAGGTGGTAGATTGTACGGAGTGACGATCACAGGCCAACACGAATACTGGGAGCTCGAAAGTCCGAATGGGGTAAAGCCGTCAGAGGAGAGCCCAAATCTGACATTACGCGGATCTTCGACAAAATGTGGATACTCTCGATCAAAGTTCTTCCATGTTTCTCCATCGGATGGATGATCCAATACTCCTTCGATATGTTTTTGCCTGTGCCAACTCATATTTTCTGCAGTCTCCTTAACCATAAACAACCGCTGCAACCGCGACGTTAAAGGCAAGTAGTACATCGAATCGGTAGGCTTCCTTGCACCGACAGATTTTCCTCTAACAGTGGCCTTGTAGCGATCAACACCACAAAATCTGTACGCATCTTCATCCTTGTCATCTTTGTAGTACAATATACACCCGTTGCGACATGCATCAATTTTCTCGTATTCCATCCAAAGCGATCTCACCATCCTCTTAGATCGATAGAAGTCTTTAGGCAACTTTGCACCCTTGGGCAAGATCTCTATAATCAAATCGATCAGTCGATAATAGCATTCTTGCAACATGTTAAAATCAGTCTTGATGCTCAATAATCTTATAACTACCTCCAACGGTGAATAATCCTCACAACCAGGATATAGTGGAGTCCTTGCATTCTTCAGCAACTCTATAAACTTTACATCATCAGCATTCGGTGCCTCCTCAGCTGCATCATAATTATCCGGATTGAAACTAGGTCCCGCCGTAACATAATTATTCAAATTGAAACTAGGCCCCGCCGCATCATAAACCATGTTCACCCACCCTTCATCGTAAGCATCGTGGTCGTGGACATCCATATACGGCTCCACATAGGGCTCCGACTCCGATGCTAGAGATACAAGTTCTCCGTGCGCGGTCCACTGATAGTAATTCAGCGTGAAGCCCTTCGAGTATAAATAATATGTGACTTCCATTTGTGGATGTTATTTCCTATTGCGACATCTCACACACGGACACTTAATTTTGGTACCGTCCATGTACTGAGGGAACGCCTTGGCGAACTACAGGAACTGTTATACATCCTCAATAAATTTATCCCGTACACTGCACATGTCATCAGGATGACGGTTGTACATCCACAAACAATGATGTAGATAGTAATTCATATCCATTTCTAGATACTTCTGCAAAAATGATAGTATATATCAATAAATCATTACATACAGTGTGATTCTAAAAAGAAGAAGCTAACAATTAGTTGGCTATGTAATATATATTTGAATTCACATAGAAGAAGCATGTTAGATCCTGTGCAGAGTGTGTGCACACCAGTGTAGGTATAATATTTTGTAGGACAGCAGCATGCTAGATCCTGGTAACTATAGCAAACCCAAATCCCAGCCTAGGCCAGGACATAAGCAATGGTTTCTTTTTTGTTAGGCTTGGTTTAGGATTATTAAAGCTTATTATAAGATGGTAGGATTAAATTAAAAAAGATAATGAATTTTTAAATCAAAACGAATTTGATAAGCAACACTTTTTGATGTGATTCAAGTTTCTGCTTTCTTTCCTCAGAGTGAATATATCCACTACTTGCTTTCTTGCCAAATCTATAGCACAATTATCCAGGCTTCTCCAATAAGAGAAGGGTCGGGTATTGACCGGTTGCCCACTGATTGCTATATTATTTTCTGCACTCAAAATCTGAACACAACACACTCATCTCACTACCAGTTTGCAGCACAGAGCCCCCAAGGTCTGCACACTAACACAGGCACTCTTGACACCATCACATGATACATATCACTACCTACATACACTAGATAGGCACATATCAATACACAGATTACACACCCTCTTATATGCTAATATTGAACATATTTCTTAAGTTCAAACCCATAATACTTCAATTCCTGCAATTCTATACTCAAATAGCAGGTGCACACACATATTGATACCCCTATTCTGTGGTTAATCCTTGACACTGTTGCAGACTTCTACTGTACTGATGCATACATGGGATTCTTGCACTGCACAGGCTCTTTAGAGACATACACACATGCAGGAAATGTTGTTCCTCAACATTGAAGCAATGTGCCAGGTTGTACAGTTTCAAATACCACAACTACAATTTTAATCTTGCACATATTGTAGGGCACTGCTGCACTTACTGCTCTGAGCAGTTGCACAAATCCAGACCACACACCATACTGGAATACCAATATGCACACAGGAAACTGTGGGTTACCGTGTTTAAGTTATGCATACACACAAAGAACTACCCAATCTCTGATACACACTACACTGGAATCCCCTTTGCTGCAGACACATGGGTGTCTATGATACACCATGATACTCATCTAACACAGTTCACATCTACAATTTAATCACAATACTACACACCTTACTCAAGAACACATATACGCACTGTTAACACAAGGACACACTGTCATAGAGCAGTGTTCACTCTTGCATACTCCTCACAAGATCCAGTATACACCATCTTCGCACTGTTAACACAAGGACCCAGGTCAAAAAACCTAACCCTAACCCTAACCCTAGGTCCTGACCAGTGTCTGTGTCAGTGTGTGTGTGTGTCGTATCTGTATAAGTGTGTGTGTTTGTGTATGTGTGTCGTATCTGTGTCAGTATCACATATATGTCCTGTGAGAGAGAGAGAGAGAGATAGAGTTAGGGTTTATCTAGAGGAGGAGGAGGGGGGAGGACGCGGCCGGAGGGGGGAGGATGCGGCTGGAGGGGGTCGCCGGGAGGGAGGAAGGGGCGCCGGAGGGAGGAGGAGAGCCGGAGGGGGAGGACGCGGCTGAGGGGGGTCGTCGGAAGGAGGAGGGATCGCTGGAGGGAGGAAGGAGGAGCCAGAGCGGGTTTGAAAATTGGGAGAGGGAGAGGGAGAGATCGAAGGAAATGGGGGGAATCAGCCCTTAGTAAAAAATTTAGCGACGTTTTAGCGACGCCAATAATGACATCGCTAATTTAGAATTATCGACGTTTTAGCGACGCCAATAACGACGTCGCTAATTTAGCGATATCTTAAACTTCACTAATGACGTCGTTAAATGTCCAAAATATATACGTCGCTAAAAAACATCGCTAAACGTCGCTAAATAAAATATATTAGCAACGTTTAGCGACCTAAATTGAACTTATAGCGACTAATCTTTTAAAAACTGATGTCGCCAATTAACGACATTTAGTGACGTTTTCACATGGAGTCGCTAAATTAGCGACGTTTTAAATAGAGTCGCTAAAAAATGTCGCTAATCCCGCTTATTCTAGTAGTGATGTATCTGCAATCCCAACATCTGTATCGCACAACCATAAAGTATTACCTTAATGCCGAAGCTCTCAAAGTCCTCCAATAAATATCGATCCTGCGTCAAGAACATAACTATTGGATACCTGCTCAAGGCATCAACAACTACATTAGCTTTTCCAGGATGATACTGCAAATATATATCAAAATCCTTCATCAGTTCTACGACGCCCCGGCGTAGTAGCGGAAGCGTGTTGTGGATACAACATGCTTAGATCATTGGGCGGGGAGGACGACTAGTAGGCGTATGGGACACCCACACCTTCTATACAGATACCACACTCGACGGAGTGATACGGACGTATATATATTGCAGATACCACATTCTCTAGAGTGTTGGACGTTACTTGTTTCATATTGCAGATACCACACTCTAAAGAATGTTGGACGTTATACTATTTCAGATACCATGCTCCTCGGAGATGGACGTTATCAGGTGCCCGTGTTATAGGGGACATATGTGGCATACACTAGCCGGTTGTCAAGATTGGTGAATTACGTCAGCATATGTCTAGCCTACACATTCCCATACACTCAAGTTGTCCTCAAATTTGCATTCACTTAGATGGTTAACACACCCCCCCCTTTATTTACTCAGTACTTACTTTATGGCATATATTTTTGTATCTTGTTACGTCCCTCTGAGGACCTGGTTCCCATCCAGGTTGTTTGTGCAGTTGCAGGATACTTGATCTAATAGAGTGTGGACATCATTGCAGGTATATTTATATGGACATCATTGCAGGTATATTTATATTTCTAGCTATTTCAGTCTTGTATTACTTCCATTTTATTCTGCTTATATAGCCTAGTGTTTATAGACCTATATTGTTCTTCTGGTCTATTCGAACGGATGTGTTATTGGGCTACAGACTGATGATGCGTATCGTTCTTTCTTGAGATTACTTACCCTGGATTGAGATTTAGATTTAGTTGTATATTAGAAATAGATTATTACTTGGATCACTTGACCATGGACAACGTAAGTGCACTTCGTCGGGTCCATTAAATTGGAAAGCCCTACGAAGTCGTACCAGTTGGCCATTGCCACGTGTCTGGTCTCATAGATTTTGGGACTGGGGCGTGACAAGTTCCAACCACCGACGTTTCCTCATGTTCAACTCCTTCTGCGTGAAAACGTACTTCAAGCTTTTGTGGTATGTGAAGATCTCCACACGCTCTCCGTACAAATAATATTTCCATAACTTCAGGGCGAAGATGACTGCTGCCAACTCCAAATTATGGGTAGGATAGTGTGGTGCCCCGTTCCCCCTATTCGGGGTGCGCGGTTAAGAAATACAAGACGGTATCATTCGATCGGGATAGATTGAAACAAGAACTCATCCTCGTTATGGATTTGCTTCTTCGGAATCGATTCCCATATTCAGTGGACCGTGTCCCTGGGATCGACTTAGCGGCAGAGTCAGGAGGGACCTCTCCGCTGCATCTTTTGTTGCCTCAGATTTCGATGTCGCTTGTTGCTTTCGTGCTTTGACTTGGTTTTCGAATTTGCTTGTATTTCTTGAACGATTTTGATGGATTTCATTATTTTCGTTCATGAACTGCATTTCAATCCCAAGTTTGGAAAGAGAGGAAGAGGTATTAATCAGTTGTTTGTGGCAATATAGGTGAACGAGCAGTAGGCGGTGTCCAAGCGGAGTCTTGTAGCACCTCTTTTTTTCCCCCTTCCAGCCAACAAAGTGAGTGGCTACCATTCTGATTAGCTAACCCTTCTTCCAAGTCTTCAAACCTAAAAGTCTTGTATCCTTGTTGTCCCGATCAAGCGATACCAAATAATAACTAAAAGATGCCAAGATAAAATGGAAATAGACTTGGACTATTATGTGTCACGCCCCGAGGCGTCCCCCGAGTCGTGACCGCCGTGCGGGCCTGGAGTTGCGCCCGCACAAGGCTTTAATGATTTGCATAGCAAGCACATATTCAGAGTACGCAGATAAATTAAAACACAGATTTGAAACATAGAAAAGTTCTCTTTATTGATAATGAACATCTATTACAAACTCTTGAACGAGTCAGCTAATATGCCAAACGGCTTACAAAAGGGTTGACTCAAAATAAGATAGCAGTCCTGTACATTACATCCTTTTATAACTCAAAATGATAAAGACCTCCAGGCTGGAGGATCGCTTTGCCTCGGAGCTGCATTTGTGTATGAAGAGTTGCAGCTTCGGACTTCAAAATGCTTCGGGGGCGCGGTGAAGATGCGCCAACAGTTGAACTGGATCGGGTAGACGTCTTCGGCTCCTCGCTCGGTTCGCCTTGGTGCGGAGAACCTGTTTCAACGAGGGTCAGCATATCGAAACATGCTGGTGAAGGTGAGCTAGCCTGACTATACCAATCAACACGTTGTTTAGTGAAGCATGCATATTTTGTGGGTTTTTATCTTGCCTTAGTTCATTTACAAGTAAGCAGCAAATTGAATTTACTGAAATGAACGTGCCACCGTTCGGTGGATTTTACCTGACCGTCTGAATTACCTGTACAATACTTACCATGCCTTCCCTGAAACGAAGACACAAGTTAGTATGCAACAGGTTTAAATATACATAGGATCACTGGCTTCGATGCCACGAAGGGACGGGTTATAGTCTCAAGGCAAAGTGACGTGCAACGCGGGTGGCGAGCCCCGCTGCATAACACTTGCCGGGTAACATACGACTATACATACGTTCCGTCCGGATCGGATCGATCCCGGTGCCCCGGTGACCGTCCGCGGAACTCATAACATACCTTGTGCACAAGTCGTCCGTGATCGAGAATACTCATAGAATTTGTTCCATAGCATACAGTTTTGCATAGTCATCCTGACAGTTTATTTCATAACAAGCATATATTTCCATACTTAGCACGATTCATAGAACAGTTATAGACGAACTAGCATACAGGATGATAACCGTTCATGAGTTTGTTTGACAAGCATAATAACCAAGTTATTCTCTTTTATCTTGGTTTCTTTTATTATTACTTGGTATCGTTTGATCGGGGCGAAGGAGTGAATCTGGAAGCAGAGCTAGCTAATCGGGTTGGTAGCCACTCACTTAGATTTTGGAAAGAAGAAGGAAAGAGGCACTTCACGACTCCGTTCGTAAGTCGCCTACTGCTCGTTCACCTGCACACGAACAGCTCGATTAATACTTCTTCCTCTCTTTCCAATCTCGAAATTAAAGTGCAGTTCAATGAATGAAAACAATAAAAACCATCGAAACCGTTCAAGGAAAACAAGCAAATCCCAAAACCAACTCAAAGCACGAAAGCAACAAGCGACATCGAAAACCGAGGCAATAAAAGATAGCAGCGGAGAGGTCCCTCCTGACTCTGCCGCTAAGCCGATCCTTGGGGCGCAGTCCACTGAATATGGGAATCGATTCCGAAGAAACAAATCCATAACGAGGACGAGTTCTTAATTCAATCTATCCCGATCGAACGATACCGTCTTGTGTTTCTTAGCCGCGCTCTCCGCATCGGGAGAACGGGGCGCTACATCCTACCCAACCAATTGGAAGTTTCGTCCCGAAACTTAAGAATAGAACCAACCGTTAGGGATTATTGGGTTGAGGCAGGAGCTTAGAGGGGAGTGGACAATCTCGAGCTACGTGGCCTTGCCCGCCACAGTTGAAGCATAGACCGTTTCTGCTGTAACATCTATCAATAGTGTGCCCACGTCTTCTACAAAAATCATAGTATGGTCTCTGGTTCCTTTTGTGGCGACTACCATCGTTATGTCGTTTTGCAGCATTGTTTCCTCCATCGTCGCTTTGGCGTTTGTGACTGGATGTATGCACAGCGCCGACAGAAACGTGAGGATATTGTGGTTCGAGAGATAGGGCGTGATTCATGACTTCACACATTGTCCCGTACTGATTATTGACCACGTGCGAATGGATGGCAAGACGGAGACCACCTTCAAACCTTCTAGCTCGACTCGCTGCATCAGGTAAATAGGCCCTAGCGAATTTGGAGAGTCGGTTGAATTCGGCGGAATACTCTTTAACTGTCATCCTGCCTTGCCTCAGCTGCACGAAGTTATTTTCCATTTTACGTTGTACTGGAGGCGGTATAAACTCCTCTTCAAACGCGGCACGAAAGGTCGTCCACGAGATCGCCTCCTCTCCGTGATCAAATTGGAGAGATCGTCGATGCACGTTCCACCAATCGTGTGCGTTGAGGCAGAGCTGTAGTTGGGCGCAGGCGACGCGCTTATCTTCGGGGACCTCTAGCAGAGTGAAGTGATCCTCAATCTCGGCTAGCCAATCTAGAGCTACCACTGCGTCCTCAGTCCCGTCGAACGGAATGTTACAGACTTTCTTAAAATGGCCCAAGTTGAAGGCAGTCACGTCCCTCGGCCTTGGAATTTGAGGCGTCTCCACTTCAAGCACGGGCTGTTCCACCGGAGTCGCTGCTGTTGCGGCGGAATGGTTGGCAGCCAAAGTCTGAACGATTTGTTGTAGGGCATCGACCTGCTTCTGTTGGACTGAGAATCGGGTCTCTAGATTACTCTCGAGCTTGGCTTGGCGAGCATCGTCTCGTTGTCGTTGCGATTCTAACATTTGCATTACCCGCTCAAGCGGGTCGACCTGAGACATGCCTCTTTGGCTTCGAGAGCTTCCCGAATTGCCCGAACTGCTTTTTTGTGTTTCGATCGGTGGTTGCGCTGCAGATTGCGCTGGATCCATTCCTTCAAAAGAAGGTAAATTATATTAGGATCATAATGTATTATGGACTTATTGCATGAACGTATCTCATTTTGGCCTAGCGAGTTCAAGAGTTCGCACAGGAATTTGATCGTTAAAGGAACTTTTCCAGCACGAAGTCTAAGGAACTTTGAATCTGTGCTCTGATACCACTATGTCATGCCCCGAGGCGTCCCCCGAGTCGTGACCGCCGTGCGGGCCTGGAGTTGCGCCCGCACAAGACTTTAATGATTTGCATAGCAAGCACATATTCAGAGTACGCAGATAAATTGAAACACAGATTTGAAACATAGAAAAGTTCTCTTTATTGATAATGAACATCTATTACAAACTCTTGAACGAGTCAGCTAATATGCCGAACGGCTTACAAAAGGGTTGACTCAAAATGAGATAGCAGTCCTGTACATTACATCCTTTTATAACTCAAAATGATAAAGACCTCCAGGCTGGAGGATCGCTTTGCCTCGGAGCTGCATTTGTGTATGAAGAGTTGCAGCTTCGGACTTCAAAATGCTTCGGGGGCGCGGTGAAGATGCGCCAACAGTTGGACTGGATCGGGTAGACGTCTTTGGCTTCTCGCTCGGTTCGCCTTGGTGCGGAGAACCTGTTTCAACGAGGGTCAGCATATCGAAACATGCTGGTGAAGGCGAGCTAGCCTGACTATACCAATCAACACGTTGTTTAGTGAAGCATGCATATTTTATGGGTTTCTATCTTGCCTTAGTTCATTTACAAGTAAGCAGCAAATTGAATTTACTGAAATGAATGTGCTACCGTTCGGTGGATTTTACCTGACCGTCTGAATTACCTGTACAATACTTACCATGCCTTCCCTGAAACGAAGACACAAGTTAGTATGCAACAGGTTTAAATATACATAGGATCACTGGCTTCGATGCCACGAAGGGACGGGTTATAGTCTCAAGGCAAAGTGACGTGCAACGCGGGTGGCGAGCCCCGCTGCATAACACTTGCCGGGTAACATACGACTATACATACGTTCCGTCCGGATCGGATCGATCCCGGTGCCCCGGTGACCGTCCGCGGAACTCATAACATACCTTGTGCACAAGTCGTCCGTGATCGAGAATACTCATAGAATTTGTTCCATAGCATACAGTTTTGCATAGTCATCCTGACAGTTTATTTTATAACAAGCATATATTTCCATACTTAGCACGATTCATAGAACAGTTATAGACGAACTAGCATACAGGATGATAACCGTTCATGAGTTTGTTTGACAAGCATAATAACCAAGTTATTTTCTTTTATCTTAGTTTCTTTTATTATTACTTGGTATCGTTTGATCGGGGCAAAGGAGTGAATCTGGAAGCAGAGCTAGCTAATCGGGTTGGTAGCCACTCACTTAGATTTTGGAAAGAGGCGCTTCACGACTCCGTTCGTAAGTCGCCTACTGCTCGTTCACCTGCACACGAACAGCTCGATTAATACTTCTTCCTCTCTTTCCAATCTCGGAATTGAAGTGCAGTTCAATGAATAAAAACAATGAAAACCATCGAAATCGTTCAAGAAAAACAAGCAAATCCCAAAACCAACTCAAAGCACGAAAGCAACAAGCGACATCAAAAACCGAGGCAATAAAAGATAGCAGCGGAGAGGTCCCTCCTGACTCTGCCGCTAAGCCGATCCTTGGGGCGCAGTCCACTGAATATGGGAATCGATTCCGAAGAAACAAATCCATAACGAGGACGAGTTCTTAATTCAATCTATCCCGATCGAACGATACCGTCTTGTGTTTCTTAGCCGCGCTCTCCGCATCGGGAGAACGGGGCGCTACATTATGCTTGTCAACTAAACTTGTAAACGGTTATCTTATTATATGCTAGTTTATTTCAAATGTTCTATACATGCTTTAATTTTGGTTAGAATACATCTTCTTCTATAATTGTGCTAAGTATGGATCATATCTTGTATGCGAATAATTGTTCAGGGAGACTATGCAAAATGAATCAAGAATTGTTGTTTGTCTTGTACTCTTATTGCCTCAACTGCATAAATTGTTAACTTGTAAACATACCATTTGATCATGGACAACTTGTGCACAAGGTCACGGTCTCGCGGACGATGCTGGGGCATTGGCACCGATTCGGTCCGAGCGAGGCCTATTGTTTACTCTCTTGTACTTGACAGAATGCATTGCAATGCCTCTTGTACTTTCGTTGCATGCTATTCCGCCAAAGACTATATCGTCCATTATGGCATACGCCAGTGATCCCTCTTGTATATTAAACCTGTTGTAAACTAACTTATGTCTTCATGGCAGGGAAGGTATGGTAAGTATTGTGTAGGTGGTTCAGACGGACAGGTAAAAGTCACCAAACGGTGTCAAGTTCATTTCAGTAAATTTTATATACTGCTTACTTGTAAATAAACTAAGGCAAGATAGAAAGACCACAAATAATATGCATGCTTTATTAAAACAACATGTTGATTGGTATAGTTGGGTTAGCTCGCCTTCACTATATATTTTGATGTACTGACCCTCGTTGAAACAGGTTTCCCACACTAAGGAGAATCGAGCGAGGAGCAGAAGTCTTTTTTTCCCGATCCAGTCCAGCTGTAGGCGCATCCTGATCGTGCCACATTTTAAAGTACTTGAAGAAAGGAGCTAGCAACTCAATACACAATACAGCTCCGTGGGAAGGCTGTCATCCCACCCGGAGGCTTTATATTTTAAAGTTTAGTAAAGGGATGTAATATACATGACTGCTATCTCATTTTGAGTAAACACTTTTATAAGCCTGTGCAGTAATTAGCTGCCTTGTTCAAGAGTTTATTATAGATGTTCATTATCAATAAAGAGAACTTTTCCATGTTTTAAGTTGTGTTTCAATTTAACCGCGCACTCTGAATATGTGCTTGCTATGCAAAATAACTTAGCCTTGTGCGGTGCAAAAACCCAGGCCCGCACGGCGGTCATGCCCAGGGGACGTCCATCGATTCCACGTAATCGGGGCGTGACATGTTGGTATCAGAGCAAAGCTTCAAAGTTCCTTTGACCCTTCGTATGGGAAAAGTTTCTTTAACGATAAATTCCTGTACGAACTCTTGAACTCGTTAGGCTAAAATAAGATACTTTCATACAATGAGTCCATAATACATTATGATCCTGATATAATTTACCTTCTTTTGAAGGAATGGTTCAAGCGCAATCATCAGCACAAGCACCGGGCGAGACCCATGCCCAGGAAAGTAGTTCAGGCACTTCGAGAAGCTCACGTAGCCAATGAGCCGTATCCCGAGTTGACCTGCTTGAGCGGGTGATACAAATATTAGAGACACAACGACAAAGAGATGATGCTTGCCAAGCCAAGTTCAAAAGCAATCTAGAAGCTCGACTCTCAGTCCAACAGAAGCAGGTAGATATCCTGTAACAGATTATTCAGACGTTTGCCTCCAATCATTCCGTGGCAACAGCGGCGACTCTGGTGGAACAGCCCATGCTTGAAGTCGAGATGCCTCAAACTCCAAGAAAGAAGGATGTGACTGCCTTTGATTTTGGCGACTTCAAAAAAGTCTGCAATACTCCATTCAACGGGACTGAGGACCCAATCGTGGTTCTAGATTGGTTGGCCGAACTTGAAGACCACTTCGTTTTGCTAGAGGTCCCCGAAGAGAAGTGCATCGCATGTGCTCAAATACAGCTCCGTCTCATTACGCACGATTAGTGGGACGTGCATCGATGATCTCTTCAAGTTGACCATAGAGAGGAGGCGATCTTGTGGGCGACTTTTTGTACCGCATTTGAATAGAAGTTTATACCCCCTCTTGTGCATCGTCAGAAGGAGAACGAGTTTGTGCAGCTACAACAAGGCAGCATGACAGTTAAACAGTATTCCGCTAAATTCAACCTACTCTCCAAATTTGCTAGTGCCTATTAACCAGATGTAGCGAGTCGAGCTAGAAGGTTTGAAAGTGGTCTGTGCCCTGCCATCCACGCCCACGTAGTCGTTCATCAGTACGAGGCTATACGAGGAGTCTTGAATCATGCCCTATCACTTGAACTGCAGTATCCTCACATTCCTATCGGCGCTGTGCATACCTCCAATAACAAATGCCAAAGCAACGAGAGAGGAAATAACGCTATAATATGTTACAATAATAGCAGAAAGCAGAAAGCAAATGTCACGACTCGCACCCGGTTTAGGGGCACGAGTGCGTGGGTACGTCCATCCTACGTCGCAGCATCGGCGGTAGAACGCTGTCTAGGTCATGTAACTATCTAATTAAACTCACATGAATACCCAACTCCATAAGGAGACGTGGATATCATAAAATAATGCTAAAAATACTCAATCACATAAACTAAAGCACGATGAGATATCAAGGCAAGCAAGGAAATACAAGACATCAAAAAACAAATAGCCATACCTGCAATCAGTAACATCCAATCCTCAAGTGTCAGAAACAAGTCCACTAAGGTCACAGTGAAAAATGTTTTCCAGTCAGGAAGGAGCAAAGTATATCTCTAAATAGCAGTTCTATATTAATGATATAAACTATGTAGCAGTTCTAGATGGAAATATACAAGATGCATGTATAGATACGAGAAATGTACAATAAAGGAAATACTGGAAATACTGTAAGTAAATGTAGGAAAAGAAATAATATGCCAACGAGCAGAATCCTATGACTAAGTGTGTGAGTACTAGCTTTAATATGTGATCGGCTTGGGAACTTGATCAGGCTGGTTACATGTGATTAGCTATGATTCATGTAAGGTTAAGCTAACCGTTGGTTAGCTATGATGCATGTAGAGGTCAGGCTAATCACACGTAACAGCTATGAAGCATGTAAATGGTCAGGCCGCACCCGACGTGAGATGTGGGGTGAGCAATGATGCATGTAGAGTTGGGTATGATCACATATCTATACTAAAATACTCCCCACCCCGACTGGTATAGTAGATCCAATCATGGTATGCTATGGCACGGGATTCCCTAGGGAGGTAGCAAGTCTCCCCGGAAATCAGTGTCTGTACATGCACAAGATAACAAGGAAACAAGTCTTGTACAAGCTACACCATGAATAAGGAATAACATCTCATGACGAGATTCGTGTATACCAATCCGTGTAACCAACGTGTCAAGAGCATGAATATCTATACTAGATACAGGGAAAATAGGAGATATCATAAATTAGAAACTAATCAGAGAATGTACTCGCCTTGGGTCCTTAGCTGTCAATACCAATGTCCTGTCCCAGAGTATCGTCTGGAGAATCCGACAGTCCTATAAACATATAATAATATCACTTGTATCAGATGCTACACTAACACACAATAGAAATACACTGGCCTCAGGGCTATGCCAGGCATGGCTCTAGTCAACTAGGGTCATCTAGTAGGGATACGTATATAAATACCTATTTACACTCAGAGTATATACCAATAAATACGTATATAATATGTATATAAGTGTCTATTAGTAATTGTACAAAATACGTATATGTGTATATACACTAAATAGATGTATATAAATATATACTTATATACCAAAATACATATTTTTATATATATATCAATCAAATATTTATATATATATATATAACTAATCAGAGAATGTACATAATGCCACACTTCTCAAGGTGATCCCAAATGAAGTAGCAGTTAGTTCCAATGAGTCCGGAGCAGTCCCAATAGCTAGAAACTATATAAAGAAGTCCAAGATCGGAGTTCGGCACAAAAATTAAGATAAAGATACCAGGTCCTCAATACATAGAGAAACCTACCGGGGTTAGCTAAGATTAAGATTAACAAGTTAGCTAAAAGAGAAAATGGTCGATTATTGGTTATTAAGGTAACACCTTAAATTAATGAAAATTATTTCGAAATTATTTTGAACAATAATTACAAATAAAGTTAATTTATAAAATTTAAAATTTATGTAAAAAGCCAATATATTTTTATATCTATAGTAAAATTGGTTACCAGCCCAATAAACAAATTTTGAACTAATTTAATAATATAAACCCAAAATTATTATATTTTTACATAATCAAAAACCCTTATAATTATTACATCACTAAACTAATTACATAAAAATAACTAATTATATATTATATATATTACTAAACTAATTATATATAAATTAAACTAATTATATTAACTAAACTATTATACAAACTAAACTAATACATATAAAAAACTAAACTATTATAATTACATAATTTTAACTATTACAAAACAAAGAAAGAGGGAAGAGGGAAGAGGGAAGCTCACCTGGGGGGTTTCCCGACGTCGACGGAGGAGGTCCGCCGGGTCTCACGGTGGTCGGTGGTCGAAGCTAGGCGGCGGATCTGCTGTGGCGGCGGTCGAACTCGGCGGCGGCAGCGGAGCTCGTCGACGGATCGGCGGATCTGCTGTGGTCGGTGGTCGACGTTCGTCTCGGGCGGCGACGGCGGTGGAAACTCGAGAACGGCGGCTGTGGTTCGAGGAATCGGTCGAAGACCTAGGCGGTGGATCTAAGCCAGATCAGCAACAGGACGGCGGCGACGACGTCGGCTCCGGTGAGGAAAGTGGCTGATCGGTGATGCAAGGTCGAGGCGGATCTGTTCGTCTCGAGGCCACAGGCGCTCGACGCCGAGGAGGGGATCTCAGCCGCCGGCGGTAGGTCGAGATCTAGGTTAGAATTTTGGATTTTTGTGAATCGTGTCGGTTTGGATCGTGTCCGGGGCTGGACACGATGGGTGATGTACGGTGGTGGATGTGTCCAAGGCTGGACACGGGGATTGGGTGTACTGTGGTGTGGGGGTTGTGTCCAGATGGTGTCGGACACGAAAATTGTAATATTGTAATAACTGGACACAGAAAAATGAATGGTTACGATAGGACACCCAGGGTCGGACCCGAGGCCAATACGGCTGACACGGTAATGCTGGACACACGGACACGAGCACACAAAAATGGTGATGGCTTGTTGGCTTGTAGAAATTTGTGAGGGCTAGCTAGGGTTTCTTGGGAATGGTGTGGGTGAGAGACTTTAAATAGGGAGAAAGGGTGTGGGATAAAGGGTGAGGATTGGCCCAATAATGAATGGCCCAGATATAAATGAGTTTTTCATGTGGAAAAAAGGAGGGTGTGAATGGGAGATGGCAACTTATAAATTTTAAAAGAAAGATTATAATTTAAGAAAAATATTTTAAGAGGCTTCCAAGGCTAACTGATTCCAAATTAGCTACTAATTAAACCCATATTTCAAAACCCTAGAAAGTATGTAATTTATTTATTTACTATCCCAAATGGATTTCAAAATTTATTATGAAGAAACAACTAGTCCTTTAAATAATTTTTATTAAACAAATAATTTTATGATTTCAAGCCAATAAATATTCGAAGCTAGAGTATTATATATATATCATTATTTATCTATTTAATTTATAAGAAATCGACATTTAGGAAAAATGATTTTTATAAAAGATTTTAAATCACCTTCTAAAATCAAACATTGTTCAAAATCTAATAAAAATTTCAAGGAGAAAATATTTTATAAACTTGATATTTAAAATAAATTAAAAATCTAATTATTTCGGAAATTTGGAAATCGGAGGTTACAAGTCTATCCACCTTAGAAAAATTTCGTCCTCGAAATTTAAGATCCTCAATATTTGCATTTACACATTATATTATTTCTATCAAAATTTAAATTTCAAACCAAATAATCATGAAGTAATTCCATATTGCTATTTTACAACCTTTCAAAATTTTTATAACATCATATTCCTGAAAATCTTCAAGTTTAAAATCAAATTCAAAGGTTTATCATAATCTCCTCTAAAATTTAAGTTCGTATCTAAATACTCCAGGATTTTAATATTCAATCCTCCAATTGAAATCCAATCAATGTATATATAAAAAAAATCTAAAAATCTGTATCCCAAAATTTA
Source organism: Iris macrosiphon (assembly GCA_036927795.1). Taxonomy (NCBI): domain Eukaryota; kingdom Viridiplantae; phylum Streptophyta; class Magnoliopsida; order Asparagales; family Iridaceae; genus Iris; species Iris macrosiphon. Next base: position 1,980,743 of record JAYESA010000001.1, on the reverse strand, counting down.
AATTTTAAGCACTAATCCATCAATCATCTTACTCCTCTAACTCAAATTCAATTGATGCTTATTCAAATCTAAATCCTCATCCCGAGAATTAAATTCGACACTATTCCATTAACGATTTTATTTCCTGATTTCTTTTTTCCTCAAAATACTCAACAATGCAATATTTACGGAATCTTAATGCAACATTCATAATATAAAAATTTTAATTTTTATCTTGCAATCAAATGGATATAATGATAATTCCCTAAATTTTCTTAAATTTTAACAACCAATTTAATCATATCAAGACCTTCCTAAAATTAATAAATCCTCAATTTTGCCCTGTGAATTTTTTAACTCTCTATTTAAGTTAATGTTTATCCTCGAATTTCAATCATACCCCGATTTTCGTAAAATCAATGATCCATCAACTCTGTTATAACAACCCCTAAATTCTTTATTTAAATTAATGCCCATCCACAAATTTAATCCTCTTGTCTCTTTTTGTCAGTCATAACCTTGTCATAGATCTTTGCTATGGTCAAAATCCTAATGATCATGGTTTAAGAAAATTCTACCTACAGCCATGCAATCTAAGAAAAATATATAGGTCATGTATCTTTTGTCATGGTATTTCAGTCTCTGTTAGGGTGTACTACTAGTTATATTCTAACAAGAAAATCATGAATACGAACTACAGCACTAGGGAAATCAATCAATCAAGAGACGGGAACATTAGGAAAAAAGAACCTGCTAACATATTACTTGTAGTATCTACTATCTCCAACAAACACTTAACTCTAGCACATACACTAACTAATTTCCTATTCTTGTACACTGATACCCATATCAATTAATCATTAGTCCACAAGATCCATGAATACATCCATATCGCACACACCTGTCTATTAATGCCAAAATCTGATACCAAGAACCTCTAACACGATTATAGGTTAATTGGTGCATGTAAAGTTTGATACCTCTATCTCTTTAGGTACCCCTGTTCTACTATAGTACACCCACTGTTAGTTCTCGTTCCTACTACAATTGTCCATACTATTTGTTCTTATCACTCAAGTGCACACCAAGTGTAACACATCATACTAAGTACTGCTCTTTCCAATACAACTTTAGATGGACACCCAAGTCAGTCTGCGGTGCCATTTCAACCATGCTCAAGTCATCAGATCCTTACACATGTATATCATCGACTAATATATATTTCTCTTCTACCATAAAATTCATCCTTATAATAAAATCATCAAAATTTAACTTTGAACAATAAAAAGTGTATACTTTCCTCAAGGGTCAAATATTCAATATTGAAATCAAACTTTAATCACTTCTAGAATCCTTATAGCCTTGACCCTGTTTATTGAATCAATTTTTGAACCCTCAAAAATTTAATGACATAAATCTCAACTCCTCAATAATTCTCAAAGTTAAAATTTATTTCCACTCTTTAATTTTTAAATCCACAATTATACCCATAAGTGCTCACGGTCTCTAATACACGAGGTGCACTCAATACATCTATTGTCTACAACTGTGTACTAAATTTGTACTGCCGAATCACTTGCACTATTACCTCCAATGATCAAAGTTATCATCACCTGTATTTTCTTTCATGATTTTAATTTATGTCAACTGGTATATCATCCGATTATCATCACGCAGAGTGCTTACTATTTTGAGCATCGTTCTCGACTAATCCTCGATATAGAATCATTAGTACCCTTGGTATGATATCGCAAGCTTCATTATTGTATCATCTCCTTAAACTTATTAGAACTCATGATTAGCTGTACCCTTTATAACACTCATATTTCTTATTCTCATGGGCAAGTATATGGTTCCTCATCTCGATTATTGTGTAGGTATTTCCCTGTAATCTTTTACAGCCTGTTAAACTAATCTGTGTTACGCTTCACCACTTTCATTACAAATTTTGATATTTCTCTACTCATGATACCTCATTTACTTTATGCGTATATATTTCCTTACCCTTGACACTTCCGATATCAATCATCAAATTGAACATCATGCTCCATTAATTCTTAACACAATTCCTTGATACCTAATTGTTTACATAGATCACTCAATTACATAATCATGATTATCCAGGACGGGTAATTGGCTCTGATACTAACTCTGAGAACTATCACTGATACTCTATACTCTCCTTCTACTCACAGTCTCTAATGACACTTATCCTAGAACCATTGTTACAAGGTACCATGCTATGGGTATCTCTAGATTAATGCCTACTGCTCACATGTCCAACTAAGAAACACTTACAAACTCATAAGTCACACTCAGTCAAACTAATACAAGACACAACCAAAATTTTAAGTCACTAATTATCACAATAACAAGGATCCTTAAAGAAATAAGCCTCAAAAGAACTGGGTTAAGGACTGAAGGTATCTTTACTGCTTAGTAAAGAAAAGAAGCAATGGAACAAAGTCCTGGAATTACAGAAATAGATAAGTCTTGAGATGATACTTTAAGAACCAATTTAAGATACAACCTGATAATCATACACGTCTGTCTGAAATCATGACACTCAGAATCCTCGCCACGCCAGTAAGTATAGATGCGATAAACAACAGGTTCCGTAACTAAGATATGCAACTCTATAATCATGTCATCTAGAATCTTCGCCACGCCAACCGGTATGGCTGCGAGAGACTCTAAGTTTCATAACTATAGTATGTACATCCAAGTCAGGTTCCTACGTTCTCGTCACCACAGCTAATATGGCTGCGATAAACTCTAGGGTCCATAACCAAAGTAGACATTTTACCTTTCTCACTGTCCTCATCAACATATGTCATCAGATGATATCGTAAAATTTAGTCCGTAAAATTTATCTCGGCATGAACTCAACTCTACAATAAAACCAAGATTCTAATTTTAATAATTGATCAACAATAATCAAATTCAATATCAATGAGTGAGGACGGACGGAAACAAGGCAAAGGATTTAAAATTAGAAATTATAATAAGATTCTCAAGGGGTCGTCCCAGGAATCTCTCAAGAATTTTGTGATTGAGTATCCTCTCTCATCCTAGTATCCTATGTCCTATATTCTATAGCAGGCACGTAGTAGTACAACTATGATGTCGCACTACTACGACATTGCACCACTTGCGAAGTCAGACCTGCATGGGCCACCACTTAAAACGTGTCACAACCCGCACCCGATTTAGGGGCACGAGTGCGTGGGTACGTCCAGCCTACGCCGCAGCATCGGCGGTAGAACGCTGTCTAGGTCATGTAACTATCTAATCAAACTCACATGAATACCCAACTCCATAAGGAGACGTGGATATCATAAAATAATGCTGGAAATACTCAATCATATAAACTAAAGCACGATGAGATATCAAGGCAAGCAAGGAAATACAAGACATCAAAAAACAAATAGCCATACCTGCAATCAGTAACATCCAATCCTCAAGTGTCAGAAACAAGTCCACTAAGGTCACAGTCTGGAAAAATGTTTTCTAATCAGGAAGGAGCAAAGTACATCTCTAAATAGCAGTTCTATATTAATGATATAAACTATGTAGCAGTTCTAGATAGAAATATACGATATGCATGTATAGATACGAGAAATATACAATAAAGGAAATACTGAAAATATTGTAAGTAAATGCAGGAAAAGAAACAATATGCCAACGAGCAGAATCCTATGACTAAGTGTGTGAGTACTAGCTTTAACATGTGATCAGCTTGGAAACTTGATCAGGCTAGTTACATGTGATTAGCTATGATTCATGTAAGGTCAGGCTAACCGTTGGTTAGCTATGATGCATGTAGAGGTCAGGCTAATCACACGTAATAGCTATGAAGCATGTAAATGGTCAGGCCGCACCCGACGTGAGATGTGGGGTGAGCTATGATGCATGTAGAGTTGGGTATGATCATATATCTATACTAAAATACTCTCCACCCCGACTGGTATAGTAGATCCAATCATGGTACGCTATGGCACGGGATTCCCTAGGGAGGTAGCAAGTCTCCCCGGAAATCAGTGTCTGTACATGCACAAGATAACAAAGAAACAAGTCTTGTACAAGCTACACCATGAATAAAGAATAACATCTCATGACGAGATCCGTGTATACCAATCCGTGTAACCAACGTGTCAAGAGCATGAATATCTACACTAGATACAGGGAACATAGGAGATATCATAAATTAGAAACTAATCAGAGAATGTACTCGCCTTGGGTCCTTAGCTGTCAATACCAATGTCCTGTCCCAGAGTATCGTCTGGAGAATCCGACAGTCCTATAAACATATAATAATATCACTTGTATCAGATGCTACACTTGTCACACCCCGATCTCCCGCAGACAAATCGGCCATTCCCGCTAGGCGGGAATCACCCTCGCCAGCGCTCCCGCGGAACGATCGCTTAACCCATCCGGGCGTGATGCCGCACGAGAGTGATCCACGCCCGTGCAAGGCCATGGTTCATTGGCTGGCGGCAAGAGTTCTAAGCCACAGAGTCGCACAGATTGTCCGAGTGCAGCGGAGTCATGAACGCATAGGCGATCGGTAACAGGTTCACTAAGTCGACAAATATAGCGGAAGCATTGAAACAAGTAAAGTAATCTCTTTATTGATATGAAACATGTATTACAGGCGGCATATAGCCGAGATTACAAGTCGCTCAAGCCTCTCTCTCTGAAACAGTAAAAACGTGCCAAGTGGCTATAACTGTGGAATGATTTGTACAGGCGATGGTCAGGCGATGTTCACAACTTATGTCTTGTATATGTGCTTCAGTCCCGGACGTACCCTTGCTTCGGAGTGTTGTCCACGCCTTAGCACGCACGTTGGAGGCGTCCGCACCGCACGAGGTTCTCCCGTACCCTGCATATCAAACTGGTGGATTATCAGTACATTGAATGCACTGGTGGGGAAGCTACTCGCCCGCTCGACAAATCCAAACACGTAATACAGGTTCCGTGCACAACTATTAAGTTGTCTTTCTAGTTGCCTTAGGATCAGTTTCATGCAGATATTGAATAGCCTAACGTGTCGGCAGTGCGCCGTACGATGTTAGAGGAAACACGGCAAGACTTACCAACTTACCATCTCCTTCCCTGTCCAAGGCAAACATTGAGGCAAACAGTATAAATTCGAGCAGAGGCATGTATAAACATTCAGGAGGCAAGCATATACAAACAGGAGGGTCGTTTTAACATGATCATTCAGGTGTTTAGTTGTTCTTGATGCGATGCAGTGACTCACACGCGGATAGCCGCTAAGCGAGGATGACTTATCTATATAAACACGGTCGCTGGCAAAGCCATTATGGACACTAGTCTTAAACGAGAGTAGTTTGCAACGAAAGTACAGTGGGTGCTACAAGCCATCTCGTTTAGTACAGTAGACTATACAGTAAGTTCAGCCATGGAGCGGATGGTATGCAGCGAAAGAACGGTAGGTGCTGCACACTATCTCGTCCAGTACAGTTGGCTGAAACAGTGGAGTTCCATCCGGATCGGAGCGGCCCCAGTGCCCCGGAGACCGTCCGTGGAACTATGCCTCATTTTCGAGTTGTCCGCGACATGCAGGTCAAGGTCAGGGTCAGTTTACCCTTCACTATATACTCGAGTACTGTAGAACAGGAGTACAGTGGTACAATAGAATAGTATAACAGTAGTACAGTAGTGCACGATTACAGGAGGTGCTTGAATCATGATTCTTTACAGTGATTAACTTGTCTTGATGCATTCCCCTAGTTCGGGGCTGCCTGGTGACCTAACGGTCCCGGATACTTGCAGGAATATTCAGGCACGGAACGACTACGTAGTAGTCCCCCGGGGTTTAGATGAAAACACGGTAACTATCAAGCAGACAAGCATGCGTTTCTAGGAACATAAGCAGGCACGTTGCTCGGGCCCGAAGGTAGTCCTAGAGATGAAACCGTTAAGGGACTTAGCATGCGAGGGTCTGAACATATAAGCTATATTTCATTTTCATGTTCTAGCAAGCAATACAAGTTGGGATTATTCCTTTAGCTAGGTGCGTTGGATTTATTAGCATGCAGGGGGTGATTCACCTAGCGACTAGCATAAATATTCTAGATTTTATATGTGTGCTGGCTAAGCAAAGACAAGTTCACCGTAGCCACCCACCTTAGCGATGATTCGCCTCGGTAGAGCGATACGTCTGAGCGAGCCTCTGAAAGTCCAAGACGGATTCCTGTAGGGACAAGTCTGGATATCCTTTGCTTCTCATTTGAGGCAAAGTAGGTCGGGACAGCTGCACGATTGTCGATTGAGACGGCAGTCCGCTTGAGCGGAATAGGGTGTTACATCCTACCCAACTTAGAAAAAGTCTCGTCCTCGAGACTTACTAAGGACAAGCAGTAATCTAGGGTTGAGGCAATCCTAGATAAGTCGTTTATACTTGTTTCATTTGGATCTTCACTTGCACAAGCTTCGAAATCAGCATATCGCTTAGACTGGATCGTACGCACCTTCGACATGCATTTCTAGTGTGAATACGTCAACCAGCTTAGTGATAGCAAAGTCTCAGCACTCGAGTTTCACCTTTTCTTAAGTCTTGGATGGTGCACTAGTTCAAGGCGTCCCTCGAATAGATACATTCAACCAAACTTAGGGTTAGTGAAAATTGGACAAGCTACTAGCGATACTCTCAATTGTTCGCACAGGTTGGCACAAAGGCCACTCGCAGTATACAACCAGACAAGCAAGCATATCATTCAAAACGTATTTTGAAAGTATTTAGACTTATTGTTGGAATATCCCATCGAGGCATTGAGAGAGAGCGTGCACATAACCCATGAACGAGCTTTCGAAACAGAGATATCGAATCGAAGTCCAAAGGCGTAGAAGCCAAGCTCTGATACCAATATGTCATGCCCCGATCTCCCGCAGGCAAATTGGCCGTTCCCGCTAGGAGGGAATCACCCTCGCCAGCGCTCCCGCGGAACCATCGTTTAACCCATCCGGGCGTGATGCCGCACGAGCGTGATCCACGCCCGTGCAAGGCCATGGTTCATTGGCTGGCGGCAAGAGTTCTAAGCCACAGAGTCGCATAGATTGTCCGAGTGTAGCGAAGTCATGAACGCATAGGCGATCGGTAACAGGTTCACTGAGTCGACAAATATAGCGGAAGCATTGAAACAAGTAAAGTAATCTCTTTATTGATATGAAACATGTATTACAGGCGGCGTATAGCCGAGATTACAAGTCGCTCAAGCCTTTCTCTCTGAAACAGTAAAAACGTGCCAAGTGGCTACAACTGTGGAATGATTTGTACAGGCGATGGTCAGGCGATGTTCACAACTTAAGTCTTGTATATGTGCTTCAGTCCCGGACGTACCGTTGCTTCGGAGTGTTGTCCACGCCTTAGCACGCACGTTGGAGGCGTCCGTACCGCACGAGGTTCTCCCGCACCCTGCATATCAAACTGGTGGATTATCAGTACATTGAATGCACTGGTAGGGAAGCTACTCGCCCGCTCGACAAATCCAAACACGTAATACAGGTTCCGTGCACAACTATTAAGTTATCTTTCTGGTTGCCTTAGGATCAGTTTCATGCAGATATTGAATAGCCTAACGTGTCGGCAGTGCGCCGTGCGATGTTAGAGGAAACACGGCGAGACTTACCAACTTACCATCTCCTTTCCTGTCCAAGGCAAACATTGAGGCAAACAGTATAAATTCGAGCAGAGGCATGTATAAACATTCAGGAGGCAAGCATATACAAACAGGAGGGTCATTTTAACATGATCATTCAGGTGTTTAGTTGTTCTTGATGCGATGCAGTGACTCACACGCGGATAGCCGCTAAGCGAGGATGACTTATCTATATAAACACGGTCGCTGGCAAAGCCATTATGGACACTAGTCTTAAACGAGAGTAGTTTGCAACGAAAGTATAGTGGGTGCTACAAGCCATCTCGTTTAGTACAGTAGACTATACAGTAAGTTCAGCCATGGAGCGGATGGTATGCAGCGAAAGAACGGTAGGTGCTGCACACTATCTCGTCCAGTACAGTTGGCTGAAACAGTGGAGTTCCATCCGGATTGGAGCGGCCCCAGTGCCCCGGAGACCGTCCGTGGAACTATGCCTCGTTTCTGAGTTGTCCGCGACATGCAGGTCAAGGTCAGGATCAGTTTCCCCTTCACTAGATACTCGAGTACTGTAGAACAGGAGTACAGTGGTACAGTAGAATAGTATAACAGTAGTACAGTAGTGCACGATTACAGGAGGTGCTTGAATCATGATTCTTTACAGTGATTAACTTGTCTTGATGCATTCCCCTGGTTCGGGGCTGCCTGGTGACCTAACGGTCCCGGATACTTGTAGGAACATTCAGGCACGGAACGACTACGTAGTAGTCCCCCGGGGTTTAGATGAAAATACGGTAACTATCAAGCAGACAAGCATGCATTTCTAGGAACATAAGCAGGCACGTTGCTCGGGCCCGAAGGTAGTCCGAGAGATGAAACCGTTAAGGGACTTAGCATGCGAGGGTCTGAACATATAAGCAGTATTTCATTTCCATGTTCTAGCAAGCAATACAAGTTAGGATTATTCCCTTAGCTAGGTGCGTTGGATTTATTAGCATGCAGGGGGTGATTCACCTAGCGACTAGCATAAATATTCCAGATTTTATATATGTGCTGGCTAAGCAAAGACAAGTTCACCGTAGCCACCCACCTTAGCGATGATTCGCCTCGGTAGAGCGATACGTCTGAGCGAGCCTCTGAAAGTCCAAGCCGGATTCCTGTTGGGACAAGTCTGGATATCCTTTGCTTCTCATTTGAGGCAAAGCAGGTCTGGACAGCTGCACGATTGCCGATTGAGACGGCAGTCCGCTTGAGCGGAACAGGGTGTTACAACACTAACACACAATAGAAATACACTGGCCTCAGGGCTATGCCAGGCATAGCTCTAGTCAAGTAGGGTCATCTAGTAGGGATACGTATATAAATACATATTTACACTCAGAGTATATACCAATAAATACGTATATAATATGTATATAAGTGTCTATTAGTAATTGTACAAAATACGTATATGTGTATATACACTAAATAGATGTATACAAATATATACTTATATACCAAAATACATATTTTTATATATATATCAATCAAATATTTATATATATATATATATATATATATATATAACTAATCAGAGAATGTACATAATGCCACACTTCTCAAGGTGATCCCAAATAAAGTAGCAGTTAGTTCCAATGAGTCCGGAGCAGTCCCAATAGCTAGAAACTATATAAAGAAGTCCAAGATCGGAGTTCGGCACAAAAATCGAGATAAAGATACCAGGTCCTCAATACATAGAGAAACCTACCGGGGTTAGCTAAGATTAAGATTAAGAAGTTAGCTAAAAGAGAAAATGGTCGATTATTCGTTATTAAGGTAACACCTTAAATTAATAAAAATCATTTCAAAATTATTTTGAACAATAATTACAAATAAAGTTAATTTATAAAATTTAGAATTTATGTAAAAAGCCAATATATTTTTATATCTATAGTAAAATTGGTTACCAGCCCAATAAATAAATTTTGAACTAATTTAATAATATAAACCCAAAATTATTATATTTTTACATAATCAAAAACCCTTATAATTATTACATCACTAAACTAATTACATAAAAATAACTAATTATATATTATATATATTACTAAACTAATTATATATAAATTAAACTAATTATATTAACTAAACTATTATACAAACTAAACTAATACATATAAAAAACTAAACTATTATAATTACATAACTTTAACTATTACAGAACAAAGAAAGAGGGAAGAGGGAAGCTCACCTGGGGGGTTTCCCGACGTCGACGGAGGAGGTCCGCCGGGTCTCACGGTGGTCGGTGGTCGAAGCTCGGCGGCGGATCTGCTGTGGCGGCGGTCGAACTCGGCGGCGGTGTCACGCCCCGATTCCGTGGAATCGTTAGTCGTCCCCCGGGCGTGACCGCCGTGCGGGCCTAGGTTGCGCACCGCACAAGGCTAAGTATTTTTGTTTCGCATAGCGAGCACATATTCAGAGTACGCAGATAATTAAACACAGATTGAAACATGGAAAAGTTCTCTTTTATTGATAATATGAACATCTATTACAAACTCCTTGAACTGAGTCATAAGGATTGCCTCTGTGGGCTTACAAAAGTGTTGACACAAAATGAGATAGCAGTCCCGTACATTACATCCTTTACTACATCTCAAAATATAAGACCTTGGGTCGGAACGACTGCCTTGCCACGAAGCTGCATGGTTGCCTTGGTGGCTAGCTTCTTCTTCAAAAGGCTTCTTCTCCAAAATGCGTCAAAGGTGGCACGGTCGAGGCGTGCCTACAGCTGGACTGGATTGGGGTTTGTCTCCTGCTCCTCGCTTGGTTCTCCTAGCGCGGGGAACCTGTTTCAACGAGGGTCAGTACATCGAAACATACTAGTGAAGGCAAGCTAATCCAACTATACCAATCAACACGTTGTCTTAATGAAGCATGCATATTTATCGTGGGTTTCTATCTTGCCTTAGTTCATTTTACAACAAGACATAGATATAGAATTATTGAAATAACCCGCCACCGTTCGGTGACATTTACCTTTTCGTCTGAACCACCTCCACAATACTTACCTTGCCTTCCCTGTCAAGAAGACACAAGTTAGTTGCAACAGGTTTAAATATACGAGGGGATCACTGGCTTTGATGCCATAATGGACGGTCTTAGTCTCAGGCTAAGGTGACGGAGGCACATGTATCGCTGCACACCATCTCGCCTATGGGAGAGACTAATCTTGAGGTTCCGTCCGGATCGGATCGGTGCCAGTGCCCCAGCGATCGTCCGCAGGAATCGAGAGGCCTTATGCACAAGTTGTCCGTGATCAACGGCGTTTGTATTAAGTTACCATTTATGTAGCTGAGGCAATGAAATCAGGAGATATGTAGCATTGTGTGATATATTTTGCATAGTCTCCCTGAATAATTGATGCATGGCAAAGGGTGTTCTACATATAGCATATTTATAGAAGAAGAAGTAAACATATATATGCATATGGTAAACATTTTTGAATAAGCAAGCATGTAGTTAGTAACCGTTCACAAGTTTCAATGACAAGCATACAGATCCAAGTCTATTCCCTTATTATCTTGATATCTTTTAGTTATTACTTGGTATCGTTTGATCGGGGCAAGCACGAACACGAGATTTTGATGTGAAGACTAGCAAGTAGGGCCAGCTAATCGGGTTGGTAGCCACTCACTTTAGTGGTTGGAAGGAGGAAGGAAGGAAGTGCTTTAGGCGTCCGCTCGAGCGACGACTACAGCTGGTTCACCTGTATTGACACGAACAGCTGATCAGTACTTCTTCCTCTCTCTCCCTTATCGGAATTGAAGTGCAGTCCTAAGAACGAAAGCAATGAAATCCATCGAAACCGTTCAAGAAAATCCAAGCAAACCCGAAAACCAACTCAAGGCACGAAAGCAACAAGCGACAGCGAAAACTAGGCAACAAAGAATGCAGCGGAGAGGTCCCTCCTGACTCTGCCGCTAAGTCGATCCCGGGGGCACGGTCCACTGAATATGGGAATCGATTCCGAAGAAACAAATCCATAACGAGGACGAGTTCTTAATTCAATCTATCCCGATCGAACGATACCGTCTTGTATTTCTTAGCCGCGCTCCCCGAATAGGGGGAACGGGGCACCACATCCTACCCAACTAATTGGAAGTTTCGTCCCGAAACTTAAAGAATAGAACCTACCACTAGGAAATAATGAGGGGAACCTTTCCCTCATATCAGATTCAAGCTCCCAAGTAGATTCTTCGACAGAGTGATTCCGCCAAAGCACGCGCACTAGAGGAACCGAACGGGTCCGAAGCATCTTTTCTTTTCTATCCAAAATTTGTACAGGCTGTTCTACATACGTCAAGTCGGCTTGAAGGTTCAGTTGGTCCAGGTCTACCACATGGCTCGGGTCGTACACATATTTCCTAAGCTGTAAAACATGGAATATATCGTGTACGTCGGATAGGGATGGTGGTAGAGCAATCTGATACGCAACTGAGGCAACCCGCTTTAGTATTTCGAACGGGCCGACAAATCTTGGACTTAGCTTTCCCTTCGCTCCGAACCTGCTGACCCCTCGTATGGGCGAGACCTTGAGGAATACCCGGTCACCTACTTGAAACTCTAGCGGTCTCCGATGAACATCCGTATAGCTCTTCTGACGACTTTGAGCTATCTTTAATCTGTCCCGAATCAGCCGAATCTTCTGGACGGTCTGCTCCACGAGCTCAGGGCCAAGTACTTGCCGCTCCCCGACTTCGTCCCAACAGATAGGAGATCTACACTTCCGCCCGTATAGCGCCTCATACGGCGCCATTTGAATGCTTGATTGATAGCTATTGTTGTAAGCAAATTCGGCTAGAGGTAGATGAAGGTCCCAACTAGTCTTCGTGTCCAAGGCATAGAGTCGCAGCATGTCTTCAAGGATTTGGTTGACGCGCTCTGTTTGGCCATCGGTCTGTGGATGGTAGGCGGAGCTGAATTTCAACTTCGTCCCCATTGCTGACTGCAGGCTTCCCCAGAAATGTGATATGAATCGACCATCTCGATCGGAGACTATGGTTACAGGCGCGCCGTGAAGTCGAACGATTTCGTTGAGGTATATCTGAGCCAGGCGGTCGGCACTCCAAGTAGATTTGATAGGCAGAAAGTGAGCTGACTTGGTGAGTCGATCGACGATAACCCAGACTGCATCATGTCCCCGTTGCGTCCTCGGCAAGCCAACAATAAAGTCCATCGTTATATCATCCCATTTCTACTCCGGAATAGCAAGGTTCTGAAGCTCTCCGCCTGGTTTCTGGTGTTCGGCCTTTACTCGTTGACAAGCCATGCAATACGACACAAACTGCGCCATATCCCTCTTCAAGCCGTGCCACCAAAACATCGTACGAAGATCCCGATACATCTTTGTGCTACCCGGATGAGAAGCATAACTAACATAGTGAGCTTCCGTGAGTATCTCTTCCCTGAGGGCCACGTCGCTTGGAACGCACAGTCTTCCCTTCACTCGAAGCATCCCATCCGTGCTTACCGCGAAGTCGGACGCCTTCCCTGCTGAGATAAGGGCATAAATCTTTTGCAGGAACGGGTCGTCCTTTTGAGCGGTCTTTACTCGTTGTAACAAGTCGGGTTCGAGGCGCAGTTGTGATACTTGCGCCCACTTTGTGTATCTGATTTTTAAGGTAATGCCCAGTGATTCAAGATCTCGGCGCAGCCTATCATCAATAGCCAAACTTCCTGCAAACACTCGACTCAGTGCGTCAGCTACGACGTTTCCCTTACCAGGCATGTATCTGATCATGAGATCGAAGTCGCTTAGGAGTTCCAGCCATCACCGCTGCCGAAGATTCAAATCTTTTTGAGTGTACAAATATTTAAAACTTTTGTGGTCCGTATAGATTTCACACGGCACGCCATAAAGATAGTGGCGCCACAGCTTTAATGCAAACACTACCGCGGCAAGCTCGAGGTCATGCGTTGGGTAGTTCTGCTCGTGAGGCTTTAGCTGTCTAGACGCATAGGCTATGACTTTGTCCCGTTGCATCAGGACACATCCTAGTCCCCTTCCTGATGCATCGCTATATATTTTGAAGTCATCTGGTCCGTTTGGCAAAGTAAGGACCGGGGCAGAGACGAGGCGCTGCTTTAACTCCGTAAACGAAGCTTCACAGATGTCCGTCCAAGTAAACTTCGTACCCTTCCGTGTGAGCTGCGTCAAGGGCGAAGCAATTCTAGCAAAGTTCTGTATGAACCGACGGTAGTATCCTGCCAGTCCAAGAAAGCTTCGGAAGTCGCTAGCTGATTCTGGATGTTTCCACTGTGTAATGGCTTCCACCTTTTTTGGGTCAACTGAGATACCTTGAGACGAGATAACATGGCCCAAAAAGGATATACTGTCTAGCCAAAACTCATATTTACTCAGTTTGGCGTACAACTTGTTGTCTCGAAGGGTTTGCAACACCATCCGCAGGTGTCCTGCGTGCTCGTCCCTAGTCTTCTAGTACACCAAGATGTCATCGATAAAAACCACCACAAATTTATCGATGAAAGGTCTAAATACCCGATTCATAACGTCCATGAATGCTGCAGGCGCATTCATCAGTCCGAACGGCATCACGGAAAACTCGTAATGATCGTACCGGGTTCGGAAAGCAGTTTTGGGGGTGTCCTCTGGCCTAATCTTCAGCTGGTGATAGCCCGAGCGAAGATCTATTTTTGAAAACACTGCTGCTCCTTGTAGTTGATCGAACAAGTTATCAATCCGTGGCAGAGGATATTTGTTTCTGATTGTGACCTTATTCAATTCTCTGTAGTCGATGCATAGGCGTAGAGTTCCGTCCTTCTTCTTCACGAAGAGCACGGAAGCGCCCCAAGGAGACACGCTCGAACGGATGAACCCGCGATCAAGCAATTCCTGGAGTTGGCACTTTAATTCATTCAGCTCCGCAGGTGCCATTCTGTACGGAGGCTTTGAAATTGGCTGTGTATTTGGAAATGTGTCGATAGTGAATTCAATCTCTCGATCGGGCGGTATGCCAGGTAGTTCGCTCGGAAATACGTCGGGGAACTCTGCCTCAACGGAATTAGGCTCGACGTCTGCGTAGTCCTGCCGCGCGTCCCGAACTGATGCTAGAAATCCCTCGCAGCCTGTGTAGAGCATTCGCCGAGCAAATTTTGCCAAAATTACCATGCAGGCCTTGGTCGCATCGTTCGCTGGACTACTGGTGTAACAGAACATGGCTTCTCCGGGCAGACGGAAAATGACTCGCTTCTCTGCACACTCAATAGTTGTTGCGCATGCGCCTAGCCAGTCCATTCCCAAGATGATATCATAGTCCCTAACATCTAGAACTAAGACATCGAGCGACAGCTTCTTCTCCCCAATACAAATGTAACCACCTAGGCATACTGAACGAACAGGGATTTTTGTACCAGAGGGGGTGCTAACATTTAAATCTAAGTGCAACGGAGTCATTTTTACATTATTTTCCACGGCAAAATTTGTGGAAATAAAACTATGCGTTGCACCTGAATCAAATAGAACGCGAGCAGGTATATTATTGAAAAGTAAGGTACCTGACACGACGGTATCCGAAGCTAATGCTTCTTCCCGTGTCATGGTGTAGACTCGGCCTTGAGCTTGATTACGCCCTTGCTGAGGCGCCGCTCGATTTGCCTGAGGTGCCGGAGTCTGATTTTATTGGGGAGGACGGCGCTCGGTGAACTTTGGACAGTTGGGAAGGGCGTGATCGGAAGCTCCACAAATGAGGCATAACCCATGCTTTCGACGACATTCGCTTTCGACGTGCCCTGGTCTTCTACAGAAGTCACATCGTTGCCCCGAGTTTTCCTTTTTCGAATCACCGTGAGGATACTGCGGTTCGAGGGAGAGGGCATGGTTTAAAACTTCCCTCATCGTCTGATACTGTGGAACGGATACGTGCCCGTGGATACCAGGACGTAGCCCTCCTTCGAATCGTCTGGCATGACTCGCTGCATCCGGTAGGTAAGCGGTAGCAAATTTGGCCAGTTTGTTGAATTCTGCCGAGTATTGCTTCACCGTCATACTGCCCTGCCGGAGCTGAACGAACTCATTTTCCCGTTGACGTCGTAGAGGCGGGGGTATAAACTCCTCCTCAAACGCGGCACGAAAGGTCGTCCACGCGATCGCCTCCTCTCCATGGCCAAGTTGAAGAGATCGTCGATGCACGTCCCACCAGTCGTGCGCATTGAAGTGAAGCAGTAGTTTGGCACAAGTGACGCGCTTGTCTTCCGGCACATCCAGGAGAGAAAAATGATCTTCAAGCTCGGCGAGCCAATCTAGGGCCACGATTGGGTCCTCAGTCCCCTTAAATGGCGTATTGCAGACCTTCTTGAAGTTTGCAAAGGTGAAGGTAGTCACTTCCCTCGTCCTTGGCACGGGCGGTAGTTCAACTTCAAGCACTGGCTGCTCCACTGGTGTAGCTGTCGTTGCGGCAGAATGGTTGGAGGCCAGGGTCTGAACAAGCTGTTGCAGGGTATCTACCTGCTTTTGTTGGACTGAGAGCCGTGCCTCTAGGTTGCTCTCGAACTTGGCTTGGCGGGCATCATCCCTCTGTCGTTGCTCGGTTAACATTTGCACCACTTGTTGAATCGAATCTGTCTGAGACATGCCCCGTTGGCTCCGAGAGCTTCCTGATGTTCCGGAGCTGCTCTCCTGAGTCCTTGTCTCGCCTGGCGCCAGCGCTGATGGTTGCGCTTGCGTCGTTCCTTGAAAGGAAGGTAAATTACATCAGGATCATAATGTATTATGGACTTATTGCATGAACGTATTTCATTTTGGCCTTAACGAGTTCAGGAGTTCGCATAGGCGAGTTATCGCTAAGGGAACTTTTCCAGTTTATGAATCAAAGGAACTTTGAAGCTGTGCTCTGATACCAACATGTCACGCTCCGATTCCGTGGAATCGTTAGTCGTCCCCCGGGCGTGACCGCCGTGCGGGCCTAGGTTGCGTACCGCACAAGGCTAAGTATTTTTGTTTCGCATAGCGAGCACATATTCAGAGTACGCAGATAATTGAACACAGATTGAAACATGGAAAAGTTCTCTTTTATTGATAATATGAACATCTATTATAAACTCCTTGAACTGAGTCATAAGGATTGCCTCTGTGGGCTTACAAAAGTGTTGACACAAAATGAGATAGCAGTCCCGTACATTACATCATTTACTACATCTCAAAATATAAGACCTTGGGTCAGAACGACTGCCTTGCCACGAAGCTGCATGGTTGCCTTGGTGGCTAGCTTCTTCTTCAAAAGGCTTCTTCTCCAAAATGCGTCAAAGGTGGCACGGTCGAGGCGTGCCTACAGCTGGACTGGATTGGGGTTTGTCTCCTGCTCCTCGCTTGGTTCTCCTAGCGCGGGGAACCTGTTTCAACGAGGGTCAGTACATCGAAACATACTAGTGAAGGCAAGCTAATCCAACTATACCAATCAACACGTTGTCTTAATGAAGCATGCATATTTATCGTGGGTTTCTATCTTGCCTTAGTTCATTTTACAACAAGACATAGATATAGAATTATTGAAATAACCCGCCACCGTTCGGTGACATTTACCTTTTCGTCTGAACCACCTCCACAATACTTACCTTGCCTTCCCTGTCAAGAAGACACAAGTTAGTTGCAACAGGTTTAAATATACGAGGGGATCACTGGCTTTGATGCCATAATGGACGGTCTTAGTCTCAGGCTAAGGTGACGGAGGCACATGTATCGCTGCACACCATCTCGCCTATGGGAGAGACTAATCTTGAGGTTCCGTCCGGATCGGATCGGTGCCAGTGCCCCAGCGACCGTCCGCAGGAATCGAGAGGCCTTATGCACAAGTTGTCCGTGATCAACGGCGTTTGTATTAAGTTACCATTTATGTAGCTGAGGCAATGAAATCAGGAGATATGTAGCATTGTGTGATATATTTTGCATAGTCTCCCTGAATAATTGATGCATGGCAAAGGGTGTTCTACATATAGCATATTTATAGAAGAAGAAGTAAACATATATATGCATATGGTAAACATTTTTGAATAAGCAAGCATGTAGTTAGTAACCGTTCACAAGTTTCAATGACAAGCATACAGATCCAAGTCTATTCCCTTATTATCTTGATATCTTTTAGTTATTACTTGGTATCGTTTGATCGGGGCAAGCACGAACACGAGATTTTGATGTGAAGACTAGCAAGTAGGGCCAGCTAATCGGGTTGGTAGCCACTCACTTTAGTGGTTGGAAGGAGGAAGGAAGGAAGTGCTTTAGGCGTCCGCTCGAGCGACGACTACAGCTGGTTCACCTGTATTGACACGAACAGCTGATCAGTACTTCTTCCTCTCTCTCCCTTATCGGAATTGAAGTGCAGTCCTAAGAACGAAAGCAATGAAATCCATCGAAACCGTTCAAGAAAATCCAAGCAAACCCGAAAACCAACTCAAGGCACGAAAGTAACAAGCGACAGCGAAAACTAGGCAACAAAGAATGCAGCGGAGAGGTCCCTCCTGACTCTGCCGCTAAGTCGATCCCGGGGGCACGGTCCACTGAATATGGGAATCGATTCCGAAGAAACAAATCCATAACGAGGACGAGTTCTTGATTCAATCTATCCCGATCGAACGATACCGTCTTGTATTTCTTAGCCGCGCTCCCCGAATAGGGGGAACGGGGCACCACAGGCGGCAGCGGAGCTCGACGACGGATCGGCGGATCTGCTGTGGTCGGTGGTCAACGTTCGGCTCGGGCGGCGGCGGCGGTGGAAACTCGAGAACGGCGGCGGTGGTACGAGGAACCGGTCGAAGACCTAGGCGGTGGATCTAAACCAGATCAGCAACAGGACGGCGGCGACGACGTCTGTAAACTCCCTTACCCAAAATTGGTATTTTGTGTATATTTTATATTATTATATTTATTATATATGTTGAATTTATTTAGAATATGCTCTTAGTTAATTAGAAAATAAATTTCTTGATATATTTACTTATATAAATATTCATTTAGAATTATTTTAGGTTATTTTAGATTTTTGGAGATTTTTCTAGAATTTTTTTTGGTAATTAAAACTTAGAAAACATAAATTTCTAGGACTTCTATGATTTACTATACGACCATACTTGTATGTCGTTCCTACCAAATATTTATTTTAGTTTAAAATATTTAATTATATTTTTTGTAATTTATTTAGAATTTTAAGAAATTTATTTAGATTTTAAAATTATTTAGGATTTATTTGGATATATATATAGTCTTAATATTAGATATATACTAATTTAGAGTTAATAGATATTAATAAGATTTTATAAATTATTTGTATTATCTTTAATTATATTTAAGATTATAAATTATTGAGATAAATTCAAACTCTATTTTAAATTAATTCAAATCCTGAACCTACTAGGAAATCAACTTCATGCATATTCTATCCTTATTTAAATTCATCATAATCCTATCCAAATTAACCAATCCTATTCTTATTTAATTAAGTAGTGTCCACCATTATATATACCTCATCCTTCATATTTTTCTTTCCCAAATTCCCCTTTTTTTTCGTCCAAAAAAATATTCAAAATTCGTCATAAATTCAGCCACATTTTCTACTAGTTATGACGAATTAAAAAGACGATATCTCCTAGCACCGGACTCCAAACACGCTCCAGTTTTTTTTTTAGAACGATAATGAGGTTAGATTTTTGATAATATAAATTGTTTTTCTAAATTATTAGTATTAAATTCTGGAAAATTCGTAGAGCACAGCATGTCCAAAAATAGACGTGTTTTGATGTTTTCGCGATTCCGGGAGAACCAGGAATCAGAATCATGAACCGTTTAAAGTTTCAGAAAGCTAATGTCGAGATCATCGACATATATTTTTCCTAGAATTTATTTCGAAGTATTTTTATACTGTTAATTCTGTAGAACTTCTAGGTTAGAATTTAACCATCGGTGCACAATACAAAATTTGTATGTGCCATAATTCCCAAACGAATTTGAATTCAGACGAGCTGTAAATTCTAGTATATTTTTATGCTAAAATCTATAGGAAATCATGCATGAAAGTCGGGTTTGTATCGGTTGACTTTTTGGTCAACAGATCGCCTCGATTTGCGTGCCATGAGTCTCGAGTTGATAAAATTTAGTTTCTTTGGACAAAATTTAGGAATTAACATAAAAATCAGAATAATAAGATTAAAATAGGATTTTAGAGTAATTATTCCATAATTAAATAAATTAAAATAAATTAATGGTTATATTATTATATAGTTATATGAATATATATGTAAGTAAATGCTAATTGATAATTATGACTAAATATTCAGACTGTATGACCCTAGGATATCGTAGACTATCCCATACTTACCTTGACCATGTTGACCCTAAGAACTTGTGAATTTGTCTGCCTTGCATACACTAACGTACCGGCATAGACACCTGTCAGTTGACTGACTGATTTCGTACAGTACTTGAAGACGCGACACCCGCGTAATTCAATGCATAATTGACCGTGTTAGATGACTAGTGTTACCCCTAGTATATCCCCTGATTCCAGTGTAAATATGGTTGAGTATGTGCTAGTGTAATGACTAATGATTCTATTATATTATATTTATGTGTACATAGGATATTGGATTGTTCTGCGCGATTTCTGGAGCAGGTTATTGGTACATTGCAGCTTCCTTGCCAGGCAAGTATACCTTGCCATTGTACTGTTATTTATACTCCATATGTTGCATGCATCTTTATTTTCTGTCCTTAGTTCATATATTTTAACTGTTATACAAAATACGCGCGACGGTATTGTCGCGTTATGTTTTTATTTATGTATTGCATTGACCTTGTTCATGAGACTACCCCATTATCATGTAGCACCATTAGATTTTATTTGACTGTGACACATATTTTTACACGAGTGGTGAGTCTCATATAGATCACGGACGCACGTATTGACTGATCATCGGTACGTGTGGGACGTGCGTTAGAAATAACTGCTGTTAGAAACTTTGCATGCTAGAAGACTTAGCAGTTATTAGAGGTCTATGGACATAGTCTATTGTAGTACGGTGGTCCCATCCTTGTCCTTGTCTGGTTGCAGGATTGGGCTAGGTACTAAGAATAGGCTATGGACCAAATCGTGTCATGGATGTGACATGCTTAGAGCATGGGGTGGGGAGAACAACAAGTACCGCATTTGAGCTCCTTTACACTTTTTCTATTGTGCGCCCGGATTCTCCGCTGGAGATACGGGTGGTGATGACCACTATATATTATATTATTATCAGGCGGGCCTCCGGCGTTCGAAAGTCGTCGTGCCTTTGTAGGCCCCTGGATCTCCAATAGAGAACCATGCCAAATCCCAGGTTTTCAGCCAGATAGCTCACTTGTGGAGAAAGTTGTTCTTAACTGCATTCACTTTAGACGGTTAGGCGACCCATTGGATATTTATTTCAGTACTTTATTGGCATGTATTTAAGTATACTTGTTATATCCCTCTGAGGACCTGGTCCACTGCCAGGTGTACCTGTTCTTGAGTATTTGCAGGAGCGCAGATTGGAAGGATATAGAAGCTTCGTGGATGTCTTCCCTTCGAGCCGTGATTGGTAGCTGATACTTATATTGTTTGAGTGAGTTGTACTTATATTGTATTTACTTTTCCCATTTGAGTTGGTAGTGGATTTGTTTCCACCCAACTATTATCTTTAGATCCTTCTTATTGAGATCTAGTTTCATAGATACTGGTTATTTATTTCTATATAATTTTGGTGGATGAGATTTAGATTTTACCCTGTGACTTGTATTACATTTTTACCACTTATGGATTTGATATTCATAATACAGCGTACGTATGGATTTGGTTTCAATATATTGGAGTTGCCATATCCATGCGGCTGGCATGCTTACGTGTCCTAGTCCTACGTATTTTTGGGACTGGGGCGTGACATGTTTTTGTGGTGGCCCATACAGGTCAAGAGCATATTGTCTCGGTTATGTTATTGTACCGAACAAGCCTGCACCTATGTCACGCCCCAGTCCCAAAATGTCGAGGGACTAAGCACGCGAGCAATGGCCTGCAGCACGCACCGATGGACAACCCAATTTAATGGATCCATCAGGGCATGCTTAAGCTGTAGTCTAGCAGTAATAAGTTACAAGTCTCAGGTATTACTAATCTCATCCACAGAATAACACAGATTAATTGCCAGAAATAATACAAAAGAAATAAATATACAATAACAAATAAGGTTGTCTCGGGAAACAAATTCGAGAATTATTCTGTTACAATTAAGGAAAAATAGACAGGAATAGAAATGCTGAAAATGGAAATACTGTGTAGTTGAAGCCGGTGCTCAGGAGAAATCTTCGGCCACTACTTCGTCCTCTGTTCCTTGTTCTGCTCCAAGGAGTGCTCCGGTACCGTACACCTCTGGGTAGTTCTCTTCAGCTGTACCTGGGGACATAATCCAGATCCAGGTCCTCAGGGGACAGCAAGGTACAGAAAATACAAGCCAAAATAAATACGGTACAGCAGATAAAATAATCATCAGGGTAAACTAAGTAACCCACTATGTAATATGCAATATGAGAATAGCACTAGAACTCAGGCTGAAGCCACTACAAGCTCTGTGTCGGGGAGCCGGTAGCGGCAATAACTATGAATTACACTATGATATATACTATGTTTTATATATATAATATCAGCCTGTAGTCTGTGTGTCTCTCCCCACCCAATGTAATCCCACGTCTCATGTCCACGATGTCTCATATCCATGTCACGCACGATTATAACTAATGCAGCAAGTCTGATAGCTATGAATCAATTGTTTAAGAATGTAAAGTCTATGTCATAACCATGCATCCTATACAGAATCACCTCGAATGACTCAGGAAGACTCTGTCTCATGGAATAGTGTCAAGTGTCCTGGGTTCTGGTGTACTTGATAGGACAAGTACGAGAAATTATCGGGTCTCGATATCCATGTCTATGTGACGTTACACAACCCCGCGTATGGAGTTGGTACCCGACTATGATCGGACACTAAGCACGTCACTCGTTTCCTAGGTTAAGCAGTTAAACATGTTTATATTTAATTCCACAAGAAATTTATTAAAATACTATGTCAAGAATTACTGAGATTTGGCAAGCTTTACTTGTCCATTATTGCATAAATAAATCCAGAAAATAATTAGCAAGCTGCAGGGTTTGGCAAGGTACACTTGCCTGTGGTTCCTGTTCCAATTGCGGCTCTGACTTCAGCTGGAATTGCAGGCGGTACTCCGGTTACTGAAACAAACATCACCATCAGATCCAGAAAATATCAATCAGCTAGAAACGCCTGTCCTTGGGTCCAATTTGGAGACAAAGACAAAAACGGCAGTTTTGGGCCAAAACCGGGTCCACCTATGGGCCCGCTTTGCACCGAAAAATACGTCCAGGTCAACGGTCTCCAAATTCACTAAACTCAGTGTCAATAGGTCAGAAATGCTGATACGAACCCAACGGAACTTTCAGAATTAGATTTTGATGAGCCGAACACAAAATCGCCCGTCGAGCGGGGCCTATGGGGCCCACGACACGCGATTTCGTCAACGTTCTCAGAATCGAACCAAACTTGTCACGACCCGCACCCGGTTTAGGGGTACGAGTGCGTGGGTACGTCCGGCCTACGCCGCAGCATCGGTGGTAGAACGCTGTCAAGGTCTTGATACTATCTAGCTAATGTCACACAACATCCAATCTCCATAAGGAGGCACGGATGACACAAATAAACGAGCACATACTTAATCACAGGATTACAGCACGATAAGATAACGAACAGAAATTTAGTTAAATACAACACAAGTCAAAGTAATAATCTAACTCAACAAATAACCAAGTCTCATCAAAATGCCGGAGACAAATCCGGTACCAAATAATCTGCTAAAAGAACTAATCAGAAAACTAGAAGAATTAGTGATTCCGGCTAGACCTCCCGGAATCACAACTAACTACCAAGCCTGCAGCTACTCACCATATGGTCCATAAAGAGTCGGACAGCGGTCCTCTAAGGCATAGTCTGGAAAAATGTTTCCAGTCAGGAAGGAGCAAAGCACAATCTCAAATAACAGTTCCATTTAATTGATAAGGACTATAAAGTAATAAACATGTCATGCTAGCTACTGAGAAGACCATGAAATAAATGTAATGGCAATAAAGAGAGACAGGCAATGTAAAGAGACAAGCAATAGGCAATATGATATAGTCAGTGCATGTATGAAAATGAAAAGAAAAAGGAACAGTATCATATACGGGTGATGTAGTATATGATTTAAATAGGGAACTGTAATCTATTCTAAGTGTTTGAAATAGTAGTTTCAAAATGCGATCAGCTTGGGAACATGTACGATAGCTACAGGGCCTGGCTAATCATGGGTGAAGAGCATGATTAACACTTACAATTTTCTATACTACAATAAGAGGTTTTGATCACATTTCTTACTAACTACTTCCCCGCCCCCAACTAGTACTGTGGATCCAACCATGACACGTCACGATACACGAGCAAGTCAAGTCTATCATGTACGATGTCTAATATACATGTCGTGTATAATGTCAATACGATAATCAAGGTAACATCTCATGATTGCAGATCCAAGCTATACTAGTCCGTGTAGCACAGTGTCAAGGATTCAGTTGTAACATTTCAAGAATTATTGAATTTATAGAAATTATCAAGAAATTGAAAATTATCGGAGAATGTACTTGCCTTGGGTCCTTAGCTGGTATTTATGGATGTCCTATTCCAGAGTATTCCCTGGTGAACAAACAGTCCTAAAAACATATCACAATTATAACACTTATATCAGATGCTACCTTAACACACAGAAGAAATATATTGGCCTCAGGGCTATGCCAGGCATGGTACTAGTCAACTAGGGTCACCTAGTAGGGATAAAACACATTACCTATTTTAATCATTAATACCTACCATATACATATACCAATTAAACATACTGTTAATAATTAAACATAATACATATATATTGTTATTCCAAAGTATACAAAATAGGTATAATATAGTGGAAGTATATATTATTTGTTTATGAAAAAATACATAAGTCCCATTATAAGAATATATATATTCATACATTTATACCAAAATATGTATTTTATTACACATATACTACATGAAACTATACCAAATAAATATATGTATGTTTATACAAAATATACATACATATATATATATATCAACAATAATTATACACATAAAATATATATACATTAACTTACACCTTAATTATATATACATTAACATACTAATACATTTTATATATACTATACATTATGTATTTTAAATATTAATTAAATAAATGCTATTCATATTCATGTATTTAAAATATTAATTTGATACATACTCAATTATACAATTTAATAAAAATAATTAATATACTTATTCATATGCATTTAATTATACATACTTAATAATTAATTCTACATACTATAATTTACAATTAAATATTAATAAAGAATAATATACCTATCTTTAATTAACATTACTATGTATTTATATACTACACATATTCAAATATTTAAAGCATTAATTAAAAATACTATACATTACATACATGCCTACATACATTCTGTATACATATATATATATATATATATATATAAAGGAGGGAGAGGAAGAAGAAGAAACTTACTGTTGGGTCGGCCGGCCGTCGGAGTACGGCCGGAGATTACGACAGGGAGGAGCAGTCGCAGCAGGGTGAAGCTGGGCCGCCTGGGTTGGCCGCCGGGTGCAGGGGGCAGTCGCCGGAGTACAGCGGGTGTCGGGCTGAACAGTGGCGTCGAGAAGGTGCAGGAAACGGGGAGTCTGCCGGAGTGGAGTAGGAGGCCGGAGGGAATGGGAAGATGGAGGAGGAGATGGAGGAGTTCGGGTTGCCGATGCCGGTGGTAGTGGGGATGTTGGAAGCAGCGGCCGGTGGAGGTGTATGGTGGTGGGAGGATGATGTGGGAGCAGCGGCCGGTGGAGATAGAGGGATAGGAGGAGGAGCAGTGGGAGAATGGGGAGATGCAGCAGGCTCCGCCGGCGCCGGAGTGCGGAGGGCTCGGGCCGGAGTGTTGATGGAGGTGATGGAGGGGTTGGCAGCGACAGCATCCTCCGGGGAGGAGTACAGCCCGCCAGGAAATGGACCGCCGGCTAAACAGTGGTGATGGGGGGAATGAACAGTACCCCCTTCTAAATTTGAATTCTCAAAAATTAATGAAAAGGAGAAGAAGGGGAAGAAGAAGAAGGAAAAGAAATGAGAAGGAGAAGGAAGAAGGAGAAAAGAAATTACATACGTAGGAGAGAGGGAGGAGGTTTGTGAGGTGGGGGAAAAAACTAGGTTGTCTGGGGATTAGGGTTTGAGGGTACAAGACATTAAATAGGGAGAGAGAGGGTGTGATGGAGGGTGAGGATTTGACCCACTTTAAATGAGTGGTCCAGATTGGACATGAGGAAATTTCTCATGTGGGGATGAGGGTGAGAGATTTAATTAAAATATTAGGTTCCCTCATTGTTTAATCAAATGAGGTGTTGCCACAAAATACAAATTTGCAAATTAGCCCCCTTAAATTTGGGTATTTGCACAGACACATAAAATGACAAAAATTTGGCGGGCGATTCGGTGTCTGGTGTTTTGTAGGGTCAGGGGGCGCTGTAAGATTTATGTGGGCTCAAATAACAGGGCACTGGAATAAAATTGGGATTTCAGAATCAGATAAAATAGTATCCTCAATTTAAATAGAAATAAATACAAGTTGTGTTCAACAATTTATTAGGAGTACATGGGGCCAAAATCAGGTCAGGTCATCAATACCAATAATGAAGAAAACTCAGAACAGAATATTACCCTAATTTGGGCCGCACGAAAAATAGGTCAAGATTGTCCACAATTTTAATTGGAACGCACAATGATACAAAAATAGGAATTTAAAATAACGTCCGCGATGATTTTTGTGCGGCCAGAAATAATGCACAGGGAGCAAAATTATGAGTTAAAAAAAAAAATAGCAGAATGGAAGGCGGGCATGTCTAGGGCAAGATTGTGAATTTGTTGGAAGACAAAAGATAGGGTAGCGCTCCAAATATCGAAGCAAAGGCAATGCACAATAATTAATTAAAATACTGTAATTAATGAAAATCTCCAAAAAATTAATTTATAAATAAAACAATTAATTACATAATTCAACAATTTGGACAGGTGTTCCTCTTCTGGCTTCTAGGTCAATTCTGCTAGCTAAAAATAAATGAACACTGCATATAATACTCTATTTAATTACACATCACACATAATTATTTAAATTAAAAATATTATCATGCAATTATTTAATTGAATCTACCATAATATTAAATATTATAAAAAGTCGAAAATACCCCTGTTTTCAGAATGTGGTAGTGACAAGTCTACCCACCTTAAAAGAATTTCGTCCTCGAAATTCAAAATCCTCAAAGTAGCGTTTAATCATACTCATTATTTTTTCCCTCAAAATTTAAATCCATCAACCACGAAATCGGGTAATAATCCACAATGCCCTTTCACAATTTTTCAAAAATTCTGAAATTATTGCATTCCGAAAAATCCTCGAAATAAAATCAAGGTCCATTTTTATTAAAATTTTCCTTGAAAGTTTTAGTTAATAATCCAATACTCAGAATTTAATATCCACTCCTCTAACTTGATTTTTATCAATGCACAATTATAAAATGTAATCTCGTCCCACAAGTTTGAATTTAAACATTTATTCATCAAAAATTTTATTTTTCGGTTTCCTCTTCCTCAAAATACCCACCAATGCGATACATAAAGATTCTCAAATTGCAACATCTCATATAAAATTCTAAAATTCATAACTCGTAATTAAATAAATATAATGATAATCTCCCAGAATTTCCAAATTTAATAACCTATTTAAATATGTCATAATCTTTCCTGGAATTAATTAACCACCAATTATGCCATGTTAATTTCTTAACCCTCTATTTAAATCAATGGTTATCCTCGAATTTAATCATCTTGTCTCTCTTGTCAAGTCATAACTCCTTCATGAATCTTTGTCATGGTCAAACCTCGATAATCATGGCCAAAACTTCCTATAATCATACAACATGCAGCCTAAGGGAATATGTATGGTGTCTTGTCATGGTATTGCAGTCTCTATATCAGGGGTACCATTAACTACATTCTAACAAGAAATCATGCATACAAGCTACGGTACTAAGGTATCAGTCAATCAATCAAATAGATAGGAACAGAAGGAAGGAAAGAACAGAGCTTGCTAACACCGTACCTGTAGTATCGGTCTCCTTGACCTTCATCGCAAATGCCCTGCCCTG
This sequence comes from Iris macrosiphon, assembly GCA_036927795.1. Taxonomy (NCBI): domain Eukaryota; kingdom Viridiplantae; phylum Streptophyta; class Magnoliopsida; order Asparagales; family Iridaceae; genus Iris; species Iris macrosiphon. Next base: position 1,952,775 of record JAYESA010000001.1, on the reverse strand, counting down.
CTGGGGTGGTTCCCTTCGCGGGTGCTGAGCATTATACGGTTCCACAGGTAGCCTACTGGATCTCTATAATCTGAAGCTGCGCGCTGGCCGGGAAGATAAGGGGCTAGAAGACAATCCCTTACTCGATGTCCCGCAGCGCCGCAGTGCAAACAAAGTCCTAGCCTCGTTCTACAGCTCTCCCAAAGGTGACCTGGCTTCTTACAGAAATGACAGGTCTGCTGTGTCTCTCTCGGAGGCTGTTGCTGATTCTGCTGAACACGGACTGGTGCCTGGTACTGTTGTTGATGCTGAATACGGGGATGCTTGGCCGGTCCTGTGTTACCATTCGTATCTCCAAAAGTATTGTGACTCCTCTTAGGCCTAAGATCCAGATCCTCTTCTGCGATCTGAGCATCCATCAAGATAGCCTCATAGGTAGCGGTACGACGACCAGAAGTGCGTGACCTAATCTCTCTCGTCAGCCCCTTTCTAAATTTTCGGGCTCGATCTCCTGGGTCCCGAATCATGGACGATGCAAAACGGCTCAATCTACAGAATTCTGCAGCGTACTCGTCGACCGACATGTTTTCTTGAACTAAGTCATGAAACTGACTTTCCAAGGTTCCCAATGCCACGTCGGGAAAGAACTTCTCCTTGAAGAGCTCCTTGAAGGTCTCCCAAGTAAGTCCTGGCGCAGTAATTCTCGGCTCTGTACGATACCACGTGAGTGCGATATCGAACATCTGACTGCCAGCGGCTTCTATCTGCAAGTTCTCCGGAATTTGGGTCAATCGCAAGCTTCTCTCTATATCCTCTAGCCAGTCGTTAGCGTAGAGTATCCCTTCGGTGCCTTTGAACTCTCGAGGCATCATCCTTTTGAAATCCACTATAGTGCCTGATCTCTGCTGTTGCTGGCCAGGAAACTGCTGGTACTGTGCTACTCTCTCTAAAGCTTGGAGAGTCACTTGATGAGCATTCTCAATGTTTTCTTTCTTCAGCTCGGTTTGTGCCTGGTGCACTTCTGCTTGCACCCTCTGGGCCTCAGCTTGAACTCGCTGAGCATCTGCCGTCACTCTCTGGGCATCTACCATGCCTTGGATCAAAGTAAACATCTGCGTTCCGTCAATGGGCAAGCCTCCGGGAATCAGAGTCGGTGGAGGAGGAAGGTTGTCCGTTACAGCTGCGGCAATATTCTGAACAGGTGGAGGAGGAAGATCACCTACGTGTATCGGAGATGTAGGAGGAACTACGGCTGTCTGTCCATCAGGTGGAGAGGTGGCAGGCCCCTCTAAAGCTGATGTTCCCGCTCTCATAGACCGTGTCTGCGGCGACATCCTGAAGACAGATCCCAAAGAATCAATTTAGGCAAAAATACGATATCATCAAGGAAGGACAGTACAGTTCTAAGGAAGCAACATTCAAGATAAAAGATTGGGAATAAATATTCCTAGTTGATTGCACAGGTCAAAGATGCATCCATGGTCTGATGCCTCTATCCTTATAGGTACCACAGTTCTACTACAATCACACTCACTGTTAGCTTCCTTACCTACTGCAATCGCTGATACTAGTTATTCCTATCACTCAAGTGCATAACAATTGCAACACACTATACTAAGTACTGCTCTCTCCAATAAAATCCTAGATGAACACCTAAGCCAGTTGGTAGTGAAATCTCAATCATGCTCAAGCCAACAGATCCTTACACATGCATCTTATTTACTATATACTAATATATCTCCCCCACTATAAGATTTTATCCTCCAATGAAATTCCTGAAAATAACTCCTCGAATAAATTTTAAAGTAAATGCATACACTTCCCTCAAGACCAATTATCTAAAACTGAAACGAATTTTTTTTTTTTTTTCACTTCCAAAAATTCTTACAGTTTGTCTAGGTTCATCAAATTGAATCTGAATTCCTCAAAATAAAATTTTAATAACATAATATCTCGACTTCTCAAAATTCAAAAATGCAATTCGTTTTCAATCTTCAAATTTAAATCCATATCTAGTAATCCAATAGCCCTAGTGTTAATCTTCCTCGTTGTCCTCATCGACATGGGTCATCAATAATATCAATAAATTAGTCTGCAATTTATCTTGATGTAAAAGCAAACCCTACTATGAAACCAAAATCCTAATTTAATACCTAATTAACAACAATCAAATTCAACATCAATAAGTGAGAATTGACGGAACAAGGGAATGATTTTAAATTTGGAATTAAAATAAGATTCTCAGGGGTCATCCCAGGAATCTCTCAAGGAATTGTGATTGAGTATTCGCTCTCGTCCTAGTATCCTATGTCCTAGATCCTATCGCAGGCACGCAGTAGGGTAACAAAGATGCCACACTACTACGACATCGCACAACTTGCGAAGTCTGACCTGCATGGGCCACCACTAAAAACGTGTCACGACCCGCACCCGATTTAGGGGCACGAGTGCGTGGGTACGTCCAGCCTGCGCCGCAGCATCGGCGGTAGAACGCTGTCAAGGTCTTGATACTATCTAGCTAATGTCACACAACATCCAATCTCCATAAGGAGGCACGGATGACACAAATAAACGAGCACATACTCAATCACAGGATTACAGCACGATAAGATAATGAACAAAAATTTAGTTAAATACAACACAAGTCAAAGTAATAATCTAACTCAACAAATAACCAAGTCTCATCAAAATGCCGGAGACAAATCCGGTACCAAATAATCTGCTAAAAGAACTAATCAGAAAACTAGAAGAATTAGTTATTCCGGCTAGACCTCCCAGAATCACAACTAACTACCAAGCCTGCAGCTACTCACCATATGGTCCATAAAGAGTCGGACAGCGGTCCTCTAAGGCATAGTCTGGAAAAATGTTTCCAGTCAGGAAGGAGCAAAGCACAATCTCAAATAACAGTTCCATTTAATTGATAAGGACTATAAAGTAATAAACATGTCATGCTAGCTACTGAGAAGACCATAAAATAAATGTAATGGCAATAAAGAGAGACAGGCAATGTAAAGAGACAAGCAATAGGCAATATGATATAGTCAGTGCATGTATGAAAATGAAAAGAACAAGGAACAGTATCATATACGGGTGATGTAGTATATGATTTAAATAGGGAACTGTAATCTATTCTAAGTGTTTGAAATAGTAGTTTCAAAATGTGATCAGCTTGGGAACATGTACGATAGCTACAGGGCCTGGCTAATCATGGGTGAAGAGCATGATTAACACTTACAATTTTCTATACTACAATAAGAGGTTTTGATCACATTTCTTACTAACTACTTCTCCGCCCCCAACTAGTACTGTGGATCCAACCATGACACGTCACGATACACGAGCAAGTCAAGTCTATCATGTACGATGTCTAATATACATGTCGTGTACAATGTCAATACGATAATCAAGGTAACATCTCATGATTGCAGATCCAAGCTATACTAGTCCGTGTAGCACAGTGTCAAGGATTCAGTTGTAACATATCAAGAATTATTGAATTTATAGAAATTATCAAGAAATTGGAAATTATCGAAGAATGTACTTGCCTTGGGTCCTTAGCTGGTATTTATGGATGTCCAGTTCCAGAGTATTCCCTGGTGAACCAACAGTCCTAAAAATATATCACAATTATAACACTTGTATCAGATGCTACCTAAACACACAGAAGAAATATACTGGCCTCAGGGCTATGTCAGGCATGGTACTAGTCAACTAGGGTCACCTAGTAGGGATAAAACACATTACCTATTTTAATCATTAATACCTACCATATACATATACCAATTAAACATACTGTTAATAATTAAACATAATACATATATATTGTTATTCCAAAGTATACAAAATAGGTATAATATAATGGAAGTATATATTATTTGTTTATAAAAAAAATACATAAGTCCCATTATAAGAATATATATATTCATACATTTATACCAAAATATGTATTTTATTACACATATACTACATGAAACTATACCAAATAAATATATGTATGTTTATACAAAAATACATACATATATATATATATATATATATCAACAATAATTATACACATAAAATATATATACATTAACTTATACCTTAATTATATATACATTAACATACTAATATATTTTATATATACTATACATTATGTATTTTAAATATTAATTTAATAAATGCTATTCATATTCATGTATTTAAAATATTAATTTGATACATACTCAATTATACAATTTAATAAAAATAATTAATATACTTATTCATATGCATTTAATTATACATACTTAATAATTAATTCTACATACTATAATTTACAATTAAATATTAATAAAGAATAATATACCTATCTTTAATTAACATTACTATGTATTTATATACTACACATATTCAAATATTTAAAGCATTAATTAAAAATATTATACATTACATACATGCCTACATATATTCTGTATATATATATATATATATATATATATAAAGGAGGGAGAGGAAGAAGAAGAAACTTACTGTTGGGTCGGCCGGCCGTCGGAGTACGGCCGGAGATTACGACAGGGAGGAGCAGTCGCAGCAGGGTGAAGCTGGGCCGCCTGGGTTGGCCGCCGGGTGCAGGGGGCAGTCGCCGGAGTACAGCGGGTGTCGGGCTGAACAGTGGCGTCGAGAAGGAGCAGGAAACGGGGAGTCTGCCGGAGTGGAGTAGGAGGCCGGAGGAAATGGGAGGATGGAGGAGGAGATGGAGGAGTTCGGGTTGCCGATGCCGGTGGTAGTGGGGATGTTGGAAGCAGCAGTCGGTGGAGGTGTATGGTGGTGGGAGGATGATGTGGGAGCAGCGGCCGGTGGAGATGAAGGGATAGGAGGAGGAGCAGTGGGAGAATGGGGAGATGCAGCAGGCTCCGCCGGCGCCGGAGTGCGGAGGGCTCGGGCCGGAGTGTTGATGGAGGTGATGGAGGGGTTGGCAGCGGCAGCATCCGCCGGGGAGGAGTACAGCCCGCCAGGAAATGGACCGCCGGCTGAACAGTGGTGATGGGGGGAATGAACAGTACCCCCTTCTAAATTTGAATTCTCAAAAATTAATGAAAAGGAGAAGAAGGGGAAGAAGAAGAAGGAAAAGAAATGAGAAGGAGAAGGAAGAAGGAGAAAAGAAATTACATACGTAGGAGAGAGGGAGGAGGCTTGTGAGGTGGGGGAAAAACCTAGGTTGTCTAGGATTAGGGTTTGAGGGTACAAGACATTAAATAGGGAGAGAGAGGGTGTGATGGAGGGTGAGGATTTGACCCACTTTAAATGAGTGGTCCAGATTGGACATGAAGAAATTTCTCATGTGGGGATGAGGGTGAGAGATTTAATTAAAATATTAGGTTCCCTCATTGTTTAATCAAATGAGGTATTGCCACAAAATACAAATTTGCAAATTAGCCCCCTTAAATTTGGGTATTTGCACAGACACATAAAATAACAAAAATTTGGCGGGCGATTCGGTGTCTGGTGTTTTGTAGGGTCAGGGGGCACTGTAAGATTTGTGTGGGCTCAAATAACAGGGCACTGGAATAAAATTGGGATTTCAGAATCAGATAAAATAGTATCCTCAATTTAAATAGAAATAAATGCAAGTTGTGTTCAACAATTTATTAGGAGTACATGGGGCCAAAATCAGGTCAGGTCATCAATACCAATAATGAAGAAGACTCAGAACAGAATATTACCCTAATTTGGGCCGCACGAAAAATAGGTCAAGATTGTCCCTAATTTTAATTGGAACGCACAACGATACAAAAATAGGAATTTAAAATAACGTCCGCGACGATTTTTGTGCGGCCAGAAATAATGCACAGGGAGCAAAATTATGAGTTGAAAAAAAATAGCAAAATAGAAGGCGGGCATGTCTAGGGCAAGATTGTGAATTTGTTGGAAGACAAAAGATAGGGTAGCGCTCCAAATATCGAAGCAAAGGCAATACGCAATAATTAATTAAAATACTGTAATTAATGAAATCTCCAAAAAATTAATTTATAAATAAAACAATTAATTACATAATTCCACAATTTGGACAGGTGTTCCTCTACTGGCTTCTAGGTCAATTCTGCTAGCTAAAAATAAATCAACACTGCATATAATACTATATTTAATTACACATCTCACATAATTATTTAAATTAAAAATATTATCATGCAATTATTTAATTGAATCTACCATAATATTAAATATTATAAAAAGTCGAAAATACCCCTGTTTTCGGAATGTGGTAGTGACAAAACTTGACCCACAGGACCAGCGTATCGCTACGAGTCCGATGGCACAAGTTTCGTCTCGATCCGACATGTCTACACAAAGTTAGGACGCGTTCCAGGAAGTACGGATACGGAGCGATGTCCGCGGATACGTGTTGATTCCGGTTTGTACGCACACCCGAATCAGCTTCCGCGAAATCCCACACGTCCGTATCGACGAGGCGCACGTATCTGTGAAGATCGCGCGCGACCAAGTCATCCCGTTTGGCGGGGCGTACTCAATTTCGGGGTAAAACAGGGTCTGGTTTTTCCTATTTTTGGATCGCGGTGTGCGATCACCACAGGACGCGATGCCCCGAGCGGTTTGTCCAGGCACCGAGAGGGTCATACAGGCTTCACAACGCAATCTGTGGAATCGAAAACGGAGCTACGAGCAAAAAGTTACAAGTACCTGAAGGGAACCCGAAAACCAGGGTCGATTCGTGTCCGACTCGTGTCGGACACAGGGCAGAATTAGGGTTAGGGTTTGGGGATTCCTCGTCGGAATCCGGCGGAGGGCGGCTGCTGGGCGGCCGGGCTCGGGGCACGCGGCGGAGGGCGGCGCGGCGTGGCTGGGGACGCGTCGGCGGCGGCTCAGTGCTGCCGGAGGCGGCGGTTGCGGCTTGCTGCGGCTGTAGCTGCTGTCGAGCGGAGGGGGAGAAGAGGGAGGTGGACGGCGCTCTGCGGCGGGGAAGGCCGTCCGGAGCTAGGACGGGGCAGCACGGCGCGGCGAGGGGCAGCGGTGGCGGCGAGCTGGCTAGGGCGGCGTGGTGGCGGTGGCAGTGGTCGTGGTTGCGGCGGAGGGGCGGGGTTTTATAGGTGAGGGCGAGGGCGATGGTGGCCGGGGAAGGCTGACGTGGCCGCGCGGGACGCGGGCGGGCGGAGCGTGGCCGATCGAGGCGGGCGGAGCGGCCGGGACGCGCGGGCGGCGTACGGGTCTTGCGGGGGCTGGGTGGAGACGGGTCGGTCGGGTGCGGGTCGGGCGGCGGTCAGACCCGACCCGACCCGGTGGGGAGCGGGCTGGGTTCGGGTCTGTTGGGCCGGCCCAACGGGCTGGGCAATTTAAAAAAAAAAATAAAATAATAATAATAATAATAATAATAATAAAATCCATAATTAATTAATAAATAATTAATTAAATAAGTAAATATTATTTAGGTATTTAAAAATAGGCCCGGGGTCCGATAAATTCTAGGAAAATTGCCCTAAGTCCAGTTTTTTATTTTACACCCAAAAATATTATTTTCATAATATTTTAATATCATTTATTATCAATTAAAAATCATTTAATAATTTAAACCCTGTTTTTAAATTACAGAAAATTCCCAGAAAATTTCAGAAAATTGTGAAAAATCCAGTTTTTAAAATTTTAAAAATTCAGGGGGTTTACAATCTACCCCCCTTAAGAGGATTGCGTCCTCGCAATCAAAGAATAACCGGTCAACAGAGATGACACGGTCGCAAGCATCGTTTGAAAAACACATCACAAGAGACTTCAGGGAAATACCGTTTCCCTAAAAATTGAAAGTTTACACTTTCCAGGAAAATCTAGTGAAAACTATAACTTTTATCAAAACCAGGTTGTTATTAACAAAATGCAATTTACTAGGTTGGGGCTGAGGTCACGAACCAATAGGCACGAACTACACAAGACTAAAAATGGATAACTATAAATCACTTACTCGCATCAGCGTCCTGCACAGTCAGCGCATAAGCTTGCCCTCGTCCTTGAGGTAGATTCCTCTGCTGCTGCTGGGCTTGCTGGAAGAGTGCTGCCTGAGGAGCCAGAGGTGGCCTAGGTGCCGATAAAGCAGGTTGGGTTGCCCTTGGTGCTCCATCTCGATGTTGAGGACAGTCCTTGGCTATGTGTTGATTGGTGCCGCAAATCAGGCACAATCCCAACTTGCGTCTGCAGTCCCTCTCGACATGGCCTATTTTGCCGCAGTAGTGACAGGTAGGAAGGGTCTGCGAAGCTGTCCTGGGTGGCTGGTGCGTGTGAGATCTTTTTGCAGATTCTCCCGGTGACGTCCTGTCTGGTGCTGAGGTGATTGGCCGCTTGTGGCGAGACTCCCTCCTGGTGACGCATTCCAGGTGTCGGGCTGCAGCGAGAACGTCCGAGTAGGAGGTAGGTGCGACGGATCCGATGAGTCTCTGTAGCTCAAAGTTCAGTCCGTCGAAGAACTTCTCGGCCTTCTCTTCCTCTGTCGGGATCAGGGTTGGTGCGAAGCGGCTCAGACGAATGAATTCTGCGTTGTACTCTTCCACCGTCATAGAGTCCTGGGTGAGGCGATTGAATTTGTCCCGCAGTTCTGATCGAGCGATAGCCAGAATGTACATCTCTTGGAAGAGTCTGGAGAACTCCTCCCAAGTGACTCGGTCTGGTCCGAGTCGCGTCTCCTCAGACAACCACCAGTGGTGTGCGTTGCCTGTCAATTGCATTCGGACGACAGTCATCCAGCGTTCCCGTGGAAGCTCAGCTGCTTCAAGTTGATGCCGAATGTTGGTGAGCCATTCATGAACTTCTGTGGGCTCTTCCTTTCCAGAAAAGGTGCGGGGCTTCAGTTGGCGGAAGTCAGTGATTGAGCCTGTAGTTGGTCGTCGAGTTGGTAGGTTGGCCTGCTCCAGTACAGTTATGATGCTGTCCCTCCAGAAGTTAGCTTCGCGACGCTGAGCCACGTGTTGGACTTGTTGCTGCGCCTGCATCATCGCGTAGATCATTTGGAATATCTGCTGCCCGTCAATTGGCTGCCCTGGTGGGAACACGGGCGTTGGTGGAACGAACTGCGGCGGAGGTGGAATGTCATCGCGTCGAAATCGGGAGGTAGGTTGACCTGCCTGCTGGATTTGTTGAGTTGAAGGAACTCCTCCGACTGGTGTCACTTCGTCGTCATAGGTGACACCTGTAGCTTGTGGTGTTCCGACGGGAGTCTCGTTGCATTCTTGGGGGTCTATTTCCCTGTATCCAAAATAACCAATAAGAGGCGCATAGGAATCAAGGCAAGATGCAAGTTCAAATTAGTTCGAATACGATACAGATATCAAAAACGATTCAAGCAAGTGGATGAGATCCTAAAACTTATCCTATTTTTATTGCAGGCCTGTTCGATCCCTAAGTTGAAACCGAACAATTTTGTCGTTGACCTGCATGGGCCACCACAAAAACCATGTCACGCCCCAGTCCCAAAATGTCGAGGGACTGAGCACGCGAGCAATGGCCAGCAGCACGCACCGATGGACAACCCAATTTAATGGATCCATCAGGGCATGCTTAGGCTGTAGTCTAGCAATAATAAGTTACAAGTCTCAGGTATTACTAATATCATCTACAGAATAACACAGATTAATTGCCAGAAATAATGCAATGGAAATAAATATACAATAACAAATAAGGTTGTCTCGGGAAACAAATCCGAGAATTATTCTGTTACAATTAAGGAAAAATAGACAGGAATAGAAATGCTGAAAATAGAAATACTGTGTAGTTGAAGCCGGTGCTCAGGAGAAATCTTCGGCCACTACTTCGTCCTCTGTTCCTTGTTCTGCTCCAAGGAGTGCTCCGGTACCGTACACCTCTGGGTAGTTCTCTTCAGCTGTACCTGGGGACATAATCCGGATCCAGGTCCTCAGGGGACAGCAAGGTACAGAAAATACAAGCCAAAATAAATACGGTGCAGCAGATAAAATAATCATCAGGGTAAACTAAGTAACCCACTATGTGATATGCAATATGAGAACAGCACTAGAACTCAGGCTGAAGCCACTACAAGCTCTATGTCGGGGAGCCGGTAGCGGCAATAACTATGATATATACTATATTTTATATATATAATATCAGCCTGTAGTCTGTGTGTCTCTCCCCACCCAATGTAATCCCACGTCTCATGTCCACGATGCCTCATGTCCATGTCACACACGATTATAACTAATGCAGCAAGTCTGATAGCTATGAATCAATTGTTTAAGAATGTAAAGTCTATGTCATAACCATGCATCCTATACAGAATCACCTCGAATGACTCAGGAAGACTCTGTCTCATGGAATAGTATCAAGTGTCCTGGGTTCTGGTGTACTTGATAGGACAAGTACGAGAAATTATTGGGTCTCGATATCCATGTCTATGTGACGTTACACAATGTCACGACCCGCACCCGGTTTAGGGGCACGAGTGCGTGGGTACGTCCAGCCTACGCCGCAGCATCGGCGGTAGAACGCTGTCTAGGTCATGTAACTATCTAATCAAACTCACGTGAATACCCAACTCCATAAGGAGACGTGGATATCATAAAATAATGTTAGAAATACTCAATCACCTAAACTAAAGCACGATGAGATATCAAGGCAAACAAAGAAATACAAGACAAGTCTAACGATAGAATAATCATACCTGCAATCAGTAACATCCAATCCTCAAGTGTCGGAACCAAGTCTACTAAGGTCACAGTCTGGAAAAATATTTTCCAGTCAGGAAGAAGCAAAGTACATCTCTAAATAGCAGTTCTATATTAATGATATAAACTATGTAGCAGTTCTAGATGGAAATATACCAGAAGCATGTATAGGTACGAGAAATAAGAAATACTGAAAATACTGTAAGTAAATGCAGGAGAAGAAACAAAATATCCATGAGCAAGAATCTATGACTAAGTATGTGAGTACTAGCTTTAACATGTGATCGGCTTGGGATCTTGATCAGGCTGGTTACATGTGATTAGCTATGATTCACGAAGGTCAGGCTAACCGTTGGTTAGCTATGATGCATGTAGAGGTCAGGCTAATCACACGTAACAGCTATGAGGCACTGAGAGGGTCAGGCCGCACCCGACGTGAGATGTGGGGTGAGCTATGATGCATAAAAAGTTGGGTATGATCACATATCTACACTAAAATACTCCCCACCCCCGACTGGTATAGTAGATCCAATCATGGTACGCTATGGCACGGGATTCTCCAGGAAGGTAGCAAGTCTCCCCGGGAATCAGCGTCTGTACATGCACAAGATAACAAGGAAACAAGTCTTGTACAAGCTACACCATGAAAAAGGAATAACATCTCATGACGAGATCCGTGTATACCAATCCGTATAACCAATGTGTCAAGAACATGGATATTTACACTAGATACAGTGAACATAGGAGATATGATAAATTAGAAACTAATCAGAGAATGTACTCGCCTTGGGTCCTTAGCTGTCAATACCAATGTCCTGTCCCAGAGTATCGTCTGGAGAATCCGACAGTCCATCAAGAGATACCAGGATCCTGAAGAAATGTCCCAATAATCCTATGCCAGCACTCTGCAATAACCTGGAAAGGAACCAGGTCCTCAGAGAGACGTACCAAGACACCTATGTATTCGCAAAACCATACTATGGTCTTATTTTAGAAAATAATTCATTTATATATACAATAGCCCGAAATCCCTTTAGTTTCGTTTATGAAAGTAGTTCAATAAAGTCCTATATTAAATTCTTATTAGAGTTTCATTACGAAAGTGATTTCCTTTATAACCAATGGTATATACTCCTTACTAAGTACTTGCTAAGAGGGTAAATAATATATATACAGTCAAGGAATTAAGTCATCACTAAGCAATTAATGAATTTAGTACATACTAAGTATTTGGCACATTATAATGGAATATATATATTTAGAATTTGCTAACAAAATTACTTATATAAAGTTGTGGCTATACTAAAACATGTATACACACACAAATTTATATACAAAGCTGAACATATGTACATAATTTGCATATGCGTACATATTACATAAAATAAGTTAGGTTGAAAAAATGCTTATATTTTAACTCATATTTCAATACGTATATCACCAACAATAATACAAGTCTATATCTATATATACACTACTACCTATACGTGTACTACCTAATTATACAATAAATAACCTTATGTATGCATCACATAAAAAGAGTAAGAAGGGAAGGGCAAAATAGGGAATTACACCTCAATTTCTTATGTTGAACCATATGCTTGCTGCTGCTGTGTTCGATTCTTCCGCGGCCACTGCTGCTGCATTTGCTTCTTCACCTTAAATAGTTGCTATATTGTGAGAATCAACGAAATGGAAGAGGATTCTTCCCGGATGTGAAGAAGGTCGAACCTCCAGAGAGGAACGGGACCACGTGCCCTCAGCAGGGCACGTTGGGCACAAATGGACGATGCTCGATGATGGCGAGCTCTCCACGAATCTCGGAAGGAGACGGAAGGTGCGGCCACGGCATCCAGCAGTGCGGCGGAGGGGCATTGGTGGTGGTGGCGGCGTTTGATGGTGGTGTCACTGGAGTCCGTTGATAGGACGGTGGCGAGTGTAGCAAAAGTTGCACTAGTCGTCTCAGTGTGGAAGCCGGACGACACGACGGAAAGAAGAGAGGAGTGGTTGATAGCCATGGCGGACCGGTGGATGGTGGTGGTACAGGCCGCACAGCAGGTCGGCTCGAGGAGATTTCGTGTGGTGGGGACTCCGTCGAGACGAGGCCGGCGGAGCTCGGAGAATGTAGGGAGGTGACTGCAGCAGCCGGAGGGAGAAGGAGGGGACCGAGCAGTGGAGCGCCGGCGGGTTGTGCACCGGTGGGGATGAGAGTGGCAGGGAGGAGCTCCGGGTTGCACAGTCGGGTCGACGGCCGCACGGGCTGACGGTGGCGTAGTGGAGGTCGGAGCAGCCGCCGGGGTCGGGATCTCGGGTGAACATCGGTGGAGGCGCAGTGGCTGGCCGCCGGAGTATGGCCGGGGTAGCCGGATTTCAGGAGATGGGAGATGATGGTTTCCCTCCCCTTCTTTCAATTTGAAATTTTAAAAAATAATGAAGGGAGAAGAAGAAGAAGAAGAAGAGGAAGGAGAAAGGAAAGAGAAGAAGAAAGGAAGAAGGAGAAGAAAAATTCCTACGGTTTGGAGTTGAGGATGGAGGAGAGAGAGAGGTGGGGGCTTGCTTGGGGATTAGGGTTTTCTAGGGAAATGGGCTTATGATGTGACATTATATATGAAGAGGGTGTTGAATGAAAGGTGGGGATTGGCCCATTAATTGAGTGGTCCAGATTGGACATGGGAAAAATAATTCATGTGGGAAATGAGGGTGAGAGTTTAAATAAAATATTAGGTTCCCTCATTGTTCAACAATTGGGTGAGGCCACAAAATGCAAATTTGCAATTTAGCCCCCTTAAATTTGGAAATTTCACAAACACATGAAATGACAAAAATTTGGCGGACGATTCGGTGTCCGGTATTTTGTAGGGTCAGGGGGCGCTGTAAGTTTGGTACGGGCTCAATTTACGGGGCACTGGAATTAAATTGGGATTTTAGAATCAGATAAAATAGTATCCTCAATTTAAATAGAAATAAATGCAAGTTGTGTTCAACAATTAATTAGGAATACATGGGGCCAAAATCAAGTCAGGTCATCAATACCAATATTGAAGAAGACTCAGAACAGAATATTACCCTAATTTGGGCTGCACGAAAAATAGGTCAAGATGGCCTCTAATTTTTCGATTGGAACGCACAACGATGCAAAATAGGGATTTATTAAATAACGTACGCGACGATTTTTTGTGCGGCTAAAAATAATGCACAGAGAGCATAATTATGAGTTGCAAAATAGCAGAATTGAAGGCGGGCATGTCTAGGGCAAGATTGTAAAATTTGTTGGAAGACAAAGGTCAGGGTAGCGCTCCAAATATTGAAGCAAAGACAATGCGCAATAATTTATTTTAAAATACGGTAATTAATTACAATCTCCAATAAATAAATTATAGATAAAATAATTAATTACAGAATTCTATAATTCGGGCAGGTTTCATCTACTGGCTTCTAGGTCAAGTCTACTAGCTCAAAATAATAAGCACTGTATATAATATTATATTTAATTACACATCACGTAATTATTTAAAACAAATAATTATCATGCAATTACTTAATTATAACTACCATAATATTAAATATTATAAAAAGTCGAAAATACTCCTGTTTTCGGAATGTGGTAGTGACAAGTCTACCCACCTTAAAAAAATTTTGTCCTCGAAATTTAAAATCCTCAATAGTAGTATTTACTCATACACCTTATTATTTCCAAAAATAGTGAACTTCAACAACCCACAAAATCCTGAAATAATCTGCCTTGTCGTTTCACAATTTTCAAAATTTCTGAAATATTCTCAAAATAAAAATCAGATTCCATCTCCTCACAATTTCCATGAATTTAAATAAAAATTTATACTCGGAATTTGATATCTGTTCCTAAAATTTAATTTCAATCAATGTATTGATTCTCGTCCCAAAAGTCTGAATCCAAACAATAATCCATCAATGATCTGATTCTTCAGTTTTTTTTTCTCAAAATACTTAATAATACGATACTTATGGATCCTTCAAATGCAACATCCGCAATAATAAAATTTAAATTACTATATTGCAATTAATATATATACTGATAATTTTCCAAATTTTCCTCAAATTTTAATGATAAATTATATCACAATCAATCTTCCTGAAATTAACAATCATCAATTCTGCCATGTTAAATTTTTAATCCTTTATTTAAATTAGCGTTTATCCTCCAATTTCAATCATATCTTGATCCTTGTAAAACCAATGATCCAGCAATTCTGTTATATCAATTCATGAATGCTTATCCTTGAATTTCTAATCATCTTGTCCCATTTTGTCAAGTCATAACCTTGTCATAGATCCTTGCTATGGTCAAAATCCCAACGATCATGGTCTAAGAAAAATTTTACCCACAGTCATACAATAAACAACTTAGAGGAAACATGCATGGTTATGGTCTGTCTTATCGTGGTATTGCATTCTCTGTCAGGGTGTACTACTAACTATATCCTAACAAGAAAATTACGAATACAACCCACGGTACTAGGGAATCAATCAATCAGAAGACAAAACAACATGAGAGAAAGAAAGAACTTGCTAACATATTACCTGCAGTATTTTCTATCCCTAACGTACACTTAGCTCTAGCAAAATCACTAACTAATTCATATTCCGGTACACCGGTACTCATATCAATTAATCATTAGTCCACAACATCCATGATTACATCCTCATTGCATACCTCTGTTTATTAATACCTAAATCTGATACCAGATTCTCTAATATAACCATGATTCAATAGTGCATCCAAGTTTGATACCTCTATCTCTTTAGTACCATACTCTCTGTCAGTTCCCGTTCCTACTACAATTGTTCATACTATTCTTATCACTCAATTACACGTCAAGTGTAACACCATACTAAGTGCTAAGCCCTTTCTAATACAACTTTAGATGGACACCCAAGTCAGTCTGTGGTGCCATCTCAATCCTGCTCAAGTTATCAGATCCTTACACATGTATATCATCTACTCATATATTAATATTCATATCTCTCATCTGCCATAAAAATTAATCCTCAAAATAATTGTCAAGGTTTAACTTCTCGATCAACTTAAAAATGAATTGTATATACTTCCTCAAAATTAGATACTCAATATCGGAATAAAATTTAATTACTCCAAAAATTTGTGTAGCCTTAACCATGTTTATTGAATTCATATTTGAAATCCTCAAAATTTAATGACGTAATCTCAACTCCTCAATTATTCTAAAAATAAAATCTTATTTCCACCTTACAATTTATAAATTTAAATCCACAAGCATACATATAGATACTCCCAGTCTCTAATACTCAAGGTCCACACAAATACACCAATTATCTATAACCTCAACTGTGTACTAAAATTTGTACTGCCCGGATTACTTGCAATATCACTTCCAATAATCCAAGTTATCATCACACATATTTTCTTCAATGATTTTCTATCTATTTTAATTGATACACCAATCTAATTATCATCACACGAAGTACTTACTGTCACTAGCACCTTGCCCAACAAATATTTGATATTGAATCACTAGCACTATTGGTATGGTAACACTAGCTTCATCATTTGATTATCTCATCAACTTATTACAAATCACGATCACTTGCACTTTCTATGATACTCATGCTTTTCTTCAATCTCAAGAGCAGGCATATAGTTCCATATCTCGATTGATGTATAAGCATATCTCTTAAACCTTTTACAGCCTGTTAAACTATTCTGTGATATATTTCACAACTTTCATTACCAATCTTGATATTTCTCTACTCATGGCATCTCATTAAAACCCTTCGTGTATATACATTTCTTTACTCTTGATCCACCCATCCAGGACGGGTATGTTGGCTCTGATACTAACTCTTGAACTATCACTGATACTCTATACTCTCATTCTACTTATTGTCTCTAATGACCTTATCCTAGAACCATTGTTACAAGGTATTATGCTATGGGTTAATTCTAGATCAAGGCCCACTGCTCACATGTCCAACTAGAAACACTTACAAACTCACAAGCAACACTCAGTCCATACTAATACTCAAGACACAGACAAAATCACAAGTCACTAATTATCATACTAATAAGGAATCCTTTAAAGAAATAAGCTCAAAAAGGAACTGGATCAAGGACGGAAGGTATCTTTATTGCTAGTAAAGAAAAGAAGCGATGGAACAAAGTCCTGGAATAACATAAATAGATAAGTCTTGAGATGATATTTTAAGAACTAATTTAAGATACAACCTGATAATCATACACGTCTGTCAGAAATCATGACACACTGAATCCTCGCCACGCCAGTAAGCATAGATGCGATAAACGACAGGTTCCGTAACTAAGGTATGCAACCCTATAATCATGTCATCTAGAATACTCGCCACGCCAACCGGTATGGCTGCGAGAACTCTAAATCTCATAACTAAAGTATGTACATCCAAGTTAGGTTCCTACGTTCTCGTCACGACAGCTAATATGGCTGCGATAAACTCTAGGTTCCATAACCAAAGTAGACGTTTTTACCTTTCTCACTGTCCTCATCAATATATGTCATCAGATGATACCGTAAATTTTAGTCCGTAAAATTCATCTCGATAAAAATCAACTCAACAACGACACCAAGAGGTAAATTTAATAACTGGTCAACAAGGATCAACTCAACAATGATACCAAGATTTAAATTTAATAACTGATCAACAAGAATCAAATTCAATAACAACAAGCGAGAGCGGACGAAAATAAGAGGAAGGATTTAAATTGGAATTTATAATGAGATTCTCAAGGGTCGTCCCAGAAATCTCTCAAAATTTGTGATTGAGTATCCTCTCTCATCCTAGTATCCTATGTCCTATATTCTATAGCAGGTACGTAGTAGCACAACTATGACGTCGCACTACTACGACATCGCACAACTAGCGAAGTCTGACCTGCATGGGCCACCACTAAAAACGTGTCACGACCCGCACCCGGTTTAGGGGCACGAGTGCGTGGGTACGTCCAGCCTACGCCGCAGCATCGGCGGTAGAACGCTGTCTAGGTCATGTAACTATCTAATCAAACTCACATGAATACCCAACTCCATAAGGAGACGTGGATATCATAAAATAATGTTAGAAATACTCAATCACCTAAACTAAAGCACGATGAGATATCAAGGCAAACAAAGAAATACAAGACAAGTCTAACGACATAATAATCATACCTGCAATCAGTAACATCCAATCCTCAAGTGTCGGAACCAAGTCTACTAAGGTCACAGTCTGAAAAAATATTTTCCAGTCAGGAAGAAGCAAAGTATATCTCTAAATAGCAGTTCTATATTAATGATATAAACTATGTAGCAGTTCTAGATGGAAATATACCAGAAGCATGTATAGGTACGAGAAATAAGAAATACTAAAAATACTGTAAGTAAATGCAGGAGAAGAAACAATATGTCCATGAGCAAGAATCTATGACTAAGTATGTGAGTACTAGCTTTAACATGTGATCGGCTTGGGATCTTGATCAGGCTGGTTACATGTGATTAGCTATGATTCACGAAGGTCAGGCTAACCGTTGGTTAGCTATGATGCATGTAGAGGTCAGGCTAATCACACGTAACAGCTATGAGGCACTGAGAGGGTCAGGCCGCACCCGACGTGAGATGTGGGGTGAGCTATGATGCATGAAAAGTTGGGTATGATCACATATCTACACTAAAATACTCCCCACCCCCGACTGGTATAGTAGATCCAATCATGGTACGCTATGGCACGGGATTCCCCAGGAAGGTAGCAAGTCTCCCCGGGAATCAGCGTCTGTACATGCACAAGATAACAAGGAAACAAGTCTTGTACAAGCTACACCATGAAAAAGGAATAACATCTCATGACGAGATCCGTGTATACCAATCCGTGTAACCAATGTGTCAAGAACATGGATATTTACACTAGATACAGTGAACATAGGAGATATCATAAATTAGAAACTAATCAGAGAATGTACTCGCCTTGGGTCCTTAGCTGTCAATACCAATGTCCTGTCCCAGAGTATCGTCTGGAGAATCCGACAGTCCATCAAGAGATACCAGGATCCCGAAGAAATGTCCCAATAATCCTATGCCAGCACTCTGCAATAACCTGGAAAGGAACCAGGTCCTCAGAGAGACGTAACAAGATACCTATGTATTCGCAAAACCATACTATGGTCTTATTTTAGAAAATAATTCATTTATATATACAATAGCCCGAAATCCCTTTAGTTTCGTTTATGAAAGTAGTTCAATAAAGTCCTATATTAAATTCTTATTAGAGTTTCATTACGAAAGTGATTTCCTTTATAACCAATGGTATATACTCCTTACTAAGTACTTGCTAAGAGGGTAAATAATATATATACAGTCAACGAATTAAGTCATCACTAAGCAATTAATGAATTTAGTACATACTAAGTATTTGGCACATTATAATGGAATATATATATTTAGAATTTGCTAACAAAATTACTTATATAAAGTTGTGGCTATACTAAAACATGTATACACACACAAATTTATATACAAAGCTGAAAATATGTACATAATTTGCATATGCGTACATATTACATAAAATAAGTTAGGTTGAAAAAATGCTTATATTTTAACTCATATTTCAATACGTATATCACCAACAATAATACAAGTCTATATCTATATATACACTACTACCTATACGTGTACTACCTAATTATATAATAAATAACCTTATGTATGCATCACATAAAAAGAGTAAGAAGGGAAGGGCAAAATAGGGAATTACACCTCAATTTCTTATGTTGAACCGTATGCTTGCTGCTGCTGTGTTCGATTCTTCCGCGGCCACTGCTGCTGCATTTGCTTCTTCACCTTAAATAGTTGCTATATTGTGAGAATCAACGAAATGGAAGAGGATTCTTCCCGGATGTGAAGAAGATCGAACCTCCAGAGAGTAACGGGACCACGTGCCCTCAGCAGGGCACGTTGGGTATAAATGGACGATGCTCGATGATGGCGAGCTCTCCACGAATCTCGGAAGGAGACGGAAGGTGCGGCCACGGCATCCAGCAGTGCGGCGGAGGGGCATTGGTGGTGGTGGCGGCGTTTGATGGTGGTGTCACTGGAGTCCGTTGATAGGACGGTGGCGAGTGTAGCAAAAGTTGCACTAGTCGTCTCAGTGTGGAAGCCGGACGACACGACGGAAAGAAGAGAGGAGTGGTTGATAGCCATGGCGGACCGGTGGATGGTGGTGGTACAGGCCGCACAGCAGGTCGGCTCGGGAAGATTTCGTGTGGTGGGGACTCCGTCGAGACGAGGCCGGCGGAGCTCGGAGAATGTAGGGAGGTGACTGCAGCAGCCGGAGGGAGAAGGAGGGGACCGAGCAGTGGAGCGCCGGCGGGTTGTGCACCGGTGGGGATGAGAGTGGCAGGGAGGAGCTCCGGGTTGCACAGTCGGGTCGACGGCCGCACGGGCTGACGGTGGCGTAGTGGAGATAGGAGCAGCCAGCGCCGGGGTCGGGATCTCGGGTGAACATCGGTGGAGGCACAGTGGCTGGCCGCCGGAGTATGGCCGGGGTAGCCGGATTTCAGGAGATGGGAGATGATGGTTTCCCTCCCCTCCTTTCAATTTGAAATTTTAAAAAATAATGAAGGGAGAAGAAGAAGAAGGAGAAGAGGAAGGAGAAAGGAAAGAGAAGAAGAAAGGAAGAAGGAGAAGAAAAATTCCTACGGTTTGGAGTTGAGGATGGAGGAGAGAGAGAGGTGGGGGCTTGCTTGGGGATTAGGGTTTTCTAGGGAAATGGGCTTATGATGTGACATTATATATGAAGAGGGTGTTGAATGAAAGGTGGGGATTGGCCCATTAATTGAGTGGTCCAGATTGGACATGGGAAAAATAATTCATATGGGAAATGAGGGTGAGAGTTTAAATAAAATATTAGGTTCCCTCATTGTTCAACAATTGGGTGAGGCCACAAAATGCAAATTTGCAATTTAGCCCCCTTAAATTTGGAAATTTCACAAACACATGAAATGACAAAAATTTGGCGGACGATTCGGTGTCCGGTATTTTGTAGGGTCAGGGGGCGCTGTAAGTTTGGTACGGGCTCAATTTACGGGGCACTGGAATTAAATTGGGATTTTAGAATCAGATAAAATAGTATCCTCAATTTAAATAGAAATAAATGCAAGTTGTGTTCAACAATTAATTAGGAATACATGGGGCCAAAATCAGGTCAGGTCGTCAATTCCAATATTGAAGAAGACTCAGAACAGAATATTACCCTAATTTGGGCCGCACGAAAAATAGGTCAAGATGGCCTCCAATTTTTTGATTGGAACGCACAACGATGCAAAATAGGGATTTATTAAATAACGTACGCGACAATTTTTTGTGCGGGTAAAAATAATGCACAGAGAGCATAATTATGAGTTGCAAAATAGCAGAATTGAAGGCGGGCATGTCTAGGGCAAGATTGTAAAATTTGTTGGAAGACAAAGGTCAGGGTAGCGCTCCAAATATTGAAGCAAAGACAATGCGCAATAATTTATTTTAAAATACGGTAATTAATTACAATCTCCAATAAATAAATTATAGATAAAATAATTAATTACAGAATTCTATAATTCGGGCAGGTTTCATCTACTGGCTTCTAGGTCAAGTCTACTAGCTCAAAATAATGAACACTGTATATAATATTATATTTAATTACACATCACGTAATTATTTAAAACAAATAATTATCATGCAATTACTTAATTATAACTACCATAATATTAAATATTATAAAAAGTCGAAAATACCCCTATTTTCGGAATGTGGTAGTGACACACAATCCCGCGTATGGAGTTGGTACCCGACTATGATCGGACACTAAGCACGTCACTCGTTTCCTAGGTTAAGCAGTTAAACATGTTTATATTTAATTCCACAAGAAATCCATTAAAATACTATGTCAAGAATTACTGAGATTTGGCAAGCTTTACTTGTCCATTATTGCATAATTAAATCCAGAAAATAATTAGCAAGCTGCAGGGTTTGGCAAGGTACACTTGCCTGTGGTTCCTGTTCCAATTGCGGCTCTGACTTCAGCTGGAATTGCAGGCGGTACTCCGGTTACTGAAATAAACATCACCATCAGATCCAAAAAATATCAATCAGCTAGAAACGCCTGTCCTTGGGTCTAATTTGGAGACAAAGACAAAAACGGCAGTTTCGGGCCAAAACGGGGTCCACCGGTGGGCCCGCTTTGCACCGAAAAATGCGTCCGGGTCAACGGTCTCCAAATTCACCAAACTCAGTGTCAACAGGTCAGAAATGCTGATATGAACCCAACGGAACTTTCAGAATTGGATTCCGATGAGCCGAACACAAAATCGCCCGTCGAGCGGGGCTTGTGGGGCCCACGACACACGATTTCGTCAACGTTCTCAGAATCGAACCAAACTTGACCCACAGGACCAACGTATCGCTACGAGTCCGATAGCGTAAGTTTCGTCTCTATCCGACGTGTGTACACAAAGTTAGGATGCGTTCTAGAAAGTACGGATACTGGGCGATGTCCGCGGATACGCGTTGATTTCGGTGTGCACGCACACCCGAATCAGCTTCCGCGAAATCCTACACGTCCGTATCGACGAGGCGCACGTATCTGTGAAGACCGCGCGCGACCAAGTCGTCCCGTTTGGCTGGGCGTACTCAGTTCCGGGGTAAAACAGGGTCTGGTTTTTCCTGTTTTTGGATCGCGGTGTGCGATCACCACAGGACGCGATGCCCCGAGCGGTTTGTCCGGGCACCGAGAGGGTCATACAGGCTTCGCAACGCAATCTGCGGAATCAAAAACGGAGCTACGAGCAAAAATTTACAAGTACCTGAAGGGGACCCGAAAACCAGGGTCGATTCGTGTCCGACTCGTGTCGGATAGGGCAGAATTAGGGCTAGGGTTTGGGGATTCCTCATCGGAATCCGGCAGAGGGCGGCTGCTGGGCGGCCGGGCTTGGGGCACGCGGCAGAGGGCGGCGTGGCGTGGCTGGGGACGCGTCGGCGGCGGCTGCGGCTTGCTGCGGCTGTAGCTGCTGTCGAGCGGAGGGGGAGAAGAGGGAGGTGGACGGCGCTCTACGGCGGGGAAGGCCGGCCTGAGCTAGGGCGGGGCAGCGCGGCGCGGCGAGGGGCAGCGGTGGCGGCGAGGGGCAGCGTGGTGGCGGTGGCAGTGGTCGTGGCTGCGGCAGAGGGGCGGGGTTTTATAGGTGAGGGCGAGGGCGATGGTGGCCGGGGAAGGCGGAGGTCGAGGCGGACGTGGCCGCGCGGGACGCGGGAGGGCGGAGCATGGCCGATCGAGGCGGGCGGAGCGGCCGGGACGCGCGGGCGGCGTGCGGGTCGTGCGGGGGCTGGGTGGAGACGGGTCGGTCGGGTGCGGGTCGGGCGGCGGTCAGACCCGACCCGACCCGGTGGGGAGCGGGCTGGGTTCGGGTCTGTTGGGCCGGGCTGGGCCGGCCCAACGGGCTGGGCAATTTAAAATAAAATAAAAATAATAATAATAATAATAATAAAATCCATAATTAATTAATAAATAATTAAATAAATAAGTAAATACTATTTAGGTATTTAAAAATAGGCCCGGGGTCCGATAAATTCTAGGAAAATTGCCCTAAGTCCAGTTTTTCATTTTACACCCAAAAATATTATTTTCATAATATTTTAATATCATTTATTATCAATTAAAAATTATTTAATAATTCAAACCCTGTTTTTAAATTACAAAAAAATCCCAAAAAATTCCTGAAAATTGTGAAAAATCCAGTTTTTAAAATTTTGAAAATTCAGGGGGTTTACAACCTAGAACTAGAATATAGGATCTCATCCACAACTGACCCTGATTCATCTTCCTCCTCTCTGTTCTATTTTGATCAAATGCATCATGCTTGATTCTTGTGCTTCCCTAACAGTTCTTTAAGTATAACCTCCTCCTAGAATATAGAAGTTCCTGTTGTTAGATGATAATTAGAGTAGCACACCTATTTAGAATACAACGAGATTATAGATACACCACTAAGCTTAGAATATCTAGCGAACCCTAGAATCCCTTATCCCTATAATTGGTTTACCATTACCCCGGATGTAATATGAGGACTTGAGAGTAGTATAGACACTACTAGAGATAGTTAGAAGGTTACCATAATATTGCCCCTAGCATTGAGGAACCCATAGAAAACCAAAAACTTAATATTTGGACTGAACCTAACCTTCATAGTTAGATGATATTGGAACTATAAACTTATATCATTATCTTGTTATTAGTAGACAGCACCCTAGGAAGCCTAGAGGAATATAATCAACACTTCTCCCTTGATCATACCCCGAACATAGCAACCAACACCCCACTCCCCTTAGAGAACCATGATGTTATCTAGAGCCCTCTATCTTTATTTTATATATTGTTCCCTGCGACCATAGCACTCGCTATTTTGCGACGGCTAATTACGTTTCTTCTCTTCATCTTTCAACTCGTGCCATCTGACACTTCGTATAGTAGGCCAAGTAATTATTCTTTGTTAAGGGCTCATAGTTTGCTAGGATTATAGTTGTAGCCTTGAATGTGAAATTTTTTTATGCTTAGTAGTTAGAACTTGATAAGTTTAAGTTGTTTTGTAGATTATGACCGATGATTAACCCTTAGTTTTAAATCATGTAACATGTACCCCACCTCAATGTAGGCTATATTCTCTTTCCCCTCTGACGGCCAGTAACTCTTCTATCCTTACTATTGACACTTGCTCTATAAGTGCTATGACTAAGACTTAGGATGACCATTACCTACATAAAAAGGATACCCTAATCAATACCAAGATCTTTCCTCATATACCCTAATAAGAGTTTCTGTTCTATGTACATGTGCAAGGTTATTTTTGTAGGATCCTCTTAAGGCTGTCACAGTACTAGTTTAATTATTTTAAGTTGGGTAGTATACCTCACCACCTGGTATCATATAGCCCTTCTGAATCCATTGATAAAGTGTAACTGAATGGCATTAATTGTATGATAACATAAGATGATAGTGTTTATTCAGACTATAGAACTTAGAGGCTCACACCCCTACTTTGTCGACTATCGACTTAGACAAGGAATTAATATGATAACTGTAGAGATTGTAGAGTCTTTTGTTATTGTTGCTTATGTTATTTTGTTTTTGCAACTTGAATTATTTGTGACTTCTCTCATCATAATCCAGCGTTATATTTTTTGTGCTACCTCGAATTATGCTGCTATTATAGCCTAGTCTTTGCAAGCTTAGTTTTATCGAGCTTGATCATGAGAAATGTATTATTGGGGACGCCTGCTGATGCAATTGTCTAATCAGAATCAGTGTATTACGGTCTGGACAACCTTAGTACATTTGGTTCGCCCTTCATATCGCTACTTTATGTGGATTGAGATATGTAGTGATTAGTAGACGAATATACTTGCCCTAGGCATGTCTGACATATCGTATCAGTTACATAACTGTACTAATACGAGCAGGCAAACAAAGGATAACCAAAATAGAATTTCAATCCACAACTGCTTTGACAATTTCCAATTGAATTCTTTAAATGCCTTGATCCCAATACTTCTATTCTATTACGCTGCCCTTGAACTCTTTATTATTGATCTTCGTCTTCCCTTATTTCGGAAAGACGAAACCTCGTGCTGGGTATAAAGTTTGATACACAGAGAGTACTAGATATACCCCATAGGCCGATCACATACTTGAGGATTATTCTTTCGTAATTAAGGACATATCATATGTGATATGATCGGCGTTGAAGTTTCGAGGATTGAACGACATGAGTAAATAAATTAAGGGATATTTTCTTAAGGTATATAGCCTTAGGTGATAGGTGGATAAATTCTAAGTTGGGTAGTAGTGCATTGTCAACTCGGGAGGAATTTCTTTAGATTATGATCGAGTAAGACTAGATTGGGAGAGGTTCAAGCCATTGTAATTTTGAGAAATTTAGAAGGATGATTAAGATAATGAGGATTTAATGAATTTTAAAAATCTTGATATTGAGGACCCAATATTTATACTTTGAGCACATGATTTAAATTTTGAATATTGAAGGATGAATCATCGATTTAAATTTTGAGGATAAATATATAATTTTAGACTTGAACAATTGGTTAATTAGATTTAAATTTTACAATTTGATGATTTGAATTAAAAGTTTAATTTTGATTGTTGGGTCACCTATTTGAAATATTGAGGATGTAAATTGAGTTTAAATATTCGAATAGTACAAAATTCTTAAGTTAAGAATAGGAATAAGATTTGATTAGAATTGTTTATTGTTCAAAGTCTAGAGGAGATTATGATAGTTGAAAATTATGATATAAATTTTGATGTGGGAGGTCATATAGACTTGAGTCAGATTTGGATGTTGATTATTTAAAAATCGAGAAGAAATTATGACAGGTTGAATTTTGATTTAAATAGTGGTTATATTAATTTTGAAGTGATCGCGATAGATTCAAATTGATTTTGTTATTTAAATTTTTGGAAGAGATTGCGATTGACATACCTTAGGTACGAATGTGAAGGATTTAACAAATTATGTCTTATTTTAATTTCGAGGACGAAATTATTTTAAGTTGGGTAGATTGTAAACTCCCTCACCCAAAATAGGTATTTTGTGTATATTTTATATTATTATATTTATTATATATGTTGAATTTATTTAGAATATGCTCTTAGTTAATTAGAAAATAAATTTCTTGATATATTTACTTATATAAATATTCATTTATAATTATTTTAAGTTATTTTAGATTTTTGGAGATTTTTCTAGAATTTTTTTTGGTAATTAAAACTTAGAAAACATAAATATCTAGGACTTCTATGATTTACTATACGACCATACTTGCATGTCGTTCCTACCAAATATTTATTTTAGTTTAAAATATTTAATTATATTTTTTGTAATTTATTTAGAATTTTAAGAAATTTATTTAGATTTTAAAATTATTTAGGATTTATTTGGATATATATAGTCTTAATATTAGATATATACTAATTTAGAGTTAATAGATATTAATAAGATTTTATAAATTATTTGTATTATCTTTAATTATATTTAAGATTATAAATTATTGAGATAAATTCAAACTCTATTTTAAATTAATTCAAATCCTGAACCTACTAGGAAATCAACTTCATGCATATCCTATCCTTATTTAAATTTATCATAATCCTATCCAAATTAACCAATCCTATTCTTATTTAATTAAGTAGTGTCCACCATTATATATACCTCATCCTTCATTTTTTTTTTCCCAAATTCCTCTCTTTTTTCGTCCAAAAAAATATTCAAAATTCGTCATAAATTCAGCCATATTTTCTACTAGTTATGACGAATTAAAAAGACGATATCTCCTAGCTCCGGACTCCAAATATGCTTTAGTTTTTTTTGTTAGAACGATAATGAGGTTAGCTTTCTGATAATATAAATTGTTCTTCTAAATTATTAGTATTAAATTCTGGAAAATTCGTAGAGCACAGCATATCCAAAAATAGACGTATTTCGATGTTTTTATGATTCCGGGAGATCCAGGAATCAGAATCATGAACCGTTTAAAGTTTCGGAAAGCTAATGTCGAGATCATCGACATATATTTTTCCCAGAATTTATTTCGAAGTATTTACATACTGTTAATTCTGTAGAACTTCTAGGTTAGAATTTAACCATCGGTGCACAATATCCCAAACGAATTTGAATTCAGACAAGCCGTAAATTCTAGTATATTTTTATGCTGAAATCTACAGGAAATCATATATGAAAGTCGAGTTTGTATCGGTTGACTTTTTGGTCAACAGATCGCCTCGATTTGCGTGCCATGAGTCTCGAGTTGATAAAATTCAGTTTCTTTGGACAAAATTTAGGAATTAACATAAAAATCAGAATAATAAGATTAAAATAGAATTTTAGAGTAATTATTCCAGAATTAAATAAATTAAAATAAATTAATGGTTATATTATTATATAGTTATATGAATATATATGTAAGTAAATGCTAATTGATAATTATGACTAAATATTCAGACTGTATGACCCTAGGATATCGTGGACTATCCCATACTTACCTTGACCATGTTGACCCTAAGAACTTGTGAATTTGTCTGCCTTGCATACACTAATGTACCGACATAGACACCTGTCAGTTGACTGACTGATTTCGTACAGTACTTGAAGACGCGACACCCGCGTAATTCAATGCGTAATTGACCGTGTTAGATGACTAGTGTTACCCCTAGTATATCCTCTGATTCCAGTATAAATATGGTTGAGTATGTGCTAGTGTAATGACTAATGATTCTATTATATTATATTTATGTGTACATAGGATATTGGATTGTTCTGCGCGATTTCTGGAGCAGGTTATTGGTACATTGCAGCTTCCTTGCCAGGCAAGTATACCTTGCCATTGTACTGTTATTTATACTCCATATGTTGCATGCATCTTTATTTTCTGTCCTTAGTTCATATATTTTAACTGTTATACAAAATGCACGCGACGGTGTTATCGCGTTATGTTTTTATTTATGTATTGCATTGACCTTGTTTATGAGACTACCCCATTATCATGTAGCACCATTAGATTTCATTTAACTGTGACACATATTTTTACACGAGTGGTGAGTCTCATATAGATCACGGACGCACGTATTGACTGATCATCGGTACGTGTGGGACGTGTGTTAGGAATAACTGCTGTTAGAAACTTTGCATGCTAGAAGACTTAGCAGTTATTAGAGGTCTATGGACATAGTCTATTGTAGTACGGTGGTCCCATCCTTGTCCTTGTCTGGTTGCAGGATTGGGCTAGGTACTAAGAATAGGCTATGGACCAAATCGTGTCATGGATGTGACATGCTTAGAGTATGGGGTGGGGAGAACAACAAGTACCGCATTTGAGCTCCTTTACACTTTTTTTATTGTGCGCCCGGATTCTCCGCTGGAGATACGGGTGATGATGACCACTATATATTATATTATTATCAGGCGGGCCTCCGGCGTTCGAAAGTCATCGTGCCTTTGTAGGCCCCTGGATCTCCAATAGAGAACCATGCCAAATCCCAGGTTTTCAGCCAGATAGCTCACTTGTGGGGAAAGTTGTTCTTAACTGCATTCACTTTAGACGGTTAGGCGACCCATTGGATATTTATTTTAGTACTTTATTGGCATGTGTTTAAGTATACTTGTTATGTCCCTCTGAGGACCTGGTCCGCTGCCAGGTGTACCTGTTCTTGAGTATTTGCAGGAGCGCAGATTGGAAGGATATAGAAGCTTCGTGGATGTCTTTCCTTCGAGCCGTGATTGGTAGCTGGTACTTATATTGTTTGAGTGAGTTGTACTTATATTGTATTTACTTTTCCCATTTGAGTTGGTAGTGGATTTGTTTCCACCCAACTATTATCTTTAGATCCTTCTTATTGAGATCTATTTTCATAGATACTGGTTATTTATTTCTATATGATTTTGGTGGATGAGATTTAGATTTTACCCTGTGACTTGTATTACATTTTTATCACTTGTGGATTTGATATTCATAATACAGCGTACGTATGGATTTGGTTTCCATTTATTGGAGTTGCCATATCCATGCGGCTGGCATGCTTACGTGTCCTAGTCCTACGTATTTTTGGGACTGGGGCGTGACAACGTCAGCTCCGGTGAGGAAAGCGGCTGATGGGTGACGCAAGGTCGAGGCAGATCTGTTCGTCTCGAGGCCACAGGCGCTCGACGCCGAGGAGGGGATCTCAGCCGCCGGCGGTAGGTCGAGATCCAGGTTAGGATTTTGGATTTTTGTGAATCGTGTCGGTTTGGATCGTGTCCGGGGCTGGACACGATGGGTGATGTACGGTGGTGGATGTGTCCGAGGCTGGACACGGGGATTGGGTGTACTGTGGTGTGGGGGTTGTGTCCAGATGGTGTCGAACATAAAAATTATAATATTGTAATAACTGGACACAGAAAAATGAATGGATACGATAGGACACCCGGGGTCGGACCCGAGGCCAACACGGCTGACACGGTAATGCTGGACACACGGACACGAGCACACAAAAATGGTGATGGCTTGTTGGCTTGTGAAAATTTGTGAGGGCTAGCTAGGGTTTCTTGGAAATGGTGTGGGTGAGAGACTTTAAATAGGGAGAGAGGGTGTGGGATAAAGGGTGAGGATTGGCCCAATAATGAATGGCCCAGATATAAATGAGTTTTTTATGTGGAAAAAATGAGGGTGTGAATGGGAGATGGCAACTTGTAAATTTTAAAAGAAAGATTATAATTTAAGAAAAATATTTTAAGAGGCTTCCAAGGCTAACTGATTCCAAATTAGCTACTAATTAAACCCATGTTTCAAAACCCTAGAAAGTATGTAATTTATTTATTTACTATCCCAAATGGATTTCAAAATTTATTATGAAGAAACAACTAGTCCTTTAAATAATTTTTATTAAACAAATAATTTTATGATTTCAAGCCAATAAATATTTGAAGCTAGAGTATTATATATATATTATTATTTATCTATTTAATTTATAAGAAATCGACATTTAGGAAAAATGATTTTTATAAAAGATTTTAAATCACCTTCTAAAATCAAACATTGTTCAAAATCTAATAAAAATTTCAAGGAGAAAATATTTTATAAACTTGATATTTAAAATAAATTAAAAATCTAATTATTTTGGAAATTTGGAAATTGGAGGTTACAGCAAATTCAAACCAACCTTGTAACTTCTATAAAAAACCGGGGCACGCAATCGACAAATGTCGTCTGAAACTTGGGTTATGTCTAGCCTGTGGCAAATCAAACCATGCAGTTCGTAATTATCCGCTATGTCATGATCACCATTCTGAATATAATGCTTCCTAATGGTAGGCTCTGTTCCTAAGTTTCGTGGATGAAACTTCCAATTAGTTGGGTAGGATGTGGCGTCCCGTTCCCCCTATTCAGGGAGCACGGCTAAGAAATACAAGACGGTATCGTTCGATCGGGATAGATTAAAACAAGAACTCGTCCTTATTATAGATTTGCTTCTTCAGAATCGATTCCTATATTCAGTGGACCGTGTCTCTGGGATTAACTTAGCGGTAAAGTCAGGAGGGACCTCTCCGCTGCATCTTTTGTTTTCTCATATTTTGATGTCGCTTGTTGCTTTCGTACTTTGAGTTAGTTTTTGGATTTGCTTGTGTTTTCTTGAACGGTTTCGATGGATTTTATTGTTTTCGTTCGTGAACTACATTTCAATTCCAAGTTTGGAAAGAGAGAAAGAGGTATTAATCATCTGTTCGTGGCAATGTAGGTGAACGAGCAGTAGGCGGTGTCCAAGCGGAGTCTTGTAGTGCCTCTTTCCTTCTTTCTTTCAACCAACTAAGCGAGTGGCTACCATCCCGATTAGCTGGCCCTTCTTCCAAGTCTTCACACCTAAAAGTCTTGCATCCTTGTTGTCCCGATCAAGCGATACCAAATAATAACTAAAAGATGCCAAGATAAAATAGAAATTGACTTGGACTATTGTGTTTGTCAACTAAACTTGTGAACGGTTATCTTATTGTATGCTAGTTTATTTCAAATGTTCTATACATGCTTCAATTTTGGTTAGAATGCATCTTCTTCTATAATTGTGCTAAGTATGGATCGTATCTTGTATGCGAATAATTGTTCAGGGAGACTATGCAAAATAAATCATAAATTATTGCTTGTCTTGTACACTTGTTGTCTCAACTGCATAAATTATTAACTTGTAAATATACCGTTCGATCATGGACAATTTGTGCACAAGGTTATAGTCTCGCGAATGGTGCTGGGGCACTGGCACCAATCCGGTCTGGGCGAGGCCTATTGTTTAGTCTCTTGTACTTGATAGAATGCATTGCAAGGCCTCTTGTACTTTTGTTGCATGCTATTCGGCTAATGACTATATCGTCCATTATGGCATACGCCAGTGATCTCCCTTGTATATTTAAACTAGTTGCAAACTAACTTGTGTCTTTGTGGCAGGGAAGGCATGATAAGTATTATGCAGGTGGTTCCGACGGGCAAGTAAAAGTCACCGAACGGGGGCAAGTTCATTTCAGTAAATTCTATATGTTGCTTACTTGTAAATGAACTAAGGCAAGATAAAAAGACCATAAATAATATACATGCTTCATTAAAACAACGTATTGATTGGTATAGTTGGGTTAGCTCGCCTTCACCAGTATATTTTGATGTACTGACCCTCGTTGAAACAGGTTCCCCGCCTAAGGAGAACCGAGCGAGGAGCAGAAGTTATTTTTCCCCGATCCAGTCCAGCTGTAGGCACATCCTGATCGTGCCACATTTTGAAGTACTTGAAGAAAGGCGCTAGCAACTCAATACACAATGCAGCTCCGTGGGAAGGCTGTCATCCCGCCCAGAGGTCTTTATATTTTGATATTTAGTAAAGGAATGTAATGTACATGACTGCTATCTCATTTTGAGTCAACACTTTTGTAAGCCCATGCGACAATTAGCTGACTTGTTCAAGAATTTGTAATAGATGTTCATTATCAATAAAGAGAACTTTTCTATGTTTCAAGTTATGTTTTAATTTATCCGCGTACTCTGAATATGTACTCGCTATGCGAAATAACTTAGCCTTGTGCGGTGCGCAAACCCAGGCCCGTACGGCGATCACGCCCAGGGGACGCCCATCGATTCCATGTAATCGAGGTATGACAGATAGTTCTTCTCATGAGGAAGCAATTGCTTGGATGCATAGGCAATCACTTTTCTATTCTACTGAAGAACACATCCCAAACCTTTCCCGATGCATTACTATAAATAGTCAAACCTCCAGACCCTGATGGCAACGTCAAAATAAGAGCAGACATTGTCAGGCCCCGATTACGTGGAATCAAAAGTTGTCCCCCGGGCGTAACGTCGTACGGGCCTAGGTTGCGCACCGCACAAGGCTAAAGTATTTTGCATAACGAGCACATATTCAGAGTACGTAGATAAATTGAAACACAAGTTGAAGATGAAAAAGTTCTCTTTATTGATAATGAACAACTATTATAAACTCTTGAACAAGTCAGCTAATTGCCGCACGGGCTTACAAAAGTGTTAACACAAAATGAGAGAGCAGTCCTGTACATTACATCCCTTTATTAAAGTTCAAAATGTAAGACCTTCTAGAGGGATTACAGCTTTCCCTCTAAGCTGCATTGTGTTTGGGTTGCAAGCTCTTTGCTTTAAAATGTTTCAAAGGGCGCG
The DNA here is from genome assembly GCA_036927795.1 of Iris macrosiphon. Taxonomy (NCBI): domain Eukaryota; kingdom Viridiplantae; phylum Streptophyta; class Magnoliopsida; order Asparagales; family Iridaceae; genus Iris; species Iris macrosiphon. The sequence goes on along the minus strand of JAYESA010000001.1, from coordinate 1,919,891 downwards.
ATCTGAACACGCCGATAGCTGGACTGGATCGAGAAGACGACTTCAGCTCCTCGCTCGGATCTCCTTAGTACGGAGAACATGTTTCAACGAGGGTCAGTAAATCAAAATATACTGGTGAAGGCGAGCTAACCCAACTATACCAATCAACACATTGTTTATATAAAGCATGCATATTATTTGTGGTCTTTCTATCTTGGCTTAGTTTATTTTATGAGCAATCATATATATAAAACTACTGAAATAAACTTGCCACTGTTTGGTGACTTTTACCTTCCCGTCTGAACCACCTGCACAATACTTACCATGTCCTTCCCTGCCACGAAGACACAAGTTAGCTTGCAACAGGTTTAAATATACGAAGTGATTACTGGCATGATGCCATGAAGGACAGGTTATAGTCTCAAGACAAAAATGATATACAACGCAGGTGGCGAGCCCCGCTGCATAATACTTTGTCCCATAACATACGACTATACATACGTTCCGTCCGGATCAGATTAGTCCAAGTACCCCGGCGGTCGTCCGCGAAAACCATAAAACCTTGTGCATAAGTTGTCCATGATCAACGACATTCATATAAAATTAAGGAAATACTGGCACGATACAAGTTTCATAGCATAAACGGTTTGCATAGTCCTTCTGATCAATATATATATATATATATATATATATATATATATATATATATCGCATAGCAGTAGGGAGTTTAGTATGCATAGCATAATTTACAGAAGAAGTATTATATTCTAACTAAAATTGAAGCTTATGATGAATATTCTAAACGAACAAGCATGAAAATGAGTAACCGTTCCCAAATTGAATTACAAGCATAATGATCCAAGTCTATTCCTTTTTATCTTGATATCTTTTAGTTATTACTCGATATCGTCTGATCGAGGCAAACAAGAATGCAAGATTTTTAGGTGTAAATATTGGAAGAAGGGCCAACTAAATCGAATATAATCCACTCACTTAGTTGGTTGGAAGGGAGAAGGAAAAAGGTGCTTCAGGACTCCGCTCATGCGTCGTCTACTGCTCGTTCACCTGCATTGCCATGAACAGCTGATGAATACCTCTTCTATACTTTCTAAATCTAAGAATTAAAGTGCAGTACAATGAATAAAAATAATAAAATCCATCAAAACTGTTCAAAAAAATGCAAGCAAATCCGAAAACCAACTCAAGGCATAAAAGCAACAAGCGATAACAAAAACTGAGGCAACAAAGATACAGCGGAGAGGTCCCTCCTGACTTTGCCGCTAAGTCGATCCTAGGGGCACGGTCCACTGAATATGGGAATCAATTCTGAAGAAGCAAATTCAGAACGAGGATGAGTTCTTGTTTCAATCTATCCCGATCGAACGATACCGTCTTGTATTTCTTAGCCGCGCTCCCCAAATAGGGGAAACGGGGCACCATATCCTACCCAACTAATTGAAAGTTTCATCCATGAAACTTAGGAATAGAACCTACCGCTAGGAAACATTACATTGAGGTAGAAGCTTAGAGGGGTACAGACAATCCCGAGAAATATGGTCTTGTCCGCCATAGTTAAAGCACAGCCCTCTCTTGCGGTAACATTTGTCGATAGTGTGCCCAAGTCTTTTACAAAAATCAAAATATGGTCTCTGGTTCCCTTTCTGATGACCACCATTATTTTGACGCTATACAATATTGTTTCCTTTCTCGTTGTTATGGAATTTATGATTGGAGGTATGCACAGTGCCGGCAGCAACATGAGGATATTGTGGTTCAAGAGATAAGGCATGATTCAGGACACCCGTATAGTCTCGTACTGATGAATAACTACGTGTGCATGGATGGCAGGGCACGGACCGCCTTCCAACCTTTTAGCTCGACTCGATGCATCAGGTAAATAGGCACTTGCGAATTTGGATAGTCGGTTGAATTCGGCAGAGTGTTGTTTGACTGTCATACTGCATTGCCGTAGTTGCACAAACTCGTTCTTCTTCTGACGACGCATAAGAGGGGGTATGAACTCCTCTTCAAATATGGCACAAAAAGTTGCCCACGAGATTACCTCCTCTCTATGGTCAACTTAAAGAGATTGTTGATGTACATCCCACCAATCGTGCATGTTAAGACGGAGCTGTAGTTGAGCACATGCGACGTACTTATCTTCGGGGACCTCTAGCAGGGAGAAATGGTCTTTAAGTTCGGTCAACCAATCTAGAGCTACGATTGGGTCCTCAGTCCCGTTGAATGGAGTATTGCAGACTTTCTTGAAGTCACCAAAGTCGAAGGCAATCACATCCCTCTTCCTTGGAGTTTGAGGCATCTCGACTTCAAGCGTGGGTTGCTCCACCGGATTTGCCGCTATTGACGCTGAATGGTTGGAGACAAAAGTCTGTACAATCTGCTGCAGGGTATCTACCTGCTTTTGTTGGACTGAGAATCGGGTCTTAAGATTATCTTGAAACTTGAGTTGCCTCTCCTCCGCTGGCTTCTCGGCCCGTTCGTAGCGAGCTTCCTCCCTTTGTTGGTTTGCCTCCAACATCCTCATCATCTGCTGGATAGGATTGATGCAAGACATGGCTCGCTGGCTCTGTGAACTTCCCGATGTGCTAGAGCCACTTTCTTGAGCTTGTGTCTCGCCCGGTGCTTGCACTGATGATTGCGCTTGCACCATTCCTTCAAAATAAGGTAAATTACATCAAGATCATAATGTATTATGGACTCATTGTATGAATGTATCTCTTGGCCTAATGAGTTCAAAAGTTTGCACTAGAATTTGATCGTTAAAGGAACTTTTTTTTGACATAAAGGGTCAAAGGAACTTGAAGCTGTGCCCTGATACCAACATGTCATGCCCCGATTCTGTGGAATCGAAAGTTGTCCCCCCGGGCATAACTCCGCGCGTGCCTAGGTTGCGCACCGCACAAGACTAAAATATTTTGCATAACGAGCATATATTCAGAGTACGCAGATAAATTAAAACACAAGTTGAAGATGGAAAAGTTCTCTTTATTAATAATGAACATCTATTACAAACTCTTGAACAAGTCAGCTAATTGCCGCACGGGCTTACAAAAGTGTTGACATAAAATAAGATAGTAGTCCTGTACATTACATCCCTTTACTAAACTTCAAAATATAAGACCTCCTGGAGGGATAACGGCTTTCCCTCTGAGATGCATTGTGTTTGGGTTGCAAGCTCTTTGCTTTAAAATGCTTCAAAGGGCGCGATCTTAATATGCCGACAGCTGGAATGGATCGGGAAAACGACTTCAGCTCCTTGCTCGGATCTCCTTAGTATGGGGAACCTGTTTCAATGAGGGTCAGTACATTAAAATATACTGGTGAAGGCGAGCTAACCCAACTATACCTATCAATACGTTGTTTATATGAAGCATTCATATTATTTGTGGTCTTTCTATCTTGTCTTAGTTTATTTTACAAGCAATCATATATAATAAAGCTATTGAATTGAATTTAGCATCGTTCGGTAATTTTTACCTGCCCGTCTGAACCACCTGCACAATACTTACCCTGTCCTTCCCTGCCACAAAGACACAAGTTAGCTTTCAACAGGTTTAAATATACAAAGGGATCACTGGCATGATGCCATGATGGACATGTTATAGTCTCAAGACAAAAATAATATACAACACAGGTGGCGAGCCCCGCTGTATTACACTTTGCCCCATAACTTACGACTATATATATGTTCCGTCCGGATCAGATAGGTTCCAGTACCCCGACGACTGTCCGCGAAAACCATAAAACTTTGTGCACAAGTTGTCCATGATCAACGATATTCATTTGAAATTAACGAAATACTGGCACGATACAAGTTTTATAGCATAAACAGTTTGCATAGTCCTTCTGATCAATATATATATATATATATATATATATATATATATATATATATATATATATATCACATAGCAGTAGGGAGTTTAGTATGCATAGCATAATTTATAGAAGGCATATTACATTCTAACTAAAATTTAAGCATATGATGAATATTCTAAACGAACAAGCATGCAAATGAGTAACCGTTCCCAAATTGAATGACAAGCATAATGATCCAAGTTTATTCCTTTTTATCTTGATATCTTTTAGTTATTACTCGATATCGTCTGATCGGGGCAAACAAGAATGCAAGATTTTTAGGTGTGAAGACTGGAAGAAGGGCTAACTAAATCGAATATAAGCCACTCACTTAGTTGGTTGGAAGGAAGAAGGAAAGAGGTGCTTCAGGACTCCACTCGCGCGTCGTCTACTGCTCGTAGCTGATCAATACCTCTTCTACTCTTTCCAAATCTTGGAATTGAACTATAGTACAATGAATGAAAATAATGAAATCCATCGAAATCGTTCAAGAAAAATTCAAGCAAATCCGAAAACCAACTTAAGGCACGAAAGCAACAAGCGACAGCAAAAACTGAGGCAACAAAGATGCAGCAGAGAGGTCCCTCCTGACTCTGCCGCTAAGTCTATCTTGGGGGCATGGTATACTGAATATGAGAATCGATTTCGAAGAAGTAAATCCATAACGCGGATGAGTTCTTGTTTTAATCTATCCTGATCTAACAATACCGTCTTGTATTTTTTAGCCGCACTCCCGGAATAGGGGAAACGGGGCACCACAGACGTCAACCACTTCTTCAATTCCTTAAAATCAATCTGTAATCCTCTGTCCAAATAAACTCTACATCCTTCCTAGCGAGTCTGGTCATCTTCTCGGCAATCCTCGAAAAATCTTGCACAAACTTCCCGTAGTAGCCTACCAATCCTAAGAAACTCTTGATCTCTACTACTGAACTCGGGGTCTTCCAAGATTCTACTGTTACAATCTTCTTCGGATCCACTGAAATACTATTACCAGTCATAACATGCCCCAAGAACTCTACCTTGTCCAGAAATAACTCACACTTGGATAGCTTCCCATACAGCTTCTCCTTCCTCAGTACCTCCAACACAATCCGCAAATGCTCTTAGTGCTCCTCCGGTGTCTTCGAGTATATGAGTATGTCGTCGATGAACACCACCACGAACTTGTTAAGGTACTGATGGAATACCTTGTTCATCAAGTTCATAAATACCGCCGGAGCATTAGTCAACCCAAATGATATCACCAAAAACTCGTACTGACCATACCGAGTTTTAAAATTAGTCTTCAGTATGTCCTCCAGCTTCACTTTCACCTGGTAGTAGCCTAATCTTAAATCTATCTTAGAAAATACCTTGGCATCACTCAACTGATCGAACAGATTATCAATCCATGACAACGGGTACTTATTCTTGATAGTGACATTATTCAATGCCCTATAATCAATATACATGCGCAACTGATCTATCCTTCTTCGGCACAAACAATACGGGGCTTCCCACGGTGAAGAACTTGATCTGATTAACCCCTTATCCTGTAATTCGACCATCTACTTCTTCAGCTCGACCATCTCGCTGTAGTTTACTCTATAGATATGTTGCAAAATTGGTTCTGCACCTGACACCAAGTCTATAGAGAATTCAATATATCGCTCTGGCGACAATCCTGGCAATTCTTCAAGAAATACATCCAAGAACTCTGCTATCAATGGATGCGAAAACTCCTTGTCTTCCACCATAGCTCCATAAATAATGCCTTCTTCCTACTCTGCAGCTTCTCTAGCAAACTCGAACTCTAGCTCTTCTGGCGGACCAAACAAAACTCTGCCTTTCTACAATCTATACTAGCACGGTGCCTACTTAACTAATCCATCCCGAGTACAATATCGTAGCTCAAAAGTGGCATTAGAAGTAGACACGCACTCAACTCCCGGCCTCCTAGAGTAACTCTTTGATCCTTACAAATATCAGTAACCAGGATAATGCCTCCCCCGGTCATGATCTTGCAATTCCTAAGCAAAGACTCAGCTACCAAACCATGCTTCAGAGCAAAAAAAATAGATACAAAACTATAGGAAGCACCACTATCAAACAAGGCTAAAGCTGGAATAGAATCAAGAAGAATAGAACCTGCGACGACATCTCCAGTGGGTTCGTCCTCCTCGACGGTCATAGCAAATGCTCGTCCCTGACGTGCACCTTCCTGTTGCTGATGCTGGACATAACGCTGTTGTTGTGTCAGAAGCGGTCCCCTCGGCTGTACTGCAAGTGGTCTCGTCTGTGCCTTCGGAGCTAGAGCTGCTCCCTGAACTGCATGATGAGGACACTCTCACATCTGATGCCCTTCAGTACCATAATACAAACAAACTCCCAACCTTCTCCTACAAACTTTCCAGATATGAATGGGCTTCTTGCAGTAGTGGAAGCAAGATTGCTGTAACTATCTCTACTGCTGTAGTGTTTGGTGAATCGGCGCCCTAGCTGGAGTCTGGTACTGCTAAGGCTACTGGAAAGGCCTAGACTAGAAATAAGGATGTTTGACAGATGTTGCACTGCTGTTTGTCCCCAGAAAAGAATTACGGTCTCTCTTGGGATTTAAACCCAACTCCCGCTCAACCTTACGTGCCTTTACAAGTATCTACGAGTATGTCTCATAAAAAGACATAATGAGGATCTTCACTTCCCAGTTTAGACCCATATGAAAATGAATAGCCCGAACCTCTGGCTCTCTCTCACCAAATATGCTACAAATCGGCTCAACCTGCCGAACTCTACAGCATACTCCTCCACAAACATGCTCTCCTGAATGAGGCTCTCAAACTGTCTCTCCAAGTCTAGACTCTCTGTCCGGGCGAAGAACTTCTTCTTGAAGAGGTCCTTGAATACCTCCTAAGACTGTCCCATGTCAACATGAATTGGCTCATTCTTGAACCAAATGCAGGCAACTGTTAAAGCATAAAAAATATGCTGGAAGCTCTACGCAGCATATTAATGCAAAGCAGCATAAACAGAGGACTTTAGAGCCTTTAAACGTGCAAATAGAGCTTCTCTGCCAAAGGACAGCGTGAAATACAGGCTCAAGGACCATCCGCGTAGACAGTACGTCCAGGCTGCTTCAGCGTAAACAGGGGCTTCATCGCCTTTATGGAGTAAAACTCATCCCCCTTTCATGCAGCATTGAAGTATACGAGGGATGCTTCGTATTCCCCGAAATGAACCTGTCAGAGCCTGCAATGAACCTGTCAAAGCCTACAATGAACCTGTTAGAGCCTGCAATAAACCTGATGTCTCGACTTCTGACAAAGGGATACTGCTCGACTACCCAGGCGACGGCTATAATGATGGCGAAGCACTGCAACCCAGACTATCATTTACTGCCATTTCCCTTGTATAAACCGCTTTTACGTACACAGAGGAATACGCTGCCTAGTTTACAAAGGCAGATGAGAGCTCTTTACGCTCCGCGGAAGATAAACTGCCTGCCACGTCAAAAGCTGCACCTTATACGAGATTCGAGGCACGTCTCTGTATTTTTATGCACAGAGCAGTGACAGGTTCTGGAGGCACGTCTCTATATTTGAAGCGCCAAAAACTGACAGATGCTTGAGATACGTCTCTGCACCATGCACAGGCCAAGTGATAGACCTTCAAAACATGCCTCTGCATTTAATACAGCGGATGATGGCAAATCTCTATAATTAATGCTGGGGATTTGATTATATCTTCAAAAGTCGTAATTTCGGCTAAAACGTCCATATCCACTCGGCCTCTGTGCCCATTCGGCTTCGGTGTCCGCTCGGCCTCTGTGCCTATTCGGCTTCGGTGCCCGCTCGACTTCTGCGCCTATTCAGCTTCGGTGCCCGCTCGGCTTCTACGCCTATTCGGCTTCGGTGCCTGCTCGGCTTCTACGCCTATTCAGCTTCGGTGCCTGCTCGGCTTCTACGCCCATTCAGCTTCGGTGCCTACTCGGCTTCTATGCCTACTTGGCCTTTATGACCACCCGGCTTCTACGCCTACTCGGCTTCTATGCCGGTTTGATAACTATTTGGCTTCTATGCCATGGTGACGGATATTTGGCTTCTATGCCAACCTCTTCTACACGATGGATACCTACCTATGTTACTTTTGTCATGACCCAATTTCGTAGAATCAATTGAGGCGTCCCCCAAATCGTGACCGCCGTGCGGGCCTGGAGTTGCGCCCGCACAAGGCTTTAATGATTTGCATAGCAAGCACATATTCAGAGTACGCAGATAAATTGAAACACAGATTTAAAACATGGAAAAGTTCTCTTTATTGATAATGAACATCTATTACAAACTCCTGAACGAGTTAGCTAATATGCCGAACGGCTTACAAAAGAGATGACTCAAAATAAGATAGCAGTCCTGTACATTACATCCCTTTATAAACTCAAAATGATAAAGACCTCCAGGCTGGAGGACAACTTTGCCACAGAGCTGCATTTGTGTATGAAGAGTTGCAGCTCCTGTCTTCAAAATACTTCAGGGGGCGCGGTGAAGATGCGCCAATAGCTGGACTGGATCGGGTAGACGACTTTGACTCCTCGCTCGGTTCGCCTTGGTGCGGAGAACCTGTTTCAACGAGGGTCAGCAAATCGAAACATGCTGGTGAAGGCGAGCTAGCCTGACTATACCAATCAACACGTTGTTTAATAAAACATGCATATTTGTGGGTTTCTATCTTGCCTTAGTTTATTTACAAGCAACAGTATATATGTATATTACTGAAATGAACTTAGCCACCGTTCGGTAGATTTTACCTGTCCGTCTGAATCACCTGCACAATACTTACCTTACCTTTCCTGCCACGAAGACACAAGTTAGTTTGCAACAGGTTTAAATATACAGTGGATCACTGGCTAGGATGCCATAATGGACCGTTTAGTCTTGAACGAGGATGGAATGCAGCAAAGATTCAGTAGTGGCTGCAAACTATCCCGTTCAGATGCAAGTAGACTACAGTGAGTTTCGTCCGGATCGAATCGATGCCAGTGCCCCAGCGACCGTCCGCAGGAACCAGTGACCTTGTGCACAAGTTGTCCGTGATCGAATCGGTATTGTTTCATTAAGCTAACAGTTCATGCAGTTGAGGCAACGCCAGTTCAGGACAAGCAGTATTATGATTCAGTTGCATAGCCTCTTGATTCAGTATATTTCATAGCATAATTTAAAGAAGAACAAACATTCTAACTTGTATTTATACATATGATAAATGTCCCAAACGAACAAGCATGCAAGTAAGTAACCGTTCACAGTTTGATTGACAAGCAGTATTAACCAAGTCTATTCTCTTTTATCTTGGTTTCTTTTATTATTACTTGGTATCGTTTGATCGGGGTAAAGGAGTGAAGCTTGGAAGTAGGGCTTGCTAATCGGGTTGGTAGCCACTCACTTAGATAGTTGGAAGGAGAAGGAAAGAGGCGCTTCACGACTCCGCTCGCAAGCCGCCTACTGCTCGTTCCCCTGCACACGAACAGCTCGATTAATACTTCTTCCTCTCTTTCCAATCTCGGAATAAAAGTGCAGTTCAATGAACGAAAACAATGAAAACCATCCAAACCGTTCAAGGAAAACAAGCAAATCCTAAAACTAACTCAAAGCACGAAAGCAACAAGCGACATCGAAAACCGAGGCAATAAAAGATAGCAGCGGAGAGGTCCCTCCTGACTCTGTCGCTAAGCCGATCCTTGGGGCACGGTCCACTGAATATGGGAATCGATTCCGAAGAAAAAAAATCCATAACGAGGACGAGTTCTTAATTCAATCTATCCCGATCGAACGATACCGTCTTGTGTTTCTTAGTCGCGCTCTCCGCACCGGGAGAACGGGGCGCTACATCCTACCCAACTAATTGGAAGTTTTATCCTAAAACTTAGGAATAAAGCCTACCATTAGGGATTATTGAGGCGGCTCAGTGGGCAGGTAGGAACGGTATGATTTGGATCACCACAAATGAGGCATTGCCCAAGTTTCTTGCGGCACTTTTCAACTGTGTGCCCTGGTTTCTTACAGTAAGCACAAGGTTGCCCTGGGTTACCTCTCCGTGGACCGCCGTGGTTAGGGCACTTTGCAGCGGTGTTTCCTCTATCGTTGCCTTGGCGTTTGTGATTGTAGGTATGCACAGCGCCGGTGGAAACGTGAGGATACTGCGGTTCGAGAGATAGGGCGTGATTCATGACTTCACCCATTGTTCCGTACTGATTATTTACCACGTGCGAATGGATGGCAGGGCGTAGTCCACCTTCAAACCTTCTGGCTCGACTCGCTTCATCAGGTAAATAGGCCCTAGCGAATTTAGAGAGTCGGTTGAATTCGGCGGAGTACTCTTTAACTGTCATCCTGCCTTGCCTCAGTTGCACGAAGTCATTTTCCATTTGACGTTGTACTGGAGGGGGTATAAACTCCTCTTCGAACGTGGCACAAAAGGTCGTCCACAAGATCGCCTCCTCTCCGTGATCAAATTGGAGAGATCGTCGATACACGTCCCACCAATCGTGTGCATTGAGGCGGAGCTGTAGTTGCGCGCAGGCGACGCACTTATCTTCGGGGACCTCTAGCAGAGTGAAGTGATCTTCAAGCTCGGCTAGCCAATCTAGAGCTATCACTGGGTCCTCAGTCCCGTTGAATGGGGTGTTGCAGACTTTCTTGAAGTGTCCCAAGTTGAAGGCAGTCACGTCCCTCGGCCTTGGAATTTGTGGCGTCTCTACTTCAAGCATGGGCTGTTCCATCGGAGTCGTTGCTGTTGTGGCGGAATGGTTGGCAGCCAAAGTCTGAACGATCTGTTGAAGGGCATCTACCTGCTTTTGTTGGACTGAGAATCGGGTCTCTAGATTGCTCTCGAACTTGGCTTGACGAGCATCATCTCTTTGTCGTTGCGATTCTAACATTTGCATTACCCGCTCAAGCGGGTCGACTTGAGATATTCCTCGCTGGCTCTGAGAGCTTCCCGAAGTGCCCGAACTGCTTTCTTGTGTTTCGTTCGGAGCTTGTGCTGCAGATTGCGCTGGTACCATTCCTTCAAAAGAAGGTAAATTACATTAGAATCATAATGTATTATGGACTTATTGCATGAACGTATCTTATTTTGGCCTAGCGAGTTCAAGAGTTCGTACAAGAATTTGATCGTTAAAGGAATTTTTCCAGCACGAAGTCTAAGGAACTTGAATCTGTGCTCTGATACCACTATGTCATGACCCAATTCCGTAGAATCAATTGAGGTGTCCCCCAAATCGTGATCGCCGTACGGGCCTGGAGTTGCGCCCGCACAAGGCTTTAATGATTTGCATAGCAAGCACATATTCAGAGTACGTAGATAAATTGAAACACAGATTTGAAACATGGAAAAGTTCTCTTTATTGATAATGAATATCTATTACAAACTCCTGAACGAGTTAGCTAATATGCCGAACGACTTACAAAATAGATGACTCAAAATGAGATAGCAGTCCTGTACATTACATCCCTTTATAAACTCAAAATGATAAAGACCTCCAGGCTGGAGGACAGCTTTGCCACGGAGCTGCATTTGTGTATGAAGAGTTGCAGCTCCTGTCTTCAAAATGCTTCAGGGGGCGCGGTGAAGATGCGCCAATAGCTGGACTGGATCGGGTAGACGACTTCGACTCCTCGCTCGGTTCGCCTTGGTGCGGAGAACCTGTTTCAACGAGGGTCAGCATATCGAAACATGCTGGTGAAGATGAGCTAGCCTGACTATACCAATCAATACGTTGTTTAATAAAACATATATATTTATGGGTTTCTATCTTGCCTTAGTTCATTTACAAGCAACAGTATATATGTATATTATTGAAATGAACTTAGCCACCGTTCGGTGGATTTTACCTGCCTGTCTGAATCACCTGCACAATACTTACCTTGCCTTCCCTGCCACGAAGACACAAGTTAGTTTGCAACAGGTTTAAATATACAGTGGATCACTGGCTAGGATGTCATAATGGACCGTTTAGTCTTGAACGAGGAAGGAATGCAGCGAAGATTCAGTAGTGGCTGCAAACTATCCCGTTCAAATACAGTAGACTACAGTGAGTTCCGTACGGATCGAATCGGTGCCAGTGCCCCAGCGACCGTCCGCAGGAACCAGTGACCTTGTGCACAAGTTGTCCGTGATCGAATTGGTATTATTTTATTAAGCTAACAGTTCATGCAGTTGAGGCAACGCCAGTTCAGGACAAGCAGTATTATGATTCAGTTGCATAGCCTCTTGATTCAGTATATTTCATAGCATAATTTAAAAAAGAACAAATGTTCTAACTTTTATTTATACATATGATAAATGTCCCAAACGAACAAGCATGCAAGTAAGTAAACGTTCACAGTTTGATTGACAAGCAGTATTAACCAAGTCTATTCTCTTTTATCTTGGTTTCGTTTATTATTACTTGGTATCGTTTGATCAGGGCGAAGGAGTGAAGCTTGGAAGCAGGGCTAGCTAATCGGGTTGGTAGCCACTCACTTAGATAGTTGGAAGGAGAAGAAAAGAGGCGCTTCACGACTCCGCTCACAAGCCGCCTACTGCTCGTTCCCCTGCATACGAACAGCTCGATTAATACTTCTTCCTCTCTTTCCAATCTCGGAATAGAAGTCCAGTTCAATGAACAAAAACAATGAAAACCATCGAAACCGTTCAAGGAAAACAAACAAATCCCAAAAACAAGTCAAAGCACGAAAGCAACAAGCGACATCGAAAACCGAGGCAATAAAAGATAGCAGCGGAGAGGTCCCTCCTGACTCTGCCGCTAAGCCGATCCTTGGGGCACGGTCCACTGAATATGGGAATCTATTCCGAAGAAACAAATCCATAACGAGGATGAGTTCTTAATTCAATCTATCCCGATCGAACGATACCGTCTTGTATTTCTTAGCCGCGCTCTCCGCACCGGAAGAACGGGGTGCTACAGCTTTTATGCCGTGATCTTCGTAGCGATTATACACGTTTTGTCTCTTAGTTAGACCCGCGTCATATGTGTAGCACCCCGTTCCTCCTATTCGAGGAGCGCGGCTAAGAAACACAAGACGGTATCGTTCGATCGGGATAGATTGAATTAAGAACTCGTCCTCGTTATGGATTTGTTTCTTCGGAATCGATTCCCATATTCAGTGGACTGCACCCCAAGGATCGGCTTAGCGGCAGAGTCAGGAGGGACCTCTCCGCTGCTATCTTTTATTGCCTCGGTTTTCGATGTCGCTTGTTGCTTTCGTGCTTTGAGTTGGTTTTGGGATTTGCTTGTTTTCCTTGAACGGTTTCGATGGTTTTTATTATTTTCGTTCATTGAACTGCACTTCTATTTCGAGATTGGAAAGAGAGGAAGAAGTATTAATCGAGCTGTTCATGTGCAGGTGAACGAACAGTAGGCGGCTTGCGAGCGGAGTCGTGAAGCGCCTCTTTCCTTCTTCTTTCCAAAATCTAAGTGAGTGGCTACCAACCCGATTAGCTAGGCTTGCTTCCAAGCCTCACTCCTTCGCCCCGATCAAACGATACCAAGTAATAATAAAAGAGATCAAGATAAAAGGAAATAGACTTGAAATATTGCTTGTCAACTAAACTTATGAACGGTTATCATCCTGTATGCTAGTTCGTTTATAACTGTTCTTTGAATCATGCTAAGTATGGAAATATATGCTTGTTATGAAACAAACTGTTAGTAAGACTATGCAAAACTGTTTGGCTATGGAGCCTGCTCCTATTCGTTCGAAATTCGTTTATAAATTCGTGTGAAATAATTCGAACTAAATGTGCTCGTTCACAGACAACTTGTGCACAAGGTATTTTGGCTTCCGCGGACGGCCGCCAGGGCACTGGGGCCGATCCTATCCGGGCGGAAGAGTTCGTATAGTCGTTTGTCATGGACGGGATGCTATGTAGCGGGGCTCGCCACCTGCGTTGCATAACATTCTTGTCCCGAGACTATAAACCGTCTCTTTGTGGCATCAAGCCAGTGATCCCTGTATATATTTAAACCTGTTGCATACTAACTTGTGTCTTCGTGGCAGGGAAGGCATGGTAAGTATTGTGCAGGTAATTCAGACGGTCAGGTAAAATCCACCGAACGGTGGCACGTTCATTTCAGTAAATTCTATATGCTGCTTACTTGTAAATGAACTAAGACAAGATAGAAACCCACAAAAATATGCATGCTTCACTAAACAACGTGTTGATTGGTATAGTTCGGCTAGCTCGCCTTCACCAGCATATTTCTATATGCTGACCCTCGTTGAAACAGGTTCTCCGCACCATGGCGAACCGAGCGAGGAGCCGAAGTCGTCTTCCCGATCCAGTCCAGCTGTTGGCGCATCTTCATCGCGCCCCTGAAGCCTTTTGAAGTCCGAAGCTGCAACTCTTCATACACAAATGCAGCTCCGTGGCAAAGCCGTCCTCCAGTCTGGAGGTCTTTATCGTTTTGAGTTTATAAAAGGATGTAATATACAGGACTGCTATCTCATTTTGAGTCAACCCTTTTGTAAGCCGTTCGACATATTAGCTGACTCGTTTAGGAGTTTGTAATAGATGTTCATTATCAATAAAGAGAACTTTTCTATGTTTCAAATCTGTGTTTCAATTTATCTGCGTACTCTGAATATGTGCTTGCTATGCAAATCATTAAAGCCTTGTGCGGGCGCAACTCCAGGCCCGCACGGCGGTCACAATTCGGGGGATGCCTCATTTGATTCTATGGAATGGGGTCGTGACATAGTGGTATCAGAGCACAGATTCAAGTTCCTTAGACTTTGTGCTGGAAAAGTTCCTTTAACGATCAAATTCCTGTGCGAACTCTTGAACTCGCTAGGCCAAAATGAGATACGTTCATGCAATAAGTCCATAATACATTATGATCCTAATATAATTTACCTTCTTTTGAAGGAATGGATCCAGCGCAATCTGCAGCGCAACCACCGAACGAAACACAAGAAAGCAGTTCGGGTACTTCGGGAAGCTCTCGGAGCCAACGAGGCATGTCTCAAGTCGACCCGCTTGAGCGGGTAATGCAAATGTTAGAATCGCAACGACAACGAGACGATGCTCGCCAAGCCAAGCTCGAGAGTAATCTAGAGACCCGATTCTCAGTCCAACAAAAGCAGGTAGATGCCCTGCAACAGATCGTTCAGACTTTGGCTGCCAACCATTCCGCCGTAACAGCAACGACTCCGGTGGGACAGCCCGTGCTTGAAGTAGAGGCGCCACAAATTCCAAGGCCGAGGGACGTGACTGCCTTCAACTTGGGACACTTAAAGAAAGTCTGCAACACCCCATTCAACGGGACTGAGGACCCAGTGGTAGCTCTAGATTGGCTAGCAGAACTAGAAGATCACTTTGCTCTGCTAGAGGTCCCCGAAGAGAAGCGCGTCTCCTGTGCGCAACTATAGCTCCGCCTCAACGCACACGATTGGTGGGACGTGCATCGACGATCTCTCCAATTTGATCACGGAGAGGAGGCGATCTCGTGGACGACCTTTCGTGCCGCGTTCGAAGAGGAGTTTATACCGCCTCCAGTACAACGTCAAATGGAAAATGACTTCGTGCAACTGAGGCAAGGCAGGATGACAGTTAAAGAGTACTCCGCCGAATTCAACCGACTCTCCAAATTCGCTAGGGCCTATTTACCTGATACAGCGAGTCGAGCTAGAAGGTTTGAAGGTGGACTACGCCTTGCCATCCATTCGCACGTAGTCAATAATCAGTACGGAACAATGCGTGAAGTCATGAATCACGCCCTATCCCTCGAACCGCAGTATCCTCACATTTCCACCGGCGCTGTGCATACCTACAATCACAAACGCCAAGGCAACGATAGAGAAAACAATGCTGCAAAGCGACAAAATAACGGTGGTCGGAACAAGACAAATGCTGGAGTGCGTTGTGAGCACTGCCACAGGCCGGGGCACACCATCGTTAATTGTTACTTGAAAAATGGGTCTTGTTACAACTGTGGCGGCAACGGGCACTTGATTCGAAACTGTTCGCTCCCGGATCGCCGCCAGCAACAAAATAATCCCTAACGGTTGGTCTATTCCTAAGTTTCGGGACGAAACTTCCAATTAGTTGGGTAGGATGTAGCGCCCCGTTTCTCCTATTCGAGGAGCGCGGCTAAGAAACACAAGACGGTATCGTTCGATCGGGATAGATTAAATTAAGAACTCGTCCTCGTTATGGATTTGTTTCTTCGGAATCGATTCCCATATTCAGTGGACTGCGCCCTAAGGATCGGCTTAGCGACAGAGTCAGGAGGGACCTCTCCGCTGCTATCTTTTATTGCCTCAGTTTTCGATATCGCTTGTTGCTTTCGTGCTTTGAGTTGGCTTTGGGATTTGCTTGTTTTTCTTGAATGGTTTCGATGGTTTTCATTGTTTTCGTTCATTGAACTGCACTTCTATTTCGAGATTGGAAAGAGAGGAAGAAGTATTAATCGAGCTGTTCGTGTGCAGGTGAACGAACAGTAGGCGGCTTGCGAGCGGAGTCGTGAAGCGCCTCTTTCCTTCTTCTTTCCAAAATCTAAGTGAGTGGCTACCAACCCGATTAGCTAGGCTTGCTTCCAAGCCTCACTCCTTCGCCCCGATCAAACGATACCAAGTAATAATAAAAGAGATCAAGATAAAAGGAAATAGACTTGAAATATTGCTTGTCAACTAAACTTATGAACGGTTATCATCCTGTATGCTAGTTCGTTTATAACTGTTCTTTGAATCATGCTAAGTATGTAAATATATGCTTGTTATGAAACAAACTGTTAGTAAGACTATGCAAAACTGTTTGGCTATGGAGCCTGCTCCTATTCGTTCGAAATTCGTTTGTAAATTCGTGTGAAATAATTCGAACTAAATGTGCTCGATCACGGACAACTTGTGCACAAGGTATTTTGGCTTCCGCGGACGGCCGCCAGGGCACTGGGGCCGATCCGATCTGGGCAAAAGAGTTCGTATAGTCGTTTGTCATGGACGGGATACTATGTAGCGGGGCTCGCCACCTGCGTTGCATAACATTCTTGTCCCGAGATTATAAACCGTCCCTTTGTGGCATCAAGCCAGTGATCCCTGTGTATATTTAAACCTGTTGCATACTAACTTGTGTCTTCGTTTCAGGGAAGGCATGGTAAGTATTGTGCAGGTAATTCAGACGGTCAGGTAAAATCCACCGAACGGTGGCACGTTCATTTCAGTAAATTCTATATGCTGCTTACTTGTAAATGAACTAAGGCAAGATAGAAACCCATAAAAATATGCATGCTTCACTAAACAACGTGTTGATTGGTATAGTTCGGCTAGCTCGCCTTCACCAGCATATTTCGATATGCTGACCCTCGTTGAAACAGGTTCTCCACACCAAGGTGAACCGAGCGAGGAGCCAAAGTCATCTTCCTGATCCAGTCCAGCTGTTGGCACATCTTCACCGTGCCCCTGAAGCCTTTTGAAGTCCGAAGCTGCAAATCTTCATACACAAATGCAGCTCCGTGGCAAAGCCGTCCTCCAGCCTGGAGGTCTTTATCATTTTGAGTTTATAAAAGGATGTAATGTACAGGACTGCTATCTCATTTTGAGTCAACCCTTTTGTAAGCCGTTCGGCATATTAGCTGACTCGTTCAGGAGTTTGTAATAGATGTTCATTATCAATAAAGAGAACTTTTTTATGTTTCAAATCTGTGTTTCAATTTATCTGCATACTCTGAATATGTGCTTGCTATGCAAATCATTAAAGCCTTGTGCGGGCGCAACTCCAGGCCCGTACGGCGGTCACGATTCGGGGGACGCCTTATTTGATTCTACGGAATTGGGTCGTGACAACATGCTCATTCAAAGGATCATCTATACGTAGACTTTGGTTATTTTAACCGTTATTTAAAAGGGTGCTGTACTTTCTACCACTCAGTTTTTACACCGATTGAGTGGTCACTATCATTAAAACTCTATAAATAGAGACCTCTATCAATGAGGAACAAGGTCGACAAATTGGAGGGTCGAGAGAGAGAGAGAGAGAAAGAGAGAGAAGAGTCCGGAGCTCAGGCAAAGAGAAGGGATCGACGACTTTGGCATCGGGCATCCACCCTCTTTAGCAACCCTCGAAGCTTCTACCTGTCTTCCACGGCACTTCTTCAAACATCGTGTGGTCCAAGGGCTAAAGTGATCGACTGCAGATCAGACACCTATAGCAATATTCACCCAGATTAAATAAATTGTACTTAGACATCCTCGTATAGGATCGAATTTGTACAATCTTGTTTGTAAACAATAAAAGAAGGGGCGGGTCTTCGCACAAGACCTCATTTTTTTGTATTTATCAAATCTTTTCTCGTTTATATTACATATCCTAAACAAGATGGCGACTCTGCTGGGGACATCTTTCTCTTCTGATGATGAAGCTATTGGTCGACACGATACGGTATCCGTGAGAGCCGTGAAGAAGACACTGGTCATCCAGTTCGACCAGTCTGCCTACGAAGATATACTCCGAACAAGAGGCAACTCTCATTCTCTCTCTATCCGAAACAACAGGAAGCTGCGTAAGGTCTGGATGCCCAAGACACCCCCTACCATTCCTGTGGACTCTCCGATCTCTCCGACCAATGAGGTTGTAGCGTTGCTCCCTCCGTGCCCTGCGCGTAAAATTCAGTCGCCTGTCTCTGACAGAACCGACAAAACTTTTGGCAATGCCTCAGCGCTAACCCAGAAGTATACTCTACGCTCTGCGCATGAAATTCAGTCTCCCGTCCCTGACGGAATAGACAAAACTTCTGGCAATGCCTCATCGCTGTCACTACCATATTCTGGAAACAGGGGTAATTTCGACTTTTAATAATATTTAATATTATTGTAGTTACAATTATGTAATTGCTTGAAAATTTTGTTTTAAATAATTATGTGATGTGTAATTAAATATATCATTATATACAGTGTTCATTGTTTTGAGGTAGCAGGCTGACCTAGAAGCCCAGTAGATAAACACCTGTCCAAATTGTGGAATTCTGTATTTTATTGTTTTATCTAGAATTTATTTATTGGAGATTTTAATTAATTACCGTATTTTAATTAATTATTTCGCCTTGCCTTGCTTCGATATTTGGAGCGCTATCCTGACTTTTGTCTTCCAACAAATTTCACAACCTTGCCCTAGACATGCCCGTCTTCTATTTTGCTATTTTTGCAACTCATAATTATGCTATCTGTACCTTAATTCTAGTCGCACAAAAATTGTCGCGGACGTTTATTTAATAAATTCCTATTTTGTATCGTTGTGCGTTCCAATCAAAAATTTGGAGGCAATCTTGACCTATTTTTCGTGTGGCCCAAATTAGGGTAATATCCTGTTCTGAGTCTTCTTCATTATTGGTATTGATGACCTGACCTGATTTTGGCCCCATGTACTCCAAATTAATTTTAGAACACAACTTACATTTATTTCTATTTAAATTGAGGATACCATTTTAACCGATTCTAAAAATCCCTGTAAACTCCCGTGCCCTGCTATTTGAGCCCATACCGATCATACAGCGCCCCCTGACCCTACAAAACACCGGAAACCGAATTGCCCGCCAAATTTTTGTCATTTCATGTGTCTGTGCAAATACCCAAATTAAAGGGGGCTAATTTGGAAATTAGCATTTTTGATGTCAACACCTCATTGCTTAACACAATGAGGGATCCCTAATATTATTTAACTAGCCCTCACCCTCATTCCTACATGAATTATTTTTCCTCTTGACCAATCTGGACCACTCAATTAATTGGGTCCATCCTCACCATTAGATTCACACACACTCTCCCATATATAATGTCACATCAACACCTTTCCCTAAAAAACCCTAATCCCCAAGCAAGCCCCCACCTCTCTCTCTCCTCCATCCTCAAACCCAACGTAGGAAAACTTTTTCCTTTCTTTTTCTCCTTCTTTTCTTCTTCTCTCTTTCTCCTTCTTCCTTTCTCCTTCTTCTTTATTTTCATTTAAATTCAAATTTTAAGGGGGGGAATACTGTTCATCCCCAACCCGACCTCTGGCCCATCCCGAGCTCAGGCGAGTCTCTTCCCCGATCATCCGGCGGCCCGTAGCAGTTCCTGGCGGCACGCTCCGACTGCTCGGCCGACTCCTCCGACAGCCCAGTCCCCGAGCCGACCTCCCTGCTGTGTTCCTTCCATCATCCATCCATCCATCCACCTCTCCGGCGGCCACTGATCTATCCCGGCGGCCTCTGCAACTCTCTTCCCTCTGCCCACTGATCAACTCCGGCGGTTGCTGTGCTCCTCAACTCCTCCTCCCGCTGCAAACACCACCACCACCATCAACTTCTCACCACAGCCTGTCCCAGGCCCCGCAACCCGCACGGTTCCGGCGAGCCGACTGCCACCCGGTGCTCCAACTTCCCAGTCGAGCCGCCGCTCTTCCCTACAATCCCATTCCCTCCGACCTCCTTGCTACTCCACCCTCCTCCCTGCTGTACTCCCCATCCTCGCTGCCTCTACACTCCGACGGCCATCTCCACCTATCACCACCACCATCACCAACTATCACCACCACTACTCCTCCCCTATTCCTCCCTGCTCAGTCCGGCGAGCGGCCCGGTCCGGCTGTTCCTCTCCCACTGCTCCTCCTCCCTGTACTCCGGCGGTCCCGGCCATTTTCCGGCCAGCAACCCAAGCCACAGTGAGTTCTTTCTTCTCTCCCCTTCCTTCTTCTATATATATATATATACGTATATATATACATACGTATATACGTATATGTATATGAATAGTATTTATTTAATTAATGTTTTTAATACGTGAACATGTTTAGTATGCAAACACATTGGTAATGTATAATTTAATAATGTAGACGTATATCATTTATTTAATTAAATATTTAATACATGTATTAGCATAGTATATATATATATTTTAGTATATGTATGTATGTATTAATGTATATATACATAAATGATATATGAAAATATTTTACTAGTATATATATGTATAAACATATTTTGGTGTATATGTATATGTATATACATTTAATATGATTTTTAAATATATACAATATTTAAATGAATATGTATATGTGTAATTCCTTTAATATATATATGTAGGTAATTTGGTATGAAAATATAAAATGTTTAGTATATGTATATATATATATTGTATATATATGTACTTAATATATTTTCAAATATGTATAATTAGTATAAATGTATATATATATATATATATATCTTGTACATACAATTAATGTATTGTATATGTATTTAATGTGATGTACTAGTATTAGTATATATTTAATAATAAAATTGATAATATATATATTTTTAAAATATATTTTTGCATATGTATGAGTATACATATATATAATGTTCAACTAGTATAAATCAAATATGTAATTAAAAGATATATATATATATATTGTAATTACATTTAAATTGGTATATATATAACTACGTATTCTAGTATATGTAAATTGGTATATGTATATTTATGCTTTTTGTATACATACTTAGTATATTTTAATATAACTTGTAAATGTATATACATGTATTTTGTATACCTACTTAGCATATTCTAATATATAAAATTAATATATATGGTAAATATATTGTTCAACCTATCTATATATATTATGCATGAATTAAATGGTACATATATATATATATATATATATATATATTGTATATGTATTTATTTTGGTGCAAGTAATATTGTAGGTGTTAATGTTAGTTAAATAGGTATAATGTGTTATAGATGTCTGTCTAACTAGATGACCCTAGTTGACTGAGTCCCATGCCTGACATAGCCCCTGAGTTAGTATTTGCTTGTGTGTTTAGTATAGCTTCTGATGCAAATATTGTATTATTTATTATATGTCTTTAGGATTGTTGGTTCCTCCAGGCGATATTCTGGAACAGGACCTCGGTATTCACCAGCTAAGGACCAAAGGCGAGTACATTCTCTGATTAGTTTCTAATTTATGATATCTCCTATGTTCACTATATCTAGTGTAAATATCTCTTGACACGTTGGTTACACGGATTGGTATACACAGATCTCGTCATGAGATGTTATTCCTTATTCATGGTGTAGCTTGTACAAGACTTGTTTTCCATGTTATCTTGTGCATGTACAGACACTGATTCCCGGGGAGATTTGCTACCTTCCTAGGGAATCCCGTGCCATAGCGTACCATGATTGGATCTACTATACCAGTCGGGGGTGGGGAGTATTTTAGTGTAGATATGTGATCATACCCAACTTTTCATGCATCATAGCTCACCCCATATCTCACGTCGGGTGCGGCCTGACCATCTCCATGCTTCATAGCTGTTACGTGTGATTAGCCTGATCTCTACATGCATCATAGCTAACCAACGGTTAGCCTGACCTTACATGAATCATAGCTAATCACATGTAACTAGCCTGATCAAGTTCCCAAGCCGATCATATGTTAAAGCTAGTACTCACACACTTAGTCATAGGATTCTTGCTCGTTGACATATTGTTTCTTTTCCTGCATCTACTTATAGTATTTCCAGTATTTCTTTTGTTGTACATTTCTCGTACCTATACATGCATCTGGTATATTTCCATCTAGAACTGCTACATAGTTTATATCATTAATAAAGAACTGCTATTTAGAGATGTACTTTGCTTCTTCCTGACTGGAAAATATTTTTCCAGACTGTGACCTTAGTGGACTTGGTTCTGACACTTGAGGATTGGATGTTACTGATTACAGGTATGATTATTTTGTTATTAGGCTTGTGTTGTATTCTTTATTCTTCAAATTCCTATCGTGCTGTAGTTGAGATCGAGTATGTTGTTAATATTTTTATAGTGTTATCCGAGTCTCCTTATGGAGCTGGATACTAGCGTGAGATTTTATAGATAGTACTTGACCTAGACAGCGTTCTACCGCCGATGCTGCGACGTAGGCTGGACGTACCCACGCACTCGTGCCCCTAAACCGGGTACGGGTCGTGACAATCGCTAACCCAGAAGTATACTCCGCGCTCTGTGCGTGAAATTCAGTCTCCCGTCCCTGGCGGAATAGACAAAACTTCTGATAAAGCCTCAGCGCCAAATCAGAAGTACAAGACACGCTCCGCGCGTAAAATAATATCTGACCTCTACGGAGAACCAGATGATCCCTGTGATCTCCGCAAGGAAAAGCGAGCGGCGGCCTACTCAACTTCTCGACCTTTAAGCCAGCAAGGGAACGATCTGCACGCCCTCTGAATTACACGAGACGCTGATGGCTGCCTGAGGACATCCTCGGCTTTACGCCAACCAGAGCGAAGCTCCAAATTACGCCAGAAGAAGTCCCTAGGCGTAAAGAAGGCTCCAGTCGCGGAAAGACACCCTCCCCGGGGATTATCCGCCACACAGATGGCCAACCTGTTGTATACGGGTGGCACAGGGAAGACTATGGTTCCCATCATCCGCATACCCATCAACGGGAATAGAAGGAACAAGCCATCATCTTCTTCTTCTGCAACTCCTCCTAACCTGTGCAAATATCTAATCCGAAAGCACAAGGAGAGGGGATCCCCCAGTGTGGCTATTATGCCTCCTAGCGAGCACTGCTGTAATAGTCACAGGATTATGATTAATTGCTGCTGTTCTAAAGCAAAATGGCCAGTTTTTGACCGACTGAGCTACTCTCCATCTTTTCTAGAAGAAGAGCCCGCGCATGCATTTGTGAACATGGCTTCACATATACCTGGGGGAAGCTCAAACTCAAGACGTCCGTCCTCTAGAACCCCGAGCCAAAAAAGATTCAACATGCTCCTTAGGGACACCGAAGTTGGGGTATTCCAGAACACTCGTTCAAGGTCACCACAACTAACTTCGTGCCCTTCTGATTCTGATGCTGGGGGTCGCCAGTCTCCCGAATCAGATACTGAGAGTATAGAGTCAACTTCTGCAGCGACCTATACTCATCCTTCAATGATGCCCAGGGAGATGGGAGTTTACGCCATCGGAGATGAACACGAGGAAGCCTCGCCATCAGGGAACACTGAGCAACGCGTTACTACACTAGAGACATCTCTGAAGCAGATGCAATCTATGATAGAGGACATGCACCAAATGATACAAACTCAACAGGCGGCTGCTATAGCTCGAACATCGGTCCCGTCTACTCAGATACGTGTGGGGGTGGATCTACCACCGTCCAACACAATCCAAGAGCCTGCTCTAGATCAAGAATAAGTTGGTCCTTCACTTCCTCACTCGGAGAATGTACTACCTCCTGCGGGAGTCACGATACAACCAACTCCGTACCATTCCGTGGTCTCGCTACCAGCTAAAAATCTGATACAAGCAGTGCGGGAGCTGAAAGCCCGATTCAAAGAATGTGAAGCAACACCAACGCCGATTTCGCCCGGACATGATGGACGCCATTAAAGCTGAAGTCAAGAAATTGGTAGCCTGCGGCTTCATCCTTGAAGAACAACATCCCGACTGGGTCGCCAATATTGTCCCGGTCATGAAGAATAATGGGAAAGTATGGATTTGCATCGATTACCGAGATCTGAACGCAGCCTGCCCCAAGGACGAGTTCCCTCTTCCCATCACAGACGTCATGATCGATAATACATGCGGTTTTGAACGCATGTCTTTCATGGACGGATTCTCGTGATACAATCAGATCAAGATGCATCTTGAAGACGAAAAGCATACCGCCTTCCGGTCACCACTGGGGGTATACTGCTATACGGTCATGCCCTTCGGATTAAAGAACGCCGGGGCTACGTACCAACGAGCTATGAGTGACATATTCTACAAGCATTTACGCAAGATAGTGTAGTGTTACGTGGACGATGTAGCTGTCAAAAGCCGCCTCAGAGATAATCACATCCAAGACTTGAAGACAATATTTGAATTGATGCGCCAACATCAACTCAAAATGAACCCTACAAAGTCCTTTCTGGGGGTATCTAGCGACAAATTTTTGGGATTTGTCATCACCGCCAAAGGCATTCAAGTGGACCCTGACGAAGTCAAGGCCATCTTAAAAATGCGACCGCCCCATAATCTGAGGGAGTTCAGGGGAATTCAAGGTCGTCTGGCTTATATCCGAAGGTTCATATCCAACCTTTTCGGGAGATGCCAGCCTTTCTCTCGTCTCATAAAGAAAGGTGTATCCTTCATATGGGACAAAGCCTGTTAGCAAGCGTTCGGGGACATCAAGCGCTACCTCACCAGTCCACCAGTTCTGGTACCCCCTGTCATAGGAAAACCATTCGTGCTGTACGTCCGAGCAATGGATCATTCCCTGGGAGCTTTTCTCACACAAAAGAACGATATGGGCCACGAGCAGGCTATCTACTACCTCAGCAGGATGATGGTCGAAGCCGAACACCGGTACAACCCTGTGGAGAAAGAATGCTTGGCCCTGATATTCGCTATTCAGAAAATGCGACACTATGTCACGGGCCAAACTATTCATATCATCTCCAGGATCAATCCTCTTCGGGTATTGATGAGCAAGCCAAGTGTCCTTAATTCCTGACTCGCGACTTGGGCGATGTTACTAACGCCATATGACATGGTGTACGTCCCTCAGAAGTCTGTCAAAGGCCAAGCATTGGCTGACTTTCTAGCTGCTCATCCGATCTCGGAAGCCTCCAAACTGTACGAGGACATTCCCGACGAAGTCGTAGAGTGTAACTCCGTAACAGAAGGCGATGCATGGCAACTGTTCTTCGATGGCGCCTCCAAGACTGGTCCCAGGGGAAACGTGGTGTCAGGAGTAGGGATTGTCCTAGTCACTCCTGATAAACTCGTTATCTACCGAGCATATTCTCTTAGCGAGCCATGTTCTAACAATGTGGCAGAATACAACGCTCTACTAATCGGGCTCCAAGTCGCTAAAGAGCTGGGGGTCGAATCTCTGGAAGCATTCGGTGATTCTCTGCTGATCGTCAACCAAGTCAGAGGAATATATGAAGTCCGGAATCCCAACCTTATCCCCTATCACCGAGCAACGGTAGAGATAGCCATGACGTTCAAAGGTTTCTTCCTTGAGCATGTACCTCGATCTCAAAATCTGGAAGCTGATGCCCTAGCCAGTCTAGCTACAGATTTAGCCACCCCTGTAAGAAGGCATAATTCGGTAATCCTTCTTAACAGAGACTTATTCTGTGTGAAAAACAACTTTCACATAGAATATAGCTATGCGGTGAACGCAGATCCGCCCAGGAGAGACTGGAAAAGTTCTTTTATAGTTTTCGTAGCATACAAAATCTTGCCGGAAGATCCTAAAGAAGCAATATCTATTAAAAGACGATCATTACGCTTCTATTTTGACGCATCGTCGCAATGCCTATATCGCCGGTCTTATGACGGGCTCTTATTACGATGTCTCTCTGGTGATAAAGCACAGCGGATTATCCGTGAAGCTCACGATGGAGTGTGCGGGGCGCATCAACCCGGTCCCAAGCTACAGGATCATATCAGGAGAATGGGCTATTACTGGCCCACTATGATTGCAGACGCAATCCAGTATGCCAGGCGATGTAGGGCCTGTCAGATTCATGCAGACTTCATACATCAACCGTCTGAACATCTACATCCTACGGTTGCATCCTGGCCTTTCGAAGCATGGGGTATGGATATCATTGGTCCTATTCACCCTTCTTCTTCCAGAGGTCATCGGTTCATACTGGCCATCACGGATTACTTCTCCAAATGGGCAGAGGCGATCCCTCTTGCTGAGGTAAAGATATCTAACGTGACCAGCTTCATCAAGCATCACGTTATTTACCGCTTCGGGGTTCTCGAAAGGATAATCTATGACAATGGGCCTCAGTTCATCAGCCATGCATTTTACGGATTCTGCGATAAAAATCAAATACAAAATGTGGCCTCCACGGCATATTATCCAGCTGCTAATGGGTTGGCGGAAGCCTTCAACAAAACCATTATCAAACTCTTAAAGAAGTTCGTCTTTTCGAACAAAAGAGATTGGAATGAGAAGCTGGGAGAATTTCTCTGGGCATACCGCACAACGATACGGGCACCGACAGGTTGTACGCCATTCTCATTAGTCTACGGCAGTGAAGCAGTCCTTCCTGTCGAAATTCAAATTCTGTCACTCAGGATAGCCGTGGCTAACGAGTTAACTCGAGAAAAGAATGACCTTGTAAGGCTTCAAGAGCTAGAAGGATTAGACGAGAAATGCCTCCAAGCTCAGCAGCGCATCGCGCTCTACCAAGCACGCATTTCTAGAACTTTTAATCAAAAAGTAAAGGAAAGAGTGTTCAAAATCAGCGAGCTAGTCTTGGCTGTAAGAAGGTCGATGATTCTTACTCACAGGAGTAAAGGCAAATTCTAGCCCAAATGGGAAGGCCCTTACACGATCGAGACAACGTTCTCAAATGGCGCTTACAGGTTAGCCCAGCCTAATGGAGACCTGCTAATGGCTCCTATCAATGGCAAATTCCTGAAAAGGTACTATGCTTAAACCTCCTCGGCTCAAGTGGAATAAGGTAATCTCATTCTGACAAAACTACTTCCAAAAAACGAAACTAGTTGGATCATATTTCTATCATGTCCATATGGCCTCTGAATAGATATGCTCTGCTAAAACTTATCAAAAGTATATCATGTCCATATCACCTCTGATATCACTTTCACCCAAACCTGTCATTTATGTTCTGAAATGATAGGCCCACAAAGTCAGATAAAAAAGCCTCTTTATTATTTCCAGAAAAGAGCGAAAGTACATTTGAAAAGCAAAAGCAAAAGTACATCATAGAGGGGGAGCGGTCAGGTCGCAAAGCTGCTACGCCAGTACGGCCATCCTCTCATCCCGGGAGTGCAAGACGTCAGCGGACCCGCTCCAACCGTGCCTCGTCATTTATCAGGAGGGACAACTCGGCTCTAGCACGAAGGAGACCGGCACGGGCGACTCCTACACTCGCCAGGTTCTGTTGAGCTGCGACCAGTCGGCCATTCACCACATCCAGACCTGCTGACGACTGAGAAGCCCACTCCTTAGCCTGAGCGAGCTTCGTCTCCAGTTTGCGGACCCTCGCCACATTGCCGTCATGCTCGACCTGGCACTTCGTTTGAAGGGCGAGAGTCTCCTCCAAGACGACTTTCCCTTTATCCATCTCCTGCTGGTCGGTCTCGATGAATTTATTTAGACCTTCCTTTTTTTCAACAAGATGCGCAGTCAAGAAGTCATATCTGGCCTGGACCAGCTTTAATATTGCCTCGAGCTAGCTGCAGGTATTCGTTAATGGGTTGCTCCAAACAATTAACCAACGCCTCCAGCGCGTCGGCTACCCCAGTATCACCGAATTCCCGGTTCGCCTTTATAGAGAACCGAGAAGACCTCTTCAGCTGCACAAAGTCCAGCTTCTTCGCCATAACCATTGACATTAGCATTCTCAAAGTGGTGTAGAAGATGCCGGTGTACTGCTCGGTCAGAGTCGGTAGGTCCGCATGAATGCGGGGAGTGTCCGCGATCGTGGCGACTTCCCCTCCAGAAATAACCACAGACGATGTTGCCACGACCGTTGCCTCAACAGGTGGTGCAACGAAAGAAGATGCGCCGACACCGGACGAAGCGACTGGCGTGCTCAAAGGAGGCACTGTCACAAATACAGGCTCATCCTCCTCTTGAGATATCGGAGTCTCCTCGACAGGCAGGCCAGCACCCAGAGATGTCTTCTCTTTAAAATCGGGTACCTCCGTGTCGCCGCCAGAGCCGAAGGACGCATCTACACTGCCCTCCCCAAAGAGGTCTTCCCCTGAAAGGAGGACGAAAGGAAGTTAATATCAGCATAATGTTAACTTTCCTAAAAGAAAAGGCGTGAAGACGATATTTACCCGGGACCGACGACATATATGTCGCATCCGCAGCCTGTACAGCTAAATTATTTCTTAATGATGTTAGGCAAGCTGTCATACCTGGGGAAGGGAGTCTGCTAACAGAAGCTGACAGATAGTCTTCCAAGTCATCCTCCAAATCCAACCGAGGCTCATCGGCTGGAATCGCGCTAGGTGTACCCGCAGACACGGCAGAAGTCCCTTCCGATATCGATCCAACTAGAGGTATACGAAACTTTATTATACTCAGCCCCGAAGGCGGCCTCTCTCCACTACCTGAAGCAATAGCCGCGACACCAGTGTCCAGCTGAGATTCCCCGGCACTACCAGCCGGAACTGTAGAAGGTCCCTCTCTAAAAGGCGAGGAACCTCCAATCAAAGAATCGTCCCCGACATGGGGAGATGCGAGCTCACCTCCAGGAGCATCATTGCCGGGAATCCAGAGAGTATAATTTACCGTCTTCTTCTTCCTCTTACGAGTGGAAGCTTCCTTGGAAGCAGGAGCCCTTCGTTTCCCAGAAACTACCAAAGCCCCTGCAGGCGGAGGTACTTCGCCCCTAGGGACCGACACCAGAGGCTCATCCAGGGTAACGGACTCACCCTCATCTGAAGAAACCGAGGGGACTTCAACTCTTCCTCCAGGCTTAGAAGAGGGCACCCTAAAGCTTCCGTGCATATCAAAATCACGATGGAAGGTGTTCGTCGCCACATAGAACTGGGCATACGAATGCAGGATGCGCAGCTCCGTGGAGAGTGTAATGACGGGCACAATAAAAATTGCCCCAGTACAGCCCATGATGAAATATCGCCATCCTCGCGCTCCATCAATAAGCCCACCTCTGGACCTGAAGCTGGTAACGGCGTTGCCCACGTGCAACTGATCATATCCAAACTGCCGGGCAAACCGACTGGGCAAGTAGGGCTCCAAGAAGTAATGATCTTCGCTTCTGTACAGGAGATGGGATGGTCTAATACAGACCAACCAATTAAAGGCTTCGGGAGAAAGAATGGTCTTCTCTCTACCCGAATCCTCGAGCCTAATCCCCGACTGATTGCGATGTACATGAGGGGCGGTGCAGAGAAGCTTCCAACTATGACTGAAGCCTAGCACCCGCCGACAGTCTATAATCGTGCTCATGTTCCAGGAAGACTTCCGGTAGTTCAACAAGAAACTACCCTCCGAACTACTGCCGGAACCGGGAGACATCACCCGGGGGTTATGGAGAATTAACCACCCCATCAAATATAGGTATGGTAATTCTATCCTAGGAAAGCTATCACGCCGAACTTCATCGACGAGCAGCCCGTCAGTCATGGCCCTCAGGCCAGCTTGTATATGACACACCATGGTAGCGAGCAAGCCCAGTCTTGACCCGAAAACCAGACGCACTGCAGGCCAGAGCATGTTGCGGTGAATGTGGTCCGCAGATACGACGCCCGGCACTACTAATCGGTACAGCCATATGGAGAGGAAGCCAGCCAGCTGAGCCTTCCTGGACAGAGGCCTGCGACAGCGCCTCAAATAGCTATAGGCCTTAGTGCCTTCAGGATACTTGCCCGTCCCCTCGTCAAGGAACCGATCCGGAGCACCAGCATCCACTATGAGATCATCAACTACCTGAGCATTAAGCGCACTCAGGGGATTCACAAGCAGATCCTTGCCCTCCAATACCTTCTCCGGCTTAGCAGTCCTGGACCGGTGGAAGAAAAGATAGGACGTCCATTTGCTGATGTGAGCCAAATCTGAGGGCTCATCATAAAAAGTAGTGCAGGCGAGGTAATGACACATCAGCTCCTGATAGACCTCCACTACCCGAGGGTCTGAATCCCCCAGCTCCCGGTTTGTAGGAACATACTCTTCGTATGGAGTATCCCCCATCGACAGTCTTGAGATCTCTGCCATCTCATGCAGGGCCAATCCTAACTCCCCCAGTGGAGTGGCGAAGGTCCCGGTAAGCAAAATATATTGCTCCATCAGTGCTAGAAATAGGTTAGGGTTAGGAGGTAACCCAACACTGGTCGCACTCACAGCTGCAAACAGACCGATGTTCTCCAACTCGGTCTGAAAATGCTTCAGGGCCCAATCAACCAAGCGAGCCCATCGAAGGTTTGAAGGGGTGATCCACCCGCCACACCGAGGGTTCACCTTAGGGTATACTCCCCCACGCCCCATAAAATCATTATAGAAAGTCGGTAACTGGACCGGCTGGATCACCAAACTGTCTTCACTCGGGACACTGCCCGGGTACAGCCCCCTGAACAGCGTCAAAGAGCCAGAAGGGCGGCTGACAAAGGACCCCTGGTCAGCTCCTCTCAGATGAAAGATCTTTCCCGGCTTGTCGTGAAGATCGGGGGTCAGCGTCCACAACATCTTCCTGGGATGTGTAGCATGAAAGAAGGCCGAGATGGGGTAGTCTCTCGGCATACTGGGCAGATACAAGACCAAATCCACGGCAGGGAAAACCCAGAGTTCTCTCTTAGGCTTTGTCTGGGACTGCTTATCGATCATGTCCCCGAAGAGGAAAGCCGGCTCCAGGTATTGCTTCCCATCTATGTACGTTAGGGGTTCCCCATTGATTATGCTCAGCAGCATTCGCTCGCCCTGAGCCGATATCAGAATTGCACTTCCTTCGGGATATTGGGGCCCGGAGATAGAAAATGTCACGTGCGACAGATCCTCCAGATAGTTGGAGTGCAGCATCCCGGCGGCAGAGCCCATCACTTCAGCTAGCAGAGACTCATACAAGTTAACTGTGAAAGTACAAAAGAAATACGTTAGTTCCTAAACTAGACGTTTCGGGACTTGCAGCATCCAATCAACAGTCCGTGCTCTACGTCGAGACTGTGAAACTTAAAACCATTATGCTGGAATCCATTTTCCTTAGACGTAAAAATCAAGATTGGCAGTATACGGTCTGTGCTTTACGCCAGATTGATTAAATTGAGCTTTACGCCAGGATTTCCATCCACAAGCATAAAACTCAAATTTTAATGGTGTACACCAAGTTTTTCGGCGGTCAAAGCTTTTACGCTCGACTGTAGAAGAAATAGAGTTTTTACGCTGACACATTAGGAATGTGGGCATAAAAAGATAAAATATCTCCGTGCATCATATTCCTCAAAGAGGCTATCAGCACAGAAGACGACCTAGCACGGTCACGTTCAACGTGTGCGAAGAATTTTTAGTCATTCTCTCCTTCCCAAAAGCTCTACCTTCCAGGCCGGGTGCACTACTCGTCGGCGGGATGCTCCGCTCAGAATGAAGTTCGCCTTGTCCAACCAGAGACTCTCTCACTTGGGACGAAGAACGAGAAGAGGAATCAACCTTCTTTCCTTTAGCGGAGGAGGATTGTTTCGAAGCCATTACTGGAGACTTTAAAGACTCGAAGAAGAAACAGAACTCGAACAGTCGAAAGCTTTCTCTCGTAGAAAACGGATGGAAAGTTTTTCTCTCAGAAACTTGGGATATATATAGAGTTCAGATGGACTCCTCGGACCCTGAACCAAATCTCCTAATTAATATTCGGTTATGATTGGGTCCCACGTCAGCCTATTTATTCAGAGAAGGCGGACAGTCGACGAATTCGAAAAGTTTTTCGCGCAAAGCAGGTTCATGGTTTCTACGCTAAGGAGCTTCCTACGCTCGACAGCTACAGATCTACGGTTTTACGCTCGCAAGCTACAAGTTTATGGTTTTTACGCCCGGATGCCTTTGTGCTCGGTAGCTTTTAAGCTCGAGAGGCTACAAACCTACGACTTCACGCTCAGCAGATACCAAATCGATGATCTCACGCTCGGTGGCGCATAGTTTACGTTCGGAGGCAACGGAACCATGACTTCACGCTCGGAAAAATTTTCTATTCAGAAGCAACAAATCCACAGTTCTACGCTAAAGAGCTTTCTACGCTCGACGGCTACGAATCTACGACTTTTTGTTCGACAGCTACAAGTCAGGTTTTACGCCCGGATGCCTTTGTGCTTGTTAGCTTTTATGCTCGAGAGGCTACAAACCTACGACTTTACGCTCAGGAACTATAAAGTCTATAATATCACGCTCGATGGTGTTTAGTTTACGCTCAGAGGCTGCCAACTCATGATTTCGTGCTCCATGACTTCCCGCACATCTGAAAGTTATGCAGGCCAGAGTACGCGTACATCTGAACGATCCTCAAGGCGGTCAATTACAGGAGTTCACACAGAAGATACTCCTTCTTGACCTCAAGATATCCCAAGTACCCGAAGCATACAGAGTTCAACATTAAAAAATTACTCTTCTTTATGGGTCGATTCGAAGTTCATCCAGACTCCAGTCTGAATATTTTATCTCCCAAGATGGTAAATCAGTTTGACAGCCATTTCTCGCCCTGTTCCAAGGGATTTCCGAGAAATCAATCTTGAAGATGATGTCTGAACAAAGAAATTCTGTTTATCAGAAGTAACAGTTCAGGATTCTACGCGGTTCCTCACTCCTAAACAGCATGACAGTTCGAACACTCGAATGCTAAAGCGGCTTTTTACGCATCCCCAGTTATGCGTAAGAGACAGGACAGGACCCAGCACTCTTTCTAAAATAGAGTCGGTGTAAAGAATCAGACGTGTCGAAGCTGCACACATTCAGACTTCACAGCAAAGTATGGCAAGATAATCATATGAAGAAAGAAAGACGATTTTATTAAAGATTAAAGTCATGATTACATATGAGGGAAATCCAATCTACAAGGGTTTTTCTTTATTTTCATGATTATATCTGAGGGAAACCCCATCTACAAAGGGCTTCCTCATCATCGTCCGAAGATCGCACCGAGAAGCTGTTCTGACAGGTTCTCACATTGGTGAAGGTCTTCCTCTTCTTCCAAGAAGATGATCAGTGGCGAAAGGATACAAAAATGGGCATAGACCCATCCTCCAACAGAAGGAAAGCAGGGTAAATCTGTTGTCCTACAGACCACCGCCACTCAAGCCAGGACAGAGCTGGTCTGTCTGCCTCTCGTCACCAGAGGTAACGGGAGAAGGTGCCACTTGCAAGTAGCGTGGTGAAATACGATTCTTCGTCTCTCCCAAAGAACCACCATACAAAGTTGCTGATTATCCCGAGCAAAGGAGGCTATGATATCCTTTCATGATCCATCGTTGCAGAGGACATTTGCTCGAAGATGCCATCTTTTTCGGCTCCTTACATGCTGGAAAAGCATGATCTCCTTCTTCCTCAAGTCGACCCGATGAACTACGGCCATCATCTCTGTATAATGAAGGAAGTGTGGGAAAACAGGAGAACTCCTCAGCCTTTTTATAGGTGAGAGAGAGAGCCGATCCCCAATGAATCCTCCATAAAGTCAGCCTCGACCGTTTCAAAACTCTATTCAGAAATGTTTTAAGTTACGAGGAGCGGGTCATGCTTCATTCAAAGCGTTTCAAATTACGAGGAATTTAAAAGCTTTGAAGGGGGTCTTGTTGAAGCATAAAAAATACGCTGGAAGCTCTACGCAGCATATTGATGCAAAGCAGCATAAACAGAGGACTTCAGAGCCTTCAAACATGCAAACAAAGCTACTCTGCCAAAGCACAGCATGAAATACAGGCTCAAGGACCATCCGCGTAGACAGTACGTCCAGACTGCTTCAGCGTAAACAGGGGCTTCATCGCCTTTATGGCGTAAAACTCATCCCCCTTTCATTCAGCATTGAAGTGTAGGAGGGACGCTTCGCATTCCCCGAAGTGAACCTGTCAGAGCCTGCAACGAACCTGTCAAAGCCTGCAATGAACCTGTCAGAGCCTGCAATGAACCTGACGTCTCAACTTCTGACAAAGGGATACTGCTCGACTACCCAAGCGACGGCTATAATGATGGCAAAGCACTGCAACCCAGGCTGTCATTTACTGCCATTTTCCTCGCTTAAACTGCTTTTACGTACACAGAGGAATACGCTACCTAGTTTACAAAGGCAGATGAGAGCTCCTTACGCTCCACAGAAGACAAACCGCCTGTTACGTCAAAAGTTGCACCTCATACGAGATTCGAGGCACATCTCTGTATTTTTTATACACAGAGTGGTGACAGGTTCTCGAGGCACGTCTTTGCATTTGAAGCGCCAAAAATTGACAGATGCCTGAGACACGTCTCTGCACCATGCACAGGCCAAGTGACAGACCTTCAAAACACGCCTCTGTATTTAATGCATCGGATGATGGCAAATCTCCACAATTAATGCTGGGGATTTGTCACTACCACATTCCGAAAATAGGGGTATTTTTGACTTTTTACAATTGTCACGACCCGCACCCGGTTTAGGGGCACGAGTGCGTGGGTACGTCCAGCCTACGCCGCAGCATCGGCGGTAGAACGCTGTCTAGGTATTGATACTATCTAACTAATGTCACGCAAATATCCAATCTCCATTAGGAGGCACGGATGACACAAATAGATAAACATATACCCAATCACATGATTACAGCACGATAAGATTTTGAATAATAAACTAAAATTTAACACAACACAAGTCCACAAGAAATAACTTAACTTAACAATATCCAAGAATCATCAAAATGCCGGAGACAAATCCGGTACCAAATAGTCTACTTAAGAACTAACAAGAAATAATAATTCCGTCTAGACCTTCCAGAATCACAGCTAACTACCAAGTCTGCAGCTACTCACCATAGTCCATAAAATGTCGGACAGCGGTCCTCTAAGGCATAGTCTGGAAAAATGTTTCCAGTCAGGAAGGAGCAAAGCACAATCTCAAATAACAGTTCCATTAATTGATAATGTCTATAATACAATAAAACATGTCATGCTAGCTACTGAGAAGACAGTGGAATAATGTAATGACAGTTTAAGAGAGACAGGCAATAGGCAATGAAACACAGTCAGTGCATGTATAAAAATGAAAGGAACAGTATCATATACGGGTGATGTAGTATATGATTAAAAATAGAGAACTGTAATATATTCTAGGTGTTTGAAATAGTAGTTTCAAAATGTGATCGGCTTGGGACATGTACAATTGCTACAGTCTGGCCAATCATACGTGGGGGTATGATTAACACCAATAATATAAACTTGTACGATAGGTATTTGATCACATTTCTCACTAGCAATTTCTCCGCCCCCCAACTAGTACTGTGGATCCAATCATGACACGTCACGAATACACAACATTGTCTAATATATTATGTACAATGTCTAATGTAAATGTACAATGTCTAATATCAATGTCTAATGTAAATGTCAATGTCGATGTCAATGTAAATATCGTGTATAATGTCAATACGATAATCAAGGTAACATCTCATGACTGCAGATCCAAGCTATACTAGTCCGTGTAGTACAGTGTCAAAGATTCAGTTGTAACATTTCACGAGCATTGAACTTATAGAAATTATCAAGAATTAGAAATTATCAGAGAATGTACTTGCCTTGGGTCCTTAGCTGGTATTTATGGATGTCCTGTTCCAGAGTATCCCCTGGTAAACCAACAGTCCTATAAACACATCACAATATGACATTTGTATCAGAAGCTATGCTAACACACAGTCTATAAACACTGGCCTCAGGGCCATGCCAGACAGGGCACTTAGTCAACTTGGGTCATCTAGTAGGACTACCTATTTAATTAACATCTTATTAATTAATTACATATAATTTCTATCAATACAATTATAGATATATGTATAAATATATATACTTTTAAAAAATAAATAATACTTGCATATAAACATAATAAAATAATACTTGTATGTATATATATATATATACATAATTCATACTTACAATATTTTATACATGCACCAATTTTAAATACATTTACAATATATATATATTTATATATACCTTTTAAAATTACATATTTAATTTATACTAGTGTATACTCATATATATGCCAAAAATACATTAATTAAATATAAATACTTTACATTTTATATACAAATTAAATGAAATACATATACTAATTATTTATACAATTTAATAAAATAATTACTATACATATTTATATTTTAAATACATACATTATATATACTATACATATACAATTTAATATATACTTATACATATATATACACTAATTATTATATATACAATTTAAATTAAATATATATACTAATTTATCAAACTAATTTATACTAGCGTATACCTTTTTATTAAATAGATATTATATAAAAATAACCAGTATATATATAAAATATATACATATATATTAATACCTACATACATATTTATATACAATGCATTCACATTAATTTAATATACTGTTTATATACATATTCGTATATAAGTATGTATATAAGTATATATACATACATATATATATATATATATATATATATATAAAAAGCAGGGAAAGAAGAGGGAGAGAGGGAGGATTACTGTGAGGGGGTGGTCGCTCGCTGGCCGGAGACGCAGAGGGCCGTCGGAGTTCTGAGGAGCAGCGGGGTCGGGGTGCTCGCCGGCCGGAGATGCGAGGGGGATCCGCCGGGGTTGGATGGCCGAGTAGCGGCCGCCGGTGGCGCGAGGGGGACTGTCCGGAGGAGTTCAACTCGAGGGTGGCTCGAGCAGCGGCCGCCGGGCTGAACGCCGGATCCGAGGGGCCGCCGGGGTATGGAGGGGAGATGGAGAGGAGCAGCCGTAGGCCGGTGGCTGTACGCAGAGGAGCAGCAGAGGAGCCGCGGGATGGAGACTGGAGGCCGGGTCGCTCGCCGCCGCCGGAGGTCTGTGAGGGGGAGCCGCCGGACGCCGAGTGCAGAGGGAGGAGATGGGAGGACAGGAGCGGAGGAAGGGGAGAACACAACAGCCGCCGGATGGAGACTCGGCGCCGGAGCAGCCGCCGGACTCGGAGCTCACTGCGGGTCGCCGGGGATGCACAGTAAGGGGAAATGGTGAACAGTACTCCCCCCTTATTATTTGAATTCGATTTTAAAAGCAAATAAAAGAAGAAGAAACAAGAAAGGAAAGAGAAGAAGAAAAAGGAAGGAGAAGAGAAGAAAAGAAATGAGAAGAAGAAAGGAAGAAAAGAAAGGAAGAGGTTTCCAACGTAGGAGAGAGGATGGGGGCTTGAGGATTTTGGAGGCTTGTGAGGTGGTGTTTTCTAGGTTGCATAGGGATTAGGGTTTGAGAGTACAAGTCATTAAATAGGGAGAGAGAGGGTGTGGTGGAGGGTTGTGATGGGCCAATTTCTAATGAATGGCTAGGATTGAACATGAGGAATTTATTCATGGGGGTTGAGGGTTCTTAATTAAAATTAATAGGCTCCCTCATTGATTAAAATAATTAGGTGTTGGCACCTACAATTGAATAATTGCAACTTAGCCCCTTAAATTCGGGAAATTGCACAAACACATGAAATGACGAAAATTGGGCGGGCGATTCGGGGTCCGATGTTTTGTAGGGTCAGGGGGCACTGTAAGATGGGTATGGGCTGAATTTGCAGGGCACTGGAATTAAATTGGGATTTTAAAATCAGATAAAATGGTATCCTCAATTTAAATAGAAATAAAATGCAAGTTGTGTTCAACAATTAATTAGGAGTACATGGAGCCAAAATCAGGTCAGGTCATCAATACCAATATTGAAGAAGACTCAGTACAGAATATTTCCCTAATTTGGGCCGCACGAAAAATAGGTCAAGATGGCCTCCAATTTTTGATTGGAACGCACAACGATACAAAAATAGGAAATTAAAAATAACGTCCGCGACAATTTTTGTGCGGCCAGAAACAATGCACAAGGAGCAAAATTATGAGTTGCAAAAATAGCAGAATTGAAGGCGAGCATGTCTAGGGCAAGATGGTGAAATTTGTTGGAAGACAAAAGTCTGGATAGCGCTCCAAATATCGAAGCAAAGGCAATGCGCAAAATATTAAATAAAATACAGTAATTAATTACAATCTCCAAATATTAAATTCTAAATAAAATAATAAAATCCAGAATTCTATAATTCGGATAGGGGTTCGTCTACTGGCTTCTAGGTCTAGTCTGCTAGCTAAAATAAAATAATTAACACTGCATATAATTATATATTTAATTACACATCACACATAATAATTATTTAAATCAATATACTATTACGCAATTAATTAATTATAAATAACATAATATTAAATATTGCAAAAAGTCGAAAATACCCCTGTTTTCAGAATGTGGTAGTGACAAGTCTACCCACCTTAAAAGAATTTCGTCCTCGAAATTAAAATCCTCATACTAGTGTTTAATCATACACATTATTATTCCCTCCAATAAACTCATCAACCACGAATAATCCACAAGGTCTTTTCACAATTTCAAAAATCCGAAATTATCTGTATTCCTGTAAAAATCCTCGACATAGAATCAAAGTCCCTTTTTTATTAAAAATTTCCTGAAAGTTTTTGAGTTAATAATCCAATGTCCGGAATTTAATATCCACTCCTCAAAGTACTCAACAATATGCTATTTGAGGATTCTCCAATTGTTATATCCAATTATAAAGTTCAAAATTCATAACTCGCAATTAAATAAATACATTGATAAATCTCCCAAATTTCCAAATTAATAACCAACTTAAACATGTCAAAAATTTTCCTGGAATAAATAAACCACCAATTGTGCCATGTTAATTTCTTAACCATTTATTTAAATCAATAATTATCCTCAAATTTTTTTTTTTTTTAAATCCTCGATTGTTTTATTTATGTATTTACTACCATCAAAATTAAATTCCTCAAATCATATAATCATGAACTACTCCATATTGTTATTTCACAATAAATTTTTTCAAAGATTCTATAAATAGCATATCCCTAAAAATATTCAAAAATAAATCAAATCACATTCTTATCACAATATTCTCCAAAATTTTAAGTTTATAACGAAATACAAGAATTTAATATTCAATCCTCTAATTGAACTCTAATCAATGCATATTTCAAAAATTGAATCTCGTCCCAAATTTGAATTTAACACTAATCCATTTGTGTTCTTTATCCCTCGATTTTTTTTTTTTCATAATATGCAACGATGTAATACTTATGGAACCTTCAATACAATATTCAAAATATAAGTTCACAACTTGCAGTCTAATAATTATATCGATGGCCTTCTTAAATTCCTCAAATTCAATGATAAATTTAATCATTTCATAATTTTCTAAAAATCAATGATTTAACAAAACTTCAATTACGCCATATTAAATTCCCAACTCTTTATTTTTCCTCAAAATTTAAGGCACCTTGTCTCTCTTTGTCAAGTCATAACCTCTTCGTTAATCTTTACTACAGTTAAATCCTCAACAATCAAAGTCTAAGAGAATTCTACCTACAACCATACAACATGCAACCTAAGGGAAATATGTATGATCATGGTGTCTTTTGTCATGGTATTGCAGTCTCTGTATCAGGGGTACTACTAACTATATTATAACAAAAATCATGCATACAAGCTACGGTACTAAGGTATCAATCAATCAGAAGAAAAAAGAACATGAGAAAAGAAGAGAAAGAACCTGCTAATATATTACTTGCAATATCTTCTATCTCTAACATAATCATAGGTCAAATGATGCATGTAAAGTTTGATACCTCTATCTCTTTAGGTACCACACTCTACTACAAGCATACTCACTGCTAGCTTCCTTACCTACTGCAATAGTTGATACTAGTTATTCTTATCACTCAAGTGCATATCAATTTCAATACACTATACTAAGTACTGCACTTTCTAGTACAACATTTGATGATCACCCAAGTCAGTTTGCAGTGAATTCTCAATCATACTCAAGCCAACCGATCCTAATACACATGCATCTCATCTATTGTATACTAATGTATCTCTCCCACTATAAAATCTTATCCTCAAATAAATTTTCCTCAAAATAACTCCTCGAATAAAATTTAAAGTAAATTGTATACACTCCCCTCAAGGTCAATTATTTAAATACTGAATGAAACTTAATCACTAAAAGACCCTTACAGACTTGTCTGTGTTCATCAAATTGAGTCTGAATTCCTCAAAAATAAAATTTTAATAACCATATTTCAACTCCTCAATTTCAAAATTTTGCAATTCATTGAAATCTTCAAAATAAGATTTTAATAACATAATATCTCAACCTCTCAAATTCTAAAATTTGAAATTTACTTTCAATCTTCAATTAAAAATTTTAAATCCCCTTCTGTAGTCCAATAGCTCTAATGTTTAATCATTTTTCACTGTCCTAATTGACAGGCATCATCAAATAGTACCATAAATCAGTCTGCAATTTATCTTGATATGAAATCCAACCCTACTAGGAAACCAAAATCCTAATTTAATACCTAATCAATAACAACAAGCAAATTCAACATCAATAAGTGAGAATGGACGGAACAAAGGAATGATTTAAATTAGAAATTTTAGCAAGGAATCCTTAGAGAATAGGAGCTCAAAAGAACTGGATTAAGGACGGAAGGTATCTTCACTGCTAGTAAAGAAAAGAAACGATAGAACAAAGTCCTGGAATAACAAAATGGATAAGTCTTGAGATGATATTTTAAGGACCAATTTAAGATACAACCTGATAATCATACACGTCTGCCAGAAATCATGACACACAGAATTCCTCGCCACGCCAGTAAGCATAGAGGCGATAACGACAGGTTCCGTAACTAAGGTATGCAACTCTATAATCATGTCATCTAGAATCCTCGCCACGCCAACCGGTATGGCTGCGAAAGACTCTAAGTTTCATAACTACAGTATGTACATCCAAGTCTGGTTCCTACGTTCTCGTCGCGATAGCTAGAATGGCTGCGACAAACTCTAGGTTCCATAACCAAAGTAGACGTTTTTCCTTTCTCACTGTCCTTATCAATATATGTCATCAGATGATACCGTAAATTTTAGCCCATAAAATTCATCTCGATATAAAATCAAAACTCACACGATACCAAGATTTAAAGTTAACAACTGGTCAACAAGAATCAAACTCAATATCAATGAGTGAGAACGGACGAAAACAAGGAGGAAGGATTTAAATTGGAATTTATAATGAGATTCTCAAGGGTCATCCCAGGAATCTCTCAAATAATTTATGATTGAGTATCCTCTCTCATCCTAGTATCCTATGTCCTATGTCCTATAGCAGGCACGCAATAGTGTAACAAGATGCCACACTACTACGACATCGCTCTAAATGCGAAGTCTGACCTGCATGGGCCACCACTAAAAATGTGTCACGACCCGCACCCGGTTTAGGGGCACGAGTGCGTGGGTACGTCCAGCCTACGCCGCAGCATCGGCGGTAGAACGCTGTCTAGGTATTGATACTATCTAACTAATGTCACGCAAATATCCAATCTCCA
The DNA here is from genome assembly GCA_036927795.1 of Iris macrosiphon. Classification (NCBI taxonomy): domain Eukaryota; kingdom Viridiplantae; phylum Streptophyta; class Magnoliopsida; order Asparagales; family Iridaceae; genus Iris; species Iris macrosiphon. The sequence continues at coordinate 1,877,892 of JAYESA010000001.1, read as the reverse complement.
TTAGGAGGCACGGATGACACAAATAGATAAACATATACCCAATCACATGATTACAGCACGATAAGATTTTGAATAATAAACTAAAATTTAACACAACACAAGTCCACAAGAAATAACTTAACTTAACAATATCCAAGAATCATCAAAATGCCGGAGACAAATCCGGTACCAAATAGTCTACTTAAGAACTAACAAGAAATAATAATTCCGTCTAGACCTTCCAGAATCACAGCTAACTACCAAGTCTGCAGCTACTCACCATAGTCCATAAAATGTCGGACAGCGGTCCTCTAAGGCATAGTCTGGAAAAATGTTTCCAGTCAGGAAGGAGCAAAGCACAATCTCAAATAACAGTTCCATTAATTGATAATGTCTATAATACAATAAAACATGTCATGCTAGCTACTGAGAAGACAGTGGAATAATGTAATGACAGTTTAAGAGAGACAGGCAATAGGCAATGAAACACAGTCAGTGCATGTATAAAAATGAAAGGAACAGTATCATATACGGGTGATGTAGTATATGATTAAAAATAGAGAACTGTAATCTATTCTAGGTGTTTGAAATAGTAGTTTCAAAATGTGATCGGCTTGGGACATGTACAATTGCTACAGTCTGGCCAATCATACGTGGGGGTATGATTAACACCAATAATATAAACTTGTACGATAGGTATTTGATCACATTTCTCACTAGCAATTTCTCCGCCCCCCAACTAGTACTGTGGATCCAATCATGACACGTCACGAATACACAACATTGTCTAATATATTATGTACAATGTCTAATGTAAATGTACAATGTCTAATATCAATGTCTAATGTAAATGTCAATGTCGATGTCAATGTAAATGTCGTGTATAATGTCAATACGATAATCAAGGTAACATCTCATGACTGCAGATCCAAGCTATACTAGTCCGTGTAGCACAGTGTCAAAGATTCAGTTGTAACATTTCACGAGCATTGAACTTATAGAAATTATCAAGAATTGGAAATTATCAGAGAATGTACTTGCCTTGGGTCCTTAGCTGGTATTTATGGATGTCCTGTTCCAGAGTATCTCCTGGTAAACCAACAGTCCTATAAACACATCACAATATGACATTTGTATCAGAAGCTACGCTAACACACAGTCTATAAACACTGGCCTCAGGGCCATGCCAGACAGGGCACTTAGTCAACTAGGGTCATCTAGTAGGACTACCAATTTAATTAACATATTATTAATTAATTACATATAATTTCTATCAATACAATTATAGATATATGTATAAATATATATACTTTTAAAAAATAAATAATACTTGCATATAAACATAATAAAATAATACTTGTATGTATATATATATATATACATAATTCATACTTACAATATTTTATACATGCACCAATTTTAAATACATTTACAATATATATATATATATTTATATATACCTTTTAAAATTACATATTTAATTTATACTAGTGTATACTCATATATATGCCAAAAATACATTAATTAAATATAAATACTTTACATTTTATATACAAATTAAATGAAATACATATACTAATTATTTATACAATTTAATAAAATAATTACTATACATATTTATATTTTAAATACATACATTATATATACTATACATATACAATTTAATATATACTTATACATATATATACACTAATTATTATATATACAATTTAAATTAAATACATATACTAATTTATCAAACTAATTTATACTAGCGTATACCTTTTTATTAAATAGATATTATATAAAAATAACCAGTATATATATAAAATATATACATATATATTAATACCTACATACATATTTATATACAATGCATTCACATTAATTTAATATACTGTTTATATACATATTCGTATATAAGTATGTATATAAGTATATATACATACATATATATATATATATATATATATATATATATATATATAAAAAGCAGGGAAAGAAGAGGGAGAGAGGGAGGATTACTGTGAGGGGGTGGTCGCTCGCTGGCCGGAGACGCAGAGGGCCGTCGGAGTTCTGAGGAGCAGCGGGGTAGGGGTGCTCGCCGGCCGGAGATGCGAGGGGGATCCGCCGGGGTTGGATGGCCGAGTAGCGGCCGCCGGTGGCGCGAGGGGGACTGTCCGGAGGAGTTCAACTCGAGGGTGGCTCGAGCAGCGGCCGCCGGGCTGAACGCCGGATCCGAGGGGCCGCCGGGGTATGGAGGGGAGATGGAGAGGAGCAGCCGTAGGCCGGTGGCTGTACGCAGAGGAGCAGCAGAGGAGCCGCGTGATGGAGACTGGAGGCCGGGCCGCTCGCCGCCGCCGGAGGTCTGTGAGGGGGAGCCGCCGGACGCCGAGTGCAGAGGGAGGAGATGGGAGGACAGGAGCGGAGGAAGGGGAGAACACAGCAGCCGCCGGATGGAGACTCGGCGCCGGAGCAGCCGTCGGACTCGGAGCTCACTGCGGGTCGCCGGGGATGCACAGTAAGGGGAAATGGTGAACAGTACTCCCCCCTTATTATTTGAATTCGATTTTAAAAGCAAATAAAAGAAGAAGAAACAAGAAAGGAAAGAGAAGAAGAAAAAGGAAGGAGAAGAGAAGAAAAGAAATGAGAAGAAGAAAGGAAGAAAAGAAAGGAAGAGGTTTCCAACGTAGGAGAGAGGATGGGGGCTTGAGGATTTTGGAGGCTTGTGAGGTGGTGTTTTCTAGGTTGCATAGGGATTAGGGTTTGAGAGTACAAGTCATTAAATAGGGAGAGAGAGGGTGTGGTGGAGGGTTGTGATGGGCCAATTTCTAATGAATGGCTAGGATTGAACATGAGAAATTTATTCATGGGGGTTGAGGGTCCTTAATTAAAATTAATAGGCTCCCTCATTGATTAAAATAATTAGGTGTTGGCACCTACAATTGAATAATTGCAACTTAGCCCCTTAAATTCGGGAAATTGCACAAACACATGAAATGACGAAAATTGGGCGGGCGATTCGGGGTCCGATGTTTTGTAGGGTCAGGGGGCACTGTAAGATGGGTATGGGCTGAATTTACAGGGCACTGGAATTAAATTGGGATTTTAAAATCAGATAAAATGGTATCCTCAATTTAAATAGAAATAAAATGCAAGTTGTGTTCAACAATTAATTAGGAGTATATGGAGCCAAAATCAGGTCAGGTCATCAATACCAATATTGAAGAAGACTCAGTACAGAATATTTCCCTAATTTGGGCTGCATGAAAAATAGGTCAAGATGGCCTCCAATTTTCGATTGGAACGCACAACGATACAAAAATAGGAAATTAAAAATAACGTCCGCGACGATTTTTGTGCGGCCAGAAACAATGCACAAGGAGCAAAATTATGAGTTGCAAAAATAGCAGAATTGAAGGCGGGCATGTCTAGGGCAAGATGGTGAAATTTGTTGGAAGACAAAAGTCTGGATAGCGCTCCAAATATCGAAGCAAAGGCAATGCGCAAAATATTAAATAAAATACAGTAATTAATTACAATCTCCAAATATTAAATTCTAAATAAAATAATAAAATCCAGAATTCTATAATTCGGATAGGGGTTCGTCTACTGGCTTCTAGGTCTAGTCTGCTAGCTAAAATAAAATAATTAACACTGCATATAATTATATATTTAATTACACATCACACATAATAATTATTTAAATCAATATACTATTACGCAATTAATTAATTATAAATAACATAATATTAAATATTGCAAAAAGTCAAAAATACCCCTGTTTTCAGAATGTGGTAGTGACAACAATATTTAATATTATGGTAGTTACAATTAATTAATTGCCTGATAGTATAATTGATTTAAATAAATATGTGTGATGTGTAATTAAATATAGTATTAGATGCAGTATTCATTTATTTTTAGCTAGCAGACTTGACCTAGAAGCCAGTAGATGAACACCTGTCCGAATTGTGGGATTCGGTATTTAAATTGTTATTTTAGAATTAAATTCTTGGAGGTAATAATTATTTACCGTAATTATAATTAATTATTGCGCCCTGTCTTTGCTTCGATATTTGGAGCGCTACCCTAACTTTTATCTTCCAACAAATTTCACAATCTTTCCCTAGACATGCCCGCCTTCCATTCTGCTATTTTTGCAACTCATAATTATGCTCTCTGTGCATTATTTCTAGCCGCACAAAAATCGTCGCGGACGTTTATTTAATAAATCCCTATTTTGCATCGTTGTGCGTTCCAATTTAAAATTGGAGACAATCTTGACCTATTTTTCGTGCGACCCAAATTAGGGTAATATCCTGTTCTGAGTCTTCTCCAATATTGGTATTGATGACCTGACCTGATTTTGGTCCCATGTACTCCTAATTAATTGTTGAACACAACTTGCATTTATTTCTATTTAATTTGAGGATACCATTTTATCTGATTCCGTAAATTCTAATTTAATTCCAGTGCCCTGCAAATTGAGCCCATACCGATCATACAGCGCCCCTGACCCTACAAAACACCGGACCCCGAATTGCCTGCCAAATTTTTATCATTTTATGTGTTTGTGCAAATACCCAAATTTAAGGGGGCTAATTTGCAAATTGGCATTTTGTGTCAACACCCCATTGTTTAAAACAATGAGGGATCCTAATAATAATTTAATTAAATCTCTCACCCTCACCCACATGAAGAAATTCTCCATGTCCAATCTGGACCCCTCATTTAAAGGGGGTCAATCACAACCCTTGATTTAACACCCTCTTACTATTTAATGTACTATCAAGCCCTAATCCCAAAAATTCAACCTAGGGAATCCCCACAAGCTCCCCAAACCGTAGCCTCCTCCCTCCATTCTTCTTCTTCTTCTTCTACTTCTAACCTACTGCTCTAACCAACCCACTGCTATTATGATAGAGTGATACTCGGTTTGGAGGGGAGAAACCCATTCCCAGCCCTAACCGTTTTCCCGTGTGACACAAGAAGCGCTCTTCTGCTTGTAACCGTCGAGCTCGGCCATGGCGGAGAGTTCCCTTCGTCGGTGATGTACTTTCGGTGACTAGCGGCGGTGCTTCACCGGGAATCAGCCACGAACCACCGCGGCATCAGCTCTCATTCGAGTTCGTCGGCGGTGACGAGCGGTAGATTGACGACGACTCCGATCGACGATCGTGATTTCGAAGTCGACGAGCCGACGACCGCTGGGCGTCAATGCCAGCACAGCTCGAGCCACGGAACAACTTTGTCTTCGCTTGGTCGGTTCCGATCGAATGTCCGCTCGCAGTCCGCCGAGCGCCGTCGAGGGAGTTCATCTTCTCCAACGCCGGTTAAAGGAAATTCAAAATCCTTGAGTTTCTGTGATTTGATTCTTCTCTTCTTCTTCTTCCTTCTTTTTTGAAATCCAAACATAGGTGTGCACACGGACATGGTCCCTAGCCAAGCATCAGCTGCGGTGAGTCCGGGACCGCGATGACAACCGCTCTTGTGCCCGGCGCTGCTCTCTGCAGCAGATCGGGGGTGCTCGAGTGCTGCACCCGACGAGACTGGAGTCCAACGCTTGCTGCGAACCCCTAAGCAACCAGCACCACTTCTCTTGACAACTGTTGGCCATCGATGGGAGATGTGCTGTGGAATTTGGAGTACGTATTGCAACTCCAACAAGCAAAGGGTGATGCTTCTGAGGTGAATAGCATCAATGGCATCCCTGGCTTCTCTTTGCAGATCCAGGACATGGCTACCATCGAGAGTCCTGCTAATCTTGGCCATGGGGGTGTCGCTGACCACGACGATCTTTTGGAGGTTTCAATGAGCAATGTTTTCTTGCAACTGATCAAGTCTGGGGGGAGGCTCCAGTGACAAGAAAGCATTCTGATCAGTTAGTACTTGTATTGAGAACTACCATCACACCCCGGTGAGTCCCTCTCCTCTTTCACAGTGTATATAATTTATATAATAAACAGTGGATATAATTTATATAATAAACAGTGTATATAATTTATATAATAAATAGTGTATATAATTAATATAATGTATAGTGTATATAAATTAGTATAATGTATAGTATACGTATAATTGATACATGTATATACATGTATTTTGTATAATACTTAGTATATTTTAATACATATAATTGGTATATGTATGTATATGTCTATATATTTAATATGATTTATATATATACGTATTTAAATGAATATGTATATGTGTATTTCATTTAATATATATATGTATGTATTTTGGTATAAAAATATATAATGTTTGGTATATGTATATATATTCTGTATATATATACTTAATATATTTTCAAATATGTATAATTAGTATATATATATATTTTTTTAAAATGTATTTTTATATGTATGAGTATACATATATGTTGTTCAACTAGTATAAATTAGATATGTATATAAATTGGTGCATGTATATATATTGTAAGTACTGATGTAGTTAAAAATAGATATAATGTGTCTTATATACGTATCCCTACTAGATGACCCTAGTTGACTAGTGCCCTGCCTGACATGGCCCTGAGGCCAGCATTTTAGACTGTGTTAGTGTAGCATCTGATGCAAATGTGGTTTGCTTGTGATATGTTTATAGGACTGTTGGTTTACCCAGGGGATACTCTGGAACAGGACATTGGATTTACCGGCTAAGGACCCAAGGCGAGTACATTCTCTGATTAGTTTCTAATTTATGATATCTCCTATGTTCACTGTATCTAGTGTAAATACCCATGCTCTTGACACGCTAGTTACACGGATTGGTATACATGGATCTCGTCATGAGATGTTATTCCTTATTCATGGTGTAGTTTGTACAAGACTTGTTTTCCTTGTTATCTTGTGCATGTACAGACACTGATTCCCGGGGAGATTTGCTACCTCCCTAGGGAATCCCGTGCCATAGTGTACCATGATTGGATCTACTATACCAGTCGGGGGTGGGGAGTATTTTAGTGTAGATATGTGATCATACCCAACTTTTTATGCATCATAGCTCACCCCACGTCTCACGTCGGGTGCGGCCTGACCATCTTCGTGCCTCATAGTGTTACGTGTGATTAGCCTGACCTCTACATGCATCATAGCTAACCAACGGTTAGCCTGACCTTCGTAAATCATAGCTAATCACATGTAACCAGCCTGATCAAGTTCCCAAGCCGATCACATGTTAAAGCTAGTACTCACACACTTAGTCATAGGATTTTTGCTCATTGACATATTGTTCCTTTCCTGCATTTACTTACAGTATTTCCAGTATTTCTTTCGTGTACATTTCTCGTACCTATACATGCATCTGGTATGTTTCCATCTAGAACTGCTACATAGTTTATGTCATTTATATAGAACTGCTATTTAGGGATGTACTTTGCTCCTTCCTGACTGGAAAATATTTTTCCAGACTGTGACCTTAGTGGACTTGTTTCTGACACTTGGAGATTGGTTGTTACTGATTACAGGTATGATTGTTTTATCATTAGTCTTGTGTTGTATTCTTTTGTTTCTTTAAATTCTTATCGTGCTGTAATTGTGATTGAGTATGTTGTTCATCTTTATAGTGTTATTCGTGTCACCTTATGGAGTTGGATACTAGGGTGAGATTATTTAGATAGTACTTGACCTAGACAGCGTTCTACCGCCGATGCTGCGGCGTAGGCTGGACGTACCCACGCACTCGTGCCCCTAAACCGGGTGCGGGTCGTGACACGTTTTTAGTGGTAGCCCATGCAGGTCAGACTTCGCGAGTTGTGCGATGTCGTAGTAGTGTGACATCCTTGTTATACTACTGCGTGCCTGCTATAGGATATAGGACATAAGATACTAGGATGAGAGAGAATACTCAATCATAAATTCTTGAGAGATTCCTGGGACGACCCCTTGAGAATCTTATTATAATTTCCAAATTAAATCTTTTTTCTTGTTTCCGTCCGCTCTCGCTTGTTGTTACTAAACTTGATTCTTGTTGATAAGTTATTAAATTAAAATCTTGGTATCATTGTTGAGTTTTGATTCTTGTTGACCAGTTGTTAAATTAAATTCTTGGTATCGTTGTTGAGTTGATTTTATATCGAGATGAATTTTATGGGCTAAATTTTACGGTATCATCTGATGACATATTTTGATGAGGACAGTGAGAAAGGTAAAACGTCTACTTTGGTTATGGACCCTAGAGTTTATCGCAGTCATATTAGCTGTGGTGACGAGAACGTAGGAACCTGACTTGGATGTACATACTATAGTTATGAAACTTAGAGTCTCTCGCAGCCATACCGGTTGGCGTGGCGAGTATTCTAGATGACATGATTATAGGGTTGCATACCTTAGTTACGGAACCTATCGTTTATCGCATCTATGCTTACTGGCGTGGCGAGGATTCTGAGTGTCATAATTTCGGACAGACGTATATGATTATCAGGTTGTATCTTAAATTGGTTCTTAAAGTATCATCTCAAGACTTATCTATTTATGTTATTCCAGGACTTTGTTCCATCGCTTCTTTTCTTTACTAGCAGTAAAGATACCTTCCGTCCTTGATCCAGTTCCTTTTTGAGCTTATTCTCTTTAAGGATTCCTTGTTAGTATGATAATTAGTGACTTGCAATTTTGGTTGTGTCTTGTATTAGTTGACTGAGTGTGACTTGTGAGTTTGTAAGTATTTCCTAGTTGGACATGTGAGCAGAAGGATTTAATCTAGAGATTAGCCCTTAGCATAGTACCTTGTAACAATGGTTCTAGGATAAGGTCATTAGAGACTGTGAGTAGAAGGAGAGTATAGAGTATCAGTGATAGTTCAAGAGTTAGTATCAGAGCCAACATACCCGTCCTGGATAATCATGATTATGCAATTGGATGATCTACGTGAACAATTAAGTATCCAGAAATTGTGTTAAGGATTTATGGAGCATGATGTTCAATTTGACGATTGATATCGGAAGTGTTAAAGGTAAGGAAATATATACGCATAAAGAGTTAATGAGGTATCATGGGTAGAGAAATATTGGAATTGGTAATGAAAATGGTGAGGCGTATCACAGATCAGTTTAACAGGCTGTAAAGGAATAAAGGGAAATACCTATACATCAATCGAGATGAAGAACCATACACATGCCCATGAGAGTAAAGAAATATGGGTGTTATAGTAGATACATGTAATCATGAGTTATAATGAGTTTGATGAGATAATCTAATGATGAAGCTAGTGATATAATACCAGGAGTGCTAATGGTTCTATTTCGAGAGTTAGTCGAGAATGACGCTCAAAACAGTAAGCACTCTGCGTGATGATACTCGGATGATATACCAGTTAATATAGATTGAAAATCATGGAAGAAAATACATGTGATGATAACTTTGATCATTGGAGGTAATAGTACAAGTGATTCAGGCAGTACAATTTTAGTACACAATTATAGACACTAGATGCATTGAGTGCACCTTGAGTATCAGAGACCGTAAGCACTGATATGTACCTTGTGGAGTTATAAATCGAAAGGGGGAAATAAAATATTTATTTTAGAATAATTGAGGAGTTGAGATTATGTCATTAAATTTTAGAGGATTTCAAATATTGATTCAATAAAAATGGTCAAGGCTACAAAGATTTTAGAAGTGATTAAAAATATTTATTCGATGTTGAGTATCTGACTTTGAGGAGGCATATGCATTTATTTTTAAGTTGATCGAGAAGTTAAACCTTGATGAGTATTTTGAGAATTAAATTTATGGTGGATGAGAAATATGAATATTAATATATGAGAAGATGACATACATGTGTAAGGATCTGATGACTTGAGCATGATTGAGGTGGCACCGTAGACTGACTTGGGTGTCCATCTAGAGTTGCATTAGAAAGGGTTTAGCACTTAGTATGGTGTTACACTTGGTGTGCACTGGAATGATGAGAAAATAGTATGGACAATTGTAGTAGGAACGGGAACTGACAGAGAGTATGGTACTAAGGAGATAGAGGTATCAACTTGAATGCATTATTGAATCATGATTATATTAGAGATTCTTGGCATCAGATTTAGGTGTTAATAGACATGTGTGCAATATGGATATATTCAGGGATCTTGTGGATAAATGATTAGTTGATATGGATATCAGTGTACAGGAATAGGAGTTAGTTAGTAAATGTGCCAGGGTTAAGAGTATGTTAGAGATAGGGATACTGCAGGAAATATGTTAACAGGTTCTTTCTTTTCTTTCCTAATGTTCTTTTTCGTCTTTTGGCTGAATTTTCCCTAGTACTGTAGCTCATATACATGATTTTTCTTGTTAGGATATAGTTAGTAGTACACCCTGACAGAGAATGCAATACCATGATAAGACAGACCATAACCATGCATGTTTCCTCTAAGTTGTTTGTTGTATGACTGTGGGTAAAATTTTTCTTAGACCAGGATCGTTGGGGTTTTGACCATAGCAAGGATCTATGACAAGGTTATGACTGGACGAAAGGGACAAGCTGATTAAAAATTTAAGGATAAGTATTCTTTTAAATAAAGAGTTAATGAGTAATATAACAAAATTGATGGATCCTTGGTAATTACGAAGATCGAGGTATGATTAAAATTTGAGGATAAATATTAAATTAAATAAAGGATTAAAAAATTTCACATGGCAGAATTGGTGATTTATTAATTTCAGGAAGGTTGGCTATGATATAATTTATCATTGAAAATTTAAGGAAAAAAATTGGAAAATTATCATTATATATTTGATTGCAAGATAGTAATTTAAAAAATTTTATAATTGCGGACATTACATTAAAGGATCCATAAGTATCGCATTGTTAAGTATTTTGAGGAAAAGAAGAAACTGAAGAATTAGATCATTGATGGATTATTGTTTGGATTCAGACTTTTGGGACGAGATTCAATACATTGATTGAAATTAAATTTGAGGAACAGATATCAAATTCCGAGTATAAATATTTTTAAATTTAAAATTCGTGGAAATTGTGAGGAAATGGAAACTGACTTTTATTGAGGATATTTCAGGAATATAGTAATTTCAAATTTTTGAAAAGTGCGAAACGACAAGGTGGACTATTTCAGGATTATGTGGGTTGTTGAATTTCACTATTTATGGAAATAATAATGTGTATGAGTAAACACTACTATGAGGACTTTAAATTTCGAGGACAAAATTCTTTTAAGGTGGGTAGACTTGTCACTACCATATTCCGAAAACAGGGGTATTTTTGACTTTTTACAATATTTAATATTATGGTAGTTACAATTAATTAATTGCCTGATAGTATAATTGATTTAAATAAATATGTGTGATGTGTAATTAAATATAGTATTAGATGCAGTGTTCATTTATTTTTAGCTAGCAGACTTGACCTAGAAGCCAGTAGATGAACACCTGTTCGAATTGTGGGATTCGGTATTTAAATTGTTATTTTAGAATTAAATTCTTGGAGGTAATAATTATTTACCGTAATTATAATTAATTATTGCGCCCTGTCTTTGCTTCGATATTTGGAGCGCTACCCTAACTTTTGTCTTCCAACAAATTTCACAATCTTGCCCTAGACATGCCCGCCTTCCATTCTGCTATTTTTGCAACTCATAATTATGCTCTCTGTGCATTATTTCTAGCCGCACAAAAATTGTCGCGGACGTTTATTTAATAAATCCCTATTTTGCATCGTTGTGCGTTCCAATTTAAAATTGGAGACAATCTTGACCTATTTTTCGTGTGACCCAAATTAGGGTAATATCCTGTTCTGAGTCTTCTCCAATATTGGTATTGATGACCTGACCTGATTTTGGTCCCATGTACTCCTAATTAATTATTGAACACAACTTGCATTTATTTCTATTTAATTTGAGGATACCATTTTATCTGATTCCGTAAATTCCAATTTAATTCCAGTGCCCTGCAAATTGAGCCCATACCGATCATACAGCGCCCCTGACCCTACAAAACACCGGACCCCGAATCGCCTGCCAAATTTTCATTATTTTATGTGTTTATGCAAATACCCAAATTTAAGGGGGCTAATTTGCAAATTGGCATTTTGTGTCAACACCCCATTGTTTAAAACAATGAGGGAGCCTAATAATAATTTAATTAAATCTCTCACCCTCATCCACATGAAGAAATTCTCCATGTCCAATCTGGACCCCTCATTTAAAGGGGGTCAATCACAACCCTTGATTTAACACCCTCTTACTATTTAATGTACTATCAAGCCCTAATCCCAAAAATTCAACCTAGGGAATCCCCACAAGCTCCCCAAACCGTAGCCTCCTCCCTCCATTCTTCTTCTTCTTCTTCTTCTACTTCTAACCCACTGCTCTAACCAACCCACTGCTATTATGATAGAGTGATACTCGGTTTGGAGGGGAGAAACCCATTCCCAGCCCTAACCGTTTTCCCGTGTGACACAAGAAGCGCTCTTCTACTTGTAACCGTCGAGCTCGGCCATGGCGGAGAGTTCCCTTCGTCGGTGATGTACTTCCGGTGACTAGCGGCGGTGCTTCACCGGGAATCAGCCACGAACCACCGCGGCATCAGCTCTCATTCGAGTTCGTCGACGGTGACGAGCGGTAGATTGACGACGACTCCGATCGACGATCATGATTTCGAAGTCGACGAGCCGACGACCGCTGGGCGTCAACGCCAGCACAGCTCGAGCCACGGAACAACTTCGTCTTCGCTTGGTCAGTTCCGATCGAATGTCCGCTCGCAGACCGCCGAGCGCCGTCGAGGGAGTTCATCTTCTCCAACACCGGTTAAATGAAATTCAAAATCCTTGAGTTTCTGTGATTTGATTCTTCTCTTCTTCTTCTTCCTTCTTTTTTGAAATCCAAACATAGGTGTGCACACGGACATGGTCCCTAGCCAAGCATCAGCTGCGGTGAGTCCGGGACCGCGATGACAACCGCTCTTGTGCCCGGCGCTGCTCTCTGCAGCAGATCGGGGGTGCTCGAGTGCTGCACCCGACGAGACTGGAGTCCAGCGCTTGCTGCGAACCCCTAAGCAACCAGCACCACTTCTCTTGACAACTGCTGGCCATCGATGGGAGATGTGCTGTGGAATTTGGAGTACGCATTGCAACTCCAACAAGCAAAGGGTGATGCTTCTGTGGTGAATAGCATCAATGGCATCCCTGGCTTCTCTTTGCAGATCCAGGACATGGCTACTATCGAGAGTCCTGCTAATCTTGGCCATGGGGGTGTCGCTGACCACGACGATCTTTTGGAGGTTTCAATGAGCAATGTTTTCTTGCAACTGATCAAGTCTGGGGGGAGGCTCCAGTGACAAGAAAGCATTCTGATCAGTTAGTACTTGTATTGAGAACTACCATCACACCCCGGTGAGTCCCTCTCCTCTTTCACAGTGTATATAATTTATATAATAAACAGTGGATATAATTTATATAATAAACAGTGTATATAATTTATATAATAAATAGTGTATATAATTAATATAATGTATAGTGTATATAAATTAGTATAATGTATAGTATACGTATAATTGATACATGTATATACATGTATTTTGTATAATACTTAGTATATTTTAATACATATAATTGGTATATGTATGTATATGTCTATATATTTAATATGATTTATATATATACGTATTTAAATGAATATGTATATGTGTATTTCATTTAATATATATATGTATGTATTTTGGTATAAAAATATATAATGTTTGGTATATGTATATATATATTCTGTATATATATACTTAATATATTTTCAAATATGTATAATTAGTATATATATATATATATATATTTTTAAAATGTATTTTTATATGTATGAGTATACATATATGTTGTTCAAATAGTATAAATTAGATATGTATATAAATTGGTGCATGTATATATATTGTAAGTACTGATGTAGTTAAAAATAGATATAATGTGTCTTATATACGTATCCCTACTAGATGACCCTAGTTGACTAGTGCCCTGCCTGACATGGCCCTGAGGCCAGCATTTTAGACTGTGTTAGTGTAGCATCTGATGCAAATGTGGTTTGCTTGTGATATGTTTATAGGACTGTTGGTTTACCCAGGGGATACTCTGGAACAGGACATTGAATTTACCAGCTAAGGACCCAAGGCGAGTACATTCTCTGATTAGTTTCTAATTTATGATATCTCCTATGTTCACTGTATCTAGTGTAAATACCCATGCTCTTGACACGCTGGTTACACGGATTGGTATACACGGATCTCGTCATGAGATGTTATTCCTTATTCATGGTATAGTTTGTACAAGACTTGTTTTCCTTGTTATCTTGTGCATGTACAGACACTGATTCCCGGGGAGATTTGCTACCTCCCTAGGGAATCCCGTGCCATAGCGTACCATGATTGGATCTACTATACCAGTCGGAGGTGGGGAGTATTTTAGTGTAGATATGTGATCATACCCAACTTTTCATGCATCATAACTCACCTCACGTCTCACGTCGGGTGCGGCCTGACCATCTTCGTGCCTCATAGTGTTACGTGTGATTAGCCTGACCTCTACATGCATCATAGCTAACCAACGGTTAGCCTGACCGTCGTGAATCATAGCTAATCACATGTAACCAGCCTGATCAAGTTCCCAAGCCGATCACATGTTAAAGCTAGTACTCACACACTTAGTCATAGGATTTTTGCTCATTGACATATTGTTCCTTTCCTGCATTTACTTACAGTATTTTCAGTATTTCTTTCGTGTACATTTCTCGTACCTATACATGCATCTGGTATGTTTTCATCTAGAACTGCTACATAGTTTATGTCATTTATATAGAACTGCTATTTAGATATGTACTTTGCTCCTTCCTGACTGGAAAATATTTTTCCAGACTGTGACCTTAGTGGACTTGTTTCTGACACTTGGAGATTGGTTGTTACTGATTACAGGTATAATTGTTTTATCATTAGTCTTGTGTTGTATTCTTTTGTTTCTTCAAATTCTTATCGTGCTGTAATTGTGATTGAGTATGTTGTTCATCTTTATAGTGTTATTCGTGTTTCCTTATGGAGTTGGATACTAGGGTAAGATTATTTAGATAGTACTTGACCTAGACAGCGTTCTACCGCCGATGCTGCGGCGTAGGCTGGACGTACCCACGCACTCGTGCCCCTAAACCGGGTGCGGGTCGTGACAGGATTTGATTATATCTCCAAAAGCCGTAATTTTGGCTAAAACATCCACATCCACTCGGCCTCTGTGCCCATTCGGCTTCGGTGCCCGCTCGGCCTCTGTGCCCATTCGGCTTCGGTGCCCGCTCGGCTTCTGCGTCTATTCAGCTTCGATGCTCGCTCGGCTTCTATGCCTATTCGGCTTCGGTGCCTGCTCGGCTTCTATGCCTATTCAGCTTTGGTGCCTGCTCGGCTTCTACGCCCATTCAGCTTTGGTGCCTGCTAGGCTTCTACGCCCATTCAGCTTTGGTGCCTACTCGGATTTTATGCCTACTCGGCCTTTATGACCACCCGGCTTCTACGCCTACTCGGCTTCTATGCCGGTTTGATAACTATTTGGCTTCTATGCCATGGTGACGGACATTTGGCTTCTATGCCAACCTCTTCTACATGATGGATACCTACCTACGTGGTTTTTACGCCATGATCTTCGTAGCAATTATACGCGTTTTGTCCCTTAGTTGGACCCGCATCACATGCTCATTCAAAGGATCATCTATACGCAGGCTTTGGTTATTTTAACCGTTGTGTAAAAGGGTGCTGTACTTTCCACTACTCAGTTTTTACACCGATTGAGTGGTCACTGTCACTAAAACTCTATAAATAGAGACCTCTATCAATGAGGAACAAGGTCGACAAATTGGAGGGTCGAGAGAGAGAGAGATAAAGATAGAGAAGAGTCCAGAGCTCAGGCAAAGAGAAGGGATCGACGACTTTGGCATCGGGCATCCACCCTCTTTAGCAACCCTCGAAGCTGCTACCTGTCTTCCACGGCACTTCTTCAAACATCGTGTGGTCCAAGGGCTAAAGTAATCGACTGCAGATCAGACACCTATAGCAATATTCACCCAGATTAAATAAATTATACTTAGACATCCTCGTATAGGATCGAATTTGTACAATCTTGTTTGTAAACAATAAAAGAAGGGGCGGGTCTTCGCACAAGACCTCATTTTTCCCGCATTCTTTAAATCTTTTCTCGTTTATATTACATATCCTAAACAGCGACATCGAACAGTTGAAGTCCTACCGCCTGAACCTTCAGATCCTCAGAAAGATGGGACACCCTCATAAGACGCTTAATGTCCTCGAGCCAATCATAAGCATAGATGATGCCCTCCGTCCCCTTGAAGACCCTAGGCTCCAACTTCTTAAAGTCCTGAATGTTGCCTGGCTGAAGCTGAACAACCTGAGGAGCAACCTATTGCTGGACCAGAACTTCTCTCTCTACTACGGCATGGCCAAGCTGATGAGCACTCTCGATGCCCTACTGCAAGATGTCGATCTACCTCTGATGTGCCTCAGACTGAGCCCTCTATGCCTCGAGCATCTCACAAAATAGTGTAAATATCTGTATCGCCTCTGTTGGCACGGAAGGTGAAGGTGGAATCCCCTCAGATACAGCTGGTACAGTCCTCTGAGTAGGTGGTAGACCTCCAAAAGCAGCTGCCACTCCAATCACCGGAGAAGAAACTAGTGCAAGCCCTCAGGACATCACATACCTCTTAGAAGCTGCTCTCCCCTGCTGCGATCTAGTCTTAGGCGGCATCCTGGGACAAAGAGAAAGAAAAATCAATATAGCACAAGATGTAAGACACTCAAGAAAATGACGGTTTAAAGATAAAGTATCAATATCAAAGGAGAATAGTTGAATGAATCAAAAGAATTTGTCCTAGATGTGATTGAGTATTCCCAGCCTATAGCCTATGTCTTATATCCTGACACAGGCTCGTAATAGCACTCAAATAAGAGCAGCACTACGAATCATACTAGTTGCGACCTCGAAGAGACCTGTATAGGCCACCACTAAAAATGTGTCACGATCGGCACCCGATGTAGGGATATAAGTTGGGAACAACGCCCAGCCTACGCCACAGAATCGAAGGTAGAACGCTGTCTGGGTAATCTATCTAGCATTATAATAAACCACCAACAATAATAATATACTTAATCACAAATCTAAGATAGAAATGAGCACGAATATGATAAAGAATAGAATAGTCACATACAACTTACGAGTCTAAATTAATAACATCAATGAGTTTGAAAGAATACTAACAAAATAAGCTGGAGATAAATCCAGTACAAAAGAATACTAAGAAGCTACTAATTTCTGGTCATCTGTCTCAGTTAGGATAAGTCCCTCCCGAGCCAGGGTCTCTGACTCTAAACTCACAATATCCTGAGGTCCATAATGTGTATGGTACCACTCCTCAGTGTCATCTGGGAAAATATAACCGGTTAAGAAAGGAATAGAGTACATCTCTAATATCAGTTCTAATCAATAATGAACAAGAATACTAATGACTAAGTGTGTGAGTACTAGCTTTAACATGTGATCGGCTTAGGAACTTGATACAAAATTTATGGCCTGGCTAATCATACGTGCGGTGTATGATTAATACTATTCAAGAATAAGACATGATACAAGATGGGTATGATCACACATCTACACTAAAATACTCTCTACCCTCGACTAGTATAATTGATCCAACCATGGTACGCTATGGCACGGGATTCCCCAAGAAGATAGCTAGTCTTCCCGAGAATTAGTGTCTATACATGTACAAGATAATCAATGAAACAAGGCTTGATACACCATATACCAAGGAATAATATCTCATGACAAGATCTGGATATATCAATCCGTGTAACCATCGTATTAAGAGAACAAGGATATCTACACTAGATACAATGAACATAAAGGATATCATAAATGAGAAACTATCAAAGAATATACTCGCCTGAAGTCCAGTAAATAGTCACAGATGTCTGATACGGTACCTCGGAGACCTAGATATGGAATATAACATTAATACAAGATTTCAGAAAGAAAATAAGTTAAACTAGTCTACTTCTAGGTCAACAAGCCAATTCTAAGTCAAAAGTCAAACTAGGTCAACTCTAAGTCAAACTGGTCAAACTATGGTCAAACTACCTATTTCTAGGTTGTTTGAGTCTATCTCAAAGATATTAGTTTCAAACACTATGAATCTAGGTCAAACAAGCTATATCTTAGGATACTAGGATACCGTATCTCAGGATATGCAAACAAGGGATAAAACATTACATATACATATATCAAACAATATTAAATATATAACATCCTACTTACAAATATTGAATGGATACCTTGGTTTCGAACCAACTTGGTATCGCAACACTAAACCTCAATCTTGATACCCAAACCCAATACCTTGGGCATCCCCCAAATACCATGATACTTATCTTGGTATCTTAAGGTAATATCCGAAACCGTATTTATACTAACTGTCATACCCCAATTTTGCCGAACCGTAGGGGCATCCCCCGGCGTGACCGTCGTGCGGGCCTGGGGTTGCGCCCGTACAAGGCTAGAGTATTTTGCATAACGAGCACATATTCAGAGTACGTAGATAAATTAAAACACAGATTTGAAACATGGAAAAGTTCTCTTTATTGATAATGAACATCTATTACAAACTCTTGAACGAGTCAGCTAATTTGCCGCACGGGCTTACAAAAGTGTTGACTTAAAATGAGATAGCAGTCCTGTACATTACATTCCTTTACTAAATTTCAAAATGATAAAGACCTCCGAGCTGGTGGACGGTTTTCCTACGGAGCTGCATTATGCTTGGGTTGCAAGCTCCTTTCTTCATGTACTTTAAAATGTGGCATGATCAGGATGCGCCTACAGCTAGACTAGATCGAGAAAACGACTTCGGCTCCTCGCTCGGTTCGTCTTAGTACGGGAAACCTATTTCAACGAGGGTCAGTATGTCGAAATATACTGGTGAAGGCGAGCTAACCCAACTATACCAATCAACATGTTGGTTTGATGAAGCATGCATATTATTGTGGTTTTCTATCTTGCCTTAGCTCATTTACAAGTAAGCAGCATATAGAATTTATTAAAATGAACTTGTCACCATTCGGTGACTTTTAGTTGCCCGTCTGAATCACCTGCACAATACTTACCATGCCTTCCCTGCCACGAAGACACAAGTTAGTTGCAACAGGTTTAAATATACAGGGGATCACTGGCGTATGCCATAATGGATGATTTAGTCTTGAACAATGATTGAATGCAGCAAAGATTTAGTAGTGGCTACAAACCATCCCGTCCAGATGCAGTAGACAATAGTAAAGTTTCGTCTGGATCGGATCGGTGCCAGTACCCCAGCGACCGTCCGCAGTAACTAGTAACCTTGTGCACAAGTTGTCCGTGATCGAACGGTATGTTTATTAAGTTAACAGTTCATGTAGTTGAGGCAACAAGAGTACAAGACAAGCAGTATTTTATGATTTAGTTGCATAGCCTCCCGGTTCAGTATATTGCATTCAGGATAAGCTCTATTCATAATTTAAAAAAGAGTATACATTCTAACTTGTATTTATGCATATGATGAATATTCCAAACGAACAAGCATGCAAGTAAGTAACCGTTCACAAGTTTGCTGACAAGCAATATAATCCAAGTCTATTCCCTTATTATCTTGAAGTCTTTTAGTTATAGGGACAACAAGAATATAAGCTTTTAGGTGTAAAGACTTGAAAGCAGGGCTAGCTAATCGGGATGGTAGCCACTCACTTAGATGGTTGAAATGAAAAAGGAAAGAGGCGCTTCAAGACCCCGCTCATAAGCCGCCTACTGCTCGTTCACCTGCATCGACGAACAACTTGATCAATACCTCTTCCACTCTTTCCAATCTCGAAATTGAAGTGCAGTTCAATGAATAAAAACAATGAAATCCATCAAAACCGTTCAAGAAAAACAAGCAAATCCGAAAACTAACTCAAAGCACGAAAGCAATAAGCGACATCAAAATCTGAGGCAACAAAAGATAATAGCGGAGAGGTCCCTCCTGACTCTGCCACTAAGTCGATCCCGAGGGCATGGTCCACTGAATATAGGAATTGATTCTGAAGAAACAAATCCGTAACGAGGACGAGTTCTTGTTTTAATCTATCCCGATCGAACGATACCATCTTGTATTTTTTTGCTGCGCTCCTCTAATAGAAGGAACGGGGCATTACATCCTACCCAAGTAATTGGAAGTTTTGTCCCAAAACTTAAGAATATGACCTACCGTTAGGGAGCATTATGTTGAGGCAGACTATTGAGGTGGTTCAATGGACAGCTAGGAACGGTATGATCGGGATCCCCATAAATGAGGCATTGCTCAAGTTTCTTGCGGTACTTTTCAGTTGTGTGCCCTGGTTTCTTACAATAAGAACATGGTTGCCCTGGGTTTCCTCTCCGTGGACTGTCGTGGTTAGGGCACTTTGCAGCGATGTTTCCTCTATCGTTGATTTGGCGTTTGTGATTGTATGTATGCACAACGCCGGTAGAAACGTAAGGATACTGCGGTTCAAGAGATAGAGAGTGATTCATGACTTCCAGCATTGTCCTGTACTGATGAACGACCACATGCACATGGATGGCAGGGCACAAACTGCCTTCAAACCTTCTAGCTCGACTCGCTGCATTAGGTAAATAGGCACTAGCGAATTTGGAGAGTCGGTTGAATTCGGCAAAATACTGTTTAACTGTCATGCTGCCTTGCCTCAGTTGCACGAACTCGTTCTCCATCTGACGTTGTACTGGAGGGGGTATAAACTCCTCTTCAAATGCGGCACGAAAAGTCATTCACGAGATTGCCTCCTCTCCATGGTCAAATTGAAGAGATCGTCGATGCACGTCCCACCAATCGTACGCGTTGAGACAGAGCTGTAGTTGCACACAGGCGACACGCTTCTCTTTGGGGACCACTAGAAGAGCGATGTGGTCTTCAAGTTTGGCCAACCAATCTAGAGCCATAATTGGTTCCTCAGTCCCGTTGAATGGAGTATTGCAGACTTTCTTGAAGTGGCCAAAGTCGAAGGCAGTCACTTCCCTCGGCCTTAGGATTTACGACGTCTCAACTTTAAGCACGGGCTGTTCCACTGGAGTTGCTGCTGTTATCGCAGAATGGTTGGAAGCCAAAGTCTGCACGATCTGTTGCAGGGCATCTACCTGCTTCTGTTGGACTGAGAATCGGGTCTCTAGATTGCTTTCGAACTTGGCTTGGAGAGCATCGTCTCTTTGTCGTTGTACTTCTAACATTTGTATCACCCGCTCAAGCAGATCGACTTGAGACATGCCCCGTTGGTTCTGAGAGCTTTCCGAGTGCCCGAACTACTTTCTTGGCCTTGCGTTTCGTCCGGTGCTAGCGCTGCAGATTGCGCTGGTGCCATTCCTTCAAAAAAAGGTAAATTATATTAGGATCATAATGTATTATGGCCTTATTGCATGAACATATCTCATTTTGGCCTAGCGAGTTCAAGAGTTTGCACAGAAATTGATCGTTAAAAAAACTTTTCTAGTGCGAGAGTCTAAGGAACTTATGTCACGACCCGCACCCGGTTTAGGGGCACGAGTGCGTGGGTACGTCCAACCTACGCCGCAGCATCGACGGTAGAACGCTGTCTAGGTCATGTAACTATCTAATCAAACTCACGTGAATACCTAACTCCATAAGGAGACGTGAATATCATAAAATAATGCTGGAAGTACTCAATCACATAAACTAAAGCACGATGAGATATCAAGGCAAGCAAGGAAATACAAGACAAAAAAACAAATAGCCATACCTGCACTCAGTAACATCCAATCCTCAAGTGTGTCAGAAACAAGTCCACTAAGGTCACAGTCTGGAAAATATTTTTCCAGTCAGGAAGGAGCAAAGTACATCTCTAAATAGCAGTTCTATATTAATGATATAAACTATGTAGCAGTTCTAGATAGAAATATATGTGATGCATGTATAGGTACAAGAAATGTACAATAAAAGAAATACTAAAAATAATGTAAGTAAATACAGGAAAAGAAATAATATGTCAATGAGCAAGAACCCTATGACTAAGTGTGTGAGTACTAGCTTAAATATGTGATCAGCTTGGGAACTTGATCAGGCTGGTTACATGTGATTAGCTATGATTCATTTAAAGTTAGGCTAACCGTTGGTTAGCTATGATGCATGTAGAGGTCAGGCTAATCACACGTAACAGCTATGAAGCACGTAAATGGTCAGGCCGCACCCGACATGAGATGTGGGGTGAGCTATGATGCATGTAGAGTTGGGTATGATCACATATCTATACTAAAATACTCCCCTCCCCCGACTGGTATAGTAGATCCAATCATGGTACGCTATGGCACGGGATTCCCTAGGGAGGTAGCAAGTCTCCCCGGAAATCAGTGTCTGTACATGCACAAGATAACAAGGAAACAAGTCTTGTACAAGCTACACCATGAATAAGAAATAACATCTCATGACGAGATCCGTGTATACCAATCCGTGTAACCAACGTGTCAAGAGCATGTATATCTACACTAGATACAGTGAACATAGGAGATATCATAAATTAGAAACTAATCAGAGAATGTACTCACCTTGGGTCCTTAGCTGTCAATACCAATGTCCTGTCCCAGAGTATCGTCTGGAGAATCCGACAGTCCTATAAACATATAATAATATCACTTGTATCAGATGCTACACTAACACATAATAGAATTACCCTGGCCTCAGGGTTATGCCAGGCATGGCTCTAGTCAACTAGGGTCATCTAGTAGGGATACGTATATAATACACATTTACACTCAGAGTATATACCAATAAAACGTATATATATATATAAGTATCTCTTAGTAATTGTACAAAATACGTATATTTGTATATACGCTAAATAGATGTATATAAATATATATTTATATACCAAAATACATATTTGTATATTTATATTAATCAAATATTTTTATATATGTATATTAACAAATCAAAGAATGTACATAATGCCACCCTCCTCAAGGTGATCCCAAATGAAATAGCAGTTAGTTCCAACGGGTCCGGAGCAGTCCAATTAGCTAGAAACTATATAAAGAAGTTCAAGATCGGAGTTCGGCACGAAAATCGAGATAAGGATACCGAGTCCTCAATACATAGAGAAAACATACGGGGGTTAACAAGTTTAGCTAAAAGAGAAAGGGTCGATTGTTCGTAATTAAGGTAACACCTTAATTTAATGAAAAATCATTCCAAAATTATTTTGAACAATAATTGTTAAAACTTTCCTTTCGAACATAAATTACAATTTAAAAGTTTATTTATACAAATTTAGAATTTACGTAAAAGCCAATATATTTTTTATATCTATAGTAATTTCAGTTACCAGTCCAAATAACCAATTTCGAACAAATTTTGATTATTGAAACTATTCCTTAATTAATAATATAAACCAAAATTTTTTTATTTTTTTTACATAATCAAAACCCTTATAATTATTACGCAACTACTAATTACATAAAAACTAACTAATTGCATATTAATATGTCACGACCCACACCCGGTATAGGGGCACGAGAGCGTGGGTACGTCCAGCCTACGCCGCAGCATCGGCGGTAGAACGCTGTCTAGGTCACAATACTAGCTAATCACTCTCACATGAATATCTAACTCCATAAGAAGACACATATATCACAATATAATATGGAATATACTCAATCACAACTATAAACATAATGGCACGATGAGAATTGAAAAGAGTTCTATTTAAACCAACCACAAGAAGTCCAACTCAAATCCTGGGTCTGAATGACCTCACAAAGTCACAAATAAAAAAATAAATACATCTCAGTCTCAGTCTCAGTCTAAAACAATAAATGCAGAAAAATAATCTACGCATGGGCAGGCAAGTTCTCCTCTAGGATAGGCACCTCCTCTGGGATTTCTGGAGTGAAATCTCCCTCTATTCCTGGGCCGTAATAAGTAGGGCAAAAGTCCTCCAGGTCCTCTGAAAATGTTGTTATCCAGTCAGGATTGGAGCGAAGCACAAGCACTAACAGCAGTTTCATTAAATTGACAAAATCTATAAACAGTGTAAGAGATACAAGATGGAAATAAATGCTGAAAATGAGAAGTACAGGAGAAAATGCAATAGACAATAAAGCATCTAGCAATGAACAATAAACAGTGAATGCTAGAACAAGTAATCTGAATAAAGATAAAACATCTAACTAAGTGGTTGAAATATTAGTTTATTATGTGATCGGCTTGGGACTGGATCAGGCTGGTTATATATGATTAGCTATGATTCGTGAAGGTCAGGCTAACCATATGGTTAGCTATGATGCATGATAATGGTCAGGCTAATCATATATAACAGCTATGAGGCATGATGATGGTCAGGCCGCACCCGACGTGAGATGTGGGGTGAGCTATGATGCATGGTAAGTGTGGATATGATCACATAATCTACTAATAGTTACCCATCCCCCAGCTAGCACGATGGATTCCAATCATGACACCTCATGATGGGGATCTAGGGTGCTAACCCGTGTATCCATAGTGTCGGAATCAAGTATGTAATACACTACAATTTATAGAAGTAATCAACAATGAAAACTGTCAGAGAATGTACTCGCCTGTGGTCCTGAGCAAAATGTGAGGATCGAGGTCCAAAGTGGGATCACAATGACCTATATATAAGATAATACTGTTAAAATGGTGTTTGGAATGTTAAAAGAGATTAGCTAATTTGAAATGGGGTGTTAGGCCATTTCTAGGTCTAAACTAGGTGTTACTAAGTCAACTCTAGGTTTTTGGTCAAAACTAGTTAATACCTTGCTTCTAGGTTCATACTAGCTATTGTTAACTAATACTAGTTAAATACACTATATTATATGTTCTATACTTACTAATATTAGATTATATTTAGTAATACTACTAATACTAGCTAATATTCATTATACTAGGTATTATCATTATATATATAACTCATATAGTGTGGTATATTGGTATTTAGCTGAAACTAGTTACTGTTTCTTATACTATATGCTATCAGTATGTAGATAACTTACATATATATACTGAGTATATATCTTAACTGTCACCAAGGTAAAACCAATCCTGAGTTATCCCATACTAACCCTTAGCATTTACCCACATTTGACTGATACCTACTACTTAACTGACACTATAGTCCAACCCAATAACCCAAACCACCTTACCTTACTGATACTCTAGCTGATACATAATAGAATGCAGAATGAAATGCAGAACTCTAACAAAACAGAATTTGCTATGTGCACTTGTGCATCACTGAGACACTGAACTCAGTGCACAGGCAATATTCAGTGATACTTAGCCCACAGTGTCAGTGTCATTGAGACACTGACTGAGACTAACAATTTCTTGACAATGCACTACTACCTGTGTGGAACCTAACTTCACTGCACTCTAAAAACTGACACAATAGACACACACTACCACAGGTTCATATAAAGATACACACACACAGGAAAACTCAACACAGCACACACACTGAACTGCTGCTGCACTCCACCTGAACTTAGTATATCAACCCACCTCCAATACCCTTGAATATTATGCACTTACCTACACTTGGCAGATAGTTTCCCGTTGAAGACCCATGACTGAACACTCACTGAAATGCAGAACTGCTCCTACACTACTACCTCACAGACACAGTATTTAAAATACTGACTGATACACACTGAATTTTGCTCCCACATACACATGTGCACACAGCACAGTTAGTTCACACACTATACTCACAGAATCTACACTACACAGTTGTACATACTGAACTTAAAACAAACACAGGTTTACTCTGAGATTCACATACTGGCACTCTAGTGATACACACACAAAACTGCTACACTGAACACACATATACCCACAGTTATTAGGATACTCAAAGTATCATCTATCCACACACTGATTTCTGAGATACTACACTTGAGAACACCCTCTGCTCATCGGGTACACTACTATCCAACCCCATACACTCTTAACCCAAAGCCAAGTCACACCCCAAGACCTATCTACTGTCCTTTGTATGAGTTAACCCCAATTCCTTGCAACACACTGTATCCATTATTCCTTGCTCCCAATGCCTGCAACCCAAGCCAACATCCAATCTCTACTGTCTGGTACTCAAGTACAGTAAAAACTTGCACTTACACACAGACATCTTAGCTACCTACACACTGATGCAAACTCTACAAACACATTGGTTCATATAGGTAATACACTGAGAATTTCTCAGTAGACACAGGCCATCTAACACACAGGATATGTTCTCATCTCTCTCTCAAAATACACACTGGTATTTCCCCCAAACCCGACTATCAGAACCCAATACACACTGCTCACAGTCCTCACAAAACTGCACAGAATCAAACAACAATACACTGCCCAGAAATCCCAATACACATACCCGACTGCACAGGGAAGATCCCCCCACAGTTACGACTCGACTCCACAGGAAATCTGAACAACAACACATCACACATATGCATATACATATTTATCAGCCATCATACCTCCAATTAGATAATAGTAAAGTAGGTTAGATAGGTAATTCCTCCTGTAAAGCATTTCACCAAACACAAGATGTGCAAAACGAAAACCACATCAAGAATTTCTGAAAACCCAAAACAAAACCCTAAAACAATATCTAACCTACACATAGGAGGGTGAAATCAGTCTCCCTACAAATACCTAGGGTTAGGGTTCCTGTTAATTGGGGAAAACCAAACAAAATTCACCAAAATCTAATCCAAAACCCTAAGATTCGGATTACACATCAAGGGTGGGTTCCTAATGGCCATTACCATCTGAAAACAGAAATTAAAGGGATAAAAACTAGGGTTTTACCTGCAGGGATGGTTTCTTCAACGAGGATCTTCTTCCCCAAGGCTTCCTGACCCACGTTCCTTGCTTTCCTCGCTTTGGAGGAGAAGAAAATGGAACCTAGGGTTAGGGTTTCAAATTTTTGGAGTGGGGAGATGGTTTCTCTTGTGGAGGCTAGGGTTTCCTTTCTCTCTACGTGAAGAATAGCTTTGTGAGAAGCTTCCTTTTATATTAAACCTAGGTTTAGGGTTTCTATGCCTAGTTTTTAGGTTAAACCCCCCTGGCCCTCTCATGTAGAACCTAATAGACTCAGGTTAAGTCAGTCTAGGGTTTTGAGGTTCCATCTTAAATTTAAAATTCTAGGGTTTTGCTAGAATAGGGTTTACAAATTAGGGTTTGGTCATTAGGGTTTGCCCTAATGCATTCTAGGGTTTGACCTAAAATCAAATATCACTAATAATAATATAATTAGTTATAAAACTCAGCAATTAATTAAATACATAATTATTTAAAAATAGCTAAATTACACAATTGCCCCCTATATGGAAAAGTGGTAGTGACAAGTCTACCCTCCTAAAAGAAATTTCGTCCTCGAAATTGGACTGAACTACAACAAGAATGAAATCAGAAAGGAATATACCTCAAGTCTAGAAGAGATACGGGTATTGCTCGCGCATTTCGTCTTCTCTCTCCCAGGTCGACTCCCCTGGAGAGTAATGTCTCCAAGCAACACGAACCAAAGGGATGGTTTGGTTCCGCAACACCTTCTCTCTGCGGTCCAAGATCTCTACGGGCTGCTCAGGGTAGCTGAGCGTCGGACCAACCTCAATCTCCAAGTGATCAAGTACGTGACTAGGGTCTGCCACGTACCGTCTCAGCTGCGACACGTGGAACATATTATGCACTCCCTCCAATGCAGGCGGCAAGTCTAGTCTATACGCCACTGCACCTACCCTCGCCAGAATACCGAAGGGTCCGATGTAGCGTGGGCTAAGCTTTCCGCCTCTACCAAAATGAATCGTCCCACGCGTCGGAGAAATCCGTAGGAATACTAGATCGCCAACCTAACACAAAAACAGTCTCAACATACAGTCTAAACAAACAAACAAACACAACCAGAAAACAACAATCTATACCTGAAACTCAAGGGGTCTACGGTGGCTGTCGGCCCAATGCCGCTGTCTGTCCTGCGCCACTCGCAGTCTGTCTCTGATGAGTTTCACCTTTTCTGCTGCATCCACGACCATTTCTGGTCCTAGCAAGGCTCTCTCTCCCACGTCGTCCCACGATAGCGGTGTACGACACCTCCGTCCATAAAGAGCCTCAAATGGTGACATCTCGATGCTGGCCTGGTAGCTGTTGTTGTAAGCGAACTCTACCAGGTGCAGATGATCCTCCCAAGAACCTCCGAGATCTAGAACGCAAGTGCGTAGCATATCCTCGAGAGTCTGAATAGTCCTTTCAGACTGACCGTCTGTCTGGGGGTGATATGCGGTACTGAACTTGAGCTGAGTGCCCAAGCTAGCCTGCAGACTCCTCCAGAAGTGGGAAGTGAAACGACTATCCCGATCTGAGACGATGCTCACAGGAACTCCATGAAGCCTAACAATCTGTCGCACGTACATCTCTGCTAGCTTCTCTGTCGACGTGCCCACCTTGAAAGGTAAGAAATGGGCTGATTTGGTCAACCGGTCCACGATGACCCAAATCGCGTCTTTCCCTCCTGGAGAACGTGGAAGCCCTGAAACGAAGTCCATGGTCACGTGCTCCCACTTCCATTCTGGAATCGGTAAAGGTTGAAGCAAACCACCTGGCCTCTGCCGGTCTGCCTTTACCTGCTGGCACACTAGACACCGAGATACGAAGCGTGCTACCTCGCGCTTCATTCCATACCACCATACGTGCTCCCTCAAGTCTCGATACATTTTGTTGGCACCGGGATGCACCGAGTACTGAGAGCGGTGTGCCTCTTGCAAAACCTCCTCGCGCAGCTCCCCGCTGGGCACACATATCCTTGTGCCGTACCGTAGAGAACCATCATCTGCGATAGTAAAGTTGTCCGACAATCCCATCTGAACCTGTGCTCTAATACTCCTCAAAGTCTCATCATCGTACTGCGCAGCTCTGATCCTGTCCATCAGTTCGGACTGTATCTACAATCCCCATATCTGAATCTCAGCACCGGGAACTAACACTTCAATCTCCAAGCTCTCTAAATCAGCCAACAAATGCCTATCTGTCGTCAAGGACATAGCCATCGGATACCTGCTTAAAGCATCGGCGACTACGTTAGCCTTCCCTGGATGGTACTGCAATGAGATGTCAAAGTCCTTCATCAACTCTAACCACCTCCTCTGCCTCATGTTCAGCTCCTTCTGTGTGAATACGTACTTTAAGCTCTTGTGGTCTGTGAAGATTTCCACACGCTCTCCGTACAGGTAATATTTCCACAGCTTTAGAGCGAAGATAACTGCTGCCAACTCTAAATCGTGGGTGGGATAATTCTTTTCATGAGGGCGTAACTGCCTGGAAGCATAGGCAATTACCTTCCCGTGCTGTTGAAGAACACATCCCAGACCCTTCCCTGAAGCATCACTATAGATGGTGAAACCACCTGTCCCTGATGGCAATGTCAAAATTGGAGCTGTCGTCAACCTCTTCTTCAGCTCATCAAATGCAGCCTGGCACTCCTCTGTCCACACAAAATCCACGTCCTTCCTAGTCAGTCTGGTCATCGGTGCTGCAATCTTGGAGAAGTCTTGTACAAACCTCCTGTAGTATCCTGCTAGCCCGAGAAAACTCCTGATCTCAGCTACTGAACTGGGGGTAGCCCACGACTCTACTGCCTCGATCTTCTGTGGGTTAACCGAGATTCTGTCACCTGATACCACATGCCCAAGAAATTCGACCTTGTCAAGGAAGAATTCACACTTAGAGAGTTTCCCGTACAGCTTCTCCCTCCTGAGAGTCTCTAAGACCAATCTCAAATGCTCTTTGTGCTCCTCCGGGGTCTTGGAATACACAAGAATATCGTCGATAAACACCACCACGAACTTGTCAAGGTACTGGTGGAACACCTTGTTCATCAAGTTCATGAATACTGCCGGTGCATTGGTTAAACCAAATGGCATCACCATGAACTCAAACTGGCCGTATCTGGTCCGAAAAGCTGTCTTTGGCGTGTCTTCCTTCTTCACCTTCACCTGGTGATAGCCGGATCTCAGATCTATCTTCGAAAACACCCTCGCCCCGCTCAACTGATCGAAAAGATCATCTATCCTCGCCAGCGGGTACTTGTTCTTGATGGTGATATTGTTCAAAGCTCTATAATCAATGCACATGCGCACCGTGCCGTCCTTCTTCGGTACGAACAATACCGGAGCTCCCCATGGTGATGAACTAGATTTGATGAAGCCTTTGTCCTGCAGCTCCTCAACTTGCTTCTTCAGTTCTGCCAGCTCGCTGTTGTTGACTCTATAGACATGTTGTGAAATGGGCTCCGCTCCTGGAACCAAGTCTATAGAGAATTCAACATCTCTGTCTGGCGGCAAGCCTGGCAACTCCTCTGGAAATACATCCAGGAATTTCGCTATCAGAGGATGTGGCAACTCCTCTTCTTCCGTCCTGGCTCCGCAAAATGTGCTCCCTCTCTGTTCCGCTGTTCCTCTGACGACCTCAAACTCCGGCTCTCCTGGTGGTCTAAACAATACTCTGCCTCTATAACAATCTATAGTAGCATGATGCCTACTCAACCAGTCCATTCCGAGTACAATATCGTACCCCGGAAGTGGCATGACAAGTAAGCTCACGCTCAACTCTCGGCCTCCTACTGACACTCTCCGGTCCTTGCAGTGATCACGGACTAAGATGATACCTCCACCAGTCATGATCTTGCAAGTCCTAGCTAATGGTTCTGTGTCTAAATGATGTCGAAGTGCATATGATACAGACACAAAACTATGGGAAGCGCCAGAATCGAATAAGGTAAATGCGGGAATACAATCGAGAAGAACTGAACCTGTGATCAAGTCTCCTGCTGGCTCGATCTCCTCGACTGCCATGGAATACGCTCGCCCCTGGGGTGCACCTCTCTGCTGCTGATGCTGGGCAAACCTCTGATTTTGCGGTGGAAGTGGTCCCCTCTGTTGTTGGCCTCCTGGTACGGTAGGTACCCTGCCTGGTCCTCTCTGGGCGGCTGCTCCACCCTGACCTGGACGAATGGTAGGGCAATCCTTCAGCTGGTGTGTCGTCGATCCGCAGTACAAACATGAGCCTAACCTCTTCCTGCAGTTCTCTCTGGTATGTCCTGTCTTCCCGCAGTACGCATACTGGATGGCGGGCTGAGTCTGCCTCTGCTGCTGTTGCTGGACCTGCCCTCGGGCTGGTGCCTGGTGCTGCTGGTGCTGTTGCTGAAAGGGCCTCTGCTGCTGTTGCTGAAAGTATGGACGCTTGCCTGGTCCCGCACTACTGTTTGCTCCTCCGGAAACATCGCGTCCCCTCTTGGGCCTGAGGTCCAAGTCGTCCTCGGCTATCTGGGCATCCATCAATATGCCCTCAAAGGTGGCGGTGCGACGTCCCGACGTGCGAGACTTGGTCTCCCTTGACAGCCCCTTCCTGAACTTCCGGGCCCTGTCCCCCGGATCTCTAATCATCGACGGCGCGAAGCGGCTCAGACGGCTAAACTCTGCGGCATACTCATCGACGGACGAGCTCCCCTGGACTAAGTCATGGAACTGACTTTCCAAGGCTCCTAGGGCAACGTCAGGAAAGAATTTCTCCTTGAAGAGCTCCCTGAAATCCTCCCAAGTGAGTCCCCTCCGCAAGAGTCTCGGCTCCGTACGAAACCACGTCAAGGCAATATCGAACATCTGGCTGCCAGCGGCCTCGATCTTGAGCGCCTCTGGAAGCTGCGCCAAACGCAAGTTCCTCTCGATGTCCTCTAGCCAATCATCGGCGTAGAGTATCCCTTCTGTCCCCTTGAACTCCCGAGGCATCATCCTTTTAAAGTCCACAATGGTGCCCGGCCTCTGTTGTTGCTGACCAGGATGTTGCTGCTGCTGAGCGACCCTCTCCACAGCCTGGAGAGCCACTTGGTGAGCATTCTCCATGTTCACCCTCATCATTTCTGTCTGGGCCTGATGTGCCTCAGCCTGCACTCTCTGGGCCTCTGCCGACGTCCTCTGGGGGTCGACCATGCCCTGAATCAAAGCGAACATCTGTGCCCCATCGGCAGGCACACCTCCTGGATAGTGAACTGGTGGTGGTGGTAGCTCCGTCGTAGCTGCGGGGACCCTCTGAACAGGTGGTGGAGGACCCCCGACTGCTGCAGACACTCCCACTTGTACTGGAGATGTAGGAGGTGCTGCTGATGTCTGTCCGGCAGCGCGAGAAGTGGCAGACCTCTCTGTATCTGCTGCTCCGAGTCTCTGGGATCTTCTTGGCGGCATCCTGAAGACAGATCGAAAGATTCAATTAAGGCAATAGATATGATATCAAGGAAGGACAGAAAATTTCTAAAGGAATTAATCATTAAGTATAGTATCATAAGAATCAGAATTTCCTAATTGTGATTGAGCAAATCCTTGGCCTAATTCCTATTACTACAATATCGCTCTACTGTGAATCTAAGACTATGGACTAGACCTGCATGGGCCACCACTAAAACGTGTCACGACCCGCACCCGGTATAGGGGCACGAGAGCGTGGGTACGTCCAGCCTACGCCGCAGCATCGGCGGTAGAACGCTGTCTAGGTCACAATACTAGCTAATCACTCTCACATGAATATCTAACTCCATAAGAAGACACAGATATCACAATATAATATGGAATATACTCAATCACAACTATAAACATAATGGCACGATGAGAATTGAAAAGAGTTCTATTTAAACCAACCACAAGAAGTCCAACTCAAATCCTGGGTCTGAATGACCTCACAAAGTCACAAATAAAAAATAAATACATCTCAGTCTCAGTCTCAGTCTAAAACAATAAATGCAGAAAAATAATCTACGCATGGGCAGGCAAGTTCTCCTCTAGGATAGGCACCTCCTCTGGGATTTCTGGAGTAAAATCTCCCTCTATTCCTGGGCCGTAATAAGTAGGGCAAAAGTCCTCCAGGTCCTCTGAAAATATTGTTATCCAGTCAGGATTGGAGCGAAGCACAAGCACTAACAGCAGTTTCATTAAATTGACAAAATCTATAAACAGTGTAAGAGATACAAGATGGAAATAAATGCTGAAAATGAGAAGTACAGGAGAAAATGCAATAGACAATAAAGCATCTAGCAATGAACAATAAACAGTGAATGCTAGAACAAGTAATCTGAATAAAGATAAAACATCTAACTAAGTGGTTGAAATATTAGTTTATTATGTGATCGGCTTGGGACTGGATCAGGCTGGTTATATATGATTAGCTATGATTCGTGAAGGTCAGGCTAACCATATGGTTAGCTATGATGCATGATAATGGTCAGGCTAATCATATATAACAGCTATGAGGCATGATGATGGTCAGGCCGCACCCGACATGAGATGTGGGGTGAGCTATGATGCATGGTAAGTGTGGATATGATCACATAATCTACTAATAGTTCCCCATCCCCCAGCTAGCACGATAGATTCCAATCACGACTCCTCATGATGGGGATCTAGGGTGCTAACCCGTGTATCCATAGTGTCGGAATCAAGTATGTAATACACTACAATTTATAGAAGTAATCAACAATAAAAACTGTCAGAGAATGTACTCGCCTGTGGTCCTGAGCAAAATGTGAGGATCGAGGTCCAAAGTGGGATCACAATGACCTATATATAAGATAATACTGTTAAAATGGTGTTTGGAATGTTAAAAGAGATTAGCTAATTTGAAATGGGGTGTTAGGCCATTTCTAGGTCTAAACTAGGTGTTACTAAGTCAACTCTAGGTTTTTGGTCAAAACTAGTTAATACCTTGCTTCTAGGTTCATACTAGCTATTGTTAACTAATACTAGTTAAATACACTATATTATATGTTCTATACTTACTAATATTAGATTATATTTAGTAATACTACTAATACTAGCTAATATTCATTATACTAGGTATTATCATTATATATATAACTCATATAGTGTGGTATATTGGTATTTAGCTGAAACTAGTTACTGTTTCTTATACTATATGCTATCAGTATGTAGATAACTTACATATATATACTGAGTATATATCTTAACTGTCACCAAGGTAAAACCAATCCTGAGTTATCCCATACTAACCCTTAGCATTTACCCACATTTGACTGATACCTACTACTTAACTGACACTATAGTCCAACCCAATAACCCAAACCACCTTACCGTACTGATACTCTAGCTGATACATAATAGAATGCAGAATGAAATGCAGAACTCTAACAAAACAGAATTTGCTATGTGCACTTGTGCATCACTGAGACACTGAACTCAGTGCACAGGCAATATTCAGTGATACTTAGCCCACAGTGTCAGTGTCATTGAGACACTGACTGAGACTAACAATTTCTTGACAATGCACTACTACCTGTGTGGAACCTAACTTCACTGCACTCTAAAAACTGACACAATAGACACACACTACCACAGGTTCATATAAAGATACACACACACAGGAAAACTCAACACAGCACACACACTGAACTGCTGCTGCACTACACCTGAACTTAGTATATCAACCCACCTCCAATACCCTTGAATATTATGCACTTACCTACACTTGGCAGATAGTTTCCTGTTGAAGACCCATGATTGAACACTCACTGAAATGCAGAACTGCTCCTACACTACTACCTCACAGACACAGTATTTAAAACACTGACTGATACACACTAAATTTTGCTCCCACATACACATGTGCACACAGCACAGTTAGTTCACACACTATACTCACAGAATCTACACTACACAGTTGTACATACTGAACTTAAAACAAACACAGGTTTACTCTGAGATTCACATACTGGCACTCTAGTGATACACACACAAAACTGCTACACTGAACACACATATACCCACAGTTATTAGGATACTCAAAGTATCATCTACCCACACACTGATTTCTGAGATACTACACTTGAGAACACCCTCTGCTCATCGGGTACACTACTATCCAACCCCATACACTCTTAACCCAAAGCCAAGTCACACCCCAAGACCTATCTACTGTCCTTTGTATGAGTTAACCCCAATTCCTTGCAACACACTGTATCCATTATTCCTTGCTCCCAATGCCTGCAACCCAAGCCAACATCCAATCTCTACTGCCTGGTACTCAAGTACAGTAAAAACTTGCACTTACACACAGACATCTTAGATACCTACACACTGATGCAAACTCTACAAACATATTGGTTCATATAGGTAATACACTGAGAATTTCTCGGTAGACACAGGCCATCTAACACACAGCATATGTTCTCATCTCTCTCTCAAAATACACACTGGCATTTCCCCCAAACCCGACTATCAGAACCCAATACACACTGCTCACAGTCCTCACAAAACTGCACAGAATCAAACAACAATACACTGCCCAGAAATCCCAATACACATACCCGACTGCACAGGGAAGATCCCCCCACAGTTACGACTCGACTCCACAGGAAATCTGAACAACAACACATCACACATATGCATATACATATTTATCAGCCATCATACCTCCAATTAGATAATAGTAAAGTAGGTTAGATAGGTAATTCCTCCTGTGAAGCATTTCACCAAACACAAGATGTGCAAAACGAAAACCACATCAAGAATTTCTGAAAACCCAAAACAAAACCCTAAAACAATATCTAACCTACACATAGGAGGGTGAAATCAGTCTCCCTACAAATACCTAGGGTTAGGGTTCCTGTTAATTGGGGAAAACCAAACAAAATTCACCAAAACCTAATCCAAAACCCTAAGATTCGGATTACACATCAAGGGTGGGTTCCTAATGGCCATTACCATCTGAAAACAGAAATTAAAGGGATAAAAACTAGGGTTTTACCTGCAGGGATGGTTTCTTCAACGAGGATCTTCTTCCCCAAGGCTTCCTGACCCACGTTCCTTGCTTTCCTCGCTTTGGAGGAGAAGAAAATGGAACCTAGGGTTAGGGTTTCAAATTTTTGGAGTGGGGAGATGGTTTCTCTTGTGGAGGCTAGGGTTTCCTTTCTCTTTACGTGAAGAATAGCTTTGTGAGAAGCTTCCTTTTATATTAAACCTAGGTTTAGGATTTCTATGCCTAGTTTTTAGGTTAAACCCCCCTGGCCCTCTCATGTAGAACCTAATAGACTCAGGTTAAGTCAGTCTAGGGTTTTGAGGTTCCATCTTAAATTTAAAATTCTAGGGTTTTGCTAGAATAGGGTTTACAAATTAGGGTTTGGTCATTAGGGTTTGCCCTAATGCATTCTAGGGTTTGACCTAAAATCAAATATCACTAATAATAATATAATTAGTTACAAAACTCAGCAATTAATTAAATACATAATTATTTAAAAATAGCTAAATTACACAATTGCCCCCTATATGGAAAAGTGGTAGTGACATAATATAACCAAATCCTTATATATAATACATAACTAAATTTACACATAATAAATAACTAAATTCATACATTAAAACAATAAAACTAATTATATTTTATTTACTAAACTAATTACATGAAATTACTAAACTAATTACAAATTAACTAATTAATTAATTACTAACTGCTTAATTATAAACTAACTGATTAATTATAACTAACCTAACTCATTAAAACAGAAGAAGAGAAAGAGGAAAGGGGGCTCACGTCGGGGTTTTCCGGCGTCGGCGGAGGAGTCTCGCCGGGTCCCGCGGCTTCGGTACAGCTTTGGTCGGGATCTTGGCGGTGAAACTCGATAGCGGCGGCGTCGGCTCCGGTGAGAAAAGCGGCGGCGAAGCTCGGCTCGACGCGGCGGAGAAGCTCGGCTCGACGGATCTGCTGTGGTGGCGGCGGTCGAAGTTCGGCGGTGGTCGACGTTCGTCTCGGGCGGCGGCGGCGGATCTGTGCGTCTCGTCGGCCACAGGCGCTCGACGCCGAGGAGGAGATCTCAGTCGCCGACGGCGGTCGAGATCTAGGTTAGGGTTTTGGATTTCTGTGAACGAGTCGGGGTTGGATCATGTCCGGGGCTGGACACGATGGATTCGATGTACTGTGGACGTATCCGGGTGTTGGACACAGGGGTTTGAATGTACTGTGGTGTGGGGGGTTGTGTTCAGATGGTGTCGGACACGAAAATCTGGTTGTAACATTGTAAATCTGGACACAGGAAATGAATGGATACGGTAGGACACCCGGGGTCGGACCCGAGGCCAACACGGCTGACACGGTAATGCTGGACACACGGACACGAGCACACAAATCAATGGTGATGGCTTGATGACTTGTGGGAATTTGTGAGGGCTAGCTAGGGTTTCTTGGGAATGGTGTGGGTGAGAGACTTTAAATAGGGAGAGAGGTTGTGGGATAAAGGGTGAGGATTGGCCCAAATAATGAATGGCCAAGATTATATATAAATAAGTTTTTCATGTGGGAAATGAGGGTGTGAATGGGAGATGGTAAACTTGTAAATTTAATAGAAAAAATTATAATTTAAGAAAATATTTTAAGAGGTTTCCAAGGCTAACTGATTCCAAATTAGCTACTAATTAAACCCATATTTCAAAACCCTAGAAATTATGTAATTTATTTATTTACTATTCCAAAATGGATATGAAAATTTATTATGAAAACAACTAGTCCTTCAATAATTTTATTAAATAAATAATTTTATGATTTCAAGCCAATAAATATTCGAAGCTAGAGTATTATATATATATCATTATTTATTAATTTATAATAAATCGACATTTAGGAAAAATGATTTTATAAAAGATTTCAAATCACTTACAAAAAATCAAACATTGTTAAAAATCTAATACTAAAATTCAAGGAGAAATATCTTATAAACTTGATATTTTAAAATAAAATAAAAATCTAAATATTTTGGAAATTTGGAAATCGGAGGTTACAACTTGAATCTATGCTCTGATACCACTATGTCAACCCCAATTTTGCCGAATCGTAGGGGTGTCCCCCGACGTGACCGTCGTACGGGCCTGGGGTTGAGCCCGCACAAGGCTAGAGTATTTTGCATAACGAGCACATATTCAGAGTGTGCAGATAAATTAAAATACAGATTTGAAACATGGAAAAGTTTTCTTTATTAATAATGAACATCTATTACAAACTCTTGAACGAGTCAGCTAATTTGCCGTACGGGCTTACAAAAGTGTTGACTCAAAATGAGATAGCAGTCTTGTACATCATCCCTTTACTAAACTTTAAAATGATAAAGGCCACCGGGCTGGAGGGCAATTTTCCCACGGAGCTGCACTATGCTTGGGTTGCAATCTCCTTTCTTCAAGTACTTTAAAATATGGCGCGATCAGGATGCGCCTATAGCTGGACTGGATCGGGAAGACGACTTCGGTTCCTCGTTCGGTTCGCTTAGTGCGGGGAACCTGTTTCAACGAGGGTCAATATGTCAAAACATACTAGTTAAGGCGAGCTAACCCAACTATACCAATCAACATATTAGTTTAATGAAGCATGCATATTATTGTGGGTTTCTATCTTGCCTTAGTTTATTTACAAGTAAGCAGCATATAGAATTTACTGAAATAAACTTGTCACCGTTCAGTGACTTTTATCTGCCCGTCTGAACCACTTGCACAATACTTACCATGCCTTTCCTGCCACAAAGATACAAGTTAGTTGCAATAGGTTTAAATATACAGGGGATCACTGGCGTATGCCATAATGGATGATTTAGTCTTGAATAAGGATGGAATGCAGCAAAGATTTAGTAGTGGCTACAAACCATCCCGTCCAGATGCAGTAGACTATAGTAAAGTTCTGTCCAGATCGGATCGGTGCCAGTGCCCCAGCGACCGTCCGTAGGAACCAGTGACCTTGTGCACAAGTTGTCCGTGATCGAACGGTATGTTTATTAAGTTAACAGTTCGTGCAGTTAAGGCAACACGAGTACAAGACAAGCACTATTTTATGATTCAGTTGCATAGCCTCCCGGTTCAGTATATTGCATTCAGGATAAGCTCTATTCATAGCACAATTTAAAGAAGAGTATACATTCTAACTTAAATTTATGCATATGATGAATATTCCGAATGAACAAGCATGCAAGTGTCGCGCCCCGGTCTCCCGCGAGCTCGATCGTCCCCGCTGAACGTGAATCACCACAGTTCAGCTCTCCCGCGGGACGATCGTTCTCATCGGGACGTGATGCCGTGCAAGCCTAAAGTGCGCTTGCACAAGGCCAAAGCTTTGATACAAGGGCAAGTAAGCTATTCGATACTGAAGCAGCGGCACATAACATTGCAGAAAAGTAAAGAACTCAATGGCATATGAAAAACAGTCTCTTTTATTGATAATCGAAAGTGTTACAAGCGGCGCATGGCCGAGGTTACATAACGCTCAAGCACTCTTCTCTTGATTACAATGATACCGTTCCATACATTATGTCCCTCTATATGAAAGCAGCTTAAAGCAGGCACAAACTCGATGCAGCTCGAGGCATCGACTCCAGATTTCTGGCTCCTTGGGATGAGGCACGGCTATCGCTTCCTCAGACGAACGAGCACCTGAGAACAAGCAAACTGTTGGTGGGTCAGCACTTTATGCAAGTACTGGTGAGATAAAACAACTGAACAGAAGCTACACCCCCTGAAACCCACACTAAGTAATCATGTGGCAAAACATTGCATTACTAGTAATCTTGCTAGTTTTACTTAGGTTCATTTCATGCAGTTCTATAGCAGAGTCATATTACTTTGTTTGGAAACATGCTTTAAAAACATAAATCAAACAACCAACCAATCGAGGCAACCAATTCAAGCACGAGGAATCATGTTCGGGTGTGCGCAGCGTGTTCGGTGAACTATATGCACGGATCCTAGGGACAGGCAGCATTTAGGGACCATCAATCAATCTAGCACACAAGTTAACTATCAATCGGAAGTCGATCTCCGAGTAACTCAGGATCGGTAGCGGTAATCCAGCTAACCAATGACTCACATTCTGATCCTATTAGCAGCTGTGACGCATGGTTGCACATTACTGCCGAAGCAGCCGAAGCCAAGTTTCAGCTCTTCACTAATAGTCTCATTGTCCGACCGAATGCAATGCATGAAGCGCTAACAGGTGGTCTCTATGATGCAGACAAAATGAATAAGCAGGCTTATGTATAAACTGATATTTCTTACCCACGGCCGAACGGTTATCCCTGCAGCAGACATACAAGTTAGCAACAATTGCATAAACATATATATTTTACCGTTCTTTAGTTTCCTGTCCGTCTCTGCATCAAATAGTTAGATATGCAAGAAGGCTAGCCTAGCATGCTCCCTAACGACCTGAATGCAGCAATCTCCATGAACTACCCAAGTACAGACACAACTCTTCTCAATAGAAGCACCGCCTCCCTCTAATAGCCACGCCCCCCCAATCCCGAAGGACCTTATTAAGCAAGGGCGCACTATTAGTCTCCCCCATCGCATCACCATCCACCATCCCAATACCCTTGCCCCGAGCTCAGGGCGCGATATTAGTCTCCTACACATCGTTTTGTCCTCCATCCACCGCAAGCACCCACATGTCTCTAGTCTCTTTCACAATAGCACACAACATGACAAGCACATTTATATCCATCGTATCACGTTCCTAATAGCCGCACCCCCGAGATCCCGAAGGACCGATCCTCAGGTGGGCTACTAGTCTAGCACACACATGACAAGCATTTACTCTCGCATCGAAACAAGCATTCAAGACAAGCCATATAAACACGATGACAAGCAAACATATAAACGATCTTTTAGTTGAGACTAGCATGGCACGGGACTATTATCATATCAAGTAAATCATGCAGTTCTATCTTCTTAGCATAGTAATGGTTCTATCTCTTTTTAGACAAGCATACATATTCTCTTAGCTAGGCAGTATATTCGTTTCAGTGACAAGCTATGTGAGTTCTTTTATTAGCATGCTGAGTCGGTTCTATCATTTCTTATGAAAATATTTCTTCTTAAGCAAACAAGCATTTAAAACTCAGATTCATTATTAAGTCGTGCAAGAATCAGAGAATGCAGTTCTGCCCACTCACCTTGATTAATCGGTCGGGAACTCTCCGAGAAGACTTCCGTTTGAGAAAGCAAGTCCATCCCACTTGTACATAGTGCCGACGCGGAGCGGGGCACTACATAGTAAGTAACCATTCACAAGTTTGCTGACAAGCAATATAATCCAAGTCTATTCCCTTATTATCTTGAAGTCTTTTAGTTATTACTTGGTATCGTCTGATCGGGACAACAAGAATGCATGATTTTTAGGTGTGAAGACTTGGAAGCAGGGCTAGCTAATCGGGATGGTAGCCACTCACTTAGATGGTTGAAAGGGAGAAGAAAAGAGGTGCTTCAAGACTCCGCTCGTAAGCCGCCTACTGCTCGTTCACCTGCATCGACGAACAACTTGATCAATACCTCTTTCACTCTTTCCAATCTTGGAATTGAAGTGCAGTTCAATGAACGAAAATAATGAAATCTATCAAAACCGTTCAAGAAAAACAAGCAAATCCAAAAACTAACTCAAAGCACGAAAGCAACAAGCGACATCGAAATCTGAGGCAACAAAAGATAACAGCGGAGATATCCCTCCTGACTCTGCTGCTAAGTCGATCCTGGGGGAACGGTCCACTTAATATGGGAATCAATTCTGAAGAAACAAATCCATAACGAGGACGAGTTCTTGTTTCAATCTATCCCGAATGATACCATCTTGTGTTTCTTTGCCGTGCTCCTCGAATTGGAGGAACGGGGCGTTACACTAACTACCCATTAATAACTATATGCTAACAACTAACTATTACAAATATAGTATACTAAAACACAATTACCAATTAGGAATATATATATATATATACTAATATCTTATATATATATATATATATATATATAATATAATACATAACTATATATATATAACCGCAGAACTGTCACCAAAACCCTGCTGCCATCGATGAAGCTCCTGTCGCTGAAGCCGCTGCTGCTGTTGCTGAATGCTACTGCCATTGCTTATTGTTGCTGCTATCGCTAATGCTGCCGTCGCTACTGTTGCTATATGTTACTGCTGCTGCTGCTGTCACAAATCTGCTGCTGTTGCTGTTACTAAAACTCTGCTGCTCTTTCTCTCTCTTATATATATAACACATAGATATATGTATATACTTATATATATAACTACTACCATATAAATATATATACACTTCTCTAAATACATATATACGTATCCATAACAATACATATAGTATAGTATACACATATTATAGTAACATATATACATATATCCATAATATCACTAATACGTACACACATATATATATAATCATACAAAATGTATATATGTATAACATAACATATAAGTATATATATAGATAACATATATATACACTAACATATACATATATACACTACTATATTAAATAGCTATTACATATGCAAAAGAATAGCTATATATATACATAACACACACACACACACACACACATACACACACACACACACACAGACACACACACACACATATATATATATATATATATATATATAGCGCACACACACATAATGTCACGCCCCGGCCCCGAAGGCCGCCCCACCACCGCTTTCCCTGCGGTGGACCGGACGCAAACCACCGTGCCTCGGCACACCGGACGCGAATCACTATGCCTCGACGCTCCCCAACGGGGCACATATGGTCGTTTGATACCAGAACGTGATGCCGTACGAGCCTGGGGTTGCACCCGCACAAGGCAACATCGTTAGAGTTTGGCTATCATAGCATCAATTGAGTAAGCAATGGAGGGACATTATTACAATGTAATGCATTTAGCCAACTGAGAATTCAGGGCAAATCGAGGGACTGGGTTCTCTGTTTACAAAGGCATCGTTCCATACATTATGCCCCTTTATACGATAGCTGCTCGAGGCAATCGAAACCAGAATTTTCGGGTCTTGGGGATGTGGCACGTCTATCGCTCCCTCGGACGATCCAGTACCTGCAAGCAAGTAAACTGTTGGTGGGTCAGCACTTTTATAAGTACTGGTGAGAATAAACAACTAAACAGAAGCAAGCATTCACTAAAAACAAAAGTAATCATATTATAAAATATTATATTACTAGTGATCTTTCTAGTTTTACCTATGTTCGTTATATGCAATACTGAACGGAGTCATATTACTTTGTTTTGGAAACATCTTAAAAAAAGAGTTTCATATTCGATATAAGCAAGACAAGCTGATTGTTCTATTTTGGGGTATGCACAGCGTGTCTCGTGAGTTATACTTAATGACTCTAGGGACAAATGCACATCTAGACACAAATACACATCTACGGGCGGTCCATCTATCCAAGCCAACACAATAAACTATCTTATATGCAGTGCGGTCTCCGAGTAACTCATGATCGGCAGCGGTTGATCCAGCTAACCAATGACACATTTATCTGATACTATTGGCAGCCATGACATATGGTTGCTTTCCATTATCTCTGTAGCAGCAGTGACGCATGGTTGCTTTCCACTAATAGTCATTGTCTGACTGATGCGAATGCATGAAACACTATCAAATAAACTTTAGGATACAGACGAGACGAACCATCAGACTATATTCTTTGTTGTGGGGTAAGCCGCCTTATCTTTGAAAACATTTAGGTACACGATATGGTTCTCTCGGAGCATAGGTGATAGTGAACATGTTCTTGCAAACACTTAGTCTTAGACAGGCGTTTCAGGATCTCTTAGTTAAGCAGACGTTCGTTTCAAAGATAAGCTAAGTGAGTTCATTTATTAGCATGCAAGGCAGGTTCTATTATTCTCTTATGAAAACAAGCAAACAAAGTTCTGCCCACTCACCTTGATACATAATGCCGACGCATAGTGGGACATTACATACTTACCTACCAACAAAAAGTTTCGTCCTCGAAACTTCAAGGATAAACTTCTCGATATCCCGAGTAGCAATAGCCCTCATCCCTCGCCGTACTCAATCGAAATAATCAAGCAAATCAAGTCTAAAAAACTTTTGCACTTTGAGAATATCTATGGACTTATTGTATGGAATGCTCTATTGCAATACCATATCGAGCATA
The DNA here is from genome assembly GCA_036927795.1 of Iris macrosiphon. NCBI lineage: Eukaryota > Viridiplantae > Streptophyta > Magnoliopsida > Asparagales > Iridaceae > Iris > Iris macrosiphon. The sequence goes on along the minus strand of JAYESA010000001.1, from coordinate 1,833,845 downwards.
TCTCAAAGTCATAGTGTCACGACCCAATTTCGTAGAATCAAATGAGGCGTCTCCCGAATCGTGATCGCCGTGCGGGCCTGGGGTTGCGCCCGCACAAGACTTTAATGATTTGCATAGCAAGCACATATTCAGAGTACGCAGATAAATTGAAACACAGATTTGAAACATGGAAAAGTTCTCTTTATTGATAATGAACATCTATTACAAACTCCTGAACGAGTCAGCTAATATGCCGAATGGCTTACAAAAGTGTTGACTCAAAATGAGATAGCAGTCCTGTACATTATATCCCTTTACTAAACTTCAAAAGATATAGACCTCCAGGCTGGAGGATAGCTTTGCCACGGAGCTGCATTTATGTATGAAGAGTTGCAGCTTCTGGCTTCAAAATGCTTCAAGGGGGCGCGGTGAAGATGCGCCCATAGCTGGACTGGATCGGGAAGACGACTTCGGCTCCTCGCTCGGTTCGCCTTAGTGCGGAGAACCTGTTTCAACGAGGGTCAGCATATCGAAACATGCTGGTGAAAGCGAGCTAGCCGAACTATACCAATCAACATATTGTTTTAATGAAGCATGCATATTTGTGGGTTTCTATCTTGCCTTAGCTCATTTACAAGTAAGCAACATATAAAATTTACTGAAATAAACGTGCCAACATTCGGTGGATTTTACCTGCCCGTCTGAATTACCTGCACAATACTTACCATGCCTTCCCTGCCACGAAGACACAAGTTAGTTTGCAATAGATTTAAATATACACGTTGGGATCACTGGCTAGAAGCCATAATGGACCGTTTAGTCTTTGAACGAGGATGGTGTGCAACGAAGCACGTGAGGCGCTGCACGTCATCCCGTTCGCACGTGAGACTATCGTGAAGTTCTACCCGGACCGGATCGGTGCCAGTGCCCCAGCGACCGTCCGCGAAACCCGTTACCTTGTGCACAAGTTATCCGTGATCAATCGTTCGTGGCACGTTAACGTTGATGCAGTTGAGGCACGTGAACAAGATACGCAACATTGTATGATTCGTTTTGCATAGTCTTCCTGACAGTTTATTTCATAACAAGTGTATTCCATACTTAGCATAATTTATGGAAGAAGATGCATTCTAAATAAACTTGAAGCAGGTATAGAACATTTAAAATGAACAAGCATGCAAATTGAGTAACCGTTTCTCAGTTAAGTGACAAGCATAAATATCCAAGTCTATTCTCTTTTATCTTGGTTTCTTTTATTATTAACTTGGTATCGTTTGATCGGGGCAAAGGAGTGAAGCTTGGAAGCAGGGCTAGCTAATCGGGTTGGTAGCCACTCACTTAGATTGATGAAAGGAGAAGGAAAGAGGCGCTTCACGACTCCGCTCGTAAGTCGCCTACTGCTCGTTCACCTGCGCACGAACAGCTCGATTAATACTTCTTCCTCTCTTTCCAATCTCGGAATAGAAGTGCAAGTCAATGAACGAAAACAATAAAAACCATCGAAACCGTTCAAGGAAAATAAGCAAATTCCAAAACCAACACAAAGCACGAAAGCAACAAGCGACATCGAAAACCGAGGCAATAAAAGATAGCAGCGGAAAGGTCCCTCCTGACTCTGCCGCTAAGCCGATCCTTGGGGTACAGTCCACTGAATATGGGAATCGATTCCGAAGAAACAAATCCATAACGAGGACGAGTTCTTAATTCAATCTATCCCGATCGAACGATACCGTTTGTGTTTCTTAGCCGCGCTCCCCGTACCGGGGGAACGGGGCGCTACATCCTACCCAACCAATTAGAAGTTTCGTCCCAAAACTTAAGAACAATGCTTACCGTTAAGGGTGATGAACAGAATAGTTTGGGCAATCACAAATTCGGTGGGTGGAGTCACCGCAAATGAGACATTGCTCGAGTTTCTTGCGGCACTTATCGGACGTGTGCCCTTGTTTCTTACAGAAATTGCACGAAGGCCCTGGGTTTGCTCGTTGTGGACCGTCGTGGTTAGGGCGCTTTGCAGCGGTGTTTCCTCTATCGTTGCCTTGGCGTTTATGATTGTAGGTATGCACAGCGCCGGTGGAAACGTGAGGATACTGCGGTTCCAGAGATAGGGCATGATTCATGACTTTACGCATCGTTCCATACTGATTATTGACCACGTGCCCATGAATGGCAGGGCGTAGACCGTCTTCAAACCTTCTAGTTTGACTCGCTGCATCAGGTAAATAGGCCCTAGCGAATTTTGAGAGTCGGTTAAATTCGGCGGAGTACTGCTTCACCGTCATATTGCCCTGTCTCAGTTGCACGAAATCATTTTCCATTTGACGTTATACTGGAGGGGGTATAAACTCCTCTTCAAACGCGGCACAAAAGGTCGTCCACGAGATCGCCTCCTCTCCGTGATCAAATTGGAGAGATCGTCGATACACGTCCCACCAATCGTGTGCGTTGAGGCGGAGCTGTAGTTGCACGCAGGAGACGCGCTTCTCTTCGGGGACCTCTAGCAGAGCAAAGTGATCTTCTAGTTCTGCTAGCCAATCTAGAGCTACCACTGGATCCTCAGTCCCGTTGAATGGGGTATTGCAGACTTTCTTGAAGTGGCCCAAGTTGAAGGCAGTCACGTCCCTCGTCCTTGGAATTTGTGGCATCTCTACTTCAAGCACGGGCTGTTCCACCGGAGTCGTTGCTGTTGCGGCGGAATGGTTGGCAGCCAAAGTCTGAACGATCTGTTGTAGGGCATCTACCTGCTTCTGTTGGACTGAGAATCGGGTCTCTAGATTACTCTCGAGCTTGGCTTGGCGAGCATCGTCTCGTTGTCGTTGCGATTCTAACATTTGCATTACCCGCTCAAGCTGGTCGACTTAAGATATGCCTCGCTGGCTCTAAGAGCTTCCCGAAGTGCCCGAACTGCTTTCTTGTGTTTTGTTCGGTGCTTGCGCTGCAGATTGCGCTGGTACCATTCCTTCAAAAGAAAGTAAATTATATTAGAATTATATTGTATTATGGACTTATTGCATGAATGTATCTCATTTTGGCCTAGCGAGTTCAAGAGTTCGTACAGGAATTTGATCGTTAAAGGAACTTTTCCAGCACGAAGTCTAAGGAACTTGAATCTGTGCTCTGATACTACTATATCACGACCCAATTCCGTAGAATCAAATGAGGCGTCCCCCGAATCGTGACCGCCGTGCGGGCCTGGGGTTGCGCCCGCACAAGGCTTTAATGATTTGCATAGCAAGCACATATTCAGAGTACGCAGATAAATTGAAACACAGATTTGAAACATAGAAAAGTTCTCTTTATTGATAATGAACATCTATTACAAACTCCTGAACGAGTCAGCTAATATGCCCAACGACTTACAAAAGTGTTGACTCAAAATGAGATAGCAGTCCTGTACATTATATCCCTTTACTAAACTTTAAAAGATATAGACCTCCAGGCTGGAGGATAGCTTTGCCACGGAACTGCATTTGTGTATGAAGAGTTGCAGCTTCTGGCTTCAAAATGCTTCAAGGGGGCGCGGTGAAGATGCGCCCACAGCTGGACTGGATCGGGAAGACGACTTCGGCTCCTCGCTCGGTTCGCCTTAGTGCGGAGAACCTGTTTCAACGAGGGTCAGCATATCGAAACATGCTGGTGAAGGGGAGCTAACCGAACTATACCAATCAACATGTTGTTTTAATGAAGCATGCATATTTGTGGGTTTCTATCTTGCCTTAGCTCATTTACAAGTAAGCAACATATAGAATTTACTGAAATAAACGTGCCACCGTTCGGTGGATTTTACCTGCCCGTCTGAATTACCTGCACAATACTTACCATGCCTTCCCTGCCACGAAGACACAAGTTAGTTTGCAACAGGTTTAAATATACATGTTGGGATCACTGGCTAGAAGCCATAATGGACCGTTTAGTCTTTGAACGAGGATGGTGTGCAACGAAGCACGTGAGGCGCTGTACGCCATCCCGTTCGCACGTGAGACTATCGTGAAGTTCCGCCCGGACCGGATCGGTGCCAGTGCCCCAGCGACCGTCCTCGGAACCCGTTACCTTGTGCACAAGTTGTCCGTGATCAATCGTTCGTGGCACGTTAATGTTGATATAGTTGAGGCACGTGAACAAGATAAGCAATATTGTATGATTTGTTTTGCATAGTCTTCCTGACAGTTTATTTCATAACAAGTGTATTCCATACTTAGCACAATTTATGGAAGAAGATGCATTCTAAATAAACTTGAAGCAGGTATAGAACATTTAAAATGAACAAGCATGCAAATTGAGTAACCGTTTCTCAATTAAGTGACAAGCATAAATACCCAAGTCTATTCTCTTTTATCTTGGTTTCTTTTATTATTAACTTGGTATCGTTTGATCGGGACGAAGGAGTGAAGCTTGGAAGCAGGGCTAGCTAATCGGGTTGGTAGCCACTCACTTAGATTAATGGAAGGAGAAGGAAAGAGGCGCTTCACGACTCAGCTCGCAAGCCGCCTACTGCTCGTTCACCTGCGCACGAACAGCTCGATTAATACTTCTTCCTCTCTTTCCAATCTCGGAATAGAAGTGCAAGTCAATGAACGAAAATAATGAAAACCATCGAAACCGTTCAAGGAAAACAAGCAAATCCCAAAACCAACACAAAGCACGAAAGCAACAAGCGATATCGAAAACCGAGGCAATAAAAGATAGCAGCGGAGAGGTCCCTCCTGACTCTGCCGCTAAGCCGATCCTTGGGGCGCAGTCCACTGAATATGGGAATCGATTCCGAAGAAACAAATCCATAACGAGGACGAGTTCTTAATTCAATCTATCCCGATCGAACGATACCGTTTGTGTTTCTTAGCCGCGCTTCCCGCACCGGGGGAACGGGGCGCTACACATAGTATCACGCACCAGTCCCAAAATATCGAGGGACTAGACACGTGGCAATGGCCAGCAGCACACACCGATGGGCAAATCTAATTTAATGGACCCATCAGGGTATACTTAAGATGTAAACAACAATAAGGGTCCATGGTACTAATCTCATCCACATAAATAAATACGATCAATATGGAATATAAAGCAACATCAAATCTCAATAAAACATATATCGGGAAACAACCTAATAATAAGTTTGATACATCAATTTAATAAACATGAAATAACAAAAATAACAATAGCTATAATTGAGTATAATAACCAGATACTCAGGAAAAATCCTTGGAGATCACCTCATCCTCAGGTTCTGGTACTGCTCCAATGTATGCTCTTGTCCCGTACACCTCGGGGTAGATCTCCTCGGCTAAACCTGGAGATATAATCCGGATTCTAGGTCCTCAGGGGACATAGCAAGGTACAAGAATAACTCAAGCCAAATAAATGCAGTGCAGTAATAAATAAATTAATATGATAAACTATGTAACCAGCTATGTGATATACAAGTGAGAGCATTAATCATACTCAGGCTGAGACTACTACAGGCTCTGTGTCGGGGAAACCCATAGCAGCATTTTATCGAAGGGCCAGTACATGTGACAAAGCTCTGTATCAGAGTCTAAGGCACCTCCATATAACTATATATATAGAATATAATCAGCCTTTAGTATGGTAAGTCTCTCCCCACCCAATGTAATCACACGTCTCATATCCATGTCACGCAAGATCATGACCTCTAACTTATGCATCGACTCATAATAATAGCTAAGCATATGCAATAAAGTCTATGTCACGAATCCTGTAACCTATACAGAATCACCATGAATAACTCAGAAGATTCTATCTAATGAATAGTGTCAGGTGTCCTGTGGTATGATGTACTTGATAATGCAAGTATGAAAATGTATAGGGTCTCGATATCCATCTCTAGTGACGTTACACGACTCCGCGTACGGCGTTGACACCCAAATGTTATTCGAACGCTAAGCAATGTTTTTGGTCAAAGCGGGGTCCACATGTGGCCCACTTCGTACCAAAAAATGTGCCAGAGACAAAGTTCTCCAAATTTATCAAACTTAGTGTCTACAAATCCAGAATGACGATACAAATCCAACAAAATATACAGAACTAGATTCTGATGAGCCGATCATAAAATCGCCCGTCAAGTAGAGCCGTAGGGGCCACGATACGAGATTTTGTCAACGTTCTCAGAATCGAACCAAACTTGCGTCGCAGGACCAGCATATTGCTATGAGTCCGATGGCATAAGTTTCGTTTTGAAACAAAGAGCACATACGAAGTTACAACAAGTTTCAGAACAGAGCCGATACGGGTGTTGTCGACGAATACGAGTTGATTCTGGTGTGCATGCACATCCAAATTAACTTTCGTAAAATCCCACACATCCGTATTGACGGTGTGCACCTTTTGGTGAAATTTGCACATGACCAAGGCACAATGTTTAGCAGGACGCACCTAGTTCCTGGAAATTTTGGATTTTAAATAACCAATCTTTTTGTCATTTTTACCCTCGAATAACATACAATCTACAACACGATAAATTAAACTAAAATAGGGTTTTTAAAACTTGGTTATATGGTCTAAATTACTGTTCAAGTAAAATTTGAAAATATTTAGCAGGTTGGTCGAAAAAACGGTCGTGAACTGGAGAGTTCGGGATAAATTCTGAATTTTCAGAAATTGGGAAAAATTTCTAATTTTTTGTCATGGTTTACGACCGACACAGGATGCGATACCCCAAACTATTTGCACGAATTTCGAGAGGGTCACGCGGGGTACGCTGTAGAAGCATGAAAAATATGCTGGGGAATTATACGTATAAAATCTCTAGCATGCATAAAGCCAGCGTAAAACAGAGCTCCAGTACTGGGTGGCATAAAACATGACTTCAGAGCCATTGGCGTACATCAGAGCTTCAACGCTATTCAGCATAAAACACAGCTCCAGAACAACCCGCGTAAAATAATACTTCCAGACTGCTTCGGCGTAAAAAGGTTGCTATATCACCACTCTGGCGTAAAACATGTCTTCTTTTAATGCAGTGGGAAATTATACGAGGAACTCTTCGTATTCCTCGAATGAACCTGTCAGACGAAGCAGTGAACCTGACTCCTGACAAAGAGTACTGTACGACGATCGAGAGGACGGCTATTATGATAATTCTGCACAGAGCCCCAGATTGTCGTTTAGTGACATAATCCTTGATATAAGACGTCGTTTACGCATTCAAGGAATATGCTGCCTATTTTACACAGGCAGAGATGAGCTTTTACGCTCAGGATAAGACAAAACCAACCGTCACGTCAAAAGATGTTCTTCGTACAGAACTCGAGGTACGTCTCTGCAGTTAATACGCGAAATGGGGGCAGATCTCTGTATTTAATGCACAAGATTTGGTTCTACTTTTAATGATTGGGAGAGCTATAATTAGGGCTAATACGCTCACATCACCATCCCTGCACATTACACCAACTAGGCTATTTTTAGCTATAGGAGTACGCCGTATGCTATCTCCTCGAAACACGCCGACTTGGCTATTTTTAACTATAGGAGTACACCGTATGCTACCTCCTTGAAATACGCCAACTCAGGCTATATTTGTAAAGGTACGTGATAAGGCTATTAGGCCCAGAATATGCTCAAGATCTCAGTCAAAGAAGGATAATTGGCTATCTTTACGCTGGTTACCTATCCATACAACATCAAGCTTTACGCATAACTTGGCTTCTATGCCAACAAGACAGCTATTTGGCTTCTACGCCAATAAGACAGCTATTTGGCTTCTACGCCAACCAGATAGCTACTTGGCTTTTACGCCAACGTGACAGTTATTTGGCTTTTATGCCAACCTTCTCTACGTGAGGGGCAGTTACCTACGTGGCTTGCATGCCGTGATCTTCGATGAGCGATTATACGTGTTACCTCATAATGGGACATGCGTCACACGCAGATTCAGGAGATCATTCATACGTGGGTAGCAGTTATTATAACCGTCGCATAAAAGGTGCATCTCTCTCCGCTGGTCAATTTCTACGTCGACTATGACCAAACCTTATAAATAGAGACCTCCGGTCATGGAGGTTCGGGGGAGGCCAGGGCGGAGAGAATTGAGGAGTCACAGACAAAGGTCAAATTCAAGAAAGAAAAGAGAGTACATCCAGAGAGTGTTGATTGACTACTTTGGCAACGAGAGTTCAATCCCTCCTGCAGTCTTTGAAGCTTCTTCTTCGTCTTCTACAGCCATTCTTCGTCATCGTGTGGTCCAAGGAATAAAGTAATCGACCGCAGATCAGACTCCTATAGCTATATTTCCCCAGAATCAATTTTTTGTACTTAACATCCTTGTATAGGATTAATTGTACTTCTTTTTCTTGTTTGTAAACAAAGAAAGGGTTTCGTATAAACCTAATTTTAATTTCTTTCGTTTCTTATCAAACACAAGATGGCGACTCCATTGAGGACTATTTTCTCATTTGACGAGAAAGCCATTGCTCAACACGATATTATATCCGTCGGATCAATGAAGTAGACTCTGGTCGTCCAATTCGACCAATCTGCTTATGAAGACATGCTTCGCGCAGGGGGTGGCCCCCGTTCCCTCTCCGGACATCCTCTACCTTTCCTGCAGGCTCTCTCTCTCCCACTAACAAGGTTGTGACATCGCAACCTGTGTGCCTCGCGCGTAAAACTTTGTCTCCCGTCTGGGACGTGGCAGACAAAGCTTCTGGCAATGCCTTAGCGCCAATCCAGAAGTCTAAACCGCATCTTGCGCGTAAACCTCTGTCTTTCGTCTGTGATATGGTAGTCTGTGGAGATGCCCTGGGTGGCTGGTTCATGTGAGTTCTCTTTGCAGATTCTCCCTGTGGTGCTCTGTCTGGTGCTGATGTGATTGGCCGCTTAAGGCGGGACTCTCTCCTGGTGACGCGTTCCATGCGTCGGGCTGCAGCAAGGACGTATGTGTATGAAGTAGGTACAACGGATCCGATCAATCTCTGTAGCTCAAAGTTTAGTCCGTCGAAGAACTTTTCAGCCTTCTCCTCTTCGGTCGGGATCAGGGTTGGGGCGAAGCGACTCAGATGAATGAATTCCGCGTTGTACTCCTCCACTGTCATCTTGTCTTGAGTGAGACAATTGAACTTGTCCCAAAGTTCTGATCGAGCAATAGATGGAATATACATCTCCTGAAAGAGTCTGGAGGACTCCTCCCAAGTAACTCGGTCTGGTCCAAGCCGTGTCTCCACAGATAGCCACCAGTGATGCGCATTGCCCGTCAACTGCATCCTGACAGCAATCATCCAACGCTCCCTTCGAAGCTTAGCTTCTTCTAACTGATGTAGAGTATTTGTGAGCCACTCGTAAACTTTAGTGGGCTTCTCCTTGCCTGAAAATGTATGGCTTCTCCTTGCCTAAAAATGTGCGGGGCTTCAGTTGGCAAAAATCAGTGATAGAACCCGTCGATGGCCGTCGAGCTGGTAGGTTCGCCTGCTCCAGTGCAGTCACTATACATTTTCTCAGATTTGCTGCCTCGTGACGCTGAGCCTCTTGATGAATCCGTTGTTGAGCTTGCATCATGGCATAGAATATTTGGAATATTTATTGACCATCCATAGGCTGTCCTGGTGGAAAGGGGGGTATCTGTGGAGTAAACTACGGCGGTGGTGGAATATCATCTCGTCGAAATCTTGAGGTAGGTTGACCTGCTTGATGAATTTATTGAGCGAATTGACCTCCACCTACTGGTGTTACTTCATCGTCATAGGTGACACCTACAACTTGTGGTATTCCTACGGGAGTCTCGTCGCATGCTTGTGAATCCATTGCCCTGCATCCAAAATAAACTATGAGAAGCGTACAGAAGAATCAAGGCAGGATGCAAGTAAATTATTTTCGAAGTCGATATAGAGGTCAAGAACGATTCAAGCAAGTGGATGAGATACTAAAAACTTATCCTATTCTTATTGCAGGCTTGCTCGGTCCCTAAGTTGAAACCGAACAATTTAGTCGTTGACCTATATGGGCCACCATAAAAACTATGTCACGCCCCAGTCCCAAAATACCGAGGGACCGGACACGTGGCAATGGCCAGCAGCACACACTGATGGACAACCCAATTTAATGGATCCATCGGGGCATACTTAAGCTGTAGTACAATAATGAATAGGTCTACAATACAAGTCATATTCTATTCTAATCTCATCCATAACAGATAATCATAGATTAAAAGCCAGAATAAATGCAAATAAATATAATCTAACATATCTCAATAAAAGTGTCTCGGGGAACAATCCAAGAATAAGTCTGATACATCAAAGCAATAGACAGGAAATAAAGTAACTAGAAATAGAAATAACTGAGTATATAAAGCCAATACTCAGGAGAAGTCCTCTGGCACGATCTCGTCCTCGGGTTCTGGTACTGCTCCGAGAAGTGCTCATGATCCGTACACCTCAGGATAGATATCCTCTGCTAACCCTGGGGACATAATCCAGATCCAGGTCCTCAGGGGACATAGCAAGGTACAAAATAACTCATACCATAATAAATACAGTACAACAGTAAATAAATAATAGGGTAAACTATGTAACCAACTATGTGATATGCAAGTTGAGAGCACCACTAGAACTCAGGCTGAGACCACTACAAGCTCTGTGTCGGGGAGCCGGTAGCAGTTATACTATGTAGTTTACTATGAAGTGGGCCTATGGCACCATATATATATATAATCAGCCTATAGCCTGTGTGTCTCTCCCCACCCAATGTAATCACACGTCTCATGTCCACGATGCCTCATGTCCATGTCATGCAAGATCATTACTAATACAGCAAGTCTTATGATAGCTATGAATATAATGTCTATGTCACAAATCCTGTAACCTATGCAGCATCACCATGAATATCTCAGGAAGATTCTATCTCATGAATAGTATCAGGTGTCCTGGGTATAACGTATTTGATAATGCAAGAACGATAATGTATAGGGTCTCGATATCCATCACTAGGTGACGTTACACAACTCCGCGTACGGTGTTGGCACCCGACTATTAATCGGACGTTAAGTAAAGTCACACGGTCCTAGGTTGAACATTTATATCAAGATTATATATGTATATACAAAGAACTCAAGCAAAGTAATATAACAAGAATCACTGCGAGTTGGCAAGGTACACTTGCCTGGTGTTTGGTTTCCAACTGTGGCTCTGGTATTCGTAAAATTGCTAGAAACATCTTCGGATGCTGAAACAAACATTACCATCATGCTCAGAAGATATCAAATAGCTAGAAATACCTGTCCTTGAGTCCAATTTGGAGACAAGGACAAAAATGACAATTTTGGGTCAAAGCGGGGTCTACATGTGGCCCGCTTCGGACCGAAAAATGTGTCAGGGACAAAGTTCTCCAAATTCGTCAAACTTAGTGTCAATAAGTCCAGAACGATGATACGAACCCAACGGAACTTCCAGAATTGGATTCCGATGAGCCGATCACAAAATTGCCCGTCAAGTGGAGCCTATGGGGCCCACGATACACGATTTTGTCAACGTTCTCAGAATCGAACCAAACTTGGGTCACAGGACCAGCGTATTACTACGAGTCCGATGGTACAAGTGTCATGCCCCAGTCCCAAAAATATATGGAACCAGGCCATGTGGCATTGGCCAGCTGACACGTCTCCGAGGATATCCCAATTTAATGGATCCTGGCGAAGCGTGCTACGCTGTCCTAAATCTAACAAGTCTAATATCAACAACAGGTAGTGTCTAATCTCATCCATAAACAACAAGTAAAATACTGAAATGAAAGACTGGAATATAAGGACATAGTCGAATGACATAATACAACTGAAATAAGTCTGGTAGGAACAAACCCACTACAAATGTTGGAGATAAGTGCTGATAGTCTGAAATAAAGTACTGATAATAAGAGTGACTGGAACAACGGCTAACTAGGTAAGGAGCTCTAGTCATAGGTGGAAGGCCTACCAATCTGATCAGGGGTACTCTGATGGAAGGACCTCTAGTTCCTCGTCAAGAGCAAACCTCGTCTCCACACCTGGCCCGTAAACTGTGGGATAATAGGCCTCATCAAGATCTGGAAGATAACCAGGTCCTCAGAGGGACGTAACAAGATACAATATGCATGCCAAATATAATACTGAATAAAAATAAAGAGGGGTGTGCTAACCATCTAAGTGAATGCAATGTAAGGACAACCTCGGAACGTATAAGTAGGTGAAGGCATAACGTCCAGCATCCTCTAGAGTGTGGTATTTGCAACGTCTATTATTCCGAAGAATGAGGTATCTGTATATATATAACGTCCACACTCCAAGGGATGTGGTATTTGTAATGTATATACGTCCGTAACACTCCGAAGAGTGCGGTGTCTGAATATAGGCAGTCACCGGGTCTGTGGTTCCTCTGGATACCACGGAGTCCGATGGGGGTATCCCATACGTTTGTCAGTTGTCCTTCCCGCCCAATGTAGATACGCAAGTCGAATGCACGATTTGAGTGTACCGTATCTAGATGTCAAGTCTCAATTAACTATATTATTCTAGAATACATGCTAGTCCGTGATGCATATCGTACGTACTGATAACGAATCGGGTATGCGGACCCGCATCCCAATATGAGTGTACCATCGTGATATGTGTATAGTGCCATGGTCTAGGAAGATATCAAAATATCCTCGCAGTCGAAGGTGAGTCAGCTAGCAACTAGGTCAAGTATACTACTCATCGACTCATTGTCGACTGCACCCGAGTCAATCTCGGACGCGCACAGTTCATGTATATTTTGCAACATTTAACATTTAATTTTAAGCAGTAATCCAGCAAGATATACTTGCTTGTCCCGGGTAGCTGCGAAATCCAAAGTCCTGCTCCTGATGCCTCGGCGGTACTGTCCAGTAGTCCTATATATGGTATAATAATGATAATATTAGTCGCTACAATAGCATGACTAAGACACACTGCTTGTATCTACAGCTGACACAGGGTCTGGACTGTATATATATATATAAGTATATACACTAAATCATACTCAAATATATTAAAATAATATATTTATTTAATAGTACAAAAATAGTACTTATGTATTAATTTGTATATACTAATAATTATGTTTATATATACATTTTCAAATACATACTAGATGCTTAATACGTACCAGTATTTAATATATAATATTATATTACATATAATATATTGGTCATAGAAAAATATATTTAAGAACAATATATATATGTATTTAATATTCTTCATGTAATAAAAATATACCTACATACATACATACATACATACATACATACATACATACATACATACATGTACACTATAATTATACTAATTACACAATATATATATATTTATATATATATGTATATTCATATACATATATTTACATATATACTAAAATACATATATATTTATATATATACACAAAATAGTAAATATACCAATTAATATATTTATGTATATATACCTCATAGTATAAATATATAATATACTAATACACATTTATTATTATGTGCACTATATATAATAAATATATAAGAGTACAGTAATATACATAAAAAAATGTATTTCTAAAATATACATATACGTATACACATACATATATATATTTATTTATATACTTATACATATTAGATTTTAAATATATAACCAGGTATTAAAATCATGTACACAATACATACTACATATATATCTAATATGAGCCACAAATATATATATATATTTATACAACTGAATACAGTATATGTATACATATTTATACAGTAAATACAGAATACATATACTTAAATACTAAGATAAAATATAGAAACCTATATATAATACATGTATATACTCATTGCAACACCTAATACGTATAAAAATATATGTATTTATACATAAAATAATGTACCTGAACGGAGCTCAGGTCGAGGGGGTCTCGGTGGCTGGACGTCGCCGGCGGGGGTGGCCGGACGGAGCTCCGGCGTCGCGCGGGGACGTCGGCTCAGCAGCAACGGTTCAGGGAATACCGGCGCTGCGGGGGCGATTGCGGGTGGCTGAGGCGTCGACCGGCGGCGAGGCTCGGCGGGGAGGAAGTGGGTTGGCCGGGGAAGAGTGGGGTTGAGTTGGACGGTCGGCGGTGCAGTGGTGGCAGAGTACGGGGAGGTCGGTTGGCTCTGCTGTGCGTGCGAGAGGGGGCAGTCAGGTTGGGGACAGCTGCTGGGGGGAGCTGCTCAGGCGACTAGGCGGCGGGTGGCGGTGGTGGCAGGTGGGGGATGGTCCGGCGAAGGTGGTCGGGTGACTATGGGGGTGGCCGGAGGCGGTGGTTGGCCAGTAGGAGGCGGCGGGTGGCAGTTTGCAGGGTTCAGGCTAGGGGTTGGGGTTTTGGGAGAACTAAGGTTTTAAGTAGTTTCTAGGTTTGTGTGCCTTCTATGTGGTGTAAATTAATGTATAAGTGTCACTACCACATTTTAGGAAAAAGGGTATTTTAGTAATTTCCTATTTAAATAAATATTGTGCATGGTAAATAATTTTTGTTGTATTATTTAATTATTGTTGGATGTTATTTAATTATTTTGGACTTATTTTAGTGGACCCAACTAGTTTAGTTTGGACCCATGGACCAACATGAATTAAATAGTTAGACTTGGCCCATTTAAGGAGATGGATTAAATTAATTAAATGATTAGACTAGAAGCTTCCTTCCTTAATTATTTCTTCATGAGAGGCCCCAAGGGGTACATTGGACATTTTACAATTGCTTGGGGAAGGGGGCATGGTCGGCCTATATTAGAGGGGGGGAAATTTCTCTCTCCTCTCATTCTCATTCCAAATCTAGATCTAGAATTTCCCACTCCCAAATTCTTTCCATTTTCATTCCAATTCTCCACCAAATTCATTCCAAATTCTTCCCAATTCACCATTAGAAATTTGAGAAGCAAGGATCTAGAAGGAGAAAGCAAGGATCTACAAAGAGGAGCAAGGATCTATAATTTGGAAGCAAGTTCATCTCAATTGGAGGTTTCATTGGGAATCCATCTCCCAATAGGTATAATTCAGTTTTTCCCATTAAAATAGTTTCTAAATCTGAGATTTAATCATGTAAAATCAACCCATATGTATGTACTACCCATAGGACTTTGTTTTATGTTCATAGGAGACCCATGGAGAAAGTTATGGTGCTTTTTGTGTCAATTTTGTTGGAATTCTGAATTTATATTTTGTTGTGTGTGTCAATTGATCCTATAGATCAATTAAGCATATGCTTATGTGTTTGGGGCTTGTGTCGTGTCCATATTTGGGTACATGTGGTTCGTATCCCAACTATTTGGTGATACGTGTCATTTTGGGGGTTTTCCCTCCGACACGGAGCTTTGAACATGTCGTATTTTGACACGGACACATAGATCTACTTTTGACACTTTGATTTGTTCATAAATATTATTTGTGACTTATTTGGGTCCTTCGGGGTACATTTGGTTGTGTGTTGGACTCGTGTCACATGCGTATCCTAGATCTAGTGGGATACGGTGTGATACTCTCCAAATTGGTATGTTTATGTGTAGATCTAATTATTTATGCTTTAAATTCTTCATTTATAATTAGTAAATATATATATATATTATATATTATTTTAGTGTATTTATTATGGTATTTATTGTAGCATAGATCTATAGATATTTCTATGTGTTCTAATGTGGTGTATAAATATATGTATGTAGCTTTCTTGCATGCAATTATATATGTACTTATGTTAATAACATAAATTATACATAAATGTTTTATAAAATATATTTATATGTTTAATGTATAATTATATTATTTATAATTATTATATATTTAATTGTTAATTTAATGAATGTATTTTTATGTGTGCTTCTAGCCATGTAAAATACGTACTTTAATATGTGCATTGTGTTTTGTAACTAATAGTATTTAATTGTATATATATAAGTATATATATTTATCTAATTGTTTTTATATATATATTTTTATTTATATATAGATTTATATATATATATTTATATATATATTTTTTGTGTTTTTAGTGACAGTAGGATTAATGACAGAGAACTGTCATTAATTAGGCGGTTACAGCAGCAGTCGCTGTAACAGTGGCGGCGGATTATTAATGACAGAGCCGCCACTGTCATTAATAACCCATGCAGTGAGCGGGATTCGCAGCAGCAGCGACGAATTTTGCTGTGACAGTTGAGAACTATCACTAATAGGTGACAGCAGTGCAGTTTGCACAGCGGCTTTGGCGACGGTGGTTTCAGTGACAGTAGGAACTGTCACTGAAAGCCTATTTTATTTAATTTGTATTTTAGCTCACTGTTTTCAGTGACAATTTGGCAGATTTAATTTATATATTATATATTATATTTGTATATATATATATATGTATATATATAGGTGTTTTTGTGAGGTATAATACTAATAATAATATATTATTTTATTTGTATAAATATTGGTTTGTATTTACATTATTAAAGTGTGCATTAATTATATTATTAGTATACTTTGTGTGGGTATCAATTGGGATCTAATTTTGATTCCTAAATTGTTGTATTTTATTTCTATATTATTTATATAGATTTCTTGTGAGGTTGACCTTGGTTTGACCATGTTTGACTTTAGAGTTGACCATAGTTGACTTTTGACTTAGAATTTATTTATTGACCTAGAAGTTGACTAGTTTGACTTGTTCTCTATCCGGGATCTTGTATTAATGTGGTATTCTATATCTAGGTCTTCGAGGTACCGAGTCAGACATCTGTGAGACTGTTCTTTGGACTTCAGGCGAGTACATTCTCTGATAGTTTCTCATTTATGATATCCTCTATGTTCGTTGTATCTAGTGTAGATATACATGTTTCTCTTGACACTATGGTTACACGGATTGGTATATCCGGATCTCGTCATGAGATGTTATTTCTTGGTATATGGTGTATATGGTGCAAGTATTGTTTCATTGGTTATCTTGTACATGTACAGATACCGATTTTCGGGAGGAGTCGCTCTCTTCTTGGGGAATCTAGTGCCATTGCATACCGTGGTTGGATCTATTATACCAGTTGGGGGTGGAGAGTATTAGTATAGATATGTGATCAAATCCCTATTGAATAAAGTATTGGTAAGCGAATAGTATTGATCATGCACCGCACGTATGATTAGCCAGGCCGCATTGTATCTTGCCCAAGCCGATCACATGTTAAGCTAGTACTCACACACTTAGTCATTAATATTATTGTTTCATTGGCATATTGTTCATTATTGTATTTCTTTCCAGTATTTACTTATTGTCTATATATCTCTTGTGCATCTTGTTTATCCATAGCTATTTACTGTTATATAGTTTTTATCATGGATTAGAACTGCTGTTAGAGATGTACTCTGCTCCTTTCCTGACTGGATATATTTTTCCAGATGACACTGAGGAGTACCCTACCTATTATGGACCCCAGGATGTTGTGGGTTTAGATTCTGAGACCCTGGCTTAAGAGGGACTTATCCCAACTGAGACAGTTGTCCCTGGAGTGTAGCTTTATAGTATGATAGTATTCTTTTGTACTGGATTTGTCTCCAGCTTATTTTTGTTACTCTTCAGACTCATTGATGTATTATTTTAAACTCATGAGTTGTATGATGACCATTCTATTCTTTATTTGATTCATGCTCAATTTTATCTTAGTTCTGTGATTGAGTATTCTATCATTATTGGTGGTTCATTACTTTAGATAGACTATCTAGACAGCGTTCTACCGCCGTAGGCTGGGCGTTGTTTCCGACTAGTATCCTTACACCGGGTACGGGTCGTGACAATAAGTAGGAGAGAGAGTGAGGGAGGGCTGCCTAGGGATTAGGGCCGGCTGGACCTATTTTTTTGGGGAGTTGGGGATGTTCATCAAGATGAGGGGATGGCTTGGAATGGGCCATTTTAAATGTAGGGCCATGATGTGCCCTACATAAAGTAATGTAAGTACAAAGGAATGGGGGGGAAAAAAATGGATACGGTTAGGGCATGACCAGTTCTCTTCTCCATGATGCTTGGCCAATGAGAGGGGGACACCTCATTGAAATTTTGCAAATAGGTCCCTGAACAATTTGGTATTTGCACAATTCCTAAAATTGGGGATTTAATGTAAACAAACACTATGTTTGGTGTTCCTCATTGGGCTAGGATGGTGTATGGTGTTTTGTATGAGGCTTGTGGGTGTGGATGTGGGTTTGGGATGGAGTTGGGTCTATTTCAATTGAGGTTAGGTCACCACATTAATTAATTCGTAATTAATGCACCGGTGTTTCTAATTTAATTTAATAAAAATCCGGGGGTCTAAATTTGGTTGGACATGGGTCATTAGTGTAGTAGGCTCAGTGTACAATAATGTCAGGATCTGGGTTGGTCAAGACGGATTGAGGTGGGGTCTCAATTTTGATTGGAACGGACAACGAACGTAATTACACAATTTAATTAATTTGCGTACGGACGTTTGTAACGACTTTTGTGCGACTAAAATCAGGCACGAAAATCGGTATCCGGGGTTTGTTCTTGGTTCAATATGATGGGTTGGCTGGTCTAGGTCAAATATGTGGAATTTGTTTTAGGGCAACAACTAGGGTATCATCCCAAAATAATAAATCATTTCACAAGTATTTATAATACTATATAATAAATCATAATTAATTCAAGTTAACCCTAATTAGGTTAATGAAATTAATTAACCCTAATTTCTGGTCGAAGGGGTTTACAACATACACTCCTTAGAGCATTTCGTCCTCGAAATTAAAACAGACATATAGAAAAACTGTTGAATGAAATAAATACTATCACATACCTAGGCCTTCGAAGAGATGGGGAAAACGTTGCTAGATATCGTCCTCTCGTTCCCAGGTTGATTCACCTGGTGCATGATGCCTCCATGTGACACGAACTAGAGGGATAGTCTGGCCTCGCAGTACCTTCTCGCTTCGGTCTAGGATCTCTACCGGCTCCTCCTGGTAGGACAAGCTTGGACCAACGGTGATCTCCGAGTGGTCAAGCACATGACTCGGATCCGGTATGCACCTCCTCAGCTGAGATACATGGAAGACGTCGTGAACTCCTTCCAGTGTCTGCGGCAAGGCCAATCTGTAAGCAACTTCTCCGACGCGCTCTAGTACATCGAAGGGTCCGATGTACCTCGGACTCAGCTTCCCTCTGCCTCCAAATCTGATGGTTCCTCTGGTAGGTGAAATCTTCAGGAACACATGTTCTCCAACCTGGAACTCTAGGGGTCGTCGATGCACATTAGCCCAATGCTTCTGCCTGTCCTGTGCTGCTCGTAGATGCCCCTGGATCTTCTTCACCTTCTCCACAGTATGGACGATCAACTCTGGCCCTAGAATCTGTCTCTCGCCTACATCGCTCCAACATACTGGGGATCGACACTTCCTACCACACAATGCCTCATAGGAAGCCATCTGAATGCTCGCCTGATAGCTATTGTTGTAAGAAAATTCGACCAAGTGCAAGTGGTCCTTGTCACGACCCGCACCCGGTTTAGGGGCACAAGTGCGTGGGTACGTCCAGCCTACGCCGCAGCATCGGCGGTAGAACGCTGTCTAGGTCAAGTACTATCTAAACAATCTCACGCTAGTATCCAACTCCATAAGGAGACGTGGATATCATAAAAATAAATCTAGAAACACTCAATCACAACTACAGCACGATAGGAAATGAAGAAATAAGAGAATACAACACAAGTCTAATGACACAAAAATCATACCTGCAATCTGTAACATCCAATCCCCAAGTGTATCAGAAACCAGTCTACTAAGGTCACAGTCTGGAAAAAATATTTTCCAGTCAGGAAGGAGCAAAGTACATCTCTAAATAGCAGTTCTATATAAATGACATAAACTATGTAGCAGTTCTAGATAGAAACATACCAGATGCATGTATAGGTACGAGAAATGTACAATGAGAGAAATACTGGAAATACTGTAAGTAAATGCAGGAAAGAACAATATGTCAATGAGCAAGAAACCTATGACTAAGTGTGTGAGTACTAGCTTTAATATGTGATCGGCTTGGGAACTTGATCAGGTTGGTTACATGTGATTAGCTATGGTTCATATAAAGTCAGACTAACCGTTGGTTAGCTATGGTGCATGTAGAGGTCAGGCTAATCACACGTAACAGCTATGGAGCATATAAATGGTCAGGCCGCACCCGACGTGAGATGTGGGGTGAGCTATGGTACATATAAAGTTGGGTATGATCACATATCTACACTAAAGTACTCCCCAAACCCCCGACTGGTATAGTAGATCCAATCATGGTACGCTATGGCACGGGATTCCCTAGGAAGGTAGCAAATCTCCCCGGGAATTAGTGTCTGTACATGCACAAGATATCAAGGAAACAAGTCTCGTACAAGCTACACCATGAATAAGGAATAACATCTCATGATGAGATCCGTGTATACCAATCCGTGTAGCCAGCGTGTCAAGAGCAATGGATATTTACACTAGATACAGTGAACATAGAAAATATCATAAATTAGAAACTAATCAGAGAATGTACTCGCCTTGGGTCCTCAGCTGGTAATGTCAATGTCCTGTCCCAGAGTATCGTCTGGAGGAACCAACAGTCCTAAAAATATGTCAAATACAATATTTGCATCAGGTGCTACATTAACACATCACAAATACATGAACTCAGGGCTCTATCAGGTATGGCACTAGTCAACTAGGGTCACCTAGTAATTTACCAATTAATCATATTATCAACAAATAATTTAATACATATATATATAGTTATTCCAAAGTATACAGAATAGGTATCACTGTATGTACATAAGTGGAAATATGTTTTATTTATGTGAAAAATTATACATCACTCATACATATAGACTAGTATACATGTACTAAAATACATATTAACTTATATTATATAGATATACATACATATCAAAATAATACTATACTATATACAGGTAATATACCAAAATATGTTTTACAAGTACATATATATCAATACAGTTTTTATATATATATATATACTATATATATACATACCAAAGATATGTTTATACATATTTATATATATATAAGTACACATATTTATACCAAAATACGGTTATATATACATATATACCAATATACATTTATTTATATTTAAATACTGAAACATACATTAATGCTTAGTATACCAATAAAACGTATATAATATAATATATATATAAGTGTCTATTAGTAATTTACAAAAATACGTATTTGTGTATATACACTAATAGATGTATATACATATATACTTTTATACCAAAATACATATTTGTATATATATATCAATCAAAAATCCTTATACATAATACATAACTAAATTATAACAATAAAACTGATATGCATATATATATTACCAAACTTATTATAGGAAATTACTAAACTAATTATATTTAATTAATAAACAATTTACATAAATTTCCAAACTAATTATAAATTACTAATTTATTAAGAAATTACTAACTGGTTATAAATTAACTAATTAATCTAATTAATGATTACTAAATTAACTAACTAATTTTATAAATTAATTAAACTAATTATTAATTAATTAAACTGATTATTAATTAACTAAACTAATTAAATAAATAACTAATTATAAATTAATTAACTTAACTAATTATATTTAATTTAAACTAATACACTATAACTAATTCTTCCTTCACCCTTTAGTTCAAAGTACACGATCCTCGTAAAAACTTGTTCCCATCCACAAATATATGCACACACCAATCTACTATATGTTCATTATCTACACTTGCAAAATAGACACACTTGAATACTATAAGTTCATCATAGGAAGAACACCTTCATATATGTACATGTAATGGCAGGAAGGAAACTAGAAAGGTGCACAGAGTGGTGATCTTGGGAACTCACAGTGGTAGGGGGCTCGTCGAAGAACGGGGCTTCGTCGGAGCGCTGGACACAGCGGGGAGAAGCAGCGGAAGAGATGGGCAGCGGGCCTGCCGGTGCAGTGGGGCGCCGGAGTCGGGCAGGCCGGACGCAGCAGGGAGTCGGGCTGTTGCCGGCTGGACGGGAAGGAAGGCAGAGGAGCATCCGCCTGGGCCGGAGACAGCAGGCCGACGGTCGGCCGGGATCGTTGAGGGAGAGGTGGAGGAGCAGTCGGCAGATGGGGGTAGGTTGCTGGCGCCGGACTGCACGCCGGAGGGAGGTCGGCTGGGTGCAGTGGAAGCCGGGGAGTTCGCAGCGGAGATCCGGCGGTAGGCCGGCGGGTCGGCTGGGAAGAGGGCGCTCAACTGGAGGGGGAGCTCGCAGTGGCCGCCGGACCGTCGAGGAAGCGCCGGCCGGGAAGCAGTGCTGGTCGGAGGGGGAGTTAGCCGGGTGAACAGTAATTGGGGGGTGAACAATGTTCCCCCCTTCTTCCTCTTTTAAAAATTCAAAAACCAATGAAGAGAGGAAGAAGAAGAAGAAAGAAGGAGAAGAAGAGAAGAAGAAGAAGAAAAAGTTTCCAACGTAGGAGAGAGGATGTGGGGGCTTGGGGAATTTTGGAGGCTTGTGAGGTGGTGTTTTCTAGGTTGCCTAGGGATTAGGGTTTAGGATGGGACATGATATTATATAGGAGAGAGGGTGTTTTGATGGAGGGTGAGGATGCACTCAATTAATTGAGTGGTCCAGATTGAACATGAGGGAAATAATTCATGGGGAATTTAGGGTAAGGTTTAATTAAATATTAAGGATTCCTCATTGGTTTAAATAATTGGGTGTTGGCACAAAATGCCAATTTGCAATTTAGCCCCCTTAATTTTGGGAAATTGCACAAACACATGAAATAACGAAAATTTGGGCGGGCGATTCGGGGTCCGATGTTTTGTAGGGTCAGGGGGCACTGTAAGACTGGTACGGGCTCAATTTGCAGGGCACTGGAATTAAATTAGGATTTTAAAATCAGATAAAATGGTATCCTCAATTTAAATAGAAATAAATGCAAGTTGAGTTCAACAATTAATTAGGAGTACATGGGATCAAAATCAGGTCAGGTCATCAATACCAATAATGAAGAAGACTCAGAACAGAATATTACCCTAATTTGGGCCGCACGAAAAATAGGTCAAGATTGTCTCCAATTTTCGATTGGAACGCACAACGATAAAAATAGGGATTTATTAAATAACGTCCGCGATGATTTTTGTGCGACCAGAAATAATGCACAGGGAGCAAAATTATGAGTTGCAAAAATAGCAGAATTGAAGGCGGGCACGTCTAGGGCAAGATTGTGAAATTTGTTGGAAGATAAAAGTCTGGATAGTGCTCCAAATATCGAAGCAAAGGCAATGCGCAAAATATTAAATAAAATACAGTAATTAATTTCAATCTCCAAATATCAAATTCTAAATAAAATAATTAACCTCAAAATTCCATAATTCGGACAGGTGCTATCTACTGGCTTCTAGGTCAATTCTGCTAGCTAAAATAAATAAATACTGCATCTAATACTATATTTAATTACACATCACACATATTTATTTAAATTAAATATACTATTAGGCAATTAATTAATTATAACTACCTTAATATTAAATATTGTAAAAAGTCGAAAATGCCCCTGTTTTCGGAACGTGGTAGTGACAGTCCTCCCATGAACCGCTGAAGTCAAGCATGCATGCCCTCAATATATCCTCCAGCGTCTGAATGGTGCGCTCGGATTGTCCATCTGTCTGTGGGTGGTACGAAGTACTGAACTTAAGGCGAGTACCAAGACTCTCTTGCATACTCCTCCAAAAGTACGATATAAACCTCGTATCCTGGTCAGACACGATACTGACTGGCACTCCATGCAATCGTACAATCTCCTTCATGTACATGTCTGCCAAGACTTTCGTAGATTGCCCTACTCTGAAGGGTAAAAAGTGGGCAGACTTTGTGAGTCTATCTACGATTACCCATACCGCATTGCGACCACTAGGACTTCTCGGAAAACCCATAACAAAGTCTATGGTGATGTGCTCCCATTTCCACTCCGGTATCGGGAGCGGTTGAAGTAATCCGGCAGACCTATGATGCTCAGCCTTGACTTGCTGACACACCAGACACTTAGCCACAAAGTGGGCTATCTCCCTCTTCATCCCGTGCCACCAGTAGTACTGCCTCAGGTCTCGGTACATCTTCGTGCCTCCTGGATGAATAAAATAGGTCAAACTGTGGGCCTCCGTCATCAGCTCCTGGCGTAGCTCTCCATTCGGAACATAGAGATGATCTCTACATCTCAAAGTCCCGTCCTCATGTATACGCAGTCCCGTCTGTATTCCATCCTCTGTCCTCTGTCGAAGCCTCTGAAATCTGGCGTCCGTCGGCAAAGCAGCCTTGATTCTCTCCACCAATGATGATTGCACCTGGAAACTCGACATCTGGCCGTCTACTCCGGGCATAACGACTTTGATACCCAACTGTTCTAGATCTCTCAACAGATGTTGTTGGGTAGTAAGGAAAAATGCTATGGGCTTCCTGCTTAAAGCATCGGCTACCACATTAGCCTTTCCCGGATGGTACTGCAGCTCAATCTCGAAGTCCGCCATCACTTCGAGCCAACGTCTCTGCCTCTGGTTCAGGTCCTTCTGGGTATAGACGTATTTCAGGCTCTTGTGATCGGTGAATATCTCCACGCGCTCTCCGTACAGGTAGTGCCTCCAAAGCTTCAAAGCAAAGATCACTGCGGCAAGCTCCAAGTCGTGGGCAGGATAGTTCTTCTCATGGGTCCTCAACTGTCTAGAGGCATAGGCCACAACCTTCCCATGCTGCATCAAGACGCATCCTAATCCTTTCCCGGACGTATCGCTATAGATCATGAATCCTCCGGGTCCAGAAGGTATGGTCAAGATGGGTGCTGTAGTCAGACGCTTCTTCAGCTCATCGAATGCCGTCTGACACTCCTCTGTCCAGGTGAACTCCTGATCCTTGCGGGTCAAGCGGGTCATCGGCTCTGCGATCCTTGCAAAGTTCTCTACGAACCTCCGGTAATATCCGACAAGTCCTAGGAAACTCCTTACCTCCGTGACGTTGGTTGGGGTCGGCCACGTCTCTACTGATGAAATCTTTACGGGATCTACTGAAATACCATCTCCCAAGATAACGTGTCCAAGAAATGTGACACGATCTAGAAGAAACTCGCACTTGCTCAGCTTGGCATAAAGCCTCTCTCATCTCAGCGTCTCTAGTACTAGCCTCAAGTGCTCCCCGTGCTCCTCGTGGCTCTTCGAATACATCAATATGTCATCGATGAAGACTACCACGAACTGGTCCAGGTACTCATGGAAGACTCGGTTCATCAGGTTCATAAACACAGCAGGCACATTTGTCAATCTGAAAGGCATCACTAAGAACTCGTAGTGACCATAGCGAGTCCTAAATGCTGTCTTTGGAATGTCCTCCCTTCGCACCTTCACCTGATGGTAGCCCGATCTCAAGTCGATCTTCGTGAACACTACTGCTCCTGTCAGCTGGTCGAACAGATCGTCGATTCGCGGTAGGGGGTACTTGTTCTTGATAGTCAGAGCATTAAGGGCTCTATAATTAATGTACATCCGGAACGTCCCGTCCTTCTTGGGTACAAACAGCACTGGTGCTCCCCAGGGTGATGTACTAGGACGAACGAATCCCTTGATCTGCAACTCCTCTAGCTGTAGCTTCAGCTCGTCAAGCTCCTTCTTCGCCAACCGGTACACATTTGATGATACCGGTGCTGCTCCAGGTACTAGCTCAATGGTGAACTCCACCTCTCTATCAGGCGGTAGGCCTGGCAACTCCTCTGGGAAAACGTCCTCGAACTCTACAATAATTTCTGGGGGTGTCGTCTCCATCGCCATGTAAGCTCCAGCTGCGTGTCCTACTCCTCGTTCGATGGTGCCTCGTATGAATTCGAACTCCGGGTGTCCTGGCAGTCTAAAAGTAACGCTACCCTTCCGGTAATCTAGCACGGCATTGTACTGGCTTAACCAGTCCATGCCCAGAACAATATCCAAAGCTGGCATTGGGAGTACCAACAATCGCGCTCTCATCTCTCGACCACAAACTACTACCGAGCATGTTCTAATGGTGCTGGTAACCGGTACGATGCCTCCTCCAGTAAGTATTCTCTAACTCTTAGGTAAGGGGGAGGTTGCTACTCTATGCATTGCTACGAAGCTACTAGATATAAATGACAGTGTAGCTCCAGAATCAAACAGTGCAGTTGCAGGTAATGATGCAACTAGAATTGTACCTGCTATAGCCTCTCCCTCTGGTTCCTCCTCGATAGATGCTAAAGCAAAGGCTTGCCCGCACCTCTGCCCTCCTGCCTGCTATCGGGCCTGGTTGAAGTGTGCCTCCAGTGGGACCAAGGGTGATCCTCTCTGCTGTCCTCCGGTAGCTGGTGGATGCTGGCCTCCTGCTGGGGGTAGTATCCTCAGTGGTGCTGCTGGTGGTCTCTGTCCAGTCTGGGGTGCTCCATATCTGCGCTGGGGGCAGTCTTTAGCAAGGTGCTGGCTGGCTCCACAGACCATGCAGAGCCCGAGCTTTTTTCGGCAGTCTCTGATAAAGTGTCTCCTCTTGCCACAAAAGTGACAAGTCGGAAGCTCCTTCTGCTGGTACGGTGCTGTCCTCTGCTGCGCCTGCGCTCCTGGACGGCGGATCGGTCCGCCTACTCCTTGCTGGGTCCTGGCAGGTAAGTTCGCGCTGGAACGTCTCGCTCCTCCTCCTATAGCCTCCTGGATCCTCGCCTCTGATAGGACCTCTTCATAAGAGATCCTCGCCTGGGTAGTAGTGTACCTCTGCAGCTCGTGAGAGAGGCCATGGTGGAATCTTCTGGCCTTCTCCAGGTCGTTGGGGATCAGGGTTGTACCGAATCGGCTGAGTCTGCTGAACTCTCCGTCGTAGGCATCCACAATCAGGTTCCCTTGCTCCAGGTACAGGAAGTGAGAGTACAGGGCGTTCCTCACCGTAGCGGGAAAATACTTCGCGTTGAAGTGTTCCAGAAATTCCTCCCAAGTCTGCTGTCTGCCGATGCTGCGCTCCATAGAGTCCTACCAGTGATGTCACGCCCCAATTTCGGCTAATCGATAATCGTCTCCCGGGTGTGATGCCGTGCACGCGTAGGGCGCGCGTGCACAAGGCCTTAGGCATAAGGATATTCTTTAGAACAATGCAACAGAGTAGACATATAAGATAACACAAGGTTGAGGCATAGAAAAGTTTCTCTTTTATTCATAACGAACATCTTTTTACATCGCTTGACTCAAAAGTATAAAATGCCCCACGGGCTTACAAACTTGGACGCAAAATGAGATA
Organism: Iris macrosiphon; assembly: GCA_036927795.1. Classification (NCBI taxonomy): domain Eukaryota; kingdom Viridiplantae; phylum Streptophyta; class Magnoliopsida; order Asparagales; family Iridaceae; genus Iris; species Iris macrosiphon. The sequence goes on along the minus strand of JAYESA010000001.1, from coordinate 1,806,607 downwards.
GCCAATCCATACATTATGTCCCTTTACATAGATTCAAAAACACAAAACACCTTGGGTGCGAGTAAGCACCATCGCCTTAGCGATATTCAGCAACGGAGAGAGTGAAAGGCTTCTAGCTTGAGCCTCCAAAAGTCTTGGCCACGAACCGCCAAGGATCCCAAAAGTCCGAAGAGAACTTCAGCTCCTCGCCGCGTTGCCTTGCGCCGGGGAACCTGCTACAACGAGGGTCAGTACTTCGAAAAGTACTGGTGAAGGCTAGCTGCTCAACTTTACCAAGCTCATGAGATGAGTTCTAATGAGTATGCTACAATTATGTGCTTAGGTGGGTTTCTATTCTTGCCTAGTTCAGATTTTATTTAGCAGGTATGCAAGAACAAAATAACATAACTTCACATGCCGCCGTTCGGTGACTTTACCTGTATCGTCTGAACCACCTGTACAACTTACCATAGCCTTCCCTGTCACGAAGACATAGTTAGTCTGCACAGTTTAAATATACACAATATCTTTCTTTGTTGTTTAGGAGCCATCATGGGTTTAGTCTGGGCTGGCGGCGACGCTTGCAGTGCGGGTAGCTAGCCCTGCTACAATTCCCCGCTCCCTGTGCTAACTCATTTTAGCACGACTAAGAAAGTAGATTCCGCCCGGGTCGAAACGGCCCGGTGCCCCGGTAACCGTTCGCAGGAACCTGGATCCCTTGTGCACAAGAATTCCCATGACCATTTCTATGAACCGAACTTTGTAGATTTACTTACTAGCGATTTAAAGAACATCATGTACGAAACTGCTTTACTGTACTATCACAATCAACCAACAAGATATATAAATTAACATGCAGCAGTTTATAGAAGAACACTTTGAACTATCAATAAATACCAACCCATTAAACACCTAACAAACATGCATGCATCAATGAATTTATGCAAGGTTTTGTATGACAAGCAATGGGTGTTCCAAGCCTACTTCTTATCTTATCTTGTTATCCAACTTGTTACTTAATTGGTATCGTTTGATTGAATGCACAACTGAGTCAATTTTATTATGAACGGAGCCCTTGGAAAGAAGGTGCTTATCGAAATAGAGCCACTCATAAGTTGGTTGAATAGGCAGAAGAAGGAGAGATCTCTAAGACTCCGCTCGCGCGTCGTCTACACGATCACCTGCACGCACCAACGGATGATCAATACCTCCTGCTTCGGTCTCCAAGGCTCGATACGAAATACAAAATCCTAAGAACGAAAGCAATGAAATCCATTGAAACCGTTCAAGAAAACGCAAGTCATAAAACCAACAAGAAAGCAACCAAGCGGCACGAAAACGGACAAGAAACCAATGCAACGGAAAGGCCCCTCTCGACTCTGCCGCCGAGTCCATCCTCGAGGCACAATCCATTGTATATGGGACCTGATTCCGAAGAAACCAATCCATAACGAGGAAAGGATCTTAATTCAATCTGTCCCGTTCGGACGGTCGTAAGTATTTCTTGGCCGCGCTCCCCGAGTAGGGGGAACGGGGCATTACATCATAACCATCCAAAAGAAAGTTTTGTCCCGAAACTTAGGAATAGAACCTACCACTAAGGAATAATGAGGGGAACCTTTCCCTCATATCAGCTTCAAGTTCCCAGGTCGACTCCTCGACCGAGTGGTTCCGCCACAGGACGCGCACTAGCGAGACGGTTCGGTTCCGCAACCGCTTCTCTTTACGATCCAAAACTTGGACAGGCTCCACCGCGTACGACAAGTCCGCTTGCAGATTCAACTGCCCAAGTCGACTATGTGGTTCGGGTCGTGTACAAACTTTCTCAGCTGGGAAACGTGAAAAATATCGTGTACGTCTGATAGGGCAGGCGGCAAAGCAACTTGATAGGCGACCGGAGTAACCCGTTTGAGAACTTCAAACGGTCCAACAAATCTCGGACTTAGCTTTCCTTTTACTCCGAACCGCATGACTCCGCGCATAGGCGAGACTTTCAAGAACACATGGTCCCCTTCAAAGAATTCAAGGGGGCGACGTCGAGCATCGGCATAACTCTTTTGTCGGCTTTGTGCTGTCTTCAACCGTTCACGAATCAACCGAACCTTTTGGACGGTTTGTTCAACCAGCTCCGGCCCAAGGATTTGCCGTTCTCTGACTTCATCCCAGCAGATTGGTGACCTACACTTCCGCCCATACAAAGCCTCATACGGAGCCATCTCGATGCTGGACTGATAACTGTTGTTGTATGCAAATTCGGCCAGCGGCAGGTAGACGTCCCAACTTGACTTCGAATCAATCACGCAGAGGCGCAACATGTCTTCTAGTATCTGATTCACTCGTTCCGTCTGACCATCGGTTTGTGGATGATAGGCTGAGCTGAACTTTAACTTGGTCCCCATCGCCAACTGAAGGCTCTCCCAGAAACGCGAGATGAATCGCCCGTCTCGATCTAATACTATAGAAACTGGTACTCCGTGCAGCCGGACTATCTCGTCAAGGTAGGTCTGGACGAGGCGATCGGCGCTCCAAGTACTTTTGATGGCAATGAAGTGTGCAAACTTGGTTAACCGGTCGACGATAACCCAGATTGCGTCGTTCCCCCGTTGCGTCCTTGGCAGGCCAACAATGAAATCCATACAGATGTGCTCCCACTTCCATTCCGGGATAGCAAGATTTTGCATCTCCCCGCCCGGCCTCTGATGCTCTGCTTTCATCCTTTGACAGGTTATGCATTGGGACACAAAGAGTGCAACATCTTTCTTCATGCCGTGCCACCAGAAGGTCGTTCGGAGGTTCTTATACATCTTCGTGCTCCCGGGATGGATCATATAGGCTGTGTAATGAGCTTCCGCAAGGATCTCCTTTCTAAGTTCTGAATCATCGGAGACGCATAGCCTTCCTTTCACCTGCAACACTCCATTTTCATCTACTACAAAGTCCTTCGCCTTCCCCGCTAGAATCTGCTCGTGCATCTTCCTTAGGAAAGGGTCGTCTTTCTGAGTAGATGTGACCCGCTCTATTAGGTTGGGTATGAATCACATTTGAGCGACCAGCGTGCCACGATATCGAATTCGGAGTTCGATGCCCATCTCTTCTAAGTCCCTTCGTAACCTGCGATCGACTGACAGAGATCCAACGAAGATCCGACTCAAAGCATCCGCTACAACGTTCCCTTTTCCAGGCGTGTAGTCTATCGTCAAGTCGTAATCTTTTATCAATTCTAGCCAACGGCGCTGACGAAGGTTAAGGTCCGTCTGGGTGAATAAGTACTTCAAGCTCTTGTGATCAGTATAAATTCGGCAAGGCACTCCATAAAGGTAGTGTCGCCACAATTTTAGGCCAAAGACAATTGCCGCTAACTCCAGGTCGTGTGTAGGATAATTTTTCTCGTGCTTCTTTAGTTGCCTGGAGGCATAGGCTATCACTCGATCTCGCTGCATAAGTACACACCCCAAGCCTTGCCCGGACGCATCGCTAAATATTTGGAATCCCGAGATCTCGTCTGGTAGTGCAAGTAACGGGGCAGAGGTGAGGCGATGCTTTAACTCTTTAAACGAAGCTTCACAGTCGGCGGACCACTCAAATGCGACTCCCTTTTGTGTGAGGCGAGTCAGAGGTAGTGCAAGTTTGGAAAAATCCTTCACGAACCGTCTGTAGTAGCCCGCTAGCCCGAGGAAGCTTCGAATCTCGCTAACGGATGCAGGTCGCTTCCACTCGACAATGGCCTCCACCTTCTTCGGATCGACTGAGATGCCTCTCGCAGAAATGATGTGCCCGAGAAAAGATACACTACTTAGCCAAAATTCACACTTACTCAGTTTAGCATATAGCTGGTTGTCCCGAAGAGTTTGTAGCACGGTCCGCAAGTGCTCTGCATGTTCTTTCTCACTCTTCGAATACACCAAGATATCATCGATGAATACTACTACAAACTTATCGAGATAGGGCCGGAACACAAGGTTCATTAAACTCATAAAGGCAGCGGGTGCATTGGTTAGTCCGAACGGCATCACCAGGAACTCATAATGGCCATAGCGAGTTCGAAAAGCTGACTTTGGCACATCGTCTGGCTTGATCTTTAGTTGGTGATAGCCCGAACGGAGGTCGATTTTAGAGAATACCGTGGCAGCTTGCAACTGATCGAAAAGATCGTCTAATCTTGGAAGAGGATACTGGTTACGAATGGTTGCTTTATTCAATTCTCGATAGTCGATGTAGAGCCGCAACGAGCCATCCTTTTTCTTTACGAATAGTACAGGCGCACCCCACGGAGATACACTAGGCCGAATGTATCCTCGATCTAGCAAGTCTTGCAACTGTACTTTAAGCTCCTTCAATTCTGCCAGGGCCATTCGATACGGCGTCTTGGAAATTGGTCGAGTTTCTGGGAATGTGTCTATAGTGAACTCTATCTCTCGATCGGGCGGCATGCCTGGCAACTCGTCGGGAAACACATCAGGAAAACCTGCCACAACGGGAATAGACTCAACGTTTGCGCAATCTTGCCGAGTGTCTCGAACAGATGCTAAGTACCCTTCGCAGCCGGAGTGAATCATCCGTCGAGCAGACATTGCTGAGATCACCATGCAGGTATTCGACGCTTTTGACTCAGGACTGCACGTGAAGAGAAACTCGATCTCGCCGGGTAAACGAAATACGACTTCCTTTTTCGCACAGTCGATTGTAGCTGAACAAGCGCCGAGCCAATCCATCCCCAGAATAAGATCGTAGTCCCTTATGTCTAGAACTATCGCATCTAATGATAATTTCCGTCTTCCGATGCAAATGTTACCTTCACGACAGACTAAGCGAGCCGATAAATCTACGCCCGAAGGAGTACTAACACTTAGGTTTAAGCCTAGTGGTGTCATAGGGAATGTGTGTTCGGCGGCAAAATCTGCCGCAATGAAGCTATGTGTTGCACCAGAATCAAACAATACTCGAGCAGGTACATTATTAAAAAGTAATATACCTGACATCGTCGTGTTCGATGCAAGTGCCTCATCCCGAGTCAAAGCATAGACTCGTCCCTGAGCGTTTTGCGGTGCCTGGTTCGCTCGTTGAGTTTGCCCCTGACCCTGAGCTGAGTCATTATTCTGCTGTGGACGGTATAAAGATGGATCATTGGAACGGGTTGGACAATTACGAGCAATGTGGCCCATCTTGCCACAATTGAAACATCCTCCTTTGCTCGTGCGACATTCGCTGACGTGGTGTCCTGGCTTGCGGCAGTAGGCACAATTTTGTCCTTGCCTCCTTCCTTGATTCGAGTCTTGGGAGCCGCCGTTGTTGTTGGGGCGCTTATGCGCGTTGTTTCCTCCTGTGTTGGCAGGACGCTTGTGATTGTAATTTTGCACAGCGCCGGTGCGAACTGGAGGATACTGCGACTCTAGGGACAGTGCATGATTCAAGGACTCCCGCATGGTACGATATTGAGTCACTACGATGTGAGCACGGATAGAAGGTCGTAGTCCGAGCTCGAACTTTCGTGCACGACTTTCGGCATCGGCGAGTTGAGACTTGGCAAATTTTGCAAGTCGGTTGAACTCTGAAGCGTATTGATGCACCGTCATGTCTCCCTGCATCAGTAGCGCAAACTCGTCTTCCTTTTCGCGACGGACGGCGGGTGGAAGGTATTCCTCCACGAAGGCCTTGCGAAACACGGACCAGGGGATAGCCGTTGTGCCACCTTCACTCAAAATAGCTTGCTTGTGCACATCCCACCAATCATGTGCATTTTGTCGGAGCTGAAGCTGGGCACACGCCACTTTCTTGGTCTCGTCTAGGCACATCGCTTCAAAGTGGTCCTCCAACTCGACCAGCCAGTCCATCGCTAAGGAAGGGTCCTCGGTGCCTTTAAACGTAGCACGGCACATCTTCTTAAATTCTGATATCGACACGATTGACCCATTCTCGCCTGAGGGTAAGGTACCCTGGGAATTCTGCGGTCCGGTGGCTTCAGCAACTATAGGCACGATTGTGGGGGCGGATGCAGAATGATTGTTGGTGACCATATTCGTCACCATTGTTTGCAGACTATTTATCTGCTTCTGCTGTGTATCCGCCTGTGATCGCTGCGCCACGAATTGAGCCTCAATCTGTGACTCAAACTGACTCTGCCGTAGTTCAGCTTGTTTCTGCTGCGTCTCCATCAAACGCATCATTCGCTCGAACGGATCAGCAGAGGGTGCGGCAGCTGGACTCCCAGAGCTGCCCGAGGTGCCTGAACTACTCGCTTGCACTTGCGCCACCATCTGCGCTTGTGCACCCGGCTCGGAAGTCGTTCCTTGAAAGGAAGGTAACTTGTATTAGTCTCAAGGTATATTATGGACTCACTGTATGGAACGTATCTCATTTTGGCCAAGCAAATTCAAGGGTCTACTCGGAAGGAACAAGGTCCTCTTTAGAAACTTTCTTTGTGAGATCAAAGGATCTGAAGCATGCCTTGATACCAATATGTCACGCCCCGATTTCGGCTAATCGATAATCGTCCCCCGGGCGTGATGCCGTGCACGCGTAGGGCGCGCGTGCACAAGGCCTTAGGCATAAGGATATTCTTTAGAACAATGCAACAGAGTAGACATATAAGATAACACAAGGTTGAGGCATAAAAAAGTTTCTCTTTTATTCATAACGAACATCTTTTTACATCGGCTATCTCATTTTGCGTCCAAGTTTGTAAGCCCGTAGGGCATTTTATACTTTTGAGTCAAGCGATGTAAAAATGCAGCTCGAAGCCTTTAAAGTCCGAAGCTGTAACTCTTCATACACAAATGCAGCTCCGTGGCAAAGCCATCCTCCAGCCTGGAGGTCTTTATCATTTTGGGTTTATAAAGGGATGTAATGTACAGGACTGCTATCTCATTTTGAGTCATCTCTTTTGTAAGCCGTTCGGCATATTAGTTGACTCGTTCAGGAGTTTGTAATAGATGTTCATTATCAATAAAGAGAACTTTTTTATGTTTCAAATCTGTGTTTCAATTATCTGCGTACTCTGAATATGTGCTTGCTATGCAAATCATTAAAGCCTTGTGTGGGTGCAACTCCTGGCCCGTACGGCGGTCACGACTCGGGGGACGCCTCGGGGCGTGACATCTATGATGGCCGGATTAGCCTTATAAACCCCTACATGCCAACTATGTATTCTAAAATAAACATAAGTTCACACAGATAGCTTCTGGTCTTGTTATAGTTCTTGCTGACTGTAGTAGTTTCATTTCCTATCTCATTTATTTCTATTTTCTCATATTCCTGTTTATAGCATTAACTCTGAGATATTGTGTTTCTTTTATACATATTCTCAATATGATACTCATTCTAATTGTCATAAATATTTAGTTTAATCTTGTTGTGCACTGTGTACTTTGCTCCTTTCCTGACTGGATCCGTTGCTTTAGGCGATGATGAGAATCTTGCCCCTACATATTATGGTCCCTATGAGGATACAGATGATACTTATGAGGAGCCAGATCCCACCCAGGAGACCCCTGCTGCAGAGTAGATAGCAGTAGCTATTTCATTTATTTGCTCTTTATCTTAGTAATCGGGTTTGTCCCCGATTTCATTCTGATTTCTGTACTAAATATTTGAATCTGTTGTCACATTTATTTCAATTACAATCTTAAGTATCTGTTTTCCATTATTATCTTGCCTATGTTATTTGTGAATGAGCTAGTTTAGTAAGTATGGATTTGACCTAGACAGCGTACTACCGCCGACTCTGCGGCGTAGGCTGGACGTACCCACGCACTCGTGCCCGAATTTCCGGGTGCGGGTCGTGACACATTTTTATGGTGGCCCATGCAGGTCATATCCTTAAATAGGGTAATACCCTAGGACAGGGTATGGAATAAGATTGAGGATTCTAGGAAAAGCTCATTCACAGTATATGGTCCATATTTTAATTCTTGATATCATTTCTGCTCAATTTTCCTATCGCCCTTGATTTCCAAGTAATCTATTCTGATCTTCCTGTCCTTAATCTTTCAGAATGGTCCAGACGAGGAACACAGCAGGAGGCACATCAGAATTAGCTGAGCAGACTGTGCCCGAAACTTTTGCCCTCCCTCCACCTCCATCTATTCCGGCAGTTACTCTGGATGGGGAACAGCTACTTGGAGTATTCCAGGGACTAGTGGAATCCCAAAAGGAACAAACTGCCCTGCTACGGACCAGCCTTTCAGAAGCTCTTCGGACCCGGGAGTCACCACAAAAGAGGCCAGGAAGTGCCAAAGACTTCAAGAACCTTAGACCCCTGGAATTCTACGGAACTGAAGGCATTCTCTATGCCGATGAATGGATAGAGAACGTAGAGCGACTCCTGAAGACTGCTCGGGTCCCTGATGATCTCAAAGTGGAGTCCGCAAGCCTGCAACTGTTCGACATTGCTCGAACCTGGTTCAGAGATGAACCCCAACTATCTGCTCCTGACCTCACCTGGGAGGACTTCAAGAGACTATTCAAGGAGAAATTCTACCCCGAAGTGGCTCGGGAAGCTCTCAAAAGCCAATTCGAGAGACTGGAATAAGGTAACCTGTCTGTTGATGAGTATACTGCTGAATTTAGCAGGTTAAGCCACTTTGCGGAGTACATGGTCCGTACCCCGGAGGACAGAGCCCGTAGATTCAAGAAGGGGCTGTCTCCGGATATTCGCCTTGCTGTCACCACTAGCCGAGCTCGCACCTACGCGGAAATCTTGAGCGTGGCACAAGGCGTTGAGAGAGACATGGGGCATAAACTAAAGCGAGAAAGAGATACCGAAAATGTGGGACCCAACAAACGACCTTTTCAACAGCAACAACAGCAGAGGGCCCCACAGCAAACTCAGCGTCCTCTCCCTCGAGCTCCAGCACCCCAACACCAGGCTCAAGGACAGAACCAACAAGCGGCTGCTTGTAACTTTTGCCAAAAACAAGGTCACAACTGGCAAGTTTTTAGGAAGAGACTGGGTGCCTGTCTATATTGTGGATCAACGGAACATCAAGTGAGGGACTGCCCCACTGCTCCAGGACGCGGACAAGCTTACGTGATGACCGTGGAGAACGCGCAAACTCTGGAAGCAGCTAATGCGCGTAAGTGATTCGTAGATACCTTTTCTAGTATTGTTTTCGTGCCTATTGGTTCGTGACCTCAGCCCCAACCTAGTAATTTTGAACTTGCTAAATAACCTAGTATGCTTTTAAATTTGATAACTGTAGAGATTTTTTTAGAGACTTTTGCTATTATGCTTATTGTATGTTATTCTGTGAACTTCAATAAATTTGTACCTCTTTTCATCATCATCTAGCGCACTTAATTTTGCTGAACTCGACTGATGCTGCTATTTTATAGCCTAGTTTTGCAAGCTTACTCTTTATGGGGCTTGTTCATGACACTTGTATTATTGAGGCCTGATCAACCCCACTAATACAAGCGTCTATTCAGAATCAGTGTACTACGGTCTGATAAACCTTAGTGCATTTTGATTCGCACTTCGCACGACTACTTTACGTTGATTGAGATATATAGTTGACTAGCATACTTGCCCCTAAATACGTTCGAGCATATCGTATCAGTTACATAACTGTACTAATACGAGCATGCGAATAAATAATTACCAGAATAGAATCTCAATCCATAACCGCCTGACGATTCCTATTAGAATTCCTTAAACGCCTTGATCCCTATACCTCTGTTCTACCACCTCGCCCTTAAACTTTTTATTATTTGATCCTCGTCTTCCCTTATTTCGGAAAGACAAAATCCTGTGTTTGGTATAAGTTTGATTTGTAGTGCTAGATGTACCCCTTAGACCGGTCGAATTGATGATAACCTCTATGACTAAAGGAATACCATAGATGGTGTGTTTGTGTTAAAGACTTAAAGATTCAATACCATGATTTATTAAGTTGAGACCTAGCCTTACTAGTTGTACAGCCTTAGAGGATAGATGGGTAAAATTCTAAGTTGGGTAGCGACCGCAATGTCCACCTGAGAGAAACCCGTTAGACTATAATCAAGTGTGTTTGGACAGAGAGAACCCTGCCATAATTTAAATTTTGAGGATGAAATTTTATAAGTTGGGTAGATTGTAAGCCCCTGATTTTTCAAAAATATTAAAATTAGGATTTTTCATAATTTTCTGGAATTTTCTGGGAATTTTCTGAAATTAAAATCAGAGTTTTCAAATATTAAATAATTTTTAGTTGTTAATAAACAATATTAAAATATCATGGAAATAATATTTTTGGGTGTAAAATGAAAAATTGGACTTAGGATAATTTTTCTGGAATTTATTGGGCCTCTGACATATTTTTAAATGCCTAAAAACTATTTAAACTATTTATTTAATTAACTAATTATTATTATTATTATTATTATTATTATTGATTTTTCAGCCCGGCCCGGCCCCTCTGGCCCAGCCCGTTGGGCCTAGCCCAGCCCGCAACCGCTCGCGGGTCGGGTCGGGTCGGGTCGGCCAGACCCGGACCGTCCGAGACCCGACCAGCCGACCCGTTCTTCCACAGCCCTCTTCCCCGCCTGAACCGCGTCGGCGCCCGCTTCCTCCGCCGCCACGCCCGGTCACGCGGCGCCCCACCCGGCCACGCAGCCCCGCACCCCGCGGCCACGTCCCCCTCCCCTCCCCGCCATTTTCGGCCACTCCCCCGCTCGATCTCCCCTTAAAACCCCCCCTCGATCCTCTCCGGTCACCCCCTCCAGCTCCCTCACCTCCTCCGCCACCGCCTGCCTTAGCCTCCCCCGCCACCACCGGCTCCGCCTCCGTCCACCTCCCTCCTCGCCGGCAGCAACAGCAGCAGCAACAGCAGCAGCAGCAGTCAGCGGCAGCGCCCGCCGCCCTCCGGCCGCCGTGCCCGCCCTCGCCGGCGCCGCCCAGCCCCGGCCGGCCTCCCCCGCAGCGGCGCCGCCCTCCTCCGGCCGGCCTCCCCTCGCCGGAGCTCGAAACCCTAACCCTAACCCTAGATTCGAATCCCCGAATTCGACATGTGTCGGACACGTGTCGGACACGGTTCGACCCTATTTTTCGGGTCCCCTTCAGGTACTTGTAACTTTTTGTTCGTAGCTCCGTTTTTAATTCCGTAAATTATGTTGGGAAGCCTGTATGACCCTCTCGGTGCCTGGACAAACCGCTAGGGGCATCGCGTCCTGTGGTGATCGCACACCGCGATCCAAAAGCAGGAAAAAACCAGACTCTGTTTCACCCTGGAACTGAGTACGCCCCGCCAAACGGGACAACTTGGTCGCGTGCGGTCTTCACATATACGTGCACATCGTCGATACGGACGTGTGAGATTTCGCGGAAGCTGATTCGGGTGCGCGTGCACACCGGAATCAACGCGTATCCGCGGACATCGCCCCGTATCCGACTTTTCTGTAATTCATCCTAACTTCTTGTACACTCGTCGGATCGAGACGAAACTTGCGCCATCGGACTCGTAGCGATAGGCTGGTCCTGTGGGTCAAGTTTGGTTCGATTCTGAGAACGTTGACGAAATCGCGTGTCGTGGGCCCCACAGGCCCCGCTCGACGGGCGATTTTGTGATCGGCTCATCGAAATCCAATTTTAGAAGTTCCGTTGGGTTCGTATCAGCGTTCCTGACCTGTTGACACTAAGTTTGGTGAATTTGGAGACCGTTGACCGGGACACGTTTTTCGGTGCAAAGCGGGCCCACCGGCGAACCCCGTTTTGACCCAAAACTGCCGTTTTTGCCCTTGTCTCCAAATTGGACCCAAGGACAGGCATTTCTAGCTATTTGACATCTTTTGAGCATGATGGTAATGTCTATTTCAGCTTTTGGACTCATCTCTAGAAATTTTCCCAAGTATAATTAATTGGATCTAAACAACAGGCAAGTACCTGCACTTCAAGTTAATATTTATATTGTGATAATTAATTCCCTGCTTTTCTAGTACCATTGATGATTACACGTAGTACTAGAACACTGTATTTTATGTCTTGAATACTGGAGTTCATGTCTTATTTTTTATGTCGGGTGGGAGAATACTAGAAGGTATGTAGTTTACCCTTCCCCCTACCGTGTTTAATAGCTGTTGGTGCGCGACTGTACCCTCAGCCAAATCTCGATTATTCATGTTTAATAGCTGTCTATGACGGCTGGATTAGCCTTATAAACCTCTACATGCCAACTATGTATTCTAAAATAAACACAAATTCACACAGATAGCTTCTGGTCTTGTTATAGTTCTTGCTGACTGTAGTAGTTTCATTTCCTGTCTCATTTATTTCTGTTTTCTCATATTCCTGTTTATAGCATTAACTCTGAGATATTGTGTTTCTTTTATACATATTCTCAATATGATACTCATTCTAATTATCATAAATATTTAGTTTAATTTTGTTGTGCACTGTATACTTTGCTCCTTTCCGGACTGGATCCGTTGCTTTAGGCGATGATGAGAACCTTGTCCCTACATATTATGGTCCCTATGATGGTACAGATGATACTTATGAGGAGCCAGATCCCACCCAGGAGACCCCTGCTGCAGAGTAGATAGCAGTAGCTATTTCATTTATTTGCTCTTTATCTTAGTAATCGGGTTTGTCCCCGATTTTATTCTGATTTCTGTACTAAACATTTGAATCTGTTGTCACATTTATTTCAATTGCAATCTTAAGTATCTGTTTCCCATTATTATCTTGCCTATGTTATTTGTGAATGAGCTAGTTTAGTAAGTATGGATTTGACCTAGACAGCGTACTACCGTCGACTCTGCGGCGTAGGCTGGACGTACCCACGCACTCGTGTCTGAATTTCCTGGTACGGGTCATGACATATTTTTATGGTGGCCCATGCAGGTCCTATCCTTAAATAGGGTAATACCCTAGGACAGGGTATGGAATAAGATTGAGGATTCTAGGAAAAGCTCATTCACAGTATATGGTCCATATTTCAATTCTTGATATCATTTCTGCTCAATTTTCCTATCGCCCTTGATTTCCAAGTAATCTATTCTGATCTTCCTGTCCTTAATCTTTCAGAATGGTCCAGACGAGGAATACAGTAGGAGGCACATCAGAACCAACTGAGCAGACTGTGCCCGAAACTCTTGCCCTCCCTCCACCTACATCTATTCCGGCAGTTACTCTGGATGGGGCACAGCTACTTGGAGTATTCCAGGGACTAGTAGAATCCCAGAAGGAACAAACTGCCCTGCTATGGACCAGCCTTTCAGAAGCTCAGAGGACCCGGGAGTCACCACAAAAGAGGCCAGGAAGTGCCAAAGACTTCAAGAACCTTAGACCCCTGGAATTCTACGGAACTGAAGGCATTCTCTATGCCGATGAATGGATAGAGAACGTAGAGCGACTCCTGAAGACTGCTCGGGTCCCTGATGATTTCAAAGTGGAGTCCGCAAGCCTGCAACCGTTCGACATTGCTCGAACCTGGTTCAGAGATGAACCCCAACTATCTGCTCCTGACCTCACCTGGGAGGACTTCAAGAGACTATTCAAGGAGAAATTCTACCCCGAAGTGGCTCAGGAAGATCTCGAAAGCCAATTCGAGAGACTGGAACAAGGTAACCTGTCTCTTGATGAGTATACTGCTGAATTTAGCAGGTTAAGCCACTTTACGGAGTACATAGTCCGTACCCCGGAGGACAGAGCCCGTAGATTCAAGAAGGGGCTGTCTCCGGATATTCGCCTTGCTGTCACCACTAGCCGAGCTCGCACCTACGCGGAAATCTTGAGCGTGGCACAAGGCGTTCAGAGAGACATGGGGCATAAACTAAAGCGAGAACTTTTCAACAGCGACAACAGCAGAGGGCCCCGCAGCAAACTCAGCGTCCTCTCCCTCGAGCTCCAGCACCCCAACACCAGGCTCAAGGACAGAACCAACAAGCGGCTGCTTGTAACTTTTGCCAAAAACAAGGTCACAACTGGCAAGTTTGTAGGAAGAGACTGGGTGCCTGTCTATATTGTGGATCAACGGAACATCAAGTGAGGGACTGCCCCACTGCTCCAGGACGCGGACAAGCTTACGTGATGACCGTGGAGAACGCGCAAACTCTGGAAGCAGCTAATGCGCGTAAGTGATTCGTAGATACCTTTTCTAGTATTATTTTCGTGCCTATTGGTTCGTGACATCAGCCCCAACCTAGTAATTTTGAACTTGCTAAATAACCTAGTATGCTTTTAAATTTGATAACTGTAGAGATTTTTTTAGAGACTTTTGCTATTATGCTTATTGTATGTTATTCTGTGAACTTCAATAAATTTGTACCTCTTTTCATCATCATCTAGCGCACTTAATTTTGCTGAACTCGACTGATGCTGCTATTTTATAGCCTAGTTTTGCAAGCTTACTCTTTATCGGGCTTGTTCATGACACCTGTATTATTGAGGCCTGATCAACCCCACTAATACAAGCGTCTATGCAGAATCAGTGTACTACGGTCTGATCAACCTTAGAGCATTTTGATTCGCACTTCGCACGACTACTTTACGTGGATTGAGATATATAGTTGACTAGCATACTTGCCCCTAAATACGTTCGAGCATATCGTATCAGTTACATAACTGTACTAATACGAGCATGCGAATAAATGATTACCAGAATAGAATCTCAATCCAAAACCGCCTGACGATTCCTATTAGAATTCCTTAAACGCCTTGATCCCTATACCTCCGTTCTACCACCTCGCCCTTAAACTCTTTATTATTTGACCCTCGTCTTCCCTTATTTCGGAAAGACAAACTCCTGTGTTTGGTATAAGTTTGATTTGTAGTGCTAGATGTACCCCTCAGACCGGTCGAATTGATGATAACCTCTATGACTAAGGAAATACCATAGATGGTGTGTTTGTGTTAAAGACTTAAAGATTCAATACCATAATTTATTAAGTTGAGACCTAGCCTTACTAGTTGTACAGCCTTAGAGGATAGATGGGTAAAATTCTAAGTTGGGTAGCGACCGCAATGTCCACCTGAGAGAAACCCGTTAGACTATAATCAAGTGAGTTTGGACAAAGAGAACCCTGCCATAATTTAAATTTTGAAGACGAAATTTTATAAGTTGGGTAGATTGTAAGCCCCTGATTTTTCAAAAATATTAAAATTAGGAGTTTTCACAATTTTCTAGAATTTTCTGGGAATTTTCTGAAATTAAAATCAGGATTTTCAAATATTAAATAATTTTTATTTATTAATAAACAATATTCAAATATCATGGAAATAATATTTTTGGGTGTAAAATGAAAAACTGGACTTAGGGTAATTTTTCTGGAATTTATTGGGCCTCAGACATATTTTTAAATGCCTAAAAACTATTTAAACTATTTATTTAATTAACTAATTATTATTATTATTATTATTGATTTTTCAGCCCGGCCCGTTCCCTCTGGCCCAGCCCGCAACCGCTCGCGGCTCGGGTCGGGTCGGCCAGACCCGGACCGTCCGAGACCCGACCCGCCGACCCGTTCTTCCCCAGCCCTCTTTCCCGCCTGAACCGCGTCGGCGCCCGCTTCCTCCGCCGCCACGCCCGGCCACGCGGCGCCCCGCCCGGCCATGCAGCCTCGCACCCCGCGGCCACGTCCCCCTCCCCTCCCCGCCATTTTTGGCCACTCCCCCGCTCGATCTCCCCTTAAAACCCCCCCTCGATCCTCTCCGGTCACCCCCTCCAGCTCCTTCACCTCCTCCGCCACCACGCCGGAGCTCCGACGCCGCCTGCATTAGCCTCCCCCGCCACCACCGGCTCTGCCTCCGGCCACCTCCCTCCTCGCCGGCAGCAACCGCAGCAGCAACAGCAGCAGCAGCAGTCAACGGCAGCGCCCGTCGCCCTCCGGCCGCCGTGCCCGCCCTCGCCGGCGCCGCCCAGCCCCGGCCGGCCTCCCCCGTAGCGGCGCTGCCCTCCTCCGTCCGGCCTCCCCTCACCGGAGCTCGAAATCCTAACCCTAACCCTAGATTCAAATCCCCGAATCCGACACGTGTCGGACACGTGTCGGACACGGTTCGACCCCGGTTTTCGGGTCCCCTTCAGGTACTTGTAACTTTTTGTTCGTAGCTCCATTTTCAATTCCGTAAATTGCATTGGTAAGCCTGTATGACCCTCTCGGTGCCCGGATAAACCGCTCGGGGCATCGCGTCCTGTGGTGATCGCACACCGCGATCCAAAAGCAGGAAAAAACCAGACCCTGTTTCACCCCGAAACTGAGAACGCCCCGCCAAACGGGACGACTTGGTCGCGTGCGGTCTTCACATATATGTGCGCATCGTCGATACGGACGTGTGAGATTTTGCGGAAGCTGATTCGGGTGCGCGTGCACACCGGAATCAACGCGTATCCGCGGACATCGCCCCGTATCTGACTTTTCTGCAATTCGCCCTAACTTCTTGTACACTCGTCGGATCGAGACAAAACTTGCGCCATCAGACTCGTAGCGATACGCTGGTCCTGTGGGTCAAGTTTGGTTCAATTCTGAGAACGTTGACGAAATCGCGTGTCGTGGGCCCCACAGGCCCCGCTCGACGGGCGATTTTGTGATCGACTCATCGGAATCCAATTCTGGAAATTTTGTTGGGTTCGTATCAGCGTTCTTGACCTGTTGACACTAAGTTTGGTGAATTTGGAGACCGTTGACTCGGACACGTTTTTCGGTACAAAGCGGGCCCACCAGCGGACCCCGTTTTGACCCGAAACTGCCGTTTTTGCCCTTGTCTCCAAATTGGACCCAAGGACAGGCGTTTCTAGCTATTTGACATCTTTTGAGCGTGATGGTAATGTCTATTTCAGCTTTTGGACTCATCTCTGGAAATTTCCCCCAAGTACAATTAATTGGATCCAAACAACAGGCAAGTACCTGCACTTCAAGTTAATCTTTATATTATGATAATTAATTCCCTGCTTTACTAGTACTATTGATGATTACACGTAGTGCTAGAACACTGGATTTCATGTCTTGAATACTGGAGTTCATGTCTTGTTTTTCATGTCGGGTGGAAGAATACTAGAAGGCATGTAGTTTACCCTTCCCCCTACCTTGTTTAATAGCTGTTGGTGCACGACTGTACCCTCTGCCGGATCTCGATTATTCATGTTTAATAGCCGTCTATGATGGCCGGATTAGCCTTATAAACCCCTACATGCCAACTATGTATTCTAAAATAAACACAAGTTCACACAGATAGCTTCTGGTCTTGTTATAGTTCTTGCTGACTGTAGTAGTTTCATTTCCTGTCTCATTTATTTCTGTTTTCTCATATTCCTGTTTATAGCATTAACTCTGAGATATTGTGTTTCTTTTATACATATTCTCAATATGATACTCATTCTAATTGTCATAAATATTTAGTTTAATCATGTTGTGCACTGTGTACTTTGCTCTTTTCCTGACTGGATCCGTTGCTTTAGGCGATAATGAGAACCTTGCCCCTACATATTATGGTCCCTATAAGGGTACAGATGATACTTATGAGGAGCCAGATCCCACCCAGGAGACCCCTGCTGCAGAGTAGATAGCAGTAGCTATTTCATTTATTTGCTCTTTATCTTAGTATTCGGGTTTGTCCCCGATTTCATTCTGATTTCTGTACTAAATATTTGAATCTGTTGTCACATTTATTTCAATTGCAATCTTAAGTATCTTTTTCCCTTTATTATCTTGCCTTTGTTATTTGTGAATGAGCTAGTTTAGTAAGTATGGATTTGACCTAGACAGCGTACTACCGCCGACTCTGCGGCGTAGGCTGGACGTACCCACGCACTCGTGCCCGAATTTCCGGGTGCGGGTCGTGACACGTTTTTATGGTGGCCCATGCAGGTCCTATCCTTAAATAGGGTAATACCCTAGGACAGGGTATGGAATAAGATTGAGGATTCTAGGAAAAGCTCATTCACAGTATAGGGTCCATATTTCAATTCTTGATATCATTTCTGCTCAATTTTTCTATCGCCCTTGATTTCCAAGTAATCTATTCTGATCTTCCTGTCCTTAATCTTTCAGAATGGTCCTGACGAGGAACACAGTAGGAGGCACATCAGAACCAGCTGAGCAGACTGTGCCCGAAACTCTTGCCCTCCCTCCACCTCCATCTATTCTGGCAGTTACTCTGGATGGGGCACAGCTACTTGGAGTGTTCCAGGGACTAGTGGAATCCCAGAAGGAACAAACTGTCCTGCTATGGACCAGCCTTTCAGAAGCTCTTCGGACCCGAGAGTCACCACAAAAGAGGCCAGGAAGTGCCAAAGACTTCAAGAACCTTAGACCCTTGGAATTCTACGGAACTGAAGGCATTCTCTATGCCGATGAATGGATAGAGAACGTAGAGCGACTCCTGAAGACTGCTCGGGTCCCTGATGATCTTAAAGTGGAGTCCGCAAGCCTGCAACTGTTCGACATTGCTCGAACCTGGTTCAGAGATGAACCCCAACTATCTGCTCCTGACGTCACCTGGGAGGACTTCAAGAGACTATTCAAGGAGAAATTCTACCCCGAAGTGGCTCAGGAAGCTCTCGAAAGCCAATTTGAGAGACTGGAACAAGGTAACCTGTCTGTTGATGAGTATACTGTCGTGCCCCGATCCCGTAAGGGCCGATCCCGTAGGGCCTATCGTCCTCGCTTGGTCCCTACGGAACCATTCGTCCTCGCTTGGTCCCTACGGAACCGTTCGTCCTCGCTTGGGCGCGATGCCGTGCAAGCCTAAGTTGCGCTTGCACCAGGCAACGTACCTGCACAAGACAAGTTAGACAAAATATACATATATAGGCACAAAGTAAAATGCAGAGAACCAAAGTTGAACACATTTGATAAGCACACAAAATACTTCCATTTTATTGAATACTGAAGATTTGGATTATAAAGTGTTTGCTTGGCTGAGTTACAAAATATGCCTTAGAAGGCTTACAACTCTTTTCACATTTCCAAAACTAGCCACAACGCCCATTACATTATGCCCCTGTAGTAGGACCAAAATAGCAAAACATCTAGCAGAAGAGGAAGTAGCCCACTGGAGAGGTAAGCAGCGGAAGAAGCAGCACGAACACAATCCTAAGGAAGGGTGCGCACACGCTGATTCAGGTTCAGGATGCTTGCCAGACTCTCGCTCCCAGCACCTGGATATTTGCCCACAACGTGGGTCAGTACTACCACATGTACTGGTGAGCGACCGTGGCCAAACTCACCTTAGAAATCCACACTAAGTAAGCATATGAAGCTAGCATTATTAAGTGGTCCTTCTGGTTGTCTAGTTTCTTTTTAACAATTCATGGTAGGAAACATAGACAATATAAAGCAAGTGCATATGATATTTCTTACCCACGGCCGAGCGGTTATCCCTGCAGCAGACACACAAGTTAGCCACATTCTGCATATGAATAACTTATGAATCAATAATAGGCATCAATGTGTTAGGTATGTAAGAAGGTAAACCTAGCATGCGCCCTAACTATATGATGGTCCCCTCCACGGGATTAGTAGTTGGGACGTACAAGCCCAATCTCACTAATAGACGAGTCTCCGGTCTACCCAAGGACGTACAAGCCTCAGGTATCTAGATCTCTTCCGGCCGAACGATCCCCAGTGCCCCAGGGACCGCCCGAGAGATAAACCTTGTGCACAAGTTGTCCTGACCAAATACATGAATGCAAGCCCTATCAGAAAAATATGCTATCATGCAACTGATGAACCAAGCACACAAGTCTATCTCTTTTTCTCTTTCTCATTATTAAACTCAAGTCCAGAGTTTTCTCGCCACAATACTTAATGCACAGATACATAAGGGACAGTTAAGCATTCCATAAGCAACTAGTAAGTTAGCAGTTCTATACTTGAAGCATGCAATACTTTCTTTCTTTTTTAGCTTATCTTTTTAGTGAGGCATCATATTTATGTGAACTAGAGATTCTTTATTAGGCATGCAGACTTAAAGGATTCATCGAAGGGCCTAAGCCACTCACCTAATTAACCGAACGAGGGGATGGGGAAGCCTAAGCGACGTTCACTCCTTGGTTATGCATCCTGAAAATGCAACAATACTTGGTTAGCATACTTCAATCTCTTTCCCTTACGATTCGAAAGAACGCGCAAGCGAGAAAGCGAAATCATAAAAACCAAGTCATCGAAAGCAACTCAAAACACAAAGCAACACAAAACCAAGAAGCAAAGCAACCAACAAAACTCTTGGACTTATTTCAATAGAAGCCGTTCGATTAATTCGAAGGGTTCATTGCACTTCGTCCGTGTTGATTCGGTAAGGTTTCCCCGAGACTCGATTCTCAACCGAGTCGAAGCAGCGTAGTGTTCCTTAAGTAATTATTTAGAGCGGGGCGTTACATACTACCCCACTGAGAAAAAGTTTCGTCCATGAAACTTAAGAGATCAAGGAGGCAAAGATCAAGCATCAAGAGTTCAAAGGAATAAGACTCACCAACATCGTGGCCACTCTCGTCACGCTCTATATTCAACTGATATACCCTTGGCCTTCTTATCTGATCAGTTGGTTCCAGAGCAGGACCCGGAGGGGTCTGAGTCTCAACCCGAGCAGTCTTATTGTTTCCACTCTGGTATGGCGGCGGAACCGTCTGGTTTTGGCAGTTCACTGCCTGATGCCCTTTTTCACCGCAGTTATAACACTCCCTTTTCGCAGCACGACAAACATCCACGGTATGGCCTGGGTTGTGACAGTAATTGCATATAGGACCTGGGCGTCGCTCGCCCGTTGTTTTCTTTTCTCCATCATGGTATCTTTTAGCAGGAGGGTTTCGAGGAGCCGGTGCCCTTTCCGGAGCATTTTGCGGAGTGAACTGCTCATTCTGCACGGCTGCCTCAAAGGCTTGTATATAGGTTTTGCACTCCCGGTTCATAACATCTTTTCTTAGATTATCGTTTAAGCCTTTTATGAACCGATGTGTGCGAGCTGCCTCATCGGGAATCATCGAGCTAGCGAACTTAGCAAGTTTGGAGAATTCTGACTCATAATCTTCGACAGACATGCTCCCTTGCTTAAGCTCGGTAAACTCGTCTTCTTTTCTCTTCCTGACAGCTGGCGGGAGGTAATGCGCAAGAAATGCTTCCTTGAACATTCCCCAAGTAATCCTACCATCCTGATGTTTGGTGGCGAGGTCTGCTTTCTTGACTTCCCACCAGTCGTGTGCTCGTAATCGCAACTGCATATCTGCGCACGCCACCCTCTTGTTTGCAGGTATTGAGGCAAAGCTAAACAAGCTCTCCATCTTTGCGACCCAGTCCATCACCTTATCCGGCGTGGTCCTGCCTTCAAACTCCGGAGGGTTCAACTTCAGGAACTCAGCGCCTTTAAAGGTAGACTTTCCGGCCGCGCGAGGAGGCTCGTTTGTTTCTGCTAATCCTGCGCCTTGAGGCATGGTCGGGGCAGTCACAGGTGTTGCGGCGGTGCCAGATGCACCACTGTTCGCTGCTAGTGTTGTCACTATCTGCGTCAGGGAGTCAAGCTGCTTTTGTTGTGCCAAGGCTCTAGCATCAGCTCGTTGCTGCTGAGCCTCGAATCGTTCTTGTTGCGCAGCATGACGATCGTTTTGATTCTGTAACATTGCAATCAATCTATCCATTTGATCATCGCTCACGCTAGCTGCGCGCGATGACTCAGGGTTACCAGCACCTGTTCTTGTCATCTTTACTGCAAAAGAGAGTAGCTTGCATTAGTCTCATAACGTATTATAGACTTATTGCATGGGACGTTGGGTTTTCATACTCTTAGGGACCTTTCATACTCTCGATTTACTTCTTATAGATTTGAAATCTATTTTCGAAATTCGGGACTTTTGAAATTGCTTGAAAACTTATATCCTTTTCGAAGACGATGTTTGAAGAGGCCAAGGACGTAAAGCCATGCTCTGATACCACCTGTCGCGCCCCGATCCCGTAAGGGCCGATCCCGTAGGGTCTATCGTCCTCGCTTGGTCCCTACGGAACCATTCGTCCTCGCTTGGTCCCTACGGAACCGTTCGTCCTCGCTTGGGCGCGATGCCGTGCAAGCCTAAGTTGCGCTTGCACCAGGCAACGTACCTGCACAAGACAAGTTAGACAAAATATACATATATAGGCACAGAGTAAAACGCAGAGAACCAAAGTTGAACACATTTGATAAGCACACAAAATACTTCCATTTTATTGAATACTGAAGATTTGGATTACAAAGTGTTTGCTTGGCTGAGTTACAAAATATGCCTTAGAAGGCTTACAACTCTTTTCACATTCCCAAAACTAGCCACAACGCCCATTACATTATGCCCTTGTAGTAGGACCAAAATAGCAAAACATCTAGCAGAAGAGGAAGTAGCCCACTGGAGAGGTAAGCAGCGGAAGAAGCAGCACGAACACAATCCTAAGGAAGGGTGCGCACACGCTGATTCAGGTTCAGGATGCTTGCCAGACTCTCGCTCCCAGCACCTGGATATTTGCCCACAACGTGGGTCAGTACTACCACATGTACTGGTGAGCGACCGTGGCCAAACTCACCTTAGAAATCCACACTAAGTAAGCATATGAAGCTAGCATTATTAAGTGGTCTTTCTGGTTGTCTAGTTTCTTTTTAACAATTCATGGTAGGAAACATAGACAATATAAAGCAAGTGCATATGATATTTCTTACCCACGGCCGAGCGGTTATCCCTGCAGCAGACACACAAGTTAGCCACATTTTGCATATGAATAACTTATGAATCAATAATAGGCATCAATGTGTTAGGTATGCAAGAAGGTAAACCTAGCATGCGCCCTAACTATATGATGGTCCCCTCCACGGGATTAGTAGTTGGGACGTACAAGCCCAATCTCACTAATAGACGAGTCTCCGGTCTACCCAAGGACGTACAAGCCTCAGGTATCTAGATCTCTTCCGGCCGAACGATCCCCAGTGCCCCAGGGACCGCCCGAGAGATAAACCTTGTGCACAAGTTGTCCTGACCAAATACATGAATGCAAGCCCTATCAGAAAAATATGCTATCATGCAACTAATGAACCAAGCACACAAGTCTATCTCTTTTTCTCTTTCTCATTATTAAACTCAAGTCCAGAGTTTTCTCGCCACAATAATCAATGCACAGATACACAAGGGACAGTTAAGCATTCCATAAGCAACTAGTAAGTTAGCAGTTCTATACTTGAAGCATGCAATACTTTCTTTCTCTTTTAGCTTATCTTTTTAGTGAGGCATCATATTTATGTGAACTAGAGATTCTTTATTAGGCATGCAGACTTAAAGGATTCATCGAAGGGCCTAAGCCACTCACCTAATTAACCGAACGAGGGGATGGGGAAGCCTAAGCAAAGTTCACTCCTTGGTTATGCGTCCTGAAAATGCAATAATACTTGGTTAGCATACTTCAATCTCTTTCCCTTACGATTCGAAAGAACGCGCAAGCGAGAAAGCAAAATCATGAAAACCAAGTCATCGAAAGCAACTCAAAACACAAAGCAACACAAAACCAAGAAGCAAAGCAACCAACAAAACTCTTGGACTTATTTCAATAGAAGCCGTTCGATTAATTCGAAGGCTTCATTGCACTTCGTCCATGTTGATTCGGTAAGGTTTCCCCGAGACTCGATTCTCAACCGAGTCGAAGCAGCGTAGTGTTCCTTAAGTAACCGTTTGGAGCGGGGCGTTACATATACTGCTGAATTTAGCAGGTTAAGCCACTTTACGGAGTACATGGTCCGTACCCCGGAGGACAGAGTCCGTAGATTCAAGAAGGGGCTGTCTCCGGATATTCCCCTTGCTGTCACCACTAGCCGAGCTCGCACCTACGCAGAAATCTTGAGCGTGGCACAAGGCGTTGAGAGAGACATGGGGCATAAACTAAAGCGAGAAAGAGATACCGGAAATGTGGGACCCAACAAACGCCCTTTTCAACAGTAACAACAGCAGAGGGCCCCGCAGCAAACTCAGCGTCCTCTCCCTCGAGCTCCAGCACCCCAACACCAGGCTCAAGGACAGAACCAACAAGCGGCTGCTTGTAACTTTTGCCAAAAACAAGGTCACAACTGGCAAGTTTGTAGGAAGAGACTGGGTGCCTGTCTATATTGTGGATCAACGGAAGATCAAGTGAGGGACTGCCCCACTGCTCCAGGACGCGGACAAGCTTACGTGATGACCGTGGAGAACGCGCAAACTCTGGAAGCAGCTAATGCACGTAAGTGATTCGTAGATACCTTTTCTAGTATTGTTTTCGTGCCTATTGGTTCGTGACCTCAGCCCCAACCTAGTAATTTTAAACTTGCTAAATAACCTAGTATGCTTTTAAATTTGATAACTGTAGAGATTTTTTTAAAGACTTTTGCTATTATGCTTATTGTATATTATTCTGTGAACTTCAATAAATTTGTACCTCTTTTCATCATCATCTAGCGCACTTAATTTTACTGAACTCGACTGATGCTGCTATTTTATAGCCTAGTTTTGCAAGCTTACTCTTTATCGGGCTTGTTCATGACACCTGTATTATTGAGGCCTGATCAACCCCACTAATACAAGCGTCTATTCAGAATCAGTGTACTACGGTCTGATCAACCTTAGTGCATTTTGATTCGCACTTCGCACGACTACTTTACGTGGATTGAGATATATAGTTGACTAGCATACTTGCCCCTAAATACGTTCGAGCATATCGTATCAGTTACATAACTGTACTAATACGAGCATGCGAATAAATGATTACCAGAATAGAATCTCAATCCATAACCGCCTGACGATTCCTATTAGAATTCCTTAAACGCCTTGATCCCTATACCTCTGTTCTACCACCTCGCCCTTAAACTCTTTATTATTTGATCCTCGTCTTCCCTTATTTCGGAAAGACAAAATCCTGTGTTTGGTATAAGTTTGATTTGTAGTGCTAGATGTACCCCTCAGACCGGTCGAATTGATGATAACCTCTATGACTAAGGGAATACCATAGATGGTGTGTTTGTGTTAAAGACTTAAAGATTCAATACCATGATTTATTAAGTTGAGACCTAGCCTTACTAGTTGTACAGCCTTAGAGGATAGATGGGTAAAATTATAAGTTGGGTAGCGACCGCAATGTCCACCTGAGAGAAACCCGTTAGACTATAATCAAGTGAGTTTGGACAGAGAGAACCCTGCCATAATTTAAATTTTGAAGACAAAATTTTATAAGTTGGGTAGATTGTAAGCCCCTGATTTTTCAAAAATATTAAAATTAGGAGTTTTCACAATTTTCTAGAATTTTCTGGGAATTTTCTGAAATTAAAATCAGGGTTTTTAAATATTAAATAATTTTTAGTTGTTAATAAACAATATTAAAATATCATGGAAATAATATTTTTGGGTGTAAAATGAAAAACTGGACTTAGGATAATTTTTCTGGAATTTATTGGGCCTCAGACATATTTTTAAATGCCTAAAAACTATTTAAACTATTTATTTAATTAACTAATTATTATTATTATTATTATTATTATTATTGATTTTTTAGCCCGGCCCGATCCCTCTGGCCCAGCCCGTTGGGCCTAGCCCAGCCCGCAACCGCTCGCGGGTCGGGTCGGCCAGACCCGGACCGTCCGAGACCCGACCCGCCGACCCGTTCTTCCCCAGCCCTCTTCCCCGTCTGAACCGCGTCGGCGCCCGCTTCCTCCGCCGCCACGCCCGGCCATGCGGCGCCCCGCCCGACCACGCAGCCCCGCACCCCGCGGCCACGTCCCCCTCCCCTCCCCGCCATTTCCGGCCACTCCCCCGCTCGATCTCCCCTTAAAACCCCCCCTCGATCCTCTCCGGTCACCCCCTCCAGCTCCCTCACCTCCTCCGCCACCGCGCCGGAGCTCCGTCGCCGCCTGCCTTAGCCTCCCCCGCCACCACCGGCTCCGCCTCCGGCCCCCTCCCTCCTCGCCGGCAGCAACAGCAGCAGCAACAGCAGCAGCAGCAGTCAGCGGCAGCGCCCGCCGCCCTCCGGCCGCCGTGCCAGCCCTCGCCGGCGCCGCCCAGCCCCGGCTGGCCTCCCCCGTAGCGGCGCCGCCCTCCTCCGGCCGGCCTCCCCTCGCCGGAGCTCGAAACCCTAACCCTAACCCTAGATTCGAATCCCCGAATCCGACATGTGTCGGACACGTGTCGGACACGGTTCGACCCCGGTTTTTGGGTCTCCTTCAGGTACTTGTAACTTTTTGTTCGTAGCTCCATTTTTAATTCCGTAAATTACATTGGGAAGCCTGTATGACCCTCTCGGTGCCCGGATAAACCGCTCGGGGCATCGCGTCCTGTGGTGATCGCACACCGCGATCCAAAAGTAGGAAAAAACCAGACCCTGTTTTACCCCGGAACTAAGTACGCCCCGCCAAACGGGACGACTTGGTCACGTACGGTCTTCACATATACGTGCGCATCGTCGATACGGACGTGTGAGATTTCGCGGAAGCTGATTCGGGTGCGCATGCACACCGAAATCAACGCGTATCCGCGAACATCGCCCCGTATCCGATTTTTCTGCAATTTGCCCTAACTTCTTGTATACTCGTCGGATCGAGACGAAACTTGCGCCATCGGACTCATAGCGATACGCTGGTCCTGTGGGTCAAGTTTGGTTCAATTCTGAGAACGTTGACGAAATCGCGTGTCGTGGGCCCCACAGGCCCCGCTCGACGAGCAATTTTGTGATCGGCTCATCGGAATCCAATTCTGGAAGTTCCGTTGGGTTCGTATCAGCGTTCCTGACCTGTTGACACTAAGTTTGGTGAATTTGGAGACCGTGACCCGGACACGTTTTTCGGTGCAAAGCGGGCCCACCGGCGGACCCCGTTTTGACCCGAAACTGCCGTTTTTGCCCTTGTCTCCAAATTGGACCCAAGGACAGGCGTTTCTAGCTATTTGACATCTTCTGAGCGTGATGGTAATGTCTATTTCAGCTTTTGGACTCATCTCTGGAAATTTCCCCCAAGTACAATTAATTGGATCCAAACAACAGGCAAGTACCTGCACTTCAAGTTAATCTTTATATTGTGATAATTAATTTCCTGCTTTACTAGTACTATTGATGATTACACGTAGTGCTAGAACACTGGATTTTATGTCTTGAATACTGGAGTTCATGTCTTGTTTTTTATGTCGGGTGGGAGAATACTAGAAGGCATATAGTTTACCCTTCCCCCTACCGTGTTTAATAGCTGTTGGTGCGCGACTGTACCCTCTACTGGATCTCGATTATTCATGTTTAATAGCCGTCTATGACGGCCGGATTAGTCTTATAAACCCCTACATGCCAACTATGTATTCTAAAATAAACACAAGTTCATACAGATAGCTTCTGGTCTTGTTATAGTTCTTGCTGACTGTAGTAGTTTCATTTCCTGTCTCATTTATTTCTGTTTTCTCATATTCCTGTTTATAGCATTAACTCTGAGATATTGTGTTTCTTTTATACATATTCTCAATATGATACTCATTCTAATTGTCATAAATATTTAGTTTAATCTTGTTGTGCACTGTATACTTTGCTCCTTTCCTGACTGGATCCGTTGCTTTAGGCGATGATGAGAACCTTGCCCCTACATATTATGGTCCCTATGAGGGTACAGATGATACTTATGAGGAGCCAGATCCCACCCAGGAGACCCCTGCTGCAGAGTAGATAGCAGTAGCTATTTCATTTATTTGCTCTTTATCTTAGTAATCGGGTTTGTCCCCGATTTCATTCTGATTTCTGTACTAAACATTTGAATCCGTTGTCATATTTATTTCAATTGCAATCTTAAGTATATGTTTCCCATTATTATCTTGCCTATGTTATTTGTGAATGAGCTAGTTTAGTAAGTATGGATTTGACCTAGACAGCGTACTACCGCCGACTCTGCGGCGTAGGCTGGACGTACCCACGCACTCGTGCCCAAATTTCCGGGTGCGGGTCATGACAACACAAAGTTACAACGAGTTTCAGAATAGGCGGATATGGGGCGTTGTCGGCGGATACGCATTGATTCTGGTGTGCACGCACATCCAAATCAACTTTTGCAAAATCCTACACGTCCGTATCTACATCGCTCACCTTTTGGTGAAGATCGCACGCGACCAAGTCATCCCCTTTGGCAGGGCACACTCAGTTCCAGGGTGAAATAGGGCATTATTTTTCCTGTTTTTGGATCGCGGTTCGCGATCGCCACAGGACGCGACACACCGAGCGGGTTGCACGGGCATCGAGAGGGTCACGCAGGGTTCGTGTTTCAACAGACGGAACCGAAAACGGGGCTGCGAGGAGAGAGAAAAAGCTACCTGAACAGGGCTCCGTGAAACTGGGATATCCCGTGTCTGCGAGTCGCCACGGTGACATGAAGCTAGGGTTAGGGTTAGGTTTTCGGCGACCGAAGCTAGCCGAGGCTGGGGCACGACTGGGAGATACGGCCGAGGGCTTCACTGGAGGGAGACAGAGACGCTGGCGGGGGGGCTGAGCGTCGCTGGGGCTCGGGCGGCCGAAGGCGAGGCTGCGGCTGCTGCTGCTGCAGGTGGAAGCGGGGGCAGCGGAGTCGGGGCCGGTGGCAGCCGCGAGGGGAGAGGGTGGCAGCGGCCGAGGGCGGCGAGGTGTCGAGGGCCGGAGGCGGGAGGCGGAGCCGGTGGTGGTTCGTGGTGGTGGCGGGGTGGCTAAGGCGGCGAGGCGGTGTTTAAATAGGGATGGAGGAGGAGGGGGTCGTGGGCCGAGGGGCGCCGGAGGGGCGGAGTCATGGCCGGGCGGAGCAGAGCAGGGCCGGATGACGTGGGCGGCCGGAAAACGCGAGGCTGGGCTGGGTTCGTGGGTGAGGGGAAGCGGGTCGGGTCTGGTCGGGTTAGCCGGATCCGACCCGTTAGGGTCTAGGAGCGGTTCAGACCGGGGTGGTTCGGTTGGACCGGGTTCAGGCCGGTTCAGCCCGGTTTGAGCCCGGTTCAACCCGGTTTATTTAGATTTTTAATTAAAATAGGGTTTTAGGTCTTTTAAAAATGTTTTCGGGGTCCAATAAATTCTAGAAAAATTACCCTAAGCCCAATATTTTATTTTACACCCAAAAATATTATTTTTATAATATTTTAATATTGTTTAAAAATATTTAAGTTTATTTAATGTCGAAAATACCATGTTTTAATTACAGAAAAATTACCGAAAATTCTAGAAAATTTTTTGAAAATCTATTTTAAAAATCCTAAAAAATCAGGGGGTTTACAGAATCATCCCCAACATGGGAAACGACAGGCACGCTCCTAGAAGCCCCCCTGGAGGAAGCCCTTTTCGGATCTCTGGCAATCTTCTTCTTGCGAGGGGAAGGCTCTTTCAGAGCAGAAGCCTTCCGTTTATTGGGGATAACGAGAGGCTCTGCTGGTGAAGTTATTACGCCTTTCGGTATTATTAACAAAAACTCGTCTGCCCTGGTGGTGTCTTCATTCTCATCCGAGGAAACAGACAGATCTTCTCCCTTCCAGTGGACCTATGGGAGGGCATCCTAAAACTTTTAAGCACATCAAAATTATGATAGAAGGTATTGATGGACGTATAGAACTGTACGTACGAGTGAAGGATGCGCAACTCGATGGAGAGAGAAGTTGCAGGCACAGCAAAAGTAGTACTAGTACTGCCCGTGATGAAGTACCGCTATCCTCTGGCTCCATCAATAAGTCCATCTTTGGACTTGAAGCTGGTGATAGGATTCCCCACATGCAACTGGTCATACCCAAACTGCCTGGCGAACCGACTGGGCAGATAAGGCTCCAAGTAGTAGTGGTCCTCACTCCTGTACAGCAAATAGGAAGGTCTAATGCAGACCAACCAGTAGAAGGCTTCAGGAGAAAGAATGGTCCTCCCTTGACCCCCATCCTTAAGCTTCGTCCCTTGTTGATTGATATGTACGGGAGGGACGGTACAGAAGAGCTTCCAGTTGTGGGCAACGTTTAATGCCCGCCGGCAATCTATGACAGTCGCCACATTCAAGGGGAATTCTTGTAATTCTACAAGAAGTTATTTCCCGAACTGCTGGCGGAGCCGGAAGATATCACCCTTGTGTTGTGAAGGATCAACCATCCCATCAGGTATAAGAAGGGTAATTCCACTCTGGGAAATCCTTCACGCTGTGTCTCATCTGCGAGCAGCTCATCAGTAAGGGCCCTCAGGCCTGCTTGTATTCTATATACTATAGCAGGAAGCAGGCCCAGTCTTGCTCTGAACACCAAACGCACTGCGGGCCACAAGGTGTTGTGATGTGCCAGGCACTACCCAGCGGTATAGCCAGACAGAAAGAAAGCCAGCCAATTGAGCTTCCCTTGACAGAGGCTTATGACAATGCCTCATATAACTGAAGGCTTTTGTGCCTGCGGGATAATCCCCTATCTTCTCGTCAAAAATATGATCTGAAGCCCTTGCGTCTTCAATAAGGTCATCGACCGTGTTATCATTGAGCATGCTCAGGAGGTTCAAAGGCTTATCTCGGCTATCTACCATCTTGTCCGGCTTAGCATTTCTGGCCTGGTGAAAGAAGAGGTAGGTTGCCCACTTGTTGATGTGAGCCAAATCAGACGGCTCCTTGTAGAAAGTGGTGCAGGCAAGATAGTGGCTCATCAGCTCTTGATACACAGCCACTGCCCGAGGGTTTGTATCCCTCAGCTCCCTATTCGTAGGGACATACTCTTCATAAGGAGCATCCCCCATCGGCAGCTTTGAAATCTCTGCCATCTTATGAAGGGCTAAGCCCAACTCACCCAGCGGAGTGGTAAAATTCCTCGTGAGCGAGTTGTATCGCTCCATCAAGGCTAATAACAAGTTTGGGTTGACAGGCAGCCCAACACTTATGGCGCTCACAGCCACGAACGAGCCAATATTTTCCAGCTCCACCTGGAAGTATTTTAGGGCCCAGGCAGTTAAACTGGCCCATCGAAGATTCCTCGGGCTAAGCCATCCACTGGTCCGAGGGTTAACCTTGGGGTACATTCCTCCCTGCCCCATGAAGTTATTACAGAAGGTCGATATCCTCACCGGCTGGATCAGCGAATTATCCTCACTCGGGATGCTACCCGGCAGCAATCCCCTAAAGGGCATAACAGGGCCTGAAGGACGGCTCATATACTTCCCCCGATCGTATCCCTTATTGTATAAGGTCTTCCCCGGTCGGCCGTGAAGATCGGGAGTCAAAGTCCACATCATCTTCCTAGGATGGGTGGCATAGAAGAAGGCCGAGATAGGGTAATCTCTGGGCATCCTGGGCAGATACATCACCGTGCCCTCAGCAGTAAACACCCAATCCTTCTTCTTGGACTTGGTCTGGGATTGTTTGTAGATAGCATCCCCGAATAAGAAACCCGATTTCTTATACTCCGTCCCGTCTATGTATGTCAAGGGCTCCCCACTGATCATACTCAGCAGCATGCGTTATCCTTGAGACGAGATCAGGGTTCCTCTTTCTTCATGATAGTTATCTCCAGAGATGGAGAATGTCACATGGGACAAGTCCTCCAAATAATTTGAGTTCAGCGTCTCGGCAGCAGAGCCCATCACCCCAGCCAAAAGAGGGATCTGCAAGTCCACTACAAAAATGCAAAAAAACAAGTCAATTTTTATATTAGACGTTACACTCTTGCAGTTTATGCCAAAGATTATCAGTCTGAGCTTTTACGCCAAGACTGCAAAAACTTAAGCTTTTACGCTGGAACCTATTTTCGAGGCATAAAATTCAAGGTTGGCAGTATACGCCAAAATCTAACAGTCTGAGTTTTTACGCCAGACTGCCAAAATTTGAGTTTTTATACCAGAATTTTCTTTCAGCGCGTAAAACCCAAAGTTGGAAGTATACGCCAAATTTTGACAGTCTGAGTTTTTACGCCAGACTGCGAAAAGATGGAGTTTTTATGCTGACACATTAGAAATATGGGCATATTGCTTCGCATACACGTACAACGTCTTTTTTTCTCGTAATCTCTACCTGTAATGTCCGGAGCACAGCTCAATGGTGGAGCACTGCATTCCGATCGAGACTCGTTTAGCCTAATAGGAGTTGCTCGTGCTTGAGCAGAGGAGGGAGAAGAGGAAGAGATCTTCTTTTCCTTAGCAGTGAAAGCCTGTTTAGGTGCCATGGCGAATCTGAGTTCTCAGGAAAGAGACGAAGAAGAAAGGTTTTAGAAAAGCAAGGGTTTCGTGAAGATAGATAAAAAGTTTCTCTCTCAAGACCTTGGGCTATTTATAGAGTTTGGATAACTCTTTGAATCCCTAACCAAATCCGATATTTAATATTCGGTTATGATTTGGGACTACGTCAGCCAATCATTTGAAAAAAGAAGACGGACAATCAGTGGATCCAGATTTTACGCGTAGAGCAGATATATGATTTTACGCTCGGAAGCTTTTTACGCTCAGAGGCTACAAATCTACTATTTTACGCTCAGAGGCTATAAATCGATGGTTTTACGCTCATATGCTTTTACGCTCAGGAGCTTTTACGCCCAGAGGCTACAAACCTATGGTTTTACGCTCAGAGGCTACAAACCTACGGTTTTACGCTCATAGGCTACAAATCTATGATTTTACGCTCGGAAGCTTTTTATGCTCAGAGGCTACAAATATACGATTCTACGCAAAAGCTACAGATAGCCAACTACAAGGGTTTACGCAGAAAATGCTCCTTTTTGGCTACAAAACATTCCAAGTGCCTGAAACACACAAAGCTCAGCATTAAAGATGACTCTTCTTCTTGGGCCATTGGAAGTTCATCCAAAGTCCAGTTAGAATCTTTTACACAAGTTCAAGTATGGCTTAGTCAACAGACATTTCTCGCCCTTTTTCAAGGGATTTTCGGGAAACCATTCTTGAAGATGATGGTCTGAACAGAAAATTCTTTGTATCAAAGAAGTGACAGTTCAGAAATTCTATGCGACTCCTCGTCCAAAATAGCATGACAGCTTGGATCTTCAACTTAATGCTAAGGAGCTTTCTATGCGTCTTTAGTTACGCGTAAAAATGGGACGAGATCAGATACTCTTTTATCAGAGTCAGTATAAAATTATTCAGACGTACCAAGGCTGCACACTATTCAAACTTCCTCACAGCAAATATGGCAAATTATTAGATGCGTAAAAGAAGACAAGTCTATTAATCATGATTACATATAATGGAAATCCAATCTACAAAGGGTTTTTCATCTTCGTGATTACATATGATGAAAATCCTTTTTCTACAAAGGGTTTCTCATTCTCATTTAAGATCACACCAAGAATCTGCTGTGCCAGGTTCTCATATTGGTGTAGATCTTTTTTGTCTTCTACAGCAGTTAATCGGCTTCCACGACCGATTAACAAGAAAATAATTAATGGTGGGAGGATACAAAATTGGGCATATATCAATTACGCAAGCCCATCCTCCATACGCCATGGCAGGCATGTCCTAGATTTGTGTTAGGGGTTCTGACCCAAAATAATACTGGAAGACAGGGCCAAGCTGTCTGCCTTCGTCCAGCGCCATGATGGGAGAGAATATAGCTTGCAAGTTGTGTGGTCTAATACGATCCTTCCTCTCTCCTGGACGAATTGCCATATAAAATTGCTGATCATCCCGAGCAAAGAAAGCTATGATATCCTTCCATGATCCATCGTTGCAGAGGATATTTGCTCGAAGACCCCTCTTTTTATGGCTCCTTACATGCTGGAAGAACATGATCTTCTTCTTCCTCAAGTAAGCCCGACGAATCTCGGCAACCATCTTTTTATGGTGAAGGAAGTGTGGGGAAAACAGGTTAACTCATTCGCCTTATATAGGCAGAAGAGAACACACCAAATCCTAATAAATTCCTAAAAATTTGCTGAGAAATCAGCCTCGCGGAACGAGTCAAACTTGACCGTTTTATGCTTCATTCAAAGTGTTTCAAATTACGAGGAATTTAAAAACTTTGAAGGGGTCTTGTAGAAGCATAAAAAATATGCTGGGGAATTATATGCGTAAACTCCCTAACATGCATGAAGCCAGAATAAAATAGAGCTCCAGTACTGGGTGGCGTAAACATGACTTCAGAGCCATTGGCATACAACAGAGCTTCAACGCTATTCAGCATAAAATATAGCTCCAGAACAACCCACATAAAGCAGTACTTCCAGACTGCTTCAGCGTAAAAAGGTTGCTACATCGCCACTCCGGTGTAAAACCTGTCTGCTTTTACTGCAGCGAGAAATTGTACGAGGAACTCTTCGTATTCCTCGAATGAACCTGTCAGACAAAGCAATGAACCTGACTCCTGACAAAGAGTACTACACGACGATCGAGAGGACGGCTGTTATGATAATTCTGCACAGAGTCCCAGATTATCGTTTAGTGACATAATCCTTGATATAAGACGTTGTTTACGCATTCAAGGAATACGCTGCCTATTTTACACATGTATAGATGAAATTTTACGCTCAGGATGAGACAAAACCAACCGCCACGTCAAAAGCTGTTCTTCGTACAGAACTCGAGGCACGTCTCTGCAGTTAATGCACAAAATGGGGGCAAATCTCTGCATTTAATGCACGAGATTTGGTTCTACTTTTAATGTCTGGGAGAGCTATAATTAGGGCTAATACGCTCACATCACCATCCCTGCACATTACGCCAACCAGGCTATTTTCAGCTATAGGAGTACGCCATATGCTATCTCCTCGAAATACGTCGACCTGGCTATTTTCAACTATAGGAGTACGCCGTATGCTACCTCCTCAAAATATGCCAACTTAGGCTATATTTGTAAAGGTGCGTGATAAGGCTATTTGGCCCAGAATACGCTCAAGATCTCAGTCAAAGAAGGATAATTGGCTATTATTACGCTGGTTACCTATCCATACAGCATCAAGCTTTACGCAGAACTTAGCTTCTATGCCAACAAGACAGCTAGTTGGCTTCTACGCCAACAAGATAGCTATTTGGCTTCTACGCCAACCAGACAGCTACTTGGCTTTTACGCCAACGTGATAGTTATTTGGCTTTTATGCCAACCTTCTCTACGCGAGGGACAGTTACCTACATGGCTTGCATGCCGTGATCTTCGATGAGCGATTATACGCGTTACCTCATAATGGGACACGCGTTACAAGCAAATTTAGGAGATCATTCATACGTGGGTAGCAATTATTATAATCGCCGCGTAAAAGGTGCAGCTCTCTCCGCTGGTCGGTTTCTACGCCGATTATGACCAAACCTTATAAATAGAGACCTCCGGTCACGGAGGTCCAGGGGAGGCCAGGGCAGAGATAATTGAGGAGTCACAGACAAAGGTCGAATTCAAGGAAGAAAAGAGAGTACATCCAGAGAGTGTTGATTGACTACTTTGGCAACGAGAGTTCAATCCCTCCTGCAGCCTTTGAAGCTTCTTCTTCGTCTTCTACATCACTTCTTCGTCATTATATGGTCCAAGGGACAAAGTGATCGACCGCAGATCAGACTCCTATAGCAATATTTTCCCAGAATTAAATTTTTTGTACTTAACATCCTCGTATAGGATTAATTGTACTTCTTTTTTTTCTTTGTAAACAAAGAAAGGGTTTCGTATAAACCTAGTTTTAATTTCTTTCGTTTATTATCAAACATACGTGTCACAACAAACGGTTCAGAAAATGAGGCAGCAAGGAGAGAGAAATTGTTACCTGAACAGGGGTAGATAACTATACGTCGTGCACGGAGTGGCGCGATGAAGCTCGCTGCTGTGGCGGTTCTCACCGGTGGTGGCTGCGGTTGGACACGACAGTCGGTTGTGGGTTATCGTTTGAGGGCACGGCGGAGGGGAGCTCGATGGCGGGTCGGGGTCATCAGTTTTTGCCCGAGTCGGGTGACTGTGATGGCGGTGGTGAAGGGTTTAGGGATAGCGGTATGGCCGGGGTTGCTGTGTGCCTGATGCGGGTGGTGGCGGAGGTCGGGTGGCCAGAGAGGCTCGGGGAAGTGGAGGCAGCGGCTGGGGAGTCGATAGCGGCTGCTGGTCGTTCGGGTGGCGGTGGTGGATGAAGGGGGTGGCCGTGGTAGGGGGTTTATATAGGAGGCCGAGGAGACGGAGAGGCGGTAGAGCGAGGAGGCCAGAGCGGGGTCATGGGGTCGTGGGGTGGTGGAGCGGCAGATTCGAGACGGGGACGGGGCGGTCATGCGCCGGAGGTGTCGGGAGCGGGGTAGGTCCTAGGCTGAGGGGTTAGGGATTTGGGTTAGCGGATTAGGCCAAGAAATCGAATCCTCTCTGATACCATTATGTTACGCCCTGACCCCGAAGGCCGCCCGACCATCGCTTCCCCCGCAGCGGACCGGACATGAATCACCATGCCTCGGCGCATCGGATGCGAATTACCATGCCTCGGTGCTCCCCGATGGGGCATGTATGGCCATTTGATACCGGGACATGATATTGTATGAGCCTGGGGTTGCGCCCGCACAAGGCAACATCGTTAGAGTTTGGCTATCATAGCATCAATTGAGTAAGCAGCGGAGGGACATTGTTGCAATACATTTAGCCAACTGAGTATTCGGGGCAAATCGAGGGACTGGGTTCTCTATTTACAAATGCATCATTCCATACATTATGCCCCTTTATACGATAGCAGCTCGAGGCAATCGAAACTAGAATTTTTGGGTATTGGGGATGGGGCACGCCTATCGCTCCCTCAGACGATCCAGAACTTGCAAGCAAGTAAACTGTTGGTGGGTCAGCACTTTTATAAGTACTGGTGAGAATAAACAACTGAACAGAAGCAAGCATTCACTAAAACCAATACTAAGTAATCATGTTATAAAATATTATATTATTAGTGATCTTTCTAGTTTTACCTATGTTTGTTACATGCAATACTGAACGTAGTCATATTACTTTATTTTGGAAACATCTTAAAAATAGAGTTTCATATTCGATATAAGCAAGACAAGCCGATTGTTCTGTTTCAGGGTGTGCGCAGCGTGTCTCGTGAGTTATACTCAAAGACTCTAGGGACAAATGCACATCTAGACACAAATGCACATCTAGGGGTAGTCCATCTATCTAAGTCAACACAATAAACTATCTTATATGCAGTGCGGTCCCAGAGTAACTCAGGATCGGCAACGGTTGATCCAGATAACCAATGACTCATTTATCTGATACTATTGGTAGCCGTGACACATGGTTGCTTTCCACTATCTCTATAGCAGCCATGACGCATGGTTGCTTTCCACCAATAGCTATTGTTTGACCGATACGAATGCATGAAACACTATCAAATAAACTTTAGGATACAAACGAGAAAAACGATCAGATTATATTCTTTGTTGCGGGGAAAGCTGCCTTATCTTTGAACACATTCAGGCAAACGATATGGTTATCTTTGAACACATTCAGGCAAACGATAGGCATTTCAGGGTCTCTTAGTTAAGCAGACATGTTCATTTAAAAGACAATCTAGGTGAGTTCATTTATTAACATGCAAGGCAGGTTCTATCATTATCTTATGAAAACAAGCAAGCAAAAACTCAGATTCAGTATTAAGGCATGCAAGAATCAGAGAATAAAGTTCTGCCCACTCACCTTGATTCATAATGCCGACGCGGAGTAGGACATTACACATAATAGAAGCATTAGACTAAATACTTGGTATGCTATCTATGACACACTATGATACGTACCCAATTGGAATGCCAAAACCACCAAATCTCCATATTACCCATACGTACATATCATAAATATCATAATACAACTAAAGGAACTTGCTACAAGGGAAATTGAATGGTATGAACACCAATCACACAAAATAAGCCTCGTATCCGTATCACAAAATACCATGATATGGCATACTCGTATCCAATTATGGACACGTACCTGGTCCCAAAATCCATATCTAAGTCTAATTAGATCTAATTGGTCTTATGACACAAAATTGATGTGTCAATCTCGTAATTCCCCTTATTTGGACATAAATTACCATGTAACTTTCATAATACAAGTCATATGGATCTAATTCTTGATCTTATGGGTATCCCTAAGCCAAGGGATAATTCCTAAAGGTTGAATACATGAATTATAGTCTAAATTAAGTGGTAGATTCAAAATTTAACTATTGGGAGATAGATTTCCAATAAAATGCACAATGGACATAATTAGGACAAGATCTCCTTGTCAACTCCTCTTTTTTCAAGTGTTCCTTACAATCCAAGCTCCAATGCTTCTTTGATGATAAAATTGAAAGAGAATGGATGTAAATTAGATTAAATTTGTGGAGGAATGAGTCAATTTTGGGAAGAACATAATTAGAGATCTAATTGGAATGAACTAATGAAGATGAGAGAAAATAAAGAGCCTTATATTGTCATGACCCGATTCCTTAGAATCAATGGGGCATCCCCCGAATCGTGACCGCCGTGCGGGTCTGGAGTTGCGCCCGCACAAGGCTTTAATGATTTGCATAGCAAGCACATATTCAGAGTACACAAATAAATTGAAACACAGATTTGAAACATGGAAAAGTTCTCTTTATTGATAATGAACATCTATTACAAACTCCTGAACGAGTCAGCTAATATGCCGCATGGGCTTACAAAAGTGTTGACTCAAAATGAGATAGAAGTCCTGTACATTACATCCCTTTATAAACTTTAAAATGATAAAGACCTCCAGGTTGGAGGACGACTTTGCCACGAAGCTGCATTTGTGTATGAAGAGTTGCAAGCTTCTGACTTCAAAAAGCTTCAAGGGGCGCGGTGAAGATGCGCCAATAGCTGGACTGGATCGGGAAGACGACTTCGGCTCCTCGCTCGGTTCGCCTTGGTGCGGAGAACCTGTTTCAACGAGGGTCAGCATGCCGAAATATACTGGTGAAGGCGAGCTAACCGAACTATACCAATCAACACGTTGTTTTAATAAAGCATGCATATTTTGTGGGTTTCTATCTTGCCTTAGTTCATTTACAAGTAAGCAGCATATAGAATTTACTGAAATGAACGTGCCATCGTTCGGTGGATTTTACCTGACCGTCTGAATCACCTGCACAATACTTACCCTGCCTTCCCTACCACAAAGACACAAGTTAGTATGCAACAGGTTTAAATATACACAGGGATCACTGGCATGATGCCACAAAGGGACGGTTTATAGTCTCGGGATAAGAATGATATGCAACGCAGGTGGCGAGCCCTGCTACATAGCATCCCGTCCATGACAAACGACTATACGAACTCTTCCGCCCGGATCGGATCGGCCCCAGTACCCCTGCGACCGTCCACGAAAGCCAAAATACCTTGTGCACAAGTTGTCCGTGATCAAGCACATTTAGTTCGAATTATTTCACACGAATTTCAAACGAATATGGGCAAGCTCCATAGCACCAATGTTTTGCATAGTCTTACTGATCAATCTATGCCATATTAAGTGTGTTCCATATGCATAGCACAATTTATAAAAGAAATATGTATTCTAACTAAAATTGAAACATATGAAGAACATTCCAAACGAATAAGCATGCAGTATAAGTAATCGTTCCCAAGTTGAATGACAAGCAATACAAACCAAGTCTATTCCCTTTTTATCTTGGTATGTTTTATTATTACTTAGTATCTTTTGATCGGGGCAAAGAAGAATGCAATCTTTTAGGGTGTGAAGCTTGGAAGCATGGCTAGCTAATCGGGATAGTAGCCACTCACTCAGATGGTTGGAAGGGAGAAAGAAAGAGGCGCTTCACGACTCCACTCGCAAGCCGCCTACTGCTCGTTCACCTGCATCACGAATAGCTCGATCAATACTTCTTCCATTCTTTCCAATCTCGAAATTGAAGTGCAGTTCAATGAACGAAAATAATGAAAACCATCGAAACCGTTCAAGAAAAACAAGCAAATCCCAAAACCAACTCAAAGCACGAAAGCAACAAGCGACATAAAAAACCGAGGCAATAAAAGATAGCAGCGGAGAGGTCCCTCCTGACTCTGTCGCTAAGTCGATCCCGGGGGCACGGTCCACTGAATATGGGAATCGATTCCGAAAAAACAAATCCATAACGAGGACGAGTTCTTAATTTAATCTATCCCGATCGAACGATACCGTCTTGTGTTTCTTAGTCACGCTCCTCGAATAGGAGGAACGGGGCGCTACATCCTACCCAACCAATTGGAAGTTTCATCCCGAAACATAGGAATAGAACCAACTGTTAGGGAATATTTTGTTGCTGGCGGCGATCTGGGAGCGGACAGTTTCGAATCAAGTGTCCATTTCTGCCACAGTTGTAACAAGAACCATTCTTCAAGTAATAATTAACGATGGTGTGCCCCGGCCTGTGGCAGTGCTCACAACGCACTCCTGCATTTATCTTATTCCGACCACCGTTGTTTTGTTGCTTTGCAGCGTTGTTTCCTCTCTCGTTGCCTTGGCGTTTGTGATTGTAGGTATGCACAGCGCCGGTAGAAATGTGAGGATACTGTGGTTCAAGTGATAGGGCGTGATTCATGACTTCATGCATTGTCCGTACTGATTATTGATCACGTGCGCATGGATGGCAGGGCATAATCCACCTTCAAACCTTCTAGCTCGACTCGTTGCATCAGGTAAATAGGCCCTAGCAAATTTGGAGAGTCGGTTGAATTCGGCAGAATATTGCTTAACTATCATACTGTCCTGCCGCAGTTGCACGAACTCATTTTCCATTTGATGTTGTACTGTAGGGGGTATAAACTCCTCTTCAAACGCGACACGAAAAGTCTTCCACGAGATCGCCTCCTCTCCGTGATCAAATTGGAGAGATCATCGATGCACGTTCCACCAATCGTGCGCGTTGAGGCGGAGCTGAAGTTGCACGCAGGCGACGCGCTTCTCTTCGGGGACCTCTAGCAGAGCGAAGTGATCTTCAAGTTAGGCTAGCCAATCTAGAGCTACCACTGGGTCCTCAGTCCCGTTGAATGGGGTATTGCAGACTTTCTTGAAGTGGCCCAAGTTGAAGGCAGTTACGTCCCTCAGCCTTGGGATTTGCGGCATCTCTACTTCAAGCACGGGCTGTTCCACAGGAGTCGTTGTTGTTGCGGCGGAATGGTTGGCAGCCAAAGTCTGAACGATCTGTTGCAGGGTATCTGCCTGCTTCTGTTGGACTGAGAATCGGGTCTCTAAATTGCTTTCGAACTTGGCTTGGCGAGCATCATCTCTTTGTCGTTGCGATTCTAACATTTGCATTACCCGCTCAAATGGATCGACTTGAGATATGTCGCGCTGGCTCTGAGGGCTTCCCGAAGTGCCCGAACTACTTTCTTGTGTTTCGTTCGGTGCTTGCGCTGCATATTGCGCTGGAGCCATTCCTTCAAAAGAAGGTAAATTATATTAGAATCATAATCTATTATTGACTTATTGCATGAACGTATCTTGTTTTGGCCTAGCGAGTTCAAGAGTTCGCACAGGAATTTGATCGTTAAAGGAACTTTTCCAGTACGAAGTCTAAGGAACTTTGAATCTGTGCTCTGATACCATTATGTCACGACCCGATTCCTTAGAATCAATGGGGCGTCCCCCGAATTGTGACCGCCGTGCGGGCCTGGAGTTGCGCCCGCACAAGGCTTTAATGATTTGTATAGCAAGCACATATTCAGAGTATGCAGATAAATTGAAACACAGATTTGAAACATGGAAAAGTTCTTTTTATTAATAATGAACATCTATTACAAACTCCTGAACGAGTCAGCTAATATGCTGCACGGGCTTACAAAAGTGTTGACTCAAAATGAGATAGCAGTCCTGTACATTACATCCCTTTATAAACTTCAAAATGATAAAGACCTCCAGGTTGGAGGACGACTTTGCCACAAAGCTGCATTTGTGTATGAAGAGTTGCAAGCTTCTGACTTCAAAATGCTTCAAGGGGCGCGGTGAAGATGCGCCAACAGCTGGACTGGATCGGGAAGACAACTTTGGCTCCTCGCTCGGTTCGCCTTGGTGCGGAGAACCTGTTTCAACGAGGGTCAGCATGCCGAAACATACTGGTAAAGGCGAGCTAACCGAACTATACCAATCAACACGTTGTTTTAATGAAGCATGCATATTTTGTGGGTTTCTATCTTGCCTTAGTTCATTTATAAGTAAGCAGCATATAGAATTTACTGAAATGAACGTGCCACCGTTCGGTAGATTTTACCTGACCGTCTG
Source organism: Iris macrosiphon (assembly GCA_036927795.1). Lineage (NCBI taxonomy): Eukaryota > Viridiplantae > Streptophyta > Magnoliopsida > Asparagales > Iridaceae > Iris > Iris macrosiphon. The sequence goes on along the minus strand of JAYESA010000001.1, from coordinate 1,764,600 downwards.
AATCACCTGCACAATACTTACCCTGCCTTCCCTGCCACGAAGACACAAGTTAGTATGCAACAGGTTTAAATATACACAGGGATCACTGGCATGATGCCACAAAGGGATGGTTTATAGTCTCGGGACAAGAATGATATACAACGCAGGTGGCGAGCCCCGCTACATGGCATCTCATCCATGACAAACGACTATACGAACTCTTCCGCCCGGATCGGATCTGCCCCAGTGCCCCGGCGACCGTCCGCGGAAGCCAAAATACCTTGTGCACAAGTTGTCCGTGATCAAGCATATTTAGTTCGAATTATTTTACACGAATTTCAAACGAATATGGGCAAGCTCCATAGCACAAATGTTTTGCATAGTCTTACTGATCAATCTATGCCAAATTAAGTGTGTTCCATATGCATAGCACAATTTATAGAAGAAACATATATTCTAACTAAAATTGAAACATATGAAGAATATTCCAAACGAATGAGCATGCAGTGTAAGTAATCGTTCCCAAGTTGAATGACAAGCAATACAAACCAAGTCTATTCCCTTTTTATCTTGGTATGTTTTATTATTACTTAGTATCGTTTGATCGGGGCAAAGGAGAATGCAAGCTTTTAGGGTGTGAAGCTTGGAAGCAGGGCTAGCTAATCGGGATGGTAGCCACTCACTCAGATGGTTGGAAGGGAGAAGGAAAGAGGCGCTTCACGACTCCACTCGTAAGCCGCCTACTACTCGTTCACCTGCATCACGAACAGCTCGATCAATACTTCTTCCACTCTTTCCAATCTCGAAATTGAAGTACAGTTCAATGAACGAAAACAATAAAAACCATCGAAACCGTTCAAGAAAAACAAGCAAATCCCAAACCAACTCAAAGCACGAAAGCAACAAGCGACATCGAAAACTGAGGCAATAAAAGATAGCAGCGGAGAGGTCCCTCCTGACTCTGCCGCTAAGTCGATCCCGGGGGCACGGTCCACTGAATATGGGAATCGATTCCGAAGAAACAAATCCATAACGAGGACGAGTTCTTAATTTAATCTATCCTAATCGAACGATACCGTCTTGTGTTTCTTAGCCGCGCTCCTCGAATAGGAGGAACGGGGCACTACACATATAGACGGCCCCCTCTTCCTTCCCTCTAAGCAACATTAAATGTCTAAAGTATCCCCACTATCTTGGCCTTGTGCGTTGCGCAACCTAGGCGCGCACGGTGTCACGCTTGGGGGACGACTATCGAATCTTAGGAATTGGGACGTGACAAGGCATATGTATATTGAATAATACAATCAAGCAATATGTACTTGCCTTCCAAGCCAAGCTGTGAGCACCACAAGTCTGGTCTGGAGCTCTCCATAGAAATGTCTCAAACACCTACCAATTAATTACTACACTAGTTAGACTCTAATTTTCTATTTTAATTAGCTTATTATCTGGTTATTAATTCTATATTGTTTGCACATGCAAGTAGCTATACTCTAATATATTATTAGTCATTAAACATTACCAAAACCAATCTTAAATCATTAATTATTAAAAACTCTTAATTCTGGAATTATTATTTATTTAATGAAAAATACTGAAACAGTTGCTATTGCATGCACAAAGTTTCGTTGAGCGTTGACGAAGAGTTCTAGCAACTTGACAACTAGTTTGTGCATGCAAGGTTGCCAACTTCCATAAAAAATTATTTAATATATAAAATATAATAATTAATATGCTAAAAATTATTATTTAATTTTGGAAATTTATATTTTAATAAAAAAATAATAATATCCATCAAAACTAGGTTATTATGGTTACTATATTGCCATGTATTGGTTTTGTGTCATCAAAGAATTATTTTGCATATAAAATTAGGGTTTCTAATTCATGGGGGTTTCATCATTTTTCATACAACATGTATAAGGGTTCATACAAGGGATATCACATGAAAATAAATAAATATAAAATAAAAGTTATGAAACTTACGTGTTCGCGATTACGGCAAAGGCTCTTCTTGCGACACAGACATTTTGGAACGCCAAATGGACTCTAAAATTCACAAAATCTGAGGAGAATCTTGGGGGATTCAAGTATGATATAAATATAGGATTTTTAAGGATTTTTACTACTGTGGAGGGGTCTGAATTGCTACTACAACCTGCAGCCAATATTTGACCTAAAATGGGGTTCGATCAGGGTTTTAGGTGGCCGGCTTTTGGAGGATTGAAAGGGGGGAGGAAGGAGATGGAAAAGAGAGAAGAGAGGAAGGAGGAGAGGCTTCTTGGTCATGGGTTTGAGAGAGGGAGAGGTCGACTGTTAGGTTTAGGTGTTGGGGATTGATAAATATAGGTGTTTAAATAGGTGGGTTGTTAGGAATTAATTTTAGTGTTTTCAACTATGGATATAATTTAAAGAGACTAAAATAGGATAAAAAGATATTTTAAAATCTTTAAATTATATTTTAAAATATTTATTTTTGATTTAAATTGATATGCAACAATCATGCATATGGGTCTTTCCTAATTTAGAAATATTGCATTTATGGACCATTTAATTGATTTGTTCAGATTTTGTGGATATATTTTATATGTGGGATATCTTGTGAAGTAGGAAAAATGTGTGGAGGTAGGGTACATGTCTCATAGGATTTGGTTTGAGAGCCCGGGTTGGGTGTTTGGGCTCGGTTGGGTTCAACTAGCCAATTTTAGGTAATTTTGTAATATTAATGGTTCTAGATGTTTGTTAATATTTTTGGAGCATGAGAGAGATCGAACTAATGCAACACCCATGTCCTAAGTGTAATAGGTCCAGTCAAGATCAATAATGTAAATTTGGTTGGAAGAAAAAAGGTCGTGTATTGCTAAAAAATATCCAAGCCATGGCAAAGTGTCATATATATATAAAAGAAGGATTCAAAAATTAATTATTTAAATCTATTTAATTAATAAAATAATTAAAATAAATATAAATTATCAAATTATTCCTATTCCTAAATAAGGAGGATTACAATCTACCCACCTTAAAAGAATTTTGTCCTCAAAATTTAAGATCTTTAATAATTTTTTTCTTCATCAAAATTCAAGAAATATAATCTTGAAGTCAAATTGTTTGTTATTTAACAATGTCCTCAAAATTTACTTCATCCTCACAGCTTAAAATTTTAAAGTAAATATTTGAAATTCGAATTTATCTTCAAAATTTTAAAATCCAATAAAGAAAATTTTTTAACTCAGATTCTCAAGTCATAACTCTTAAATACAATCTAACATTATTTTCTTAAAATTTATATCTCATTTATAACAGTCTTCAAAATTTTAATAATTCAATCCTTCAATTTAATTCCATATCCAAACTTAAAAATCAAATCTAATCTTCAAGTTTTAAAAATCAAATTTCATTCCATCCTTGAAAATTTGTATCTCATATTGTAGTCATTTCTCAAAATTTTCTAATGATTCGATTTGTCCTTATAGCCATAATTTGTCTTATCCTTACAGCCATTACGTATATACGAATTTTTAGTGTTTAAATTAATGATCATCCTCAAACATCAATTAATGATTCAATCCTAAAAATTTAAAAGTTAAAAACAATCCTCAATTTAAATCCTACTAATGCATATCTCATGACTAAATTTAAAATTTTCACAATCTCATCATCAAAATTTGAATTCGAAATCTACACCATCAATTGTATCTCTCAAAAAAAAATTCTTTAAATTTTGAATTCAAATTAAGTCCTTAAAAGTCAATTCTATGAGGGATAGGGTCAATATTTATATTGTTATTACTTTGGTATAATCAAACAGATAAATTAATTCTTAATATTATATTAAACTCATAACACACAAAATCTTCAACATTATCCTTGAATTCCTTGAATTTTATCTCAAACTTCTAATTAAATTTTAAAATTAAATCTTTAAAATTTAACCACTTCAAGATTTAAACTCCTCAAATTTAAATTAGACTCAATTCTCACCTTTAAAATTTATTAATATTCTACCTATTCAAATTTTTTAAAATCCTCAGAATTAAATCTATAAGATCCCAAGTCCTCAAATTCTTAAACTTGAATTTAATTCCAACATTCAAAATATAATTTGAATCCACATATTGTAGTATACTATTTATGATGTTAATGTTCTTAATTTTCTTAAATTTTAAATTTAATAACCCAATACTCAAAATTTTAAATCTAATATTCAAAATTCTATTCTCTAAATTTAAATTTCAAAATTTTAGCACCGCTAGATTTAATTAAAGAGAAATTAAATCCAGTATATCATGACATTTTCATAATTTAAAATTCAATCTTACCATATAATATCTTTAAATTTTATCCTCAAAGTTGTCTCATTTTACCATTTAAAAATTCAATTCTCAAATATTCTTCTCCTCAAAACCTTAAATTTTTGAATATTTATTTTTCTCGAAATAATAATACCTATAACTTAATCAATTTTACCCTCTATAACATCATTAAACGTAGCAATCATAAAGCTACTCAACGAAATAATTCATATATGGCATATCTAATTCAAGCAAACCATTCTTAGATCAAATCAAATCTCCAAAATTTATAATCTTTAATACAATATATATTTATCTCCACAAATCCCAAAACCTAATTTAATTTTATCTATTCATAAAATTTAAATCCAATCACAAACTTTAAAAGAATTTCATCTAAAATTTTGAATTCCAAAAATTATTCCATTAAATTTTACTACTCTATATTTTTTTTTTTATATAATCAACCATAATTTTTGCACCATAATTTCTACCTACCTTCAATTCAACAATTATCGCAAATTTTTTTCAAATTCACCAAATATTATTTAACCTCTAAATTTTTTTTTTCAAGAAATATAAATATATTTTATCAAACTCTTCTCCAAGTTTTAAAAGTTTAAATTCTATCATTTAAAATTTTCAATTTGAATCCAATTCCTCAAAAGTTTATTTAATGAATCAATCTCAATAATTCACAGTTTAAATCCAATCATCTATTTTAAATCCATCCATTGCATATTCTTTTGAATAAATTTTAATTCAAATTTTTATCGAATTTAAAACTATCTTCTCAATCTTTTTCCTTTTATAATTTTTATTTTCCAAGCAATACTCAACAATAAAATAATTATGAAATCATCAAATTGAGATTCACCATTGCTCTGCCTTATCATATCCTAAAATTCTCAAATTTAGATTACAATTCAAATCTTATCAAAATCTTTAAATTTATACCCCACAAAATTTAAATGCTTCAATATACTTTAAATCTAAATTTTAATCCATCATCATAATCTGCTTTAAATTTAAGCACAAATCCAATCATATCGCAATCTTCAAAAACTTATGGTTTAACAAAATTGTCAATGTTGTCAAATTTTTAACTTAACAAAACTCTTTATTTAAATTATCAATCTTTAAAAATTTATGGTTTAAAAAACTTGTTTTAGGTTTTTACTGCTAATGCCCTTAATCTATTCTATCTCTAACATATAAAAATCATCTACCATAATCATTTCTACTCTAGTAACCATTTACTTACAAATTTTCTATCAAACATGTCTTCTTCGTCTTGTCGAGAATATTTACCTGGAAAAATCATCGCACATGAGTGTCCGTCTCTCCATGATAGAGAAAGACAAGAAGCAATAAATAAGAGTTCAAAGGAAGTATGAATGAATACAATTTACGAGATTCAAAGACGATAATAGAAATTAAAGGAGTTTTAATAACAATTGTGGATTGAGATCCTAACTAACATATCCTAACTGCAGGCTCGCTCAGTATAGTAACATAACCGAGACGATTTAATCAGGACCTGTATGGGCCACCACTAAAAATATGTCATATCCAATCCCCAAAATATGTAGGACTAGGAATACGTAAGCATGAAAGTCGTATATATATGGCAACTCCAATATATCGAAACTATGACACATACGTACGCTGTATTATGAATAATAATTCATAAGTGGTATATAATGTCAAAAGTCACATGAAACTAAATCTCATCCACAACACAAGTCAATAAATAAATAAACTAACCCAATATAATCTAAATGATCTAGTCCAAATAATCCAAAATAATAGTCCAATGGAGACAAATTCACTACCAAACTATGATAGAAATAGAATCTGAATTCTTAAAATAAATAAATGACAAAAAAGTATCAACTCAACTACGAACCAATAGACACGAAGGTAAAGAGCTCCTCGAAAGGGAATAAAGTAGCAGGTCCTGATCCGTGCTCCTGCAAATAGTCATGATCGTCTACACCTGGAAAGGGTGACAGGTCCTCAGAGGGACATAACAAGTACACAAGAAATTGATATACATAAAAGTAATGCAGTAAACAATAAATAGGGTAACTAATCCATCTATGTAAAATTTACTCGAGACATCTTTAGTGGCGCATGAGGGAGAAGAATAAAAGAATTCGTCATCCCACCAGGTGTTCGATAGAACTCGGGGGTACACCATTTATACCATTTATACTAGAAGAAATAGAAGTTCCATATGCTCACTAAAAAATTCTTCCCTCCCATTGTACTATCCGAACCGTATACGCGGTGCAGACATTATATAATAACGTCAATAAAATCTAGAAAACTAGCCTAAACACCAACTACTAGGACAAGACGTGAACTTATGTATCAATGATCAGTCGACACGCTAGTCCATGCACTCCCTCACTAAGTAAACATGTTGAACAAGTGTCAGGTCAAAAGATACCAAGTACCTTCACAATATACTAGGTAAGTCTGCTACTCTAAGATGAGTGCACACAACTAGCAAATAAGAAACTAGGCATATGTATACTGAACAATACAATCAAGCAAGGTATACTTGCCTTCCAAGCCAAGCTGTGAGCACCACAAGTATGGTCCGGAGCTTTCCACAGAAATATCTCAAATACCTGCTAATTAATTATTACACTAGTTAGATTCAAAAAATTTAGTTTAATTAGGTTATTATCTAGTTATTAATTCGACATAGGTTAGCAAAAAGGCCTTGGTATAACAATATCGTTCAAGCAAATTATATCATTCACGTGTACTTTAAAAAATATTTAGACTTATTGTATGGAATATCCCGTTAGAACATTAAAAAAGAGCGTCTATAACATAACCCATGAACGAGCTTTCGAAACATAGAGAATCGATACGAAGTCCAAGGACGTAAAGCCGGATCTGATACCAATATGTCACAACCCAATCTCCAGCGAAATCGGCCGTCCATGCTAGATGAGAATTATCGCGCCAGCGCTCCAGCAGGACGATCGTTCCCATCAGGTTGTGATATCGTGCACTCCAAGCTGCACCTGCGCAAGGTCATGAATCAAATAGTCAGAGAAGTAGCTAAGCCACAGAGTCGCACATATAGTCTCCAATGCAGCAGAAATTTGAACGACACGAGTAAACGGTCGTTCGATAACTAGTTCACAAGTCAATTTAGCGAAATCATAAAATAAACACAAGTATGATACATAAACGAGCTCTTTATTGATAATGAATAAGATTACAAGTGGCACTAGGCCGAGATTATAAGTCATTCAAGCGCTCTCTCTCTCTCTCTCTCTCTCAATAATAAGGTTGTGCCTAGCGGCTTACAACTTGGGATAATACATAGGCGATGTTCCAACATTATGTCCTGTATATATATTTTATGTCACGCCCCAATCTTCCACAAGCTCAATCGTCCCTGCTGAACATGAATCACTACGTTGCAGCGCTCCCGTAGGACAATCGTTCTCATCGGGACGTGATATCGTACGAGCCTGGAGTTGTGCTCGCACAAGACGATGTTGTCAAACATCAAACTTATCATTGAACTTACCAAGTTACAATGAAAGTCAAGTATTGTGTGCCAAGCACACATCAGAGCATACGAAGCGAAGCTCTCGATAGGGTAAAAATAAAATACCACAGGATAATGCCACAAAGGAGAATTCCACATTCTTGCTCTTTCTCTATCCCACAAAGGTACTTACCGTTCATATATTATGTCCCGTATATCCATGCAGCGCCACTATACCTGTGTACCTGAAATAATGACCATAAACGTGGGTCAGTACACAGCCGTACTGGTGAGCGGGATAACCCACTCATCTAATCCAATACTAAGTAGAATAGTGAAAGAAAATAGTTATATGGTGATCTTTCTACTCGAATCCTAGATTGATTTCATGGCATAGGTATGCCATGTTATGGAAAACTGTAAAGCAGGTTAAGAATTCAAGCATTCAACTCAAGCCAATATACAAGCAGATATATATCCAACTCAAAAAAAACTAGCATGCAAACTGTCCTACTCAAAAACCCAAGCAACACAAAAACCTATCGAACCATCATCCAAGCCTTAATATTCATCCTCAATCCAAGCCTTATTAATCCAATCATTGATATGCACACTCTAACTGAGGCAAGGTGGCCGCCGCCTATATTAAAAGCATAAACTAAACCAAAATAAAGCAAACCCACTCTTATCTATATGAAGTCACTAGCCAAGCCATAAAGGACTAATCAACTGTAGTTCTACTCGAAACAGCGCTGAGTAGCTAGCCCGCCTGAATCATATTGAACCGCCGACTCCGCGTCCAAGGCACGTTACCCAAATTGCTTCCTCCATGGCCGAACGATCCCGTTGCCCCGGAGTATTCACGTTCGAGAAAACCAAACCCGGTACGTAAGAGGTTGTCCATGACCGATGCAAACTCCAAGTAGGTATGATGAGAGAATCGAGCATTCTCGCCCCACCAAACTATCTAGCCTTAATCCATCCTACTATCCATAACAATTCTCTAACTATAGCCCAAGACACCATCTTAAGTTATCCCCATAGGAACTATGCCGTTTCTCGATACAGTATTCCAATTGGTGCAACACCCCTCGCTCAGAACAATCCAGTAGCACAATGCCCCAACAGTGGCACAATGCCCTTATCGATGCAGTTATCCGATTTTGAACCACAATTGCATACTTTGCATGACAAAGTGCCTAAGTAATACTCGTGCACAGATGCACACTCGCTCATCTGGCCGAATTGCCTAATATTCCAACCAAGATATATAATTCTAATTATTTCTCCAACTGCCCCAAATATAATCCAATTATAGCTCCAACTGCCCCAACGCGAAACCACCTCAAGCCACAAATCTATCCAAGCAAACAATGTACACTCTATTCATGCCATAGTATAGTGATTTCCAAGTTCCAGTCTAAGTATTCAAGCCATTATGTGTGTTCCATATTATTAGGCATGAAGAAGTAGAGGAGAAAGGACAGATCCCACTCACCAAGTATGATTTCGTTAAGCATCTTGCCCTGTCGATACGGTCGATCCCTTGAACCTGTGGTCCGATATAAAGCACGATATACTCAATTGGTATGACCATGCGAGCAGACCGTGCTCTCCAAATCATTTGACCGATCGGACTAAGTAAGATGGTATTATCGCTCCAATCCAGCTATCTCAGTACTGCTCTGAACGAACACCTGATTCTATCAAACTCCGCTTGCGATCTGCACATGAAACCAACTCAATCAATACTTGTTCCCAAATCCAACAAATCAAAAATATAACCAGCTATTACCTCATTTAATCTGACTTAGCGTAACGTACTGGGCGGTTGTGAGGCATTATATAATATACTACTTTGATTCAGGTTCGTCCTTAAACCATACTAGTATCAATTCCTTGTCTCATGCCGCTTGCCCAATTAATTATGCTCCACGCAACTCACATTCTCTTGATCCAGACTCAGCATCTCGCTTGCGTTGAACGCACGCACAAATTCTATATTTCCATATCCTCCTTACAGCTCAATACAAATTCCTCATATTGCTTAGTTTTGGATCATACACATATTTAAGGCATCCCTGAAATACATGCATTTCAGCTGAGCTTAGCGATAGCAAATTTAGGCAAGTTACAAGGGTATCTTTATGTCCGAGGCATTCGTTTACTTCTCTCCCAATTAAACTAATCATGATGTTCATTCCAACATATTCACACAAGCGCTATCCTCATGTATGATAATTTTCCACTGACGATCTTTCCACCTGACTCAATCGGTTCATATTCCAACTCAATCCATCCAATTATTTCTGAATCTATACTAGCACCATCCAAACTCAACCAATAAAACTCTAGCATAATTCAAATTGTATGATTTTCTGCAAGCACTATCTCCAAATATTATCTCTTGTTCTGAATGGTCATCATAACTGCTACTACCCCAGCTAGGCAACTTACCCAAATATTAAACTATGCACTTAGATCAGCTCAATCCAACACCTTTTTCTCAATCTTAATACCTCACTGGGTGAACATCTATATTGAGGTTCATGTGATCCATGAAGATTTTGCCATCATGCCAAAGGGATAGTGTCACCACAATTTTAATGTGGACAAACTCGCCATAATTTCTAGGTTGTGCATGGAATAGTTCTTCACGCTGCTTCAACTACCTTGAAACACAGAATGATGAAGCAGGTCAGATGGGCTTAGTAGGGCTCGAACAGGATATCACCTTCACTTTCTGTACGAGCATGCATACCAAACTAAGTTCTGATGCATCTTGTAGATCTGAGGTACAACTGTCCCTTCTAGTATTATAATGATTTGATCTGAACGAGCCATTACTTTAACTTCAAAAGCTAGTTTTACAGTCGTCAATTCATATGAATGTTATTCCCTTCTGGGGCACGACGAGTCAGAGGTGATGCCATCTTCAAAAATCTGTGACTCCGAATCTCATCAGTTGACTTAGGCCATTCCTACCATCGCTTCGATCTTCCGGCTGCATCTTTAGTTGAAGGCTATCCCAAGGATCTTTCAAATCCAATACTCAGTCACATAGGCCAATCTCCAACATACACTACTCATATCCACCCTCAACGCATTCCTAAATACACCGATGTAAAGGTCATTCTATGGGTCTATAATATTCATCTCTGATTTGGCGGTCAAGTTGCTAGGGTCAGCTGTCCCGAAGCTACACTCGATAATTATAAGTTATTATGATGGACAGTTACTACGAACTATGCTATATCTCCTCTGCAAATATGAGCCATAATCCATGTCATGCCCCAATTTTGCCCAATCGATAATCGTCCCCCGGGCATGATGCCGTGCACGCATAGGGCGCGCGTGCACAAGGCCTAGGCATAATGATAATCTTTAGAATATATGCAACAGAGTACGTAAATAAGATAACACATATTGAGGCATAGAAAAGTTTTCTCTTATGGATAATGAACATCTAATTACAAACTCTTGACGCAAAATAATAAGGATGCCACACGGGCTTACAACTTTGATACAAAATGAGATAGTCGTTCCATACATCACATTCTTTACTAAAACTTCAAAATGATGTTGACACCTGCTGGCGAAGCTATCGCCTTCCCTCGAAGCTGCATATAAGGATTGTGCGGCCTTCGAGTGCTTTGTACAACTTTCCAACAGGGGCACGAACGGTTGTGAAGAGTACTAGACTGGTTGGGGGAAGAAGAAGCTTCAGCTCCTCGCAGCATCGCTTGGGCTCGGGGAACCTGCTGCAACGAGAGTCAGTACTTTAAAAAGGACCGGTGAGGGCGAGCTAACCCAACTAACCAAATCCAGAGTAGTTCATATGAAGCATGCAATTTATTTATGGTCTTTTTATCTTGCCTTAGTTCAATTTACATGCAAGCATTGAATATTCGATTTATAGAACAAATATGCTACCGTTAGGTAACTTTTACCTTCCAGTCTGAACTGCCTATATAATACTTACCATGTCCTTCCCTGCCACGAAGACACTATTAGTTTGAGCAAGCAATGCATAAATATATGTACATTGGGTCATGGCATATCATTGCCACCATGGACAATAGCTACAATAAGTCGGTGACCCTTGCAGCTCGGGTAGCAAGCCCCGCTACAAGGCCTCTCCCGCCTTACCCATGCTAAACTTGCTAGCGTAGCTATCCGAGTTCTGCCCGAAATGAATCGGCCCCAGTGCCCCGGGCGCCGTTTGCAGAAAATAAAACTTGTGCACAAGTTGTCCGACCGAACTACGCATTGACACTAAATTAATGGATAAAGCATTCAAACCACAAGAATGTATACATCTACTTTAGCATAGTATATTTGGCATAACCTTCCTGTCCAAGTGATTGCATTTCAATATAGTTTGCAAAATACATCTGTACAGTTATATAGAATAAGTTCTAGCTATAATTGAAACATGAATATATAAATGCATAGCGGACAAGCACGCATCAATGTGATCGTTTGAGAATTCTAAGTGACAAGCATACAAGTGTTTCAAGTCTAACTATTCTTTTTCTTTGACTCAGTTTTATTCTTATTATGATATCGTTGGAGCGAGGTGGAAAATAAGCCAATTTTTATTAAGAGTAAGACTTGGAAGGAGGGTGTTAATCGAAGTAAAGCCACTCACAAGTTGGTAAACTAGGAGAGAAAAGGGAGAACTTAAAGACTCCGTGCGTGCGTCGTCTACCCGATCACCTGCACGCACCAACAAATGATCAATATCTCCTGCTTTGGTCTCCAAGGTTCGATACAAAATACAAAATCCTAAGAACGAAGGCAATGAAATCCATAAAAACTGTTCAAAAAAATGCAAGTCATAAAACCAACAAGAAAGCAACCAAGCGGCATCGAAAAATGGCAAAGAAACCAGCGCAGCGGAAATGTCCCTCTCTCTGCCGCTGAGTCCTTCCTTAAGGTACGATTTATTGAATATAGAACCTGATTCCGAAGAAACCAATCCATAATGAGGATAGGATCTTGATTCAATATGTTCCGTTCAGACGGTATCAAGTATTTCTTGGCCGCGCACCCTGAATAGGGGAAATGGGGCATTACATCATAACCATCTAATAGAAAGTTTCATCCTAAAACTTAGGAATAGAACCTACCCCTAAGGAATAATAAGGGAAACCTTTCCCTCATATCAAATTTGAGTTCCCACGTCGATTCTTTGACTGTGTGGTTTCGCCAAAGAATGCGCACTAGCGATATTGCCCGATTCCGTAACTGCTGTTTCTTACGCTGTAAGATCTTTACGGGTTATTCGACGTACGACAAGTCTGCTTGAAGATCTAACTGTCCAAAGTCTACCACATGGTTTGGGTCATGCACATACTTTCTTAGCTAAGATATATGAAAAATATTGTGCACATCTGATAGGGCTGGCGATAATACAATTTGGTAAGCAACTGAAGTGACTCATCTGAGAATTTCAAATGGGCCACAAATCTTGGACTTAACTTTCCTTTTACCCCGAATCTTATAACTCCACACATGGGTGAGACTTTTAAGAATACTTGGTCACCCTCCTGGAACTCAAGGGAGCGACGACGAACATCAACATAGCTCTTTTGCCGACTTTGTGCTACTTTTAACCGTTCTGGAATCAGCCTAACCTTTTTGACTGTTTGTTCAACCAGTTCTGGCCCAAGGATTTGCCTCTCTCCAACTTCATCCCAGCAGATCGATGAACTATACTTCAGCCCATACAGAGCCTCATACGGAGCCTCATACGGAGCCATCTGGATGCTATATTGATAACTGTTATTATATATAAATTTGGCTAGCGGCAGGTTGACGTCCCAACTTGACTTTGAATCGATTACGCAGAGGCGCAGCACGTCTTCTAGTACATGATTCATCCGCTATGTTTGGCCATCTGTTTGAGGATGGTAGGCTGAGCTGAACTTTAAATTGGTCCCCATCGACGACTGAAGGCTTTTCCAGAAACGTGAGATGAACCGTCCGTCCCGATCTGATACTATTGAAACTGGCACTTCGTGCAGCCGGACTATCTCGTCAAGGTAGGTCTGGGAAAGGCGATTGGTGCTCCAAGTACTTTTAATGGCAATAAAGTGTGCAGACTTGGTTAACCAGTCGACGATAACTCAGATTGCGTCGTTCCCCCATTGTGTCCTTGGCTGGCCAACAATGAAGTCCATGCTGATGTGCTCCCACTTCTATTCCTGGATAGCAAGATTTTGTATTTTTCCACCCAGCCTCTGATGTTCTGCTTTCACCCTCTGACGGGTTATGCATTGTGACACAAAGAGTGCTACATCTTTCTTTATTTCGTGCCACCAGAAGATAGTACGAAGGTCTTTATACATTTACGTGCTCCTGGGATGGATAATATAGGCTGCGTAATGTGCTTCCATAAGGATCTTCTTTCTGAGTTCTGAATCATTGGGGACGCATAGCCTTCCCTTCACTCGCAACACCCCATTCTCATCTACTGTAAAGTCTTTCCCCTTCCCCGCTTGAACCTGCTCCCGTATTTTCTAGAGGAATGGATCGTCCCTCTGAGTAGATCTAACTCTCTCTATCAGGTTAGGTACGAATTGCATCTGAGCAACCCTTGTACCGTGATACCGAATTCAGAGTTCGATGCCCATTTCTTCCAAGTCCCTTTGTAACCTGCTAACAACGGATAGAGATACCGCAAAGACCCGGCTCAATGCATCTGCTACCACATTTTTCTTACCAGGTGTGTAGTCTATGGTAAAGTCGTATTCCTTTATCAATTCTAGCCAATGCTGCTATCGTAGGTTCAAATCCGCTTGGGTGAACAAGTACTTCAAACTCTTCTGATCGGTATAAATTTGGCAAGGAACTCCATAAAGGTAGTGTCGCCATAACTTCAACCCGAACATAATTACTGCCAGTTCTAGATTATGCATAGGATAATTCTTTTCGTGCTTTTTTAGATGTCTAGATGCATAGGCTATAACTCTGTCTTGCTACATAAGTACACACCCTAAGCCCTGCCCTGACGCATCGCTGAAGATTTGGAATCTTGAAGTCTCGTCTGGTAGTGCAAGTAACGGGGCAGAGGTGAGGCGATGCTTTAACTCTTGAAATGATGTTTCGCAGTCGACGGACCACTCAAATACGACTCCCTTCTTTGTGAGACGAGTCAGAGGTGAGGCGAGTTTGGAAAAATTCTTTACGAACCACCTGTAGTAGCCACTAGCCCAAGAAAGCTATAAATTTTACTAACGGATGCAGGTCGCTTCCACTCGACAATGGCCTCTACCTTCTTTGGCTCGACTGAAATGCCTCTCGCAGAAATAATGTGACCAAGAAAAGATATACTGCTCAGCCAGAATTCGTACTTACTCAGTTTCACATATAACTTGTTGTCTCGAAGGGTTTGTAGCACGGTCCGTAAGTGCTCTGCATACTCCACCCCATTCTTCGAGTATACCAAGATATCATCGATGAACACTACTAAGAAGTATTGAGATATGGCAGGAACACTTGGTTCATCAAACCCATAAAGGCGGTGGGGGTATTGGTCAAACCGAACGGCATTACCTAAAACTCATAGTGGCCATAGCGAGTGCGAAAGGCTGACTTTGGCACGTCGTCCGGCTTAATCTTGAACTGATGGTAACTTGAACGAAGATCAATTTTCGAGAATATTGTTGCAGCTTATAACTGATCAAATAGATCATCTATTCTGGGGAGGGGGTAATTATTTCGGACAGTAGCCTTATTCAATTTCCAATAGTCGATGCAGAGCCGCACCGAGCCATCCTTTTTCTTAACAAACAACACAGGCGCACCCCACGACGGATGTATCCCTGATCTATCAACTCTTACAACTGTATCTTTAACTCTTTCAGCTCTGTTGGTGCCATTCGATACAGAGTTTTGGAAATTGGTTGAGTTTCGGGAAATGTATCGATAGTAAACTCTATCTCTCGATCGGTCGGCATACCGGGCAACTCGTCGGAAAGCACATCAGGAAAATCTGCCACAACGGGAATGGACTCAACATTTGTACAATCTTGCTAAGTGTCTCAAATGGACGCCAGGTATCCTACACAGTCAGAGTGAATCATTCGTCGAGCAGACATTGCTGAGATCACCATGCAGGCATTCGACGCTTTCGACTGCGGACTGCACGAATAGCAAAATTCGATCTCGCTAGGAAGATGAAACACGATTTTCTTCTTCGCATAATCGATAGTAGCTGAACAAGCGCCAAGCCAATCTATTCCCAGAATAATGTCGTAGTCCCCTATGTCTAGAACTATCGCATTAAGTGACAATTTCCTTTCTCCGATGCAAATACAACCGTCGAAACAAACTGAATCGACAGGTAAGCTCATACCTGACGGAGTACTGACGCTAAGCCTTAGGCCTAACGGGGTTTGAATGAATTTGTGTTCTTTAGGAAAGTTTGTTGACACAAAACTGTGTGTGATCCCTGAATCAAATAATACTCGTGCTGGTATATTATTGAATAGCAACATACCTGACACTACGGTATTCGAGGCAAGCGCCTTGTCCCTCGTCAAGGCATAAACCCGGCCCCCAGTGTTCGGACGACGCTATTGTTATTATATAGCCAAATTTGCTTGGGTCCTTGAACTAAATTTTGCTGCTCTGCACGGTGCCGAGGGACTTGGTTTAGACGATCAAGACAGTCTCGAGCATAATGACCCAGCCGACCACAATTGAAGCATCCCTGATTTTGACATTCGCTAGCCTGGTGCCCTGTACGGTTGTATTTTGCATAGCGCTGCCCCTGGTTCCCCCCTGATTGTTACCCTGGTTGCCGTCATTATTTGGACGCTTGTTAGCATTGTTTCCTCCTATATTACCTTGGCGCTTATGATAAGAATGTTGCACAGCACCAGCAGTAGTTGAAGGATATTGCGGTTCCAGGACCAGGGCATGATTTAGGACTTCCCTCATCATCTCGTACTGTAAAGCGACTACATGCACGTGAATGGAAGGTCGCAGGCCTCCTTCAAATCGTCTAGCTTGACTTGCTGCATTGGGCGGGTAAGAACTAGCAAACTTTGCCAACCGATTGAATTTTGCGACATATTATTTCACTGTCATTGTTCCTTGTTGCAAACGCACAAAATTATTCTCTTTTTGACGACGAATGGGTGGGGGAATAAACTTTTCTTCGAATATGCCATGGAAGGTGGACCAAGGAATCGTCTTGCCATCAGCATCAGCAGAGAGAGATCTGCGGTGTGCATTCCACCAATCGTGTACGTTCATCCGAAGATGGAGTTGGGCACAGGCGACTCGCTTGTCGTCGGGTACTTCTAAAAGCTTAAAGTGGTCTTCTAGTTTGGCCAGCCAATCTTGCACAATAACAGGATCCTCTGTCCCTCGGAAGGACGTATTACAGACCTTTTTGAAGTCAGCAAAGTCAAAGGCAGTCACATCCTTCTTTCTTGCATTTTGGGGTACTATGACTTTATCTGTCGCTGGCTCCACCGGTTCCGCTATTGTTGTTGCAGATTGGTTAGATGCCAAGGTCTGAATAATATATTGCAGAGTGTCCACCTGCTTCTGCTGGATCTCAAATTGTGCTTCTAGATTTTTCTCGAACTTGTCTTGTCGGGCCTTATCCTACTTTTGTTGCGCCTCTAGCATTTGCATTATTCGTTCGACCGGATCGACAGAGGGCGCAGATCGTTGGCTCTCAGAACTAGCCGAAGTGCCAGAAGTACTTGCATCAACTTGCCCTGTTGCTTGTGTTTGGGCTATTCCTGCTAAAACAAGGAACTTATATCAGTCTCATAGAGTATTACGAACTCACAGTATGGAACGCCTCTTATTTTGCACCAATTAATTTTAAGAGTTCAACTCGAATGGGACAGGGTTATCTTAAGAAAACTTTCTGACACGAGATCAAAGGATCTGAAGCTTTGTTCTGATACCAATATATCATGCCCCAATTTCGTCTAATCGATAATCGTCCTCCGGACGTGATACCGTGCACGCGTAGGACGCGCGTGCACAAGGCCAAGGCATAATGATAATCTTTAGAACATATGCAACAGAGTATGCAAATAAGATAACACACATTGAGGCATAGAAAAGTTTTCTTTTATGGATAATAAATATCTAATTAAAGACTCTTGACCCAAAATGATAAGGATGTCACACGGGCTTACAACTTGGATACAAAATGAGATAGCCGTTCCATATATCACATCCTTTACTAAAACTATAAAATAATATAGACACCTGCTGGTGAAGCTATCACTTGCCTCGAAGCTGCATATAAGGGTTGTAAGGCCTTTGAGTGCTTTGTACAACTTTCCAAAAGGAGCATGAACGGTTGTGTAGAGTACTCGACTGGTTGGGGGAAGAAGAAGCTTCAGCTCCTCGCCGCGTCGCTTGGGCTCGGGGAACCTGCTGTAACGAGGGTCAGTACTTTGAAAAGTACCGGTGAGGGCGAGCTAACCCAACTAACCAAATCCAGAGTAGTTTGTAAGAAGCATGCAATTTATTTGTGGTCTTTCTATCTTTTCTTAGTTTAATTTATATGCAAGCATTGAATATTTGATTTACAGAACAAACATGCTACCATTAGGTAACTTTTACCTTCCCGTCTGAACTGCCTGTATAATACTTACCATGTCCTTTCCTGCCATGAAGACACCATTAGTTTGAGCAAGCAATACAGAAATATATGTATATTGGGTCATGGCATATCATTGCCACCGTGGACAATAGCTACAGTAAGTCGGTGACCCTTGCAGCTCGGGTAGCAAGCCCAGCTACAAGGCCTCCCCCGCCTTACCCGTGCTAGACTTGCTAGCGTAGCTATCCGAGTTCTGCCCGGAACGAATCGGCCCCAGTGCCTCAAGCGTCGTTCGTAGGAACTAAACCTTGTGCACAAGTTGTCCTACCGAACTACGCATTGACAGTAAATTAATGGATAAAGCATTCAAACCACAAGAATGTATACATCTACTTTAGCATAGTGCATTTGGCATATTCTTCCTGTCCAAGTGATTGTATTTTAATATAGTTTGCACAATATATCTGTAGAGTTATATAGAATAAGTTCTAGCTACAACTGAAATATGAATATATAAATGTATAGCGGACAAGCACGCATTAATGTGATCGTTTGAGAATTCTAAGTGACAAGCATACAAGTGTTTCAAGTCTAACTCTTCTTTTCCTTTGACTCAGTTTTATTCTTATTATGATATCGTTGGAGCGAGGTGCACAATGAGCCAATTTTTATAAAGAGTAAAGACTTGGAAGGAGGATGCTAATCGAAGTAAAACCACTCACAAGTTGGTGAACTAGGATAGAAAAATGAGATTTTAAGACTTCGCACGTGCATCGTCTAGTCGATCACCTGCACGCACCAACCGATGATTAATATCTCCTGCTTTGGTCTCCAAGGTTTGATACAAAATGCGAAATCCTAAGAACGAAGGCAATAAAATCCATCGAAACCATTCAAGAAAATGTAAGTCATAAAACCAACAAGAAAGCAACCAAGCGGCATAAAAAATGGACAAGAAAACTAGCGCAATAGATAGGCCCCTCTTGACTCTGCCGCCGAGTCTTTCCTTGAGGCATGATCCGTTGAATATGGGACCTGATTCTGAAGAAACCAATCCATAACGAGGATATGATCTTGATTCAACCTGTCCCATTCGGACGGTATCAAGTATTTCTTGGCCGCGCTCCCTGAATAGGGGGAACGGGGCATTACAATAAAACTATTACATTCGAACAAACTTCTGACTCCGAGAACTTCATGCACTACCTCTGACAAATCTGCCAACCAAATGTCACTTAACCACCTAGAGTCTTACTATCCATCATAGCCACAATTCAAGAACTGCGCTCGTTGAAATCGTCTTCCATCAATCCGCCGTTCTGCCCTAAATCCATCAAATCTTCTAAACTACCATATTCAACTTTTTGCACTACCACTTGCCATGATTCACGAAACCAAAGACTTGCTCCAAATTCTTATCCGTATGCCATGCTTCATAATGCACGTCCAACTTGCTTGAGCAGCATAGTATTTTGCCCCAACGTTGCTATTTTATTTAGCTATCTTCAAAAGTCCATTCGCCGCAATCCTTGCTCTCGTTCCATTCCTTAGCCTGTATTAATTTTCTCTATATTCTGATTAGTCCACACACTCTTAATGACTCATGCACGGTTCTAACATAAACTTAAATCCATATTGCCTTTACTTGTTACCTCAATCTGCCTCAGTATTATAAGTGTAAACTTTTAATCCAACTTAATATCAACTAAACTTGCCTCATGCCCGTTTATATCTTCTGGAGAATCCGTCCACCATCATTGCACCATTCCGACAAATTTTCACTTTCGCTAAACCTGAGTCAAACTTTCCGAGCACCAATATCCAAAATACTTTATGTTCCTGTGAATCCATCGCATTGTCCCTCCAAACCAGATCGTGTTTTATTACTCAACCAACATCTCCAATGTGTTGCCAAAATTTATAGTCCATGCTCGCTATCCTTCTATTCACCCATCGCTCACTCAAGCGTACCCCAACTGTTTATTCCTCATGCTCAACTCTCTCTTTGCATTCACGAATGCCCCACCGAACTTCCAAATCGTGCAAGTGAACTCTGATATTCGGCTTTCTGTCTGATCAATCTTAAATGTTTCCAATACTTTGTCCGTATCAATCCTTCAAATTCTAAACACCATTTCCATTAATGTTCCGATCTCGTCCATCTCATAAGTCCAATAATACTTCTATTTGCACAAGTCCTTTCTCGATTGTTCAACTCAGCATTCGCTTGCTCCATTTTTTATTCTTCCTAACTCAGGCAATGTGCACCAACCAACTTGTATTCCTGTTCCCTTATCCATTGAGGCAATTTCGTTGAGGTCTATCTAACATATTCCAATGCTTTGTTTACTATGTGGTATACCATATACCACTCTGAATCAAGTTACTACTCGTATTATGATTCCTTGCACTGATCCAAGATTCATTCGAACCATCCCTTATGCATGATCCTGCCATCCCTAACTCAAGTCTAAAACAAAACTCAGCCAACACATGAACCATCTAACTCTTTTGTCAATCTCGCTATGTAACTTGTGCCATGTTCTATTCTCAATGCTTCCAGCTATTTCTTAAACCGTCCAATATTTTTGCTATACGAGCAACCCGTACAATGAGATCTTGCAAGTAATCCAACCTAATACCCAACTGTTCCTCACATTTTTTGTATAAGCAACTCGTATAACGCTATCCTGATATTCCCAAGCCAACTCAAACCTGCTCAACCAATATGACATACAAGCAACTCGTGCAATGCTTTCTATGTTATACCCAGCCAATAATTCAAACTTCATCAAATATATTCACTATACGAGCAACTCGTGCAATGAACTATTCTTATTCGATGATTCTACTCACAACATGCCATATAACCAATCTCGTTTGCCAACCAACCAATCGACTGATGCAACCAGAAACATCCCGAACGATAAGCCAAACCAACGCAACGATACCTCTCTTAACTTGCTGCACAAATACAACAACGCCCAATGGTACTAAGCGATCTACCAAAAACCAACGAAAGCCAATGCAACAAAAAAAATAATATGCACCCACAACCAGCAATATATAGACTTATTGCATGAAATATCCAATGCACCATAGAGTAGAGCCAAGAGCTAAACGACACGCGAAGGCTATTTAGAGTTTGTGATAAAGCGAAGGACCAAGTATGAGGAAATAAACCGGGTGTTCAATCGTCCCCGCTGAACGTGAATCACCATGTTACAGCGCTCCCGCAGGATAATCGTTCTCATTGGGACATGATACCGTACGAGCCTGGAGTTGCGCTCGCACAAGGCGATGTTGTCAAACATCAAAGTTATTATCGAAACGACCAAGTTGCAATAAAAGTCAAGTATTGTGTGCCAAGCACACATCGGAGTATACGCATCGAAGCTCTCGATAGGGTCCAAATAAAATATTATAGGATAATGCCACAAAGGAGAATGCCACACTCTTGCTCTTTCTCTATCCCACAAAGGTACTTACCGTTCATACATTATGTCCCATATATCCAAGCTGTCATGACCCGCACCCGGAATTTGGGCACGAGTACGTGGGTACGTCCAGCCTACGCCGCAGCATCGGCGGTAGAACGCTATCTAGATCAAGCACTATCTAAACAATCTCGCACTAGTATCCAACTCCATAAGGAGACACGGATAACACTATATAAATAAATAACATACTCAATCACATAACTACAGCACGATAAGAAATCAAAGAAATAAAAAGAATACAACACAAGTCTAAACTATAAATAATCTAACTTAACATAATCCAAGTCTCAAATAAAATTATCGGAGACAAATCCGGTACCAAAATAATATGCTAAAAGAACTAACTAGATAACTAGTGATTTCCGGCTAGACCTTCCGGAATCACGACTAAACTATTAAGTCCAAGACTGCAGCTACTCACCCTGTGGTCCACAAGTGTCGGATACCAGTCCTCTAGGCATAGTCTGGAAAATATTTTCCCTTCAGGAATGGAGCAAAGTACATTTATAAATAGCAGTTCTATATCAATGATATAAACTATGTAGCAGTATATAGATGGAAATATACATGTATATGTACGAAAAACATATAATAAAGGATATACTGGAAATACTGTAAGTAAATGCAGGAAAGGAAACAATATGTCAATGAGCAAGAATACTATGACTAAGTGTGTGAGTACTAGCTTTAACACGTGATCTGCTTGGGAACTTGATCAGGCTGGTTACATATGATTAGCTATGATTCATGTAAGGTCAGGCTAACCATGTGGTTAGCTATGAGGCATGTAGAGATCAGGCTAATCATATAT
This sequence comes from Iris macrosiphon, assembly GCA_036927795.1. NCBI lineage: Eukaryota > Viridiplantae > Streptophyta > Magnoliopsida > Asparagales > Iridaceae > Iris > Iris macrosiphon. Next base: position 1,741,913 of record JAYESA010000001.1, on the reverse strand, counting down.
AACACCTATGAAATATGTAATGGTCAGACCGTACCCGACATGAGATATGGGGTGAGCTATTGTCACGACCCGCACCCGGGGTAAAGGTACTAGTCGAAAACAACGCCCAGCCTACGCCGCAGAATCGGCAGTAGAACGCTGTCTAGATAATCTATCTAATATAATGAACCACCAATAATGATAAAATACTCAATCACAGAACTAAGATAGAATGAGCACGAATCAGATAAGAATAGAATAGTCACCATACAACTCATGAGTTTAAAATAATACATCAATGAGTCTGAAGAACAACAAAATAAGCTGGAGACAAATCCAGTACAAAAGAATACTATCATACTACAAAGCTACACTCCAGGGTCAACTGTCTCAGTTGGGATAAGTCCCTCTTAAGCCAGGGTCTCCGAATCTAAACCCACAACATCCTAGGGTCCATAATAGGTAGGGTACTCCTCAGTGTCATCTGGAAAAATATATCCAGTCAGGAAAGGAGCAGAGTACATCTCTAACAGCAGTTCTAATCCATGATAAAAACTATATAACAGTAAATAGCTGTGGATAAATAAGATGCACAAAATAGATATAAGAGATATATAGACAATAAGGAACTACTGAAAAGAAATACAATAATGAACAATATGCCAATAAAACAATAATACTAATGACTAAGTGTGTGAGTACTAGCTTAACATGTGATCGGCTTGGGCAAGATACAATGCGGCTTAGCTAATCATACGTGCGGTGCATGATCAACACTATTCGCTTACCAATACTTTATTCAATAGGGATTTGATCACATATCTATACTAATACTCCCCACCCCTAACTGGTATAATAGATCCAACCACGGTATGCTATGGCACTAGATTCCCTAAGAAGAGAGCGACTCCTCCCGAAAATCGGTGTCTGTACATGTACAAGATAACCAATGAAACAATACTTGCACCATATACACCATATACCAAGGAATAACATCTCATGATGAGATACGGATATACCAATCCGTGTAACCATAGTGTCAAGAGAAATATGTATATCTACACTAGATACAACGAACATAGAGGATATCATAAATGAGAAACTATCAGAGAATGTACTCGCCTGAAGTCCAAAGAACAGTCTCACAGATATCTGACTCGGTACCTCGAAGACCTAGATATAGAATACCACATTAATACAAGGTCCCGGAAAGAGAACAAGTCAAACTAGTCAACTTCTAGGTCAATAAATCAATTCTAAGTCAAAAGTCAACTATGGTCAACTCTAAAGTCAACTAAAGTCAAACATGGTCAAACCAAGTCAACCTCACAAGACATCTATATAAATAATATAGAAAATAAAATACAATAATTTAGGAATCAAAATTAGATCCCAATTGATACCCACACAAAGTATACTTAAGATACAATATTATACACTCTAATATAAATTATATACAAACCAATATTCATACAAATAATATAATATATTACTACTAGTATTATACCTCACAAAAGCACATATATATATACATATATAAAACAATTTAATAAATATATATACTTATATATATATATAAACACATAAACTTACACAATTAAATACTAATAGTTACAAAACACATGCACATATTAATGTACGTATTTTACATGGCTAGAAGCACACATAAAAATATATTCATTAATATACAAATAATTATATAATAATTATAAATAATATAATTACACATTTAAACACATAAATATATTTTATAAAACATTTATGTATAAATTATTTTATTAACATAAGTACATATATAATTGCATGCAAGAAGCTATATATATACATTTATACACCACATTAGAACACATAGAAATATCTATAGATCTATGCTACAATAAATACCATAATAAATACACTAAAATAATATATAATATCAATATATATTTACTAATTATAAATGAAGAATTTAAAGCATAAATAATTAGATCTACATATAAACATACCAAATTGGAGAGTATCACACCGTATCCCACTAGATCTAGGATACGCATGCGACACGAGTCCAACACACAACCAATTGCACCCCAAAGGACACAAACAAGTCACAAATAATATTTATGAATAAATCAAAGTGTCAAAAGTAGATCTATGTGTCCGTGTCAAAATACGACATGTTCAAAGTCCCGTGTCGGAGGGAAAACCCCCAAAATGACACGTATCACCAAATAGTTGGGATATGAACCACATATACCAAAAATAAACACGACACAAGCCCCAAACACATAAGCACATGTCCAATTGATCTATAGGATCAATTGACACACACAACAAAATGTAAATTCGGAATTCCAACAAAATTGACACAAAAAGTACCATAACTTTCTCCATGGGTCTCCTATGAACATAAAACAAAGTCCTATGGATAGTACATACATATGGGTTGATTTTACTTGATTAAATCTCAGATTTAGAAGCTATTTTAATGGGAAAAACTGAATTATACCTATTGGGAGATGGATTCCCAATGAAACCTCTAATTGAGATGAACTTGCTTCCAAATTGTAGATCCTTGCTCCTCTTTGTAGATCCTTGTTTCCTTCTTCTAGATCCTTACTTCCTTCTTTTCTAATGGTGAATTGGAAAGAATTTGGAATGAATTTGGTGGAGAATTGGAATGGGAATGGAAAGAATTTGAGAGTGGAGAATTCTAGATCTAGATTGGAAATAAGAATGAGAGGAGAGAGAAATTCCCCCCTCCTAATATAGGCCGGCCATGCCCCCTTCCCCCAGTAATTGTAAAATGTCCAATGTACCCCTTGGGGCCTCTCATGAAGAAATAATTAAGGAAGGAAGCTTCTAGTCTAATCACTTAATTAATTTAATCCATCTCCTTAACTATGGGCTTTCTAAATGGGCCAAATCTAACTATTTAATTCATGTTGGTCCATGGGTCCAAGCTACACTAGTTGGGTCCACTAAAATAATTCCAAAATAATTAAATAACATCCAACAATAATTAAATAATACAACAAAAATTATTTACCATGCACAATATTTATTTAAATAGGAAATTACTAAAATACCCTTTTTTCCTAAAATGTGGTAGTGACAAGTCTACCCTCCTTAAAATAATTCCGTCCTCGAAATTTAAAGATGAAAACTACCCCCAGAAAAATCACAGAACAGAACTAAAGAATCACAATTAACTAATGAACAGAACATAACTAGAAAATAACATACCTCAAGGTACAAACAAATATGGATAACGCTCTCGCATGTCATCCTCTCTCTCCCAGGTAGACTCCCCCGGAGAGTGATGCCTCCATGCGACGCGTACCAAAGGAATAGTCTGGTTCCTCTGCACCTTCTTTCTCCGATCCAGAACCTCAACTGGCTGCTCTGGATAGCTAAGAGTAGGACCCACCTCTATCTCTGAGTGATCCAATACATGACTAGGATCTGCCACGTATCGTCTCAACTGTGACACATGAAACACGTTGTGCACTCCCTCCAATGCAGGTGGCAAGTCTAGTCTATAAGCAACTGTACCGACCCTCTCTAGAATAGTGAAAGGTCCGATGAATCGCGGACTAAGCTTTCCGCCTCCACCGAAGCGAATCGTGCCTCGTGTCGGAGAAATCCTCAGAAACACCAAACCACCCACCTAGAACAAAACACCATCTTAAGAACTTAATCTATAACAAACAAGAACAAGCACAAACAAAATCTAAACTATACCTCGAACTCCAAAGGTCTCCGATGGCTATCGGCCCAATGCCGCTGTCTGTCCTGTGCCACTCGAAGTCTGTCTCTGATCAACTGAACCTTCTCTGCTGCATCCACAACCATCTCTGGCCCAAGCAAAACTCTCTCTCCAACATCGTCCCAAGACAAAGGAGTACGACACCTTCGACCATATAGAGCTTCAAAAGGTGATATCTCTATACTGGCCTGGTAACTGTTGTTGTAAGCAAACTCTACCAAATGGAGATGGTCCTTCCAAGAACCCCCGAAATCTAGTACACAAGTGTGCAACATATCTTCGAGAGTCTGGATAGTCCGCTCAGACTGCCCATCTGTCTGGGGATGATATGCAGTACTGAACTTGAGCTGAGTGCCCAAACTCTCCTGCAAACTCCTCCAGAAATGAGAAGTGAAACGACTATCCCGATCTGAGACTATGCTGACGGAAACTCCATGTATCCTAACGATCTGCCTCACATACATCTCTGCCAGCTTCTCCGTAGACAAACCCACCTTGAAAGGTAAAAAGTGGGCCGACTTTGTCAATCTATCAACAATGACCCAAATCGCGTCTTTCTCTCCTGGAGATCGTGGAAGTCCGGACACAAAATCCATAGTAATGTGTTCCCACTTCCACTCTGGAATGGGTAATGGCTGAAGTAACCCTCCTGGCCTCTGCCTCTTGGCTTTCACCTGCTGGCACACTAAGCATCTAGATACAAACTGTGCCACTTCCCTCTTCATGCCATACCACCACACACTCTCTCGCATATCCCGATACATCTTGTTAGCACCTGGATGTATGGAATACTGAGAGCGATGCGCTTCCTGCAATACCTCCTCACGTAACTCCCCACTAGGCACACACAATCTAACTCCATGACTCAAAGATCCATCCTCTGTAATAGTGAAATCATCCTCCAATCCTGCTCTCACCTGAGCTCTGATACTCCTCAAAGATACATCATCATACTGTGTTGCCTTAATCCTGTCCATCAAATCTGAGTGTATCTACAATCCCCACATCTGCATAGCACACCCAGGAACAATCACCTCAATGCCCAAGCTCTCCATGTCACGACCCGCACCCGGTTTAGGGGCACGAGTGCGTGGGTACGTCCAGCCTACGCCGCAGCATCGATGGTAGAACGCTGTCAAGGTCTTGATACTATCTAGCTAATGTCTCACAACATCCAATCTCCATAAGGAGGCATGGATGACACGAATAAAATGTACACATACTTAATCACAGGATTACAACACGATAAGATATCAAACAGAAAATTAAATACAACACAAATCCAGAATGTAATCTAACTCAACAATATCCAAGTCTCAATAAAAATGCCGGAGACAAATCCGGTACCAACAGTCTGCTAAAAGAACTAATCAAAAAACCAGAAGAATTAGTGATTCCTGCTAGACCTCCCGGAATCACAACTAACTACCAAGTCTGCAGCTACTCACCATATGGTCCATAAAGTGTCGGACAGCGGTCCTCTAAGGCATGGTCTGGAAAAATATTTCCAGTCAGGAAGGAGCAAAGCACAATCTCAAATAACAGTTCCATTTAATTGATAAGGACTATAAAGTAATAAACATGTCATGCTAGCTACTGAGGAGACAGTAAAATAAATGCAATGGCAATTAAAGAGAGACAGGCAATGTAAAGAGACAGGCAATATAATACAGTCAGTGCATGTATGAAAATGAAAGAACAAGGAATAGTATCATATACGGGTGATATAGTATATGATTTAAGTAGGGAACTGTAATCTATTCTAAGTGTTTGAAATAGTAGTTTCAAAATATGATCGGCCTGGGAACATGTACGATAGCTATAGGGCCTGGCTAATCATGGGTGAAGAGCATGATTAACACTTACAATTGTTCTACACTGCAATAAGAGGTTATGATCACATTTCTTACTAACTACTTCCCCGCCCCCAACTAATACTGTGGATCCAACCATGACACGTCACGATACACGAGCAAGTCCAGTCTATCATGTACGATGTCTAATATACATGTCGTGTACAATGCCAATACGATAATCAAGGTAACATCTGATGACTGCAGATCTAAGCTATACTAGTCCGTGTAGCACAGTGTCAAAGATTCAGATATAACATTTCTAGATTATTGAATTTATAGAAATTATCAACAATTGAAAATTATCGGAGAATATACTTGCCTTGGGTCCTTAGATGGTATTTATGGACGTCCTGTTCCAGAGTATCCCCTGGGTGAACCAACAGTCCTAAAACACATCACAATAATACTGGTATCAGGTGCTACCCTAACACACAGTCAAAAATACTGGCCTCAGGGCCATGCCAGGCAGGGCACTAGTCAACTAGGGTCATCTAGTAGGGATACATATATAAATATACATATCTACTCAGAAAATATAAATACCAATTTAAATACGTATATAATATATATATATAAGTGCCTATTAGTAATTTGTACAAAAAATACGTATTAGCATATACACTAAATAGAAGTATATAGATATATATTTATATGTTATAAATATACATAACACATATTATATACATACTACCAGTATTTAAGAATATATACATTTTGAATATATATACATAATTATATTTATATATATATACTAGTGAAAATATACATGTATTTTATTTATACATACACCAATAAATATACCTATACTATATACGTATAAAAGTACATATATATATACACTAAATACAATTATATATATATGTGCTAAAATACGTACTAAATTATATCATTTAATACGTATTTACTAATTTATCAAATACATACATTATATATTAACATACACTATACTATACATTAATTAATATACACAAATACATATACATATATTAATATATACATAACTGTATATACGTATATATATATACATTTACACATTCCTGTGAAGATGGAAGAGGGAGAGGAGGAGCTTACAGTGATGGGGTCGGCTGGCCGGCCGGACTGACTGCGGGTGGAGGAGCCTGGGGCTATGCCGGAGTTGATGTCGGAACAATGGAGGAGCTTCCAGGTGAAGAGGAGACTGGAAATGGTGGTGATGGGAGCTAGCTCTGGTGGTGGAGGAGGCTCGAGGAGGAATGGGGCGGCCGGAGATCAGTGAAGGTGTTCGGGTCGGGGAGTTGGGAGGATGGTGGAGGAGGTTGGAGTAATGGTGGTGATGGTTAAGTAGATGGTAGTTGACAGCGAGAGGGGGAGAGCGCAGCCGGAGTAGGTCGGGGATGAAGGGGATGGGAGTAGTGGATGTAGTCGGAGGAGAAGGAGGGAGAGCCGCCGGACTGAATAGCGGGGAGAGGGGGTTGGAAGCCAGGCAGGGAGGAATGGGGGAGCAGCGGGGATGTGCAGCGCCGCCGGGGCTGACCGGCAGAACAGTGAGCGATGGGGAGGTGCAGTGGGGCCGTCGGGTTGTAGGCCAGCGGGGTGGTGGTGGTGTTAGATGATGTGGTGGAGGTAGTTGTAGATGTATGGGAGCAGCGGCCGCCGGAGTACTGATGGCAGCGCCGGCCGGGAACAGAGTCTGGGGGGATGGGTGAACAGTGTTCCCCCCCCTCTCTCTTGAATTCAAAAAAACAAATAAAGAAGAAGAAGAAGAAGAAGAAGAAGAAGGAAGGAAGAAGGAGAAGAAGAAAATGAGGAAAAGGGTTTACATACGTTGGACAGAGGAAATGTGGGGGCTTGTGAGGAGGTGGGGAAACCTAGGTTTTCTAGGGATTAGGGTTTGATGGGACAAGGCATTAAATAGGGAAGAGGGTGTATAGAATCAAGGGTTAGGATTGACCTCCTATAAATGAGGGGTCCAGATTTGACATGAAGAAAATAATTCATGTGGGGATGAGGGTTTTAATTAAATAATTATTATGGCTCCCTCATTACTTAAACAATGAGGTGTTGACACAAAAATTCAAATTTTCAATTTAGCCCCCTTAAATTTGGGAAATTGCACAAACACATAAAATGACAAAAATTTGGCGGGCGATTCGGTGTCTGGTGTTTTGTAGGGTCAGGGGGCACTGTAATTTTGGTGTGGGCTCAATTTGCAGGGCACTGGAATTAAATTGGAAATTTATGAAATCAGTCAAAATGTTATCCTCAATTTAATTAGAAATAAATACAAGTTGTGTTCTAAAATTAATTAGGAGTACATGGGGCCAAAATCAGGTCAGGTCATCAATACCAATAATGAAGAAGACTCAGAACAAAATATTTTCCTAATTTGGGCCGCACGAAAAATAGGTCAAGATTGCCTCCAATTAATGCACAGGGAGCATAATTATGTGTTGCAAAAATAGCAGAATGGAAGGCGGGCATGTCTAGGGCAAGATTGTGAAATTTGTTGGGAGACAAAAGTCAGGGTAGTGCTCCAAATATCGAAGCAAAGGCAACGCGCAATAATTAATAAAAAATACGGTAATCAATTACAAACTCCAAGAATTAAATTCTAGATAAAATAAATAAATACAGAACTCTATAATTCGGACAGGTGGTCATCTACTGGGCTTCTAGGTCAAGTCTACTAGCTCAAAACAAATGAACACTGTATATAATACTATATTTAATTACACATCACACATAATTATTTAAATTAATATACTATCATGCAATTATTTAATTGTAACTACAATAATATTAATTATAAAAAGTCAAAAATACCCCTGTTTTCGGAACGTGGTAGTAACAAGTCTACCCTCCTTAAAAGAATTTCGTCCTCGAAATTTAAAATCCTCAAAGTAGCGTTTAATCATACACATTATTATTTTCCTCAAATTTTAAATTCATCATCCATGAAATTAGTTAATAATCCACAATGTTCTCTCACAATTTTCAAAAATTCTGAACTATTTGCATTCCTGAAAAATCCTCGAAATAAAAATCAAAGTCCATTTTTATTGAAAATTTTCCCCGAATTTTTTTTTTGTTACTAATTCAATACTCAGAATTTAATATCCACTCCTTAATTTGATTTTTTTTAATCGATGCACATATATAAAAATGTAATCTCGTCCAAAAAGTTTGAATTCAAACATCTATCCATCAAAATTTTATTCCTCGATTTCCTCTTTCCTCAAAATATTTAACAATGCGATACTTAAGGGTTCTCCAACTGCAACATCCAAATATAACATTTTAAAATTCATAACTTGCAATTTAATAAAAATGCTAATAAATCTCCCAAAATTTCCAAATTTAATAACCAATTTAAACACGTCATATTCTTCCTGAAATTAATAAACCACCAATTATGCAATGTTAATTTCTTAACCCTCTATTTAAATCAATGGTTATCCTCGAATTTAATCATCTTGCCTCTCTTGTCAAGTCATAACCCCTTCAGAGATCTTCGTCATGGTCAACCCCAATAATCCTGGTCTAAAAATCTTTCCTATAATCATACAACATGCAACCTAAGGGATATGTATGGTCATGGTGTCTTATCATGGTATTGCAGTCTCTATATCAGGGGTACTACTAACTACATTATAACAAGAAAATCATGCATTCAACTTGTATTAAGGAATCAATCAATCAATTAAAATAGAGAGGGACAGAAGGAAGGAAAGAACAGAACCTGCTAACACATTACCTGTAGTATCGGTCTCCTCGACCGTCATCGCAAATGCCCCGCCCTGCTGGGGTAGTTCCCTTCGCGGGTGCTGAGCAATATACGGTTCCACAGGTAGCCTAACTGGATCTCTATAATCTGAAGCTGCGCGCTGGCCGAGAAGATAAGGGGCTAGAAGACAATCCCTTACTCGATGTTCCGCAGCGCCGCAGTGCAAACAAAGTCCTAGCCTCGTTCTACAGCTCTCCCAAAGATGACCTGGCTTCTTACAGAAATGACAAGTCTGCTGTGTCTCTCTCGGAGGCTGTTGCTGATTCTGCTGAATACGGACTAGTGTCGGGTACTGTTGTTGATACTGATACGCCCATGGGTGTTGCTGGATAGGAACTGGTGATAGGTACTGCGGTGGATGCTGCAATGTCCATGGTTGTTGCTGAATATGAAATGGTACTTGGTACTGCTGTTGGTGCTGAATACGGGGATGCTTGGCTGGTCCTGTGCTACCATTCGTATCTCCAAAAGTATTGTGACTTCTCTTAGGCCGGAGATCCAGATCCTCTTCTGCAATCTGAGCATCCATCAAGATAGCCTCAAAGGTAGCGGTACGACGACCAGAAGTACATGACCTAATCTCTCTCGTCAGTCCCTTTCTAAATTTCCGGGCTCGATCTCCTGGGTCTCGAATCATAGATGATGCAAAATGACTCAATCTACAGAATTCTGCAGCGTACTCGTCGACCGACATGTTTCCTTGAACCAAGTCATGAAACTGACTTTCCAAGGTTTCCAATGCCACGTCGGGAAAGAACTTCTCCTTGAAGAGCTCCTTGAAGGTCTCCCAAGTAAGTCCTTGTGCTGTAATTCTCGGCTCCGTGCGATACCACGTGAGTGCGATATCGAACATCTGACTGCCAGCGGCTTCTATCTGCAAGTTCTCCAGAATCTGGGTCAAACGCAGGCTCCTCTCTATATCTTCTAGCCAGTCGTCAGCGTAGAGTATCCCTTCGGTGCCTTTGAACTCTCGAGGCATCATCCTCTTGAAATCCACTATAGTGCCTGATCTCTGCTGTTGGCCAGGAAACTGCTGGTACTGTGCTACTTTCTCCAAAGCTTGGAGAGTCACTTGATGAGCATTCTCCATATTTTCTCTCATCAGCTCGATTTGTTCCTGGTGCGCTGCTGCTTGCACCCTCTGAGCCTCAGCTTAAACTCGCTGAGCGTCTGCCGTCACTTTCTGGGCATCTACCATGCCCTGGATCAAGGTAACATCTGCGTCCCGTCAATGGGCAAACCTCCGGGATTCAGAGTCGGTGGAGGAGGAAGGTTATCCGTCATAGCTGCGGCAATCTTCTGAACAGGTGGGGGAGTGGGATCCCCGAAAAGTGCAAATACTCCTACGTGCATCGGAGATGTAGGAGGAACTACGGATGTCTGTCTCTCAGGTGGAGAGGTGGCAGGCCCCTCTAAAGCTGATGTTCCCACTCTCATAGATCGTGTCTGCGGCGACATCCTGAAGACAGATCCCAAAGAATCAATTTAGGCAAAAATACGATATCATCAAGGAAGGACAGTACAGTTCTAAAGAAGCAACATTCAAGATAAATAGATTGGAATAACATTCCTAGTTGTGATTGCACAAGTTAAAGATGCATCCATGGTCTGATACCTCTATCCTCTAGGTACCACAGTTCTACTTGAAACATACTCACTGCTAGCTTCCTTACCTACTGCAATTGCTGATATTAGCTATCCTTATCACTCAAGTGCATATCAATTCAACACACTATACTAAGTACTGTTCTCTCTCCAATACAATCCTAGATGAACACCTAAGCCAATTGGCAGTGAAATCTCAATCATGCTCAAGTCAACAGATCCTTACACATGCATCCCATCTACTTATATACTAATATATCTCTCCCATTATAAAATCTTATCCTCAAATAAAATTCCTCAAAATAACTCCTCGAATAAATTTTAAAGTAAACATGCATATACCTTCCTCAAGGTCAATTACCTAAATACTGAAATAAAAACTTAATCACTAAAAATCTTTACAGACTTGTCTAGGTTCATCAAATTGAATCTGAATTCCTCAAAATAAAATTTTAATAACATAATATCTTGACTTCAAAAATGCAATTCATTTTCAAGCTTCAAATTATAATTTAAATCCATATCTAGTAGTCCAGTAGCCCTAGTGTTAATTATTTTCACTGTCCTCATCGTCATGCGTCATCAGTTAATACCATAAATTAGTATGCAAATTCATCTTAATATAAAATCAAACCCTACCATGAAACCAAAATCCTAATTTAATACCTAATTAACAACAATCAAATTCAACATCAATAAGTGAGAATGGACGGAACAAGGGAATGATTTTAAATGGGAAGTTATAACAAGATTCTCAGGGGTCATCCCAGGAATCTCTCAAGGAATTGTAATTGAGTATTCGCTCCCGTCCTAGTATCCTATGTCCTAGATCCTATCGCAGGCACGCAATAGTGTAACAGAGATGCCACACTACTACGATATCGCACAACTCGCGAAGTCTGACCTGCATGGGCCACCACTAAAAACGTGTCACGATCCGTACCCGATTTAGGGGCACGAGTGCGTGGTATGTCCAGCCTACGCCGCAGCATCGGCGGTAGAACGCTGTCAAGGTCTTGATACTATCTAGCTAATGTCACACAACATCCAATCTCCATAAGGAGGCACGGATGACACGAATAAAATGTACACATACTCAATCACAGGATTACAGCACGATAAGATATCAAACAAAAAATTAAATACAACACAAATCCAGAATGTAATCTAACTCAACAATATCCAAGTCTCAATAAAAATGCCGGAGACAAATCCGGTACCAACAGTCTGCTAAAAGAACTAATCAGGAAACCAGAAGAATTAGTGATTCCTGCTAGACCTCCCGGAATCACAACTAACTACCAAGTCTGCAGCTACTCACCATATGGTCCATAAAGTGTCGGACAGCGGTCCTCTAAGGCATGGTCTGGAAAAATGTTTCCAGTCAGGAAGGAGCAAAGCACAATCTCAAATAACAGTTCCATTTAATTGATAAGGACTATAAAGTAATAAACATGTCATGCTAGCTACTGAGGAGACAGTAAAATAAATGCAATGGCAATTAAAGAGAGACAGGCAATGTAAAGAGACAGACAATATAATACAGTCAGTGCATGTATAAAAATGAAAGAACAAGGAATAGTATCATATATGGGTGATGTAGTATATGATTTAAGTAGGGAACTGTAATCTATTCTAAATATTTGAAATAGTAGTTTCGAAATGTGATCGGCCTGGGAACATGTACGATAGCTATAGGGCCTGGCTAATCATGGGTGAAGAGCATGATTAACACTTACAATTATTCTACACTGCAATAAGAGGTTATGATCACATTTCTTACTAACTACTTCCCCGCCCCCAACTAGTACTGTGGATCCAACCATGACACGTCACGATACACGAGCAAGTCCAGTCTATCATGTACGATGTCTAATATACATGTCGTGTACAATGCCAATACGATAATCAAGGTAACATCTCATGACTGTAGATCCAAGCTATACTAGTCCGTGTAGCACAGTGTCAAAGATTCAGATGTAACATTTCTAGATTATTGAATTTATAGAAATTATCAACAATTGGAAATTATCGGAGAATGTACTTGCCTTGGGTCCTTAGCTGGTATTTATGGACGTCCTGTTCCAGAGTATCCCCTGGGTGAACCAACAGTCCTAAAACACATCACAATAACACTGGTATCAGGTGCTACCCTAACACACAGTCAAAAATACTGGCCTCAGGGCCATGCCAGGCAGGGCACTAGTCAACTAGGGTCATCTAGTAGGGATACATATATAAATATACATATCTACTCAGAAAATATAAATACCAATTTAAATACGTATATAATATATATATAAGTGCCTATTAGTAATTTGTACAAAAAATACGTATTAGCATATACACTAAATAGAAGTATATAGATATATATTTATATGTTATAAATATACATAACACATATTATATACATACTACCAGTATTTAAGAATATATACATTTTGAATATATATACATAATTATATTTATATATATATACTAGTGAAAATATACATGTATTTTATTTATACATACACCAATAAATATACCTATACTATATACGTATAAAAGTATAAATATATATATATATATACACTAAATACAATTATATATATGTGCTAAAATACGTACTAAATTATATCATTTAATACGTATTTACTAATTTATCAAATACATACATTATATATTAACATACACTATACTATACATTAATTAATATACACAAATACATATACATATATTAATATATACATAACCGTATATACGTATATATATATACATTTACATATTCTTGTAAAGATGGAAGAGGGAGAGGAGGAGCTGAAGATGGAAGAGGGAGAGGAGGAGCTTACAGTGATGGGGTCGGCTGGCCGGCCGGACTGACTGCGGGTGGAGGAGCCTGGGGCTATGCCGGAGTTGATGTCAGAATAATGGAGGAGCTTCCAGGTGAAGAGGAGACTGGAAATGGTGGTGATGGGAGCTAGCTCTGGTGGTGGAGGAGGCTCGAGGAGGAATGGGGCGGCCGGAGATCAGTGAAGGTGTTCGGGTCAGGGAGTTGGGAGGATGGTGGAGGAGGTTGGAGTAATGGTGGTGATGGTTAAGTAGATGGTAGTTGACAGCGAGAGGGGGAGAGCGCAGCCGGAGTAGGTCGGGGATGAAGGGGATGGGAGTAGTGGATGTAGTTGAAGGAGAAGGAGGGAGAGCCGCCGGACTGAATAGCGGGGAGAGGGGGTTGGGAGCCCGGCAGGGAGGAATGGGGGAGCAGCACGGATGTGCAGCGCCGCCGGGGCTGACCGGCTGAACAGGGAGCGAAGGGGAGGTGCAGTGGGGCCGTCGGGTTGTAGGCCAGCGGGGTGGTGGTGGTGTTAGATGATGTGGTGGAGGTGGTTGTAGATGTATGGGAGCAGCGGCCGCCGGAGTACTGAGGGCAGCGCCGGCCGGGAACAGAGTCTGGGGGGATGGGTGAACAGTGTTCCCCCCCTCTCTCTTGAATTCAAAAAAATAAAAAAAGAAGAAGAAGAAGAAGAAGAAGAAGGAAGAAGGAGAAGAAGAAAATGAGGAAAAGGGTTTACATACGTTGGAGAGAGGAAATGTGGGGGCTTGTGAGGAGGTGGGGAAACCTAGGTTTTCTAGGGATTAGGGTTTGATGGGACAAGGCATTAAATAGGGAAGAGGGTGTATAGAATCAAGGGTTAGGATTGACCCCCTTTAAATGAGGGGTCCAGATTTGACATGGAGAAAATAATTCATGTGGGGATGAGGGTTTTAATTAAATAATTATTATGGCTCCCTCATTACTTAAACAATGAGGTATTGACACAAAAATGCAAATTTTCAATTTAGCCCCCTTAAATTTAGGAAATTGCACAAACACATAAAATAACAAAAATTTGGCGGGCGATTCGGTGTCTGGTGTTTTGTAGGGTCAGGGGGCGCTGTAAGTTTGGTGTGGGCTCAATTTGCAGGGCACTGGAATTAAATTGGGAATTTATGAAATCAGTCAAAATATTATCCTCAATTTAATTAGAAATAAATATAAGTTGTGTTCTAAAATTAATTAGGAGTACATGGGGCCAAAATTAGGTCAGGTCATCAATACCAATAATGAAGAAGACTCAGAACAGAATATTTCCCTAATTTGGGCCGCACGAAAAATAGGTCAAGATTGCCTCCAATTTTCGATTGGAACGCACAACGATACAAAATAGGGATTTATTAAATAACGTCCGCGACGATTTTTGTGCGGCCAGAATTAATGCACAGGGAGCATAATTATGAGTTGCAAAAATAGCAGAATGGAAGGCGGGCATGTCTAGGGCAAGATTGTGAAATTTGTTGGGAGACAAAAGTCAGGGTAGTGCTCCAAATATCGAAGTAAAGGCAACGCGCAATAATTAATAAAAAATACGGTAATCAATTACAAACTCCAAGAATTAAATTCTAGATAAAATAAATAAATATAGAACTCTATAATTCGGACAGGTGGTCATCACTGGGCTTCTAGGTTAAGTCTACTAGCTCAAAACAAATGAACACTGTATATAATACTATATTTAATTACACATCACACATAATTATTTAAATTAATATACTATCATGTAATTATTTAATTGTAACTACAATAATATTAATTATAAAAAGTCAAAAATACCCCTGTTTTTGGAACGTGGTAGTGACACTCCAAGTTCTCCAACAAATATCGATCCTGCGTCAAGAATATAGCTACCGGATACCTGCTCAAAGCATTGGCAACTACATTGGCTTTCCCAGGATGATATTGCAAAGAGATATCAAAATCCTTCATCAGTTCCAATCACCGACGCTGCCTCATGTTCAACTCCTTCTGCGTGAAAACGTACTTCAAGCTTTTGTGGTCTGTGAAGATCTCCACACGCTCTCCGTACAAATAATGTTTTCACAACTTCAGAGCGAAGATGACGGCTGCCAACTCCAAATCATGGGTAGGATAGTTCTTTTTATGAGGACGTAATTGCCTGGATGCATAGGCAATCACTTTTCTATGCTGTTGAAGAACACAACCTAAATCCTTTCCCGATGCATCACTATAAATAGTGAAACCTCCGGACCCTGATGGCAACGTCAAAATAGGAGCAGACGTCAACCTCTTCTTCAACTCTTCAAAAGCAACCTGGCAATCCTCCGTCCAAACAAACTCTACATCCTTCCTTGTGAGTCTGGTCATCGGCTCGGCAATCCTCAAAAAATCTTGCACAAACTTCCTGTAGTAGCCTGCCAATCCCAAGAAACTCATAATCTCTGCTACCGAACTCGGAGTCTTCTAAGATTCCACTGCTGAAATCTTCTTCGGATCTACTGAAATACCATCACCAGTCACAACATGCCCCAAGAATTCTACCTTGTCCAAGAAAAACTCATATTTGGACAACTTCCCATACAACTTCTCCTTCCTCAGCACATCCAACACAATCCTCAAATGCTCCTCATGCTCCTCCGGTGTCCTCGATTATATGAGTATGTCGTCGATTAACACCACCACAAACTTGTCAAGGTACTGGTGGAACACCTTGTTCAACAAGTTCATAAATACCGTCGGTGCATTAGTCAAACCAAACATCATCACCATAAACTCGTACTGACCATACCGAGTTCTAAAAGCAGTCTTCGGTATGTCCTCCGGCTTCACCTTCACCTGATGGTAGCCTGATCTCAAATCTATCTTAGAAAATACTTTCGCACCACTCAACTGATCAAACAGATCATCAATCCGTGGCAAAGGATACTTATTCTTGATAGTGAGATTATTCAAAGCCCTGTAATCAATGCACATACGCACCGATCCATCCTTCTTCGGTACAAACATTACCGGGGCTCCCCATGGTGAAGAACTCGATCTGATAAACCCCTTATCCTGCAATTCGTCCACCTGCTTCTTCAACTCGACCAGCTCGCTCTTGTTTACTCTATAGACATGTTGCAAAATTGGTTCTGCACCTGGCACCAAGTCTATAGAAAATTCAACATCTCGATCTGGTGGCAATCCTGGCAATTCCTCAGGAAACACATCCAAGAATTCTGCTATCAACGGATGTGGCAACTCCTTGTCTTCCATCATAGCTCCACAAATAATGCCTTTTTCCTGCTCCGCAGCTCCTCTAGCAAACTCGAACTCTGGCTCTCCTGGCGAACCAAACAAAACTCTACCTCCTCTACAGTCTATGCTAGCACGGTGCCTACTCAACCAATCCATCCCAAGTACAATATCGTAGCTCGGAAGTGGCATTACAAGTAGACACGCACTCAACTCCCGGCCTCCCAGAGTAACTCTCCGATCTTTGCAAATATCATTAACCAGGATAATGCCTCCCCCGGTCATGATCTTGCAAGTCCTAAGCAAAGACTCAGCTACCAAACCATGCTTTAGAGGAAAAGAAACAGATACAAAACTATGGGAAGCACCACTATCAAACAAAGCTAAAGCTGGAATGGAATCAAGAAGAATAGAACCTGCAATAACATCTCCGGTGGGTTCCTCCTCTTCGACGGTCATAGCAAATGCTCGTCCCTGTCGAGCACCTTCCTGCTGTTGATGCTGGACAAAACGCTGCTGCTGTGTCGGAAGCGGTCCCCTCGGCTGTGCTGCAGGTGGTCTCGTCTGTGTCCTTGGAGCTGGAGCTGCTCCCTGAACTGTACGACAAGGACACTCCCTTGATTGATGCCCTTCAGTACCATAATACAAACAAACTCCTAATCTCCTCCTGCAAACTTCCCAGATGTGGCCGGGCTTCTTGCAGAAGTTGCATGGAGCTTGCTGTAACTGTCTCTGCTGCTGAGGTGCCTGGTAAAAAGGCGCTCTAGCTGGAGTCTGGTTCTGCTGTGGCTGCTGGAAAGGTCTGGACTGGAAATGAGGACGTTTGGCAGATACTGCACTGCCGTTGGCCCCCAGAAAAGAATTACGGTCTCTCTTGGTCTTCAAACCCAAATCCCGCTCAACCTTGCGTACCTCCACAAGTATCTCCGAGTATGTCTCATAAAAAGACGGAATAAGGATCTTCACTTCCCAGTTTAGACCCTCACGGAAACAAATAGCTCGAACCTCCGGTTCTCTCACCAAATACTCTGCAAATTGGCTCAACCTACCGAACTCTGCAGCGTATTCCTCCACCGACATGCTCCCCTGAATGAGACTCTCAAATTGTCTCCCCAAGTCAAGCCTGTCGATCCGGGCGAAAAACTTCTTCTTGAAAAGGTCCTTGAATACCTCCCAAGATTGTCCTACGTCAACCAGAACTGGTTCATTCCTGAACTAAGTACGAGCGACGTCGAACAGTTGAAGTCCTACCGCCTCAATCTTCAGATCTTCAGAAAGACGGGACACCCTCATAAGACGCTCAATGTCCTTGAGCCAATCATCAGCATAGACGATGCCCTCCGTCCCTTTGAAAACCCTAGGCTCCAGTTTCTTGAAGTCCTGAATGTTGCCTGGCCGAAGCTGAGCAACTTGAGGAACAACCTGCTGCTGGATTGGAACTCCTCTCTCAGCTACAGCACGAGCAAGCTGATGAGCACTCTCGATGCCCTATCGTAGGACGTCGGTCTGCCTCTGATGTGCCTCTGACTGAGCCCTCTGTGCCTCGAGCATCTCACGAAACAGTGTAAACATCTGTGACGCCTCTGCTGGCAAAGGAGGTGGAGGTGGAAGCCCCTCAGATACAGCTGGCATAGTCCTCTGAGTAGGTGGTGGACCTCCGAAAGCAGCTGACACTCCAATCACCAGAGAAGTGACTGGTACAGGCCCTCGGGATATCGAAGACCTCTCAGAAGCTGCTCTCCCCTGCTGTGATCTAGTCTTAGACGGCATCCTGAGACAAAGCGAAAGAAAGAATCAATATGGCACAAGATGTAAGACATCAAGGAAAGGACAATTTAAGGGTTCAAGTATCAATGTCAAAGGAGAATAGTTGAATCAAAAGAATTTTCCTAGATGTGATTGAGTATCTCAGCCTATATCCTATATCCTATCGCAGGCTCGCAGTAGTACAACTAAGTTATCGCACTACCACGATATCACATACTTGTGAAGCTAGACCTGCATGGGCCACCACCAAAAATGTGTCACGACCCGCACCCGGGGTAAAGGTACTAGTCGGAAACAACGCCCAGCCTACGCCGCAGAATTGGCGGTAGAACGCTGTCTAGATAATCTATCTAATATAATGAACCACCAATAATGATAAAATACTCAATCACAGAACTAAGATAGAATGAGCACGAATCAGATAAGAATAGAATAGTCACCATACAACTCATGAGTTTAAAATAATACATCAATGAGTCTGAAGAACAATAAAATAAGCTGGAGACAAATCCAGTACAAAAGAATACTATCATACTACAAAGCTACACTCCAGGGTCAACTGTCTCAGTTGGGATAAGTCCCTCTTGATCTAGGGTCTCCGAATCTAAACCCACAACATCCTGGGGTCCATAATAGGTAGGGTACTCCTCAGTGTCATCTGGAAAAATATATCCAGTCAGGAAAGGAGCAGAGTACATCTCTAACAGCAGTTCTAATCCATGATAAAAACTATATAACAGTAAATAGCTGTGGATAAACAAGATGCACAAAATAGATATAAGAGATATATAGACAATAAGGAACTACTAGAAAGAAATACAATAATGAACAATATGCCAATGAAACAATAATACTAATGACTAAGTGTGTGAGTACTAGCTTAACATGTGATCGGCTTGGGCAAGATACAATACGGCCTGGCTAATCATACGTGCGGTGCATGATCAACACTATTCGCTTACCAATACTTTATTCAATAGAGATTTGATCACATATCTTTACTAATACTCCCCACCCCCAACTGGTATAATAGATCCAACCACGGTATGCTATGGCACTAGATTCCCCAAGAAGAGAGCGACTCCTCCCGAAAATCGGTGTCTGTACATGTACAAGATAACCAATGAAACAATACTTGCACCATATACACCATATACCAAGGAATAACATCTCATGACGAGATCCGGATATACCAATCCGTGTAACCATAGTGTCAAGAGAAACATGTATATCTACACTAGATACAACGAACATAGAGGATATTATAAATGAGAAACTATCAGAGAATATACTCGCCTGAAGTCCAAAGAACAGTCTCACAGATGTCTGACTCGGTACCTCGAAGACCTAGATATAGAATATCATATTAATACAAGGTCCCGGAAAGAGAACAAGTCAAACTAGTCAACTTCTAGGTCAATAAATCAATTCTAAGTCAAAAGTAAACTATGGTCAACTCTAAAGTCAACTAAAGTCAAACATGGTCAAACCAAGGTCAACCTCACAAGACATCTATATAAATAATATAAAAAATAAAATACAACAATTTAGGAATCAAAATTAGATCCCAATTGATACCCACACAAAGTATACTTAAGATACAATATTATACACTCTAATATAAATTATATACAAACCAATATTCATACAAATAATATAATATATTACTACTAGTATTATACCTCACAAAAGCACATATATATATACATATATAAAACAAATTAATAAATATATATACTTATATATATATATACACATAAACTTACACAATTAAATACTAATAGTTACAAAACATATGCACATATTAATGTACGTATTTTACATGGCTAGAAGCACACATAAAAATACATTCATTAATATACAAATAATTATATAATAATTATAAATAATATAATTACACATTTAAACACATAAATATATTTTATAAAACATTTATGTATAAATTATTTTATTAACATAAGTACATATATAATTGCATGCAAGAAGCTACATATATACATTTATACACCACATTAGAACACATAAAAATATCTATAGATCTATGCTACAATAAATACCATAATAAATACACTAAAATAATATATAATATCTATATATATTTACTAATTATAAATGAAGAATTTAAAGCATAAATAATTAGATCTACACATAAACACACCAAATTGGAGAGTATCACACCGTATCCCACTAGATCTAGGATACGCATGCGACACGAGTCCAACACACAACCAATTGCACCACAAAGGACACAAACAAGTCACAAATAATATTTATGAATAAATCAAAGTGTTAAAAGTAGATCTATGTGTCCGTGTCAAAATACGACATGTTCAAAGTCCCGTGTCGGAGGGAAAACTCCCAAAAAGACACGTATCACCAAATAGTTGAAATACGAACCACATGTACCAAAAATGGACACGACACAAGCCCCAAACACATAAGCACATGTCCAATTGATCTATAGGATCAATTGACACATACAACAAAATGTAAATTCGGAATTCCAACAAAATTGACACAAAAAGCACCATAACTTTCTCCATGGGTCTCCTATGAACATAAAATAAAGTCCTATGGATAGTACATACATATGGGTTGATTTTACATGATTAAATCTCAGATTTAGAAGCTATTTTAATGGGAAAAACTGAATTATACCTATTGGGAGATGGATTCCTAATGAAACCTCCAATTGAGATGAACTTGCTTCCAAATTGTAGATCCTTGCTCCTCTTTGTAGATCCTTGCTTCCTTCTTCTAGATCCTTGCTTCTTCCTTCTCTAATGGTGAATTGGGAAGAATTTGGAATGAATTTGGTGGAGAATTGGAATGGGAATGGAAAGAATTTGGGAGTGGGGAATTCTAGATCTAGATTGGAAATGAGAATGAGAGGAGAGAGAAATCCCCCCTCCTAATATAGGCAAGCCATGCCCCCTTCCCCAAGCAATTGTAAAATGTCCAATATACCCCTTGGGGCCTCTCATGAAGAAATAATTAAGGAAGGAAGCTTCTAGTCTAATCACTTAATTAATTTAATCCATCTCCTTAACTATGGACTTTCTAAATGGACCAAATCTAACTATTTAATTCATGTTGGTCCATGGGTCCAAGCTACACTAGTTGGGTCCACTAAAATAAGTCCAAAATAATTAAATAACATCCAACAATAATTAAATAATACAACAAAAATTATTTACCATGCACAATATTTATTTAAATAGGAAATTACTAAAATACCCTTTTTCCTAAAATGTGGTAGTGACAGCTATGATGCATGTAGAGTTGGGTATGATCACATATCTATACTAAAATACTCTCCACCCCCGACTGGTATAGTAGATCCAATCATGGTACGCTATGGCACGGGATTCCCTAGGGAGGTAGCAAATCTCCCTAGAAATCAGTGTCTGTACATGTACAAGATAACAATAAAACAAGACTTGTACAAGCTACACCATGAACAAGGAATAATATCTCATGACGAGATCCGTATACACCAATCCGTGTAACCAACGTGTCAAGAATATGGATATTTATACTAGATACAATGAACATAGGGGATATCATAAACAAGAAGCTAATCAGAGAATGTACTCGCCTTGGGTCCTTAGCTGGTAAAACCAATATCCTGTCCCAGAGTATCATCTGGAGGATCCAACAGTCCTATAGACATATCATAAAAGGAACATTGTATCAGATGCTACACTAACACAACACAAAGACATGAACTCAGGGGCTCTGCCAGGTATGGCACTAGTCAACTTGGGTCATCTAGTAGATAGACACATAAAACACATTACACCTATTTTTAAGTAAGATTAATACTTACAATATATATACATGCACCAATTTAAATACATTTACAATATATATATGTACCATTTAATCACATATCTAATTTATACTAGTTGAACAATATATATGTATACTCATATATATGCCAAAAATATATTTTAAAATATATATATATATATATATATATATATATATATATATATATATATTGTTAATGTTATTATTAAAATATACTAATACTAATACACCAAATTAAGTTTATACTATATATATTAAGGATATACTAAAAGCATATATATATATATATATATATATATATATATATATATATATATACATATATACAAATTGTATTAAATACATACATATACATACATGTATACCAATTATATTAAATATATACATATACATTAATTAAATACATAATATACATATACATATATATATTAAACATTAATTAAATACATAATTTACATATATATATATATTAGTATATGCATATGCATATGTATATATACATGTATATATATAATAAAGAAGGAGGGAAGCTCACCGGGGGTGGTGGTTCTGCTCAACGGCAGGGAGAGGCTGAGCTGGCTGTCGGTTGTCCGCCGGAGGGAAGCCGGAGAAGATGGAGGGGAAGGAGTGCTGGAGTCGAGGTCAACCTGGCCGGAGGGATGCTGCTCGGGACGAGAAGAGCTGCGCCAGAATTAATGGCAGAACTGTGGGGAACGGGTCGACTGACCGGAGCTGTGTGGTGGAGGCTGTATGTGGATGACGATGGTGGTGGTGACGGAGGTGCCACAGTGGCCGGCTGCAGTGGTCGAAGGAGAAGAGAAGAGGGCCGACGGAGGCTGAACAGTGGTCGGCCGGAGATGAAGAGATCGACGGAGGAGAGGGATCTCGGGAGGAGGTTAGTTTTGTCACTACCACATTCTGAAAACAGGGGTATTTTCGACTTTTTACCATAATTAATATTATTGTAAATTACAATTTAGTAATTTCGTGATAGGTATATTAATTTAAATAAATATGTGAGGTGTGTAATTAAATATAGTAATTATATACAGTGTTCAATTGTGTTTGTGCTGGTAGACTTGACCTAGAAGCCAGTAGGTGAACACCTGTCCGAATTATGGGATTCGGTATTTTTAATTGTTTATTTTAGAATTTAATTCTTAGAGGTAATAATTAATTACCGTATTTTAATTAATGTTTTTGCGCATTGCCTTTGCTTCGATATTTGGAGCACTATCCAGACTTTTGTCTTCCAACAAATTTCACAATCTTGCCCTAGACATGCCCGCCTTCAATTCTGCTATTTTTGCAACTCATAATTTTGCTCTCTGTACATTATTTCTGGCCGCACAAGAATCGTCGCAGACGTTATTTAATAAAATTTCTATTTTATCGTTGTGCGTTCCAATCGAAAATTGGAGGAAATCTTGACCTATTTTTCGTGCGACCAAAATTAGGGTAATATTCTATTATGAGTCTTCTTCACTATTGGTATTGATGACCCGACCTGATTTTGGTCCCATGTACTCCTAATTAATTTTTGAACACATATTTCATTTATTTCTAATTAAATTGAGGATAACATTTTGGCTGATTTCATAAATCCTAATTTAATTCTAATACCCGAATAATTAAACCCGTGCCTAACGCACAACACCCTCTCACCATGAAAATTACTAAATATATTTTTCACCACAATTTTTGTGTCATTTTATGTGTTTGTGCAATTTCCCGAATTTAAGGGGCTAAGTTGCAATTATTCAATTGTAGGTATCATCACCCAATTGGCCAAGACCAAATGGAAAGGTTATTTATTTGTGGACCAAATTGCATTTTTCCCCACTCTACTTTACATGAAAACAATTTCCTTCATGAACAATCCTGGCCACTCAATTAAAGTGGGTACATCACCACCCTTCATCCACATCTCACCCCTCCTATTTAATATACTATCAAACCCTAATCCCTAGAAAACCTAGGTAACTCCACCCTCACAAGCCTCCTTTCCCTCTCTCCAACGTAGGAAACCCATCTTCTTCATTCCATTCTTTTTCTTCTTTTTTATTCTTCTTCTTCTCCTTCTCATTTTTGAATTAATGAGAGGGGGGGGGGAAACACCACCATCTTCTCCCCTACTCTTACTCCGGCCGAACCCCCACCTCCGGCGGCCGACGACGGCGACCCCGGCCTGCCGCCGACCTGCTGCTGCTACCGGCTGCTGCTGCTCCGGATGCTGCTGCTCCGGTTGTTGCTGCTGATGCTACCGGCTGCTGCTGCTCCGGCCACTGCCGGATGCTCCGGCGAGCCACCACCACGACCACCGCTGTAAGCTCCTTCTCCTCTCCTTCTTCATTCTTCCTTCTTCCTTTTTGGCATGATTCATTAATGCTTAGATTCAAAAACTTCTCAAATTCACTAGGAATAGATATATATGCGGCATATGGATTCCTGAGAAATGGGAAATGTAAAGGGAAACAATAGGGTCATATATAATAGGGTGATGTTCGAATCTATGTGAATGGGAAGAAGTAGTGATTTATGAGATACAGTGAGAGGTTGGTTAGTATATTGAGGTATTGCTATGTAAGTGTAATTGTTGAGGAAGAAATATAAGAAATGTAGTGTTCATATGAAGAGCTAATGGAGGGTATGAATATTTAAGTAAAGGATGGTGTTAGTGGAGTAGTATATTGAGGTGGGTATGATGATGGGAACTGTGGTGTTCCACCAGTAAGGAATGGGGATGGATACTCATGATTGGGAGCACAGTATGTGCATGGGAGAAAGCAAGTTGCTGAATAGGGAATAAGTATGCTGGATTGATAAATATGGCGAGGAACATCATGATGGTTAAAGGTTGAATATATTGATTGCGTGAAATGATTAGTAGAGGAAAAAAAAACTAGGTTCCCCAGGATACTGTGTGCCATGCATTCCCATGGGTGCCTTAGACCACAATAAGAAAAATGATGGTAAATATACAATACACATGTGGAGGCTTCCCTTAAATATTGGTAAGGGAGTTACACTTAAATTTTGAAATAACAAGTAACGGCTTAAATATGGAGGGATGCATGGGACTGTAGGGTTGATGTGCTCTTCTCCATTGATCGAGCAAGCAAATATTTTCAAGGTATAGGTGGAGAAAATAACAACCAAGGAAAGATACTGTGTATCCATAGTGATAGAAATTGGATTTCCTAGCAAGCCATGCTCTTATGGTCTACATGAGTGAAGGGTCACTTAGGGTCATTATAATTGTTTAATGTAGGAAACCAATCTACATGTGTGAACATATGTGGGACACCTTTCGGTTATGATCACAATTTTGTACAGGTGTATAATAGGCTTGAACCCTTAATAGTTATAAGTTAATTATTACTTGATTAATAAATTAACTCTAAATTATTTCTACAAGATAAATTTATGGTTAAATAATTGATTATATCTACATCTATCTCTAGGTTCATTAGACTCTTCGGACTTGGACGTAGAACCAGTTACTGATTCTCAGCTCCCGGATCCAGGACTGTTGGTTTACCCAGGGGGTACTCCGGAACAGGACATCAATAATTACCAGCTAAGGACCCAAGGCGAGTACATTCTCTGATTAGTTTCTAATATATGATATCTCCTATGTTCACTGTATCTAGTGTAAATATCCATGTTCTTGACACATTGATTACACGGATTGGTATACACGGATCTCGTCATGAGATGTTATTCCTTATTCATGGTGTAGCTTGTACAAGACTTGTTTCCTTGATATCTTGTGCATGTACAGACACTGAGACCCGGGGAGATTTGCTACCTCCCTAGGGAATCCCGTGCCATAGCGTACCATGATTGGATCTACTATACCAGTCGGGGGTTTTGGGGAGTACTTTAGTGTAGATATGTGATCATACCCAACTTTATATGCACCATAGCTCACCCCACATCTCACGTCGGGTGCGGCCTGACCATTTACATGTTTCCTCACTGTTACATCGGTTAGCCCTACTAACCCATGTAATGAGTTTACATGCCTCCTCACTGTTACATCGGTTAGCCCTACTAACCCATGTAATGAGTTTACTAGTCCCAAGCCGATCACATGTTAAAGCTAGTACTCACACACTTAGTCTTAGGTTTCTTGCTCATGGACATATTATTTCTTTTCCTGCAGTTACTTACAGTATTTCCAGTATTTCTTTCATTGTACATTTCTCGTACCTATACATGCATCTGGTATATTTCCATCTAGAACTGCTACATAGTTTATGTCATTTATATAGAACTGTTATTTAGAGATGTACTTTGCTCCTTCCTGACTGGAAAATATTTTTCCAGACTGTGACCTTAGTAGACTGGTTCCGACACACTTGGGGATTGGAAGTTAATGATTGCAGGTATGATTATGTTGTCTTTAGACTTGTGATGTATTCTTTTATTTCTTCATTTTCCTATCGTGCTGTAGTTGTGATTGAGTATTTTTGATTTATCTTATGATATCCAAGTCTCCTTATGGAGTTGGATACTGGCGTGAGATTGTTTAGATAGTACTTGACCTAGACAGCGTTCTACCGCCGATGCTGTGGCGTAGGCTGGACGTACCCACGCTCTCGTGCCCCTAAACCGGGTGCGGGTCGTGACACGTTTTTAGTGGTGGCCCATGCAGGTCAGACTTCGCGAGTTGTGCGATGTCGTAGTAGTGTGGCATCCTTGTTATACTACTGCGTGCCTGCAATAGGATACATGACATAGGATACTAGGATGAGAGAGGATACTCAATTACAAATTCTTGAGAGATTCCTGGGACGACCCCTTGAGATTCTTGTTATAATTTCCAATTTAAATCTTTTTCTTGTTTCCGTCCGCTCTCGTTTGTTGTCACTGAACTTGATTCTTGTTGAGCAGCTATTAAATTAAATTCTTGGTATCATTGTTGAGTTTAATTCTTGTTGACGAGTTGTTAACTTTAATTCCTGGTATCGTTGTTGAGTTGATTTCAAATTGAGATGAATTTTACGGACTAAAATTTACGGTATCATCTGATGACATATATTGATGAGGACAGTGAGAAAGGTAAAACGTCTACTTTGGTTATGGAACCTAGAGTTTATCGCAGCCATATTAGCTGTCGTGACGAGAACGTAGGAACCTAACTTGGATGTACATACTATAGTTATGAAACTTAGAGTCTCTCGCAGCCATACCGGTTGGCGTGGTGAGGATTCTAGATGACATGATTATAGAGTTGCATACCTTAGTTACGGAACCTGTCGGTTATCGAATCTATGCTTACTGGCGTGGCGAGAATTCTGAGTGTCATGATTTCAGACAGACGTGTATGATTATCAGGTCGTATCTTAAATTGGTTCTTAAAGTATCATCTCAAGACTTATCTATTTCTGTTATTCCAGGACTTTGTTCCACCGCTTCTTTCTTTACTAGCAGTAAAGATACCTTCTGTCCTCAATTCAGTCTTTGAGCTCCTATTCCTTGAGGATTTCTTGTTAAGCATGATAATTAGTGGCTTGTAATTTTGTTGTGTCTTGTATTAGTATTGACTGTGTTGCTAGTGATTTGTAAGTGTTTCTTAGTTGGGCATGTGAGCAGTAGGCTTTAATCTAGAGTTAGCCCTCAGCATAGTACCTTGTACCAATGATTCTAGGAGTAGTGTCATTAGAGACTGAGAGTTAAGGAGAGTATAGAGTATCAGTGATAGTTCTCAGAGTTAGTATCAGAGCCAATTACCCGTCCTGGATAATCATGATGATGTAATTGAGTGATCTATGTAAACGATTAAGTATCCGGAAATTGTGTTAAAAAAAAAAATTTTATGGAGCATGATGTTCAATCTGGTGATTGATATCGGAAATGTTAAAGGTAAAGAGATGTATATGTATAAAGGGTTTAATGAGATATCATAAGTAGAGAAATATCAGGATTAGTAATGGAAGTTGTAAAGCGTATCACGGATTAGTTTAATAGGCTTTAAAGGATTAAAGGAAATACATATACAACCATCGAGATGAGGAACCATACACATACCCATGAGAGTAAAGAAACATGAGTGTTATAGAGGATACCGGTGATCATGAGTTCTAATGAGCTTGAAGAGATAATCCATTAATGCGGCTAGTGATATAATACCAAGAGTGCTAATAATTCTATATCGAGGATTAGTCGAGAATAACGTTAATAACAGTAAGCACTCTGTGTGATGATAATTAAATGATATACCAGTTGACATAAATTGAAATCATGAAAGAAATTACAGGTGATGATAACTTTGATCATTGGAGGTAATAGTACAAGTGATTCAGGCAGTACAATTTTAGTACAAAATTATAGACACTAGATGCATTGAGTGCACCTTGAGTATTAGAGACCGAGAGCACTGATATGTACCTTTGTGGAGTTATAAATTAAAAAGGGGGAAATAAAATTTTATTTTAGAATAATTGAGGAGTTGAGATTTCGTCAAAAAAAAAAAAAAATTTTGAGGATTTCAAATATTGATTCAATAAAAATGGTCAAGGCTACAAAGAAATTTAGAAGTGATTAAAATTTTATTTCGATGTTGAGTATCTGACTTTGAGGAGGTAAATGCAATTTATTTTAAGTTGATCGAGAAGTTAAACCTTGAGGATTATTTTAAGGATAAATTTTATGGTAGATGAGAAATATGAATGGATAGATGATATACATGTGTAAGGATCTGTTGACTGGAGCATGATCGAGATGGCACCGCAGACTGACTTGGGTGTCCATCTAAAGTTGTATTGGAAAGAACAGTAAATAGTATGATGTGTTACACTTGGTGTGCACTGGAATGATGAGAACAAATAGTACGGACAACTATCGTAGGAACGAGAACTAGCAGTGGGTGTACTTATAGTAGAACAGAGAGACCTAAAGAGATAGAGGTATCAAACTTTACATGCATCATTTGACCTATAAACGTGTTAGAGGGTCTTGGTATCAGATTTTGGTGTTAATAGACATGTGTGTGCAATATGGATATATTCATGGATCTTGTGGATAAATGACTAGTTGATATGGGTACCAGTGTACAGGAATAGGAATTAGTTAGTGAATGTGCTAGAGTTAAGTGTTTGTTAGAGATAGTAGATACTACAAGTAATATGGTAGCAGGTTCTTTTTCCTAATGTTCCCGTCTCTTGAATGATTGATTTCCCTAGTGCCGTAGTTCGTATTCATGATTTTCTTGTTAGAATATAGCTAGTAGTGCACCTTAACAGAGACTGAAATACCATGACAGAAGATACATGACCTATATATTTTCTTAGGATTGCATGGCTGTAGGTAAAATTTTCTTAAGCCATGATCATTAGAGTTTTGACCATAGCAAGGATCTATGACAAGGTTATGACTTGACAAAATGAGACAAGATGATTAGAAATTCAAGGATAAGCATTCATGAGTTGATATAACAAAATTGCTGGATCATTGGTTTTACAAGGATCGAGGTATGATTGAAATTTGAGGATAAACGCTAATTTA
Organism: Iris macrosiphon; assembly: GCA_036927795.1. Classification (NCBI taxonomy): domain Eukaryota; kingdom Viridiplantae; phylum Streptophyta; class Magnoliopsida; order Asparagales; family Iridaceae; genus Iris; species Iris macrosiphon. Next base: position 1,711,824 of record JAYESA010000001.1, on the reverse strand, counting down.
AATAAAGGATTAAAAATTTTAACATGGCAGAATTGATGATTGTTAATTTCAGGAAGGTTGATTGTGATATAATTTATCATTACAAAATTGAGGAAATTTGGAAAATTATCAGTATATATATTTGATTGCAATATAGTAATTTAAATTTTATTATTACGGACGTTGCATTTGAAGGATCCATAGGTGTCGCATTGTTAAGTATTTTGAGGAAAGAGGAGATCGAGGAATAAAATTATTGATGGACTAATGTTTGAATTCAAAACTTGTGGGACGAGATTACAATTATATATGTGCATAGATTAAAAATCAAATTTGAGGAGTGGATATTAAATTCCGAGTATTGAATTATTAAATAAAACTTTCGGGAAATTTTTGATAAAAATAGACCTTGATTTTATTTCGAGGATTTTTCGGAATGCAACAATTTCAGAATTTTGAAAAGTCGTGAAAAGACATTGTGGATTATAACCTGATTTCATGGATGATGAATTTAAATTTTGAGAGAAATAATAATATAATGAATAAACACTACTATGAGGACTTTAAATTTCGAGGACGAAATTCTTTTAAGGTGGGTAGACTTGTCACTACCACATTCTGAAAACAGGGGTATTTTCGACTTTTTACCATAATTAATATTATTGTAAATTACAATTTAGTAATTTCGTGATAGGTATATTAATTTAAATAAATATGTGAGGTGTGTAATTAAATATAGTAATTTTATACAGTGTTCAATTGTGTTTGTGCTGGTAGACTTGACCTAGAAGCCAGTAGGTGAACACCTGTCCGAATTATGGGATTCGGTATTTTTAATTGTTTATTTTAGAATTTAATTCTTAGAGGTAATAATTAATTACCGTATTTTAATTAATGTTTTTGCGCATTGCCTTTGCTTCAATATTTGGAGCACTATCCAGACTTTTGTCTTCCAACAAATTTCACAATCTTGCCCTAGACATGCCCGCCTTCAATTCTGCTATTTTTGCAACTCATAATTTTGCTCTCTGTACATTATTTCTGGCCGCACAAGAATCGTCGCAGACGTTATTTAATAAAATTCCTATTTTATCGTTGTGCGTTCCAATCGAAAATTGGAGGAAATCTTGACCTATTTTTCGTGCGACCCAAATTAGGGTAATATTCTATTCTGAGTCTTCTTCACTATTGGTATTGATGACCCGACCTGATTTTGGTCCCATGTACTCCTAATTAATTTTTGAACACAGATTTCATTTATTTCTAATTAAATTGAGGATAACATTTTGGCTGATTTCATAAATCCTAATTTAATTCTAATACCCGAATAATTAAACCCGTGCCTAACGCACAACACCCTCTCACCATGAAAATTACTAAATATATTTTTCACCACAATTTTTGTGTCATTTTATGTGTTTGTGCAATTTCCCGAATTTAAGGGGCTAAGTTGCAATTATTCAATTGTAGGTATCATCACCCCATTGGCCAAGACCAAATGGAAAGGTTATTTATTTGTGGACCAAATTGTATTTTTCCCCACTCTACTTTATATGAAAACAATTTCCTTCATGAACAATCCTGGCCACTCAATTAAAGTGGGTACATCACCACCCTTCATCTACATCTCACCCCTCCTATTTAATATACTATCAAACCCTAATCCCTAGAAAACCTAGGTAACTCCACCCTCACAAGCCTCCTTTCCCTCTCTCCAACGTAGGAAACCCATCTTCTTCATTCCATTCTTTTTCTTCTCTTTTATTCTTCTTCTTCTCCTTCTCATTTTTGAATTAATGAGAGGGGGGGGGGAAACACCACCATCTTCTCCCCTACTCTTACTCCGGCCGAACCCCCACCTCCGGCGGCACGACGGCGACCCCGGCCTGCCGCCGACCTGCTGCTGCTACCGGCTGCTGCTGCTCCGGATGCTGCTGCTGCTGCCGGATGCTGCTGCTCCGGTTGCTGCTGCTGATGCTACCGGCTGCTGCTGCTCCGGCCACTGCCGGATGCTCCGGCGAGCCACCACCACGACCACCGCTGTAAGCTCCTTCTCCTCTCCTTCTTCATTCTTCCTTCTTCCTTTTTGGCATGATTCATTAATGCTTAGATTCAAAAACTTCTCAAATTCACTAGGAATAGATATATATGCGGCATATGGATTCCTGAGAAATGGGAAATGTAAAGGGAAACAATAGGGTCATATATAATAGGGTGATGTTCGAATCTATGTGAATGGGAAGAAGTAGTGATTTGTGAGATACAGTGAGAGGTTGGTTAGTATATTGAGGTATTGCTATGTAAGTGTAATTGTTGAGGAAGAAATATAAGAAATGTAGTGTTCATATGAAGAGCTAATGGAGGGTATGAATATTTAAGTAAAGGATGGTGTTAGTGGAGTAGTATATTGAGGTGGGTATGATGATGGGAACTGTAGTGTTCCACCAGTAAGGAATGGGGATGGATACTCATGATTGGGAGCACAGTATGTGCATGGGAGAAAGCAAGTTGCTGAATAGGGAATAAGTATGCTGGATTGATAAATATGGCGAGGAACATCATGATGGTTAAAGGTTGAATATATTGATTGCGTGAAATAATTAGTAGAGGAAAAAAAAAAACTAGGTTCCCCAGGATACTGTGTGCCATGCATTCCCATGGGTGCCTTAGACCACAATAAGAAAAATAATGGTAAATATACAATACACATGTGGAGGCTTCCCTTAAATATTGGTAAGGGAGTTACACTTAAATTTTGAAATAACAAGTAACGGCTTAAATATGGAGGGATGCATGGGACTGTAGGGTTGATGTGCTCTTCTCCATTGATCGAGCAAGCAAATATTTTCAAGGTATAGGTGGAGAAAATAACAACCAAGGAAAGATACTGTGTATCCATAGTGATAGAAATTGGATTTCCTAGCAAGCCATGCTCTTATGGTCTACATGAGTGAAGGGTCACTTAGGGTCATTATAATTGTTTAATGTAGGAAACCAATCTACATGTGTGAACATATGTGGGACACCTTTCGGTTATGATCACAATTTTGTACAGGTGTATAATAGGCTTGAACCCTTAATAGTTATAAGTTAATTATTACTTGATTAATAAATTAACTCTAAATTATTTCTACAAGATAAATTTATGGTTAAATAATTGATTATATCTACATCTATCTCTAGGTTCATTAGACTCTTCGGACTTGGACGTAGAACCAGTTACTGATTCTCAGCTCCCGGATCCAGGACTGTTGGTTTACCCAGGGGGTACTCCGGAACAGGACATCAATAATTACCAGCTAAGGACCCAAGGCGAGTACATTCTCTGATTAGTTTCTAATATATGATATCTCCTATGTTCACTGTATCTAGTGTAAATATCCATGTTCTTGACACATTGATTACACGGATTGGTATACACGGATCTCGTCATGAGATGTTATTCCTTATTCATGGTGTAGCTTGTACAAGACTTGTTTTCTTGATATCTTGTGCATGTACAGACACTGAGACCCGAGGAGATTTGCTACCTCCCTAGGGAATCCCGTGCCATAGCGTACCATGATTGGATCTACTATACCAGTCGGGAGTTTTGGGGAGTACTTTAGTGTAGATATGTGATCATACCCAACTTTATATGCACCATAGCTCACCCCACATCTCACGTCGGGTGCGGCCTGACCATTTACATGTTTCCTCACTGTTACATCGGTTAGCCCTACTAACCCATGTAATGAGTTTACATGCCTCCTCACTGTTACATCGGTTAGCCCTACTAACCCATGTAATGAGTTTACTAGTCCCAAGCCGATCACATGTTAAAGCTAGTACTCACACACTTAGTCTTAGGTTTCTTGCTCATGGACATATTATTTCTTTTCCTGCAGTTACTTACAGTATTTCCAGTATTTCTTTCATTGTACATTTCTCGTACCTATACATGCATCTGGTATATTTCCATCTAGAACTGCTACATAGTTTATGTCATTTATATAGAACTGTTATTTAGAGATGTACTTTGCTCCTTCCTGACTGGAAAATATTTTTCCAGACTGTGACCTTAGTAGACTGGTTCCGACACACTTGGGGATTGGAAGTTAATGATTGCAGGTATGATTATGTTGTCTTTAGACTTGTGATGTATTCTTTTATTTCTTTATTTTCCTATCGTGCTGTAGTTGTGATTGAGTATTTTTGATTTATCTTATGATATCCAAGTCTCCTTATGGAGTTGGATACTAGCGTGAGATTGTTTAGATAGTACTTGACCTAGACAGCGTTCTACCGTCGATGCTGCGGCGTAGGCTGGACGTACCCACGCTCTCGTGCCCCTAAACCGGGTGCGGGTCGTGACAAGTTTGCAGCTGGAGTAGGATGGAGGGAATGTGGATAGCTCGACGCGGGTTGGCACTGTCAGAGTCGACTCGTGGCCGGGTATCGGGGCTCGGGATGGGGCTCGGCGGGCGGGTAGTATAGCCGGAGAAGATGGCTGAGATCCGACTGGGAGTGGCTCACCGGGTAGAAGTTGGTGAAGAGGGGAGCTTCAGTGAAGAAGCTCGGCTGGCCGGCTGTGCAGGGAGGAGCCGGAGGAGGAAGACGCCGGTAGGGGGATGAGCTCGGGCTGGGGAAGGAGAGCAGCGGGGTCGTGGATGAGTTCGACTCCGGTCAGAGTCAGGGCTTGGCCGGCCGGTGAACAGTGATGAGGGTGATGATTTCCCTCTCTCCTTGAGTTTTAAAAAAAACACAAGGAAAGAAGAAGAAGAAGAGAAAAAAAAGAGAAGAAGAAAGGAAAATTTAGAATGAGGGAGGAGGCTACGGTTGAATGAGGGAGATGGGGGCTAGCCTAGGTTTTGGGGATTAGGGTTTTTCTTGGGAAGAGGGGATAATGGGACATTAAATAGGCCCTACTAGAAAAAGCGGGATTAGCGACGTATTTTAGCGACTCCAATAAAAAACGTCGCTAAATTAGCGACTCCGTAAAAATTGTCGCTAGACGTCACTAAATGGCGACATTTAGCGACGTTTAGCAACTTTTATTAAGATTTTAAAAGATTAGTCACTATAAGTTCAATTAAGGTCGCTAAACGTCGCTAAAATATCTGATTTAGCGACGTTTAGCGTCGTAATTAGCGACGTATATATCGAAAATATTTAGCAACGTATTTAGCGACTTCTTTGACGTCACTAAATTTTATTTTAGCGATGTTTTTATTTGACGTCGCTAAACGTCGCTAAATTTTGGTTAATTAGGGCTCAGTTTTCTTTTCCCCCATCTGTCGAAAATTTTGAAACTTTTTGATTTCCCCCGCCCCCCCCTCTCCGGCGATCGACCGACTCTCCACGGCTGCGGCTACTCCGGCATCCCCTTCCTCCTCCTCGAGCTCTAGGTAATCTCTCTCTCTCTTTCTCTCTCTCTCTCCCTCTCTCATGTGACACTGACACAAGACACACTTGACAGACACGACAGACGCACACAGACACGACACACGCACACAGACACTGACAGACACACACGACACACACACACGACGCAGACACACACACACACGACACACACACACAGACGCAGACACACATAACACACATATACAGACGCAGACACACACACACACACATATTTGATCTATTGGATATGTCCATGTGAATTGAGGGTTGGTATCATGGTGGTGTGGTGTATGGAGGATGTATCCTAGAGTATTTTGGTGTTGCACACCAAATATTTCTGAATTGGACTAGTGGTTGTGTGTGTGTGTCTATTTATGCCTTAGAGTATCATATGATATGTATATATAAATTGGTGTATTATCTATTTGCATATGAGAGAGTGTATGCATATATAGGTGTATCTCGATATATATATATATATATAGGTATATAGCTACTCTAATCTGTGTTGGTGTTCATAGTGTCTTCTAGCTGTGCTTGATGTGGGAGAGGATAGAAGAGTCCAGTTGTGTGTGGGTGTCACTACTGAACTATGAGGCTTCAGGAACAGAACTCAATTCAGTTTGGCCTAGTGCATTAGGCAAGCTGGCAATGTGTTACAGTGGTGTCGGGTTGGCACTGTGAGGAGGGGATTGGTTCCTGTCATCTTCTGCAGTGGGAGAGTGTTGGTGCACACTTGAGCAGCATCAAACATATAACGCCTCGTAATCGCTCGGAGCTTTACACTGAGTCGGATTAAATAAATCAAATGCTGGTTACATTTAAAATGTTAGATTTTGGGAAGAAGGATTAATCGAGTTGCTTTCAATGTGCAGATGGCTAGCGGGTTCGATGGAAATTAGGTGTTCGTTCAGAACAATACTGAATAGCTAGATGGAAGAGATAATGCCGTCTTCCTTAGTCCGATCAGTCGGATGATTTGGAGAGCACGGCCTGCTCGCACGGTCATACCAGTTGAGTAGATCGTGCTTGTATCGGACCACGGGTTCAAGGGATTGGCCGTATCGGTAAGACATGATGCCTAACGGGATCAAACATTGTGAGTGGGCTCTTTCCCTTCTCCTCTACTCCTTCATGCCTAATAATTTGGAAAACACGTAAAAGGCTTAAACACTTGGGCTAAAACAATGGGAATCACTATACTGAGGCCTGTATAGAGTGTACATCGTTGGCTTGGTAGAATTATGGCTTAAAATGATTTACGCGTTGGATAGTTGGAGCGATAGTTGGATTATGCATTTGAGGCAGTCGGTTGGATAATTGGGATTATACTTGGACGGTTGGAATTATACAAGTTGGAATGATACTTTGAGGCAAATGGGAATATCGAGAATTCGGGCGAGCGAGTGTGCATCCGTGCACGAGTATCACTTGGTCGCTTTGTCTTGCAAAGCGAGCAGTTGTGGTTCGAAACTGAACAACTGCATCGGCGAGGGTATTGTGCCGCTTGATGGGGCATCGTGCCACGAATGGGGCATTGTGCCACTGAAACGGCATTATGCCATGGGTTTGCTTTGAGCATGGGTGTTGCACCAAGTCTATAATTACATTTACTGTAAAGCGGCAATGTGAATATGGGCATAACTTGGGCACAACTTGAGAGATTGTGCCTATGGGTATTTTGGTGCCTTGGGCTATATTTTGAGGTCGAGATTTGGATTCTTTGGTTGGATATGTTGGAAGAATGGTTATGGATATTTTGGTTGGATATCGGTTGAACGAGTCTAGGATCGCTTGGTGGGGCGAGAATGTTCGATCCTCTCGTCATACCTACTTGTGTCTGCATAGTCACGGACGACTTATGCACAAGTCTTGGCATTTCCTCGAAACGGTATTTATCTGAGGCACTGGAGCCGTTTCGATCCGGAGGGAAATATTTGATTCGTGCTAGTCACGATGCATTGCGGGACCTCCAGCGGGGCTTGCATCCCGGGCTGATAGGGCGCGCCGTAATGCTTGAGATATGTCCTGTATGGCTTAGCCAGTGACTTCATATAGCTTAAGAGTTGGCTTGCTTTTTTTTTGTTGGTTTGGCTTTCGTGTAGGCATGGCCACCTTGCCTCGGCAAGAGTGTGCACTCGAGTTTGGGTTATGGACTTTGGTTGAGGATGGATATTTGAGGCTTGGGAATGGCTCGATATGATATCGTACGAACGATGGCATTGAGTAAAACGGGTTGCGTGTTAGTTTCCTTCTAGTTGGATTTTATATAACTGCTTGTCGTTTGGTTTGAGTTGAATGCTTGCATGCTTAAACTGCTTTACAGCTTTCCTTAACATGTCATCCATATGCCATAAAACGAATCTAGGATTCGACTAGAAAGATCACCATATAACTGTTTGCATTCACTATTTTACTTAGTGTCGGCTTAGACGAGTGGGTTACCCCGCTCACCTGTACGGTTGTGTACTGACCCACGTTTGTGGGCGATATTTCAGGTACGCAGGCGTAGTGGCACTGCTTGGATATACAGAACAAGATGTATGAACTGTAAGTACCTTTATGGGCTAAAGAAAAGAGCAAAAGAATTTTATCATTTCCGTGGCATCACCTTTGTGGCATTGCCTTCGGGGCATTTTATTTGGACCCTATCGTGAGCTTCGCTGCGTATTACTCTGATGTGTGCTTGGTACACAAATTGACTTCCACTGTAACTTGGTTGTTTCGATGATAACTTTGGTGTTTAACAACATCGCCTTGTACGAGCGCAACTCCAGGCTCGTACGGCATCACGTCCCGATTAGAACAATTGTCCCGCGGGAGAGCTACAGCATGGTGATTTCACGTTCAGCAGGGACTATTGAGCTTGCAGGAGATTGGGGCATGACAGATTGGTATCAGAGCGCCCGGTTCATTTCTTCGGACTTTGTCCTTTGCTTCATCACAAACTCTAAATAGCATCCGCGTGTCGTCTAGCTCTTGACTCTACTTGGTGCCGCATTGGATGTTTCATACAATAAGTCTATATATTGCTGGTTATGGCTGTATGTTATTTGTGTTGGGTTGCCTTGGTTGGTTTTCATAGGATCGCATAGCCTCGTTAGGCGTTGTTGCATTCGTGCAGCAAGTCGGTGGCATTGTTGTATTGTGCAACAAGTTGTGGGCTTTCGTTGGGTTGGCTTATCGTTCAGGAGATTCTGATTGCCTCAATGGATCAGTTGGTTGGCATACGAGAATTGGTTATGCGGCATGTTTTGAGTAGAAACATTCGATGAGAATAAATCCTTGTACGAGTTGTTCGTCTAGCGATTGTGTTGGATATAAGTTGGAATTTCGGCTGTGGCGCATCGGTTGGGCATGTTTGAGTTTGACTCAGGAATATCAGAATAGTTTGCACGAGTTGCTCGTACAAACAAATGTGTGGAAACATTCGATGTTGGGTTAGACTACTTGGAAAAGATCGTTGCACGAGTTGCTCGTGTAGCGAAAGTAGCAATCAGTTTGAGAATAGCTGGAAGTATTGAGAATGGAATATAGCACGAGTTGCATAGTGAGATTGATGGAAATAGTTGGATAATTCAAGCATTGCCTGAGTTTTTTGTCAAACTCGAATTGGGAAAGGCATGATCACACATTTTGGATGGTTCGAACAGTTTTTGGAATTTTGTAAGGAAATCGTAATGCGAGTAGCGACTCGATTCGGAGTGGTATATGGGATACCACATTGTGAGCAAGGCATTGGAATACTTAAGTTGGACATTAAATAGGAATTGCCTGAAAGGACTCGGATAACGGAAATACAAGTTGGTTGGTACAATTCGGTTGAGTTGGGAAGAATGAAAATGAAGCAAACAGAAATTGAGTTGAGCATATCGAGAACGGACTTGTGAAAATGGAAGCATCGTTAGGCTTAAGAGATGGACGAGATCGGAATAAAGAACTGGGTTACGCTTGAGCGAGCGACGGGTGAATCGAATGATAGCGAGCACGGACAACGATTTTGGGCAATGCATTTGAGCTGATAGTTGAGCAATGAAATACGATTTGGTTTGGAGGGGCAAAGCGATGGATTCACACAAACTTGGAAGATTTTGGATATTGCTGCTCGAGAAGTCGACTTTGGTTTAGCAAAAATAGAATTTTGGGCAAGATGGTGCAACAATGGTAGACGGATTCTCCGAAAGACATGGACGGATTATGGCAACAACGGAAGGCTAAGATTGTGGCGGATTGACTTTTGAAGATAGCTAAATGTGAGAGCAACGTCGGAATAAATCACTGTGCTGCTCGAGTAAGTTGGACCTGCATTTTAGGATACGGCAAACGGATGAGAATTTAAGCAAGTCTCGAATTTCGAGAATTATTGCAATTTGTAGTGCGAGAATCGAACATGCAATTCGGAAATTTGATAGATTCAGGGCAGAACGACGGATTGATGGAAGACAGTTTCAACGAGCGTGGTTCTCGGATTCGGAAACTTCGTTTGGATGAATGGTTAGAATTTTGATTCGGATTTACAGATGAGATATAAGCATGGTTTATAGTAACTGTCCATCGTGATGATTACAATTATCTAGCGTAGCTTCGGGACAGCTGACCCTAGCGACTTGTCCGCCAGATCAGAGATTGAATATGGTAAACCCATAGAACGACCCTTGAGGCGGCGTATTTGGGAATGCGTCGAGGGCAGATGTGAGCAATGAGATTTGGCTTATTGACTGAGTGTTGGATTTGAGAGACCCTTGGGATAGTCTTCAGCTGAAGATGCAGCCGGAAGATCGGAGCGATGGTGGAAGTAGCCTAGTCAACTGATAAGATTCAGAGTCACAAATTTTTATCGATGGCATCGCCTCTGACTCATCGTGCCCTGGAAGGGAATAACATTCATATGAATTGACGACTATGAAACTAGCTCATGAAGTTAAAGCAACAGCTCGTTTGAATCAAATCCTTGCGAATACTGGAAGGGACAGATTTGCCTCATATTTACAAGATATCTCAGAACTTAGTCTGGGAAGCGTGCTCATTCGGAAGGCAAATATGACATCCTGTGCTTCGAGGCAGTAGAAGCAGCGCGAAGAACTATTCCATACGCAACCTAAGAATTGTGGCGAGTGTGTCCACGTTGAAATCGTGGCGACACTATCCCTTTGGCGTGGCGGCGAGATCTTCGTGGATCACACGAACCTCGATATAAATGATCACCCAGTGAGATATTTAAGATGGCAGGAAAAGGTGTTGGACTGAGCAGATTCTAAGCAAAGTTGATATTTGGGTAAGTCGCATAGTTGGGGTAGATCAGTTGTGATGATCGTTCGGTGCACGAGATATATTTGGAAATGTTGCTAGTGCGGATTCAGAAATAGTTGGATGGATTGAGTTGGAACACGAACCGATTGAGTCAGTGGGAAATCTTCATAATTGAGAATAGTGCTCAATCAAATATGTTAGAATAGAAATCATGATTTGGTTCAATTGGGTGTAAAGCAAATGGATGCCTCGAACATAAAGATACCCTTGTAACTTGTTCAAATTTGCTATCCCAAAGCTCGGCTAAAATGCATGTATTTTAGGGACGCCTTAAATATGTGTACGATCCAAAACTAAGCGATACGAAGAATTCGTATTGAGCTGCAAGGAGGATGTGGGAATTCGTGAAAATTGTACGAGCGTTTAGCAGAACGAGATATGGAGTCAGAATCGTGAATATATGAGTTGCATAGAGCAGATCTATGGAATTGGATTGTGGCATGTGATAGGAATGAGTACCAGCACGGTTCATGGACGAACCTGATTCTAAGTGGTATATTATGTAACACCCCACAACCGCTCGGAGCATTACGCTGAGTCGGATTAAATAAATCAAATGCTGGTTACATTTAAAATGTTGGATTTTGGAAAGAAGGATTAATCGAGTTTGTTTCAATATGCAGATGGCTAGCGGGTTCGATAGAAATCAGGTGTTCGTTCAGAACAATACTGAATAGCTGGATGGAAGCGATAATGCCATCTTCCTTAGTCCGATCGGTCGGATGATTTGGAGAGCATGGCCTGCTCGTACGGTCATACCAGTTGAGTAGATCGCGCTTGCATCGGACCACGGGTTCAAGGGATTGGCCGTATCGGCAGGACAGGATGCCTAACGGGATCAAATATTGTGAGTGGGCTCTTTCCCTTCTCCTCTACTCCTTCAAGCCTAATAATTTGGAAAACACGTAAAAGGCTTGAACACTTGGGCTGAAATAATGGGAATCACTACACTGAGGCGTGCATAGAGTGTATGTCGTTGGCTTGGTAGGATTGTGGCTTGAAATGATTTACGCGTTGGATAGTTGGAGCGATAGTTGGATTATGCATTTGAGGCAGTCGGTTGGATACTTGGGATTATACTTGGATGGTTGGAATTATACAAATTGGAATGATACTTTGAGGCAAATGGAAATATCGAAAATTTGGGCGAGCGAGCGTGCATCCGTGCACGAGTATCACTTGGTCGCTTTGCCTTGCAAAGCGAGCAGTTGTGGTTCGAAACCGAACAACTGCATCGGCGAGGGTGTTGTGCCGCTTGATGGGGCATCGTTCCACGAATGGGGTATTATGCCCCTGAAACGGCATTGTGCCATGGGTTTGCTTTGAGCATGGGTGTTGCACCAAGTCTATAATTATATTTGTTGTAAAGCGGCAATGTGAATATGGGCATAACTTGGGCACAACTTGAGAGATTGTGCCTATGGGTATTTTGGTGCCTTGGGCTATATTTTGAGGTCGAGATTTGGATTCTTTGGTTGGATATGTTGGAAGAATGGTTATGGATATTTCGGTTGGATATCGGTTGAACGAGTCTAGGATCGCTTGGTGGGGCGAGAATGTTCGATCCTTTCGTCAAACCTACTTGTGTCTGCATAGTCACGGACGACTTGTGCACAAGTCTTGGCATTTCCTCGAAACAGTATTTATCCGGGGCACTGGAGCCGTTTCGATCCGGAGGGAAATATTTGATTCGTGCTAGTCACTATGCATTGCGGGACCTCCAGTGGGGCTTGCATCCCTGGATGATAGGGCACGCCGTAATGCTTGAGATATGTCCTGTATGGCTTAGCCAGTGACTTCATATAGCTTAATAGTTGGCTTACTTTTCTTTTGTTGGTTTGGCTTTCGTGTAGGCGCGGCCACCTTGCCTCAGCAAGAGTGTGCACTCGAGTTTGGGTTATGAACTTTGGTTGAGGATGGATATTTCAGGCTTGGGAATGGTTCGATATGCTATCGTGCAAACGATGGCATTGAGTAAGACGGGTTACGTGTTAGTTTCCTTCGAGTTGGATTTTATATAACTGCTTATCGTTTGGTTTGAGTTGAATGCTTGCATGCTTAAACTGCTTTACAGCTTTCCTTAACATGTCATCCATATGCCATAAAACGAATCTAGGATTCAACTAGAAAGATAACCATATAACTGTTTGCGTTCACTATTTTACTTAGTGTCAGTTTAGACGAGTGGGTTACCCCGCTCACCAGTACGGTCGTGTACTGACCAACGTTTGTGGGCAATATTTCAGGTACGCAGGCGTAGTGGCGCTGCTTGGATATACGGGACAAGATGTATGAACTGTAAGTACCTTTGTGGGCTAGAGAAAAGAGCAAGAGAATTTTATCGTTTCCGTGGCATCGGCTTTGTGGCAATGCCTTCGGGATATTTTATTTGGACCCTATCGTGAGCTTCGCTGCGTATTACTCTGATGTGTGCTTGGTACACAAATTGGTTTCCGCTGTAACTTGGTTGTTTCGATGATAACTTTGGTGTTTAACAACATCGCCTTGTACGAGCGCAACTCCAGGCTCGTACGGCATCACGTCCCGATTAGAACGATTGTCCCACGGGAGAGCTGCAACGTGGTGATTTCACGTTCAACAGGGACTATTGAGCTTGCGGGAGATTGGGGCGTGACAAAACACATGCATGCTTGAGCAATGGCAAGGCAGCAACAAGCACTTGTTGCATGCCAATACAACCCTTAACTGGGTTGTAGTCCAGTGAGCAAGTATAAGGATGAAGTGCAAGGTGCCAGGCCAAGGCGGCTATAGACTCTCAGTGTGGATAGTAGAGTACTTAATTTCAAAGCAGAATATCCTAGTACGGCCTAGAAGACATAGTGTAGCAAGGTATTAACCTAGTATTGACTAGTATAAACTAGTATGGATCTAGAAGTGGCTTAGAAACATTACTATGAACTAGTTAACCCTGTTTATCATTTCAAGGGCTCTTGGACTTTGATAAATAAAAGTATGTATTATATCTGTTATGAAATGAAAGTATTCTTTATTTTAGACTTTGATAAATGGTCAGTTGTTTTGAATATTGCTTATTTTAGACTTTGATAAATGAAAGTATGTATTATATCAGTTATGATTTTTATAGTACGGTTAAGTTATAAAGTTAGGTGATAAACCACTGTATGTAATAATTTATATGATACATATTGTCATTTTTGTAGAAATATCTAGAAATGGATATGAATTACTATCTGCGTCATCGTTCGAGGATGTACAACCGTCATCCTGATGACATGTGCGGTGTGCGGGAAAAATTCATTGAGGGTGTACAGCAGTTCCTGCAGTTCGCTAAGGCTTTCCCTCAGTACATTGACGGTACCAAAATTAAGTGTCCGTGTGTGAGATGTCGCAACAGGAAATATCATCCAGAAGTGGAAGTTACATATCATTTATACTCAAAGGGCTTCACGCCGAATTACTATCAGTGGACCGTGCACGAAGAACTTATATCTCTAGCATCGGAGTCGGAGCCCTATGTGGAGCCATATATGGATGTCCACGACCACGAAGCTTACGACGACGAGTTGGTGAACATGGTTTATGATGCGACGGGGCCTAGTTTCAATCCGGACAATTATGATGCGGCGGGATCTAGTTTCAATCCGGACAATTATGATGCACCTGAGGAGGCACCGAATGCTGATGCTGCAAAGTTTATGGAGTTGCTAGAGAATGCAAGGACTCCACTATATCCTGGTTGTGAGGATCATTCACCGTTGGAGGTGGTTACAAGATTGTTGAGCATCAAGTCCAATTTTAACATGTTGCAAGAATGCTATAATCGGCTGCTCAATTTGAATATAGAGATCTTGCCCGAGGGTGCAAAGTTGCCTAAAGACTTCTATCGATCTAAAAGGATGGTGAGATCGCTTTGGATGGGATATGAGAAAATCGATGCATGTCGCAACGGGTGCATGTTGTACTACAAAGACGACAAGGATGAAGATGCGTACAGATTCTGTGGTGCTGATCGCTATAAGGCCACTGTTAGAGGAAAGTCTGTCGGTGCAAGGAAGCCTACCGATTTGATTCACTACTTGCCTTTGACGCCGCGGTTGCAGCGGTTGTTTATGGTTAAGGAGACTGCAGAAAATATGAGTTGGCACAGGCAAAAATAGATCGAAGGAGAATTGGATCATCCATCCGATGGAGAAACATGGAAGTACTTTGATCGAGAGTATCCACATTTTGCCGAGGAAGCGCGTAATGTCAGATTGGGGCTCTCCTTTGACGGTTTTACCCTATTCGGACTTTCGGGCTTCCAGTATTCATGTTGGCCTGTAATCGTCACTCCGTACAATCTACCGCCTTTGATGTGCAAGAAGACTCCGTATATGTTCCAAACCGTTATTTTCTCGGGTCCGAACAATCCGAAGAAGAACATCGATGTGTATTTACAGCCTTTGATAGATGAGTTGAATCAGCTGTGGGAAGTAGGTGCCAACACGTACGATATTTCTAGAAAGCAAAATTTTCAGATGAGGGCAGCACTTATGTAGACCATCAACGACTTTTCGGCCTATGAAATATTATCGGGATGGAGCACCCATGGTCATCTCTCATGTCCGTATTGCATGGACCGTACTCAGGCTTTCCGTTTGAAATACGGAGGCAAACCGTTCTTCTTCGATTGTCATCGACAATTTTTGCCGAAGGATCATCCGTACTGGAGGAACCAGAATGCTTTTCGTACGGGAGTTGTGGAGAAGGCCAATCCACCGCCAAGGTGGCCCGGATCTATGATATGGAAAGAGGTAAAAGATTTAACAAGTGCTATCGAAGAGCCTGCTAAGGGTTACAAGTATGACGGATTTGGTCGTACCCATAAATGGACGAAGAGGAGTATATTCTGGGATCTGCCATATTGGAGCACCAATCTGATCAGACATAACCTTGATGTCATGCATATCGAGAAGAATGTGTTTAATAACATAATTAATACTGTAATGGAGGTAAAGGGGAAAACGAAAGATAATCCGAAGGCCAGGTTGGACTTAGAAGAAATATGTAGACGTCCTGCATTGCATTTGATAGAGGAGGGGAATGGAAAGTTAAAGTAACCTAAGTCAGTTTTCTCACTGGATAAAGATGATAAAGGTAGACTTTGTAGGTGGATTCATGGTCTAAAGTTTCCAGACGAGTACGTGTCGAACTTGAGAAGATGCGTCGACCTCAAGGAGAATAAACTGGTGGGTATGAAGAGCCACGATTGTCACATATTCATGGATAGGTTAATTTCGATTGCATTTCGGGAATTCTTACCGTAGGTCATTTGGGACCCATTGACAGAGATGAGCATATTCTTCAGAGATCTTTGTTGTACTAAGTTGCTCGTCGATCGTCTAGAAAAGCAAGAGAGGGATATTGCGGTAACACTATGTAAGCTCGACAAGGTGTTTCCTCCTGGATTCTTCGACTCTATGGAGCATTTGCCAATTCATCTTTCCTATGAGGCACGTGTTGGTGGTCCTGTCGGTTATCGGTGGATGTACCCCTTCGAGCGGCATCTGAATCACCTAAAGAGAAAGGTAAAAAATAAGGCACGGGTTGAGGGCTCTATTTGTGAAGCTTATGTTCTCGAGAAGATTACAAATTTTTGCTCGACGTATTTCAAACCGCATGTTGCTACTAATAGGACGAAAGCTCCGAGAAACAACGACGCATATCAGGAATCTAATGATGCAATACTCAAAGTATTCAATACGTCCGAAAAGCCTTCTGGAAAAATGAAGAAGAGATATTTGAATGACGATGAGCTAAAGGCTGCTCAATTGTATATATTACTCAATTACGATAAGGATGAAGTGGAGAAGCTAGAGGGGTAAGTAATTAATACGTCCACGTTTACCTCATCTCAATGTAATAGTATAAGATACTATTATGGTACTAATCAACAGTTGCTTCATTATTTTTCAGCACATATAATGATGAGTTGAGGTCGGTTAGACCCTATATAACAGACGAAGAAGTAGAACAAGATATGAGATGCCATTTTCCTTCTTGGTTGAGCGCATATGTAAGATGCTTGGTAATTACTTTTTATTTCTGCACTTGCAAAACAAATAACTTACTATCGCTACTTTGGTATTTAGGTCGATCGTCTAATATCACCCGAGACTGAATCTATTAGAACTCTAGCCAAGGGACCAATTAATGCAGTAAAAATATGGCCAAGTTTATGTGTAAATGGGTTCATGTTCAAGTCAACAAATGCTTCTATCAGAGACAGCTTTCTGGATCTTGATTCCACGAAAAACAGTTGTTTGTGTATCAAATCTTTGAACTACAAAGACGTCAATCCGGGCAATGATTTTTTTGGCATCATACGAGAGATTGTGGAGTTGACATATAATTATGGCACAGAACCTGCTAATATCGTGCTATTCAGGTGTGAATGGTTCGATCCGATTCAAGATCAAGGTTGGAAAATTGACAAGCATGGCCTTGTAGATATAAACTACAAGCGTAGATATCAAGGCTACGAACCATTTGTCCTATCAAGTCAGGCTCAGCTCGTGTACTTCACAACTTATCCTAGACGGGGGACAACGAGGTCGGATTGGTGGGCAGTATGCAAGACTAAAGCTAGAAATACCTTTGACATTGACGAAATAGCTTATCAGGAGGACGATTTACCTCTTATAACAAATATTATAGATGTGGACTTAACGGAAGTTACTCATTACACGAGTAATAATGTAGAAGATATAGAATTATCCGAAGAGGACGACGAAGTAGATAAAAGTGAAGACGAGAAAGAGGAAGAGGAGGACGAGGAAGGCGAACAAGATAAATTTTCAGAAGATGATTGAAAATAAAATATATTGTATGTAGAATGTAACTATATTTTGACTGTAGAATGTAGATCAAGGTTGGAAAATTGACGAAGTAGATGTACCCATTAACGAATATATGTATTATATTTTGACTGTAGAATGCTTTAAGATATGCATCACATTTCGACTGTAGAATGTACTATATATTTGTGTTTCTCTATATTCATCATATGTTGTTATCAGATATGACAGGACGACGCGGAGGATTCGGTAGGTCCCGAGGTAGACAGAGTGCCACACCGGTACTGCCTACTGTTGGTTCTGGATCATCGTCGCCCAGTACTCCAGTATATCAATCACTCACATCTCCGACTGTTGGGACAAGTACTTCCTGGCTTGATAGTACACCCTCGTCCAGCGTTCCTCCTGCTGACGGAACCATGAAGACAGATGAGCATGTCGAGGAGGTCGTGCCCACGTTATCCCAGCATCAGCAAGATCCTCCATGCGCACCTCCGGAAGAGACGAGGACAGAGATTTGGGCCGACGGTACAAAGTAAGTCAATTAGATGGTTTAGTATATATTTGTGTTTCTCTTTATTCATCGTATATTGACTTTTACAGTAATCTAAATTATTATCTCTGTATAGATATCGTCCATCGTCAGTTCAGATACGCATGGGCCATTTTCTGAGGAACAACTACGGTGGCCCTTGGATCAACTACTCTGAGGCTCTGGAGAAGAGAAAGGCGTTCTGGTTTGCGCACTTTCAGGTAAAAGTATATTAAATAAATCCTCTAATTTATGTATATTATATAACTTATTCGTGATGCTAACTTACTAAATTATTTATTATAGCAAACGTATTTTTATCCTCCGCACCGGGACGAGTTGATCAAGCGGCTCTTTCCTACCGTTGCCGCCAAGCTTATTCGAGATGCTCTGGATGACCAGAAGGATCATGATCGTGCTGGAAAACTGATCCAAGATTGGATCACGCCTGAGCAGTGGACTGCGATGAGGGCTAGATTCGACGATCCAAGCTACAAGGAAAGGTTTGAGAAGGCCAAGACGGCTAGGCGGAATGCTGCCAAGTGGTGTGGTGGCTCGATTCCGATGACGGAACATTTTCGTCGTTTGGTATGTTTTTCTTTTAATTTATGTTATTTTAATATAAGTACCATAAAATTATAGTAGGAAAAAATGTTTAAGTTTAGTACCAAATAATATATTTTTAACAGGTACAGAGGGGTGAGGATGCCAACATGGTGACCGTCTTCTTGGCCACCCATCGCAAGGACGAAAATTTCATTGATGAGAGGGCCTCGCAGACCTATGTAAGTATTACTTTACTTTGTGTTAATTTTAATATAACTTAGACAATTATCGAGTTTCCAAACCTTTCTAGGCTGAGTATCTTAGGCTGCGTGAGCGGGCGACTGCTAGTGCACCTACACCTGGAGAGGCTAGTACTTCGTCGCAGCCCGCTCCAGCTCCGTCGGCGGACGACCTGTAGGTGACCGCAGCTGGTGGTCTCCAGAGGGGTACGTACTACGGTACGGGCTCCTATGGCGCCCTGGTTGCGACGCAGTCATCTAGGGCCTCCCCGACAGTTGTGTATTCCACACACCACTCGCAGTCGCAGCCCTCGCAGTCGTCGGCCAGAGTCCAGGAGGCCGTCCAGGAGGCCGTTGACCGTCAGATTACGTCTCTCCGTGATGAGTTACTGCGAAGGATGGAGGAGAAGCCCTGGTCCCAACCGCAAGCAGACGATCCGATGCTCATCGCACGATTCGATATGCTCGACCGCAGCATGACGGAGCTCCGGGAATTGACAAATGATATTAGAGCCTCCAATAACCGCAATATCATGGAGCTGCAGGCTTCACAGGAATCAATGGGCGAGAGGCTGACGATGATGCAGGATTCAATGGTTTATAGCAGTACGAGGCTGTTATCTACCCTGGATTCTTACAACCAGCGACTCGAAGACTTGGAGCGGGCACGGCCTCCTGGTGCGCCTACATCGATACAGACTCCACCGACGTTACTACCTTCTCCATCGATATCGGTGTCGATTCCACGGGTAGAGTATGAGGAGTTCTTATCTTTCAAGTGTGCCGGTAGTCAGCCTCCTGCAGATCCACAGTAGTATAGTTAATTACTAGATATTTATATATTTTTTATTATTTAGGATGCGATTGTATGGATATAAATTTGCCATATTTTTTACGTTTACGATGAGATTTGCTGGATGCTTTCTTTTCTTCAAATTTTATTATATTATTCATATTTTGGTTTACAATTGATGACTGATACTTAGCCTGTATTTACCCAGTGCACTAGAAATTTTCCCCTTGGTGCTGCTACTGTGTTCTTATTCAATTTTTTCTACTACCATCTTATACCTGATAATGAACCCAAGGGGGTTGGTAAACCCAGAAATACAATTTTTTTTTTATTTTTTTTGAAAATTAGCAACATTTTTAGCGACATTTAGCGACGTTTAGCGACGTTCACTTACGTCGCTAAATATGTCGCTAATTAGCGATGCTGTAACAAGTCGCGAAATACGTCGCTAATGACGTCGCTAAAAATGTTACTATACGTCGCAAATTGCTGATATGGCAGTATAGCCAGGTCATTAAAGATGTCGGTGTAACGTCGCTATATAAGTCGCTAATCAGCGACGTTTAGCGACGTTAATAAACGTCGCTATTTAGTGACTCGGCGTCGCTAAACGTCGCTAAATTTTTTGACACATTAAAGTCGCTAAAAACGTCGGCATAGCGACGTTTAGCGACATTTTTTTTTGCGACTTGGTTTTTTTCGACAACTTTAAAACGTCGCTAAACCAAATTAACGACGATTTTTGGTTATTTAGCGACGTTTTTAGACGTCGCAAATTTGACTTTTTCTGGTAGTAAGGGTGGTGTGAGAGGAGAATGAGTGGTGTGGATGCACCCCTCTAGAATGGGTGGTCATGATTTGATATGGAGAAAATTAATCATGTAGGAATGAGGGTTGTTAACTAGTAAATGTTGGGCTTCTCCATTTAGTTGAACCAATGGGGTGTTGACACCTAATATAATAATTGCAAATTAGCCCCCTTAAATTTGGGTAATTGCACAGACGCATAAAATGATGAAAATTTGGTGGACGATTCGGTGTTTGGTGTTTTGTAGGGTGAGGGGGAGTTATGTGTTTGGTGTGGGCTCAATTAGCAGGATACTGGAATTAAACTGGGATTAACGGGATCAGACAAAATGGTATTCTCAATTTAATTAGAAATAAATGCAAGCTGTGTTCTAAAATTAATTCGGAGTACAAGGAGCCAAAATTAGGTCAGGTCACAAATACCATTAATGAAGAAGACTCAAAACAGAACATTATCCTAATTTGGGTTGCACGGAAAATATGTCAAGATTGCTTCCAATTTTGATTGGAACGCACAATGATACAAAGTTAGAATTTATTTAAAATTTAAATAAACGTCCGCGACTAATATTGTGCGGCTAAAATGAAGCACAAGAGAGCATGATTATGAGTTACAATAGGTCAGAATGGAAGGTGGACATGTCTAGGGCAAGGTTGTGAAATTTGTTGGACGGCAAAAGCTAGGGTAGCGCCCCAAATATCGAAGCAACGGCAGTGCGCAACAATTAAATAAAATACGGTAATTAATTATGACGTCCAATAATTAAATTCTAATTAAAATGATTAAATACACAATCCCCATAATTCTGTCAGGTATTTGTCTAGTGGGCTTCTAGGTCAAGTCTACTAGCTCAAACATTAATGAACACTGTAAATATTTAAATACACACCTCATGCAATTATTTAATTTAAATACAATATCGAGAAATCATTTAATATAAATACAATAATATTAGTAATTTATAAAAAGTCAAAAATACCCCTATTTTTAGAATGTGGTAGTGACAAGTCTACCCTCCTTAAAAGAATTTCGTCCTCGAAATTTAAAATTCTTATAGTAGCATTTACTCGTCATATTATATTTCATCAAAATTTAAAAACCCACATAATCAATCCACATTGCCATTTCAATATTTTTCAAAAATTCTGAAATTATTGGATTCCTGAATATCCCCAAATTTAATCCTCGAATTCCATTCGTATCATAATCTCCTCCGAATCTGATGCTAGTAATTAAAACCCAAAATTTGATATCTAATCCTCTAATTTAATCCAACCAATGCACATTTATAAATTACAAATTTCCATCTAAAACACTAATCCATGAATCCAATAAAATTTAAAAATCTCGTCCAAAAAGTTTATGTTTAAACACTAACCCATTTATCATCTTACTCCTTAATTTTGAGCAAATCACTAGATACAATTTTTTTTTTACCATCCAATCCCTTGATCGAAAATTCAGTCCTTACATGTTCATAAAAATTAAAATCTTATCCCAAAATTCGAATTCAATACTAATCCATTAGTGATCTAAATCCTCGATTCCTTTTTTCTCACAATACTCAAATAATATAATACTCACAAAATCCTCAATTAATATTTTTAATTAAATCTATATCTTGCAGTCAAATAAATACAATAATAATCTTCTTAATTTTCTTAAAATTTTAATGATAAATATATCATAATCAATAATCATCAATCCTACCATATTAAATTTGTTACCTCTTATTTAAATTAATATTTATCCTCGAATTTTAATGATAATTTAATCACATCTCAATCCTGATAAAATCACTGATTCGTCAACTCTGCCATATTAAATCCTTAACTTTTTATGCTTATCTTCCAAAATTTTAGCATCCCGTTTCCCTTGTCAAGTCATAACCTCTTCATAATCTACTATGGTCAAACCCCAATAATCATGGTCTAAGAAAATTCTACCTTCAGCCGTGCAATCTAAGAAAATATGTACGGTCATGTGTCTTTCGTCATGGTGCTGCAGTCTCTGTCAGGGTGTGCTACTCACTACATTCTAACAAGAAATCATGCTATATTCTAACAAGAAATCATGCATACGAACTACAGTACTAGGGAAATCAATCAATTAACATTAGGAAAGAAAAGAAAGAACCTGCTAACATATTACTTGCAGTATCTTCTATCTCTAACATACACTTAACTCTGGCACATTCACTAACTAATTCCTATCCTTGTACACTGGTACCCATATCAATTAATCATTAGTCCACAATATCCATGAATACATCTATATTGCACACACCTGTCTATTAATACCAAAATCTGATACCAAGAACCTCTAACACAATCATAGGTCAAATGATGCATGTAAGGTTTGATATCTCTATCTCTTTAGGTACCTCTTGTTCTACTATAAGTACACCCACTGCTAGTTCCCGCTCCTACTATAATTGTTTATACTATTTGTTCTTATCATTCAAATGTACGTCAAGTGAAACACCATACTAAGTATTGTTCTCTCTAATACAACTCTAGATGGACACCCAAGTCAGTTTGCAGTGCAATCTCAATCATGCTCAAGCCAACAGATCCTTACGTATGCACTTCATCCACTCATATACTAATATATATTTCTTACCCGCTATAAAATTTTATCCTCATAATAAAATCATCATAATTTAACCTTTGAACAAAAAATATATATATATACTTCCTCAATGGTCAAATATTCAATATCGAAATCAAATTTTTTTTTCTAAAAAATCCTTATAGCTTTGACTATGTTTACTGAATTGAATTTGAACCCTCAAAAATTTAATGACATAAATCTCAACTCCTCAATAATTCTCAAAAATTAAAATTCATTTCCACTCTTTAATTTATAAATCCACAAATATACATATAAGTGCTCACGGTCTCTAATACTCGAGGTACACTCAATACATCTATTGTCTACAACTCTCAACTGGGTACTAAAATTGTACTGCCCGAATTACTTGCACTATTACCTCCAAATGATCAAAGTTATCATCACACGTATTTTCTTCCATAATTTTCAATCTATATCAACTGGTATATCATCTAATTATCATCACGCAGAGTGCTTACTATTATTAGCATCATTCTCGACCAATCCTCGACAGAGAATCATTAGTACTCTTGGTTTGATATCACTAGCTTCATTATTGGATCATCTCATCAAACTTATTAGAACTCATGATTACCTGTACCTTCTATAACATTCATGTTTCTTTACTCTCATGGGCAGTATATGGTTTCTTATCTCGATTAATGTTTATGTAATTCCCTTTAATCTTTTACAGCCTGTTAAACTAATATGTGATACGCTTCACCATTTTTATTACCAATCCTGATATGACATCTCATTATAGCTCTTTATGTATATATATTTCCTTACCTTTAACACTCCCGATATCAATTATCAAATTGAACATCATGCTCCATTAATCCTTAACACAATTCCTGGATACTTAATTATTTTCATAGATCATCCAATTACATAATCATAATTTTCCAGGACGGGTATGTTGGCTCTGATACTAACTCTTGGAACTATCACTGATACTCTATACTCTAATTTACTCTCAGTACTATAATGACACCTATCCTAGAACTATTGTTAGAAGGTACTATGCTATGGCTTAACTCTAGATTAAGGCCTACTGCTCACATGTCCAACTAGGAAACACTTACAACTCACTAGCAACACTCAGTCAATACTAATATTCAAGACAAAGACATAATTACAAGTCACTAATTATCATACTTAACAAGGAATCCTCAAAGAATAGAAGCTCAAAAAGAACTGGGTTGAGGACTAAAGGTACTCCTACTACTAGCAACCAAAAGAAAGGATGGAATAAAGTCCTGTATAACAGAAATAGATAAGTGTTTAGATGATACTTTAAGAACCAATTTTAAGATACAACCTGATAATCATACACGTCGGTCAGAAATCATGACGCTGAGAATCCTCGCCATGCTAGTAAGCATAGGTGCGATAAACGACAAGTTCCGTAACTAAAGTATGCAACCCTATAATCATGTCATCTAGAATCTTTGCCACGCCAACCGGTATGGCTGCGATAAACTCTAGGTTCCATAACCAAAGTAGACGTTTTACCTTTCTTATTGTTCTCATCAATATATGTCATCAGATGATATCATAAAGTTTAGTCCATAAAATTCATCTCGATATGAAATCAAACTCTACAATGAAACCAAGATCCTAATTAACTGATCAACAATAATCAAATTCAATATCAACGAGTGAGGACGGACGAAAATAAGGGCGAAGGATTTAAATTGGAAATTATAATAAGATTCTCAAGGAGTCATCCCAGGAATCTCTCAAGAATTTTGTGATTGAGTATCCTCTCTTATCCTAGTATCCTATGTCCAATATTCTATAGCAGGCATGCAGTAGTACAACTATGACGTCGCACTACCACGACATCGCATAACTTATGAAGTCTGACCTGTATGGGCCACCACTAAAAATGTGTCACGACCCGCACCCAGAATTTAGGCACGAGTACGTGGGTACGTCCAGCCTACGCCGTAGCATCGGCGGTAGAACGCTGTCTAGGTCAAGCACTATCTAAACAATCTCGCACTAGTATCCAACTCCATATGGAGACACGGATAACATTATATAAATAAACAACATACTCAATCACATAACTACAGCACGATAAGAAATCGAAAAAATAAATAAAAATACAACACAAGTCTAAACTGTAAATAATCTAACTCAACATAATCCAAGTCTCAAATAAAATTGCCGGAGACAAATCCGGTACCAAAATAATATGCTAAAAGAACTTACTAGATAACTAGTGATTTTCGGCTAGACCTCCCAGAATTACGACTGAACTACTAAGTCCAAGACTGCAGCTACTCACCCTGTGGTCCACAAGTGTCGGATACCAGTCCTCTAGACATAGTCTGGAAAATATTTTCCAGTCAGGAATGGAGCAAAGTATATTTTTAAATAGCAGTTATATATCAATGATATAAACTATGTAGCAGTATATAGATGAAAATATACAAAATGCATATATATGTATGAGAAACATATAATAAAGGATATACTAGAAATACTGTAAGTAAATGCAGGAAAGGAAACAATATGTCAATGAGCAAGAATACTATGACTAAGTGTGTGAGTACTAGTTTTAATAGGTGATCGGCTTGGGAACTTGATTAGGCTGGTTACATATGATTAGCTATGATTCATGTAAGGTCAGGCTAACAATGTGGTTAGCTATGAGGCATGTAGAGGTCAGGCTAATCATATATAACAGCTATGAAGTATGTAATGGTCAGGCCGCACCCGACGTGAGATATGGGATGAGCTATGATGCATGTAGAGTTGGGTATGATCACATATCTACACTAAAATACTCCCTACCCCCGACTAGTATAGTAGATCCAATCATGGTACGCTATGGCACGGGATTCCCTAGGGAGGTAGCAAATCTCCGCAAAAATCAGTGTCTGAACATGTACAAGATAACAATGAAATAAGACTTGTACAAGCTACACAATGAACAAGGAATAACATCTCATGATGAGATCCGTATACACCAATCTGTGTAACCAGCGTGTCAAGAATATGGATATTTATACTAGATACAATGAACATAGGGGATATCATAAACAAGAAGCTAATCAGAGAATGTACTCGCCTTGGGTCCTTAGCTGGTAAAACCAATGTCCTATCCCAGAGTATCATCTGGAGGATCCAACAGTCCTATAGACATATCATAAATATAATATTGTATCAGATGCTACACTAACACAACACAAATACATGAACTCAGGGGCTCTGCTAGGTATGGCACTGGTCAACTAGGGTATTTAGTAGATAGACACATAAAATATATTACACCTATTTTTAAGTAACATTAATACTTACAATATATATATATGCACCAATTTAAATACATTTACAATATATATATGTACCATTTAATCACATATCTAATTTATACTAGTTGAACAATATATATGTATACTCATATATATGCCAAAAATATATTTAAAAATATATATATATATATATTGTCATTGTTATTATTAAAATATACTAATACTAATACACCAAATTAAGTTTATACTATATATATTAAGGATATACTAAAAGCATATACAATATATATATATATATATATATATATATATATACATATATACAAATTATATTAAATACATACATATACATACATGTATACCAGTTATATTAAATATATACATATACATATACATTAATTAAATACATAATATACATATACATATACATATACATATACATATACATATACATATACATATACATATACATAGACATATTAAACATTAATTAAATACATAATTTACATATATATATATTAGTATATGCATATACGTATATACGTATGTATATATACATGTATATATATAATGAAGAAGGAGGGAAGCTCATCGGGGGTGGTGGTTCTGCTCGCCGGAGGGGAGAGGCTGAGCTGGCTGTCGGTTGTCCGTCGGAGGGAAGCCGGAGAAGATGGAGGGGAAGGAGTGGTAGAGTCGAGATCAACCTGGCCGGAGGGATGCAGCTCAGGACGAGCAGAGCTGCGCCAGAATCAATGGCAGAACTGCGGGGAGCGGATCGACTGACCGGAGCTGTGTGGTGGCGGCTGTATGTGGATGACAATGGTGGTGGTGACGGAGGTGCCGCAGTGGCCGGCTGCAGTGGTCAAAGGAGAAGAGAAGAGGGCCGGCGGAGGCTGAACCGTGGTCGACCGAAGATGAAGAGATCGATGGAGGAGAGGGAGCTCGGGAGGAGGTCGGCTTGCAGCTGGAGTAGGATGGAGGGAATGTGGATAGCTCGACGCGGGTTGGCACAGTCGGAGTCAACTCGTGGCCGGGTATCGGGGCTCGAGATGGGGCTCGGCGGGCTGGTAGTGTAGCCGGAGAAGATGGCTGAGATCCGGCTGGGAGTGGCTCGCCGGGTGGAAGTTGGTGAAGAGGGGAGCTTCAGTGAAGAAGCTCGGCTGGCCGGCTGTGCAGGGAGGAGCCAGAGGAGGAAGACGCCGGTAGGGGGATTAGCTCAAGCTGGGGAAGGAGAGCAGCGGGGTCATGGATGAGTTCGACGCCGGTCGGAGTCAGGGCTTGGCCGGCCGGTGAACAGTGATGAGGGTGATGATTTCCCCCTCTCCTTGAGTTTTAAAAAAAATACAAGGAAAGAAGAAGAAGAGAAGAAAAGAGAAGAAGAAAGGAAAATTTAGAATGAGGGAGGAGGCTACGGTTGAGTGAGGGAGATGGGGGCTAGCCTAGGTTTTGGGGATTAGGGTCTTCCTTGGAAAGAGGGGATGATGGGACATTAAATAGGGTGGTGTGACAGGAGAATGAGTGGTGTGGATGCACCCCTCTAGAATGGGTGGTCATGATTTGATATGGAGAAAATTAATCATGTAGGAATGAGGGTTATTAACTAGTAAATGTAGGGCTTCAACATTTAGTTGAACCAATGGGGTGTTTACACCTAATGTAATAATTGTAAATTAGCCCCCTTAAATTTGGGTAATTGCACAGACGCATAAAATAATGAAAATTTGGTAGGCGATTCGGTGTTTGGTGTTTTGTAGGGTGAGGGGACTTTGTGTGTTTGGTATGGGCTCAATTAGCAGGGTACTAGAATTAAACCGGGATTAACGGGATCAGACAAAATGGTATCCTCAATTTAATTAAAAATAAATACAAGCTGTGTTCTAAAATTAATTAGGAGTACAAGGGGCCAAAATTAGGTCGGGTCACAAATACCATTAGTGAAGAAGACTCAAAACAGAACATTACCCTAATTTGGGTTGCACGAAAAATAGGTCAAGATTGCTTCCAATTTCGATTGGAACGCACAACGATACAAAGTTGAAATTTATTTAGAATTTAAATAAACGTCCATGACGATTATTGTGCAGCTAAAATGAAGCACAAGAGAGCATGATTATGAGTTACAAAAGGTCAGAATGGAAGACGGGCATGTCTAGGGCAAGGTTGTGAAATTTGTTGGAAGGCAAAAGCTAGGGTAGCGCCCCAAATATTGAAGCAACGGCAGTGCGTAACAATTAAATAAAATACGATAATTAATTACGAAGTCCAATAATTAAATTCTAATTAAAATGAATAAATACACAATCCCCATAATTCTGTCAGGTGTTCGTCTAGTGGGCTTCTAGGTCAAGTCTACTGGCTCAAACATTAATGAACACTGTAGATATTTAAATACACACCTCATGCAATTATTTAATTTAAATATAATATCGAGAAATCATTTAATATAAATACCATAATATTAGTAATTTATAAAAAGTCAAAAATACTCCTATTTTCAAAATATGGTAGTGACACAAGCAGCGCCACTACACCTGCATACCTAAAATAATGCCCATAAACGTGGGTCAGTACACAACCGTACTGGTGAGCAGGGTAACCCACTCGTCTAAGCCGATACTAAATAGAATAATAAAAGCAAACAGTTATATGATGATCTTTCTACTTGAATCCTAAATTTATCATGACATAGGTATGACATGTTATGGAAAACTGTAAAGCAGGTTAATCATGCAAAAGCATTCAACTCAAGCCAATATACAAGCAGATATATATATCCAACTCAAAAAAAAACTAGCATACAAACCGTCATACTCAAAAACCTAAGCAACACGGAAACCTATCGAACCATCATCCAAACCTCAATATCCATCCTCAATCCAAGCTTTATTAATCTAATCATCGATATGCACACTCTTGCCGAGACGAGATGGCTGACGCCTACACGAAAAGCATAAACCAAACCAAAACAAAGCAAACCAACTCTTATCTATATGAAGTCACTGGCCAAGCCATAAAGGACTGATCAACTGCAGTTCTACTCAAAACAGTGCCGAGTAGCTAGCCCGCCTGAATCATATTGAACCGTCGGCACCGTACCCAAGGCACGTTACCCAAATTGCTTCCTCCATGGTCGAACAGTCCTGGTGCCCCGGAGCCTTCCCGTTCGAGAAAACCAAACCCTGTGCGTAACAGGTTATCCGTGACCGATGCAAACTCCAAGTAGGTATGACGAGAGAATCAAGCATTCTCGCCCCACCAAACTATCTAGCCTCAATCCAACCAACTATCCATAACTATTCTCCAACTATAGCCCAAGGCACCATCTCAAGTTATCCCCATAGGCACTATGCCGCTTCTCGACATAGTGTTCCAATTGGTGCAACACCCCTCGCTCAGAACAATCTCGTGGAACAATGCCCCAACAGTGGCACAATGGCCTTACCAATGCAGTTGTCTGGTTTTGAACCACAACTGCACGCTTTGCATAACAAAGCGGCCAAGTGATACTCATGCACGGATGTACGCTCGTTCGTCCACCCGAATTGCCTAATATTCTAACCAAGATGTATAATTCCAACTGTTTCTCCAACTACCCCAAATATAATCCAATTCTACCTCCAACTACCCCAACGCGAAACCAACTCAAGCCACAAATCTTTCCAAGCAAACAATATACACTCTATGCATGCCACAGTATAGTGATTTCCATGTTCCAGTCCAAGTGTTCAAGCCATTACGTGTGTTCCATATTATTAGGCATAAAGGAGTAGAGGAGAAGGGACAGAGCCCACTCACCAAGTATGATTCTGTTAAGCATCCCGCCAT
Organism: Iris macrosiphon; assembly: GCA_036927795.1. Classification (NCBI taxonomy): domain Eukaryota; kingdom Viridiplantae; phylum Streptophyta; class Magnoliopsida; order Asparagales; family Iridaceae; genus Iris; species Iris macrosiphon. The sequence goes on along the minus strand of JAYESA010000001.1, from coordinate 1,681,710 downwards.
GCCGATACGGCCGATCTCTTGAACCCGTGGTCCGATGCAAAGCACGATCTACTCAATTGGTATGACCATATGAGCAAGCCATGCTTTCTAAATCATTTGATCGATCAGACTAAGAAAGACAACATTATCGCTTCAATCCAGCTATCCCGTTACTGCTCTAAACGAATACCAGATTCCATCGAACTCTTCTTGCGATGTGTACATAAAACCAACTCAATCAATACTTGTTCCTAAATCCAACAAATCAAAAATATAATCAGCTATTGCCTCATTCAATCCGACTCAGTATAATACACCATGCGGTTGTGGGGCATTACACTTCAACTCCGAGTGCAACACTCCAAGGCTCCAGAGCAAACTCTATGCCTTAGCGTGCACGAGGGGATACAATGCATCGAATAAGTTTCTTCGGTACCCTGCAAGCAATCTGGTGGGTTATCAGTACATGAATGCACTAGGGGGAGGCTTCTCGCCTACTCAACAAATCCAAACACGTTATATTAGTTACGTGCACCATCTATTAAGTTATCTTTCTAGTCTTCCCTAAGGATCAGTTTTATAGAAATAATGTAAAGCCTAACTCGTATGGCAGTGCATCGTACGATATAAAGAAAACACGGCAAAACTTACCAACTTACCATTCGTCTTTCCCCGTCCAATCCATAAAACCAAGTAGCCAAACATAAATATATATAAGGAAACCAAGAATCACATAAGCAAACACAAGTGTTACTAGCATATTTCTAACTTAGGTTAACGACATAAACAAATTTTTAATACTCATATTAATTTGTGACTTAGGTTGTACAAATGCATTATACTCAGGCCTTTCAGATTTCTCAGATGTCTTATGCTTAGATTATTCAAGTGTATTCAGAGGTTCATATTTCTTGGTTCAATTAACGATCTACACGCATAGTATATCGTGCATCCGTTATTTGCCTTAAGCTATTACGAGGCCATATGTGGGTTACCATATGATTCTTTTAATGATACTTGGGGATACTTTAGTGAGACTTCAATGATAATTTTTAACAACACATTCACATTACTTGACGAGCCATCATAGGCTATAGTCAGGGCGGACGATGGTCGTTGCAATATAGGTTGCGAGCCCTGCTACAAGGCTATGTCTGCCCCGTGCTGATGTTGCTAGCTAACTATAAGACATTCTATGACTTGCTCTGTATCAATGGGGATAACTGATTCAAATGGCACAAATGCAACGACCCAACCCGCCTCGCTCTACGAGAAGACTCGCTTGAGGGAAATGATTCAGACTTGACCTTTAGGAGTTCAAACTTAGACTTTCAAAGACGCATTCAGAGTATCGCTTGGCCGAGGTAAATAATTGCTAAGGTGGGTGGCTACGATAAACCTAAATTTACTTAGCCTGTATACTTAAAAATATGGACGATACATGCTAGTCGCTAGACGAATCACCCCTTGCATGCTAGTAGTCACGCTCCAATCTCCCACAGGCTAAATCGGCCGTTCCTTCTAGGCGAGAATCATAGCACCAGCCCTCCCATGGAATAATCACTTTATGACCCATCCGGGCATGATGTCGCATGAGCGTGAGCCATGCCCGTTCAAGGCCGTGGTTCATTGGCTAGCGGTAAGAGTTATAAGCCACAGAGTCGCACAGATTGTCCGAGTGCAGCGGAGTCATAAACGTATAGCAATTTGGTAACAACTTCACCGAGCCGATAATATAGCGAAAGCATTGAATAACACAAGTTGAAGTAAAACAACTCTTTTATTGATATAAACATGTGTTACAGGCGGGGCATAGCCTAGATTACAAGTCACTCAAGCCTCTCTCTCTCTGAAACAGTAAAAGCGTGCCAAGTGGCTTCAATTATGGAATAATTGTACAGGCAATATTCATAACATTATGTCTTCTATATGTGCTTCTGTTTCGGACACAACGCTGCTTCGGAGTGATCTCTACACCTTAGCACGCACGAAGGAGACATCCACACCGAACGAGGTTCTTTCATACCCTGCTTACAAACTGGTGGATTATCAGTACATTGAATGCACTGGTGGGGAGGCTACTCGCCCGTTCGACAAATCCAAACACGTAATATAGGTTCCGTGTGTAACGCCCACAACCGTACGGTACATTACGCTGAGTTAGATTGAATAAAACAAATGCTGGTTACATTTGAATTGTTGGATTTTGGGAAGAAGTATTGATTGAGTTGGTTTTATATGTTGATGGCTAGCGAGTTCGATGGAAATCAGGTGTTCGTTCAGAACAGTACTGAGATAGCTGGATGGGAGCGATAATGCCGTCTTCCTTAGTCCGATCGGTCGGATGATTTGGAGAGCATGGTCTGCTCGCACGGTCATACCAGTTGAGTAGATCACGCTTGCATCGGACCATGGGTTCATGGGATTGGCCGTATCGGTAGGATAAGAAGATTAACAGGATTAAACATTGTGAGTGGGCTCTTTTCTTTCTCCTCTACTCCTTCATGCCTAATAATATGAAAAACACGAAAAGGCTTGAACACTTGGACCAAAATATTAGAATTACTACACTGAGGCGTGCATAGAGTGTACGTCGTTTTCTTGGATAGGATTATAGCTTAAAATGATTTACGCGTTGGATAGTTGGAACTAGAGTTGGATTATATTACATTTGAGGCAGTCGGTTGAATAATTAGGATTATGCTTGGACAGCTGGAATGATACATTGAGGCATTAGGAATATCGAGAATATGGGCGAGCGAGCGTGCATTCGTGCACGAGTATCACTTGGTCTCTTTGTCTTGTAAAGCGAGCAGTTGTGGTTCAAAACCGAACAACTGCATCGGCGAGGGTATTGTGCCACTTGATGGGGCATTGTGCCACTGTTGCGGTATTGTGCCACTGTTGGGGCATTGTGCCATGGGTTTATTCTGAGTTGGGGTGTTGCACCCAATTTAAAATACTGTATTGAGAAGAGGCATTGTGCCTATGGGCATAACTTGATATTTTGGTGCCTTGGGCTATATGTTGAGGTTTGGTTTTGGAATCCTTGGTTGGATATGTTGGAAGAATGGTTATGGATCCTTTGGTTGGATATTGGTTGAACGAGTTTAGATCGCTTGGTGGGGTAAGAATGTTCGATCCTCTCGTCATACCTACTTGGTGTCTGCATGTCACGGATAACCTGTGTTGCACAGGGTTTGGTTTCCTCGAAAAGGATTGACTCTGGGGCACCGGGACCGTTTGGCCATGGAGGAGACATGGGTATCACGTTCTTGGGCGTGGTATCGGTAGTTCGACGGACAGGCGGGCTAGCTACCCAGCGATGGATCGGGTAGAACTGCCCTATTAATCTTGGTCCGATCAATGTCCTTTATGGCTTTGCCAGTGACTTCATATAGATAAGAGTTGGTTTGCTTTACTTTGGTTGGTTTGTGCTTCGTGCAGGCGCGGCCACCTTGCCTCGGCAAGAATGTGCACTTGAGATTGGAATACAAACTTTGGTTGAGGATGGATATTGAGGTTTGGATGATGTTTCGATGTTATCGTGCAAGCGATGGCTTGAGTAGGACGGGTTGCATGCTAGTTTTGTCACTACCACGTTCCGAAAACAGGGGTATTTTTGACTTTTTATAATATTTAATATTATTGTAGTTACAATTTAGTAATTGCAGGATAGTATATTAATTTAAATAATTATGTGTGATGTGTAATTAAATATAGTATTAGATGCAGTGCTCATTTATTTTGAGCTAGCAGACTTGACCTAGAAGCCCAGTAGAAGAACACCTGTCAAAATTATGGAATTTTGTATTTAATTATTTATTTAGAATTTAATTCTTGGAGTTTGTAATTAATTACCGTATGTTATTTAATATTTTGCGCATTGCCTTTGCTTCGATAATTGGAGCGCTACTCTGACTTTTGTCTTCCAACAAATTTCACAATCTTGCCCTAGACATGCCCGCCTTCCATTTTGTTATTCTTGCAACTCATAATTATGCTTTCTGTGCATTGTTTCTAGCCGCACAAAAATCGTCGCGGACGTTTATTTAATAAATCCCTATTTTGTATCGTTGTGCGTTCCAATTGAAATTGGGGACAATCTTGACCTATTTTTCGTGCAGCCCAAATTAGGGAAATATTCTGTTCTGAGTCTTCTTCATTATTGGTATTGATGACCTGACCTGATTTTGGCCCCATGTACTCCTAATTAATTTTAGAACACAACTTTCATTTATTTCTAATTAAATTGAGGATACTATTTTTATCGATTCTAAAAATCCTAATTTAATTCCAGTGCCCTGCTATTGAGCCCATACCGATCATACAGCGCCCCCAGACCCTACAAAACACCGAACACCGAATCGCCCACCAAAATTTCGTCATTTTATGTGTCTGTGCAAATACCCAAATTTAAGGGGGCTAATTTGTAAATTTGTATTTTTGGTGTAAACACCCATTTGTTTAAACCAATGAGAAATCCTTAATATTTTATCACCCTCATCCCCACATGAACATTTCTTCATGTCCAATCTGGACCACTCATTTAAAGTGGGCAAATCCTAACCCTTTATTCCACACACTCTCCCATATATAATGTCACATCAAACACCTTTCCCTAGAAAACCCTAATCCCCAAGCAAGCCCCCACCTCTCTCTCTCTCCCCCCATCCTCAACCCCAACCGTAGGAAAACTCTTTCCTTTCCCCTTCTCCTTCCTTTCTTCTCCTCTTTTTCTTCTTCTTTTCTCCTTCTTTTCTTCTTCTTCTCCCTTCTTCATTAAATTTTAAATTATAAAAAAGGGGGAAACCAACCCATCCTGTTCATCCTCCCCGGCTGGCGGCCCTCTGTGCACTCCGGCAGCCCAGTCCTCGAGCCGACCCCCTGCTCTTCTTCCTCCGGACCAGCCACCAACCGGCCGAGCCCGACGCTGCACCTCCACTCTGCTCTTCCATCAAGCCCGGCCATAGCCACCTCGTCCCGGCGGTCGGCGTTCCCCGCTCCGACTGTTCTTCGGCCTCCTACATCACCCGACCACCCCATCGACACCTCTCCTCCCTCATTCTCCTGCTGCTCGCAGTCCGGCAGCCACCATCACTTGTCACCACCACCACCATCGTCAACTACCAACATCACCACCATCAAGTCCAGCCGATCTCCTCCTTGCTTGACTCCGGCCTGCTGCTGCTCCGGCGGCCATTCAACTCCACCACCATCACCATTAGAACCTCCACCGGCTTCCTTCGGCTGCACTTCCCGGCAGGGCTCCACCACTCACCGGAATACACCACCACCACACAGCCATCTCCGGCCGCTCCCCGTCAGCCCAGCCACACACCGAGACTCCCCGACTTCCTTCCTTCCACTGCCAACTCCCCTCAAGCTGCTGTACTCCTCCACCGGCCGCGACAAGCCACCCCGACAGCCCCTCCACGCCGACACCATCTTCTCCGACCTATTCCGTTCAACCTCCACCTCCAAGCCATACATCACCACCAGCTCCCTTCCCCGACCTTCTCCTCATTCACCACCATATCACCATCATCTCTACTGTTCAGTCGTGCGACTCAGGCAGACGACCCCGGCTCTCCTGCTGCACTCCGGCACGGTCAGCTCTCCCTCCGGCGGGCTGTGTACCAACCCCGGTGAGCACTCTCCTTCCCTCTTCCCTCCTCCATTTTACCTATAATGTATGTAAATACGTATGTTCATATATGTGCGTATACGAGTATATGTGAATCTGTGTGTGTGTATGTTAATGCATGTTTTGGTGTAGAGAAAATACGTATATTTTGATGTAAATACACCTGTGTATAATATGCGTATTAATTGATATATATATATAAATACAAATATGTATATACATATTCATTTTGGTATGTAAATAAAAACGTATTTTTGTTCATATGTATATGTATAAGCATGGTATATATATACTTTAGTATATATAGGTATTAATGTATATATATATATATATAATATATGAAAATGTTTTATTAGTATTTATATATATATAAACGTATTTGGTGTATATGTATATGTATATATATTTAATATGATTTATATATATATACATATTTAAATGAATATGTATATGTGTATTTCATTAATATATATATGTATGTATTTTGGTATAAAAATATATAATGTTTGGTATATATATATTTTGTATATATATACTTAATATATATTTTAAATATGTATACCTAGTATAAATGTATATATATATATTTTGTACATACAATATATATTGTATATGTATTTAATGTGATGTACTAGTATTAGTATATATTTTAATAATAACATTGACAATATATATATATATTTTAAAATATATTTTTAGCATATGTATGAGTATATATATATATATTGTTCAACTAGTATAAAATAGATATATGTATATTTATATATCCCTACCAGATGACCCTAGATTGACCAGTGCCATATCTGGCAGAGCCTCTGACTTCATGGATTTGTGTGTTAGCGTAGCATCTGATACAAGTATTATTTTGTTATGTCATTAGGACTGTGGGTTCCTCCAGGCGACACTCTGGAACAGGATCTCAGTATTCACCAGCTAAGGACCAAGGCGAGTACATTCTCTGATTAGTTTCTAATTTATGATATCTCCTATGTTCACTGTATCTAGTGTAAATATCCATGTTCTTGACACGTTAGTTACACGGATTGGTATACACAGATCTCGTCATGAGATGTTATTCCTTATTCATGGTGTAGCTTGTACAAGACTTGTTTCCTTGATATCTTGTGCATGTACAGACACTGAGACCCGGGGAGATTTACTACCTCTCTAGGGAATCCCGTGCCATAGCGTACCATGATTTGATCTACTATACCAGTCGGGGGTTTGGGGAGTATTTTAGTGTAGATATGTGATCATACCCAATTTTCCATGCATCATAGCTCACCCCACATCTCACGTTGGGTGCGGCCTGACCATCTCCATGCTTCATAGATGTTACGTATGATTAGCCTGACCATCTCCATGCATCATAACTAACCAATGGTTAGCCTGACCTTCCATGAATCATAGCTAATCACATGTAACCAGCCTGATCAAGTTCCCAAGCCGATCACATGTTGAAGCTAGTACTCACACACTTAGTCATAGGTTTCTTGCTCATGGACATATTGTTTCTTTTCCTGCATTTACTTCCAGTATTTCTTTCATTGTACATTTCTCGTACCTATACATGCATCTGGTATATTTCTATCTAGAACTGCTACATAGTTTATATCATTAATATAGAACTGCTATTTAGAGATGTACTTTGCTCCTTCCTGACTGGAAAAATATTTTTCCAGACTGTGACCTTAGTAGACTGGTTTCTGACACACTTGAGGATTGGAAGTTAATGATTGCAGGTATGATTATTTTGTCGTTAGAAATGTCTTGTATTTCTTGCTTGCCTTGATATCTCATCGTGCTTTAATTTTTGTGATTGAGTATTTCTAGCATTATTTTATGATATCCCATTCTCCTTATGGAGTTGGGTATTCACGTGAGATTGATTAGATAGTTACATGACCTAGACAGCGTTCTACCGTCGATGCTGCGGCGTAGGCTGGACGTACCCACGCACTCGTGCCCCTAAATCGGGTGTGGGTCGTGACACATTTTAGTGGTGGCCCATGCAGGTCAGACTTCGCTAGTTGTGCGATGTCGTAGTAGTGCGACGTCATAGTTGTACTATTGCGTACCTGCTATAGAATATAGGACATAGGATACTAGGATGAGAGAGGATACTCAATCACTAAATTAATTGAGAGATTCCTGGGATGACCCTTGAGAGTCTCATTATAAATTTTCCAATTTAAATCCTTCCCCCTTGTTCCCGTCTGCTCTCACTTGTTGTTATTGAACTTGATCCTTATTGATCAGTTATTAAATTAAAATCTTGGTATCATTATTGAGTTTGATTCTTGTTGACCAGTTGTTAAATTTAATTCTTGGTATCGTTGTTGAGTTAATTTCCTATCGAGATGAATTTTACGGGCTAAAATTTACGGTATCATCTGATGACATATCTTGATGAGAACAGTGAGAAAGGTAAAACGTCTACTTTGGTTATGGACCTTAGAGTTTATCGCAGCCATATTAGCTGTGGTGACGAGAACGTAGGAACCTGACTTGGATGTACATACTATAGTTATGAAACTTAGAGTCTCTCGCAACCATACCGGTTGGCGTGGTGAAGATTCTAGACGACATGATTATAGAGTTGCATACCTTAGTTACGAAACCTATCGTTTATCGCATCTATGCTTACTGGCGTGGCGAGAATTCTGAGTGTCATGATTTCAGACAGACGTGTATGATTATCAGGTTGTATCTTAAATTGGTTCTTAAAGTATCATCTCAAGACTTATCTATTTATGTCATTCCAGGACTTTGTTCCATCGTTTCTTTTCTTTACTAGCAGTAAAGATACCTTTCGTCCTTGATTCAGTTCTTTTGAGCCTTATTTCTTTAAGGATCCGTGTTAGTGTGATAATTAATGACTTATAATTATGGCTGTGTCTTGAGTATTAGTATTGGTTGAGTGTTGTTAGTGAGTTATAGGTGTTTCTTAGTTGGACATGTGAGCAGTAGGCTTTAAACTAGAGTTAGCCCTTAGCATTGTACCTTGTACAAATGGTTCTAGGATAAGTGTCATTAGAGACTGTGAGTAGAAGGAGAGAATAAAGTATCAGTGATAGTTCAAGAGTTAGTATCAGAGCCGGCATACCCGTCCCGGATAGTCAATAAATTATGTAATTGGATGATCTATGTAAACAATTAAGTATCAAGGAATTGCGTTAAAGATTAATGGAGCATGATGTTCAATTTGATGATTGATACTGGGTGGATCAAGAGTAAAGAAATGTATATACATAAAGGGTTTTAATGAGATGCCATGAGTGGAGAAATATCAATATTGGTAATGAAAAGTTGTGAAATATATCACAGAATAGTTTAACAGGCTGTAAAAGGTTTAAGAGATATGCTTATACATCAATCGAGATATGGAACCATATGCCTGCCCTTGAGATTGAAGTAAAGCATGGGTATTATAGAAAGTGCAAGTGATCATGATTTGTAATAAGTTTGATGAGATAATCTAATGATGAAGCTAGTGTTACCTTACCAATAGTGCTAGTGATTCTATATCAAATATTTGTTGAGCAAGGTGCTAATGACAGTAAGTACTTCGTGTGATAAAAATTAGATTGGTGTATTTGTGTGGACCTTTAGTATTAGAGACTGAGAGTATCTATATGTATACTTGAGGATTTAAATTTATAGTTTGAAGAGTGGGAATGAATTTTAATTTTAAGAATTTAGAGGAGTTAAGATTTTATGTTATTACAATTTTGAGTATTCGAATTCAATTCAATAAACATAGTCAAAGCTATAAGGATTTTAAAAGTGATTAAAATTTTTGATATTTGAGTATCTGATTTTGAGGAGGTATATGCAATCATTTTTAAGTTGATCGAGAGGTTAAACCTTGACGATTATTTTGAGGATTAATTTTATGGTAGATAAGAGATGAATATTAATATATGAGTAGATGATATACAGGGTAAGGATCTAATGACTTGAGCATGATTGAGGTGGCACCGCAGACTGACTTGGGTGTCCATCTAGAGTTGTTTTAGAAAGGGTTTAGCACTTAGTATGGTGTTACACTTGGTGCGTGTCACGACCCGCACCCGGAAATTGGGCATGAGTCGTGGGTACGTCCAGCCTACGCCGCAGCATCGGCGGTAGAACGCTGTTTAGGTCACAAACATAGTATATCCTATCAATAGTCTCAACTCCGTACGGAGGACAATGATAAATAAATCACAGATCTATAATATACTCAATCACAACTATAAACATAATGGCACGATGAGAATTGAAAAGTGTCATGACCCGCACCCGGTTTAGGGTACGAGAGCGTGGGTACGTCCAGCCTACGCCGCAGCAGCGGCGGTAGAACGCTGTCTAGGTCAAGTACTATCTAAACAATCTCACTCTAGTATCCAACTCCATAAGGAGACGTGGATATCAAAATAATCTAGAAATACTCAATCACAACTATAGCACGATAGGAAATGAAGAAATAAAAGAATACAATACAAGTCCAATGACAACATAATCATACCTGCAATCCTTAACTTCCAATCCCCAAGTGTCAGAAACCAGTCTACTAAGGTCACAGTCTGGAAAAATATTTTCCAGTCAGGAATGAGCAAAGTACATCTCTAATTAGCAGTTCTATATAAATGACATAAACTATGTAGCAGTTCTAGATGGAACATACCAGATGCATGTATAGGTACGAGAAATGTACAATGAGAGAAATACTGGAAATGCTGTAAGTAAATGCAGGAAGGAAACAATATGTCCATGAGCAAGAATTCTATGACTAAGTGTGTGAGTACTAGCTTTAATATGTGATCGGCTTGGGAACTTGATCAGGCTGGTTACATGTGATTAGCTATGGTTCATATAAAGTCAGGCTAACCGTTGGTTAGCTATGGTGCATGTAGAGATCAGGCTAATCACACGTAACAGCTATGGAGCATATAAATGGTCAGGCCGCACCCGACGTGAGATGTGGGGTGAGCTATGGTACATATAAAGTTGGGTATGATCACATATCTACACTAAAGTACTCCCCAAACCCCCGACTGGTATAGTAGATCCAATCATGGTACGCTATGGCACAGGATTCCCTAGGAAGGTAGCAAATCTCCCCGGGAATTAGTGTCTGTACATGCACAAGATATCAAGGAACTAAGTCTCGTACAAGCTACACCATGAATAAGGAATAACATCTCATGACGAGATCCGTGTATACCAATCCGTGTAACCATCGTGTCAAAATCATGGATATTTACACTAGATACAGTGAACATAGGAGATATCATAAATTAGAAACCAATCAGAGAATGTACTTGTCTTGGGTCCTTAGCTGGTGAAACCAATGTCCTGTCCCAGAGTATCGTCTGGAGGAACCAACAGTCCTAAAATATATCGAATACAACATTTACATCAGGTGCTACACTAACACATTACAAATACATGAACTCAGGGGCTCTGCCAGGCATGGCTCTAGTCAACTAGGTCATCTAGTAGGGATACGTATATAATACACATTACACTCATTATACTTACAATATTTATACATGCACCAATTTAATGTATTTACAATCTATATATGCCCTTTAAATACATATCTGATTTATACTAGTTGAACCATACGTATACTCGTATATATGCAAAAACACTGTTTAAATATACATATATTTTGTTAACATCATTTTAGAATATACTAATATTAATTTACCAATTCAAATTTATACTATATATATATGTACAGATGCCAATTAATTCATATATATAAAAATACGTTTTATTACACTTATACTACATGAAATTATACCGATTAAATATATGTATCATTATACCAAAATATACATATATACATATATATATATATATACCAAAATAATTATATACATATACTAAAAATATAGATATACATATATACCAAATCAACTACATACACTGGAATGCGTATTTACGTATATAAATCGTTTCGAAATTATTTTGAACAATAATTTCAAATAAAAGTTTATTTATAAAAACTAGAATTTATGCAAAGGCCATCATATTTATATATCTCTAGTTATTTCAGTTACCAGTCCCAATAACCAATTTATCTTATTTTTATTATTAAAACTATATTTTTAATTAATTATAAAAAAACCCCAAAATTATTATATGTTCACATAATCAAATCCTTATATATAATACATAATTAAATTATAAACAATAAAACTAATATGCATATATATATATATCACCAAACTTATTATAGGGAATTACTAACTAATTATATTTAATTAATAAACAAATTACATAAATTTCCAAACTAATTATAAATTACTAATTTATTAAGAAATTACTAACTGGTTATTAATTAACTAATTAATCTAATTAATGATTACTAAATTAACTAAACTAATTTTATAAATTAAAACAGTAAAACTAATCATGTTGTATTTATTAAACTAGTTACATGAATTTACTAAGTTAATTATATGAATTTACTAGACTAATACATATTAATAAAATCAATTTATATAAATACCCAAATTACATATTAATATAAACTAATTATATTAATATAACCAAATTACATTAATTAACTAATTATATAAAATAACTAATCATATATACTAACAGATTATATAATTTAATTAACTAATTATAAATTAACTATTACAATACATTAACTATTTATTAAACTTTAACTAATTATAATTTAATTAACTTAAACTATATACAAATTAACCAACTTAAACTATATACTAATACATAACTAAACTAAATTAATTATTCTAATTAATTAATTACTTAACCATTAATTTAATTACTAACACTAAATTAATTAAAACTACTTATAACTAATTTACTTACTAATTACAGTCAGAACAGAAAGGGGAAAGAGGGAAAGAGGGAAAGGAGAGAGGGCTCACACAGGGGATTTCCGTCGCCGGCGCGGTGGGGCTCCGTCGAGCAGGGCGTCGGCGCGGGGTCGGCGTTCGTCTCGGGTGGCGGCGCTCGTGCTCGGCGGATCTGCTCGAGGCGCAGCGGCGGCTTCGAGGCGGCGGCTTTGACTCGGCGGTGGCGGCTTCGACGAGGGCTCGACGCGGCTGCGACAGGGCGGCGACGGCGGCTTCGTTCCAGCGGCGCTCGACGGATCTGGGCGTCCACCGGCGGATCTGGCTCGAGGGGCGGTGGAGAACCGAGGGCGGCGTCGACCCCGAGAGCGGCGGATGTTCGGGGAAACGGTCGAAGACCCAGGCGGTCACCGGCGGCGATCGACTCGAGACTCCAGGTGGTGGTGGCAGGCGGCCAGATCGAGGAGGCGGCGGTGACGACGTCGACTCCGGGCGGCGGCTTCGAGTCTAGGGTTAGGGCTGGTCGGTTCTGTGCGTCGGGGTCATGTCCGGGGCTGGATACGACAGTCTGGTGTCTGCGGGGGAAACGTGTCCGGGTCTGCCGGACACGGGGATGCTGTTGTACAGTGGAGGAGGTGGATGTGTCCGGTGTGTCAGACACGGAAAAATCTGATTGTAATGTTGTAACCGGACACAGGAAATGAATGGATACGGTGGGACACCCGGGGTCGGACCCGAGGCCAACACGGCTGACACGGTGATGCTGGACACACGGACACAAGCACACAAAATGGTGATGGTTGTTGGCTGGTGGGAAATGTGGGGGCTAGCTAATAAATGAAAATTAGGGTTTCTTGGGAATTGTGAGAATGAGAACTTAAATAGGGAGAGATGGTGTGGGATAAAGGGTTGCGGGTTGGCCCAATAATGAATGGCCCAGAATTAATCCAACGGGTTTCTCACGTGGGGAAAAAATGAGGGGGTGGGCTAGTTAATGGAAATGGCGACTTGTAAAATTAAAGAAACAAAGGTTATAATTTCAGAAAAAAAATTTTTTTTTTAGGAAAGCTAGCTAATTTTTAATTAGCTACTAATTAATATATTTTGTAAAAACTTAGAAAGTATGACATTTATTTTATTTACTATCCCAATAAATAAAAATTTATTTTACTTTATGAACTAGTCTTTTAAATAACTATTTAGTTAAAAATAATTTTATGATTCAAGCCAATAAATATTTGAAACTAGAAATATATATTATTTATTTATTTATTTATTTTGTAATACATCGTCATTTAGGAAAAATGATTTTTATAAAGATTTTTAAATTACCTTCTAAAATCAAACATCGTTCAAAATCAAATAAAAATTTCAAGGAGAAATGTTTTATAAAACTTGATATTTTTAAAATAAATTAAAATCTAATTATTTTGGGAATTGGAAATCGGAGGTTACAAGTCTATCCACCTTAGAAAAATTTCGTCCTCGAAATTTTAGGGATGACCAGGATAGAAAAATTTGTTGTTCATAATGATGAATATATCATTGAAAAAAATATTTCTATAAGGAAAATATTTACCAAACAGAAGGAAACATGAAGAAAAAGAAAATATGGTTTAAGACAGGAATGACTTGAAGGAATCATGGCTCGGCCTTGAATCCTCTAGAAGGTTTAGGTTTTGGGAAGTAGCCACGATCACAAAAACAGATAATTGGAATAATGCACGTTACCTTTTCAAAGTAACTAAACCAAGGAAGACCCAGTATAATGAATGATATCGACATGAAAGTTATAGCTAATTCGAAAGATACGGTCAACAATTTGATTTAAGAAACTTAAATACATCCTTCAAAATGTAATCAAGAGACATCTAATCGCCTTTCTTGATTCTAGGAAAAAGAGTAGTCTTTACTACCTTCTGAAAATAATCCTTCCTTTTTATCCTCGTTCATCTTACTTTTCTCAATCCTGTGATTCATCATTAACTAATATCTATAAAAGTTTCAAATTCCACAAACTTTATTAGATTAGATCTTAGAATTTCTGAATCAAAATTTATCATCAAATTCGAGTTTGTTTATCTTAACATCAACTATACCTCGATTATTTTCTTCGATTTCAAATGTTACTGTCATGGTCAAGATTTAATTTAAATCACAACCTCAATATACCATGATCTTACCTTACGACCTTCAATTATATGATCCCATAATCAATTATATTATAATCTTCTTTACCATGAGCTTCATTTCATTCCATATTTCTTTATCCGTATGTATAATGTTTCCGAACTTTGAACTAATATTATTTTTTTTTTCATCCTCTGAATTTATTATCCCAAGGTAAAATTTTTACTACTCAAATCCTCAATATTTTAATTGAATTCCAGTCGTATCATAATCTCCTCAAATTTTGAGTAAATAACTAAATACAAAATTTACTATCCAATCCTTTTAATTGAAATCCAATCACTGCATATTTATAAAACTTAAAAATCTGCATCCCAAAATTTAACTTTAAACACTCATCAATCATCTAACTCAAATTCAATTGATGCTTATTCCAATCTAATTCCTCATCCCAAGAATTTAATTTGACACTATTCCATTTACGATTTTATTTCCTGCTTTTCTTCTTCCTCAATACTCAACGATGCGATGCTTCCAGTATCTTCAATGCAACATTCATACTATATAAAATTTCTATCTTGCAATCAAATAGATAAAATGATAATCTCTCAAATTTCTCAAATTTTTAATAATCAATTCAATCATATCAAGACCTCCTTAAAATTAATAAATCCTCAAATTTTGGCTCTGTGAATTTCTTAATTCTCCCTTTAAGTAAATGTTTGTCCTCGAATTTCAATCATACCTCGATTTTCATAAAATCAATGATCCATCAACTCCGTTATAACAACCCCTAAATTCTTTATTTAATTTAATGCTCATCCATAAATTTAATCCTCTTGTCTCTTTTTGTCAGTCATAATCTCGTCATAGATCTTTGCTACGGTCAAAACCCAATGATCATGGTTTAAGAAAACTCTACCTACAGCCATACAATTTAAGAAAATATAGGTCATGTGTCTTTTGTCATGGTATTTCAGTCTCTGTTAGGGGGGTACTACTAGTTATATTCTAACAAGAAAATCATGCATGTGAACCACAGTACTAGGAAAATCAATCAATCAATCGAAAGGCGAAAGAAAAGGAACATTAGGAAGGAAGAAGGATCATGTTAACATATTACTTGTAGTGTCTACTATCTCTAACAAACACTTAACTCTAGCACATTCACTAACTAATTCCTATTCATGTACACTGGTACCCATATCAACTAATCATATATTAATATTCATATATCCCATCTACCAAAAATTTATCCTCAAAATAATCGTCAAGGTTTAACTTCCCGACCAACTTAAAATAAAATGCATATACCTCCTCAAAATTAGATACTTCACATCGAAATAAAATTTAATCACTTCTAAAATCTTTGTAGCCTTAACCATGTTTATTGAATTCATATTTGAAATCTTCAAAATTTAATGACATAATCTCAACTCCTCAATTATTCTAAAAATAAAATCTTATTTTCACCTTTTAATTTATAACTCCACAATATACATATCAGTGCTCACGGTCTCTGATGCTCAAGGTGCACTCAATGTATCTAGTGTCTGTAATTGTGTACTAAATTGTACTGCCCGAATCACTTGTACTATTACCTCCAATGATCAAAGTTACCATCAACTGTGTTTTCCTTCATAATTTTAATTTATGTCAATTGGTATATCCTCTAATTATCAACACACAGAGTGCTTACTGTTATTAACGTCATCCTTGACTAATCCTCGATATAGAATCATTAGCACTCTTGGTATTATATCACTAGCTGCATTAATAGATTATCTCATCAAGCTCATTAGACTTATGATCACCTGTATCCCCTATAACACTCATGTTTCTTTACTCTCATGGGTATGTGTATGGTTCCTCATCTCGATGGTTGTATATGTATTTCCTTCAATCCTTTAAAGCCTATTAAACTAATCCGTGATACGCTTCACAACTTCCATTACTAATCCTGATATTTCTCTACTTATGACATCTCATTAAACCCTTTATACATATACATTTCTTTACCTTTAACATTTCCGATATCAATCATCCAATTGGACATCATGCTCCATAAATCCTTAACACAATTCCCGGATACTTAATCGTTTACATAGATCACTCAATTACATATCATGATTATCCAGGACGGGTAATTGGCTCTGATACTAACTCTGAGAACTATCACTGATACTCTATACTCGCCTTAACTCTCAGTCTCTAATGACACTACTCCTAGAATCATTGGTACAAGGTACTATACTAAGGGCTAACTCTAGATTAAAGCCTACTGCTCACATGTCCAACTAAGAAACACTTACAACTCACTAGCAACACAGTCAATACTAATACAAGACACAACAAAATTACAAGCCACTATTTATCATACTTAACAAGAAATCCTCAAGGAATAGGAGCCCAAAGACTGAAGTGAGGACAGAAGGTATCTTTACTGCTAGTAAAGAAAGAAGTGGTGGAACAAAGTCCGGGAATAACAGAAATAGATAAGTCTTGAGATGATATTTTAAGAACCAATTTAGGATACAACCTGATGATCATACACGTCTGTCTGAAATCATGACACTCAGAATCCTCGCCACGCCAGTAAGCATAGATGCGATAAACGATAGGTTTCGTAACTAAGGTATGCACTCTATAATCATGTCGTCTAGAATCTTCGCCACGCCAACCGGTATGGCTGCGAAAGACTCTAAGCTTCATAACTGTAGTACGTACATCCAAGTTAGGTTCCTACGTTCTCGTCACGACAGCTAATATGGCTGCGATAAACTCTAGGTTCCATAACTAAAGTAGACGTTTTTACCTTTCTCACTGTCCTCATCAATATATGTCATCAGATGATACCGTAAATTTTAGTCCGTAAAATTCATCTCAATCTGAAATCAACTCAACAACGATACCAAGAATTAAAGTTAACAACTGGTCAACAAGAATCAAACTCAACAATGATACCAAGAATTTAATTTAATAACTGCTCAACAAGAATTAAGTTCAGTAACAACAAGCGAGAGCGGACGGAAACAAGGAAAGATTTAAATTGAAAATAAGATTCTCATGGGGTCATCCCAGGAAATCTTTCAAGAATTTGTGATTGAGTATCCTCTCTCATCCTAGCATCCTATGTCCTATATTCAATAGCAGGTACGCAGTAGTACAACTACGACGTCGCACTACCACGACATCGCACAACTTGCGAAGTCGGACCTGCATGGGCCACCATTAAAACGTGTCACGACCCGCACCCGGTTTAGGGTACGAGAGCATGGGTACGTCCAGCCTACGCCGCAGCAGCGGCGGTAGAACGCTGTCTAGGTCAAGTACTATCTAAACAATCTCACTCTAGTATCCAACTCCATAAGGAGACGTGGATATCAAAATAATCTAGAAATACTCAATCACAACTATAGCACGATAGGAAATGAAGAAATAAAAGAATACAATACAAGTCCAATGACAACATAATCATACCTGCAATCCTTAACTTCCAATCCCCAAGTGTCAGAAACCAGTCTACTAAGGTCATAGTCTGGAAAAATATTTTCCAGTCAGGAATGAGCAAAGTACATCTCTAATTAGCAGTTCTATATAAATGACATAAACTATGTAGCAGTTCTAGATGGAACATACCAGATGCATGTATAGGTACGAGAAATGTACAATGAGAGAAATACTGGAAATGCTGTAAGTAAATGCAGGAAGGAAACAATATGTCCATGAGCAAGAATTCTATGACTAAGTGTGTGAGTACTAGCTTTAATATGTGATCGGCTTGGGAACTTGATCAGGCTGGTTACATGTGATTAGCTATGGTTCATATAAAGTCAGGCTAACCGTTGGTTAGCTATGGTGCATGTAGAGATCAGGCTAATCATACGTAACAGCTATGGAGCATATAAATGGTCAGGCCGCACCCGACGTGAGATGTGGGGTGAGCTATGGTACATATAAAGTTGGGTATGATCACATATCTACACTAAAGTACTCCCCAAACCCCCGACTGGTATAGTAGATCCAATCATGGTACGCTATGGCACAGGATTCCCTAGGAAGGTAGCAAATCTCCCCGGGAATTAGTGTCTGTACATGCACAAGATATCAAGGAACTAAGTCTCGTACAAGCTACACCATGAATAAGGAATAACATCTCATGACGAGATCCGTGTATACCAATCCGTGTAACCATCGTGTCAAAATCATGGATATTTATACTAGATACAGTGAACATAGGAGATATCATAAATTAGAAACCAATCAGAGAATGTACTTGCCTTGGGTCCTTAGCTGGTGAAACCAATGTCCTGTCCCAGAGTATCGTCTGGAGGAACCAACAGTCCTAAAATATATCGAATACAACATTTACATCAGGTGCTACACTAACACATTACAAATACATGAACTCAGGGGCTCTGCCAGGCATGGCTCTAGTCAACTAGGTCATCTAGTAGGGATACGTATATAATACACATTACACTCATTATACTTACAATATTTATACATGCACCAATTTAATGTATTTACAATCTATATATGCCCTTTAAATACATATCTGATTTATACTAGTTGAACCATACGTATACTCGTATATATGCAAAAACACTGTTTAAATATACATATATTTTGTTAACATCATTTTAGAATATACTAATATTAATTTACCAATTCAAATTTATACTATATATATATGTACAGATGCCAATTAATTCATATATATAAAAATACGTTTTATTACACTTATACTACATGAAATTATACCGATTAAATATATGTATCATTATACCAAAATATACATATATACATATATATATATATACCAAAATAATTATATACATATACTAAAAATATAGATATACATATATACCAAATCAACTACATACACTGGAATGCGTATTTACGTATATAAATCGTTTCGAAATTATTTTGAACAATAATTTCAAATAAAAGTTTATTTATAAAAACTAGAATTTATGCAAAGGCCATCATATTTATATATCTCTAGTTATTTCAGTTACCAGTCCCAATAACCAATTTATCTTATTTTTATTATTAAAACTATATTTTTAATTAATTATAAAAAAACCCCAAAATTATTATATGTTCACATAATCAAATCCTTATATATAATACATAATTAAATTATAAACAATAAAACTAATATGCATATATATATATATATCACCAAACTTATTATAGGGAATTACTAACTAATTATATTTAATTAATAAACAAATTACATAAATTTCCAAACTAATTATAAATTACTAATTTATTAAGAAATTACTAACTGGTTATTAATTAACTAATTAATCTAATTAATGATTACTAAATTAACTAAACTAATTTTATAAATTAAAACAGTAAAACTAATCATGTTGTATTTATTAAACTAGTTACATGAATTTACTAAGTTAATTATATGAATTTATTAGACTAATACATATTAATAAAATCAATTTATATAAATACCCAAATTACATATTAATATAAACTAATTATATTAATATAACCAAATTACATTAATTAACTAATTATATAAAATAACTAATCATATATACTAACAGATTATATAATTTAATTAACTAATTATAAATTAACTATTACAATACATTAACTATTTATTAAACTTTAACTAATTACAATTTAATTAACTTAAACTATATACAAATTAACCAACTTAAACTATATACTAATACATAACTAAACTAAATTAATTATTCTAATTAATTAATTACTTAACCATTAATTTAATTACTAACACTAAATTAATTAAAACTACTTATAACTAATTTACTTACTAATTACAGTCAGAACAGAAAGGGGAAAGAGGGAAAGAGGGAAAGGAGAGAGGGCTCACACAGGGGATTTCCGTCGCCGGCGCGGTGGGGCTCCGTCGAGCAGGGCGTCGGCGCGGGGTCGGCGTTCGTCTCGGGTGGCGGCGCTCGTGCTCGGCGGATCTGCTCGAGGCGCAGCGGCGGCTTCGAGGCGGCGGCTTTGACTCGGCGGTGGCGGCTTCGACGAGGGCTCGACGCGGCTGCGACAGGGCGGCGACGGCGGCTTCGTTCCAGCGGCGCTCGACGGATCTGGGCGTCCACCGGCGGATCTGGCTCGAGGGGCGGTGGAGAACCGAGGGCGGCGTCGACCCCGAGAGCGGCGGATGTTCGGGGAAACGGTCGAAGACCCAGGCGGTCACCGGCGGCGATCGACTCGAGACTCCAGGTGGTGGTGGCAGGCGGCCAGATCGAGGAGGCGGCGGTGACGACGTCGACTCCGGGCGGCGGCTTCGAGTCTAGGGTTAGGGCTGGTCGGTTCTGTGCGTCGGGGTCGTGTCCGGGGCTGGACACGGCAGTCTGGTGTCTGCGGGGGAAACGTGTCCGGGTCTGCCGGACACGGGGATGCTGTTGTACAGTGGAGGAGGTGGATGTGTCCGGTGTGTCGGACACGGAAAAATCTGATTGTAACGTTGTAACCGGACACAGGAAATGAATGGATACGGTGGGACACCCGGGGTCGGACCCGAGGCCAACACGGCTGACACGGTGATGCTGGACACACGGACACAAGCACACAAAATGGTGATGGTTGTTGGCTGGTGGGAAATGTGGGGGCTAGCTAATAAATGAAAATTAGGGTTTCTTGGGAATTGTGAGAATGAGAACTTAAATAGGGAGAGATGGTGTGGGATAAAGGGTTACGGGTTGGCCCAATAATGAATGGCCCAGAATTAATCCAACGGGTTTCTCACGTGGGGAAAAAATGAGGGGGTGGGCTAGTTAATGGAAATGGCGACTTGTAAAATTAAAGAAACAAAGGTTATAATTTCAGAAAATTTTTTTTTTTTTTTAGGAAAGCTAGCTAATTTTCAATTAGCTACTAATTAATATATTTTGTAAAAACTTAGAAAGTATGACATTTATTTTATTTACTATCCCAATAAATAAAAATTTATTTTACTTTATGAACTAGTCTTTTAAATAACTATTTAGTTAAAAATAATTTTATGATTCAAGCCAATAAATATTTGAAACTAGAAATATATATTATTTATTTATTTATTTATTTTGTAATACATCGTCATTTAGGAAAAATGATTTTTATAAAGATTTTTAAATTACCTTCTAAAATCAAACATCGTTCAAAATCAAATAAAAATTTCAAGGAGAAATGTTTTATAAAACTTGATATTTTTAAAATAAATTAAAATCTAATTATTTTGGGAATTGGAAATCGGAGGTTACAAAAAGAGTTCTATCTAAACCAACCACAATAAGTCCAACTCAAATCCTGGGTCTAAATGACCTCACAAAGTCACAAATAAAAATAAATACAACTCAGTCTCAATCTAAAACAATAGTGCAGAAAAGTAATCTAAGAACAGGCTGGTAAGTTCTCTTCTAGGATAGGCACCTCCTTTGGGATTTCTGGGGTGAAATCCTCCTCTATTCCTAGACCGTAATGAGTAGGGCAAAAGTTCTCCAGGTCCTCTGAAAAATGTTTACCCAGTCAGGATTTGAGCGAAGCACAAGCACTAACAGCAGTTTTATTAAATTGACAAAATCTATAAACAGTGTAAGAGATACAAGATGGAAATAAATGCTGAAAATGAGAAGTACAGGAGAAAATGAAATAGACAATAGAGCATCTAGCAATGAATAATAAACAGTGAATGCTAGAACAAATGTATCTGAATAAAGATAAAACATCTAGCTATGTGTTTGAAATATTAGTTTATTATGTGATCGGCTTGGGACTGGATCAGGCTGGTTATATATGATTAGCTATGATTTTTGAGGGTCAGGCTAACCATATGGTTAGCTATGATGCATGATAATGGTCAGGCTAATCATATATAACAGCTATGAGGCATGATGATGGTCAGGCCGCACCCGACGTGAGATGTGGGGTGAGCTATGATGCATGATAGTTTGGATATGATAACATAATCTACTAATAGTTCCCTATCCCCCAGCTAGCACGATGGATTCCAATCACGACTCCTCATGATGGGGATCTAGGGTGCTAACCCGTGTATCCATAGTATCGGAATCAAGTATGTAATACACTACAATTTATAGAAGTAATCAACCATGAAAACTGTCAGAGAATGTACTCGCCTGTGGTCCTGAGCAAAGTGTGAGGATCGATGTCCAAAGTGGGATCACAATGACCTATATATAAGATATCAATGTTAAATGGTGTTTGAAATGATAAAGGTGATTAGCTAATTTGAAATGGGGTGTTAGGCCATTTCTAGGTCTAAACTAGGTGTTACTAAGTCAACTCTAGGTTTTTGGTCAAAACTAGTTAATACCTTGCTTCTAGGTTCATACTAGCTATTGTTAACTAATACTACTTGAATACACTATATTATATGTTCTATACTTACTAATATTAGATTATATTTAGTAATACTACTAATACTAGCTAATATTTATTATACTAGGTATTATCATTATATATAACTCATATAGTGTGGTATATTGGTATCTTGCTGAAACTAGTTACTATTTCTTATACTATATGCTATCAGTATGTAAATAACTCACATATATATACTGAGTATATATCTTAACTGACACCAAGGTAAAACCAATCCTGAGTTATCCCATACTAACACCCTTAGCATTTACCCAATTTGACTGATACCTACTACTTAACTGACACTATAGTCCAACCCAATATCCCAAACCACCTTACCTTACTGATACTCTAGGATAGACACAACATACACTACATTTCACACAGTGAACTCACTGGTTCCTCACTACACATCTCCTAATGTCTGACACAGAACACTATTTCCACACAGTCCTCACAATCACTCACAGGCACCCTAAAACACACACAGACACAGCCATGACCTTTACTGAGAACACACCCTATATCCTAAACACAGACACTTAGACACTGCACTATCAAATCCTATTGATACATAACCCTAGCTGCTACCAACTGCTCCTA
Organism: Iris macrosiphon; assembly: GCA_036927795.1. Taxonomy (NCBI): domain Eukaryota; kingdom Viridiplantae; phylum Streptophyta; class Magnoliopsida; order Asparagales; family Iridaceae; genus Iris; species Iris macrosiphon. The sequence goes on along the minus strand of JAYESA010000001.1, from coordinate 1,658,169 downwards.
CAAATCAAATCCAAAACCCCAATTACTGATGCTGAACATAAGTATGGATCAAATCTGCACATTAACACTTAAGTATCTAATACACAGGTACACATAAACTGAAACAAGACACTGCTACCCTGAACTCAGTCTCTCACACATACAGAAATATACCTAGACATTCACACACAATTTACTGGTACTGCTACACACAGAATTAGCTAGGTTCACACAGTCACACCCAAGTTCACAGTTCTAAAACACACACACACTTTCTCAAAACTGAGACTAGCACATATAATTTCACATATGCAGGTATCTCAAATAATTCTGCAAAAGAACCTTGCAAATAGAGCATCAGGCCAAGTATCAGGGCTAATGAGAGTATCAGTAACAAAGGGTATCAATATCACATTGATACTGAAATTCACAACAGAACTTCCCACTGCTACTCAAGAATACACACTATACATACTCTACACAACAATATCTCACATGTTCTCTAGTCTTAAGGGAACTAGGATACACACAAACACAGTTCTGACTGATACATAGACACACAGCCATATTCACACAGATATTGATACACACAGTTCACATAGGTTCCTACAATCAAACCAACTAAAACCTGTTTTCCCCCAACTCCTTAACTGATACTTGACTGCTCACAATGAAATTTCTGCTCACACAGCACACTGCTCCCTCTCCAACTCTCTCTCAAATACACACAGGATTACCCTAATGCACAGTAAGCCCCAAACACACAGAAATCACAGCAAACACTGCACTAAACTCTGAACCAAACCCGACTGAATGCAGTGCCTTCCCCCAATACACATACCCGATCGTACAGTGAACCCTTCACAGTTTTTCCCCTCTTCTAACCACCCACACACATCTACAACCATAGATATAGATAGAAACACACATCAAATTTATAAACATATGTATAAATATATATATATACATCATACATCATTCCTCACATTAGATTATATTAGAGTAGAATAGATAGGTTCATCCCTTTTTGGCATTTCATCAAACACATGCAGGGCAGAAAACAAATATACATACAACCCATGAATCCTCAACCCAAAACCCTAAAAACCCGAGTTCTACCTACCCATATGAGATGGAATCAATCTACCTACGAATACCTAGGGTTAGGGTTTCTGATAATTGGGGAAAACAATGTTGGGGACACTTAAACCTAATCAAAACCCTAAAATCAAACTCTAAACAATAGGGTGGGTTCCTAATGGCCATTAACATCTGAAAACAGAAATTTAATGAAGAAAAGTAGGGTTTTTACCTGCAGGGATGGTTTCTTCAATGAGGTTCTTCTTTCTCCAGGCTTCCTGACCCACGTTTCTTGCTTCCCTTGCTTTGGAGGAGAAAAAAATGGAACCTAGGGCTAGATTTCGAATTCTAGAGTGGGAAATTGGTTTTCTCTTGATGGAGGCTAGGGTTTCTCTTTTCTACATGAAGGATGGCTTTATGAGAAGCTTCCTTTTTATATTAAACCTAGTTTTAGGGTTTTCATGCATAGTTTTAGGTTAAACCCCCCCTGTCCCTCTCATGCAGAACCGAATAAACTTAGGTTAAGTCAGTCTAGGGTTTTGAGGGTTTACCCTAAATTTGTATTCTAGGGTTTCACTAGAACTGGGTTTAAAATTAGGGTTGACTCACTAGGGTCTGTCCTAATGAGTTCTAGGGTTAGACCTAAAACTAAACATTACTAATAATATATAATTAGTTTATAAAACTCAACAGATTAATTAAATTCATAATTATTTAAAATAGTTAAATTACACAAACACCCTTATATGGAAAAGTGGTAGTGACAAGTCTACCCTCCTAAAAGAAATTTCGTCCTCGAAATTGGACTGAACTACCACAAGAATGAAATCAGAAAAAGGAATTACCTCAAGTCTAGAAGAGATACGGGTATTGCTCGCGCATTTCGTCCTCTCTCTCCCAGGTCGACTCCCCTGGAGAGTGATGTCTCCATGCAACACGAACCAAAGGAATGGTTTGGTTCCGCAACACCTTCTCTCTGCGGTCCAAGATCTCTACGGGCTGCTCGGGGTAGCTGAGCGTCGGACCAACCTCAATCTCCGAGTGATCAAGTACGTGACTAGGGTCGGCCACGTACCGTCTCAGCTGCGACACGTGGAATACATTATGCACTTCCTCCAATGCAGGCGGCAAGTCTAGTCTATACGCCACTGCACCTACCCTTGTAAGAATACCGAAGGGTCCGATGTAGCATGGGCTAAGCTTCCCGCCTCTGCCAAAATGAATCGTTCCATGCGTCGGAGAAATCCGTAGGAATACTAGATCGCCAACCTAAAATAAAACAGTCTCAGCACGCAGTCTAAACAAACAAACACAAACCAGAAAATTAACAATCTATACCTGAAACTCAAGGGGTCTACGGTGGCTGTCGGCCCAATGCCGCTGTCTGTCCTGCGCCACTCGCAGTCTGTCTCAGATGAGTTTCACCTTTTCTGCCGCATCCACGACCATTTCTGGTCCTAGCAAGGCTCTCTCTCCAACGTCATCCCACGATAACGGTGTACGACACCTCCGTCCATAAAGAGCCTCAAACGGTGACATCTCGATGCTGGCCTGATAGCTGTTGTTATAAGCAAACTCTACCAGGTGCAGATGATCCTCCCAAGAACCTCCGAGATCTAGAACACAAGTGCGTAGCATATCCTCGAGAGTCTGAATAGTCCTTTCAGACTGCCCGCCTGTCTGGGGGTGATATGTGGTACTGAACTTGAGCTGAGTGCCCAAGCTAGCCTGCAGACTCCTCCAGAAGTGGGAAGTGAAACGACTATCCCGATCTGAGACGATGCTCACAGGAACTCCATGAAGCCTAACAATCTGACGCACGTACATCTCTGCGAGCCTCTCTGTCGATGTGCCCACCTTGAAAGGTAAGAAATAGGCTGATTTGGTCAACCTGTCCACAATGACCCAAATCGCGTCTTTCCCTCCTGGAGAACATGGAAGCCCTGAAACGAAATCCATGGTCACATGCTCCCACTTCCATTCTGGAATCGGTAAAGGTTGAAGCAAACCACCTGGCCTCTGCCGGTCTGCCTTTACCTGCTGGCACACTAGACACCGGGATACGAAGCGTGCTACCTCGCGCTTCATTCCATACCACCATACGTGCTCCCTCAAGTCTCGATACATCTTGTTGGCACCGGGATGCATCGAGTACTGAGAGCGGTGTGCCTCCTGCAAAACCTCCTCGTGCAGCTCCCCGATAGGCACACATATCCTCGTGCCGTGCCGTAAAGAACCATCATCTGCGATAGTAAAGTCGTCCGATAATCCCATCTGAACCTGTGCTCCGATACTCCTTAGAGTCTCATCATCGTACTGCGCAGCTCTGATCCTGTCCATCAGCTCGGACTGTATCTGCAATCCCCACATTTGGATCTCAGTACCGGGAACTAACACTTCAATCTCCAAGCTTTCCAGATCAGCCAACAAATGTCTATCAGTCGTCAAGTACATAGCCATCGGATATCTGCTCAAGGCATCGGCGACTACGTTAGCCTTCCCTGGATGGTACTGCAATGAGATGTCAAAGTCCTTCATCAACTCCAACCACCTCCTCTGCCTCATGTTCAGCTCCTTCTGGGTGAACACGTACTTTAAGCTCTTGTGGTCTGTGAAGATCTCCACACGCTCTCCGTACAGGTAATGTTTCCACAGCTTTAGAGCGAAGATAACTGCTGCCAACTCTAAGTCGTGGGTGGGGTAGTTTCTTTCATGAGAGCGTAACTGCCTGGACGCATAGGCAATTACCTTCCCGTGCTACTGAAGAACACATCCCAGACCCTTCCCTGAAGCATCACTGTAGATGGTGAAACCACCTGTCCCTGCTGGCAACGTCAAAATTGGAGCTGTCGTCAACCTCTTCTTCAGCTCATCAAATGCAGCCTGGCACTCTTCCGTCCAGACAAAATCCACATCCTTCCTAGTCAGTCTGGTCATCGGCGCTGCAATCTTGGAGAAGTCTTGTACAAATCTCCGGTAGTATCCTGCTAGCCCAAGAAAACTCCTGATCTCAGCTACCGAACTGGGGGTAGCCCACGACTCTACTGCCTCGATCTTCTGTGGGTTAACCGAGATTCCGTCACCCGATACCACATGCCCAAGAAATTCGACCTTGTCAAGGAAGAATTCACACTTAGAGAGTTTCCCGTACAGCTTCTCCCTCCTGAGAGTCTCTAAGACCAATCTCAGGTGCTCTTCGTGCTCCTCCGGGGTCTTGGAATACACAAGAATATCGTCGATGAACACCACCACGAACTTGTCAAGGTACTGGTGGAACACTTTGTTCATCAAGTTCATGAATACTGCCGGTGCATTGGTTAAACCAAATGGCATCACCATGAACTCAACTGGCCGTATCTGGTTCGAAAAGCTGTCTTCGGCGTGTCTTCTTTCTTCACCTTCACCTGGTGATAGCCTGACCTCAAATCAATCTTCGAAAACACCCTCGCCCCGCTCAAGTGGTCGAAAAGATCATCTATCCTCGGCAGCGGGTACTTGTTCTTGATAGTGATATTGTTCAAAGCTCTATAATCAATGCACATGCGCACCGTGCCGTCCTTCTTCGGTACGAACAGTACCGAAGCTCCCCATGGTGATGAACTGGATTTGATGAAGCCTTTGTCCTGCAGCTCCTCAACTTGCTTCTTCAGTTCTGCCAGCTCGCTATTGTTGACTCTATAGACATGTTGTGAAATGGGCTCCGCTCCTGGAACCAAGTCTATAGAGAATTCAACATCTCTGTCTGGCGGCAAGCCTGGTAACTCTTCTGGAAATACATCCAGGAACTCCGCTATCAGAGGATGTGGCAACTCCTCTTCTTCCGTCCTGGCTCCGCAAAATGTGCTCCCTCTCTGTTCCGCTGCTTCTCTGACAACCTCAAACTCCGGCTCTCCTGGTGGTCTAAACAATACTCTGCCTCTATTACAATCTATTGTAGCATGATGCCTACTCAACCAGTCCATTCCGAGTACAATATCGTACCCCGGAAGTGGCATGACAAGTAAGCTCACGCTCAAGTCCCGGCCTCCTACTGATACTCTCCGGTCCTTGCAGTGATCACGGACTAGGATAATACCTCCTCCAGTCATGATCTTGCAAGTCCTAGCTAATGGTTCTGTCTCTAAATGATGTCGAAGTGCATATGATACAGACACAAAAACTATGGGAAGCGCCAGAATCGAATAAGGTAAATGCGGGAATACAATCGAGAAGAACCGAACCTGTGATCAAGTCTCCTGCTGGCTCGATCTCCTCGACTGCCATGGCGTACGCTCGCCCCTGGGGTGCACCTCTCTGCTGCTGATGCTGGGCAAACCTCTGATTTTGCGGTGGAAGTGGTCCCCTCTGTTGTTGGCCTCCTGGTACGGTAGGTACCCTGCCTGGTCCTCTCTGGGCGGCTGCTCCACCCTGACCTGGACGAATGGTAGGGCAATCCTTCAGCTGGTGTGTCGTCGATCCGCAGTACAAATATGAGCCCAACCTCTTCCTGCAGATCTCTCTGGTGTGTCATGTCTTCCCGCAGTACGCACACTGAAGGGCGGGCTGGGTCTGCCTCTGTTGCTGTTGATGGACCTGCCCTCGGGCTGGTGCCTGGTGCTGCTGGTGCTGCTGCTGAAAGGGCCTCTGCTGCTGCTGATAGTGTGGACGCTTGCCTGGTCCCGCACTACTCTTTGCTCCTCCGGAAACATCGCGTCCCCTCTTGGGCCTGAGGTCCAAGTCATCCTCGGCTATCTGGGCATCCATCAATATGCCCTCGAAAGTAGCGGTGCGACGTCCCGACGTGCGAGACTTGATCTCCCTTGCCAGCCCCTTCCTGAACTTCCGGGCCCTGTCCCCTGGATCTCTAATCATCGATGGCGCGAAGCGGCTCAGACGGCAAAACTCCGCGGCATACTCGTCGACGGACGAGCTCCCCTGGACTAAGTCATGAAACTGACTCTCCAAGGCTCCTAGGGCAACGTCAGGAAAGAATTTCTCCTTGAAGAGCTCCCTGAAATCCTCCCAAGTGAGTCCTCTGCGCAAGAGTCTCGGCTCCGTGCGAAACCATGTCAAGGCGATGTCGAACATTTGACTGCCAGCGGCCTCGATCTGAAGCACCTCTGGAAGCTGCGCCAAACGCAAGTTCCTCTCGATGTCCTCTAGCCAATCATCGGCGTAGAGTATCCCTTCTGTCCCCTTGAACTCCCGAGGCATCATCCTCTTGAAGTCCACAATGGTGCCCGGCCTCTGTTGTTGCTGACCAGGATGTTGCTGCTGCTGAGTGACTCTCTCCACAGCCTGGAGAGCCACTTGGTGAGCATTCTCCATGTTCACCCTCATCATCTCTGTCTGGGCCTGATGTGCCTCAGCCTGCACTCTCTGGGCCTCTGCCGACGTCCTCTGGGCATCAACCATGCCCTGAATCAAAGCGAACATCTGTGTTCCATCGACGGACACACCTCCTGGATACTGAGCTGGTGGTGGTGGTGGTGGTTGCTCCGTCGTAGCTGCGGGGACCCTCTGAACAGGTGGTGGAGGACCCCCGAATGCTGCAGACACTCCCACATGTACTGGAGATGTAGGAGGTGCTGCTGATGTCTGTCCGGCAGCGCGAGAGGTGGCAGACCTCTCTGAATCTGCTGCTCCGAGTCTCTGGAACCTTCTTGGCGGCATCCTGAAGACAGATCGAAAGATTCAATTAAGGCAATAAATATGATATCATCAAGGAAGGACAGTAAATTTCTAAAGGAATTAATCATTAAGAGTAGTATTATAAGAATCAGAAATTTCCTAATTGTGATTGAGCATATCCTCGGCCAAATTCCTATTTCCTAAAATAGGCTCGTAGTAATACTCTAAGCGAGCACCACTACGATATCACTCTAATCTGAATCTAAGACTAAGACTACAGACTAGACCTGCATGGGCCACCACTAAAAATGTGTCACGACCCGCACCCGGAAATTGGGCATGAGTCGTGGGTACGTCCAGCCTACGCCGCAGCATCGACGGTAGAACGCTGTTTAGGTCACAAACATAGTATATCCTGTCAATAGTCTCAACTCCGTACGGAGGACAATGATAAATAAATCACAGTTCTATAATATACTCAATCACAACTATAAACATAATGGCACGATGAGAATTGAAAAGAGTTCTATTTAAACCAACCACAATAAGTCCAACTCAAATCCTGGGTCTAAATGACCTCACAAAGTCATAAATAAAAATAAATACAACTCAGTCTCAGTCTAAAACAATAGTGCAGAAAAGTAATCTAAGAACAGGCTGGTAAGTTCTCTTCTAGGATAGGCACCTCCTCTGGGATTTCTGGGGTGAAATTCTCCTCTATTCCTGGACCGTAATGAGTAGGGCAAAAGTTCTCCAGGTCCTCTGAAAAATGTTTACCCAGTCAGGATTTGAGCGAAGCACAAGCACTAACAGCAGTTTCATTAAATTGACAAAATCTATAAACAGTGTAAGAGATACAAGATGGAAATAAATACTGAAAATGAGAAGTACAGGAGAAAATGAAATAGACAATAGAGCATCTAGCAATGAACAATAAACAGTGAATGCTAGAACAAATGTATCTGAATAAAGATAAAACATCTAGCTATGTGTTTGAAATATTAGTTTATTATGTGATCGGCTTGGGACTGGATCAGGCTGGTTATATATGATTAGCTATGATTTTTGAGGGTCAGGCTAACCATATGGTTAGCTATGATGCATGATAATGGTCAGGCTAATCATATATAACAGCTATGAGGCATGATGATGGTCAGGCCGCACCCGACGTGAGATGTGGGGTGAGCTATGATGCATGATAGTTTGGATATGATCACATAATCTACTAATAGTTCCCCATCCCCCAGCTAGCACGATGGATTCCAATCACGACTCCTCATGATGGGGATCTAGGGTGCTAACCCGTGTATCCATAGTGTCGGAATCAAGTATGTAATACACTACAATTTATAGAAGTAATCAACCATGAAAACTGTCAGAGAATGTACTCGCCTGTGGTCCTGAGCAAAGTGTGAGGATCGATGTCCAAAGTGGGATCACAATGACCTATATATAAGATATCAATGTTAAATGGTGTTTGAAATGATAAAGGTGATTAGCTAATTTGAAATGGGGTGTTAGGCCATTTCTAGGTCTAAACTAGGTGTTACTAAGTCAACTCTAGGTTTTTGGTCAAAACTAGTTAATACCTTGCTTCTTGGTTCATACTAGCTATTGTTAACTAATACTAGTTGAATACACTATATTATATGTTCTATATTTACTAATATTAGATTATATTTAGTAATACTACTAATACTAGCTAATATTCATTATACTAGGTATTATCATTATATATAACTCATATAGTGTGGTATATTGGTATCTTGCTGAAACTAGTTACTATTTCTTATACTATATGCTATCAGTATGTAAATAACTCACATATATATACTGAGTATATATCTTAACTGACACCAAGGTAAAACCAATCCTGAGTTATCCCATACTAACACCCTTAGCATTTACCCAATTTGACTGATACCTACTACTTAACTGACACTATAGTCCAACCCAATATCCCAAACCACCTTACCTTACTGATACTCTAGGATAGACACAACATACACTACATTTCACACAGTGAACTCACTGGTTCCTCACTACACATCTCCTAATGTCTGACACAGAACACTATTTCCACACAGTCCTCACAATCACTCACAGGCACCCTAAAACACACACAGACACAGCCATGACCTTTACTGAGAACACACCCTATATCCTAAACACAGACACTTAGACACTGCACTATCAAATCCTATTGATACATAACCCTAGCTGCTACCAACTGCTCCTACAAATCAAATCCAAAACCCCAATTACTGATGCTGAACATAAGTATGGATCAAATCTGCACATTAACACTTAAGTATCTAATACACAGGTACACATAAACTGAAACAAGACACTGCTACCCTGAACTCAGTCTCTCACACATACAGAAATACACCTAGACATTCACACACAATTTACTGGTACTGCTACACACAGAATTAGCTAGGTTCATACAGTCACACCCAAGTTCACAGTTCTAAAACACACACACACTTTCTCAAAACTGAGACTAGCACATATAATTTCACATATGCAGGTATCTCAAATAATTCTGCAAAAGAACCTTGCAAATAGAGCATCAGGCCAAGTATCAGGGCTAATGAGAGTATCAGTAACAAAGGGTATCAATATCACATTGATACTGAAATTCACAACAGAACTTCCCACTGCTACTCAAGAATACACACTATACATACTCTACACAACAATATCTCACATGTTCTCTAGTCTTAAGGGAACTAGGATACACACAAACACAGTTCTGACTGATACATAGACACACAGCCATATTCACACAGATATCGATACTCACAGTTCACATAGGTTCCTACAATCAAACCAACTAAAACCTGTTTTCCCCCAACTCCTTAACTGATACTTGACTGCTCACAATAAAATTTCTGCTCACACAGCACACTGCTCCCTCTCCAACTCTCTCTCAAATACACACAGGATTACCCTAATGCACAGTAAGCCCCAAACACACAGAAATCACAGCAAACACTGTACTAAACTCTGAACCAAACCCGACTGAACGCAGTGCCTTCCCCCAATACACATACCCGATCGTACAGTGAACCCTTCACAGTTTTCCCCCTCTTCTAACCACCCACACACATCTACAACCATAGATATAGATAGAAACACACATCAAATTTATAAACCTATGTATAAATATATATATATACATCATACATCATTCCTCACATTAGATTATATTAGAGTAGAATAGATAGGTTCATCCCTTTTTGGCATTTCATCAAACACATGCAGGGCAAAAAACAAATATACATACAACCCATGAATCCTCAACCCAAAACCCTAAAAACCCGAGTTCAACCTACCCATATGAGATGGAATCAATCTACCTACGAATACCTAGGGTTAGGGTTTCTGATAATTGGGGAAAACAATGTTGGGGACACTTAAACCTAATCAAAACCCTAAAATCAAACTCTAAACAATAGGGTGGGTTCCTAATGGCCATTAACATCTGAAAACAGGAATTTAATGAAGAAAAGTAGGGTTTTTACCTGCAGGGATGGTTTCTTCAATGAGGTTCTTCTTTCTCCAGGCTTCCTGACCCACGTTCCTTGCTTCCCTTGCTTTGGAGGAGAAGAAAATGGAACCTAGGGCTAGATTTCAAATTCTAGAGTGGGGAATTGGTTTTCTCTTGATGGAGGCTAGGGTTTCTCTTTTCTACATGAAGGATGGCTTTGTGAGAAGCTTCCTTTTTATATTAAACCTAGTTTTAGGGTTTCCATGCATAGTTTTAGGTTAAACCCACCTGTCCCTCTCATGTAGAACCGAATAAACTTAGGTTAAGTCAGTCTAGGGTTTTGAGGGTTCACCCTAAATTTGTATTCTAGGGTTTCACTAGAACTGGGTTTAAAATTAGGGTTGACTCACTAGGGTCTGTCCTAATGAGTTCTAGGGTTAGACCTAAAACTAAACATTACTAATAATATATAATTAGTTTATAAAACTCAACAGATTAATTAAATTCATAATTATTTAAAATAGTTAAATTACACAAACGCCCTTATATGGAAAAGTGGTAGTGACAGTGCGCACTGGAGTGATAAGAAAATAGTATGGACAATTGTAGTAGGAACGGGAACTGACAGAGGGTATGGTACTAAAGAGATAGAGGTATCAAACCTTGGATGCATTATTGAATCATGGTTATATTAGAGATTCTTGGCATCAGATTTAAGTATTTATAGACATGTGTGTGCAATATGGATATATTCATGGATCTTGTGGAGAAATGACTAGTTGATATGGGTACCAGTGTACAGGAATAGGAAGTAGTTAGTGAATATGCTAGAGTTAAGTGTATGTTAGAGATAGAAGATACTGCAGGTAATATGTTAGCAAGTTCTGTTCTCTCCTTCCTTCTGTCCCTATCTACTTGATTGATTGATTGATACCTTAGTACTGTAGCTTGTATTCATGATTTTGTTAGAATGTAGCTAGTAGTACAACCTGATACAGAGACTGCAATACCATGACAAAAGACACCATGACCGTACATAATCCTCCTAGGTTGCATATTGTATGATTGTAGTAAATATTTTCTTAGACCATGATTATTGGGGTGTAACCATGACGAAGATTAATGAAAGAGTTATGACTTGACGAGAGAGACAAGATGATTAAAATTCGAGGATAAATATTAATGTAAATAGAGGGTTAAGAAATTAACATGGCATAATTGGTGGGTTATTAATTCCAGAAAGATTATAACATGTTTAAATTGGTTATTAAAATAGGAAATTTTTGGAGATTTATCAATATATTTATTTAATTGCAAGTTATGAATTTTAGAATTTTATATGGAATGTTGCAATTAGAGAATCTTCAAGTATCGCATTGTTGAGTATTTGAGGAAAAGAAAATCGAGAAATAAAATTTTGATGGATAAATATTTAAATTCAAACTTGTGGGAAGAGATTATATTTTAAAATTGTGCATTGATAAAAATCAAGTTAGAGGAGTGGATATTAAAATTCGAGTATTGAATTATTAACTAAAACTTTCAAGGAAATTTTTGATAAAAATGGACTTTGATTTTATTTTGAGGATTTTTCAGGTTATGCAATAATTTTAGAATTTTGAAATTGTGAAAAGACATTGTGGAATATTAACTGATTTCATGGATGATAAATTTAAACTTTGAGGGAAATAATAATGTGTATGAATAACGCTACTTTGAGAATTTTAAATTTCGAGGACGAAATTCTTTTAAGGAGGGTAGACTTGTCACTACCACGTTCCTAAAACAGGGGTATTTTTGACTTTTTATAATATTTAATATTATTGTAGTTACAATTTAGTAATTGCATGATAGTATATTAATTTAAATAATTATGTGTGATGTGTAATTAAATATAGTATTAGATGCAGTGCTCATTTATTTTGAGCTAGCAGACTTGACCTAGAAGCCCAGTAGAAGAACACCTGTCGGAATTATGGAATTTTGTATAATTTCGTGGCAGGAAAGGCATGGTAAGTATTGTGCAGGTAGTTCAGACGGACAGGTAAAATCCACTGAACGGTGGCAAGTTCATTTTAGTAAATTTCTATATGCTGCTTACTTGTAAATGAACTAAGGCAAGAATAGAAACCCACAAAATATGCATGCTTCATTAAAATAACGTGTTGATTGGTATAGTTGGGTTTAGCTCGCCTTCACTAGTATGTTTTGACATACTGACCCACGTTGAAAAAGGTTCTCCGTATTAAGGCAAACCGAACGAGGAGCCGAAGTCGTCTTTCCCGATCCAGTCCAGTTGTAGGCGCATCCAGACCGCGCCATCCTTGGAGCATTTTGAAGAAGGAGCTTGCAACTCTATATACACAATGCAGCTCCGTGGCAAAGTCGTCCTCCAGCCCGGAGGTCTATACCTTTTGAAGTTTAGTAAAGGGATGTAATGTACAAGACTGCTATCTCATTTTGAGTCAACACTTTTGTAAGCCCGTGCGGCAAATTAGCTGACTCGTTCAAGAGTTTGTAATATATGTTCATTATCAATAAAGAGAACTTTTCCATGTTTCAAATCTGTGTTTCAATTTATCTGCGTACTCTGAATATGTGCTCGTTATGCAAAACATTAAAGCCTTGTGCGGGCGTAACCCCATGCCCGTACGACGGTCACGATTCGGAGGACGCCCCAACGATTCTACAAAATTGGGTCGTGACAATTAGAAGCTATTATTGTATACAAATTTGGCTAATGGTAGATGCATGTCCCAACTCGTCTTCAAGTCCAAGGTGCAGGGTCGTAGCATGTCTTCGAGGATTTGGTTGACACGTTCTGTTTGACCGTCTGTCTGTGGATGGTAGGCGGAGCTGAACTTTAACTTTGTCCCCATTACTGACTGCAAGCTTTCCTAGAAACGATATAAATTGACCATCTTTATCGGAGACTATGGATACGGGCACGCCGTTGAGCCGAACGATTTTATTGAGGTAGATCTGAGCCAAGCGGTCGACACTCCAAGTAGACTTAATAGACAAAAAGTGAGCTGACTAAGTGAGTCGATCAACAATAACCCAGACGGCATCATTCCCCCGTTGCATCTTTGGCAAGCCAACAATGAAATTTATTATTATATATTCCCATTTCCACTCCGGAATAGCAAGGTTCTACATCTCTCCGCCCGGCTTCTGGTGCTCGGCCTTGACCATCTGACAAGCCATGCAATACGACACGAACAACGTCATATCTCATTTTAAGCCGTGCCACCAAAATATCGTATGGAGATCTCGATACATCTTTGTGCTACCCGGATGAGAACTATAACTAGCATAATAAGCTTCGGTGAGTATATCTTTTCTGAGGGCTGTATCGTTTGGAATGAACAATCTTTCCATCACTCGGATCATCCCGTTCGTGCCTACCGCAAAGTCGGATGCCCTTCCTGTCGAGATAAGACCTTGCATCTTTTGTGCAGGAATATATCATCCTTCTGAGCGGACTTGACCTTTTATAATAAGTCAGGTTCGAGGCACAGTTGAGCCACTTGAGCCCCTTTTTTATATCTGATTATTAGTGTAACACCCAAAGCTTCAAGATCTTGATGCAGCTTGTCATCAATAGCCAAACTTCCAATGAACACTCGACTCAGTACATCAACTACAATATTTTCTTTGCCAGGAGTGTATCTGATCATCAGGTCAAAGTCGCTAAGGAGTTCAAGCCAGCGCCGTTGACAAAGATTCAAATCCTTTTGTGTATATAGATATTTTAGGCTCTTATGATCTGTATAGATCTCGCACGATACACCATAAAGGTAGTAGCACCACAGCTTCAGTGTGAACACCACTGCGGCAAGTTCTAAATTATGGGTTGGATAATTCTTCTCGTGAGGCTTTAACTGCCTCAACATGAAGGCTATCTTTGTCCCATTAACTAAGGACACATCCCAATCCCTTGCTTGTGGCGTCACTGTATATTTTGAAGTCATCAGGTCCGTCCGGAAGGGCAAAAATTGGTGCTGAGATGAGGCACTGCTTTAACTCCATAAATAAAGCTTCACAGTCATCCGTTCACGCGAACGTCACTCCCTTCCGAGTGAGCTCAATCAGGGGCGACGTGATTCTAGCAAAATCTTTAATAAATCTCCGGTAGTAGCCCGTCAGACCAAGAAAACTCCGTATATCGCTAGCTGACTCCGGCCGTTTCCACTATACAATGGCTTCTAATTTTTTCGGATCAACTGAGATTCCCGTTGCAGAGATAATGTGCTCTAGAAAGGATATGCTATCTGTGGTGCCCCATTCCTCCTATTCGAGTAGCGCGGTTAAGAAACATAATATGGTATCGTTCGATCGGGATAGATTGAAATAAGAACTCGTCCTCGTTATGGATTTGCTTCTTTGGAATCGGTTCCCATATTCAGTAGACCATGCCCCCGGGATTGACTTAGTGGCAGAGTCAGGAGGGACCTCTCCGCTGTTATCTTTGTTGCCTCGGATTTCGATGTCGCTTGTTGCTTTCGTGCTTTGAGTTGTTTTTCGGATTTGCTTATTTTTCTTGAACAGTTTCAATGGATTTCATTGTTTTTGTTCATTGAATTGCACTTCAATTCCGAGATTGGAAAGAGAGGAAGAGGTATCGATCAAGCTGTTCATACAATACAGGTGAACGAGCAGTAGGCGGCTTACGAGCGGAGTCTTGAAGCGCCTCTTTCCTTCACCCTTCCAACCATCTAAGTGAGTGGCTACCATCCCGATTAGATAGCCCTACTTCTAAGTCTTTCCACCAAAAACTCTTGCATTATTGTAGTCCCGATCAGACGATACCAAGTAATAACTAAAAGACTACAAGATAAAATGGGAATAGACTCGGATTATTATGCTTGTCAATCCAACACGTGAACTGTTATCTTAATGTATACTTGCTCATTTTTGATATTCTATACAAGCCTTAATTTTAGATAGAATACATCTTCTTCTATAATTGTGCTAAGTATGGAACCCATCTTGTATGCAAATAATTGTTCAGGGAGACTATGCAAAATAAATCATGCAATACTGCTTCTCGTGTACTCGTGTTGCTTCAATTGCATGAATGGTTAACTTGATAAACATGTTCGATCACGGTTAACTTGTGCACAAGGATTATATGAGTTCCGCGGACGGTCATCGGGACGTTGGGACCGATCCGATCTGGACGGAACGTATGTATAGTCGTATGTTACCCGGCAAAATATTATGCAGCGGGGCTCGCCACCCACGTTGTATATCAATTTGCCTTGAGACTATAACCTATCCCTCGTGGCAATATGCTAGTGATCCTCGTGTGTATTTAAACCTATTGCAACTAACTTGTGTCTTCGTGGCAGGGAAGGCATGGTAAGTATTATGCAGGTCGTTCAGACGGACAGGTAAAATCCACCGAACGGTGGCAAGTTTATTTCAGTAAATTCTATATGCTGCTTACTTGTAAATGAACTAAGGCAAGATAGAAAACCACAAAAATATGCATGCTTCATTAAAACAACTATTTGGTGATAAACAAAAATGGGGAAGAAGGTTTATACGAAACCTTTCTTTTTGCTTACAAACAAGAAAAAGAGTACAATTAATCCTATACGAGGATGTTAAATACAATAAAAAAATCATTCTGGGATGTCATGCCCCAAATCTCCCGTAAGCTTAATAGTTCCTGCTGAACGTGAATCACCATGTTGCAGCTCTCCCGCAGGACAATCGTTCGCATCGGGATGTAATACCGTATGAGCCTGGAGTTGCGCTCGTACAAGACGATGTTGTCAAACACCAAAGTTATCATTGAAACGACCAAGTTACAGCGAAAGTCATTGTATTGTGTACCAAGCACACATCAGAGTAATACGCAGTGGAGCTCTCGATAAGGTCCAAATGAAATGCCACGAAGGCAATGCCACGAAGGCGATGAAATACTCTTGCTCTTTTTTCTAGCCCACAAAGGTACTTACAGTTCATACATCATGTCCCGTATATCCAAGCAGTGCCACTACGCCTGCGTACCTGAAATAATGCCCATAAACGTGGGTCAGTACACAGCCATACTGGTGAGCGGGATAACCCACTCGTCTAAGCCGATACTAAGTAAATAGTGAATGCAAACAGTTATATGGTGATCTTTCTAGTTGAATCCTATATTCATTTCATTGCATATGAATGACATGTTAAGGAAAGCTATAAAGCAGTTTAAGCATGCAAGCATTCAACTCAAACCAATCGACAAAAAATTATATATGTATCCAACCCGAAGGAAACTAGCATGCAACCCGTCCTACTCAAGTCATCGCTTGCACGATAATAATCGAACCATCAGCCAAACCTCAATATCCATCCTCAACCAAAGTTTATATTCCGATCTCGAGTGCACACTCTTGCCAAGGCAAGGTGGCCGCGCCTACACGAAGCAACAAACCAACCAAAGTAAAGCAAACCAACTCTTATCTATATGAAGTCACTGGCAAAGCCATAAAGGACATTGATCGGACCAAGATCAATAGGGCTGTCCTACCCGATCCAGGGCTGGACAGCTACTCCCTCCTGGTGGTATCGGACTACCAGTACTGCGCCCATTCACGAGATGCTCATTGTCTCCTCCATGACAGAATAGTCCCGGTGCCCCGGTGCCTCATCCCGTTCTAGGAAACCAAACCTTGTGCAACACAGGTTGTTCGTGACATACAGACACGTAGGTATGACGAGAGGATCGAACATTCTCGCCCCACCAAGCGATCCTAGACTCGTTCAACCGATATCCAACCAAAGCATCCATAACCATTCTTCCAACATATCCAACCAAGGATGCCAAAACCAAACCTCAACATATAGCCCAAGGCACCAAAATATCAAGTTATGCCCATAGGCACAATGGCTCTTTCGTGGCACAATGCCCCATCAAGTGGCACAACACCCTCGCCAATGCAGTTGTTCGGTTTCGAACCACAATTGCTCGCTTTGCAAGACAAAGCGACCCAGTGATACTCGTGTACGGATGCACGCTCGCTTGCCCAAATTTCTGATATTTCTAATGCCTCAAAATATCATTCCAACCGTCCAAGCATAATCCCATGTATCCAACCAACTGCCTCAAATGTGTAAATATAACTCTAGCTCCAACTATCCAACGTAAAAATTATTTCAAGCCACAATCCTACCAAGCAACCGACGTACACTCTATGCACGCCTCAGTGTAGTGATTTCCAATATTTCAACCCAAGTGTTCAACCCTTTTTCGTATTTTCTAGATTTTTAGGCATGAAGGAGTAGAGGAGAAGGGAAAGAGCCCACTCACAATGTTTGATCCCGTTAGATATCCTGTCTTGCCGATACGGCCAATCCCTTGAATCCGTAGTCTGATGCAAGCGCGATCTACTCAACTGGTATGACCGTACGAGCAGGTCGTGCTCTCCAAATCATTCGACCGATCAGACTAGAGAAAACAACATTATCATTCCAACCCAGCTATCTCAGTACTGTTCTGAACGAACACCTGATTTTTATCAAACTCCGCTAGCCATCTGCACATGAAACCAACTAAATCAATACTTCTTCCCAAAATCCGATAATTCAAATTTAACCAGCATTTGTTTTATTTCATTCCGACCCAGCATAACGCACCGAGCGGTTGTGGGCATTACATAATATACCACTTAGAAATCAAGTTCGTCCGCGAACCGTGCTGGTACTCATTCCTATCACATGCCGCTTGTCCAATTCCATAGATCTGCTCTATGCAACTCTCATATTCACGATTCGGACTCCGCATCTCATTCTGCTGAATGCTCGTACAAATTTCATATTCCCACATCCTTCTTGCATCTCAATATGAATTCTTCGTATCGCATAGTTTTGGATCGTACACATATTTAAGGCGTCCCTAAAATATATACATTTTAGTCGAGCTTTGCGATAGCAAATTTGAACAAGTTACAAGGGTATCTTTATGTCCGAGGCATCCATTTGCTGTACTCCCAATTGAACCAAATCATGATTTCTATTCCAACATGTTCGCTTAAGCCCTAGTCTCAAGTATGATGATTTCCCACTGACTCAATCGGTTCGTGTTCCAACTCAATTCATCCAACTATTTTTGAATCCGCACTAGCAACATCTCCAAATATTATCTCATGCACCGAACAATTATCTCAATTGATACTACCCCAACTAGGTGACTTACCCAAATATCAAACTTTGCTTAGATCAGCTCAGTCCAACACCTTTTCCTGCCATCTCAATACCTCACTGGGTGAATATCTATATCGAGGTTTGTGTGATCCACGAAGATCTCGCCACCACGCCAAAGGGATAGTGTCGCCACGATTTCAACGTGGACACACTCGCCACAATTCTTAGGTTGTGCATGGAATAGTTCTTCGTGCTGCTTCCACTGCCTCGAAGCATAGAATATCATCTTTGCCTTCTGAACGAGCACGCTTCCCAGACTAAGTTCTGATACATCTTGTAAATCTGAGGCACATTTGTCCCTTCCAGTATTCGTAAGGATTTGATTCGAACGAGCCGTTGCTTTAACTCCACGAGCTAGTTTCACAGTCGTCAATTCATATGAATGATATTCCCTTCCAGGGAACGATGAGTCAGAGACGATGCCATCGACAAAAATCTGCGACTCTGAATCTCATCAGTTGACTTAGGCTAATCCCACCATCGCTTTGATCTTTCGGCTGCATCTTCAACTGAAGATTATCCCAAAGGTCTCTCGAATCTAACACTCAGTCAATAAGCTAAATCTTATCGCTAACATCCACCCTCGACGCATCCCCAAATACGCCGCCTCAAGGGTCGTTCTATGGGTCTACCATATTCATCTCTGATCTGGCGAGCAAGTCACTAGGGTCAGCTGTCCCGAAGCTACGCTCGATAATTATAAGTCATCACGATGGACAGTTACTATAAACCATGCTATATCTCATCTGCAAATCCGAACCAAAATCCAACCATTCCATCCGAGCGAACTTTTGAATCAGAGAACTTTTATGCACTACCTTTGCTGATCTGTCAACCAACGCGGCTTAACCACCTAGAGTCTTGCTATCTATCCGAGCCACATTTCGAGAACTGCGCTCGTAGAAACTGTCTTCCATCAATCCGTCGTTCTGCCCTGAATCCATCAAATTTCTGAATTGCCATATTCGTCTACTCGCACCATCAATTGTAATGATTCTCGAAACTCAAGACTTGCTCAAATTCTTATCCGTTTGTCGTATTCCCCAATGCACGTCCAACTTACTCGAGCAGCACAGTAATTTGTTTCGACGTTGCTCCCACGATTAGCCATCTTTAAAAGTCTGTCCTCCACATTCTTCGCCTTCCGTTGTTGCCACAATCCGTCCATGTCTTTCAGAGAATTCGTCTACCATCGTTGCACCATTTTTGCCCAAAATTCCATTTTCGCTAAACCTGAGTTGACTTCTCGAGCAGCAATATCCAAAATCTTTCAAGTTTGTATGAATCAATCATATTGTCCCTCCAAACCAAGGCATGTTTCATTACTCAACCAACAGCTCAAATGTGTTGTCCAAAAATCATAGTCCGTGCTCGCTATCCTTCGATTAACCCATCATTTCCCTCAAGCATCTCCCATCTGTTCGTTCCGATCTCGTCCATCTCTTAAGCCCAACGATACTTCCATTTGCACTAGTCCGTTCTCGATATACTCAACTCAATATTCGCTTGTTTCATTTTTATTCTTTCCAACTCAACCGACGTGCACCAACCAACTTGTATTCCCGTTACCCGAGTCCGTTCAGGCAATTTCCATTGATGTCCAACCAGAATATTTTCAATGCCTTGCTCAATATGTGGTATCCCATATACCACTCTGAATCAAGTCGCTACTCGCAATATGATTTTTTTGCACTGATCCAAGATCCATTCGAACTATCCCTCATGCGTGATCCTGCCTTTCCCAATTCGAGTCTGACACAAAACTCATACAATGCCTGAATTATCCAAATATTTCTATCAATCTCATTATGGAACTCGTGCTATGTTCCATTCTCAATGCTTCCAGCTATTCCCAAACCGTCTGATACTTTCGCTACACGAGCAATCGTGCAACGATTGTCTTCCAAGTAGTCCAACCCAATATCCAATGGTTCCACACATTTGTTATACGAGCAACTCGTGCAAACTTATTATGATATTCCCGAGCCAAACTCAAATATGCTCACCCGATGCGCTACACGATATATCCAGCCAAAATTAAAACTCCGTCCAATAATTCGTTACGTGAGCAACTCGTACAATGATCCATTCTCATCGAATGCTCCTACTCATGGCATGCCGCATTACCAAATCTCGTATGCCAACCAACTGATCCCTTGAGGTAATCAGAATCTCCCCGAACGACAAGCTAAGCCAACCCAACAAAAGCTCTCAACTTGTTGCACAAATGTAACAACGCCACTCAACTTGCTGCACGAATGCAATAACGCCTAACGAGGCTAAGCGATCTAACGAAAACCAACCAAGGCAACACAACCAAGAATAACATACAGCCACAACCAGCAATATATAGACTTATTGCATGAAACATCCAATGCAGCACCGAGTAGAGCCAAGAGCTAAACGACACGCGGAAGTTATTTAGAGTTTGTGATAAAACGAAGGACCAAGTCCGAAAAAATGAACCAGGCACTCTGATATCAATTTGACATGCCCCAAATCTCCCGCAAGCTCAATAGTCCCTGCTGAACGTGAATCACCATATTACAGCTCTACCGCAGGACAATCGTTCTTATCGCCACGTGATGCCGTACGAGCCTAGAGTTGCGCTCGTACAAGGCAATGTTGTCAAACACCAAAGTTATCATCGAAACGACCAAGTTACAGCAGAAGTTATTATATTGTGTACCAAGTACACATCAGAGTAATATGCAGCGAAGCTCTCGATAGGGTCCAAATGAAATGCCACGAAGGCAATGCCATGAAGGCGATGCCACGAAGGCGATGAAATACTCTTACTCTTTTCTCTAGCCCACAAAGGTACTTACAGTTTATACATCATGTCCCGAATATCCAAGCAGTGCCACTATGCCCGCGTACCTGAAATAATGCCCACAAACGTGGGTCAATACACAGTCGTACTGGTGAGCAGGGTAACCTACTCGTCTAAGCCGACACTAAGTAAATAGTGAATGCAAACAGTTATATGGTGATCTTTCTAGTTGAATCATAGATTCATTTCATGGCATATGAATGACATGTTAAGGAAAGCTATAAAGCAGTTTAAGCATGCAAGCATTCAACTCAAACCAATCGACAAGCAATTATATATGTATCCAACCCGAAGGAAACTAGCATGCAACCCGTCCTACTCAAGTCATCGCTTACACGATAACAATCGAACCATCAGCCAAACCTCAATATCTATCCTCAACCAAAGTTTATATTCCGATCTCGAGTGCACACTCTTGCCGAGGCAATGTGGCTGCACCTACACGAAGCAACAAACCAACCAAAGTAAAGCAAACCAACTCTTATCTATATGAAGTCACTGGCAAAGCCATAAAGGATATTGATCGGACCAAGATCAATAGGGCAGTCCTACCCAATCCAGGGCTGGGCAGCTACTCCCTCCTGGTGGTATCAGACTACCAGTACTGCACCCATTCACGCAATGCCCATTGTCTCCTCTATGGCAGAACGGTCCCGGTGCCCCGATGCCTCATCCCATTCCAGGAAACCAAACCCTGTGCAACACAGGTTGTCCGTGACATACAGACATGTAGGTATGGCGAGATGATCGAACATTCTCGTCCCACCAAAAGATCCTAGACTCGTTCAACCGATATCCAACCAAAGCATCCATAACCATTCTTCCAACATATCCAACCAAGGATTCCAAAACCAAACCTCAACATATAGCCCAAGGCACCAAAATATCAAGGTATGCCCATAGGCACAATGCCTCTTTCGTGGCACAATGCCCCATCAAGCGGCACAACACCCTCGCCGATGCAGTTATTCGATTTCGAACCACAACTGCTCGCTTTGCAAGACAAAGTGACCCAGTGATACTCGTGCACAGATGCACGCTCGCTCGCCCGAATTCTCGATATTTCCAATGCCTCAATGTATTATTCCAACCGTCCAAGCATAATTCCAAGTATCCAACCAACTGCCTCAAATGTATAAATCCAACTCTAGCTCCAACTATCCAACGCGTAAATTATTTCAAGCCACAATCCTACCAAGCAACCGACGTACACTCTATGCACGCCTCAGTGTAGTGATTCCCAATATTTTAGACCAAGTATTCAAGCCTTTTTCATGTTTTCCAAATTTTTAGGCATGAAGGAGTAGAGGAGAAGGGAAAGAGCCCACTCACAATGTTTGATCCCGTTAGGCATCATGTCCTGCCGATACGGCCAATCCCTTGAACCCGTGGTCCGATGCAAGCGCGATCTACTTAACTGGTATGACCGTGCGAGCAGGCCGTGCTCTCCAAATCATCCGACCGATGGGACTAAGGAAGATGGCATTATCATTCCAACCCAGCTATCTCAGTACTTTTCTAAATGAATACCTGATTTTTATCGAACTCCACTACCCATCTGCACATGAAACCAACTAAATCAATACTTCTTCCCAAAATCCGACAATTCAAATATAACCAGCATTTATTTTATTTCATTCTGACTCAGCGTAACACATCGAGCGGTTGCGGGCATTACAATCGGGGTGCTGGGACCGATCCGATCTGGACGAAACGTATGTATAGTCGTATGTTACCCGGCAAAATATTATGCAGGGGGCTCGCCACCCGCGTTGCACGTCAATTTGCCTTGAGACTATAACCTATCCCTCGTGGCAATATGCCAGTGATCCTCGTTTATATTTAAACCTATTGCAACTAACTTGTGTCTTTGTGGCAGGGAAGGCATGGTAAGTATTGTACAGGTCGTTCAGACGGACAGGTAAAATCCACCGAACGGTAGCAAGTTTATTTTAGTAAATTCTATATGCTGCTTACTTTTAAATGAACTAAGGCAAGATAGGAAACCACAAAAATATGCATGCTTCATTAAAACAACTGTTTGGTGATAAACAAAAATGGGGAAGAGGGTTTATACGAAACCTTTCTTTTTGCTTACAAACAAGAAAAAGAGTATAATTAATCTATACGAGGATGTTAAGTACAATAAAAAAATAATTCCGGGAAGTATTGCTATAGGAGTCTGATCTGCGGTCGATCACTTTGTCCCTTGGACCACACGATGATGAAGAAGTGCTGTAGAAGAAGAAGAAGCTTCAAAGGTTGCAAGTGGGATTGAATTCTCGTTCCCTAAGTTGTCAATCAACACTCTCTGTCTGTGCTCTCTGATCTCCCCTTGTGCTTCTGTCTCTGATTCTTGATCTCTGATCCCTCTACCCTGTGACCAGGGGTCTATATTTATAGAGGTCATTCAAAAATAACTGTCCAGTTGGCGTAGAAGCCAAACTGTGAGGGAAGTTGCATTTTTTATGCGGCGGTTATAATAACTGCTACCTACGTTCGGATGATCTTCTGAATCTGCGTATGACACGTGCTCCATTATGAGGTAACATGTATAATTACTTCTCGAAGATCATGGCATGCAAGCCACGTAGGTAACTGCCCCTATGTAAAGATGGTTGGCTTAAAAGCCAAATAACTGTCTTGTTGGCGTAAAAGCCAAACTATGAAGAAGAAGACTTATTTTTCGCTGCGGTTATAATAACTTCTACCCACGTTCAAATAATCTTCTAGATCTGCGTATGACACGTGTCCTATTATAAGGTAACGCGTATAACTGCTTCTTGAAGATCATGGCATGCAAGCCACGTAGGTAACTGTCCCTGCGTAAAGATGGTTGGCGTAAAAGCCAAATAATTGTCTTGTTGGCATAAAAGCCAAGCTCTGCATAAAACTTGAGGATTCATGAATAATAGATAACTAGCATAAAATAGCCAATTATCTGTCACTACTAAGGTCTTGAGCGTATTCTGGGCTAAATAGCCTTATCACGTACCTTTGCAAATATAGCCGAGTTGGCATATTTCGAGGAGATAGCATACAGCGTACTCCTATAGTTGAAAATAGCCTGGTTGGCATAACATGCAAGGATGGTGATGTGAGCATATTAGTCACTGTTTTAGCTTTCCCAGTCATTTAAAAATAGAACAAAATCTCGTACATTAAATGCAGAGATCTGCCCCCATCTTATGCATTAAATGCAGAGATATGCCTCGAGCTCTGTACGAGAAACAACTTTTGATGTGGTATCTGATTTTGTCTTATCTTGAGCGTAAAGGCTCATTTCTGCCCATATAGAATAGGCAGCGTATTCTTTTAATGTGTAAAAATGACTTCTATTAAGAATATGTCACTAAACGACAGCTTGGGTCTCTGTGCAATATCATCATCACAGCCGTCCTCTCGATCATCATGTATTACTTTTTGTCAGGAGTCAGGTTTACTGTTTTCTCTGACAAATTCATCTGAGGAATAGGAAGAGTTCCTCGTACAACTTTATGCTACATTAAAAACAAACGTATTTTACGCTGGAGGGTATAGTAACCTTTTACGCCGTAACAGCCTTGAAATGATGCTTTACGCGTATAGCTCTGAAATCATATTTTATGCCACACAACCTTTAAGCTCTGTTTCACGCGTATAGATCTGAAGTCATGTTTTACGCCACACAGCCGTAAAGCTCTGTTTTACGCGGACTTCATGTATGTTGGGGATTTTGACTGTATAGTACGCGTACAATTTTCCAGCATATTTTATGCTTCTACAAGACCCCGTTCAAAGTTTTCAAATTTCTCGTAATTTAAAATACTTTGAATGAAGCATAAAATGATCAAATTTGACTCGTCCTTCGAGGCTAATTTTTTGGCAATATTTAAGAAGTTGTTAGGATTTGTATGTTCTCTTCTGCCTATATAAGGGCAAGCAGATAAATATGTTTTTCTCTACTCCCTTCACCACAAAGATGGCTGCTGAGATTCATTGGGCTGAACTAAGAAAGAAGAAGATTATGCTCTTCCAGCATGTAAGGAGCCATAAAAGAAGACATCTTCGAGCAAATATTCTCCGCAACGATGGACCATGGAAGGATATCATACCTTCCTTTTCTCGAGATATTCAGTGATTTTATATGGCAATTCGCTAAGGAGAGAGGAAGGGTCTCATTAGACCATACAGCTTGCTAGCTGTATTTTCTCCTATTATGAAGTTGGACCCGGGTGGGAAGCTTGGCCGTATCTTCCAGTATTGTGTTGGGTCTGAATCCCTAACACAATTCTAAGCATGGCCACTGATGACGTATGGGGAGTGGGCTTGAATAATTTAAATATGCCCAGTTTTGTATCCTCCCTCCATTTACCATTTTCTTGGCTTCCCTGGCCGAAGAAGTGTTGTAGAAGAAGCAATGAAGATCTCCATCAGACGAGGACCTAGAGTAATAGATTCCCTTCATATATAATCATGATCTAGAATATTAATGAAAAATCCTTTATAAAATGGATTTCCATCATATGTAATCATGATTAATAAACCTGTCTTCTTTTATGCACTGTTGATTTACCATATCGCTGTGAGGAAGTCTGATAATATGCAGCTTCAATATGCTCGAGTAATTTTTATGCTGACACTGACAAATATGCCTCAAGTCATGTCCCAACTCTTACGCATAAAGAAAGATGCGTAAAAAGCTCTTTAGCATTAAATTGTCTTGAAGATCCAATTGTCATGCTATTTTTGACGAGGAGTCACATGGAATTCTGAACCGTCATTCCTTCTTCATAAATGTAAAGAACATCTGTTCAGAACATCATCTTCGAAAATGGCTTCTCGAAAGATTCTCGAGACAGGACAAGAAATATCCGTCGAACAGGCCATCCCTGAACTAACTTCTAGCTGAACTTTGAACGAACCATCAATGGCCAAGGAAAAAAAGTCATCTTCCATTGAAGATAGAGATTTTCAGGGAACCCCTTGGTCCTTCGTCTGATAAAGTCCTCTCAAATAAAAAAGAGAAGAAAATACAGATAAAAAGAGCATTTCCTGCGTAAATATGCATATTCTGCTAACTGATCTGTCCTGTGTGATTTAAGATACGCGTAAAATTATAGATACGTAGCATCTGAGCGTAAAAGCTTCTGAGCATAAAATCGTAGATCTGTAGCTTCAGAGCATAAAATCGTAGATCTCTAGCTTCTGAGCGTAAAATCGTAGATCTGTAGCTTTTGAGCGTAAAATCGTAGATCTGTAGCTTCTGAGCGTAAAAGCTTCTAAGCGTAAAATCATAGATCTGTAGCTTCTGAACGTAAAATCGTAGATCTGTAGCTTCTGAGCATAAAATCGTAGATCTGTAGCTTCGGAGCTTAAAAGCTTCTGAGCGTAAAATCATAGATCTGTAGCTTCTAAGCGTAAAATCGTAGATCTGTAGCTTCTGAGCATAAAATCGTAGATCTGTAGCTTTTGAGCGTAAAAGCTTCTGAGCATAGAATCATAGATCTGTAGCTTCGAAGCATAAAATTGTAGATCTGTAGCTTCTGAGCATAAAATCTTCTGAGCATATCCTTTACGCAGCATGATGACCTATCTTCCTTTTTAAATGATCGGCTGACGTGGTCCCGAATCCTAACCGACTATTAAAAATCAGATTTGGTTAAGGATTCAGAGAGTCACTTAAACTCTATAAATAAGCCTAGGTCATGAGAGAGAAAAATCCTTCATCTTTCTCTGCAAAACCCTTCGTCTTTTTCTGAAGCTCTTCGTTTCTTTCTTGAGAAACCTCAGATTCGCCATGGCACCAAAACAGACTTCTGTCGCTAAGGGAAAGAAAGCCACTTCATTATCGCGCTCCACTGCTCAAGCATGAACGACTCCTGCTAGTCCAAGCGAGCCTCATTCTGAACGAAGTGTTCCACCGTCTAGCTGTGCACCGGGCATCACAGGTAAAGAGTTCGAGAGGAATAAAACCCTTTGCATACGTTGTACGTGTATGCGCAAATACGCCCACATTTTTAATGTGTCAGCATAAAACTCCATATTTTTGTAGTCTGGCATAAAATACAGACTGTCAAATTTTGGCGTATACTACAAACCTTACGTTTTATGCACTGGAAGTAAATTCCAGTGTAAAACTCAAATTTTTGCAGTTTGGCGTAAAAATTAGACTGTCAGGTTTTGGCGTATACTGTAAACCTTGCATTTTATGCACTGAAACTAAATTCCAGCGTAAAAACTCAAATTTTTTTTAGTCTGGCGTAAAAACTCAGACTGTTAGGTTTTTGGCATATACGGTAAGAGCATAGCACCTTACGTTTTACGTACTGAAAGTAAATTCCAGCGTAAAACTGACTTATTCTCTTACCTTTTGCATTCGACCTACAAATCCCCCCTCTGGCTAAAGTAATGGGCTCTGCTGCTGGAATGCTGAATTCTAACTACTTGGAGGACTTGTCCAATGTGACTTTCCCCATCTCTGGCAACGAGTATCCTCAAGAAACGGGAACTTTGATCTCGGCCCAAGGAGAAAGAATGTTGCTGAGTATGATCAGTGGGGAACCACTGACGTACATAGACGACACTGAGTATAAGAAACCAGCTTTCTTATTTGGGGATGTTATTGATCAACAATCCCAGACAAAGCCCAAGAAGAAAGATTAGATATTTTCTGCTGAGGGCACCGTCATGTATCTGCCAAAGATGCCCAGAGATTACCCTATCTCTGTATTCTTCCATGCCACACATCCCAAAAAGATGTCAGGGACTCTGACTCCTGATCTTCATGGGCAGCCAGGGAAGATCTTTTATAAGAAAGGATTGAACCAAGGATCCTTTATAAGTAGTCCCTCCAGCCCTGTTATGCCCTTCAGAGGATTACTACCGGGCAGCATCCCGAGTGAAGACTCTTCCTTAATCCAGCCGTTCTAAATGACCACTTTCTGTAATGAATTCATGGAGCATGGAGGAGTATATCCCAGGGTTAACCCTCGCACAAGTGGGTAGCTTCACCCCTACAATCTTCGATGGGCCAATTTAACTGCCTGGGCCCTAATGCACTTTCGAATGGAGCTAGAGAGTATTAACCTATTTGAGGCTGTGAGTGCTACCAGTGTTGGGCTGCTTGTCAACCCTAATTTGTTCTTAGCTTTGATAGAGAGATATAACTCGCTCACAGGGACCTTTGCCACTCTGATAGGTGAGTTGGGCTTGGCCCTTCATGAGATGGCAGATATCTTAAAGCTGCCAATGTGAGATATTCCTTATGAAGAATATGTCCCCACCAATAGAGAGTGGAAGGATACCAACCCTCGGGTAGTGGCAGTGAACCAAGAGCTGATGAGCCATTATCTTGCATGTACCACCTTCTACATAGAGCCTTCTGATTTAGCCCATATTAACAAATGGGTGTCCTACCTCTTCTTCCATCAGGCTAGAAATGCCAAACAGGACAAGGTTGTAGATAGCCATAACAAACCTTTGAACCCTCTGAGCATTCTTAATGCCAACACAATCGATGATCTTATTGAAGATGCTGGTGCTCAAGATTGTGTTCTCATAGAAGAGATAGGGGGTTATCCTACAGGAACCAAAGCCTACTGTTATATGAGGCATTGCAGAAAGCCTCTGTCAAGAGAAGCTCAACTGGCTAACTTCCTTTCTATTTGGCTATGCCGATGGGTGGTGCCCGGCTGTCACGACCCGCACCCGGTTTAGGGGCCCGAGGGCGTGGGTACGTTCAGCCTACGCCGCAGCATCGGCGGTAGAACGCTGTCTAGGTCATGTAACTATCTAATCAAACTCACGTGAATATCCAACTCCATAAGGAGAGTGGATATCATAAAATAATGCTAGAAATACTCAATCACATAAACTGAAGCACGATGAGATATCAAGGCAAGCAAGAAATACAAGACAAGTCTAACGACAAAATAATCATACCTGCAATCATTAACTTCTAATCCCCAAGTGTGTCAGAACCCAGTCTACTAAGGTCACAATCTGGAAAAATATTTTCCAGTCAGGAAGGAGCAAAGTACATCTCTGAATAGCAGTTCTATATTAATGATATAAACTATGTAGCAGTTCTAGATGGAAATATACCAGAAGCATGTATAGGTACGAGAAATAAAAGAAATACTAGAAATATTGTAAGTAAATGCAGGAGAAGAAACAATATGTCCATGAGCAAGAACCTATGACTAAGTGTGTGAGTACTAGCTTTAACATGTGATCGGCTTGGGAACTTGATCAGGCTGGTTACATGTGATTAGCTATGATTCTTGTAAGGTCAGGTTAACCGTTGGTTAGCTATGATGCATGTAGAGGTCAGGCTAATCAGACGTAACAGCTATGAAGCATGGAGATGGTCAGGCCGCACCCGACGTGAGATGTGGGGTGAGCTATGATGCATGAAAAGTTGGGTAGGATCATATATCTACACTAAAATACTCCCCACCCCCGACTGGTATAGTAGATCCAATCATGGTACGCTATGGCACGGGATTCCCTAGGGAGGTAGCAAATCTCCCCGGGAATCAGTGTCTGTACATGCACAAGATAACAAGGAAAATAAATCTTGTACAAGCTACACCATGAATAAGGAATAACATCTCATGACGAGATCCGTGTATACCAATCCGTGTAACCAGCGTGTCAAGAGCATGGATATTTACACTAGATACAGTGAACATAGGAGATATCATAAATTAGAAACTAATCAGAGAATGTACTCGCCTTGGGTCCTTAGCTGTCAATACCAATGTCCTGTCCCAGAGTATCGTCTGGAGAATCCGACAGTCCTATAAACATATAATAATATCACTTGTATCAGATGCTACACTAACACACAATAGAAATACACTGGCCTCAGGGCTATGCCAGGCATGGCTCTAGTCAACTAGGGTCATCTAGTAGGGATACGTATATAATACATATTTACACTCAAAGTATATACCAATAAAACGTATATAATATATATAAGTGTCTATTAGTAATTGTACAAAATACGTATTTGTGTATATACACTAATAGATGTATATAAATATATATTTTTATACCAAAATACATATTTGTATATACATATCAATCAAACATTATATATATGTATATTAACAAATCAAGGAATATATATAATGCCACCCTCCTCAAGGTGATCCCAAATGAAATAGCAGTTAGTTCCAATGGATCCAGAGCAGTCAAAATAGCTAGAAACTATATAAAGAAGTCCAAGATCGGAGTTCGGCACGATAATCGAGATAAGGATACCGAGTCCTCAATTACCTAGAGAAACCTACCGGGGTTTAGCTAAGGTTAAGATTATAAGTTAGCTAATAAGAGGAATTGGTCGATTGTTCGTAATCAAGGTAACACCTTAATTTAATGAAAATTATTTTGAAATCATTTTTGAACAATAATTACAAATAAGAGTTTATTATAAAATTTAGAATTTATGTAAAAACCAATGGATTTATATCTCTAGTAATTTCAGTTACCAATCCAACTAATCAATTTCGAACAAATTTTGATTATTGAAACTATTTCTTTAATAATAATATAAACCCCAACAAATTATTATATTTTACATAATCAAACCCTTATATTTAATACATAAAAATAACTAATTACATGAAATTTCTAAACTAATTATATGAAATTACTAAACTAATTAATTAATAAATTAATTAACTGATTAAGAATTTATTTACTGATTATAAATACTACTGATTATAATTTAACTAATCTAACATATATACTTAATATACTAATTATATATTAATCTAATTCATTAAACAGAAAAGGAAGGAGGGAAGGGGCTCATGCAGGGGGCTCACGAAGGGGTTTTCTGTCGTCGACGGAGAAGGTCTCGCCGGGGTCGGCGTTCATCTCGGGCGGCGGCGTGGAACTCGAGGGCAGCGGCGGGTGCTCTGTTCGAGGAGGCGGCGATGCTCTCGTCCCGAGGAGGCGGCGGCGCGGAACTCGAGAGCAGCGGCGGCTTCGAGGCGGCTGCGTCCGGTCGAAGCTCGGCGAGGTTGGGGAGATCCGAGGCAGCCACGGCTCGACGAGGTCGAGGAGGCCACGGCTTGACGCGGGCTCGACGCGGGTGAGGCGGTCCGAGGCGGCGGTCGACTCAGCGAGGGCTCGGCTCGAGGATGCTCCAGGTGGTGGTTGCAGGCGGCCACCGGCGGATCTGGCTCGAGGAGGCGGCGGTCTAAACCAGAGCAGCAACAGGGCGGCGGCGACGACGTCGGCTCCGGGCGGCGGGTCTGATCTAGTGTTAGGGTCAGGTTCTGTGAATCGAGTCGGGGTGTGTTGGGTCGTATCCGAAGCTGGACACGACGGTGATGCTGTACTGTGGTAGATGTGTCCGAGGCTGGACACAGGGTTGGGTGTATTGTGGTGTGGTGGTTGTGTCCAGACGGTGTCGGACACAAAATCTGGTTGTAATATTGTAAATCTGGACACAGGAAATGAATGGATACGGTGGGACACCCGGGGTCGGACCCGAGGCCAACACGGCTGACACGGTAATGCTGGACACACGGACACGAGCACACAATCAATGGTGATGGCTTATTGGCTTGTGAGAAATTGTGAGGGCTAGCTAGGGTTTCTAGGGAATGGTGTGAATGAGACTTTAAATAGGGAGAGAGGGTGTGGGATAAAGGGTGAGGATTGGCCCAAAATGAATGGCCCAGATAATACATGAATAAGTTTTTCATGTGGTGAAAAAATGAGGGTGTGAATGGGAGACGGTAACCTGGTAAATTTAATAGAAAAAATATAATTTAAGAAAAATGTTTTAAGAGGCTTCCAAGGCTAACTGATTCCGAATAGCTACTAATTAATGCATATTGCAAAAATCTCAGAAAGTATGAAATTTATTTATTTACTATCCCAATAAATATAAAAATTTATTATATTTTATCAACTAGTCCTTCAAATAAAATTTTATTTAAAACAATAATTTTATGATTCAAGCCAACAAATATTCGAAGCTAGAGCATTATATTTACATCATTATTCATCTATTTATTTTATAAGAAAGCGACATTTAGGAAAAATAATTTTTATAAAAGATATTAAATCACCTTCTAAAATAAAATATTGTTAAAAATCAAATACAAGAATTCAAGGAGAAAATATTTTAAAAACTTGGAATTTTAAAATAATTTAAAAATCTAATTATTTCGAAAATTTGGAAATCGGAGGTTACAAGTCTACCCACCTTAGAAAATTTCGTCCTCGAAATTTAGGATCCTCAGTAATTGCATTTACTCATTATATTATTTCTATCAAGATTTAAAATTTCAAACCAAATAATCATGAAGTACTCCCATATTGTTTTTTTTTTTTTTCACAACCTTTCAAAATTTTATAACATCATATTCCTGAAAATCTTCAAAAATCAAATCCCCTTTTTGTCATAATCTCCTCCAAAAATTTTAAGTTCATATATAAGTATTCTAGGATTTTAATATCCAATCCTCCAAATTGAAATCCAATCAATGCATATTTATAAAAATCGTATCCCAAATATTTAAATTTTTAACCACTAATCCATCAATCATCCTACTCCTCTAACTCAAATTCATTTGATGCTTATTCAAATCTAAATTCTTTGCCGAGAATTGAATTTGACACCATTCCATTAACGATTTTATTTCCCAATTTTCTTTTTTCTCAAATACTCAACGATGCGATACTTTCAGAATCTTCAACACAACATTCATAATATAAAATATAAAATTTCTATCTTGCAATCAAATAGATAAAATGATAATCTCTCCAATTTTTTTTTCAAATTTTAATAATCAATTTAATCATATCAAGACCTTCCTAAAATTAATAAATCCTTAATTTTTGCCTTGTGAATTACTTAATTCTCCATTTAAGTTAATGTTTGTCCTCGAATTTCAATCATACCTCGATTTTCATAAAATTAATGATCCATCAACTCTGTTATAACAACCCCTAAATTCTTTATTTAAATTAATGCTCATCCACAATTTAATCATCTTGTCTATTTTGTCAGTCATAACCTTGTCATAGATCTTTGCTATGGTCAAAATTCTAATGATCATGGTTTAAGAAAGTTCTACCTACAGCCATACAATTTAAGAAAAATATATAGGTCATGTATCTTTTGTCATGATATTTCAGTCTCTGTTAAGGTGTACTACTAGTTATATCCTAACAAGAAA
This sequence comes from Iris macrosiphon, assembly GCA_036927795.1. Lineage (NCBI taxonomy): Eukaryota > Viridiplantae > Streptophyta > Magnoliopsida > Asparagales > Iridaceae > Iris > Iris macrosiphon. Next base: position 1,624,787 of record JAYESA010000001.1, on the reverse strand, counting down.
ATCATGAATACGAACTACAGCACTTAGGAAAATCAATCAATCAAGAGACGGGAACATTAGAAAAAGAACCTGCTAACATATTACCTGCAGTATCTCCTATCTCTAACATACACTTAACTCTGGCACATTCACTAACTAATTTCCTATTCTTGTACACTGGTACCCATATCAATTAATCATTAGTCCACAAGATCCACGAATACATCCATATCGCACACACCTGTCTATTTACACCTAAATCTGATGCCAAGAATCTCTAATATAACCATGATTCAATAATGCATCCAAGTTGATACCTCTATCTCCTTAGTACCATACTCTCTGTCAGTTCCCGTTCCTACTACAATTGTTCATACTAGTCGTTCTCATCACTCCAGTGCACACCAAGTGTAACACATCATACTAAATACTGTTCTTTCCAAAATAACTTTGGATGGACACCCAAGTCAGTCTGCGGTGCCATCTCAATCATGCTCAAATCACCAGATCCTTACACGTATATATCATCTACTCATATATTAATATTCATATCTCTCATCTACCATAAAATTAATCCTCAAAATAATCGCCAAGGTTTAACTTCTCGATCAACTTAAAATAAATTGTATATACTTCCTCTAGATCAGATACTCAACATCGAAATAAAATTTAATCACTCCAAAAATCTTTGTAGCCTTAACCATGTTTATTGAATTCATATTTGAAATCCTCAAAATTTTAATGACACAATCCCAACTTCTCAATAATTCTCAAAAATTCATTTCCACTCTTTAATTTATAAATCCACCAATTTACATATAAGTGCTCGTAGCCTCTAATACTCGAGGTGCACTCAATGCATCTAGTGTCTATAACTGTGTACTAAAATTGTACTGCCTGAATCACTTGTACCATTATCTCCAATGATCAAAGTTGTCATCACCTGTAATTTCTTTCATGATTTTTAATTTATGTCAACTGGTATATCATCTAATTATCATCATACAGGGTGCTTACTGTTATTAACGTCATTCTTGACAATCCTTGAAATAGAATCATTAGCACTCTTGGTATTATATCACTAGCCTCATTAATGGACCATTCATCAAGCTCATTATAACTCATGATTACATGTATCTACTATAACACTCCTGTTTCTTTACTCTCATGGGCATGTATATGGTTCTTCATCTCGATGGTTTTATAGGTATTTCCTTTTAACCTTTTCAGCCTGCTAAACTGGTCTGTGATACGCTTCACCATCTTCATTACTAATTTTGATATTTCTCTACTCATGACACCCTATTATAACTCTTTATGCATATATATATCTTACCTTTAACACACCCGATATCAATCATCAAATTGAATATCATGCTCCATAAATCCTTATCATAATTCCTGGATACTTAATTGTTCATGTAGATCATCCAATTGCAAAATCATGATTATCCAGGACGGGTATGTTGGCTCTGATACCAACTCTGAGAACTATGACTGATACTTTTACTCCTTCTTAACTCTCAGTCTCTAATGACACTTCTCCTAGAACCATTGTTACAAGGTAATATGCTAAGGGCTAACTCTAGATTAAATCCTACTGCTCACATGTCCAACTAGGAAATACTTACAAACTCACAAGTCACACTCAGTCAATACTAATACTCAAGACACAGACATAATTATAAGTCACTAATTATCATACTTAACAAGGAACCCTCAAGGAATAGAAGCTCAAAAGGAATTTGATTGAGGACAGAAGGTATCTTTACTGCTAGTAAAGAAAAGAAGCGATGGAACAAAGTCCTGGAATAACAGAAATAGATAAGTCTTGAGATGATATTTTAAGAACCAATTTAAGATACAACCTGATAATCATACACGTCTATCCGAAATCATGACACTCAGAATCCTCGCCACGCCAGTAAGCATAGATGCGATAAACGACAGGTTCCGTAACTAAGGTATGCAACTCCATAATCACGTCATCTAGAATCTTCGCCACGCCAACCGATATGGCTGCGAGAAACTCTAAATCTCATAACTAAAGTATGTACATCCAAGTTAGGTTCCTACGTTCTCGTCACGACAGCTAATATGGCTGCGATAAACTCTAGGTTCCATAACCAAAGTAGACGTTTTACCTTTCTCACTGTCCTCATCAATATATGTCATCAGATGATACCATAAATTCTAGTCCGTAAAATTTATCTCAATTTGAAATCAACTCAACAACGATACTAAGAATTTAAAGTTAACAACTGGTCAACAAGAATCAAACTCAACAATGATACCAAGAATTTAATTTAATAACTGCTCAACAAGAATCAAGTTCAATAACAACAAGCGAGAGCGGACGAAAACAAGGAAAGATTTAAATTGGAAAATTTATAACGAGATTCTCAAGGGTCATTCCAGGAATCTCTCAAATAATTTGTGATTGAGTATCCTCTCTCATCCTAGTATCCTATGTCCTATATTCTATAGCAGGTATGCAGTAGTACAACTATGACGTCGCACTACTACGACATCGTACAACTAGCGAAGTCTGACCTGCATGGGCCACCACTAAAAATATGTCGCGACCCGCACCCGGTTTAGGGGCACAAGGGCGTGGGTACGTCCAGCCTACGTCGCAGCATCGGCGGTAGAACGCTGTCTAGGTCATGTAACTATCTAATCAAACTCACGTGAATATCCAACTCCATAAGGAGAGTGGATATCATAAAATAATGCTAGAAATACTCAATCACATAAACTGAAGCACGATGAGATATCAAGGCAAGCAAAAAATACAAGACAAGTCTAACGACAAAATAATCATACCTGCAATCATTAACTTCCAATCCCCAAGTGTGTCAGAACCCAGTCTACTAAGGTCACAGTCTGGAAAAATATTTTCCAGTCAGGAAGGAGCAAAGTACATCTTTAAATAGCAGTTCTATATTAATAATATAAACTATGTAGCAGTTCTAGATGGAAATATACCAAAAGCATGTATAGGTACGAGAAATAAAAGAAATGCTAGAAATACTGTAAGTAAATACAGGAGAAGAAACAATATGTCCATGAGCAAGAACCTATGACTAAGTGTGTGAGTACTAGCTTTAACATGTGATCGGCTTGGGAACTTGATCAGGCTGATTACATGTGATTAGCTATGATTCTTGTAAGGTCAGGCTAACCGTTGGTTAGCTATGATGCATGTAGATGTCAGGCTAATCACACGTAATAGCTATGAAGCATGGAGATGGTCAGGCCGCACCCGACGTGAGATGTGGGGTGAGCTATGATGCATGAAAAGTTGGATAGGATCACATATCTATACTAAAATACTCTCCACCCACGACTGGTATAGTAGATCCAATCATGGTACGCTATGGCACGGGATTCCCTAGGGAGGTAGCAAATCTCCCCGGGAATCAGTGTCTGTTCATGCACAAGATAAAAAGGAAAACAAGTCTTGTACAAGCTACACTATGAATAAGGAATAACATCTCATGACGAGATCCGTGTATACCAATCCGTGTAACCAGCGTGTCAAGAGCATGGATATTTACACTAGATACAGTGAACATAGGAGATATCATAAATTAGAAACTAATCAGAGAATGTACTCGCCTTGGGTCCTTAGCTGTCAATACCAATGTCCTGTCCCAGAGTATCGTCTGGAGAATCCGACAGTCCTATAAACATATAATAATATCACTTGTATCAGATGCTACACTAACACACAATAGAAATACACTGGCCTCAGGGCTATGCCAGGCATGGCTCTAGTCAACTAGGGTCATCTAGTAGGGATACGTATATAATACATATTTACACTCAAAGTATATACCAATAAAACGTATATAATATATATAAGTGTCTATTAGTAATTGTACAAAATACGTATTTGTGTATATACACTAATAGATGTATATAAATATATATTTTTATACCAAAATACATATTTGTATATATATATCAATCAAACATTTTATATATGTATATTAACAAATCAAGGAATGTATATAATGCCACCCACCTCAAGGTGATCCCAAATGAAATAGCAGTTAGTTCCAATGGGTCCGGAGCAGTCAAAATAGCTAGAAACTATATAAAGAAGTCCAAGATCGGAGTTCGGCACGATAATCGAGATAAGGATACCGAGTCCTCAATTACCTAGAGAAACCTACCGGGGTTTAGCTAAGGTTAAGATTATAAGTTAGCTAATAAGAGGAATTGGTCGATTGTTCGTAATCAAGGTAACACCTTAATTTAATGAAAATTATTTTGAAATCATTTTTGAACAATAATTACAAATAAGAGTTTATTATAAAATTTAGAATTTATGTAAAAACCAATGGATTTATATCTCTAGTAATTTCAGTTACCAATCCAACTAACCAATTTCGAACAAATTTTGATTATTGAAACTATTTCTTTAATAATAATATAAACCCCAATAAATCATTATATTTTACATAATCAAACCCTTATATTTAATACATAAAAATAACTAATTACATGAAATTTCTAAACTAATTATATAAAATTACTAAACTAATTAATTAATAAATTAATTAAATGATTAAGAATTTATTTACTGATTATAAATACTACTGATTATAATTTAACTAATCTAACATATATAATTAATATACTAATTATATATTAATCTAATTCATTAAACAGAAAAGGAAGGAGGGAAGGGGCTCACGCAGGGGGCTCACGAAGGGGTTTTCTGTCGTCGACGGAGAAGGTCTCGCCGGGGCCGGCGTTCATCTCGGGCGGCGGCGTGGAACTCGAGGGCAACGGCGGGTGCTCTGTTCGAGGAGGCGGCGGTGCTCTCGTCATGAGGAGGCGACGGCGCGGAACTCGAGATTAGCGGCGGCTTCGAGGCGGCTGCGTCCGGTCGAAGCTCGGCGAGGTTGGGGAGATCCGAGGCGGCCACGGCTCGACGAGGTCGAGGAGGCCACGGCTCGACGCGGGCTCGACGCGGGTGAGGCGGTCCGAGGCGGCGGTCGACTCAGCGAGGGCTCAACTCGAGGATGCTCCAGGTGGTGGTTGCAGGCGGCCACCGGCGGATCTGGCTCGAGGAGGCGGCGGTCTAAACCAGAGCAGCAACAGGGCGGCGGCGACGACGTCGGCTCCGGGCGGCGGCTCTGATCTAGGGTTAGGGTCAGGTTCTGTGAATCGAGTCGGGGTGTGTTGGGTCGTGTCCGAAGCTGGACACGGCGGTGATGCTGTACTGTGGTAGATGTGTTCGAGGCTGGACACAGGGTTGGGTGTACTGTGGTGTGGTGGTTGTGTCCAGACGGTGTCGGACACAAAATCTGGTTGTAATATTGTAAATCTAGACACAGGAAATAAATGGATACGGTGGGACACCCGGGGTCGGACCCGAGGCCAACACGGCTGACACGGTAATGCTGGACACACGGACACGAGCACACAATCAATGGTGATGGCTTGTTGGCTTGTGGGAAATTGTGAGGGCTAGCTAGGGTTTCTAGGAAATGGTGTGAATGAGACTTTAAATAGGGAGAGAGGGTGTGGGATAAAGGGTGAGGATTGGCCCAAAATGAATGGTCCAGATAATACATGAATAAGTTTTTCATGTGGTGGAAAAATGAGGGTGTGAATGGGAGACGGTAACCTGGTAAATTTAATAGAAAAAATATAATTTAAGAAAAATGTTTTAAGAGGCTTCCAAGGCTAACTGATTCCGAATAGCTACTAATTAATGCATATTGCAAAAATCTCAGAAAGTATGAAATTTATTTATTTACTATCCCAATAAATATAAAAATTTATTATATTTTATCAACTAGTCCTTCAAATAAAATTTTATTTAAAACAATAATTTTATGATTCAAGCCAATAAATATTCGAAGCTAGAGCATTATATTTACATCATTATTCATCTATTTATTTTATAAGAAAGCGACATTTAGGAAAAATGATTTTTATAAAAGATTTTAAATCACCTTCTAAAATCAAACATTGTTAAAAATCAAATACAAGAATTCAAGGAGAAAATATTTTAAAAACTTGGTATTTTAAAATAATTTTAAAATCTAATTACTTCGGAAATTTGGAAATCGGAGGTTACAAGTCTACCCACCTTAGAAAATTTCGTCCTCGAAATTTAGGATCCTCAGTAATTGCATTTACTCATTATATTATTTCTATCAAGATTTAAAATTTCAAACCAAATAATCATGAAGTACTCCTCCCATATTGTTTTTTTTTTTTTCACAACCTTTCAAAATTTTATAACATCATATTCCTGAAAATCTTCAAAAATCAAATCCCCTTTTTGTCATAATCTCCTCCAAAAATTTTAAGTTCATATCTAAGTATTCTAGGATTTTAATATCCAATCCTCCAAATTGAAATCCAATCAATGCATATTTATAAAAATCGTATCCCAAAAATTTAAATTTTTAACCACTAATCCATCAATCATCCTACTCCTCTAACTCAAATTCATTTGATGCTTATTCAAATCTAAATTCTTTTTCGAGAATTGAATTCGACACCATTCCATTAACGATTTTATTTCCCAATTTTCTTTTTCCTCAAATACTCAACAATGCGATACTTTCAGAATCTTCAACGCAACATTCATAATATAAAATATAAAATTTCTATCTTGCAATCAAATAGATAAAATGATAATCTCTCCAATTTTTTTTTCAATTTTTAATAATTAATTTAATCATATCAAGACCTTCCTAAAATTAATAAATCCTCAATTTTTGCCCTGTGAATTACTTAATTCTCCATTTAAGTTAATGTTTGTCCTCGAATTTCAATCATACCTCGATTTTCATAAAATTAATGATCCATCAACTCTGTTATAACAACCCCTAAATTCTTTATTTAAATTAATGCTCATCCATAATTTAATCATCTTGTCTATTTTGTCAGTCATAACCTTGTCAGTCATAGCCTCTTGATACAGAGTAGCGTAAGCAGAGGCCTTCAGAGCCATCAGGCGTACAACAGAGTTTTCTCCGCTAAAATACAGCATGAATAATAAAGCTCAAAGGACCATCCGCATAAGTGCAGTACGTCCAGGCCGCTCCAGCGTGAATAGAGTTCTTCATCGCCTCCATGGTGTAAAACTTATCCGTTCTCAAAGCAGTGTTATAGCGTACGAGGAACGCTTCATCTTCCCCAAAATAAACCTGTCAAGTCACGCAGTGAATCTGACCTCTGACTCCTGACAAAAGGTGATGCACGGCTACCCAGACGACGGCTGGAAATGATGGCAGACCTCTCGGGACGCGTCCCACAGTATGATGGCGAATCTCACCATTTAATGCAGAGGATTTGGTAAAACATCACCAAACCGTCGTTTACTGGAGTCCCCTCAGCATAAACCGCTCTTTTGCATACAAGGGAATACGTCGCCCTGTTTTACATAGGCAAACATGAGCTATTTTACGCTCCGCAGCAGACAAACCGCCTGCCACGTCAAAAGCTGTACTTCGTACGGGATTCGAGGCACGTCTCCACGTCTAATTGCATAGAGCGGTGACAGTTTCTCTCAAGACACTTCTCTGCGACGGGTGCACAGAAGGCCTGCAGACCTTCGAAACACGCCTTCGCATTTAATGCATAAGATGATGGCAAATCTCTGCAAGAGATTTGGTTATATCTTCAAAAGCCGTAATTTTGGCTAAGGCATCCACATCAGCACGGTATGCAGCGGCTTCTACGCCCATTCAGGATCTGTGCTCAAGCGGCTTCTACGCCCATTCTGCCACGATATGCAGCGGCTTCTACGCCCATTCAGGATCTGTGCTCAAGCGGCTTCTACGCCCATTCTGGCACGATATACTGCGGCTTCTACGCCCATTCAGGATCTGTGCTCACTCGGCTTCTACGCCTACTCAGTCTCTACGATCACTCAGTCTCTACGACTGTTCGACTTCTATGCCTGCTCGGCTTCCATGCCTACTCGGCTTCTATGCCTGTTCGGCTTTTATGCCTACTTGGCTTCTATGCCATGGTGACGGACATTTGGCTTCTACGCCAACCTCTTCTACACAATGGATACCTACCCACATGGCTTTTATGCCATGATTTTAGTAGCAACCGTACGTGTTGTGTCCCCTTAGTTGGACCCACGTCACCCGCTCAGTCAAAAGATCATCTATACGTAGGCATTGGTTACTTTAACCGTTGTGTAAAAGGGTGCTGTACTTTCTACTCCTCGGTTGCTACACCAACGGAGTGGTCACTGTCACCAAAGACTCTATAAATAGAGGTCCCTGTCAATGGGGAACAAGGTCAAAAAATTTGGTCAAGAATACTAATATCAGATCCAAGGTCGACAATTGGAGAAGATCGAACAAGGAGGAGTAGAGAGAGAGAGAGAGCCTGAAGCTCAGGCAAAGAGCGGGGATCGACGACTTCGGCATCGTGCATCCACCCTCTCCTACAACCTTCGAAGCTGCTACCTGTCTTCCACGGCACTTCTTCAACATCGCGTGGTCCAAGGGCTAAAATGATCGACCGCAGATCAGACACCTATAGCAATTTATACCCAGATTAAATAAATTATACTCCCACATCCTCGTATAGGATTATATTGTACATGTTTGTTTGTAAACCAAAGGGCGCGAGTTTCGCACAAACCCCGTCATTGAAATACACTTTCATTCTTTCGTTTAATACCACAAACAAGATGGTGACTCTGCTGGGGACGTCTTTCTTTTCTGACGAGGAAGTAATTGCTCAACGCGATACGGTATCTATAAGAACCGTGAAGAAGACGCTGGTCGTTCATTTCGACCAGTCTTCTTACGAAGACATGCTTCGAACAGGGGGTAGCTCTCACTCTCTCTCCGTCCAAGACAACAGGAAGCTGCGCAAAGTGTGGATGCCCAAGACATCCTCAACCATTCATGTGGACTCTCCGATCTCTTTGACCAATGAGGTGGTAGCATCGCTCCCTCCGTGCCCTGCACGTAAAATTCAGTCTCCCACTACGCGCGGTACAGACAAAACTTCGGACAAAGCCTCAGCACTGACCCAGAAGTATCCACCGCGCTCTACGCGTAGGAACCAGTCTCCCGCTACGCGCGGTACAGACAAAACTTCGGGCAAGGCCTCTGCGCTAACCCAGAAGTATCCACTGTGCTCTACGCGTAGGAATCAGTCTCCCGCTATGCACGGTACAGACAAAACTTTCGATGGTGCCTCAACGCCAAATCGGAAGAGCAGATCACGCTCCACGCGCGAAACAATATCTGACTTCTACGGTAAAACAGATGAGCGCGGTGATCTCCACAAGGGGAAGCAAGCTGGCGAATATTCAACCTCTCGGCCTTTACGCCAGCAAGAGAACAATCTGCCTACCCTCCGGATTACGCGAGAAGCCGATGGATGACTGAGGACCTCTTCAGCTTTACGCCAGTCTGAGCGAATCTCCAAATTATGCCAGGCGAAGTCCCGCGGCGTAAAGCAAGCTCAGGTTGCTACTCCTGACCTACGCGAATGCCTAATCCAGAAGCGTAAGGAGAGGGGACCTTCCAACATGTCTATTACGCCCCCTAGAGAGCAATATTGTAATAGTCATAAGATTGTGATTGACTGCTGCTGTTCTAAAGCAAAATGGTCGATCTTCGACCGATTGAGCTACTCTCAGTCTTTTCCGGAAGAAGAGCACGGGTATGCATCCGTGAACATGGCTTTACGTATACCCAGAAGAAGGTCGAGCTCAAGACGTCATCCCTCTGGGCCTCCGAGCCGAAGAAGATTCGAAGACCTCCTCTGGAGCACTGAAGCTGGGGTATTCCAAAATACCCGGGCAAGGTCACAGCAACCTGCTCCGTACTCGTCTGATTCTGACGCTGGGGGTCGCCAATCTTCCAGATCAGATGCTGAGAATGTAGAGTCGACTTCTGCGGTGACCTATACTAATCCTTCGATGATACCCAGGGAAGTGGGAGCTTACGCCATTGAAGACGAACGCGAGGAGGCTTCAGGAAACGTGAAACAATGCATCACTGTGCTAGAGACGTCTCTGAAGCAAATGCAATCCGTAATGGAGAACATGCGCCAGATGATGCTAACTCAGCACGCGACTGCCATGGCTCAAGCGTCGGTCCCGCCAACTCAGATACGTGTGGGGGTGGACTTACCACCATCCAACCCAAGCCAAGAACCTGCTCTAGATCAAGAGTCAGCAGTCCCTTCGCTTCCAACTGAGAATCCGATGCAGGCAGTGCGGGAGTTGAAAGCCCAGTTTGACGCCTTGAAGCACAAAGATCAGCTCAAGAAACTGGGAATCAACCAGCCTTACCCAGCTATCTGGGAAGAAGTCCCTTTTCCTCCGAAGTACAAACCTCAGACTATGGCTCTGTTCGAAGGAAAAATATCACCAAGTCAATACATGAACTATTTTAGTATGATGATGGTGTTGCTACAAGGGAACGATGCCCTCCTCACTCGGGTGTTCAAGGGCTGCCTCTCAGGAGTAGCCTATCAGTGGTACCGTAGCTTGGCGGACAACTGCATTACTTCCTTCGAGGACTTCAAAGCGCTATTCTTCACACGATTCTACGAGGGTGGAATGGACATGTCTATGTCCTCCCTCATTGAAGTCAAGCAAAGGGAAAAGGAAGACGTTCGCACCTTCGTCGAGCATTTTCGTCAGGCCACCTTACAAATGCCTCCAGGAGTTCCAGACTCGACGTTAGTAGATATTTGTAGGAAGAACCTCCTTCCTATAGTCTCGGTGTTCACAGGACCATATCAGTTCCATGAGTGGCCCTCGTTCATCGTCTCGGCAGAGGCCGTCGAAGACAACAGTCGCAAGGCGCACGACAATGGCATCATGATCTCCGCCTTCGATAGAGGCAAAAGGTCATCTCCCAGTGGCGACCATCCTCACAGCTCCAAGGGAAAAGAAGCTCTGACGGTCAATACGTCCAGACAAAAGACGGCAGCGACCACGCAGACAAAGCCCGGGACTTCCAGGCCCGTCGAGGTCTACTCTTTCGACGACGACGATATCCCTAGTATATTTGAGTGTCTTGTCAAAAGTGGCAAGATCACCCTGCCGTAGCTAAGGTGGCCCCAAGAGGTCGGCAGTACCGACGACCCCAAATACTGTATCTTCTACAGATACGTACATCACCCAACAAAGGTGTGTTACGTACTGAAAAGGAAGATCCAGGGGTTGATCGATGTTAAGGCCATCACCCTGTACAACACCGAGAAAACGGTCACAGCCAACATGATCTCTCTGCGGTTCGGCGATCTGCCTCCCCAAGAAGTCATGGACGGTATCACGCCCATTTTCTGAGCCACAATGGACATCGTCAATCTCCCTCCGGCTAGAGATCAAAATCATGACCTGGTACCCCTGACCACTCGTCAGGGCAAGATTATGTAGGTTCATCCAGATTTGGTATCAGAGCTCGAGGAAGAGACTAAAGCTACTAAAGCTACGTCTAGGAGGAGCTCAAAGTGCAAACCATGCCATATGGTCGCAAATTCTTCGCCATCAGACGAAGATGAGGTACTTGCTGCAACCCGGTCAGGGAGAGCCTACCTCAACGACTACGGAGCAAGTCAGGAGGTCATACCGGCAGACGTTTCAGCTGCCAAACCTGCAGGGCCAAGCCCCGTCATACCGGAAGCCAACCCTTCAAAACCGACGCCGGCGGACAAAGGAAAACAAAGAGAAGTGCGCTTCGATAAACCTGTGAAAAACATTCCGAACAAAGGTTTTGAGAAGCCGTATAACTTCGACATCCTAGCCCAACTGGCTAATACACCGGCCAGGCTCTCCATCTTCGAGCTACTCAGGCTCTCCCAAGATACTCGTCTAGACTTGAGTAAAGCACTGATGCAGGCGGAGGCATGCTTGACCCAGCTCAAGTCTCCCGACGAAGAACCAGTGGCGTGCCCTCAATGCCACAGTGTGATGGAGGTGGTCCCAAATATCACCTTCACCCAAGACGATATGCTGTTAAAACATAACAGGCATGACAGGCCCCTCTATTACACTGGGTACGTCAGTTCCATAGAGGTTGATCGGATTCACATAGATCCGGGATCATCGATCAGCATTATCCCGTACAGTCTGCTCAGACCATTGAGGATTCCTACCAGCGAACTGGCTTACACCTCCACTACAATCGTGGGATTCAACGCCGAAAGAAGTAAGCCGTTGGGGAAGATTCGCCTGAGGATCCAGATTGGCAACCTCAGATCGGTGGCCACATGTTATGTGATCGATTCAGAGGTATCCTACAATATCTTGCTGGGAAGATCGTGGATCCACGATCACAACATCGTTCCTTCAACTCTACATCAATGTCTTAAATATGTAGACCCCCAAGGAATGGTACAAACGGAGGTGGCCGACCTAAACCCGTTTAAAGGAGTAGAGTCCTACTATTCCGACGTCGTATTGTACTCACAGGACCACACGGAAGAAGTGGCGGGCAAGACAGAGAAGGAATCCCACCGGGAGCCAGGAGAACCCTCTGCCGCACTACCGCTGTCGATCAGAGTGAAAGGACGAACCACTCATCCAAAAGCCATAGGGCCCATGGCTATTCACCTGAACAGATCCAGCTCAGGGAAAGGAAGCAATTCTCTACTGGTTACTCTGAACCAGAAGCCTCCACCTTTGGTCATCAACCTTCGGCGCGACGAGCAGCCGACCGATGTAAACACGACCAGGAACGGAGTTCCAGATGGCAATAAACATCCTCTTTTCCAGTACATTAATGCTCAGATTCCAGATCAGGAACCCACTCCCCGTGACGAGGTAGAACCCATAGCAAGAAAGTTCTTGGAAGCTATGAACTCCTACCATCCGCATATCTGGGAAGCAGCGTCATCATCCAACGTCATCACAATGTATGGACCGCATGAAGATTCTATCTTCATAATCTCGCCTACCTACAGCAGTCAGCGTCCAATATTATTCGGCCGCATGCGCAATCAACCAGCCATCCAGGAAGATCCTTTCGATGATGATACTGGGAAGATGCAAGTTCACTGATACAGTCCTCAAGTGCTGAAGATCATACAAAACATGGGCTACGACTTGAAGCGAAAGTCGGGCCTCAACTACGGAAGAGGCAGACGAACGCCGCCACGCGGCGACCCCCGCTACCAACAAACTCATTTCGGGTTAGGGTATGCCACCTCCCTTACGGCTTCCACGTCGGATGAGGATATCTTTTCCTCCTCCTGGGACGGCTCGTCACCCCCCGACTCACCTAGTGCTCCCGAACAAGCACTATCAGCAAATATGGTGATGACAGATCCCTCAGAAGCAGAGAAACGAGATTCTGAGCCATTTGAGAATGACTCTTGGACTCAACAAATGGATACACAGTGGGAATTCCGCTTCGAACAGAGGGAACCTCCAACCAAAGACGAAGTTATCCAAATTGATGTTGGGGGTGAGCTTTCGCCAAAGCCGATATTTATCAGTGACAATCTTCCACCAGCCAAAAGGGAAGAAATCATACAGCTGATAAAGGAATACGTCGACGTCTTTGCATGGGATTATGGAGACATGCCAGGCCTAGACCCGAAGGTGGCTACTCACAAACTCAACATATTGACTGACTCAAAGCCTGTGAAGCAGCACCAACGCCGGTTCCGACCAGACATGATGGACGCCATTGAAGCTGAAGTCAAAAAGCTGATAGCCTGTGGGTTCATCGGGGAAGAACAACATCCCGACTGGGTCGCCAATGTTGTTCCAGTCATAAAGAAAAATGGGAAGGTACGTATCTGCATCGATTACCAAGATCTGAATGCGACCTGCCCCAAGGATGAATTTCCTCTTTCCATCACGGACATCATGATCGACAACACCTGTGGTTTTGAACGCATGTCTTTCATGGACGGGTTCTCAGGATACATTCAGATCAAGATGCATCCTGAAGACGAGAAGCACACTGCCTTCCGCACCCCGTTGGGAGTGTATTGCTATACGGTCATGCCCTTCGGATTGAAGAACGCTGGGGCTACATACCAACAGGCTATGAGCGGCATATTCCATGAACATTTATGCAAAACAGTAGAATATTACGTAGACGAAATAGCCGTCAAGAGCCGTCTCAAGGATGATCACATTCAGGACCTAAGGACGGTATTCGAGTTAATGCGCCGACATCAACTCAAGATGAACCCTACGAAGTCCTTCCTGGGCGTATCTAGTGGCAAATTCCTGGGATTTGTTATCACCGCCAAAGGCATCCAGGTGGACCCTGACAAAGTCCAGGCCATCGTAGAAATGCGATCACCCCACAATCTGAGGGAACTCCGGGGATTTCAAGGCCGTCTGGCTTATATTCGGAGGTTCATATCCAACCTCTCAGGAAGATGCCAGCCTTTTTTGCACCTCATAAAAAAAGGTGTATCCTTCGTATCGGACGAAACATGTCAGCAAGCATTCGGGGAGATCAAACGCTACCTCACCAGTCCGCCAGTTCTGGTGCCCCCCATCATGGGGAAACCATTCTTGCTGTACGTCCGAGCAATAGATCATTTGCTAGGAGCTCTTCTAGCACAGAAGAACGACGTGGGGCATGAGCAGGCTATCTACTACCTCAGCAGGATGATGGTCAGAGCCGAACATCGGTACAACCCAGTGGAGAAAGAATGTCTGGCTCTGATGTTCGCTATCCAAAAGATGCGGCACTACGTCACCGGCCAGACTATTCATATCATCTCCAGGATCAACCCTCTTCGAGTACTGATGAGCAAGCCGAGTATTCTTAATTCCTGACTCACAACCTGGGTGATGCTGTTAACACCATATGACATGGTGTACATCCCGCAAAAGTCCATCAAAGGCCAAGCACTGGCCGACTTCCTGGCTGCTCATCCGATCCCGGAGGCCTCCAAGTTATACGAAGACATTCCCGACGAAGTTGCAGAGTGTAATTCCGCAATGGAAAGTGACACATGGCAACTGTTCTTTGACGGCGCCTCTAGGACTGGTCCCCAGGGAAACGTGGTTTCAGGGGTAGGAATTGTCCTGGTCACTCCTGATAAACTCATCATCTACCGGGCATACTCTCTTAATGAACCATGCTCCAACAATGTGGCAGAATACAATGCCCTATTGATCGGTCTCCAAGTCGCTGAAGAACTGGGGGTCGAATCCCTGGAAGCTTTCGGTGATTCTCTGCTTATCGTCAATCAAGTCAGAGGAATATACGAAGTCCGGAATCCAGACCTCATCCCCTATCATCGAGCGACAATCGAGATAGCCATGACGTTCAAAGGGTTCTTCCTAGAGCATGTACCTTGATCTCAGAATCTGGAAGCTGATGCCCTGGCCAGTCTAGCTGCGTACTTAGCTACCCCTATAAGAAGGCAAGATTTGGTGATCCTTCTTAACAGAGATTTATTCTGCGTGAAGAACAACCTTCACATAGAACGCAGCCACGATGTGAACACAGATCCCCCGGGAAGAGACTGGAGAAGTCCCTTCATAGATTTCGTCGTATACGGAATCTTGCCAGAGGACCACAAAGAAGCAGTATCCGTCAAGAGACGATCATTACGCTTCTATTTCGATGCATCTTCACACTGCCTATATCGTCGAACCTACGACGGACTGCTATTAAGATATCTCTCTGTCACGACCCGCACCCGGGGTAAGGGTACTAGTCGAAAATAACGCCCAGCCTACGCCACAGAATCGGCGGTAGAACGCTGTCTAGAAAGTCTATCTAATATAATGAACCAGCAAAAGATAGTGTACTCAATCACAGAACTAAGATAGAATGAACACGGATCAGATAAGAATAGAATAGTCATCAACTCATGAGTTTAAAATAATACATCAATGAGTCTGAAGAGTAACAAAAATAAGCTGGAGACAAATCCAGTACAAAAGAATACTATCATACTACAAGCTACACTCCAGGGTCAACTATCTCAGTTGGGATAAGTCCCTCTTGAGCCAGGGTCTCCGAATCTAAACCCATAACATCCTGGGGTCCATAATAGGTAGGGTACTTCTCAGTGTCATCTGAAAAAATATATCCAGTCAGGAAAGGAGCAGAGTACATCTCTAACAGCAGTTCTAATCCATGATGAAAACTATGTAACAGTAAATAGCTGTGGATAAATAAGATGCACAAAATAGATATAAGAGATATATAGACAATAAGGAAATACTGGAAAGAAATACAATAATGAACAATATGCCAATGAAACAATAATACTAATGACTAAGTGTGTGAGTACTAGCTTAACATGTGATCGGCTTGGGCAAGATACAATGCGGCCTGGCTAATCATACGTGCGGTGCATGATCAACACTATTCGCTTACCAATACTTTATTCAATAGAGATTTGATCACATATCTATACTAATACTCCCCACCCCCAACTGGTATAATAGATCCAACCATGGTATGCTATGGCACTAGATTCCCCAAGAAGATAGTTAGTCTCCCCGAGAATCGGTGTCTGTACATGTACAAGATAACCAATGAAACAATACTTGCACCATATACACCATATACCAAGGAATAACATCTCATGACAAGATCCGGATATACCAATCCGTGTAACCATAGTGTCGAGAGAAACATGTAAATCTACACTAGATACAACGAACATAGAGGATATCATAAATGAGAAACTATCAGAGAATGTACTCGCCTGAAATCCAAAGAACAGTCTCACAGATGTCTGACTCGGTGCCTCGAAGACCTAGATATGGAATACCATATTAAAACAAGGTACCGAAAAGAGAACAAGTCAAACTAGTCAACTCCTAGGTCAATAAATAAATTCTAATCAAAAGTCAACTATGGTCAACTCTAAAGTCAACTAAAGTCAAACATGGTCAAACCAAGGTCAACCTCACAAGAAATCTATATAAATAATATAGAAATAAAATACAACAATTTAGGAATAAAAATTAGATCCCAAATCATACTCACACAAAGTATACTACTAATACAAATAATATATACCCTAAAATAATATATATACAAACCAATATGTATACAAATAACATAATATATTATTGCAAATATTATACCTCACAAAACACATATATATACACATATATATATATATACAATAATAATATATAAAATATAATTTAAAACTGTCAAAGCGTCACTGAAAACAGTGAACAAAACAAGATGAAATAAAAACAGGTTTAATAGTGACAGTCTTGACTGTCACTGAAAATTCGTCGCATAAACTCCATATACAAAACCGCTGCTGTCACAGTTTGCTGACAGTTTCAAACTGTCACAAAAAAAACGTCGCTGAAAAGTTGCCGCTCAAAACTGTCGCAGCATTAATGACAGATCTGTCATTAATGCTGACCACTATACAGCGGCTGCTGTTCCGACCGAATAATGACAGTTTCACTGTCATAGAAACCACTGTCACCAAAACAAATAAAAATATAAATATATATATATATAAATATATATATGCAATAATAATCACAATACATATATATAAATAAATAATTATATACTTATATATATGCACATATAAACTTATAATTAAATACTAATAGTTACAACACATGCACATATTAATGTTCATATTTTACATGACTAGAAGCACACCTAAAATATATACATTAATATACAAATAATTATAAATAATATAATTACACAATTAAACACATAAATATATTTTATAAAATATTTATGTATAATTTATACTATTAACATAAGTACATATATAATTACATGCAAGAAAGCTACATATTATATTTGTACATCATATTAGCACACACAAAAATATATAGATCTATGCTACAATAATTACTATAATAAATACACAAAATAAATATATAATATCTATATATATTTACTAATTATAATTGAAGAATTTAAACCATACATAATTAGATCTATTCAAAAATCCACACAATTGGAGAGTATCACACCGTATCCCACTAGATCTAGGATACGCATGTGACACGAGTCCAACACACAACCAATTGCACCCCGAAGGATACAAACAAATCACAAATAATATTTATGAATAAATCAAAGTGTCAAAAGTAGATCTATATGTCTGTGTCAAAATACGACATGTTCAAAGCCCCGTGTCGGAGGAAAAACCCCCAAAATGATATGTATCACCAAATAGTTGGGATACGAACCACATGTACCAAATTATGGACATGACACTAGCCCCAAACACATAATCTCATGTCCAATTGATCTATAGGATCAATTGATACACACAACAAAATATAAATTCGGAATTCCAACAAAATTAACACAAAAAGTACCATAACTTTCTCCATGGGTCTCCTATGAACACAAAATAAAGTCCTATGGGTAGTACATACATATAGGTTGATTTTACATGATTAAATCTTAGATTTAGAAGCTATTTAAATGGGAAAATCTGAATTATACCTATTGGGAGATGGATTCCCAATGAAACCTCCAATTGAGAAGAACTTGCTTCCAAATTGTAGATCCTTGCTCCTCTTTGTAGATCCTTGCTTTCTTCTTCTAGATCCTTGCTTCCTCCTTCTCTAATGGTGAATTGAGAAGAATTTGGAATGAATTTTGTAGGGAATTGTAATGGGAATGGAGGGAATTTGGAAGTGGGAAATTCTAGATCTAGATTTGGAATGAGAATGAGAGGAGAGAGAAATTCCCCCCTCTAATAATAGGCCGGCCTTGCCCCTCTCCCAAAAAATTGTAAAATGTCCAATGTACCCCTTGGGGCCTCTCATGAAGAAATAATTAAGGAAGGAAGCTTCTAGTCTAATCACTTAATTAATTTAATCCATCTCCTTAACTATGGGCTTTCTAAATGGGCCAAGTCTAACTATTTAATTTATGTTGGTCCATGGGTCCAAACTAAACTAGTTTGGTCTACTAAAATAAGTCCAAAATAATTAAATAACATCCAACAATAATTAAATAATACAACAAAAATTATTTACCATGCACAATATTTATTTAAATAGGAAATTACTAAAATATCATTTTTCCTAAAATATGGTAGTGACAAGTCTACCCTCCTTAAAATAATTTTGTCCTCGAAATTCAAAGACGAAAACTACCCCAGAAAAACATAGAACAGAACTAAAGAATCACAACTAACTAATGAACAGAACATAACAATGAACAGAACATAACTAGAAATAACATACCTCAAGGTACAAACAAATATGGATAACGCTCTCGCATGTCATCCTCCCTCTCCCAGGTAGACTCCCCCGGAGAGTGATGCCTCCATGCGACGCACACCAAAGGAATAGTCTGGTTCCTCAGCACCTTCTCTCTCCGATCCAGAATCTCAACTGGCTGCTCTGGATAGCTAAAAGTAGGGCCCACCTCTATCTCCGAGTGATCCAATACATGACTAGGATCTGCCACGTATCGTCTTAACTACGACACATGAAATACGTTGTGCACTTCCTCCAATGCAGGTGGCATGTCTAGTCTATAAGCAACTGCACCGACCCTCTCTAGAATAGGGAAAGGTCCGATGAATCGCGGACTAAGCTTTCCGCGTCCACCGAAGCAAATCGTGCCTCGTGTCGGAGAAATCCTCAAAAACACCAAACCACCCACCTAGAACAAAACACCATCTTAAGAACTTAATCTATAACAAACAAGAACAAGCACAAACAAAATCTAAACTATACCTCAAACTCCAAAGGTCTCCGATGGCTATCGGCCCAATGCCGCTGTCTGTCCTGCGCCACTCGAAGTCTGTCTCTGATCAAATGAACCTTCTCCGCTGCATCCACAACTATCTCTGGCCCAAGCAAAATTCTCTCTCCAACATCATCCCAAGACAAAGGAGTACGACACCTTCGACCATATAGAGCTTCAAAAGGTGACATCTCTATACTGGCCTGGTAACTGTTGTTGTAAGCAAACTCTACCAAATGGAGATGGTCCTCCCAAGAACCCCCGAACTCTAGTACACAAGTGCGCAACATATTCTCGAGAGTCTGGATAGTCCTCTCTGACTGCCCATCTGTCTGGGGATGATATGCAGTACTGAACTTGAGCTGAGTGCCCAAACTCTCCTACAAACTCGTCCAAAAATGAGAAGTGAAACGACTATCTCGATCTGAGACTATGCTGACGGGAACTCCGTGTATCCTAACGATCTGCCTCATATACATCTCTGCCAGCTTCTCCGTAGACAAACCCACTTTGAAAGGCAAAAAGTGGGCAGACTTGGTCAATCTATCAACAATAACCCAAATCGCGTCTTTTCCTCCTGGAGATCGTAGAAGTCCGGACACAAATTCCATAGTAATGTGTTCCTACTTCCACTCTGGAATGGGTAATGGCTGAAGTAAACCTCCTGGCCTCTGCCTCTCGGCTTTCACCTGCTGGCACACTAAGCATCTGGATACAAACTGTGTCACTTCACTCTTCATGCCATACCACCACACTCTCTCTCGCATATCGCGATACATCTTGTTAGCACCTGGATGTATGAAATACTGAGAGCGATGCACTTCTTGCAACACCTTCTCTCGCAACTCCCCACTAGGCACACACAATCTAACTCCATGCCTCAAGGATCCATCCTCTGCAATAGTAAAATCATCCTCCAATCCTGCTCTCACCTGAGCTCTGATACTCCTCAAAGATACATCATCATACTGTGCTGCCTTGATCCTGTCCATCAAATTTGAGTGTATCTGTAATCCCCACATCTGCATAGCACACCCAGGAATAATTACCTCAATGCCCAAGCTCTCCAAGTCCTCCAACAAATATCGATCCTGCGTCAAGAACATAGCTACTGGATACCAGCTCAAAGCATCGGCAACTATATTGGCTTTTCCAGGATGATATCGTAAAGAGATATCAAAATCCTTCATCAGTTCCAACCACCGATGCTGCCTCATGTTCAACTTCTTCTGCGTGAAAATGTACTTCAAGCTTTTGTGGTATGTGAAGATCTCCACACGCTCTCCGTACAAATAATGTTTCCATAACTTCAGGGCGAATATGACAACTGCCAACTCCAAATCATGGGTAGGATAGTTCTTTTCAAGAGGATGCAATTGCCTGGATGCATAGGCAATCACTTTCCCATGCTGCTGAAGAACATAACCTAAACCCTTCCCCGATGCATCACTATAAATAGTGAAACCTCCGGACCCTGATGGCAACGTCAAAATAGGAGCAGACGTCAACCTCTTCTTCAACTCCTCAAAAGCAACCTGGCAATCCTTCGTCCAAACAAACTCCACATCCTTCCTTGTGAGTCTGGTCATCGGCTCGGCAATCCTCGAAAAATCTTGCACAAACTTCCTGTAATAGCCTGCCAATCCCAAGAAACTCCTGATCTCTGCTACTGAACTCGGAGTCTTCCAAGATTCCACTGCTGAAATCTTCTTCGGATCCACTGAAATACCATCACCAGTCACAACATGCCCCAAGAATTCTACTTTGTCCAAGAAAAACTCACATTTGGACAACTTCCCATACAGCTTCTCCTTCCTCAGCACATCCAACACAATCCTCAAATGCTCCTCATGCTCCTCCGGTGTCCTTGAGTATATGAGTTTGTCGTCGATGAACACCACCACAAACTTGTCAAGGTATTGGTGGAACACCTTGTTCATCAAGTTCATAAATACCGCCGGTGCATTAGTCAAACCAAACGGCATCACCATAAACTCGTACTGACCATACCGAGTTCTAAAAGTAGTCTTCGGTATGTCCTCCGGCTTCACCTTCACTTGATGGTAGCCTGATCTCAAATCTATCTTAGAAAATACCTTCGCACCACTCAACTGATCAAACAGATCATCAATCCGTGGCAAAGGATACTTATTCTTGATAGTAAGATTATTCAAAGCCCTGTAATCAATGCACATACGCACCGATCCATCCTTCTTCGGTACAAACAATACCGGGGCTCCCCATGGTGAAGAACTCGATCTGATAAACCCCTTATCCTGCAATTCGTCCACCTGCTTCTTCAACTCGACCAGCTCGCTGTTGTTTACTCTATAGACATGTTGCGAAATTGGTTCTGCACCTGGCACCAAGTCTATAAAAAATTTAATATCTCGATCTGGTGGCAATCCTGGCAATTCCTCAGGAAACACATCCAAGAATTCTGCTATCAACGGATGTGGCAACTCCTTGTCTTCTACCATAGCTCCACAAATAATGCCTTCTCCCTGCTCCGGAGCTCCTCTAGCAAACTCGAACTCTGGCTCTCCTGGCGAACCAAACAAAACTCTACCTCCTCTACAGTCTATGCTAGCACGGTGCCTACTCAACCAATCCATCCCAAGTATAATATCATAGCTTGGAAGTGGCATTACAAGTAGACACGTACTCAACTCCCGGCCTCCCAGAGTAACTCTCCGATCCTTACAAATATCATTAACCAGGATAATGCCTCCCCCGGTCATGATCTTGCAAGTCCTAAGCAAAGACTCAGCTACCAAACCATGCTTCAGAGCAAAAGAAACAGATACAAAACTATGGGAAGCACCACTATCAAACAAAGCTAAAGCTGGAATGGAATCAAGAAGAATAGAACCTGCGATAACATCTCCGGTGGGTTCCTCCTCTTCGACGGTCATAGCAAACGCTTGTCCCTGTCGAGCACCTCCCTGCTGTTGATGCTGGACAAAATGCTGCTGCTATATCGGAAGCGGTCCCCTCGGCTGTGCTGCAGGTGGTCTCGTCTGTGTCCTCGGAGCTGGAGCTGCTCCTTGAACTGCGCGACAAGGACACTCCCTCGATTGATGCCCTTCAGTACCACAATACAAACAAACTCCTAGCCTCCTACTGCAAACTTCCCAGATGTGGCCAGGCTTCTTGCAGAAGTTGTATGGAGCTTGCTGAAACTGTCTCTGCTGCTAAGGTGCCTGGTGAAAAGGCGCTCTAGCTGGAGTCTGGTTCTGCTGTGGCTGCTGGAAAGGTCTGGACTGGAAATGAGGATGTTTGGCAGATACTGCACTGCCGTTGGCCCCCAAAAAAGAATCACGGTCTCTCTGGTCTTCAAACCCAGATCCCGCTCAACCTTGCGTGCCTCCACAAGTATCTCCGAGTATATCTCATAAAAAGACATCAAGGAAAGGACAGTTTAAGGGATCAAGTATCAATGTCAAAGGAGAATAGTTGAATCAAAAGAATTTTTCTAGATGTGATTGAGTATCTCAGCCTATATCCTATATCCTATTGTAGGCTCGCAGTAGTACAACTAAGTTGTCGCACTACCACGATATCACATACTTGTGAAGCTAGACCTGCATGGGCCACCACCAAAAATGTGTCACGACCCGCACCCGGGGTAAGGGTACTAGTCGGAAACAACGCCCAGCCTACGCCGCAGAATCGGCGGTAGAACGCTGTCTAAAAAGTCTATCTAATATAATGAACCACCAAAAGATAGTGTACTCAATCACAGAACTAAGATAGAATGAATACGAATCAGATAAGAATAGAATAGTCATCAACTCATGAGTTTAAAATAATACATCAATGAGTCTGAAAAGTAACAAAAATAAGCTGGAGATAAATCCAGTACAAAAGAATACTATCATACTACAAGCTACACTCCAGGGTTAACTGTCTCAGTTGGGATAAGTCCCTCTTGAGCCAGGGTCTTCGAATCTAAACCCACAACATCCTGGGGTCCATAATAGGTAGGGTACTTCTCAGTGTCATCTGAAAAAATATATCCAGTCAGGAAAGGAGCAGAGTACATCTCTAACAGCAGTTCTAATCCATGATAAAAACTATGTAACAGTAAATAGCTGTGGATAAACAAGATGCACAAAATAGATACAAGAGATATATAGACAATAAGGAAATACTGGAAAGAAATACAATAATGAACAATATGCCAATGAAACAATAATACTAATGACTAAGTGTGTGAGTACTAGCTTAACATGTGATCGGCTTGGGCAAGATACAATGCGGCCTGGCTAATCATACGTGCGGTGCATGATCAACACTATTCGCTTACCAATACTTTATTCAATAGGGATTTGATCACATATCTATACTAATACTCCCCAACCCCAACTGGTATAATAGATCCAACCACGGTATGCTATGGCACAAGATTCCCCAAGAAGATAGCTAGTCTCCCCGAGAATCAGTGTCTGTACATGTACAAGATAACCAATGAAACAATACTTGTACCATATACACCATATACCAAGGAATAACATCTCATGACGAGATCCGGATATACCAATCCGTGTAACCATAGTATCGAGAGAAACATGTAAATCTATACTAGATACAACGAACATAGAGGATATCATAAATGAGAAACTATCAGAGAATGTACTCGCCTGAAATCCAAAGAACAGTCTCACAGATGTCTGACTCGGTGCCTCGAAGACCTAGATATGGAATACCACATTAAAACAAGGTCCCAGAAAGAGAACAAGTCAAACTAGTCAACTCCTAGGTCAATAAATAAATTCTAAGTCAAAAGTCAACTATGGTCAACTCTAAAGTCAACTAAAGTCAAACATGGTCAAACTAAGGTCAACCTCACAAGAAATCTATATAAATAATATAGAAATAAAATACAACAATTTAGGAATAAAAATTAGATCCCAAATCATACTCACACAAAGTATACTACTAATACAAATAATATATACCCTAAAATAATATATATACAAACCAATATGTATACAAATAACATAATATATTATTGCAAATATTATACCTCACAAAACACATATATATACACATATATATATATACAATAATAATATATAAAATATAATTTAAAACTGTCAAAGCGTCACTGAAATCAGTAAACAAAACAAGATGAAATAAAAATAGGTTTAATAGTGACAGTCTTGACTGTCACTGAAAATTCGTCGCAGAAACTCCATATACAAAACCGCTGCTGTCACAGTTTGCTGACAGTTTCAAACTGTCACAAAAAAAAATATCGCTGAAAGGTTGCCGCTCAAAACTGCCGCAGCAATAATGACAGATCTGTCATTAATGCTGACCACTATACTGCGGCTGCTGTTCCGACCGAATAATGACAGTTTCACTGTCATAGAAACCACTGTCACCAAAACAAATAAAAATATAAATATATATATATATATAAATATATATATGCAATAATAATCACAATACATATATATAAATAAATAATTATATACTTATATATATATGCACATATAAACTTATAATTAAATACTAATAGTTACAACACATGCACATATTAATGTTCATATTTTACATGACTAGAAGCACACCTAAAATATATATATTAATATACAAATAATTACATAATAATTATAAATAATATAATTACACAATTAAACACATAAATATATTTTATAAAACATTTATGTATAATTTATACTATTAATATAAGTACATATATAATTACATGCAAGAAAGCTACATATTATATTTGTACATCATATTAGCACACACAAAAATATATAGATCTATGCTACAATAATTACTATAATAAATACACAAAATAAATATATAATATCTATATATATTTACTAATTATAATTGAAGAATTTAAACCATACATAATTAGATCTATTTAAAAATCCACACAATTGGAGAGTATCACACCGTATCCCACTAGATCTAGGATACGCATGTGACACTAGTCCAACACACAACCAATTGTACCCCGAATGATACAAACAAATCACAAATAATATTTATGAATAAATCAAAGTGTCAAAAGTAGATCTATATGTCTGTGTCAAAATACGACATGTTCAAAGCCCCGTGTCGGAGGGAAAACCCCCAAAATGACACGTATCACCAAATAGTTGGGATACGAACCACATGTACCAAATTATGGACACGACACTAGCCCCAAACACATAAGCTCATGTCCAATTGATCTATAGGATCAATTGATACACACAACAAAATATAAATTCGGAATTCCAACAAAATTAACACAAAAAGTACCATAACTTTCTCCATGGGTCTCCTATGAACACAAAATAAAGTCCTATGGGTAGTACATACATATAGGTTGATTTTACATGATTAAATCTTAGATTTAGAAGCTATTAAAATGGGAAAATCTGAATTATACCTATTGGGAGATGGATTCCCAATGAAACCTCCAATTGAGAAGAACTTGCTTCCAAATTGTAGATCCTTGCTCCTCTTTGTAGATCCTTGCTTCCTTCTTCTAGATCCTTGCTTCCTCCTTCTCTAATGGTGAATTGGGAAGAATTTGGAATGAATTTGGTAGGAAATTGTAATGGGAATGGAGGGAATTTGGGAGTGGGAAATTTTAGATCTAGATTTGGAATGAGAATGAGAGGAGAGAGAAATTCCCCCCTCTAATAATAGGCCGGCCTTGCCCCTCTCCCAAGAAATTGTAAAATGTCCAATGTACCCCTTGGGGCCTCTCATGAAGAAATAATTAAGGAAGGAAGCTTCTAGTCTAATCACTTAATTAATTTAATCCATCTCCTTAACTATGGGCTTTCTAAATGGGCCAAGTCTAACTATTTAATTCATGTTGGTCCATGGGTCCAAACTAAACTAGTTGGGTCTACTAAAATAAGTCCAAAATAATTAAATAACATCCAACAACAATTAAATAATACAACAAAAATTATTTACCATGCACAATATTTATTTAAATAGGAAATTACTAAAATACCCTTTTTCCTAAAATGTGGTAGTGACACTCTCAGACGACGAAGCACAGCAGATTATCCGAGAAGCTCACGATGGCGTATACGGAGCGCATCAGCCCGGTCCTAAGCTACAGGATCGTATCAGGAGAATAGGCTACTACTGGCCCACTATGATCACAGACGCGATCAGCTATGCAAGACAATGCAGAGCCTGTCAGGTTCATGCAGACTTCATACACCAACCGTCTGAATATCTACATCCTACGGTCGCATCCTGGCCCTTCGAAGCATGGGGTATGGATATCGTCGGTCCCATTCACCCGTCTTCCTCCAGAGGCCACCGGTTCATACTGGCCATCACGGATTACTTCTCCAAATAGGTAGAGGCGACCCCTCTGGCTGAGGTAAAAGCGTCTGACGTGATCAGCTTCATCAAGCACCACATCATTTATCGCTTTGGGATTCCTCGAAGGATAATCCATGACAATGGGCCTCAGTTCATCAGCCAAGTGTTTCATCAATTTTATGATAAAAGTCGAATACATAATATTGCCTCTACGGCATATTATCCAGCTGCTAATGGTTTGGCGGAAGCTTTCAACAAAACCATTATCAAACTCCTGAAGAAGTTCGTCTCTTCGAATAAAAGAGACTGGAACGAGAAGCATACCGCACAACGGTACGAACACCTACAGGTTGTACCCCCTTTTTCACTGGTCTACGGGAGCGAGGCAGTTCTTCCCATCGAAATCCAGATTCCGTCGCTCAGGATAGCAGTGACTAGTGAGTTGACTCAAGAAAAGAATGACCTGTTAAGGCTCCAAGAGCTTGAAGGATTAGACGAGAAATGCCTACAAGCTCAACAGTGCATCGCGCTCTACCAAGCACATATTTCCAAAACTTTTAATCATAAAGTGAAAGAAAAAGTGTTCAAGGTCGGTGAACTAGTTCTAGCCGTAGGAAGGCCGATGATTCTTACCCACAGAAGTAGAGGCAAATTCCAGCCCAAGTTGGAAGGCCCTTATGTGATCGAGACAACGTTTTTGAACGGCGCCTACTGGATAGTCCAGCCTAATGGAGACCTGTTAATGGCTCCTATCAACGGCAAATTCCTGAAAAGGTACTATGCTTAATCTCCCCTGCTCGGGTGGGACATAGCAAGGATCTCGATTCTGACAAAACTACTTCCAAAACATAATTGGTAGGGTTACGCTCTATCATGTCCGTATGACCTCTGAATAGATGTATCCTGCTAAGAAGTTTATCGGGAGTCTATCATGTCCATACTACCTCTGATATCACTCTCACCAAAACCTGTCATTTACATTCCGAAATAATGGGTCCACAAAAGTCAGAAAAGAGTCGCCTTTATTTATTCCCGGGAGGGAGGCAGAATTACATCTGGGCAAGCAAAAAGGGGAAAAGATACATCATGATGGCGGGTGAGTCAGATTGTGAATCAGCCGCTCCAGCGCAGCTATCCTTTCATTCCTAAGAACCAAGGCGTCGGTACGAGCCTGCTCCAGCCTTGCCTCGGGAGTATCCGTGAGGGTCAGATCAGCCTTTGCCCAAAGACAGCCCGCACGAGCAGCTTCTGCACGGTCCAACTCCCGTCGTGCTGTGCTCAGTCGGCCAAACGCTACCTCCAGACCCGCCAATGACTGGGAAGCCCACTCCTCTGCCCGAGCGAGTTCTTCCTTCAATATGGAGACCCTCGCTGCATTTCCTTCATGCTCAGAACGACACTGCGTCTCAACAGCAAGAGCCTCTTCCACGATAACTTTTCTTCTATCCACCTCCAGCTTATGCTTCTGGATAGAGTTGTCTAGGCTTTCCAGCTTCGTAGCAAGCCGCGCAGTCATGAGGTCAAACCGAGCCTGAACATCAGCATCGAGGCCCCGAGTCAGTCGCAAATGTTCGTTAATAGGTTGCTCTAACCCATTAACCACCGCCTCCAGGACGTCAACTACCTCGGGATCACCGAGCTCCCTGATGACCCCGATCGAAGCGAGAGAAGTCTTCCTCAGGTGCTCAAAATCCAGACTCTTTGCTAACACCATTGATACCATCATCTCAAACCGGTGTAGAAAAAGCTGGTATGTTGCTCGGTCAACGCAACTAGATCCGACTGAACGCCGGGAGCGCCCGCAATGTCAGCAAGTCCCTCTCCAGGGATGATTGCGGACGAGGTGGCCACAGCCGTCGCATTGACACATGGAGCAATCGAAGAAGGTACGGTAACGGCGGTCGAAGTCGTCGTCACACTCACAAGAGGCAAGGTCACGACGACGTGTTCATCCTCCTCTCGAGGTGACAAAGCTACTCCGGGCGTACTGGCCCCCGAAGCCACTTCCTCATCAAAGTCGAACGCCTCCTCGTCAGAAGCTCGAGCGGAACCAGAATGCGCTTCAATGCTATACTCCTCGTGGGCGCTATCACCTGAAAAGAAGACGAGAAAGTCAATATCAGTATGATGACAATCTTTTTGAAGGGAGGCATAAAGACGACGTTTACCCGGTGCCAACGGCATATACGATGCATCTGCAGTCGATATAGCTAAACCACGCCTTAATGACGCAATGCGAATCGTCATGCCTGGAGAAGGAGGTGGGCCGACCGACATCGCCGAGAGTTCTGTCAGGCCTCCACCAAGACGTGGTCGAAGTTCATCGACAGGAATCTCGCCAGACGTGCTCACTGACGCGGCAGGAGTCATGCCCGCTGCTGGCCTCGGGAAAGATTCTCCCATCTGCCTCGGCCACACAGGTAATCTCGCTCCGCTACCTAGAGCAGTAGCCGCCACAGCCACCTCTAACGAGGATTCTCCGGCATCGACGACCGAAACTGTAGGAGGTCCCTCTCTAGAAGGCGAGGAACCTCCAGCCAAAGAATCATACCCGATGTAGGGAGAGGCAGGCTCACTCCCAGGAGCCGCAATACCAGGAATACGAAGAGGACGAGCAACCGTCTCCTTCCTCCTCTTGCGAAGAAAAACTTCCTTCAGAGCAGAAGCCCGTCGCTTCCCAGAAGGGACTACCAAAGCCCCCTCAGGCAGAGGCACTTCGCACCTCGGTACCGACACCAGAGGCTCGTCCGGAGTACCAGACTCCTCACCTTCCTCCGAAGAAACCGAAGGGACGTCAACTCTTCCCCCAGGCTTAGGAGAAGGCACCCGGAGGCTTCCACATGCGTCGAAATCACGATGGAAGGTGTTAATCGCCACATAAAATTGGGCGTAAGAATGGAGAATGCGAAGCTCCGTGGAGGTTGTAACGACCGGCACAATGAAGGTTGCCCTCGTACAACCCATGATGAAATATCGCCACCCTCTAGCTCCATCAATGAGTCCGCCCCTGGACCTAAAGCTGGTAACGGCATTGCCCACATGCAACTGATCGTACCCAAACTGCCTGGCGAACCGACTAGGCAAGTAGGGCTCGAAGAAGCAGTGATCTTCGCTCCTGTACAGCAGATGGGAGGGTCTAATATAAACCAACCAGTTAAAAGCTTCCGGGGAAAGGTCGGTCTTCTCTCCACCTGAATCCTCAAGCCGCACCCCTGATTGATTGCGATGCACGGGAGGAGCAGTACAGAGGAGCTTCCAACCGTGGCTGAGGTTCAACACCAGCCGGCAGTCTAAAACTGTGCTCATATTCCAGGAGGAATCCTTGTAATTCAGCAAGAATATACCCCCCGAGCTGCTACCGGACCCAGGAGACATCACCCGGGGATTGTGGAGAATCAACCATCCTATCAAGTATAGGTATGGTAATTCCACCCTAGGAAAACTCTCACGTCGAGCTTTGTCGACGAGCAATCCGTCAGTTATGGCTCTCAAGCCAGCCTGTATACGACACACCATGGCAGGAAGCAAGCCCAGTCTTGCCCCAAACACCAGGCGCACTGCCGGCCACAGGATGTTCCGGTGAATGCGGTCCGCGAACGCGGTACCTGGCACCACTACTAGGTGCAGCCATATGGAGAGGAAACCAGCCAGCTGGGCTTCCTTAGACAAAGGCCTGCGACAGCGCCTCAAGTAACTACAGGCCTTAGTGCCTTCCGGGTACTTTCCTACCCCCTCGACAAGAATCTGATCCGGAGCTTCAGCCTCCTCCATAAGAGTCTCCATAACCTGGGCACTAAGCACGCCCAAACAGTTCACGGGCTCAATCTTGCCACCCGAGGCTTTCTCCGACATGGCGGCCCTGGCTCGGTGGAAGAAGAGGTAGGACATCCACTTGGTGGTATGAGCCAAATCAGAAGGCTCGTTATAAAAGACGGTGCACGCGAAGTATTTACACATCAGCTCCTGATATACTTCCGCCACCCGAGGGTCCAAATCCCCCAACTCCCGGTTGGTGGGAACATACTCTTCATATGGAGTATCCCCCATCGGCAGTCTCGAGACAACTGCCATCTCGTGGAGAGCCTATCCCAACTCCCCCAGTGGAGTGGCAAAGGTCTCGATGAGCGGAATGTACCGCTCCATCAGCGCCAGGAACAAATTAGGGTTCGGAGGCAACCCGATGCTCGTCGCACTCACAGCGGCATATAGTCCAATGCCCTCCAACTCTCTCCGGAAGTGCGTCAAGGCCCAGTCGACTAGGCATCTCCATCGGGAGTTCGTTGGGGCGATCCACCCATTGCACCGAGGATTCTCCTTGGGATATACCCCACCTTGACCCATAAAGTCGTTGCAGAAGGTCGGCAATTGGACCGGCTGGATCACCAAGCTATCTTCACTTGGAATACTGCCTGGGCACAGTCCTCTGAACAACGTCACAACACCGGAGGGGCGACTGACGAATGACCCCTGGTCAGCTCCTTTCCGATGAAAAATCTTCCCCGGCTTGCCGTGAAGATCAGGAGTCAGCGTCCACGACATCTTCCTAGGATGCGTCGCGTGGAAGAAGGCCGAGATGGGATAATCCCTCGGCATCGTTGGCTGGTACAAAACCAAATTCCCGGCTGGGAAGACCCAGGGCTCCCTCTTAGGCTTCGTCTGGGACTGTTTGTCGATCATGTCCCCAAAAAGGAAAGCCGGCTTTACGTACGGCTCCCCGTCTACATAAGTCAGAGGCTCCCCGTTGATCATGCTCAGCAGCATTCGCTCGCCCTGAGCCGATATTAAGATCCTCCTTCCTTCAGGGTACTGGGGTCCGGAGATAGGGAATGCCACGTGGGACAGATCTTCCAGGTAGTTCGAGTGCAGCATCCCAGGAGCGGAGCCCATCACCTCGGCCAGTGGAGACTCACCCAAGTCAACTACAAAAGTGCAAGAAAAATACGTCATCACAAGTCTTGCACGAACATACGGACCGAAAAAAAACAACAGTCTGTGCTCTACGCAGGATTGTGTAAATCTGGCAATTTTACGCCGGAGGTCCCCCCACAAGCGTAAAATTCAAATTTTACGATATACCCCAATTTTTGGTAGCCAGAGCTTTTACGCTCAGAACTACGAAAATATGGAGTCTTTACGCTGACACATTAGAAATGTGGGCATAAAAGATGAAAATGCCTCCGTGCATCATCTTCCTCAAGAAGAGGCTATCAGCACAGAAGACGACCTAGTGCGGTCACGTTCAACGTGTGCGAAAGATTTTTCGTCGTTTTTGTCACCCCGAAGGATTTACCTCTAAGACCGGGTGCACTGCTCGTCGGCAGGATACTTCGCTCAGAAGGAAGTTCGCCTTAACCGACCAAAGACTCCCTCGCTGGGGCAGAAGAATGAGAAGAGGAACCTATACCCTTTCCCTTGGCAGAGGAGGTCTGTTTCGACGCCATTTTCTGAAGACTCGAGATGCTCGGAGAGAGAACGAAGAAAAACTCGAACAGTCGAAAGCTCTCTTTCGTAGAAGACGGATAAAAAGTTTCTCTCTCAGAAAACTTGCGATATATATAGAGTTTGGGCCGACTCCTCGAATCCTCAGATGGACTCCTCGAGACCCTAACCAAATCTCGCAAAATTAAATAATGGGTTATGATTGGATGCCACGTCAGCCCACTAAACCTTGAAAGACGGACAGTCAGCAAATTCAAAAAGTTTTTCATGCAAAGACGGTTCAGCAGGTCCTACGCTAAAGGAGCTTTCTACGCTCGACAGCAACAGATCTACGGTTTTACGCTCGCAAGCTATAAGTCTATGGTTTTACGCCCGGATGCCTTTGTGCTCAGTAGCTTTTACGCTCGAGAGGCCACAAATCTACGACTTTACGCTCAACAGATACCAAATCGATGATCTCACGCTCGGTGGCGCTCAGTTTACGCTCAGAAGCAACAGATCCGCAAGACTTCACGCTCGGAGAAATTTTCTTTTCAGGAGCTACAGATAAACAGTTCTACGCTAAAGGAGCTTCCTACGCTCGACGGTTACGAATCTACAACTTTACGTTCGACAGCTACAAGTCAGGTTTTTGGCCCGGATGCCTTTGTGCTCAGTAGCTTTTATGCTCGAGAGGCCACAAACCCATGACTTCACGCACAGGAACTACAAATCTACGATTTCACGCTCGACGGTGTTTTACGCCCGGAGACTACAACCTAATGATTTCTCGCTCCACGACTTTCCGTATATTCGAACAGTCCCCAAGACGGTCAATTACAGGAGTTCACACAGAAGATACTCCTCCTTGGCCTCAACATATCCCAAGTACCCGAAACATACAAGAGTTCAAACATTGAGAAATTACTCTTCTCGGGTCAATTGGAGGTTCATCCAGACTCCAGTCTGAATATCTCGTCTATCAAAAGATGGCAACTCAGTTTTGACAGCCATTCCTCGACCTTGTTCCAAGGGATTTTCGAGAAATCACTCTTGAAGACGAAGACTGAACAAAAAATTCTGTTTACCAGAAGTTTAGAGCTCTACGCGATTCCTCAGTCCTAGCAACAGGACAGTTCTAAAAATGTTCAAAATGCTCTACAGCGTTCTATGGACTACTCGCTATGCGTAAAGGACAGGACCTAGCACTCTTTCTACAGAGTCGGCGTACAGATTCAGACGTGTTGAAGCTGCACATATTCAGACTTCACAGCAACGTATGGCAAGATGATCATATGGAGAAGAAAGACAATTTTATTAAAAAATCAAAATCATGATTACATATGAGGGAAATCCAATCTACAAGGGTTTTCTTTTCATTTTCATGACTACATATGAGGGAAATCCCATCTACAAAGGATTCCCCGTCATCGTCCGAAGATCGCACCGAGAAGCCGCTCTGACAGGGTCTCGCGCCGGTGATGGTCTTCCTCTTCTTCCAAGAAGGTGATCAGTGGCAGGAGGATACAAAACTGGGCAGATGACCCATCCTCCAACAGAAGGAAAGCAGAGTAAATCTGCTTGCCTACAAACCACCGCCACTCAATCCGGGACAGAACGAGTCTGTCTGACTCTCGTCACCGGAGGGCATCGAGAGAAGGCGCGGCATGCCAGCCGCCGTGGTCAAATACGACCCTTCCTCTCTCTTGGGGCAACGCCATACAAAGTTGCTGATTATCCCGAGCAAGGAAGGCTAAGATATCCTTCTATGATCCATCGTTGCAGTGGACACTTGCTCGAAGACGCCATCTTTTTCGGCTCCTTACACGCTGGAAGAACATGATCTCCTTCTTCCTCAAATCGACCCGGCGAACTCCGGTGATCATCTCTGCATGGTGATGAAGATGTGGGGAGAACAGGCTAACTCCCTCAGCCTTTTATAGGCAAAAGAGATCACAGCGGTCCCCCATAAATCTGCCATAAAGTCTGCACCGACCGTTTCAAACGCTCAATTCAGAAACATTTCGAGTTACGAGGGGCCGTTCATGCTTCGTTCAAAGCGTTTCAAATTCCAAGGAATTTAAAAGCTCTGAAGGGGGTCTTGTAGAAGCATGAAAAATATGCTGGGAAGAGCTACGCAGCCTCTTGATACAGAGCAGCGTAAGCAGAGGCCTTCAGAGCCATCAGGCGTACAACAGAGTTTTCTTCGCTAAAATACAGCGTGAAGAATAAAGCTCAAAGGACCATCCACATAAGTGCAGTACATCCAGGCCGCTCCAGCGTAAACAGAGTTCTTCATCGCCTCCATGGCGTAAAACTTATCCGCTCTCAAAGCAGCGTTATAGCGTACGAGGAACGCTTCATCTTTTCCGAAATAAACATGTCAAGTCATGCAGTAAATCTGACCTCTGACTCCTGACAAAAGGTGATGCACGGCTACCCAGACGACGGCTGGAAACGATGGCAGACCTCTCGGGATGCGTCCTATAGTATGATGGCAGATCTCACCATTTAATGCAGAGGATTTAGTAAAACATCACCAAATCATCGTTTACTGGAGTTCCCTCAGCATAAACTGCTCTTTTGCATACAAGGGAATATGTTGCCCTGTTTTACACAGGCAAACATGAGCTATTTTATGCTCCGCAGGAGACAAACCGCCTGCCACGTCAAAAGCTGCACTTCGTACGGGATTCGAGGCACGTCTCCACGTCTAATTGCACAGAGCGGTGACAGTTTCTCTCAAGACACATCTCTGCGACGGGTGCACATAAGGCCTGCAGACCTTCGAAACATGCCTCCGTATTTAATGCATAAGATGATGGCAAATCTCTGCAAAAGATTTGGTTATATCTTTAAAAGCCGTAATTCCGGCTAAGGCGTGCACATCAGTACGGTATGCAGCGGCTTCTACGCCTATTCAGGATCTGTGCTTAAGCGGCTTCTACGCCCATTCTAGCACGATATGCAGCGGCTTCTACGCCCATTCATGATCTGTGCTCAAGCGGCTTCTACGCCCATTCTGGCACGATATGCAGCAGCTTCTACGCCCATTCAGGATCTGTGCTCACTCGACTTCCACGCTTACTCAGTCTCTACGCCCACTCAGTCTCTACGACTGTTCGGCTTCTATGCCTGCTCGGCTTCCATGCCTACTCGGCTTCTATGCCTGTTCGGCTTTTATGCCTACTTGGCTTCTATGCCATGGTGACAGACATTTGGCTTCTACGCCAACCTCTTCTACACAATGGATACCTACTCACGTGGCTTTTATGCCGTAATCTTAGTAGCAACTGTACGTGTTGTGTCCCCTTAGTTGGACCCACGTCACCCGCTCAGTCAAAAAATCATCTATACGTAGGCATTGGTTACTTTAACCATTGTGTAAAAGGGTACTGTACTTTCCACTCCTCGGTTGCTACACCAACGGAGTGGTCACTGTCACCAAAGACTCTATAAATAGAGGCCCCTGTCAATGGGGAACAAGGTCAGAAAATTTGGTCAAGAATACCAATATCAGATCCAAGGTCGACAATTGGAGAAGATCGAACAAGGAGGAGTAGAGAGAGAGAGAGAGAGAGAGAGAGAGAGCCCGGAGCTCAGGCAAAGAGCGGGGATCGACGACTTTGGCATCGTGCATCCACCCTCTCCTACAACCTTCGAAGCTGCTACCTGTCTTCCACGGCACTTCTTCAACATCGCGTGGTCCAAGGGCTAAAGTGATCGACCGCAGATCAGACACCTATAGCAATTTATACCCAGATTAAATAAATTGTACTCCCACATCCTCGTATAGGATTATATTGTACAAGTTTGTTTGTAAACCAAAGGGCGCGGGTTTCGCACAAACCCCGTCATTGAAATATACTTTCATTCTTTCGTTTAATACCACAAACACCAGCCAGCAGCAGTTCAAATAATATCAGAGGTGTATGAACCCACCATCTCGACTGTGCCACCTTCGTCGAGTATGCCAGCAACTTCAACTGTTGTTGGTCTCTTCTTTTGTCGCACCATCTATTGAAGCAACGACTGTGGCAACATCCTCTACAGCCATTCCAAAAAGGAGATTTACCGATATTGTGGCCACTCCCAGCATCCATTCGAGCTTTGCTATGCTAGTTGAACAATACACTAGCATATTCTACCTCACTTTGAAGGAACTGATATTCATGGTACTGGAGAAGAATATAGGCTTTGATGCTCTGAAGACGTCCTCCGAGCTCACCATAGCGCAGATTAGAAATTTTAATGATGCTGAAAGAGCTAATGCGCTAGACCAAATAGTTAATGGTTTAGAATAACCCATTAACGAATATTTGCAACTATCCCGAGGCAGCATCAATGACTTGGTTCAGGCTGAGTATGACTCACTAACTGTGGAAGTTGCTCAGAAGATAGAAACTTTAAACAAATCTATCCAGGAACATCAACAACAGATGGAGAAAGAGCAAGCCGTATTGGTGGAGAGTATTCCTCAGCTAGCTCAGTGCCATGCAGAATATGAGGGATACGAAGTGAGGTTTC
Source organism: Iris macrosiphon (assembly GCA_036927795.1). Lineage (NCBI taxonomy): Eukaryota > Viridiplantae > Streptophyta > Magnoliopsida > Asparagales > Iridaceae > Iris > Iris macrosiphon. The sequence continues at coordinate 1,587,909 of JAYESA010000001.1, read as the reverse complement.
AAGAATTGGAAGTTGAACTTGCTCAAACAAGGGAGAGGCTTCTTAAAGTATCGCTTGTTCGTGATGTATTGGAGGGCCAAGTGAATACAGCTCAACAGAACTTGACACATGTGGGTGACATCCATGCAAGTTTTGTTGATTCTCTGTCCGAACTATCTCTCTTAACCACTGATGAGGCAAGGCTGGAACTGGCTAGCACTAACATTTTAAACTCCAGGAATGAGAGGATGGCTGCTTTGGCACAACAGATCAGGAATTTAACTTCTCCTCCCCAATAATGTACTTTTTTACATCTCCTTGTAATTTCTCAGAGATAATAAAGATATATTTTCTGATTTTATGGACCCATCACTTTAGAATATAAATGTTAGGCTAAGATGAAAGTGATATCAGAGGTAATTTGGACATAATATACTTTCGGTAAGGTTTAGCTGAATATATCTATTCAGAGGTAATATGAACATGATAGAATATGATCCAACTAAATTTGTTATACAAAACACTATCAGAGGTAATATAGACATGATAGGTTTTAAAGTTTCAAATTTGTTAAACATATCTATTTAGAGGTCATAAGAACATGATAGAATATGATTCAGCTAATCTTTGTACGTAGTATTATCAGAGTGAGATATTTATCATACCCCGTTAAGCAAGGGAGACCAAGCATAGTACCTCTTCAGGAATTTATCGTTGATAGGAGCCATTATCAAATCTACATTAGGCTTGGCTAATCTGTAAGCGCCATTTGAAAATATCATTTCAATCACATAAGGGCCCTCCCATTTGGGCTGGAATTTCCCTTTACTTTTGTGTGTAATAATCATCGGCCTCTTCACAGCTAAAACTAGCTCACCAACTTTGAACACTCTTTTTTTATTTTTTAATTAAAAGCTCTGGAGATGCATGCTTGGTAAACTCGATGCGCTGTTGAGCTTGAAGGCGTTTCTCGTCTAACCCTTCTAGCCCTTGAAGTCTTGAACGATCATTATTTTCATGAGTCAGCTCATTAGCTACTGCTATTCTGAGTGATGAAATTCAAATTTCAATAGGAAGAACTGTTTTACATCCGTAAACTAATAAAAATGGGGTACACCCCGTTGGTGTTCGTACCGTTGTGCGGTAGGCCCACAGACATTCCCCTAATTTCTCATTCCAATCTCTTTTGTTTGAAGAGACAAACTTCTTTAAGAGTTTGATGATGATTTTGTTGAAGGCTTCCGCCAAACCATTAGCAGCAGGATTATATGCCGTTGAGGCTATATTTTGTATCCGATTCTTATCGCAAAATCGGTGAAACACTTGACTGATGAATTGAGGCTCGTTGTCATGAATTATCCTTCAAGGTATCCTAAAGCGATAAATTATATGATGCTTGATAAAGCTGATCACGTTGGATGTCTTTACCTCAGCAAGAGGAATCGCTTCTACCCATTTGGAAAAATAATCAGTGATGGCCAATATGAACCGATGTCCTCTAGAAGACGAAGGATAAATAGGACCAATGATATCCATATCCCATGCTTCAAAGGGACATGATGTAAAAGTAGGATGTAAATACTCAGAAGGTTGATGTATAAAATTTGTATGAACCTGACAGGCTTTGTATTTTCTTGCATATTTTACGGCATCTGCAATCATAGTAGGCCAGTAGTAGCCTATCCTCCTGATACGATCCTGTAACTTAGGACCGGGTTGATGTGCTCCACATACTCCATCATGAGCTTTTCAGATAATCTGCTTTGCATCATCATCAGAGAGACATCGTAACAATAGTCCATCATATGTTCGGCGATATAGACTTTGTGAAAAAGTGTCAAAATAGAAACGTAATGATCGTCTTTTGATAGATGCTGCTTCTTTAGGATCCTCTGGTAAGATTTCGTATGACACAAAGTCTATAAAGGGACTTCTCCAATCTCTCTTAGGAGGAACTAAGACCTTGTGCACAAGTTGTCAGTGATCAAACAAAGTACACTAAGTTAGCAGTTGAGGTATTTCATGGCAATATCAAGCACATGATAGTAACAGGGCAAGATATATTTTTGCATAGTCTTCCTGTTCAGTTTATTGTATTTCAGGATAAATTCTAAACATAGCACAATTTAAAGAAGAGGTATACATTCTAACTTGAAACATATGCATATTATGAATATTATGAACGAACTAGCATGCAATAAGGTAATCGTTCACAAGTTTGGATTGACAAGCATAAAGTTATCCAAGTCTATTCTTTTTTATCTTGACATCTTTTAGTTATTACTTGGTATCGTTTGATTAGGGCAAGCAAGAATACAAGATTTTAGATGTGAAGACTTGGAAGAAGGGCCAACAGAATCGAATATAAGCCACTCATAACTCGGTTGGAGAAGGAAAGGAAAGAGGTGCTTCAGGACTCCGCTAGAGCATCGTCTACTGTTCGTTCACCTGCATTTGCCACGAACAGTTGATCAATATCTTTTTTACTCTTTCTAATCTCGGAATTGAAGTGTAATTCAATGAACGAAAATAATAAAATCCATCGAAACCGTTTAAGAAAATTTAAGCAAATTTGAAAACTAACTCAAAGCATGAAAGCAACAAAGCGACCGCAAAAACTGAGGCAAAGAAAACTTGCAACGGAGAGATCCCTCCTGACTCTGCCGCTAAGTCGATCCTGGGGGCACGGTCCACTGAATATGGGAATCGATTCCGAAGAAGCAAATCTATAACGAGGATAAGATCTTGTTTCAATATATCCTGATCGAATGATACCATCTTGTATTTCTTATCCGTGCTCCCCGAATATGGAGAACGGGGCACTACAGCTATTACATTGTGCCCAAGTTGTCCACGATAATGCAAATGCATAAATGACTAAGTTATAAACATACTGCACGTTTGAATCGGCTCTCCGCTTGAGCAGAATGGGTCGTTACACCCCGAGACCCGATCGAGGAAACTATTACCTTGTGCCCAAGTTGTCCATGATAATGCTAATGTATAAATGACTAAGTTTTAAACATACTACATGGTAAAGTAATAAAATATTCACAGCCAACATTATTCTCAATGGGGACTTCTTAGTCCATACTTTTCTTCCTTGGGGACTTATACAGTCCATTCTTACTTGCTTCTTTCCCTCCTTTATGGGGACTTAAATAGTTCATACCTGCCTTTCTATATTGATTGTTTACAGCATATAATATCTGTCATAACTACTACCTTATTTATTTTTATTTTATTTTTATCTCTTCAATATATATATATATATATATATATATATATATATATATATATATATATATATATATATATATATATATGTATGTATGTATGTATATGAATTAATAACTTAGGCTTATGTAAATACCCATTTGCAAACTAGCCTCATCCAATTCTAGAATTGAGAGGGGGTTTTGTGTAAAATTTCTGAATCCATGGGAAGGGAAAGAAAACCAACAGCATCTCCTGAGTCATGACCTACCAGGCTCCTGCTCCCTTCATCTCCATTTCCCATGGAAGACCTGGCTTACTCTCCTTCTCCCTTACATTCCCAATGAACCCAACTTTTCCCTACTTAATTCCCTAAGGAAACCATTCCTTCTTCATTCTCCTTCCTCTCTAACCCAACCTACTGTACCGCTGCTGCTGCTGCCATGTTTACTGTAGCTGTCGCCGCTGCTACTGTGTCATATCCGTCGCTGTCGTCGCTGCCACTATCACTGTTGCTACTGCCACTGCTGCTTTTGCTGCTGCTGCCGGATCCGTACGCCGTCGGTGCCGACGCCACCACGGCCGAACACCGCCACCCCGCTCGCCGTTGTCGCCGGACCCATACGCCGCCAAACTCTATCTTCTCCAACTTCACGTGTTCTCTTCTCTTCCAAAAGTTAGGTAAAACCTCATTTGTTCCCTAAATCTCTTCCTAGACCTAAATTAGAGTATAAATTGATGTCAATTTCTCATAGGAAATTTGGGGGGAAAAACTAGGTGTTAAAGTGAGAACTCGGAAGAGCCCTAGGTCGCTCGAAACCAAGGCAAGTCCTCATCCTTGTGTTGTTCCTTCCCATAAAAAATAATTGGAGATCTTATTAACGAGTAATTTAAATAATTAGAAACTAACTAATACTTGTGTATATAGGGGATGGGGTTTCTCTCGCCTTTTTTTGGCATAGCAGGCCTCCCAATGGGAGGCCCGCACGACGGGCTATTAGCTCAGTGGTAGAGCGCGCCCCTGATAATTGCGTCGTTATGCCTGGGCTGGGGAGGTGAGGCGAGCAAAGTGAGGTCGTGGAACGTGGGATTTCTGACCGGCTATCCAAGTACGGATTGAACATGAGACTACAGCCGACGAAAGCGACGCGGTTCCATACCTCGGGCACAGAGAAGAAACTTCCTTTGTTGGGCGCGGATCAGATACGAGCATGAAAGAAAGAAAAATCTCTACGTATATATTTATATATGTGTGTACATGTGAATATTTTGATGTCCTAGGTAGGACACAATGTAAATACAATAATTATGATCATATTTGAAATTTAGCCTACAACTAACTAGTTCATATATATATGCATGTATAACATTCCTCAGAATATATATATATATATATATATATATATATATATAGATAGATAGACATGGACGTGTGTGTGTACGTGTTACTTTATTATCCATGTATGTTGGAATATAAGGAGATTTGCATCTACGTGTTTGACCAAACGATATGACATTAACAACATGTAAATATATACATACGCATACATATAAAAGATATATGAAAAGCAGAGACCTATTATTAAGATATCGTAACACTATACTTGGCATAGTTTGGATACAAATTCGATATTTAATCAATTTAATTAAGTTAATTTAAATTCTGTCCAAAATGAAATAACACCCATTTTAGCATATTTCGTTAGAATTTCCTAACTTGAGAATATATCATATACCGTAGATTAGGTTAGCTTTAGTTACATAAGTTTTAATTGGAATTTTGTTATTTTTATAGAAGGTTACTTATAGTACGCATAATAAATACGAATAATTTTGCCAAGTACAAGTCTTAGACCTTAAACCCTAAACTCTAATATATGCAAATAGTTAATTCCTCCATCTATTACATATTGAGAAGTTTGAACTTAAATTGTTACTGAGAATTATGGATTGCTTAAAAACATGTGCCATATTGGGAGGCAATGATTGTGCAATAAGTAATTAGCTAAACGTCAGGTATGAAAGAAGCTTTTTCCATCTCAATTAACTTATAATCTATTGCGTGTGTTCCGGTGTTGAGAGTTGCTCCACCGAAGGGGTCGACGAACCCGAGAATGCTACGGAGGGTTGCTCCAGGTCGAATTTATAAACTGTTAAAAATTCTGGAAGCCGAAATACAAAGGGAACTATGCCAAACTTTTCGAGAACTTTGAGAGTTAACCAATATTTCGATATCCAGAAATATCACCGATGTCCCAAGACTCTAAACTCTAGACATACGTACCCTTTGCAACAGTCCACCAATGATTATAATTTAATTAGGGGACGGCAAGTGAAAGTCTAGGATACGTAGGACACGGACACAAGTTACTCAACAAATCTAACTACCTGACAATCTGCTCGGTGTAAATTGATATCCTTAAAATTATGTGGATAAGTTAATACCTATACTCTGGATTATATAAAAGTATGTATCTTGTATCATCTTGGACATGCATTTCTTTTATAAACAACAGTTAAAACAATACCAGAACAGAAACCTGAATACAAGAAAATAGAATAAGGATTGCTTGTAGATTAGGCTAGAAGCATCGGGTGGGGGAGAACAACATAAATAACCACCTACGAAATCCTACCACATAATTATAATAATATATTGCTGATTAGCAGTTAAAGCTCTTTCGTAAGGCCTTGCGAAGTGAGCGGGTGAGGCTTAGCTCACTTTTCTATTTAGGCCGGATCATAATCCCGTGCCGTCCTGTTCAAGTCACCTGAATATAACTATACCTACTTCGATTCAAAAACCATCGAATAGGTGAATTCAAGATTTGGCCCAAAAAGGGGCTAGGCCGGATCATAACCTGTGCCATCCTGTTCAAGTCACCTGAATCTAAGTGCACCTATTTTGATTCAAAACCATCGAATAGGTGAATTCAAGATTTAAGCCCATGAGGGCAGGGCCGAATTCTAAGCACCGTGCCAACAAGTCACAGCCTGATCCTCGATAACGAGATTATTGGCAGAAAACTATGTGAAGTAGTTATTTAAGGACTGTTCTCTAAATTGCATCTGGTGGGATGGAAATGACTGCACACTTTATGGCTATCAGCTATACGTAAGGGAACTATGGCATCTACCAGATTGGTATCACATACCACTCTATAAAGTGCATTATGAAATTATGCCCCCCGACATTAGAGATTTGGAGGATAGTGCGAAAGTGGACCATGAAAGAGAAACCTGTTATATCTACATACGGGACCCAGAACCTGAATATGATTATCCTAAATTAGAAGGATATGAAGGAACGTTAAGTGACTTTCAAGAACTATATCCCGAAGCTACAATCCTTACTCAGGAGTGGACCCATTTTATGGGGAGACTGGTCCAGGAATTGTATGTATAAAGGATCTCTTATCTACTTGGTATCTTTTGTGAACGGCAATAATGTACGTTTATATGTATATAAGTTAGGAAAGGAAGGAAGTATGGGAATGTAAATAGTCTAAATATGTATATATATGCCTATGTGCAAGATGACTGGTACCTTAACAGCATATTTTGTATCACATTTTGGCTATGAGTGAATGAAATATGTTTTTCATTTTCCATGTACATATATGTTCCTCTATTTTCCAACAAACTCTTAAGAATTCCAGCATCTTTTCCTATCCTCCAATCTCAGGATTATTTTTGAGAAATTGTATTTGGATTTTTCAGGAAGATGTCTCTTCATGATCAATCCCATGCTTCGTACTCACAAACTCATATGGAACCCTTTATTAGGGACATGCACAAGTTATTCCAACAGATTCTGGAGTCCAACAGTTAGCATGCAGATACGTCTCTGGCCATAACTGCCACAATGTTGGAACATTTGCAAAGAAAATTTAAAAAAAATTTGAAGGGAGGTTCTTCCTAAAATCAGCTAAAATCGAGTTAGAACTGCAGTTCACTCATTTAAAGCAAGGGAGACTCACGGTAGACGAGTATATTGTAGAGTTTTCCAGGCTTAGTCATTTTGCTTCAAGCCTAATAGTTGATAAGAAAACCAAAGTATCTAGATTCCTGGAAGGACTAGGGAGCCAACTGAAGAGTAGAGTCGCTGCCTATCGATGCCAAACCTATCCTGAGGTGACTGAAGCAGCAAGAAGCCTGAAAAGAATGCTAAATAAAGAATAACTATTTTGATCTCAGCCTCAGAAGAAGACCTTGGAAGTAGGAATTTCATCCTCAAGGCATCCATGGCAAGGACCGTCCAAACGCTCTCAAACTGGTATATTGAGAAAACAAGTTATTTGCAACTTTTGTCAAAAACCTGGGCACATGAAGGATGACTGTAGAAAATTCCTAGGTCTTTTATTAAGATGCAGATCAGATAAACATCAGATTGGCCAGTGTCCACAATAACGAACCTTAGCGCTAATAATGCAAAACCCGTAATAAGAATCATGACCCACGTTCCGAGGAAATGACATCAGGCCTATGCTTCAAGGGAATGGTCCTTGACCTCTGATACAAGCATCAACACCTCAAGCCATGTTGACTTATGGAAATTAACGAAGACCACCCTTTGCACCTTAAGCCTACTAATTTCAACAAGCTCAGAAGACAAATCAGCCTCAAACTGGGAAGAAGAAAAGGCAATGGCAGACATTTATGATGAATACTGATAAAACAGAACTAGCTGGAGAAGTAGTAATAGGTACTATTCTAGTTTTAGCTTGTCCGGCATCAGTATTATTTAATTCTGGTATAATCCATTCATTTATAGCATCAGTATTTATAACTCTTCATGAAATCAAATCGCAACCGTTACTTAAGAAATTAAACATTCTTACGGGTAATGGTACGGTAGAAGTTAGTCGGGTTTGTGAAGCATGTCCAGTTAAATTAGGCGGTAGAGCTTTTCAAGTAAGATTGTTAGTTTTTCCAATGAACAACTATGATATGGTACTTGGAATAGATTGGTTAACCAAGACATTGGCAAGTATAGATTATGGCCAAAGAAAGATTCAGTTCCAGGTCACCAATGGAGAAATATATGAATTTGTTCAAGACCAGAAAGAATTTGATGTTGAGGAATTAGAAAAGTTTGAACAACCAGTCCAAGGAAGATTTTATGAACTAGATGAGGAACAGTTCCCGAGGATAGTGAAAGAATTCAAGGATGTATTTCCCGATGAGTTACCGGGATTGCCATCGGATAGAGCAGTAGAATTTTCTATCAATTTGGTGCCTGGAGCGGCACCTATAGCTAAGAAAATATACCCGATGAATAAAGAAGAATTGGCTGATCTAAACAAACAAATAAAGAAGTTATTATTAAAAAGATTTATTCAGCCCAGCGCTTTACCATGGGGTGCACCAGTGCTTTTTATGAAAAATAAGGACGGAACCCTACGATTGGTAATTGATTATAGAGCCTTGAATGAAGTAACAATCAAGAATAAATACCCCTTGCCCAGAATTGATGAATTATTTGATCAATTAGGGGAAGCCAAGGTATTCTCAAAGATTGATTTAAGGTTGGGATATCATCAAGTAAAGGTCAAGAAGGAAGACATTCAAAAAATAGCCTTTAGGACTCGTTATGGACATTACGAGTTCTTAGTTATGTCGTTTGGGGTAACTAACGCTCCTGCTATATTTATGGATCTGATGAATCGGATATTTTATCAATATTTAGATAAGTTCATGATTGTATTCATCGACGACATCCTTATATATTCAAAAAATGAAGAAGAACATGAAGGGCATCTGAGGGAGATATTGCAAACCCTAAGACAGGAACGATTATATGCTAAGCTCAGTAAATATGAATTTTTGTTAAATCATATATCATTTCTAGGCTACGTTATCAGCGAAGAAGGTATTTCAGTAGACCCAAAGAAGGTGGAAGCTGTTAAATCCTGGCCAATACCAAAGTCTGTGGCAAAAATTCAAAGTTTCTTGGGATTAGCCGGATACTATAGGAGGTTCGTGGAAAACTTTTCAAGAATTGCAGAACCATTAACTCGGCTGACCCGAAAGGAGAAAAGATTCAATTGGACGAAGAAATATCAGTCAGCCTTTGACAAATTAAAGGAAAGGTTAATTTTGGCACCTGTGCTAGCATTACCGTCGGGATCAAGAGGATACGAGATATATAGCGATGCATCGGGTAAAGGGCTAGGCTGTGTACTAATGCAGCACGGAAGAGTTATAGCCTATGCCTATTGAGAACTGAACCAGCATGAGAGAAATTATCTAACTCATGATTTGGAATTAGCAGGTGTAGTTTTTGCACTTAAACTATGGCGACACTACTTATACGGAGAGAGAATCAAGATATATACGGATCACAAAAGTTTGATATATGTGTTTACTCAGAAGAAAATCAATATGAGACAAAGGAGATGGTTGGAATTACTCAAGGACTTTGGTATGGAATTAGAGTACCATCCGGACAAAGCAAATAAAGTGGCAGATGCCTTGAGAAAAAAACCAATGGCATTCTTTGTGAATACCCCAAGGGAAATACTCAAGGACTTAAGTAAGATAAAAATTAAAGTAATATATCCAATAGCAGAAGGATCATGGGAAATTTTATAAGTACAGTCTTCCCTAGTGGACATAATCAAAGAAGCTCAACAAGGCGACTCTAAACTCCAGAAAATATGAAAACAAACCAAGGAAGGACTCCAGACTGGAATAAGAAAGTATCCAGATGGATCGTTAATGTTTAGAGATCGATTGTGCATACCCAGTGGAAATCTAAGAACATAAGTCATGACAGAAGCTCATAACTCTCAATATTCCATCCATCCGGGAAGTACTGAGATGTATAAGGACTTAAAATAAAAAATTTAGTGGCATAGAATGAAACGAGAGATTGCTAAATTCGTATCCAGATGTCTTGTCTGTCAGCAAGTAAAGATAGAACATCAAAGGACAACAGGTCTTCTTCAGCCTTTACCAATACCTAAATGGAAATGGGAACATATCATAATGGATTTTGTAACCGGACTACCTAAGACACAAAAGGGTAATAATGTTATCTGGGTCATCATAGATAGGCTCACCAAATCAGCTCGGTTCCTACCATTCCGGGTGGGACTGACAACTGAAGTATTAGCAGACATGTATATAAAATAGATTGTCAGCCAATACGGAGTACCAATGAGTATAAATTCGGATAGAGACAACAGGTTTACTTTATATTTCTAGAGAAGTCTGCAGGAGAGCCTCAGCACTCAGTTAAAATTTAGCTCGGCATACCATCCTCAAACATATGGTCAATCAGAGAGAACGATTCAAACTATAGAGGATATGTTGAGAGCCTGCACATTAGATTTTGGGGGATCATGGGACGACCACTTACATTTGGTAGAATTTTTTTATAACAATAGTTATCATACTAGCATTAAGATGGCACCTTTTGAAGCATTATATGAAGGAAGTGTAGATCACCAATTGTCATGATCCGCACTCGGTGTAAGGGTACAAGTCGAAAATAACGCCCAGCCTACGTCGCAGAATCGGTGGTAGAACGTTGTCTGGGTAATCTATCTAACAATATAATGAACCACCAACAATGATAATATACTCAATCATAGATCTAAGATGGAAATGAGCACGAATCAGATAAAAGAATAAAAAAGTCACAATACAACTCATGAGTCTAAAATAATACATCAATGAGTCTGAAAGAATACTAACAAATAAGATGGAGACAAATCCAGTACAAGAATACTAAGAAGCTACTAAACTCGGATCATCTGCCTCAGTTAGGATAAGTTTCTCCTGAACCAGGGTCTTAGACTCAAGACCCACAACATCTTGAGGTCCATAATGTGTAGGGTACCAGTCCTCAGTTTCATTTGGGAAAAATATATCCAGTCAGGAAAGGAGCAGAGTATATCTCTAACAGCAGTTCTAATCAATGATAAAAATTATGTAACAGTAAAAAGATATGAACATACAAGATGCACAATTGATACGAGAGATATATATACAATAAGAAAATACTGGAATAAATACAATAATAAGCAATATGTCAATGATCAAGAATACTAATGACTAAGTATGTGAGTACTAGCTTTAACATGTGATCGGCTTGGGAACTTGATACAAGATATATGGCCTGGCTAATCATACGTGTGGTGTATGATTAATATTATTCAATGCAAGACTTGATACAAGGAGGGTATGATCACATATCTATGCTAAAATACTTCCAAACCTCGATTGGTATAATAGATCCAACTATGGTACGCTATGGCACGAGATTCCCCAAGAAGATAGCTAGTCTTCCCAAGAATCAGTGTATATACATGCACAAGATAATCAATAAAACAAGGCTTGCACAAGATACACCATATACCAAAGAATAATATCTCATGACGAGATCCGGATATACCAATCCGTGTAACCATCATGTCAAAAGAACAAGGATATATACACTAAATATAATGAACATAGAGGATATCATAAATAAGAAACTATCAGAGAATGTACTCGCCTGAAGTCCAATAAATTGTCTCACAGATATCTGACACGGTACCTCAAAGTCCTAGATATGGAATACAACATCAATACAAGGTTCCCAAAAGAAAATAAGTTAAACTAATTAACTTCTAGGTCAACAAGTCAATTTTAAGTCAAAAGTCAAACTAGGTCAACTATAAGTCAATTATGGTCAACTATAGTCAAACTATGGTCAACTACCTATTACTAGATTATACAAGTCTAACACAAGGATATTGGGTTCAAATACTAAAAGTCTAGGGCACAAAATCCATATCTTAAATATTATGATGCCGCATCTCCGGATACGTAAATCCATAGGTAACACATCAATACATAAGTCAAACGATTATTAATAATATAGAATCCTAATTACAAACATTAAATAGGTACCTTTGTTTTGAACCAACTTGGTATCCCAATACTTGTCACGCCCCGGCCCCGCCCGGGCCGCCCTGCCCCGCCTTGTGCGGCCTGGAATTAACGAACCGGACACGTATCACCGTGCCTTGGCGCGCCGGACGCGAATTACCGCGCCCGTCCCGCTGGTGCGAGGGAGGAAGGAAGCCAAGCGAATGGCCCGTTCGAGCTTTCGGGGGACGTGATGCCGCACGGGCCTGGGGTTGCGCCCGTGCAAGGCCAATCGTTTAAGTTGATAGTTGGCTATCATCGCATCAATCGAGTAAGCAGCGGAAAGGGACTTGTTGTAATGCAATGCATTAGCCAACTGAGTGTTCGGGACAATCGAGGCAACTTGGGTTTCCTTTAGCAAAGGCACACGTTCGTTCCATACATTATGCCCTCTTATACGATAGCATTCTCGGGGCAACAATCGAAACCAGGATTCCGGGTCTTCGGGACTGTGGCACGCCTATCGCTCCCTCGGACGATCCAGTACCTGCGAACAAGTAAACTGTTGGTGGGTCAGCACTTTATACAAGTACTGGTGAGATAAATCAACTGAACAGAAACAAGCATTCACTCAAACAGGCACTAAGTAATCATGTTATAAAATATTACATTACTAGTAATCTTTCTAGTTTTACCTAGGTTCGTTTCATGCAGTTCTAGCAGAGTCGATTTACTTGTTTAGAAACATATTTGGAAACAGAGTTTCATATTATATGCAAGCAAGCAAACCGTTCATGTTTCAGGGTGTGCGCAGCGTGTCTCGTGTGACTCGAGGGTCTGATGCAAAGCTAGACACACGATGCACATTCTTAGGGGCAGTCACTATCCAAGCCAACACAATGACATAGCTATATGCAGGGCGGTCCCCGAGTATCTCAGGATCAGCAGCTGGTGGAACAGCATACCAATGACTCTTTATCTGATGCTAGAGGCAGTTGTGACTCATGGTTGCTTTGCACTATCATGGTAGCAGCCGGGACACATGCAGTTCAGCTCTCCACCAATAGCCATTGTCCGACCGCGTGCGAATGCATGGAACACTATCAAATAAACTCTAATATGCAGACGAGACGAACCATCAGAATACACTCATTGTTGCGGGGCAATCCGACTTATCACTTGAACACGTTCAGGCACAGTATGGTTCTCTCGAAGCATAGACGATAGTGAACATATTCATGCACTCTAAGCAGGCGATTCAGGATTCTCGTTAAGCAGGCATTGTTTCAAAGACAAGCTAGGTGAGTTCGTTCATTAACATGCAAGGCAGGTTCTATCATTCTCTTAAGAAAACATTGCAAGCAAAAACTCAGGTTATTATTAAGGAGTGCAAGAATCAGAGAACGAAGTTCTGTCCACTCACCTTGATACATAATGCCGGCGCGGAGCGGGGCGTTACATACTTACCAACCAACAAAAAGTTTCGTCCTCGAAACTTCAAGGATAAACTTCTCGATATCCCGAGTAGCGATAGTGCCGTCCCTCGCCGTACTCAATCGAAACAATCAAGCAATTCAAGTTCAGGAAACATTTTGCACTTTGAGAATATCTATGGACTTATTATATGGAACGCTCTTTGCAAAACCATATCGATAATATCTCAGAGTCATAGCAACGGTTTGGGCCAGAGAATCGATTCCGCTCTGATACCATTCTGTCACGCCCCGGCCCCGCCCGGGCCGCCGCTCCGCCCCGTGCGGCCGAGAATTAACGAACCGGACACGTATCACCGTGCCTCGGTGCGCCGGACGCGAATCTCCGCGCCCGTCCCGCGGGTGCGAGGGAGGAAGGGAGCCAAGCGAATGGCCCGTTCGAGCTTTTGGGGGACGTGATGCCGCACGGGCCTGGGGTTGCGCCCGTGCAAGGCCAATCGTTTAAGTTGATAGTTGGCTATCATCGCATCAATCGAGTAAGCAGCGGAAAGGGACTTGTTGCAATGCAATGCATTAGCCAACTGAGTGTTTGGGACAATCGAGGCAACTTGGATTTCCTTTAGCAAAGGCACACGTTCGTTCCATACATTATGCCCTCTTATACGATTGCATTCTCGGGGCAACAATCGAAACCAGGATTCCGGGTCTTCGGGACTGTGGCACGCCTATCGCTCCCTCGGACGATCCAGTACCTGCGAACAAGTAAACTGTTGGTGGGTCAGCACTTTATACAAGTACTGGTGAGATAAATCTACTGAACAGAAACAAGCATTCACTCAAACAGGCACTAAGTAATCATGTTATAAAACATTACATTACAAGTGATCTTTCTAGTTTTACCTAGGTTCGTTTCATGCAGTTCCAGCAGAGTCGATTTACTTGTTTAGAAACATATTTGGAAACAGAGTTTCATATTATATGCAAGCAAGCAAACCGTTCATGTTTCAGGGTGTGCGCAGCGTGTCTCGTGCGACTCGAGGGTCTGATGCAAAGCTAGGCACACGATACACATTCTTAGGGGCAGTCACTATCCAAGCCAACACAATGACTTAGCTATATGCAGGGCGGTCCCCGAGTATCTCAGGATCGGCAGCTGGTGGAACAGTATACCAATGACTCTTTATCTGATGCTAGAGGCAGCTGTGACTCATGGTTGCTTTGCACTATCATGGTAGCAGTCGGGACACATGCAGTTCAGCTCTCCACCAATAGCCATTGTCCGACCGCATGCGAATGCATGGAACACTATCAAATAAACTCTAATATGCAGACGAGATAAACCATCAGAATACACTCATTGTTGCGGGGCAATCCGACTTATCACTTGAACACGTTCAGGCACAGTATGGTTCTCTCGAAGCATAGACGATAGTGAACATATTCATGCACTCTAAGCAGGCGATTCAGGATTCTCGTTAAGCAGGCATTGTTTCAAAGACAAGCTAGGTGAGTTCGTTCATTAACATGCAAGGCAGGTTCTATCATTCTCTTATGAAAACATTGCAAGCAAAAACTCAGGTTATTATTAAGGCGTGCAAGAATCAGAGAACGAAGTTCTGCCCACTCACCTTGATACATAACGCCGGCGCGGAGCGGGGCGTTACAATACTAAACCATAATATTGATACCCAAAATCCAATACCTTGGGTATCCCAAATTACCTTGGTACTTATCTTGGTATCACAAGGTAATACCCAATACCTTGTTTATAATAACTACCCATAAATATATATATACCATACCAATTATTAGACATAAAGTATATTACAATGCAAATAGCAATTTAGGAACATATTTACATATATTAAATACCATATATATATCTATATATATATAAATATCTAAAATAAATAAAAACTGCCAAACTGTCGCTAAAACTATTCCTGTTGTCACTGAAAGCTGTTGTTACTGTTGAAATACTGCTATTTTAGTGACAGATTCCTGCTGCTTCGTTGCTAAAGCTCTGATACACTGCAGATACTGCTGTTGTTTCAGGGATAGTTTCCTGCAACTGTCGCTGTTTCTTCTGCCGTTGTTACTGCTGTTTGCTGCTACTATGACGGTTTATGCTGCTGTCGCTGAAGCTCCTTCTTATATATATAAGTTAATATATATATAATATATAAGATCTAAATATAAATAGATACTAATATGTATATATAACTACAATATATATATATATATATATATATATTTATATATTTATATATTTATATATTTATATATTTATATATTTATATATTTATATAGTATCATATGTATACAACACATATATGTATACGTACATATAATCATACAATAATATGTATACATATATCATATATTAAATAGAACTTACATTTGTAGAATAAATAGCTACATAAATATATATATACACACATAGGTAAAATAGATTTATGACACATAAATACAAAATATATACATCAAATTATATACATATACATATGTATATATATAATTACACATTACTATATTCAAAAGTAAAAGAGAATTAGATCTAAAATTAAATTGCACAAACACATGGATCGTATTACCCAGTATCCCACTAGATCTAGGATACGCTTGCGACACGAGTCCACCACACATCCAAACATACCCCGAAGGACACGAACAAGTCACATATATTATTTATGAACAATACGAAGAGTCAAAAATAAATCTACATGTCCGTGTCAAAATATGATATGTACAAAGTCCCGTGTCGGAGGAAAAACCCCAAATCAACACGTATCACCAAATTGTTGGTATAAGACCTACACGTACCCAATTATGGACATGACACTAGCCCCAAATACACAAGCATATGCCAAATTGATCTATATGACCAATTGACACACACAACAATTGTCAATCTCGGAATTCTCCAAAAATTGAAACAAAACGTACCATAACTTTTTCAATAGGCCTCCTATGTACACAAAACCAAATCCTATGGGTAGCCTATACATATGGGTTGATTTTATATGGTTAAATCTCATATTTAGTGCCTAAATTAAGGAAAAAACTAAATTGTACCTATTGGGAGATGTATTCCCAATGCAACATCTAAATGTGATAAAATTGCCTCCAACTTGTAGATCATTGCTCCTCTTTATAGATCCTTGATTCCTTCTTCTAGATCCTTGCTCCACTAGTCTCCAATGGTAATTTGGGAAGGAATTGGAATAAAATTTGGTTGAAAAATAAAGTGGAAATGAAGGAATTTGGTTGAGGGGAATTCTATATCTAGTTTTGAAATGAAAAGGGGAGAGAGAATCCCCCCCCCTCTTTATTATAGGCCGGCCCCTTTTCCCCTCCCTCAAGTTACTATGAATTGTCCAATATACTCCTTGGGACCTCTCATGAAGAAATAATTAAGGAGGGAAGCTTCTAGTCTAATGATTTAATTAATTTAATCCATCTCCTTAACAATGGACCTTCTAATTGGGCTAATTTCTAACAATTAATTCATGTTGGTCCATGAGTCTAACTAAACTAGTTAGGTCCACTAACACAAGTCCAAAATTAATAACTAACATCTAACAATAATTAAATAATACAACAATTAATTATTTATCATGCACAGTATTTAATTAAATATGAAATTACTAAAATACCCTTTCTTAGAAAATATGGTAGTAACAAGTCTACCCTCCTTAAAATAATTTTGTCCTCGAAATTCAAAGACGAAAACTACCTCCAGAAAATAACAGAAGAACAGAACTAAAGAACATAACTAACTATGAAAGAACATAACAATGAACAGAACATAACTAGAAAATAACATACCTAAAGGCACAAACAAATATGGATAACCTCTCGTATTTTATCCTCTCTCTCTCCTAGGTAGACTCCCCCAGAGAGTGATGCCTCCATGAGACGCGCACCAAAAGAATAGTCTAGTTCCTCAGCACCTTCTTTCTTTGATCCAGAATCTCAACTGGCTGCTCTGGATAGCTAAGAGTAGGGCCCACCTCAATCTCCGAGTGATCCAACACATGACTAGGATCTGCCATGTACTGTCTCAACTGTGACACATGAAATACGTTGTGCACTCCCTCTAATATAGGTGGCAAGTCTAGTTTATAAGAAACTGCACAGACCCTCTCTAGAATAGTGAAAGGTCCGATGAATCACGGACTAAGCTTTCCGCCTCCACCGAAGTGAAACGTGCCCCGTGTCGGAGAAATCCTCAGAAATACCAAACCACCCACCTAGAATAGAACACCAACTTAAGAAACTAATCTATAACAAACAACCAAAAACAAGCACAAAACAAAAATCTAAACTATACCTCGAACTTCAAAGGTCTCCGGTATCTAAACTATACCTCGAACTCCAAAGGTCTCCGGTGGCTATTGGCCCAATGCCGTTGTCTATCCTACGCTACACGAAGTCTGTCTCTGATCAGCTGAACCTTCTCTACTGCATCTACAACCATCTCTGGCCTAAGCAAAACTCTCTCTCCAACATCGTCCCATGACAAGGGAGTACGACACCTCCGACCGTATAGAGCTTCAAAAGGTGATATCTCTATACTAGCCTGGTAACTGCTGTTGTAAGCAAACTCTACCAAATGGATATGGTCCTTCCAAGAACCCCCAAAATCTAGTACACAAGTGCACAACATATCCTCGAGAGTCTAAATAGTCCTCTCTGACTGTCCATCTGTCTGGGGATGATATGTAGTACTGAACTTGAGCTGAGTGCCCAAACTCTCCTGCAAACTCCGCCAGAAATTAGAAGTAAAACAACTATCTCGATCCGAAACTATGCTGACGGAAACTTCATTTATGCTAACGACCTGCCTCACATACATCTCTATCAGCTTCTCCGTAGACAAACCCCTTGAAAGGCAAAAAGTGGGCCAACTTGGTCAACCTATCAACGATGACCCAAATTACGTCTTTCTCTCCTGGAGATCATGGAAGTCTAGACACAAAATCTGTAGTAATGTGCTCCCACTTCCACTCTGAAATGGATAATGGCTGAAGTAAACCTCCTGGCCTCTGTCTCTCGGCTTTTACCTGCTGGCACACTAAGCATCTGGATACAAACTGTGCCACTTCCCTCTTCATGCCATACCACCATACACTCTCTCGCATATATCGATACATCTTATTAGCACCTGGATGCATGAAATACTAAGAGCGATGTTCTTTTTGCAGAACCTCCTAATGCAGGTCCCCATTAGGCACAGATAATCTAACTCCAATCCTCAAAGATCCATCATCAGCAATAGTAAAATCATACTCCAATCCTGCTATCACTTGAGCACAACCAGGAACTATCACCTTAATGCCCAAGCCCTCCAAGTCCTCCAACAAATATTGATCTTGCGTTAAGAACATAGCTATCGGATACCTACTCAAAGCATCGACAACTACATTAGCTTTCCCATGATGATACTACAATGATATATCAAAATCCTTCATCAGTTCTAACTACCGACGCTGCCTCATGTTCAACTTCTTTTGCGTGAAAATGTACTTCAAGCTCTTGTGGTCTGTGAAGATCTCCATACGCTCTCCGTATAAATAATATTTCCATAACTTCAAGGCGAAGATGACTGCTGCCAACTCCAAATCATGGGTATGATAGTTCTTTTCATGAGGAAGTAATTACCTGGATACAAAGGCAATCACTTTCCCATTCTGCTGAAGAACACAACCCAAACCTTTCCCTAATGCATCACTATAAATAGTGAAACCTTCAGACCCTGATGGCAATGTCAAAATAGGAGCAGACGTCAACCTCCTCTTCAACTCCTCAAAAGCAACCTGGCAATCCTCCATCCAAACAAACTCCACATCTGTCATGGTGAGTCTGGTCATTGGCTCGGCAATCCTCGAAAAATCTTGCACAAACTTCCTATAGTAGCCTGACAATCCCAAGAAACTCCTGATCTCTGCTATCGAACTCGGGGTCTTCCAAGATTCCACTGCTGCGATCTTCTTCGGATTCACTAAAATACCATCACCAGTCACAACATGACCCAAGAATTCTATCTTGTCTAAGAAAAACTCACACTTGGACAACTTTCCATACAGTTTCTCCTTCCTCAGCACATCCAACAAAATTCTCAAATGCTCCTCATGCTCCTCCGGTGTCTTCGAGTATATAAGTATGTCATCGATGAACACCACCACGAACTTGTCAAGGTACTGGTGGAATACCTTGTTTATCAAGTTCATAAATATTATCGATGCATTAGTCAAACCAAATGGCATTACCATAAACTTGTATTGACCATACCGAGTTCTAAAAGCAGTCTTCGGTATGTCCTCCGGCTTTATCTTCACCTGATGGTAGCCTAATCTCAAATCTATCTTCGAAAATACCTTGGTTCCACTCAACTGATCGAACAGATCATCAATCCGTGGCAAAGGGTACTTATTCTTGATAATAAGATTATTCAAAGCCCTGTAATCAATGCACATGTGCACCGATCCATCCTTCTTCGGTACAAATAATACCGGGGCTCCCCACGGTGAAGAACTCGATCTGATAAACCCCTTATTCTGTAATTAGTCTACCTGCTTCTTCAGTTCGACCAGGTCGCTGTTGTTTACTCTATAGACATGTTATAAAATTGGTTCTGCACCTGGTACCAAGTCTATAGAGAATTTAACATCTCGATCTGGTGGCAACCCTGGTAATTCCTCAGGAAATACATCCAAGAACTTCGCTATCAACGGATGCGACAACTCCTTGTCTTCCACCATAGCTCCACAAATAATATCTTCTCCCTGCTCTGCTGCTCCTCTAGCAAACTCGAACTCTGGCCCTCCTGGCGGACCAAATACCACTCTACCTCCTCTACAATCTATGCTAGCACGGTGCCTACTCAACCAATCCATCCCGAGTACAATGTCGTAGCTCAGAAGTGGCATTACAAGTAGATACACACTCAACTCTCGGCCTCCTAGAGTAACTCTCTGATCCTTGTAAATATCATTAACCAGGATAATGCCTCCCCCGGTCATGATCTTGCAAGTCCTAAGCAAAGACTCAGCAACCAAACCATGCTTCAGAGCAAAAAAAAAATAGATACAAAACTATACAAAGTACCACTATCAAACAAAGCTAAACCTGGAATGGAATCAAGAAGAATAGAATCTGCGATGACATCTCCAGTGGGTTCGTCCTCCTCGACAGTCATAGCAAATGCTCACCCCTAACGTGCACCTCCCTACTGTTGATGCTAGACGTAACGCTACTGTTTTGTCGAAAGCGCCCCCCTCGGTTGTACTGTAGGTGGTCTCGTCTGTACTCTCGGAGCTAAAGCTGCTCCCTGAACTGCACGACAAGGATTGGAAGGACACTCCCTCAGCTGATGCCCTTCATTACCATAATATAAACAAACTCCCAACCTCCTCCTGCAAACTTCCTAGATATGGCCGAGCTTATTACAGTAGTGGCAGAAAGTTTGTTGTAACTGTCTCTGCTGCTGTGGTGCCTGGTAAAAAGGTGCCTTAGCTGGAGTCTGGTCTGTTGCTGCTGCTGGAAAGGCCTAGACTGGAAATAAGGACGTTTTGCAGATACTGTACTGCTGTTTGCCCCCAGAAAAGAATTACAGTCTCTCTTGGGCTTCAAACCCAACTCTCGCTCAACCTTGCGTGCCTCCGCAAGTATCTCCGAATATGTCTCATAAAAAGATGGAATGAGGATCTTTACTTCCCAGTTTAGACCCTCACAGAAATGAATAGCCCGAACCTCCGGCTCTCCCACCAGATACTCTGTAAATTGGCTCAACCTACCAAAATCTGTAGCGTACTCCTCCACAGACATGCTCCCCTGAATGAGATTCTCGAACTGCCTCCCCAAGTCTAGCCTGTCTGCCCGGGCAAAGAACTTCTTTTTGAAAAGGTCCTTGAATACCTCCTAAGACTATCCTTCGTCAACAAGAATCGGCTCATTCCTAAACCAAGTACGAGCGACGTCGAACAGTTGAAGTCCTACCTTCTCAAACTTCAGATCCTCAGAAAGATGGGACACCCTCATAAGATGCTCAATGTCCTCGAGCCAATCATCAGCATAAACGATGCCCTCCGTCCCCTTGAAGACCCTAGGCTCCAGTTTTTTGAAGTCCTGAATATTGCCTGGCCGAAGCTGAGCAACCTGAGGAACAACCTGTTGTTGGACCGGAACTCCTCTCTCGACTACGGCACGAGCAAGCTGATGAGCACTATTGATACCCTAACATAGAACGTCGGTCTTCCTCTGATTTGCCTCTGACTGAGCCCTCTGTGCCTCGAGCATATCACGAAATAGTGTAAACATCTGTGTCGCCTTTGCTAGTACAAGAGGTAGAGATAGAAGCCCCTCAGATACAACTGTCATGCCCCGATCACCCTCGCCAGCACTCCCGCGGAACGATCGCTTGACCCATCCGGACGTGATGCCACACGAGCGTGAACCGCGCCCATGCAAGGCCGTGATTCATTGGCTGGCGGTAAGAGTTCTAAGCCACAGAGTCGCACAGATTGTCCGAGTACAGCGGAGTCATGAACGCATAGACGATCGGAAACAGGTTCACTGAGTCGACAATATAGCGGAAGCATTGGAACACAAGTTGAAGTAAAGCAAGCTCTTTTATTGATATAAACAAGTGTTACAAGCAGCGTATAGCCGAGATTACAAGTCGCTCAAGCCTCTATCTAAAACAGTAAAAGCGTACCAAGTGGCTACAATTTGTGGATTGATTGTACAGGCGATGATCAGACGAGTTCAGGCGATGTTCACAACATTATGTCTTGTACATGTACTTCAGTTCTGGATGCACAGCTGTTTCGGAGTAATCTCCATGCCTAAGCACGCACGTAGGAGGCATCCACACCGAACGAGGTTCTCCCACACCCTGCATACAAACTGGTGGATTATCAGTACATTGAATGCACTGGTGGAGAAGCTACTCGCCCGCTCGATAAATCCGAACACGTAATATAAGTTCCATGCACCAACTATTAAGTTATCTTTCTAGTTGCCTTAGGATCAGTTTTATGCAATATTTGAATAGCCTAACTTGTGTGGCAGTGCACCGTGCGACATGAGAGAAAATACAGCGAGACTTACCATTTTACCTTCCCTGTCCAAGGAAAACATTGTTAATTCAAGCACGGGCAAGTATAAGCATTCAGAAAGCATAACATATGCAAACACGAGGGTCGTTGTAACTTGATCGTTTAGGTGTTTTATTGTTTCTTGATGCGATGCAATGACTCGCACGCGGATAGCCACTAAGCGAGGATGACTTATCTATATGAACATGAGTCATTGGCATAGCCATTTATGGACGTAGTCGAGGACAAGGATAGCATGCTACGAGAGTACACGATGCGCTGCAAGCTACCCAGTCCCGAACATGACGACTACACACGAGATCCATCCGGACCGGATCAGCCCCAGTGCCCCGGTGACCGTCCGTAGAACTATTCTGCGATATGCACTTTTTTTTTGGGTCTTTCAATTATCACGAGATACACGAGAACACGAGAACATGCGTGCACTAGAACACGAGAACACAAGTGCACGATAACACGAGTACACGAGTGCACAGTATACTTGAACAAGGATTCACTTAGCCATTGGATGTACATAGTCTCCTGGGCTGATGTAAGCCCGCTCGAGGGAGACTTACAGAGATCCGAATACCTGAATGAGTCTTGCCTTGACGCATTCCCCTGGTTCGGGGCTGCCTGGTGACCTAACGGTCCCGGATACTTGCAGGTTCAATCATGTACGAAACGACTACTTAGTAGTCTCCCGGGGTTTGGATGAAAATAAAGCAACATTCAAGCAGACAAGCATGCGTTTCTAAGGAACATAAGCAGACACGTTTTGCTCGGACCCAAAGGTAAGCCAAAAGTTAGATCGTTAGGGGACTTGGCATGCTAGGGTCTGAATATAAGCAGTATTTCTATTTCCATGTTCTAGCATAAGCAATATAAGTTGGGATTATTCCCTTAGCTAGGTGCATTGGATTCTTATTAGCATGCAGGGGGTGAATCACCTAGCGACTAGCATGAACATTCCATATTTTATGTTTGTTGGCTAAGCAAAGACAAGTTCACCGTAGCCACCCACCTTAGCGATGATTCACCTCGGTAGAGTGATACGTCAAGCGAGCCTCTGAAAACCTAAGCCGGATTCCTGTGGGGACAAGTTTGGATCTCCTTTGCTTCTTGTTTGAGGCAAAGCGGGTAGGGACAGTTGCACTATTGTCGTTTGAGTCGGCAGTCCGCTAGAACAAAATGGGGTGTTATAATAGCTGGCACAGTCCTATGAGTATGTGGTGGACCTCCGAAAGCAGCTGACACTCCAATCATCGGAGAAGTGACTGGTGCAGGCCCTCGGGATGCCGTAGACCTCTCAGAAGCTGCTATTCCCTGCTGTGATCTAGTCTTAGGCGGCATCCTGAGACAAAGCGAAAGAAAGAATCAATATGGCACAAGATGTAAGACACTCAAGGAAAGGACAGTTTAAGAGATCAAGTATCAATATCAAAGGAGAATAGTTGAATCAAAAGAATTTTTCTAGATGTGATTGAGTATCTCGGCCCATATCCTATATCCTATCACAGGCTCACAGTAGTATAACAAAATTATCGCACTACCATGATATCGAATAACTTGCGAAGCTTGACCTGTATAGGCCACTACTAAAAATGTATCACGACCTACACCCGATGTAAGGGTATAAGTCATAAATAACGTCCAGCCTACGTCGTAGAATCGGCGGTAGAACACTGTCTGGATAATCTATCTAACAATATAATGAACCACCAACAATGATAATATACTTAATCACAGATCTAAGATAAAAATGAGCATGAATCAAATAAAAGAATAGAAAAGTCATAATATAACTCATGAGTCTAAAATAATACATCAATGAGTCTGAAAGAATACTAACAAATAAGCTGGAGACAAATCTAGTAGAAGAATACTAAGAAGCTACTAAACTCGGGTCATCTGTCTCAGTTGGGATAAGTCCCTCCTGAACCAGGGTCTCAGACTCTAGATCCACAATATCCTGAGGTCCATAATGTGTAGGGTACCAGTCCTCAGTGTCATCTAGAAAAAATATATCCAATCAGGAAAGGAGCAGAGTACATCTCTAACAACAGTTCTAATCAATGATAAAAACTTTGTAACAGTAAATAGATATGAACATAGAAGATGCACAATAGATACGAGAGAGATATATACAATAAAGAAATACTGGAATAAATACAATAATGATTAATATGTTAATGATCAATAATACTATTGACTAAGTGTGTGAGTACTAGCTTTAACATGTGATCGACTTGGGAACTTGATATAAGATATATGGTCTGGCTAATCATACGTGCGGTGTATGATTAACATTATTCAATGCAAGACTTGATACAAGGAGGGTATGATCATATATCTACACTAAAATACTCTCCACCCTCGACTGGTATAATAGATCCAACCATGGTATGCTATGACATGAGATTCCCCAAGAAGATAGCTAGTCTTCCCGAGAATTAGTGTCTGTACATGTACAAGATAATCAACAAAATAAGGCTTGCACAAGATACACCATATACTAGGAATAATATCTCATGACGAGATCCGGATATACCAATCCGTGTAACCATCGTGTCAAAAGAACAAGGATATCTACACTAAATAAAATGAACATAGAGGATATCATAAATGAGAAACTATCAGAGAATGTACTCGCCTAAAGTCCAATAAATAGTCTCAAAGATGTCTGACATGGTGCCTCGAAGACCTAGATATGGAATACAACATCAATACAAGGTTCCGGAAAGAAAATAAGTCAAATTAATCAACTTCTGGGTCAACAAGTCAATTCTAAGTCAAAAGGCAAACTAGGTCAACTATAAGTCAACTATGGTCAACTATAGTCAAACTATGGTCAACTACCTATTATTAGATTGCACAAGTCTAACTCAAGGATATTGGGTTCAAATACTAAAAGTCTAGGTCACAAAACCCATATCTTAAATATTAGGATACCGTATCTCCGGATACGTAAATCCATAGGTAACTCATCAATATATAAGTCAAACAATTATTAATAATATAGAATCCTAATTACAAATATTAAATAGGTACCGTAGTTTTGAACCAACTTGGTATCCCAACACTAAACCATAATATTGATACCCAAAACCCAATACCTTGGGTATCTCCAATTACCTTGGTACTTACCTTGGTATCACAAGGTAATACCCAATACCTTGTTTATGATAACTACCCATAAATATATATATACCACACTAATTATTAGACATAAAGTATATTATAATGCAAATAGCAATTTAGAAACATATATATATATATATATATATATATATATATAAATAAAATAAATAAATTAATAAATAAAAGCTGCCAACCTGTCGCTAAAACTATTCTTGCTGTTACTGAAAGCTGCTGTTACTGCTGATACACTATTGTTTTAGCGAAAGATTCCTGTTGTTGTCGCTAAAGCCGTCACTAAAGCTATGATACGCTGCTGATACTGCTACTGTTTCAGCGACAGTTTCCTGCAACTGTCGCTACTGCTGTCGCTGTTTCTTCTGCCGTTGTTGCTGCCATTTGCTGCTGCTGTGACGGTTTCTGCTGCTTTTGCCTTTGCTGATGTCACTGAAGCTCCTTCTTATATATATATAAGTTAATATATATAATATATAAGATCTAAATATAAACAGATACTAATATGTACATATAACTATAATATATATATATATATATATATATATATATATATATATATATATAATACATACATACTTCTCCATATACATATATATAAGTACATAATTACTACATATAACTTAACATACATATATATATATATATATATATATATATATATATATATATATATATATATATATATATATATAGTATCATATGTATACAACACATATATGTTTACGTATATATAATCATATAATAATATGTATACATATATCATATAAGTATATATATATATATATATATATATATATATATATATATATATATATATAACAACATATATATATATAACACAACTAATAATATATATACATACTACAATATTAAATAGATCTTACATTTGTAGAATAAATAGCTACATAAATATATATACACACATAGGTAAAATAGATTTATGACACATAAATACAAAATATATACATCACATTATATACATATACATATGTATATATATAATTACACATTACTATATTCAAAAGTAAAAGATAATTAGATCTAAAATTAAATTGCACAAATACATGGATCGTATCACCCCGTATCCTACTAGATCTAGGATACGCTTACGACACGAGTCCATCACACATCAAAACATACCCTGAAGGACACAAACAAGTCATATATATTATTTATGAACAATACGAAGAGTCAAAAATAAATCTACGTGTCCGTGTCAAAATATGACATGTACAAAGTCCGTGTCGGAGGCAAAACCCCCAAATTAACACGTATCACCAAATTATTGGGATACGACCTACACGTACCCAATTGTGGACACGACACTAGCCCCAAACACACAAGCACATACCAAATTGATCAATAGGACCAATTGACACACAACAATTGTCAATCTCGGAATTCTTCCAAAATTGATACAAAAAGTACCATAACTTTCTCAATAGGCCTGCTATGAACACAAAACTAAATTCTATGGGTAGCCTATGCATATGGGTTGATTTTCCATGGTTAAATCTCATATTTAGAACCTAAATTAAGGAGAAAAACTGAATTATACCTATTGGAAGATTTTTACGACTCGCACCCGATATAGGGTACGAGTGTGTGGGTACGTCCAGCCTACGCTGCAGCATCGGAGGTAGAACGCTGTCTAGGTCACAATACTAGCTAATCACTCTCAAATGAATATCCAACCCCATAAGGAGACGCAGATATCATAAATAATATAGAATACCCAATCACAGAGACTAAAGCACGATGAGATGTCTAAGAAAACATATGTATTATAAGACAAGTCTAACCAACAATAATAGTCTAACCTACAATCAATAATATCCAGTCTCCAAGTATGCTGGAAATAAGTCCTCTATGTCACAGTCTGGAAAAAAATATCCAGTCAGGATTGGAGCAAAGTACATCCCTAACAGCAGTTCTACATCAATAATATAAACTATATAGCAATAAATAGATAGAAATATACAAGATGCATATACATGTACAAGAGATATACAATAAAAAAAATACTGGAAATACTGTAAATAAATACGGGAAGGAATAATATGTCAATGAACAAGAATACGATGACTAAGTGTGTGAGTACTAGCTTTAACATGTGATCGGCTTAAGAACTTGTACGAGAGCTATATAGCCCGGCTAATCATACGTGTGGTGTATGACCAACACTAACATGAGAACAAGACTTGTACATGAAGGGTATGATCACATATCTATACTAAAATACTCTCCATCCTCGACTGGTATAGTAGATCCAACCATGGTACGCTATGGCACAGAATTCTCCAAGAAGATAGCGACTCTTCCCGAGAATCAGTGTCTGTACATGTATAAGATAAACAATAAAATAAGACTTGTCCACGATACACCATATACAAGGAATAATATCTCATGACGAGATCTGGAAATACCAATCCGTGTAACCAACGTGTCAAAAAATATGGATATTTATACTAGATACAATGAATATAGAGGATATCATAAATAAGAAACTATTAGAGAATATACTCGCCTGGGGTCCTTAGCTGGCAATACCAATATCCTGCTCTTGAAGTCTCACAAGATGATCCAATGGTCCTATATACATATAATATAACATAATACAGCATCAGCCATTATACTAGCACATACACAACATAATTGTGCTGAACTCAGCAGCTACACTAGGGTGACACAGGTCAACTAGGGTCAAGTGTGCATCTAGTTGCACGGGTATCGCGTCTATAATTGCTGTGCAAGATCAGACAGTCACGGGTCTCGCCAGTACGTCAGTGTACATATGGCAGACAGATCACAAGTCTCAGGGTTACAGGATTATGTATAACTATAGAATATCCGCAGCTATACCTAGGGGTCAAATGTACATATATAATATACATATTATTATCTAGTACATAATATTAATACTTATAATACATATGTACACCAATTAAATGCATATACCATATATATATGTATGTATATACACTAATTGAATTCACATACTATATATATATATATATATATATATATATATATATATATACCAATTAAATATATTCATATTAAACGTATACTAGGGAATACATCTACAATACATATACATATGTATATATATACTAATTTGAGAATTATACTATATATATATATATATATATATATATATATATATATATATGTGTGTGTGTGTGTGTGTGTGTGTGTGTATATACCAATTATACATATTAATTATATACTACATGCATACACTAATATATACTAATCCATACACCCTTCAATCAATATACAATACACGTATACGTGTACGTATACGCGTACGCAAGGGAAAGAACGCGAACCTGTGTACGTGCATGAGATCGACGATGACGACGATGATGGAGGTGAAGATGACGACGATGTCCATGATGTTGATGACGATGATGACGATGGTGGAGGTGATGATGATGGTGAAGAGTGGTGGTGCTGGTGGTGTGGGGTGGTGGTGCTGGTGGTGAACGGCAGCAGCTAGTGAAGGATGCTGGTCAAAAAAGAGGAGGTGGTTGTGGCAGTGTTAATGATGATGATGTTGATGATGAGGATGATGATGATGGTGAGGTGGAGAGGTAGGGTGGCCGAAGGGAAGTCGACCGGATGGGAGTTGGCCGGAAGGAGGAGTAGTGGACTAGTCGAGATGGTGGTGATACGGGTGGTTGTAGCAGGAGGTGATGATGGTAATACGGGTGATGCTGGAGGGAGGGGCCGGTACAGTTGCTGCTTGGCCAAGGTGGATGGGAGGAGAGATGAATGGTGGTGGTGGCTGGGACTACGACATTGAGCGTGGAGGCAGTACGGGAAGAGCAGCGGGTGGTTGAGGGGGTTATTGGTGTTGTCGGAAAAAATGGGAACAAGGGAAGTCGGCTGTCGTCGTGCTGGCGGTAGTAGAAGCGTGGGGTGGTTGATGACGACGGGGTTAGAAGTCGGGGTAGAGTCGGGCTCGATGGAGGAGATGAATGGGTGGAGGCGCGGTTGTAGAAGTCGAAAAAAGAGGAGTGGCCGGAGGGTTGGCCGGAGCAGGGAGGTTTGAACCAATAAATGAAGAAGAGGTGAAGGGGAAGAAGAAGAAGGAAGAAGAAAGAAAGAAGGTTGTGGTTTTTTGTGAGGAGGGAGGAGAGAGAGAGAGTGGGGTTTTTCTAAGGTATTTGGATTAGGGCCTGCTTTTGGAAAGGGTGTGAGGAGACATTAAATAGGGAAGGGTGATGGGGAGTATGTGGTGAGGATGCTTCCAATTTCAAATAGAGGGCTTGGATTTCTCATAAAGAAAGTTATGTTCACACCATGGAGAGGGGGTTTGGTCAAACCCGGTCAAGGGTTAGGGTGAGCCTTCTTCATTGGCTTGGGCCAATGAGGTGATGACACCTATTGTATTATTTGCAAATAAGCCCCTTAAATTTGGGTATTTGCACAGACACATGAAATGATAAAAAATTGGTGGAGGATTTAATGTTTGGTGTTTTGTAGGGTGAGGGGGTGTTGTATGTTTTTCATGGGCTTAATTAATAGGGTATTTGGATTAAATTGGGGTTAAAATAGGATTAGTCAAAGTTGGTATCCCCAATTTAATTAGAATAAATTGTCATGTGCTCTTAAATTAAATGGGGGCACATGGGGTCTCAAATTGGAGTGACACAAGGGTCATGAAAGGTGTAGGCTTGGTGTCAGTCTTGGACCCTTTAATTGGTCCAGCTAAACGAATTGAGTTGGTGTCTCAAAATTGACGACAACGACACAGGTGAGCGATACATGATTAAATAATAGATTTCGTACACGGAAAGTTGTGTAATTAAATTAGAGCACAAAGGATTATGATTTTGAGTGACGAAAAAGTCCAGCGCCTAAGTTGGCATATCAAGTCTAGAATGCAATAACTTGCTGGAAATTATGGGCTAATATTAGGCTCCGAATATTGCAACAACGGTAGGGTGTAACAATTAAATAAAATCATAATAATTAATTATAACCTCCATAATTAAATCCCAAATAATATAAATTAAATTCATAACCCTACATTTCGGTCAGGGGTTCATCTAGTGGGCTTCTTGGTCAATTCTACTAGCTCAAACATTAGAGAACACTATATATAATATATATATATACACATATCATACAATTATTTAAAATAACTACACAATATTAATAATATATAAAAAGTCATAAATACTCCTATTTTTAGAATGTGGTAGTGACAAGTCTACCCTCCTTAAAAGAATTGTCCTCAAAATTTAAAAACCTCAATTGTTGTATTTACCAAAAAAAAATCATCAAAATTAAATTTATTTAATCATATAATCATGAAGTAAATCCATATTGTTATTTCACAATTTCTTTCAAAATTCTATAAGTGTCATATTCCTGCAAATCTTCAAATTTAAAATCAAATTCAATTCTTATCACAATCTTCTCCGAAATTTTTAGTTAAATTAAATACAAAATTTAATATCCAATCCTCTAATTTATATCCAATCAATGCATATTACAAAATTGAATCTCATCCCAAAATTTGAATTCAACACTAATCCATTTGTGTTCTTATTCCTCGATTTCTTTTTCCACACAAAACTTAAATAATGTAATACTTATGAGATCTTCAAATACAACATTCAAACTGTAAATTTTTAATTTCATATCTTGCAATCAAAAAAAATATAATGATAATCTCCTTACTTTCCTCGAATTTTAATGACAAATTCAATCATATCATAATCTTCATAAAAATTAATGATTTAACAAAATCGTCAATTCTTCCATATTAAGTTCTCAACTCTTTATTTAAATTAATGTTTATCCTCAAAATTTAAGGCACCTTGTCTCTCTTTGTCAAGTCATAACCTCTTCATTAACTCTTCACTACGGTCAAACTCCCAACAATCAAGGTCTAAGAAAATTCTACCTACAGTCATACAACATGCAATCTAGAAAAAAAATATAGTATATTGTCTGTTTTGTCATGGTATTTTAGGCTCTGTCGGGTGTACTACTAACTACATTCTAACAAGAGTATCACTGACACAATCTATGGTACTAAGGAAATTAATTAATCAATCAAATAGACAAAAGAACAGAAGGAAAGAACAAAATATATCCTTCTAACACAACCATAGGTTTAATGATGCATCCAAAGTTTGATACACATATCCCTTGGTACCACAGTTTTTACTACAAGCACAACCACTGCTAGGTCTCTTACCTATTGCAATTGTTTATACTAGTTGTTCTTACCACTCAAGTGCACACCAAATGCAACACAGCACACTAAGTACTACTCCCTCTAATACAACTCTAGATGGACACCCAAGTCAGTTTGTTGTGCCATCTGAGGCATTCTCAAGCCAATAGATCCTTACACATGCACATCATCTACTCTTATACAAATTTACATTTCTTACCCACCATAAAATTTTATCCTCAAAATAAAATCCTCAAAATTTAACTTCTTGAACAATTTAAAATAAAATGCATATACTTTCCTCAAAAGTCAAATATTCAAATATTAAAATAAAATTTTAATCACTTCTAAAAATCTTTATAGCTTTGACTATGTTTATTAAATTGAATTCGAATCCTCAAAAAGTTAATAACATAATATCTCAACTCCTAAAAAATTCTTAAAATTGAAATTTTATTTCCAATCTTCCAATTATAAATTTTAATTCACATCTAACTAAGTATACATATAAATACTCACAGTCTCTAACACACAAGATACACACAGATACACCAATTGTCTACAACTCTCAACTGTGTACTAAAATTTATACTGCCCGAATTACTTGTACTATTACTTCCAATGATTTTCCATCCATATTAACTGATACACCAATCTAATATTATCACATGAGGTACTGACTGTTACTAGCACCTTGCTTAATTAATTCTTGATATAGAAATATTAGCACTATTGGTATGGTAATACTAGCTTCCTTATTTAGATCACCTAATCACACTCACCGGAACTTATGATCACTTGCACTTTTTATAATACACATGTTTTATTTCACTCTCAAAGGCAGGCATATGGTTCCATATCTTGATTGATGTATACGTATCTTCTCTCAAATCTTTTACAGACTGGTACACTAATCAGTGATACACTTCACACCTTCCATGACCAATCTTGATATTTCTCTACTCATGGCATCTCATTAAAACCCTTTATGCATATATATTTCTTTACCCTTGACATAACCAAGTAATCAATTATCATATTGAATATCATGCTCCATTAATTTTTAATACAATTTTCTCGATACTTAATTGTTTACATAGATCATCCAATTACATAATTTATGACTATCCTGGACTAGCATGCTGATTCTGATACTTACTCTTGGAACTATTATTGATACCTTTACTCCTCCTTCTACCTATAGTACCAATTTTAACTATAATGGCACCTATTATAGAACTATTGCTACAAGGTCTACGTTATGGGTAACTCTAGATTGATGCCTACTGCTCACATGTCCAACCAAGATATACTTACAAACTCATAAGCCATACTCAGTCAACACTGATACAAGACATAGACCTAATTGTAAGTCACCAATTATCACAATAAGAAGGAAACCTAATGGAAAGAAGCTCAAGGAGGAACTAGACTGAGGAACTAAAGGCATTTCTACTGCTAGCAAACAAAAGAAGCGATGGAACAAAGTTCTAGAATAACAGAAGTAGATAAGTATTAAGATGATACTTTAAGAACCAATTCAAGATACAACCTGATAATCATATACGTCTATCTAAAATTATGACACTCAGAATCCTCGCCACGCTAGTAAGCATAGTTGCGATAAACGATAGATTTCATAACTAAGATATGTAACTCTATAATCACGTCATCTAGAATCCTCGCCACGCCAACTGGTATGGATGCGAGAAGCTCTAAATTCATAACTAAGATATGTATATCCGAAGTTAGGTTCCTACGTTTCCGCCATGACAGCTAATATGGCTGCGATAAACTCTAGGCTCCATAACCAAAGTAGACGTTTTACCTTTCTCACTGTCCTTATCAACATATGTCATCAGATGATACTGTAATTTTAGTCCGTAAATTATATCTCGATATAAAATCAAACTCAACAATGACACCAAGAATTAAATTAATAGCTGATCAACAAGAATCTAATTCAATAAAAATAAGTGAGAACGGAAGGAAACAAGAGAAAAAGATTTAAATTGGAAATTATAATGAGATTCTCTAGGGTCGTCCGAGAAATCTCTCAAAAATTTATGATTGAGTATCCTCTCTCATCCTAGTATCATATGTCCTATATGTATCGTAGGCATGCAGTAGTATAACTAAGATGTCGTACTACCACGATATCGCACAACTTGCGAAGCCTTACCTGCATGGGTCGCTACTAAAAATATGTCACGACCCGCACCCGGAATAGGGGCACGAGTGCGTGGGTACGTCCAGCCTACGTCGCAGCATCGGTGGCAGAACATTGTCTGTAATACCCCGCTCTACATCGGTATTATGTATCAGGTGAGTGGGCAGAACTTCGTTCTCTGATTCTTGCACGCCTTAATAATAACCTGAGTTTTTGCTTATAATATTTTTATAAGAGAATGATAGAACCTGCCTTGCATGTTAATGAACGAACTCACCTAGCTTGTCTTTGAAATGATAAGTTTGCTAAACGAGAATAATGAAATGCTTGCTTAGAGTGCATGAACATGTTCACTATCATCTATGCTTCGAGAGAACCATATTATGCCTGAATGTGTTCAAGTGATAAGTCGGATTGCCCCACAATAAAGATTATATTCCGATGGTTCATCTCGTCTGTATACTAGAGTTTATTTAATAGTGTTCCATGCATTCGCATATGGTCGGGCAATGGCTTTTGGTGGAGAACTGAACTACCTGTGTCACAGCTACGACAGAGATAGTAGAAATCAACCATGAGTCACAGCTGCCATTAGCATCAGATGAATGAGTCATTGGTATACTGTACAACCAGCTGCCGATCCTGAGATACTCGGGGACTGCCCTGCATATAGCTAAGTCATTGTGTTGGCTTGGATAGAGGACTGCCCCTAAGATTGTGCATTGTGTGTCTAGCTGTGCATTTGACCCTCGAGTCGCACGAGATATGCTGCGCACACCCTGAAACATGAACGATTGCTTGTCTTGCTTATTGCATATGAAACTCTGTTTCCAAAGATATTTCCAAATAATGTAATATGACTATGCTAGAACTGCATGAAACGAACCTAGGTAAAACTAGAAAGATCACTAGTAATGTAATATTTTATAATATGATTACTTAATATTGGTTTGAGTGAATGCATGTTTCTGTTCAGTTGTTTTATCTCACCAGTTCTTGTATAAAGTGCTGACCCACCAACAGTTTACTTGCTTGCAGGTACTGGATCGTCCGAGGGAGCGATAGGCGTGGCACAGTCCCTAAGACCCGAAATCCTGGTTTCAATTATTGTCCCAAGAATGCTATCGTATAAGGGGGCATAATGTATGGAATGAACGTAGGCCTTTGCTAAAGGAACCCAAGTTGCCTCGATTATTCCGAATATTCAGTTGGCTAAATGCATTGTATTGCAACAAGTCCCTTTCCTCTGCTTACTCGATTGATGTGAGGATAGCCAACTATCAACTTAAATAATATGGCCTTGCACGGGCGCAACCCCATGCCCTTGCGGCATCATGTCCCCCGATACACTCGAGCGGGCCACATCCATCCCTTTCTTACTCGCACCCGCGGGACGGGCACGGTGATTCATGTCCGGCACGTCGAGGCACGATAATTCGTGCCCGGTTTGATAATTCCGGCTTCACGGGGGCGGGGCAAGGTGGAGCGGTGGCCCGGGCGGGTTCGGGGTATGACAGAATAGTATCAGAGCAGAATTGATCTTCTGGCCCAAAACTGTTGCTATGACTCTTAGATATTATCAATATGGTATTTCAATAAAGCGTTCCATACAATAAGTCCATAGATATTCTCAAAGTGCAAATATTTTCTGAACTTGATTTGCTTGATTGTTTCGATTGAATACGACGAGGGATGGCACTATCGCTGCTCGAAATATCGAGAAGTTTATCCTTGAAGTTTCGAGGACAAAACTTTTTGTTGGTTGGTAAGTATATAATGCCCTGCTCCGCGTCGGCATTATGTATCAGGTGAGTGGGCAGAACTTCGTTCTCTGATTCTTGCACGCCTTAATAATTACCTGAGTTTTTGCTTGTAATATTTTCATAAGAGAATGATAGAATCTGCCTTGCATATTAATGAACGAACTCACCTAGCTTGTCTTTGAAATGATAAGTCTGCTAAACGAGAATCCTGAAATGCTTGCTTAGAGTGCATGAACATGTTCACTATCGTCTATGCTTCGAGAGAACCATATTGTTCCTGAATGTGTTCAAGTGATAAGTCGGATTACCCCACAACAAAGATTGTATTCTGATGATTCATCTCGTCTGCATACTAGAGTTTATTTGATAGTGGTCCATGCATTCGCATACGGTCGGACAATAGCTTTTGGTGTAGAGCTCAACTGCATGTGTCACGGCTACTACAGAGATAGTGGAAAGCAACCATGAGTCATAGCTGCCATTAGCATCAGATGAATGAGTCATTGGTATGCTGTACAACCAGCTGCCGATCTTGAGATACTCAGGGACCGCCCTGCATATAGCTAAGTTATTGTGTTGGCTTGGATATAGGACTGCCCCTAAGATTGTGCATTGTGTGTCTAGCTATGCATTTGACCCTCGAGTCGCACGAGACATGCTACGCATACCCTGAAACATGAAAGATTGCTTGTCTTGCTTATTGTATATGAAACTCTCTTTCCAAAGATGTTTCCAAACAATTTAATATGACTCTGCTAGGACTACATGAAATGAACCTACGTAAAACTAGAAAGATCACTAGTAATGTAATATTTTATAACATGATTACTTAGTATTGGTTTGAGTGAATGCTTGTTTCTGTTCAATTGTTTTATCTCACCAGTACTTGTATAAAGTGCTGACCCACCAACAGTTTACTTGCTTGCAGGTACTGGATCGTCCGAGGGAGCGATAGGCGTGCCACAGTTCCTAAGACCCAAAATCCTGGTTTCGATTGTTGCCTCGAGAATGCTATTGTATAAGGGGGCATAATGTATGGAACGAACGTATGCCTTTGCTAAAGGAACCCAAGTTGCCTCAATTATCCTGAATACTCAGTTGGCTAAATGAATTGCATTACAACAAGTCCATTTCTGCTGCTTACTCGATTGATACGATGATAGCCAACTATCAACTTAAATAATATGGTATTGCACGGGCGCAACCCCAGGCCCGTGCGGCTTCACATCCCCCGATACACTCAAGTGGGCCACATCCATCCCTTCCTTCCTCGCACCCGCAGGACGGGCATGGTGATTCACGTCCGACGCATCGAGGCACGGTGATTCGTGCCCGGTTCGATAATTCTGGCTTCACGGGGGCGGGACAAGGCAGAGCGACGGCCCGGGCGGGTCCAGGGTGTAACAGAATGGTATCAGAGCGAATTGATCTTCTGGCCAAAAATTGTTGCTATGACTCTGAGATATTATCGATATGGTATTGCAATAAAGCATTCCATACAATAAGTCCATAGATATTCTTAAAGTGCAAATGTTTTCTGAACATGATTTGCTTGATTGTTTCGATTGAGTACGGCGAAGGATGGCACAATCGCTGCTCGGAATATCGAAAAGTTTATCCTTGAAGTTTCGAGGACAAAACTTTTTATTGGTTGGTAAGTATGTAATGCCCCACTCCGCGTCGGCATTATGTATCAGGTGAGTGGGCAGAACTTCGTTCTCTCATTCTTGCATGCCTTAATAATAACCTGAATTTTTGCTTGCAATATTTTCATATTTTCATAAGAGAATGATAGAACCTGCCTTGCATGTTAATGAACGAACTCACCTAGCTTGTCTTTGAAATGATAAGTCTGCTAAATAAGAATCCTAAAATGCTTGCTTAGAGTGCATGAACATATTCACTATCGTCTATGCTTTGAGAGAACCATATTGTGCCTGAATGTATTGAAGTGATAAGTCGGATTGCCCCACAACAAAGATTTTATTCTGATGGTTCGTCTCGTCTACATACTAGAGTTTATTTGATAGTGTTCCATGCATTCGCATGCGGTCGGATAATGGCTTTTGGTGTAGTGCTGAACTTCATGTGTCACGGCTGCTACAGAGATAGTGGAAAGCAACCATGAGTCACAGCTGCCATTAGCATCAGATGAATGAGTCATTGGTATGCTGTACAACCAGGTGTCGATCCTGAGATACTCTGGGACTGCCCTGCATATAGCTAAGTTATTGTGTTGGCTTGGATATAGGACTGCTTCTAAGATTGTGTATTTTGTGTCTAGCTATGCATTTGACCCTCGAGTCGCATGAGACACGCTACGCATACCCTGAAACATGAACGATTGCATGTCTTACTTATTGTATATGAAACTCTCTTTCCAAAGATGTTTCCAAATAATGTAATATGACTCTGCTAGAACTGCATGAAATGAACCTAGGTAAAACTAGAAAGATCACTAGTAATGTAATATTTTATAACATGATTACTTAGTGTTGGTTTGAGTGAATGCTTGTTTCTGTTCAGTTATTTTATCTCACCAGTACTTGTATAAAGTGCTGACCCACTAACAGTTTACTTGCTTGCAGGTATTAGATCGTCCGAGGGAGCGATAGGCGTGCCACAGTCCCTAAGACCCGAAATCCCCCCGAGAATGCTATCGTATAAGGGGGCATAATGTATGGAACAAACGTATGCCTTTGCTAAAGGAACCCAAGTTGTCTCGATTATCACGAATACTCAGTTTGCTAAATACATTGTATTATAATTAGTCCCTTTTTGCTTCTTACTCGATTGATGCGATGATAGCCAACTATCAACTTAAACGATATAGCCTTGCACAGGCACAACCCCAGGCCCGTGCGGCATCACGTCCCCCGATACACTCGAGTGGGCCACATCTATCCCTTTCTTCCTCACACCCGCGAGACGGGCTCGGTGATTCGCGTCCGGCGCACCGAGGCACGATGATTCGTGCCCGGTTCAATAATCCGGCTTTACGGGGGCGGGGCAAGGCGGAGCGGCGGCCCGGGCAGGTCCGGGGCGTGACACTGTCTAGGTCACAATACTAGCTAATCACTCTCACATGAATATCCATCCCCATAAGGAGACGCAGATATCATAAATAATATGAAATACTCAATCATAAAGACTAAAGCACGATGATATGTCTAAGAAAACATATGTAACACAAGACATGTCTAAATAACAATAATAGTCTAACCTGCAATCAATAACATCTAGTCTCCAAGTATGCTGGAAACAAGTCCTCTATGTCACAGTCTGAAAAAAATATCTAGTCAAGATTGGAGCAAAGTACATCTCTAACAGCAGTTCTACATCAATAATATAAATTATGTAGCAGTAAATAGATAGAAATATACAAGATACATATACATGTACAAGAGATATACAATAAAGGAAATACTAGAAATACTATAAATAAATACGTGAAGAAACAATATGTCAATGAACAAGAATATTATGACTAAGTGTGTGAGTACTAGCTTTAACATATGATCGGCTTAGGAATTTGTACGAAAGCTATATGGCCTAGCTAATCATACGTGCAGTGTATGACCAACACTAACATGAGAATAAGACTTGTACATGAAGAGTATGATCATATATCTACACTAAAATACTCTCCATCCCCGACTGATATAGTAGATCCAACCATGGTACGCTATGGCACAGAATTTCCCAAGAAGATAGCGACTCTTCTCGAGAATCAATTTTGTACATGTACAAGTTAAATAATGAAACAAGACTTGTACACGATACATCATACACAAGAAATAATATCTCATGATGAGATCTGAATATACCAATCCGTGTAACCATCATGTCAAGAAATATGGATATTTATACTAGATATAAAGAACATAGAGGATATCATAAATAAGAAACTATTAGAGAATATACTCGCCTGGGGTCCTTAGCTGGCAATACCAATGTCCTGCTCTTGAAGTCTCACAGGATGATCCAATGGTCCTATATACATATAATATAACACAATACAGCATCAGCCATTATACTAACACATACACAACATAATTGTGCTGAACTCAGCAGCTACACTAGGGTGACACAGGTCAACTAGGGTCAAGTGTGCATCTAGTTGCACGGGTATCGCGTATATAACATTAATACTTATAATATATATGTACACCAATTAAATGCATATACCACATATATATGTATGTATATATACTAATTGAATTCACGTACTATATATATATATATATATATATATATATATATATATATATATATATATACCAATTAAATATATTCATATTAAACGTATACTAGGGAATACATCTACAATATATATACATATGTATATATATACTAATTTGAGAATTATACTATATATATATATATATATATATATATATGTGTGTGTGTGTGTGTGTGTGTGTGTGTGTGTGTGTGTGTGTATATACCAATTATATATATTAATTATATACTACATACATACACTAATATATACTAATACATACACCCTTCTATCAATATATAATATGCGTATACGCATACGTATACGCGTACGCAAGGGGAAGAACGTGAACCTGTGTACATGCACGAGATCAACGATGACGACGATGACGGAGGTGATGATGACGACGATGTCCACGATGTTGATGACGACGATGATGATGGTGGAGAAGATGATGATAGTGAAGAGTGGTGGTGCTGGTGGTGTGGGTTGGTATTGCTGGTGGTGAACGACAACAGCTGGTGAAGGAGGCTGGTCGAGAAGGAGTAGGTGGTCATGGTAGTGTTAATGATGATGTTGTTGATGATGAGGATGACGATGATGGTGAGGAAGAGAGGCAGGGTGGCCGAAGGGAAGTTGGCCGGATAGGAGTTGGCCGGAGGGAAGAACAGTAGATCGGTAGAGATGTTGGTAATGTGGGTGGTTACAGCAGAAGGTGATGATGGTGATGCGGGTGATGTTGGAGGGAGGGGCCAATGCAGTTGCTGCTCAGCCGAGGTGGATGGGAGAAGAGGTGAACGGTGGTGGTGGCTGGGACTACGACGTTGAGCGTGGAGGCAGTGTGGGAAGAGCAGCGTGTGGTCGAGGGGGTTGTTGGTGTTGTCGAGAAAAACAGGAACGAGAGGAGTCGGCTGTAGTCGTGCTGGTGGTGGTGGAAGCATAGGGTGGTTGATGACGATGGGGTTGGAAGTCGGGGTAGAGTCGGGCTCGATGGAGGAGATGAATAGGTGGAGGCACTGTTGTAGCAGTCGGAGAAGGAGGAGTGGCCGTAGGGTTGGCCGGAGCAGGGAGGTTTGAACCAATAAATAAAGAAGAGGTGAAGAGGAAGAAGAAGAAGAAGAAGAAGAAGAAGAAGAAGAAGAAGAAGAAGAAGAAGAAGGAAGTAGAAAGGAAGAAGGCTGTGGGTTTTCGTAAGGAGGGAGGAGAGAGAGTGGGGTTTTTCCAAGGTATTGAGATTAGGGCCTGCTCTTGCGAAGGGTGTAAGGAGACATTAAATAAGGAAGGGTGATGGGGGAGTGTGTGGTGAGGATGCTTCCAATTTCAAATAAAGGGCTTGGATTTCTCATAAAGAAAGTTATGTTCACACCATGGAGAGAGGGTTTGGTCAAACCCGGTCAAGGGTTAGGGTGAGCCTTCTTCATTGGCTTGGGCCAATGAGGTGATGACATATATTGCATTATTTGCAAATAAGTCCCTTAAATTTGAATATTTGTACAGACACATGAAATGATAAAAAATTGGTGGAAGATTTAGGATTTTGTAGGGTAAGGGGGTATTGTGTGTTTTGCATAGGCTTAATTAATGGGGTATTTGGATTAAATTGGGGTTAAAATAGGATTAGTCAAAGTTGGTATCCCTAATTTTATTAGAATAAATTATCATGTGCTCTTAAATTAAATAGGGCACATGGGTTTCAAATTGGAGTGACACAAGGGTCATGAAAGGTGTAAGCTTGGTTTCAGTCTTGGACCCTTTAATTGGTCCGGCTAAACGGATTGAGTTGGTGTCTCAATATTGATGACAACGATACAGGTGCACGACAAGGGATTAAATAATGGATTTCGGACACGGAAAGTTGTGTAATTGAATTAGAGCACAAAGGATTATGATTTTGAGTGACAGAAAAGTCTAGCGCCTAAGTTGGCATGTCAAGTCTAGAATGCAACAACTTATTGGAAATTATGGTCTAATGTTGGGCTTCGAATAATGCAACAACGGTAGGGTATAACAATTAAATAAAATCACAATAATTAATTATAACCTCATAATTAAATCCCAAATAATACAAATTAAATTCATAACCCTACACTTTGGTCAGGGGTTCATCTAGTGGGCTTCTAGGTCAAGTCTACTAGCTTAAACCTTAGAGAACACTATATATAATATATATATATATATAAATACACATATCATGCAATTCTTTAAAATAACTACACACAATATTAATAATATATAAAAAGTCAAAAAATATCTCTATTTTTAGAATATGGAAGTGACAGAGATGGATTCCAAATGCAACCTCCAAATATGATAAAATTGCCTCTAACTTGTAGATTCTTACTCCTCTTTGTAGATCCTTGCTTCCTCCTTCTAGATCCTTGCTCTACTAGTCTCCAATAATGATTTGGGAAGGAATTGGAATAAAATTTGTTAGGGAAATGAAGTGGAAATGAAGGAATTTGATTGAGAGAAATTCTATATCTAGTTTTGAAATAAAAAGAGGAGAGAGAACTCCCCATGTCACACCCCAATCTTCCGTAAGCTCGAAAGTCCCTACTGAATGTGAATCACCACGTTGCAGCTCTCCCGCAGGGCAATCGTTCCCATCGGGACGTGATGCCGTACGAGCCTGGAGTTGCGCTCGTACAAGGCGAT
The DNA here is from genome assembly GCA_036927795.1 of Iris macrosiphon. Taxonomy (NCBI): domain Eukaryota; kingdom Viridiplantae; phylum Streptophyta; class Magnoliopsida; order Asparagales; family Iridaceae; genus Iris; species Iris macrosiphon. The sequence continues at coordinate 1,545,159 of JAYESA010000001.1, read as the reverse complement.
GTTGTCAAACACCAAAGTTATCATCGAAACAACTAAGTTACAGCGGAAGCCAATTTGTGTACCATGTACACAAACAGAGTAATACGCAGCGAAGCTCATAATAGGGTCCAAATGAAATACCCCGAGGCAATGCCACAAAGGCGATGCCACGAAGACGATGAAATTCTTTTGCTCTTTTTTCTAGCTACAAAGGTACTTACAGTTCATACATCTTGTCCCGTATATCCAAGCAGCTCCACTACTCCTGTGTACCTAAAATATTGCCCACAAACGTCGGTCAGTACACAACCGTACTGGTGAGCGGGGTAACCCACTCGTCTAAGCTGACACTAAGTAAAATAGTGAATGCACACAGTTAAATGGTGATTTTTCTAGTTGAATCCTAGATTCGTTTCATGGCATATGAATGACATGTTTAGAAAAGCTGTAAAGCAGTTTAAGCATGCAAACATTCAACTCAAACCAAACGACAAGCATATATATAACCGACCCATCTTACTCAATGTCATCGCTTGCACGATAACATATCGAACCATCAGTCTCGCCTCAATATCCATCCTCAACCAACAGTTTATATATTCCAATCTCAAGTGCACACTCTTGCCGAGGCAAGGTGGCCGCGCTTACACGAAAGCCAAACCAACAAAAGAAAACCAAGCCAACTTATACTATATGAAGTCACTGGCTAAAAGCCACGAAGGACATTGATCGGACCAAGATCAATAGGGCAATCCTACCCGATCCAAGGTTGGGCAGCTACTCCCGCCTGGTGGTATCGGACTATCAGCACTGCACCCAATTGTACGATGCCCATTGTTTCCTCCATGGTGGAACGGTCCCGGTGCCTCGGTGCCTCATCCCGTTCCAGGAAACGAAACCCTGTGCCACGCAGGTTGTCCGTGACTATGCAGACACAGTAGGTATGACGAGAGGATCGAACATTCTCGCCCCATCAAGCGATCTTAGACTCGTTCAACCGATATCCAACCAAAAATATCCATAACCATTCTTCCAACATATCCAACCAAGGAATCCAAATCTTGACCTCAAGATATAGCCCAAGGCACCAAAATATCAAGTGTTTCATAGGCACGATGCCTCTTCTCAACACAGAGTCCAAATTGGTGCAACACCTATGCTCGAAGCAATCCCATGGCCCAATGTCGTTTTAGTGGCACAATGCCCCATTCGTGGCACGATGCCCCATCAAGCGGCATAACACCCTTGCCGATGCAGTTGTTCGGTTTCGAACCACAATTGCTCGCCTTGCAAGACAAAGCGGCCAAGTGATACTCGCGCACAGATGCACGTTCGCTCGCCCGAATTCCCGATATTCCCATTTGCCTTAATGTATCATTCCAACCATCCAAGCATAATCCCAATGTATCCAACCGACTGCCTTAAATGTGATATTCTAACTATCGCTCCAACTATCCAACGCGTAAATCATTTCAAGCCACAATCATATCCAAGCCAATGACGTACACTCTATACACGCCTCAGTGTAGTATTTTCGGATGTTTCAGCCCAAGTATTTCAAGCCTTTTACGTGTTTTCCATATTATTTGGCATAAAGGAGTAGAGGAGAAGGAAAAGAGCCCACTCACAATGTTTGATCCCGTTAGGCATGTCACGACCCGCACCCGGTTTAGGGGCACGAGTGCGTGGGTACGTCCAGCCTACGCCGCAGCATCGGCGGTAGAACGCTGTCTAGGTATTGATACTATCTAACTAATGTCACGCAAACATCCAATCTCCATTAGGAGGCACGGATGACACAAATAAGATGAACACATACCCAATCACAGGATTACAGCACGATAAGATTTCGAAACAGAAATTAAGATTAAACACAACACAAGTCCACAAGAAATAACTTAACTTAACAATATCCAAGAATCATCGAATGCCGGAGACAAATCCGGTACCAAATAGTCTACTTAAAAACTAACAAGAATTAATAATTTCCAGCTAGACCTCCTGGAATCACAACTACTATCAAGTCTGCAGCTACTCACCATAAGTGTCGGACAGCGGTCCTCTAAGGCATAGTCTGGAAAAATATTTCCAGTCAGGAAGGAGCAAAGTAACACTCTCAAATAACAGTTCCATTAATTGATAATGTCTATAATACAATAAAACATGTCATGCTAGCTACTGAGAAGACAGTGAAATAAATGCAATGGTAATTTAAGAGAGACAGGCAAATGTAAAGAGACAGGCAATAGGCAATATGGTACAGTCAGTGCATGTATAAAAATGGAAGAACAAGGTACAGTATCATATACGGGTGATGTAGTATATGATTAAAAATAGAGAACTGTAATCTATTCTAGGTGTTTGAAATAGTAGTTTCGAAATGTGATCGGCTTGGGAACATGTACAGTAGCTACAGGGCCTGGCTAATCATGGGTGAAGAGCATGATTAACACTTACAATTTTATATACTACAATAAGAGGTTATGATCACATTTCTTACTAACTACTTCCCCGCCCCCAACTAGTACTGTGGATCCAACCATGACACGTCACGATACACGAGCAAGTCAAGTCTATCATGTACGATGTCTAAATATACATGTCGTGTACAATGTCAATACGATAATCAAGGTAACATCTCATGACTGCAGATCCAAGCTATACCAGTCCGTGTAACACAGTGTCAAAGATTCAGTTGTAACATTTCAAGATCATTGAACTTATAGCAATTATCAAGAATTAGAAATTATCAGAGAATGTACTTGCCTCGGGTCCTTAGCTGGTATTTATGGATGTCCTGTTCCAGAGTATCCCCTGGTAAACCAACAGTCCTATAAATACATCACAATATGACATTTGTATCAGGGGCTATACTAACACACAATAGAAATACACTGGCCTTAGGGCTACGCTAGGTACGGTAGGGGTCATCTACTAGATAGGCCAACTATATCTTAATATTCCTTAATTACAATAATAGATATAAGTAAAATATATATACACTTTAAATAAAACTAATACCTGTATGTACATACAACATATCTCCAATCAAATACAACTGCAAAATATACATGTATATATATATAAAAATGTACTAATGGTTTATACAAAAATATACCTACACATATATAGCTATGTCAATTGAACAACAATAAAGATATATATATATATACACCAAAATAGTACGTATACTATTATTTTTATATACCAATTAAATATACCTTGAAAATATGCTAAGTGTTTATATATTAAAAATGCTTATAGTAGAACACGTATTTATCTATCAATCATATATATATATAGAAATATTTTAAATGTATGTACAACATATATATGTTTGAAATTATATCAAGTATATATATATATACAAAATATATATTATATATACCAACTTAATTATAGAATTTATTTAAATATATACTATACTCATACAATTGATTTCTAGTAATTAAATAATATACATATGTCAATTTCCCATTAATTAAATATATAAACACTTTACATTATATATATACAAATTAAATGAAATACATATGCTAATACGTATTTATACTAGAATATATATATAATACATATGTATTAAAATATAGAGATATATATATATAAAACATATATACATAATTTAAATATATACAATTTAAATATATACTTATACATATATATTCACATGCATTTACAAAATATGTACACATATATACATTCTAGTGAATACCCCCACAATACATTATACAAGGTATTTATATATATACCATACTAATATATATATTAAACATAAATTTTCATAATTACATATACATGCTAATGTAACCATCCACTTATACAAAATATATATTAAATTATATATACACATTAACATACACATTTTATTATATACATTAACATATATATATTAAGAAATATTTATACTAAATGTTTGTATATATATACCAATATAAATAACAAATATATACTAAGTATATAGAGATATATGTATATAGATTGATTTAAATGTATACATATACGTATACTCAAAATTATATACAATACATATCCTAGTATATACATTAATATATTTCTTATTGCATTCATGTACTAAATAACATTCATATACATGTATATATATATACGTATACGTATGTATATTTATACATATATATATATATATATATATATATATATAAAAAGAGGGAAGAGGAAGAAGAAGAGAACTTACAGCAGTTGGCCGCCGGAGCACTGTCGGGCAGCGGCCGTCGGACCGGAGGAGGGACGTGGATGGAGGGAGAGGAGCTCAGGAAGTCGGCCGCCGGACTGGATCCGCTCGGTCGGGGGAGGACGTCAGCGGGTTGATCCGAGGAAGAGCAGAGGGAGCGGGGTCGGAGGTCGGCCGCTCGGAGTAGTCAGCGGAAGGCTGACGGTGATGTCGTTGGGAGCAGCGGCCGCGGAACTCGCTGACCGGAGCAGCCGCTGGACGGGTCGGCTTAGTCGCCGGATCGCAGTGAGGCCGCCGGGGGTGATGTGTAGGCCGGGGTGAACAGGAATCGGGGAGGAGCTCGCTGGCCCGGAGGTCGGGGCTGATCGGTGGGCCGCCGGACTCTCTCTGCGGAGAGGAGCAGCAGCTCCGCCGGATGGGCTCGAGTAGGCCGGTGCAACGGGATCCGGCCGGCCGGAGGGTCGGGCTCGGCCTGTGAAGCCGCCGGAGGAAGAGTATGTGGGGGGGGGGAAAACAATGCACAGTATCCCCCCCTTCTCCTTTCAAATTTGAATTCGAAATTTTAAGTGAAAGAAGAAAGAAAACAATAAGAAGAAGAAAAATAAAGAGAAGAAGAGAGGAAGGAGAAGACAAGAGAAGATGAAGAAGGAAAACAAGGAGGAGGAAAAATATACATACGTATGAGAGGGAGGAGGCTTGGAGGTGGGGGAAAACCTAGGTTGTCTAGGGATTAGGGTTTGAGGGTACAAGTCTTTAAATAGGAAGAGAGAGAGAATGATGTAGGGTGATGATGGGCCAATTTCAAATGAATGGCTAGGATTGAACATGAGGAATTATTCATGGGGGATGAGGGTTCTTAATTAAAATTAATAGGCTCCCTCATTGATTAAAATAATTAGGTGTTGGCACCTACAATTGAATAATTGCAACTTAGCCCCCTTAAATTCGGGAAATTGCACCAACACATAAAATGACGAAAATTGGGCGGGCGATTCGGGGTCCGATAATTTGTAGGGTCAGGGGGCACTGTAAGATGGGTATGGGCTGAATTTGTAGGGCACTGGAATTAAATGGGATTTTTAAAATCAGATGAAATGGTATCCTCAATTTAAATAGAAATAAAATGTAAGTTGTGTTCAACAATTAATTTGGAGTACTTGGGGCCAAAATCAAATCAAGTCATCAATACCAATATTGAAGAAGTCTCAGAACAGAATATTACCCTAATTTGGGTCGCACGAAAAATAGGTCAAGATGGCCTCCAATTTTCGATTGGAACGCACAACGATACAAAAATAGAAATTTTAAAATAACGTCCGCGACGATTTTTGTGCGGCCAGAAATAATGTACAAAGAGCATAATTATGAGTTGCAAAAATAGCAGAATTGAAGGCGGGCATGTCTAGGGCAAGATTGTAAAATTTGTTGGAAGACAAAAGTCTGGATAGTGCTCCAAATATCGAAGCAAAGGCAATGCGCAAAATATTAAATAAAATACAGTAATTAATTACACCTCCAATAAATTAATTCTAAAATAAAACAATTAACCTCAAAATTCCATAAATTCCGACAGGTGCTCATCTACTGGCTACTAGGTCTAGTCTGCTGGCTAAAATAAAATAATTAATACTGCATATAATTATATATTTAATTACACATCGCACAAATTTATTTAAATCAAATACACTATCATTTATAATTAATTAATTATAAATAGCATAATATTAAATATTAAAAAAATTCGAAAATACCCCTGTTTTCGGAATGTGGCAGTGACAAGTCTACCCACCTTAAAAGAATTTCGTCCTCGAAATTTAAAATCCTCATACTAGTGTTTAAATCATACACACTATTATTCCCTCAATTAAATTCATCAACCACGAATAATCCACAAGGTCTTTTCACAATTTAAAAAATCTGAAATTATTTGTATTCCTGTAAAAATCCTCGACATAGAATCAAAGTCCCTTTTTATTGAAAATTTCCTGAAAGTTTTTGAGTTAATAATCCAATGTCCGAAATTTAATATCCACTCCTCAAAGTACTCAACAATATGATATTTAAGGATTCTTCAAATGTCACATTCGAATATGAAGTTCTAAAATTCATAACTTGCGATTAAATAAATACATTGATAAATCTCCCAAAATTTCTAAATTAATAACCAACTTAAACATGTCAAAATCTTTCCTGGAATTAATAAACCACCAATTATGCCATGTTAATTTCTTAACCATTTATTTAAATCAATAATTATCATCAAATTTTAATCATCTTGTTCCTCTTGTCAAGTCATAACTCCTTCATGAATCTTCACTACAGTCAACACCAATAATCACAGTCTAAGAAAATTCTACCTATAGTCCTACCACATACAATCTAGGGGGAACATACATGGTTATGGTCTCATTTGTTAAGGTGTTGCAGTCCATGTATCAGGGTGTACTACTAACTACATTATAACAAGAAAATCATGCATGCAAGCTACGGTACTAAGGTATCAGTCAATCAATCAAATAGATAGGAATAGAATGAAGGAAAGGACAGAAACTGCTAACACATTACCTGCAGTATCGGTCTCCTCGACCGTCATCGCAAATGCCTGTCCTGCTGGGGTGGTTCCCTTTGCAGGTGCTGAGCAATGTACGGTTCCACAGGTAGCCTAACTGGATCTCTGTAGTCTGAAGCTGCGTGTTGGCTGAGAAGATAAGGGACTCGAAGACAATCCCTTACTCGATGTCCCGCAGCGCCGCAGTGCAAACAAAGACCTAGCCTCGTTCTACAGCTCTCCCAAAGGTGACTTGGCTTCTTACAGAAGTGACAAGTTCGTTGATCCTGCTGTACAGGAACTGGTGCCGGATACTGCTGTTGATACTGATACGCCCATGGATGTTGTTGGATAGGAACTGGTGCTAGGTACTGCGGTGGATGCTGAAATATCCATGGTTGTTGCTGATTATGAAATGGTACTTGGTACTGCTGCTGGTGCTGAATACGGGGATGCTTGGCCGGTCTTGCGCTATCATTCGTATATCCAAAAGTATCGTGACTCCTCTTAGGTCTGAGATCCAGGTCCTCTTCTGCAATCTGAGCATCCATCAAGATAGCCTCGAAGGTAGCGGTACGACGACCAGAAGTGCGCGACTTAATCTCTCTTGTCAGTCCCTTTCTAAATTTCCGAGCTCGATCTCCTAGGTCTCGAATCATAGACGATGCAAAATGGCTCAATCTACAGAATTCCGCAGCGTACTCGTCGACCGACATGTTTTCTTGAACTAAGTCATGAAACTGAGTTTCCAAGGCTCCCATTGCCACGTCGGGAAAGAACTTCTCCTTGAAGAGTTCCTTGAAGGTCTCCCAAGTAAGTCCTTGCGCAGTAATTCTCGGCTCCGTGCGATACCACGTGAGTGCGATATCGAACATCTGACTGCCAGCGGCTTCTACCTTCAAGTTTTCTGGAATCTGGGTCAATCGCAAGCTTCTCTCTATATCCTCTAGCCAGTCGTCAGCGTAGAGTATCCCTTCGGTGCCCTTGAACTCTCGAGGCATCATCCTTTTGAAATCTACTATAGTGCCTGATCTCTGCTGTTGCTGGCCAGGAAACTGCTGGTACTGTGCTACTCTCTCCAAGGCTTGGAGAGTCACTTGATGAGCATTCTCCATGTTTTCTTTCATCAGCTCGGTTTGTGCCTGGTACGCTTCTGCTTGCACCTTCTGAGCCTCAGCTTGAACTCGCTGAGCGTCTGCCGTTACTCTCTGGGCATCTACCATGCCTTGGATCAAGGTAAACATCTGAGTTCCGTCAATGGGCAAACCTTCGGGAATCGGAGTCGGAGGAGGAGGAGGAAGGTTGTCCGTTACAACTGCGGCAATCTTCTTAACAGGTGGAGGAGGAAGATCACCTACGTGCATCGGAGATGTAGGAGGAACTACGGCTGTCTGTCCATCAGGTAGAGAGGTGGCAGACCCCTCTAAAGCTGATGTTCCCGCTCTCATAGACCTTGTCTGCGGCGACATCCTGAAGACAGATCCCAAAGAATCAATTAGGGTAAAATGCGATATCATCAAGGGAGGACAGTACAGTTCTAAAGAAGCAACATTCAAGATAAATAGATTGGAAATAAACCCTAGTTGTGATTGTACGGGTCAAAGATGCATCCATGGTCTGATACCTCTATCCTTATAGGTACCACAGTTCTATCACAAGCACACTCACTGCTAGCTTCCTTACCTACTGCAATCGCTAATACTAGTATTCTTATCACTCAAATGCATAACAATTGCAACACATCATACTAACTACTGCACTTTCTAATACAACCCTTGATGATCACCCAAGTCAGTTTGCAGTGAATCTCAATCATGCTCAAGCCAACAAATCCTTACACATTATCTTATCTACTTATATACTAATATATCTCTCTCACTATAAGATCTTATCCTCAAATAAAATTCCTCAAAATAACTCCTCGAATAAATTTTAAAGTAAAATTGCATATACTTTTCTCAAGACCAATTATTTAAATACTGAAATAAAACTTAATCACAAAATCCTTACAGACTTGTCTAGGTTCATTGAATCGAATCTGAATCCTCAAAATAAAATTTTAATAACAATATTTCAACTCCTCAAATTTCAGAATTTTGCAATTTATTGAAATCTTCAAAATAAATTTTAATAACAATCTCAATCTTCTCAGAATCCTAAAATTTGAAATTCAATTTCAATCTTCAATTAAAAATTTAAATCCACCTTCTGTAGTCCAATGGCTCTAATGTTAATCACTTTCACTGTCCTCATTGACGGGCATCATCAAATAATACCATAAATCAGTCTATAACTTCATCTTAATATGAAATCAACTCTATAATGAAACCCAAAATCCAAACTTAATACGTAATCAATAATAATCAATCAATATCACAAGTGAGAATGGACGGAACAAGAGAATGATTTAAATTAGAAATTATAACAAGATTCTCAGGGGTCATCCCAGGAATCTCTCAAGGAATTATGATTGAGTATTTGCTCTCGTCCTAGTATCCTATGTCCTAGATCCTATTGCAGGCACGCAGTAGTATAACAAGGATGTCACACTACTACGACATCGCACAACTCGCGAAGTCTGACCTGCATGGGCCACCACTAAAAACGTGTCACGACCCGCACCCGGTTTAGGGGCACGAGTGCGTGGGTACGTCCAGCCTACGCCGCAGCATCGGCGGTAGAACGCTGTCTAGGTATTGATACTATCTAACTAATGTCACGCAAACATCCAATCTCCATTAGGAGGCACGGATGACACAAATAAGATGAACACATACCCAATCACAGGATTACAGCACGATAAGATTTCGAAACAGAAATTAAGATTAAACACAACACAAGTCCACAAGAAATAACTTAACTTAACAATATCCAAGAATCATCGAATGCCGGAGACAAATCCGGTACCAAATAGTCTACTTAAAAACTAACAAGAATTAATAATTTCCAGCTAGACCTCCTGGAATCACAACTACTATCAAGTCTGCAGCTACTCACCATAAGTGTCGGACAGCGGTCCTCTAAGGCATAGTCTGGAAAAATATTTCCAGTCAGGAAGGAGCAAAGTAACACTCTCAAATAACAGTTCCATTAATTGATAATGTCTATAATACAATAAAACATGTCATGCTAGCTACTGAGAAGACAGTGAAATAAATGCAATGGTAATTTAAGAGAGACAGGCAAATGTAAAAAGACAGGCAATAGGCAATATGGTACAGTCAGTGCATGTATAAAAATGGAAGAACAAGGTACAGTATCATATACGGATGATGTAGTATATGATTAAAAATAGAGAACTGTAATCTATTCTAGGTGTTTGAAATAGTAGTTTCGAAATGTGATCGGCTTGGGAACATGTACAGTAGCTACAGGGCCTGGCTAATCATGGGTGAAGAGCATGATTAACACTTACAATTTTATATACTACAATAAGAGGTTATGATCACATTTCTTACTAACTACTTCCCCGCCCCCAACTAGTACTGTGGATCCAACCATGACACGTCACGATACACGAGCAAGTCAAGTCTATCATGTACGATGTCTAAATATACATGTCGTGTACAATGTCAATACCATATTCAAGGTAACATCTCATGACTGCAGATCCAAGCTATACCAGTCCGTGTAACACAGTGTCAAAGATTCAGTTGTAACATTTCAAGATCATTGAACTTATAGCAATTATCAAGAATTAGAAATTAGCAGAGAATGTACTTGCCTCGGGTCCTTAGCTGGTATTTATGGATGTCCTGTTCCAGAGTATCCCCTGGTAAACCAACAGTCCTATAAACATATCACAATATGACATTTGTATCAGGGGCTATACTAACACACAATAGAAATACACTGGCCTTAGGGCTACGCTAGGTACGGTAGGGGTCATCTACTAGATAGGCCAACTATATCTTAATATTCCTTAATTACAATCATAGATATAAGTAAAATATATATACACTTTAAATAAAACTAATACCTGTATGTACATACAACATATCTCCAATCAAATACAACTGCAAAATATACATGTATATATATATAAAAATATACTAATGGTTTATACAAAAATATACCTACACATATATAGCTATGTCAATTGAACAACAATAAAGATATATATATATATACACCAAAATAGTACGTATACTATTATTTTTATATACCAATTAAATATACCTTGAAAATATGCTAAGTGTTTATATATTAAAAATGCTTATAGTAGAACACGTATTTATCTATCAATCATATATATATATAGAAATATTTTAAATGTATGTACAACATATATATGTTTGAAATTATATCAAGTATATATATATATACAAAATATATATTATATATACCAACTTAATTATAGAATTTATTTAAATATATACTATACTCATACAATTGATTTCTAGTAATTAAATAATATACATATGCCAATTTCCCATTAATTAAATATATAAACACTTTACATTATATATATACAAATTAAATGAAATACATATGCTAATACGTATTTATACTAGAATATATATATAATACATATGTATTAAAATATAGAGATATATATATATAAAACATATATACATAATTTAAATATATACAATTTAAATATATACTTATACATATATATTCACATGCATTTACAAAATATGTACACATATATACATTCTAGTGAATACCCCCACAATACATTATACAAGGTATTTATATATATACCATACTAATATATATATTAAACATAAATTTTCATAATTACATATACATGCTAATGTAACCATCCACTTATACAAAATATATATTAAATTATATATACACATTAACATACACATTTTATTATATACATTAACATATATATATTAAGAAATATTTATACTAAATGTTTGTATATATATACCAATATAAATAACAAATATATACTAAGTATATAGAGATATATGTATATAGATTGATTTAAATGTATACATATACGTATACTCATAATTATATACAATACATATCCTAGTATATACATTAATACATTTCTTATTGCATTCATGTACTAAATAACATTCATATACATGTATATATATATACGTATACGTATGTATATATATACATATATATATATATATATATATATATATATATATATATAAAAAGAGGGAAGAGGAAGAAGAAGAGAACTTACAGCAGTTGGCCGCCGGAGCACTGTCGGGCAGCGGCCGTCGGACCGGAGGAGGGACGTGGATGGAGGGAGAGTAGCTCAGGAAGTCGGCCGCCGGACTGGATCCGCTCGGTCGGGGGAGGACGTCAGCGGGTTGATCCGAGGAAGAGCAGAGGGAGCGGGGTCGGAGGTCGGCCGCTCGGAGTAGTCAGCGGAAGGCTGACGGTGATGTCGTTGGGAGCAGCGGCCGTGGAACTCGCTGACCGGAGCAGCCGCTGGACGGGTCGGCTTAGTCGCTGGATCGCAGTGAGGCCGCCGGGGGTGATGTGTAGGCCGGGGTGAACAGGAATCGGGGAGGAGCTCGCTGGCCCGGAGGTCGGGGCTGATCGGTGGGCCGCCGGACTCTCTCTGCGGAGAGGAGCAGCAACTCCGCCGGATGGGCTCGAGTAGGCCGGTGCAGCGGGATCCGGCCGGCCGGAGGGTCGGGCTCGGCCTGTGAAGCCGCCGGAGGAAGAGTATGTGGGGGGGGGAGAAACAATGCACAGTATCCCCCCCTTCTCCTTTCAAATTTGAATTCGAAATTTTAAGTGAAAGAAGAAAGAAAACAATAAGAAGAAGAAAAATAAAGAGAAGAAGAGAGGAAGGAGAAGACAAGAGAAGATGAAGAAGGAAAAAAAGGAGGAGGAAAAATATACATACGTATGAGAGGGAGGAGGCTTGGAGGTGGGGGAAAACCTAGGTTGTCTAGGGATTAGGGTTTGAGGGTACAAGTCTTTAAATAGGAAGAGAGAGAGAATGATGTAGGGTGATGATGGGCCAATTTCAAATGAATGGCTAGGATTGAACATGAGGAATTATTCATGGGGGATGAGGGTTCTTAATTAAAATTAATAGGCTCCCTCATTGATTAAAATAATTAGGTGTTGGCACCTACAATTGAATAATTGCAACTTAGCCCCCTTAAATTCGGGAAATTGCACCAACACATAAAATGACGAAAATTGGACGGGCGATTCGGGGTCCGATAATTTGTAGGGTCAGGGGGCACTGTAAGATGGGTATGGGCTGAATTTGTAGGGCACTGGAATTAAATAGGATTTTTAAAATCAGATGAAATGGTATCCTCAATTTAAATAGAAATAAAATGCAAGTTGTGTTCAACAATTAATTTGGAGTACTTGGGGCCAAAATCAGATCAAGTCATCAATACCAATATTGAAGAAGTCTCAGAACAGAATATTACCCTAATTTGGGTCGCACGAAAAATAGGTCAAGATGGCCTCCAATTTTCGATTGGAACGCACAACGATACAAAAATAGAAATTTTAAAATAACGTCCGCGACAATTTTTGTGCGGCCAGAAATAATGTACAAAGAGCATAATTATGAGTTGCAAAAATAGCAGAATTGAAGGCGGGCATGTCTAGGGCAAGATTGTGAAATTTGTTGGAAGACAAAAGTCTGGATAGTGCTCCAAATATCAAAGCAAAGGCAATGCGCAAAATATTAAATAAAATACAGTAATTAATTACACCTCCAATAAATTAATTCTAAAATAAAACAATTAACCTCAAAATTCCATAAATTCCGACAGGTGCTCATCTACTGGCTACTAGGTCTAGTCTGCTGGCTAAAATAAAATAATTAACACTGCATATAATTATATATTTAATTACACATCGCACAAATTTATTTAAATCAAATACACTATCATTTATAATTAATTAATTATAAATAGCATAATATTAAATATTAAAAAAATTCAAAAATACCCCTATTTTCGGAATGTGGCAGTGACAAGGCATCCTGTCCTGCCGATACGGCCAATCCCTTGAACCCGTGGTCCGATGCAAGCGTGATCTACTCAACTGGTATGACCGTGCGAGCAGGCCGTGCTCTCCAAATCATCCGACCGATCGAATTAAGGAAGACGGCATTATCGCTTCCATCCAGCTATTCAGTACAGTTTTGAACGAACACCTGATTTCCATCGAACCCGCTAGCCATCTGCACATTGAAACCAACTCGATTAATCCTTCTTCCTAAAATCCAATATTTTAAATGTAAACAGCATTTGATTTATTTAATCTGACTCAGCGTAACGCTCCGAGCGGTTGTGGGGCGTTACATAATATACCACTTAGAATCAGGTTCGTCCACGAACCGTGCTGGTACTCATTCCTATCATATGCCACAATCCAATTCCATGGATCTACTCTATGCAACTCTCATATTCACGATTCTGACTCCGCATCTCGTTCTGCTGAACGGTCGTACAATTTTCACGAATTCTCACATCCTCCTTGCAGCTCAATACGAATTCTTCGTATCGCTTAGTTTTGGATCGTACACATATTTAAGGCGTCCCTAAAATACATGTATTTCAGTCGAGCTTTACGATAGCAAATTTGAACAAGTTACAAGGGTATCTTTATGTTCGAGGCGTCCATTTGCTTTACTCCCAATTGAATCAATTCACGATTTCCATTCCAACACATTCACTCGAGCGCTATTCTCAATTATGCAAATTTTTAACCGACTTAATCACTTCGTGTTCCAACTCAATCCATCCAACTATTTCTAAAATCAGTACTAGCAACATCTCCAAATATATCTCGTGTACTGAACGAACATCTCAACTGATACTACCTAAGCTAGGCAACTTACCCAAAAATCCACTTTGCTTAGATCAACTCAGTCCAACACATTTCCTGCCATCTCAATATCTCACAGGGTAAATATTTATATCGAGGTTCGTGTGATCCACGAAGATCTTGCCGCCACGCCAAAGGTAGTGTCGCCACGATTTCAACGTGGACACACTCGCCACAATTTCTAGGTTGCGCTTGGAATAGTTCTTCGCGCTGCTTCCACTGCCTCGAAGCATTAGGACATCACCTTTGCCTTCCGAACGAGCATGCTTCCCAGACTAAGTTCCGAGACATCTTGTAAATCTGAGGCAAATCTGTCCCTTCCAGTATTCGCAAGGATTTGATCTGAACGAGCCGTTACTTTAACTTCACGAGCTAGTTTCACAGTCGTCAATTCATATGAATGATATTCCCTTCCAGGGCACGATGAGTCAGAGGCGATGCCATCGATAAAAATCTGTGACTCTGAATCTCATTAGTTGACTAGGCTACTTCCACCATCGCTTTGATCTTTCGGCTGCATCTTCAGCTGAAGACTATCCCAAGGGTCTCTCAAATCCAACACTCAGTCAATAAGCCAAATCTTATTGCTCACATATGCCCTCGACGCATTCTTAAATACGCCGCCTCAAGGGTCGTTCAATGGGTCTACCATATTCATATCCGATTCAGCGGACAAGTCGATAGGGTCAGCTGTCCCGAAGCTACGCTCGATAATTGTAATCATCACGATGGACAGTTACTATAAACCATGCTATATCTTATCTCCAAAATTCGAATCAAAATCCAACCATTCATCCGAGCGAATTTCCGAAATTAAGAACCGCGCTCGTTGAAACCGTCTTCCATCAATCCGTCGTTCTGCCCTGAATCCAGCAAATTTCTGAATTGCATGTTCCACCTTACATTTCCAACTTACTCGAGCAGCACAGTGATTTGTTTCGACATTGCTCTCATATTTAGCTATCTTCAAACGTCCGTCCGCCACAAATCTTTTGCCTTTCGTTGTTGCCACAATCCGTCCACGTCTTCCGGAGAATCCGTCTACCATCGTTGCACCATCTTGCCAAAAATTTTATTTCAGCTAAACCTGAGTCGACTTCTTGAACAACAATATCCAAAATCTTCAAGTTTGTGTAAATCCATCGCTTTGCCCCTCCGAACCAAGTTCGTATTTCATTGCTCAACCAACAACTCAAATGTGTTGCCCAAAATCGTAGTTCGTGCTCGCTATCATTCGATTCACCCATCGCTCGTTCAAGCATAACCCAGTTGTTCATTCTGATATCATCCATCTCTTAAGCCTAACGATGCATTCATTTGCACCAGTCCGTTCACGATATGCTCAACTCAATATTCGCTTGCTATTATTTTTATTCTTTCCAACTCAGCCGACTGCACCAACCAACTTGTATTCCCAAATATCCGAGTCCGTTCAGGCAATTCCTATAGATGTCTAACCAAAATATTTCCAATGCCTTGCTCACAATGTGGTATCCCATATACCACTTCGAATCAAGTCGCTACTCATATTACGTTTTCCTGCACGAATCCAAGATCCGTTCGAACCATCTTTCATGCGTGATCATGCCTTTCCCAATTTGAGTTTGACACAACTCAGGCAACGCTTGAATTATCCAATCATTTCCATCAATCTTACTATGCAACTCGTGCCATCTCCCATTCTCAATACTTCCAGCTATTCTCAAACCGATTGCTACTTTCGCTACACGAGCAACTCGTGCAACGATCTTTTTCAAGAATTCCAACCCAATACTCAATGGTTCCACACATTTGTTATACGAGCAACTCGTGGAACTATCCTGATATTCCTGAGCCAAACTCAAACATGCTCAACCTGCGCCACAGCCGAAATTTCAACTTATATCCAACACAATTGCTAGACGAGCAACTCGTACAAGGATTCATTCTCATCGAATATTTCTACTCCCAACATGCCGCATAGCCAAATCTCGTTAGCCAACCAACTGATCCATTGAGGCAATCAGAATCTTATGAATGATAAGCCAACCCAACGAAAGCCCACACTTGTTGCATAAATGCAACAACGCCACCAACTTGCTGCACGAATGCAACAACGCCTAACGAGGCTAAGCGATCCTACGAAAACCAACCAAGGCAACACAACCAAGAAAACAAGCAGCCACAACCAGCAATATATAGACTTATTGCATGAAACATCCAATGCGGCACCGAGTAGAGTCAAGAGCTAGACGACACGCGAAAGCTATTTAGAGTTTGTGATGAAGCGAAGGACCAAGTCCGAAGAAATGAACCGGGCGCTCTGATACCAATCTGTCATGCCCCAATCCCCCGCAAGCTCGAAAGTCCCTACTAAACGTGAATCACCATGTTGCAGCTCTCCCGCAGGACAATCATTCCCATCGGGACGTGATGCCGTACGAGCCTGGAGTTGCGCTCGTACAAGGCGATGTTGTCAAACACCAAAGTTATCATCGAAACAACCAAGTTACAGCGGAAGCCAATTTGTGTACCAAGCACACAAACAGAGTAATACGCAGCGAAGCTCATAATAGGGTCCATATAAAATGCTCCGAGGCAATGCCAAAAAGGCGATGCCACAAAGACGATGAAATTCTCTTGCTCTTTTCTCTAGCCCACAAAGGTACTTACAGTTCATACATCTTGTCCCGTATATCCAAGCAGCGCCACTACGCCTATGTACCTAAAATTTTGCCCAAAAACGTGGGTCAGTACACAACCGTACTGGTGATCGGGGTAACCCACTCGTCTAAGCCGACACTAAGTAAAATAGTGAATGCACACAGTTAAATGGTGATCTTTCTAGTTGAATCCTAGATTCGTTTTATGGCATATGAATGACATGTTAAGAAAAGCTGTAAAGCAGTTTAAGCATGCAAACATTCAACTCAAACCAAACGACAAGCATATATATAACCGACCCGTCTTACTCAATGCCATCGCTTGCACGATAACATATCGAACCATCAGTCTCGCCTCAATATCCATCCTCAACCAACAGTTTATATATTCCAATCTCAAGTGCACACTCTTGCCGAGGCAAGGTGGCTGCGCCTACACGAAAGCCAAACCAACAAAAGAAAAGCAAGCCAACTTATACTATATGAAGTTACTGGGTAAAAGCCACGAAGGACATTGATCGGACCAAGATCAATAGGGCAATCCTACCCGATCCAGGGTTGGGCAGCTACTCCCGTCTGGTGGTATCGGACTACTAGCACTGCGCCAAATCGCGCGATGCCCATTGTTTCCTCCATGGTGGAACGGTCCCGGTACCCCGGTGCCTCATCCCGTTCTAGGAAACGAAACCCTGTGCCACGCAGGTTGTCCGTGACTATGCAGACACAGTAGGTATGACGAGAGGATCGAACATTCTCGCCCCACCAAGCGATCCTAGACTCGTTTAACCGATATCCAACCAAAAATATCCATAACCATTCTTCCAACATATCCAACAAAGGAATCCAAATCTTGACCTCAAGATATAGCCCAACCCACCAAATTATCAAGTGTTTCACAGGCACGATGCCTCTTCTCAACACAGAGTCCAAATTGGTGCAACACCCATGCTCGAAGCAATCCCATGGCCCAATGCTGTTTCAGTGGCACAATGCCCCATTCGTGGCACGATGCCCCATCAAGCGGCACAACACCCTCGTCGATGCACTTGTTCGGTTTCAAACCACAACTGCTCGCCTTACAAGAGAAAGTGACCAAGTGATACTCGCGCAGGAATGCACGTTCACTCGCCCGAATTCTCGATATTCTTATTTGTCTCAATGTATCATTCCAACCGTCCAAGCATAATTCCAATGTATCCAACCGACTACCTCAAAGGTGATATTCCAACTATCGCTCCAACTGTCACGACCCAATTCCGTAGAATCACTTGAGGCATCCCCCGAATCGTGACCGTCGTACGGGCCTGGGGTTGCGCCTGCACAAGGCTTTAATGATTTGCATAGCAAGCACATATTCAGAGTACGCAGATAAATTGAAACACAGATTTGAAATGGAAAAGTTCTCTTTATTGATAATGAACATCTATTACAAACTCTTGAACGAGTTAGCTAATATGTCAAACTGCTTACAAAGAAGATGACTCAAAATGAGATAGCAGTCCTGTACATTACATCCCTTTATAAACTCAAAACGATAAGGACCTCCAGGCTGGAGGACGGCTTTGCCACGGAGCTGCATTTGTGTATGAAGAGTTGCAGCTTCGGACTTCAAAAGGCTTCGAGGGCGCGGTGAAGATGCGCCAACAGCTGGACTGGATCGGGTAGACGACTTCGGCTCCTTGCTCGGTTCGCCTTGGTACGGAGAACCTGTTTCAACGAGGGTCAGCATATCGAAATATGCTGGTGAAGGCGAGCTAGCCTGACTATACCAATCAACACATTGTTTTAATGAAGCATGTTGTTTGTGGGTTTCTATCTTGCCTTAGTTTATTTACAAGTAAGCAGCATATTAAATTTTTACTGAAATGAATGTGCCACCGTTCGGTGGATTTTACCTGCCGACTGAATTACCTGCACAATACTTACCATGCCTTCCCTAAAACGAAGACACAAGTTAGTATGCAACAGGTTTAAATATATAATGGATCACTGGCGTTTGCCATAAAGGACACTAGTCATAGAGGAGAATAGGTTACAGCGAAAGTACGGTGGGTGCTACAAGCCATTCCGTCTAGTACAGTTGACTATACAGTAGGGTTCTGTCCGGACCGGATCGGTGCCAGTGCCCCAGCGACCGTCCGCAGAAACCAGTTACCTTATGCGCAAGTTATCCGTGATCGAACAGTACGTTGCTAAGTTAAGAGTTCATGCAGTTGAGGCAAACAGTAGTACGGGACAGTCGGTATTGCATGATTCATTTAACATAGCCTCATTGAACAGTTTAGCGCATACAAGGTGTTCCATACTTAGCACGATTTATAGAACAGTTATGAACGAACTAGCATACAGTATGATAACAGTTCACATATTTGATTGACAAGCATAAGAACCAAGTCTATTCTTTTTTATCTTGGTTTCTTTTATTATTACTTGGTATCGTTTGATCGGGGCGAAGAAAGAGTGCAGATTGATTAGCTGTGAAGCTTGGAAGCAGGACTAGCTAATCGGGTTGGTAGCCACTCACTTAGATTTTGGAAAGAAGAAGGAAAGAGGCGCTTCACGACTCCGCTCGTAAGTCACCTACTGCTCGTTCACCTGCACACGAACAGCTCGATTAATACTTCTTCCTCTCTTTCCAATCTCGGAATAGAAGTGCAAGTCAATGAACGAAAATAATAAAAACCATCGAAACCGTTCAAAAAAAACATGCAAATCCTAAAACCAACTCAAAGCACGAAAGCAACAAGCGACATCGAAAACCGAGGCAATAAAAGATAGCAGCGGAGAGGTCCCTCCTGACTCTGCCGCTAAGCCGATCCTTGGGGCGCAGTCCACTGAATATGGGAATCAATTCCGAAGAAACAAATCCATAATAAGGACGAGTTCTTAATTCAATCTATCCCGATCGAACGATACCGACTTGTGTTTCTTAGCCGCGCTCTCCGTATCGGAAGAACAGGGCGCTACATCCTACCCAACTAATTGGAAGTTTCGTCCCGAAACTTAAGAATAGGACCTATCGTTAGGGAGCATTTCGTTCAGGACGACGGTTAAGGCGGCTCAGTGGACAGTCACGAACGGTATGGTTTGCTTCACCATAAACTAAATATAACCCAAGTTTCAGGCGGCACTTATCTATTGTGTGCCCCGGCCGTCTACAGAAATGGCATACTTTGTCTAACTTTTCTCCATGCTTGCCACCGTTGTTCGGACGCTTTACAGCGTTGTTTCCTCTATCGTTGCTTTGGCATTTGTGATTGTAGGTATGCACAGCGCCGGCAGGAACGTGAGGATAGAGTGGTTTAAGCGACAGGGCGTGATTCATGACTTCACGCATCGTACGATACTGAGGAACGGCTACGTGCGAATGGATGGCAGGGCGTAGTCCACCTTCAAACCTTCTAGCTCGACTCGCTGCATCAGGTAAATAGGCCCTAGCGAATTTGGAGAGTCGGTTGAATTCGGCGGAGTACTCTTTAACTGTCATACCGCCTTGTCTCAGTTGCACGAACTCGTTTTCTATTTGACGTTGTACTGGAGGGGGTACAAACTCCTCTTCGAACGCGGCACAAAAATTCGTCCACGAGATCGCCTCCTCTCCGTGATCAAATTGGAGAGATCGTCGATGCACGTCCCACCAATCGTGTGCATTGAGGCAGAGCTGTAGTTGCGCACAGGAGACGCGCTTATCTTCGGGGACCTCTAGCAGAGCGAAGTGATCTTCAAGTTCGGCCAATCAATCTAGAGCTACAACTGGGTCCTCATGGGGTGTTGCAGACTTTCTTGAAGTGGCCAAAGTCGAAGGCAGTCACGTCCCTCGTTCTTGGAATTTACGGCGTCTCTACTTCAAGCATGGACTGTTCCACCGGAGTCGCTGGCGTTGCCGCAGACTGGTTGGATGCCAAAGTCTGAACGATCTGCTGCAGGGTATCTACCTGCTTCTGTTAGACTGAGAATCGTGCTTCTATATTGTCTTGAAACTTGAACTGACTCTCTTCCGCCCACTTTTTGGCCCGTTCATAGCGAGCCTCGTCCCTTTGTTGGTTTGCCTCCAATATCTGCAACATTCGTTGGACGGGATCGATGCTTGGCATGGCTCGCTGGCTCTTTGAACTTCCCGAAGTATCCGAACTACTTTCTTGGCCTTGCGTTTCGTCCGGAGTTTGCGCTGCAGATTGCGCTGGAGCCATTCCTTCAAAAGAAGGTAAATTACATTAGGATCATAATGTATTATGGACTTATTGCATGAACGTATCTTATTTTGGCCTAGCGAGTTCAAGAGTTCGCACAGGAATTTTGATCGTTAAAGGAACTTTTCCAGCACGAAGTCTAAGGAACTTGAATCTGTGCTCTGATACCACTATGTCACGACCCAATTCCGTAGAATCACTTGAGGCATCCCCCGAATCGTGACCGCCGTGCGGGCCTGGGGTTGCGCCCGCACAAGGCTTTAATGATTTGCATAGCAAGCACATATTCAGAGTACGCAGATAAATTGAAACACAGATTTAAAATGGAAAAGTTCTCTTTATTGATAATGAACATCTATTACAAACTCTTGAACGAGTTAGCTAATATGTCAAACGGCTTACAAAGAAGATAACTCAAAATGAGATAGCAGTCCTGTACATTACATCCCTTTATAAACTCAAAACGATAAGGACCTCCAGGCTGGAGGACGGCTTTGCCACGGAGCTGCATTTATGTATGAAGAGTTGCAGCTTCGGACTTCAAAAGGCTTCGAGGGCGCGGTGAAGATGCGCCAACAGCTGGACTGGATCGGGTAGACGACTTCGGTTCCTCGCTCGGTTCGCCTTGGTGCGGAGAACCTGTTTCAACGAGGGTCAGCATATCGAAACATGCTGGTGAAGGTGAGCTAGCCTGACTATACCAATCAACACGTTGTTTTAATGAAGCATGCTGTTTGTGGGTTTCTATCTTGCCTTAGTTTATTTACAAGTAAGCAGCATATTAAATTTTTACTGAAATGAACGTGCCACCGTTCGGTGGATTTTACCTGCCGACTGAATTACCTGCACAATACTTACCATGCCTTCCCTGAAACGAAGACACAAGTTAGTATGCAACAGGTTTAAATATACAATGGATCACTGGCGTTTGCCATAAAGGACACTAGTCATAGACGAGAATAGGTTGCAGCGAAAGTACGGTGGGTGCTACAAGCCATTCCGTCTAGTACAGTTGACTATACAGTAGGGTTCCATCCGGACCGGATCGGTGCCAGTGCCCCTGTCACGCCCCGATCTTCCGCAGGCAATCGGCCGTTCCCGCAAGGCGGGAATCACCCTCGCCAACGCTCCCGCGGAACGATCGCTTAACCCATCCGGGCGTGATGCCGCACGAGCGTGAACCGCGCCCGTGCAAGGCCGTGATTCATTGACTGGCGATAAGAGTTCTAAGCCACAGAGTCGCACAGATTGTCCGAGTGCACCGGAGTTTAGGAACGCATAGCGGTCGGTAACAGGTTCACTGAGTCGATAATATAGCGGAAGCATCGAAACAAGTAAAGTAATCTCTTTATTGATATGAAACATGTATTACAGGCGACGTATAGCTGAGATTACAAGTCGCTCAAGCCTCTCTCTCTGAAACAGTAAAAGCATGCCAAGTGGCTACAACTGTGGAATGAATGTACAGGCGATGGTCAGGAGATGTTCATAACTTATGTCTTGTATATGTGCTTCAGTCCCGGACGCACCGTTGCTTCGGAGTGTTGTCCATGCCTTAGCACGCATGTTGGAGGCGTCCGCACCGCACGAGGTTCTCCCGCACCTGCATATCAAACTGGTGGATTATCAGTACATTGAATGCACTAGTGGGGAAGCTACTCGCCCGTTCGACAAATCCAAACACGTAATACTGGTTCCGTGCACAACTATTAAGTTGTCTTTCTAGTTGCCTTAGGATCAGTTTCATGCAGATATTGAATAGCCTAACGTGTCGGGCAGTGCTCCGTGCGATGTTAGAGGAAACACGGCGAGACTTACCAACTTACCATCTCCTTCCCTGTCCAAGGCAAATATTGAGGCAAACAGTATAAATTCGAGCAGAGGCATGTATAAACATTCAGGAGGCAAGCATATGTAACATGCAAACATGAGAGTCATTGAACGGGACAGTATTTGGTGTGCTCAGTTGTTCTTGATGCAATGACTCGCACGCGGATAGCCGCTAAGCGAGGATGACTTATCTATATGAACATGAGTCGCTGGCATAGCCATAAAAGACTAATCCCAGACGAGAGTGGAACGCAACGAGAGCACACGATGCGCTACGAACCATCTCGCCCGTACACGATGGATTTTACATGAAGTAGTCCAAGGCCAAGATGGAATGCAACAAGTACACGATGCGCTATAAACCATCTTGTCCGCACACGATGGACTACACACGTGATATGGTCCCGGGAAAGTAGAATGCAACGTAAGTACACGAGGTGCTACAAACCACTCGCCCGAACACGAGGGACCACACAAGAGTTCCATCAGGATCGGATCGGCCCCAGTGCCTCGATGACCGTCCGTGGAACTATACCTCGTTTCCGAGTTGTCCGCGACATACACTTTCTTTTTGGGTCATTCAATTATCACGAGATACACGAGAACACGAGAACACGCGTGCACTTTGAACAAGAGAACACGAGAACATGAGTGCACGGGAACACGAGTATACGAGTACACGGGATACTTGGATCTTGTTCTATGTACAATAACTTGTCTTGATGCATTCCCCTGGTTCGGGGCTGCCTTGGGTGACCTAACGGTCCCGGACACTTGCAGGTTCATTCAGGCACGAAGCGACTATGTAGTAGTCTTCCGGGATTTGTATGAAAACATGGCAACATTCAAGCAGACTAGCATGCATTTCTAAGGAACATAAGCAGGCACGTTGCTCGGACCCGAAGGTAAGCCGAGAGTCAAAACCGTTAAGGGACTTAGCATGCGAGGGTCTGAACATAAGCAGTATTTCAGTTTCCATGTTCTAGCATAAGCAATATGAGTTAGGATTATTCCCTTAGCTAGGTGCGTTGGATTTATTAGCATGCAGAGGGTGAATCACCTAGCGACTAGCATATATGATTTTAGGTTTTATGTGTGCTGGCTAAGCAAAGACAAGTTCACCGTAGCCACCCACCTTAGCGATGGTTCGCCTCGGTAGAGCGATACGTCTGAGTGAGCCTCTGAAAGCCTAAGCCGGATTCCTGTAGGGACAAGTCTGGATATCCTTTGCTTCTTGATCGAGGCAAAGCGGGTCGGGACAGCTGTATGATTGTCGTTTGAGACGGCAGTCCGCTTGAGCGGAACGGGGTGTTACATCCTACCCAACTTAGAAAAAGTCTCGTCCTGGAGACTTACTAAAGATAAGCAGTAATCTAGGGTTGAGGCAATCCTAGACAAGTCGTTTGTACTTGTTCATTTGGATCTTCACTTGCACAAGCTTCAATCTTAGCACATCGCTTAGTCTGGATCGTGCGCACTTTCGAAGGTACCCTCTAGCGTGAACACGTCAACCAGCTCAGTGATAGCGAAGTCTCAGCACTCGAGTTTCACCTTTTCTTAAGTCTTGGATGGTGCACTAGTTCAAGGCATCCCTCGAATAGATGCATTCAACCAAACTTAGGGTTAGTAAAAATCGGACAAGCTACTAGCGATACTCTCAAGGGTTCGCACAGGTTGGCACAAAGGCCACTCGCAGCATACAACCAGACAAGCAAGCATATCATTCAAAACGTATTTTGAAAGTATTTAGACTTATTGTTGGAACATCCCATCGAGGCATTGAGAGAGAGCGTGCACATAATCCACGAACGAGCTTTCGAAACAGAGATATCGAATTGAAGTCCAAAGGCGTAGAAGCCAGGCTCTGATACCAACATGTCATGCCCCGATCTCCCGCAGGCAATCGGCCATTCCCGCAAGGCGGGAATCACCCTCGCCAGCGCTCCCGCGGAACGATCGCTTAACCCATCCGGGCGTGATGCCGCACGAGCGTAAACTGCGACCGTGCAAGGCCATGATTCATTGGCTGGCGATAAGAGTTCTAAGCCACAGAGTTGTACAGATTGTCCGAGTGCAGCGGAGTTTAGGAACGCATAGCGATCGATAACAGGTTCACTGAGTCGATAATATAGCGGAAGCATCGAAACAAGTAAAGTAATCTCTTTATTGATATGAAACATGTATTACAGGCGGCGTATAGCCGAGATTACAAGTCGCTCAAGCCTCTCTCTCTGAAACAGTAAAAGCGTGCCAAGTGGCTACAATTGTGGAATGAATGTACAGGCGATGGTCAGGCGATGTTCACAACTTATGTCTTGTATATGTGCTTCAGTCCCGGACGCACCGTTGCTTCGGAGTGTTGTCCACGCCTTAGCACGCACGTTGGAGGCGTCCGCACCGCACGAGGTTCTCCCGCACCTGCATATCAAACTGGTGGATTATCAGTACATTGAATGCACTAGTGGGGAAGCTACTCGCCCGCTCGACAAATCCAAACACGTAATACTGGTTCCGTGCACAACTATTAAGTTGTCTTTCTAGTTGCCTTAGGATCAGTTTCATGCAGATATTGAATAGCCTAATGTGTCGGGCAGTGCGCCATGCGATGTTAGAGGAAATACGGCGAGACTTACCAACTTACCATCTCCTTCCCTGTCTAAGGCAAACATTGAGGCAAACAGTATAAATTCGAGCAGAGGCATGTATAAACATTCAGGAGGCAAGCATATGCAACATGCAAACATGAGAGTCATTGAACGGGACAGTATTTGGTGTGCTCAGTTTTTTCTTGATGCAATGACTCGCACGCGGATAGCCGCTAAGCGAGGATGACTTATCTATATGAACATGAGTCGCTGGCATAGCCATAAAGGACTAATCCCAGACGAGAGTGGAACGCAACGAGAGCACACGATGCGCTACGAACCATCTCGCCCGTACACGATGGATTTTACATGAAGTAGTCCAAGGCCAAGATGGAATACAACAAGTACACGATGCGCTACAAACCATCTTGTCCGCACACGATGGGCTATACACGTGATGTGGTCCCGGGAAAGTGGAATGCAACGTATGTACACGAGGTGCTATAAACCACTCGCCCGAACACGAAGGACCACACAAGAGTTCCATCCGGATCGGATCGGCCCCAGTGCCCCGGTGACCGTCCGTGGAACTATACCTCGTTTCCGAGTTGTCCGCGACATGCACTTTCTTTTTGGGTCATTCAATTATCACGAGATACACGAGAACACGAGAACACGCGTGCACTTTGAACAAGAGAACACGAGAACACGAGTGCACGGGAACACGAGTATACGAGTACACGGGATACTTGGATCTTGTTCTATGTACAATAACTTGTCTTGATGCATTCCCCTGGTTCGGGGCTGCCTTGGGTGACCTAACGGTCCCGGACACTTGCAGGTTCATTCAGGCACGAAGCGACTACGTAGTAGTCTTCCGGGATTTGTATGAAAACATGGCAACATTCAAGCAGACTAGCATGCGTTTCTAAGGAACATAAGCAGGCACGTTGCTCGGACCCGAAGGTAAGCCGAGAGTCAAAACCGTTAAGGGACTTAGCATGCGAGGGTCTGAACATAAGCAGTATTTCAGTTTCCATATTCTAGCATAAGCAATATGAGTTGGGATTATTCCCTTAGCTAGGTGCGTTGGATTTATTAGCATGCAGAGGGTAAATCACCTAGCGACTAGCATATATGATTCCAGGTTTTATGTGTGCTGGCTAAGCAAAGACAAGTTCACCGTAGCCACCCACCTTAGTGATGGTTTACCTCGGTAGAGCGATACGTCTGAGCGAGCCTCTGAAAGCCTAAGCCGGATTCCTGTAGGGACAAGTCTGGATATCCTTTGCTTCTTGATCAAGGCAAAGCGGGTCGGGACAACTGCACGATTGCCGTTTGAGACGGCAGTCCGCTTGAGCGGAACGGGGTATTACAGCCCCAGCGACCGTCCGCAGAAACCAGTTACCTTGTGCACAAGTTGTCCGTGATCGAACAGTACGTTGCTAAGTTAACAGTTCATGCAGTTGAGGCAAACAGTAGTACGGGACAGTCGATATTGCATGATTCATTTAACATAGCCTCATTGAACAGTTTAGCGCATACAAGGTGTTTCATACTTAGCACGATTTATAGAACAGTTATGAACGAACTAGCATACAGTATGATAACAGTTCACATATTTGATTGACAAGCATAAGAACCAAGTCTATTCTCTTTTATCTTGGTTTCTTTTATTATTACTTGGTATCGTT
Source organism: Iris macrosiphon (assembly GCA_036927795.1). NCBI lineage: Eukaryota > Viridiplantae > Streptophyta > Magnoliopsida > Asparagales > Iridaceae > Iris > Iris macrosiphon. The sequence goes on along the minus strand of JAYESA010000001.1, from coordinate 1,517,714 downwards.
TGATCGGGGCGAAGGAAGAGTGCAGATTGATTAGCTGTGAAGCTTGGAAGCAGGACTAGCTAATCGGGTTGGTAGCCACTCACTTAGATTTTGGAAAGAAGAAGGAAAGAGGCGCTTCACGACTTCGCTCGTAAGTCACCTACTGCTCGTTCACCTGCACACGAACAGCTCGATTAATACTTCTTCCTCTCTTTCCAATCTCGGAATAGAAGTGCAAGTCAATGAACGAAAATAATAAAAACCATCGAAACCGTTCAAGGAAAACAAGCAAATCCCAAAACCAACTCAAAGCACGAAAGCAACAAGCGACATCGAAAATCGAGGCAATAAAAGATAGCAGCGGAGAGGTCCCTCATGACTCTGCCGCTAAGCCGATCCTTGGGGCGCAGTCCACTGAATATGGGAATCGATTCCGAAGAAACAAATCCATAACGAGGACGAGTTCTTAATTCAATCTATCACGATCGAACGATACCGACTTATGTTTCTTAGCCGCGCTCTCCGCATCGGAAGAACGGGGCGCTACACCAACTATCCAACGCGTAAATCATTTCAAGCCACAATCATATCCAAGCCAACGATGTACACTCTATGCACGCCTCAGTGTAGTGTTTTCAAATGTTTCAGCCCAAGTATTTCAAGCCTTTTACGTGTTTTCCATATTATTTGGCATGAAGGAGTAGAGAAGAAGAAAAAGAGCCCACTAACAATATTTGATCCCGTTAGGCATCCTGTCCTGTCGATACCGCCAATCCCTTGAACCCGTGGTCCGATGCAAGCGTGATCTACTCAACTGGTATGACTGTGCGAGTAGGCCGTGCTCTCCAAATCATTCGACCGATCGGATTAAGGAAGACGGCATTATCGCTTCTATCCAGCTATTCAGTACTGTTCTGAACGAACACCTGATTTCCATCGGACCCGCGAGCCATCTGCACATTGAAACCAACTCGATTAATCGTTCTTCCCAAAATCCAATATTTCAAATGTAACCAGCATTTGATTTATTCAATCTGACTCAGCGTAACGCTCCGAGCGGTTGCGGGGCGTTACACCCCCCCCCACACTTTATTATAGGCCGGCCACTTTTCCCCTTCCTCAAGTTACTATGAATTGTCCAATATACCCCTTGGGGCCTCTCATGAAGAAATAATTAACGAGGGAAGCTTCTAGTCTAATGGTTTAATTAATTTAATCCATCTCCTTAACAATGGGCCTTCTAATTGGGCTAATTTCTAACAATTAATTTATGTTGGTCCATGAGTCTAACTATTAAATAATACAACAATTAATTATTTATCATGCACAGTATTTAATTAAATATAAAATTACTAAAATACCCTTTCCTAAAAAATATGGTAGTGACACCAATGTGCTGGACGAATGTAGGAGAAAGACAATTACTGGACCCAGAACTAGTGACACGGACTGTTGACAAGATTAAAGCAATAAGAAATTATTTACAAGCAGTCCAAGATAGGCAGAAGATGTGGGCTGACAAACATCGAAGGATGTTAGAATTTTAACCCGGCTATCATGCATTCTTAAAAATCTCGCCAAGAAAGGGGACAATTAGATTTAGAACTAGAGGGAAGCTGAGTCCAAGATATATTGGACCATTTGATATACTAGAGAAAATCGAAAGAGTATCTTATAAACTGGCACTGCCCCCAACACTCGAAGGAGTACATAATGTATTCCATGTATCTCAACTCCGAAGATATGTACTAGATTCAAATCATATACTAGAACATTCTGAGATCACTATCGGGCCGACTCTACGTATCAAACAACGACCTGTTGGAATCCTGGATCATAGAGACAAAATACTCCAGAATCGGATCATTCCATTAGTTAGAGTAGCTTGGAACAAGGACTCTCTAAGAGAATCAACTTGGAAAAAAGAAGAATACATGCGAAACCAGTTCCCATATTTGTTTACTAACCAAGGTTAGCTACTCTTTAATTTAAAATTTTGAGGATTTTTTTTTCTAAGGAGGATAGAGTGTCATAACTGTAACGCCCACAACCGCACGGTGCGTTACGCTGAGTTGGATTGAATAAAACAAATGCTGGTTACATTTGATCTGTTGGATTTTGGAAATAAGTATTGATTGAGTTATTTCATGTACAGATGGCTAGCAGGTTCGATGGAAATCAGGTGTTCGTTTAGAGCAGTACTGAGATAGCTGGGTTGGAATGATAATGCCATCTTTCTTAGTCCGATCGGTCGAATGATTTGTAGAGCGTGGCCTGCTCGCACGGTCATACCAGTTGAGTAGATCGCACTTGCATCGGACCACGGGTTCAAGGGATTGGCCGGATCGGAAGGACAGGATGCTTAACGGGATCAATATTGTGAGTGGGCTCTTTCCCTTCTCCTCTACTCCTTCATGTCTAATAATATGGAAAATACGTAAGGCTTGAACACTTGGCTGAAACATTGGGAATCACTACACTGAGGCGTGCATAGAGTATACGTCGTTTGTTTGGATAGGATTATGGCTTGAAATGATTTACGCGTTGGATAATTGGAGCTAGAGTTGGATTATTGCATTTGAGACAGTTGGTTGAATAATTGGGATTATGCTTGGACAGTTGGAATATATTGGTTGGAATATCAGGAATTCGGGCGAGCGAGCGTGCATTCGTGCACGAGTATCACTTGGTCGCTTTGTCTTACAAAATGAGCAGTTGTGGTTCGAAACCGAACAACTGCATCGGCGAGGGCATTGTGCCACTGTTGAAGCATTGTGCCATAGAATTGCTTTGAGCATGGGTGTTGCACCAATTTAAAATACATTGCTGAGAAGCGGCATTGTGAATATAGGATAAGTTGATATTTGGTGCCTTGGGCAATATATTGGAAGAATGGTTATGGATATTTTGGTTGGATATTCGGTTATGGATCGGTTGGATATTTGGTTGAACGAGTCTAGGATCGCTTAGTGGAGCGAGAATGTTCGATCCTCTCATCATACCTACTTTTTGCATGTCACGGACAACCTGTGTACACAGGGTTTGACATTTCCTCGAAACGATATTCCGGGGCACTGGAACCGTATCGATCCAGAGGGAAATATTGATTCGTGCTAGTCACGATGCATTACGGGACCTCCAGTGGGGCTTGCTACCCGGGCTTATAGGGCGTACCGTTAATGCCTGGAATATGTCATTTATGGCTTTGCCAGTGACTTCATATAGATTAGTGTTGGCTTTCTTTTCTTTTTTTGGTTTGGCTTTTGTGTAGGCGCAGCCTCCTTGCCTCGGCAAGAGTGTACACTAGAGATTGGATTGTATCAAGTTGGTTGAGGTAGGATATTGAGGCTTGGTTGATGGTTCGATAAGTTATCGTGCAAGCGATGGCTTGAGTAGGACGGGTTGCATGCTAGTTTTCTTCGGGTTGGATATACATATTGCTTGTCGATTGGTTTGAGTTGAATGCTTGCATGCTTAAACTGCTTTACAGCTTTCCTTAACATGTCATCCCTATGCCATGAAATAAATCTAGGATTCAACTAGAAAGATCATCATATAACTGTTTGCATTCACTATTTTACTTAGTGTCGGCTTAGGCGAGTGGGTTACCCCGCTCACCAGTACGGTTGTGTACTAACCCACGTTTGTGGGCAATATTTCAGGTACGCAGGCGTAGTTGCGCTGCTTGGATATACGAGGCATGATGTATGAACTGTAAGTACCTTTGTGGGCTAGAGAAAAGATTAAGAGTTATTTCATCGCCTTCGTGGCATCGCCTTCGTGGCATTGCCTTCGGGGCATTTCATTTGGACCCTATCGTGAGCTTCGTTGCATTTTACTCTGATGTGTGCTTGGTACACAATACTTGACTTCCGCTGCAACTTGGTTGTTTCAATGATAACATTTGGTGTTTGACAACATCGCCTTGTACGAGCGCAACTCCAGGCTCGTACGGCATCATGTCCCGATGAGAACGATTGTCCTGCGGGAGAGCTGCAACGTGGTGATTCACGTTCAGCGGGGACTATCGAGCTTGTGGGAGATTAGGGCATGACAGATTGGTATCAGAGCGCCTGGTTCAATTTCTCGGACTTGGTCCTTCATTTCATCACAAACTCTAAATAGCTTCCGCGTGTCGTCTAGCTCTTGACTCTACTCGGTGCCGCATTGGATGTTTCATGCAATAAGTCTATATATTGCTGGTTTTGGCTGCATGTTGTTCTTGGTTGTGTTGCTTTTGTTGGTTTTCGTAGGATCACTTAGCCTCGTTAGGCGTTGTTGCATTCTTGCAGCAAGTTGGGTGGCGTTATTGCATTTGTGCAACAAGTTGTGGGCTTTCGTTGGGTTGGCTTGGCTTATCGTTCAGGGAGTTCTGATTGCCTCAATGGATCAGTTGGTTGGCTAACGAGATTTGGTTATGCGGCATATAGTAAGTAAAAACATTCGATGGGAATGAATCGCTGCACGAGTTGCTCGTCTAGCGATTGTGTTCGATAGAAGTTGTAATTTTGGCTGTAGCGCATCGGTTGAGCATGTTTGAGTTTGGCTTAGGAATATCAAGATAAGTTTTCACGAGTTGCTCGTATAATAAATGTGTGGAACAGTTGGGTATTGGGTTGGATTACTTGGAAGAGAGATCGATGCACAGGTTGCTCGTGTTGTGAAAGTATGAGACGGCTTTGAGAATAGCTGGGAGCATTGAGAATGGAACCTAGCACAAGTTGCATAGCGAAATTGATGGAAAGAGTAAGATGGTTCACTTCTTGGCTGAGTTTTTTTGTCAGACTTAAGTTGGAAATGGTAGGATCACACATAAGGGATGGTTCGAACGGATCTTGGATCAGTGCAAGAAATCGTAATATGAGTAGCGACTTAATTCGGAGTGGTATATGGGATACCACATATTGAGCAAGGCATTAAAAATATTTTGGTTGGACATCAATGGGAATTGCTTGAACGGACTCGGGTATCGGGAATATAAGTTGGTTGGTGCACGTCGGTTGAGTTGGGAAGAATGAAAATGGAGCAAGCGAATATTGAATTGAGCAAGCGAGCACTGACTACGATTTTAGACAACATATTTGAGCTGTTGGTTGAGCAATGAAACACGATCTTGGTTTGGAGGAACAATGCGATAGATTCATACAAACTTGAAGGATTTTGGATATTGCTACTCGAGAAGTCGACTCAGGTTTAGCGGAAGTGGAATTTTTGGCAAAAAGGGTACAACGATGATAGACGGATTCTCCAAAAGACGTAAACGGATTATGGCAACAACTAAAGGCAAAGATTGTGGCAGACAGACTGTTGAAGATGGCTAAATGTGGGAGCTACAATTGAGCAAATCACTGTACTGCTCGAGTAAGTTGGACGTGCATTGTGGGACGCGACAAAACGGATAAGAATTTGAGCAAGTCTTGAGTTTTGAAAATCATTGCAAGTGGTAACACGAGAAGTCGAACATGGCAGTTCAGAAAATTTGATGGAATCAGGGCAGAACGACGAATTGATGGAAGACGTTTCAACGAACGCAGTTTTCGAATTGTGGCTTGGATAGATAACAAGACTCTAAGTGGTTAAGCGGCCTTTGGTTAACAGATCAACATAGGTAGTGCATGTATTTCTCGGATTCGGAAGTTTGCTCGGATGGAATGGTTGGATTTTGATTCAGATTTGCAGAGGAGATATATCATGGTTCATAGTAACTGTCCATCGTGATGATTACAATTATCGAGCGTAGCTTCGGGACAGCTGACCCTAGCGACTTGCCCGCCAAATCAGAGATTGAATATGGTAGACCTATAGAACGACCCTTGAGACGGCGTATTTGGGAATGCGTCGAGGGCAGATGTGAGCGATGTATTTTGGCTTATTGACTGAGTGTTGGATTTGAGAGACCCTTGGGATAGCCTTCAGCTGAAGAAGCAGCCAGAAGATTGAAGCGATGGTGGGATTGGCCTAAGTCAACTGATGAGATTCAGAGTAGCAGATTTTTTATCGATGGCATCGCCTCTGACTCATTGTGCCCTGGAAGGGAATAGCATTCATATGAATTGACGACTGTGAAACTAGCTCGTGAAGTTAAAGCAGCAGCTCGTTCAGATCAAATCCTTGCGAATACTGGAAGGGACAGATGTGCCTCAGATTTACAAGATGTCTTGGAACTTAGTCTAGGAAGCATGCTCGTTCGAAAGGCAAAGGTGATATTCTATGCTTCGAGACAGTGGAAGCAGCGCGAAGAACTATTCCATGCGCAACCTAAGAATTATGGCGAGTGTGTCCACGTTGAAATCGTGGCGACACTATCCCTTTGGCGTGGCGGCAAAATATTCGTGGATCACACGAACCTCAATATAGATGTTCACCCAGCGAGATATTAAGATTGAGGAAGAGGTGTTTGGTTGAGCTGATAAGAGCAAAGTTTGATATTTGGGTAAGTCGCATAGCTGGGGTAGTATCAGTTGAGTTGATCGTTTGGTGCATGAGATATATTTGGAGATGTTGCTAGTGCAGATTCAGAAATAGTTGGATGGATTGAGTTGGAACACGAACTGATTGAGTCAGTGAAAAATCATTATATTTGAGAATAGTGCTCAAGCGAATATGTTGGAATGGAAATCATGATTTGGTTCAATTGGGAGTAAAGCAAATGGATGCCTCGAACATAAAGATACCCTTGCAACTTGTTCAAATTGGCTATCGCAAAGCTCGGCTGAAATGCATGTATTTTAGGGACGCCTTAAATATGTGTACGATCCAAAACTAAGCGATACGAAGAATTCATATTGAGCTGCAAGGAGGAGGTAGGAATTCGTATAATTTGTACGAGCGTTTAGCAGAGCGAGATGCTGAGTCAGAATCATGAGTATGAGAGTTGCATAGAGTAGAGTTATGTATGGGACTAACGGCATGTGATAGGAATGAGTACCAGCACGGTTCGTGGACTAACCTGATTCTAAGTGGTATATTATGTAACGCCCGCAATTGCACGGTGTGTTACGCTGAGTCGGATTGAATGAAATAAATGCTGGTTATATTTGATCTGTTGGATTTTGGGAATAAGTATTGATTGAGTTGTTTCATGTGCAGATGGCTAGCGGGTTCGATAGAAATTAGGTGTTCGTTAAGAGCAGTACTAAGATAGCTGGGTTGGAATGATAATGACATCTTCCTTAGTCCGATCGGTCAGATGATTTGTAGAGCACGGCCTACTCACACGGTCGTACCAGTTGAGTAGATCGCGCTTGCATCGGACCACGGGTTCAAGGGATTGGTCGTATCGGCAGGACAGGATGCTTAACGAGATCAATATTGTGAGTGGGCTCTTTCCCTTCTCCTCTAATCCTTCATGCCTAATAATATGGAAAATACGTAAGGCTTGAACACTTGGGCTGAAATATTGGAAATCACTACAATGAGGCATGCATAGAGTGTACGTCGTTTGTTTGGATAGGATTGTGGCTTGAAATAATTTACGCATTGGATAGTTGGAGCTAGAGTTGGATTATTGCATTTGAGGCAGTTGGTTGAATAATTGGGATTATGCTTGGACAGTTGGAATATATTGGTTGGAATATCAGGAATTCGGGCGAGCGAGCGTGCATCCGTGCACGAGTATCACTTGGTTCGAAACTGAACAACTGCATCGGCGAGGGCATTGTGCCACTGTTATGGCATTGTGCCATAGGATTGCATTGAGCATGGGTGTTGCACCAATTTAAAATACATTGCTGAGAAGCGGCATTGTGAATATGAGATAACTTGATATTTGGTGCCTTGGGCAATATGTTGGAAGAATGGTTATGGATGTTTTGGTTGGATATTCGGTTATGGATCGGTTGGATATTTGGTTGAACGAGTCTAGGATCGCTTAGTGGGGCAAGAATGTTCGATCCTCTCGTCATACCTACTTTCTGCATGTCACGGACAACCTGTGTACACAGGGTTTGATATTTCCTCGAAACGGCATTCCGAGGCACTGGAACCGTATCGATCTGGAGGGAAATATTTATTCGTGCTAGTCACGATGCATTGCGGGACCTCCAGCGGGGCTTGCTACCCGGGCTTATAGGGCGCACCGTTAATGCTTGGAATATGTCCTTTATGGCTTTGCCAGTGACTTCATATAGATTAGTGTTGGCTTGCTTTTCTTTTGTTGGTTTGGCTTTCGTGTAGGCGCGGCCACCTTGCCTCGGCAAGAGTGTGCACTAGAGATTGGATTGTATCAAGTTGGTTGAGGTAGGATATTGAGGCTTGGTTGATGGTTCGATAAGTTATTGTGCAAGCGATGGCTTAAGTAGGACGGGTTGCATGCTAGTTTCCTTCGGGTTGGATATATATATTGCTTATCAATTGGTTTGAGTTGAATGCTTGCATGCTTAAACTTCTTTACAGCTTTCCTTAACATTTTATCCCTATGCCATAAAATGAATCTAGGATTCAACTAGAAATATCACCATATAACTGTTTGCATTCACTATTTTACTTAGTGTCGGCTTAAGCGAGTGGGTTACCCCATTCACCAGTACGGTTGTGTACTGACCCACGTTTGTGGATAATATTTCATGTACGTAGATGTAGTGGGGCTGCTTGGATATACGAGGCATGATGTATAAACTATAAGTACCTTTGTGGGCTAGATAAAAGAGCAAGAGTTACTTCATCGCCTTCGTGGCATCGCCTTCGTGGCATTGCCTTTGGGGCATTTCATTTAGACTCTATCATGTGCTTCATTGCATTTTACTCTGATGTGTGCTTGGTACACAATACTTGACTTTCGCTGCAACTTAGTTGTTTCAATGATAACATTTGGTGTTTGACAACATCGCCTTGTACGAGCGCAACTCCAGGCTCGTACGGCATCACGTCCCGATGTGAACGATTGTCCTACGGGAGAGCTGCAACGTGGTGATTCACGTTCAGCGGGGACTATCGAGCTTGCGGGAGATTGGGGCGTGACAATAACTGCTACCTTATTTATTTTTATTTCATTTTTATGTCATCAATATATATATATATATATGAAGTAATAACTTAGGCTTATGTAAATACCCATTGGCAAACTAATCTCATCCAATTCTAGAATTGAGAGGGGGTTTTGTGCAAAATTCCCAAATCCATGGGAAGGGGAAGAAAACCAACAACAGCTCCCGAGTCATGACCTACCTGGATCCTCCTCCCTTTATCGCCATTTTCTAGGGAAAACCTGGCTTACTCTCCTTCTCCCATATATTCCCAATGAACCCAACTTTTTCCTACTTAATTTCCTAAGGAAACCATTCCTTCTTTATTCTCTTTCCTCTCTAACCCAACCTACTGTGCCGCTGCTGCTGCTGCCATGTTTACTGTAGCTGCCGCCGCTGCTACTGTGCCATAGCCGCCGCTACCATTGTCGCTGCTGCCACTGCTGCTGCTGTTGTCGGATCCGCACACCGTCGGCGTCGACGCTACCACGGCCAGAAGCCTCATCCCGTACGCCACTGTCGCTGGACCCGCACATCGCAGGACCCGCACGCCGCGAAGCTCTATCTCCTCCAACTTTACGAGTTCTCTTCTCTTCCAAAAGTAGGGTAAAACCTCTTTTCTTCCCCAAATCTCTCCCTAGACCTAAATTAGAGTATAATTTGATGCCAATTTCTTATAGGAAATTTGGGAAAAAAACTAGGTGCCAAAGTGAGAACTCGGAAGAGCCCTAGGTTGCTCGAAACCAAGGCAAGTCCTCATCCTTGTGTTGTTCCTTCCCGTAAAAATTAATTGGAGATCTTATTAACGAGTAATTTAAAGAATTAGAAACTAACTAATACTTGTGTATATAGTAAAACATATAAATCTCTACTTATATATGTATATATGTGTGTACATGTGAATATTTTGATGCCCTAGATAGGACACAATGTAAATACGATAATTAATTATGATCATATTTGCAATTTAGCCTACATGTATAACATTCCTCCGTATATATATATATATATATATATATATATATATATATATATATATATATATATAAATCTAGATAGACATGGACGTGTGTGTATGTGTTCTTTATTATCCATGTATGTTGGAATATAAGGAGATTTGCATCTACGTGTTTGACCAAACGATATGACATTAACAACATGTAAATATATATATATATGCGCATACATATAAAAGATGCGTGAAAAGCAGAGACCTATTATTAAGATATCGTAACACTACACTTGGCATAGTATGGATACAAATTTGACATTTAATTAATTTAATTAAGTTAATTTAAATTCTGTCCAAAATGAAATAACACCCATTTTAGCATATTTCATTCGAATTACCTAACTTGAGAATATATCATATACCGTACATTAGGTTAGCTTTAGTTACATAAGTTTTAATTGGAATTTTGTTATTTTTACTAAAGGTTACTTATAGTACGCATAATGAATATGAATAATTTTGCTAAGTACAAGTCTTAGACCTTAAACCCTAAACTCTAATATATGCAAATAGTTAATTCCTCCATCTATTACATATTGAGAAGTTTGAACTTAAATTGTTACTGAGAATTATGGATTGCTTAAAAACCTGTGCAGTGTTGGGAGGCAACTATTGTGCAATAAGTAATTAGCTAACCGTCAAGTATGAAAAAAGCTTTTTCCATTCAATTAACTTATAATCTATTACGTGTGTTCCGGTGTTGAGAGTTGCTCCACCGAAGGGGTCGGCGAGCCCGGGAATGCTATGGAGGGATGCTCCGGGTCAAATTTATAAATTGTTAAAAATTCTGGAAGCCGAAATACAAAGGGAACTCTGCCGAAAGTTTTGAGAATTTCGAGAGTTAACCAATATTTTGATATTTAGAAATATCGCCGACACCCCAAGACTCTAAACTCTAGACATACATATCCTTTGCAACAGACCACCAACGATTATAGTTTAATTAGGGGACGGCTAGTAAAAGTCTAGGATACATAGGACACAGACACAAGTCACTCAACAAATCTAACTACCTGAAAATCTGCTCTGTGTAAATTGATATCCTTGAAATTGTGTGGATAACTTAATACTTGTACTCTGGATTATATAAAAGTATGTATCTTGTATCATCTTGGACATGCATTTCTTTTATAAACAATGGTTAAAGCGATACCAGAATAGAAACCTGAATACAAAAAAAATAGAATAAGGATTGCTTGTAGATTAGGCTAGAAGCATCGGGTGGGGGAGAATAACATAAATAACCACCTACGAAATTCTGCCACATAATTATAATAATATATGGCTGATCAGCAGTTAAAGCTCTTTCGTAAGACCTTGCGAAGTTAGCGGGTGAGGCTTAGCTCACTTTTCTGTTTAGGCCGGATCATAACCCCGTGCCGTCCTATTCAATTCAGTTGAATATAACTACACCTACTTCGATTAAAAAACCATCGAATGGGTGAATTCAAGATTTGGCCCAAAAAGGGGCTAGGCTGAATCATAACCCGTGCCATCATGTTCAAGTCACCTGAATCTAAGTGCACCAATTTTGACTCAAAACCATCGAATAGGTGAATTCAATATTTAAGCCCATGAGGGCAGGGCCGGATTCTAAGCTCTATGCTGTAATATCCCGTTCTGTTCTAGCGGACTGCCGACTCAAACGACAAAAGTGCAACTGTCCCGACCCGCTTTGCCTCAAACAAGAAGCAAAGGATATCCAGAGTTGTTCCTACAGGAACCCGGCTAAGGCTTTCAGAGGCTCGCTTGACGTATCGCTCTACTAAGGCGAATTATCGCTAAGGTGGGTGGCTACGGTGAACTTGTCTTTGCTTAGCCAGCACACATAAAATCTGGAATGATACATGCTAATCGCTAGGTGAATCACCCCTGCATGCTAATAAGAATCTAACGCACCTAGCTAAGGGAATAATCCCAACTTGTATTGCCTATGCTAGAATATGGAAATAAAATATTACTTTTATATATGTTCAGACCCTCGCATGCTACCCTAGAACATGTCGCTCGGGAAGTTCCCTAACAGTTTTACCTCTCGGCTTACCTCCGGGCCCGAGCAAACGTGAATACTTGTGTTTAATACAAATGCATGCTTGTCTACTTGTATGTTGCCATATTTTCATCCAAACCCCGAGAGACTACTAAGTAGTCGTTCTGTGCATAGAAGAACCTGAAAGTGTCCGGGATCGTTAGGTCACCAAGGCAATTCCCGAACCAGGGAATTTGTACCCTGAATGAATAAATTACTGAATCACAGCTCGTGGAGCAAACTACTGAATCAACTGGCCTGGCAATCTATACACTACTGTAAATGAACTATGCCTCATCAAGTTTTGTATATATACTGCCTCAAACTCTGTCACGACAAGCACCCGAAAATTGGACATGAGTCGTGGGTACGTCCAGCCTACGCCGCAGCATCGGCGGTAGAACGCTGTCTAGGTCTCAACATATAATATATCCTGTCAATAGTCTCAACTCCGTACGGAGGATAATGATAAATAATCCACAGTTCTATGATATACTCAATCACAAGCTATAAGAATTAATGGCACGATAAGAATAGAAAAGAGTTCTATAATAAACCAACCACAATAAGTCTAACTCAAATCCTGGGTCTAGATGACCTCACAAAGTCATAAAATAATAATTACAACTCAGTCTCAGTCTGAAACAATAAATGCAGAAAAAGTAATCTAAGTACAAGCAGGTAGGATCTCCTCTAGGATAGGCAACTCTTCTGGGGTTTCCGGAGTAAAATCTCCCTCTGAACCAGGGCCGTAATGAGTGGGGCACAAGTTCTCCAAGTCCTCTGAAAAATGTTATCCAGTCAGGATTGGAGCGAAGCACAAGCACTAACAGCAGTTTCATTAAATTGACAAAAACTATAAACAGTGTAAGAAATACATGATGAGAATAAATGCTGGAAGTGTAAAGTACTGGCGAAAAGAAATAGGCAATAGAGCATCTAGCAATGAACAATAAACAGTGAATGCTAGAACAAGAGAATCTGAATAAAATAGACATCTAGCTAAGTGTTTGAAATATCAGTTTATTATGTGATCGGCTTGGGACTAGATCAGGCTGGTTATATATGATTAGCTATGATTCTTGTAGGTCAGGCTAACCATATGGTTAACTATGATGCATGTAGTGGTCAGGCTAATCATATATAACAGCTATGAAGCATGTAAATGGTCAGGCCGCACCCGACGTGAGAAGTGGAGTGAGCTATGATGCATATAAATGTTTGGATCTGATCACATAATCTACTAATAGTTCCCCATCCCCCAGCTAGCACGATGGATTCCAATCACGACTCCTCATGATGGGGATCTAGGGTGCTAACCCGTGTATCCATAGTGTCGGAATCAAGTATGTAATACAACTGAATTATAGAAATAATCAACAATGAAAACTGTCAGAGAATGTACTCGCCTGTGGTCCTGAGCAAGGTGTGAGGATCGATGTCCAAAGTGGAATCACAATGGCCTATTTATGGAATATTAATGTCAGAACTGAATTAAAGAATAACAGGTTTATTTAATTAAGTGTGAGGCTTCTAGGTCATATCTAAGGTTTACTGGTCAACTTAGTCAAAACTTGTCCATATGCATTATAATAGTCCCTTTGGATAAAACCTAACTAAACTAGTCATTTCTAGCTATACTAGACATTAGTACATAACTATCTATAAGATATTACATAATACTTATATACTAGAGTCTAGTTAGTACAGATATATATATATAGTTTACATGTTACATCACTACCTAATACCCAAGAACTAATGCTAATCATGCCAACACTTGATACCAACTAACTGATTACTAATATAACTAGTAAGTACTGATTAGGCAATACAATGCTAACTAAGCTAAAAAGTACATCACTACACTGGTATGCCAACCCACTCAACTTAACCTTACTGCCACAGTACAAAACTGCACTGATATGGGTTCACTGCACATACATATATTACTGAGGCACTAATTTCACACATCTAACACAGCTACACACTCTACCTAAAACAGGGACCCTATCTGCTCACTGATACACCAACCACTGTAGCTAATATTCAATATTGAACTGACTGAGTGTACAACACATACTGCACACAGCTCCTTTCCCTGCACACTGCCCTCTCTTCTCACAGAATCTGATACACACTCTTATTGCAAATATCTACACATACAAGGAGGCACATGTTCACTAATACCACATAATTCCTACTCTAAGCTGAACTACACTGAACTGGAATGAACCTGGGACACACCACACACAGAACTCCTAATTACCTCAACACACAGACACAGCATATAATGGCACACATACACAGCCACACACAGTAAAACTCTGACACACACACACTGGTTCACTCTCACTCAGCATACTAACACAGGTACATACTCACAGTACTTGAGACACTAGGACCTACACACAGAACTGAAACTCACATAGGTTGCATACTGACACCAATCTCAACTCCCAATTTCACATACACTGAAATTCAGCTAGCACATCTACCCTTTACACCCAGGCACTTAGCTAATACCTAGACACATATTGATCTACACTGAGACACTTAGGTTCACTCACACATTGGCACAAGGACACAGATACCCAAAGATACATAGACTCTGTTTACTACTACACATTGGAACTAAATTCCTATACACATAACTCATATAGGTATAAACTCAGACATTAGGATACCCACAGAAATTAATAGATACTTCTACTCATCTAACTCTCCCCAACATACTGACACAGGTAGACACATAGGTATACACTCAGGTCTGATACTCTAGGGAAACCCAATACAAACATAACTCATTACACTAATCCAATTACCTACACACACAGATACATAAAAAACCTACACACATACACACTAAAATTTACTGATACACTAATCTATACCCTACTGATACTAATCCTCAGCCCCAAATTGATACACAACAACCGTAGCTGCTGATTCACACATAGGTTCACAGTTTCACTGCACTGAAACACTTGATACACACAGAACTATACTACCCGACTGCACAGTTTAAAACCCAACACACTGCACAGAACAGCCCCAATACACCCAGGTACTCACAGTTCACTGAAAATTGGCACACACAGACACACATAGGCATCCCCCAACTGAGACACAGACACAAACTGAACTCTAAAACCCGACTGAACAGAATCCCCCCCCTGACTGTGCACAGGCACAATTTTACTGATGCACAGATTTCTCTCAAACCCGACTGTACAACACACAGAACAGCACTCCACAGAAAACCCCTAAATCACACATTATTCAATACATATATAAATATGTATGTATATATATATATATATATATATATATATATATATATATATATATATATATATATATATATATATATATATATATATATAACATGCAGTATTAGAACACATAGATAGGTAAATCCCTAAGAACCATATCACCAAACACTTGGTGTGCACAAAAGAAAATGGTTTTACATTAGAACATCATGAATCCTCAGATCAGAACCCCTAAATCAAGATCTAACCTACATGTAGGAGATATAGTCATGTATACTTGCAAACCCTTAGGATTAGGGTTCCGGAAATTGGGAAAAATCAACGTATAAACACAAAACCCTAGTTCCTCCTAAATCTCCATGTAGAAACCCTAAAATCGAAATCTAAACCTCAGGGTGGGTTCCTAAAGGGCATTAACAACAGAAATAAGAGATTAAATGAATAGAAATAGGGTTTTACCTAGGGAGATTGTAGCGCCCCGTTCTTCCGATGCGGAGAGTGCGGCTAAGAAACACAAGACGGTATCGTTCGATCGGGATAGATTGAATTAAGAACTCGTCCTCGTTATGGATTTGTTTCTTCGGAATCGATTCCCATATTCAGTGGACTGCACCCCAAGGATCGGCTTAGCGGCAGAGTCAAGAGGGACCTCTCCGCTGCTATCTTTTATTGCCTCAGTTTTCGATGTCGCTTGTTGCTTTCGTGCTTTGAGTTGGTTTTAGGATTTGCTTGTTTTCCTTGAACGGTTTCGATGATTTTCATTGTTTTCGTTCATTGAACTGCACTTCAATTCTGAGATTTGGAAAAGGGGAAGAGGTATTGATCGAGCTATTCGTAATGCAGGTGAACGAAGCTTCCTCCTGCTCTATATAATACTTTCCATTCCAAAGAACGGAGTCGTGAAGCGCCTCTTTCCTTCTCCCTTCCAAAATCTAAGTGAGTGGCTACCAACCCGATTAGCTAGTCCTGCTTCCAAGCTTCACAGCTAATCAATCTGCACTCTTCTTTGCCCTGATCAAACGATACCAAGTAATAACTAAAAGAAACCAAGATAAAAGAGATTAGACTTGGTACTTATGCTTGTCAATGAAACTTGTGAACGGTTATATCTTTGCATGCTTGTTCGTTCGGAAATGTTCATCAAATGCATAGATACAAGTTTAAACATATATCCTGATACATAAATATAACGTAGTTGCAAATGTAAAATGAATCATGCAATACCGCTTGTCTTGTACTCACGTAGCCTCCGGGCGAATGCTTGTCAACGTAGCCTACGGGCGAATGATTGTTAGTGTGCGATCACGGACAACTTGTGCACAAGGTACAGTTCCTGCGGGCGGCTGCTGGGGCACTGGCACCGTTCTGGCTCCGGACGGAACTAACGTTTAGTCTCACGTACTAGGATAGGGTGGTATGCGGCGCCTAACGTTCTTGCACGTAGCAAACCATCTTCGTCACAGACTAGTATCCATTGTGGCAATCAAGCCAGTGATCATCATGTATATGTAAACCTGTTGCATACTAACTTGTGTCTTCGTGGTAGGGAAGGCAGGGTAAGTATTGTGCAGGTAATTGAGACAGTCAGGTAAAATCTACCGAATGGTGGCACGTTCATTTCAGTAAATTCTATATGCTGCTTACTTGTAAATGAACTAAGGCAAGATAGAAACCCACAAAATATGCATGCTTCACTAAACAATGTGTTGATTGGTATAGTCAGGCTAGCTCGCCTTCACCAGCATGTTTCGATATGCTGACCCTCGTTGAAACAGGTTCTCCACACCAAGGCGAACCGAGCGAGAAGCCGAAGTCGTCTTCCCGATCCAGTCCAACTGTTGGCGCATCTTCACCGCGCCCTCAAAGCCTTTTGAAGTCCGAAGCTGCAACTCTTCATACACAAATGCAGCTCCGTGGCAAAGCGATCCTCCAGCCTGGAGGTCTTTATCGTTTTGAGTTTATAAAAGGATGTAATGTACAGGACTGCTATCTCATTTTGAGTCAACCCTTTTGTAAGCCGTTCGGCATATTAGCTAACTCGTTCAAGAGTTTGTAATAGATGTTCATTATCAATAAAGAGAACTTTTCTATGTTTCAAATCTGTGTTTCAATTTATCTGCGTACTCTGAGTATGTGCTTGCTATGCAAATCGTTAAAGCCTTGTGCGGGCGCAACTCCAGGCCCGCACGGCAGTCACGACTCGGGGGACGCCTCGGGGCGTGACATAGTGGTATCAGAGCACAGATTCAAAGTTCCTTAGACTTCGTGCTGGAAAAGTTCCTTTAACGATCAAATTCCTATGCGAACTCTTGAACTCGCTAGGCCAAAATGAGATACGTTCATGCAATAAGTCCATAATACATTATGATCCTAATGTAATTTACCTTCTTTTGAAGGAATGGTACCCGCGCAATCTGCAGCGCAAGTCCCGGACGAAACGCAAGGCCAAGGGAGTAGTTCGGGCACTTCGGGAAGTTCAAGGAGCCAGCGAGCCACGCCAAGCATCAATCCCGTTCAGCAAATATTGCAGATGTTGGGGGAAAACCAAAAAAGGGACGAGGCTCGTCATGAACGGGCCGAGAAACGAGCGGAAGAGAGTCAGCTCAAGTTTCAAGACAATATAGAAGCACGATTCTCAGTCCAACAGAAGCAGGTAGATACCCTGCAGCAGATCGTTCAGACTTTGGCTGCCAACCATTCCGCCGCAACAGCAACGACTCCGGTGGAACAGCCCGTGCTTGAAGTAGAGATACCGCAAATTCCAAGAGCGAGGGACGTGACTGCCTTCGGCTTTGGCCACTTCAAGAAAGTCTGCAACACCCCATTCAACGGGACTGAGGACCTAGTCGTAGCTCTAGATTGGTTGGCCGAACTTGAAGATCACTTCGCTCTGCTAGAGGTCCCCGAAGAGAAGCGCGTCGCCTGCGCGCAACTACAGCTCTGCCTCAACGCACACGATTGGTGGGACGTGCATCGACGATCTCTCCAATTTGATCACGGAGAGGAGGCGATCTCGTGGACGACTTTTTGTGCCGCGTTCGAAGAGGAATATGTACCCCCTCCAGTCCAACGCCAGATGGAGAACGAGTTCGTGCAGCTGCGGCAAGGCAGCATGACAGTTAAGGAGTACTCCGCCGAATTCAACCGACTCTCCAAATTCGCTAAGGCCTATTTACCTGATGCAGCGAGTCGAGCTAGAAGGTTTGAAGGTGGACTACGCCCTGCCATCCATTTGCACGTAGTCGTTCCTCAATATCGTACGATGCGTGAAGTCATGAATCACGCCCTGTCGCTCGAACCACTCTATCCTCATATTGCTGCCGGCACTGTGCATACATCCAGTCACAAACGCCAAAGCAACGATGGAGGAAACACTGCTGCAAAGCGCCGAAACAACGGTGGTCCGCAGAGAGGGCAGCTATGTCACTTCTCTAGGAGGCCAGGGCACCTGGTCAACGAATGTCGTCTGAAACAAGGATTATGCCTCATCTGTGGTGATGCAAACCACAGAGTTCGTGACTGCCCCAAATACTCTGCTAAATATCCCCAACGTAACGTTCCCTGATGGTAGGTCCTGTTCTTAAGTTTCGGGACGAAACTTCCAATTAGTTGGGTAGGATGTAGCGCCCCGTTCTCCCGATGCGGAGAGCGCGGCTAAGAAACACAAGACGGTATCGTTCGATCGGGATAGATTGAATTAAGAACTCGTCCTCGTTATGGATTTGTTTCTTCGGAATTGATTCCCATATTCAGTGGACTGCGCCCCAAGGATCGGCTTAGCGGCAGAGTCAAGAGGGACCTCTCCGCTGCTATCTTTTATTGCCTCGGTTTTCGATGTCGCTTGTTGCTTTCGTGCTTTGAGTTGGTTTTGGGATTTGCTTGTTTTCCTTGAACGGTTTTGATGGTTTTCATTATTTTCGTTCATTGAACTGCACTTCAATTCTGAGATTTGGAAAAGGGAAAGAGGTATTGATCGAGCTATTCGTAATACAGGTGAACGAAGCTTCCTCCTGCTTTATATAATACTTTCCATTCCAAAGAACGGAGTCGTGAAGCGCATCTTTCCTTCTCCCTTCCAAAATCTAAGTGAGTGGCTACCAACCCGATTAGCTAGTCCTGCTTCCAAGCTTCACAGCTAATCAATCTGCACTCTTCTTTGCCCCGATCAAACGATACCAAGTAATAACTAAAAGAAACCAAGATAAAAGAGATTAGACTTGGTACTTATGCTTGTCAATGAAACTTGTGAACGGTTATATCTTTGCATGCTTGTTCGTTCGGAAATGTTCATCAAATGCATAGATACAAGTTTAAACGTATATCCTGATGCATGAATATAACGTAGTTGCAAATGTAAAATGAATCATGCAATACCGTTTGTCTTGTACTCACGTAGCCTCCGGGCGAATGCTTGTCAACGTAGCCTACGGGCGAATAATTGTTAGTGTGCGATCACGGACAACTTGTGCACAAGGTACAGTTCCTGCGGGCGGCTGCTGGGGCACTGGCACCGTTCCGGCTCCGGACGAAACTAACGTTTAGTCTCACGTACTAGGACAGGGTGGTATGTGGCGCCTAACGTTCTTGCACGTAGCAAACCATCTTCGTCACAGACTAGTATCCATTATGGCAATCAAGCCAGTGATCATCATGTATATGTAAACCTGTTGCATACTAACTTGTGTCTTCGTGGCAGGGAAGGCAGGGTAAGTATTGTGCAGGTAATTCAGACAGTCAGGTAAAATCCACCGAATGGTGGCACGTTCATTTCAGTAAATTCTATATGCTGCTTACTTGTAAATGAACTAAGGCAAGATAGAAACCCACAAAATATGCATGCTTCACTAAACAACGTGTTGATTGGTATAGTCAGGCTAGCTCGCCTTCACCAGCATGTTTTGATATGCTGACCCTCGTTGAAACAGGTTCTCCGCACCAAGGCGAACCGAGCGAGGAGCCGAAGTCGTCTTCCCGATCCAGTCCAACTGTTGGCGCATCTTCACCGCGCCCTCAAAGCCTTTTGAAGTCCGAAGCTGCAACTCTTCATACACAAATGCAGCTCCGTGGCAAAGCGATCCTCCAGCCTGGAGGTCTTTATCATTTTGAGTTTATAAAAGGATGTAATGTACAGGACTGCTATCTCATTTTGAGTCAACCCTTTTGTAACCGTTTCGGCATATTAGCTAACTCGTTCAAGAGTTTGTAATAGATGTTCATTATCAATAAAGAAAACTTTTTTATGTTTCAAATCTGTGTTTCAATTTATCTGTGTACTCTGAGTATGTGCTTGCTATGCAAATCATTAAAGCCTTGTGCGGGCGCAACTCCAGGCCCGCACGGCGGTCACGACTCGGAGGATGCCTCGGGGCGTGACAGAGATGGCTTATTCAATGGAGGTTCTTCTTTTCCAAGGCTTCTTGACCCAACCCCTTGCTTCTCTTTGCTTTGGAGGAGGAAAAGGGGATCCCTAGGGTTTGATTCTGAATTTTGGGGTGGGGGAAAATAGCTCTTCTAATGGAGGCTAGGGTTTTCTTCCTCCATGAAGGAAAAGTGGGTTCCCTTTTATATTAAAACCAAGCTAGGTTTCTAATGCATAGTTTAGGTTAAATCCCCTATGTTAGGTCATGTAGAAACTAATTAACTAAGGTTTAGCTAGTCATAGATTTAAGGTCCAACCTAAAATTTGAATTCTAGGGTTTTTCTCTAGAATTGGGTTTTCAAATTAGGGTTTAGTCATTAGGGTTTGTCCTGATGCGTTCTAGGGTTTGACCTAAAACCTAATATCATTTACAATATGTAATTAGTTTTAAAAACTCAGCAGATTAATTAAACACATAATTATTTCAAATAGTGAAATTACCCAAATGCCCTTATCTGGAAATATGGTAGTGACAAGTCTACCCTCCTAAAAGAAATTTCGTCCTCGAAATTTGACTGAACTGGTACAAGAATGAAATCAGAAAGGAAATATACCTCAAGTCTAGAAGAGATACGGGTATTGCTCGCGCATTTCGTCCTCTCTCTCCCAAGTCGACTCCCCTGGAGAGTGATGTCTCCATGCAACACGAACCAAAGGAATAGTTTGGTTCCGCAATACCTTCTCTCTGCGGTCCAAGATCTCTACGGGCTGCTCGGGGTAGCTGAGCGTCGGACCAACCTCAATCTTCGAGTGGTCAAGTATGGGACTAGGGTCTGCCACGTACCTTCTCAGCTGCGACACGTGGAACACATCATGCACTCCCACTAATGCAGGTGGCAAGTCCAGTCTATACGCCACTGCACCTACCCTCGCAAAAATACCAAAGGGTCCGATGTAGCGCGGGCTAAGCTTCCCGCCTCGACCAAAACGAATCGTGCCACACGTCGGAGAAATTCGTAGGAATACTAGATCGCCAACCTAAAACAAAATAGTCTCAACACACAGTCTAAACAAACAAACACAAGCCAGAAAATAACGATCTATACCTGAAACTCAAGGGGTCTACGGTGGCTGTCGGCCCAATGCCGATGTCTGTCCTGCGCCACTCGCAGTCTGTCTCTGATGAGTTTTACCTTTTCTACTGCATCCACGACCATTTCTGGTCCTAGCAAGGCTCTCTCTCCAACGTCGTCCCAAGATAACGGTGTACGACACCTCCGTCCATAAAGAGCCTCAAATGGTGACATCTCAATGCTGGCCTGATAGCTGTTGTTGTAAGCGAACTCTACCAGGTGCAGATGATCCTCCCAAGAACCTCCGAGATCTAGAATGCAAGTGCGTAGCATATCCTCGAGAGTCTGAATAGTCCTTTCAGACTGCCCGTCTGTCTGGGGGTGGTATGCGGTACTGAACTTGAGCTGAGTGCCCAAGCTAGCCTGTAGACTACTCCAGAAGTGGGAAGTGAAACGGCTATCCCGATCCAAGATGATGCTTACAGGAACTCCATGAAGTCTAACGATCTATCGTACGTACATCTCTGCTAGCCTCTCTGTCGACGTGCCCACCTTGAAAGGTAAGAAATGGGCTGATTTGGTCAACCTGTCCACGATGACCCAAATTGCATCCTTCCCTCCTGGAGAACGTGGAAGCCCTGAAACGAAATCCATGGTCACGTGCTCCCATTTCCACTCTGGGATCGGTAAAGGTTGAAGCAACCCACCTGGCCTTTGCCGGTCTGCCTTTACCTGCTGGCACACTAAACACCGAGATACGAAGTATGCTACCTCGCGCTTCATTCCATACCACCATACGTGCTCCCTCAAGTCTCGATACATCTTGTTGGCACCGGGATGCATCGAGTACTGAGAGCGGTGTGCCTCTTGCAAAACCACCTCGCGCAACTCCCCGCTCGGCACACACATCCTCGTGCCATGCCGCAAGGAACCATCATCTGCGATAGTAAAGTCGTCCGACAATCCTGTCTGAACCTGTGTCCTGATACTCCTCAGAGCCTCATCATCGTACTACACAGCTCTGATCCTATCCATCAGCTCGGACTGTATCTGCAATCCCCATATTTGAATCTCAGTACCGGGAACTAACACCTCAATCTCCAAGCTCTCCAAATCCGCCAACAAATGTCTATCTGTCGTCAAGTACATAGCCATCGGATACCTGCTCAAGGCATCGGCGACTATATTGGCCTTCCCTGGGTGGTACTGTAATGAGATATCAAAGTCCTTCATCAACTCTAACCACCTCCTCTGCCTCATGTTCAGCTCCTTCTGTGTGAACACGTACTTTAAGCTCTTATGGTCTGTGAATATCTCCACACGCTCTCCGTACAGGTAATATTTCCACAGCTTTAGAGCGAAGATAACTGCGGCCAACTCTAAATCGTGGGTGGGGTAGTTCTCTTCATGAGGGCGTAACTGCCTGGAAGCATAGGCAATTACCTTTCCGTGTTGCTGAAGAACACATCCCAGACCCTTACCTGAAGCATCACTGTAGATGGTGAAACCACCTGTCCCTGCTGGCAACGTTAAAACTGGAGCTGTCGTCAACCTCTTCTTCAGCTCATCAAATGCAGCCTGGCACTCCTCCGTCCAGACAAAATCCACATCCTTCCTAGTCAATCTGGTCATTGGCGCTGCAATCCTGGAGAAGTCTTGTACAAACCTCCTGTAGTATCCTGCCAGCCCGAGAAAACTCCTGATCTCAGCTACCGAACTGGGGGTAGCCCACGACTTCACTGCCTCGATCTTCTGTGGGTTAACCGAGATTCCGTCACCCGATACCACATGCCCAAGAAATTCAACCTTGTCAAGGAAAAATTCATACTTAGAGAGTTTCCCGTACAGCTTCTCCCTCCTGATAGTCTCTAAGACCAACCTCAGGTGCTCTTTGTGCTCCTTCGGGGTCTTGGAATACACAAGAATATCGTCGATGAACACCACTACGAACTTGTCAAGGTACTAGTGGAACACCTTGTTCATCAAGTTCATGAATACTGCCGGTGCATTGGTTAAACCAAATGGCATCACCATGAATTCAAACTGGCCGTATCTGGTCTGAAAGGCTGTCTTCGGCGTGTCTTCTTTCTTTACCTTCACCTAGTGATAGCCTGACCTCAAATCTATCTTTGAAAACACTCTCATCCCGCTCAACTGATCGAAAAGATCATCTATCCTCGGCAGCGGGTACTTGTTCTTGATAGTGATATTGTTCAAAGCTCTATAATCAATGCACATGCGCACCGTGCCGTCCTTCTTCGGTATGAACAATACTGGAGCTCCCTATGGTGATGAACTGTATTTGATGAAGCCTTTGTCCTGCAGCTCCTCAACTTGCTTCTTCAGTTCTGCCAGCTCGCTGTTGTTGACTCTATAGACATGTTGTGAAATAGGCTCCGCTCCTGGAACCAAGTCTATAGAGAATTTAATATCTCTGTCTGGCGGCAAGCCTGGCAACTCCTCTGGAAATACATCCAGGAACTCCGCTATCAGAGGATGTGGCAACTCCTCTTCTTCCGCCCTGGCTCCTCTGACAACCTCAAACTCTGGCTCTCCTGGTGGTCTAAATAATACTCTGCCTCGATAACAATCTATAGTAGCATGATGCCTACTCAACCAGTCCATTCCGAGTATAATATCATACCCCGGAAGTGGCATGACGAGTAAGCTCACGCTCAACTCTCGACCTCCTACTGACACCCTTCGGTCCTTGCAGTGATCATGGACTAGGATAATACCTCCACCAGTCATGATCTTGCAAGTCCTAGCTAATGGTTCTGTGTCTAAATGATGTCGAAGTGCATAAGATACAGACACAAAACTATGGAAAGCGCCAGAGTCAAATAAGGTAAATGCGGGAATACAATCGAGAAGAACCGAACCTGTGATCAAGTCTCATGCTGGCTCGATCTCCTCGACTGCCATGGCGTACGCTCTCCCCTGGGGTATACCTCTCTGCTGCTGGTGCTGGGCAAACTTCTGATATTGCGGTGGAAGTGGTGTCCTCTGTTGTTGGCCTCCTGGTACGGTAGGTACCCTGTCTGGTCCTCTCTGGGCGGCTGCTCCACCCTGACCTGGATGAATGGTAGGGCAATCCCTCAGCTGGTGTGTCATCGATCCACAGGACAGACATGAGCCCAATCTCTTCCTGCAGATATCTCTAGTATGTCCCGTCTTCCCGCAGTACGCACACTGGATGGCGGGCTGAGTCTGCCTCTGTTGCTGCTGCTGGACCAGCCCTCGGGCTGGTGCCTGATGCTGCTGCTGAAAGGGTCTCTGCTGCTGTTGCTGAAAGTGTGGACGCTTGCCCGATCCCGCACTACTGTTTGCTCCTCCGGAACTATCGCGTCCCCTCTTGGGCCTGAGGCCCAAGTCGTCCTCGACTATCTGGGCATCCATCAATATGCCCTCGTAGGTAGCTGTGCGACGTCCCGACGTGCGAGACTTGATCTCCCTTGCTAGCCCCTTTCTGAACTTCTAGGCCATGTCCCCCGGATCTCTAATCATCGATGGCGCGAAGCGGCTCAGGCGGGAAAACTCCGCGGCATACTCGTCGACGGACGAGCTCCCCTGGACTAAGTCATGGAACTGACTCTCCAAAGCTCCCAGGGCAACATCAGGAAAGAACTTCTCTTTGAAGAGCTCCTTGAAAGCTTTCCAAGTGAGTCCCCTTTCAAGGAGTCTCGGCTTTGTGCGAAACCACGTCAAGGCGATGTTGAACATCTGGCTGCCGGCGGCCTCGATCTGAAGAGCCTCCGGAAGCTGTGCCAAGCGCAAGTTCCTCTCGATGTCCTCTAGCCAATCATCTGCGTAGAGTATCCCTTCTGTCCCCTTGAACTCCCGAGGCATCATCCTCTTGAAATCCACAATGGTGCCTGGCCTCTGGTGGTGCTGATCAGGACGCTGCTGCTGCTGAGTGACTCTCTCCACAGCCTGGAGAGCCACTTGATGAGCATTCTCCATGTTCACCCTCATCATCTCTGTCTGGGCCTGACGTGCCTCAGCCTGTACCCTCTGGGCTTCGGCCGACGTCCTCTGGGCATCGACCATGCCCTGGATCAAAGCGAACATCTGTGCTCCATCGACGGGTACACCTCCTGGATGTTGAACTGGTGGTGGTGGTGGAGGTGGAGGCACCGTCGTAGCTATGGGGACCCTCTGAACAGGTGGTGGAGGACCCCCAAATGCTGCAGACACTCCCACATGTACTGGAGATGTAGGAGGTACTGCGGATGTCTGTCCGGCAAGGCGAGAGGTGGCAGACCTCTCTGACTCTGCTGCTCCGGTTCTCCGGGATCTGGTTCTCGGCGGCATCCTGAAGACAGATCGAAGAATTTAATCAAGGCAATAGACACGATATCATCAAGGAATGACAGTAATTTCTAAAGGAAAAATCATTAAGAGTAGTATTATAAGAATCAAAATTTCCTAATTATGATTGAGCATATCCTCGGCCAAATTCCTATTTCCTAAAACAGGCTCGTAGTAATACTCTAAGCGAGCACCATTACGATATTGCTCTAATGCGAATCTAGGACTCGACCTGCATGGGCCACCACTAAAATGTGTCACGACCCACACCCGAAAATTGGGCATGAGTCGTGGGTACGTCCAGCCTACGCCGCAGCATCGGCGGTAGAATGCTATCTAGGTCTCAACATATAATATATCCTGTCAATAGTCTCAACTCCGTACGGAGGACAATGATAAATAATCCATATTTCTATGATATACTCAATCACAAGCTATAAGAATTAATGGCACGATGAGAATAGAAAAGAGTTCTATAATAAACCAACCACAATAAGTCCAACTCAAATCCTGGGTCTAGATGACCTCACAAAGTCACAAAATAATAATTACAACTCAGTCTCAGTCTGAAATAATAAATACAGAAAAAGTAATCTAAGTACAAGCAGGTAGGATCTCCTCTAGGATAGGCAACTCTTCTGGGGTTTTCGGAGTAAAATCTCCCTCTGAACCAGGGCCGTAATGAGTGGGGCACAAGTTTTCCAGGTCCTCTAAAAAATGTTATCCAGTCAGGATTGGAGCGAAGCACAAGCACTAACAGCAGTTTCATTAAATTGACAAAAACTATAAACAGTGTAAAAAATACATAATGAGAATAAATGCTGGAAGTGTAAAGTACTGGAGAAAAGAAATAGGCAATAGAGCATCTAGCAATGAACAATAAACAGTGAATGCTAGAACAAGAGAATCTGAATAAAATAGACATCTAGCTAAGTGTTTGAAATATCAGTTTATTATGTGATCGGCTTGGGACTAGATCAGGCTGGTTATATATGATTAGCTATGATTCTTGTAGGTCAGGCTAACCATATGGTTAACTATGATGCATGTAGTGGTCAGGCTAATCATATATAACAGCTATGAAGCATGTAAATGGTCAGGCTGCACCCGACGTGAGAAGTGGGGTGAGCTATGATGCATGTAAATGTTTGGATCTGATCACATAATCTACTAATAGTTCCCCATCCCCCAGCTAGCACGATGGATTCCAATCACGACTCCTCATGATGGGGATCTAGGGTGCTAACCCGTGTATCCATAGTGTCGGAATCAAGTATGTAATACAACTGAATTATAGAAATAATCAACAATGAAAACTGTCAGAGAATGTACTCGCCTGTGGTCCTGAGCAAGGTGTGAGGATCGATGTCCAAAGTGGAATCACAATGGCCTATTTATGGAATATTAATGTCAGAACTGAATTAAAGAATAACAGGTTTATTTAATTAAGTGTGAGGCTTCTAGGTCATATCTAAGGCTTACTGGTCAACTTAGTCAAAACTTGTCCATATGCATTATAATAGTCCCTTTGGATAAAACCTAACTAAACTAGTCATTTCTAGCTATACTAGACATTAGTACATAACTATCTATAAGATATTACATAATACTTATATACTAGAGTCTAGTTAGTACAGATATATATATATATAGTTTATATGTTACATCACTACCTAATACCAACCCAAGAACTAATGCTAATCATGCCAACACTTGATACCAACTAATTGATTACTAATATAACTAGTAAGTACTGATTAGGCAATACAATGCTAACTAAGCTAAAAAGTACATCACTACACTGGTATGCCAACCCACTCAACTTAACCTTACTGCCACAGTACAAAACTGCACTGATATGGGTTCACTGCACATACATATATTACTGAGGCACTAATTTCACACATCTAACACAGCTACACACTCTACCTAAAACAGGGACCCTATCTGCTCACTGATACACCCACCACTGTAGCTAATGTTCAATGTTGAACTGACTGAGTGTACAACACATACTGCACACAGCTCCTTTCCCTGCACACTGCCCTCTCTTCTCACAGAATCTGATACACACTCTTATTGCAAATATCTACACACACAAGGAGGCACATGTTCACTGATACCACATAATTCCTATTCTAAGCTGAACTACACTGAACTGGAATAAACCTGGGACACACCACACACAGAACTCCTAATTACCTCAACACACAGACACAGCATATAATGGCACACATACACAGCCACACACAGTAAAACTCTGACACACACACACTGGTTCACTCTCACTCAGCATACTAACACAGGTACATACTCACAGTACTTGAGACACTAGGACCTACACACAGAACTGAAACTCATATAGGTTGCATACTGACACCAATCTCAACTCCCAATTTCACATACACTGAAATTCAGCTAGCACGTCTACCCTTTAGACCCAGGCACTTAGCTAATACCTAGACACATATTGATCTACACTGAGACACTTAGGTTCACTTACACATTGGCACAAGGACACAGATACCCAAAGATACATAGACTCTGTTTACTGCTACACATTGGAACTAAATTCCTATACACATAACTCACATAGGTATAAACTAAGACATTAGGATACCCACAGAAATTAATAGATACTACTACTCATCTAACTCTCCCCAACATACTGACACAGGTAGACACATAGGTATACACTCAGGTCTGATACTCTAGGGAAACCCAATACAAACATAACTCATTACACTAATCCAATTACCTACACACACAGATACATAAAAACCCTACACACATACACACTAAAATTTACTGATACACTAATCTACACCCTACTGATACTAACCCTCAGCCCCAAATTGATACACAACATACAGTAGCTGCTGATTCACACATAGGTTCACAGTTTCACTGCACTAAAACACTTGATACACACAGAACTATACTACCCGACTGCACAGTTTAAAACCCAATACACTGCACAGAACAGCCCCAATACACCCAGGTACTCACAGTTCACTGAAAACTGGCACATACAGACACACATAGGCATCCCCCAACTGAGACACAGACACAAACTGAACTCTAAAACCCGACTGAACAGAATCCCCCCCCTGACTTTGCACAGGCACAATTTTATTGATGCACAGATTTCTCTCAAACCCGACTGTACAACACACAGAACAGCACTCCACAGAAAACCCCCAAATCACATATTATTCAATACATATGTAAATATGTATGTATATATATATATATATATATATATATATATATATATATATATATATAAATTTAACATGCAGTATTAGAACACATAGATAGGTAAATCCCTAAGAACCATATCACCAAACACTTGGTGTGCACAAAAGAAAATGGTTTTACATAAGAACATCATGAATCCTCAGATCAGAATCCCTAAATCGAGATCTAACCTACATGTAGGGGATGTAGTCATGTATACTTGCAAACCCTTAGGATTAGGGTTCCGGAAATTAGAAAAAATCAACGTATGAACACAAAACCCTAGTTCCTCCTAAATCTCCATGTAGAAACCCTAAAATTGAAATCTAAACCTCAAGGTGGGTTCCTAAAGGGCATTAACAACAGAAATCAGAGATTAAATGAATAGAAATAGGGTTTTACCTAGGGAGATGGCTTCTTCAATGGAGGTTCTTCTTCTTCAAGGCTTCTTGACCCAACCCCTTGCTTCTCTTTGCTTTGGAGGAGGAAAAGGGGATCCCTAGGGTTTGATTCTGAATTTTGGGGTGGGGAAAAATAGCTCTTCTAATGGAGGCTAGGGTTTTCTTTCTCCATGAAGGAAAAGAGGGTTCCCTTTTATATTAAAACCAAGCTAGGGTTTCTAATGCATAGTTTAGGTTAAACCCCCTATGTTAGGTCATGTAGAAACTAATTAACTAAGGTTTAGCCAGTCATAGATTTGAGGTCCAACCTAAAATTTGAATTCTAGGGTTTTTCTCTAGAATTAGGTTTTCAAATTAGGGTTTAGTCATTAGGGTTTGTCCTGATGCGTTCTAGGGTTTAACCTAAAACCTAATATCATTTACAATATATAATTAGTTTCAAAAACCTAGTAGATTAATTAAACACATAATTATTCCAAATAGTGAAATTACCCAAATGTCCTTATCTGGAAATGTGGTAGTGACAAACTCGTTCCATACTAGACTTGTTTAATATATACACATACTGCCTCGAAGTTGTTCATGTACCAGACCAGAGACCTACAGTTTACAGAATTGTATATCGCGGACAACTTGGAAACAAGGTCACTTTGTTCCACGGACGGTTTTTGGGGCACTAGGTCCGATCCGGCTAGAATGTCACATTAGTCTACTGCATCTGGACAGGATGGTCTGCAGCCACCACTGAAGCTTTGTTGCTTTCCATCCTTGTTCAAGACTAAACTGGTCCTTTATGGCTATGCCAGCGACAACTGTTCATGTAGACAAGTCATACTCGCTTAGCGGCTATCCGCGTGCGAGTCATTGCATCGCATCAAGAAACAACTGAACACATGAACGATCATGTTATAACGACTCTCGTGTTTGCATATGCTATGCCTCCTGAATGTTTATACATGCCCGTGCTTGAATTAACAATGTTTGCCTTGGACAGGGAAGGTAAAATGGTAAGTTGGTAAGTCTCGTCGTGTTTCTTCTCATGTCGCACGGCGCACTGCCATACGAGTTAGGCTATTCAATATTTGCATGAAACTGATCCTAAGGCAACTAGAAAGACAACTTAATAGTTGGTGCATGAAACTTATATTACGTGTTTGGATTTGTCGAACGAACGAGTAGCTTCCCCACTAGTGCATTCAATATACTGATAATCCACCAGTTTGTATGCTGTAAACACCTTAATTTTTTAGAATATTTTAATATAATTTTTCCCCATATTTTTGGTATTTATCTGGATGAAGAACCAAGGTAATTATGATTAAAAGATTTTTAAGTGTTGTTAATTGATGTTAAAATATTATAGAAATAATATTTTATGGTGTAAAATGGAAAATCGAACATAGGATAATTTTTTGCGAATTTATTGGACTCCGGAAACACGTTTGAAGCCCTAAAACCCTACGTAGAAATAAACCAAAACAAACCTGACTGAACCCGGTTCACTGAACCAAAATAAACCAGACCAACTGAACCAAACCAGTGAACCGAACCGGACCAACCCATCCTTAATGGGTCGGGTCGGGTCGGATCCATGAAACCCGACCCGAACCCGAAACCCTAACCAAACCCTAATCGGGACTCCGGAAACACTGTTCACCACCTATAAATATGCCTCGACGTTCGTATAGCCGCCGCCGCCAACCCATCTCCCCTCGACCGCCGTAGCTCTCCGTCGAGTTCGCACCGCCTGAACCCTAGTCCGACGAGTCCAGCCTCTCCTCCGCGCCACGTCTGAACCCTAGCACCGCCATCGTCTTCCATCCCTACCGTCTCCTCCCTCATCGATCCCCAACCAAACCCAGACTTCACCGGCGTCGAACTCTCGACGATTCTGCCCGTCCCCGACCTCTCAGCCCACTGTCTCTCATCCGCTCCGGCCAACCCCACACCGCACAGCTCCGGCCGTGCCCGACGGTGAAGCCTCCCCCCCCCGCAGCTGTCCACAGCAACCCCGGCGCAGTCCCCCTCCCGAATCCGGCCCAGCAGCTGCCCGACCTCGCCGTGGCCGCCCGCGAGCGCCTGCCCGCTCGCCTCATCAACCGTCCGCTGCCCTAGCACGGACACAGCCGCTCTCGACTACGAACAGTACAGCGGACATAGGTCTCTGAACCAGGACATCTCGTATCAAGGATACGTATGGACACGTGAAATTCAGACTTCTCGGAGCCCTGTTCAGGTAGCATTTTCTCTCTCCTCGTGATTCCATTTTTTGTTTTGTCAGTTGTGTCGCGTAGACTGTATAACCCTCTCGATGCCCGTATAACCCGCTCGGTGCGTCGTATCCTGTGGTGATCGCAAACTGCGATCCAAAAATAGGAAAACCAACGTCATGTTTCACCCCGGAACTGAGTGTGCCCCGCCAAACGGGACGACTTGGTCGCATGCAGTACTTACTGAAACGTGCACGACGTTGATACGGACGTGCGGGATTTTGCAGAAGTTGATTTGGATGTGCGTGCACACCGGAATCAACGAGTATCCGCCGACAACGCCCCGTATTCGTCTATTCTGGAATACGCTGTAACTTTGTGTACACACGTCGGATCGAGATGAAACTTATACCATCGGACTCGTAGCAATACGCTGGTCCTGTGACCCAAGTTTGGTTCGATTATGAGAACGTTGACAAAATCGTGTATCGTAGGCCCTACCGGCTCCACTTGACGGGCAATTTTGTGATCGGCTCATCGGAATCCAATTCTGGAAGTTCCGTTGGGTTCGTATCATCGTTCCTGACTTGTTGACACTGAGTTTGAGGAATTTGGAGACCTTTGACCCTGACACGCTTTTCGGTGCAAAGTGGCCCACATGTGGACCTCGCTTTGACCCAGAAATATCATTTTTGCCCCTGTGTCCAAATTGGACTTAAGGACAGGCATTTCTAGCTATTTGATATTTTCTGAGACTATTGGTGATATTTATTATAGCTTTTGGAGGAGTACCTACAGGATCCACTGATACAGGGACAACTGTTGGTATTCAAACCCCAACAAGTGTACCTTGCCAAACTCTGCAGTATTGTTACATATTATTCTTGCTTCATTTATATTGTTGTGCATGCTTAACCTAGGACCGTGTTGTAATGCCCCGCAACCGCTCAGAGCGTTACGCTGAGTCGGAGTCGGATTTAATGAATCAAATGCTGGTTACATTTGAAATGTCGGATTTCGGGAAGAAGGATTAATCGAGTTGGTTTCAATGTGCAGATGGCTAGCGGGTTCGATGGAAATCAGGTGTTCGTTCAGAACAGTACTGAATAGCTGGATGGAAACGATAATGCCGTCTTCCTTAATCCGATCGGTCGGATGATTTGGAGAGCACGGCCTGCTCGTACGGTCATACCAGTTGAGTAGATCGCGCTTGCATCAGACCACGGGTTCAAGGGATTGGCCGTATCGGCAGGACAGGATGCCTAACGGATTCAAACAATGTGAGTGGGTTCTTTCCCTTCTCCTCTACTCCTTCATGCCTAATAATATGGAAAACACGTAATGGCTTGTACACTTGGGCTGAAACATCTGGAAGCACTACACTGGGGCGTGCATAGAGTGTGCATCGTTGGCTTGGTAGGATTGTGGCTTGAATGGTTTTACGCATTGGATAGTTGGTGCGATAGTTGGATTATACGTTTGAGGCGATCGGTTGGATACTTGGGATTTTGCTTGGACGGTTGGAAATATACAAGTTGGAATGATACATTGAGGCAAATGGGAATATCGAGAATATCGAGAATTTGGGCGAGCGAGCGTGCATCCGTGCACGAGTATCACTGGGTCGCTTTGTCTTGCAAAGCGAGCAGTTGTGGTTCAAAACCGAATAACTGCATTAGCGAGGTATGGTGCCGCTTGATGGGGCATTGTGCCACGAATGGGGCATTGTGCCACTGAGACGGCATTGTGCCATGGGTTGCCTTTGAGCATGGGTGTTGCACCATTTCAGAAAACATTGTTGTAAAGCGGCAATGTAAAATACTGGGTATTTTTGGTGCCTTGGGATATATATATTGAGGTCGAGATTTGGACTTCTTGGAAGAACATGTTGGAAGAATGGTTATGGATGCTTCGGTTGGGTTATCGATGGAACGAGTCTAGGATCGCTTGGTGGGGCGAGAATGTTCGATCCTCTCGTCATACCTACGTGTGTCTGCATGTCACGGACAACTTGTGCAAAGGTTTAGCACTTTCCCCGAAACGGTTTTTATCCGGGGCACTGGAGCCGTTTCGATCCGAAGGGAAACATTTGATTCGCGTTCAGTCGCGATGCATTGCGGGACCTCCAGCGAGGCTTGCTACCCGGGCTGATAGGGCGCGCCGTAATGCTTGAGATATGTCCTGTATGGCTCTGCCAGTGACTTCATATAGATAAGAGTTGGCTTGCTTTACTTTGGTTGGTTTGTGCATCGTGTAGGCGCGGCCACCTTGCCTCGGCAAGAGTGTGCACTCGAGAGTGGGATATAAACTTTGGTTGAGAATGGATATTGAGGTGAGACTGATGGTTCGATATGTTATCGTGCAAGCGATGACATTGAGTTAGACGGGTCGGCTATATATATAAACTGCTTGTCGTTTGGTTTGAGAATGATTGCTTGGATGCTTAAACTGCTTTACTGCTTTCTTTAACATGTCATCCATATGCCATGAAACGAATCTAGGATTAAACTAGAAAGATCACCATTTAACTGTGTGCATTCACTATTTTACTTAGTGTCGGCTTAGACGAGTGGGTTACCCCGCTCACCAGTACGGTTGTGTACTGACCCACGTTTGTGGGCAATATTTTAGGTACACAGGCATAGTGGCGCTGCTTGGATATACGGGACAAGATGCATGAACTGTAAGTACCTTTGTGGGCTAGAGAAAGAGCAAGAGTTATTTCATCGTCTCCGTGGCATCGCCTTTGTGGCATTGACTCGGGGCATCTCATTTGGACCCTATCGTGAGCTTCGCTGCGTATACTCTGATGTGTGCTTGGTACACAATTGGCTTCCGCTATAACTTGGTTGTTTCGATGATAACTTTCATGTTTAACAACATCGCCTTGTACGAGCGCAACTCCAGGCTCGTACGGTATCACGTCCCGAATAGAATGATTGTCCCGCGGGAGAGCTGCAACGTGATGATTTCACGTTCAGCGGGGACTATTGGGCTTGCGGGAGTTTGGGGCATGACAGATTAGTATCAGAGCGCCCGGTTCATTTCTTCGAACTTGGTCCTTCGCTTCATCACAAACTCTAAATAGCTTCCGCGTGTCGTTTAGCTCCTGACTCTACTCAGCGCCGCATTGGATGTTTCATGCAATAAGTCTATTTATTGCTGGTTGTGGCTTCATATTATTCTTGTTGGGTTGCCTTGGTTGGTTTTTGTAGGATCGCTTAGCCTCGTTAGGCGTTGTTGCATTCGTGCAGCAAGTTGGTTGGCGTTGTTGCATTTGTGCAACAAGTGTGGGCTTTCGTTGGGTTGGCTTGGCTTATCATGCTGGAGTTTCTGATTGCCTCAATGGATCAGTTGGTTGGCTAACGAGATTTGGTTATGCGGCATGTTTTGAGTAGAAACATTCGATGAGAATGGATCCTTGCACGAGTTGCTCGTCTAGCGATTGTGTTGGATAGAAGTTGGAATTTTGGCTGTGGCGCATCGGTTGAGCAAGTCTGAGTTTGGCTCGGGAATATCAGGATAAGTTGGAACGAGTTGCTCGTATAACAAAAGTGTGAACCCGTTGGAAATAGTTGGATAATTCAAGCGTTGCCTGAGTTTTGTGTCAGACTCGAATTGGGAGAAGGCATGATCACACATAAAGGGATGGTTCAAACGGATCTTGGATTCGTGCAAGAAATCGTAATGTGAGTAGCGACTCAATTCAAAGTGGTACATAGGATACCACATTTTGAGCAAGGCATTGGAAACATTTTGGTTGGACATCTATGGAAATTTCCTGAACGGACTCGTGAAACGAGAATACAAGTTGGTTGGTGCAAGTCGGTTGAGTGGGATGAATAAAAATGGAGCAAGCGAATATTGAGTTATGATTCGGCAGAATTACCTCGGAATAGTCGGTTTGGGATAGACGCTGGTTGACGCAGATTTTGCACGAGGGCAACTATAATTCCAAGTGGTATATAGTGCAATAGAATTTGACTCGGGTATCCTTCGACACATTAGACTTGAGAACTCAAGGACAGAATCGTGCAAATGGAAGTATCGTTGGGCTTAAGAGATGGATGAGATCGGAACGAACATTTGGGTTATGCTTGAGCTAAGCAATGGGATTATCGGAAGGATAGCGAGCACGAACTACGATTTTGGGCAACACATTTGAACTGTTGGTTGAGCAAAGAAACACGATATTGGTCTAGAGGGACAATAAGATAGATTCACACAAACTTGAAAGATTTTGGATATCGTTGCTCGAGAAGTCGACTCAGGTTTAGCAAAAATAGAATTTGGGAAAAATGGTGCAACAATGGTAGACGGATTCTCCGGAAGACGTGGACGAATTGTGGCAATAACGGAAGGCAAAGATTTTGGCGGACAGACTTTTAAAGATTGCTAAATGTGGGAGCAACATCGGAACAAATAACTGTGCTGCTCGAGTAAGTTGGACGTGCATTGTGGGACGCAGCAAATGGATAAGAATTGGAGCAAGTCTTGGGTTTTGAGAACCATTGCAATTTGTAGTACGAGAATCGAACATACAATTCAAAAATTTTATGGATTCAGGGCAGAACGACGGATTGATGGTAGACGGTTCAACGAGCGCATTGCTCGGATTCAGGAGTTCGCTCGGATGGATGGTTGGATTTTAATTCGAATTTATAGATAAGATGTAGCATGGTTTATAATAACTGTCCATCGTGATGATTACGATTATCGAGCGTAGCATCGGGACAGCTGACCCTAAGCAACCTTGCCCGTCGAATCGGATATGAATATGGTTGACCCATAGAATGACCTTTGAGGCGGCATATTTGGGAATGCGTCGAGGGCAGATGTGAGCAATGAGATTTGGCCTATCGACTGAGTGTTGGATTCGAGAGACCCTTGGGATAGTCTTCAGCTGAAGATGCAGCCAGAAGATCGAAGCAATGGTGGAAGTAGCCTAGTCAACTGATGAGATTCAGAGTCACATATTTTTATCTCGATGGCATCGCCTCTGACTCATCGTGCCCTGGAAGGGAATAGCATTCATATGAATGGACGACTGTGGCGGCTCGTTCAGATCAAATCCTTACGAATACTGGAAGGGACAGACGTGCTTCAGATTTACAAGATGTCTCAGAACTATTCTGGGAAGCGTGCTCGTTCGGAAGACAAAGGTGATATTCTATGCTTCGAGGCAGTAGAAGCAGCACGAAGAACTATTTCATGCGCAACCTAAGAATTGTGGAGAGTGTGTCCACGTTAAAATCGTGGCGACACAAATCCCTTTGGCGTGGCGGCGAGATCTTCGTGGATCACACGAACCTCAATATAGATATTCACCCTGTGAGATATTGAGATGGCAGGAAATGTGTTGGACTGAGCTGATCTAAGCAAGTTGATATTTGGGTAAGTCGCATAGCTGGGGTAGATCAGTTGAGATTATCGTTCGGTGCATGAGATAATATTTGGAGATGTTGCAAGTACTAATTTCAGAAATAGTGGGATGGATTGAGCTGGAACGCGAACTGATTAAGTCGGTGGGAATATCTGCATAATTGAGAATAGCGCTCGAGCGAATGTATTGGAATGGAAATCGTGATTTGGTTCAATTGGGAGCAAAGCAAATGGACGCCTCGAACATAAAGATACCCTTGTAACTTGTTCAAATTTGCTATCGCAAAGCTCGACTGAAATGCATGTATTTTAGGGACGCCTTAAATATATGTACGATCCAAAACTAAGCGATACGAGAAATTCGGGTTGAGCTACAAGGAGGATGTGGGAATTCGTGAAATTGATTCGAGCGTTCAGCAGAACGAGATGCGGAGACAAAATCGTGAATATATGAGTTTCTTAGAGCAGATCCATGGAATTGGATTGTGGCATACTAGTAAGGAATGAGTACCAGCACGGTTCGTGGACGAACCTGATTCTAAGTGGTATATTATGTAACGCCCCATAATCGCTCGGAGCGTTACACTGAGTCGGAGTCGGATTTAATGAATCAAATGCTGGTTACATTTGAAATATCAGATTTTGGGAAGAAGGATTAATCGAGTTGGTTTCAATGTGCAGATGGCTAGCGGGTTCGATGGAAATCAGGTGTTCGTTCAGAACAGTACTGAATAGCTGGATGGAAACGATAATGCCGTCTTCCTTAATCCGATCGGTCGGATGATTTGGAGAGCACGGCCTGCTCGCACGGTCATACCAGTTGAGTAGATCGCGCTTGCATTGGACCACGGGTTCAAGGGATTGGCCGTATCGGCAGGACAGGATGCCTAACGGATTCAAACAATATGAGTGGGCTCTTTCCCTTCTTCTCTACTCCTTCATGCCTAATAATATGGAAAACACGTAATGGCTTGTACACTTGGGCTGAAACATCGGGAAGCACTACACTGAGGCGTGCATATAGTGTGCGTCGTTGGCTTGGTAGGATTGTGGCTTGAATGGTTTTACGCGTTAGATAGTTGGTGCGATAGTTGGATTATACGTTTGAGGCGATCGGTTGGATACTTGGGATTTTGCTTGGACGGTTGGAAATATACAAGTTGGAATAATACATTGAGGCAAATGGGAATATCGAGAATATCGGGAATTTGGGCGAACGAGCGTGCATTCATGCACGAGTATCACTGGGTCGCTTTGTCTTACAAAGCGAGCAGTTGTGGTTCGAAACCGAACAACTGCATTAGCGAGGTATGGTGCCGCTTGATGGGGCATTGTGCCACGAATGGGGCATTGTGCCACTGAGACGGCATTTGCCATGGGTTGCCTTTGAGCATGGGTGTTGTACCATTTTCGAAAATATTGTTGTAAAGCGGCAATGTGAAACACTGGGTATTTTTGGTACCTTGGGATATATATATTGAGGTCAAGATTTGGACTTCTTGGAAGAACATGTTGGAAGAATGGTTATGGATGCTTCGGTTGGGTTATCGATGGAACGAGTCTAGGATCGCTTGGTAGGACGAGAATGTTCGATCCTCTCGTCATACCTACGTGTGTCTGCATGTCACGGACAACTTGTGCAAAGGTTTGGCACTTTTCCCGAAACGGTTTTTATTCGGGGCACTGGAGCCGTTTCGATCCGGAGGGAAACATTTGATTCGCGTTCAGTCGTGATGCATTGCGGGACCTCCAGCGGGGCTTGCTACCCGGGCTGATAGGGCGCGCCGTAATGCTTGAGATATGTCCTGTATGGCTCTGCCAGTGACTTCATATAGATAAGAGTTGGCTTGCTTTACTTTGGTTGGTTTGTGCATCGTGTATGCGCGGCCACCTTGCCTCGGCAAGAGTGTGCACTCGAGAGTGGGATATAAACTTTGGTTGAGAATGGATATTGAGGTGAGACTGATGGTTCGATATGTTATCGTGCAAGCGATGACATTGAGTTAGACGGGTCGGCTATATATATAAACTGCTTGTCATTTGGTTTGAGAATGAATGCTTGCATGCTTAAACTGCTTTACCACTTTCTTTAACCTGTCATCCATATGCCATGAAACGAATCTAGGATTCAACTAGAAAGATCACCATTTAACTGTGTGCATTCACTATTTTACTTAGTGTCGGCTTAGACGAGTGGGTTACCCCGCTCACTAGTACGGTTGTGTACTGACTCACGTTTGTGGGCAATATTTCAGGTACACAGGCGTAGTGGCGCTGCTTGGATATACGGGACAAGATGTATGAACTGTAAGTACCTTTGTGGGCTAGAGAAAGAGCAAGAGTTATTTCATCGTCTCCGTGGCATCGCCTTTGTGGCATTGACTCGGGGCATCTCATTTGGACCCTATCGTGAGCTTCGCTGCGTATACTCTGATGTGTG
Organism: Iris macrosiphon; assembly: GCA_036927795.1. Taxonomy (NCBI): domain Eukaryota; kingdom Viridiplantae; phylum Streptophyta; class Magnoliopsida; order Asparagales; family Iridaceae; genus Iris; species Iris macrosiphon. Next base: position 1,478,040 of record JAYESA010000001.1, on the reverse strand, counting down.
CTTGGTACACAATTGGCTTCCGCTGTAACTTGGTTGTTTCGATGATAACTTTCGTGTTTAACAACAACGCCTTGTACGAGCGCAACTCCAGGCTCGTACGGCATCACGTCCCGAATAGAACGATTATCCCGCGGGAGAGCTGCAACGTGGTGATTTCACGTTCTGCGGGGACTATTGGGCTTGCGGGAGTTTGGGGCGTGACACGTGTGACTTGCTCAGCGTCCGATTATTAGTCGGGTGCCAACACCGTATGCGGTGTTGTGTATTGTCATCTATAGATGGACATTCGTGACCCCTTTACATTCTCGTACTGGTCTTACCAAGTACACTATAACCCAGGACACTTGACACTAATCATGTGACAGGATCTTCCTGAGATATTCATGGTGATTCTGTATAGGATACAGGACTTAACAGAGATACTATATTCATAGATACTTTATGACTTGTTGCATTAGCTATGATCCCGTTTGACATGGACATGAGACGTTATGGTCATGAGATGCGTGGTTACATTGGATGGGGAGAGACACACAGGCTACAGGCTGTTTTATATATATCTACTACTATTGTGAGGTCGTAGACTCTCGAGCAGAGCTAGACACATTACTGGTTATTACCGCTACCGGCTCCCCGATATAGAGCTTGTAGGGGCTCAGCCTGAGTACTCGTGATGCTCTTATCTTGTATTTCACATAGATGGTTATATAGCTTACCCTATTTATTTCATTCTTTGCTGCACTGCATCTATTTTGGCTTGTATTATCTGTACCTTGTTATGTCCCCTGAGGACCTGGATCCGGATTATGTCCCCAAGATTAGCAGACGAGATTTATCCCGAGGTATACGGGACAGCAGCAGTAGTAGGAGCAGAAGCAGATACAGGAGTTGTACCGACACCCGAGGATGAGGTGTTAGCTGAAGACTTTTCCTGAGCATCCATGTTTCATGCTCAGTATTTATTTTATTCAGTCATTTATATTCTGGTCTGTTGAACCATTGTATTAGATTTTATCGGGTTGTTCCCCGAAGCACTTTATTAAGATTGGTTGATGATTTACATTTCTTATATTCTGTGGATCATATTTTATTCTTGTATGGATAAGATTAGTTGTACCATGTGGTTATAGACTTGATTTTATAGCTTAAGTATGCCCTGATGGATCCATTAAATTGGGTTTGTCCATCGGTGCGTGCTGCTGGCCATTGCCACGTGTCTAGTCCCTCAGTATTTTGGGACTGGGGCGTGACATAGTTTTTGTGGTGGCCCATGCAGGTCTACGACTAAATCGTTCGGTTTTAACTTAGGGACTGAACAAGCCTGCCCTAAGGATAGGATAAGTTATAGGATCTCATCCATTATTTGAACCATTTTTGAACTCTATATCGAACTCAAATTTGTTACTTGATTTGTATCTTGTGTTAATTCCTCTGAGCGTTCTTATAGTTTATCTTTTGGTTGCAGAGTAATGGATCCAGGAACGGAGATGAGATTCCCTTGGATACACCACACGACGCTGTGGTTACTTATGTAGATGGAGTGACACCAGGAAATGGAGGACAAACATCGCAAAGCAATCAAATCGGCCAGCCTAATCCAAGGTTCCGGCGTGATGATATCCCACCTCCGCCACAGTTCACTCCATAGATGCCAGTTTTCCCACCAGGGCAAGCCATGGACGGGCAACAGATGTTTCAGATGATGTATGCCATGATGCAAGCCCAGGAGCAGGTTCAACAAGAGGCTCAGCGTCATAAGGCAGAGTATTTGAGAACCAGCCTAATATCAGCATTGGAGCAGGCAAACCCACCATCTAGGGGACCAGCGACGGGATCTATCACTGTTTTTCGCCAGCTCAAGCCTCGTACCTTTTCTGGTAAAGAGGGGCCAACAGAAGTTCACGAATGGCTCACGAACATACAGTACCAGTTGGAAGCAGCAGAACTTCCAAGGAAGAAATGAATGACTGCAGTCAGGATGCAGTTAACTGAAAATACACATCATTGGTGGTTATCAGAAGAAAGGAGGCTCGGACAGGACCGAGTCACTTGGGAATAGTTCTCCAGACTCTTCCAAGTGATGTATATTCCAGCAGTTGCACGGTCGGAGCTCAGAGACAAGTTCAACCGCCTTATCCAAGGCAATATGTCAGTGGAAGAATACAATGCAGAATTTATTCGTCTAGGTCACTTTGCCCCAACCTTGATTTCGACAGAGGAAGAGAAAGCTGAGAAGTTCTTTGATGGACTGAAGTTCGAGCTCCAAAGGTTGATTGGATCGGTCGCACCTACATCATATACCGACGTCCTTGCAGCAGCATGACGCATGGAGCGCGTCACTAGAAGGGAGTCAAATCTGAAGAGGCCAATCACATCAGCACCATCCAGGTCAGCACATGGGGATTCTGCAAAACGATCCCAAAGGAGTATGCCAGATAGAGCAGCACACAGTGTAGCGCCCCGTTCTCCCGATGCGGAGAGCGCGGCTAAGAAACACAAGACGGTATCGTTCGATCGGGATAGATTGAATTAAGAACTCGTCCTCGTTATGGATTTGTTTCTTCGGAATCGATTCCCATATTCAGTGGACTGCGCCCCAAGGATCGGCTTAGCGGCAGAGTCAGGAGGGACCTCTCCGCTGCTATCTTTTATTGCCTCAGTTTTCGATGTCGCTTGTTGCTTTCATGCTTTGAGTTGGTTTTGGGATTTGCTTGTTTTCCTTGAACGGTTTCGATGGTTTCATTATTTTCGTTCATTGAACTGCACTTCTATTCCGAGAATGGAGAGAGAGAAAGAAGTATTAATCGAGCTGTTCGTGTGCAGGTGAACGAGCAGTAGGCGGCTTGCGAACGAAGTCGTGAAGCGCCTCTTTCCTTCTTCTTTCCAAAAATCTAAGTGAGTGGCTACCAACCCGATTAGCTAGCCCTGCTTCCAAGCTTCACTCCTTTACCCCGATCAAACGATACCAAGTAATAACTTAAAAAAACCAAGATAAAAGGGAATAGACTTGGTACTTATGCTTGTCAATGAAACTTGAGAACGGTTATATCTTTGCATGCTTGTTTGTTCGGAAATGTTCATCAAATGCATAGATACAAGTTTAAACGTATATCCTAATGCATAAATATAACGTAGTTGCAATGTAAAATGAATCATGCAATATCGCTTGTCTTGTACTCACGTAGCCTCCGGGCGAATGCTTGTTAATGTAGCCTCCGGGCGAATGCTTGTCAACGTAGCCTCCGGGCGAATGATTGTTAGTGTGCAATCACGGACAACTTGTGCACAAGGTATAGTTTCTGCGGGCGGCTGCTGGGGCACTGGCACCGTTCCGGCTCCGGACGGAACTAACGTTTAGTCTCACGTACTAGGACAGGGTGGTATACGGCGCCTAACGTTCTTGCACGTAGCAAACCATCTTTGTCACAGACTAGTGTCCATTATGGCAATCAAGCCAGTGATCATCGTGTATATTTAAACCTGTTGCATACTAACTTGTGTTTTCGTGGCAGGGAAGGCATGGTAAGTATTGGCAGGTAATTCAGACGGTCAGGTAAAATCCACCTAACAGTGGCACGTTCATTTCAGTAAATTCAATATGCTGCTTACTTGTAAATGAACTAAGGCAAGATAGAAACCCACAAATATGCATGCTTCACTAAACAACGTGTTGATTGGTATAGTCAGGCTAGCTCGCCTTCACCAGCATGTTTCGATATGCTGACCCTCGTTGAAACAGGTTCTCCGCACTAAGGCGAACCGAACGAGGAGCCGAAGTCGTCTACCCGATCCAGTCCAACTATTGGCGCATCTTCACCGCGCCCCCTGAAGCATTTGAAGACAGTAGCTGCAACTCTTCATACACAAATGCAGCTCCGTGGAAAAGCTATCCTCCAGCCTGGAGGTCCTTATCGTTTTGAGTTTATAAAGGGATGTAATGTACAGGACTGTTATCTCATTTTGAGTCAACCCTTTTGTAAGCCGTTCGGCATATTAGCTAACTCGTTCAAGAGTTTGTAATAGATATTCATTATCAATAAAGAGAACTTTTCTATGTTTCAAATCTGTGTTTTAATTTATCTGCGTACTCTGAATATGTGCTTGCTATGCAAATTATTAAAGCCTTGTGCGGGCGCAACTCCAGGCCCGCACGGCGGTCGCGACTCGGGGGACGCCTCGGGGCGTGACATAGTGGTATCAGAGCACAGATTCAAGGTTCCTTAGACTTCGTGCTGGAAAAGTTCCTTTAACGATCAAATTCCTGTGCGAACTCTTGAACTCGCTAGGCCAAAAATAAGATACGTTCATGCAATAAGTCCATAATACATTATGATCCTAATGTAATTTACCTTCTTTTGAAAGAATGGCTCCAGTGCAATCTGCAGCGCAAACTCCGGACGAAACGCAAGGCCAAGAAAGTAGTTCGGATACTTCGGGAAGTTCAAAGAGCCAGCGAGCCGTGCCAAGCATCGATCCCGTCCAACGAATGTTGCAGATGTTGGAGGCAAACCAACAAAGGGACGAGGCTCGCTATGAACGGGCCGAGAAGCGGGCGGAAGAGAGTCAGCTCAAGTTTCAAGATAATATAGAAGCACGATTCTCAGTCCAACGGAAGCAGGTAGATACCCTGCAGCAGATCGTTCAGACTTTGGCATCCAACCAGTCCACGGCAACGCCAGCGACTCCGGTGGAACAGCCCGTGCTTGAAGTAGAGACGCCGCAAGTTCCAAGAGCGAGGAACGTGACTGCCTTCGACTTTGGCCACTTCAAGAAAGTCTGCAACACCCCATTCAACGGGACTGAGGACCCAGTCGTAGCTCTAGATTGGTTGGCCGAACTTGAAGATCACTTCGCTCTGCTAGAGGTCCCCGAAGAGAAGCGCGTCGCCTGCGCGCAACTACAGCTTCGCCTCAACGCACACGATTGGTGGAACGTGCATCGACGATCTCTCCAATTTGATCACGGAGAGGAGGCGATCTCGTGGACGACTTTTCGTGCCGCGTTCGAAGAGGAGTATGTACCCCCTCCAGTACAACGTCAAATGGAAAACGAGTTCGTGCAGCTGCGGCAAGGCAGCATGACAGTTAAGGAGTACTCCGTCGAATTCAACCGACTCTCCAAATTCGCTAGGGCCTATTTACCTGATGCAGCGAGTCGAGCTAGAAGGTTTAAAGGTGGACTACGCCCTGTCATCCATTCGCACGTATCCGTTCCTCAGTATCGGACAATGCATGAAGTCATGAATCACGCCCTGTCGCTCGAACCACTCTATCCTCATATTGCTGCCGGCGCTGTGCATACATCCAGTCACAAACGCCAAAGCAACGAAGGAGAAAACACCGCTACAAAGCACCGCAACAACGGTGGTCCGCAGAGAGGGCAGCTATGTCACTTCTGTAGGAGGCCAGGGCACCTGGTCAACGAATGTCGTCTGAAACAAGGATTATGCCTCATCTGTGGCGATGCAAACCACAGAATTCGTGACTGCCCCAAATACTCTGCTAAACATCCCCAACGTAACGTTCCCTGATGGTAGGTCCTGTTCTTAAGTTTTGGGACGAAACTTCCAATTAGTTGGGTAGGATGTAGCGCCCCGTTCTCCCGATGCGGAGAGCACGGCTAAGAAACACAAGACGGTATCGTTCGATCGGGATAGATTGAATTAAGAACTCGTCCTCGTTATGGATTTGTTTCTTCGGAATCGATTCCCATATTCAGTGAACTGCGCCCCAAGGATCGGCTTAGCGGCAGAGTCAGGAGGGACCTCTCCACTGCTATCTTTTATTGCCTCGGTTTTCGATATCGCTTGTTGCTTTCGTGCTTTGAGTTGGTTTTGGGATTTGCTTTCGTGCTTTTACAGCGCCCCCTGACCCTACAAAACACCGGACCCCGAATCGCCCGCCAAATTTTCGTTATTTTTATGCGCCTGTGCAAATACCCAAATTTAAGGGGGTTAATTTGCAAATTTGCATTTTGTCATCACCTCATTTGTTTAAAAACAATGAGGAATCCCTAATAATTTTATTTAGCCTCTCACCCTCATCCCCACATGAATTATTCCTTCATGTCTGTAAACCCCCTCACCCAAAATAGATATTTTGTGTATATTTTATATTATTATAGGTATTGAATTTCTTTAGAGTATTCTGTTATTTAATTAGCAAATGAATTTCTTGATATATTTACTTATATAAATATTTATTTAGAATCATTTTTAGGTTATTTTAGATTTTTGAAATTAATTAGGATTTATTTGGATATATATAGTCTTAATATTAGATATATGCTAATTTAGTGTTAATAGATATTAATAAGATTTTATAAATTATTTGTATTATATTTAATTATATTCAAGATTATAAATTATTGAGATAGATTCAAACTCTACTTTAAATTAATTCAAATCATGAACCTACTAGGAATACAACTTAATGTATATCATATCCTTATTTAAATTCATCATAATCCTATCCAAATTAACCAATCCTAGTTGTATTTAATTAAGTAGTCTCCACCATTATAAATACCTCATCCTTCATATTTTTCCCCAAATTCCTCTCTTTTTCGTCAAAAAATAGTCAAAATTCGTCATAAATTCAGCCTCATTTTCTACTAGTTATGACGAATTAAAAAGACGATATCTCCTAGCTCCGGACTCCAAACGAGGCCTAGTTTTTTTTTTGTTAGAACGATAATGAGGTTAGCTTTCTGATTATATAAATTGTTTTTCTAAATTATGAGTATTAAATTCTGGAAAATTCGTAGAGCACAGCATATCCGAAAATAGACGTGTTTCGATGTTTTCGCGATTCTGGGAGAACCAGGAATCAGAATCATGAACCGTTTAAAGTTTCGGAAAGCTAATATCGAGATCATCGACATATATTTTTCCCAAAATTTAATTTGAAGTATTTACATACTGTTAATTCTGTAGAACTTCTAGGTTAGAATTTAACCATCGGTGCACAATACAAAATTTGTATGTGCCATAATTCCCAAAACGAATTTGAATTCGGACGAGCCGTAAATTCCAGCATGTTTTTGACGCTGAAATCTACAGGAAATCATGCATGAAAGTTGAGTTTGTGTCGGTTGACTTTTTGGTCAACAGATCGCCTCGATTTGCGTGCCATGAGTCTCGAGTTGATAAAATTCAGTTTCTTTGGACAAAATTTAGGAATTAACATAAAAATCAGAATAATAAGATTAAAATAGGATTTTAGAGTAACTATTCCAGAATTAAATAAATTAAAATAAATTATCTTTTGACGTGATAAATTTGTAATACATAGGATATTGGATTTGTTCTACGCGACTTCTGGAGCAGGTTATTAGTACATCGCAGCTTCCTTACCAGGCAAGTGTACCTTGCCAAACTCTGCAGTATTGTTATATATTTTTTTTGCTTTATTATATTGTTGTGCATGCTCAACCTAGGACCGTGTGACGTACTTAGCATCCGATTATCAGTCGGGTGCCGACACTGTACGCAGTGTTGGGTACGGTCATCTAGAGATAGACATTCGTGACACTTTATTCTCGTACTTATTTTAACAAGTACACTATGACCCAGGACACTTGACACTATTCATGAGACAGAATCTTCCTGAGATATTCATGGTGATTCTGTGTAGGATACAGGATTGACATAGACATTATATTCATAGATATTATATGACTTGTTGCATTAGTATTGATCCTGCGTGTCATGGACATGAGACGTGTGATTACATTGGGTGGGGAGAGACACACAGGCTACAGGCTGATTTCATATATATATATATATAATCCATAGTAAACACATAGTAAAATACATAGAAAACTCCGCTACCGGCTCCCAGACACAGAGCTTGTAGTGGTCTCAGCCTGAGTACTCGTGATGCTCTCATTTGCATTTCACTTAGATGGATACATATTTACCCTATTTATTGTATTTTCTGTTGTACTGCATTTATTTTGGCTTGTATTTTCTGTACCTTGCTGTCCCCTGAGGACCTGGATCCGGATTATGTCCCCAGATATTACAGACGAGATCGATCCAGAGGTTTATGGAGCAGGAGCATTATCAGGAGCAGACATTGGAGCAGTACCAGATCCAGTAGACGCGTGATCACCGAGGGTATCTTCTGAGTATATACTGTTCCATACTCAGTATTTGTTGTGGTTATCTTTATTCTTGTATCTTGACAGATGTATTCAGACTCATTATCGGGTTATTTTTTCGAGTTTATATTATATTGAGATTGATCTTTCTTTATGATTCTGATATTGTTGTATTCATTTCTGTGGATGAGATTAGTATATCTAGACCCTTATTGTTGTGCTACAGCTTAAGTATGCCCTGATGGATCCATTAAATTGGGTTGTCCATCGGTGCGTACTGCTGGCCATTGCCACGTGTCCAGTCCCTCGGTATTTTGGGACTGGGGCGTGACATAGTTTTTGTGGTGGCCCATGCAGGTCAACGACTAAATTGTTCGGTTTCAACTTAGGGACCGAGCAAGCCTGCAATAAGAATAGGACAAGTTTTTGAATCTCATCCACTTGCTTGAATCGTTCCTGATATCTATATCAGATTCGAATTAATCTCTTGACTTACATCCTGCCTTGATTCCTGTGCGCCCTTATTGTTTATTTTGGTTGTTACCCTAAAATTTTATTTTTGCTGTGTGATTAGGTAATTAGAACTTGACAGTTTAAGTTAGTATTGTAGATTATGACCCAATGATTACCCCTTAGCTCTAAGTCACGAAATTAGTACCCCCACATCGATACAAGTTAGATCCCTTACCCTTGACGGCCAGTAACTCCTCTAGCCTCACTATCGACACTTGTCCTATAAGCACTAAGACTAAGGCTTAAGACGACCATAACCTATGTAATATAGGAGGATACCCTAATAGGTACCAAGTCCCCTTCTCGTAGACCTTAACAAGAGTTTTTCACGGTATCCTTAAGACGATTTCAGTATTAGTTATTGTTATAAGTTGGGTAGTATGCCTCAGAACCTAATACCACCTATCCCTATTGACCCATTGATGAAGTGAACTAGGATGACACAACTTTAGACTTGCATAAGAAGATAGTATTTATTCAGACTGTAGAATTTAGAGGTCCTTGCCCCTATTTGGTAAACTAGCGACTTAGAGAAGGAGGTTGTATGATAACTGTAGAGATTGTAGAGTCTGTTCTTATTATGGTGGTTTGTTTGTTTGTTTGTTTGTTTGGTGAACTTGAATAATTTGTACCTTTTTTTCATCATTATCTAGCGTACTTATATTGGTTGTACTACCCTGACTTATGCTGCTGTTACAGCCTAGTTTTTCAAGCTCAGTCTTTTATCAAGCTTGTTCATGACATATGTAGTAGTGGACGCATACACTAATACAATTGTCTATTCAGAATCAGTGTATTACGGTCTGGCCAACCTTAGTGCGCTTGATTCGCCCTTCGTAACGCTATTTTACGTGGATTGAGATATGTAGTGATTAGTAGACGAATATACTTGCCCTAGACATGTCTGACATATCGTATCGGTTACATAACTGCACCGATGTGAGCATGCGAATAGGAAATTACCAAATTAAGATTTTAATCCACAACTGTCTTGACAATTCTCATTTGAATTCTTTAAACGCTTTGATTCCCATACTTCCATTCTATTACCCCTCCTTGAACTCTTTTCCGTTGCTTTCCGTTTTCCCTTGTTTCGGAAAGACGAAATCTCGTGCTTGGATATAAGTGATACACGGTGTTAAAGTTTTGAGGATTAAATGACATGAGAAAATAAATCGAGGAATATTTTTCTTAAATGTAAGAGCCTTATGTGATAGATGGGTAAATTCTAAGTTGGGTAGAAATTACATTATTAAACTTGAGATAAATTCTTTTAGATTGTGATCAAGTGAGATTAGATAGAGAGAAACCATGTTCTATTTTAATTTCGAGGACAAAATTATTTTAAGTTGGGTAGATTGTAAACCCCCTCACCCAAAATAGATATTTTGTGTATATTTTATATTATTATAGGTATTGAATTTCTTTAGAGTATTCTGTTATTTAATTAGCAAATGAATTTCTTGATATATTTACTTATATAAATATTTATTTAGAATCATTTTTAGGTTATTTTAGATTTTTGAAATTAATTAGGATTTATTTGGATATATATAGTCTTAATATTAGATATATGCTAATTTAGTGTTAATAGATATTAATAAGATTTTATAAATTATTTGTATTATATTTAATTATATTCAAGATTATAAATTATTGAGATAGATTCAAACTCTACTTTAAATTAATTCAAATCATGAACCTACTAGGAATACAACTTAATGTATATCATATCCTTATTTAAATTCATCATAATCCTATCCAAATTAACCAATCCTAGTTGTATTTAATTAAGTAGTCTCCACCATTATAAATACCTCATCCTTCATATTTTTCCCCAAATTCCTCTCTTTTTCGTCAAAAAATAGTCAAAATTCGTCATAAATTCAGCCTCATTTTCTACTAGTTATGACGAATTAAAAAGACGATATCTCCTAGCTCCGGACTCCAAACGAGGCCTAGTTTTTTTTTGTTAGAACGATAATGAGGTTTTCTGATTATATAAATTGTTTTTCTAAATTATGAGTATTAAATTCTGAAAATTCGTAGAGCACAGCATATCCGAAAATAGACGTGTTTCGATGTTTTCGCGATTCTGGGAGAACCAGGAATCAGAATCATGAACCGTTTAAAGTTTCGGAAAGCTAATATCGAGATCATCGACATATATTTTTCCCAAATTTAATTTGAAGTATTTACATACTGTTAATTCTGTAGAACTTCTAGGTTAGAATTTAACCATCGGTGCACAATACAAAATTTGTATGTGCCATAATTCCCCAAAACGAATTTGAATTCGGACGAGCCGTAAATTCCAGCATGTTTTTGACGCTGAAATCTACAGGAAATCATGCATGAAAGTTGAGTTGTGTCGGTTGACTTTTTGGTCAACAGATCGCCTCGATTTGCGTGCCATGAGTCTCGAGTTGATAAAATTCAGTTTCTTTGGACAAAATTTAGGAATTAACATAAAAATCGGAATAATAAGATTAAAATAGGATTTTAGAGTAACTATTCTAGAATTAAATAAATTAAAATAAATTATCTTTTGACGTGATAAATTTGTAATACATAGGATATTGGATTTGTTCTACGCGACTTCTGGAGCAGGTTATTAGTACATCGCAGCTTCCTTACCAGGCAAGTGTACCTTGCCAAACTCTGCAGTATTATTATATATTTTTCTTGCTTTATTATATTGTTGTGCATGCTCAACCTAGGACCGTGTGACGTACTTAGCATCCGATTATCAGTCGGGTGCCGACACTGTACGCAGTGTTGGGTACGGTCATCTAGAGATAGACATTCGTGACACTTTATTCTCGTACTTGTTTTACCAAGTACACTATGACCCAGGACACTTGACACTATTCATGAGACAGAATCTTTCTGAGATATTCATGGTGATTCTGTGTAGGATACAGGATTGACATAGACATTATATTCATAGATATTATATGACTTGTTGCATTAGTATTGATCCTGCGTGTCATGGACATGAGATGTGTGATTACATTGGGTGGGGAGAGACACACAGGCTACAGGCTGATTTCATATATATATATATATAATCCATAGTAAACACATAGTAAAACACATAGAAAACTCCGCTACCGGCTCCCAGACACAGAGCTTGTAGTGGTCTCAGCCTGAGTACTCGTGATGCTCTCATTTGCATTTCACTTAGATGGATACATATTTACCCTATTTATTGTATTTTCTGTTGTACTGCATTTATTTTGGCTTGTATTTTCTGTACCTTGCTGTCCCCTGAGGACCTGGATCCGGATTATGTCCCCAGATATTGCAGACGAGATCGATCCAGAGGTTTATGGAGCAGGAGCATTATCAGGAGCAGACATTGGAGCAGTACCAGATCCAGTAGACGCGTGATCACCGAGGGTATCTTCTGAGTATATACTGTTCCATACTCAGTATATGTTGTGGTTATCTTTATTCTTGTATCTTGACAGATGTATTCAGACTCATTATCGGGTTATTTTTTCGAGTTTATATTATATTGAGATTGATCTTTCTTTATGATTCTGATATTGTTGTATTCATTTCTGTGGATGAGATTAGTATATCTAGACCCTTATTGTTGTGCTACAGCTTAAGTATGCCCCTGATGGATCCATTAAATTGGGTTGTCCATCGGTGCGTACTGCTGGCCATTGTCACGTGTCCAGTCCCTCGGTATTTTGGGACTGGGGCGTGACAATGTCAAATCTGGACCCCTCACTTAAAGGGGGTCAAATCCTCACCCTTCATCAAACCCTCTCCCCTATATAATGACATATCACATCAACCCTAATCCCTAGAAAACCTAGGTAGCCCACATCCCCAAGCAAGCCCCCACCTCTCTCTCTCCTCCATCCTCAACCGTAGCAAATTCTTTTCTTTCTTCCCTTCTCCTTCTCTTTTCTTTTCTTCTTCTCTTCCTTCTCCTTCTTCCTTTCTCCTTCTTCTTTAATTTTCATTTTGAATTTAAAGGAGGAAGGGGGGAACACTGTTCACCCTCCACATACAGTTTTCCCGGCGGGCCTCTGCACCTCCGGCGGGCGGGCCAGCAAGCCCCGATCATCCGGCGGCCGCTGCTACTCCCATCTCCACCCGCTGGCTGCTATGACCGCCGCTGAACCCCAAGCCTCGACCATCCGCTGGCGGCTCCTCCCTCTGCTGAGAGCTCCGGCAACCGAGCCCCTTTCCGCTGCCAAACTCATCACCACCACCACCTTCAACTGCATACGCCACCACCATTACCACCATCTTCCCTCCACTGTTCCTCCCTCTCCCGTCCATACTCCGGCCATTTCCGACTGCACATCCCCCGGCCTCCCACCATCAACAGCTCCCTCTGCAGTATATATATATATATATATATATATATATATATATATATATATATATATATATATATATATATATATATATATATATATATATAATATATATATATATATATATATATATATATATATATATATATATATATATATATATATATATATATATATATATATATATATATATATATATATATATATATATATATATATATATATATATATATATATATATATATATATATATATATATATATATATATTATATATATATATATATATATATATATAATGTATGTAGGTATGTATGTAAGTATAATTAATGCATAGGAATATGTATATTATTTTTATTAAATTATATAATTGAGTATGTATCTAATTAATATTTTAAATACCTGAATATGTATAGTATATAAATACAATGGTAATGTATAATTTAATAATGTGAATGTATTTAATTTATGTTAATACGTGTGTATGTATAGTATTATTTAGTTAATACTATATACACATATGTATAGTATTTATTTAATTTATGTTTAATATGTATAAACTATAGTATGTATATATATACTTAGTATATGTATGTATTAATGTATAAATTAGTGTAATTAATGCATATGTAGGTATATGGGATTATTTCATATAATATGTATTAATAAAATGTATACTAGGGTATAATTTCAATTAATGTTTTAGTATCTGTATTGTTAATTTTAATGATGGTATATATATACATATTTTGTATAAGTAATTAGTATATTCTTAATATATATTTTGTATAAGCATTTTAGTATATTCTTAGTATATAAATTGGTATGTACGTATATCTGTATTTCAGTTTATGTTGGTAATTGTTAATTTGGTATATATATATAAATAAATATATGTATATTTATTTTGATATAAGTGCTAATTTGGTAATATATATATATATTTGTTTTGGTATTTGGTTTATATATATGTACTTGTATACATAGTATAATTTAATATAATTAGTATTTTGGCACATATATATATATTGTATATGTATTTATATTGGTGCATGAATAAATATTGTAAGTATTAATAAGTGTAATATGGTTTATGTATATCCTACTAGATGACCCTAGTTGACTAGTGCCTGCCTGGCATGGCCCTGAGGCCAGTGTTTTTGTCTGTGTTAGTGTAGCATCTGATACAAATATAGTTTTGCTTTGTGATGTGTTATAGGACTGTGTTACCCAGGGGATACTCTGGAATAGGACATCCATAAATTCCAGCTAAGGACCCAAGACAAGTACATTCTCTGATAATTTCTAATTTCTTGATAATTTCTATAAATTCAATAATCTTGAAATATTACAACTGAATCCTTGACACTGTGCTACACGGACTAGTATAGCTTGGATCTGCAGTCATGAGATGTTACATTGATTATCGTATTGACATTGTACATGACATGTATATTAGACATCGTACATGATAAACTGGACTTGCTCGTGTATCGTGACGTGTCATGGTTGGATCCACAGTACTAGTTGGGGGCGGGGAAATAGTTAGTAAGAAATGTGATCATAACCTCTTATTGTAGTATAGAAAATTGTAAGTGTTAATCATGCTCTTCACCCATGATTAGCCAGGCCCTATAGCTATCGTACATGTTTCCAAGCCGATCACATTTTAAACTACTATTTCAAACACTTAGAATAGATTACAGTTTTCCTATTTAAATCATATACTACATCACCCATATATGATACTGTTCCTTGTTCTTTTCATACATGCACTGAATGTATCATATTGCCTATTTGCCTGTCTCTCACATTGACTGTCTCTCTTTAATTGCCATTGCATTTATTTCACTGTCTTCTCAGTAGCTAGCATGACATGTTTATTACTTTATAGTCCTTATTAATTAAATGGAACTATTATTTGAGATTTGTACTTTGCTCCTTCCTGACTGGAAATATTTTTCCAGACCATGCCTTAGAGGACCGCTGTCCGACACTTTATGGACCATATGGTGAGTAGCTGCAGACTTGGTAGTTAGTTGTGATTCCGGGAGGTCTAGCAGGAATCACTAATTCTTCTGGTTTTCCTGATTAGTTCTTTTAGCAGACTTTTGGTACCGGATTTGTCTCCGGCATTTTTATGAGACTTGGATATTGTTGAGTTAAGCTATTGCTTTGTTGACTTGTGTTGTATTTAATTTTTGTTCATTATCTTATCGTGCTGTAATCCTGTGATTGAGTATGTGCTCGTTTATTTGTGTCATCCGTGCCTCCTTATGGAGATTGGATGTTTGTGTGACATTAGCTAGATAGTATCAAGACCTTGACAGCGTTCTACCGCCGATGCTGCGGCGTAGGCTGGACGTACCCACGCACTCGTGCCCCTAAACCGGGTGCGGGTCGTGACACGTTTTTAGTGGTGGCCCATGCAGGTCAGACTTCGCGAGTTGTGCGATGTCGTAGTAGTGTGGCATCTTTGTTACACTATTGCGTGCCTGCGAATGGATCTAGGACATAGGATACTAGGACGAGAGCGAATACTCAATCACAATTCCTTGAGAGATTCTTGGGATGACCCCTGAGAATCTTATTTTAATTCCAAATTAAAATCATTCCCTTGTTCCGTCCATTCTCACTTATTGATATTGAATTTGATTGTTGTTGATTAGTTATTAAGTTAGGATTTAGGTCTCATTGTAGGGTTGATTTCACATCAAGATGAATTTACAGACTGATTTATGGTATTATTTGATGACACACGTCGATGAGGACAGTGAGGAAGATTAACACTAGGGTTACTGGACTACAAGACATGGTTTTAAATCATAATTTGAAGCTTGAAAATGAATTACATTTTTGAATTTTGAGAAGTCGAGATATTATGTTATTAAAATTTTATTTTTGAGGAATTCAGATTCAATTTGATGAACCTAGACAAGCTATAAGGATTTTTGGAATGGATAAAATTTTCACTTCAGTATTTAGAGGAAAGTATATGCATTTACTTTAAAAATTTATTCGAGGAGTTATTTTCAGGAATTTTATTTGAGGATAAAATCTTATAGAGAGAGAGAGATATATTAGTATATAATAGATGAGGTGCATATGTAAGGATATGTTGGCTTGAGCATGATTGAGATTTTACTGCAAACTGACTTGGGTTTTCATCTAGGGTTGTATTAGAGAGTGCAGTACTTAGTGTAGTGTGTTGCATTTGATATGCACTTGAGTGATAAGGATAACTAGTATCAACAATTGCAGTAGGAAAGGAAGCTAGCAGTGAGTATGTTTCAAGTAGAACTGTGGTACTTAGAGGGATAGAGGTATTAGACCATGGATGTATCTTTGACCTGTGCAATCACAACTAGGATTTTTTCTTTCCAATCTATTTATCTTGAATGTTGCTTCCTTAAAACTGTACTGTCCTCCCTTGATGATATCGCATTTTTGCCTAAATTGATTCTTTGGGATCTGTCTTCAGGATGTTGCCGCAGACACGGTCTATGAGAGCGGGAACATCAGCTTTAGAGGGGTCTGCCACCTCTCCACCTGATGGACAGACAGCCGTAGTTCCTCCTACATCTCCGATGCACGTAGGTGATCCTCCTCCTCCACCTGTTCAGAGGATTACCGCAGCTGTGACGGACAACCTTCCTCCTCCACCGACTCCGATTCCTGGAGGTTTGCCCATTGACGGGACGCAGATGTTTACCTTAATCCAAGGCATGGTAGATGCCCAGAGAGTGACGGCAGACACTCAGCGAGTTCAAGCTGAGGCTCAGAGGGTGCAAGCAGAAGCGCACCTGGCACAAACCGAGCTGATGAGAGAAAATATGGAGAATGCTCATCAAGTGACTCTCCAAGCTTTGGAGAAAGTAGCACAGTACCAGCAGTTTCCTGGCCAGCAGCAACAGAGATCAGGCACTATAGTGGACTTCAAAAGGATGATGCCTCGAGAGTTCAAAGGCACCGAAGGGATACTCTACGCTGACGACTGGCTAAAGGATATAGAAAGGAGCCTGCGATTGACCCAGATTCCGGAGAACTTGCAGATAGAAGCCGCTGGCAGTCAGATGTTCGATATCGCACTCACGTGGTATCGTACGGAGCCGAGAATTACTGCGCAAGGACTTACTTGGGAGACCTTCAAGGAACTCTTCAAGGAGAAGTTCTTTCCCGACGTGGCATTGGGAACCTTGGAAAGTCAGTTTCATGACTTGGTTCAAGGAAACATGTCGGTCGACGAGTACGCTGCAGAATTCTGTAGATTGAGCCATTTTGCATCGTCCATGATTCGAGACCCAGGAGATCGAGCCCAAAAATTTAGAAAGGGACTGACGAGAGAGATTCGGTCACGTACTTCTGGTCGTCGTACAGCTACCTTTGAGGGTATCTTGATGGATGCTCAGATTGCAGAAGAGGATCTGGACCTCAGGCCTAAGAGGAGTCACAATACTTATGGAGATACGAATGGTAGCACAAGACCAGCCAAGCATCCCCGCACTCAGCACCAACAACAGTACCAAGTACCATTTCATATTCAACAACAACCATGGACATTTCAGCATCCACCGCAGTACCTAGCACCAGTTCCTATCCAGCAACACCCATGGGCGTATCAGTATCAACAACAGTACCAGGCACCAGTCCGTGTTCAGCAGAATCAGCAACAGCCTCCGAGAGAGACACAGCAGACTTATCATTTTTGTAAGAAGCCAGGTCATCTTTGGAAGAGCTGTAGAACGAGACTAGGACTTTGTTTGCACTGCGGCGCTGCGGGACATCGAGTAAGGGATTGTCTTCTAACCCCTTATCTTCCCGGCCAGCGCGCAGCTTCAGATTATAGAGATCCAGTTAGGCTACCTGTGGAACCGTATATTGCTCAGCATCCGCGAAGGAAACCACCCCAGCAGGGCGGGGCATTTGCGATGACGGTCTAGGAGACCGATACTGCAGGTAATGTGTTAGTAGGTTCTGTTCTTTCCTTCCTTCTGTTCCTACCTATTTGATTGATTGATTGATTGATTCCTTAGTACAAGTGGTATGCATGATTTTCTTGTTAGAATGTAGTTAGTAGTACACCCTGATACAGAGACTGCAATACCATGACAAAAGACACTATGACCGTACATATCCCCTTAGGTTGCATGTTGTATGATTGTAGGAAGATTTCTTTGACCAGGATTATTGGGGTTTGACCATGACAAAGAATTCATGAAGGAGTTATGACTTGACAGGAGAGACAAGATGATTAAAATTCGAGGATAAACATCAATTTAAATAAAGGGCCATGAATTTAACATGGCAGAGTTTATGATTTATTAATTCCAGGAAGATTATGACATGCTTAAATTGGTTATTAGAATTGAAAATTTTGGGAGATTTATCAATATATTGATTTGATTGCAAGTTATGAAAATTTTAAAATTTTATATGTGGATGTTGCAATTAGAAAATCCATAAGTATCATATTGTTGAGTATTTTGAGGAAGAGGAAATCGAGAAATAAAATTTTGATGGATTAATGTGGAATTCAAACTTTTTGGACGAGATTACATTTTTATATATGTGCATTGATTAAAATCAAATTGAGGAGTGGATATTAAATTCTGAGTATTGAATTATTAACTAAAACTTTCAAGGAAATTTTTGATAAAAATGGACTTTGATTCAAATTCGAGGATTTTTCAGGAATGCGAATAATTCAAAATTTTTGAAAAGTCGTGAAGGGACATTGTGGATTATAACCTGATTTCATGGATGATGAATTTAAATTTTGAGGGAAATAATAATGTGTATGATAAACACTACTAGGAGGATTTTAAATTTTGAGGACAAAATTCTTTTAAGGTGGGTAGACTTGTCACTACCACATTATGAAAACAGGGGTAATTTCGACTTTTTACAATATTTAATATTATGGTAGTTATAATTAAGTAATTGCGTGATAATTATTTAATTTAAATAAATATGTGTGATGTGTAATTAAATATAATATTATATACAGTGTTAATTTATTTTTAAGCTAGTAGACTTGACCTAGAAGCCTAGTAAATGAACACCTGTCTGAATTATGGAATTCTGGATTTTATTATTTTATCTAAAATTTATTATTGGAGATTGTAATTTATTTCCGTATTTTATTTAATATTTTTGCGCATTGCCTTTGCTTCGATATTTGGAGCACTACCCTATCTTTTGTCTCCCAACAAATTTTATAATCTTACCCTAGACATGCCCGCCTTCCATTCTGCTATTTTTGCAACTCATAATTATGCTCCCTGTGCATTGTTTCTAGCCGCACAAAAATCATCACGGACGTTATTTAAATAATCCCTATTTTGTATCGTTGTGCGTTCCAATCGAATTTGGGGACAATCTTGACCTATTTTTCGTGCGGCCCAAATTAGGGTAATATTCTGTTCTGAGTCTTCTTCATTATTGGTATTGATGACCTGACCTGATTTTGGCCCCATGTACTCCTAATTAATTCTTGAACACAACTTGCATTTTATTCTAATTAAATTGAGGATACTATTTAAACCAATTTTAAAATCCAAATTTAATTCCAGTGCCCTGTAAATTGAGCCCATACCGATTTTACAGCGCCCCCTGACCCTAAAAAACACCGGACCCCGAATCGCCCGCCAAATTTTCGTCATTTTTATGCGCCTGTGCAAATACCCAAATTTAAGGGGGTTAATTTGCAAATTTGCATTTAGTCATCACCTCATTTGTTTAAAAACAATGAGGAATCCCTAATAATTTTATTTAGCCTCTCACCCTCATCCCCACATGAATTATTCCTTCATGTCAAATCTGGACCCCTCACTTAAAGGGGGTCAAATCCTCACCCTTCATCAAACCCTCTCCCCTATATAATGACATATCACATCAACCCTAATCCCTAGAAAACCTAGGTAGCCCACATCCCCAAGCAAGCCCCCACCTCTCTCTCTCCTCCATCCTCAACCGTAGCAAATTTCTTTTCTTTCTTCCCTTCTCCTTCTCTTTTCTTTTCTTCTTCTCTTCCTTCTCCTTCTTCCTTTCTCCTTCTTCTTTAATTTTCATTTTGAATTTAAAGGAGGAAGGGGGGAACACTGTTCACCCCCCACATACAGTTTTCCCGGCGGGCCTCTGCACCTCCGGCGGGCGGGCCAGCAAGCCCCGATCATCCGGCGGCCGCTGCTACTCCCATCTCCTCCCGCTGGCTGCTACGACCGCCGCTGAACCCCAAGCCTCGACCATCCGCTGGCGGCTCCTCCCTCTGTTGAGAGCTCCGGCAACCGAGCCCCTTCCCGCTGCCAAACTCATCACCACCACCACCTTCAACTGCATACGCCACCACCATTACCACCATCTTCCCTCCGCTGTTCCTCCCTCTCCCGTCCACACTCCGGCCATTTCCGACTGCACATCCCCCGGCCTCCCACCATCAACAGCTCCCTCTGCAGTTCAGCCGGCGGCCAGGCCGACCCATATCTCCCCTGAAGCCCAGTCCTCCGGCGGCCCCCTCACTGCTCCGGCGGCCCTCTGTCCTCCGTTCGAGCTCCTCTCCACCTTCCCTGCTGCTCCGGCGACTGAACATCCCTACAGCCGGCCAACCACCAACCGAGCCCGGCCAAATTCCGGCCAGCCCCCACTCTGTGAGTTCTTTTTCTTCTCCCCTCTCCCTCTTTCTTTATATATATATATATATATATATATATATATATATATATATATATATATATATGTATATATATATATATAATGTATGTAGGTATGTATGTAAGTATAATTAATGCATAGGAATATGTATATTATTTTTATTAAATTGTATAATTGAGTATGTATTTAATTTATGTTAATACGTGTGTATGTATAGTATTTATTTAGTTAATACTATGTACACATATGTATAGTATTTATTTAATTTATGTTTAATATGTATAAGTATAGTATGTATATATATACTTAGTATATGTATGTATTAATGTATAAATTAGTGTAATTAATGCATATGTAGGTATATGGGATTATTTCATATAATATGTATTAATAAAATGTATACTAGGTATAATTTCAATTAATGTTTTAGTATCTGTATTGTTAATTTTAATGATGGTATATATATACATATTTTGTATAAGTAATTAGTATATTCTTAATATATATTTTGTATAAGCATTTTAGTATATTCTTAGTATATAAATTGGTATGTACGTATATCTGTATTTCAGTTTATGTTGGTAATTGTTAATTTGGTATATATATATAAATAAATATATGTATATTTATTTTGATATAAGTGCTAATTTGGTAATATATATATATATATTTGTTTTGGTATTTGGTTTATATATATGTACTTGTATACATAGTATAATTTAATATAATTAGTATTTTGGCACATATATATATATTGTATATGTATTTATATTGGTGCATGAATAAATATTGTAAGTATTAATAAGTGTAATGTGGTTTATGTATATCCTACTAAATGACCCTAGTTGACTAGTGCCTGCCTGGCATGGCCCTGAGGCCAGTGTTTTTGTCTGTGTTAGTGTAGCATCTGATACAAATATAGTTTTGCTTTGTGATGTGTTATAGGACTGTGTTACCCAGGGGATACTCTGGAACAGGACATCCATAAATTCCAGCTAAGGACCCAAGGCAAGTACATTCTCTGATAATTTCCAATTTCTTGATAATTTCTATAAATTCAATAATCTTGAAATGTTACAACTGAATCCTTGACACTGTGCTACACGGACTAGTATAGCTTGGATCTGCAGTCATGAGATGTTACATTGATTATCGTATTGACATTGTACACGACATGTATATTAGACATCGTACATGATAAACTGGACTTGCTCGTGTATCGTGACGTGTCATGGTTGGATCCACAGTACTAGTTGGGGGCGGGGAAGTAGTTAGTAAGAAATGTGATCATAACCTCTTATTGTAGTATAGAAAATTGTAAGTGTTAATCATGCTCTTCACCCATGATTAGCCAGGCCCTATATCTATCGTACATGTTCCCAAGCCGATCACATTTTGAACTACTATTTCAAACACTTAGAATAGATTACAGTTTTCCTATTTAAATCATATACTACATCACCCGTATATGATACTGTTCCTTGTTCTTTTCATACATGCACTGAATGTATCATATTGCCTATTTGTCTGTCTCTTACATTGCCTGTCTCTCTTTAATTGCCATTGCATTTATTTCACTGTCTTCTCAGTAGCTAGCATGACATGTTTATTACTTTATAGTCCTTATCAATTAAATGGAACTATTATTTGAGATTTGTACTTTGCTCCTTCCTGACTGGAAATATTTTTCCAGACCATGCCTTAGAGGACCGCTGTCCGACACTTTATGGACCATATGGTGAGTAGCTGCAGACTTGGTAGTTAGTTGTGATTCCGGAAGGTCTAGCAGGAATCACTAATTCTTCTGGTTTTCCTGATTAGTTCTTTTAGCAGACTTTTGGTACCGGATTTGTCTCCGGCATTTTTATGAGACTTGGATATTGTTGAGTTAAGCTATTGCTTTGTTGACTTGTGTTGTATTTAATTTCTGTTCGTTATCTTATCGTGTTGTAATCCTGGGATTGAGTATGTGCTCGTTTATTTGTGTCATCCGTGCCTCCTTATGGAGATTGGATGTTTGTGTGACATTAGCTAGATAGTATCAAGACCTTGACAGCGTTCTACCGCCGATGCTGCGGCGTAGGCTGGACGTACCCAAGCACTCGTGCCCCTAAACCGGGTGCGGGTCGTGACATAAGGCGAACTGAACGAGGAGCCAAAGTCGTCTACCCGATCCAGTCCAACTGTTGGCGCATCTTCACCGCGCCCCCCTGAAGCATTTGAAGACAGTAGCTGCAACTCTTCATACACAAATGCAGCTCCGTGGCAAAGCTATCCTCCAGTCTGGAGGTCCTTATCGTTTTGAGTTTATAAAGGGATGTAATGTACAGGACTGTTATCTCATTTTGAGTCAACCCTTTTGTAAGCCGTTCGGCATATTAGCTAACTCGTTCAAGAGTTTGTAATAGATGTTCATTATCAATAAAGAGAACTTTTTTATGTTTCAAATCTGTGTTTCAATTTATCTGCGTACTCTGAATATGTGCTTGCTATGCAAATCATTAAAGCCTTGTGCGGGCGCAACTCCAGGCCCGCACGGCGGTCGCGACTCGGGGGACGCCTCGGGGCGTGACACACAGGGCCATATCCCTTCCTACTTGTCACCACTGCGGCAAGGTAGGACACATTGAGAGAGAGTGCAGGCGTAAGTTGGGACTATGTCTGAGCTGTGGATCCAACCAGCATCTATCCAGGGACTGTTCTTAACGCAGAGATGGAGCATCGAGACTAGCTTTACATGCACCATGACCAGCTTATCCAGCAGTAGGAGCACCGCAGACAAGAGTTGGAGGAGTCAGACCACCAGCTACAGGAGGCTACCAGCAGAGACCACCACTGGCACCACAGGCAGCCCTATTTCAGCAGGCTCAGCAGCAGAGAGGTCCAGCTCAGGGACGAGGACAGGCATTCACATTGGCTGTTGAGGAGGAAGCTACTGCAGGCGAGGTTATCGCAGGTACTATTTTAGTAGCTTCATTATCAGCTGTAGCTTTATTTGATTCTGGAGCATCATATTCATTTATAGCAGCTAGCTTTGTAGCCACCTATAGAGTAGCTACCGTACCCCTCCCGAAGATAAAGAGAATTCTTACGCGAGGTAGAATTATTCCGGTTAGTGACGTCTGTAGATCATGTTCTGTAGTAGTCTGTGGAAGAGAGATGCGAGCTCAATTTCTGATCTTTTCTATGCCGGATTATGATGTTGTACTTGGTATGGACTGGTTAAGTCAGTACCATGCGACTCTTGATTGCCGACTTGGACGGGTTATATTTAGACCGCCTGGACATCCAGAATTTGAGTTTCTTCGGGGAGCTGTAGAGCAAGGAGTTCAGCCTACTCTTAGGGTACTATCTGTAGAAGGGGAGATAGGTTACCCAAGAGTCATATCAGAATTTATGGACGTATTTCCTGACGATCTTCTAGGTTTACCTCCTGATCGGGAAATAGAATTCACAATAGACTTAACTCCAGGAGTAGAGCCTATCACTTCATCAGTATATCGGCTAGCACCTAAGGAGTTAGTGGAGTTGAAGGAACAAGTTGATGATCTTTTGGAGAAGGGTTTTATCCGGCCCAGTGTTTCACCTTGGGGAGCACCCATATTATTTGTGCCGAAGAAGGATGGAACAGTACGGTTGTGCATTGACTATAGGGCACTAATTATTGTGACCATCAAGAACAGGTATCCCTTACCACGCATTGATGATCTATTTGATCAATTGAGTGGTGCAAGGATATTCTCGAAGATTGACCTTAGATCCGGCTATCACCAGATTAAAGCGAGGAAGGAGGATATACCGAAGACAGCTTTCAGGACCAAGTATGGACATTATGAGTTCTTGGTAATGCCGTTTGGTTTAACCAACATGCCAGCAGTGTTTATGAGTTTGATGAACAGAGTCTTTCATTAGTACCTGGATAAATTTGTGGTTATATTTATTGATGACATTCTAGTATATTCCAAGAGCCACGAAGAGCACGAGGAGCATCTCAAAATCATATTAGAGACCTTGAGACAGGAGAAGTTATATGCCAAACTCAGTAAGTGTGAGTTTTGTATGGATAAAGTGCCTTTCTTGGGACATATTATCTCAGGAGAAGGACTTTCAGTTGATCCGGAAAAAGTTGCGGCAATAGAGACTTGGCCTACACCTACATTAGTTGCAGAGGTGAGAAGTTTTCTCGAACTTGTGGGATATTACCGAAGGTTTGTAGAAAATTTCTCAAGGATCGTGGAGACTATGACGAAGTTGACACGTAAGGACCAGGAGTTTACATGGACAGAAGACTGCCAGAAGGCTTTTAAAAATTTGAAGAGAAGATTGACAACAGCACCTGTCTTGACTCTTCCTTCAGGGTCAGAAGGTTTTGTTGTTTACAGTGATGCATCAGGTAGTGGATTAGGATGTGTTTTGATGCAACATGGCAAAGTTATTGCTTATGCATCGAGACAGTTGAAGATCCACGAGAAGAATTACCCAACACACGATCTGGAGCTAGCAGCAGTTATATTTGCACTGAAGATTTGGAGGCACTATCTTTATGGTGAGAAGGTAGACATCTTTACTGATTACAAGAGTCTGAAGTATATATATACTCAGAAGGAGCTCAACATGAGACAGAGACATTGGCTGGAGTTGATGGTAGACTTTGATATAATCTGCAGTATCATCCGGGAAAGGCGAATGTCATAGCGGACGCTCTCAGCAGGAAGCCTACGGCTTATTTCTTGACGATGCAGCCTGAGCTACTGAAAGATCTACAAGAGCTTCAAATAGAGGTTGTTTTACCATGACAGAGTGGCTTGATGGCTAATCTTGAAGTTAAGTCGTCACTTGTGGAAAGAATTAAAGAGGCATTGCCCACCGATGCTAGATTTCGAAGACTGAAAGAGAGGACAGAAAAAGACATGCAGACAGGACTTCGCATACATGAAGACGGGACATTGAGGTGTGAAAATCGCCTGTATGTTCCAAATGGAGAATTGAGACAGGAGTTAATGATTGAAGCACATAGCTCTATGTACTCTGTTCACCCAGGAGGAACCAAGATGTACCGAGATTTGAGGCAGTATTATTGGTGGCATAGAATAAAAAAGAAGATTTCAAGATTTGTGGCGAAATATTTAGTATATCAGCAAGTAAAGGCCGAGCATCAGAGGACTGCAGGTATGTTACAGCCGCTTCCTATACCAGAATGGAAGTGAAAAGATATCACGATGGATTTTCTCACAGGATTTCCAAGGAGCCCCAGCGGAAAAGATGTAGTATGGGTTATCGTGGATAGACTCACTAAATCGGCACACTTTTTGCCATTTAGAGTTGGACAGTCCACAGAAGTACTAGCCGACATGTATATGCGACAAATCATAAGATTACATGGAGTGCCGGTTAGTATTGTATCGGATCGAGATTCAAGATTTATATCTTATTTCTGGCGAAGCATGCAAGAGAGTCTTGGCACCAGACTCAAATTCAGCACAGCTTACCACCCACAGACAGATGGTCAATTGGCGCGCACCATTCAGATCTTGGAGGATATGTTGCGATCGTATATGCTAGACTTTGGAGGATCTTGGGAAGATCATTTGCACTTGGTGGAGTTCTCCTACAACAACAATTATCAGGCCAGCATTCAGATGGCACCATTCGAAGCATTATACGGAAGGAAGTGTAGATCGCCAATATGTTGGAGTGACGTTGGTGAACGTCAAATACTGGGTCCAGAATTGATAATGCAGATAGTGGAGAAGGTAAAACAAATTTAGAATCATCTTCGAGCAGCTCAGGACAGACAGAAGTATTGGGCTGATACTCACAGACGTCCCCTAGAGTTCAAAGAAGGAGAGCACGTATTCTTGAGGATTTTACCCACTCGGGGTACTATCAGATTTGGGAACAGAGGCAAGTTAAGCCCAAGGTATATCGGGCCATTTGATATTCTAGAGCGCATTGGTGAGGTGGCTTATCGTCTTGTATTACCTCCATCCTTAGAGGGAGTGCATGACGTATTCCACGTCTCACAGCTGAGAAGGTACATGACCGACCCAAGTCACGTAGTCGATCATTCAGAGATCGCAGTGGGCCCAATCTTGAGATATGAAGAACAACCGGTTGGCATCCTCGACATCAGTAAAAAGATATTACGAGGACAAACAATTAGACCGGTTCGTATAGCTTGGAAACATCATTCTCCTGGCGAATCGACTTGGGAACGAGAGGATAGTATGCGCCAGCGTTATCCTCACTTATTCGTGATTACAGTTATCGCCTAAGCATTCTTGTAATTTCCATAGTTCTTCCTTTAGTAGTTATTCTTTGATTACGAGGACGCAATCCTCTTAAGGTGGGTAGATTGTAAACACCCAGATTTTTCAGAATATTTTAATATAATTTTTCCCCATATTTTTGGTATTTTTCTGGAAGAAAAACCAAGGTAATTGTGATTAAAAAAAATTTAAGTGCTGTTAATTGATGTTAAAATATTATGAAAATAATATTTTATGGTGTAAAATGGAAAACCGGACATAGGATAATTTTCTGCGAATTTATTGGACTCCGAAAACACGTTTGAAGCCCTAAAACCCTACGTAGAAATAAACCAAAACAAACCTGACTGAACCCGGTTCACTGAACCAAAATAAACCAGACCAACTGAACCAAACCAGTGAACCAAACCGGACCAACCCATCCTTAACGGGTCGGGTCGGGTCGGATCCATGAAACCCGACCCGAACCCGAAACCCTAACCAAACCCTAATCGGGACTCCGGAAATACTGTTCACCACCTATAAATATGCCTCGACGTTCGTGTAGCCGCCGCCGCCAACCCATCTCCCCTCGACCACCGCAGCTCTCCGTCGAGTTTGCACCGCATGAACCCTAGTCCGACGAGTCCAGCCTCTCCCCCGCTCCACGTCTGAACCCTAGCACCGCCATCGTCTTCCATCCCTACCGCCTCCTCCCTCATCGATCCCCAACCAAACCCCGACTTTACCGGCGTCGAACTCTCGACGACTCCGCCTGTCCCCGACCTCTCAGCACACTGTCTTTCATCCGCTCTGGCCAACCCCACACCGCACAGCTCCGGCCGTGCTCGACGGTGTAGCCTCCCCCCCGCAGCTATCCACAGCAACCCCGGTGCAGTCCCCCACCCGACTCCGGCCCAGCAGCTGCCCGACCTCGCCGCAGCCGCCCGCGAGCGCCTCCCCGCTCGCCTCGTCAATTGTCTGCTGCCCTAGTATGAACACAGCCACTCTCGGCCATGAACAGTACAGCAGACACAGCTCTCTGAACCAGGATACAGCTCGTGTCAAGGATACGCACAGACACGTAAAATTCAGACTTCTCGAAACCCTGTTCAGGTAGCATTTTCTCTCTCCTCATGATTTTGTTTTTTGTTCCGTCAGTTGTGTCGCGTAGACTGTATAACCCTCCCGATGCCTGTGCAACCCGCTCGGTACGTCGCGTCCTGTGGTGATCGCAAACTGCGATCCAAAAACAGAAAAACCAATGCCCTGTTTCACCCCGGAACTGAGTACGCCCCGCCAAACGGGATGACTTGGTCGCACGCGGTCCTTACCGAAATGTGCGCGACTTTGATACGGACGTGCGGGATTTCGTAGAAGTTGATTTGGATGTGCGTGCACACCAGAATCAACGCGTATCCGCCGACAACGCCCCGTATCCGTCCATTCTGGAACACGCTGTAACTTTGTGTACACATGTCGGATCGAGACAAAACTTGCGCCATCGGACTCGTAGCAATACGCTGGTCCTCTGACCCAAGTTTGGTACGATTCTGAGAAAGTTGACAAAATCGTGTATCGTGGGCCCCACCGGCTCCACTTGACGGGCGATTTTGTGATCGGCTCATCGAAATCCAATTTTGGAAGTTCCGTTGGGTTCGTATCATCGTTCCTGACTTGTTAACACTGAGTTTGAGGAATTTGGAGACCTTTGACCCTGACACGCTTTTCGGTGCAAAGTAGCCCACATGTGGACCGCGCTTTGACCCGAAAATGTCATTTTTGCCCCTGTGTCCAAATTGGACTTAAGGACAGGCGTTTCTAGCTATTTGATATTTTTTGAGACTGTTGGTGATATTTATTACAGCTTTTGGAGGAGTACCTACAGGATCCATTGATACAGGGACAACTGTTGGTATTCAAACCCCAGGCAAGTGTACCTTGCCAAACTCTGTAGTATTATTACATATTTTCCTTGCTTCATTTATATTGTTGTGCATGCTTAACCTAGGATTGTGTGACTTGCTCAGCGTCCGATTATTAGTCGGGTGCCAACACCATACGCGGTGTTGTGTATTGTCATCTAGAGATGGACATTCATGACCTCTTTACATTCTCGTACTGGTCTTACCAAGTACACTATAACCCAGGACACTTGACACTAATCATGTGACAGGATCTTCCTGAGATATTCATGGTGATTCTGTATAGGATACAGGACTTGACCGAGATACTATATTCATAGATACTTTATGACTTGTTGCATTAGCTATGATCCCGCTTAACATGGACATGAGACGTTATGGTCATGAGATGCGTGGTTACATTGGGTGGGGAGAGACACACAGGCTACAAGCTGTTTTATATATATCTACTACTATTGTGAGGTCGTAGACTCTCGAGCAGAGCTAGACACATTAATGGTTATTACCGCTACCGGCTCCCCGACACAGAGCTTGTAGTGGCTCAGCCTGAGTACTCGTGATGCTCTCATCTTGCATTTTACATAGATAGTTATATAGCTTACCCTATTTATTTCATTATTTGCTGTACTGCATCTATTTTGGCTTGTATTATCTGTACCTTGTTATGTCCCCTGAGGACCTGGATCCGGATTATGTTCCCAGGATTTGCAGACGAGATATATCCCGAGGTCTACGGGACAGCAGTAGTAGCAGGAGCAGAAGCAGATATAGGAGCTGTACCGACACCCGAGGACGAGGTGTTAGCTGAAGACTTTTCCTGAGCATCCATGTTTCATGCTCAGTATTTATTTTATTCAGTCATTTATATTCTGGTCTGTTGAACCATTATATTAGATTTTATCGGGTTATTCCCGAAGTACTTTGTTGAGATTGGTTGATGATTTACATTCCTTATATTCTGTGGATCATATTTTATTCTTGTATGGATGAGATTAGTTGTGCCATGTTGTTGTAGACTTGATTTTACAGCTTAAGTACGCCCTGATGGATCTATTAAATTAGGTTTGTCCATCGGTGCGTGCTGCTGGCCATTGCCAAGTGTCTAGTCCCTCGGTATTTTGGGACTGGGGCGTGACATGGGCCACCATTGTATTAGATTTTACAGCTTAAGTATTTATTTTATTCAGTCATTTATATTTTGGTCAGTTGAACCATTGTATTAGATTTTATTGGGTTGTTCCCCGAAGCACTTTGTTGAGAATGGTTAATGATTTACATTCTTTATATTCTGTGGATCATATTTTATTCTTGTATGAATGAGATTAGTTGTTCCATGTTGTCGTAGACTTGATTTTACAGCTTAAGTATGCCCTGATGGATCCATTAAATTGGGTTTGTCCATCGGTGCGTGCTGCTGGCCATTGCCACGTGTCTAGTCCCTCGGTATTTTGGGACTGGTACGGGAGAACCTCGTTCGGTGCAGATGCTCCTTCGTGCGTGCTAAGGCGTGAAGATCACTCCGAAGCAGCGGTGCGTCCGTAACTGAAACACATATACAAGACATAATATTGTGAACATCGCCTGATTATCGCATGTACAATCACTCCACAATTATAGCCATTTGGCACGCTTTTACTGTTTCAAAGAGAGAGGCTTAAGCGACTTGTAATCTCGGCTATACGCCGCTTGTAACACATGTTTATATCAATAAAAAAAGAGTTGCTTTACTTTAACTTGTGTTTCAATGCTTCCGCTATATTGTCGACTCAGTGAACTTGTTACCAAATTGCTATGCGTTTATGACTCCGCTGCACTCGGACAATCTGTGCGACTCTATGGCTTAGAACTCTGACCGCCAGCCAATGGACCAGGCGTGGCTCACGCTCGTGCGGCATCACGCTCGGATGAGTCATAAAGCGATCATTGCGCGAGAGCGCTGGCTCGGTGATTCTTGCCTAACGGTAATGGCCGATTTAGCCTGCGGGAGATCGGGGCGTGACATGTTGGTATCAGAGCCTGGCTTCTACGCCTTTGAACTTTGATTCGATATCTCAGTTTTGAAAGCTCGTTCGTGGGTTATGTGCATGCTCTCTCTCAATGTCTCAATGGGATGTTCCAATAATAAGTCTAAATACTTTCAAAATACGTTTTGAATGATATGCTTTCTTGTATGATATTGTGCTGCGAGTGGCCTTTGTGCCAACCTGTGCGAACCCTTTGTCACGCCCCGAGGCGTCCCCCGAGTCGTGACCGCCGTGTGGGCCTGGAGTTGCGCCCGCACAAGGCTTTTAATGATTTGCATAGCAAGCACATATTCAGAGTACGCAGATAAATTGAAACACAGATTTGAAACATAGAAAAGTTCTCTTTATTGATAATGAACATCTATTACAAACTCTTGAACGAGTTAGCTAATATGCCGAACGGCTTACAAAAGAGATGACTCAAAATGAGATAGCAGTCCTGTACATTAAATCCTTTTATAAACTCAAAACGATATAGACCTCCAGGCTGGAGGACGGCTTTGCCACGGAGCTGCATATTGTGTATGAAGAGTTGCAAGCTCCGGTCTTCAAAATGCTTCAAGGGCGCGGTGAAGGTGCGCTAACAGCTTGGACTGGATCGGGTAGACGACTTCGGCTCCTCGCTCGGTTTGCCTTAATGCGGAGAACCTGTTTCAACGAGGGTCAGCATATCGAAACATGCTGGTGAAGGCGAGCTAGCCTGACTATACCAATCAACATATTGTTTAGTGAAGCATGCATATTTTTGTGGGTTTTTATCTTGCCTTAGTTCATTTACAAGTAAGCAGCATATTGAATTTACTGAAATGAACGTACCACCGTTAGGTGAATTTTACCTGACCGTCTGAATTACCTGCACAATACTTACCCTGCCTTCCCTGCCATGAAGACACAAGTTAGTATGCAACAGGTTTAAATATACACGATGATCACTGGCTTGATTGCCATAATGGACACTAGTCTGTGACGAAGATGGTTTGCTACGTACAAGAACGTTAGGCGCCGCATACCACCCTGTCCTAGTACGTGAGACTAAACGTTTGTTCCGTCCAGAGCCGGAACGGTGCCAGTCCCCCAGCAGTCGCCCGCAGGAACTATACCTTGTGCACAAGTTTTCCGTGATCGCACACTAACAATCATTCGCCCGGAGGCTACGTTGACAAGCATTCGCCCGGAGGCTACGTTAACAAGCATTCGCCCGGAGGCTACGTTAACAAGCATTCGCCCGGAGGCTACGTGAGTACAAGACAAGCGATATTGCATGATTCATTTTACATACAACTACGTTATATTTATGCATCAGGATATACGTTTAAACTTGTATCTATGCATTTGATGAACATTTTCGAACGAACAAGCATGCAAAGATATAACCGTTCACAAGTTTTATTGACAAGCATAAGTACCAAGTCTATTCTCTTTTATCTTGGTTTCTTTTGGTTATTACTTGGTATCGTTTGATCGGGGCAAAAGAGTGAAGCTTGGAAGCAGGGCTAGCTAATCGGGTTGGTAGCCACTCACTTAGATTTTTGGAAAGAAGAAGGAAAGAGGCGCTTCACGACTCCGCTCGCAAGCCGCCTACTGCTCGTTCACCTGCACACGAACAGCTCGATTAATACTTCTTTCTCTCTTTCCAATCTCGGAATAGAAGTGCAAGTCAACGAACGAAAACAATGAAAACCATCAAAACCGTTCAAGAAAAACAAGCGAATCCCAAAACTAACTCAAAGCACGAAAGCAACAAGCGACATCGAAAACCGAGGCAATAAAAGATAGCAGCGGAGAGGTCCCTCCTGACTCTGCCGCTAAGCCGATCCTTGGGACGCAGTCCACTGAATATCGGAATCGATTCCGAAGAAACAAATCCATAACGAGGACGAGTTCTTAATTCAATCTATCCCGATCGAACGATACCGTCTTGTGTTTCTTCGCCGTGCTCTCCGCATCGGGAGAACGGGGCGCTACATCCTACCCAACTAATTGGAAGTTTCGTCCCGAAACTTAAGAACAGGACCTACCATCAGGGAACGTTACATTGGGGATGTTTAGCAGAGTATTTGGGGCAGTCACGAATTCTGTGGTTTGCATCGCCACAGATGAGGCATAATCCTTGTTTCAGACGACATTCGTTGACCAGGTGCCCTGGCCTCCTACAGAAGTGACATAGCTGCCCTCTCTGCGGACCACCGTTGTTGTGGCGCTTTGTAGCGGTGTTTCCTCCTTCGTTGCTTTGGCGTTTGTGACTGGATGTATGCACAGCTCCGACAGCAATATGAGGATAGAGTGGTTCGAGCGACAGGGCATGATTCATGACTTCACGCATCGTACGATATTGAGGAACGGCTACGTGCGAATGGATGGCAGGGCGTAGTCCACCTTTAAACCTTCTAGCTCGACTCGCTGCATCAGGTAAATAGGCCCTAGCGAATTTGGAGAGTCGGTTGAATTCGACGGAGTACTCCTTAACTGTCATGCTGCCTTGCCGCAGCTGCACGAACTCGTTTTCCATTTGACGTTGTACTGGAGGGGGTACGAACTCCTCTTCGAACGCAGCACAAAAAGTCGTCCACGAGATCGCCTCCTCTCCGTGATCAAATTGGAGAGATCGTCGATGCACGTCCCACCAATCATGCGCGTTGAGGCAGAGCTGTAGTTGCGCGCAGGAGACGCGCTTATCTTCGGGGACCTCTAGCAGAGCGAAGTGATCTTCAAGTTCGGCCAACCAATCTAGAGCTACGACTGGGTCCTCAGTCCCGTTGAATGGGGTATTGCAGACTTTCTTGAAGTGGCCAAAGTCGAAGGCAGTCACGTCCCTCGTCCTTGGTATTTGCGGCGTCTCTACTTCAAGCACGGGCTGTTCCACCGGAGTCGCTGGCGTTGCCGCGGACTGGTTGGATGCCAAACTCTGAACGATCTGCTGCAGGGTATCTACCTGCTTTTGTTGGACTGAGAATCGTGCTTCTATATTGTCTTAAAACTTGAGCTAACTCTCTTCCGCCCGCTTCTCGGCCCGTTCATAGCGAGCCTCGTTCCTTTGTTGGTTTGCCTCCAACATCTGCAACATTCGTTGGACGGGATCGATGCTTGGCACGGCTCGCTGGCTCTTTGAACTTCCCGAAGTATCCGAACTACTTTCTTGGCCTTGCGTTTCGTCCGGAGTTTGCGCTGCAGATTGCGCTGGAGTCATTCCTTCAAAAGAAGGTAAATTACATTAGGATCATAATGTATTATGGACTTATTGCATGAACGTATCTCATTTTGGCCTAGCGAGTTCAAGAGTTCGCACAGGAATTTTTGATCATTAAAGGACTTTTCCAGTACGAAGTCTAAGGAACTTTGAATCTGTACTCTGATACCACTATGTCACTCCCCGAGGCGTCCCCCGAGTCATGACCGCCGTGCGGGCCTGGAGTTGCGCCCGCACAAGGCTTTTAATGATTTGCATAGCAAGCACATATTCAGAGTACGCAGATAAATTGAAACACAGATTTGAAACATAGAAAAGTTCTCTTTATTGATAATGAACATCTATTACAAACTCTTGAACGAGTTAGCTAATATGCCGAACGGCTTACAAAAGAGATGACTCAAAATGAGATAGCAGTCTTGTACATTACATCCTTTTATAAACTCAAAACGATATAGACCTCCAGGCTGGAGGACGGCTTTGCCACGGAGCTGCATATTGTGTATGAAGAGTTGCAAGCTCCGGTCTTCAAAATGCTTCAAGGATGCGGTGAAGGTGCGCTAACAGCTTGGACTGGATCGGGTAGACGACTTCGGCTCCTCGCTCGGTTCATCTTAGTGCGGAGAACCTGTTTCAACGAGGGTCAGCATATCGAAACATGCTGGTGAAGGCGAGCTAGCCTGACTATACCAATCAACACATTGTTTAGTGAAGCATGCATATTTTTGTGGGTTTCTATCTTGCCTTAGTTCATTTACAAGTAAGCAGCATATTGAATTTACTGAAATGAACGTGCCACCGTTAGGTGGATTTTACCTGACCGTCTGAATTACCTGCACAATACTTACCCTGCCTTCCCTGCCACGAAGACACAAGTTAGTATGCAACAGGTTTAAATATACACGATGATCACTGGCTTGATTGCCATAATGGACACTAGTCTGTGACGAAGATGGTTTGCTACGTGCAAGAACGTTAGGCGCCGCATACCACCCTGTCCTAGTACGTGAGACTAAACGTTTGTTCCGTCCGAAGCCGGAACGGTGCCAGTGCCCCAGCAGCCGCCCGCAGGAACTATACCTTGTGCACAAGTTGTCCGTGATCGCACACTAACAATCATTCGCCCGGAGGCTACGTTGACAAGCATTCGCCCGGAGGCTACGTTAACAAGCATTCGCCCGGAGGCTACGTTAACAAGCATTCGCCCGGAGGCTACGTGAGTACAAGACAAGCGGTATTGCATGATTCATTTTACATGCAACTACGTTATATTTATGCATCAGGATATACGTTTAAACTTGTATCTATGCATTTGATGAATATTTCCGAACGAACAAGCATGCAAAGATATAACCGTTCACAAGTTTCATTGACAAGCATAAGTACCAAGTCTATTCTCTTTTATCTTGGTTTCTTTTAGTTATTACTTGGTATCGTTTGATCGGGGCAAAAGAGTGAAGCTTGGAAGCAGGGCTAGCTAATCGGGTTGGTAGCCACTCACTTAGATTTTTGGAAAGAAGAAGGAAAGAGGCACTTCACGACTCCGCTCGTAAGCCGCCTACTGCTCCTTCACCTGCACACGAACAGCTCGATTAATACTTCTTCCTCTCTTTCCAATCTCGGAATAGAAGTGCAAGTCAATGAACGAAAACAATGAAAACCATAGAAACCGTTCAAGGAAAACAAGCGAATCCCAAAACCAACTCAAAGCACGAAAGCAACAAGCGACATCGAAAACCGAGGCAATAAAAGATAGCAGCGGAGAGGTCCCTCCTGACTCTGCCGCTAAGCCGATCCTTGGGGCGCAGTCCACTGAATATGGGAATCGATTCCGAAGAAACAAATCCATAACGAGGACGAGTTCTTAATTCAATCTATCCCGATCGAACGATACCATCTTGTGTTTCTTAGCCGCGCTCTCCGCATCGGGAGAACGGGGCGCTACACCCTTGAGAGTATCGCAGTAGCTTATCCAATTTTACTAACTCTAAGTTTGGTTGAATACATATATTCGAGGAACGCCTTGAACTAGTGCACGATCCAAGACTTAAGAAAAGGTAAAACTCGAGTGCTAAGACTTCACTATCACTAAGCTGGTTGACGTGCTCACGCTAGAAGTGCACTTTGAAAGTGTGCACGATCCAGACTAAGCGATATGTCGATCTCGATGCTTGTGCAAGTAAATATCTAAATAAACAAGTATAACGACCTGTATAGGTTTGCCTCAGCCTTGTATCGTTAAATCAAAAATTGATTGAAACGTACTGCGTGTCCTCAGTAAGTCTCGAGGATGAGACTTTTTCTGAGTTGGGTAGGATGTAACACCCTGTTCCGTTCTAGCGGACTGCCGACTCGAACGAAAAAAGTGCAACTGTCCCGACCCGTTTTGCCTCAAACAAGAAGCAAAGGATATCCAGACTTGTCCCTACAGGAACCCGGCTAAGGCTTTCAGAGGCTCGCTTGACGTATCGCTCTACTGAGACGAATCATCACTAAGGTGGGTGGCTACGGTAAACTTGTCTTTGCTTAGCCAGCACACATAAAATCTAGAATAATACATGCTAGTCGCTAGGTGAATCACCTCTGCATGCTAATAAGAATCCAACGCACATAGCTAAGGGAATAATCCCAACTTGTATTGCCTATGCTAGAACATGGAAATAAAATATTGCTTTTATATATGTTCAGACCCTCGCATGCTACCCTAGAACGTGTCGCTCGGGAAGTTCCCTAACGGCTTTACCTCTCGGCTTACCTCCGGGCCCGAGCAAACGTGAATACTTATGTTTATTACAAATGCATGCTTGTCTACTTTTATGTTGCCATGTTTTCATCCAAACTCCGGAAGACTACTAAGTAGTCGTTCCGTGCATGGAAGAACCTTAAAGTGTCCGGGACCGTTAGGTCACCAAGGAAATTCCCGAACCAAGGAATTTGTACCCTGAATGAATAAATCACTGAATCACATCTCGTGGAGCAAACTGCTGAATCAACTGGCCTGGCATTCTATACACTACTGTAAATGAATCCTTCCTCAACAAGTTCTGTATATATACTGCCTCGAACTCGTTCCATACCGCACTTGTTCAATATATACACATACTGCCTCGAACTTGTTCATGTACCAGACCACAGACCTACAGTTTACAGACTTGCATGTCGCGGACAACTTGGAAACAAGGTCACTGTGTTCCACGGACGGTTTTCGGGGCACTGGGGCCGATCCGATCCGGATGGAACGTCATATTAGTCAACTGCATTTGGGCAGGATGGTCTGCAGCCACCACTGAATCTTTATTGCTTTCCATCCTTGTTCAAGACTAAACTGGTCCTTTATGGCTATGCCAGCGATAACTGTTTATATAAATAAGTCATCCTCGCTTAGCGGCTATCCGCGTGCGAGTTATTGTATCGCATCAAGAAACAACTGAACACCTGAACGATCATGTTATAACGACTCTCGTGTTTGCATGTGCTATGCCTCTTGAATGTTTATACTTGCCCGTGCTTGAATTAACAATGTTTGTCTTGGACAGGCAAGGTAAAATGGTAAGTTGGTAAGTCTTGCCGTATTTTCTCTCATGTCGCACGGCGCTCTGCCACATGAGTTAGGCTATTCAATATTTACATAAAACTGATCCTAAGGCAACTAGAAAGACAACTTAATAGTTGGTGCATGGAACTTATATTAGGTATTTGGATTTGTCGAGCGGGCGAGTAGCTTCCCCACCAGTGCATTCAATGTATTGATAATCCACCAGTTTGTATGCAGGATGCGGGAGGACCTCGTTCGGTGCGGATGCTCCTTCGTGTATGCTAAGGCGTGGAGATCACTCTGAAGCAGCGGTGCGTCCGGAACTGAAGCACATATACAAGACATAATATTGTGAACATCGCCTGATCATCGTCTGTACAATCACTCCACAATTGTAGCTATTTGGCACGCTTTTACTGTTTCAAAAAGAGAGGCTTGAGCGACTTGTAATCTCGGTTATACGTCGCTTGTAACACATGTTTATATCAATAAAAAAAGAGTTGCTTTACTTCAACTTGTGTTTCAATGCTTCCGCTATATTGTCGACTCGGTGAACTTGTTACCAAATCGCTATGCGTTTATGACTTCGCTGTACTCGGACAATCTGTGCGACTCTGTGGCTTAGAACTCTTACCGTCGCCAATGGACCACGGCCTTGCACGGGCGTGGCTCAAGCTCGTGCGGCATCACGCCCGGATGGTTCATAAAGCGATCGTTCCGCGGGAGCACTGGCGCGATGATTCTCGCCTAGCGGGAACGGTCGATTTAGCCTGCCGGAGATCGGGGCGTAACATGTGCCATCAAGTCACAGCCCGATCCTTGATAACGGGATTGTTGGCGGGAAACTAGGTGAAGTAGTTATTTAAAGACTATTTTCCAAATTGCATCATCATTAAAAAATTATTTGTGTATTGTGGTAGTGACATAGGATTTGTGATGCTTGAATTATTAAACAATATAGGAGTATTAAATTAGGAACTATTCAAGTCATGAACTCAATACTCTACTTACCTTCTTATTTCTCTTTTAACTATTATTTCTCTTATTCTACTATCATATCTTTTACTTGTTTACTGTTCTTGGCCGATGACTTGCTTGTCATTCTGACGACCTAGTATTGTTTCACTAGGGGGTAATAAAACAAATGAGGAAATGCTACCTCTCTATAACATGGACGAGATCGAGGAATAATCTCCAAGTGATTCCAGGATATATAGCACCAAGTAGTTGTAACTGAAACTATGTACATTAAGAAGAAGTTATTAAAAAGACTTATCTAGTTGTGTATAAATCAGAATGGTATGGTTTAGATGTATTGCCTAATTGCTTTATCATGACTTGCATTTTATTCTAAAAGACTTACAAGCGACAATCGCTGATACGAGTATGGTAGTATTCGTATGTGACGTAGCCTGGGGATGCAGTTACGTGTCCGACTTACCGTATTTTAGGAAGCGGGGCGTAACAATATCCTTGATAAATATGAAGATGATCTCATTTCTGTCGCATAAGATACAACAGTGGTATTAAGCTTGTGGCATTGGTGGGTTTATTGATCATTGGAGTTAGTAAGGTTTCAAGAGAACTTATTGATTATTGGCATGAAGGAGTAGAGAAGAAGCTACAAAACCGCTCACCAAATAGAGAATGCGGAGAAAAAATGACGCTTGCTCGCTCAGGCTCCGGTCATGTATCTATCTGCATTGGCACCAATATTTTGTTAGACTACCATTCTTTAGAATAAATGCATGTAATCGATGAAAATGGGCTAAACAATCAATCATCGAAAACTAATCACGAAAATGCATTCTTTAAAACCAAGCAGCGAAAATCCAAGAAAGCAAACCAAAAATTCTAAACTATTGGACTCATTCCAACCGAAGCAGATCCATTAATTGGAAAGGTTCATTAGATTGTCTGTGATCGATTCGACCGTAAAGTTTTCTCATACTCAATTCCGACTGTCAATCACCCCACAAGCCTTATATAGTGAACCGCTAGGAGTGGGGCACTACACCGTCCAAGCCGCCTGTATATCCTCTATTAAAAAAATTTCTTTCTAACCACGTATGTACCTAATAATTTTCTTAACATATAATAAATCCTAAAATATATTCAATATTTAAATTATATTTAAACAAAGCACTTGGTATTATCTAACGAAATACATATTCAAATTTTTTAAAAATATATCCATAACAAATCCTAATTAAAATATATTAAAATTATATTTAAAATATTTTAATATAATTTAATTTTTTAACTAACTTTTCAACAATTATATTTTTTTTAATGTGCAACGCACGTGAACATTATTAGTAGTTTATAAATAGCCTTGAATCATATCTTAGTGGTTTACTCACTTTTACTTTAAGACTTTGCCTCTTTCCAAACCAACCTACTGCCTTGAGGCCTCGTTTGGTTCGTGGAAAGAAAATCAATTCTATGTTTTTTTTCTTTCCTTATAAAATTGTTGTTCCTATCATTTTTTTTTTCTTTCTGGTGTTTCGAAAGACCAAGAAAATTGAGAAAAAAAGTGTAGCCTTAATGATCTGTTAGTAGGAGGAAAAAGTGGGAGGAAGAAAAATGAATGAGAAAAAATTAGTTGTTATTAAAGAAAAAGTGGAGAGAAGAAAAAAATGAAGGGATTACTTTTTCTTCCTAATATTAGAAATTCAACCTCTATAAACGTGGAAGAAAAATGGAAACTTATATTAATTAACAATTATACCGCATATGAATTATATTAATTAAAAATTATTCATGGAGTCAAATTGTAAATAAGTGTTTTTAGTTGAGGATAAAATTCTATATTTTTTACTTTCTTTCCCTTCACTTTTTCTTTCATACAAAACAAAGAAAAATACATCTCTTTTCTTTTCCATCCTTGCTACGAAACACAAAACAAGAAAATGATGTTTCCTTTCCTTTTACTTTTTTCATCATTCCTACCAAGCAGAACCTAATGTATAAAGTAAATCCTTAGATGGGTGAAAGAACCATTTTTTTTTCAATATTTTTCCTTTTTTTGAAAATTATTTTTTTTTTTCTATTTTTTTTTTTTCATTTATCGAGACATATAAAAGATCATGTTCCGTGAACCAAATATGACATGAGCGTCAAAGTGGTCCATGGAGAGCTATTCTTCCCCTTTATGGCTTTATTCATATACACAGTAAACAATGAGCGAACATGGTGGAGAAGTCCTTCTAGTCGTAAAAAAAAGAAGACTATTGATTCGAACCAGCAAAATTTTATGAACATACCGGTGGTAAGAACATATGTTGAGATAAATGTTAAATATTAATAGCAATCTATGTCTAATCGCATTAAAGTGCAGTGATGTATTGTAAGCTACAGGGGAAGGACGAAGACAACCAGAGGAAGTGTCGGTGATATGAAGAAGAAGAAGAAGAAGAAGAAGAAGGGTCTTGTCATCGCCAGCCTGTTTTTTAGCCCCACTCCAGCACTAACCTAGTCTTTATCTACTACCAACTTATACTACGAAACAATATATCAAAATTATATCACAAATTTGTCCTAATTCTTCTTCTTAATAATTCGTGATAATTAGACTAACAAACAAACAAACAAACAAAATTCATCGATCGGTCTCAACTGTTCCACCAAGAGAAAGGTACCAAGGGTGTTTCGGTCTCAACTGTTCCACCAAGAGGAAGGTACCAAGGGTGTTGGTTGGGACGAAGCTTTCGAACACATGTTTCTACTTTTTCTCGCGGAAAAAAGGATCATTTATATATTGACCGTTAAGAAATACAATAATCCGGACCAACATTAGCTATGCTATGATATGTGGTCTGATCTGCATAAAATTTTGAATTTCTTAAAATAAGCTACTGAATGTGTGCTCCATCTAGTTGATATTTTAGATGAAGAGATCTATAAAAATTAAAATCGAATAAAAATTTATAATATTTTCAAAATCAAAATAGGTTTATAATATTTTATTCAATTCCATTTAATTTTCGATCTAAAATTAAATAATACTTATTTCTAATCACATGCCTAGTGACATATAATATTATATTAGTATTATAATAACAACAATAGAGATAGTAGTAGGCTAAGCTGGAGGGGAAGTAGAAAGTCCCCATCTTTATCTGTCACATTTTGTACATGAGTTGAGCTCTCAATATCATCCTTCCTTATTTTTGCCTGCCCACATCACATGTATTTATATATAATTAATTTGGCATAAAACTAAACCCTTGCTGTCCGTTGCATATCAACTTCTGGATAGTTTGTTAGACAACAATTTAAAAGGAAAGCATATCAACTTTGAAAGGATTTTCACGTGTTGATTAGAAAAGATGACAGGAAAGATATCTCCGTGTTCATACACGCGTTGCTTGTCAATTGTTGTTGTATCGATCGCAAGGATTAACTAACATAGTGTTGGCATTGACCCGAACAGACCCTTGGCAGTATGGTCCGGTCCAGACCGTCTAAACGGACTATATATGGTCGATCTATATAGAGACAAGAGCGGTTTGGTAAGTGCGTTTGTGAAGGATGCACTTCTAGGCAATGTTTTAAAAACCGGACTATTGATTGAACCGAAAA
Organism: Iris macrosiphon; assembly: GCA_036927795.1. Taxonomy (NCBI): domain Eukaryota; kingdom Viridiplantae; phylum Streptophyta; class Magnoliopsida; order Asparagales; family Iridaceae; genus Iris; species Iris macrosiphon. Next base: position 1,435,932 of record JAYESA010000001.1, on the reverse strand, counting down.
TCTTTGGCACGGGTTCAACCGTGGCTTAACCGGAGTTTAAATTGCATTTTACGAGAACCAACATGTTTTGAGACTAGTAAGTTATCCATATTTACTTCTTTGTTTCGTTTGGTTCGGTTCGATTCTAAGTATGTTTTGTTTTACAACTATAAGGTCTCTCAAAACCAAACTAAGAACCAAATGGACGAAATCTCTTGATAACTTTTTTTAGTTTAAAAAAAAACAGAATCGATAGGTTCAATTGTGTACCGATTCGGACGGTTCACCCGTTAAATCCGATTATGAAATAAATCGTCGGTTCTTAAAAAAAGATCAAGTTAGACCGGACTCCCTCTCTAGAGATGCAAATCTATAAGTTTGTCTTTACCTCAAAAATAACATAATCCTATAAATTATTCTCTCCTCCTCTTCTTCTCCATCTCCATAGCCTTGGCAACGAATACGAAAACCCTTTCCTAAACCGAGAGAGCTTGGTGACGACCAAAAGAGATTACACAAACCAAATATACAAATATCTACACACAAGAGCACAACGCAAACATAATAACTTTTACATGAAAAATCATGACGGAACGATCAGAGTCTAACCCGGAAAAGCCTCCACTAATGGAATGAAAGAAATACACCGACTCCTTTACAAACTCTTCTGCCGTTCCACATGGATTACCGTAACACTTCAAATATATAGAAATATATTACAATTAGTACAAAATGATTACCGAAGATAAGAAGGGGAAAAATCAATGAAGAACTTATCGACGTGATCTCTCTTCAAATCAACTCTCGAAACTTTTTGTCATCTCTTTCTCTCCATAGAAAAATTGTACCATTTTGAGAAACTCTTTCCTTAGATTGTAATGGTTCTAAGTTTAGGATTAAGAAATACATATTTAAAGCACCCAACTCCCAAAAATTTGGATCGTTGATCACGATCCAACGATGTTAATAAACATCCAAATTTACCTTCAGTCTTGACACCGGAATATCGGTGATGTATACCGACTGTCACGTCCCAGTACCGGAATACGGAGACGGACATGGCCAACTACCCCGTATAAGGTATAGAACGTTGTACGACAATTACAGTTGTAACTAGACAAGGGGGTGCATGCTACAATCAAGTCTCTTATGGTCACATATAGAATCTATTATCTCAATCAATCAAACAAGAAGCAGTAAACATATAATATATATGATAAAGCAGAAAGGCATCACAAACGCTCTGTTAAAATATTCTAAAAATTAGTTATAAAAAATAAGGAGCTAGCTGAGTACAAAAGTACATGACCGTGATCAGTTGCAGTCTGATTAAATAAAATCATGTAAAAAAAACTAATGTCTAGACTAGCCAGCTAACAGATGCCAGTGGCTAAATGCCAAAAAGAGTAAAATGTACAATAACGAGCATGAAAGAAGAAATCCACTCGTGTCCCTCAATGGTTATCCGCCTGATATGCACTATTATTTAGGGAGAAGAAAGCTGGATCCTCGGGTGCTGGCTCTAAACTCGGCTATGCAAAAATAGTGGAATTAGACCCCAAATAGCAAGTACCACAAAGGAAGCACGAATGAAGAAACAAAACCAAAGAAATATATATATACGTATAGAATTATGTCTCGTAGTTTTGGTCCATAACAGTCATGCCCCAATCCCAAAATATACGGGACCAGGCTATCACACCCCGATCTCCCGCGGGATCGACCGTTCCCGCTAGGAGTGAATCACCGCGTCAGCGCTCCCGCAGGACTATCTTTTTCATCTGGATGTGATGTCGCACGAACACAAGCTGCGCCCATGCAAGGCCATGATCCAAAGAGGCGGTAAAATAACTAAGCCACATAGTTGCACAGATAGTCCGAATACAGCAGAATAAGAAACGAACAGGAGATTAGTAATGAGTTCACAGGGTCATTATAGCTAAAGTATTGAATAACATAAGTATGGAAGTAAAAGAACCACTTTATTGATATTGAATAAATGTTACAAGCGGCGCTAGGTCGAGATTACAAGTCGCTCAAGTCATCACTCTCGAAATAATAAAATTATACTAAGTGGCTATAATTGTGGAATGATACATAGACAATGTTCCAACATTATGTCTTGTATATGTGCTTCAGCTCTGGACGCAACGCTCCAAGGCTCCAGAGCGGACTCCACGCCTTAGCACGCACGAAAGAGTTTTTGCACTGAACGAGGTTCTCCCATACCCTACAAGCAATCTGGTGGGTTAACAGTACATAAATTTACTACTGAGGAGACTTCTCGCCCTCTCAACAAATCCAAACATGTTATATAGGTTCCATGCACCATCTATTAAGTTATCTTTCTAGACTTGCCTTAGGATCCGTTTTAATAAAAAAATAAAAAGCCAAACTCGTATGGCAGTACACCGTACGATATAAGAGTAATACGGCGAGACTTACCAACTTACCATTTGTCCTTTCCTGTCTAAGGCAACCAAGTTAAACCAAGCACGAGTATATACATAATGAAATCCAAGGATAATACAGAAGCAAACACAAGTGTCACGGGCGGGGTTCTGTCTCAGGTGCATGAGTTACACGGATACTCATGTATATTGCAAAAGATGTCCAAGTGTTCAATTATGTACAAGTGTACACAGATATCTAATACTCATATCCGTTCAGTATTTCAAATTCTAGGTGAGATGCAATTACTCGCACGCAGATTGCTGCTAAGCGAGGATAACTTATCTATATGAATATGAGGTCACTAGCACGACGCCATAGAGAACGGTATAGTTTCAGGATAAGATAGTGTGCAAGTAAGAACAAGAGGCATTGCACACATCCCACCCGACGCAGGCGACTACAGTCAAGATATTTTGACCAGTCGGATCGGCCCCGGTTCTCCGATGACCGTCCGCGGAACAAAATTCAAAAATCTCCCTTGTGCACCAAGTTGTCCGTGACTATACAAGTCTCTAATCCTCCAGGACTCTTGTCAGCTACATGTGTAGTGCCCCGCTCCGCGTAGGTACTATGTACAAGTCGGATCGCCTTGCTTGCTCGAACGAAAGTCTTCTCGGAGAGTTCCCGACCGATTAATCAAAGTGAGTGGGCAGAACTGCATTCTCTGATTCTTGCATGACTTAATAATGAATCTGAGTTTTTGAATGCTTGTTACTTAATAAGATTGTTTCATAAGAAGAAAGATAGAACCGACTCAGTATGCTAATAAGAGAACTCACATAGCTTGTCATTAAAACGAATCTGCTTGCTTGCCAAATAAGAGAACTAGAATGCTTGTCTGAAACGAGATAGAACCTTGCTATGCTAATAACAAGAGTAAAAAGGATTGCTTGCACTTATATCGTATGCTAGACTGGAATACTAGAATGCTTATCCACAAGAGATAGAATTTGCATGCTAGAGTTATAAGAACTGTTCTTGCTTGTTACTTATTTAAGAGTTAGCTTGCTTGAATATGTGTTATAGTTGGCTTGTGAAAAGACAAAACTTGGTGAATAGCGTGAACTTGTAAATCTAGACTAATAGTCCACCTCGAGGCTTAACAGGTGTGGCTATTAGGCAACATGCATTAAGACAATGAGCTTCGGCTATCTGGACTTGAGTTAGAGAAAAGAGAAAAGAAGAGATAGACTTGTTGTGCATTGTTCATCAGTTGTATGATAGCATATTTTCTGATAGGGCTTGCATTCATGCATTTGGTCAGGACAACTTATGCACAAGGATTATCTCTCGAGCGGTTCCTGGGGCACTGGGGATCGTTCGGTCCGGGAAGAGATCTAGATACCCAAGGCTTGTACGTTCTTGGGTAGACCAAAGACAAGTCTATTAGTGAGATGGGCTTGTACGTCCCAACTGCTAATCCCGATGAGGGGACCATCATATAGTTAGGGCGCATGCTAGGCTAGCCTTCTTGTATACCTAACTGTTTGATGCAGGGACGAACAGAGGAAGAGAACTGTATACATTATATTATGCAAATTGTGGCTAACTTGTGTGTCTGCTGCAGGGATAACCGTTCGGCCATGGGTAAGAAATATTATGAGTTTATCTATAGCCTGCTTGTCATTCAGTATGTATCATGATTTATCTGATAGAGCTTTATTGCATTTGCATCGGTTGGACAATGGCTATTAGTGCAGAGCTGAACCTCAGTCACAGCTGCTAATAGTACCAGTATGTGAGTCATTGGATGGCTGGATTACAGCTGCCAATCCTGAGTTTCTCGGGGACCAAAATCATATAGATGTGTTGCCTTAAGTGCTTGAGTGCATAATAGTCTACTTGAGATGCTTGCCTTGATTCGATATGTTCAGTCTGCTAGGTTAACTTTGCCCCAAACGAGATAGATTGTGATGCACAATATATGCTGCGCACTGCACGATAGAGCACTGTCCCGAATCGTATGCTTATAGTTTGAATATGCAAAACTGGTTTCTAACTTGTGTTTCAAAAGATGTAATATGACTCTGCTAGAACTGCATAAAACGAACTTAGGTAAAACTAGCAAGATCACTAGAAATGCAATGTTTTGCCACAAGTCTACTTAGTGTGGGTCTCAGGGGGTGTAGCTTCTGTTCAGTTGTTTTATCTCACCAGTACTTGCATAAAGTGCTGACCCACCAACAGTCTGCTTGTTCTCAGGTGCTCGTTCGTCCGAGGAAGCGATAGCCGTGCCTCATCCCAAGGAACCGGAAATCTGGAGTCGATGCCTGGAGCCGCATCGAGTTGTGCCTGCTTTGAGTTGCTTTGTATAAAGGGACATAATGTATGGAATGGTATCATTGTAATCGAGAGAAGAGTGCTTGAGCGAATTGTAACCTCGGCCATGTGCCGCTTGTAATATTTGTGAATATCAATAAAAGAGCCTATTTTCATATGCCATTGTGTTCTTCACTTTTCTGCAATGTTATGTGCCGCTGCTTCAGATATTGAATAGCTTACTTGCCCTTGTTTCAAAGCTTTGGCCTTGTGCAAGCGCACTTTAGGCTTGCACGGCATCACGCCCGTGCGAGGACGATCGGTTCCGTAGGGACCAAAGCGAGGACGAACGGCCCTGCGGGACCGGGACGTGACATAATGGTATCAGAGTAACTCGATTCTTTGCCCATTCCGTTGCCTCCGACTCTGAGTTGTGATTGTGTTGCAATAAGCGTTCCATACAATAAGTCCATAGATATTCTCAAAGATGCGCGCAAAAAGTTTTCTGGATTTGTTTTCATTGCTTGAGAAGTGATTTGTGATTTCTGGATTTGCTGAGTTTTGATTAAGGAAGGTGAGGGATGAGGACTATCGTTGTTCTGTGTTATCGTGAGTTTCTTCTTGAGTTTCGAGGACGAAACTCTTTATTGGTGGGTAAGTATGTAGTGCCCCGCTCCGCGTAGGCACTATGTACAAGTGGGATCGCCTTGCTTGCTCGAACGGAAGTCTTCTCGGAGAGTTTCCGACCGATTAATCAAAGTGAGTGGGCAGAACTGCATTCTCTGATTCTTGCACGACTTAATAATGAATCTGAGTTTTTGAATGCTTGTTGCTTAATAAGATTGTTTCATAAGAAGAAAGATAGAACCGACTCAGTATGCTAATAAGAGAACTCACATAGCTTGTCATTAAAACGAATCTGCTTGCTTGCCTAATAAGAGAACTAGAATGCTTGTCTGAAACGAGATAGAACCTTGCCATGCTAATAACAAGAGTAAAAAGGATTGCTTGCACTTATATCGTATGCTAGACTGGAATACTAGAATGCTTGTCCACAAGAGATAGAATTTGCATGCTAGAGTTATAAGAACTGTTCTTGCTTGTTACTTGTTTAAGAGTTAGCTTGCTTGAATATGTGTTATAGTTGGCTTGTGAAAAGACAAAACTTGGTGAATAGCGTGAACTTGTGAATCTAGACTAATAGTCCACCTCGAGGCTTAACAGGTGTGGCTATTAGGCAACATGCATTAAGACAATGAGCTTCGGCTATCTGGACTTGAGTTAGAGAAAAGAGAAAAGAAGAGATAGACTTGTTGTGCATTGTTCATCAGTTGCATGATAGCATATTTTCTGATAGGGCTTGCATTCATGCATTTGGTCAGGACAACTTGTGCACAAGGATTATCTCTCGAGCGGTTCCTGGGGCACTGGGGATCGTTCGGTCCGAAAAGATATCTAGATACCCAAGGCTTGTACGTTCTTGGGTAGACCAAAGACAAGTCTATTAGTGAGATGGGCTTGTACGTCCCAACTGCTAATCCCGATGAGGGGACCATCATATAGTTAGGGCGCATGCTAGGTTAGCCTTCTTGCATACCTAACTGTTTGATGCAGGGACGAACAGAGGAAACTAGAGAACTGTATACATTATATTTTGCAAATTGTGGCTAACTTGTGTGTCTGCTGCAGGGATAACCGTTCGGCCATGGGTAAGAAATATTATGAGTTTATCTATAGCCTGCTTGTCATTCAGTATGCATCGTGATTTATCTGATAGAGCTTCATTGCATTTGCATCGGTTGGAGAATGGCTATTAGTGCAGAGCTGAACCTCAGTCACAGCTGCTAATAGTACCAGTATATGAGTCATTGGATGGCTGGATTACCGCTGCCAATCCTGAGTTTCTCGGGGACCGAAATCATATAGATGTGTTGCCTTAAGTGCTTGAGTGCATAATAGTCTACTTGAGATGCTTGCCTTGATTCGATATGTTCAGTCTGCTAGGTTAACTTTGCCCCAAATGAGATAGATTGTGATGCACAATACATGCTGCGCACTGCACGATAGAGCACTGTCCCGAATCGTATGCTTATAGTTTGAATATGCAAAACTGGTTTCTAACTTGTGTTTCAAAAGATGTAATATGACTCTGCTAGAACTGCATGAAACGAACTTAGGTAAAACTAGCAAGATCACTAGAAATGCAATGTTTTGCCACAAGTCTACTTAGTGTGGGTCTCAGGGGGTGTAGCTTCTGTTCAGTTATTTTATCTCACCAGTACTTGCATAAAGTGCTGACCCACCAACAGTCTGCTTGTTCTCAGGTGCTCGTTCGTTCGAGGAAGCGATAGCCGTGCCTCATCCCAAGGAACCGAAAATCTGGAGTCGATGCCTGGAGCCGCATCGAGTTGTGCCTGCTTTGAGTTGCTTTGTATAAAGGGACATAATGTATGGAACGGTATCATTGTAATCGAGAGAAGAGTGCTTGAGCGAATTGTAACCTCGGCCATGTGCCGCTTGTAACATTTGTGAATATCAATAAAAGAGCCTATTTTCATATGCCATTGTGTTCTTCACTTTTCTGCAATGTTATGTGCCGCTGCTTCAGATATTGAATAGCTTACTTGCCCTTATTTCAAAGCTTTGGCCTTGTGCAAGCGCACTTTAGGCTTGCACGGCATCACGCCCATGCGAGGACGATCGGTTCCGTAGGGACCAAAGCGAGGACGAACGGCCCTGCGGGACCGGGGCGTGACAACATGTTCAAATCAGGATCGTATCATATAAAAGTTTTAGTCAGGATCTTGTCAGGTATAGGTTCAAGTTCAAGGCAGGATTGTTCACAAATATAAATCGACTCCCCGAGCCATTATAATTCAATATTGGTCGAGTATTGCTCCACGAGTGGTGAGTCTTTCTTTATTGACATAATGCAATCTCCTGGTTCAGGAACTACCTTGGCGACCTACCGGTCCCGAATGCTTTTCGTTTCATACTTGCACGAAACGACTATTCGATAGTCTTCCGGGGAACTTAGATGAATGCAAGGCAAGATAATGTTACCGGGGTCGGTGTCACGTCCCGATCTTTCGCAGGAATCGATCGTCCCCGCTAGGTGCGAATAATCGCGCCAGCGCTCCCGAAGGACGATCGTTTCTATCGGGGCGCGATGCCACACGAGCCTGGAGTTGCACCCACGCGAGACAAATACCGAAATGGCCGTTGATAACTAGTTCGCAGAGTCGTTGTCATACCCCAGTCCCAAAATATGTAGGACCAGGATACGTAAGCATGCCAGCCGTATGAATATGGCACTCCAATATATGGAAACCATAACACACGTACGCTGTAATTTGAATAACAATTCACAAGTGGTAAATATATATGTCACAGGGCATAACTAAATCTCATCCACATGAATCATATATAATAAATAACCAATATCTATAACTAGATCTCAATATAAAGCATCTAATGATGGTAGTCGAACGAAAATAAATTCACTACAGAACTAGAATATAAATAAACAGGATAAATATAATATAAGAATATCAACTAACAATCACGGCTCGAAGAGAAGACCTCATCGTAATATACGTAGCAAGTTCGGATCTGCGCTCCTGCGAATACTCATGAACAATACACCTGGAAAGGGCCAGGTCCTCAGAGGGACGTAACAAGATACATAAAAGCATGCCATAAAGTAAATACTGTGAAAACTCAAGGATGACCTAACCAGCTAAGTGGAATGCACTTTGAAGACAACCTTGGTACGTATGGGTAGGTGAAAGGTATAAAGCATAGCGTCGAGCCAGAGGCTAAGTATCTGGCATTAGCTGTAAACTGGATGCCAGATGTATATGCTGACTACATTACCGATCATGATAGCACGCAGCTAGTAACCTCTGCCGGATATATCGACAAACATATACTCCCATAATCGGGCAACACTGATCCCATACCTGGGCAACACTGAGGCTCACACGGCCCCGCAGTTTACTCTGAAACTACGACAACCAAATTGTCTGTCCCATACGCCTACTAATTGTCTTCCCCGCCCAATGTAAATATACAAGTCGCGAACACGACGTGGACATCTTATAATCTAATGCAAGTCTCTAAAGAAATGAACAACTAAGCTAAATACCGTCGCACATGCTGCTCACACAGATGGCCAGGCGAGAATGAGGCACGCGTCCCTACATGAACTCACTCTGTGACGTATAATAATACGTGTCAAGGCCTGGGGAGTCATACCGATAACTCCTCAACTTTATGTGGGTCCACTAGAGTCTAAGTCAGACACAAGTCCTAACGTCAATGCCTTCGTTGACTGCACCCGAGTCTCTCTCGAACGTGCACAATTTAAATAATAAATATGCAGCTAACAATACAGAATTTAAACAGTACAACAAGACAACGTATACTTATAAGGCAAGAAGTTGCGCAGCCCTAATAACCTGCTCCAGAAGTCACGCAGAAAGATCCAATAGCTCTTGGGGTCAGCGTGCACAGGCACGAAAATTGGGGGTGACTGCTGTGGGTTGTCTGGCAAGGGTGACGGTCCATGATAGATACGATGACGAGGGTAAGATATTGGTGATAACGACGATGATAATGACGACAATAACGATGATAGTTAAGGTTATGATGATAATGACGATGGCGATGATGATGGTGAAGGTGATGATGACGACGACGATGGCGATGGTGATGGCGAGGACGATAATATGGATGATGGTGATGACGAGGATGATGTGGATGATGGTGATGGCGATAATGCTAATGATGATGATGACAACAATGATGAGATGATGATGATGATAATGAGGACGATGACGTGGATAATGATGATGACAAAGACGATGATGATGATGACTAGGATGATGATGACGACATTGTTGGCGACGACGTTGACGAGGATGGTGACTGGGACGATTAGGGTTAGAGATAATGATGTTAATGAATGGTGAAGAGTATGATGTTGATTTGAGATGATGATGATGATGATGAAGGAGGGGATGATGATGATGCCGATGAGGTTGATGATCACCGGGATCTGGCCAGGGGAGGTCCGGCCAAGAAGGTAGTCGAGTAGGAAGGAGGCTCGGTTTCACAGAAGGGGAGGTGGAGGAGTTGATGCTGCATCATGGTGGACAGGGACGGGGAGGAGGAGATGGAGGTGCAGGCCGGAGTCGAGATGACAGTAAGACGGGAAGGAGGAGGAGTCGACGAGGTTCAGTCCGACGAGATGTAGGCAGTGGTCGAAGGGAGGAGAGGAACGTGGTGGTGGTGAGGCTGTTCTGGGCTCCGGCGGAGGAGTCGGGCCGGGGTGAGGTGGTGCACAGGAGGAAGAGGGTGGAGAAGGGAGTAGGGAGGTTGGGATGGCATCGGGTTGCTAGAGAGAACGGTGGGGCAGTTGAAGTCCGACGTGGTGAAGGGGTCGACTGTGCTGTCCAGGCGAGCAAGGGTGAAGGAGATAGTGGTCGCAGAGACGGGACTGATCCGGAGGTCCGACGAAGTCTCCGGCGGGACTGGACAGGGATTGGGGGGGGGGGGAGGAGATGAACAGTACGGGAAGGGGGATGGGTCAGCTGAGTTATAATTTAGGTTTTGGTTTAGAAAAGGAAAAAGAGAAATATAAATTGTATTTATACATGTGGGGCCTAGGGTTTTGTTGACCTAGAAATGTAGCTTGGTCAATACCTCCTTGGAGTTGGGCCTTGGGCTCTCATGGGGATGTTTGGAGGGCCATAATTGCATTGTTTAAATGCAATGATAGGTTTAAAATAACGGGGGTGATGTTTGCGCGTTGTACATCCCAAAAATTATGGGAAAAATTCATGTAAAAGAAAAATTGGGTTTCTTCATGCATTGTTCAGTGGTGTGGACACCTCAATGAATTTTTGCATAAAAATGCCCAACAATTAGAAATATTGCACAAAGATGGAAATTGGATTTTAATTAATTAAAATACCGCGCACGGTGTTCTAGAATTAATTAGAAGTATATGTGATTAAAATTAGGTGGGACACAAGTGTCTGGGACATAGAGGGTACAGTGTAGAATATTAATAAAATTCGGGTTGTATAAAACGGTCAAGATTGTGTCTCCAATTTCGATTGGAATGCACAAGGGTACAAAGTCATATTTTATTTAGAATTAAGAAATAACTTCCACGACGTTTATTGTGCGACTAAAAATGTAGCACAAGAAAATATAATTATAAGTTACACAAAGGTCAGAATGGTAGGCGGGCACGTCTAGGACATGGTTGTGAAATTTGTAGAAAGGCATTAGCTGGTGTAGTGCTCCAATTATTGAAGCAAGGGTAAGGTGCGTTAAGCGATATAAAATATTATATATTTAAATAAAATACCGTGTTCTAATTCTAATTCGGTTCAAACTAGACCTAGTTTTACTATCTAAGCTAAGTAGGCCTAATTTCGGGTGTGGGGTTTACAGTCATCATAGCGAAAACATAAAATAAACACAAGTATTGAATCCAAATCAAGCTCTTTATTGATATGAAGTAAATATTACAAGTGGCGCTAGGCCGAGATTACAAGTCACTCATGCTCTCTTTCTCACTCTATAATAAATATGCCCTTAGGCTTAGACCTGATACGCACGATCTAGATGATAATGTTCCCATATATTATGTCCCATATATGTGAGCTCCAGGTCCGCGCGCCACACTCCAAGGCGGCAAGTACAGTGTGGCGCTTCGTTACGTTGAGCGATCTCCGAATTCGTACGAGTTTCCCCTGCACCCTGCATGCAGATTGGTTGGGTGTCAGTACATTAAATGCACTGGTAGGGAGGCCTCTCGCCCATGCCACAAAATAAGCACGTTCATTAGTTATGTGCACCAACTGATTTTGTTATCTTTTTAGTCTTTTGCCTTAGGATCAGTTACATGGTAATATAAAAAAAGTAATATCCATGTCTGCTCAACAGTGCCATAATAATAAATAACTGAGTTCGTCTTACCACTTCTTACAATTCGGCCTTCCCTGTTATGTGCAATAATATAACAATGATCTACTAAATAACAAGGAATATTTATGAAGTCCAAGTGTTATGTCGTATCTCTGGCATAAAACCTATTTTTACTCGAACTATGTGTGTTACCATGCATCCATTCTAATTATGCAAAGTATTGTGCAAATGTAATCCTTCATTTTACTCCTCTTCTGAATACGGATAGCCGCTATGCAAGCATTACTTATCTATAGGAAGGTCACTGGCTCTGTTAGCCATATTGGACATGATCTGCGATGGACGACTGTCTTCCCAACTCGTTTGCTAGCCTTGCTGGGCCTCCCGAACCGTCTGACGAGTCGGTGCCTATCTAGGTCGGTAGCAAGCCTTGCTGGATGTTCCGCTCTCATCCGCTAGTCATCAGCTAGCGTATTACCAGGACTATACTGGCACTGTCCTCCCGGGCCGACACGATTCAGATGCCTTGGCAATCGTGTCGAGGACTCATCTCTACCTGGTGTGCAACTAGTTATCCGTGACCATACAACTACTCTCCCACATCCAATCCTAGCCGAAAAATAACTCGGTTTGATCTGTGCTGAGGACTACACTCGGATCTTTCTTCTTTATGCAGCTCCCTGATTAGAGACTGCCTCGGTAATCTGCATATCCCGAGCACTTTCTTTTCTTTCCTTCTCCTGACTCGGAATAACTACTTGATAGTCTTCCTCGTCTATATATGCTGTCATACCCCGATTCTGTGGAATTGATAGTCGTCTCCCGGACGTGATTCCATTCAGACCTAGATTGTACACCGCTCTAAGGTTCTTTGCATAGCGAGCACATATTCAGAGTACGCAGATAAATTGAAACACAAAGTTAAAACATAAAAAAGTTCTCTTTATTGATAATGAACATCTATTACAAACTCTTGAACTAGTCAAAAGGTTGTCGCACGGGTTTACAAAATGTTGACGCAAAATGAGATAGTTGTCCTATACATTATATCCCTTTACTAAACTTCAAAATATTTTAGACCCCCTGGAGGGACGACGGCCTTTCCTCTGAGCTTAATCTGAGTTAAGTTTTGCTAGCTCCTAGGCTTCAAAATGCTTCTAAAGATGGCATGATCTGGATATGCCGATAGCTGGACTGGATTAGGAAGACGACTTCAGCTCCTCGCTCGGATCTCTTTAGTATGGAAAACCTGTTTCAACGAGGGTCAGTACATCAAAATGTACTGGTGAAGGCGAGCTAACCCAACTATACCAATCTACACGTTGTTTAGATAGAGCATGCATATTATTTATGGTCTTTCTATCTTGCCTTATTTTATTTTACAAGCAAGCAGTATATAGAAATTTCTGAAATGAACTTGCCACCATTCGGTGACTTTTACCTGCCTGTCTGAACCACCTGTACAAAACTTACCATATTCTTCCCTGCCATGAAGACACAAGTTAGCTTGCACAGGTTTAAATAAGCATGGTGATCACTGGCTTGATGCCATAATGGACTAGTCAATGACGAGGATAGCATGCAACCAGAGCACAAGATGCGCTGCAAGCCATCCCACCATGCACACGATGACTACACACAAAGTTTTACCCGGATCGGATCGGTGCCAGTACCCCAGCGACCGTCCGTAGAACTTATACCCTTGTGCACAAGTTGTCCGTGATCAATCAGCGTCTATATTAAGTTAACCATTCATGCAGTTGAGGCAACATGAGTACAAGACAAGTAGTAATGTACGATTCATTTTGCATAGTCTTCCTGAACAATTTATTGTATAACAAGGTGTGTTTCATACTTAGCATAATTTATAGAAGAAATGTACATTCTAACTAAAATTGAAGCATAGGAGAACATTGAAAATAAACTAGCATACAATAGGTAACCGTTCACAAGTTGATTGACAAGTATAAGTTATCCAAGTCTATTTCTTTTTATCTTGACATCTTTTAGTTATTACTTGGTATCGTTTGATTGGGGCAGGCAAGAATATAAGATTTTAGATGTGAAGGCTTGGAAGAAGGGTAAATTGAATCAAATATAAGCCACTCACAAGTTGGTTGGGGAAGGAAAGGAAAGAGGTGCTTTAGGACTCCGCTCGCGCATCGCCTACTATCCGTTTACTTGCATTTACCACGAACAGTTGATCAATACCTCTTTCACTCTTTCCAACTCAGAATTAAAGTGTAGTTTAATGAATAAAAATAATGAAATCCATCGAAATCGTTCAAAAAAACTCAAGAAAATCCGAAAACTAACTCAAAGCACGAAAGCAACAAAGCGACAATGAAAACTGAGGCAAGAAAACTTGCAGCGGAGAGGTCCCTCCTGACTCTGCCGCTAAGTCGATCCTGGGGGCATGGTCCATTGAATATGGGAATCGATTCCGAAGAAGCAAATCCATAACGTGGATAAGATCTTGTTTCAGTCTATCCTGATCGAACGATACCGTCTTGTATTTTTTTGCCACACTCCCCGAATAGGGGGAACGGGGCACCATATCCTAACCAACTAATTGGAAGTTTCATCCACAAAACTTAGGAATAGAACCTACTACTAGGAAACAATGAAGGAAACCTTTCCCTTATCTCAGATTCAAGCTCCCAAGTGGATTCTTCAATCGAATGATTTCGTCAAAGCACGTGCACAAGAGGAACCGAATATCTTTGAAGCAGCTTTTTCTTACGATCCAAAATTTGCACAAGTTGTTCGACATATGTCAAGTCTGCCTTAAAATCCAGTTGATCAAGATCTACCACATGACTCGGGTCGTATACGTACAGCCTAAGCTGTGAAACATGGAGGATATTGTGCACTTAGGATAGTGACGGTGGTAGGGCAATCTGATATGCAACTGCGGCGACTCGCTTTAGTATCTCGAATGGACCTACAAATCTCGGACTTAGCTTTCCCTTTGCTCCAAATTTGGTTACTCCTCGCATGGGCGAGACCTTGAGAAAAATCCGATCGCCTTCAAAGAACTTAAGTGGACGCCGATGCCTGTCTGAGTAGCTCTTTTGGTGACTCTAAGCTACCTTTAGCCGTTCCTAAATCAAACAAATCTTTTGGATGGTCTTCTCCATAAGTTCAGGGCCAAGAATTTGTCGTTCTCCAACTTTGTTCCAACAGATCGGGGATCTACACTTTTGCCCATACAACGCCTCATACGACGCCATCTGAATGCTGGATTAAAAGCTATTATTGTATGCAAATTCAGCTAACGATAGATGCATGTCCCAACTCGTCTTCAAGTCCAAGGCGCAAAGTCGTAGCATGTCTTAGAGGATTTATTTGACATGTTCTGTTTGACCGTCTGTTTGTGGATGGTAGAAAATGCTGAACTTTTACTTTGTCCCCATTGCTGACTGCTGGCTTTCCCAGAAATGCAATATGAATCGACCATCTCTATCTGAGACTAAGGATACGGGCACGCCATGGAGCCGAACGATTTCATTGAGGTAGATCTGAGCCAAGCGCTCGACACTCCAAGTAGACTTGATAGGCAAAAAATGAGCTGACTTGGTGATTCGATCAACAATGACCCAGACGACATCATTCCCCCGTTGCGTCTTTGGTAAGCCAACAATGAAATCTATTGTTATATGTTCCCATTTCTACTCCGGAATATCGAGGTTCTGCATATCTCCGCCCGGCTTCTGGTGCTCGGCCTTTACCCTCTGACAAGCCATGCATTGCGACACGAACAATGCCATATCTTGTTTCGTGCCGTGCTACCAAAATGTCATATGGATATCTCGATACATCTTTGTGCTACCCGGATGAGAAGTATAACTAGCATAATGGGATTTCGTGAGTATCTCCTTTTTGAGAGCTGCATCATTTGGAACGCACAATCTTTCCTTCACTCGGATCATCCCATCCGTGCCTACCGCAAAGTCTGTTGCCCTTACTGCTGAGATAAGACCTTGCATCTTTTGCAGGAATAGGTTATCCTTCTGAGCGGACTTGATCTTTTCTAATAAGTCAGGCTCGAGGCACAGTTTTGCCACTTGCGTCGCCTTTTTTATCTGATTACAAGTGTAATGCCTAGAGATTCTATATCCCGATGCAGCTTGTTATTGATAGCCAGGATTCCAACGAATACTCGACTCAGTACATCAGCTATAATATTGCCCTTGCCCGGGGTATATCTGATCATTAAGTCAAAATTGCTTAAAAGTTCAAGCCAATGCCGTTGACGAAGATTTAAATTCTTTTGAGTGTAAAGATATTTTAGGCTCTTATGATCTGTATAGATCTCGTACGGTACACTGTAAAGGTAGTGGCGCCATAGTTTCAGCGCGAACACCACCGTTGTTAGTTCAAGATCATGCGTTGGATAATTCTTCTCGTGAGGCTTTAGCTGCCTCGACGCAAAGGCTATCACTTTATTCTGTTGCATAAGAAAACATCCCAATCCCTTACCTGAGGCGTCACTTTATATTTTGAAGTCATCTGGTCCGTCTAGAAGGGTAAGAATTGGTGCTGAGATGAGGTGCTGCTTTAACTCCCTAAACGAAGCTTCATAGTCGTCCGTCCACGCGAACGTTACTCCCTTCCGAGTGAGCTGAGTCAGAGGCGATGTAATTCGAGCAAAATCTTTAATAAATCTACGGTAGTAGCACACCAGACCAAGTAAACTCCGTATATCGCTAGCTGACTCCGGCCGTTTCCACTGCATAATGGCTTCCACTTTCTTTGGGTCAACTGAGATGCCTTGTGCAGAAATAATGTGCCCTAAAAAGGATATGCTGTCTAACCAGAACTCGTATTTACTTAGCTTGGCATACAACTTATTGTCTCGAAGGGTTTGAAGCACCATCCGCAGGTGTCTTGCATGTTCATCCCTATTCTTCGAGTACACCAAGATGTCGTCTATAAAAATAACCACAAATTTATCGAGGAAGGGTCGGAACACTCGATTCATCAAATCTATAAAAGCAGCAGGGGCGTTCATCAGACTAAACGATATGACAGAAAAGTCGTAGTGCCCATAATGGGTTCGAAATGCGGACTTGGGCATGTCTTCTGGCTTAATCTTCAACTGGTGGTAGCCCAAACAAAGATCAATTTTTGAGAACATTGTTGCCCCTTGTAGCTGATCAAAGATGTCATCTATCCTTGGCAGAGGATACTTGTTTCTGATGGTGACCTTATTCAGCTCCTGATAATCGATGCAGAGGCGTATCTTTCTATCTTTCTTCTTTACGAAGAGCACAGGCGCACCCCAAGGAGACACGCTCGGACGAATGAATCCACGATCCAGTAACTCTTGCAGTTGGCACTTTAATTCCTTCAGTTCAGTAGGGGCCATTCTATACGGAGGCTTAGAAATCGGCTGAGTATTCGGGAATGTGTCAATGGTGAACTCGATCTCTTGATCAGGTGGCATGCCAGGTAGTTCGCTCAAAAACATATTGTAACACCCTGTTTTATTTATTTATTTATTTAAAAATGATTTTTCAGGATTTTTTGGTAATTTTTAACTAATTATTAAAAATGTCGTTCAGGGATTAATATTTTTATGGATTAAATTAAGTATTAAAATATTACAAAAATTATATTTTTGGGTGTATTATTAGTTATTGGATGCTGTACAATTTTTTCTGGTATTTATTGGGCTCAAAAACTAATTTTAAATAGCTAAAACCAAGGTTTTTATTAAACCGGGCTCAAACCGGACTGAACCGGATTGAACTCGGTCCAACCGAACCGGACCAGCCTAACCCTACTAAATTCAGCTAAACCCCAACCGCCCTAACGGGTCGGATCCGGGCCCGACCCGCTAACCCGCTATCCGCCTACCCGCTAACCCCCACACACAGTAACCCTCATACCGACGAACCCCTCAGCCCCCGCAGTTTCCGGCAAGACCGCCCCGCCCATGACTCTGCCGCCGCCGACTCTGCGGCCAACCGCCCATGTCTCCCCCCCCCCGCTCGGCCCTCGGCCCCGCTCTGCCTCCATATAAAATCCCAGCCCTAAACCCCGCTGCCACCGCCAACTCCACCACCGCCATCTCTCCACCGCTGACCCGAGCCGCCTCCGTCGGTTCTCCACTCCGTCGGACGACTCTGCCACGACCAGAGACTCTGGTGACGAACTCGACGACAAGCCCCGGCGACCCCCAACAGCACAGCACCGACCTCCGCTGTGCCCTAGCCGCCGCCGCCGCAGAAACCCTAGCCTCCGGCCGGCCGAGCGTCATGTCACCTCGCAGAAATGCGTATTCGGAGCCCTGTTCAGGTGACTATTTCTCTCTCCTTGCTGCCCCATTTTTTGTTCCATCTGCTGTGATGCGTAGACTGCGTGACCCTCTCGATACTCGTCCTGTGGCGATCGCAAACTGCGACCCAAAATCAGAAAAATAATTACCCTATTATCTCCCGGAACTAGGTGCGCTCCGCTAAACGGGACAACTTGGTCATGTGCAGACTTCACCGAAAGGTGTGCGCCGTTAATACGGATGTGTAGGATTTTGTGGAAGTTGATTTGGATGTGCGTGCACACCGAAATTAACACATATCCGTCGACAACACCCCGTATCGGTCCTGTCCTGGAATTCGTTGTAACTTCATGTACGCACGTCGTATCGAAATAAAACTTGTGCCATCGGACTCGTAGCAATACGCTGGTCCTGTGACCCAAGTTTGGTTCTATTCTGAGAACGTTGACAAAATCGCGTATCGTGGGCCCCACGGCTCCACTTGACGGACGATTTTGTGATCGGCTCATCGGAATCCAGTTTTGAAAATTCTGTTGGGTTTGTAACGTCGTTCTGGACTTGTAGACACTAAGTTTGACAAATTTGGAGAACATTGTCTCTGACACATTTTTCGATGCGAAGCGGGCCACAGGTGGACCCCGCTTTGACCAAAAACTGTCACTTTTGTCCCTGTGTCCAAATTGGACTTATGGACAGGCAATTCTAGCTATTTGATATCTTCTGAGCATGATGGTAATATTTATTTTCGCATCCGGAGACATTCTTGAAGATTTCACGAATACCAGAGCAACAGTTGAAAACCAAACACCAGGCAAGTGTACCTTGCCAATCTTGTAATATTTGCTACATACTGTTCTCTTAATTTAATTATATGATATAAATGTTCAACCCAGGACCGTGTGACATTACTTAACATCCGAACAAGATTTGGGTGTCAACGCCGTACGCGGAGTTGTGTAACGTCACCTAGCGATGGATATCGAAACCCTATACATGTCACGCCCCAGTCCCAAAATACGTAGGACCAGGAATACGTGACACGCCAGCTACGCATTCGATCAGACTCTGGTCTGACTCGAATACGTATAAGCTGTAATATAAAGGGCACTATCTAAACATCTCATAAATGTAAACCTCTATGTCTCAATCCACAATATACAACAGTATACAAGAAAGAGCTATATGTGCTAAAGTCGGCCGCCCAATAACACACAAACTCGAATAGACTCGAGAAGAGATGAGTCTACAAAAATAAGGCTACAATAGCAGGTGAATAAACAATAAGAATAATGTAACCAGAATGCCGGTGGAAATGATATGAGTACCTGGTACAATGCCCGCAAGACGTGCAACTCCATCAGCAACTCCAATGCTCCGTAATCGTCTATGCTGCAAAACAGGCAGGGGACCAGGTCCTCAGAGGGACGTAACAGGGTACAAAAATACAGCATGCCAAGTATAACAAAAACTACAAGTGCAACGACAGGGTACTCTATCATAACCAAACAAGTATGACACAGTGTCAAGACAATGTTCGACGCATGGGGTATCCAAAATAAAACCGTAGCTCCGAACACAGAGACACATGGGACGTACCGTAGCTTCGAGCACAGAGTCACACGGGTGATACACTACTATAGAATATAGGATCACTACATATACATATATAAGCGCGTACAGAGGAGCCCAAACGTCTAGTAACTTTCTTCCCCTTCCCAAGCGATCAACGATGGTGCGCTGAACCTGAACCTCTATCTAACAGTCTCGACACAAAAAAATAACTCAACAGACACGACCCTAAGGTCGTCCCACTCTCTGGTCATGATGTCAGTATCAGGATACAGGAATCTGGCACGATCACAGTATATGAGTGTGTCCTGGGGTGTCGATATACTCAGGTACATACATCGAGGTGTTACGAACATCTAACAATCATTCTAAGACGTTACGATGAACGTCTGCTCCCGGTTGTGATCCGGATACGAAGTATCGATCGTAACCAAACATATGCGCACAATGTACATAAAGAAATAATAAATATCTATAATCTGAAATACAGGGTGGCAAGGTACACTTGCCTGCGTCCAGCTGCTCATGACGGGGATCCGGTACCACGTCCAAGTTCTCAGGTCCCGTAGTACCTAAAGACGAGATACAAACTCAATCAATAAACTATCACACGGCAAACTGGGATATGACACACGTCTAAACATATGCTCAGACTCAGCTACAACTCACAAGGATACAACGCTAGAGGGTTGACCAAGGTTGACTAATAGTACGCTACATCCAATCAAGTTAATCATTGTACAATATCAACAGACCAAACCTCGGTCTTACTATATTCATCACGACATTCAGTAGTTTAAACCATGATTAAATCCTCGGTTTTTGCCTGGGTCTTCACCGACATTATCATGCACGTTGGCATATCCCGTCCTCAAATAATTTATTAAATCCTCGAATATACAATCATCACCATAAACCTACTTCTCGATTAACTTATTGTTATTTTACCAAAAAGAATAATTATTTTCTAGTTAAACCCTCACAAATATTTGTTCAGTATTCAACCACTCTCTCACAAATACATATATGTATTCCTCAATCGATTTCGTTATTAGTAGTCAAATCATCAACCTTATGAACGACATAATAATGTCACACAGTGTTTCATAATTTACCTGTTCCTTAATAATAATTAAGAGTCATACAAAACCATGTAATGTACCCTAAAATCTCAATGCATATTTTATTTTGTATAAAACCCCTAAAAATCTCATATGGCATTTGAACCCCTAACCTTATTATATTTAATATTTCCCACCCTCAAATATCTATGTTCCATAACTTCCATCTATGAACATTATCGTATTCAAAAATCCTAAACTTATTCTTAATCATTCACCACCATCAAGTGCATATAGTACATAATATCAAACCCTACTTCAATGCATAGTTAAACCTCTACCATCTTAACCCTAACTAACTAAGTTACTCATAACACAATAAAAACTAACTAAATAATACAAATATAGGTTTAAACAGGGAGTTGGGGAGTAGGCTACCTCGGTAGTGTGCGGTGGCACGAGGATGGAGCTGCGGTAGCTACACGTCGGAGTGGAGGGAGGCCGGTCGGGTCGTGTGGTGGAGCTGGTGGCATGCCGGGATGGGAACGGGGCCAATGTAGAGATGATGATATTAAAGATGAAGATGATGAGTGTGGCCATCGCTGGTCGGAGGATGGTAGACGGCGAGGTAGCAGTCGGGGATGGCCGGGGTACGGAGCTTGGCCGGAGGGTGCTCGATCGAAGTGAAGTCGGGCTGTCGGGGAGAGCTGGAGGCGGTGGCTGTACGGGATGGGTGGTGGCGGTGGCATTGAAGACGATAGTGGTGGTGTCGAGCCACTGTGCCGACTCCGGTGTCTGTACGAAGAACTCGTCGCTCGCTGGGGATGGGGGATGAACGCTGCACCGCGGTTGGTGGTAGTAGAACTGGAGGAGATGGTGGTTGAGGGAGAAAGTCGGCAGCGGGGTGGCCGGAGTTGGGGTCGTGGCTGGGTGGATCACCGTCGGGTGGTGGGGAGTGGTCGTGGTGGAGGAATTGGAGGTGGTGGTAACGGAGCTGGCCCGTCGGAGCGAGCAGCGCGGTCAGGGGAGAACTCGAGCAGCCGGCGGTGCAGTGGCGAATGACTGTACCGGAGTGCTCGCGGCTGCGCCGGACTGGAGAGGGTGGCAGTGGCGTGGACAGCGAGGGTGCTGGTGGAATGCCGGGGCTCGCCAGAGTTGGTAGGCCGGAGAAGAAGCTCGGTCGGATCCCTAACTTTTAAAAGAAGAAGAAGATGAAGCTAATTAGAAGGAGAAGAATAAGAAAGGAAAAAAAGAAGAAAGGAAAACTTGCATATGGTTGTGAGTGTATAGAGGAAGGAGAGAGAGAGGGGGTAGGGTTTCCTAAATGTGGGGATTAGGGCCTGCTTGGTATGTATGTAGGAAGAGACATTAAATAAGGGGAGTGTGGGTAAAAATGTGTGGTGATGATGCTCCCTTTTGAATGAAGGGTCAAGATTGATCATGGAGATTATCATTCAAGGGAGGGGGTTTTGACTAGTCAATGAATGGAGGGCTTCTCCATTTGGATTTGACCAATGAGGTATTGACACATGTTACAATATTTGCAAATTATCCCCTTAAGTTTGGGAATTTGCACAAACACATGAAATAATGCAAAAATTATGGAGAAAATTGGTGTTTGGTGTTTTGTAGGGTGAGGGGGGTTGTGTGTTTGGCATGGACTTAATTAAATGGGCATTGGAATTAAATAAAGATTAAAATAGGATTAGTCAAAATTGGTATCCCCGATTTAAATAGAATTAAAGTGTCCCGCGCTTTTAATTTAAATGGGGGCACTTGGTGTCAAAATTTGGAAATGACACAAAGGTCAAAAATGGTGGGGGCTTGGAGTCAGTCTTGGACCCTTTAGTTGGTCCGGGTCAACGGGTTAAGTTGGTATCTCAAAATTAAATTTAACGACACAGGTGTCCGACACGGAATTAAATTATGGTATTTAGGATACAAAAAATTGTACAATTAATTTAAGACACAACAGATTTGATTTTGTGTGACTGAAAAGTCCAGTGCCTAAATTGGCGAGTCAAGTCAGAAGTACATTAGTCCGATGGAATTTATGGGCTGATATTGGGCTCCGAATAATTCAACAATGGTTGGGCGCGCCAAGGATTTAATTAATAAATAACAGACATAGGCAACCCAACTTTAAACCTCAAACATCTGCTGCTAAACCAAAATTTTCCATCCCATACTTGATTATCTATAGAATTAATCGAGGGGGTTTACATCCCTCCCAACTTAGAAAAATTTTGTCCCCGAAATTAAAAGTAAAGCACGATAATAGCTAAGAGAATTTAAAAATAAGCTAGTAATCAAATACGGTATGTAAATTCGTACCTTGCTCCTCAAATAAATACGGAAATCGCTGTTGAATGGAATCCTCGCGCTCCCAAGTAGACTCGCCTGGCGAATGATGCTTCCATACAACTCTGACCAGTCGAATAGTCTGCCCTCTCAAAGTCTTCTCACTATGATCGAGGATCTCAACTAGCTGCTCTATGTAAGATAGACTGGGCCTGACTGTAATCTCCAAATGATCAAGCACGTGGCTAGGGTCTGCCACATATCTCTTCAACTGCGATACATAAAATACGTCATGCACTTCCTCTAATGATGGAGGCAATGCAAGACGGTAAGCCACTTCGCTAACTCGTTCTAAGATGTCAAAAGGTCCGATGTACCCCGGACTCAGCTTGCCTCTGCCTCCGAATATGATGGTACCATGAGTAGGCGATATCTTCAAAAATATATGGTCACCTTCCTTGAACTCCAATGGTCTGCGGTGCGCATCTGTCCATTATTTCTGTCTGTCCTGTGCTGTACGCAGGTGGCTCTAAATCTGCTTGACTTTCTCCACTGTTTGTGTCACCAACTCTGGACCAAGTATCTGATGCTCTCCCACGTCACTCCAACAAACTGGCGACCTACATTTCTCGCTGTACAGTACCTTATAAGGTGCCATCTGTATGCTAGCCTGGTAGCTGTTATTGTAGGAAAATTCTACCAAGTGTAGGTGGTCCTTCTAAGATCCTCCAAAATCAATTATGCGCGCTCTCATCATATCCTCTAATATCTATATCGTGCGCTCTGACTGGCCATAAGTCTATGGATGATATGCAGTGCTAAACTTGAGACGATTTCCTAGGCTCTGCTGCATACTCCGCCAAAAATGCATCGTAAATCTGGAATCACGATCTGATACGATACTGACAGGCACTCCATGTAGTCATACTATCTGCCTCATATATATGTCAGCTAATATCTCCGTGGTCTGCCCAACTCTGAAGGGCAAGAAATATGCAGACTTGGTGAGTCTGTCAATGACAACCCAAACTGCATCCTTCCCGCTAGGGCTCCACGGGAATCCTGTGACGAAGTCCATGGTAATGTGTTCCTACTTCCACTCGGGAATGGGAAGCGGCTGTAATAGTCCTGTAGTTCTTTGTTATTCAGCCTTGTCTTGCTGATATACCAAGCATCTTGCCATGAATCTCGCAATCTCTCTCTTTATGCCATGCTACCAGAAATGTTGCCTCAAATCTTGGTACATTTTCGTACCCCCGGGATGAATAGAATAATCGAGCTATGAGCCTCGGTCATCAATTCTTGGCGTAGCTCGCCACTCGGGACGCATAGGCAATCTCCATACCTCAATGTTTCGTCTTCATGAATCCTAAGTCTCGTTTGCATGTCGGCCTTTGTCCTTTCTCGCAGTCATCTAAATCTCGTATCTGTAGGCAAGGCTGCCTTGATCCTCTTAATTAAATATGGACTGAACCTCGAGACTGGCCATCTGTCCATCCATGCCTGGCAATACAATCTCTATCCCAAGCTCCTGGAGATCCTCTAACAATTATCGCTGAGTCGTCAAAAAATATGCCATGGGCTTCCTACTTAAGGCATCTGCTACTACATTCTCCTTGCCAGAGTGGTACTGTAACTCAATATCATAATCTGTCATCAACTCTAGCCAGTGCCTCTATCTCATGTTGAGCTCCTTCTGGCCCTTAGAATACACCAAGATATCATCTATAATTACCACCACAAACTTATCCAAGTACTGGTGGAAAATATTGTTCCTTAAACTCATAAATACTGCTGGCATGTTGGTTAAACCAAACGACATGACTAGAAACTCATAGTGTCCATACTTCATCCGAAAAGCCCTATTCGGAATGTCCTCTTTCCGTACCTTGATCTGAGGATAGCCTGATCTGAGATCGATCTTCGAGAATACACATGCACCGTTAAGCTAATCAATTAAATCATCGATGCACGGCAAATAGGTACTTGCTCTTTATCGTTACAGCACTTAATGCCCTGAAATTGATACGCATCATACCGTCCCATCCTTCTTCGGTACAATATGATAGGTACTCTCCATGGAGAAACACTAGCCCGACCGAACCCTTGTCTAAGTGATCCTCTTCTATGGACCTTCAACTCAACCAACTCTATCGATGCTAGTCTAAAGACAAGAAAATAACTGGTTTGGCTCTTGGAGTCAACTCTATAGCAAACTCTATTTCTCTGTCAGGTAGCAGGCCTGGAAGATTCTCTAGAAACACATCCTCAAACTCTGATATAATACGGGGGTACACTGGTTCACCTTGCATTGTGTGTCGCTAAGGTTGGACACCATGCTCTCGGGCTCCCTGTCGAAACCCAACTCAGGGTAATCTGGTGGTCATAAATAATGTAACTACGTCGACAATCTAGCGTCGCATGGTATTGGCTCTACCAATACATGTCTAAGATAAGGTTATAGTCTAGACTAAACCTCATAATAATTTCTTCCATTCTGTTTTCAACATCAATCCTCAAAAGGAAATTTTCTTGCCTAATGTATAATTTCTCTTCTTCTCAAGGTTTTCCCTAAAATTTTATTCCTCAAATTTTTTCTTTTCGTTATTTATCTCTCCAAGTCACGTACGATAATGGTATCACTCAAGAACATACTAGAATTCCTGGAATCTGATCATTATCTTCCAAGTGAGAGCCTGAAATTTTATCTCCTATAGTCCATAATATTATTCCTGGTATCGCTATCTTTTACAACAACTAATTCCTAGCATCGGGCTATACACTCCCATAAATTATTCTAGGTCATGATCAACAATCTTTTCTGCTTCCAGTACTTCCAAGATTTCTGCTATCTCAAGCACGGGTTGGGTACTACTGGGTCCAATTCTTTTGCTATCCTTCCACACTAGTTCTAGCATCTCAAAGAACCTATCAATCTATCATAATAAGGTAACAATCTTCTCAGGGAATATTACACGAATTCTGTCTTCTGTTGTTTGGTCTTCGATCTTCTTCTCAAGGGAAATCATCAGGCACAAGCATTCGTCTTCTCGAACAATAGGGGATGAGAAAAAAAGATAACGATATTGACAGAAATTGAACGAATACAAATTGGAGGTCCAAGGGCGATAATCACATACAAAGTGAGTTTTTAAAATTGATTATAGATTGAGATCCTATTCAACAATCATAATATCTATTCCTAATTTACAGGCTCGCTTGGCACAGTCAGGTAACCAAGATAATTTAATACTGATCTGCATGGGCTACCACAAAAATATGTCACGCCCCAGTCCCAAAATACGTAGTGTCACGACCCAATTCCGTAGAATCACTTGAGGCATCCCCCGAATCATGACCGCCGTGCGGGCCTGGGGTTGCGCCTGCACAAGGCTTTAATGATTTGCATAGCAAGCACATATTCAGAGTACGCAGATAAATTGAAACACAGATTTGAAATGGAAAAGTTCTCTTTATTAATAATGAACATCTATTACAAACTCTTGAACGAGTTAGCTAATATGCCGAACGGCTTACAAAAGAGATGACTCAAAATGAGATAGCAGTCCTGTACATTACATCCCTTTATAAACTTAAAACGATAAAGACCTCCAGGCTGGAGGACGGCTTTGCCACGGAGCTGCATTTGTGTATGAAGAGTTGCAGCTTCGGACTTCAAAAGGCTTCGAGGCACGGTGAAGATGCGCTAACAGCTGGACTGGATCGGGAAGACGATTTTGGCTCCTCGCTCGGTTCGCCTTGGTGCGGAGAACCTGTTTTAACGAGGGTCAGCATATCGAAACATGCTGGTGAAGGCGAGCTAGCCGAACTATACCAATCAACACGTTGTTTAGTGAAGCATGCATATTTTTTTGTGGGTTTCTATCTTGCCTTAGTTCATTTACAAGTAAGCAGCATATAGAATTTACTGAAATAAACTAGCCACCGTTCGGTGGATTTACCTGCCCGTCTGAATGACCTGCACAATACTTACCTTGCCTTCCCTGCCACAAAGACACAAGTTAGTTGCAACAGGTTTAAATATACAGAGGATCACTGGCATAATACCACGAAGGACGATTTATAGTCTCAGGACGGAAGGGTGTACAATACGGGTGGCGAGCCCCTGTTGCACGCCTCAATCCGACGATACAGACGACTATACAGACGTTCCGCCCGGATCGGATCGGTCCCAGTGCCCTGGCAACCGTCCGCAGGAACCAGAAACCTTGTGCACAAGTTGTCCATGATCGAACATTATTAACAGATTTTTAGCAGATTATGCAGATGAGGCAACACAAGCACAAACAAGCAGAATTTATATGATTTATATTGCAGAGCCTCACTGAATATTTATTTGCATACAAGATGTGATCCATAGTTAGCACGATTTATGGAACATTTATAAATAAACTAGCATGCAATATGATAACCGTTCAGAAGTTTAGTTGACAAGCAATGAACCAAGTCTATTCTCTTTTATCTTGGTTTCTTTTATTATTACTTGGTATCGTTTGATCGGGGACAGGGTATGAAGCTTGGAAGCAGGGCTAGCTAATCGGGTTGGTAGCCACTCACTTAGATTTTTGGAAAGAAGAAGGAAAGAGGCTCTTCACGACTCCGCTCGCAAGCCGCCTACTGCTCGTTCACCTGCACACGAACAGCTCGATTAATACTTCTTCCTCTTTCCAATCTCGAAATAGAAATGCAGTTCAATGAACGAAAACAATGAAAACCATCGAAACCGTTCAAGGAAAACAAGCAAATCCCAAAACCAACTCAAAGCACGAAAGCAACAAGCGACATCGAAAATCGAGGCAATAAAAGATAGCAGCGGAGAGGTCCCTCCTGACTCTGCCGCTAAGCCGATCCTTGGGGCACAGTCCACTGAATATGGGAATCGATTCCGAAGAAACAAATCCATAACGAGGACGAGTTCTTAATTCAATCTATCCCGATCGAACGATACCGACTTGTTTTTCTTAGCCGCGCTCTCCGCATCGGGAGAACGGGGCGCTACATCCTTCCCAACTAATTAGAAGTTTCGTCCCGAAACTTAGGGTAGAACTTACCGTTAGGGATTATTTCGTTGGGGCAGAAGCTTAGAGGGGAACGGACAATTTCGAGATACGTGGTCCCCTCCGCCACAGTTGAAGCATAGACCTTTTCGGAGGTAGCAGTTGGCAGTGCTATGCCCCGACTTTTTACAGAAATCACAGAATGGTCTCGGGTTTCCTTTTTGTGAACTGCCGTGGTTAGGGCGCTTTGCAGCGGTGTTTCCTCTCTCGTTGCCTTGGCGTTTGTGATTGTAGGTATGCACAGCGCTGGTAGAAACGTGAGGATACTGCGGTTCCAGAGATAGGGCGTGATTCATGACTTCACGTATTGTTCTGTACTGATTATTGACCACGTGCGAATGGATGGCAGGGCGTAGTCCACCTTCAAATCTTCTGGCTTGACTCGCTGCATCAGGTAAATAGGCCTTAGCAAATTTGGAGAGTCGGTTGAATTCGACGGAGTACTCCTTAACTGTCATACTGCCTTGCCGCAGCTGCACGAAGTCATTTTCCATTTGACGTTGCACTGGAGGGGGTATAAACTCCTCTTCGAACGCGGCACGAAAGGTCGTCCACGAGATCGCCTCCTCTCCGTGATCAAATTAGAGAGATCGTCGATGCACGTCCCACCAATCGTGTGCATTGAGGCGGAGCTGTAGTTGCGCGCAGGCGACGCGCTTATCTTCGGGGACCTCTAGCAGAGCGAAGTGATCTTCAAGCTCGGCTAGCCAATCTAGAGCTACAACTGGGTCCTCAGTCCCGTTGAATGGGGTGTTGCAGACTTTCTTGAAATGGCCCAAGTTGAAAGCAGTCACGTCCCTCGGCCTTGGAATTTGAGGCGTCTCCACTTCAAGCACGGGCTGTTCCACCGGAATCGTTGCTGTTGCGGCGGAATGGTTGGCAGCCAAAGTTTGAACGATCTATTGCAGGGCATCTACCTGCTTCTGTTGGACTGAGAATCGGGTCTCTAGATTACTCTCGAGCTTGGCTTGGCGAGCATCATCTCGTTGTCATTGCGATTCTAACATTTGTGGCACCCGCTCAAGCGGGTCGACTTGAGACATGCCTCGTTGGCTCCGAGAGCTTCCCGAAGTGCCCGAACTGCTTTCTTGTGTTTTGTTCAGTGGTTGCGCTACAGATTGTACTGGATCCATTCCTTCAAAAGAAGGTAAATTATATTAGAATCATAATGTATTATGGACTTATTGCATGAACGTATCTCATTTTGGCCTAGCGAGTTCAAGAGTTCGCACAGGAATTTTTGATCGTTAAAGGAACTTTTCCAGCACGAAGTCTAAGGAACTTTGAATCTGTGCTCTGATACCACTATGTCACGACCCAATTCCGTAGAATCACTTGAGGCGTCCCCCGAATCGTGACCGCCGTGCGGGCCTGGGGTTGCGCCCGCACAAGGCTTTAATGATTTTTATAGCAAGCACATATTCAGAGTACGCAGATAAATTGAAACACAGATTTGAATTGGAAAAGTTCTCTTTATTAATAATGAACATCTATTAGAAACTCTTGAACGAGTTAGCTAATATGTCGAACGGCTTACAAAAGAGATAACTCAAAATGAGATAGCAGTCCTGTACATTACATCCCTTTATAAACTTAAAACGATAAAGACCTCCAGGCTGGAGGATGGCTTTGCCACGGAGCTGCATTTGTGTATGAAGAGTTGCAGCTTCGGACTTCAAAAGGCTTCGAGGCGCGGTGAAGATGCGCTAACAGCTGGACTGGATCGGGAAGACGACTTCGGCTCCTCGCTCGGTTCGCCTTGGTACGGAGAACCTGTTTCAACGAGGGTCAGCATATCGAAACATGCTGGTGAAGGCGAGCTAGCCGAACTATACCAATCAACACGTTGTTTAGTGAAGCATGCATATTTTTTGTGGGTTTTTATCTTGCCTTAGTTCATTTACAAGTAAGCAACATATAGAATTTACTGAAATGAACTAGCCACCGTTCGGTGGATTTACCTGCCCGTCTGAATGACCTGCACAATACTTACCTTGCCTTCCCTGCCACAAAGACACAAGTTAGTTGCAACAGGTTTAAATATACAGAGGATCACTGGCATAATACCACGAAGGACGATTTATAGTCTCAGGACGGAAGGATATGCAATGCGGGTGGCGAGCCCCCGTTGCACGCCTCAATCCGACGATACAGACGACTATACAGACGTTCCGCCCGGATCGGATCGGTCCCAGTGCCCTGGCAACCGTCCGCGGGAACCAGAAACCTTGTGCACAAGTTGTCCATGATCGAACGTTATTAATAGATTTTTAGCAGATTATGCAGATGAGGCAACACAAGCACAAACAAGCAGAATTTATATGATTTATATTGCAGAGCCTCACTGAATATTTATTTGCATACAAGATGTGATCCATAGTTAGCACGATTTATGGAACATTTATAAACGAACTAGCATGCAATATGATAACCGTTCAGAAGTTTTGTTGACAAGCAATGAACCAAGTCTATTCTCTTTTATCTTGGTTTCTTTTATTATTACTTGGTATCGTTTGATCGGGGCCAAGGAATGA
This sequence comes from Iris macrosiphon, assembly GCA_036927795.1. NCBI lineage: Eukaryota > Viridiplantae > Streptophyta > Magnoliopsida > Asparagales > Iridaceae > Iris > Iris macrosiphon. The sequence goes on along the minus strand of JAYESA010000001.1, from coordinate 1,405,472 downwards.
AGCTTGAAAGCAGGGCTAGCTAATCGGGTTGGTAGCCACTCACTTAGATTTTTGGAAAGAAGAAGGAAAGAGGCGCTTCACGACTCCGCTCGCAAGCCGCCTACTGCTCGTTCACCTGCACACGAACAGCTCGATTAATACTTCTTCCTCTCTTTCCAATCTCGAAATAGAATTGCAGTTCAATGAACGAAAATAATAAAAACCATCGAAACCGTTCAAGGAAAACAAGCAAATCCCAAAACCAACTCAAAACACGAAAGCAACAAGCGATATCGAAAACCGAGGCAATAAAAGATAGCAGCGGAGAGGTCCCTCCTGACTCTGCCGCTAAGCCGATCCTTGGGGCGCAGTCCACTGAATATAGGAATCGATTCCGAAGAAACAAATCCATAACGAGGACGAGTTCTTAATTCAATCTATCTCGATCGAACGATACCGACTTATTTTTCTTAGCCGCGCTCTCCGCATCGGGAGAACGGGGCGCTACACGTAGGACCAGGAATAAGTGACACGCCAGCTACGCATTCGACCAGACTCTGGTCTGACTCGAATATGTATAAGCTATAATATAAAGGGCACTATCTAGATATCTCATAAATGTAAACCTCTATGTCTTAATCCACAATGGACAACAGTATACAAGAAAGAGCTATATGTGCTAAAGTTGGCCGCCTAATAACACGCAAACTCGAATAGACTCGAGAAGAGACGAGTCTACAAAAACTAGGCTACAACAGCAGGTGAATAAACAATAAGAATAATCTAACCATAATGCTGGTGGAAATAATATGAGTACCTGGTACAATGCCCGCAAGACGTGCAACTCCATCAGCAACTCCAATGCTCCGTAATCGTCTATGCTGCAAAACTGGCAGGGGACCAGGTCCTCAGAGGGACGTAACAAGGTAAAAAAATACAACATGCCAAGTATAACAGAAAGTACAAGTGTAATGACAGGGTACTCTATCATAACCAAACAAGTGTGACACAGTTTAAAGACAATGTTCGATGCGTGGGCAATCCAAAAATAAAATCGTAGCTCCGAACACAGAGACACACGGGGCGTACCGTAGCTCCGAACACAAAGTCACCCGGGAGATATACTACTCTAGAATACAGGATCACTACATATACATATATAAGCGCGTGCAGAGGAGCCCAAACGTCTAGTAACTATCTTTTCCTTCCCAAGCGATCAACGATGGTGCGCTGAACCTGAACCTCTATCTAACAGTCTCGACACACAGAAATGACTCACCAGATGCGACCCTAAGGTTGTCCCAGTCTCTGGTAATGATGTCAGTATCAGGATACATGAATCTGGCACGATCACAGTGTATGAGTGTGTCCTGGGGTATCGATATACTCAGGTACGTACATCGAGGTGTTACGAACATCTAATAATCATTCTAAGATGTTACGATGAACGTCTGCATCTGGTTGTGATCCGACCACGAAGTATTGATTGTAACCAAATATATGCGCATAATGTACATAAAGAAACAATAAATATCTGTAATCTAAAATACAGGGTAGCAAGGTACACTTGCTTGCGTCCGGCTGCTGATAACGGGGATCCGGTACCACGTACAAGTCCTCAGGTCCCGTAGTACCTAGAGACGAGATACAAACTCAATCAATAAACTATCATACGACAAACAAGGATGTGACACACGTCTAAACATATGCTTAGACTCAGCTACAACTCACAGGGATACGACGCTAGAGGGTTGACCAAGGTTGACTAATGGTACGTTACATCCAATCAAGTTAATCATTGTACAATATCTACAATATCAAGAGACCAAACCTCGATCTTACTATATTTATCATGATATTCAGTAGTTTAAACTATGATCAAATCCTCGATTTTTGCCCTGTTCTTCACCGATATTATCATGCACGTTGGCATATCCCTTCCTCAAATAATTTATTAATTATTTATTAAATCCTCGATTATACAATCATTACCATTTTACCATAAAAATACTCCTTGATTAACTTATTGTTATTTTACCAAAAAGAATAATTATTTTATAGTTAAACCCTCATAAACATTTTTTCAGTATTCAACCACTCTCTCACAAATACATATATGTATTCCTCAATTGATTCCGTTATTAGTAATCAAATCCTCAACCTTATGAGCGACATAATAATGTCACACAGTGTTTCATAATTTACCTGTTCCTTAATAATAATTAAGAGTCATACAAAACCATGTAATGTACCCTAAAATCTCAATGCATATTTTATTTTATATAAAACCCCTGAAAATCTCATATGGCATTTAAACCCCTAATCTCATTATATTTAACATTTCCTACCCTCGAATATCTATGTTCCATAACTTCCATCTATGAACATTATCGCATTCAAAAATCCTAAACTTATTCTTCATCATTCACCACCATCAAGTGCATATAGTACATAATATCAAACCCTACTTCAATGCATAGTTAAACCTCTACCATCTTAACCCTAACTAACTAAGTTACTCATAACATAATAAAAACTAACTGAACAATAAAAATATAGGTTTAAACAGGGAGTTGGGGAGTAGGCTACCTCGGCGGCGTGCGGTGGCGCGAGGGTGGAGCTGTGGTGGCTATACGCCGGAGTACAGGGAGGCCGGTCGGGTCGTGTGGTGTAGCTGGTGGCACGCCGGGATGGGAACGGGGTCGATGTGGAGATGCTGATGTTTAAGATGAAGATGATGAGTGTGGCCATCGCTAGCCGGAGGATGGTCGACGGTGAGGTAGCAGTCAGGGATGGCTGGGGTACGGAGCTTGGCCGGAGGGTTCTCGGTCGGAGTGAAGTCGGGCTGTCGGGGAGAGCTGGAGGCGGTGGTTGTACGGGATGGGTGGTTGCGATGGTGTTAAAGACGATGGTGGTGGTGTCGAGCTACTGTGCCGATTCCGACGTCTGCACGAAGAACTCGTCGCTCGCCGGGGACGGGGGATGAACACTGTACCGCGGTTGGTGGCAGTGGAACTGGAGGAAATGGTGGTTGAGGGAGAAAGTCGGCAGCAGGATGGCCGGAGTTGGGGTCGTGGCTGCGTGGATCACCGTCGGGTGGAGGGGAGTGGTCGTGGTGGAAGAACTGGAGGTGGTGGTAACGGAGCTGGCCCGCCGGAGCGAGCAACGTGGTCAGGGGAGAACTCGAGCAGCCGGCGGTACAGTGGAGAATGGCTGCTCTGGAGTGCTCGCGGCTGCGCCGGACTGGAGGGGGTGGCAGTGGCGTAGACAGCGAGGGTGGTGGTGGAATGTCGGGGCTCGCCGGAGTTGGTAGGCCGGAGAAGGAGCTCGGTCGGATCCCTAACTTTTAAAAGAAGAAGAAGATGAAGCTAATTAGAAGGAGGAGAAGAAGAAAGGAAAAAGAAGAAGAAAGGAAAACTTGTAAATGGCTGTGAGTGTATGGAGGGAGGAAAGAGAGAGGGGGTGGGATTTCCCAAATATGGGGATTAGGGCCTGCTTGGTATGTGTGTAGGAAGAGACATTAAATAAGGGGAGTGTGGGTAGAAATGTGTGGTGATGATGCTCCCTTTTGAATGAACGGTCAGGATTGATCATGTAGATTTTTATTCGAGGGAGGGGGTTTTTGACTAGTCAATGAATGGCGGGCTTCTCTATTTGGCTTTGACCAATGAGGTATTGACACATGTTACAATATTTGCAAATTAGCCCCTTAAGTTTGGGAATTTGCACAAACACATGAAATAATACAAAAACTATATGGGAAATTGGTGTTTGGTATTTTGTAGGGTGAGGGGGTATTGTGTGTTTGGCATGGGCTTAATTAAATGGGCATTAGGATTAAATGGGGATTAAAATAGGATTAGTCAAAATTGGTATCCTCGATTTAAATAGAATTAAAGTGTCCCGCGCTTTTAAATTAAATGGGGTCACTTCGGGTCAAAATTTGGAAATGACACAAAGGTCAAAAATGGTGGGGGCTTGGAGTCAGTCTTGGACCCTTTAGTTGGTCCGGCTAAACGGGTTAAGTTGGTATCTCAAAATTGAAGGTAACGATACAGGTGTCCGACACAGAATTAAATTATGGGATTTAGGATACGGGAAATTATGCAATTAATTTAAGGCATAACGAATTTGATTTTGTGTGACGAAAAAGTTCAGTGCCTAAATTGGCGAGTCAAGTCAGAAGTTCAATAGTCAGATGGAATTTATGGGCTGATATTGGGCTCCGAATAATTCATCAATGGTTGGGCACGCCAAGGGTTTAATTAATAAATAACAGACATAGATAACCCTACTCTAAACCTCAAATATCTGCTGTTAAACCAAAATTTTCTATCCCATACCTGACTATCTAGAATTAATCGAGGGGGTTTACAATATACACTCGTGCTTGCATAATCAAGTATGTCATACCATAGGATACCTGACACTGTTGATGAGACAGAATTTTCCTGAGATATTCATGGTGATTCTGTATAGGCTACATGATTTGTGACATAGACTTTATGCTCATAGCTATTATATGACTTGCTGCATTATATATGATCTTGCGTGACATGGACATGAGAAAATCGTGGACATGTGACGTGTGATTACATTTGGTGGGGAGAGACACACAGGCTATAGGCTGATTTTATATATGGTGCCGTAGGCCCACTCCATAGTAAACTACATAGTATAACTATACAGTATAACTGCTACCGGCTCCTCGATACAGAGCTTGTAGTGGTCTCAGCCTGAGTACTAGTGATGCTCTCACTTGCATGTCACATAGCTGGTTACATAGTTTACCCTTTTGATATTGTTTTATTTATTATTGCACTATATTTATTCTGGCTTGAGTTATTCTTGTACCTTGCTATGTCCCCTGAGGACCAAGATTCAGATTATGTCCCCAGGTTTAGCAGAGGAGATCTACCCCGAGGTATACGGGACAGGAGCATACATTGGAGCCGTACCAGAACCCGAGGACGAGGTCATGCCAGAGGATTTTTTCTTAGTATTGGCTTTATAAACTCAGTTATTTTTGTTTCTAGTTACTTTATTTCCTGTCTATTGAATTGATGTATCAAACTTATTCTCGGGTTGTTCCCCGAGACACTTTTTATTGAGTCTTGTTAGATTATATTTTATTTTGATTTATTCTGGCATTTGATCTGTGATTATCTTCTGTGGATGAGATTAGAACTACACTGTGACTTATATCGTAGACATATTTATTGTTGTTTACAGCTTAAGTACACCCTAATGGGTCCATTAAATTGGGTTTGCCCATTAGTGTGTGCTGCTGGCCATTGCCACGTGGCTAGTCCCTCGGTATTTTGGGACTGGGGCGTAACATAGTTTTTGTGGTGGCCCATGCAGGTCTACGACTAAATTGTTTTGGTTTCAACTAAGGAATTGAGTGTAGCGCCCCGTTCTCCCGGTGCGGAGAGCACGGCTAAGAAATACAAGACGGTATCGTTCGATCGGGATAGATTGAATTAAGAACTCATCCTCGTTATGGATTTGTTTCTTCGGAATCGATTCCCATATTCAGTGGACTGCGCCCCAAGGATCGGCTTAGCGGTAGAGTCAGGAGGGACCTCTCCGCTGCTATCTTTTATTGCCTCGGTTTTCGATGTCGCTTATTGCTTTCGTGCTTTGAGTTGGTTTTGGGATTTGCTTGTTTTCCTTGAACGGTTTCGATGGTTTTTATTGTTTTCGTTCATTGAACTGCACTTCAATTCTGAGATTGGAAAGAGAGGAAAAAGTATTGATCAAGCTGTTCGTGTGCAGATGAACGAGCAGTAGGCGGCTTGCGAGCGGAGTCGTGAAGCGCCTCTTTCCTTCTCCTTTCCTTCCAACCAAGTGAGTGGCTACCAACCCGATTAGCTAGCCCTGCTTCCAAGCTTCACTCTTTTGCCCCGATCAAACGATACCAAATAATAATAAAAGAAACCAAGATAAAAGAGAATAGGCTTAGATTATATTGCTTGTCATTTAACTTGGGAACGATTACTCATATGCTTGCTTGTTCGTTTGGGAATGTTCTATACATGCTTCAATTTAGTTAGAATGCATCTTCTTTCATAAATTGTGCTAAGCATGAAATATACTTGTTATGAAATAAACTGTCAGGAAGACTATGCAAAACGAATCATGTAATATTGCTTGTCTCATGTTCATGTTGCCTCAACGCATCAACGTTAACGTATCACGAACGATTGATCACGGACAACTTATGCACAAGGTAACGGGTTCCTGCGGACGGTCGCTGGGGCACTGGCACTGATCCGGTCCGGGCGGAACTTCACGATAGTCTCACGCATCTAGACAAGGATAGTCTGCAGCCACCAACGCATCTTTGCTGCATTCCATCCTCGTTCAAGACTAAACGGTCCATAATGGCTTCTAGCCAGTGATCCCAACGTGTATATTTAAACCTGTTGCATACTAACTTGTGTCTTTCTGGCAGGGAAGGCATGGTAAGTATTGTGCAGGTAATTCAGACGGGCAGGTAAAATCCACCAAACGATGGCATGTTCATTTCAGTAAATTCTATATGCTGCATACTTGTAAATGAACTAAGGCAAGATAGAAACCCACAAATATGCATGCTTCATTAAAATAACATGTTGATTAGTATAGTTCGGTTAGCTCGCCTTCACCAGTATATTTCGACATGTTGACCCTCGTTGAAACAGGTTCTCCGCACCAAGGCGAACCGAGCGAGGAGTCAAAGTCGTCTACCCGATCCAGTCCAGCTATTGGCGCATCTTTACCGCACCCCCCTGAAGCATTTTGAAGTCCGAAGCTGCAACTCTTTTTACACAAATGCAGCTCCGTGGCAAAGCTATCCTCCAGCCTGGAGGTCTTTATCATTTTGAGTTTATAAAGGGATATAATGTACATGACTGCTATCTCATTTTGAGTCATCTCTTTTGTAAGCCGTTCGGCATATTAGCTGACTCGTTCATGAGTTTGTAATAGATGTTCATTATCAATAAAGAAAACTTTTCTATGTTTCAAATCTGTGTTTCAATTTATCTGCATACTCTGAATATGTGCTTGCTATGCAAATCATTAAATCCTTGTGCGGGCGCAACCCCAGGCCCGCACGGCGGTCACGATTCGGGGGATGCCTCAAACGATTCTACGAAATCGGGTCGTGACACTGAGCAAGCCTATGACAAGGATAGGATAAGTTATAGGATCTCATCCACTTGATTGATTCGTTCTTGACCACTATATCGACTTCAAAAATAATTTACTTGCATCCTGCCTTGATTCTTCTGTACGCTTCTCATAGTTTATTTTGGATACAGAGTAATGGATTCACAAGCAAGCGACGAGACTCCCGCAAGAACACCCCAAGTTGCAAATGTCACCTACGACGATGGAGCGACACCAGTAGGTGGAGATCAATCAGCTCAACAAAGCCATTAAGCAGGTCGACCTACCTCAAGATTTCGGCGAGATAATATTCCACCACCACCGCAGTTTCCTCTACAGATGCCTATTTTTCCACAAGGGCAGCATATGGACGGGCAACAGATATTTTAATTGATCTACGCAATGATGCAAGCCCAACAACAGATCATCAAGAGGCTCAGCGTCACGAGGCAGAGAATCTGAGAAATAATATAGTGACTGCACTGGAGCAGGCGAACCTACCAGTTTGACGATCATCGACGGGCTCTATCACCGATTTTCGCCAACTGAAGCCCCGTACCTTTTCTGGCAAGGAGGATCCCACTGAAGTTCATGAGTGGCTCACAAACACTCAACATCAATTAGAAGCAGCTGAGCTTCCAAGAGAGCGTTGGATGATTGCCGTCCGAATGCAGTTGACGGGCAATGCACATTACTGGTGGCTATCTGAGGAGACACGACTCAGAACAGACCGAGTCACTTGGGAGGAGTTCTCCAGACTCTTTCAGGAGATACATATTCCATCTATTGCTCGATCAGAACTTTGGGACAAGTTCAATCGCCTCACTCAAGACAGTATGACAGTGGAAGAGTATAATACGGAGTTCATTCGTCTGAGTTGCTTCGCTCCTATCCTGATCCCGACAGAAGAGGAGAAGGATGAGAAGTTCTTCGACTGACTAAACTTTGAGCTACAGAGATTGATCGGATCCGTAGCACCAACTTCATACACGGACGTCCTTGTTGCAGCCCGACGCATGGAGCGCGTCACCAGGAGGGAGTCCATCCTTAAGCGGCCATTCACATCAGCACCAGCCAGAGCACCACAGGGAGAAGCTGCAAAGAGATCTCACACACACCATCCACCCAGAGCATCTCCGCAGATACTACCTATATGTCAATATTGTGGCAAGTGAGGCCATTATGAGAGCGAGTGCAGACACAAGTTAGGATTATGCTTGATTTGCGGATCCAACCAACATTTAGCCAAGGATTGTTCCTGAGCATCGAGATGGAGCACTAATGTTAAACCGACAAGCTTTACCAGCACTGAGGCCACCTTTGGCATCCCAGGCAGCACTTTTTTAACAGGCCCAGCAACAACAGAGGGCACCACCACAAGGACGCGGACAAGCGTATGCATTGACGATGGAGGATGCATAAACTCGTGGATTAGCGAATGCACGTAAGATTTGAGTTATTCATAGATATCTATTCCTAGTGATGCCATAGCACGTGCCTGTTAATTCCTTTCCTTGGCCTTAAAATCTAGTATATTGAACCTGTTAATGATTGATAACCTAGTTTTCCTAAGCTGTAGTTTTTCTTGCTCTAACCAGATTTCTTTACCCTTAAATTACCTAACTTTCATTGTTTAGGGAAATACTTTAGGTATTTTTCTTAACCCTCATCTTTCGATTTACCCTTGATCATGATTCTTTGTTTGTGTCGTGCTTTGAACATGTCTTGCAATCGGGTCATCTCTTTTGACCGCTTTTGTTTTATTTCTTAATTGCGAGGACACAATTCTTTTAAGGTGGGTAGATTGTAACACCCTATTTATTTATTTATTTATTTAAAAATAATTTTTCAGGATTTTTTGATAATTTTTAACTAATTATTAAAAATATCCTTCAGGGATTAATATTTTTATAGATTAAATTAAGTATTAAAATATTACAAAAATTATATTTTTGGGTGTATTATTAATTATTGGATGCTGTGCAATTTTTTCTATAATTTATTGGGCTCAAAAACTAATTTTAAATAGCTAATACCAAGGTTTTAATTAAACTGGGTTGAACCGGGCTCAAACCGGACTGAACCGGATTGAACCTGGTCCAACCGAACCGGACTGACCTAATCCTACTAAACCCAGCTAAAACCTAACTGCCCTAGCGGGTCGGATCTGGGCCCGACCCGCTAACCCGCTATCCGCCTACCGGCTAACCCCCATACACAATAATCCTCACACCCACGAACCCCTCAGCCCCCGCAGTTTCCGGCACGACCGCCCCGCCCCCGACTCTGCCGCCGCCGACTCTGCGGCCAACCGCCCACGTCTGCCCCCCCCCGCTCGGCCCTCGACCCCGCTCTGCCTCCTTATAAAACCCAGCCCTAAATCCCACCGCCACCGCCAACTCCACCACCGCCATCTCTCCACCGCTGACCCGAGCTGCCTCTGCCGGTTCTCCACTCCATCGGATGACTCCGCCACGACCAGAGACTCCGGCGACAAACTCGATGACAAGCCCTAGCGACCCCCAGCAGCACAGTGCCGACCTCCGCCGTGCCCTAGCCGCCGCCACCGCAGAAACCCTAGCCTCCGGTCGGCCGAACGTCACGTTAGCTCACATAAACGCATATTCGGAGCGCTGTTCAGGTGACTGTTTCTCTCTCCTTGCTGCCCCATTTTTTGTTCCGTCTGCTGTGCCACGTAGACTGCGTGACCCTCTCAATACCCGTGTATTTTGTTCGGGGTATCGCGTCCTATGGCGATCGCAAACTGTAACCCAAAATCAGGAAAATAATTACCCTATTTTCTTCCAAAACTGGGTGCGCCCCGCTAAACGGGACGACTTGGTCATGTGCGAACTTCACCAAAAGGTGCGTGCTGTTAATATGGATGTGTTGAATTTCACGAAAGTTGATTTGGATGTGTGTGCACACCGAAATCAACGCGTATCCGTCGACAATACCCCATATCGATCATGTTCTGGAACTCGTTGTAACTTTGTATATGCACGTCGTATCGAAAGAAAACTTCTTCCATTGGACTCGTAGCAATACGCTGGTCCAGTGACCCAAGTTTTGTTCGATTCTGAGAACGTTGACAAAATCGCAATCGTAGGCCCCACGGCTCCACTTGACAGACGATTTTGTGATCGGCTCATCGGATCCAGTTCTGGAAATTCCTTTGGGTTCATATCGTCGTTCTGGACTTGTAGACACTAAGTTTGATGAATTTGGATAACATTGTCTCTAATACATTTTTTGGTGCGAAGCGGGTCACAAGTGGACCCCGCTTTGACCAGAAACTGTCACTTTTGCCCCTGTATCCAAATTGGACTTATGGACAGGCAATTATAGCTATTTGATATCTTCAATATGATGCTAATGTTTGTTTCAGCATCCGGAGATATTCCTGAATATTTTACAAATACCAGAGCAACAGTTAAAAACCAAACACCAGGCAAGTGTACTTTGACAATCTTGTAATATTTGCTACATAATTTTCTCTTGATTTAATTAAATGATAAAAATGTTCAACCCAGGACCATGTGACATTACTTAACGTCCGAACAAGATTCGAGTGTCAACGCCGTACGCGGAGTTGTGTAACGTTACCTAGTGATGGATATCGAAACCCTATACACTCTCGTGCTTGCATCATCAAGTACGTCATACCATAGGACACCTGACACTGTTCATGAGACATAATCTTTCTGAGATATTCATGATGATTCTATATAGGCTACAGGATTTATGACATAGACTTTATGTTCATAGCTATTATATGACTTGATGTATTAGATATGATCTTGCGTGACATGAACATGAGATAATCGTGGACATGAGACGTGTGATTACATTGGGTGGGGAGAGACACACAGGCTATAGGCTGATTTTTTATATGGTGCCGTAGGCCCACTACATAGTAAACTATATAGTATAACTACGTAGTATAACTGCGACCGGCTCCCCGACACAGAGCTTGTAGTGGTCTCAGCCTGAGTACTAGTGATGCTCTCACTTGAATGTCACATAGCTGGTTACATAGTTTACCCTATTGATATTGTTTTATTTATTATTGTATTATATTTATTCTGGCTTGAGTTATTCTTGTACCTTGCAATGTCCCCTAAGGACCTGGATCCGGATTATGTCCCCAGGTTTAGCAGATGAGATCTACCCCGAGGTATACGGGACAAGAGCATACATTAGAGCCGTACCAGAACCCGAGGATGAGGTCATGCCAGATGATTTCTCCTGAGTATTGGCTTTATATACTCAGTTATTTCTGTTTCTAGTTACTTTATTTCCTGTTTATTGAATTGATGTATCAAACTTATTCTCGGGTTGTTCCCCGAGACACTTTTTATTGAGTCTTGTTAGATTATATTTTATTTTGATTTATTCTGGCATTTGATCTGTGATTATCTTCTGTGGATGAGATTAGAACTATAATGTGGCTTGTATCGTAGACCTATTTATTGTTGTTTATAGCTTAAGTACACCCTAATGGGTCCATTAAATTGGATTTGTCTATTGGTGTGTGATGCTGGCCATTGCCACGTGGCTAGTCCCTCGGTATTTTGGGACTGGGGCGTGACACATATCAGGGAACTCCACGTCAATGGAATAAGGCTCAACGTTTGCAAAATCAAGCTCTGTGTCCTAAACCGACGCTAGGTATCCCTCACAGCGTGAGTGTAGCATTCGCCGAGCAGTTATCGCCGAAATTACCATGCAAGCCCTGGACGCATTAGCTGCTGGACTACTTGTGTAGCAGAATTTGGCTTCTCCAGGTAGGCGAAAGATGACTCATTTTTCTGCATATTCAATAGTTGCCGAGCAGGCGCCGAGCCAATTCATTCCCAAATTGATATCATAGTCCCGAACATCTAGAGCTAAAATATCTAGTGATAGCTTCCTTCCTCCTATACAGACGTAACCACCTTGGCATACTGAACGGACAGGTATTTTTGTGCCGGAGGGGCTGCTAACACTAAGGTTTAGATACAACAGAGTCATTTCTATATTGTTTTCTACGGCAAAATTTATGAATATAAAACTATGCTTTACACCAGAATCAAATAGCACACGTGCAGGTATGTTATTAAAAAGCAAAGTACTTGACACAACAGTGTTTGAGGCTAGTGCTTTCTCCCGTGTCATAGTGTAGACCCGACCTTGAGCTTGGTGACATTCTGGCTGAGGCGCAGCTCGATTAGCCTAGGGTGCAGGGGCAGGATTTGGATGTCGAGGGGGAAGGAGCGAACATTTACGAATGGCATGGTCTGGATCTCCACAAGCGAGGCATAACCCAATTTTCTTTCGACAATCTTTCATGGCATGCCCTTGCTTCTTACAAAAGAAACATATTTGGTCTGAATTCCTTTTCTGCTGACCGCCATTGTTTTGACGCTTTGCAGCTGTATCTTCTCTTTCGTTGCTATGGCATTTATGATTGGAGGTATGCACAGCACCGACAGAAATGTAAGGATACTGCGGTTCAAGAGAAAGGGCGTGATTCAAGACTTCCCTAATCGTCTGGTATTAAGAAACGACCACATACGCATGTATGGCAGGACGCAGACCGCCTTCAAATCTTCGGGCACGACTCATCGTATCAGGTAAATAGGAGCTTACGAATTTGGCGAGCTGGTTGAACTCAACAGAATATTGCTTAACTGTCATGCTTCCTTGGTGTAGTTGCATGAACTCATTCTCTTTCTGACGATGTACGAAAGGGGGTATAAACTCATCTTAAAATGCGCCACGGAAGGTGGCCCATGCTATCATCTCTTTATCATCAACAACTGGAAAAGATCTCCGGTGCAAGTCCCATCAGTCGTGCGCGTTCAAACAGAGCTGGAGTTGGGCACACGCAACACATTTCTGCTCGGGTACCTCTAGCAGTTTGAAGTGGTCTTCCAGTTCAGCCAACCAATCTAGATCCATGATTGGATCATCAGTCCATTTAAATGGCGTATTGCAGACTTTCTTGAAGTTGCCAAAGTCGAAGGCAGTCACATCCCTCTTCCTTGGTGTCTGAGATATCTTGACTTCAAGTGCAAGTTGCTTTACCGGTGTTGCTGCTGTTGCCGCGGACTGGTTGGAGGCCAAATTTGAATGATCTGCTGCATGGTATCTACCTGCTTTTGTTGGACTGAGAATCTGGCTTCTATATGGTCTTGAAACTGGTTTTGCCTCTCTTCTGCTCACTTCTTGGCCCATTCATAACGAGCCTCCTCTCTTTATTGGTTATCCTCTAATATCCTCATCATCTGCTAAATTGGATCTACACAGGACATAGCTCGCTGGCTCTGAGAACTTCCCGAAGTACCAGAACTGCTTTCTTGGGCTTGTATCTTGCCCGGTACTGGCGCTGATGATTGCGCTTGTGCCATTCCTTCAAAAGAAGGTAAATTACATCAGGATCATAATGTATTATGGACTCATTGTATGAACGTATCTCATTTTGGCCTAACGAGTTTAAGAGTTCGCACTGGGATTTGATCGTTAAAGAAACTTTTCTAGTACAAGGTTCAAAGGAATTTGAAGATGTGCTCTGATACCAATATGTCATGCCCTAATTCCGTGGAATCGATAGTCGTCCCCCGGGTGTGACGCCGTGTGGGCCTAGATTATGCACCGCACAAGGCTAAGGTATTTTGCATAGCGAGCACATATTCAGAGTATGCAGATAAATTGAAACACAAAGTTGAAACATGGAAAAGTTCTCTTTATTGATAATGAACATCTGTTATAAACTCTTGAACGAGCCATAAGGTTTCCGTATGGGCTTACAAAATATTGCAACAAAATGAGATAGTTGTCCTGTACATTACATCCCTTTACTAAACATCAAAATATTTAAGACTTCCTGGCGGGACAACGACCTTTTCTTTGAGCTGCATCTGAGTTAAGTTTTGCCAGATCCTGGGCTTCAAAATGCTTCTAAAGATGGCACAATCTGGATGCACAGACAGCTAGACTGGATTGGGAAGACGACTTCAGCTCCTCGCTCGGATCTCCTTAGTGCGGGAAACCTGTTTCAACGAGGGTCAATACATCAAAATGTACTGGTGAAGGCGAGATAACCCAACTATACCAATCTACATGTTGTTTAGATGAAGCATGCATATTATTTGTGGTCTTTCTATCTTGCCTTATTTTATTTTAGAAGCAAGCAGTATATAGAAATTTTTGAAATGAACTTGCCAACGTTCGGTGACTTTTACTTGCCTGTCTGAACCACCTGCACAAAACTTACCATGTCCTTCCCTGCCACGAAGACACAAGTTAGCTTGTACAGGTTTAAATAAGTGTGGTGACAACTATAACACCCCGTTCCGCTCAAGCGGACTGCCGTCTCAAACGACAATCGTGCAGCTGTCCCGACCTGCTTTGCCTCAAATGAGAAACAAAGGATATCCAGACTTGTCCCTAAAGGAATCCGGCTTGGACTTTCAGAGGCTCGCTCAGACGTATCGCTCTACCGAGGCGAATCATCGCTAAGGTGGGTGGCTACGGTGAACTTGTCTTTGCTTAGCCAGCACACATAAAATCTGGAAGGTTTATGCTAGTCGCTAGGTGAATCACCCCCTGCATGCTAATAAATCCAACGCACCTAGCTAAGGGAATAATCCCAACTCATATTGCTTGCTAGAACATGGAAAAGGAAATACTGCTTATATTCAGACCCTCGTATTCTAAGTCCCTTAACGGTTTCATCTCTCGGACTACCTTCGGGCCCGTGCAAACGTGATTGCTTATGTTCCTTAGAAACGCATGCTTGTCTGCTTGTAATGTTGCCATGTTTTCATCCAAACCCGGAAGACTACTACGTAGTCGTTCCATGCCTGAACGAACCTGCAAGTATCCGGGACCGTTAGGTCACCAAGGCAGCCCCGAACCAGGGGAATGCATCAAGACAAGTTATTGTACAGAACCAAGATTCAAGTATCCCGTATACTCGTGTACTCGTGTTCCCGTGCACTCGTGTTCTCGTGTTCTCGTGTTCTAGTGCACGCGTGTTCTCGTGTATCTCGTGTAATCGTGTTGCCTGAGATTGGTTAAATCGTGTTGCCTGAGATTGGTTAAATCGTGTTGCCTGAGATTGGTCAACCCTGACTTGCATGTCGCGGACTAGTTCCACGGACGGTCACCGGGGCACTGGGGCCGATCCGGTCCGGATGGAGCTCGTGTGTAGTCTCGTGTGCAGGGAGGATAGCTTGCAACGCATCGTGTTCGTGTGCCTCGTGTATACGCGTAGCATGCTATCCTTGTCCTCGACTGCGTCCATAATGGCTTTGCCAGCGACCGTGTTCATATAGATAAGTCATCCTCGCTTAGCGGCTATCCGCGTGCGAGTCACTGCATCGCATCAAGAACAACTAAACACCTGAACGATCATGTTAAAATGACCCTCCTGTTTGCATATGCTTGCCTCCTGAATGTTTATACATGCCTCTGCTCGAATTTATACTGTTTGCCTAAATGGTTGCCTTGGACAGGGAAGGAGATGGTAAGTTGGTAAGTCTCGCCGTGTTTCCTCTAACATCGCACGGCGCACTGCCCGACACGTTAGGCTATTCAATATCTGCATGAAACTGATCCTAAGGCAACTAGAAAGGCAACTGAATAGTTGTGCACGGAACCTGTATTACGTGTTTGGATTTGTCGAGCGGGCGAGTAGCTTCCCCACCAGTGCATTCAATGTACTGATAATCCACCAGTTTGTATGCAGGGTACGGGAGAACCTCGTTCGGTGCGGACGCCTCCAACGTGCGTGCTAAGGCCAGGAGTTCCCTCTGAAGCCTTGCAATGGTGCGTCCGGGACTGAAGCACATATACAAGACATAAGTTGTGAACATCGCCTGACCATCGCCTGTAAAATCATTCCACAGTTGTAGCCACTTGGCACGCTTTTACTGTTTCAGAGAGAGAGGCTTGAGCGACTTGTAATCTCGGCTATACACCGCCTGTAATACATGTTTCATATCAATAAAGAGATTACTTTACTTGTTTCTATGCTTCCACTATATTTGTCGACTCAGTGAACCTGTTACCGATCGCCTATGCGTTCATGACTCCGCTGCACTCGGACAATCTGTGCGACTCTGTGGCTTAGAACTCTTGCCGCCAGCCAACGAACCATGGCCTTGCACGGGCGTGGATCACGCTTGTGCGGCATCACGCCCGGATGGGTTAAGCGATCGTTCCGCGGGAGCGCTGGCGAGGGTGATTCCTGTCACGCCCCGATCTCTCACAGGCAAATCGGCCGTCCCCGCTAGGCGGGAATCACCCTCGCCAGCGCTCCCGCGGAACGATCGCTTGACCCATCCGGGCGTGATGCCGCACGAGCGTGAACCGCGCCCGTGCAAGGCCTTGATTCATTGGCTGGCGATAAGAGTTCTAAGCCACAGAGTCGCACAGATTGTCCGAGTGCAGCAGAGTCATGAACGCATAGGCGATCGGTAACAGGTTCACTGAGTCGACAAATATAGCGGAAGCATTGAAACAAGTAAAGTAATCTCTTTATTGATATAAAACATGTATTACAGGCGGCATATAGCCGAGATTACAAGTCGCTCAAGCCTCTCTCTCTAAAACAGTAAAAGCGTGCCAAATGGCTACAACTGTGGAATGAATGTACAGGCGATGGTCAGGCGATGTTCACAACTTATGTCTTGTATATGTGCTTCAGTCCCGGACGTACCGTTGCAAGGCTTCAGAGGGAACTCCTGGCCTTAGCACGCACGAAGGAGGCGTCCGCACTGCACGAGGTTCTTCGCACCCTGCATATAAACTGGTGGATTATCAGTACATTGAATACACTGGTGGGGAAGCTACTCGCCCGCTCGAGTAATCCAAACACGTAATACAGGTTCCGTGCACAACTATTAAGTTGTCTTTCTAGTTGCCTTAGGATCAGTTTCATGCAGATATTGAATAGCCTAGTTCGTGTGGCAGTGCGCTGTGCGACATGAGAGGAAACACGGCGAGACTTACCATCTCCTTCCCTGTCCAAGGCAAATATTGTTAATTCAAGCACGGGCAAGTATAGGCATTCAGGAGCATAGCATATGCAACATGCAACACGAGAGTTATGGAACGGGACAGTATTTGGTGTGCTCAGTTGTACTTGATGCGATGCAGTAACTCGCAAGCGGATAGCCGCTAAGCGAGGATGACTTATCTATATGAACATGAGTCGCTGGCAAAGCCATAAAAGACTAATCCCAGACGAGAGTGGAACGCAACGAGAGCATACGATGCACTACGAACCATCTCGCCCGTACACGATGGATTGCATATGTAGTCCAAGGCCAAGATGGAATGCAACCAAGTACACGATATGTTACAAACCATCTCGCCAGCACACGATAGACTACACATGATGTGGTCCTAGGCCAAGTGGAATGCAACCGAGTACACGATATGCTGCAAACCACTCGCCTGCACACGATGAACCACACTTGAAGTTCCATCCGGATCGGAGTGGCCCCAGTGCCCCGGTGACCGTCCGTGGAACTATGCCTCGTTTCCGAGTTGTCCGCGACATGCACTTCAGGGTTAACCAATCTCAGGCAACACGATTTAACCAATCTCAGGCAACACGATTTAACCAATCTCAGGCAACACGATTACACGAGAAACACGAAAACACGAGTGCACGGGAACACGAGTACACGAGTATACGGGATACTTGAATCTTGGTTCTGTATAATAACTTGTCTTGATGCATTCCCCTGGTTCGGGGCTGCCTTGATGACCTAACGGTCTCGAATACTTGCAGGTTCGTTCAGGCACGGAACGACTACGTAGTAGTCTTCCGGGGTTTGCATGAAAATACGGTAACATTTAAGCAGACAAGCATGCGTTTCTAAGGAACATAAGCATGCACGTTGCTCGGGCCCGAAGGTAAGCCGAGAAGTGAAACCGTTAAAGGACTTAGCATGCGAGGGTCTGAATATAAGCAGTATTTCCATTTTTCATGTTCTAGCAAGCAATACAAGTTGGGATTATTCCCTTAGCTAGGTACGTTGGATTTATTAGCATGCAGGGGTGATTCACCTAGCGACTAGCATATATGATTCCAGGTTTTATGTGTGCTGGCTAAGCAAAGACAAGTTCACCGTAGCCACCCACCTTAGCGATGATTCGCCTCGGTAGAGCGATACGTCTGAGCAAGCCTCTGAAAGTCCAAGCCGGATTCCTGTAGGGACAAGTCTGGATATCCTTTGCTTCTTGATCGAGGCAAAGCAGGTCGGGACAGCTGCACGATTTGCCGATTGAGACAGCAGTCCGCTTGAGCGGAACAAGGTGTTACAATTCCTGCCTAGCGGGAACGGCCGATTGCCTGCGGGAGATCGGGACGTGACAGGTTGGTATCAGAGCGTGGCTTCTACGCCTTTGGACTTCGATTCGATATCTCTGTTTCGAAAGCTCGTTCGTGGGTTATGTGCACGCTCTCTCTCAATGCCTCGATGGGATATTCCAACAATAAGTCTAAATACTTTCAAAATGCGTTTTGAATGATATGCTTGCTTGTCTGCTGCTATGCTGTGAGTGGCCTTTGTGCCAACCTGTGCGAACCACTTGAGAGTATCGCTAGTAGCTTGTCCGATTTTCACTAACCCTAAGTTTGGTTGAATGCAACTATTCGAGTGACGCCTTGAACTAGTGCACCATCCAAGACTTAAGAAAATGTGAAACTCGAGTGCTGAGACTTCGCTATTACTAAGCTGGTTGACGTGCTCACACTAGAAATGCATGTCAAAGGTGCGCACGATCCAGTCTAAGCGATATGCTGATTTCGAAGCTTGTGCAAGTGAAGATCCAAATGAACAAGTACAAACGACTTGTCTAGGATTGCCTCAACCCTAGATTACTACTTGTCCCTAGTTAGTCTCGAGGACGAGACTTTTTCTAAGTTGGATAGGATGTAACACCCCATTCCGCTCAAGCGGACTGCCATCTCAAACAGCAATCGTGCAGCTGTCCCGACCTGCTTTGCCTCAAATGAGGAACAAAGGATATCCAGACTTGTCCCTAAAAGAATCCAGCTTGGACTTTCAGAGGCTCGCTCAGACGTATCGCTCTATCGAGGCGAATCATCGCTAAGGTGGGTGGCTACGGTGAACTTGTCTTTGCTTAGCCAGCATACATAAAATCTGGAATATTTATGCTAGTCGCTAGGTGAATCACCCCCTGCATGCTAATAAATCCAACGCACCTAACTAAGGGAATAATCCTAACTCATATTGCTTGCTAGAACATGAAAAAGGAAATACAGCTTATATTCAGACCCTCGTATGCTAAGTCCCTTAACGGTTTCATCTCTCGGACTACCTTCGGGCCCGAGCAAACGTGATTGCTTATGTTTCTTAGAAACGCATGCTTGTCTGCTTGTAATGTTGCCATGTTTTCATCCAAACCCAGAAGACTACTACGTAGTCGTTCCGTGCCTGAACGAACCTGCAAGTATCCGGGACCGTTAGGTCACCAAGGCAGCCCCGAACCAGGGGAATGCATCAAGACAAGTTATTGTACAGAACCAAGATTCAAGTATCCCGTATACTCATGTACTCGTGTTCCCGTGCACTCGTGTTCTCGTGTTATAGTGCACGCGTGTTCTCGTGTAATCGTGTTGCCTGAGATTGGTTAAATCGTGTTGCCTGAGATTGGTTAAATCGTGTTGCCTGAGATTGGTCAACCCTGACTTGCATGTCACGGACTAGTTCCACGGACGGTCACCGGGGCACTGGGGCCGATCCGGTCCGGATGGAGCTCATGTGTAGTCTCGTGTGCAGGAAGGATAGCTTGCAACGCATCGTGTTCGTGTGCCTCGTGTACACGCGTAGCATGCTATCCTTGTCCTCGACTACGTCCATAATGGCTTTGCCAGCGACCGTGTTCATATAGATAAGTCATCCTCGCTTAGCGGCTATCCGCGTGCGAGTCACTGCATCGCATCAAGAACAACTAAACACCTGAACGATCATGTTAAAATGACCCTCCTGTTTGCATATGCTTGCCTCCTGAATGTTTATACATGCCTCTGCTCGAATTTATACTGTTTGCCTAAATGGTTGCCTTGGACAGGAAAGGAGATGGTAAGTTGGTAAGTCTCGTCGTGTTTTCTCTAACATCGCACGGCGCACTGCCCGACACGTTAGGCTATTCAATATCTGCATAAAACTGATCCTAAGGCAACTAGAAAGACAACTGAATAGTTGTGCACGGAACCTGTATTACGTGTTTGGATTTGTCGAGCGGGCGAGTAGCTTCCCCACCAGTGCATTCAATGTACTGATAATCCACCAGTTTGTATGCAGGGTGCGGGAGAACCTCGTTCGGTGCGGACGCCTCCAACGTGCGTGCTAAGGCCAGGAGTTCCCTCTGAAGCCTTGTAACGGTGCGTCCGGGACTGAAGCACATATACAAGACATAAGTTGTGAACATCGCCTGACCATCGCCTGTAAAATCATTCCACAGTTGTAGCCACTTGGCACGCTTTTACTGTTTCAGAGAGAGAGGCATGAGCGACTTGTAATCTCGGCTATACGCTGCCTGTAATACATGTTTCATATCAATAAAGAGATTACTTTACTTGTTTCTATGCTTCTGCTATATTTGTCGACTCAGTGAACCTGTTACCGATCGCCTATGCGTTCGTGACTCCGCTGCACTCGGACAATCTGTACGACTCTGTGGCTTAGAACTCTTGCCGCCAGCCAACGAACCATGGCCTTGTACGGGCGTGGATCACGCTCGTGCGGCATCACGCCCGGATGGGTTAAGCGATCGTTCCGCGGGAGCGCTGGCGAGGGTAATTCCCGCCTAGCGGGAACGGCCGATTGCCTGCGGGAGATCGGGGCATGACAACAACTGTCTTGATGCCATAATGGACTAGTCAATGACGAGGATAGCATGCAACTAGAGCACACGATGCGCTGCAAGCTATCTCGCCATGCACACGATGACTACACACGAATTTTTGCCTGGATCAGATCAGTACCAGTGCCCCAGCGACCATCTGTAGAACTTATATCCTTGTTCACAAGTTGTCCGTGATCAATCGACGTCTATATTAAGTTAACCATTCATGCTGTTGAGGCAACACGAGCACAAGACAAGTAGTAATGCATAATTTATTTTGCAAAGTCTTCCTGAATAATTTATTGTATAACAAGGTGAGTTCCATACTTAGCACAATTTATAGAAGAAATATACATTCTAACTAAAATTGAAGCATAGGAGAATATTGAAAATGAACTAGCATGCAATAGGTAACCATTCACAAGTTGATTGACAAGCATAAGTTATCTAAGTCTATTTCTTTTTATCTTGAAATCTTTTAGTTATTACTTGGTATTGTTTGATCGGGGCAAGCAAGAATACAAGATTTTAGATGTGAAGGCTTGGAAGAAGGGTCAACTGAATCGAATATAAGCCACTCACAAGTTGGTTGGGGAAGGAAAGAAAAGAGGTGCTTCAGGACTCCGCTCGCGCGTCGCCTACTATTCATTCACCTGCATTTGCCATTAACAGCTGATCAATACCTCTTCCACTCTTTCTAATCTCAGAATTGAAGTACAGTTCAATGAATGAAAATAATAAAATCCATCAAAATTGTTCAAGAAAACTCAAGCAAATCTGAAAACTAACTCAAAGTACGAAAGCAACAAAGCGACAACAAAAATTGAGACAAAAAAACTTGCAGCAGAGAGGTCCCTCCTGACTCTACAGCTAAGTCGATCCTGGGGGCACGGTCCACTGAATATAGGAATCAATTCTGAAGAAGCAAATCCATAACGAGGATAAGATCTTGTTTCAGTCTATCTCGATCGAACGATACCGTCTTATATTTCTTAGTCGTGCTCCCCGAATAGGGGGAACGGGGCACCATACTACCTGAATAGGGGGAATGGGGCACCATATATGCAACATGATTATACTCTATCCTGTGTCATGTTCCGTGCGATGTGATGCCTCAATATGAACTCAACTATCTTTGTGGCATATATAAGAAACTACTATATTTTAACTCAATAACCCGACTAGCAAATAACAAGTAAGATATCCATGTTCTATACAATAATAAGGTGGGGTTATCCCCGTAGCTATCTGTGTTCATCTCTTTATTAGCATGCAAAGGTTATCGCCTGAAAATTAGCATGTAACATTCATTTTCTTAGTGTGCAGCTAAGTAGAGACAGGTTCACCTCGGTCGAGCGAAACTTCGAGCGCGCCTCTGAAAGTCTATGTCTGATTCCATTTGAAGATCCAAGTATGGATGCCTTTGCATCGAATGAGCCATCTCGCTGAACAAGGCCGGTCGGTTTGCTACACTTGTGCCATTTGAATCGGCCCTCTGGGTTGAGCGGAGCAGGTAGTTACATTATACACTACTCAGAAAAAGTCTCGTCCTCGAGTCTTCCTGAGCGAAAATTGTATTATCGCATGACTTCTAACAAAACTTCATGCATCTTGCCTAACTTCCAAGGACTGTTCCAATACTACATTCATTTATTTTTTCACCATGCGTTACGCACATGTTTAGCCAATTCTCATCGAATGACTATATTATTTAATGCTATCAAACTATACTCAACTTAGTCGTTGCACTCTAAACTCAAAATCTACTACGCCTGGCTCAGGGCTGTGTTACTCAATCACATGGTATTCTATAACTCAATGGGCACTTAAAAACTTTAACTTTGGGTGGACTTGCCTAGCTGTTTTATTATATCCATAAGATCCGAACACATCCGACCGATTACTTGACGTCGCCTATCGAAACCCATCGTTACGCCTAAACCTAAGAGCTTGAATCTCAACTAACTTTCCAATCTCGTTTGCATCAATATCTCTCTGAGTCATCGTCCAATCTCGCTAAGTAAATCTACTGGAGCCAAGATTGTCGCATTAAATCGCCTACGTTTTCTGACTCAGTCTTTATTATGCCTTAGCGCCGAACTAAATTGCCCACTTGGGGTACGTTCTAATCCTTCGCGTCTTTGGTCCAATCGAACTTAACTCCCTCTTCGTTTTCTCGTTCTATTTTGTATGAGTGCTTAATCACTTTTTATCGAATAATTCTTCCGTTCAACTATTGCATTCCCAAACTTAGTCTCTTTACTGCGCCTTAGCACAGGACTATTTTGATAGCACGGGGAACGTCATAATCTTTCCTTTATGAAAGTTGTAAACCCCTCACCCAAAAATAGGTATTTTATGTATATTTTGTATTTCTTGTATTTGTTTTAGATTATTTTCAAATAAATTAAAATCCAATGATTATATTAGGACACTTCACCGTGGTTTGGATATTAATAATATAGGATGGCCCTAAAATTTATTTCGCCCTTCATAGGCAGTAGCCTACACAGGAGACACTACCTGTAGGATCTTTTTGTGGCACAGAAATTCGATCCCTTGGTGTTAATATGACATTAGTGTAACGACCATAGATTAATTGTTAAATATTTAGGTATATATTATATATATAATTTAATTATGGTTATTTTCTAATTTTGACTTTTCTATAATTAGTAGCTCATAATTCTTCGTGCCATATTAGGCATTTTTCCCTTTTTATAGATGTGCATATTATTTACTATTAACCTATCTTGGTGAATATCTATTTAGTTATTTACTTAGTTAATTAGATAATACAATTATTTGATTTATATAACTAGATAAATATCTAATTATTAATTACAAAATATTTTATAAAACATTTTGGGTGTAGTATTGTATCAAAGCTTTACAAAGTGAATATCTAATTATTAATTCTAGAATTTATTTGGTGTGCAAATATTATTTTTGGATTTTTTCTTATTTATATATGTGAATATACGTTAATAAATATAAGGTTACTATAAATAATAATAATAATAATAATAATAATAATAATAATAATAATAATAATAATAATAGTAATAGTATTAATAATAGTATTAATAAAATAAAATGAAAAATAAAAGAAAAATAAAACAAAATAAAACAAAATAAAACTTTAACTAAATAAAAACCCTAACTAAACAATTCCTATAAAAACCTAACAAAACTAATCCTAAAGCAACTAACTACCCTACCCAAAGCAAAACCCTTTCCCAGTAGCAGCAACCCAACTCATCCCGAATTCCCCCACCCCTATCTCTCTCTCTCTCTCTCTCTCTCTCTATATATATATATATATATATATATATATATATATATATATATATATATATATATATATATATATATATATATATTGCAACCAAAAACCCTAACCCTAACCCTAGCCCCGACGTCGGCGACCACGCCCGACCTCCGGCCGACCCTGACGCCGGCAGCGCCGCCCCCGCGTCGCCTAGCGCCGCAGGCACCGCCGCCATCCGCTTGTGCACACTCGCGTGCATGTACACAGCAGCGTCCATACATTAAGGTATCATAACTTCTTCATCTTCGATTCTTTTTGCGAGCAGTTTATCCGTGTACGTTCACAACCTAATCCTCTAGGATTTTTATTCAAGCGAAATAAGTTTTCGTGCCCTATATTGGTCAAAAATTCGACCGAAAAATGGCCGAAAAACTGACCAAAATAGTCCAAAAATTTTAACCCAAACCCCCATGTTCACACCCAATTTGCCACCAACCTGTTTAATATTTTCAAAAACTAATTGAAGGATTTTCTTCTCAATATAACCGATTTTTTTGTTTTTTTAGTTTTTATTAATTTGTTATATGTGTTAAATTATTCGACCTCCAAAACGACCAAAAACTTAATATATTAAAACTAAATTTTAGTGATACGGAGTGCGTCCGCCAAACGGGACAACCTCGTCGTATGCCAATTGCACCAAATGGCGAGTATGGTATATCCTGACGTGTAGGATTTTGCGGAAGCTGATTCGGGCGTATGTGCGTGTCAGAATCAACCCGTATCAGTAAAAAGTTCCCGTATCGCAACTTTTGTAAAATATTACCCTATTTTGTGTACTCTCGTCGGAATACGAAAAAACTTACCCCATTAGATTCGTGGTATCACGTCGGTCCTGTGACCCAAGTTTCACGCGATTCTGAGACAGTTGACCAAGCCACCTATTCATGAGCCCCACAGTTTGACTTGAAAGGCGAATTTGTGACCGGCTCACCGGAATCCAAAATTGGACATACCGTTGAGTTCATATCGACGTTTAAAATTTGTTTGACCTATAATTTGTTCTATTTAGAGACATTTACCTCTGACACGTATTTTGGTACAAAGTGGCCCACAAGTGGACCCGCTTTGACCCAAAATTACCGTTTTGCCCCTGTATCCAAAATGGATGAAAGGGTAGTATTTTTTAGCTATCTCGCTTATTCTGAGAACATTGGTGATATTTATTTCAGCATCCGGAGACGTTCATTCAGAGACCATAATTTCTTATCCTCTGTACTTGACACCTAGACGCTTATACTATGTAGCTTTCTTTCCAGGAAAGTATACCTTGCCTTATTGTACTATTTAAATTCAGATATCATTTAGTTGCATATTTTATTATTTTAATATTATATAACTGTGCATCCAAGGATAACTTGGGTGCAACGACGGTGGCGTCATATTTTATCTTTATTATATATTATGCATGTTGACCTAGTTTTATGAGACCACCACATTATCATGAGGCATTCTTATATTTCATTAACCATGACACATTTCTTACACGGGTTGTAAGTCTCATATAGGACACGGACTTGTGTATTCGGTTGGCCACCTGTACATGTAGGTCTTGCGATGGATAGGGAATAACTGCTAATAGTGATGCATGTTAGAAGACTTAGCAGTTATTAGTAGTCCAGAAACATCGACTATTGTAGTACGGTGGTCCAATCCTTGTCCTTATTTGGTTGTAGGATTAGGCTATTATTCTAACGATAGGCTATGAACCAAAGTTACGACGCCGATACATGCACTCCGTATCGGCGTAGTAGCTAAAACGTATTATGGATACAACATGCAAAGAGCATTGGGCGGGGAGGATGACTAGTAGGCGTATGGGACACCCACCTCCTTTATACAGATACCGCATTCTTCGGAGCGATACAGATGTATATATTTATGCATATACCGGGTTCTTTAGAGTGTTGGACATTACTTGTGTGGTGTCCCGTTCCCCGAATAGGGGAGCGCGGCTAAGAAATACAAGATGGTATCGTTCGATTGGGATAGATTGAATCAAGGACTCATCCTCGTTATGGATTTGTTTCTTCGAAATCGATTCCCATATTCAGTGGACCGTGCCCCCGGGATCGACTTAGCGGCAGAGTCAGGATGGACCTCTCCGCTGCATCTTTTGTTGCCTCAGTTTTTGCTGTCGCTTGTTGCTTTCCTGCCTTGAGTTGGTTTTCAGATTTGCTTGAGTTTTCTTGAACTGTTTCGATGGATTTTATTGTTTTCGTTCGTTGAACTGTACTTCAATTCCGATAATAGAAAGAGTGAAAGAGGTATTGATCAGCTGTTCGTGGCAATACAGGTGAACCAGCAGTAGGCAACGCTCGAACGGACTCCTGAAGCATCTCTTTCCTTCTCCCTTCTAATAAACTAAGTGAGTGACTTATATTCGATTAAGTTGGCCCTTTTTCTAGTCTTCACATCTAAAAATCTTGTATTCTTACTTGCCCCGATCAAACGATACCAAGTAATAACTAAAAGACTTCAAGATAATAAGGGAATATACTTGGATTATTATGCTTGTCAATCAAACTTATGAACGGTTACTCATTTACATGCTTGTTCGTTTGGAATGTTCATCATATGCATAAATACAAGTTAGAATGTTTACTTCTTCTATAAAATGTGCTATATGTAGAACACTCCTTGCCATGCAATAATTGATCAGGGAGATTATACAAAATGGATCATATCATGCTATTTGTCTCGAAATGCATATTGCCTCAACTGCATCAATGGATAACTTAATATAAACACCGTTGATCATGGACAACTTGTGCACAAGGTCAATGGTTCCTGCGGACGGTCACTGGGGCACTGGCACCGAACCGATCTGGACGGAACTTCACCATAGTCTCAACTATCTGGACGGGATGGTTTGCAGCCACTCATAAACCTTGGGGTGCATGCTATCCTCGTTAACGACTATACTTGTCCATTTTGGCATAAGCTAGTGATCCCCTCGTATATTTAAACCTGTTGTAAACTAACTTGTATCTTCTTGGCAGGGTAGGACATGGTAAGTATTGTGCAGGTGGTTTAGACGAGAAGGTAAATATCACCGAGCGGTGGCAAAGTATTTCATTGATTTTTATATCTATTGTTTGATGTAAAATAAACTAAGGCAAGATAGAAAGACCACTAATAATATGCATGCTTCTATAAACAACGTGTTGATTGGTATAGTTGGGTTAGCTTGCCTTCACCAGTACGTTTCGATGTACTGACCCTCATTGAAACAGGTTTACCGCACTAAGGAGATCCAAGCGAGGAGCAGAAGTAAATCCCCCAATCCAGTCCAACTGTAGGCATGCCTTGATTTGTGCCAACTTTTAAAGTATCCTGAAGCAAGGAGCTAGCTACGCAAAACTCAATGCAGCTCCGTGGGAAGGCCATCATCCCACCAGGAGGTCTTATATTTTGAAGTTTAGTAAATGATGTAATGTACAAGACAGCTATCTCATTTTGTGTCAACACTTTTGTAAATCCGTGTGGCAACCTTATTGACTCAGTTCAGGAGTTTGGAATAGATGTTCATATTATCAATAAAAAAAACTTTTTTATGCTTCAAATATGTGTTTCAATTTATCTGCGTACTCTGAATATGTGCTCGCTATGCGAAAATAAAATACTTAGCCTTGTGCAATATGCAACCTAGGCCTGCACGACGATCACGTCCGGGGGACGACTATCGATTCCACGAAATCGGGGCATGACAAGTTGGTATCAGAGCACAGCTTCAGGTTCCTTTGACCTTTCGAATGGGAAAAGTTCCTTTAACAATAAATCTTTGTGCAAACTCTTGAACTCGTTAGGCCAAAATAAGATGCGTTCATACAATAAGTCCATAATACCTTATAATTCTGATATAATTTACCTTCTTTTGAAGGAATGGCTCAAGCGTAATCCTCAGCGCAAGCACCGGGCGAGACACAAGCCCAAGAGAGCAGTTCCCGCACTTTAGGAAGCTCTCGGAGCCAGCGAGCCATGTCTCGAGTCGATCCGCTTCAGCAAATGATGCGGATGTTGGAAGCTAGCCAACCAAGGGATGAAGCTCGTTATGAACGGGCTGAGAAGCGAGCAGATGAGAGACTACTCAAGTTTCAAGACAATATAGAGGCACGATTCTCAGTCCAACAGATACAGGGAGATACCCAGTAGCAGATTGTGCAGACTTTGGTCTCCAACCATTCCGCAACAACAGCGATGACCCCGGTGGAGCAGCCAGTGCTTGAAGTTGAGATGCCTCAAACACCAAGGACGAGGGAAATGACTGCCTTCGACTTTGGCGACTTCTAAAAAGTCTGCAAAACAGCATTCAAGGGGACTGAGGATCCAATACTGGCTCTACATTGGTTAGCCGAACTTGAGGATTATTTCTCACTGCTAGAGGTACCAGAAGAAAAGTGCGTCGTATGTGCTCAACTGCAGCTTCGCCTCAATGCGCACGATTGGTGGAACGTGCATCAACGATCTCTTCCAGTTGAGAATGGAGGGGAGGCGATAGCATGGGCCACCTTCCGTGGCACATTTGAGAAAGAGTTCATACCCCCGCCTGTGCGATGACAGAAGGAAAACGAGTTTGTGTAACTATAGCAGGGCAGCATGACAGTTAAACAGTATTCTGCTAAGTTCAACAGGCTTGCTAAGTTTGCAAGCTCCTATCTACCCGATGCAGTGAGTCATGCCAGACAATTCGAAGGAGGCCTACATCCTATCATCTACGCGCACGTACTCGTTCCACAATACCAGACAATGAGGGATATTTTGAGCCACACTCTCTCTCTCTTGAACCGTAGTATCCTCACGTTGCTGCCGATGCTGTACATACCTCCAATCACAAATACCATAGAAACGATAGAGGAAACACCACTGCAAAGCATCCAAATAACGGCGGTAAACAACAAGAAGATATGAGCAAGACCTGCTTCTACTACAAGAAGCCAGGGCGTACAATTGATAACTGTCGTAAGAGACTCAAATTATGCCTCATCTGTGGTGATTCAAATCATGCCACGCTGGACTATTCAAAATACTCTGCTCAATACACTCAACAACAAAATCAGGCACCGGCACCTCAGGCCAATCGAGCTGCGCCTCAGCAAGAGCGTCGCCAAGCTCAAGGCTGAGTCTATACCATGACACAAGAAGAAGTTTGGGCCTCAGACACCGTCGTGTCAGGTACTTTGCTTTTTAATAACATACCTGCTCGTGTGCTACTTGATTCTGGTGCAACGTATAGTTTTATTTCCATAAATTTTGTCGTGGAGAACAATATAAAAATGACTCCGTTGTATCTAGACTTAATTGTTAGCACCCCCTCCGGCACAAAAATACCTGTCCGTTCAGTATGCCAAGGTGGTTACATCTGTATTGGAGGAAGGAAGTTATCGCTTGATATTTTAGTTCTAGATGTTCGGGACTATGATATCAATTTGGGAATGGATTGGCTCAGCGCATGCTCGGCAACTATTGAATGTGCAGAAAAGTGAGCCGTCTTCTGCCTGCCTGGCGAAGCCGAATTCTGCTACACTAGTAGTCCAGCAACTGATGCGACCAGGGCCTGTATTGTGATTTTTGTAACATCTGCTAGATGAATGCTACACTCAGGCTGCGAGGGATTCCTAGCGTCGGTTCGGGACACACGGTAGGAATATACAAATGTCGAGTCTTTTTCCGTTGAGGCGGAGTTCCCCGATGTGTTTTCGAGCAAACTGTAATACCCCGTTCTGCTCTAGCGGAC
Source organism: Iris macrosiphon (assembly GCA_036927795.1). Taxonomy (NCBI): domain Eukaryota; kingdom Viridiplantae; phylum Streptophyta; class Magnoliopsida; order Asparagales; family Iridaceae; genus Iris; species Iris macrosiphon. Next base: position 1,375,398 of record JAYESA010000001.1, on the reverse strand, counting down.
TGTCGATTCAAACGGCGAAAGTGCAAAGTCCTGACCCACTTTGCTCATGCGAGAATACTCATTTGAGGCAAAGGATATCCAGACTTGTCCCTACAGGATTCTGGCTTAGGCTTTCAGAGGCTCGCTTGACGTATCGCTCAACTGAGGCGAGTCATCGCTAAGGTGGGTGGCTACGGTGAACTTGTCTTCGCTTAGCCAGCACACATAAAGTATGGAACAATACATACTAGTCGCTAAGTGAATCACCCCCTGCATGCTAATAAGAATACAACGCACCTAGCTAAGGGAATAATCCCAACTTGAATTGCTTATGTTAGAACATGAAATTAAAATATTGCTTATATTCAGACCCTCGCATGCTACCCTAGATCATGTCCCTCGGTAAGTTCCTTTACGGTCTCTTTCATCGGCTTACCTTCGGGCTCAAGCCAAAGAAAAATGCTTAAGTTTTCTTATAAATGCATGTTTGCCTGCTTATATGTTAACTTGTGATATTCTCTCGATAAAATGTTATGCACAACTAAATTAAACGTTATTTATATCGTTCATGCATTCCAGTTAGCCAGAAGACTATCAAATAGTTCTTCTGTGCAATTGAACCTGCAAGTGTCTGAGACCGTTAGATCACTAAGGCAGTCCTCACACCAGGGGAATGCATCATGGCAAGATGAATATTGAATGAGAATCATACTTCAATGATAATTATGCCAAGTATGTATCTGAACATGGATCGTGTCAAGTAAAGAAAGAATCTTAGCTCGTGGAGCAAAATGCTCGTTCAGAACAAGATTCATGATTATCATGTCAAGCTATGGAAAAAGGAATGACCCAGACTGCGTGTCGCGGACAACTTGTGCACAAGGTTTTATGTTGCTTCCGCGGTCGGTTGCCAGGGCGCTGGGACCGGTCCGATCTGGACGAAAGCATTATGTATAGTCGTATGTTATGGATGGAGTGTTATGTAGCGGGGCTCACCACCTGCGTTGCATATCATTCTCTTCTCGAGACTGTAAACCCGTCCATTTTGGCTATGCCAGCGACTTATGTCATATAGATAAGTCATCCTCGCTTAGCGGCTATCCGCGTGCGAGTCATTGCATCGCATAAAAATAACTGTGCACCTGGGATATTGTCTTATTTCATAACACAATATTTGCATATGTTATTGCCCCTGAATACTTAAACCGGCTCGTGCTTAAATTAATATTTGTTTGCCTTGGACAGGGAAGGACAAATGGTAAGTTGGTAAGTCTCGCCGTGTTTCCTCTTATATCGTACGGTGCACTTCCACAAGAGTTAGGTTATTCAATATTGCCATAAAACTGATCCTAAGGCAACTAGAAAGACAACATAATAGTTGGTGCACGAAACCTATATTACGTGTTTGGATTTGTCGGGTGGGTGAGTAGCCTCCCTACCAGTGCATTCAATGTACTTATAACCCACCAGATCGTTTGCAGGGTGCGGGAGAACCTCGTTCGGTACAGATGCCTCTTTCGTGCATGCTAGGCCAAGAGTCTACTCTGAAGCCTTGGAGCGTTACGTCCGGAACAGAAGCACATATACAAGATATAATGTTAGAACATTGCCTGAATATTGCCTGTACAATCATTTCACAATTATAGTCACTTGGCACGCTTTTATTGTTTCAAAGAGAAAGGCTTGAGCGACTTGTAATCTCGGCTATACGCCGCCTGTAACACTTGTTTATATCAATAAAGAGTTGCTTTACTTCAACTTGTGTTATTCTATGCTTTCGCTATTGTCGACTCAGTGAACTTGTAACAAAATCGCCTATGCGTTTATGACTCGACTGCACTCGGGCAATCTGTGCGACTCTGTGGCTTAGAACCCTTACCGCCAGCCAATGGACCACGACCTTCCACGGGCGTGGCTCACGCTCGTGCGGTATCACGCCCGGATGGGTCAAAGTGATCATTCTGTGGGAGCACTAGCACGGTGATTCTCGCCTAGCGGGGACGGTCGTTTAGCCTGCGGGAGATCGGGGCATGACATGTTGGTATCAGAGCCTGGCTTATACGCCTTTGGACTTCATTTCGATTATCTCAGTTTCGAAAGCTCGTTCGTGGGTTATGTGCATGCTCTCTCTCAATGTCCCAAATGGAATGTTTCAACAATGAGTCTAAATACTTTCAAAAAGAGTATTAGAATAATGTGATAGCTTGCATGAAATTATGATGCTAGGGCCTTTGTGCCGACCTGTGCAGACCCTTATAATTTTTGCAAGTAGCTTGTCCGATTTTACTACCTCTAAGTTTGGTTGAATGCATATGTTTGAGGGATGCCTTGAACTTGTGCACGATCCAAGACTCAAGAAAATGTGAAACTCGAGTGCTAAGACTTCGCTATTGCTATATTGGTTGGCGTGCATGTGTTTGTAGCACTACAAATATGTGTACGATCCAGACTAGCGATATGCTGATCTTAAATGCTTGTGCAAGTAAATATCCAAATGAACAAGTATAACGACTTGTATAGGTTTGCCTCAGCCTTAGATCATTAATCAAGAATACTATACTTGGGATAGATTCCATAATGCGTTAGTACGGCTTGTCCTCAGTAAGTCTTGAGGACGAGACTTTTTCTGAGTTGGGTAGGATGTAATACCCCGTTCTTCTCTAGTGGACTGCTGATTCAAATGGAGAAAGTGTAAAGTCCTGACCCACTTTGCTCAGGTGAGAATACTCGTTTGAGGCAAAGGATATCCAGACTTGTCCCTACAGGATTCCGTCTTAGGCTTTCAGAGGCTCGCTTGACGTATCGCTCAACCGAGGCGAGTCATCGCTAAGGTGGGTGGCTACGGTGAACTTGTCTTTGCTTAGCCAGCACACATAAAATATGGAATGACACATGCTAGTCGCTAGGTGAATCACCCCCTGCATACTAATAAGAATACAACACACCTAGCTAAGGGAATAATCCTAACTTGTATTGCTTATGTTAGAACATGGAAATGAAATATTGCTTATATTCAGACCCTCGCATGCTAGCATAGATCATGTCGCTCGGTAAGTCCCTTTACGGTCTCTCTCATCGGCTTACCTTCGAGCCCGAGCCAAATGGAAATGCTTAAGTTATCTTATAAATGCCTGTTTGCCTACTTATATGCTAACTTGTGATATTGCATCGATAAAATGCTATGCACAACTAAAGTAAACATTATCTGTATCGTTCATGCATTCCAGTTAGCCAGGAGACTATCAAATAGCTCTTCTGTGCAATTGAACCTGCAAGTGTTTGGGACCGTTAGGTCACTAAGGCAGTCCTCGCACCAGGGGAATACATCATGGCAAGATGAATATTGAATGAGAAATACACTTGAATGATAATCATGCCAAGTATGCATCTGAGTATGGATCGTGTCAAGTAAAAAAAAAATCTCAGCTCGTGGAGCAATATGCTCGTTCAGAACAAGATTCATGATTATCATGTCAAGCTATGGAAAAAGGAATGACCCAGACTGCGTGTCGCGGACAACTTGTGCACAAGGTTTTATGTTGCTTTCGCGGTCGGTTGCCAGGGCGCTGGGACCGGTCCGATCTGGACGAAAGCATTATGTATAGTCGTATGTTATGGACGGAGTGTTATGTTGCAGGGCTCACCACTTGCGTTGCATATCATTCTCGTCTCGAGACTGTAAACCCGTCCATTTTGGCTATGCCAGTGACTTATGTCATATAGATAAGTCATCCTCGCTTAGCGGTTATCCGTGTGCGAGTCATTGCATCGCATGAAAATAATTGTGCACCTAGGATATAGTCTTGTTCATAATACAATATTTGTATATGTTATTGCCCGTGAATACTTAAACCGGCTCGTGCTTAAATTAACATTTTTTTGCCCTGGACAGGGAAGGACAAATGGTAAGTTGGTAAGTCTCGTCGTGTTTATTGCCATAAAACTGATCCTAAGGCAACTAGAAAGACAATATAATAGTTGGTTCATGAAACATATATTACGTGTTTGGATTTGTCGAACGGGCGAGTAGCCTCTCCACTAGTGCATTCAATGTACTAATAACCTACCAGATCATTTGCAGGGTGTGGGAGAACCTCGTTCGGTGCGGACGCCTCCTTCGTACGTGCTAAGGCCAAGAGTCCACTCTGAAGCCTTGGAGCATTGCGTCCGAAACAGAAGCACATATACAAGATATAATGTTAGAACATTGCCTGAACATTGCCTGTAAAATTATTCCACAATTATAGCCACTTGGCATGCTTTTATTGTTTCAGAGAGAAAGGCTTGAGCGACTTATAATCTCGGCTATACGCAGCCTGTAACACTTGTTTATATCAATAAAGAGTTGCTTTACTTCAACTTGTATTATTCAATGCTTCCGCTATTGTCGACTCAGTAAACTTGTTACCGAATCGCCTATGCGTTTATGACTCCGCTGCACTCGGACAATCTGTGCGACTCTGTGGCTTAGAACTCTTACCGCCAGCTAATGGACCACGGCCTTGCACGGGCGTGGCTCACGCTCATGCGGCATCACTCCCGGATGTGTCAAGCTGATCGTTTTAAGGGAGCACTGGCGCGATGATTCTCGCCTAGCGGGGACGGCCGTTTAGCCTACAGGAGATCGGGGAGTGACATGAACTACCAGGCATGCCACCAGACCGAGAGATCGAATTCACCATAGTCACCTTCCCAAATACACAGCCGATCTCTAAGCCTCCGTACAAACTGGCCCCTGCTGAATTGAAAGAGTTAAAGTGCCAACTACAAGAGTTACTGGATCGTGGGTTCATCCATCCGAGCGTATCTCCTTGGGGCGCGCCTGTGCTCTTTGTAAAGAAAAAGGATGGGATGTTATACCTCTGCATCGATTATAGGGAGCTGAACAAAGTCACTATTAGAACAAGTATCCTCTGCCACGGATAGATGACTTGTTTGACCAGCTGCAAGGGGCAACAGTGTTTTCAAAAGTTGATCTTCGCTCGGGCTACCACCAGCTGAAGATTAAGCAAGAAGACATGCCAAAGACTGCCTTCCGAACCCGTTACGGGTATTATGAATTTTTCGTTATGCCGTTTGGACTGAAGAATGCACCTGCTGCATTCATGGACTTGATGAATCGAGTGTTCCGGCCATTCATCGATAAATTCGTGGTGGTTTTTATCGATGACATCTTGGTGTACTCGAAGAATAGGGACGAACATGCAGGACACCTGCGAATGGTGCTTCAAACCCTTCGAGACAACAAGTTGTATGCCAAGCGAAGTAAATACGAGTTTTGGCTGGACAACATATCCTTCTTAGGGCACATTATTTTTGCACAAGGCATTTCAGTAGACCCAAGGAAGGTAGAAGCCATTATGTAGTAGAAACGGCCTGAATTAGCTAGTAATATTAGAAGTTTCCTTGGACTAGCAGGCTACTATCGCAGATTTATACAAAACTTTGCTAAAGTTGTATCGCCCCTGACTCAGCTCACTCAAAAAAAAAGTTTACTTGGATGGATCACTATGAAGCTTTGTTTACGGAGTTAAAGCAGCTCCTCATCTCTTCTCCAATCTTTACTCTGCTGGACGGACCAGATGATTTTAAATTATATAGCGACTTATCTGGAAAAGGTTTAGGATGTGTCCTTATACAAAGGGACAAGGTGATAGCCTTCGCGTCGAGGCAACTAAAGCCTCACGAGAAGAACTACCAAATACATGACTTAAAACTGGCTGCGGTGGTGTTCGCGCTAAAACTGTGGCACCACTACCTTTATGATGCACTGAGTAGAGTGTTCGTTGGGAGTTTGGCTATTGATGACAGGCTTCGCTGAGATCTAAATCCTTGGGCATCACACTACTAATCAGATACAAAAAGGGGGCACAAGTGGCACAAATGCGTCTCGAGCCTGACTTGTTACAAAAAGTCAAGACCGCTCAAAAGGATGACATATTCCTGCAAAAGATGTAAGCTCTTATCTCAGCAGGAAAGGCAACCGACTTTGCAGTAGGCACGGACGGGATGATCCGAGTGAAGGGAAGACTGTATATTCCAGACGACGCGGCCCTCAAAAAAAAGATACTCACTGAGGCTCATTATGTAAGTTGTACTTCTCATCCGGGTAGTAATAAGATATATCGAGATCTCCGTACGACGTTCTGGTGGCACGGTATGAAACGAGATGTGGCGCTGTTTATGTTGCACTGTATGGCTTGTCAGAGAGTAAAGGCCGAGCACCAGAAATCGGGCGGAGAGCTGCAGAACCTGGCTATTCTGGAGTGGAAATGGAAACATATAACAATGGATTTCATTGTTGGCTTGCCAAGGACGCAACGGGGAAATAATGTTATTTGGGTTATTGTTGATCGCCTCACCAAGTCTGCTCACTTTTTGCCTATCAAGTCTGCTTGGAGCGCCGATCGCTTGGCTCAAATCTACCTCAACAAGATCGTACGGCTCCACGTCGTACCCGTATCCATAGTCTCCGATCGAGATGGTCGATTCATATTATATTTCTGGGAAAGCCTGCAGTCAGCAATGGGGACAAAGTTGAAGTTCAGCTCCTTCTACCATCCACAGACCGACGTCCAAACAGAATGTGTCAATCAAATCCTCGAAGACATGCTACGACTTTGCGCCTTGGACTTGAAGATAAGTAAGGACCTGTATCTACCGTTAGCTGAATTTGCATACAATAACAGTTTCTAATCTAGCATTCAGATGGCGCCGTATGAGGCATTGTATGGGCAGAAGTGCAGATCTCCGATCTATTGGGACGAAGTTGGTGAACGACAGATCCTTGGCCCTGAGCTCATGGAACAGACTGTCCAAAAGATTCGCTTGATTCGGGAAAGACTAAAGATAGCTCAAAGCCGCCAAAAGAGCTACGCTATACACATCGATGTCCACTTGAGTTTCTAGAAGGCGACCGGGTATTTCTAAAAGTCTCGCCCATGCAAGGAGTCACCAGATTCGGAGCAAAGGGGAATCAAAGTCTAAGATTTGTCGGTCCATTCGAAATACTAAAGCGAGTTGCCTCAGTTGCATACCAGATTGCCCTACCACCATCCCTATCCGAAGTACACGATATTTTCTATGTTTTCCAACTTAGGAAGTTTGTGTACGACCCAAGTCACGTAGTAGATCTGGTTCAGCTAAAACTTCAGGCCGACTTGACGTATGTAGAATAACCTATGCAAATTTTGAATCAAAAAGAAAAGTTACTCCGAAGTCGTTCAGTTCCTCTCGTGCGCGTACTTTGGCGAAATCACTCGGTCGAAGAATCCACTTGGGAGCTTGAATCTGAGATGAGGGAAAAGTTCCCCTCATTATTTCCTAGTGGTAGGTTATATTCCTAAGTTTCGGGACAAAACTTCCAATTAGTTGGGTAGGATGTGGTACCCCGTTCCCCGAATAGGGGAGTGCGGCTAAGAAATACAAGATGATATCGTTCGATCGGGATATATTGAATCAAGGACTCATCCTCGTTATGGATTTGTTTCTTTGGAATCGATTCCCATATTCAATGGACCGTGCCCCCGGGATCGACTTAGCGGCAGAGTCAGGAGGGACCTCTCCGTTGCATCTTTTGTTGTCTCAGTTTTCGCTGTCGCTTCGTGCCTTGAGTTGGTTTTCGGATTTTCTTGAATTTTCTTGAACGGTTTCGAAGAATTTCATTATTTTTGTTCATTGAATTGTACTTTAATTTCGATAATGGAAAGAGTGCAAGCGGTATTGATCAGCTGTTCGTGGCAATGCAGGTGAACCAACAGTAGGCAACGCTCGAACGGACTCCTGAAGCACCTCTTTCCTTCTCCCTTTTAACAAACTAAGTGATAGGCTTATATTCGATTCAGTTGGCCCTTCTTCCAGTCTTCACACGTAAAAATCTTGTATTCTTGCTTGTCCCGATCAAACGATACCAAGTAATAACTAAAAGACTTCAAGATAATAAGGGAATAGACTTGGATTATTATGCTTGTCAATCAAACTTGTGAACGGTTAGTCATTTACATGCTTGTTCATTTGGAATGTTCATCATATGCATAAATACAAGTTAGAATGTTTACTTCTTCTATAAAATGTGCTATATGTAGAACACTCCTTGCCATGCAACAATTGATCAGGGAGACTATGCAAAATAGATTATATCATGCTATTTGTCTCGAAATGCTTATTGCCTCAACTGCATCAATGGATAACTCAATATAAACACCGTTGATCACGGACAACTTGTGCACAAGTTCAATGGTTCCTGTGGAAGGTCGCTGGGGCACTGGCACCAATCCGATCCGGACGAAACTTTACCATAGTCTCAACTATCTGGACGGGATGGTTTGCAGCCACTCATAAATCTTGGGTTGAATGCTATCCTCGTCAACGACTATACTCGTCCATTTTGGCATAAGCTAGTAATCCCCTCGTATATTTAAACCTGTTGTAAACAAACTTGTGTCTTCTTGGCAGGGAAGGACATGGTAAGTATTGTGCAGGTGGTTCAGACGAGAAGGTAAATATCACCGAACGGTGGCAAAGTATTTCATTGATTTCTATATCTATTGCTTGTTGTAAAATAAACTAAGGCAAGATAGAAAGACCACAAATAATATGCATGCTTCATATAAATAACATGTTGATTGGTATAGTTGGGTTAGCTTGCCTTTACCAGTACGTTTTGATGTACTGACCATCGTTGAAACAGGTTCCCCGCACTAAGAAGATCCAAGCGAGGAGCAGAAGTCAATCTTCAAATTTGGTCCAGCTGTAGGCATGCCTTGATTTGTACCAACTTTTGAAGTATCCTGAAGCAAGAAGCTAGCTACGCAAAACTCAATGCAGCTCCGTGGGAAGGCCATCATCCCACCAGGAGGTCTTATATTTTAAAGTTTAGTAAAGGATGTAAAGTACATGACTGCTATCTCATTTTGTGTCAACACTTTTGTAAGCCCGTTTGGCAACCTTATTGACTCAGTTCAGGAGTTTGTAATAGATGTTCATATTATTAATAAAAGAGAACTTTTCCATGCTTCAAATATGTGTTTCAATTTATCTGTGCACTCTGAATATGTGCTCGCTATGCAAAAATAAAATACTTAGCCTTGTGCGATGCGCAACCTAGGCCCGCACGGCGGTCACACCCGGGGGACGACTATCGATTCCACGGAATCGGGACGTGACAACTTGTGGTTTTGCAGATACCATACTCAAGAGAACGATGGACGTTATTACTTATACAGATACCACGCTCCTCGGAGCTGGACATTATTATGTTGCAGAGTGCCCTTGTTATGGGGGAATATGTGGCATATACTAGCCAGTCACGGCGATTGGTGTCACGCCCCAGTCCCAAAATCCATGGGACCAGACACGTGGCAATGGCCAGCTGGTACGACTTCGTAGGGCTTTCCAATTTAATGGACCCGACGAAGTATACTTACGCTGTCCATGGTCAAGTGATCCAAGTAATAAGCTATTTCTAATATACAACAACTAAATCTAAATCTCAATCCAGGATAAGTAATCTCAAGAAAGAACGATACACATCATCAGTCTGCAGCCCAATAATACATTCGTTCGAATAGACCGAAAGAACAATATAGGTCTATAAACACTAGGCTATATAAGCAGAATAAAATGGAAAGTAATACAAGACTAAAATAGCTGGAAATATAAATATACCTGCAATGATGTCCACCCTCTAATAGATCAAGTATCCTGCAACTGCACAAACAACCTGGAAGGGTTCCAGGTCATCAGAGCAACGTAACAAGATACAAAAAATACATGCCATAAAGTAAATACTGAATAAATAAAGGGGGTGTGCTAACCATCTAAGTGAATGCAATTTAAGGACAACTTGAGTGTATGGGAAAGTGTAGGCTAAACATATGCTGACGTAATTCACCAATCGTGACAACCGGCTAGTGTATGCCACATATGCCCCCTATAACACGGGCACCTGATAACGTCCATCTCCAAGGAGCATGGTATCTGAAATAGTATAACGTCCAACGTTCTTTAGAGTATGGTATCTGCAATATGTAACAAGTAACGTCCAACACTCGAGAGAACGTGGTATCTGCAATATATATACGTCCGTATCACTCCGTCGAGTACGGTATCTGCATAGAAGGAGTGGGTGTCCCATACGCCTACTAGTCGTCCTCCCCGCCCCATGATCTAAGCATGTTGTATCCACAACACGCTTTCGCTACTACGCCGGGGCGTCGTAACACTGGCTCATAGTCAACGTTAGCGCATGGGTCCATCCCTACAACCAAACAAGGACAGGGATAGGACCATTGTACCATGCTAGTCTATGATCCACCTACTAATAACTGCTAAGTCTTCTATCATGCATCACTAATAGAAGTTATTCCCTATCCGTCGCACGCCTACACGTACAGGTGGCCAACCACATACGCAGGACCGTGCCCTACATGAGACTCACAACACGTGTATGAGATGTGTCAAGGCCTGGGAGTTATACCAATAACTCCATAACTTTAGGTGGGTCTACTAGACACTAAGTCAGACACAAGTCCTAACGTCAACGTATTCGTTGACTGCACCCGAGTTTCTCTCAGACGCTCACAGTTATAATATCTAAAACAATGAACAGGAAGCTAAAATACAGAAAATTAAACAGTATAACAAGGCAAGGTATACTTGCCTGTGCGAGGCTGCTGATGATGGGGTCCCAGTACCGCATCCAAGTCCTCGGGTCCCGCAATACCTAGAGTTGAATTACAAACTAGAATCAATAATCTATTTAGGACAGACCGGTGTGCTACACACATCTACCTCTAGACTCAGTCTCATGAATTATCTACTAATTCTAACATCCTCAATTCATTGTCTCGTGATCTGATATAACACTCATTCCGGATTAACTTACCTGCTCTCCATTTGCAGGTATTTTATAACCTCAATCGATCTTCTATTCATCTGAAAAATACTGGATTTAATTATTTATTTCAACCATGTATATGCCAATCAATATAAATAAAAATGCTAAGCACCTTATCTACAGATAATCCTCGAACCAATTACCATCCATAACCATCAATACTTATCCTTAGATAACTTAAGTCCATATGTATATATAAACATCCTTATTCCAATAATATTTGCATATAACAAACTCATATTCCTTTAGTTCAAATGTTTCACTACACTATTATTTATCATCACTATACAGACATTAGCAATATATTATATCTCTTTAAACACTACCTCCTCTATACTCATTTTTAACATCATTAACCTCAAACTACATATATATACCTCAACCGTATTTTTAATTATCATACTACCCTATCCATCCACATCCATATATATAAGAACTCAACCCTAAAATATTTCCTAGTTCATAGCCCACAATCCTAATAATCATATTAAAACAGGTAATAAATTCTGGAATTAAAAGAATGAGAGGGGGAAGTCGACCTCGTCGCGGCGAGGTTGATGACCGGCCGAAGGTGGTAGTGGAGCAGGAGGTGGTAGACGAATCGGCGGGGGGAGAAAGAGTCTGCTGCCGGAGCGGGACGCACGCGGCGGGGAGTGGAGACAGCACCGGCGGGGGTCGATCTCTGTGGCCGGAGGTGCCCTGCTGCAGCGGGGATGGCCGGCGTGGGAAGTCGGAGATGGAGCCGCTGGTTCGAGTTCGAGGTGGTGGCGGAGCCGCTGTGGGGCAGGGACGCACGTGCCGGCCGGAGGAGATCGGCAGCAGCATGGGGGAAGGCCGGACGCACAGCAGCTCGGGGTGAAGGCCGGCTGGAGCGGGCTGGCTGCGTCGGCGACAGACGCGCCCGGAGGTCGGGGTCGGAGTCTCCGGTCGGGTATGCTTCAAGTGGAGGAAGAGTGGGGGATGAAGGAAGAAGAAGGAGTTGCTTCTTCCATGAGAAGAAGGGAAGAAGAAGAATGAAGAATGAAGGAACTTTGCATAGGGAGTAATAAATGGAGGAGGAGAGAGAGTGGTGTTGGGATTAGGGCCGGTGGAGTGTTGAGGGTGGGGGGAGAAAATGTTACTTTATAGGGAGATGTGAGGGTTTGAATGTGTGGTGGTGATTCCCCTAGGAAAAATGAATGGTTGGGATTTAATATGAATAGGGGTGGGATTTCTTCATGAGGGATTTGGGTTTGGGACCCCATTTTGGGACCCAACAAATAATCATGACCAATGAGGTGTTGCCAATAATTTGTTAATTGCAAATTAGCCCCCATAAATTCGAGAATTTGCATGGACACATGAAATGACGCAAAAATTATGGAAAAAAATATATTTAAAATTATCATAGTGAGGGGGCGTTGCGCGTTAGGCGCGGGTCAAATTTGAAGGGCATTGGATTAATTTAATATTAAAATAGAATTTACAAGGTTGTTAAATCCCTTATTTAAGTAACGATAACGCGTCTCACGAATTTAATTTAATTGGGGCCCGCGGGGTCAAAATCTGGAAACGGCGCAAAGGCCAAAAATGGTGGGGACTTAGAGTCGGTCTTGGACCCTTTTGTTGGTCCGGCTCAACGGGTTAAGTTGGTACCCCAAAATCGAGGGTAACGACACAGGTGTCCACACGGAATAAAATACGGTTTACGATTTTCGGAAATGTTGCACAATTAATTTAGAGCACACAAAAGTTAATTTTAACAATCAGAAAAAGTCCAGTGCCTAATTTGGCGAGTTGAGTCGAGTGTACAATATTTGTACGGAATTTATGGGCTGATAATCGGCTCCAAAAAAATTAGACAAAGATAGGGCGCGCCAATGGTTTTAATTAAATAAAATAAAATCACAGGCAAACTCAACTCTACTCTAAACCTCATTATCTTCTGAAAATTCCAAAAATTTTCCAAATCCAAATCTGACTATCTATAGAATTAGTCGAGGGGTTTTACATTCTTCCCAACTTAGAAAAATTTCGTCCTCGAAATTAAAAGTAAGGCACGATAATAGTTAAGCAAATTTTTTTTTTTAAAACCACTAGTAATTCAAATACCGTACGTAAATTCGTACCTTGCTCCTCAAATAAGAACGGGAACCACTATCGAATAGAATCCTCGCGCTCCCAAGTAGACTCGCCTGGTGAATGGTGCTTCCATGCCACTCTGACCAGTCGAATCGTCTGTCCTCTCAAAGTCTTCTCGCTGCGATCGAGGATCTCAACTGGCTGCTCTACGTAAGACAGACTAGGCCCGACTGTAATCTCCGAATGATCAAGCACGTGGCTAGGGTCTGCGACATATTTCCTCAGCTGCGATACATGAAATACGTCATGTACTCCCTCTAATGATGGAGGCAATGCAAGACGGTAAGCCACTTCGCCAACTCGTTCCAGAATGTCAAAAGGTCCGATATACCTCGGACTCAGCTTGCCTCTGCCTCTGAATCTGATGGTACCACGAGTGGGCGATATCCTCAAAAATACGTGGTCACCCTCCTTGAACTCCAATGGTCTATGGTGCGCATCTGCCCAGTGTTTCTGTCTGTCCTGTGCTGCGCGCAGGTGGCTCTGAATCTGCTTGACCTTCTCTACTGTCTGCATCACCAACTCTGGACCCAGTATATGACGCTCTCCCACGTCACTCCAACAAACTGGCGACCTGCATTTCCTGCCGTACAGTGCCTCATAGGGTGCCATCTGTATGCTGGCCTGGTAACTGTTATTGTAGGAGAATTCTACCAAGTGTAGATGGTCCTCCCAAGATCCTCCAAAATTAATCATGCACGCTCTCAACATATCCTCCAATATCTGTATCGTGCGCTCTGACTGTCCATCAGTCTGTGGATGATACGCAGTGCTGAACTTGAGACGAGTTCCTAAGATCTCCTGCATACTCCGCCAAAAATATGACGTGAATCTGGAATCATGATCCGATACGATGCTGACAGGCACTCCATGTAATCGTACTATCTGTCTCATATACATGTCAACTAGTATCTCTGTGGATTGCCCAACTCTGAAGGGCAAGAAATATGCAGACTTGGTGAGTCTGTCTACGACAACCCAAACTGCATCCTTTCCGCTAGGGCTTCGCGGGAATCCTGTGACGAAGTCCATGGTAATGTGTTCTCACTTTCACTCGGGAATGGGGAGTGGCTGCAATAATCCTGCAGTCCTCTGATGTTCAGCCTTGACTTGCTGACAAACTAAACACTTCGCCACAAATCTTGCAATTTCCCTCTTTATCCTATGCCACCAAAAAATGCTGTCTCAAGTCTCGGTACATCTTCGTACCCCCGGAATGAATGGAATAAATTGAGCTATGAGCCTCTGTCATCAACTCTTGGCGTAGCTCGCCACTCGGAACATATAGGCAATTTTCGTACCTCAACATTCCGTCTTCATGAATCCTGAGTCCCGTCTGCAGGCCGGCTTCGGTTCTCTCTCGCAGATGTCGAAATCTCGCATCTGTAGGCAATGCTGCCTTGATTCTCTCAATCAATGTAGACTGAACCTCAAGACTGGCCATCTGTCCATCCATGCCAGGCAATACGATCTCTATCCCAAGCTTCTGGAGATCCTCTAGCAACTGTCGCTGCGTCGTCAGAAAGTATGCCATGGGCTTCCTGCTTAAGGCATCTGCTACGACATTCGCCTTGCCAGGGTGGTACTGTAGCTCAATGTCATAATCTGTCATCAGCTCTAGCCAACGTCTCTGCCTCATATTGAGCTCCTTCTACGTGTAGACGTACTTCAGGCTTTTATGATCTGTGTAAATCTTAACACGCTCACTATAAAGGTAATGTCTCCATAGATTTAGTACAATTATCACTGCAGCTGGCTCCAAGTCGTGCGTCGGATAGTTCTTCTCATGAACTCTCAGCTGTCTCGATGCGTAGGCTATCACCTCGCCGTGTTGCATCAGCATACATCCCAATCTACTCCCAGACGTGTCACTATACACTACAAATCCTCCTGATCCTGAAGGTAGTGTCAAAATTGGTGCTGATGTCAGACGCTTCTTCATCTTACCGAAAAGCCGCCTGACACTCGTTGGTCCAGATAAACTCCTCGCCTTTATGCGTCAGTTGCGTCATAGGCGCATCTATCCTCGAGAAGTTTTCCACGAACCTCCGATAATATCCGGCAAGTCTGAGGAAACTCCTAACCTCCGTAACTGATGTAGGGGTAGGCCACGTCTCGACTGCAGCTATCTTCTCCGGGTCAACTGATAGTCCATCTCCGGATGATTATGTGTCCCAGAAATGGTACTCTATCCAAGCAGACCTCATATTTGCTGAGTTTGGCGTACAACCTTTCATGTCTCAGCGTCTCCAACACGATTCTGAGATGCCTCTCAGGCTCCTCCTGGCTCTTGGAATATATCAGGATGTAGTCTATAAATACACCATGAACTTATCCAAGTACTGGTGGAAGACATTGTTCATTTGGCTCACAATTACTGCTGGCGCTTGGTTAAACCAAACGTCATGACTAGAAACTCATAGTATCCATACTACGTCCGAAAAGTCATCTTAGGAATGCCCTCTCTCCGTACTTAGACCTGATGATAGCTGGATCTGAGATCGATCTTCAAAATAAATATGTGCCACTTAGCTGATTCAACTATCCCGTCCCATTTTTTTTCGGCATAATTAAGATGGGTATTGCCCCATAGAGAAACACTAGCCCGACCGAAACCCTTGTCTAAGAGATCCTCCACGACGGACCCACAACTCAACCAACTCTATCGGTGCTAGTCTGAAGACGGAAAATTAACTGGCTCGGCTCTTGGAGTCAAGTCTATAACAACCCGATCTCTTCGTCAGGTGGCAGGCCTGGAAGATTATCTAGAATCACATCCTCAACCCTGATATAATATGGTGGTATACTGGTTCACCTCATGCGTTGTATACTCCTAAGGTAGATGGGCACCATGCTCCCAGGCTCTCTGAAGAAACTCAAACTCAGGGTAATCCGGTGGTCTAAGGATGACACAATCACGACGGCAATCAAGCATTGCGTGGTATTGGTTCAACCAATCCTTGTCTAGGATAATGTTATAGTCTAGTCTTAAACCTCAAAATAATTTTTCCTGTTTTGTTTCCAACATCAATCCTCAAAAGAACAATTTCCGTGCCTAAGGTATAATTATCTTCCCCTCAAAGTTTTCCCTAAAATTCTATTCCTCGAATTTCTTCTTTTCGTTATTCATCTCTCCAAGTCACAAAGTGCAATAATGGTATCACTCAAGCACATTTCTTGAAATCAGATCATTATCTTCCAATTGAGAGCCAGAAATTTTATCTTCTCTAGTCCATAATATCATTCCTGATATTGCTATAATATGCAACCACTAGTTTCTAGCATCGGGCTATGCATTTCCTTAGGTTATTCTAGGTCTTGATCAATAACCTTTCCAGCTCCTTGTACTTCCAAGATCACTGCTATCTCGAGTGCGAATAGGGTACTACTAGCTCCAATTCTCTTGCCACCCTTCCATACCAGTTCTAGAATCCAAAAGAACCTATCAGCCTACCCTACTGAGGGTAACAATCTTCTCAGAGATTATTGCACAATCATGTCTTCTGCCGTCTGAACTGCGATCTTCTTCTAGAGGAACCCATCAGGCGCAAGCGTCCGTCTTCCGAATAATAGGGGATGAGAAACAATAATAACGATATTGACGGAAATTGTGCGAATACAAATTGGAAGTCCAAGGGCGATAATCACATACAAGAGGAGTTTTAAATTCGGTTATGGATTGAGATCTTATTCACATTTATCCTAAGTTGCAGGCTCGTTCGGTACAGTAACGTAACCGATACGATTTGCTCTGACCTGCATGGGCCACCACTAAAACCATGTCACGCCCCAGTCCCAAAATCCATGGGACCAGACACGTGGCAATGGCCAGCTGGTACGACTTCGTAGGGCTTTTCAATTTAATGGACCCGACGAAGTGCACTTACGCTGTCCATGGTCAAGTGATCCAAGTAATAAGCTATTTCTAATATACAACAACTAAATCTAAATCTCAATCCAGGATAAGTAATCTCAAGAAAGAACGATACACATCATCAGTCTGCAGCCCAATAATACATTCGTTCGAATAGACCAGAAGAACAATATAGGTCTATAAACACTAGGCTATATAAGCAGAATAAAATGGAAAGTAATACAAGACTAAAATAGCTGGAAATATAAATATACCTGCAATGATGTCCACCCTCTAATAGATCAAGTATCCTGCAACTGCATAAACAACCTGGAAGGGTTCCAGGTCCTCAGAGGGACGTAACAAGATACAAAAAATACATGCCATAAAGTAAATTCTGAATAAATAAAGGGGGTGTGCTAACCATCTAAGTGAATGCAATTTAAGGACAACTTGAGTGTATGGGAAAGTGTAGGCTAAACATATGCTGACGTAATTCACCAATCGTGACAACCGGCTAGTGTATGCCACATATGTCCCCTATAACACGGGCACCTGATAACGTCCATCTCCGAGGAGCATGGTATCTGAAATAGTATAACGTCCAACGTTCTTTAGAGTGTGGTATCTGTAATATGTAACAAGTAACGTCCAACACTCGAGAGAACGTGGTATCTGCAATATATATACGTCTGTATCACTCCGTCGAGTGCAGTATCTGCATAGAAGGAGTGGGTGTCCCATACGCCTACTAGTCGTCCTCCCCGCCCCATGATCTAAGCATGTTGTATCCACAACACGCTTCCGCTACTACGCCGGGGCATCGTAACTCTGGCTCATAGTCAACGTTAGCGCAAGGGTCCATCCCTACAACCAAACAAGGACAGGGATAGGACCATTGTACCACGCTAGTCTTTGATCCACCTACTAATAACTGCTAAGTCTTCTATCATGCATCACTAATAGCAGTTATTCCCTATCCGTCGCACGCCTATACGTACAGGTGGCCAACCACATACGCAGGACCGTGCCCTACATGAGACTCACAACACGTGTACGAGATGTGTCAAGGCCTGGGAGTCATACCAATAACTCCATAACTTTCGGTGGATCTACTAGACACTAAGTCAGATACAAGACCTAACATTAACGCATTCGTTGACTGCACCCGATTCTGAAGAAACAAATCCATAACAAGGACGAGTTCTTAATTCAATCTATCCCGATCGAACGATACCGTCTTGTGTTTCTTAGCCACGCTCTCCGCATCGGGAGAATGGGGCGCTACACCTCTATCATTGCCTTGGCGTTTGTGATTGGAAGTTTGCACAGCACCGGCGGCAACGTAAGGATACTGCGGTTCCAGGAAGAGGGCATGGTTTAAGACTTCTCTCATAGTCTGATACTGTGGAATGGCTACGTGCCCGTGGATGCCAGGACGTAGCCCTCCTTTGAATCGTCTGGCACGACTCGCTGCATCTGGTAGATAAGTGGTAGCAAATTTGGCCAGTTTGTTGAATTCTGCCGAATATTGCTTTACCGTCATGCTGCCCTGCCGGAGTTGAACAAATTCGTTTTCCCGTTGATGGCGTACAGGTGCGGGTATAAACTCCTCCTCAAACGTGGCACAAAAAGTCGTCCATGCGATCGTCTCCTCTCCATGGCCAGGTTGAAGAGATCGTCGATGCACGTCCCACCAGTCGTGCGCATTAAGACGGAGCAGTAATTGGGCACAGGTGACGCGCTTGTCTTTCGGCACTTCTAGGAGAGAAAAATGATCTTCAAGCTCGGCGAGCCAATCTAGGGCCACGATCGGGTCCTCAGTCCCGTTAAATGGCGTGTTGCAGACCTTCTTGAAGTTGCCAAAGGTGAAGGCAGTCACTTCCCTCGTCCTTGGCAATAGCGGTGTTTCGACTTCAAGCACTGGCTGCTCCACTGGTGTAGCTGTCGTTGCGACAGAATGGTTGGAGGCCAGGGTCTGAACAAGCTGCTGTAGGGTATCTACCTGCTTTTGTTGGACTAAGAGCCGGGCCTCTAGGTTGCTCCCGAACTTGGCTTGGCAGGCATCATCCCTCTGTCGTTGCTCCGTGAACATTTGCATCACCTGCTGAAGTAAATCTGATCGAGACATGCCCCGTTGGCTCCGAGAGCTTCCTGAAGTTCCGGAACTGCTCTCCTGAGTTCTTGTCCCGCCTGGCGCCAGCGCTGATGGTTGCGCTTACGTCGTTCCTTGAAAGGAAGGTAAATTACATCAGGATCATAATGTATTATGGACTTATTGCATGAACGTATCTTATTTTGTCCTTAACGAGTTCAGGAGTTCACACAAGGATTTATCGTTAAAGGAACTTTTCCAGTTCAAGAGTCAAAGGAACTTGAATCTGTGCTCTGATACCAACATGTCACGCCCCGATCCCGTGGAATCGATAGTCGTCCCCCGGGCGTGACTGCCGTGCGGGCCTAGGTTGCGCACCGCACAAGGCTAAGTATTTTATTTTGCATAGCGAGCACATATTCAGAGTACGCAGATAATTGAAACACATATTAAAACATGGAAAAGTTCTCTTTTATTGATAATATGAACATCTATTACAAACTCCTTGAACTGAGTCATAAGGATTGCCTCTATGGGCTTACAAAAGTGTTGACACAAAATGAGATAGCAGTCCTGTACATTACATCCTTACTAAACTCAAAATATAAGACCTTGTGTCGGAACGACTGCTTTGGCACGAAGTTGCATGTTTACTTGGTGGCTAGCTTCTTCAAAATGCTTCTTCAAAAGGTTGGCACGGTCGAGGCGTGCCTACAGCTTGGACTGGATTGGGGGTTTGTCTCCTGCTCCTCGCTCGGCTCTCCTTAGTGCGGGGAACCTGTTTCAACGAGGGTCAGTACATCGAAATATACTAGTAAAGGCAAGCTAACCCAACTATACCAATCAACACGTTGTTTTAATGAAGCATGCATATTTGTGGGTTTCTATCTTGTCTTAGTTTATTTTATAGCAAGACATAGATATAGAATCATTGAAATAACTCGCCACCATTCGGTGACATTTACCTGCCCGTCTGAACCACCTGTATAATACTAACCTTGCCTTCCCTGCCAAGAAGACACAAGTTAGTAGCAAAAGGTTTAAATATACAGGGGAAATCACTGGCACATTGCCATAATGGACGAGCTAGTCTCAGTATGGAGTGCCGTGCGACGTATAGATCAGGACGTCCCAAGGCATTCCGTCCTATAGCAGGCGACTATCATGAGTTCCGTTCGGATCGGATCGGTGCCAGTGCCCCAGCGACCATCCGCAGGAACTAAGACCTTGTGCACAAGTTGTCCGTGATCAACGCAGTATACTAAGTTACCATCGAGGCAAATCAGGGCATATCAGGAACATGGCAGTAACAGGCAAGATTTACTTTTGTATAGTCTTCCTGTTGAGTTATTGCATTAAAAATGAGTTCTATACATAGCACAGTTTTAAGAAGAAATATACATTCTAACTTATATTTATGCATATGATGAACATTCCAAACGAGCAAGCATATAAGTAAGTAACCGTTCACAAGTTTTATTTGACAAGCAATATTTCCCAAGTCTATTCCCTTATTATCTTGATATCTTTTAGTTATTTACTTGGTATCGTTTGATCGGGGCAAGCACGAACACAAGATTTAGATGTGAAGACTAGCAAGAAGGGCTAGCTAATCGGGTTGGTAGCCACTCACTTTAGTAGTTGGAAGAAAAAAGGAAAGAAGTGCTTTAGGAGTCCGCTCGAGCGACGCCTACTGCCGGATTACCTGTATTGACACGAACAGCTGATCAGTACTTCTTCCTCTCTTTCTGTTATCGGAATTAAAGTGCAGTCCTAAGAACGAAAGCAATGAAATCCATCGAAACTGTTCAAGAAAACCCAAGCAAATCCGAAAACCAACTCAAGGCACGAAAGCAACAAGCGACAGCGAAAACTAGGCAACAAAGAATGCAGCGGAGAGGTCCCTCCTGACTCTGCCGCTAAGTCGATCCCAGGGGCACGGTCCACTGAATATGGGAATCAATTCCAAAGAGACAAATCCATAACGAGGATGAGTTCTTGATTCAATCTATCCCGATCGAACGATACCGTCTTGTATTTCTTAGCCGCGCTCCCCGAATAGGGGAAACGGGGCACCACACTGCGTACTCTGAATATGTGCTCGCTATTCAAAATAATTTAGCCTTGTGTAGTGCGCAATCTAGGCCTGCACGGTATCACGCCCGGGGGACGACTATCGATTTTACAAAATCGGGGCGTGACATATTCGTATCAGAGCACAGCTTCAAGTTCCTTTGACCCTCGTGCTGGAAAATTTCCTTTAACGATCAAATCTCTATGTGAACTCTTAAACTCGTTAGGCCAAAATGAGATACGTTCATGCAATAAGTTTATAATACATTATGATCATGATGTAATTTACCATCTTTTAAAGGAATGGCACCAGCGCAATCCTCAGCGCTAGCACCGGGCGAGACACAAGCCCAAGAAAGTAGTTTTGGCACTTCACGGGGCTAGCGAGCCATGTCTCGCATCGATCCCATCCAGAAAATGATGCAGATATTGGAGACAAACCAACAAAGGGACGAGGATAGCTATGAACGGGCCAAGAAGCGAGCGGAGGAGAGGCAACTCAAATTTTAAGACAATATAAAAGCCCGATTCTCAGCCCAACAAAAGCAAGTAGATATCCTACAATAAAATATGCTGACTTTGGCCTCCAACCAGTCTGCGGCAACAACAGCAACACCGGTGGAGCAAACCGCACTTGAAGTCGAGATGCCTCAAACACCAAGGAAGAGGGTTGTGACTGCCTTCAACTTTGGCGACTTCAAGAAAGTCTGCAACACTCTATTCAAAAGGACTAAGGACCCAATCGTGTCTCTAGATTGTTGGATGAACTTGAAGACCATTTCTCTCTGCTGGAGGTCCCCAAAGAGAAGCACGTCGCATGTACTCAACTGCAGCTCCGTCTTAACACGCACGATTGGTGGAACGTGCATCGACAATCTCTTCAAGTTGACTATGGAGAGGAGGCGATCACGTAGGCTACTTTTCGTGGCGCATTTAAAGAGGAGTTCATACCCCCTCTCGTACGTCGTAAGAAAGAGAATGAGTTCGTACAATTACGCCAAGGAAGCATGACAGTTAAGCAGTATTCAGCCGAATTCAACCGACTCTTAAAATTCATAAGCTTCTATTTACCTGATGCAGCGAGTCGAGCTAGAAGGTTTGTGTAAACTCCCTCACCCAAAATTAGACCTATTGGGCATAAATATAGAAACTAGGGTTAGTTGTATCCAATTAGAAATAGAACACGGCATTTTATTTAATTATGCAATATTTATATCACCTAGTGCACCTTACCGTTGCTTCGATAATTGGAGCACCTCATGTAACGCCCCGTTCGTCCCGTTCCCCCTATTCGGGGAGCGCGGCTAAGATATGCTTGGTACCGTTCGATCGGGACAGATTGAATCAAGATCCTTTCCTCGTTATGGATTGGTTTCTTCGGAATTAGGTCCCATAATCAATGGATCATGCCTCAAGGAAGGACTCGGCGACAGAGTAGAGAGAGGCCTTTCCGTTGTGTTGGTTTTCCCTTGCCCGTTTTCGATTGCCGTTTGGTTGCATACTTGTTGGTTTTAGGACTTGCGTTTTCTTGAGCGGTTTCGATGGACTTCATTGTTTTCGTTCTTAGGATTTCGCATTTCGTATCGAGCCTTGGAGACCGAAGCAGGAGGTATTGATCATCCGTTGGTACGTGCAGGTGATCGTGTAGACGACGCGCGAGCGGAGTCTTAGGGATCTCTACTTCTTCTTCCTATACAACCAACGTGTGAGTGGCTCTATTTCGATAAGCACCTTCTTTCCAAGGGCTCCGTTCATAATAACAATGACTCAGTGGTGCATTCAATCAAACGATACCAATTAAGTAACAAGTTGGATAACAAGATAAGATAAGAAGTAGGCTTGAAATACCCATTGCTTGTCACACAAAACCTTGCATAAATTTATTGATGCATGCATGTTCATTGGATGTTTAATGGGTTGGTATTTATTGATAGTTCAAGTGCTCTTCTATAAGTTCAAGGTGTTCTTCTATAAACTGCTGTATGTTATTTCATATAACTGTTGGTTGATTGTGATAGTACAGTAAAGCAGTTTCGTACATGATGTTCTTTAAATAGCTAGTAAGTAAATCTATGATGTAGAGTTCATAGAAATGGTCATGGGAATTCTTGTGCACAAGGGATCCAGGTTCCTGCGAACGGTTACCGGGGCACCGGGCCGTTTTGACCCGGGCGGAATCTACTTTCTTAGTCGTGGGAGCGGGGAATTGTAGCGGGGCTAGCTACCCGCGCTGCAAGCGTCGCCGCCAGCCCAGACTAAACCCATGATGGCTCCTAAACAACAAAGAAAGATGTTGTGTATATTTAAACTGTGCAGACTAACTATGTCTTCGTGACAGGGAAGGCTATGGTAAGTTGTACAGGTGGTTCAGACGGGACAGGTAAAGTCACCGAACGGTGGCATATGGAGTTATGTTATTTTGTTCTTGCATACCTGCTAAATGAAATCTGATCTAGGCAAGAATAGAAAGCCACATAAACACATAAATATTGCATGTTCATTTAAAACTCATCTAAAGAGCTTGGTAAAGTTGAGCAGCTAGCCTTCACCAGTACTTTTTGAAGTACTGACCCTCGTTTTAGCAGGTTCCCCGGCGCAAGGCAACGCGGCGAGGAGCTGAAGTTCTCTCCGGACTTTTGGGATTCTTGGCGGTTCGTGGCCAAGACTTTTGGAGGCTCAAGCTAGAAGCCTTCCCCTCTCTCTCCGTTGCGGAAATAACGCTAAGGCGATGGTGCTTACCCGCACCCAAGGAGTTTTGTGTTTTGAAACTATGTAAAGGGACATAATGTATGGATCGGCTATCTCATTTTGCGTCCAAGTTTGTAAGCCCGTGGGGCATTTTATACTTTTGAGTCAAGCAATGTAACAAGATGTTCATTATAAATAAAAAGAGAAACTTTTCTATGCCTCAACCTTGTGTTATCTTATTTGTTTACTCTGTTGCATTGATCTAAAGAATATCCTTATGCCTAAGGCCTTGTGCACGCCTACGCGTGCACGACATCACGCCCGGGGGACGATTATCGATTAGGCGAAATCGGGGCGTGACATATTGGTATCAGAGCATGCTTCAGATCCTTTGATCTCACAAAGAAAGTTTCTAAGGAGGACTCTGTACCTTCCGAGTAGACCCTTGAATTCGCTTGGCCAAAATGAGATGCGTTCCATACAATAAGTCTAAATATTTTTGAAAAGTACGTGGGAATTATACGGTTGCTTGGACGGGATTATGATGTGAGGGCTTTTGTCCCAACTCATAGAGGATGTTGTGAGAGGAGACTCGTGTTATAATCGACAAGTTATATGTCTATAAGAAAACACCAAACGAGTAGAGTGCGATATAAGAATATCGTTCAGACAGTGGTCCATGCACATGGCCTTTTGGCCAAGTTGTGTTAAGTATTGTGCACCAAGATCCTTGGTGCTAGTGAGTTGCAGCGAGATTTGGGTATTGTTGGGATGAGAATAAAGTTGACTTGGAGGAAAATCGATAGAGACGTTATCGAATTGCCGCTAAGGCGAGTAACGGGAATCGTGTTGGGAATTTTCGAAAATAGTTGGACGGTTATTCATAACGATAAGTTATGATTTGAAACATAGTCTGTATAGAGGACTATGAATACAGGTGTGTACGAGTCTAAGATCGCTAAGGCGATAAATAGGGACGGTATTGGAGTTCTAAGGAACGAATTGGGCATACGACTGTAGGATGCGAACGCGAATCTGGAGTTATTAGGATGACTCAATTCCTGAGTAGTGTATGCGATAAGTCCCCTGTTCGATTATGCAATTTGTGGATATAATGAGTTGTAAAGATTCAAGGAGTATAACTCGAACCCTGAGTGGTGTATTTGTTGGCTTAGAAATGCTTGAACGAAGTCGTGGATTCGGAGAGTTAAGCGAGTCTAGCGACAAGCGACGAGATTGGGTAAAGCCTTAGTATAAATAAACAGTGCCTAGCAAGTAAACGAACTCGGAGAAAGCATGCAATGTTTGGTTCGAACGAGTTACAATGAGTTGAATAAGGGATAAGGCTTACATCGAATAGAAATTCAGGGCAATTGGAATCGATATCATGGTCAGAAAAGACTTAGAGGATTGTACGAGCGAGTTTGAGTTGAAACAAGGGAATTAAAAACTTGAGTCAAGATTGAATAATCTGAGATGCGATCGAAATAAGTGCAATTAGAAACAATGGCGCGAACGAATGATAGCGTGCATGGAAAATTTGGATTTGAGTAGGATATCGCTCGATAGAATTCGGTTTGAGCATGAATGCGATAATTTCAAATTTTGGGAGATCTAGACCATAACAATGGTTGGAAAAATAGTATGGATTGATGCAAGTTAGTCAAAATTATGATGTTGATGGATTGAGTTAAGCGGTAATAGATTTGGCTTGGAGTTTGGAAGAACGATCTTGAAATCAAGTTCAGAAAGATAACATTCGAAATCTGTCCCGGCGAGAACGATTATCCTGTGGGAGCGTCGGCGTGGTGATTTCACATACGGTAGGGATAAGCAAACTCAAGAGAACAGGTTCGGTAATTATTCCAAAATGAACTCGATGAATGAAACGTATCAATGGGATAGACTTGGGTTTGAGAATTGATCTTAGTTGTTTGAGGAATGCTAAGAGTAGACTAAGAAAATGAGTCTAAGGATTTTTCTTGAGGAGTTAGTCTAGAAACGGAAAGTAAGAGATATTGGACGTTTTCATGAACGGATATGTAGATCGTGCTGGACGACTTAGAGTTCATGATATACATCGATGGTTTATAATGGAATTGTGGCTTAGTGATACAAGCGTAGAAAATGATGGATGGGTGAATCCTATTAAACGAGATGAAAGAGATAGTATGTGCGAATCGATAGGTTAACCCTGAAACGTGGGCGTATCATGGGTTCGGTTGAACGAGCGTGTGGTGTGATAGGGTGATCTGTGCTCGATATTTAGAAATCTGAGTGAAACGAGCTTGGGTAGAATACCCGTGTAAAGGAACAATGGTTTGACCTTAGGGTGATTGGGGCGAGTGTTGTGCAACACGGTTGCGCGATGAGTCGCAAACTTGAGTTGTACCTATGACTGTGTGTGCTGGCCTAGGGACTAGGCGGACGACCCTATGCCTTGAGTTAAACTGGAGTGGCTGACTTCAGAGTATCGTTCGGGAAGAATGATAGAACTGGGGCAGCAAGACTTAGAGTTAGAATTTGGAATTGGGAATATACACTAGCAACCTTCGCATTGAAACAAGCGTAATGCAAGATAGGACTCGGGTGATAATTGGTTGGGTTGGATTGGTTACGCGACGGTAAAGGATAAGACGATAGCTGGATCGAACAAGAGTTTGGTCATTCATATAGCAGGATGATCTGCGTTTCAAAAGATTTTCACGAGTAGCTTGTCAGACTTAGCTGTCACTGAGCTTGGTTGAAATACACATATTTGGGGGACGCCTTGAATATGGGTACGATCCAGACTTAGCGATATGCATAACTCGGATGCAGCTGCAAGGGAAAATGTTCGGATTCGCATGGATGAGTATGGCAACTGAAATGATTTAGTCTCAACCTAAATTTTCATAGAGGAAAGATTGTATCGTTCCTCGTGCTACCGGGATAGTTCTGCGCTAAGGCGCAGTACGAGACTGAGTTTGGGGATGCAATAGTTGAACGAATAGATCATTCGGATAAAATGATTAAGCACTCGGGCGAACGAAACGAGTAAAAATGAATAGAAAGTTAAGTTCGATTGAGCCAAAGGTGCGAAGGACTTGAGCGTACCCCAGGTAGGCAATTTAGCTTTGCGCTAAGGCGCAATATAGACTGAGTCAGAAAAAGTTGGTGATTGGGTGCGAATTTATTTAGTGAGATTGGACGGTGACTCAGAGAGATTTGATGCAAAAACGAGATTGAGAAATTGTCGTGATTCGAGCTTTTGGGTTAGGCGTAACGACGGGTTTCGATAGGCAACGTCAAGAAATAGGCTCAATTACGTTGGATTCCTATGGTGATAACATAACTAGTTGGGCAAGTCCACCCAATTATGAGTCGTAAGTGCCCGTTGAGTTATAGAATACCATGTGCTTGGGTAATGCAGCCCTGCGCTAGGTGCAGTAGATTTTGAGACGGACGTGCAATGATCGAGTTGAGTATAACTCGATAGCATTGAACGATAGAGTCGTTCGATGAGAACTGGCCAACATTGGCGTAACGCATGGTGAGGAAATAGAGGATTGTAGTGTTGAGACAGTCCTTGAAGGATAAGACGAGATGTATAGAGTGGTTTAGAAGTTATGCGATAGCACGAGTTGCGCTCAGGAAGTCTCGAGGACGGAACTTGTTCTGAGTGGTATATGAGGTAACAACCCGCTCCGCTCAACCCGGAGGGCCGATTCGAACGGCACAAGTGTAGCTATTCAACCGCCTTGCTCAGCGAGATGGCTCATTCGATGCAAAGGCTTTCATGCTGGGATCTTTAATGGAGTCAGACTTAGGCTATCAGAAGCGCGTCCGGAGTCTAGCTCGACCGATGCGATACATCGCTAAGGTGGGTGACCCGGGTGAACCTGTCTCTACTTAGCTGCACACTAAGAGAATGAACGTTACGTGCTAGTTTATAGGCGATAACCTTTGCATGCTAATAAAAGAGATGAACGCACATAGCGAAGGGGATAACCCCGCCTTATTATCGTATAGAACATGGAAATCTTACTTGCTAGTTGCGTAGTCGACTTGGGTCAGTTGAATCTGCAAGCGGACTTGTCGTACGCGGCGGAGCCTGCCTAAATTTCGAATCATAAAAAGAAGCAGTTGCAGAACCGAACGTCTCGCTAGTGTGCGTACTGTGGCGAAACCACTCGGTCGAGGAGTCGATCTGGGAACTTGAATCAGGTATGAAGGAAAAATTTCCCTCATTATTCCTTAGTGGTAGGTTCTATTCTTAAGTTTCGGGACGAAACTTCCTATTAGATGGTTATGATGTAACGCCCCGTTCGTCCCGTTTCCCCTATTCGGGGAGCGCGGCTAAGATATGCTTGGTACCGTTCGATCGGGACAGATTGAATCAAGATCCTTTCCTCGTTATGGATTGGTTTCTTCGGAATCAGGTCCCATAATCAATGGATCGTGCCTCAAGGAAGGACTCGGCGACAGAGTAGAGAGAGGCCTTTCCGTTGTGTTGGTTTTCCCTTGCCCGTTTTCGATTGCCGTTTGGTTGCATACTTGTTGGTTTTAGGACTTGCATTTTCTTGAGCGGTTTCGATGGACTTCATTGTTTTCGTTCTTAGGATTTCGCATTTCGTATCGAGCCTTGGAGACCGAAGCAGGAGGTATTGATCATCCGTTGGTACGTACAGGTGATCGTGTAGACGACGCGCGAGCGGAGTCTTAGGGATCTCTACTTCTTCTTCCTATACAACCAACGTGTGAGTGGCTCTATTTCGATAAGCACCTTCTTTCCAAGGGCTCCGTTCATAATAACAATGACTCAGTGGTGCATTCAATCAAACGATACCAATTAAGTAACAAGTTGGATAACAAGATAAGATAAGAAGTAGGCTTGAAACACCCATTGCTTGTCACACAAAACCTTGCATAAATTTATTGATGCATGCATGTTCGTTGGATGTTTAATGGGTTGGTATTTATTGATAGTTCAAGTGCTCTTCTATAAGTTCAAGGTGTTCTTCTATAAACTGCTGCATGTTATTTCATATAACTGTTGGTTGATTGTGATAGTACAGTAAAGCAGTTTCGTACATGATGTTCTTTAAATGGCTAGTAAGTAAATCTATGATGTAGAGTTCATAGAAATGGTCATGGGAATTCTTGTCCACAAGGGATCCAGGTTCCTGCGAACGGTTACCGGGGCACCGGGCCGTTTCGACCCGGGCGGAATCTACTTTCTTAGTCGTTGGAGCGGGGAATTATAGCGGGGCTAGCTACCCGCGCTGCAAGCGTCGCCGCCAGCCCAGACTAAACCCATGATGGCTCCTAAACAACAAAGAAAGATGTTGTGTATATTTAAACTGTGCAGACTAACTATGTCTTCGTGACAGGGAAGGCTATGGTAAGTTGTACAGGTGGTTCAGACGGGACAGGTAAAGTCACCGAACGGTGGCATATGGAGTTATGTTATTTTGTTCTTGCATACCTGCTAAATGAAATCTGATCTAGGCAAGAATAGAAAGCCACATAAACACATAAATATTGCATGTTCATTTAAAACTCATCTAAAGAGCTTGGTAAAGTTGAGCAGCTAGCCTTCACCAGTACTTTTCGAAGTACTGACCCTCGTTGTAGCAGGTTCCCCGGCGCAAGGCAACGCGGCGAGGAGCCGAAGTTCTCTCCGGACTTTTAGGATTCTTGGCGGTTCGTGGCCAAGACTTTTGGAGGCTCAAGCTAGAAGCCTTCTCCTCTCTCTCCGTTGCGGAAATAACGCTAAGGCGATGGTGCTTACCCGCACCCAAGGAGTTTTGTGTTTTGAAACTATGTAAAGGGACATAATGTATGGATCGGCTATCTCATTTTGCGTCCAAGTTTGTAAGCCCGTGGGGCATTTTATACTTTTGAGTCAAGCAATGTAACAAGATGTTCATTATAAATAAAAAGAGAAACTTTTCTATGCCTCAACCTTGTGTTATCTTTTTTGTTTACTCTGTTGCATTGATCTAAAGAATATCCTTATGCCTAAGGCCTTGTGCACGCGCGCCCTACGCGTGTACGGCATCACGCCCGGGGAACGATTATCGATTAGGAGAAATCGGGGCGTGACACCTCACTAGCCGTTGCCTTCCTACAAATTTTACAACCTTATCCTAGACGTGACCGCCTACCATTCTGACCTTGGTGTAACTTATAATTATGCTCTCTTGTGCTACATTTTAGTCGCACAACATTCGTTGCGGACGTTTATATTAAATTCTAAATAAATACAACTTTGTATCCTTGTGCATTCCAATCGAAACTGGAGACACAAGCTTGACCTATTTCGTACAACCTAATTTATGATAAAATTCTACACTGAATCCTCTACGTCAATGACACTTGTGTCCCACCTAATTTTATCCTCATGTACTCCTAATTAATTCCAGAACACCCTGCACGGTAATTTAATTAATTAAAACCCAATTTCCATCTTTGTGCAATTTTTCGATTGTGGGGCACGTTTGCATGCGTTGAGGTATCCACACCATTGGACACAATACATGCATAAACCTATTTTTCCCTTCATAGAAATTTTTCCATAATTTTTGGAATGTGCAAAGCGCACATCGCCCCCATTTAAATTCTAGCCTTGTATTTAAATAATGCAAATCCTAGCCCTCCAAACATCTCTATGGCAAGTCCAAGGCCCAATTCTAAGAGATGTTCACTAAGTCAAACCCTTTGAGGTCAACCCAACACCATGTATAAATAATCCTTTCCTATTTTCCCTACATCAAAACACAAACCTAAATTTCGTAGCCAACTACTATTCATCTTCCTTCCCCCTTCCCTGTGCCCGACCCCCTCTGCCAACCGTCGGCCGTAGCTTCCCCAACCACTAAGCCTTCGACCTCGACCACAGTCCACTGAGCCCTCCACCCTGAATGCCACCATCCTCCTCCTGCACCGAGTACCCCGTCGGCCTCACCCCGCTGCTCAACCCACGACAACAACCACCTTCCTCCGCCTGCACTTCCTTCTTCCCCGACGATTCCTCGGCCAGTCCCCATTGCGACCACCAGCACGATCACCACCACTCCTCCACGAACTCCTCCTCATCTCCCCCGGACGACCACCACTGCCCGCCGTTAACCTTCCCCGGCCTCCTCCGTCGACAACACAGCCAGTCACTGACATCCTTCCCGATCTCCTTCTCTCCCATCGGTTACCTTCCCCGTCGACCCACACCCACATCACAGCCAGTTACCCGTCACGACCACCACACCATTAGCCTCGACTCTCCCATCTCCTCTACCTCTCCCTGAACTCCTCCCCGAGCCTCCGCTGGCCTCGACCACCACCACAGCCCACTGTCATCGACCTTCCTCCTCCCTGAGTAACACCACCATCACCTCCCAGCTCCTCCCTGTCATCGATCCAACTCCCCCTGGCCGGACCTCCCCTCCCCCTGGCCGGACTTCGGTCATCTCCTCATCGACATCATCATCATCCCCTCATCAACATCATCATCATCTCATCATCGACACCATCACCGTCTTATCATCGTCATTATCATCATCATCATTATAATCATCAACCTAAAATCACCATCATCCTCACTATCACCTTAACCTAAATTCATACATTCACCTTTGTCCACATCATCGTCCTCATCATCGGTATTGTCCA
The DNA here is from genome assembly GCA_036927795.1 of Iris macrosiphon. Taxonomy (NCBI): domain Eukaryota; kingdom Viridiplantae; phylum Streptophyta; class Magnoliopsida; order Asparagales; family Iridaceae; genus Iris; species Iris macrosiphon. Next base: position 1,344,042 of record JAYESA010000001.1, on the reverse strand, counting down.
CATCATCGCCCTCATCATCATCATTATCACCATCATCTACATTATTATCCCTATCATCATCATCGTCCATACCATCGACCTAATCAGCATCATCATGGTCATCGTCTTTGTCATCGTCATCAACCTCATCGTCGTCACTGTCATTCCCGTATGCGTACCCGAGGGTCACTGAACCATCCAGGAGATACTTCAGGAGCAGACTATTGGCATTCGCATCTTGATGACCCAGGCAAGATACCTTGCCATATTTACTGTTAATTTAACTTATACATATGTTGTATGATATCTTATTATTTTATTTCATATGACTGTGCGCGTCCGAGATTGACTCGGGTGCAGTCAACGAAGGCATTGACGTTAGGACTTGTGTCTGACCTAGTATCTAGTAGACCCTCCTAAAGTTGGGGAGTTATCAGTATGACTCCCCAGTCCTTGACACATTTTTGCGTATGCGGTTGGCCACCTGTACATGTAGGTCGTATGACGGATAGGGTATAACTGCTAATAGTGATGCATGATTGAAGACTTAGCAGTTATTAGCAGTCAGAGCATAGACTATTGTAGCACGGTAGTCCAATATTTGTTCTTGTTTGGTTGTAAGGTTGTGCTATTGTTCTAACGATAGACTATGAGCCAGAGTTACGACTCTGATACTTGCACTTTGGCGTAGTAGCTAAAGTGTGTTGTGGATACAACATGCATAGATCATTAGGCAGAAAGGACAACTAGTAGGCGTATGGGACACCCACCTCATTTATTGCAGGTACCATGTTCTTCGGAGCGATACAGACGTATATATATTTTGCAGATACCACATTCTTTAGAGTGTTGGACGTTATATATATATTTTACAGATACCTCATTCCTCGGAATGATGGACGTTACAGATACCACACTCTAGGGGACGTTGGACGTTACGCCTATGCCTACCCATACGTACCAAAATTGTCCTCAAATTGCATTCACTTAGATGGTTAGCGCACCCCTTTTTATTTATTCAATATTTACTTTATGGCATGCTTCTATGTATCTTGTTATGTCCCTTTGAGGACCTGGTACCTTTCTAGGTATAAATATTCATGAGTATACGCAAGAGCGTAGAACCGGACTGGTTACCTACATTCTGAGGAGGTCTTCTCTTCGAGCCTCGTTATTGTTAGATGTTGTAATTATCTTGGTTATTCTATATTCTAGTTCAGTAGTGGATTTATTTCCATCTGACTATCATCTTTAGATACCTTATATTGAGATCGAGTTTCATAGTTATTGGTTATTTATGTCTATTTGATTTTTGTGGATGAGATTTAGTTATGCCCTGTGACTTGTGATAAAGATATACCACTTATGAATTATTGTTCATGATACAGCGTACGCATGTGTTATGGTTTCCATATATTAGAGTTGCCATATACATGCGGTTGGCATGCTTACGTTTTCTAGTCCTACGTATTTGGGGACTGGGGCATGACAATTTGAAGGAGGACTATGTCCTACTATCCACGCGCACGTAGTCGTTCCACAATACGAGACTATGCGTGGAGTCTTGAATCATGCCCTCTCTCTTGAACCGCAGTAGCCTCACGTTCCTACCGGCGCTGTGCATACCTCCAATCACAAACGCCATGGTAACGAAAGTGGGAACACCGCTGCAAAGCGTCAAAACATTAGCGGTCAGCAGAAGGGATATACAGAAACCACATGCTTCTTCTGTAAGAAACCAGGGCACAAGGCTGAGTAGCTCGGGCAATATCTCATTTGCGGCAATTCAAACCACAAAATTCGTGATTGTCCAAGCTACTCAGTTCATTATCTTAGAGGTAGGTTCTATTCCTAAGTTTCATGGATGAAACATCCAATTAGTTGGGTAGGATATGGTGCCCCGTTCCCCCTATTCGGAGAGGGTGACTAAGAAATACTAGACGGTATCGTTCGATCGGGATAGATTAAACAAGAACTCATCCTCGTTATGGATTTGCTTCTTCGAAATCGATTCCTATATCTAGTAGACCGTGCCCCCAGGATCGACTTAGCGGCAGAGTCAGGAGGGACCTCTCCGCTGCATCTTTGATTGCCTCTGTTTTCGCTGTCGCTTATTGCTTTCGTGCCTTGAGTTGGTTTTCAGATTTGCTTGAGTTTTCTTGAACGGTTTCGATGGATTTCATTATTTTTGTTTATTGAACTGCACTTTAATTTCAAGATTGGAAAGAGTGGAAGAGGTATTGATCAGTTGTTCGAGGCAACGCAGGTGAACGAGGAGTAGGCGACGCACGAGCGGAGTCCTGAAGTACCTTTTTATTTCTCCCTTCCAACCAACTAAGTGAGTGGCTTATATTCGATTCAGTTAGCCCTTCTTCCAAGTCTTTACACCTAAAAATCTTGCATTCTTGTAACCTCCGATCAAATGATACCAAGTAATAACTAAAAGATGTCAAGATAAAAAGGTATAGACTTGGATTATTATGCTTGTTATTAAACTTGGGAACAATTACTTATACTGCATGCTTATTCATTTGAAAATGTTTATCATATGCATAAATATAAGTTAGAATGTATACTTCTTCTTTAAAATATGCTATGTATATAACTCATCCTGCCATGCAACGAACTATTCAGGAAGACTACGCAAAATGAATTATGCAAAATACTACTTGTCTTGTACCCGTGTTGCCTTAACTGTATGAATGGTTAACTTAATATGAACGCCGTTTGATCACGGATAACTTGTGCACAAGGTCAATGGTTCCTGCGGACGATCACTGGGGCATTGGCATTGATCCGATTAGGGCGGAACTTCACGATAGTCTCACGTGCTGGACGGGATGGCGTATAGCGCTTCACATGCTTTCCCTGCATACCATCCTTGTTCAAGACTATAACTCATCCCTTATGGCTTCTAGCCAGTGATCGCCATATATATTTTAACCTGTTGCAAGCTAACTTGTATCTTAGTGGCAGGGAAGGACATGGTAAGTTTGTGCAGGTGGTTGAGATGGGCAGGTAAATATCACTGAATGGTGGCAAGTTATTTTATTAAAAATTCTATGTATATTGTTTGCTGTAAAATAAACTAAGGCAAGATAGAAAGACCACGAATAATATGCATGCTTCATTAAAACATTGTGTTGATTGGTACAGTTGGTTAGCTTTCCTTCACCAGTACGTTTTGATGTACTGACCCTCGTTGAAACAGATTTCCGCACTAAGGAGAGCCAAGCGAGGAGCAGAAGACAATCCTCGATCCAGTCCAGCTGTAGGCGCATCCTAAGCGTGCCATCTTTTGAAGCAAGGAGCTCGCTACTCAAGAACGAAATGCAACTCCGTGGAAAGGCTATCATTCCACCAGGAGGTCTTTACATTTTGAAGTTTAGTAAAGGGATGTAATGTATATGACTATTATCTCATTTTATGTTAACATTTTGTAAGCCCGTGCGGCAACCTTATGACTCGTTCAAGAGTTTGTAATAGATGTTCATTATCAATAAAGAGAACATTTCTATGCTTCAACTTTGTCTTTCAATTATCTACGTACTCTGAATATGTGCTCGCTATGCAAAATAACTTAGCCTTGTGCGGTGCGCAACCTAGGCCCGTACGGCGTCATTCCCGGGGGACGACTATCGATTCCACAAAATTGGGGCATAACATAGACGATTATGACTATTCGCAGAAGCACGAATCAGGATTTTCTACTTCTCTCTTTCGAGGAGGTCTTCTCTCCGAGCCTCTATGATCATTAGTAGATGTACTTATTTTATTTCTCTTATATTCTAGTTGGTAGTTGATTTGTCTCCACCGAAATACTTGTTCTTATCAAGCACCTCATACTTGATTCAGTTATATAGTTGGTTGGTTATTCATTTATATTTGATTCTGTGGATGAGATTTAGTTATGCCCTGTGACTTATGATAATTATATACCACTTATGAATTAGTTTTCATAATACAACGTACGTATGTGTTATAGTTTTCATATATTAGAGTTGCCATATACATACGGCTAGCATGCTTACGTATTCCTACTCTTACATATTTTGGGACTGGGGTATGACATATTTTTTAGTGGTGGCCCATGCAGGTCGAGTTAGCCGTTTCGGTTACGTAACTGTACCGAGCGAGCCTGCACCTAGGATTAGAGTTTTAGGTCTCATCCATATTTGACTATAACTCACCTTCCTTCTAACCCGTTCTATTTAATTAACTGCATCCTACTTGATTCATGTACTTTCCTAATAGTTTCTTTAGTATAGTCTTCTGCTAAAATATAGAAATCCTTTTTGTTAGGATGATAATTAGGGTAACATTCCTACAAAGAATACAACTGGAATATTGGCACATCACTAAGTTTAGAATACCTAATGAACCCTAGCATCTCTTACCTATAGATTAATTGACCATTATCCCTTGATATATTTATGGACTTGAGAGTAGTATAGACACTACTAGGGTTTGTTAGAAATTTGACCATATCGTTTGACCCTAGCATTGAGGAACCAATAGAAATCCAAGGTTGAATATTAGGATTAAACCTAAATTTTATAGTGGGATAGTATTAGAGAACTTTAAGTTTAATTTCTTGCCTTGATACTAGCAGAACAGTACCTTAGGAAACCAAGAGGAACGAATAGAATATTTTTCTTGATCATACCTCGAACACAGAGATTAATATACCATCTTTTTCTTAGGAAACCATGATATTATCTAGAGTCTCTCTCTTTAATTTTATATCTTGTTCCTCCAAAATCTTAACACTCACTATTTGTGCGATGACTAAAACTTTTCCTTCATCTTTTAATTCGTGCCACCTAACCCTTCTGATTGTAGGCCAAGTGATTTTCTTGTATGTTAAGGATATATAGTTTGCTAGGATTATAGATGTTAATCTTGAATTTAAAATTATGTGCTTAGTAGTTAGAACTTGATAGTTAGAGTTGTTCATTTAGATTATGATTTTATGATTATCCTTTAGTTTCAAATCAAGTAATCTGTTCCACATATCTCCATATAGGTTATATCCTCTTTCACTTGAGAGCCAGTAACTTCTCCATTCTTAATATTAACACTTTTGTTCTATAAGCACTATAATTAAGACTTAAGATGACCATTACCTATATAATGCAATAGGATACCTTAATAAGTACCAAGATCTTTTCTCTTATACCCCAACAAGAGTTTCTACTTTATCTACAAGGACAAGGTTATTTTGTAGAATCTCCTTAAGGTAGTTACAGTATTAGTTGATTCTTGTAAGTTGGGTAACATGCCTCACAATCTAGTATCACATAGTCCTTTTGACCCATTAATGAAGTGTAATTGAATAACATTAACTATATGCTAGCATAAGACAATAGTGTTTATCCAGATTGAAGAACTTAGAGGCCCATACCCCTATTTGGTCGACTAGAGACTTAGACAAGGAGTTATTGGCAACTGTAGAGGCACAACACCGGACGAGTCTCATCTTCTAGGTAAATTTGAATTATTTTGTACCTTCTTTCATCATAATCCAGCGTACTTATATTTTTTTGGACTACCTCGACTTATGCTGCCATTATAGCCTAGTTTTACAAGCTTATTCTTTTATCGAGCTTGTTCATGACATATGTATTATTGGGTGCACACACTAATACAATTGTCTATTTAGAATCAGTGTATTATGGTCTGATCAACCTTAGTGTGCTTGGTTCACTCTTCGCATAACTACTTTACGTGAATTAAGATATAGTTGACTCAGCATGTTAGACGAATATACTTGCCCACTAGTGTAACCTCCAATTTCCAAATTTTTAAAATATTTAGATTTCTATTTTATTTTAAAATATCAAGTTTATAAGATATTTCTCCTTGAATTTTAGTATTAGATTTTTAACAATGTTTGATTTTTTTTTAAGTGATTTAAAATCTTTTATAAAATCATTTTTCCTAAATATCGATTTATTATAAATTAATAAATAATAATATATATATATATAATACTCTAGGTTCGAATATTTATTGGCTTGAAATCATAAAATTGTTTGTTTAATAAAATTATTGAAGGACTAGTTGTTTTCATAATAAATTTTTATATCCATAGTAAATAAATAAATTACATAATTTTTAGGGTTTTGAAATATGGGTTTAATTAGTAGCCAATTGGGAATCAGTTAGCCTTGAAAGCCTCTTAAAATATTTTTCTTAAATTATAATTTTTCTTTTAAAATTTACATGTTTGCCATCTCCCAATTCACACCCTCATTTCTCACATGAAAAACCCATTTACATATAATCTTGGCCATTCATTATTGGGCCAATCCTCACCCTTCATCCCACACCCTCTTTTCCTATTTAAAGTCTCTCACCACACCATTCCCAAGAAACCCTAGCTAGCCCTCACAAATTCCCACAAGCCAACAAGCCATCACCATTGATTTGTGTGCTCGTGTCCGTGTGTCCAGTATTACCGTGTCAGCCGTATTGGCCTCGGGTCCGACCCCGGGTGTCCTATCGTATCCATTCATTTCCTGTGTCCAGATTTACAACGTTACAACCAGATTTTTGTGTCCGACACCATCTGGACACAACCCCCACACCACAGTACATTCAAACCCCTGTGTCCAACACCCGGACACGTCCACAGTACATCGAATCTATCGTGTCCAGCCCCGGACACGATCCAACCCCGACACGATTGACAAAAATCCAAAAACCCTAACCCTATGTTAAACCCTAACCTAGATCCGTCGACCACCGCCAGCGACTGGGACCTCCTCCTCTGAGTCGAGCTGCCGTCCCCTCCTTCCGCCGCGTCGAGCTCGAAGATCCGCCGCCGCCGCAGCCAGATCCGTCGACCGCTCTCGAGTTTCCAACGCCGCCGCCCCGAGGCGAACGTCGACCACCGTCGGGCTTCGACCACAGCAGATCCGCCGCGTCGAGCCGAGCTTCGCCGCCGCCTCGAGCCGAGCACCCGTCGCCTCCTCGATACGAGCACCGCCGTCGCCGCAACAGTCGTCGACCGCCGACGCCTTGCCCGCGTGACCCCGGCGGACCTCCACCGCGCCGACGCCTAAAAACCCATGTGAGCCTCCCTTCTCCGGTTCTCTTCGATTCTCAGAGCAACATTTGGGGGAAGTTAAAGAAATTGTTTAGTTATATAATCAATTAGTTAATTTATAATTAGTTAGTAATTAATATAATTAGTTTAGTAAATTCATATAATTGGGTTAGTAATTTCATGTAATTAGTTTAGTAATTAAAATATAATTAGTTTTATTGTTTATAATATATGAATTTAGTTATTTATCATGTGTAAAGTTTAGTTATGTATTATATATAAGGATTTGGTTTTATTAATATGCAATTAGTTAGCTTTTATGTAATTAGTAGTTGTGTAATAATTATAAGGGTTTTGATTATGTAAAAAAATATAATAAATTTTGGGGTTTATATTGTTATTTAAAAGTATAGTTCAACAATAAAAATTAGTTAAAAATTTGTTTATTGGACTAGTAACCGATTTTTACTATAGATATAAAAATAAATTGGCTTTTACATAAATTCTAAATTTTATAAATAAACTTTTAATTGTAATTATTGTTCAAAATAATTTCAAAATGATTTCCATAAATTAAGGTGTTACCTTAATAACAAATAAACGACCCTTTCCCCTATTAGCCTGGTATCCTTATCCCGATTTTCGTGCCGAACTCCGATCTTGGACTTCTTTATATAGCTTCTAGCTATTTGGACTGCTCCGGACTCATTGGAACTAACTGCTACTTCATTTGGGATCACCTTGAGAAGTGTGACATTATGTACATTCTTTGATTTGTTAATATACATATATAAAAACATTTGATTGATATATATATACAAATATGTATTTTGGTATAAAAATATATATTTATATACATCTATTAGTGTATATACACAAATACGTATTTTGTATAATTACTAAGAGACACTTATATATATATTATATACGTTTTTATTGGTATATATTCTGAGTGTAAATATATATTATATACGTATCCCTACTAGATGACCCTAGTTGACTAGAGCCATGCCTAGTATAGCCCTGAGGCCAGTGTATTCTATTGTGTGTTAGTGTAGCATCTGATACAAGTAATATTATTATATGTTTATAGGACTGTCGGATTCTCCAGATGATACTCTGGGACAGGACATTGGTATTGACAACTAAGGACCCAAGACGAGTACATTCTCTGATTAGTTTCTAATTTATGATATCTCCTATGTTCACTGTATCTAGTGTAGATATACATGCTCTTGACACATTGGTTACACGGATTTGGTATACACGGATCTCGTCATGAGATGTTATTCCTTATTCATGGTGTAGCTTGTACAAGACTTGTTTCCTTGTTATCTTGTGCATGTACAGACACTGAGACCCGGGGAGATTTGCTACCTCCCTAGGGAATCCCGTGCCATAGCGTACCATGATTGGATCTACTATACCAGTCGGGGGTTGGGGAGTATTTTAGTGTAGATATGTGATCATACCCAACTTTACATGCATCATAGCTCACCCCACATCTCACGTCGGGTGCGGCCTGACCATTTACATGCTTCATATCTGTTACGTGTGATTAGCCTGTCACTACCACATTCTGAAAATATGGGTAATTTCGACTTTTTATAATATTTAATATTATTGTAGTTATAATTAATTAATTACATGAATAGTATATATTGATTTAAATAATTATGTGTGATGTGTAATTAAATATAGTATTAGATGCAGTGTTCATTTATTTTTGCTAGCAGACTAGACCTAGAAGCCCAGTAGAAGACCACTTGTCCGAATTATAGAATTCTGGATTTTATTATTTTATTAGAATTTAATATTTAGAGATTGTAATTAATTACTGTATTTTATTTAATATTTTTGCGCATTGCCTTTGCTTCGATATTTGGAGCACTATCCAGACTTTTGTCTTCCAACAAATTTCACAATCTTGCCCTAGACATGCCCGCCTTCTATTCTGCTATTTTTGTAACTCATAATTTTGCTCCCTGTGCATTATTTCTGGCCGCGCAAAAATCATCGCGAACGTTATTTAATAAATCCCTATTTTTCATCGTTGTGCGTTCCAATCAAAAATTGGAGGCAATCTTGACCTATTTTTCGTACAGCCCAAATTAGGGTAATATTCTGTTATGAGTCTTCTTCATTATTGGTATTGATGACCTGACCTGATTCTGGTCCCATGTACTCCTAATTAATTGTTGAACACAACTTGCATTTATTTCTATTTAAATTGAGGATACTATTTTATCTGATTGAGCCCACAAAAACCTTACAGCGCCCCCTGACCCTACAAAACACCGGACCCCGAATCGCCCGCCAAATTTTCGTCATTTTATGTGTTTGTGCAATTTTCCAAATTTAAGGGGCTAAGTTGCAATTATTCAATTGTAGGTGTCATCACCTCATTGTCCAAGACCAAATGGAAAGATTATTTATTTGTGGACCAAAAGGCATTTTCCTACATGAATTAATTTCCCTCATGTTCAATCTGGACCACTCATTCAATGAGTGCATCCTCACCCTCCATCAAAACACACTCTCCTATATATAATGTCTACATCAAACCCTAATCCCAAGAAACCTAGGTTTTCCCCCACCTCTCTCTCTCTCCTCCACCCTCAATACCCAACCGTAGCCTCCTTCTTTTCTTTTTCTCTTTTCCTTTCTTCTCCTTCTTCCTTCCTTCTTCCTTATTGTTTTTTTTTTTCATTCATTGAAATTAAATTTGAATTCAATAGGGGGGAACACTGTTCACCCATCCGCCCATACTGTTCAGTCTCCGGCGGCTCCTCCGGCGTTCAGCCGGCGGCCAACCAACCGAGGCGGCCGCTCCTGTCCTCCCTGCTGTTCAGCCCGGCCCAGCGGCTCCTCCCCTCGCCGCTGCTGTACTCCGGTCCGGCTGCTCCAGGCCGACATCCCCGGCGGCTGTGCTCCCCATCCTCTCGCGTCCGGCGAGCGGCCGAGCCCCCTCACGCCCGGCGGCGCTGCTGCATCCTCCCCTTCCTCTGCTCCTCCTCCCATCTCCTCCACGCACGGTCCCCCTCCGGCGACCCCCACTGCTCCCTCTCTTCCTACCATCTAATCACCACCACCACCTTCAACTCATCATCACCACCACCTCCATCCGTCCATCCATCCACTCCCGAGCCGAGCCATACTCCGGCGGCCAGCCAAGTCCAGCTCCCCATTCCCTCTGTTGCAGCCGGCTCCAGAGCACCTCCGACCCGCTGTATCCCGGTGGCTGATCCTCCCAGCCGAGTCCCCTTGCCGCTGCTGTGCTTCCGGCCTCCCTGCTCAGTCCGGCGAGAACTCCGGCGGTCGGCGACCCACTCCACTGTAAGTTCTTTCCTTCTTCTCCTCTTCCCTCTTTGTATATATATATATATATATATATATATATATACGTACGTATATACGTATGAGTGTATATAAATACATATATAAGTTTAGCATTTAATTAATTAATGTGAATGCATTGTATGAAAATATGTATGTAGGTATATTTTGTATATGTATGGTTAATTTATGTATAGTATGTATTGTGTAGGTATAAATGTGTATGCGTATATGTATATATATTTAAATCAATTTATATATTTTTGGTATATAATTAGTATATATTTGTTATATATATATATTGGTATATATGTATACAAACATTTTATTATAAATATTTCTTAGTATGTGTATGTTAATGTATATATAATTTAATATATATGTATATGTATATATTTAATTAATGAATGTAAGTATATGTATTTAATTAAATTTGTATATATATATGTATATATACATTGGTTTATTTTATGACTTTTAATGAAAAGTATACTAGTATGATTTAAATTAGCATATGTATATTATTTATTTTATTAATATTTAATTGAATAAGTATGTATTTAAATTAATGCACATGTATTATATATGAGTTTTAATGTTATATATATATAATGTAATTGGTATATATATATCAATATACATATTGGTATATGTATACTCTAGTATGTGTGTATACAGGTATATAGTATATATATTTTATTTGGTAATGATACATACATATAGATATAACCAAGGTATTTTCCACTAAAACATATAAACGTATATTTTTGGTATCAATGTATATATGTAGAGTTATATTTTCGTATTGGTGTATATATATTTTGTATAAAACCTTAGCATATTTTTAATATATATATACATATATTTTGTATGTGTATTTAATTGGTTGTATATATTGTAAGTACATCTGTTAATTAAGATGTGTATAATTATGTATCTAGCTATTAGGTGACCAGTATCCTACCTAGAGTAGTCCCAAATTCTGTATTTCTTCTGTGTATTAGGGTGGCATCTGATGCAAGTGTTATAATTGTGATATGTTTATAGGACTGTTGGTTACCCAGGGAATACTCTGGAACAGGACATCCATAAATACCAGCTAAGGACCCAAGGTAAGTACATTCTCTGATAATTTCTAATTCATTGATAATTTCTATAAGTTCAAAAATTATAAAATGTTATATCTGAATCTTTGACACTGTGCTACACGGACTAGTATAGCTTGGATCTGCAGTCATGAGATGTTACCTTGATTTTCGTATTGACATTGTACACGACATGTATATTAGACATCGTACATGATAGACTGGACTTGCTCGTGTATCGTGACGTGTCATGATTGGATCCACAATACTAGTTGGGGGCGGGGAAATTGCTAGTGAGAAATGTGATCAAATACCTATCGTACAAGTTTATATTATTGGTGTTAATCATTCGCCTCACGCATGATTAGCCAGGCCATGTAGCAATCGTACAAGTCCCAAGCCGATCACATTTCAAAACTACAATTTCAAACACTTAGAATAGTTACAGTTCTCTATTTTAGATCATATACTACATCACCCGTATATGATACTGTTCCTTGTTCTTTTCATTTTTATACATGCACTGACTGTATCATATTGCCTATTGCCTGTCTTTTTCATTGCCTGTCTCTCTTAAATTGCCATTGCATTTATTTCACTGTCTTCTCAGTAGCTAGCATGACATGTTTTATTGTATTATAGACATTATCAATTAATGGAACTGTTATTTGAGAGTGTTGCTTTGCTCCTTCCTGACTGGAAATATTTTTCCAGACTATGCCTTAGAGGACCGCTGTCCGACACTTTATGGACCATTTGGTGAGTAGCTGCAGACTTGGTAGTTTAGTTGTGATTCTGGAAGGTCTAGCCGAAATTATTATTTATTGTTAGTTCTTTAAGTAGACTATTTGGTACCGGATTTGTCTCCGGCATTTTGATGAGACTTGGATATTGTTGAGTTAGAATATTACTTGTTGACTTGTGTTGTGTTAAATTTTAATTTCTGTTTGAAATCTTATCGTGCTGTAATCCTGTGATTGAGTATGTGTTCATCTTATTTGTGTCATCCATGCCTCCTAATGGAGATTGGATGCTTGCGTGACATTAGTTAGATAGTATCAAGACCTTGACAGCGTTCTACCGCCGATACTACGGCGTAGGCTGGACGTACCCACGCACTCGTGCCCCTAAACCGGGTGCGGGTCGTGACACGTTTTTAGTGGTGGCCTATGCAGATCAGACTTCGCGAGTTGTGCGATGTCGTAGTAGTGTGACATCCTTGTTATACTATTGCGTGCCTGCAATAGGATCTAGGACGTAGGATACTAGAAAGAGAGTGAATACTCAATCACAAATTTTTTGAGAGATTCCTGGGATGACCCTTGAGAATCTCATTATAAATTCCAATTTAAATCCTTCCTCCTTGTTTTCATCCGTCCTCACTTATTGATATTGAGTTTAATTCTTGTTGACCAGTTGTTAACTTTAATTCTTGGTATCGTTGTAGAGTTTTGATTTCATATCGAGGTGAATTTTACGGGCTAAAATTTACGGTATCATCTGATGACATATATTGATGAGGACAGTGAGAAAGGTAAAACGTCTACTTTGGTTATGGAACCTAGAGTTTATCGCAGCCATATTAGCTGTCGTGACGAGAACGTAGGAACCTAACTTGGATGTACATGCTTTAGTTATGAGATTTAGAATTTTTCGCAGCCATAACGGTTGGCGTGGCGAGGATTCTAGATGACATGATTATAGGTTGCATACCTTAGTTACGGAACCTGTCGTTTATCGCATCTATGCTTACTGGCGTGGCGAGGATTCTGTGTGTCATAATTTCTGACAGACGTGTATGATTATCAGGTTGTATCTTAAATTGGTTCTTAAAGTATCATCTCAAGACTTATCTATTTTCTGTTATTCCAGGACTTTGTTTCATCGCTTCTTTCTTTACTAGCAGTAAAGATACCCTCCGTCCTCGATCCAATTCCTTTTTGAGCTTATTTTTCTTTGAGGATTTCTTGTTAGTATGATAATTAGTGACTTGCAATTTTGGTTGTGTCTTGTATTAGTATTGACTGAGTGTGACTTGTGAGTTTTAAGTGTTTCTTAGTTGGATATGGGAGCATTAGGCATTAATCTAGAGATACCCATAGCATAGTACCTTGTAACAATGGTTCTGGGATTAGGTCATTAGAGACTGTGAGTAGAAGGAGAGTATAGAGTATCAGTGATAGTTCAAGAGTTAGTATCAGAGCCAACATAACCGTCCTGGATAATCATGATTATGCAATTGGATGATCTACGTGAACAATTAAGTATCCAGGAATTGTGTTAAGGATTTATGGAGCATGATGTTCAATTTGATGATTGATATCGGAAGTGTTAAAGGTAAGGAAATATATACACATAAAGAGTTAATGAGGTGTCATGGGTAGAGAAATACCGGAATTGGTAATGAAAATGGTGCTAGTAACAGTAAGCACTCGGTGTGATGATAATAAGATGATATACCAGTTGACATAAATTGAAATCATGAAAGAAAACACGGATATGTACATTATGGAGTTATAAATTAAAAGGTGGAAATAAGATTGTATTTTTAGAATAATTGAGGAGTTGAGATTTTGTCATTAAATTTTTGAGGATTTTAAATATGAATTCAATAAACATGGTTAAGGCTACAAGGATTTTAGAAGTGATTAAATTCTGTTTCGATGTTGAGTATCTGATTTTGAGGAGGTATATATAATTTATTTTTAAGTTGATCGAGAAGTTAAACCTTGACGATTATTTTGAGGATTAATTTTATGGTAGATAAGAGATGAATATTAATATATGAGTAGATGATATGCATGTGTAAGGATCTGATGACTTGAGCATGATTGAGATCTCACTGCCAACTGACTTGGGTGTCAATCTAGGGTTGTATTAAGAGAGCAGTACTTAGTATAGTGTGTTGCAATTGATATGCACTTGAGTGATAAGAATAGCTAGTATCAACTATTGCAGTAGGTAAGGAAGCTAGCAGTGAGTATGCTTGTAGTAGAGTGTGGTACCTAAAGAGATAGAGGTATCAAACTTTCCATGCATCATTTGACCTATGATTGTGTTAGAGATAGAAGATATTGCAAGTAATATGTTAGCAGATTCTTTCTTTTCTTTCCCCATGTTCCTTTTTGTCTTCTGATTGATTGATACCTTAGTACCGTAGCTTGTATGCATGATTTCTTGTTATAATGTAGTTAGTAGTACCCCTGATACAGAGACTGCAATACCATGACAATAGACACCATGATCATACATATTTCCCTTAGGTTGCATGTTGTATGGTTGTAGGTAGAATTCTCTTAGACTTTGATTGTTGAGGATTTAACTGTAGTAAAGATTAACGAAGAGGTTATGACTTGACAAAGAGAGACAAGGTGCCTTAAATTTTGAGGAAAAATATTAAATTAAATAAAAAGTTGGGAATTTAATATGGCGTAATTGAAGTTTTGTTAAATCATTGATTTTAAGAAGATTATGAAATGATTGAATTTATCAAAATTTGAGGAATTTAAGAAGGCTATCGATATATTTATTGGACTGCAAGTTATGAACTTATATTTTGAATATTGTATTGGAGGTTTCATAAGTATTACATCGTTGCATGTTATGTGAAAAAAAAAAATCGAGGAATAAGAACACAAATGGATTAGTGTTGAATTCAAATTTTGGGATGAGATTCAATTTTAGAAATATGCATTGATTGGAATTCAATTAGAGGATTCAATATTAAATTCTTGTATTTCGTTATTAACTTAAAATTTTGATGATATTGTGATAAGAATGGGATTTGATTTTATATTTGAAGATTTTAGGGATATGATAATTATAGAATTTTGAAAATTTATTGAGAAATAACAATATGGAGTAGTTCATGATTATATGATTTGATGAATTTAATTTTGATGGTAGTAAATACATAAATAAAAAAATCGAGAATTAAAAAAAAAAATCGAGGATAAACATTGATTTAAATAAAGGGTCAAGATTTTAACATGACGGAATTTATGATGTATTAATTCCAGGAAGATTATGACATGATTAAATGGGTTATAAAAATTTGGAAAATTGGGGGATTATCAATATATTAAATTGATTGCAAGTTATGAATTTTAAAATGTTATATTTGGAGGTGGCATTGTTGAGTATTTTGAGGAAAGAGGAAATCGAGGAATAAAATCATTTATGGGTTTATGTTTAAAATCAAATCTTGTGGGACGAGATTACATTATATATATCTGAGCATTGATTAAATCAAATTTGAGGAGTGGATATTAAATTCCAAGTATTGAATTATTAACTAAAACTTTCAAGAAATTTTGATAAATGGACTTTGATTTTATTTCGAGGATTTTTCAGGTTATGCAATAATTTTAAAAGTTTGAAATTGTGAAAAGACCTTGTGGATTATTAATTGATTCGTGGTTGATGAATTTAAATTGAGGGAATAATAATGGGTATGATTAAACGCTACTATAAGGATTTTAAATTTCGAGGACGAAATTCTTTTAAGGTGGGTAGACTTGTCACTACCACATTCCGAAAACAGGGATTATTTCGACTTTTTACAATATTTAATATTATTATAGTTATAATTAATTAATTGCATGAATAGTATATATTGATTTAAATAATTATGTGTGATGTGTAATTAAATATAGTATTAGATGCAGTGTTCATTTATTTTTGCTAGCAGACTAGACCTAGAAGCCCAGTAGAAGACCACCTGTCCGAATTATAGAATTCTGGATTTTATTATTTTATTAGAATTTAATATTTGGAGATTGTAATTAATTACTGTACTTTATTTAATATTTTTGCGCATTGCCTTTGCTTCGATATTTGGAGCACTATCCAGACTTTTATCTTCCAACAAATTTCACAATCTTGCCCTAGACATGCCAGCCTTCCATTCTGCTATTTTTGCAACTCATAATTTTGCTCCCTGTGCATTATTTCTGGCCGCACAAAAATCATCGCGGACGTTATTTAATAAATCCCTATTTTTCATCGTTGTGCGTTCCAATCGAAAATTGGAGGCAATCTTGACCTATTTTTCGTGCGGCCCAAATTAGGGTAATATTCTGTTCTGAGTCTTCTTCATTATTGGTATTGATGACCTGACCTAATTCTGGTCCCATGTACTCCTAATTAATTGTTGAACACAACTTGTATTTATTTCTATTTAAATTGAGGATACTATTTTATCTGATTCTGAAATCCCAATTTAATTCCAGTGTCCTGCTATTTGAGCCCACACAAACCTTACAGCGCCCCCTGACCCTACAAAACACCGGACCCTGAATCGCCCGCCAAATTTCCGTTATTTTATGTGTTTGTGCAATTTCCCAAATTAAGGGGCTAAGTTGCAATTATTCAATTGTAGGTGTCATCACCCCATTGTCCAAGACCAAATGGAAAGATTATTTATTTGTGGACCAAAAGGCATTTTCCTACATGAATTAATTTCCCTCATGTTCAATCTGGACCACTCATTCAATGAGTGCATCCTCACCCTCCATCAAAACACACTCTCCTATATATAATGTCTACATCAAACCCTAATCCCAAGAAACCTAGGTTTTCCCCCACCTCTCTCTCTCTCCTCCACCCTCAACACCAAACCGTAGCCTCCTTCTTTTCTTTTTCTCTTTTTCTTTCTACTCCTTCCTTCCTTCTTCCTTATTGTTTTTTTTTTCATTCATTGAAATTAAATTTGAATTCAATAGGGGGGAACACTGTTCACCCATCCCCCCATGCTGTTCAGTCTCCGGCGGCTCCTCCGGCGTTCAGCCGACGGCCAACCAACCGAGGCGGCCGCTCCTGTCCTCCCTGCTGTTCAGCCCGGCCCGGCGGCTCCTCCCCTCGCCGCTGCTGTACTCCGGTCCGGCTGCTCCAGGCCGACATCCCCGGCGGCTGTGCTCCCCATCCTCTTGCGTCCGGCGAGCGGCCGAGCCCCCTCGCGCCCGGCGGCGCTGCTGCATCCTCCCCTTCCTCTGCTCCTCCTCCCATCTCCTCCACGCACGGTCCCCCTCCGGCGACCCCCACTGCTCCCTCTCCTCCTACCATCTAATCACCACCACCACCTTCAACTCATCATCACCACCACCTCCATCCGTCCATCCATCCACTCCCGAGCCGAGCCGTACTCCGGCGGCCAGCCAAGTCCAGCTCCCCATTCCCTCTGTTGTAGCCGGCTCCAGAGCACCTCCGACCCGCTGTATCCCGGCGGCTGATCCTCCCAGCCGAGTCCCCTTGCCGCTGCTGTGCTTCCGGCCTCCCTGCTCAGTCCGGCGAGAACTCCGGCGGCCGGCGACCCTCTCCACTGTAAGTTCTTTCCTTCTTCTCCTCTTCCCTCTTTGTATATATATATATATATATATATATATATATATATATATATACGTACGTATATACGTATGAGTGTATATAAATACATATATAAGTTTAGCATTTAATTAATTAATGTGAATGCATTGTATGAAAATATGTATGTAGGTATATTTTGTATATGTATGGTTAATTTATGTATAGTATGTATTGTGTAGGTATAAATGTGTATGCGTATATGTATATATATTTAAATCAATTTATATATTTTTGGTATATAATTAGTATATATTTATTATATATATATATTGGTATATATGTATACAAACATTTTAGTATAAATATTTCTTAGTATGTGTATGTTAATGTATATATAATTTAATATATATATATATGTATATATTTAATTAATGAATGTAAGTATATGTATTTAATTAAATTTGTATATATATATGTATATATACATTGGTTTATTTTATGACTTTTAATGAAAAGTATACTAGTATGATTTAAATTAGCATATGTATATTATTTATTTTATTAATATTTAATTGAATAAGTATGTATTTAAATTAATGCACATGTATTATATATGAGTTTTAATGTTATATATATATAATGTAATTGGTATATATATATATCAATATACATATTGGTATATGTATACTCTAGTATGTGTGTATACAGGTATATAGTATATATATTTTATTTGGTAATGATACATATATATAGATATAACCAAGGTATTTTCCACTAAAACATATAAACATATATTTTTGGTATCAATGTATATATGTAGAGTTATATTTTCGTATTGGTGTATATATATTTTGTATAAAACCTTAGCATATTTTAATATATATATACATATATTTTGTATGTGTATTTAATTGGATGTATATATTGTAAGTACATCTGTTAATTAAGATATGTATAATTATGTATCTAGCTATTAGGTGACCAGTATCCTACCTAGAGTAGTCCCAAATTCTGTATTTCTTCTGTGTGTTAGGGTGGCATCTGATGCAAGTGTTATAATTGTGATATGTTTATAGGACTGTTGGTTACCCAGGGAATACTCTGGAACAGGACATCCATAAATACCAGCTAAGGACCCAAGGCAAGTACATTCTCTGATAATTTCCAATTCTTTGATAATTTCTATAAGTTCAAAAATCATGAAATGTTACATCTGAATCTTTGACACTGTGCTACACGGACTAGTATAGCTTGGATCTGCAGTCATGAGATGTTACCTTGATTTTTGTATTGATATTGTACACGACATGTATATTAGACATCGTACATGATAGACTGGACTTGCTCGTGTATCGTGACGTGTCATGATTGGATCCACAATACTAGTTGGGGGCAGGGAAATTGCTAGTGAAAAATGTGATCAAATACCTATCGTACAAGTTTATATTATTGGTGTTAATCATTCGCCCCACGCATGATTAGCCAGGCCATGTAGCAATCGTATAAGTCCCAAGCCGATCACATTTCAAAACTACAATTTCAAACACTTAGAATAGTTACAGTTCTCTATTTTAGATCATATACTACATCACCCGTATATGATACTGTTCCTTGTTCTTTTCATTTTCATACATGCACTGACTGTATCATATTGCCTATTGCCTGTCTTTTTCATTGCCTGTCTCTCTTAAATTGCCATTGTATTTATTTCACTGTCTTCTCAGTAGCTAGCATGATATGTTTTATTGTATTATAGACATTATCAATTAATGGAACTGTTATTTGAGAGTGTTGCTTTGCTCCTTCCTGACTGAAAATATTTTTCCAGACTATGCCTTAGTGGACCGCTGTCCGACACTTTATGGACCATTTGGTGAGTAACTGCAGACTTGGTAGTTTAGTTGTGATTCTGGAAGGTCTAGCTGAAATTATTATTTATTGTTAGTTCTTTAAGTAGACTATTTGGTACCGGATTTGTCTCCGGCATTTTGATGAGACTTGGATATTGTTGAGTTAGAATATTACTTGTTGACATGTGTTGTGTTAAATTTTAATTTCTGTTCGAAATCTTATCGTGCTGTAATCCTGTGATTGAGTATGTGTTCATCTTATTTGTGTCATCCGTGCCTCCTAATGGAGATTGGATGCTTGCGTGACATTAGTTAGATAGTATCAAGACCTTGACAGCGTTCTACCGCCGACACTGCGGCGTAGGCTGGACGTACCCACGCACTCGTGCCCCTAAACCGGGTGGGGGTCGTGACATAGCCTGACCTCTACATGCATCATAGCTAACCAACGGTTAGCCTGACCTTACATGAATCATAGCTAATCACATGTAACCAGCCTGATCAAGTTCCCAAGCCAATCACATATTAAAGCTAGTACTCATACACTTAGTTATAGGTTCTTGCTCATGGACATATTGTTTCTTCTCCTACATTTACTTACAGTATTTCCAGTATTTCTTTTATTTCTCGTACCTATACATGCTTCTCGTATATTTCCATCTAGAACTGCTACATAGTTTATATCATTAATATAGAACTGCTATTTAGAGATGTACTTTGCTCCTTCCTGACTGGAAAATATTTTTCTAGACTGTGACCTTAGTAGACTGGAAGTTAATGACTGCAGGTATGATTATTTTGTCGTTAGACTTGTCTTATATTTTTTGCTTGCCTTGATATCTCAATCGTGCTTTAGTTTATGTGATTGAGTATTTCTAACATTATTTTATGATATCCACGTCTCCTTATGGAGTTGGGTATTCATGTGAGATTGATTAGATAGTTACATGACCTAGACAGCGTTCTACCGCCGATGCTGCGGCGTAGGCTGGACGTACCCAAGCACTCGTGCCCCTAAACCGGGTGCGGGTCATGACACATTTTAGTGGTGGCCCATGCAGGTCATACTTCGCAAGTTGTACGATGTTGTGGTAGTGCGACGTCATAGTTGTACTGCTACGTGCCTACTATAGAATATAGGACATAGGATACTAGGATGAGAGAGGATACTCAATCACAAAATTCTTGAGAGATTCCTGGGACGACCCCTTGAGAATCTCATTATGAATTCCAATTTAATTCCTTTCCCCTTATTTTTGTCCGTCCTCACTCGTTGATATTGAGTTTGATTCTTGTTTACCAATTGTTAAATTTAAATTTTTGGTATCGTTGTTGAGTTGATTTTATATAAAGATGAATTTTTACGGGCTAAATTTATGGTATCATCTGATGACATATATTGATGAGGACAGTGAGAAAGGTAAAAACGTCTACTTTGGTTATGGAACCTAGAGTTTATCGCAGCCATACTAGTTGTCGTGACGAGAACGTAGGAACCTGACTAGGATGTATATACTGTAGTTATGAAACTTATAGTCTCTCGCAGCCATACCGGTTGGTGTGGCGAGGATTCTAGATGACATGATTATAGGGTTGCATACCTTAGTTACGGAATCTGTCGTTTATCGTACCTATGCTTACTGGCGTGGCGAGGATTCTGAGTGTCATGATTTCTGGCAGACTGTATGATTATCAGGTTGTATCTTAAATTGGTTCTTAAAGTATTATCTCAACACTTATCTATTTTTGTGATACAAGACTTTATTCCATCGTTTCTTTTGGTTGCTAGCAGTAGAAACACCTTCAGTCCTCAACCCAGACCTTTTGAGCTCATATCCTTTGAGGATTCCTTATTAAGTATGATAATTAGTGACTTGTGATTATGTCTGTGTCTTGAGTATTAGTATGGACTGAGTGTTGCTTATGAGTTGTAAGTGTTTCCTAGTTGGACATATGAGCAGTAGGCTTTAATCTAGAGTTAGCCCTTAGCATAGTACCTTGTAACAATGGTTCTGGGATAAGTGTCATTAGCGACTAAGAGTAGAAGAAGAGTATAGAGTATCAGTGATAGTTCTCAGAGTTAGTATCAAAGCCAATTACCCGTCCTGGATAATCATGATTTTGTAATTAAGTGATCTATGTAAACAATTAGGTATCAAGGAATTGTGTTAAGAATTAATGGAGCATAACGTTCAATCGGATGATTGATATCGGGCGTGTTAAAGGTAAAGAAATTTATATGCATGAGGAGTTATAATGAGGTGTCATGAGTGTAACAGGCTATGAAAGGTTAAAGGGAAATACATATACATCAATTGAGATGAGGAACCATACACATACCCATGAGAGTAAAGAAACATGAGTATAATAGAGGATTCAGGTGATCATGAGTTTTAATGAGCTTGATGAGATAATCCATTAATGCAACTAGTGATATAATACCAAGAGTGCTAATGGTTCTATATCGAGGATTAGTCGAGAACGACGCTCAAAACAGTAAGCACTCTGTGTGATGATAATTAGATGATATACCAGTTGACATAAATTGAAATCATGAAAGAAAATTGTCACTACCACGTTCCGAAAACAGGGATATTTTTTGACTTTTTATAATATTTAATATTATTAGTTACAATTTATTAATTTCATGATAGTATATTTGATTTTTAAGTAAATGTGTGATGTATAATTTAAATATAATATTATATACAGTGTTCAATTGTGTTGAGCTAGTAGACTTGACCTAGAAGCCCAATAGGTGAACACCTGTCCAAATTATGGGATTTTGAGGTTAATTGTTTTATTTTAAAATTTAATTATTGGAGATTGTAATTAATTACTGTATTTTTATTTAATTATTGCGCATTGCCTTTGCTTCGATATTTGGAGCACTTCCCTGACTTTTGTCTTCCAACAAATTTCACAATCTTGCCCTAGATATGCCCGCCTTCCATTCTGCTATTTTTGCAACTCATAATTATGCTCTCTGTGCATTATTTCTAGCCGCACAAAAATCGTCGCGGACGTTATTTAATAAATTCCTATTTTTATATCGTTGTGCGTTCCAATTTAAATTGGAGGCAATCTTGACCTATTTTTCGTGCGGCCCAAATTAGGGTAATATTCTGTTCTGAGTCTTCTTCATTATTGGTATTGATGACCTGACCTGATTTTGGCTCCATGTACTCCTAATTAATTTTAGAACACAACTTACATTTATTCTAATTAAATTGAGGATACTATTTAAACCAATTCTGAAAATCCCAATTTAATTCCAGTGCCCTGCAAATTGAGCCCATACCGATCATACAGTGCCTCCTGACCCTACAAAACACCAGACGCCGAATCGTCCTCCAAATTTTCGTCATTTCATGTGTCTGTGCAAATACCCAAATTTAAGGGGGCTAATTTGCAAATTTGCATTTTTGTCAACACCTCATTTGTTTAAAACAATGAGGGAGCCTAATAATTATTTAACTAGCCTCTCACCCTCTTTCCCATATGAATATTTCTTCATGTTTAATCTGGACCACCCATTTAATTGGGTGCATCCTCACCTTTGATTTCACACCCTCTCTCCTATTTAATGTTCTATCTACATCAACCCTAATCCCTAGAAAACCTAGTTTTTCCCCCTCCTCAAGCCTCCAATCGTAGCTCTCATCCCATTTTCTCCACTTCTCTTCTTTTCTTGTTCTCTTTCCTTTCTTCTTCTCCTTCTTCCTTCATTCTTCTTCTTTATTGTTTTTTCTTTCTTCTTTCATTTAAATTCAAATAGAAAGGGAAGGGGGGAACACTGTGCATTTTCCCCCCACATACTACTCAACTCCGGCGGCTACCTCCTGCCGAACTCCGGCCGGATCCCGCTGCAGCCCCCACGTACAGCAGCCCCCTCACCCCTGCACTCCGGCGACGGCACCCCACGGACCCCGCTCCGACTGAACCCCGGCGACCCCCCAACTCACGAGCTCCCTTCTGCTATTCGGCCGACTCCCTACAGCCGGCCACCATCAGCCCACCCTGCTGTCGGCCGAGCCCAGTACCCCCGGCGGCCTCTCCCTTTCCCGGCGGCGCTGCCAACTCCGGCCCTGACTTCTCTCCCCTGCTGTCTACACCCATCACCACCACCACCTCCATCTACCATCATCACCACCATTACTCCCTGCCGGCCGGCTCCCCTCCGACGAGACTCCGGCGACCCACCACTGTAAGTCTCCTTCTCATCTCCCTCTTCCTTCTTCCTTCTTCTTTCTTCCTGTATATATATGTATATATATATATATATATATATATATACATGTATATATATATCTATATACTTATATACGTATGCGTATATATAATATATGCATATGTAAAATAGCTATTTAATTAATATGTATAAATATATGATTATGAAAATACATATGCGTATACCTGTGTGTATGTGTGTAATTAATATACATGTATATAGTATAGTTATTATTGTTGGTATAAATATATATGTATATATATATTTTCGTATTGGTATATGTATATTTATGCAATTGAATATACTTAGTATATTTTAATTTAATTGGTATATGATTATATATATATATATACTTCGTATATGTTTAGTATATTCTAAAAATCTATTAGTATATGTATATGTATATTGTTTATTTAAATAATATTTAAAACACATAATGTATAGTATATATATATAATGTATGTATAGTATGAATTAATGTAATGTATATTTATATAATGTATAGTGTACATATAATTGGTATATGTGTATACATGTATTATATATATATACTTAGCATATTTTTCAAAATATATTTGATTGGTAATGTATGTACTTAAAATATGAATAGGTATATTATTTATTTTTATTTAATTGTATGAGCATAGTATGTATTAAATCAATTGTATAATTAAGTATGTATAATTAATTGCATAAGTATGTATTTAACTAATGCACATGTATATGTATGTATATTGGGTATTTTTATATGGTATAAAATTAATTTGGTGAATTAATATTAGTATGTTTAAGAATGATGTTGACAATATATATGTATATTCTAAAAATGCACTTTTGCACGTATATGATAGGTACGCATTTTGACATATGTTAATTATATATGTACGTATTTTGGAAAATGTACAACTATAGCAAGTAATTTATATTGGTATATATTTTAGATATATATATTATGTTAAATTCTTTTAGTATGTATACAAATATAAATATGTATTGTATTCCTTTCCATGAACTATGTTTATATAGATATACATACAAGAATTATTTATTTTAAAGTATATATTTTTACATATATCTATTACTGTAATGGATGGAAAATATAAATATTAGTTAATGAGATGTTTATTTAAATATGTATCCCTACTAGATGACCCTAGTTGACTAGTGCCCTGCCTGGCATGGCCCTGAGGCCAGTGTTTTTGTCTGTGTGTTAGTGTAGCCCTGATACAAGTGATACTGTAATGTGTTTTAGGACTGTTGCTTCATCCAGGAGATACTCTGGAACAGGACCTCAATAATTACCAGCTAAGGACCCAAGGCAAGTACATTCTCTGATAATTTCCAATTCTTTGATAATTTCTATAGATTCAATAATCATGAAATGTTACATCTGAATCCTTGACACTGTGCTACACGGACTAGTATAGCTTGGATCTGCAGTCATGATATATTACCTTGATTATCGTTTGACATTGTACACGACATGTATATTAGACATCGTACATGATAGATTGGACTTGCTTATGTATCGTGACGTGTCATGGTTGGATCCACATTACTGGTTGGGGGCGAGGAAGTAGTTAGTAAGAAATGTGATCATAACCTCTTATTGTAGTGTAGAACAATGTAAGTGTTAATCATGCTCTTCACCCATGATTAGACAGACCCTATAGCTATCGTACATGTTCCCAAGCCGATCACATTTTGAAACTACTATTTCAAATACTTAGAATAGATTACAGTTCCCTATTTTAAATCATATACTACATCACCCGTATATGATGCTGTTCCTTGTTCTTTTCATTTTCATACATGTACTGACTATATCATATTGTCTATTGCCTGTCTCTTTATATTGCCTGTCTCTCTTTAATTGCCATTGTATTTATTTTACTGTCTTCTCAGTAGCTAGCATCACATATTTATTACTTTATAGTCCTTATCAATTTAATGGAACTGTTATTTGAGATTGTACTTTGCTCCTTCCTGACTGGAAAATTTTTCCAGACTATGCCTTAGAGGACCGCTGTCCGACACTTTATGGACCATATGGTGAGTAGCTGCACTTGGGCTTGATAGTTAGTTGTGATTCCGGGAGGTCTAGCCGGAATCACTAATTCTTCTAGTTTTCTGATTAGTTTTTTTAGC
Source organism: Iris macrosiphon (assembly GCA_036927795.1). Lineage (NCBI taxonomy): Eukaryota > Viridiplantae > Streptophyta > Magnoliopsida > Asparagales > Iridaceae > Iris > Iris macrosiphon. The sequence goes on along the minus strand of JAYESA010000001.1, from coordinate 1,318,059 downwards.
AGACTTTTGGTACCGGATTTGTCTCCGGCAATTTTTGATGACTGGGATATTTGTTGAGTTAAGTTATTACTTTTTGGCTTATGTTGTATTTAATTTTTGTTCGCTATCTTATCGTGCTGTAATCCTGTGATTGAGTATGTGTTCATTTTATTTGTGTCATCCGTGCCTCCTTATGGAGATTGGATGCTTGTGTGAGATTGGCTAGATAGTATCAAGACCTTGACAGCGTTCTACCGCCGATGCTGCGGCGTAGGCTGGACGTACCCACGCACTCGTGCCCCTAAACCGGGTGCGGGTCATGACACATTTTTAGTGGTGGCCCATGCAGGTCAGACTTCGCGTGTTGTGCGATGTCGTGGTAGTGTGGCATCTTTGTTACACTATTGCGTGCCTGCGATAGGATCTAGGACATAGGATACTAGGACGAGAGCGAATACTCAATCACAATTCCTTGAGAGATTCCTGGGATGACCCCTGAGAATCTTGTTATAACTTCCCATTTAAAAATCATTCCCTTGTTCTGTCCATTCTCACTTATCGATATTGAATTTGTTGATTGTTGATTAGTTATTAAGATAGGATTTTGGATCATTTTAGGGTTTGATTTCATGTCAAGATGAATTTATAGACTAAATTATGGTATTATCTAATAACGCATGTCGATGAGGACAGTGAAAATGATTAACATTAGAGCTATTGGACTACAGAAGGTGGATTTAAATCTTTAATTGAAGAAAAAAATAAATTGCAAATTTTTGGAATTTTTAGAAGTGAGATGTTGTTATAAAAACTTTTTGAGGATTCAGATTCGATTCAATAAACTTAGACAAGTCTGTAAGGATTTTGTGATTAAGTTTTTTACTTCAGTAATTAGATAATTGGTCTTTTGGAAGGTATATGCATTATACTTTAAATTATTCGAGGAGTTAGTTTCGACGACTTTATTTGGAGGATAAAATCTTATAGTGAGAGAGATATATTAGTATATAGTAAATAAGATGCATGTGTAAGGATCTGTTGGTTTGAGCATGATTGAGATTTCACTGCCAACTGACTTGGGTATTCATCTAGGATTGTATTAGGGAGAGCAGTACTTAGTATAGTGTGTTGCAATTGATATGGACTTGAGTGACAAGGATAACTAGTATCAGCGAATGCAGTAGGTAAGGAAGCTAGCAGTGAGTGTGCTTGTGGTAGAACTGTGGTACTTAGAGGGATATAAGTATCAGACCATGGATGCATCCTTGACCTGTGCAATCACAACTAGGAATGTTATTCCAATCTATTTATCTTGAATGTTGCTTCTTTAGAACTGTACTGTCCTTCCTTGATGATATCGCATTTTACCTTAATCGATTCTTTGGGATCTGTCTTCAGGATGTCGCCGCAGACACGGTCCATGAGAGCGGAAATATCAGCTCTAGAGGGGTCTGCCACCTCGCCACCTGAGGGACAGACAGTAGTAGTTCCTCCTACATCTCCGGTGCATGTAGGAGTGTCTGCACTTTTCGGGGATCCTCCTCCCCCACCTGTTCAGAAGATTGCCGCAGCCATGACGGACAACCTTCCTCCTCCCCCGACTCCGATTCCCGGAGGTTTGCCCATTGACGGGACGCAGATGTTTACCTTGATCCAGGGCATGGTAGATGCCCAGAGAGTGACGGCAGATGCTCAGCGAGTTCAAGCTGAGGCTCAGAGGGTGCAAGCAGAAGCGTACCAGGCACAAACTGAGATGATGAGAGAAAACATGGAGAATGCTCATCAAGTGACTCTCAAAGCTTTGGAGAGAGTAGCACAGTACCAGCAGCTTCTTGGCCAGCAACAGCAGAGATCAGGCACTATAGTAGATTTTAAGAGGATGATGCCTCGAGAGTTCAAAGACACCGAAGGGATACTCTACGCTGACGACTGGCTAGAAGATATAGAGAGGAGCCTGCGATTGACCCAGATTCCGAAGAACTTGCAGATAGAAGCCGCTGGCAGTCAGATGTTCGATATCGCACTCACGTGGTATCGCACAGAGCCGAGAATTACTGCACAAGGACTTACTTGGGAGACCTTCAAGGAACTCTTCAAAGAGTTCTTTCCCGACGTGGCATTGGGAACCTTGGAAAGTCAGTTTCATGACTTAGTTCAAGGAAACATGTCGGTCGACGAGTACGCTGCAGAATTCTGTAGATTGAGCCATTTTGCATCGTCTATGATTCGGGACCTAGGAGATCGAGCCCGGAAATTTAGAAAGGGACTGACGAGAGAGATTAGGTCACGCACTTCTGGTCGTCGTACCGCTACCTTTGAGGCTATCTTGATGGATGCTCAGATTGCAGAAGAGGATCTGGATCTCAGGCCTAAGAGGAGTCACAATACTTTTAGAGATACGAATGGTAGCACAGGACCAGCCAAGCATCCCCGTATTCAGCACCAACAGCAGTACCAAGTACCATTTCATATTCAGGAACAACCATGGACATTTCAGCATCCACCGCAGTACCTAGCACCAGTTCCTATCCAACAACATCCATGGGCGTATCAGTATCAACAACAGTACCAGGCACCAGTCCGTGTTCAGCAGAATCAGCAACAGCCTCCGAGAGAGACACAGCAGACTTGTCATTTCTGTAAGAAGCCAGGTCACCTTTGGGAGAGCTGTAGAACGAGGCTAGGACTTTGTTTGCACTGCGGCGCTGCGGGACATCGAGTAAGGGATTGTCTTCTGGCCCCTTATCTTCCCGGCCAGCGCGCAGCTCAGATTATAGAGATCCAGTTAGGCTACCTGTGGAACCGTATATTGCTCAGCACCCACGAAGGGAACCACCCCAGCAGGGCAGGGCATTTGCGATGACGGTCGAGGAGATCGATACTGCAGGTAATGTGTTAGCAGGTTCTGTTCTTTCCTTCCTTCTGTTCCTATCTATTTTGATTGATTGATTGATTCCTTAATACAAGTTGTATGCATGATTTTCTTGTTATAATGTAGTTAGTAGTACACCCTGATACAGAGACTGCAATACCATGACAAAAGACACCATGACCATACATATTCCCCTTAGATTGCATGTTATATGATTATAGGAAAGATTTTTCTTAGACAATGATTATTGGGGTTTAACCATGACAAAGATTCACGAAGGGGTTATGACTTGACAAGGGAGGCAAGATGATTAAATTCGAGGATAACCATTGATTTAAATAGAGGGTTAAGAAATTAACATTTCATAATTGGTGGTTTATTAATTCCAGGAAGATTATGACATGTTTAAATTGGTTATTAAATTTGGAAATTTTGGGAGATTTATAAATATATTTATTAAATTGCAAGTTATGAATTTTAGAATTTTACATGGGATGTTGCATTTGGAGAATCCTTAAGTATCGTATTTGTTGAGTATTTTGAGGAAGAGAAAATCGAGAAATAAAATTTGATGAATAAACTTGTGAGACGAGATTACATTTTATGATTGTGCATTGATTAAAATCAAATTAGAGGAGTGAATATTAAATTCTGAGTATTGAATTATTAACTAAAAATTTTGGGGAAATTTTTGATAAAAATGGACTTTGATTCTATTTCGAGGATTTTTCAGGAATGCAAATAATTCAGAATTTTGAAAAAAAAAATTGTGAGAGGACATTGTGGATTATTAACTGATTTCAGGGATGATGAATTTAAATTTGAGGGAAACAATAATATGTATGATAAGCGCTACTTTGAGGATTTTAAATTTTGAGGACGAAATTCTTTTAAGGAGGGTAGACTTGTCACTACCACGTTCCGAAAACAGGGATATTTTTTGACTTTTTATAATATTTAATATTATTAGTTACAAATTATTAATTTCATGATAGTATATTTAATTTTTAAATAAATGTGTGATGTGTAATTTAAATATAATATTATATATAGTGTTCAATTATGTTGAGCTCGTAGACTTGACCTAGAAGCCCAATAGGTGAACACCTGTCCAAATTATAGGATTTTGAGGTTAATTGTTTTATTTTAAAATTTAATTATTAGAAATTATAATTAATTACTGTATTTTTATTTAATTATTGTGCATTGCCTTTGCTTCGATATTTGGAGCACTTCCCTGACTTTTGTCTTCCAACAAATTTCACAATCATGCCCTAGACATGCCCGCCTTCCATTCTGCTATTTTTGTAACTCATAATTATGCTCTCTGTGCATTATTTCTAGCCGGACAAAAATCGTCGCAGACGTTATTTAATAAATTCCTATTTTTATATCGTTGTGCGTTCTAATTTAAATTGGAGGCAATCTTGACCTATTTTTTGTCACGCCCCGAGGCGTCCCCCGAGTCGCGACCGCCGTACGGGCCTGGGGTTGCGCCCGCACAAGGCTTTAATGATTTGCATAGCAAGCACATATTCAGAGTACGCAGATAAATTGAAACACAGATTTGAAACATGAAAAAGTTTTCTTTATTGATAATGAACATCTATTACAAACTCTTGAACGAGTTAGCTAATATGCCGAACGGCTTACAAAGAGATGACTCAAAATGAGATAGCAGTCCTGTACATTACATCCCTTTATAACTTCAAAACGTATAGACCTCCAGGCTGGAGGACGGCTTTGCCACGGAGCTGCATTTGTGTATGAAGAGTTGCAGGCTCCTGACTCCAAAATGCTTCGGGGGCGCGGTGAAGATGCGCCAACAGCTGGACTGGATCGGGTAGACGACTTCGGCTCCTCGCTCGGTTCGCCTTAGTGCGGAGAACCTGTTTCAACGAGGGTCAGCATATCGAAACATGCTGGTGAAGGCAAGCTAGCCTGACTATACCAATCAACATGTTGTTTTAATGAAGCATGCATATTTGTGGGTTTCTATCTTGCCTTAGTTTATTTACAAGTAAGCAGCATACAGAATTTACTGAAATGAACGTGCCACCGTTCGGTGGATTTTACCTGACCGTCTGAATTACCTGCACAATACTTACCATGCCTTCCCTGCCACGGAGACACAAGTTAGTATAAAACAGGTTTAAATATACAAGAGATCACTTGGCGTGATGCCACAATGGACAATAGTCACTGGCGGGAATGGTATGCAGCGAATGAACAAGGAGCGCTACATGTCACTCCGTCCAGCACAATGGACTATACAATAGGGATTCCGTCCGGACCGGATCGGTGCCAGTGCCCCAGCGACCGTCCGCAGGAACCAATGACCTTGTGCACAAGTTGTCCGTGATCGAACAATATGTTTACTTAGTTAACAGTTCATGCTTTTGAGGCGACAAGAATACAAGACAAGCAATGTACAAGACAAGACAAGCAATGTACAAGACAAGCAATGATTTTTCCCAAGCGAACAAGCATGCTTTTAAGTATCCGTTCGTGAAGTTTATTGACAAGCATATAACCAAGTCTATTCTCTTTTATCTTGGTTTCTTTTATTATTACTTGGTATCGTTTGATCGGGGCAAAGGAGTGAAGCTTGGAAGCAGGGCTAGCTAATCGGGTTGGTAGCCACTCACTTAGATTTTTGGAAAGAAGAAGGAAAGAGGCGCTTCACGACTCCGCTCGCAAGCCGCCTACTGCTTGTTCACCTGCACACGAACAGCTCGATTAATACTTCTTCCTCTCTTTCCAATCTCGGAATAGAAGTGCAAGTCAATGAACGAAAACAATAAAAACCATCGAAACCGTTCAAGGAAAACAAGCGAATCCCAAAACCAACTCAAAGCACGAAAGCAACAAGCGACATCGAAAACCGAGGCAATAAAAGATAGCAGCGGAGAGGTCCCTCCTGACTCTGCCGCTAAGCCGATCCTTGGAGCGCAGTCCACTGAATATGGGAATCGATTCCGAAGAAACAAATCCATAACGAGGACGAGTTCTTAATTTAATCTATCCCGATCGAACGATATCGTCTTGTGTTTCTTAGCCGCGCTCTCCGTTGCGGGAGAACGGGGCGCTACATTTTTCGTGCGGCCCAAATTAGGATAATATTCTGTTCTGAGTCTTCTTCATTATTGGTATTGATGACCTGACCTGATTTTGGCTCCATGTACTCCTAATTAATTTTAGAACACAACTTACATTTATTTTAATTAAATTGAGGATACTATTTAAACCAATTCTGAAAATCCCAATTTAATTCCAGTGCCCTGCAAATTGAGCCCATACCGATCATACAGCGCCCCCTGACCCTACAAAACACCAGACGCCGAATCGTCCGCCAAATTTTCGTCATTTTATGTGTCTATGCAAATACCCAAATTTAAGGGGGCTAATTTACAAATTTACATTTTTGTCAACACCTCATTCGTTTAAAACAATGAGGGAGCCTAATAATTATTTAACTAGCCTCTCACCCTCTTTCCCACATGAACATTTCTTCATGTTTAATCTGGACCACCCATTTAATTGGGTGCATCCTCACCTTTGATTTCACACCCTCTCTCCTATTTAATGTCCTATCTACATCAACCCTAATCCCTAGAAAACCTAGTTTTTCCCCCTTCTCAAGCCTCCAACCGTAGCTCTCATCCCATTTTCTCCACTTCTCTTCTTTTCTTCTTCTCTTTCCTTTCTTCTTCTCCTTCTTTCTTCCTTCTTCTTCTTTATTGTTTTTTCTTTCTTCTTTCATTTAAATTCAAATAGAAAGGGAAGGGGGGAACACTGTGCATTTTCCCCCCACATACTACTCAACTCCGGCGGCTACCTCCTGCCGAACTCCGGCCGGATCCCGCTACAGCCCCCACGTACAGCAGCCCCCTCACCTCTGTACTCCGGCGCCGGCACCCCACGGACCCCGCTCCGACTGAACCCCGGCGACCCCCCAACTCACGAGCTCCCCTCTGCTATTCGGCCGACTCCCTACAGCCGGCCACCATCAGCCCACCCTGCTGCCGACCGAGCCCAGTACCCCCGGCGGCCTCTCCCTTTCCCGGCGGCGCTGCCAACTCCGGCCCCGACTTCTCTCCCCTGTTGTCTACACCCATCACCACCACCACCACCACCTCCATCTACCTTCATCACCACCATTACTCCCCGCCGGCCGGCTCCCCTCCGGCGAGACTCCGGCGACCCACCACTGTAAGTCTCCTTCTCATCTCCCTCTTCCTTCTTCCTTCTTCTTTCTTCCTGTATATATATGTATATATATATATATATATACATGTATATATATATCTATATACTTATATACGTATAGGTATATATAATATATGCATATTTAAAATAGCTATTTAATTAATATGTATAAATATATGATTATGAAAATACATATGCGTATACCTGTGTGTATGTGTGTAATTAATATACATGTATATAGTATAGTTATTATTGTTGGTATAAATATATATGTATATATATATTTTCGTATTGGTATATGTATATTTATGCAATTGAATATACTTAGTATATTTTAATTTAATTGGTATATGATTATATATATATATATACTTAGTATATGTTTAGTATATTCTGAAAATCTATTAGTATATGTATATGTATATTGTTTATTTAAATAATATTTAAAACACATAATGTATAGTATATATATATAATGTATGTATAGTATGAATTAATGTAATGTATATTTATATAATGTATAGTGTACATATAATTGGTATATGTGTATACATGTATTATATATATATATACTTAGCATACTTTTCAAAATATATTTGATTGGTAATGTATGTACTTAAAATATGAATAGGTATATTATTTATTTTTATTTAATTGTATGAGCATAGTATGTATTAAATCAATTGTATAATTAAGTATGTATAATTAATTGCATAAGTATGTATTTAACTAATGCACATGTATATGTATGTATATTGGGTATTTTTATATGGTATAAAATTAATTTGGTGAATTAATATTAGTATGTTTAAGAATGATGTTGACAATATATATGTATATTCTAAAAATGTACTTTTGCACGTATATGATAGGTACGCATTTTGACATATGTTAATTATATATGTACGTATTTTGGAAAATGTACAACTATAGCAAGTAATTTATATTGGTATATATTTTAGATATATATATTATGTTAAATTCTTTTAGTATGTATACAAATATAAATATGTATTGTATTCCTTTCCATGAACTATGTTTATATAGATATACATACAAGTATTATTTATTTTAAAGTATATATTTTTACATATATCTATTACTGTAATGGATGGAAAATATAAATATTAGTTAATGAGATGTTTATTTAAATATGTATCCCTACTAGATGACCCTAGTTGACTAGTGCCCTGCCTGGCATGGCCCTGAGGCCAGTATTTTTGTCTGTGTGTTAGTGTAGCCCTGATACAAGTGATACTGTAATGTGTTTTAGGACTGTTGCTTCATCCAGGAGATACTCTGGAACAGGACCTCAATAATTACCAGCTAAGGACCCAAGGCAAGTACATTCTCTGATAATTTCCAATTCCTTGATAATTTCTATAGATTCAATAATCATGAAATGTTACATCTGAATCCTTGACACTGTGCTACACGGACTAGTATAGCTTGGATCTGCAGTCATGAGATGTTACCTTGATTATCGTTTGACATTGTACACGATATGTATATTAGACATCGTACATGATAGATTGGACTTGCTCGTGTATCGTGACGTGTCATGGTTGGATCCACATTACTAGTTGGGGGCGAGGAAGTAGTTAGTAAGAAATGTGATCATAACCTCTTATTGTAGTGTAGAACAATGTAAGTGTTAATCATGCTCTTCATCAATGATTAGCCAGGCCCTATAGCTATCGTACATTTTCCCAAGCCGATCACATTTTGAAACTACTATTTCAAACACTTAGAATAGATTACAGTTCCCTATTTTAAATCATATACTACATCACCCGTATATGATGCTGTTCCTTGTTCTTTTCATTTTCATACATGCACTGACTATATCATATTGCCTATTGCCTGTCTCTTTATATTTCCTGTCTCTCTTTAATTGCCATTACATTTATTTCACTGTCTTCTCAGTAGCTAGCATCACATGTTTATTACTTTATAGTCCTTATCAATTTAATGGAACTGTTATTTGAGATTGTACTTTGCTCCTTCCTGACTGGAAAATTTTTCCAGACTATGCCTTAGAGGACCGCTGTCCGACACTTTATGGACCATATGGTGAGTAGCTGCACTTGGGCTTGATAGTTAGTTGTGATTCCGGGAGGTCTAGCCGGAATCACTAATTCTTCTAGTTTTCTGATTAGTTTTTTTAGCAGACTTTTGGTACCGGATTTGTCTCCGACAATTTTTGATGACTGGGATATTTGTTGAGTTAAGTTATTACTTTTTGGCTTATGTTGTATTTAATTTTTGTTTGCCATCTTATCGTGCTGTAATCCTGTGATTGAGTATGTGTTCATTTTATTTGTGTCATCCGTGCCTCCTTATGGAGATTGGATGCTTGTGTGAGATTGGCTAGATAGTATCAAGACCTTGACAGCGTTCTACCACCGATGCTGCGGCATAGGCTGGACGTACCCACGCACTCGTGCCCCTAAACCGGGTGCGGGTCGTAACAAAAATACAAGTAATGATAACTTTGATCATTGTAGGAAATAGTGCAAGTGATTCGGACAGTACAAATTTAGTACACAGTTGTAGACAATAGAGATATTGAGTGCACCTCGAGTATTAGAGACTACGAGCACTTATATGTAAATTGGTGGATTTATAAATTAAAGAGTGGAAATGAATTTTTACTTTGAGAATTATTGAGGAGTTGAGATTGTGTCATAAATTTTTTGAGGATTTCAAATATTGATTCAATAAACATGGTCAAGGCTACACAGATTTTAGAAATAATTAAAATTTTATTTCGATGTTGAGTATCTGACTTTGAGGAGGCATATACATTTATTTTAAGTTGATCGAGAAGTTAAACCTTGATGATTATTTTGAGGATTAATTTTAGGGTAGATGAAAGATACGAATATTAATATATGAGTAGATGATATACATGTATAAGGATCTGGTGACTTGAGCATGATTGAGGTGGCACCGCAGACTGACTTGGGTGTCCATCTAGAGTTGTATTAGAAAGGGTTTAGCACTTAGTATGGTGTGTTACACTTGGTGTGCACTTGAGTGATAAGAACAAATTGTATGGACAATTGTAGTAGGAACGAGAACTAGCAGTGGGGGTACTGAAGTAGAACAGGGGTACCTAAAGAGATAGAGGTATCAAACTTTACATGCACCAATTGACCTATAATCGTGTTAGAGGTTCTTGGTATCAGATTTTGGTATTAATAGACAGGTGTGCAATACGGATATATTCATGGATCTTGTGGATTAATGATTAGTTGATATGGGTACCAGTGTACATGAATAGGAATTAGTTAGTGAATGTGCTAGAGTTAAGTGTTTGTTAGAGATAGTAGATACTACAAGTAATATGTTAGCAAGTTCTTCTTTTTCCTAATGTTCCCGTCTCTTGATTGATTGATTTTCCTAGTACTGTAGTTGTACGCATGATTTCTTGTTAGAATAAAACTAGTAGTACACCCTAACAGAGACTGAAATACCATGACAAAAGACACATGACCTATATTTTCTTAAATTGCATGGCTGTAGGTAGAATTTTCTTAAACCATGATCATTAGGGTTTTGACCATAGCAAAAATCTATAACAAGGTTATGACTGACAAAAAGAGACAAGAGGATTAAATTTATGGATGAGCATTAATTTAAATAAAGAATTTAGGGGTTGTTATAACGGAGTTGATGGATCATTAATTTTACGAAAATCGAGGTATGATTGAAATTCGAGGATAAACATTAACTTAAATGGAGAGCTAAGAAATTCACAGGGCAAAATTGAGGATTTATTAATTTTAGGAAGGTCTTGATATGATTAAATTGATTATTAAAATTGAGAGATTATCATTTTATCTATTTGATTGCAAGATAGAAATTTTATATTTTATATTGAAGATTCTGAAGGTATCGCATCGTTGAGTATTTGAGAAAAAAGAAAATCGGGAAATAAAATCGTTAATGGAATGGTGTCGAATTGAATTCTCGGGAGGAGAATTTAGATTTGAATAAGCATCAATTGAAATTGAGTTAGAGGAGTAAGATGATTGATGGATTAGTGGTTAAAAATTTAAATTTTGGGACACAATTTTATAAATATGCATTAATTGTATTTCAATTGGAGGATTGGATATGAAAATCCTTGAGTATTTAGATACAAACTTAAATCTTTTGGAGGAGATTATGACAAAGGGGATTTGATTTTTAAATTTGAAGATTTTCAGGAATATGATGTTATAAAATTTTGAAAGGTTGTGAAATAGCAATATGGAATTACTTCATGATTATTTGGTTTGAAATTTAAATTTTGATAGAAATAATATGATGAGTAAAGGCAATTATTGAGGATCTTAAATTTTGAGGACAAAATTTTTCTAAGGTGGTGTCACTACCACTTTTCCATGTAAGGGTATTTCTGTAATTTAACTATTTTAAATAATTATGTATTAAATTATTTGCTGAGTTTTATAACTATTATATTATTATTAGGGATATTTGATTTTAGGTCAACCCTAGAATGCTTTAGGGCAAACCCTAATGTGTAAACCCTATCCTAGCAAAACCCTAGAATTTTAAAATTAGGGTGAACCCTCAATACTCTAGCAGACCTAAACCTGAGTCTATTAGGTCCTACATGACTTAACATAAAGGTTTAAACCTAAAGCTGTGCAAGGAAACCCTAGAACTAGGTTTATATATAAAGGAAGCTTCTCACAAAGCCATCCTTCATATAGACAGGAGAAACCCTAGCCTCCACAAGAGAAACCATCTCCCCACTCCAAAAATTCGAAACCCTAACCCTAGGTTCCATTTTCTCCTCCTCCAAAGCAAGAGAAGCAAAGAACGTGGGTCAGGGAGCCTTGGAGAAGAAGAGCCTCGTTGAAGAAACCTTCCCTGCAGGTAAAACCCTAGTTTTTATTCATTTAATTCCTGTTTTCAGATGTTCATGGCCATTAGGAACCCACCCTAAGGTTGGAATTCAAATTTTATGGCTTTTTCATGTAAACCTAGGAGATCTAGGGTTTGGTGAACTTTTATTTGGTTTTTCCCTAAATTTCTGGAACACTAATCCTAGGGATTTCGTGTAGGCATGTTTACATCTTCTACATTTAGGTTTGATCTTGATTTGTAGGGTTTTAAGTTAGGTTCATGAGTAAACTAGATGAAACCCTATTTTCCACATGATAAGTGTTTGTTGTAATGCCAAAAAGGGAAGAACACCTATTTAATCTACTCTAAAATATTTAATTTGATGTATGGTGTGTATATATATATATTTATACATATGTATATAGATTTGATGTGTGTTTATATATATATATCTATGTGGTAGATGTGTGTGTGTTTGAAGAGGGGGAGTTCCTGTACAGTCGGGTTATGTGCTGTGTTTGGATGTGCAGTGTCTTATTGTATCAGACACGGTGGAGTTCCTATGTGCACAGTCGGGTGGACACTGTGCAGTCAGGTTGAGAGGGGGATTCCAGTGCAGGATGTGTGCAGATTGGGTTGGATAAGCAGTAAATTGCTATGTGTGAACCTGGGTAATTGAGCAGTTAGTTTGTGTGTATATCTGTGTCAGTATATTGGGGGAGGGGTAGATGAGTAGTAGTATCTGTGTCTATGATTACCTGTGTGTTTAATCTAGGGTGTATCCTCATGTCAGTGTATTAATGACTGTATGTGAATACCTGTGTGAATGTGTAGGTCTGTGGGCCTGTGTTAGATAGCTGTGTGTGCCTGTGTGTTAGGGGTGTCTCAGAGAGAAGTTGCCTGTGTGTTTGAGTGTGTGTTCAGTATTCAAAACCAGTGTTTAAGCATTTTAGTGTCAGTGAGAACTCAGTGAGTGAGTTCAGTGGGTTAGTTTTTGTGTCTCAGTATCCTAGCAGTGTGTGGGCCTAGCTGACTATGTGAACCTATGTCTATGTGTAGCAGTTTGTGTGTGAGCCTAGTTAAGTCTCAGTGAGTGTGTATCTGAGATGAGAGTGTGTTAACTGGGCAGAGTTGAAACAGTGTGTTGGTTGTATCTGTGCTGTGTATAGGTTATGTGTCTCAGTGCTAACTGTGTTTATATGGCTGTGTGAATATATTATGTATATATTTTCAGTGGGGTAAATGGGGTATCAGCAGTTAGGGGATTCCAGTATGAATGCCTGTGAATTGAAAACCCAATGTGACAGTATCAGTGTTGGTGTTAGGTTGTGTGAGTATCCCAAAACTCAGTGAGCAGTGAGCAATTGTGTTTCCTGTGTGTGTAGAGTGTTTTGTTCAGATTTTGTGTGTGAGTTCAGCACCTTAGAACTGTGTGTTTTCCTAGTATGTGTCTACAGGTGTAGGGGTGTAGCAGTAGGCCTAGAACCTTAGTAGATGTGTCTCAGAAATTCCCAGGCCCTAAGGTATAATGTATAGTGTGTAGTCTTGAGTAGCAGTGGGAAGTTCTGTTGTGAAATTCAGTATCAATGTGATATTGATACCCTTGTTGCTGATACTTGGCTGATGCTCTATTAGCAAGGTTCAGAGTAGATTAAGAGGGGGGGGGCTGTTGCAGTCCAAATTATCTCAGTTAGCCATTGAGATACATGTGTGTGTGCCCCCTTTTGAGTGAATTATCTAGGTTAGATGTGGACATGTGCAGTGGGTTAGTATCAGTAGGATATATGTGTATCAGTGCCCATATCTGTCTATGTGTGACTGTGTATTCCTGTTCAGTGTGTGTTGGGCATTGGGGTTTTAGTATTAGTGTTAGGAAGAAATGCATCAGTTAGCAGTGTGAGTGAGTTGGTAAATTAGTATAGATGTTGATATGGGGTACTGTGGGTAAATGCTAAGGGTGTCAGTATAGGATAACTCAGGATTGGTTTACCTTGGTGTCAGTTAAGGTATATACTCAGTATATATATGTAAGTTATTTACATACTGATAGCATATAGTATAAGAAATAGTAACTAGTTTCAGCAAGATACCAATATACCACACTATATGAGTTATATATAATGATAATACCTAGTATAATGAATATTAGCTAGTATTAGTTAGTATAAGACTAATAATGACTAGATTGACCTAGTATGATTTAGAATACCTAGAATAGCTAGTGTTAACTAGTTAGTGGCAAATTTAGACCAATTGACTTAGTTGGACCTAGTATTGACCAGTAAACCTTAGACATGACCTAGAAACATCGTTTTTAAATTTGTTAAGTATGTTATTCTTTTAATTCATTAATTAACATTGAATTTCCATAAATAGGTCATTGTGATTCCATTTTGGACCTCGATCCTCACATTTTGCTCAGGACCACAGGCGAGTACATTCTCTGACAGTTTTCATGGTTGATTATTTTTATAAATTGTAGTGTATTTCATACTTGATTCCGACACTATGGATACACGGGTTAGCACCCTAGATCCGCATCACGAGGAGTCGTGGTTGGAATCCATTGTGCTAGCTGGGGGATGGGGAACTATTAGTAGATTATGTGATCATATCCAAACATTTATATGCACCATAGCTCACCCCACTTCTCACGTCGGGTGCGGCCTGACCACTTATATGCTCCATAGCTGTTATATATGATTAGCCTGACCATTATATGCACCATAGCTAACCATGCGGTTAGCCTGACCTAAAAGAATCATAGCTAATCATATATAACCAGCCTGATCCAGTCCCAAGCCGATCACATGATAAACTAATAATTCAAACACTTAGCTAGATGTTTTTATCTTTATTCAGATTTACCTGTTCTAGCATTCACTATTTATTGCTCATTGCTAGATGCTCTTTTGTCTATTTCATTTTCTCCAGTACTTCACATGTTCAGCTTTACTTCCATCTTGTATCTCTTACACTGTTTATAGATTTTTTTTTTCAATTTAATGAAACTGCTGTTAGTGCTTGTGCTTCGCTCCAATCCTGACTGGATAACAATATTTTCAGAGGACCTGGAGGACTTTTGCCCTACTCATTACGGTCCAGGAATAGAGGAGGATTTCACCCCAGAAATCCCAGAGGAGGTGCCTATCCCAGAGGAGAACTTGCCTGCCCATGCTTAGATTATTTTTCTGCATTTATTGTTTTAGACTGAGACTGAGACTGAGATGTATTTATTTTATTTGTGACTTTGTGAGG
Source organism: Iris macrosiphon (assembly GCA_036927795.1). Classification (NCBI taxonomy): domain Eukaryota; kingdom Viridiplantae; phylum Streptophyta; class Magnoliopsida; order Asparagales; family Iridaceae; genus Iris; species Iris macrosiphon. The sequence continues at coordinate 1,302,881 of JAYESA010000001.1, read as the reverse complement.
TCATTTAGACCCAGGATTTGAGTTGGACTTGTTGTGTTTAGTTTAAATAGAACTCTTTTCAATTCTCATCGTGCCATTATTCTTATAGCTGTGATTGAGTATATTATAGAACTGTGATTATTTTATCATTGTCCTCCGTACGGAGTTGAGACTATTGACAGGATATACTATATTTGTGACCTAGACAGCGTTCTACCGCCGATGCTGCGGCGTAGGCTGGACGTACCCACGACTCATGCCCAATTTCTGGGTGCGGGTCGTGACACGTTTTTAGTGGTGGCCCATGCAGGTCTAGTCATAGTCTTAGACTGTTTTAGGAAATAGGAATTAGGCCAAGGATATGCTCAATCATAATTAGGGAATTCTGATTCTTATGATACTATTCTTAATGATTAATTCCTTTAGAAATTTTTCTGTCCTTCCTTGATATCATATCTATTGCCTTAATTGAATCTTTCGGTCTGTCTCCAGGATGCCGCCAAGAAGGTCCCAGAGACTCGGAGCAGCAGATTCAGAGAGGTCTGCCACCTCTCGCGCTGCCGGACAGACATCAGCAGCACCTCCTACATCTCCAGGACAGGTGGGAGTGTCTGCAGCATTCGGGGGTCCTCCCACCAGTTCAGAGGGTCCCCACAGCTACGACGGCACCACCACCTCCACCACCACCAGCTCAGCATCCAGGAGGTGTGCCCGTCGATGGGGCACAGATGTTCGCCTTGATACAGGGCATGGTCGATGCCCAGAGGACGTCGGCAGAGGCCCAGAGAGTGCAGGCTGAGGCACATCAGGCCCAGACGGAGATGATGAGGGTGAACATGGAGAATGCTCACCAAGTGGCTCTCCAGGCTGTGGAGAGGGTCGCTCAGCAGCAGCAACAACCTGGTCAGCAACAACAGAGGCCGGGCACCATAGTGGACTTCAAGAGGATGATGCCTCGGGAGTTCAAGGGGACAGAAGGGATACTCTACGCCGATGACTGGCTAGAAGACATCGAGAGGAACTTGCGTTTGGCGCAGCTTCCAGAGGCGCTCAAGATCGAGGCCGCTGGCAGCCAGATGTTTGACATTGCCCTGACGTGGTTTCGTACGGAGCCGAGACTCATGCGTAGGGGACTCACTTGGGAGGATTTCAAGGAGCTCTTCAAAGAAAAGTTCTTTCCTGATGTCGCCCTGGGAGCTTTGGAGAGTCAGTTCCATGACTTAGCCCAGGGGAGCTCGTCCGTCGATGAGTATGCCGCGGAGTTTAGCCGTCTGAGCCGCTTCGCACCGTCGATGATTAGAGATCCGGGGGACAGGGCCCGGAAATTCAGAAAGGGGCTGACAAGAGAGATCAAGTCTCGCACGTCGGGACGTCGCACAGCTACCTACGAGGGCATATTGATGGATGCCCAAGTAGCCGAGGATGACTTGGACCTCAGGCCCAAGAGGGGACGCGATGTTACCGGAGGGGCAAACAGTAGTGCGGGAACAGGCAAGCGTCCACACTTTCAACAGCAGCAGAGACACTTTCAGCAACAACACCAGGCACCAGCTCGAGGGCAGGTTCAGCAACAGCAGCAGAGGCAGACTCAGCCCTCCATCCAGTGTGCGTACTGCGGGAAGATGGGACATACTAGAGATATCTGCAGGCACAGATTGGGCTCATGTTTGTCCTGCGGATCGACGACACATCAGCTGAGGGATTGCCCTACCATTCGGACTCGTCCAGGTCAGGGTGGAGCAGCCGCCCAGAGAGGACCAGGCAGGGTACCTACCGTACCAGGAGGCCAACAACAGAGGGGACCACTTCCACCGCAAAATCAGAAGTTCGCCCAGCATCAGCAGCAGAGAGGTGCACCCCAGGGGCGAGCGTACGCCATGGCAGTCGAGGAGATCGAGCCAGCAGGAGACTTGATCACAGGTTCGGTTCTTCTCGATTGTATTCCTGCATTTACCTTATTCGACTCTGGCGCTTCCCATAGTTTTGTGTCTGTATCATATGCACTTCGACATCATTTAGACACAGAACCATTAGCTAGGACTTGCAAGATCATGACTGGAGGAGGTATTATCCTAGTCCGTGATCACTGCAAGGACCGGAGAGTGTCAGTAGGAGGCCGAGACTTGAGCGTGAGCTTACTTGTTATGCCACTTCCGGGGTACGATATTGTACTCGGAATGGACTGGTTGAGTAGGCATCATGCTACGATAGATTGTTATAGAGGCAGAGTATTGTTTAGACCACCGGGAGAGCCGGAGTTTGAGGTCGTCAGAGGAACCGCGGAACAGAGAGGGAGCACATTTTGCGGAGCCAGGACGGAAGAAGAGGAGTTGCCACATCCTCTGATAGCGGAATTCCTGGATGTATTTCCAGAGGAGTTGCCAGGCTTGCCGCCAGACAGAGACGTTGAGTTCTCTATAGACTTGGTTCCAGGAGCGGAGCCCATTTCACAACATGTCTATAGAGTCAACAACAGCGAGCTGGCAGAACTGAAGAAGCAAGTCGAGGAGCTGCAGGACAAAGGCTTCATCAAATCCAGTTCATCACCATGGGGAGCTCCGGTATTGTTCGTACCGAAGAAGGACGGCACGGTGCGCATGTGCATTGATTATAGAGCTTTGAACAATATCACTATCAAGAATAAGTACCCGTTGCCGAGGATAGATGATCTTTTCGACCAGTTGAGCGGGGCGAGGGTGTTTTCAAAGATTGATTTGAGGTTAGGTTATCACCAGGTGAAGGTGAAGAAAGAAGACACGCCGAAGACAGCTTTTCGGACCAGATACGGCCAGTTTGAGTTCATGGTGATGCCATTTGGTTTAACCAATGCACCGGCAGTATTCATGAACTTGATGAACAAGGTGTTCCACCAGTACCTTGACAAGTTCGTGGTGGTGTTCATCGACGATATTCTTGTGTATTCCAAGACCCCGGAGGAGCACGAAGAGCACCTGAGATTGGTCTTAGAGACTCTCAGGAGGGAGAAGCTGTACGGGAAACTCTCTAAGTGTGAATTCTTCCTTGACAAGGTTGAATTTCTTGGGCATGTGGTATCGGGTGACGGAATCTCGGTTAACCCACAGAAGATCGAGGCAGTGGAGTCATGGGCTACCCCCAGTTCGGTAGCTGAGATCAGGAGTTTCCTCGGGCTTGCAGGATACTACAGGAGGTTTGTACAAGACTTCTCCAAGATTGCAGCGCCGATGACCAGACTGACTAGGAAGGATGTGGATTTTGTGTGGACGGAGGAGTGCCAGGCTGCATTTGATGAGCTGAAGAAGAGGTTGACGACAGCTCCAATTTTGACGTTGCCATCAGGGACAGGTGGTTTTACCATCTACAGTGATGCTTCAGGGAAGGGTCTGGGATGTGTTCTTCAACAGCACGGGAAGGTAATTGCCTATGCTTCCAGGCAGTTGCGCCCTCATGAAAAGAACTACCCCACCCACGATTTAGAGTTGGCAGCAGTTATCTTCGCTCTAAAGCTGTGGAAACATTACCTGTACGGAGAGCGTGTGGAAATCTTCACAGACCACAAGAGCTTGAAGTACGTATTCACACAGAAGGAGCTGAACATAAGGCAGAGGAGATGGTTGGAGTTGATGAAGGACTTCGACATCTCATTGCAGTACCATCCAGGGAAGGCTAACGTAGTCGCCGATGCCTTGAGCAGGTATCCGATGGCTATGTACTTGACGACTGATAGACATTTGTTGGCGGATTTAGAGAGCTTGGAGATTGAGGTGTTAGTTCCCGGTACTGAAATTCAGATGTGGGGATTACAGATACAGTCCGAACTGATGGACAGGATCAGAGCTGCGCAGTACGATGATGAGACTCTGAGGAGTATCAGAGCACAGGTTCAGATGGGATTGTCGGACGACTTCACTATCGCAGATGATGGTTCCTTACGGCACGGCACAAGGATATTAGTGCCTAGCGGGGAGCTGCGCGAGGAGGTTTTACAGGAGGCACACCGCTCTCAGTACTCGATGCATCCCGGTGCCAACAAGATGTATCGAGACTTGAGGGAGCACGTATGGTGGTATGGAATGAAGCGCGAGGTAGCACGCTTCGTATCTCGGTGTCTAGTGTGCCAGCAGGTAAAGGCAGACCGGCAGAGGCCAGGAGGTTTGCTTTAACCTTTACCGATTCCAGAATGGAAATGGGAGCACGTGACCATGGATTTCGTTTCAGGGCTTCCACGTTCTCCAGGAGGGAAGGACGCGATTTGGGTCATCGTGGACAGGTTGACCAAATCAGCCCATTTCTTACCTTTCAAGGTGGGCACGTCGACAGAGAAGCTAGCAGAGATGTACGTGCGACAGATTGTTAGGATTCATGGAGTTCCTGTGAGCATCGTCTCAGATCGGGATAGTCGTTTCACTTCCCACTTCTGGAGGAGTCTGCAGGCTAGCTTGGGCACCCAGCTCAAGTTCAGTACCGCATATCACCCCCAGACAGACGGGCAGTCTGAGAGGACTATTCAGACTCTCGAGGATATGCTACGCACTTGTGTGTTAGATCTCGGAGGTTCTTGGAAGGATCATCTGCACCTGGTAGAGTTTGCTTACAACAACAGCTACCAGGCCAGCATCGAGATGTCACCATTTGAGGCTCTTTATGGACGGAGGTGTCGTACACCGCTATCGTGGGACGACGTTGGAGAGAGAGCCTTGCTAGGACCAGAAATGGTCGTGGATGCAGCAGAAAAGGTGAAACTCATCAGAGACAGACTGCGAGTGGCGCAGGACAGACAGCGGCATTGGGCCGACAGCCACCGTAGACCCCTTGAGTTTCAGGTATAGATTGTTGTTTTCTGGTTGTGTTTGTTGTTTGTTTAGACTGCGTGTTGAGACTGTTTTTGTGTTAGGTTGGCGATCTAGTATTCCTACGGATTTCTCCGACGCGTGGAACGATTCGTTTTGGCAGAGGCGGGAAGCTTAGCCCACGCTACATCGGACCCTTCGGTATTCTGGCGAGGGTAGGTGCAGTGGCATATAGACTGGACTTGCCGCCTGCATTGGAGGGAGTGCATAATGTGTTTCACGTGTCGCAGCTGAGACGGTACGTGGCCGACCCTAGTCACGTACTTGATCACTCGGAGATTGAGGTTGGTCCGACGCTCAGCTACCCTGAGCAGCCCGTAGAGATCTTGGACCGCAGAGAGAAGGTGTTGCGGAACCAAACTATTCCTTTGGTTCGTGTTGCATGGAGACATCACTCTCCAGGGGAGTCGACCTGGGAGAGAGAGGACGAGATGCGCGAGCAATACCCGTATCTCTTCTAGACTTGAGGTATATTCCTTTTCTGATTTCACTCTTGTTGTAGTTCAGTCCAATTTCGAGGACGAAATTTCTTTTAGGAGGGTAGACTTGTCACTACCACTTTTCCATGTAAGGGTATTTCTGTAATTTAACTATTTTAAATAATTATGTATTAAATTATTTGTTGAGTTTTATAACTATTATATTATTATTAGGGATATTTGATTTTAGGTCAACCCTAGAATGCTTTAGGGCAAACCCTAATGTGTAAACCCTATCCTAGCAAAACCCTAGAATTTTAAAATTAGGGTGAACCCTCAATACTCTAGCAGACCTAAACCTGAGTCTATTAGGTCCTACATGACTTAACATAAAGGTTTAAACCTAAAGCTGTGCAAGAAAACCCTAGAACTAGGTTTATATATAAAGGAAGCTTCTCACAAAGCCATCCTTCATATAGACAGGAGAAACCCTAGCCTCCATAAGAGAAACCATCTCCCCACTCCAAAAATTCGAAACCCTAACCCTAGGTTCCATTTTCTCCTCCTCCAAAGCAAGAGAAGCAAAGAACGTGGGTCAGGGAGCCTTGGAGAAGAAGAGCCTCGTTGAAGAAACCTTCCCTGCAGGTAAAACCCTAGTTTTTATTCATTTAATTCCTGTTTTCAGATGTTCATGGCCATTAGGAACCCACCCTAAGGTTGGAATTCGAATTTTATGGCTTTTTCATGTAAACCTAGGAGATCTAGGGTTTGGTGAACTTTTATTTGGTTTTTCCCTAAATTTCTGGAACACTAATCCTAGGGATTTCGTGTAGGCATGTTTACATCTTCTACATTTAGGTTTGATCTTGATTTGTAGGGTTTTAAGTTAGGTTCATGAGTAAACTAGATGAAACCCTATTTTCCACATGATAAGTGTTTGTTGTAATGCCAAAAAGGAAAGAACACCTATTTAATCTACTCTAAAATATTTAATTTGATGTATGGTGTGTATATATATATATTTATACATATGTATATAGATTTGATGTGTGTTTATATATATATATCTATGTGGTAGATGTGTGTGTGTTTGAAGAGGGGGAGTTCCTGTACAGTCGGGTTATGTGCTGTGTTTGGATGTGCAGTGTCTTATTGTATCAGACACGGTGGAGTTCCTATGTGCACAGTCGGGTGGACACTGTACAGTCAGGTTGAGAGGGGGATTCCAGTGCAGGATGTGTGCAGATTGGGTTGGATAAGCAGTAAATTGCTATGTGTGAACCTGGGTAATTGAGCAGTTAGTTTGTGTGTATATCTGTGTCAGTATATTGGGGGAGGGGTAGATAAGTAGTAGTATCTGTGTCTATGATTACCTGTGTGTTTAATCTAGGGTGTATCCTCATGTCAGTGTATTAATGACTGTATGTGAATACCTGTGTGAATGTGTAGGTCTGTGGGCCTGTGTTAGATAGCTGTGTGTGCCTGTGTGTTAGGGGTGTCTCAGAGAGAAGTTGCCTGTGTGTTTGAGTGTGTGTTCAGTATTCAAAACCAGTGTTTAAGCATTTTAGTGTCAGTGAGAACTCAGTGAGTGAGTTCAGTGGGTTAGTTTTTGTGTCTCAGTATCCTAGCAGTGTGTGGGCCTAGCTGACTATGTGAACCTATGTCTATGTGTAGCAGTTTGTGTGTGAGCCTAGTTAAGTCTCAGTGAGTGTGTATCTGAGATGAGAGTGTGTTAACTGGGCAGAGTTGAAACAGTGTGTTGGTTGTATCTGTGCTGTGTGTAGGTTATGTGTCTCAGTGCTAACTGTGTTTATATGGCTGTGTGAATATATTATGTATATATTTTCAGTGGGGTAAATAGGGTATCAGCAGTTAGGGGATTCCAGTGTGAATGCCTGTGAATTGAAAACCCAATGTGACAGTATCAGTGTTGGTGTTAGGTTGTGTGAGTATCCCAAAACTCAGTGAGCAGTGAGCAATTGTGTTTCCTGTGTGTGTAGAGTGTTTTGTTCAGATTTTGTGTGTGAGTTCAGCACCTTAGAACTGTGTGTTTTCCTAGTATGTGTCTACAGGTGTAGGGGTGTAGCAGTAGGCCTAGAACCTTAGTAGATGTGTCTCAGAAATTCCCAGGCCCTAAGGTATAATGTATAGTGTGTAGTCTTGAGTAGCAGTGGGAAGTTCTGTTGTGAAATTCAGTATCAATGTGATATTGATACCCTTGTTGCTGATACTTGGCTGATGCTCTATTAGCAAGGTTCAGAGTAGATTAAGAGGGGGGGGGGGGCTGTTGCAGTCCAAATTATCTCAGTTAGCCATTGAGATACATGTGTGTGTGCCCCCTTTTGAGTGAATTATCTAGGTTAGATGTGGACATGTGCAGTGGGTTAGTATCAGTAGGATATATGTGTATCAGTGCCCATATCTGTCTATGTGTGACTGTGTATTCCTGTTCAGTGTGTGTTGGGCATTGGGGTTTTAGTATTAGTGTTAGGAAGAAATGCATCAGTTAGCAGTGTGAGTGAGTTGGTAAATTAGTATAGATGTTGATATGGGGTACTGTGGGTAAATGCTAAGGGTGTCAGTATAGGATAACTCAGGATTGGTTTACCTTGGTGTCAGTTAAGGTATATACTCAGTATATATATGTAAGTTATTTACATACTGATAGCATATAGTATAAGAAATAGTAACTAGTTTCAGCAAGATACCAATATACCACACTATATGAGTTATATATAATGATAATACCTAGTATAATGAATATTAGCTAGTATTAGTTAGTATAAGACTAATAATGACTAGATTGACCTAGTATGATTTAGAATACCTAGAATAGCTAGTGTTAACTAGTTAGTGGCAAATTTAGACCAATTGACTTAGTTGGACCTAGTATTGACCAGTAAACCTTAGACATGACCTAGAAACATCGTTTTTAAATTTGTTAAGTATGTTATTCTTTTAATTCATTAATTAACATTGAATTTCCATAAATAGGTCATTGTGATTCCATTTTGGACCTCGATCCTCACATTTTGCTCAGGACCACAGGCGAGTACATTCTCTGACAGTTTTTATGGTTGATTATTTCTATAAATTGTAGTGTATTTCATACTTGATTCCGACACTATGGATACACGGGTTAGCACCCTAGATCCCCATCACGAGGAGTCGTGGTTGGAATCCATTGTGCTAGCTGGGGGATGGGGAACTATTAGTAGATTATGTGATCATATCCAAACATTTATATGCACCATAGCTCACCCCACTTCTCACGTCGGGTGCGGCCTGACCACTTATATGCTCCATAGCTGTTATATATGATTAGCCTGACCATTATATGCACCATAGCTAACCATGCGGTTAGCCTGACCTAAAAGAATCATAGCTAATCATATATAACCAGCCTGATCCAGTCCCAAGCCGATCACATGATAAACTAATAATTCAAACACTTAGCTAGATATTTTTATCTTTATTCAGATTTACCTGTTCTAGCATTCACTATTTATTGCTCATTGCTAGATGCTCTTTTGTCTATTTCATTTTCTCCAGTACTTCACATGTTCAGCTTTTACTTCCATCTTGTATCTCTTACACTGTTTATAGATTTTTTTTTCAATTTAATGAAACTGCTGTTAGTGCTTGTGCTTCGCTCCAATCCTGACTGGATAACAACATTTTCAGAGGACCTGGAGGACTTTTGCCCTACTCATTACGGTCCAGGAATAGAGGAGGATTTCACCCCAGAAATCCCAGAGGAGGTGCCTATCCCAGAGGAGAACTTGCCTGCCCATGCTTAGATTATTTTTCTGCATTTATTGTTTTAGACTGAGACTGAGACTGAGATGTATTTATTTTATTTGTGACTTTGTGAGGTCATTTAGACCCAGGATTTGAGTTGGACTTGTTGTGTTTAGTTTAAATAGAACTCTTTTCAATTCTCATCGTGCCATTATTCTTATAGCTGTGATTGAGTATATTATAGAACTGTGATTATTTTATCATTGTCCTCCGTACGGAGTTGAGACTATTGACAGGATATACTATATTTGTGACCTAGACAGCGTTCTACCGCCGATGCTGCGGCGTAGGCTGGACGTACCCACGACTCATGCCCAATTTCCGGGTGCGGGTCGTGACTGGTGGGTAGACTTGTAACCTCCGATTTCCAAATTTCTGAAATATTTAGATTTTTATTTTATTTTAAAATATCAAGTTTATAAGATATTTCTCCTTGAATTTTAGTATTAGATTTTTAACAATGTTTGATTTTTTTGTAAGTGATTTGAAATCTTTTATAAAATCATTTTTCCTAAATTTCGATTTATTATAAATTAATAAATAATGATATATATATATATAATACTCTAGCTTCGAATATTTATTGGCTTAAAATCATAAAATTATTTGTTTAATAAAATTATTGAAGGACTAGTTGTTTTTATAATAAATTTTCATATCCATAGTAAATAAATAAATTACATAATTTCTTGGGTTTTGAAATATGGGTTTAATTAGTAGCTATTTGGGAATCAATTAGCCTTGGAAGCCTCTTAAAATATTTTTCTTAAATTATAATTTTTCTTTTAAAATTTACAAGTTTGCGATCTCCCAATTCACACCCTCATTTCCCACATGAAAAACCCATTTACATATAATCTTGGCCATTCATTATTGGGCCAATCCTCACCCTTCATCCCACACCCTCTTTACCTATTTAAAGTCTCTCACCACACCATTCCCAAGAAACCCTAGCTAGCCCTCACAAATTCCCACAAGCCAACAAGCTATCACCATTGATTTGTGTGCTCGTGTCCGTGTGTCCAGCATTACCGTGTCAGCCGTGTTGGCCTCGGGTCCGACCCCGGGTGTCCTACCATATCCATTCATTTCCTGTGTCCAGATTTACAACGTTACAACCAGATTTTCGTGTCCGACACCATCTAGACACAACCCCCACACCACAGTATATTCAAACCCCTGTGTCCAACATCCGGACACGTCCACAGTACATCGAATCCATCGTGTCCAGCCCCGGACACGATCCAACCCCGACACGATTCACAGAAATCCAAAAACCCTAACCCTATATTAAACCCTAACCTAGATCCGTCGACCGCCGCCGGCAACTGGGACCTCCTCCTCTGAGTCGAGCTGCCGTCCCCTCCTTCCGCCGCGTCGAGCTCGAAGATCTGCCGCCGCCGCAGCCAGATCCGTCGACCGCTCTCGAGTTTCCACCGCCGCCGCCCCGAGGCGAACGTCGACCACCGCCGGGCTTCGACCACAGCAGATCCGCCGCGTCGAGCCGAGCTTCGCCGCCGCCTCGAGCCGAGCACCCGCCGCCTCCTCGATACGAGCACCGCCGCCGACACAGCAGTCGTCGACCGCCGACGCCTTGCCCGCGTGACCCCGGCGGACCTCCACCGCGCCGACGCCTGAAAACCCATGTGAGCCTCCCTTCTCCGGTTCTCTTCGATTCTCAGAGCAACGTTTGGGGGAAGTTAAAAAAATTATTTAGTTATATAATCAATTAGTTAATTTATAATTAGTTAGTAATTAATATAATTAGTTTAGTAAATTCATATAATTGGGTTAGTAATTTCATGTAATTTGTTTAGTAATTAAAATATAATTAGTTTTATTATTTATAATATACGAATTTAGTTATTTATCATGTGTAAAGTTTAGTTATGTATTATATATAAGGATTTGGTTTTATTAATATGCAATTAGTTAGCTTTTATGTAATTAGTAGTTTTGTAATAATTATAAGGGTTTTGATTATGTAAAAAAATATAATAAATTTTGGGGTTTATATTGTTAATTAAAAGTATAGTTCAACAATAAAAATTAGTTCAAAATTTGTTTATTGGACTAGTAACCGATTTTTACTATAGATATAAAAATAAATTGGCTTTTACATAAATTCTAAATTTTATAAATAAACTTTTAATTGTAATTATTGTTCAAAATAATTTCAAAATAATTTCCATAAATTAAGGTGTTACCTTAATAACAAATAAACGACCCTTTCCCCTATTAGCCTGGTACCTTATCCCGATTTTCGTGCCGAACTTCGATCTTGGACTTCTTTATATAGTTTCTAGCTATTTGGACTGCTCCGGACTCATTGGAACTAACTGCTACTTCATTTGGGATCACCTTGAGAAGTGTGGCATTATGTACATTCTTTGATTTGTTAATATACATATATAAAAATATTTGATTGATATATATACAAATAAGTATTTTGGTATAAAAATATATATTTATATACATCTATTAGTATATATACACAAATACGTATTTTGTACAATTACTAAGAGACACTTATATATATATTATATACGTTTTTATTGGTATATACTCTGAGTATAAATGTGTATTATATACGTATCCCTACTAGATGACCCTAGTTGACTAGAGCCATGCCTAGTATAGCCCTGAGGCCAGTGTATTCTATTGTGTGTTAGTGTAGCATCTGATACAAGTAATATTATTATATGTTTATAGGACTGTCGGATTCTCCAGACGATACTCTGGGACAGGACATTGGTATTGACAGCTAAGGACCCAAGGCGAGTACATTCTCTGATTAGTTTCTAATTTATGATATCTCCTATGTTCACTGTATATAGTGTAGATATACATGCTCTTGACACGTTGGTTACACGGATTTGGTATACACGGATCTCGTTATGAGATGTTATTCCTTATTCATGGTGTAGCTTGTACAAGACTTGTTTCCTTGTTATCTTGTGCATGTACAGACACTGAGACCCGGGGAGATTTGCTACCTCCCTAGGGAATCCCGTGCCATAGCGTACCATGATTGGATCTACTATACTAGTTGGGGGTTGGGGAGTATTTTAGTATAGATATGTGATCATATCCAACTTTACATGCATCATAGCTCACCCCACATCTTACGTCGGGTGCGGCCTAACCATTTACATGCTTCATAGCTGTTACGTGTGATTAGTCTGACCTCTGCATGCATCATAGCTTACCAACGGTTAGCCTGACCTTACATGAAACATAGCTAATCACATGTAACCAGCCTGATCAAGTTCCTAAGCCGATTACATATTAAAGCTAGTACTCATACACTTAGTCATAGGTTCTTGATCATGGACATATTGTTTCTTCTCCTGCATTTACTTATAGTATTTCCAGTATTTCTTTTATTTCTCGTACCTATATATGCTTCTCGTATATTTCCATCTAGAACTGCTACATAGTTTATATCATTAATATAGAACTGCTATTTAGAGATGTACTTTACTCCTTCCTGACTGAAAAATATTTTTCCAGACTGTGACCTTAGTAGACTGGTTTCTGACACACTTGAGGATTGGAAGTTAATGATTGCAGGTATGATTATTTTGTCGTTAGACCTGTCTTGTATTTCTTGCTTGCCTTGATATCTCATCGTGCTTTAGTTTATGTGATTGAGTATTTCTAACATTATTTTATGATATCCACGTCTCCTTATGGAGTTGGGTATTCATGTGAGATTGATTAGATAGTTACATGACCTAGACAGCGTTCTACCGCCGATGCTGCGGCGTAGGCTGGACGTACCCACGCACTCGTGTCCCTAAACTGGGTGTGGGTCGTAACAACTAGATAGGTCAGAGCATATAATATCAGGTACATAATTATTTTGATATGAACATGCGAATAAGAATTTACCAAATAGGATTTTAATCCACAACTGCCTTGATAACTCCCTTTTGAATTCTTTAATCCCCTTGAACCCTGTACTTGTATTCTATCACCTCCTCCTTGAATTCTTTGTTATTATTCTCCATCTTCCCCTATTTTAGAAAAATGAATGCTCGTGCTTGGTATATGTTTAATACACGGAGAGTACTAGATATACCCTATATGCCAATCACATTACTTTGTGACTATCTTTTGTAATTAAGGGCATATTACATGTGATATATTTGGGGTTAAAACTTTTGAGGATTGAATAACACGATTAAATAGTTTGAGGAAGTTTTTCTTAAATGTATGGCATTATGTGATAGATGGGTAAATTCTAAGTTAGGTAGAAGTTGCATTGTCAACTTGAGGTAAATTTTTAGATTATGATCAAGTTAGATTAGATTAAGCAATTTAAGTCATTTATTTTTGAGAATTTTTAAAAGAATGATTAAGACGATGAGGATTTAATGAATTTTGAAATCTTAATATTGTGGACCAAATATTTATACCTTGAGCACATGATTTAAAATTTGAATATTGAAGGTTGAATCGTCGATTTAAATTTTGAGGATAAATATAGAATTTTAGACTTGAACAATTGTTGAATTAGATTTAAAATTTTACAATTTGATGATTTGAATTAAAAGTTAAATTGGATTTATTGAGGATGGAAAGAGTTAAAATTTGAAGAGTACAAAATTTATAAGTTAAAAATAGGAATAAGATTTGGTTATAATTGTTTTCTAGAGAAGATTATTATAGTTGGAGATCGTGATGTAAAAATTTGATATGGATTATTTAAATCTTGAAGATGCAATATAGATTTGACTTAAGTTTGGATGTTGATAATTTAAAAATAGAGAAAATATTGCAATAGGTTGAATTTTGATTTAAACAGTGATTATTTTAAATTTGAAGTGATTACGATAAATTTGAATAGATTTTATTATTTAAATTTTTGGAAGAGATCGCGATTGACTTGCCCTATATACGAATGTGAAAGATTTAGTAAATCATGCCTTATTTTTTAATTTTGAGGACAAATTTTTTTTAAGTTGGGTAGATTGTAAACCTTCTCACCCAAAAATAGATATTTTATGTGTATTTTGTATTCCTTGTATTTATTTTAGATTATTTTCAAATAAATTAAAATCCAATAATTATATTAGGACACTTTACTGTGGTTTGGATATTAATAATATAGGATGGCCCCAAAATCTGTATCATCCTTCATAGGAAGTAGCCTACATAGGAGACACTACCTGTAGGATCTTTTTATGGCACATAAATTTGATCCCTTGGTATTAGTATGACATTAGTGTAACGACCATAGATTAATTATAAAAAATATTTATGTATATATTATATATATAATTTAGTTCTGGTTATTTTTTAATTTTGTTTTTTCTATAATTAGTAGCCCATAATTCTCCGTGCCAAGTTAGATATTTTTTCCTTTTTATAGATGTGCATATTATTTACTATTAACCTATCTTGTTGAATATCCATTTACTTATTTACTTATTTAATTAGATAATAAAATTATTTGATTTATATAACTAAATAAATATCTAATTATTAATTACAAAATATTTTATAAAATATTTTGGGTGTAGTATTGTATTAAAGCTTTGTAAAATAATTTTCTAGAATTTATTTGGTGTAAAAATATTATTTTTGGATTTTTCCTTATTTATATATGTGAATATGTTAATAAATATAAGGTTATTATAAATAATAATAATAATAATAATGTTAGTGATAATAATAATAATAATAATAATAATAATAATAATAATAATAATAATAATAATAATAATAATAGTATTAATAAAATAAAAATAAAAAGAAAATAAAAATAAAACAAAACAAAACAAAACCCTAACTAAATAAAAACCCCAACTAACCAATTCCTATAAAAACCTAACAAAACTAATCCTAAAGCAACTAACTACCCTACCCAAAGCAAAACCCTTTCCCAGCCTCAGCAACCCAACTCATCCCGAATCCCCCTCTCTCCCTATCTCTCTCTCTCTCTCTCTCTCTCTCTCTCTATATATATATATATATATATATATATATATATATATATATATTACAACCAAAAACACAAACCCTAACCCTATCCCTGATGTCGGCGACCATGCCCGACCTCCGGTCGACCCTGACGCCGCCGCAGTCGCTGCCGCCGTCAGCAACCCAAAAACTTAATATATTAAAACTGAAATTTTGTGAAACAGAGTGCGCCCCACCAAGTGGGACTACCTCGTCGTGTACCAATTACACCAAAAGGCGAGTATGGGATATCCTAACGTGTGGGCTTTCGCGGAAGCTGATTCGGACATGTGTGTGCATCGAAATCAACCAGTATTCGTAAAAAAATTGGGTATCGCGACTTTTACAAAATACCACCCCATTTTGTGTACGCTCGACGAAATGCGACAAAACTTACACCATTAGATTCGTAGAATCACGCTGGTCCTGTGACCCAAGTTTCACACCATTCTGAGACAGTTGACCAAGCCGCCTATTCGCGGGCCCTATAGTTTAACTTGAAGGGCGAATTTATGATCGGCTCACCAGAATCCAAAATTGGACATACCGTTGAGTTCGTATCGACGTTTAGAATTTGTTTGACCAATAATTTGTCCCATTTAGAGACCTTTACCTCTGGCACATATTTTGGTGCAAAGTGGCCCACTTGTGGACCCATATTGACCCAAAATTACCGTTTTGCCCCTGTGTCCAAAATGGACGAAAGGGTAGTATTTTCTAGCTATCTCGCTTATTCTGGGAACGTTGGTGATATTTATTTCAGTATCCGGAGACGTTCATTCGGAGACCATAGTTTTCGATCCTCTGTACTTGACACCTGACGCTTATACTATACAGCTTTCTTGCCAGACAATTATACCATGCCTTATTGTACTGTTTAAATTCAGATATTATTTAGTTGCATGTTTTACTATTTCTTACATGGGTTGTGAGTCTCATGTTGGACACGAACTTGCGTATTCGGTTGGCCACCTGTACGTGTAGGTCGTGCGACGGATAAGGTATAACTGCTAATAGTGATGCATGTTAGAAGACTTAGCAGTTATTAGTAGTCCAAGAACATAGACTATTATAGTATGGTGGTCCAATCCTTGTCCTTGTTTGGTTGTAGGGTTGGGCTATTGTTCTAATGATAGGCTATGAACCAAAGTTACGACACAGATACCTGCACTCTGTCTCGGCGTAGTAGCTAAAACATGTTGTGGATACAACATGCAAAGAGCATTGGGCGGGGAGGATGACTAGTAGGTGTATGGGACACCCACCTTCTTTATATAGATACCACGTTCTTCGGAGCGATACAGACGTATATATTTATGCATATACCGCGTTCTTTAGAGTGTTGGATGTTACTTGTGGTTTTGCAGATACCACACTCTAGAGAACGTTGGACGTTATTACATATATAGATACTACGCACCTCGGAGCTGGACGTTATTATATTGCAGAGTTCCCTTGTTATGGGGGCATATATGGCATATACTAGCCAGTCATGGCGATTGGTGAATTACGTCAGCATATGTCTAGCCTACACTTCCCATACGCACTAAGTTGTCCTCAAATTGCATTCACTTAGCTGGTTAGTTCACCCTCGAATTTTCACAGTATTTACTTTATGACATTCTTCTATGTATCTTGTTACGTCCCTCTGAGGATCTGGTCCCTTTCCAAGTGTAGACGATCATGACTATTCGCAGGAGCACGGATCAAGACTTGCTACTTCTCTCTCTTTCGAGGAGGTCTTCTCTCCGAGCCTCTCTGATCATTAGTAGATGTACTTATTTTGTTTCTCTTATATTCTAGTTGATAGTGGATTTGTCTTCACCCAACTACTTGTTATTATCAAGCACCTCATACTTGATTCAGTTATATAGTTGATTGGTTATTCATTTATATTTGATTTTGTGGATGAGATTTAGTTATGCCCTGTGACTTGTAATAATTATATACCACTTGTGAATTCATGTTCATAATACAACGTACGTATGTGTTATGGTTTCCATATATTGGAGTTGCCATATACATATGGCTGGCATGCTTACGTATTCCTAGTTCTACGTATTTTGGGACTGGGGCATGACATATTTTTAGTGGTGGCCCATGCAGGTCGAGTTAGCCGTTTCGGTTACGTAACTATATCGAGCGGGCCTGCACCTAGGATTAGAGTTTTAGGTCTCATCGATATTTGACTATGAATCACCTTCCTTCCAACCCGTTCTATTTAAATAATTACATCCTGCTTGATTCATGTACTTTTCTAATAGTTCCTTGAGTATAGTCTTCTGCTAGAATAAAGGAATCCTTGTTGTTAGGATGATAATTAGGGTAACATTCCTACTAAGAATACAACTGGAATATTGGCACATCACTAAGTTTAGAATACCTAATAAAGAAATCCTTGTTGTTATGCTAGGGTCAAACAATATGGTCAAATTTTTAACAAACCCTAGTAGTGTCTATACTACTCTCAAGTCCTTCATAAATATATCTAAGGTCAAACCATTGTTCTTTTAAACGAGTATTCTACCCAAGCTTGTTTTACTCAGATTTTTAAATATCGAGCACAAATCATCCTATCCCATCAACACGTTCCTTCAACCAAACCTACGATATGTCCACGTTGCATGTCCAACCTATCGATTTGCATAGTCTATCTCCTAAATCATGTTTGATAAAATCTACCTATCCATCCTTTTCTAAGCCTATACCACTAAGTCACGATCCCATTCTAAATCATCGATGTATATCATAGACTCTTATTCGTCCAACACGATCTACGTATCCGTTCATGAAACCATCAAGCATATCTTATTTCACATTCTAGACTAACTCATCTCCAAAATACCTTGATCCACTTATATTCTAAAAATTGTCTTATCGTATCGAACCACAAGTCAAAATGATCCTTCAATTATCATATTCCTGTCTTCCGCGAATTCAATCATCCCCGTCGGACGTGAGATCACCACGCCAACGCTCCCGCGGAATGATTATCCCAATCCGGACGTGACGCATGTGCGAGTATGGAGTTATACTCACACAAGACATGAAGGTCAATCGTTATGGTTAACATCGAACGAACAGACACCTTATAGTCACCCATCGTTTCATTCCTAGTTGTACATTGGTCCATCAAGCCATGTTCGTTCATCCCGTGTTTATCATTTGTCCTAACAAAATCATCCAACTTCAACGTTCTTATTTTGATAAATCCATAGTCCGCTTCTAGCATTCCTCGAACAACTAAGTTTCATATCCCAAACCCAAGTTTATCCCATTTGATACGTTCCATTCATCGAGTTTGTTTGGAATAATCACCAAAAATGTTTCCTTGAGTTTGATTATCCCCGCAGTACGTGAAATCACCATGCCGACGCTCCCGCAAAATAATCGTTTTCGCTGGGACATATTTCGAATGTTATATTTTCGAACTTGATTTCAAGATCATTCTTCCAAACTCTAGTCAAATCCGTTATCGCTT
Organism: Iris macrosiphon; assembly: GCA_036927795.1. Lineage (NCBI taxonomy): Eukaryota > Viridiplantae > Streptophyta > Magnoliopsida > Asparagales > Iridaceae > Iris > Iris macrosiphon. The sequence goes on along the minus strand of JAYESA010000001.1, from coordinate 1,284,405 downwards.
ATCTCAATCCTCAAAATCATAATTTTACTAACTTGCATTAATCCGTACTATCTTCCAACCATTGTTATGGTTTAAAATCTCCCAAATTTGAAGTTATCGCATTCGTACTCAAACCAAACTCAATCGAGCGGTATCCTACTCAAATCTAAATTTTCCATGCGCGCTATCATTCGTTCGCGCCATTATTTTCGATTTTGCACTAACTCCAATCACATCCCCAATCATTCCATCTTAAATCAAGTTTCTAATTTGCTTTGTTTCAACTCAAGGTCGCTCGTACAATCCTCTAAGTTTTCCCGACCATGATATCAATTTCAATTGCCCTGAATTTCTATTCGATGTAGGCCTTATCCATTATTCAACTCATTCTAACTCGTTCGAACCAATCTTGCATGCTTCCTTAGAGTTTTCTTACTTGCTAGGCATTGTTTATTTATACTAAGGCTTTACCCAATCTCGTTGCTTGCCGCTAGACTCGCTTAATACTCTAAAATCTATAATTCGTTTTAACATTTCTAAGCCGACCAGTACACCACTCAGGGTTCGAGCAATACTCTATGAATCTTTATAACTCATTATATCCTTAATTCGCATATTTGAACCTGGGACTTATTGTATACACCACTTAGGAATCGAGTCATCCTAATGACTCCTGAATCGCGTTCGCATCCTTCACTCATATTCCAATTCGTTCCTTAGAATTCTAAAATGGTCCCTATGTGCTGCCTTAACGATCTTAGTCTCGTATATACCCTTTGTCACGACCCGCACCCGGTTTAGGGGCACGAGAGCGTGGGTACGTCCAGCCTACGCCGCAGCATCGGCGGTAGAACGCTGTCTAGGTCAAGTACTATCTAACAATCTCACGCTAGTATCCAACTCCATAAGGAGATTCGGATAATACTATAAAAATATCCACAACATACTCAATCACAACTACAGCACGATAGGAATTGAAGAAATAAAAGAAATACAATACAAGTCTAAAGACAACATAATCATACCTGCAATCATTAACTTCCAATCCCCAAGTGTGTCGGAACCAGTCTACTAAGGTCACAGTCTGGAAAAATATTTTCCAGTCAGGAAGGAGCAAAGTACATCTCTAAATAGCAGTTCTATATAAATAACATAAACTATGTAGCAGTTCTAGATGGAAACATACCAGATGCATGTATAGGTACGGGAAATGTACAAAGAGAAAAATACTGGAAATATGGTAAGTAAATGCAGGAAAAGAAACATATGTCAAAGAGCAAGAGATACTATGACTAAGTGTGTGAGTACTAGCTTTAATATGTGATCGGCTTGGGAACTTGATCAGGCTGGTTACATGTGATTAGCTATGGTTCATATAAAGTCAGGCTAACCGTTGGTTAGCTATGGTTCATATAAAGTCAGGCTAACCGTTGGTTAGCTATGGTGCATGTAGAGATCAGGCTAATCACACGTAACAGCTATGGTTCATATAAGTGGTCAGGCCGCACCCGACGTGAGATGTGGGGTGAGCTATGGTGCATATAAAGTTGGGTATGATCACATATCTACACTAAAGTACTCCCCAAACCCCCGACTGGTATAGTAGATCCAATCATGGTACGCTATGGCACAGGATTCCCTAGGAAGGTAGCAAATCTCCCCGGGAATTAGTGTCTGTACATGCACAAGATATCAAGGAAACAAGTCTCGTACAAGCTACACCATGAATAAGGAATAACATCTCATGACGAGATCCGTGTATACCAATCCGTGTAACCATCGTGTCAAGATCATGGATATTTACACTAGATACAGTGAACATAGGAGATATCATAAATTAGAAACTAATCAGAGAATGTACTCGCCTTGGGTCCTTAGCTGGTAAAACCAATGTCCTGTTCCAGAGTATCGTCTGGAGGAACCAACAGTCCTAAAATACATCAAATACAACATTTGCATCAGGTGTTACACTAACACATCACAAATATATGAACTCAGGGGCTCTGCCAGGCATGGCTCTAGTCAACTAGGTCATCTCGTAGGGATACGTATATAATACACATTACACTTATTAATACTTACTATATTTATACATGCACCAATTTAAATGTATTTACAATATATATATATATATATATCTTTTAAATACATATTTGATTTATACTAGTTGAACATTATATATGTATACTCATACATATGCTAAAATACCTTTTTAAAATATATATATATATAAATACTAAATTGATTACATATACTAGAAATACGTATTTACGTATATGAATCATTTCGAACTTATTTTGAACAATAATTTCAAATAAAAGTTTATTTATAAAAACTAGAATTTATGTAAAAGCCATCATATATTTTTATATCCATGGAAAAATTGGTCACCAATCCAATAACTAATTTTTGAACTCATTTTATTATTGAAACTATATTTTTAATAATAATATAAAACCCAAGATTTATTATATTTAACATAATTAAAAACCTTTTAATTTAATACGTAAAAATGAACTAATTATATGAAATCACTAAACTAATCATATGAAAATACTAACTAATTAATTAATAGTTACTAACTAATCAATAATTAATTACTGGTTAATAAATTATTAAAACTTAATTACTGAATAATTATAACTAATATAATTAAACTAATTGATTAATTATAACTAATTAAGAATAACCACCCTAATTACATGAAATGTTTATACTAATTACAGACTACTAATTTATTAAGAATTTACTAACTGGTTATTAATTAACAATTTAGATTAACTAAACCAACTATGTTAATTTACTACTGATTAAGAATTAATTACTAATTAAGGAAATAATTAACTGATAAAATAATTAACCGATTAATACTAAACTAAGCTAATACATGAAATTACTAACTAATTACATTAATTTACTAGACTAATACATTAATTAAACTAATTATTAATTAATTAAACTAATTATTAATCAATTAAACTAATTATTAATTAACTAATTAACTAAATAATTAATTAACTAATTAACTTAATTAACTAATTAACTTAACCTATTACATATATTACTTAACTACTTAAAATCAGAGAAAGGAAAGGGGAAGAAGAGGCTCACTGCGGGGGTTTTCAGGCTGGGGTTTTCCGGCGAGGTCGGCCGGCCAGGGTGTCGGCGTCGGCGGAGGAGAAGCTCGCCGGGGCGGTCGGCGTTCGTCTCGGCGCAGCGGCAACTTCGAACTTGGCAGCGGCGGGATCTTGAGGGCAGCGGCGTTCGAGGAGCGGCGGCGACAGCGGATCTGCTCGACGCGGCGGCTGCCGATCATCTCCAGCGGCGTGGAGCTCCGAGCTTGACGCGGCGGAAGGAGCTCGACGACGAGGTGCTCGAGGTGGTGGTTTGCAGGCGGCGGCTTCAACAGATCTGAGGCGGCGGCGGATCTTCTGCGGAGGCGACGGCGGCTCCGGGCGGCTTCGAGGCGGGGCTCGGCTTCAACGGCGGCGCTCAGCGCTCGAGGACGGCTGCGCTTGGATCGAGGGCGGTTGCAGGCGGCCACCGGCGATCGTCGGAGTTAGGTTAGGGTTAGGTTAGGGTCTGGGCGTGTCAGGGGGTCGTCGGACACGGGGATGGTGTTCTGTGGAGGACGTGTCCGGGGCAGGACACAGGAATCCGATGTACTGTGGGCGTGGGGGTTGTGTCCGGGTGTGTCGGACACGGAAATCTGATTGTAAACTGTAAATCTGGACACAGGAAAAGAAATGGATATGGTGGGACACCCGGGGTCGGACCCGAGGCCATCACGGCTGACACGGATGTTGGACACACGGACACGAGCACACAAAATGGTGGTGATGGCTTGTTGGCTTGGGAATTGTGGAGGCTAGCTAATAATTAGGAGATTAGGGTTTCTAGGGAGATGTGAAAATGAGAACTTAAATAGGGAGAAGGGTGTGGGATAAAGGGTTGCGGGTTGGCCCAATGATGAATGGCCCAGAATTAAATATAAAGGGGCTTTTCATGTGGGAAGAATGGGGCGTGAATGGGAGACGGAAAACGATAAATTAAATAGAAAAGAAATTTAAGAAAAAAATGTTTTTAAGAAGCTTTTGATTAGCTACTAATTAAACTCATTTTTTTCAAAATATTAAGAAGTATGTAATTCATTTATTTACTATCCCAATAAAAATCTATTTTATTTTATCAACTAGTCTTTTAAATAACTATTTAGTCAAAACAATAATTTTATGATTCAAGCCAATGAATATTTGAAACTAGAAATATATATTATTATTTATTTATTTTTGTAATACATCGTCATTTAGGAAAAATGATTTTTATAAAGATTTTTAATTTACCTTCTAAAATCAAGCATCGCTCAAAATCAATTAAAAATTTTCAAGGAGAAATATTTTATAAAATTTGATATTTTAAAATAAATTAAAATCTAATTATTTTGGAAATTGGAAATCGGAGGTTACAAGTCTATCCACCTTAGAAAAATTTCGTCCTCGAAATTTTAGGGATGGCTAGAATAGAAAAATTTTGTTGTACATAATGATGAATATATTATTGAAGAAAATATTTCTATAAGGAAAATATTTACCAAACAGAAGGGAGCATGAAGAAAAGAAAAATATGGTTTAAGATAGGAGTAACTTGAAGGAATTATGGCTCGGCCTTGAATCCTCTAGAAGGTTTAGGTTTGGGAAGTAGACACGATCACAAAACGGATAATTGGAATAATGCACGTTACCCTTTCAAAGTAACTAACCAAGGAAGACCCAGTATAATGAATGATATAGACATGAAAGTTATAGCTAATTCGAAAGATACGGTCGACAATTTGATTTAAGAAACTTAAATACATCCTTCCGAATGTAATCAAGAGACATCTAATTGCCTTCTTAATTTCTAGGAAAAAGAGTCTTTACTACCATCTGAAAATAATCCTTCTTTTTATCCTCGTTCATTTTACTTTTCTCAATCTTGTGATTCATCATTAACTACTATTTATAAAAGTTCAAATTCCACAAGCTTTATTAGATTAGATCTTAGAATTTCTGAATCAAAAAGCCTTATCATCCAATTCGAGTTTGTTTATCTTAGCATCAACTATACCTCGATTATTTTCTTTGATTCAAATGTTACTGTCATGGTCAAGATTTTAATTCAAATCACAACCTCAATATACCATGATCTTACCTTACGACCTTCAATTATACGATCCCATAATTAATTATATTATAATCTTCTTTACCATGAGCTTCATTTCATTCCATATCTCTTTATCCGTATGTATAATGTTTCCGAATTTTGAACTAATATATATTTTTTCATCCTCTGAATTTATTATCCCAATGTAAAATTTTTACTACTCAATCCCTCAATATTTTAATTGAATTCCAGTCGTATCATAATCTTCTCAAATTTTTGAGTAAATAACTAAATACAAAATTTACTATCCAATCCTTTTAATTGAAATCCAATCAATGCATCTTTTATAAAACTTAAAAATCTGCATCCCAAATTTAACTTTAAACACTCATCAATCATCTAACTCAAATTTAATTGGTGCTTATTCCAATCTAACTCCTCATCCCAAGAATTTAATTCGACACTATTCCCTTTTACGATTTTATTTTCTGATTTTTGTTTTCCTCAATATTCAACGATGCGGTGCTTCCAGAATCTTCAATGCAACATTTATAATATATAAAATTCCTATCTTGCAATCAAATAGATAAAATGATAATCTCTCAAATTTCTCAAATTTTTAATAATCAATCCAATCATATCAAGACCTCCTTAAAATTAATAAATCCTCAATTTTTTTTTTTTTTTTTTTTTTTTTTTTTTGCTCTTGTGAATTTCTTAATTCTCCCTTTAAGTAAATGTTTGTCCTCGAATTTCAATCATACCTCGATTTTCATAAAATCAATGATCCATCAACTCCGTTATAACAACCCCTAAATCCTTTATTTAATTTTAATGCTCATCCACAAATTTAATCCTCTTGTCTCTTTTTGTCAGTCATAACCTCGTCATAGATCTTTGCTATGGTCAAAACCCAATGATCATGGTTTAAGAAAATTCTACCTACAGTCATGCAATTTAAGAAAATATAGGTCATGCGTCTTTTGTCATGGTATTTCAGTCTCTGTTAAAGGTACTACTAGTTATATTCTAACAAGAAATCATGCATGTGAACCACAGTACTAGGAAAATCAATCAATCAATCGAAAGGCGAAAGAAAAGGAACATTAGAAAGGAAGAAGGATCATGTTAACATATTACTTGTAGTGTCTACTATCTCTAACAAACACTTAACTCTAGCACATTCACTAACTGATTCCTATTCATGTACACTGGTACCCATATCAACTAATCATATATTAATATTCATCTCTCTCATCTACAAAAATTAATCCTCAAAATAATCGTCAAGGTTTAACTTCCCGATCAACTTAAAATAAAATGCATATACCTCCTCATAATTAGATACTTCACATCGAAATAAAATTTAATCACTTCTAAAATCTCTGTAGCCTTAACTATGTTTAGTGAATCAAATGTAAATCCTCAATATTTTAACTACATAAAATCTCAACTCCTTAAAAATTCTGAAAATTTAAAATTCATTTCCACCTTTTTATTTATAACTCCTCAATGTACATATCAGTGCTCACGGTCTTTGATACTCAAGGTGCCCTCAATACCTCTATTGTTTAGAACTGTGTACTAAATTTGTACTGCCCGAATCACTTGCACTATTACCTCCAATGATCAAAGTTATCATCAACTGTGTTTTCTTTCATGATTTCAATTTATGTCAATTGGTATATCATCTAATTATCAACACACAGAGTGCTTACTGTTATTAACGTCATCCTTGACTAATCCTCGATATAGAATCATTAGCACTCTTGGTATTATATCACTAGCTGCATTAATGGATTATCTCATCAAGCTCATTAGACTCATGATCACCTGTATCCTCTATAGCACTCATGTTTCTTTACTCTCATGGGTATGTGTATGGTTCCTCATCTCGATGGTTGTATATGTATCTCCTTCAATCCTCAAAAGCCTATTAAACTAATCCGTGATACGCTTCACAACTTCCATTACTAATCCTGATATTTCTCTACTTATGACATCTCATTAAACCCTTTATACATATACATTTCTTTACCTTTAACATTTCCGATATTAATCATCAAATTGGACATCATGCTCCATAAATCCTTAACACAATTCCCGGATACTTAATCGTTTACATAAATCACTCAATTACATAATCATGATTATCCAGGACGGGTAATTGGCTCTGATACTAACTCTGAGAACTATCACTGATACTCTATACTCTTCTCAACTCTTAGTCTCTAATGACACTACTCCCAGAATCATTGGTACAAGGTACTATGCTAAGGCTAACTCTAGATTAAAGCCTACTGCTCACATGTCCAACTAAGAAACACTTACAACTCACTAGCAACACAGTCAATACTAATACAAGACACAAACAAAATTACAAGCCACTAATTATCATACTTAACAAGAAATCCTCAAGGAATAGGAGCTCAAAGACTGAATTGAGGACAGAAGGTATCTTTACTGCTAGTAAAGAAAGAAGCGGTGGAACAAAGTCCTGGAATAACAGAAATAGATAAGTCTTGAGATGATATTTTAAGAACCAATTTAGGATACAACCTGATAATCATACACGTCTGTCTGAAATCATGACACTCAGAATCCTCGCCACGCCAGTAAGCATAGATGCGATAAACGATAGGTTTCGTAACTAAGGTATGCACTCTATAATCATGTCGTCTAGAATCTTCGCCACGCCAACCGGTATGGCTGCGAAAGACTCTAAGCTTCACAACTATAGTATGTACATCCAAGTCAAGTTCCTACGTTCTCGTCACCACAGCTAATATGGCTGCGATAAATTCTAGGTTCCATAACCAAAGTAGACGTTTAACCTTCCTCACTGTCCTCATCAATATATGTCATCAGATGATACCATAAATCCTAGTCCGTAAAAATTCATCTCAATTTGAAATCAACTCAACAACGATACAAGAATTAAAGTTAACAACTGGTCAACAAGAATCAAAACCAAGAATTTAATTTAATAACTGCTCAACAAGAATCAAGTTCAGTGACAACAAGCGAGAGCGGACGGAAACAAGGAAAGATTTAAATTGAAAATAAGATTCTCATGGGGTCATCCCAGGAAATCTTTCAAGAATTTGTGATTGAGTATCCTCTCTCATCCTAGTATCCTATGTCCTATATTTAATAGCAGGTACGCAATAGTACAACTAAGACGTCGCACTACCACGACATCGCACAGTTCGCGAAGTCTGACCTGCATGGGCCACCACTAAAACGTGTCACGACCCGCACCCGGTTTAGGGGCACGAGAGCGTGGGTACGTCCAGCCTACGCCGCAGCATCGACGGTAGAACGCTGTCTAGGTCAAGTACTATCTAACAATCTCACGCTAGTATCCAACTCCATAAGGAGATTCGGATAATACTATAAAAATATCCACAACATACTCAATCACAACTACAGCACGATAGGAATTGAAGAAATAAAAGAAATACAATACAAGTCTAAAGACAACATAATCATACCTGCAATCATTAACTTCCAATCCCCAAGTGTGTCGGAACCAGTCTACTAAGGTCACAGTCTGGAAAAATATTTTCCAGTCAGGAAGGAGCAAAGTACATCTCTAAATAGCAGTTCTATATAAATGACATAAACTATGTAGCAGTTCTAGATGGAAACATACCAGATGCATGTATAGGTACGGGAAATGTACAAAGAGAAAAATACTGGAAATATGGTAAGTAAATGCAGGAAAAGAAACATATGTCAAAGAGCAAGAGATACTATGACTAAGTGTGTGAGTACTAGCTTTAATATGTGATCGGCTTGGGAACTTGATCAGGCTGGTTACATGTGATTAGCTATGGTTCATATAAAGTCAGGCTAACCGTTGGTTAGCTATGGTTCATATAAAGTCAGGCTAACCGTTGGTTAGCTATGGTGCATGTAGAGATCAGGCTAATCACACGTAACAGCTATGGTTCATATAAGTGGTCAGGCCGCACCCGACGTGAGATGTGGGGTGAGCTATGGTGCATATAAAGTTGGGTATGATCACATATCTACACTAAAGTACTCCCCAAACCCCCGACTGGTATAGTAGATCCAATCATGGTACGCTATGGCACAGGATTCCCTAGGAAGGTAGCAAATCTCCCCGGGAATTAGTGTCTGTACACGCACAAGATATCAAGGAAACAAGTCTCGTACAAGCTACACCATGAATAAGGAATAACATCTCATGACGAGATCCGTGTATACCAATCCGTGTAACCATCGTGTCAAGATCATGGATATTTACACTAGATACAGTGAACATAGGAGATATCATAAATTAGAAACTAATCAGAGAATGTACTCGCCTTGGGTCCTTAGCTGGTAAAACCAATGTCCTGTTCCAGAGTATCGTCTGGAGGAACCAACAGTCCTAAAATACATCAAATACAACATTTGCATCAGGTGTTACACTAACACATCACAAATATATGAACTCAGGGGCTCTGCCAGGCATGGCTCTAGTCAACTAGGTCATCTCGTAGGGATACGTATATAATACACATTACACTTATTAATACTTACTATATTTATACATGCACCAATTTAAATGTATTTACAATATATATATATATATATATATATCTTTTAAATACATATTTGATTTATACTAGTTGAACATTATATATGTATACTCATACATATGCTAAAATACCTTTTTAAAATATATATATATATAAATACTAAATTGATTACATATACTAGAAATACGTATTTACGTATATGAATCATTTCGAACTTATTTTGAACAATAATTTCAAATAAAAGTTTATTTATAAAAACTAGAATTTATGTAAAAGCCATCATATATTTTTATATCCATGGAAAAATTGGTCACCAATCCAATAACTAATTTTTGAACTCATTTTATTATTGAAACTATATTTTTAATAATAATATAAAACCCAAGATTTATTATATTTAACATAATTAAAAACCTTTTAATTTAATACGTAAAAATGAACTAATTATATGAAATCACTAAACTAATCATATGAAAATACTAACTAATTAATTAATAGTTACTAACTAATCAATAATTAATTACTGGTTAATAAATTATTAAAACTTAATTACTGAATAATTATAACTAATATAATTAAACTAATTGATTAATTATAACTAATTAAGAATAACCACCCTAATTACATGAAATGTTTATACTAATTACAGACTACTAATTTATTAAGAATTTACTAACTGGTTATTAATTAACAATTTAGATTAACTAAACCAACTATGTTAATTTACTACTGATTAAGAATTAATTACTAATTAAGGAAATAATTAACTGATAAAATAATTAACCGATTAATACTAAACTAAGCTAATACATGAAATTACTAACTAATTACATTAATTTACTAGACTAATACATTAATTAAACTAATTATTAATTAATTAAACTAATTATTAATCAATTAAACTAATTATTAATTAACTAATTAACTAAATAATTAATTAACTAATTAACTTAATTAACTAATTAACTTAATTACTAATTAACTTAACCTATTACATATATTACTTAACTACTTAAAATCAGAGAAAGGAAAGGGGAAGAAGAGGCTCACTGCGGGGGTTTTCAGGCTGGGGTTTTCCGGCGAGGTCGGCCGGCCAGGGTGTCGGCGTCGGCGGAGGAGAAGCTCGCCGGGGCGGTCGGCGTTCGTCTCGGCGCAGCGGCAACTTCGAACTTGGCAGCGGCGGGATCTTGAGGGCAGCGGCGTTCGAGGAGCGGCGGCGACAGCGGATCTGCTCGACGCGGCGGCTGCCGATCATCTCCAGCGGCGTGGAGCTCCGAGCTTGACGCGGCGGAAGGAGCTCGACGACGAGGTGCTCGAGGTGGTGGTTTGCAGGCGGCGGCTTCAACAGATCTGAGGCGGCGGCGGATCTTCTGCGGAGGCGACGGCGGCTCCGGGCGGCTTCGAGGCGGGGCTCGGCTTCAACGGCGGCGCTCAGCGCTCGAGGACGGCTGCGCTTGGATCGAGGGCGGTTGCAGGCGGCCACCGGCGATCGTCGGAGTTAGGTTAGGGTTAGGTTAGGGTCTGGGCGTGTCAGGGGGTCGTCGGACACGGGGATGGTGTTCTGTGGAGGACGTGTCCGGGGCAGGACACAGGAATCCGATGTACTGTGGGCGTGGGGGTTGTGTCCGGGTGTGTCGGACACGGAAATCTGATTGTAAACTGTAAATCTGGACACAGGAAAAGAAATGGATATGGTGGGACACCCGGGGTCGGACCCGAGGCCATCACGGCTGACACGGATGTTGGACACACGGACACGAGCACACAAAATGGTGGTGATGGCTTGTTGGCTTGGGAATTGTGGAGGCTAGCTAATAATTAGGAGATTAGGGTTTCTAGGGAGATGTGAAAATGAGAACTTAAATAGGGAGAAGGGTGTGGGATAAAGGGTTGCGGGTTGGCCCAATGATGAATGGCCCAGAATTAAATATAAAGGGGCTTTTCATGTGGGAAGAATGGGGCGTGAATGGGAGACGGAAAACGATAAATTAAATAGAAAAGAAATTTAAGAAAAAAATGTTTTTAAGAAGCTTTTGATTAGCTACTAATTAAACTCATTTTTTTCAAAATATTAAGAAGTATGTAATTCATTTATTTACTATCCCAATAAAAATCTATTTTATTTTATCAACTAGTCTTTTAAATAACTATTTAGTCAAAACAATAATTTTATGATTCAAGCCAATGAATATTTGAAACTAGAAATATATATTATTATTTATTTATTTTTGTAATACATCGTCATTTAGGAAAAATGATTTTTATAAAGATTTTTAATTTACCTTCTAAAATCAAGCATCGCTCAAAATCAATTAAAAATTTTCAAGGAGAAATATTTTATAAAATTTGATATTTTAAAATAAATTAAAATCTAATTATTTTGGAAATTGGAAATCGGAGGTTACACCCTTATCGATAGTCCTCGATACAAACTATGTTTTGAATCATAACATTTCACTATGAATAACCGTCCCAACTATATTTCAAAATTTATACACGATTCCCTTTATTCTCCTTAGCGGCACTCCGATAACATCTCTATCGATTTTCCTCCTAAGTCCAACTTTATTCTTATCCGAACGATACCCAAATATGTTTTGGTTGCAACTATGTTTTGGTTGCAACTCACTAGCACCAAGGGTCTTGGTGCATGACACTCAACACTTCGCTAAAAGGCTGTGTGCAAAGAAAACTGTATGAATGATATTCTATCTCGCACACTAACTCGCTTTGTGTTTTCGTATAGACATATAACATGCCAGTTCTAACACGAGTCTATTCCCACAATATCTTACACAGGTTGGCACAAAGGCCCACGCATCATAATCCTGTTCAAACAATTATATTATTCACATGCACTTTTCAAAAATATTTAGACTTATTGTATGGAACATTCATCGAATATCGAGAGAGAGCATCTATCACTCTTTCAATACACAAGTTCAAAATTGAGAGAATCAAAACAAATTCTAACGACATAAAGCCGTGCTCTGATACAAAAATGTCACTCCCTAATCTCCCGCAGGAATAGGCCATCCCTGCTAGGCGCGAATCACTGCGCCAGCGCTGTCATGCCCTAATCTTCCGCAAGTTTAATAGTCCCCGCTGAACGTGAATCACACGTTGCAGCGCTCCCGCAGGACAATCATTCTCACCGGAACGTGATGTCGTACGAGCCTAGAGTTGCGCTCGTATAAGGTGATATTATCAAACACCAAAGTTATCATCAAAACGACCAAGTTGCAGCAAAAGTCAAGTATGTTGTGTACCAAGCACACATCAGAGTATACGCAGCGAAGCTCTCAATAGGGTCCGAATGAAATGCCACAAAGGCAAATGCCACGAAGGCGATATAATACTCTTGCTCTTTCTCTAGCCCACAAAGGTACTTACCGTTCATATATTATGTCCTGTATATCCAACCAGTGCCACTACACCTGCGTACCTGAAATAATGCCCACAAACGTGGGTCAGTACACAGTCGTACTGGTGAGCGGGGTAACCCACTCTTCTAAGCCGATACTAAGTAAAATAGTGAATGCAAACAGTTATATGGTGATCTTTCTAGTTGAATCCTAGATTCATTTCTTGGCATAGGTATGACATGTTAAGGAAAGCGGTAAAGCAAGTTAAGCATACAAGCATTCAACTCAAGCAAATATACAAGATATCCAACTCAAAAAGAAAAACTAGCATGCAAACCGTCCTACTCAAACCCAAGCAACACGAGAACCTATCGAACCATCATCCAAGCCTCAATATCCATCCTCAATCCAAACAAAATTTTAATCTCGATATGCACACTCCTGCCGAGGCTAGGTAGCCGCGGCCTATGTGAAAAGCACAAACAAACCAAAATAAAGCAAACTATCTCTTATCTATATGACGTTATTAGCCAAGCCATAAAGGACTTTGATTTGACTGATCAAGTGCAGTTCTACCCGATCCAGACCGAGTAGCTAGCCCGCCTGGTCGTATCAAACTACCGGCACCACGCCCAAGGCACGTTACCATTGTCTCCTCCATGGCCGAACGGTCCCGGTGCTTCGGAGCGTATCCCGTTGAGGAGACAAAACCCTGTGCAACACATGTTGTCCGTGACATGCAGGCACCAAGTAGGTATGACAAGAGGATCGAGCATTCTCGCTCTACCAAACAATCCTAGACTCATCCAACCAAATATCCAACCAATATCCATAACCATTCTTCCAACATATAGCCCAAGGCACAAATATCTAGTTATCCCCATAGGCACAATGCCGCTTCTCGACACAATGTTCCAATTGGAGCAATACCCCTCGCTCAGAATAATCCTATGGCATAATACCCCAATAGTGGCACAATGCCCTCGCCGATGCAGTTGTTCAGTTTTGAACCACAACTGCACGCTTTGCATGACAAAGCGTCCAAGTGATACTCGTACACGAATGCACTCCTCGCTCGCCCAAATTTTTGATGTTCTAACCAAGATATTATAATTCCAATCATTTCTCCAACTGCCCCAAATGCAAACCAACTCTAGCTCCAACTATCCAACGCGAAAACTAATTAAAGCCACAAATCTATCCAAGCAAATGACGTACACTCTATGCACGCCATAATGTAGTGATTTCTAAGTCCCAGTCCAAGTGTTCAAGCCTTTACATATTTTTCATATTATTAGACATGAAGGAGTAGAGGAGAAGGGACAGAGCCCACTCACCAAGTTTAATTCCGTTAAGTATCCTGCCCTACCGATACGGCTGATCCTTTGAACCCGTGGTCCGATGGAAAGCACAATCTACTCAATTGGTATAACCGTGGGAGCAGGCCGTGCTCTCCAAATCATCCGATCGATCAGACTAAGGAAGACGGTATTATCGCTCCAATCATGTTATCCCAGTACTTCTCTAAACGACCATCTTGTTTCCATTGAACTCCGTTAGCGATCTGCACATAAAATCAACTCAATCAATACTTGTTCCCAAAACCAACAAATTAAAATATAACCAGCTATTGTCTCATTCAATCCGACTCAATGTAACGTACCGTACGATTGCAGGGCATTATATAATATACCACTTAGAATCTGGTTTATCCCCGAACCATACTAGTATCCATTATTTACTAGCATACCGCAATCCAATTCATAACTCTGCTCCAGGCAACCCATATTTTCTAGATCCATACTCAGCATCTCGCTTGTGCTGAACGCTCGAACAAATTCCTTTTTCCCACATCCTCCTTGTAGCTCAATACGAATTCCTCATATCGCTTAGCTTTGGATCATACACATATTTAAGGCATCCCTGAAATATATGTATTTCAGCCGAGCTTAGCGATAGCGAATTTGGACAAGTTACAAGGGTATCTTTATGTCCGAGGTATTCATTCACTTTACTACCAGGTGAACCAATCCTGATTTTTATTCCAACATATTCGCACAATCGCTATCCTCAAGTATGATAATTTTCCACCAAAAATCTTTCCATCTGACTTAAATTCAGTTCGTATTCCAACTCAATCCATCCAACTATTTCTGAATCCATACTAGCACCATCTCCAAATATTATCTCTTGCTCCGAACGATCATCACACCTGATACTACCCCATAGCTAGGCGACTTACCAAAATATCAACTTTGCTTCAGATCAGCTTAACCCAATACCTTATCCTCAATCTTAATACCTCACTGGGTGAACATCTATATTAAGATTCATGTGATCCATAAAGATTTTGTTGACACACCAAAGGGATAGTGTCGCCGCATGTAAACCCCCTTGACCAAAATTAGGGTTATTAGTTTAGATTGAGAGACTAGGATTTAATTTGGTGACAATTAGAATTTTATTTCAGTATTTTAGAATTTTGTACAATATTATATCTCCTAGTGCACCTTACCGTTGCTTCGATAATTGGAGCACCTCACTAGCCATTACCTTCCTACGAATTCCATACACTTTTCCTACACGTGCCAACCTACCATTCCGACCCTTGTATAACTCATGACCACTCCCTCTTGTGCTACATTTTAGTCGCACAACAATCATCTCGGACGTATTTATTTTAATTCTAAATAAAATACAACTTTGTACCCTTGTGCGTTCCAATCGAAATTGGAGGCACAATCTTGACCGTTTTGTGCAACCCGAATTTTATTAATATTCTACACTGAATCATTTATGCCTATGACACTTGTGCTTCGTCTAATTTTAATCCAATATACTTCTAATTAATTCTAGAACATCTTGCGCGGTATTTTAATTAATTAAAACCCAATTTTTATCTTTGTGCAATTTTCCCAATTGTTAGGCATTTTTATGCAAAAATGCATTGAGGTGTCCCCACCATTGGACAATGCATAAAGAAAACCCAAATTTCCCTTTCACATAATTTTTTCCATAATTTTTCGGAATGTGCAAATGCACAACATCGCCCCCTCAATTGAACCTAGTGTTTCAATTTAATTAATGCAAAATTTAGCCCCAACATCCTCATGTGAGCCCAAGGCCCAACCAAAGAGGATGTTGACCAAAGTTAACTTTTCCTAGGTCAAACCAACCCCTACATGTGTATAAATACAACTCCTCACCCCCCTTTTCATTATTTTCTTAAACCCACAACACAACTCTAACCCTAGCCGAATTTCATCCTCCCACCCGTGCACCTCCTCCTCCCCCCCTCCGACCAGATCTCTAGGCCGCCACAGTGACCACCTCCTCCGCCTGGCCTTCCCCTAGCCGCCGGAACACCCTCCCTCGGCCACCTACATCGACTGCCACCGTCAACACCATCTGCACCATCAACACCATCACACCCGACCTCCCCCTTCCCGACCTCCCTCAACCGCCCTGCCACCGCCCTCAGCCCATCGCTGTCATGCCCCAATCTCCCGTAAGCTCGATAGTCCCCGCTGAACGTGAATCACCACGTTTACAGCTCTCCCGCAGGACAATCGTTCTCATCGGGACGTGATGCCGTACGAGCCTGGAGTTGCGCTCGTACAAGGCGATGTTGTCAAACTCCAAATGTTATCATTGAAACAACCAAGTTGCATCGGAAGTCAAGTATTGTGTACCAAGCACACAATCAGAGTATACGCAGTGAAGCTCATGATAGGTCCAAATGAGATGCCCCGAGTCAATGCCACAAAGGCGATGCCACGGAGACGATGAAATAACTCTTGCTCTTTCTCTAGCCCACAAAGGTACTTACAGTTCATACATCTTGTCCCGTATATCCAAGCAGCGCCACTACGTCTGTGTACCTGAAATATTGTCCACAAATGTAGGTCAGTACACAACCGTACTGGTGAGCGGGGTAACCCACTCGCCTAAGCCGACACTAAGTAAAATAGTGAATGCAAACAGTTATATGGTGATCTTTCTAGTTGAATCCTAGATTCATTTCATGGCATAGGGATGACATGTTAAGGAAAGCTGTAAAGCAGTTTAAGCATGCAAGCACTCAACTCAAACCAAACGACAAGCAAATAGCAACTCGAAGGATTCTAACACGCAACCCGTCCTACTCAATGCCATCGCTTCCACGATAACATATCGAACCATTCCCAAGCCTCAATATCCATCCTCAACCAACATTTACAATCCAAATCTTCCAGTGCATACTCTTGCCGAGGCAAGGTGGCCGCACCTACACGAAAGCCAAACCAACAAAAGAAAAGCAAGCCATCACCTATACTATATGGAGTCACTGGCTAAAAGCCATAAAGGACATTGATCGGACCAAGATCAATAGGGCAATCCTACCCGATCCAGGGTTGGGCAGCTACTCCCGCCTGGTGGTATCGGACTACCAGCACTGCGACCAATCGCGCGATGCCCATTGTTTCCTCCATGGTAGAACGGTCCCGGTGCCCCGGTGCCTCATCCCGTTCCAGGAAACCAAACCCTGTGCCACGCAGGTTGTCTGTGACTATGCAGACACAGTAGGTATGACGAGAGGATCGAACATTCTCGCCCCACCAAGCGATCCTAGACTCGTTCCATAAATTATCCAACCAAAACATCTATAACCATTCTTCCAACATATAGCCCAAGGCACCAAATCCAAGTTATTCCCATAGGCACAATGCCTCTTCTCAATACAGTGTTTCTAATGGTACAAAACCCTTCTCAAAGCTAACCCATGGCACAATGCCCCAAAAGAGGCACAATACCCTCGCAGATGCAGTTGTTCGGTTTCGAACCATAACTGCTCGCTTTGCAAGACAAAGCGACCAAGTGATACTCGTACACGGATGCACGCTCGCTCGCCCAGATTCCCGATATTCCCAATGCATCAATGACTCATTCCAACTGTCCAAGCATAATCCCAATCAATCAACCAACTGCCTCCAATGCAATATTCCAACTCTAGCTCCAACTATCCAACGCGCAAACCAAATCAAGCCACAATCCTTCCAAGCCAACGACGTTCACTCTATGCACGCCTCAGTGTAGTGATTCCCAATATTTCTATCCAAGTGTTCAAGCCTTTACGTGTTTTCCATATTATTAGGCATGAAGGAGTAAAGGAGAAGGGAAAGAGCCCACTCACAATGATTGATCCCGTTAGGCATCCTGTCCTGCCGATACGGCCAATCCCTTGAACCCGTGGTCCGATGCAAGCGCGATCTACTCAACTGGTATGACCGTGCGAGCAGGCCGTGCTCTACAAATCATTCGACCGATCGGACTAAGGAAGATGGCATTATCATTCCAACTCAGCTATCTCAGTACTGCTCAGAACGAACACCTGATTTCCATCGAACCCGCTAGCCATCTGCACATGAAACAACTCAATCAATACTTCTTCCCAAAATCCAATAAATCAAATGTAACTAGCATTTGTTTGATTCAATCCGACTCAGCGTAACGTACCGTGCGGTTGTGGGCGTTACATAATATACTACTTAGAATCAGGTTCGTCCACGAACCGTGCTGGTACTCATTCCTATCACATGCCACAATCCAATTCCATGGATCTGCTCTATGTAACTCACATTATCCTGATCCAGACTCAGTATCTCGCTCTATTGAATGCTCGTACAAATTCTATATTCCCACATCCTCCTTGCAGCTCAATACGAATTCTTCGTATCGCTTAGTTTTGGATCGTACACATATTTAAGGCGTCCCTAAAATACATGTATTTCAGCCGAGCTTTGCGATAGCGAATTTGGACAAGTTACAAGGGTATCTTTATGTCCGAGGCATCCACTTGTTTTACTCCCAATTGAACCAAATTTCGATTTCCATTCCAACATATTCGCTCGAGCACTATTCTCAAAGATGATGATTTTCTACCGACTCAATCAGTTCGTGTTCCAACTCAATCCATCCAACTATTTCTGAATCCGCACTAGCAACATCTCCAAATATGTATCTCATGCACCAAATGATCATCACAACTGATACTACCCCAGCTAGGCGACTTACCCAAATATCAAATTTGCTCTCATCAGCTCAACCAAACACTTCTTCCTCAATCTCAATACCTCGCTGGGTGAACATCTATATTGAGGTTCGTGTGATCCACGAAGATCTCGCCGCCATGCCAAAGGGATAGTGTCGCTATGATTTCAACGTGGACACACTCGCCATAATTCCTAGGTTGCGCATGGAATAGTTCTTCGCGCTGCTTCTACTGCCTCGAAGCATAGGATATCACCTTTGCCTTCAGAACGAGCACGCTTCCCAGACTAAGTTCCGAGACATCTTGTAAATCTGAAGCAAATCTGTCCCTTCCAGTATTCGCAAGGATTTGATCTGAACGAGCCGTTGCTTTAACTTCACGAGCTAGTTTCACAGTCGTCAATTCATATGAATGCTATTCCCTTCCAGGGCACGATGAGTCAGAGGCGATGCCATCGATAAAAATCTGTGACTCTGAATCTCATCAGTTGACAAGGCTACTTCCACCATCGCTTCGGTCTTCTGGCTGCATCTTCAGCTGAAGGCTATCCCAAGAGTCTCTCAAATCCAACACTCAGCCAATAAGCCAAATCTCATTGCTCACATCTGCCCTCGACGCATTCCTAAATACGCCACCTCAAGGGTCATTCTATGGGTCTACCATATTCAATCTCTGATCTGACGGGCAAGTCGCTAGGGTCAGCTGTCCCGAAGCTACGCTCGATAATTGTAATCATCACGATGGACAGTTACTATGAACCATGCTATATCTCATCTGCAAATCCGAATCAAAATCCAACCATTCTATCTGAGCGAACTTCCGAATCCGAGAACTCATGCACTACCTCTGCTGATCTGTCCGCTAATGCTACTTAACCACCTAGAGTCTTGCTATCTATCCAAGCCATAACTCGAGAATTGTGCTCGTTGAAACCGTCTTCCATCAATCCATCGTTCTGCCCTGAATCCATCAAATTTTCTGAACTGCCATGTTCGACTTCTCGCACTACCACTGCAATGATTTCCGAAACCAAAGACTTCCTCTAATTCTTATCCGTTTGCCGCGTTCCACAATGCACGTCCAACTTGCTCGAGCAGCACAGTGATTTCTTCCGACGTTGCTCCCATATATAGCTATCTTCAAAAGTCTGTCCGCCAAAATCTTTGTTCTCAGTTGTTGCCACAATCCGTCCACGTCTTCCGGAGAATCCGTCTACCATTGTTGCACCATCTTGCCCAAAATTCTATTTTCGCTAAACCTGAATCAAACTTCTCGAGCAGCAATATCCAAAATCTTTCAAGTTTGTGTGAATCCATCTCATTGTCCCTCCAGACCAATATCGTGTTTCTTTGCTCAACCAACAGCTCAAATGTGTCGCCCAAAATCGTAGTTCGTGCTCGCTATCATTCGATTCACCCATCGCTTATTCAAGCGTATCCCAACTGTTCGTTCCGATCTCGTCCAACTCTCAAGTCCAACGATACTTCCATTTGCACCAGTCCGTTCTCGATATACTCAACTCAATATTCACTTGCTTCATTTTTATTCTTCTTAACTCAATCGACTTGCACCAACCAACATGTATTCTCAATACCCGAGTTCGTTCAGGCAATTTCCATTTGATGTCCAAACCAAAATATTTTCAGTGCCTTGCTCAATATGTGGTATCCAATATACCACTCCGAATCAAGTCGCTACTCGCATTACGTTTTCCTTACACAGATCCAAGATCCGTTCGAACCATCTCTTATGCGAGATCATGCCATTCTAACTTAAGTCTGACACAAAAACTTAGCCAATGCTTGAATTATCCAACTGTTTCCATAAATCTCACTATACAACTCGTGCCATATCCCATTCACAATACTTCCAGCTATTCTCAAAGCCGTCTGATACTTTCGTAACACGAGCAATCATGCAACGATTGTCTTTCAAATATTCCAACCCAATACCCAATGGTTCCACACATTTGCTGTACGAGCAACTCGTGCAGACTTATTCTGATATTCTCAAGCCAAACTCAAACATGCTCAACCGATGCGCCACAGCCGAAATTCCAACTTCTATCCAACACAGTCGCTAGACGAGCAACTCGTGCAATAATCCATTCCCATCGAATGTTTCTACTCAAAACATGCTGCATAACCAATCTCGTCAGCCAACCAACTGATCCACAGATGCAATCAGAAACTCCCGAACGACAAGCCAAGCCAACCCAACGAACGATCTCAACTTGTTGCACAATACAACAACACCTAACGAGGCTAAGTGATCTAACGAAAACCAACCAAGGCAACACAACCAAGAACAACATGCAGCTACAACCAGTAATATATAGACTTATTGCATGAAACATCCAATGCGGCACCGAGTAGAGTCAAGAGCTAGACGACACGCGGAAGCTATTTAGAGTTTGTGATGAAGCGAAGGACCAAGTCCGAGAAAATGAACCAGGCGCTCTGATACCAATTTGTCACGCCCCAATCTCCCGCAAGCTCGATAGTCCCCGCTGAACGTGAATCACCACGTTTACAGCTCTCCCGCAGGACAATCGTTCTCATCCGGACGTGATGCCGTACGAGCCTGGAGTTGCGCTCGTACAAGGCGATGTTGTCAAACTCTAAATGTTATCATTGAAACAACCAAGTTGCATCGAAAGTCAAGTATTGTGTACAAAGCATACAATCAGAGTATACGCAGCGAAGCTCACGATAGGGTCCAAATGAGATGCCCCGAGTCAATGCCACAAAGGCGATGCCACAGAGACGATGAAATAACTCTTGCTCTTTCTCTAGCCCACAAAGGTACTTACAGTTCATACATCTTGTCCCGTATATCCAAGCAGCGCCACTACGTCTGTGTACCTGAAATATTGCCCACAAACGTGGGTCAGTACACAACCGTACTGGTGAGCGGGGTAACCCACTCGCCTAAGCCGACACTAAGTAAAATAGTGAATGCAAACAGTTATATGGTGATCTTTCTAGTTGAATCCTAGATTTATTTCATGGCATAGGGATGACATGTTAAGGAAAGCTGTAAAGCAGTTTAAGCATGCAAGCACTCAACTCAAACCAAACGACAAGCAAATAGCAACTCGAAGGATTCTAACACGCAACCCGTCCTACTCAATGCCATCGCTTGCACGATAACATATCGAACCATTCCCAAGCCTCAATATCCATCCTCAACCAACATTTACAATCCAAATCTCCCAGTGCACACTCTTGCCGAGGCAAGGTGGCCGCACCTACACAAAAGCCAAACCAACAAAAGAAAAGCAAGCCATCACCTATACTATATGGAGTCACTGGCTAAAAGCCATAAAGGACATTGATCGGACCAAGATCAATAGGGCAATCCTACCCGATCTAGGGTTGGGCAGCTACTCCCGCCTGGTGGTATCGGACTACCAGCACTGCGCCCAATCGCGCGATGCCCATTGTTTCCTCCATGGTAGAACGGTCCCGGTGCCCCGGTGCCTCATCCCGTTCCAGGAAACCAAATCCTGTGCCACGCAGGTTGTCCGTGACTATGCAGACACAGTAGGTATGACGAGAGGATCGAACATTCTCGCCCCACCAAGCGATCCTAGACTCGTTCCATGAATTATCCAACCAAAACATCAATAACCATTCTTCCAACATATAGCCCAAGGCACCAAATCCAAGTTATTCCCATTGGCACAATGCCTCTTCTCAACACAGTGTTTCCAATGGTGCAAAACCCTTCTCAAAGCTAACCCATGGCACAATGCCCCAAAAGAGGCACAATACCCTCGCAGATGCAGTTGTTCGATTTTGAACCACAACTGCTCGCTTTGCAAGACAAAGCGACCAAGTGATACTCGTACACGGATGCACGCTCGCTCGCCCAGATTCCCGATATTCTCAATGCATCAATGACTCATTCCAACTGTCCAAGCATAATCCCAATCAATCAACCAACTGCCTCCAATGCAATATTCCAACTCTAGCTCCAACTATCCAACGCGCAAACCAAATCAAGCCACAATCCTACCAAGCCAACGACGTCCACTCTATGCACGCCTCAGTGTAGTGATTCCCAATGTTTCTATCCAAGTGTTCAAGCCTTTACGTGTTTTTCATATTATTAGGCATGAAGGAGTAGAGGAGAAGGGAAAGAGCCCACTCACAATGATTGATCCTGTTAGGCATCATGTCCTGCCGATACGGCCAATCCCTTGAACCCGTGGTCTGATGCAAGCGCGATCTACTCAACTGGTATGACCGTGCGAGCAGGCCGTGTTCTACAAATCATCCGACCGATCGGACTAAGGAAGATGGCATTATCATTCCAACTCAGCTATCTCAGTACTGCTCTGAACGAACACCTGATTTCCATCGAACCCGCTAGCCATCTGCACATGAAACAACTCAATCAATACTTCTTCCCAAAATCCAACAAATCAAATGTAACCAGCATTTGTTTGATTCAATCCGACTCAGCGTAACGCACCGTGCGGTTGCGGGCGTTACAATCGCCACCGCCACCAATATCGCCCCCCTCACCACCACTACCACCAGGACCACCGCCACTATCACCACGACCGCCGCCTCCGCCCCGGGCACCGCCACCACAGGCCACAACCTAACCCGACTCCTCTTCACAATCACCATCCTCACCGACCCAACCCGATCCCTCTCCTCTGTTCATCACCGGAGACCACCGCCACCATAGCCAACCACCCCCACGACCTTCCCCTGCTACCAGCTACCGATACCACTGCCCCTGCCACCGCCGGCCGCCACCACAACTACTGCAACTGCTGCTGCTACTGCCATTCTAGGGAGCTGCCACCCGCTGTTGTTGTTCCCGAGCCCCCTGCCGGAGCTCCGCCGGCGACGACTGAACGACGGACACCCCCACCCTCCGGGATACGACACAATAGGTATAATTATATATAAAATATATTTAGTTATTGTGTGTGTGCAATGTATGTGTATATAGTATGTATAACGTATACGTATATAGTATATATTCATAAATACTATATAAACTATGTATATTGTATATATATATAGTATATATATATACTATATAGACTGTGTATAATATATATATATAGTATATAATTATATGTAATGTATAGACTATGTATAATGTAAATATATATAGTAAATATATTGGCATATAATATATAATGGTATATATATGTGTATATATATGTATTTATTTATAAAAATGTATTGTATATATATATATGTACGTATATAATATGTGTAATGTATATGTATATAACTGTATTTCTGTATATATATACATATCTGTACATATATATATATATATATATATATATATATATATATATTTGTGTATAAATAGGTATTGTATAAACACATGAATGTATAATGTAATGTACTAAATATATAAATATATGTAAATTATGTATATATATGTATAAAATATAAGTATTATAATTGTGGTTATATACATATGTTATTTAAATGTGTATCTTATGTAAATAATAATTATGTATATATTTTATGGACATATATTGTTATTTCAGATATTTTGTATATACGTATATATGTGTTATATATATGTATAGTTATATATGTATATATGTTTATTCAATATATGTAAATATGTTATTAAATTATTTGATGTATATGTATGTACATATGTTATGTATGTGTGCATGTACTATGTTAGCATAAGTAATCAAGCTTAGTGTAATGTAGTGGTTGATAATTTTGGTTATCTGTTCGTAGGCATCCGAGACGGTGCTACCTTGACTGTTGGTTCCGGAGCATTGCTTGCGCACACCAGAGTTCCAGGGAAGTATACCTTGCCATGTTGTACAGTTTAAATTTAGATGCTATCTAATTGCATATTTTATTGATTTAATATTAACTGTGCGCATCCGAGAAGACTCGGGTGCAGTCAACGAAGGCGTTGACGTTAGGACTTGTGTCTGACCTAGTGTCTAGTGGACCCACCTAAAGTTGAGGAGTTATCAATATGACTTCCTAGGCCTTGACACGTATCATTACACGTCATAGAGTGAGATCATGTAGGGACGCGTGCTTCATGACTGACTGGCCATCAGTATGTGTCACGCCCCGATCTACCACAGGCTAATCGGCCGTTCCCGCTAGGCGGGAATCACCCTCGCCAGCGCTCCCGCGGAACGATCGCTTGACCCATCCGGGCGTAATGCCGCACGAGCGTGAACCGCACCCGTGCAAGGCCGTGATTCATTGGCTGGCGATAAGAGTTCTAAGCCACAGAGTCGCACAGATTGTCCGAGTGCAGCGGAGTCATGAATGCATAGGCGATCGGTAACAGGTTCACTGAGTCGACAAATATAGCGGAAGCATTGAAACAAGTAAAGTAATCTCTTTATTGATATAAAACATGTATTACAGGCGGCGTATAGCCGAGATTACAAGTCGCTCAAGCCTCTCTCTCTGAAACAGTAAAAGCGTGCCAAGTGGCTACAACTATGGAATGAATGTACAGGCGATGGTCAGGCGATGTTCACAACTTATGTCTTGTATATGTGCTTCAGTCCCGGATGCACCGTTGCTTCGGAGTGTTGTCCACGCCTTAGCACGCACGTTGGAGGCGTCCGCACCGCACGAGGTTCTCCCGTACCCTGCATATCAAACTGGTGGATTATCAGTACATTGAATGCACTGGTGGGGAAGCTACTTGCCCGCTCGACAAATCCAAACACGTAATACAGGTTTCATGCACAACTATTAAGTTGTCTTTCTAGTTGCCTTAGGATCAGTTTCATGCAAATATTGAATAGCTTAACGTGTCAGGCAGTGCGTTGTGCGATGTTTGAGGAAACACGGCGAGACTTACCAACTTACCATTTCTCCTTCCCTGTCTAAGGCAAACATGATTAATTCAAGCACGGTAAGTATAAACATTCAGGAAGTATAGCATATGCAAACAGGAGGGTTATTTTAACATTATCGTTCAGGTGTTCAGTCGATGCGATGCAGTGACTCGCACGCGGATAGCCGCTAAGCGAGGATGACTTATCTATATGAACAGGAGTCGCTGGCATAGCCATACAGGACCAGTTATAGTCTTGAACAAGGAAGGAAAGCAACAAAGATGCAGTGGTGGTTGCAGACCATCCTGTCCAGATGCAGTAGACTATCATGCAGTTCGTTATAGTCTTGAACGAGGATGGTAAGCAACAAAGATGCAGTGGTGGTTGCAGACCATCCTGTCCAGATGCAGTAGACTATCGTGCAGTTCCATCCGGATCAGAACGGTCCCAGTGCCCCGGTGACCGCCCGTGGAACTATACCTCATTTTCGAGTTGTCCGTGACATGCAGGTCAGGGTCTCGGTCTGGTACAGGAACAAGTTCGATGCAGTATATGTATATATTGATCAAGTCCGGTATGGAACAAGTTCGATGCAGTATATATACAGAACTTGTTGAGGCAGGATTCAGTGATTCAGTAGGGCTTGCCAGGCCAGTTGATTCAGTAGTTTGCTCTGCGAGCTGTGATTCAGTGATTTATTCAGTCAGGGTGCAAATTCCCTGGTTCGGGAATTTCCTTGGTGACCTAACGGTCTCGGATACTTGCAGGTTCGTTCAGGCACGGAACGACTACGTAGTAGTCTTCCGGGGTTTGCATGAAAACACGGTAATATTTAAGCAGACAAGCATGCATTTCTAAGGAACATAAACATGCACGTTTGCTCGGACCCGAAGGTAAGCCGAGAAGTGAAACCGTTAAAGGACTTAGCATGCGAGGGTCTGAATATAAGCAGTATTTCCTTTTTCATGTTCTAGCAAGCAATATGAGTTGGGATTATTCCCTTAGCTAGGTGCATTGGATTTATTAGCATGCAGGGGGTGATTCACCTAGCGACTAGCATAAATATTCCAGATTTTATGTGTGCTGGCTAAGCAAAGACAAGTTCACCGTAGCCACCCACCTTAGCGATGATTCGCCTCGGTAGAGCGATACGTCTGAGCGAGCCTCTGAAAGTCCAAGCCGGATTCCTGTAGGGACAAGTCTGGATATCCTTTGCTTCTTGATCGAGACAAAGCAGGTCGGGACAGTTGCACTATTGCCGATTGAGTCGGCAGTCCGCTTGAGCAGAACGGGGTGTTACATCCTACCCAACTTAGAAAAAGTCTCGTCCTCGAGACTTACTAAGGACAAGCAGTAATCTAGGGTTTAGGCAATCCTAGACAAGTCATTTGTACTTGTTCATTTGGATCTTCACTTGCATAAGCTTCGAAATCAGCATACCGCTTAGACTGGATCATGCGCACCTTCGACATGCATTTCTAGTGTGAACATGTCAACCAGCTCAGTGATAGCAAAGTCTTAGCACTCGAGTTTCACCTTTTTCTTAAGTCTTGGATGGTGCACTAGTTCAAGGCGTCCCTCGAATAGATGCATTCAACCAAACTTAGGGTTAGTGAAAATCGGATAAGCTACTAGCGATACTCTCAAGGGTTCAGACAGGTTGGCACAAAGGCCACTCGCAGCATACAACCAGACAAGCAAGCATATCATTCAAAACGTATTTTGAAAGTATTTAGACTTATTGTTGGAACATCCCATCGAGGCATTGAGAGAGAGCGTGCACGTAACCCACGAACGAGCTTTCAAAACAGAGATATCGAATCGAAGTCCAAAGGCGTAGAAGCCAGGCTCTGATACCAACCTGTCACGCCCCGATCTCCCACAGGCTAATCGGCCGTTCCCGCTAGGCGGGAATCACCCTCACCAGCGCTCTCGCGGAACGATCGCTTGACCCATCCGGGCGTGATGCCGCACGAGCGTAAACCGCACCCGTGCAAGGCCGTGATTCATTGGCTGGCGATAAGAGTTCTAAGCCACAGAGTCGCACAGATTGTCCGAGTGCAGCGGAGTCATGAACGCATAGGCGATCGGTAACAGGTTCACTGAGTCGACAAATATAGCGAAAGCATTGAAACAAGTAAAGTAATCTCTTTATTGATATAAAACATGTATTACAGGCGGCGTATAGCCGAGATTACAAGTCGCTCAAGCCTCTCTCTCTGAAACAGTAAAAGCGTGCCAAGTGGCTACAACTGTGGAATGAATGTACAGGCGATGGTCAGGCGATGTTCACAACTTATGTCTTGTATATGTGCTTCAGTCCCGGACGCACCATTGCTTCGGAGTGTTGTCCACGCCTTAGCACGCACGTTGGAGGCGTCCGCACCGCACGAGGTTCTCCCGCACCCTGCATATCAAACTGGTGGATTATCAGTACATTGAATGCACTGGTGGGGAAGCTACTCGCCCGCTCGACAAATCCAAACACGTAATACAGGTTCCGTGCACAAATATTAAGTTGTCTTTCTAGTTGCCTTAGGATCAGTTTCATGCAAACATTGAATAGCTTAACGTGTCAGGCAGTGCGCCGTGCGATGTTTGAGGAAACACGGCGAGACTTACCAACTTACCATTTCTCCTTCCCTGTCTAAGGCAAACATGATTAATTCAAGCACGGTAAGTATAAACATTCAGGAAGCATAGCATATGCAAACAGGAGGGTCGTTTTAACATGATCGTTCAGGTGTTCAGTCGATGCGATGCAGTAACTCGTACGCGAATAGCCGCTAAGCGAGGATAACTTATCTATATGAACAGGAGTCGCTGGCATAGCCATACAGGACCAGTTATAGTCTTGAACAAGGAAGGAAAGCAACAAAGATGCAGTGGTGGTTGCAGACCATCCTGTCCAGATGCAGTAGACTATCATGCAGTTCGTTATAGTCTTGAACGAGGATGGTAAGCAACAAAGATGCAGTGGTGGTTGCAGACCATCCTGTCTAGATGCAGTAGACTATCGTGCAGTTCCATCCGGATCGGAACGGTCCAGTGCCCCGGTGACCGCCCGTGGAACTATACCTCGTTTTCGAGTTGTCCGCGACATGCAGGTCAGGGTCTCAGTCTGGTACAGGAACAAGTTCGATGCAGTATATGTATATATTGAACAAGTTCGGTATGGAACAAGTTCGATGCAGTATATATACAGAACTTGTTGAGGCAGGATTCAGTGATTCAGTAGGGCTTGCCAGGCCAGTTGATTCAGTAGTTTGCTTCGCGAGCTGTGATTCAGTGATTTATTCAGTCAGGGTACAAATTCCCTGGTTCGGGAATTGCCTTGGTGACCTAACGGTCCCGGATACTTGCAGGTTCGTTCAGGCACGGAACGACTACGTAGTAGTCTTTCGGGGTTTGCATGAAAACACGATAACATTTAAGCAGACAAGCATGCGTTTCTAAGGAACATAAACAGGCACGTTTGCTCGGACCCGAAGGTAAGCCGAGAAGTAAAACCGTTAAAGGACTTAGCATGCGAGGGTCTGAATATAAGCAGTATTTCCTTTTTCATGTTCTAGCAAGCAATATGAGTTGGGATTATTCCCTTAGCTAGGTGCGTTGGATTTATTAGCATGCAGGGGTGATTCACCTAGCGACTAGCATAAATATTCCAGATTTTATGTGTGCTGGCTAAGCAAAGACAAGTTCACCGTAGCCACCCACCTTAGCGATGATTCGCCTCGGTAGAGCGATACGTCTGAGCGAGCCTCTGAAAGTCTAAGCCGGATTCCTGTAGGGACAAGTCTGGATATCCTTTGCTTCTTGATCGAGGCAAAGCGGGTCGGGACAGTTGCACTATTGCCGATTGAGTCGGCAGTCCGCTTGAGCGGAACGGGGTGTTACACTATGAGCAGCACGTGCGACGGCATTTAGCTTAGTTGTTTATTTCTGTAGCGACTTGCATCATAGTATGAGATGTCTACGTCGCGTTCGCGACTTGTACATTAATATTAGGCGGGAAAGATAATTAGTAGGCGTATGGGACAGACATTTAGCTGCCGTAGTTTCAGAGTAAACTGCGGGGCCGTGAACTTCAGTGTTACCCGATTATGGGCCATGTGTTACCCGGTTATGGGCATATATGCTTGTCGATACATCCGACAGAGATTACTAGTTGCGCGCTATCATGATCGGTGATGTAGTTAGCATATACTCCTGGCATCCGGTTTACAGCTAATCCCAGGTACTTAGCCTCTGGCTCCATGCTATGCTTTATACCTTTCACCTACCCATACGTACCAGGGTTGTCTTCAAAGTGCATTTCACTTAGCTGGTTAGAACACCCCAACTTTACACAATATTTACTTTATCGTATGCATTTTTGTATCTTGTTATGTCCCTCTGAGGACCTAGCCCTTTCCAGATTTGGACGAGGCATATTATCCCACAGTGTACGGACCCAGACAGAAGACGAGGTACGCTACCGAGGAGGAGCTAGAGGTGTTACCGTCAGAGTTCTCGTGATCAATGGGTAGGCCTTCTGCCTAGGATTGGGTGCATCATTATCTAGTCATCCGATGCCCTAGTCATTATTTATTTTATCTGTCATTCAGTACTTTTATTTCGTCATAATAGTAGGTTTGTTCCCACCAGACATCTTGGGTTGTACTTTGATATTTCAGACTGATGTTTATTTCCAGTATTTATTTTGGTACTTCTTGTTGATTATATTGTGGATGAGATTAGATTACCTGTTGTTGATTGGCATTAGACTTATTAGTAGTTTAGGATAGCGTAGCACTCTTTATTAGGATCCATTAAATTAGGATATCCTCAAATATGTGTCAACTGGCTATTGCCATGTGGCCTGGTCCCATGTATTTTGGGACTGGGGCATGATACCACAATTTCAAATGGACACACTCACCATAATTCCTAGGTTGCGCATGGAATAGTTCTTTGCGCTGCTTCCACTGCCTCAAAGCATAGGATATTACCTTCGCCTTCTGTACGAGCATGCATCCCAGACTAAGTTTCGATGCATCTTGTAGATCTGAGGCACAATTATCCCTTCCAGTATTACAATAATTTGATCTGAACAAGCCGCTGCTTTAACTTCACAATCTAGTTTCACAGTGGTCAATTCATATGAATGATATTCCCTTCCGGGGCACGATGAGTCGGAGGCAATGCTATCTTCAAAAATCTGCAACTCCAAATCTTATCAGTTGACTTAGGCCATTCCCACAATCGTTTTGGTCTTCCGGCTGCATCTTCAGCTGAAGGCTATCCCAAGGATCTCTTAAATCCAACACTCAGTCACTTAGGCCAATCTCCAACGCACACTACTCACATCTGCCCTCGTCGCATTCCCAAATGCGCCACCGCAAGGGTCATTCTATGGATCTGCAATATTCATCTCTGATTTGGCGGTCAAGTCGCTAGAGTCAGCTGTCCCGAAGCTACGCTCGATAATTGTAAGTCATCACGATGGACAATTACTATGAACCATGCTATATCTCTACTTCCAAATTCGAGCCATAATCCAACCATTCCATCAGAACGAACTTTCGAATCCGAGCACTTCATGCACTACCTCTGACGAATCTGTCAACTAAATGCTGCTTAACCACCTAGAGTCTTACTATCTATCCAAGCCACAATTCAAAATCTGCGCTCAATGAAACTGTCTTCCATCAATCCGCCGTTCTGCCCTGAATCCATTAAATTTTCTGAACTGTCATGTTCGACTCTTTGCACTACCACTTGCAATAATTTTCAAAACCAAAGACTTGCTCGAGCAGCACGGTATTTTGCTCCAATGTTGCTCTCTAGTTTAGCTATCTTCAAAAGTCTATCCGCCATAATCCTTGCTCTCGTTCCATTTCTTAGCCTTTCTTGATTCTCTATGTTCCGGTTAGTCCACACACTCTCAATAACTCGTGTATGGTTCCAACATAAATCTCCAATCCATATTGCCTTTCCTTGTTGCCTTATTCCGCCTCAGTACTGCAAGTGTTAACTTCCAATCTGACTTAAAATCAATTTGACTTGCCTCATGCCCGTTTATGTCTTTCGAAGAATTCGTCTACCAATGTTGCACCATTTTGCCAAAAATTTTACTTCTGCTAAACCTGAGTCAAACTTTCCGAGCACCGATATCCAAAATACTTTAAGTTCGTGTGAATCTATTACATTGCCCCTCCAAACCAAATCGTGTTTCATTGCTCAACCAATAGCTCCAATGTGTTTCCATAATTCGTAGTCCGTGCTCGCTATCATTTGATTCGCCCATCGCTTCACTCGAGCTTATCCCAACTGTTTGTTCCTCATGCTCAACTCTCTCTTTGCATTCAAAGAATGTTCCACCAAACTTCCACATCATGCAAGCGAACTCTGATATTCAGCTTTCCATCTGACTATCTTAACTTGTTTCTAATACTTGGTCTGCCTCAATCCCTCAAATTCCAAACACTTATTCCCATTGCTTATTTTAATCTTGCCCATCACCCAAGTCCAACGATACTTTCATTTGCACAAGTCCATTCTCGATTGCTCAGCTCAATATTCGCTTGCTCCATTTTTTCATTCTTCCTAATTCAGCCGATGTGCACCAACCAACTTATATTCCTGTTACCCGAGTCTGTTCAGGCAATTTTCATTGATGTCTATCGAAAAATATTTTAATGCCTTGCTCATTATATGGTATCCCATATACCACTCCGAATAAAGTCACTACTCGTATTATGATTCCTTTGCACAAATCAAAGATCCGTTCGAGCCATCCCTTATGCGTGATCCTGCCATCCCCAACTCAAGTCTGATACGAAACTCAGCCTAGGCATGCACCGTCTAACTCTTCTGTCAATCTTGCTATGCAACTTGTGCCATGTTCCATTTTTCAATACTTTCAGCTATTTCTTAAATCTTCTGATACTTTCGCTATACGAGCAACCCGTACAACGATCTCTTTTAAGTAATCCAAGCTAATACCCAACTATTTCTTATATTTGCTGTACAAGCAACTCGTGCAACACTCTTGATATTCCCAAGCCAAACTCAAACATGCTCAATCAATATGCCACACGAGCAACTCGTACAACGCTCTCTGTGATATACCCAGCCAAAAATCAAACTCCATCCAATTATTCGCTACACGAGCAACTCGTACAATAATCCATTCTCATCCGATGCTTCTACTCATAACATATCACATAACCAATCTCGTCTGCTAACCAACTGATCCATTGATATAATCAGAAACTCCCCGAATGACAAGCCAAGCCAACACAATAACACCTCTCAACTTGCTGCACAAAATGCAACAATGTAACCCAACTTACTGCACGAATGCAACAACACCTAACGATGCTAAGCAATCTAACAAAAACCAACAAAAGTAATGCAACCAAGAACAACATGCAGCTATAACCAGCAATATATAGACTTATTGCATGAAACATCCAATATTGCATCGAGTAGAGCCAAGGGCAAAATGATACACGGAAGCTATTTAGAGTTTGTGATGAACCGAAGGACCAAGTTTAAGAAATGAACCAGGCGCTCTAATACTAATATGTCATGCCCTAATCTCCTGCAAGCTCAATATTCTCCGCCGAACGTGAATCACCATGTTGCAGCACTCCCGTAGGTCAATCGTTCTCATCGGGACGTGATGTCATACGAGCCTGAAGTTGTGCTTGTATAAGGTGATGTTGTCAAACACCAAAGTTATCATCGAAATAACCAAGTTGCAGCAAAAGTCAAGTATATTGTGTACCAAGCACTCATCAGAGTATACGCAACGAAGCTCTCGATAGGGTCCGAATAAAATGCTACAAAGGCAAATGCCACGAAGGCGATGTAATACTTTTGTTCTTTCTCTAGCCCACAGAGGTACTTACCGTTCATACATTATGTCCCATATATCCAAACAGCGCCACTACATATGCGTACATGAAATAATGCCCACAAATGTGGGTCAGTACACAGTCGTACTGGTGAGTAGGGTAACCCACTCGTCTAAGCCGACACTAAGTAAAATAGTGAATATAAACAGTTATATGGTGATCTTTCTAGTTGAATCCAAGATTTATTTCATGGCATAGGTATGACATGTTAAGGAAAGCGGTGTCACTACCACATTTTCAGATTAGGATATTATTATAAATTGCCATATTTAATTTATTATGTAATAAATATGTGTGATGAGTTTTATTAAATAATTATAAAGTGTTCTTAATGCATAGGTTTTAGGTTAAACCCTAAAAACCCAATAGGTTTAACCCTTGTGACTAAACCCTAATTGGCATCTTTAGTTTTAGATTCAAAACCCTAGAAATGACTAAACCCTAATTAATTTAAGTTCTTCATGACTAAACATGAAGGGCTAATTAAACCTTGGCATTAGAAACCCTAACCCTAGTCCTATATAATAAGGGGAAGCCTCCCTCAAGCTTCTTCCTTCATGAAGAAAGCCCTAAACCTAGCCTCCATTAGAACAACCCTTCCTTTCCCACAAATTTCAGAATTTAAAAACCCTAGAAGTCTATTTCCTCCTCCATCAAAAGGAATCTAGGAGCTTGGACCAAGAAGGCTTGAAGAAGAGGACCTACATTGGGAAACCATATCCCAATAGGTGAGAATCTGAATTTTAAACCCATTTTAATTCTGTTTTTATCATTGTTTGGCCATTAGGAGTCCACCATTTGGTTTAGATTTCGTATTTGGGGTTTTTTTATGAAAACCTAGGTGGATCTAGGGTTTTGGTATTTATATGTTTGTTTTTCCCTAATTTCATGAACCCTAATCCTAGGGGTTTGCATGTAGACATGATTACACCTCCTACGTGTAGGTTTGATCTCAATTTTTAGGGCTTTGGTTGAGGATTCATGGGTTCTTAATGTGAAATCTATTTTCTGCACCACATGTGTTCGATAGAATGCCCCTTAGGTGTTAACCTATCTAATGTATTCTAATTACTGCATGTTTTGATATACAAATCTATATACATAGATGTATTTGTATATGTGTATAGATAGGTTGTGTGATTTGGGGGTTTCCCTGTGCACAGTCGGGTTTGAGATGTATAGTGTGTATGTATGTTTTGGGGTATTCTGTGTAGAGTTGGGCTCTTATGGATTGTGCACTGAGTTCTGATGTGGCCCAGTGTATATGAATTGGGGGTTGTGAATGTAGCGCCCCGTTCTCCCGGTGCGGAGATCGCGGTTAAGAAACACAAGACGGTATCGTTCGATCGGGATAGATTGAATTAAGAACTCGTCCTCATTATGGATTTGTTTCTTCGGAATCGATTCCCATATTCAGTGGACTGCGCCCCAAGGATCGGCTTAGCGGCAGAGTCAGGAGGGACCTCTCCGCTGCTATCTTTTATTGCCTCGATTTTCGATGTCGCTTGTTGCTTTCGTGCTTTGAATTGGTTTTGGGATTTGCTTGTTTTCCTTGAACGGTTTTGATGGTTTTCAATGTTTTCGTTCATTGACTTGCACTTCTATTCCGAGATTGAAAAGAGAGGAAGAAGTATTAATCAAGCGGTTCGTGTGCAGGTGAACGAGGAGTAGGCGGCTTGCGAGCGGAGTCGTGAAACGCCTCTTTCCTTCTTCTTTCCAACTTCTAAGTGAGTGGCTACCAACCCGATTAGCTAGCCTTGCTTCCAAGCTTCACTCCTTCGCCCCGATCAAACGATACCAAGTAATAATAAAAGAAACCAAGATAAAAGAGAATAGACTTGGTTAATACTGCTTGTCAATCAAACTGTGAACGGTTACTCACTTGCATGCGTGTTCGCTTGGAATATTTATCAAATGCATAATACAAGTTAGAATGTATGCTCTCCTTTAAATTATGCTATGAACAGAATTCATCCAAAATGCAATAATCTGAATAGGGAGACTATGCAAAAGTAGCTCTCCTCCTGTTACTGTCATGTGCCTGTTATTGCCCTGATTTGCATCAACTGCTAACTAGTGTATATGTTGATCACGGACAACTTGTGCACAAGGCCCTTAGTTCCTGCGGACGGTAGCTGGGGCACTAGCACCGATCCGATCCGGGTGGGAACTCTCCTGTTTAGTCACCCTGTGCAAGGACGGAATGGCGTGCAGCACATCCTGTGCTCTCGCTGCATACCATCCTCGTCAGCGACTAAATTTGGTCCATTATGGCATCCAGCCATTGATCCCCTGTATATTTAAACCTGTTGCATACTAACTTGTGTCTTCGTGGCGGGGAAGGCATGGTAGGTATTGTGCAGGTAATTCAGACGGGCAGGTAAAATCCATCGAACGGTAGCACATTCATTCAGTAAATTCTATATGCTGCTTACTTGTAAATGAACTAAGGCAAGATAGAAATCCACAAAATATGCATGCTTCACTAAACAACGTGTTGATTGGTATAGTTCGGCTAGCTCGCCTTCACCAGCATGTTTCGATATGCTGACCCTCGTTGAAACAGGTTCTCTGTACCAAGGCGAACCGAGCGAGGAGCCAAAGTCGTCTTTCGGATCCAGTCCAGCTGTTGGCGCATCTTCATCGCGCCCTCGAAGCATTTTGAAGCCAGAAGCTGCAACTCTTCATACACAAATGCAGCTCCGTGGCAAAGTCGTCCTCCAACCTGGAGGTCTTTATCGTTTTGAGTTTATAAAGGGATATAATGTACAGGACTGCTATCTCATTTTGAGTCATCTCTTTTGTAAGCCGTTCGGCATATTAGCTAACTCGTTCAAGAGTTTGTAATAGATGTTCATTATCAATAAAGGGAACTTTTCTATGTTTCAAATCTGTGTTTCAATTTATCTGCGTACTCTGAATATGTGCTTGCTATGCAAATTATTAAAGCCTTGTGCGGGCGCAACCCCAGGCCCGCACGACGGTCACGATTCGGGGGACGCCTCAAACGATTTTACGGAATCGGGTCGTGACATAGTGGTATCAGAGCACAGATTCAAAGTTCCTTAGACTTCGTGCTGGAAAAGTTCCTTTAACGATCAAATTCCTGTGCGAACTCTTGAACTCGCTAGGCCAAAATGAGATACGATCATGCAATAAGTCCATAATACATTATGATTCTAATGTAATTTACCTTCTTTTGAAGGAATAGTACCAGCACAATCTACAGTGCAAGCACCGAACGAAACACAAAAAACCAGTTCGGGCACTTCGGGAAGCTCTCGGAGCCAATGAGGTATGTCTCAAGTCGACCCGCTTGAGCGGGTGATGCAAATGTTAGAATCGCAACGACAACGAGATGATGCTCGCCAAGCCAAGCTCGAGAGCAATCTAGAGACCCGATTCTCAGTCCAACAGAAGCAGGTAGATGCCCTGCAACAAATCGTTCAAACTTTGGCTGCCAACCATTCCGTCGCAACAGCAACGACTCCGGTGGAATAGCCCATGCTTGAAGTGGAGATGCCTCAAATCCCAAGGCCTAGGGACGTGACTGCCTTCAACTTGGGCCATTTCAAGAAAGTCTGCAATACCCCATTCAATGGGACTGAGGACCCAGTGGTAGCTCTAGATTGGCTAGCCGAGCTTGAAGATCACTTCGCTTTGCTAGAGGTCCCCGAAGATAAGCGCGTCACCTGCACGCAACTACAGCTCCGCCTCAACTCACACGATTGGTGGGACGTGCATCGACAATCTCTCCAATTTGATCACGGAGAGGAGACGATCTCGTGGATGACCTATCGTGCCGCGTTCGAAGAGGAGTTTATACCCCCTCCATTACAACGTCAAATGGAGAATGATTTCGTGCAACTGAGGCAGGGCAGCTTGACAATTAAGCAATATTCCGCCGAATTCAACCGACTCTCCAAATTCGCTAGGGCCTATTTACCTGATGCATCAAGTCGAGCTAGAAGGTTTGAAGGTGGACTACGCCCTGCCATCCATTCGCACGTGGTCAATAATCAGTACGGAACAATGCGTGAAGTCATGAATCACACCCTATCTCTCGAACCGCAGTATCCTCACGTTTCCACCGGCGCTGTGCATACCTACAATCACAAACGCCAAGGCAACGATAGAGGAAACAACGCTGCAAAGCATCACAATGACGGTGGGAAGCAGAAGGCAAATCCCAACCAAACATGTAACTTCTGTAGGAAGCCAGGGCACCTGTTCAGGGATTGTCGTAAGCGACTCGGGAATTGCCTCCGTTGTGGTGATCCGACCCATCGGGTGGATGCTTGTCCTGTTCCGGATCGCCGGCCTCAACATAATGCTCCCTAACGGTAGGTCCTATTCTTAAGTTTCGGGACGAAACTTCCAATTAGTTGGGTAGGATGTAGCGCCCCGTTCTCCCGGTGCGGAGATCGCGGCTAAGAAACACAAGACGGTATCGTTCGATCGGGATAGATTGAATTAAGAACTCGTCCTCGTTATGGATTTATTTCTTCGGAATCGATTCCCATATTCAGTGGACTGCGCCCCAAGGATCGGCTTAGCGGCAGAGTCAGGAGGGACCTCTCCGCTGCTATCTTTTATTGCCTCGGTTTTCGATGTCGCTTGTTGCTTTCGTGCTTTGAGTTGGTTTTAGGATTTGCTTGTTTTCCTTGAACGGTTTCGATGGTTTTCATTATTTTCGTTCATTGACTTGCACTTCTATTCTGAGATTGGAAAGAGAGGAAGAAGTATTAATCGAGCTGTTCGTGTGCAGGTGAACGAGCAGTAGGGGGCTTGCGAGCGGAGTCGTGAAGCGCCTCTTTCCTTCTTCTTTCCAACTTCTAAGTGAGTGGCTACCAACCCGATTAGCTAGCCTTGCTTCCAAGCTTCACTCCTTCGCCCCGATCAAACGATACCAAGTAATAATAAAAGAAACCAAGATAAAAGAGAATAGACTTGGTTAATACTGCTTGTCAATCAAACTGTGAACGGTTACTCACTTGCATGCGTGTTCGCTTAGAATATTTATCAAATGCATAATACAAGTTAGAATGTATGCTCTCCTTTAAATTATGCTATGAACAGAACTCATCCTGAATGCAATAATCTGAATAGGGAGACTATGCAAAAGTAGCTCTCCTCCTGTTACTGTCCTGTGCCTGTTATTGCCCTGATTTGCATCAACTGCTAACTAGTGTATATGTTGATCACGGACAACTTGTGCACAAGGCCCTTAGTTCCTGTGGACGGTCGCTGGGGTACTGGCACCGATCCGATCTGGGCGGGAAATCTCCTGTTTAGTCACCCTGTGCAAGGACGAAATGGCGTGCATCACATCCTGTGCTCTCGCTGCATACCATCCTCGTCAGCGACTAAAATTGGTCCATTATGGCATCCAGCCAGTGATCCCCTGTATATTTAAACCTGTTGCATACTAACTTGTGTCTTCGTGGCAGGGAA
The DNA here is from genome assembly GCA_036927795.1 of Iris macrosiphon. Classification (NCBI taxonomy): domain Eukaryota; kingdom Viridiplantae; phylum Streptophyta; class Magnoliopsida; order Asparagales; family Iridaceae; genus Iris; species Iris macrosiphon. The sequence continues at coordinate 1,245,166 of JAYESA010000001.1, read as the reverse complement.
GGCATGGTAAGTATTGTGCAGGTAATTCAGACGGGCAGGTAAAATCTACCTAACGGTAGCACGTTCATTCAGTAAATTCTATATGCTGCTTACTTGTAAATAAACTAAGGCAAGATAGAAACCCACAAAATATGCATGCTTCACTAAACAACGTGTTGATTGGTATAGTTCGGCTAGCTCGCCTTCACCAGCATGTATCGATATGCTGACCCTCGTTGAAACAGGTTCTCCATACCAAGGCAAACCGAGCGAGGAGCGGAAGTCGTCTTCCCGATCCAGTCCAGCTATTGGCGCATCTTCACCGTGCCCTCGAAGCATTTTGAAGCCAGAAGCTGCAACTCTTCATACACAAATGCAGCTCCGTGGCAAAGCCGTCCTCCAGCCTGGAGATCTTTATTATTTTGAGTTTATAAAGGGATGTAATGTACAGGACTGCTATCTTATTTTGAGTCATCTCTTTTGTAAGCCATTCGGTATATTAGCTAACTCGTTCAAGAGTTTGTAATAGATATTCATTATCAATAAAGGGAACTTTTCTATGTTTCAAATCTGTATTTCAATTTATCTGCGTACTCTGAATATGTGCTTGGTATGCAAATCATTAAAGCCTTGTGCGGGCGCAACCCCAGGCCCGCACGGCGGTCACAATTCGGGGGACGCCTCAAACGATTCTATAGAATCGGGTCGTGACAGTGAATAGGGTGTATCAGTTAGCTGATACTGTGTTAGTGTGTTTAGTTCTAGAGTGTAGCGCCCCGTTCTCCCGGTACGGAGATCGCGGTTAAGAAACACAAGACGGTATCGTTCGATCGGGATAGATTGAATTAAGAACTTGTCCTCGTTATAGATTTGTTTCTTCGGAATCGATTCCCATATTCAGTGGACCGTGCCCAAAGGATCGGCTTAACGGCAGAGTTAGGAGGGACCTCTCCGCTGCTATCTTTTATTGCCTCAGTTTTCGATGTCGCTTGTTGCTTTCGTACTTTGAGTTGGTTTTGGGATTTGCTTATTTTCCTTGAACGGTTTCGATGGTTTTCATTGTTTTCGTTCATTGACTTGCACTTCTATTCCGAGATTGGAAAGAGAGGAAGAAGTATTAATCTAGCTGTTCGTGTGCAAGAGAATGAGCAGTAGGCGGCTTGCGAGCGGAGTCGTGAAGCGCCTCTTTCCTTCTCCTTCCAACTATCTAAGTTAGTGGCTACCAACCCGATTAGCTAGCCCTGCTTCCAAGCTTCATAGCTAATAATCTGCAATCTCCTTTGCCCCGATCAAACGATACCAAGTAATAATAAAATAAACCAAGATAAAAGAGAATAGACTTGGTTATTATGCTTGTCAACCAAACATGTGAACTGTTATCTTATGGTATGCTTGTTCGTGCAAATGTTCTATAAAACGTGCTAAGTATAGAACATATCTTGTATATGGATAAATGTTCAGGGAGGCTATGCAAAATAAATCATGCAATACTGCTTGTCGTGTACTCGTGTTCTTGCACTCGTGTTGCCTCAAATGCATGACTTGTTAACTTGTTCATCGTGTTCGATCATGGACAACTTGTGCACAAGATATTGGTTCTGCGGACGGTCGCTGGGGCACTGGCACCGATCCAATCCGGGCGGAACTCATGTGTAGTCGTCGTGTTTGGGATCGGATAGCTTATAGCGCAATCGTGTTCTCTCGTAGCATGCTATCCTTGTCCTCGGCTACGTCCACTATGGCAACCATGCCAGTGATCATCGTATATATTTAAACCTGTTGCATACTAACTTGTGTCTTCGTGGCAGGGAAGGCATGGTAAGTATTGTACAGGTAATTCAGACGGCAGGTAAAATCCACCGAACGGTGGCACGTTTATTTCAGTAAATTCTATATGCTGCTTACTTGTAAATGAACTAAGGTAAGATAGAAACCCACAAATATACATACTTTATTAAAATAATGTGTCGATTGGTATAGTTCGGCTAGCTCGCCTTCACCAGCATGTTTCGATATGCTGACCCTCGTTGAAACAGGTTCTCCGCACCAAGGAGAACCGAGCGAGGAGCCGAAGTCGTCTTTCTGATCCAGTCCAGCTGTTGGCGCATCTTCACCGCGCCCCTGAAGCCTTTTGAAGTCCAAAGCTGCAACTCTTCATACACAAATGCAGCTCCATGGCAAAGCTATCCTCCAGCCTGGAGGTCTTTATCATTTTGAGTTTATAAAGGGATGTAATGTACAGGACTGCTATCTCATTTTGAGTCATCTCTTTTGTAAGCCGTACGACATATTAGCTGACTCGTTCAGGAGTTTGTAATAGATGTTCATTATCAATAAAGAGAACTTTTCCATGTTTCAAATATGTGTTTTAATTTATCTGCGTACTCTGAATATGTGCTTGCTATGCAGATCATTAAAGCCTTGTGCGGGCGCAACCCCAGGCCCGCACGACGGTCACGATTCGGGGGACGCCTCAAACGATTCTACGGAATCGGGTCATGACATAGTGGTATCAGAGCACAGATTCAAAGTTCCTTAGACTTCATGCTAGAAAAGTTCCTTTAACGATCAAATTCCTGTGCGAACTCTTGAACTCACTAGGTCAAAATGAGATACATTCATGCAATAAGTCCATAATACATTATGATCCTAATGTAATTTACCTTTTTTTGAAGGAATGGCTCCAGCGCAATCTGTAGCGCAACCACCGGACGAAACGCAAGGCCAAGAAAGTAGTTCGGATACTTCGGGAAGTTCAAGGAGCCAGCGAGCCGCACCAAGCATCGATCCCATCCAGCAAATGTTGCGGATGTTGGAGAAAAACCAACAAAGGGACGAGGCTCGCTATGAACGGGCCGAGAAGCGGGCGGAAGAGAGTCAGCTCAAGTTTCAAGATAATATAGAAGCACGATTCTCAGTCCAACAGAAGCAGGTAGATACCCTGCAGCAGATCGTTCAGACTTTGGCTTCCAACCATTCTTCGGCAAGAACGCCGACTCCGGTGGAACAGCCCGCACTTGAAGTAGAGATACCGCAAATTCCAAGGACGAGGGACGTGACTACCATCGACTTTGGCCACATCAAGAAAGTCTGGAATACCCCATTCAACGGGACTGAGGACCCAGTCGTAGCTCTAGATTGGTTGGCCAAACTTGAAGATCACTTCGCTCTGCTAGAGGTCCCCGAAGAAAAGCGCATCTCCTGCGCGCAACTACAGCTCCGCCTCAACGCGCACGATTGGTGTGACGTGCATCGACGATCTCTTCAATTTGATCACGGAGAGGAGGCGATCTCGTGGACGACTTTCGTGCCGCATTCGAAGAGGAGTTTGTACCCCCTCCAATATAATGTCAAATGGAGAACGAATTCGTGCAACTGAGACAAGACGGCATGACAGTTAAAGAGTACTCCGCCGAATTCAACCGACTCTCCAAATTCGCTAGGGCCTATTTACCTGATGTAGCGAGTCGAGCAAGAAGGTTTGAAGGTGGAATACGCCCTGCCATCCATTCGCACGTAGCCGTTCATCAGTATCGTACAATACGTGAAGTCATAAATCATGCACTGTCGCTTGAACCACTCTATCCTCATGTTCCTGTCGGCGCTGTGCATACCTACACTCACAAACGCCAAAGCAACGATAGAGGAAATAATGCTACAAAGATTCCGAACAACGGTGGCAAGCATTGGAGCAATAAGTGTCAATTCTGCAAAAAGCTTGGACACGATAAGAAAGATTGCCGCTTGAGACTTGGATTATGCCTCGCTTGTGGATGATCAGGCCATGCTATTAATTCCTGCTCGAACCTTCCTGATCGCCATCCCGAACGCAATAATCCCTAACGGTAGGTCCTATTATTAAGTTTCGGGACGAAACTTCCAATTAGTTGGGTAGGATGTAGCGCCTCGCGGCTAAGAAACACAAGACGGTATCGTTCGATCGGGATAGATTGAATTAAGAACTCGTCCTCGCTATGGATTTGTTTCTTCGGAATCAATTCCCATATTCAGTGGACCGCACCCCAAGGATCGGCTTAGCGGCAGAGTCAGGAGGGACCTCTCCGCTGCTATCTTTTATTGCCTCGGTTTTCGATATCGCTTGTTGCTTTCGTGCTTTGAGTTGATTTTGGGATTTGCTTATATTCCTTGAACAGTTTCGATGGTTTTCATTATTTTCGTTCATTGACTTGCACTTCTATTCCGAGATTGGAAAGAGAGGAAGAAGTATTAATCGAGCTGTTCGTGTGCAGGAGAATGAACAGTAGGCGGCTTGCGAGCGGAGTCGTGAAGCGCCTCTTTCCATCTCCTTCCAACTATCTAAGTTAGTGGCTACTAACCCGATTAGCTAGCCCTGCTTCCAAGCTTCACAGCTAATAATCTGCAATCTCCTTTGCCCCGATCAAACGATACCAAGTAATAATAAAAAAAACCAAGATAAAAAAGAATAGACTTGGTTATTATGCTTGTCAACCAAACATGTGAACTGTTATCTTATGGTATGCTTGTTCGTGCAAATGTTCTATAAAACGTGCTAAGTATAGAACATATCTTGTATATGGATAAATGTTTAGGGAGGCTATGCAAAATAAATCATGCAATACTGCTTGTCGTGTACTCGTGTTCTTGCACTCGTGTTGCCTCAAATGCATGACTTGTTAACTTGTTCATCGTGTTCGATCATGGACAACTTGTGCACAAGATATTGGTTCTGCGGACGGTCGCTGGGGCACTGGCACCGATCCAGTCCGGGCGGAACTCTTGTGTAGTCGTCGTGTTTGGGACCGGATAGCTTACAGCGCAATCGTGTTCTCTCGTAGCATGCTATCCTTGTCCTCGGCTACGTCCACTATGGCAACCATGCCAGTGATCATCGTGTATATTTAAACCTGTTGCATACTAACTTGTGTCTTCGTGGCAGGGAAGGCATGGTAAGTATTGTGCAGGTAATTCAGACGGCAGGTAAAATCCACCGAACGGTGGCACGTTCATTTCAGTAAATTCTATATGCTGCTTACTTGTAAATGAACTAAGGCAAGATAGAAACCCACAAATATACATGCTTCATTAAAACAATGTGTCGATTGGTATAGTTCGGCTAGCTCGCCTTCACCAACATGTTTCGATATGCTGACCCTCGTTGAAACAGGTTCTCCGCACCAAGGCGAACCGAGCGAGGAGCCGAAGTCGTCTTTCCGATCCAGTCCAGCTGTTGGCACATCTTTACCGCGCCACTGAAGCCTTTTGAAGTCCAAAGCTGCAACTCTTCATACACAAATGCAGCTCCGTGGCAAAGCTATCCTCCAGCCTGGAGGTCTTTATCATTTTGAGTTTATAAAGGGATGTAATGTACAGGACTGCTATCTTATTTTGAGTCATCTCTTTTGTAAGCCGTACGGCATATTAGCTGACTCGTTCAGGAGTTTGTAATAGATGTTCATTATCAATAAAGAGAACTTTTCCATGTTTCAAATCTGTGTTTCAATTTATCTGTGTACTCTGAATATGTGCTTGCTATGCAGATCATTAAAGCCTTGTGCGGGCGCAACCCCAGGCCCGCACGACGGTCACGATTCGTGGAACGCCTCAAACGATTCTACGGAATCGGGTCATGACATAGTGGTATCAGAGCACAAATTCAAAGTTCCTTAGACTTCGTGCTAGAAAAGTTTCTTTAACGATCAAATTCCTGTGCGAACTCTTGAACTCACTAGGCCAAAATGAGATACGTTCATGCAATAAGTCCATAATACATTATGATCCTAATGTAATTTACCTTCTTTTGAAGGAATGGCTCCAGCGCAATCTGTAGCGCAACCACCGGACGAAATGCAAGGCCAAGAAAGTAGTTCGGATACTTCGGGAAGTTCAAGGAGCCAGCGAGCCGCACCAAGCATCGATCCCATCCAGCAAATGTTGCGGATGTTGGAGAAAAACCAACAAAGGGACGAGGCTCGCTATGAACGGGCCGAGAAGCGGGCGGAAGAGAGTCAGCTCAAGTTTCAAGATAATATAGAAGCACGATTCTCAGTCCAACAGAAGCAGGTAGATACCCTACAGCAGATCGTTCAGACTTTGGCTTTCAACCATTCTTCGGCAAGAATGCCGACTCCGGTGGAACAGCCCGCACTTGAAGTAGAGATAAGGCAAATTCCAAGGACGAGGGACGTGACTACCATCGACTTTGGCCACATCAAGAAAGTCTGGAATACCCCATTCAACGGGACTGAGGACCCAGTCGTAGCTCTAGATTGGTTGGCCAAACTTGAAGATCACTTCGCTCTGCTAGAGGTCCCCGAAGAAAAGCGCGTCGCCTGTGCGCAACTACAGCTCCGCCTCAACGCGCACGATTGGTGTGACGTGCATCGACGATCTCTTCAATTTGATCACGGAGAGAAGGCGATCTCGTGGACGAATTTTGTGCCACATTCGAAGAGTAGTTTGTACCCCCTCCAGTACAATGTCAAATGGAGAACGAATTCGTGCAACTGAGACAAGACGGCATGACAGTTAAAGAGTACTCCACCGAATTCAACCGACTCTCCAAATTCGCTAGGGCCTATTTACCTGATGTAGCGAGTCGAGCAAGAAGGTTTGAAGGTGGACTACGCCCTGCCATCCATTCGCACGTAGCCGTTCATCAGTATCGTACAATACGTGAAGTCATAAATCATGCACTGTCGCTTGAACCACTCTATCCTCATGTTCCTGTCGGCGCTGTGCATACCTACACTCACAAACGCCAAAGCAACGATAGAGGAAACAATGCTACAAAGATTCCGAACAACGGTGGCAAGCATTGGAGCAATAAGTATCAATTCTGCAAAAAGCTTGGACACGATAAGAAAGATTGCCGCTTGAGACTTGGATTATGCCTCGCTTGTGGACGATCCGGCCATGCTATTAATTCCTGCCCGAACCTTCCTGATCGCCGTCCCGAACGCAATAATCCCTAATGGTAGGTCCTATTCTTAAGTTTCGGGACGAAACTTCTAATTAGTTGGGTAGGATGTAGCGCCTCGCGGCTAAGAAACACAAGACGGTATCGTTCGATCGGGATAGATTGAATTAAGAACTCGTCCTCGTTATGGATTTGTTTCTTCAGAATCAATTCCCATATTCAGTGGACCGCGCCCCAAGGATCGGCTTAGCGGAAGAGTCAGGAGGGACCTCTCCGCTGCTATCTTTTATTGCCTCGGTTTTCGATATCGCTTGTTGCTTTCGTGCTTTGAGTTGATTTTGGGATTGATTTATTTTCCTTGAACGGTTTCGATGGTTTTTATTATTTTCGTTCATTGACTTGCACTTCTATTCCGAGATTGGAAAGAGAGAAAGAAGTATTAATCGAGCTGTTCGTGTGCAGGAGAATGAGCAGTAGGCGGCTTGCGAGCGGAGTCGTGAAGCGCCTCTTTCCTTCTCCTTCCAACTATCTAAGTAAGTGGCTACCAACCCAATTAGCTAGCCCTGCTTCCAAGCTTCACAGCTAATAAATCTGCAATCTCCTTTGCCCCGATCAAACGATACCAAGTAATAATAAAAGAAACTAAGATAAAAGAGAATAGACTTGGTTATTATGCTTGTCAACCAAACATGTGAACTGTTATCTTATGGTATGCTTGTTCGTGCAAATGTTCTATAAAATATGCTAAGTATAGAACACATCTTGTATTTGCATAAATGTTCAGGGAGGCTATGCAAAATAAATTATGCAATACTGCTTGTCGTGTACTCGTGTTCTTGCACTCGTGTTGCCTCAAATGCATGACTTGTTAACTTGTTCATCGTGTTCGATCATGGACAACTTGTGCACAAGGTATTGGTTCTGTGGACGGTCGCTGGGGCACTAGCACCGATCCGATCCGGGCGGAACTCGTGTGTAGTCGTCGTGTTCGGGACCGGATAGCTTGCAGCGCAATCGTGTTCTCTCGTAGCATGCTATCCTTGTCCTCGACTACGTCCACTATGGCAACCATGCCAGTGATCATCGTGTATATTTAAACCTGTTGCATACTAACTTGTGTCTTCGTGGCAGGGAAGGCATGGTAAGTATTGTGCAGGTAATTCAGACGGCAGGTAAAATCCACCGAACGGTGGCACGATTATTTCAGTAAATTCTATATATTGCTTACTTGTAAATGAACTAAGGCAAGATAGAAACCCACAAATATGCATGCTTCATTAAAACAATGTGTCGATTGGTATAGTTCGGCTAGCTCGCCTTCACCAGCATGTTTCGATATGCTGACCCTCGTTGAAACTGGTTCTCCGCACCAAGGCGAACCGAGCGAGGAGCCGAAGTCGTCTTCCCGATCCAGTCCAGCTGTTGGCGCATCTTCACCGCGCCCCTGAAGCCTTTTGAAGTCCGAAGTTGCAACTCTTCATGCACAAATGCAGCTCCGTGGCAAAGCTATCCTCCAGCCTGGAGGTCTTTATCATTTTGAGTTTATAAAGGGATGTAATGTACAGGACTGTTATCTTATTTTGAGTCATCCCTTTTGTAAGCCGTACGTCATATTAGCTGACTCGTTCAGGAGTTTGTAATAGATATTCATTATCAATAAAGAAAACTTTTCCATGTTTCAAATCTGTGTTTTAATTTATCTGCGTACTCTGAATATGTGCTTGCTATAAAAAAATACTTTAGCCTTGTGCGGGCGGAACTCCAGGCCCGCACGGCGGTCACGATTCGGGGGACGCCTCAAACGATTCTACGGAATCGAGTCGTGACAAAGAGTGTTTTGTGTACAGTCAATTTCTAGGTTCTAATGTATCAGCAGAGTAAAGGAAGTTATGTGTTCCAGCAGAGTTCCTATGTGTGTGTGCCTGTGTGACTGTGTTTTGTGTATCAGACTTTGGGGAGAATGGTAATCATGTTCAATACAGGGAATTATCTGTGGTAGTATGTTTCAGCATTCGTGTTAGTATGACAGTGTACCAGTGTCAGTATGGCAAGGGATTAAGTATCAGTGAGGGAGATCTGTATTTGTGCTGTGTATCTCAGTGAGTATAAAGTGAGTATCAGTTAGAGTTCATAGTGTGATGTGCATTTTGGGGCCACTATGCAGTTTAAATTTGAACTGTGCCCCAGTCTAGGGAGTGACAGTGCTGTGGTGGGCAGTAGATAGAGTGTTGTGTGCAGTTGAGTAGCAGCTAGGGTTGGATTAGGGTCCCTGTATTGGGTAGTATTGTGTAGCTGTGTTAGGTGTGTGAAGTTCTCAGTCTCAGTGAGTGTAGGGTGTTAAAGTTTGTATGTGCACTGTGATATGTGGGAGTTGAGAGTGGTATTGGGAATTATTATGGGAGGCTTACTGAACAACAATGTGTGCAGTTTAGAGCAGACAAGGGTTATGTGAGTGAGCATTAACAACTAAGTGAACTGTGTATCAGTTCTAGAGTATGGGTGTTTAGGGATGAATGGTTATGGTGGAAAGTGATTTTGTTTTAAGTTTTCATTAGTGTGTTAGATTGATTAAGTGTCCTATCAAGGATTAGTTGTAGGTGAACTGGTTGAGGATGCTACCTAGTTGATCCTGCCAGTAGCCCTATGCTTGTCTCAGGGATTAAGCCTTGTAGGTGTAAGTCTGAACAGCTTCAGACTGAGAAGCTGTGAATGATTCCTTAATCAGTTATCTTGGTTACTATGGCTACCTTGATATTTTTATGACTGATACTAGGTGTCAGTTGGTTACTGAAACTGTGCACAGTGTAGTGATCATAGAAGGATATTAATGCCTTGGGTAATTTGCTCAGTTGGTTTTCCTGCAAACTGTGGCTAAGCTGGAATTTAGGTTGATGGGGATTTTTCCTGTTGTTATTCTTAAAGTCTCTATATTGCTGCCCTATTCTAGTTCAGGGCCTTTATCATAACCTGTGAGTGCCTGTGTTAGGGAAGATGGGAATAGAGTTTACTCTAGCTGTGGGTTGATACGGGGTAGAAATGAGCAGTTGAGGGAATTGACTATGCTGGTATCAGTGGGTTTAGTGAGATGGTGATTGTATCAGTATTTTTCACTGAGTAGTCAGTCTCAGTGGGCAACTGAGGTACTAATAGCAGCCTTGTAGGTAGCTCAGGTGAGGAATGGTTGAGGGCATGGGTTCAAGTGTGCAACATGGCAAGTAATACCCTTGGATATCACTCTTTGTATAAAACTCTAATATCACATAAAGTACTTGGTATCCGGGTAATACTTAGTGTATATGAGTTGAGGTTAGGATTTGAGTACTAGTTAATTAAGAGTTAAATAGTTTAAGTAATACCTTAGGATCTATATAAGAGTTATATTTACACTAATTGCCTAGTATGTAAATATTGTTTAGTATTAACATAAAAGCCTAGGGTAACAAGGTTTAAACCTAGTATGGTCCTAGTTAACCTAGTATGGACTGAGCCATGACCTAGAAGCCTTGCATTTAATTAGTTAAACATGATTATCCCTTTAATTCAGTATTTTGACATTGATATTCTATAATTAGGTCATTGTGATCTCGCCTTGGACATTGATCCTCGCACCTTCCTCGGGACCACATGCGAGTACATTCTCTGACAGTTTCCATTTTTGTTGATTAATTCTATAATTCCAGTTGTATACTTTACTTGACTCTGACACTGTGGATATACAAGTTAGCACCCTAGATACCCATCATGAGGAGTCATGATTAGAATCCATCGTGCTAGCTGGGGATGGAGAAATATTAGTAGATTATGTGATCATACCCAACTCTACATGCATCATAGCTCACCCCATATCTCATGTCGGGTGCGGCATGACCATTACATGCATCATAGTTGTTATATATGATTAGCCTGACCATTACTTGCATCATAGCTAACCAGATGGTTAGCCTGACCTACATGAATTATAGCTAATCATATGTAACCAGCCTGATCTTGTCCCAAGCCGATCATATAATAAACTGATATTTCAAACACTTAGCCAGATGTTTATTCTTTATTTCAGATTCACTTATTCTAGCATTCACTTATGTATTTGTTCATTGCTAGATATTCCATTGCTCATTTCATATTCTTTAGTACTCTATATTTTCAGTATTTATTTCATCCTGTATTTCTTACACTGTTTATAGTTTTTGTCAACATAAATGAAACTGCTATTTAGTGTTTGTGCTTCGCTCCAATACTGATTGGATACCAGAAATCCTAGAAGAGTTACCCATCTTATAGGAGATTCTACCTACAGGCACTTAGACTGTCATATTTCATGTATTATTGTACTAGACTGAGATTTGAGTTGTATTATTGTTGTGACTTTTGAGGACATCTAGACTCTGGACTTATGATGAATTTATATTTGTGTTGACTTATGATATAACTCTTATCCTTATTTCTCATCATGCCAATTACTTTCATATAGCCTTGTGATTGAGTATATTATAAACTGTGGATTCATATATTATCATTGTCCTCCTTATGGAGTTGAGACCATTGACAGGATGAGTTATGTATGAGACCTAGACAGCGTTCTACCACCGACGCTACGGCGTAGGCTGGACGTACCCACGGCTCATGCCCAATTTCCGGGTGCGGGTCATGACAAGCGGTAAAGCAAGTTAAGCATGCAAGCATTCAACTCAAGCAAATATACAAGATATCCAACTCAAAAAGGAAAACTAGCATGCAAACCGTCCTACTCAAACCCAAGCAACACGAGAACCTATCGAACCATCTTCCAAGCCATAATATCTATCCTTAATCCAAACCATAATCCAATCTCGATATGCACACTCTTGTCGAGACAAGGTGGCCGTCGCCTATGTGAAAAGCACAAACCAACCAAAATAAAGCAAATCATCTCTTATCTATATGAAGTCAATGGCCAAGCCATAAAGGACTTTGATCGGACTGATCAAGTGCAGTTCTACCCGATCCAGATCGAGTAGCTAGCCCGCCTGGTCATATTGAACTACCGGCACCACACCCAAGGCACGTTACCATTGTCTCCTCCATGGCCGAACGGTCATGGTGCTCCGGAGCTTATCCCGTTCGAGGAGACGAAACCCTATGCAACACAGGTTGTCCGTGACATGCCGACACCAAGTAGGTATGATGAGAGGATCGAGCATTCTCGCCCCACCAAACGATCCTAGAATCATCCAACCAAATATCCAACCAAATATCCAACCAATATCCATAACCATTCTTCCAATATATAGCCCAAGGCACAAACCTCTAGTTATCCCCATAGGCACAATGTCGCTTCTCGACACAATGTTCCAATTGGTGCAATACCCCCCGCTCAGAACAATCCTATGGCACAATGCCAAAACAGTGGCACAATGCCCTCGCCGATGCAGTGGTTCGATTTTGAACCACAACTACACACTTTGCATGATAAAGAATCCAAGTGATACTCGTACACGGATGCATGCAGCGCCCTATTCTTTCGGTGCGGAGAGCGCGGCTAAGAAACACAAGACGGTATCGTTCGATTGGGATAGATTGAAATAAGAACTCGTCCTCATTATGGATTTGTTTCTTCGGAATCGATTCCCATATTCAGTGGACCGTGCCCCCGGGATCGGCTTAGCGACAGAGTCATGAGGGACCTCTCCGCTGCTATCTTTTATTGCCTCAGATTTCGATGTCGCTTGTTACTTTCATGCTTTGAGTTAGTTTTGGGATTTGCTTGTTTTCCTTGAACGAATTCGATGATTTCATTATTTTCGTTCATTGTACTGTATTTTAATTCCGAGATTGGAAAGAGTGGGAGAAGTATTGATCGAGCTGTTCGTGATGCAGGTGAACGAGCAGTACGTGTCTTGCGAGCGGAGTCTTGAAGCGCCTCTTTCCTTCTCCCTTCCAACCAACGAAGTGAGTGGCTACCAACCCGATTAGCTATCCCTGCTTCCAGTTTTCACACCTAAAACTCTTGCATTTTTGTTGCCCCGATCAAACGATACCAAGTAATAACTAAAAGATACCATGATAAAAAGGAAATAGACTTGGTACATTATGCTTGTCAATAAACTTCATGAACGGATACTAAAGTGCATGCTTGTTCATTTGGGAATAAATCATGAATTATTGCTTATCTTGTACAATTGCTTGTCTTGTACTCTTGTTGCCTCAAATTGCACTCTTGTTGCCTCAACTGCATAAAAATGGTTAACTTGTATATTGTTCGATCATGGACAACTTGTGCATAGGGTCACGGTCTCGCGGACGATGCTGGGGCACTGACATCGATCCGGTCCAGGCAAGACCTATTGTTCTTGTCTCTTGTTCAACAGAATGGCTTGAAGCGCCTCTTGTACTTTCGTTGCAAACCATTCTCGTCAATACTATATCGTCCATTATGGCAATCAAGCCAGTGATCATCTTGTATATTTAAACCTGTTGCAAACTAACTTGTGTCTTCGTGGCAGGGAAGGCATGGTAAGTTTTGTACAGGTAATTCAGACGGTCAGGTAAAATCCACCAAACGGTGGTCAGTAATTCTATATGCTGCTTACTTGTAAATGAACTAAGGCAAGATAGAAACCTACAAATGTGCATACTTCATTAAAACAACTTGTTGATTGGTATAGTTCGGTTAGCTCGCCTTCACCAGTATGTTTCGACATGCTGACCCTCGTTGAAACAGGTTCTCCGCACCAAGGCGAACCGAGCGAGGAGCCGAAGTCGTCTTCCCGATCCAGTCCAGCTGTTGGCGCATCTTCATCGTGCCCCTTGAAGCATTTTGAAGACAGAAGCTTGCAACTCTTCATACACAAATGCAGCTTCGTGGCAAAGCCGTCCTCCAGCCCGGAGGTCTTTACCATTTTAAAGTTTATAAAGGGATGTAATGTACATGACTGCTATCTCATTTTGAGTCAACACTTTTGTAAGCCGTGCGGCAAATTAGCTGACTCGTTCAGGAGTTTGTAATAGATGTTCATTATCAATAAAGAGAACTTTTTCATGTTTTAAATCTGTGTTACAATTTATCTTCGTACTTTGAATATGTGCTTGCTATGCAAATCATTAAAGCCTTGTGCGGGCGCAAACCCAGGCCCGCATGGCGGTCACGATTCGGGGGACGCCTCAATGATTCTACGGAATCGGGTCATGACATAATGGTATCAGAACATAAATTCAAGTTCTTAGACTCTCGCACTGGAAAAGTTCCTTTAACGATCAAATTCCTGTGCGAACTCTTGAACTCGCTAGGCCAAAATAAGATACTTTTAAGTAATAAGTCCATAATACATTATGATTCTAATGTAATTTACCTTCTTTTGAGGGAATGGCACCTGCGCAATCCACAGCGCAAGCACCGGACGAAATGCAAGGCCAAGGAAGTAGTTCGGGCACTTCGGAAAGTTCAGAGTGCCAGCTAGCCATGCCAAGCATCGATCCCGTCCAACGAATGTTGCAGATGTTTGAGGCAAACCAACAAAGGGATGAGGCTCGCTATGAACGGGCCAAGAAGCGGGCGGAGGAGAGTCAGCTCAAGTTTCAAGACAATATAGAAGCACGATTCTCAGTCCAACAGAAGCAGGTAGATACCCTGCAAGAGATCGTTCAGACTTTGGCTTCCAACCATTCCACGGCAAGAGCTCCGACTCTGGTGGAATAGCCCGTGTTTGAAGTAGAGACCCCGCAAATTCCATGGACGAGGGACGTGACTGCCTTCGACTTTGGCCACTTCAAGAAAGTCTGCAATACCCCATTCAACGGGACTGAGGACCCAGTCGTAGCTCTAGATTGGTTGGCCGAACTTGAAGATCACTTCGCTCTGCTAGAGGTCCCCGAAGAGAAGCGCGTCGCCTGCGCACAACTACAGCTCTGCCTTAACGCGCACGATTGGTGGGACGTGCATCGACGATCTCTCCAATTTGATCACGGAGAGGAGGCAATCTCGTGGATGACTTTTCGTGCCGCATTCGAAGAGGAGTTTGTACCCCTTCCAGTATAACGTCAAATAGAGAACGAGGTCATGCAACTAAGGCAAGGCAGCATGACGGTCAAAGAGTACTCCGCCGAATTCAACCGACTCTCCAAATTTGCTAGGGCCTATTTACCTGATGCAACGTGTCGAGCTAGAAGGTTTGAAGGCGGTTTGCGTCCTGCCATTCACTGGCACGTGGTCGTTTATCAGTCTCGGATAATGCGTGAAGTTATGAATCATGCCTTATCTCTTGAACCACACTATCCTCACGTTCCTGCCGGCACTGTGCATACCTACAATCATAAACGCCAAAGCAACGAGAGAGGAAACAACGCTGCAAAGTGTCATAATGACGACAGGAAATAGAAAGTAAACCATCCTTGTAAATTCTGTAAAAAGCCGGGGCATACAATCGACAAATGTCGTATGAAACTTGGTTTATGCCTAGCCTGTAGTGAATCAAACCATTTATTTCGTGATTATTCCTTGAGTCATGATCGCCATCCCAAACGCAATAATCCCTAACGGTAGGTCCCATTCTTTAGTTTCGGGATGAAACTTCCAATTAGTTGGGTAGGATGTAGTGCCCCGTCCTCCCGGTGCGGAGAGCGCGGCTAAGAAACACAAGACTGTATCGTTCGATCGGGATAGATTGAAACAAGAACTCGTCCTCGTTATGGATTTGTTTCTTCGAAATTGATTCCCATATTCAGTGCACCATGCCCCCGGGATCGGCTTAGCGGCAGAGTCAGGAGGGACCTCTCCGCTGCTATCTTTTATTGCCTCGGATTTCGATGTCGCTTGTAGCTTTCGTGCTTTGAGTTAGTTTTGGGATTTGCTTGTATTCCTTGAACGGTTTTGATAATTTTATTGTTTTTGTTCATTGTACTGCATTTCAATTCCGAGATTGGAAAGAGTGGAAGGAGTATTGATCGAGATGTTCGTGATGCAGGTGAACGAGTAGTAGGTGGCTTGCGAGCGGAGTCTTGAAGCACCTCTTTCCTTCTCTCTTCCAACCAACGAAGTGAGTGGCTACCAACCCGATTAGCTAGCCCTGCTTCCAGTCTTCACACCTAAAACTCTTGTATTTTTGTTGCCTCGATCAAACGATACCAAGTAATAACTAAAGGATACCACGATAAAAAGAAAATAGACTTGGTACATTATGCTTGTCAATAAACTTCATGAACGGATACTAAAGTGCATGCTTGTTCGTTTGGGAATAAATCATGAATTGTGGCTTGTCTTGTACAATTGCTTGTCTTGTACTCTTGTTGCCTTAAATTGCACTCTTGTTGCCTCAACTGCATAAAAATGGTTAACTTGTATATTGTTCGATCATGGACAACTTGTGCACAGGGTCACGGTCTCGCGGACGATGCTGGGGCACTGGCATCGATCCAGTCCGGGCGAGACCTATTGTTCTAGTCTCTTGTTCGGCGGAATGGCTTACAGCACCTCTTGTACTTTCGTTGCAAACCATTTTCGTCAAGACTATATCGTCCATTATGGCAATCAAGCTAGTGATCATCTTGTATATTTAAACCTATTGCAAACTAACTTGTGTCTTCGTGGCAGGGAAGGCATGGTAAGTATTGTGCAGGTAATTCAGACGGTCAGGTAAAATCCACCGAACGGTGGCACATTTATTTCAGTAAATTCTATATGCTGCTTACTTGTAAATGAACTAAGGCAAGATAGAAACCTACAAATGTGCATGCTTCATTAAAATAACGTGTTGATTGGTATAGTTCGGTTAGCTCGCCTTCACTAGTATGTTTCGACATGCTGACCCTCGTTGAAACAGGTTCTCCGTACCAAGGTGAACCGAGCGAGGAGCCGAAGTCGTCTTCCCGATCCAGTCCAGCTGTTGGCGCATCTTCATCGCGCCCCTTGAAGCATTTTGAAGACAGAAGCTTGCAACTCTTCATACACAAATACAGCTTCGTGGCAAAGCCGTCCTCCAGCCCGAAGGTCTTTACCATTTTAAAGTTTATAAAGGGATGTAATGTACAGGACTGCTATATCATTTTGAGTCAACACTTTTGTAAGCCGTCCGTGTAACCTCCGATTTCCAATTTCCAAAATAATTAGATTTTAATTTACTTTAAAATATCAAGTTTATAAAATATTTCTCCTTGAAATTTTAATTTGGTTTTGAACGATGTTTGATTGTAGAAGGTAATTTATAATCTTGTATAAAAATCATTTTTCATAAGTGTCGCTTTCTTATAAAATAAGTACATAAATAATAATATATATATTTTTAGTTTCAAATATTTATTGGCTTGAATCATAAAAAATTATTGTTTTAACTAAATATTTATTTGAAGACTAGTTGATAAAATAAAATAAATTTTTATTTATTGGGATAGTAAATAAATAAATGTCATACATTCTAAGATTTTGCAAAATGTATTAATTAGTAGCTAATTGGAAATTAGCTAGCTTTCCTAAAAACATTTTCTGAAATTATAACCTTTATTTTTATTTTTACAAGTTGCCATTTCCCATTAACTAGCCCACACCCTCATTTTTCCCACATGAGAAACCCTTTTATATTTAATTCTGGGCCATTCATTATTGGGCCAACCCGCAACCCTTTATCCCACACCATCTCTCCCTATTTAAGTTCTCATTCTCACATCTCCCTAGAAACCCTAGCTAGCCTTCACAAATTCCCACAAGCCAAAGCCACCACCATTTTGTGTGCTCGTGTCCGTGTGTCCAGCATCACCGTGTCAGCCGTGATGGCCTCGGGTCCGACCCTGGGTGTCCCACCGTATCCATTCACTTCCTGTGTCCGGTTACAATTTTACAAACAGATTTCCGTGTCCGACACACCCGGACACAACCCCCACGCCCACAGTACATCAGATTTCTGTGTCCTGCCCCGGACACGTCCTCCACAGAGCACCACCCTCGTGTCCAACCCGGACACGTACACAACACCATCCCCGTGTCCGGCAGACCCGGACACGACCCCTGACACGCACAGAACCCTAACCCTAGATCTAGCCACCGAGTCCCACGCCACCGCCGCTGGGACCAGTCACCGCCGTCGCCTCGGAGACCCGCCTCCTCGGACAGAGCGCCCGCCCCTCGGGCAGAGCGCCGCCTCGAGCCGACCAGACGCCGCCGCGGATCCCCTCCGCCGAGATCGAGTACCTGCCGCCGTCGTTGGCCGCTGAGTCGAGCACCGCCGCGGAAGCCGAGCGCCGCCGCTGGAACAGACCCGCCGCTCTCGAGTCCCACGCCACCGCTGGAGCCGACGCCACTGCTGACTGCCGGTTCCTCGAACACCGCCGCCGAACAGATCCGCCGCCCCGAGTCGAACGTCGACCTCGCCGACGCCTGACCCGCGCCGACCCCGGCGGATTTGCCCCTCCGTCGACGAATGTGAGTTCTCTTCTCCCCCTTTCTTCTGTTCTGTAATAAAGAGTAGGTATAGTGTATTAATTAATTAAATGAGATTAGTTAATTAGTTTAATTATAATAGTTAATTTGTATTAGTTAATTAGTTATACATTTAATTAGTTTAGTTAAATATGATTAGTTAGTTAATTAATTAATTAAATTAGTTTAGTTAATTATTAATCAGTGGTTAATTAGTAATCAATTAGTTTAATTAAATTATAAAATCAGTTAAGTATATATAATTAGTTATTTAGTATGTGCAAATTTAATTATGTATTATATATATGGGTTTTTGATTATGAAAATTTGTATATATATATATATACGTATTTTGGCATAAATATATATATGTAGATTTATATTTTCATATTGGTATATGTATGTATTTAAAATATGTATAGGTATATTCTAAATTGTACTTTTGCACATATATGATATATATGCATATTTTGGTATATAAAATGTAATAGTATACGTATTATTTTGGTATAAAAATATATAATGTTGAGTATATGTATATATTGTATATATATATATATACTTAATATATTTTCAAATATGTATAATTAGTATAAATGTATATATATATATTGTACATACAATTAATGTATTGTATATGTATTTAATGTGATGTACTAGTATTAGTATATATTTTAATAATAACATTGACAATATACATATATATATTTTAAAAAGTATTTTAGCATATGTATGAGTATATATATATATAATGTTCAACCAGTATAAATCAAATATGTATTTAAAAGATATATATATATTGTAAATACATTTAAATTGGTGCATGTATATATATTGTAAGTATTAATGATAATTAATAATATGTGTATTTATCTACGTATCCCTACTAGATGGCCCTAGTTGACTAGTGCCATACCTGACATGGCCCTGAGACCAGTATTTTTGACTGTGTTAGTGTAGCATCTGATGCAAATGTGGTTTGCTTGTGTTATGTTTATAGGACTGTTGGTTTACCCAGGGGATACTCTGGAACAGGACATCAATAATTACCAGCTAAGGACCCAAGGCGAGTACATTCTCTGATTAGTTTCTAATTTATGATATCTCCTATGTTCACTGTATCTAGTGTAAATATCCATGTTCCCGACACGTTGTTACACGGATTGGTATACACGGATCTCGTCATGAGATGTTATTCCTTATTCATGGTGTAACTTGTACAAGACTTGTTTCCTTGATATCTTGTGCATGTACAGACACTGATTCCCGGGGAGATTTGCTACCTTCCTAGGGAATCCCGTGCCATAGCGTACCATGATTGGATCTACTATACCAGTCGGGGGTTTGGGGAGTACTTTAGTGTAGATATGTGATCATACCCAACTTTATATGCACCATAGCTCACCCCACATCTCACGTCGGGTGCGGCCTGACCATTTACATGCCTCCTCACTGTTACATCGGTTAGCCCTACTAACCCATGTAATGAGTTTACATGCCTCCTCACTGTTACATCGGTTAGCCCTACTAACCCATGTAATGAGTTTACTAGTCCCAAGCCGATCACATGTTAAAGCTAGTACTCACACACTTAGTCATAGAATTCTTGCTCATGGATATATTGTTTCTTTTCCTGCATTACTTACAGTATTTCCAGTACTTCTCTCATTGTACATTTCTCGTACTTATACATGCATCTGGTATGTTTCCACCTAGAACTGCTACATAGTTTATGTCATTTATATAGAACTGCTATTTAGAGATGTACTTTGCTCCTTCCTGACTGGAAAATATTTTTCCAGACTGTGACCTTAGTAGACTGGCTCTGACATACTTGGGGATTGGAAGTAATGATTGCAGGTATGATTATTGTGTCATTAGACTTGTGTTGTATTCTTTTATTTCTTCATTTTCCTATCGTGCTGTAGTTGTGATTGAGTATTTCTAGATTTATTTTATGTTATCCACGTCTCCTTATGGAGTTGGATACTAGCGTGAGATTGTTTAGATAGTACTTGACCTAGACAGCGTTCTACCGCCGATGCTGTGGCGTAGGCTGGACGTACCCACGCTCTCGTGCCCCTAAACTGGGTGCGGGTCGTGACACATTTTAGTGGTGGCCCATGCAGGTCAGACTTCGCAAGTTGTGCGATGTCGTGGTAGTGCGACGTCATAGTCGTACTACTGCATACCTGCTATTGAATATAGGACATAGGATGCTAGGATGAGAGAGGATACTCAATCACAAATTCTTGAAAGATTTCCTGGGATGACCCCATGAGAATCTTATTTTCAATTTAAATCTTTTTCCTTGTTTTCGTCCGCTCTAGCTTGTTGTCAGTGAACTTGATTCTTGTTGAGCAGTTATTAAATTAATTCTTGGTGTCATTGATGAGTTTGATTCTTGTTGACCAGTTGTTGAATTTAAACTCTTGGTGTCGTTGTTGAGTTTTGAATTTTTTTTCGAGATAAATTTTACGGACTAAAATTTACGGTATCATCTGATGACATATGTTGATGAGGACAGTGAGAAAGGTAAAACGTCTACTTTGGTTATGGACCCTAGAGTTTATCGCAGCCATATTGGCTGTGGTGACGAGAACGTAGGAACCTGACTTGGATGTACATACTATAGTTATGAAACTTAGGGTCTCTCGCAGCCATACCGGTTGGCGTGGCGAGGATTCTAGATGATATGATTATAGGGTTGTATACCTTAGTTACGGAACCTGTCGTTTATCGCATCTATGCTTACTGGCGTGGCGAGGATTCTGAGTGTCATGATTTCGGATAGACGTGTATGATTATCAGGTTGTATCTTAAATTGGTTCTTAAAATATCATCTCAAGACTTATCTATTTCTGTTATTCCACGACTTTGTTCCACCGCTTCTTTCTTTACTAGCAGTAAAGATACCTTCTGTCCTCAATTCAGTCTTTGAGCTCCTATTCCTTGAGGATTTCTTGTTAAGTATGATAATTAGTGGCTTGTAATTTTGTTGTGTCTTGTATTAGTATTGACTGTGTTGCTAGTGAGTTGTAAGTGTTTCTTAGTTGGACATGTGAGCAGTAGGCTTTAATCTAGAGTTAGCCCTTAGTATAGTACCTTGTACCAATGATTCTAGGAATAGTGTCATTAGAGACTGAGAGTTAAGGAGAGTATAGAGTATCAGTGATAGTTCTCAGAGTTAGTATCAGAGCCAATTACCCGTCCTGGATAATCATGATTATGTAATTGAGTGATCTATGTAAACGATTAAGTATCCGGGAATTGTGTTAAGGATTTATGGAGCATGATGTCCAATTGGATGATTGATATCGGAAATGTTAAAGGTAAAGAAATGTATATGTATAAAGGGTTTAATGAGATGTCATAAGTAGAGAAATATCAGGATTAGTAATGGAAGTTATGAAGCATATCACGGATTAGTTTAATAGGCTTTAAAGGATTGAAGGAAATACATATACAACCATCGAGATGAGGAACCATACACATACCCATGAGAGTAAAGAAACATGAGTGTTATAGAGGATACAGGTGATCATGAGTCTAATGAGCTTGATGAGATAATCCATTAATGCAGCTAGTGATATAATACCAAGAGTGCCGATGATTCTATATCAAGGATTATTGAAAATGGTGCTAGTAACAGTAAGCACTCGGTGTGATGATAATTAGATGATATACCAGTTGACATAAATTGAAATTATGAAAGAAAACACAGTTGATGGTAACTTTGATCATTAGAGGTAATAGTGCAAGTGATTCGGGCAGTACAAATTTAGTACACAGTTCTAGACAATATAGGTATTGAGTGCACCTTGAGTATCAGAGACCGTGAGCACTGATATGTACATTGAGGAGTTATAAATTAAAAGGTGGAAATGAATTTTAAATTTTCAGAATTTTTAAGGAGTTGAGATTTTATGTTGTTAAAAAATTTGAGGATTTAAATTTGATTCAATAAACATAGTTAAGGCTACAAAGATTTTAGAAGTGATTAAATTTTATTTCGATGTGAAGTATCTGATTTTGAGGAGGTATATGCATTTTATTTTAAGTTGATCGGGAAGTTAAACCTTGACGATTATTTTGAGGATTAATTTTTGGTAGATGAGAGATATGAATATTAATATATGATTAGTTGATATGGGTACCAGTGTACATGAATAGAAATTTGTTAGTGAATGTGCTAGAGTTAAGTGGTTGATAGCAGATACCGCAAGTAATATGTTAGCAGCTTCTTTCTTTTCTTTCCTAATGTTCTTTTTCGTCTTTTGATTGATTGATTCCCTAGTAACGTGGTTTATATTCGTGATTTTCTTGTTAGAACTTAGCTAGTAGTACACCTTAACAGAAACTGAAATACCATGACAAGACACATGACCTATATATTTTCTTAAATTGCATGGATGTAAGTAGAATTTTCTTAAACCATGATCATTTGGGTTTTGACCATAGCAAGGATCTATGACAAGGGTATGACCGACAAAAAGGGACACGATGATTAAATTATGGATGAGCATAAATTTAAATAAAGAAATTAGGGGATTGTTATAACAGAGTTGATAGAATCATTGTTTTTGCGAAAATCGAGGTTTGATTGAAATTCGAGGACAAACATTTACTTAAAGGGAGAATTAAGAAATTCACAGAGCCAAAAAAAAAAAAAAAATTTTGAGGATTTATTAATTTTAAGGAGGTCTTGATATGATTGAATTGATTATTAAAAATTTGAGAAATTTGAGAGATTATCATTTTATCTATTTGACTGCAAGATAGAAATTTTATATAGTAGGGATGTTGCATTGAAGATACTGGAAGCATCGCATCGTTGAGTATTTGAGGAAAAAGAAAAGCAGGAAATAAAATCGTAAATGGAATAGTGTCAAATTAAACTCTTGGGATAAGGAGTTAGATTGGAATAAGCATCGATTGAAATTGAGTTAGATGATTGATGAGTGTTTAAAGTTAAATTTTGGGATGCAGATTTTTTAAGTTTTATAAATATGCATTGATTGGATTTCAATTAAAAGGGATTGGATAGTAAATTTTGTATTTAGTTATTTACTCAAAATTTGAGGAGATTATGATACGACTGGAATTCAATTAAAATATTGAGGATTTGAGTAGTAAAATTTTTTACATTGGGATAATAAATTCAGAGGATGAAAAAAAAAATTAGTTCAAAACCCGGAAACATTATACATACGGATAAAGAAATATGGAATGAAATGAAGCTCATGGTAAAGAAGATTATAATATAATTGATTATGGGATCATATAATTGAAGGTCGTAAGGTAAGATCATGGTATATTGAGGTTGTGATTTAAATTAAAATCTTGACCATGACAGTAACATTTGAAATCGAAGAAAATAATCGAGGTATAGTTGACGTTAAGATAAACAAACTCGAATTTGATGATAAGGCTTTTGATTCAGAAATTCTAAGATCTAATCTAATAAAGTTGTGGAATTTGAAACTTTTATAGATATTAGTTAATGAGGAATCACAAGATTGAGAAAAGTAAAATGAACGAGGATAAAAAGGAAGGATTATTTTCAGATGGTAGTAAAGACTATTTTTTCCTAGAAATTAAGAAAGGCGATTAGATGTCTCTTGATTACATTCTGAAGGATGTATTTAAGTTTCTTAAATCAAATTGTCGACCGTATCCTTCGAATTAGCTATAACTTTCATGTCTATATCATTCATTATACTGGGTCTTCCTTGGTTTAGTTACTTTGAAAAGGTAACGTGCATTATTCCAATTATCCTTTTTTTCAGTGATCGTGTCTACTTCCCAAAACCTAAACTTTCTAGAGGATTCAAGGCCGAGCCATGATTCCTTCAAGTTATTCCTGTCTTAAACCATATTTTCTTTTTCTTCATGTTTCCTTCTGTTTGGTAAATATTTTCCTTATAGAAATATTTTCTTCAATGATATAATCATCATTATGAACAACAAATTTTTTTCTATCCTAGTCATCCCTAAAATTTCGAGGACGAAATTTTTCTAAGGTGGATAGACTTGTAACCTCCGATTTCCAATTTCCAAAATAATTAGATTTTAATTTATTTTAAAATATCAAGTTTATAAAATATTTCTCCTTGAAATTTTAATTTGGTTTTGAACGATGTTTGATTGTAGAAGGAAATTTATAATCTTGTATAAAAATCATTTTTCATAAGTGTCGCTTTCTTATAAAATAAGTACATAAATAATAATATATATATTTTTAGTTTCAAATATTTATTGGCTTGAATCATAAAAAATTATTGTTTTAACTAAATATTTATTTGAAGACTAGTTGATAAAATAAAATAAATTTTTATTTATTGGGATAGTAAATAAATAAATGTCATACATTCTAAGATTTTGCAAAATGTATTAATTAGTAGCTAATTGGAAATTAGCTAGCTTTCCTAAAAACATTTTCTGAAATTATAACCTTTATTTTTATTTTTACAAGTTGCCATTTCCCATTAACTAGCCCACACCCTCATTTTTCCCACATGAGAAACCCTTTTATATTTAATTCTGGGCCATTCATTATTGGGCCAACCCACAACCCTTTATCCCACACCATCTCTCCCTATTTAAGTTCTCATTCTCACATCTCCCTAGAAACCCTAGCTAGCCTTCACAAATTCCCACAAGCCAAAGCCACCACCATTTTGTGTGCTCGTGTCCGTGTGTCCAGCATCACCGTGTCAGCCGTGATGGCCTCGGGTCCGACCCCGGGTGTCCCACCGTATCCATTCACTTCCTGTGTCCGGTTACAATTTTACAAACAGATTTCCGTGTCCGACACACCCGGACACAACCCCCACGCCCACAGTACATCAGATTTCTGTGTCCTGCCCCGGACACGTCCTCCACAGAGCACCACCCTCGTGTCCAACCCGGACACGTACACAACACCATCCCCGTGTCCGGCAGACCCGGACACGACCCCTGACACGCACAGAACCCTAACCCTAGATCTAGCCACCGAGTCCCACGCCACCGCCGCTGGGACCAATCACCGCCGTCGCCTCGGAGACCCGCCTCCTCGGACAGAGCGCCCGCCCCTCGGGCAGAGCGCCGCCTCGAGCCGACCAGACGCCGCCGCGGATCCCCTCCGCCGAGATCGAGTACCTGCCGCCGTCGTTGGCCGCTGAGTCGAGCACCGTCGCGGAAGCCGAGCGCCGCCGCTGGAACAGACCCGCCGCTCTCGAGTCCCACGCCACCGCTGGAGCCGACGCCACCGCTGACTGCCGGTTCCTCGAACACCGCCGCCGAACAGATCCGCCGCCCCGAGTCGAACGTCGACCTCGCCGACGCCTGACCCGCGCCGACCCCGGCGGATTTGCCCCTCCGTCGACGAATGTGAGTTCTCTTCTCCCCCTTTCTTCTGTTCTGTAATAAAGAGTAGGTATAGTGTATTAATTAATTAAATGAGATTAGTTAATTAGTTTAATTATAATAGTTAATTTGTATTAGTTAATTAGTTATACATTTAATTAGTTTAGTTAAATATGATTAGTTAGTTAATTAATTAATTAAATTAGTTTAGTTAATTATTAATCAGTGGTTAATTAGTAATCAATTAGTTTAATTAAATTATAAAATCATTTAAGTATATATAATTAGTTATTTAGTATGTGCAAATTTAATTATGTATTATATATATGGGTTTTTGATTATGAAAATTTGTATATATATATATATACGTATTTTGGCATAAATATATATATGTAGATTTATATTTTCATATTAGTATATGTATGTATTTAAAATATGTATAGGTATATTCTAAATTGTACTTTTGCACATATATGATATATATGCATATTTTGGTATATAAAATGTAATAGTATACGTATTATTTTGGTATAAAAATATATAATGTTGAGTATATGTATATATTGTATATATATATATATACTTAATATATTTTCAAATATGTATAATTAGTATAAATGTATATATATATATATTGTACATACAATTAATGTATTGTATATGTATTTAATGTGATGTACTAGTATTAGTATATATTTTAATAATAACATTGACAATATACATATATATATTTTAAAAAGTATTTTAGCATATGTATGAGTATATATATATATAATGTTCAACCAGTATAAATCAAATATGTATTTAAAAGATATATATATATTGTAAATACATTTAAATTGGTGCATGTATATATATTGTAAGTATTAATGATAATTAATAATATGTGTATTTATCTACGTATCCCTACTAGATGGCCCTAGTTGACTAGTGCCATACCTGACATGGCCCTGAGACCAGTATTTTTGACTGTGTTAGTGTAGCATTTGATGCAAATGTGGTTTGCTTGTGTTATGTTTATAGGACTGTTGGTTTACCCAGGGGATACTCTGGAACAGGACATCAATAATTACCAGCTAAGGACCCAAGGCGAGTACATTCTCTGATTAGTTTCTAATTTATGATATCTCCTATGTTCACTGTATCTAGTGTAAATATCCATGTTCCCGACACGTTGGTTACACGGATTGGTATACACGGATCTCGTCATGAGATGTTATTCCTTATTCATGGTGTAACTTGTACAAGACTTGTTTCCTTGATATCTTGTGCATGTACAGACACTGATTCCCGGGGAGATTTGCTACCTTCCTAGGGAATCCCGTGCCATAGCGTACCATGATTGGATCTACTATACCAGTCGGGGGTTTGGGGAGTACTTTAGTGTAGATATGTGATCATACCCAACTTTATATGCACCATAGCTCACCCCACATCTCACGTCGGGTGCGGCCTGACCATTTACATGCCTCCTCACTGTTACATCGGTTAGCCCTACTAACCCATGTAATGAGTTTACTAGTCCCAAGCCGATCACATGTTAAAGCTAGTACTCACACACTTAGTCATAGAATTCTTGCTCATGGACATATTGTTTCTTTTCCTGCATTACTTACAGTATTTCCAGTACTTCTCTCATTGTACATTTCTCGTACTTATACATGCATCTGGTATGTTTCCACCTAGAACTACTACATAGTTTATGTCATTTATATAGAACTGCTATTTAGAGATGTACTTTGCTCCTTCCTGACTGGAAAATATTTTTCCAGACTGTGACCTTAGTAGACTGGCTCTGACATACTTGGGGATTGGAAGTAATGATTGCAGGTATGATTATTGTGTCATTAGACTTGTGTTGTATTCTTTTATTTCTTCATTTTCCTATCGTGCTGTAGTTGTGATTGAGTATTTCTAGATTTATTTTATGTTATCCACGTCTCCTTATGGAGTTGGATACTAGCGTGAGATTGTTTAGATAGTACTTGACCTAGACAGCGTTCTACCGCCGATACTGCGGCGTAGGCTGGACGTACCCACGCTCTCGTGCCCCTAAACCGGGTGCGGGTCGTGACAGTCCGGCAAATTAGCTGACTCGTTCAGGAGTTTGTAATAGATGTTCATTATCAATAAAGAAAACTTTTTCATGTTTCAAATCTGTGTTTTAATTTATCTGCGTACTCTGAATATGTGCTTGCTATGCAAATCATTAAAGCCTTGTGCGGGCGCAATCCCAGGCCCGCATGGCGGTCACAATTCGGGGGAAGCCTAAACAATTCTACGGAATCGGGTTTTGACAATGCACGCCTCGCTCGCCCGAATTCTCTATGTTACAACCAAGATATTATAATTCCAACCGTTTCTCCAACTGCTCCAAATGTAAACCAACTCTAGCTTCAACTATCCAACGTGAAAACTAATTCAAGCCACAAATCTATCCAAGCAAACGATGTACACTCTATGCACGCCATAGTATAGTGATTTCCAAGTCCCAGTCCAAGTGTTCAAGCCTTTACGAGTTTTTTATATTATTAGGCATGAAGGAGTAGAGAAGAAGGGACAGTGCCCACTCACCATATTTGATTCCGTTAAGCATCATGCCCTGCTGATATAGCTGATCCCTTGAACCCGTGGTCCGATGGAAAGCACAATATACTCAATTGGTATTACCGTGCGAGCATGCTGTGCTCTCCAAATCATCTGACCGATCGGACTAAGGAAGACGACATTATCGCTCTAATCCTGCTATCCTAGTACTGCTCTTAACGACCATCTTGTTTCTATCGAACTCCGCTAGCGATCTGCACTTGAAATCAACTCAATTAATACTTGTTCCCAAACCAACAAATTGAATTGTAACCAGCTATTGCCTCATTCAATCCGACTCAGCTTAACGCACCATGTGGTTAAGGGGCATTTCAAGCGCTCCTGCAGGATGATTGTTTCCATCAGGACACGATGTTGCACGAGCCTGGAGTTGCGCTCGCGCGAGGCAAATAATGAAATGACTGTTGATAACTAGTTCGCAGAGTCGTCATAGCGAAAACATAGAATAAAAATAAGTATTGAATCCAAATCAAGCTCTTTATTAATATAAAGTAAATATTACAAGTGACGCTAGGCCGAGATTACAAGTCACTCATGATCTCTCTCTCTCTCACTCTACAATGAATATGCCCTTAGGCTTAGAATTGATACGCATGATCTGGATGATTATGTTCCCATACATTATGTCCCATATATGTGAGCTCCAGGTCCGCGCACTACGCTCCAAGATGCCAAGTACAGTCTGGCGCCTCATTGCGTTGAGCGATCTTCGAATTCGTACGAGTTCCCTTTGTACCCTACATGCAGACTGGTTGGGTGTCAGTACATTGAATGCACTGGTGGGGAGGCCTCTCGTCCACGCCATAAAATAAGTACGTTCATTAGTTATCTTTCTAGTCTTTTGCCTGAGGATCAGTTATATAGAAATATAAAGAAAGTAATATCCGTATCTGCTCAAGAGTATCATAATAATGAATAACTGAGTTCATCTTATCACTTCTTACCATTCGACCTTCCCTGTTATATGCAATAATATAACAATGATCTACTGAATAACAAAGAATATTTATGAAGTCCAAGTGTTATGTCGTGTCTCTGCCACAAAACCTATTTTTACTCGAACTATGTGTGTTACCGTGTATCCATTCTAATTATGCAAAACGTCATATAAATGTACTCCTTCACGTTACTTCTTTTCTAAATGCGGATAGCCGCTATGCAAGCAAGGCTTATCTATATGAAGGTCACTGGCTCTGTTAGCCATATTAGACATGATCTGTGATGGATGGCTATCTTTCCAGCTCGGTTGCTAGCCTTGCTGGGCCTCCTGAACCGTCTGACGAGTCGGCACCCATCTAGGTCCGTAGCGAGGCTTGCTGGATGTTCTGCTCTCACCTACTAGTCATTAGCTAGCGTATTACCAGGACTACACTGGTACTGTCCTCCCGGGATGACATAATTCGAATGCCTCAGCAATCGTGTCGAGGACTCATCTCTACCTAGTGCATAACCAGTTGTCCGTGACCATACAATTTCTCTCCCATATACAATCCTAGCCGAGAAACAATTGGGTTCGATCTGTGCCAAGGACTACACTCGGATCTTTCTTCTTTACGCAGCTCCTTGATTAGAGACTGCCTCGGTGATCTGAATATCCTGAGTACTTTCTTTTCTTTTCTTCTCCTAACTCAGAACGACTACTTGATAGTCTTCTTTGTCTATGTATGCAACATGATTATACTCTATCCTGTGTCATGTTTCATACAGTGCGATACCTCAGTATGAACTCAACTATCTTTTCGACATATATAAGAAACTACTATATTTTAATTCAATACCCCGACTACGCAAATAGAAAGTAATATATCCATGTTCTATATAATAATAAGGCAGGGTTATCCCCTTAGCTATGTGCGTTTATTTCTTTTATTAGCAAGCAAAGGTTATCGCCTAAAAACTAGAATGTAACATTCATTTTCTTAGTGTGCAGCTAAGTAGAGACAAGTTCACCGGGGCTACCCACCTTAGCGATTAATTGCATCGGTCGAGCGAAACTCTGAGCGCGCCTCTGAAAGTGTCACGCCCCGATCTCCCGCAGAAAAATCGGTCGTTCCCGCTAGGCGAGAATCACCGCGCCAGTGCTCCCGCGGAACGATTGCTTTGACCCATCTGGGCGTGATACCGCACGAGCGTGAGCCACGCCCGTGCAAGACCGTGGTTCATTGGCTGGTGATAAGAGTTCTAATCCACAGAGTCACACAGATTGTCTGAGTGCAGTAGAGTCATGAACGCATAGACGATCGGTAATAAGTTCACTGAGTCAACAATATAGCGGAAGTATTGAATAACACAAGTTGAAGTAAAATAAGCTCTTTTATTAATATAAACAAGTGTTACAGGCGGCGCATGGCCGAGATTACAAGTCGCTCAAGCCTCTCTCTCTGAAACAATAAAAGCGCGCCAAGTGGCTACAACTGTGGAATAATTGTACAGGCGATGATCAGGCTATATTCCAACATTATGTCTTATATATGTGCTTCAGTTCCGGATACACCGCTGCTTCGGAGTGATCTCCATGCCTTAGCATGCACGAAGGAGGCATCCGCACCGAACGAGGTTCTTCCACACCCTGCAAACGATCTGGTGGATTATCAGTACATTGAATGCAGTGGTGTGGAGACTACTCGCCCGCTCGACAAATCCAAACACGTAATATAAGTTCCGTACACCAACTATTTAGTTGTCTTTCTAGTTGCCTTAGGATCAGTTTCATGCAAAGATTGAATAGCCTAACTCGTGTGGCAGTGCGCCGTGCGACATGAGAGGAAATACGGCAAGACTTACCAACTTACCATTTTACCTTTCCTGTACAAGGCAAACATTGTTAATTCAAGCACGGGTAAATATAAATATTCAGGGCATAGCATATGCAAACACGAGTATTATTGTATCATGATCATTCAGGTGTTCAGTTGTTTCTTGATGCGATACAATAACTCGCACGCGGATAGCCGCTAAGCGAGGATGACTTAGCTACATGAACAATGAGTCGCTGGCATAGCCATAAAGGACACTAGTCATAAACGAGAATGGTTTGCAGCGAAAGTACAGTAGGTGCTACAAGCCATCTCGTCCAGTACAATAGACTATACAGTAGAGTTCAGCCGTGGAGAGGATGGTATGCAGCGAAAGAACAGTGGGCGCTACACACTATCTCATCCAGTACAGTAGGCTGAAGAATGGAGTTCCATCCGGATCGGATCGGTCCCAGTGCCCCGGCGACCGTCCGGGGAACTATATCTCGTTTCTGAGTTGTCCGCGACATGTAGGTCTCTTGGGGCTTTCCAATTCACATCCTTCATAATACAATCAATAACACGAGTACAGTCATGAATTTCTGCTATGAATGAGCTTGTACAGGATTCTCGTTCAAGGGTAAATTTGATGTGATCACAGTACAATATTCACTTTGCCTTGATGCATGCCCCTGTTTCGGGGATTTGCCTTGGTGACCTGACGGTCCCGGATACTTGCAGGTTCAATTACACAGAAGAGCTATTTGATAGTCTCCTGACTGACTCAATGCATGGATAATACAATAACGTTAGGCATTTACAAGCAAGCAAGCATTCATTTCTAAGGAACTTAAGCAACATGTTGACTCGGACCCGAAGGTAAGCCGAGAGGTAAAACCGTAAGGGAACTTAGCATGCGAGGGTCTGAATATAATCAATATTTCAATTTCCATGTTCTAGCACAAGCAATACAAGTTGGGATTATTCCCTTAGCTAGGTGCGTTGGATTCTTATTAGCATGCAGGGGATTATTCACCTAGCGACTAGCATGTAGCATTATGTTTTATGTGTGCTGGCTAAACAAAGACAAGTTTACCGTAGCCACCCACCTTAGCAATGATTCGCCTCGGGTCGGGACATTGCACTTTTGTCGTTTGAATCGGCAGTCCGCTTGAACGGAAGGGGATGTTATAGAAAGTCTATGTCTGAATCCATTTGAAGATCCAAGTATGGATGCCTTTGCATCGAACGAGCCATCTCGCTGAGCAAGGCGGGTCGGTTCGCTACACATGTGATGTTTGAATTGGCCCTCCGGGTTGAGCGGAGTGGGTCATTACAGTAAGGGCATGAATTTATTTGATGAGCATAGCGAATATATAAAACAAGCAAGCATTGAAACAATAATAAAACATAAGCATAAGGAAACTTATGTTATAGTCTACTTTAGAACATAAGCCTAGACTTTTCATTTGTACGAGTCTAAAGGGTAGTGCGAGGAGTAAAACCATATGGGGCATATCGAGCGACATAGTCTATGGGACGAGCATTGTAAACATGCGAGAGTGTACTATGAAAAGTATATAATGATCTACTCGAAGCATAGCAGAGTCTACTTTCACAAAGCTAATGTAGCATGCGAGGGTCCAATTATAAGCCAAGTTTCATTTTCATATTCTAACACAAGTAATACAAGATAGGATTATTTCCTTAGCTAGGTGCTTTGTATTCTTTATTAGCATACAAGGGGTAATTCACCTAGTGACTAGCATGTATCGTCCATATTTTAAGTATACAGGCTAAGCAAAGACAAGTTCATCGTAGCTACCCAACTTAGTGATAATTAGCCTCAGTCGAGCGTACTCCGAGCGAGCCTTTGAAAGTCTAAGTCTGAACTCTTGAACGGCCAAGTCTGAATCCTTTGCCTCGAACAAGTCTTCTTGCTGAGCAAAGGGATCGGGTCATTACACTAGCGCTGTTTGAATTGGCTCTCCGCTTGAGCGAAACGGGTAGTTACATTATATACCACTCAGAATAAGTCTCGTCCTCGAGACTTCCTGAGCACAAACCTTTATATCACAACTATTGAATCTATCTCAAGTATAAAAATCCTTATCGCGTGTGTGTTGGGTCTGTCTCATTGAATGACTCTATCATTCAATCCAAGCTCTGACTCGGTCTCTAATGCGTCTTAACACATAATATGTCGCTTAATGCGGGGGTACGTTGTAATCTATCTTGAATGACGATATAAGGCTGAAGCAAACTTATCCAAATCTTTATACTCATCCAAGCGTTTCTAACACATTCACTTATAACAACATTTGATTTTAGCACATCACTGAGTTTGGATCATACACACATTTCAAACGTCCTCGAAACAAATGTATTTCAACCAAGCTTAGAGATAGCGGAGTCGGACGAGTTACTCAAGAAATTCTTAAGGGTTCCCGTCTTACAATCATGATCATACCTCCAATAGGGTCAAATAAAATCCAAATTATTTCCAAATCCCACTCAAATCAAGCATTGTACTACTGTCCAGCATGATCTATCTGATTTGTCGACTAGCGTCCATGTCCTATCGTCCATTATGTTTGTGTCAAACATAACATACACTTACCGTTCCAATTCTAACTCTAAGTCTTGCTGCCCTAGTTTTATGGCTTGCTCAAGTAATACTCCAAAGTAGTCACACAAGTTCTTTAACTTGGCACATGGTCATGTCATGCCCCGATGTTTCGCTAGATCAATAATCGTCCCCCGGATGTGATGCCGTGCACGCGTAAGGCGCACGTGTACAAGGCCTAGGCATAATGATATACTTTAGAACAAATAAAATAGAGTACGCAAATAAGATATCACACATTGAGATATAGAAAAGTTCTCTTTATTGATAATGAACATCTGTTTACAGACTCTTGACCCAAAAGTAAAAAGATGCCGCACGGGAAGGCAATGAAATCCAAAACTGTTTAAGAAAATGTAAGTCATAAATTCAGCAAGAAAAAAACTAGACGGCATCACGCCCAGGGGACAATTATCGATTTAGCGAAACATCAGGGCGTAATAGGTCATCTGCCTAATTACTAGGTCAGCTCATAAAGTTATAGGTATAATTCATGTTCATGACTCATCGTACAATTTTGTCGCACGATGCTCACCCCATTTCCTAAGGTCAAACCATGGTTTATTTGTACGGGATATTCTATCCAAGCTCATTTTCCTTAAATTTTAAACATCGAGCATAGATCATACAACACACATTAATACGTTCGTTTGTACAAGGGCCGAGTCCATTCAGTCAAATCAATTATATATCCATGTCAAGTCAAGCCTAGCAATTCATATAGTCTATCTCCTCAAACATGTTTGATAGAACCCATATATCCATTCTATGTCTAGACCACCAACCCATGATTATATTTCTAATCATCAATCTTAATCATAAACTCTAAGTCGTCCATCAAGATTCATATATTCGTTCACGAAACCATCAAGTGTGTCTTACTCCATGTTCTCTAACATATCCTTGAAATACTTTCGATTCACTTGTATTTCCAAATTCGTCTTATCATGTCGAACTACAAGTTAAGACGGTCATTTAATTATTATTCTTTGGTCTCCCGTAAGTTCGATCATACCTGTTGACACAAAGTTGTCATAGTCAACCTGATTCTGATAATCGTCAAACTTATGCTTAATGGTAAGCAAGGTAAATGATGACTCACCAACAAAAGATATTTCATATGATGAATTATCTGATACTTTTAATGATTTATTTGAAGACTATAATAATCTTATAAATAACTATAAGCAAGCTCGAAAAGATACCAAATCTTATCAGCTTAAAAATGATCAACTTATTTGCTTACTTAAGGAAGCTAGAGAAAATTTCTCTTCCGATGAATCAATTAAAATCTCTAAACTTGAGCTTAGCTAACAAGAAGCCCTTGACTGCTTTCATGAAAGCAATCATAAAAATGCTAAACTTAAGGAGGACTTAAAATACGAAAATGAGAAGTACTCTAATGTAGTACCCCGTTTTTCTTAAACGGAAAGCGCAGCTAAGAAATACAAGACGGTATCGTTCGATCGGGATAGATTGAAATAAGAACTCGTCCTCGTTATGGATTTGTTTCTTCGAAATCAATTCCCATATTCAGTGGACCGTGCCCCCGGGATCGACTTAGCGGCAGAGTCAGGAGGGACCTCTCCGCTGTTATCATTGTTGCCTTGGATTTCGATGTCGCTTGTTGCTTTCGTGCTTTGAGTTGGTTTTCGGATTTGCTTGTTTTTCTTGAACGGTTTTGATGAATTTTATTGTTTTCATTTATTGAACTACACTTTAATTGTGAGATTGGAAAAAGAGGAAGAGGTATTGATCAAACTTTTCGTAATGCAGGTGAACGAGCAGTAGGCGGCTTACGAGCGGAGTCTTGAAGCGCCTCTTTCCTTCTCCCTTCCAACCAACTAAGTGAGTGGCTACCATCCCGATTAGCTAGCCCTGCTTCCAGTCTTTACACCTAAAATCTTACATTCTTGTTGTCCCGATCAGACGATACCAAGTAATAACTAAAAGATCTCAAAATAAAAGGAATAGACTTGGACTATATTGCTTGTCAATTAAACTTGGGAACGGATACTTATTTGCATGCTTGTTCGTTTAGAATGTTCATCATATACATCAATTCAAGTTAGAATGTATACTCTTCTTTAAATTATGCTATGTATCAAACTCATCCTGAATGCAATAAACTGAACATGAAGACTATACAAAAGTAGATCTTGCCCTGTTACTGTCATGCGCCTGATATTGTCCTGAAATGCCTCAACTGCTAACTTAGTGTATTACGTTGATCACGGACAACTTGTGAACAAGGTCTTAGTGCCTGCGGACGGTCACTGGGGCACTGGTACCGATCCAATCTGGACGAAACTCTTGAATAGTCACCTGTATCGGATGAAATGACCTGTGACACCCCTGTTAATTGCATTATACGTTATTTAATTTATGTACTATGCACCGTCCATTATGGCATCCGGCCAGTGATCCCCTGTATATTTAAACCTATTGCAAACTAACTTATGTCTTTGTGGCAGGGAAGGCATGGTAAGTATTGTGGAGGTGGTTCAGACGGGCAGGTAAAAGTCACCGAACGGTGACAAGTTTATTTTAGTAAATTCTATATGCTTCTTACTTGTAAATAAACTAAGGCAAGATAGAAAGACCATAATAAATATGCATGCTTCATTAAAACAACGTGTTAATTGGTATAGTTGTGTTTAGCTCGCCTTCACCAGCATGTTTCGACATACTGACCCTCGTTGAAACAGGTTCCCCGTACTAAGGCGAACCGAGCGAGGAGCCGAAGTCGTCTTCCCGATCCAGTCCAGCTGTAGGCGCATCCTGACCACGCCGTATTTTGAAGTACTTGAAGAAAGGAGCTAGAACCCAAGCAAGAATGCAGCTTCGTGGCAAAGCCGTCCTCCATCCCGGAGTTCTTTATCATTTGAAGTTTAGTAATGGGATGTAATGTACTGGACTGCTATCTCATTTTGTGTCAATACTTTTGTAAGCCCGTACGGCAAATTAGCTGACTCGTTCAAGAGTTTGTAATAGATGTTCATTATCAATAAAGAGGACTTTTCCATGTTTCAAATCTGTGTTTCAATTTATCTGCGTACTCTGAATATGTGCTTGTTATGCAAATATAAGTACCTTGTGCGGGCGCAACCCCAGGCCCACATGGCGGTCACGATTCGGGGGACACACCAACGATTCCACGGAATCGGGTCGTGACATAATGGTATCAGAGCACATTTTCAAGTTCCTTAGACTCTCGTACTGGAAAAGTTCCTTTAACGATCAAATCCCTATACGAACTCTTGAACTCGCTAGGCCAAAATGAGATACGTTCATGCAATAAGTCCATAATACATTATGATCCTAATATAATTTACCTTATTTTGAAGGAATGGCACCAACACAATCCTCAGCGCTAGCACTATACGAAATACAAGGCCAAGAAAGTAGTTCGGGCACTTCGGGAAGCTCTCGGAGCCAAAGGGGCATGTCTGGAGTCAATTCGCTTGAGCGGGTGATGCAAATGTTAGAATCACAACGACAAAGAGATGATGCTCGCCAAGCCAAGTTCGAAAGCAATCTAGAGGCCCGATTCTCAGTCCAACAGAAGTAGGTAGATGCCCTGCAACAGATCGTGCAGACTTTGGCCTCCAACCATTCCGCGGCAACAACAGCGACTCCGGTGGAGCAGCCCGTGCTTGAAGTTGAGATGCCTCAAATTCCAAGGATGAGGGAAGTGACTGCCTTCGACTTTGGCCACTTCAAGAAAGTCTGCAATACCCCATTCAACGGGACTGAGGATCCAATCGTGGAAATAGATTGGTTGGCCGAACTTGAAGACCACTTCGCTCTGCTAGTAGTCCCCAAAGTGAAGCACGTCGCATGCGCACAACTGCAGCTCCACCTCAATGCGCACGATTGGTGGGATGTGCATCGACGATCTCTTCAATTTGACCTTAGAGAGGAGGCTATATCGTGGATGACTTTTCGTGCCACGTTTGAAGAGGAGTTTATGCCCCCTCCAATATGATGTCACATGGAGAATGATTTCGTGTAACTGAGGCAAGCCAGCATGACAGTTAAGCAGTATTCCGTCGAATTCAACCGACTCTCTAAATTTTCTAGCGCCTATTTATCTGATGTAGTGAGTCAAGCTAGAAGGTTTGAAGGTGGCCTGCGCTCTGCCATCCATGCTTACGTAGTCGTTCATTAGTATCACATAATACGGGAAGTCATGAATCATGCCCTATCTCTCGAACAGCAGTATCCTCACATTTCTACCGGCACTGTGCATACCTCCAATCACAAACGCCAAAGCAACGAGAGAGGAAACAACGCTACAAAGCATCACAATGACGGCTGTTCGTAAAAAGGGAATCGGAGGCCAATTTGCCATTACTGCAACAAGTCGGGGCACACAACCAACAATTGTCGTTGCAAGCTGGGGATATGCCTTCGTTGCGGTGATCCCAACCATCAGGTTGATGTTTGTCCGCTCCCAGATTGCCGCTAGTAACATAATATTCCCTAGCGGTAGGTTCTATTCCTAAGTTTCGGGATAAAACTTCCAATTAGTTGGGTAGGATGTAGCATCCCGTTTTTCCTAAACGGAAAGCGCGGCTAAGAAATACAAGACGGTATCGTTCGATCGGGATAGATTGAAACAAGAACTCGTCCTCGTTATGGATTTATTTCTTCGGAATCGATTCCCATATTCAGTGGACCGTGCCCCCGGGATCGACTTACCGGCAGAGTCAGGAGGGACCTCTCCGCTGTTATTTTTGTTGCCTTGGATTTCGATGTCGCTTGTTGCTTTCGTGCTTTGAGTTGGTTTTCGGATTTGCTTGTTTTCTTTGAACGGTTTCGATAGATTTTATTGTTTTCGTTCATTAAACTGCACTTCAATTCCAAGATTGGAAAGAGAGGAAGAGTTATTAATCAAACTATTCGTAATGCTGGTGAACGAGCAGTAGGCTGCTTACGAGCGGAGTCTTGAAGCGCCTCTTTCCTTCTTCCTTCCAACCAACTAAATGAGTGGCTACCATCCTGAATAGCTAGCCCTGCTTCCAGTCTTCACACCTAAAATCTTGCATTCTTGTTGTCCCGATCAGACGATACCAAGTAATAACTAAAAGATCTCAAAATAAAAGGAATAGACTTGGACTGTATTGCTTGTCAATTAAACTTGAGAACGGATACTTATTTGCATGCTTGTCCGTTTAGAATGTTCATCATATTCATCAATACAAGTTAGAATGTATACTCTTCTTTAAATTATACTATGTATCGAACTCATCCTGAATGCAATAAACTGAACAGAAAGACTATGCAAAAGTAGATCTTGCTCTGTTACTATCTTGCGCCTGATATTGCCCTGAAATGCCTCAACTGCTAACTTAGTGTATTACGTTGATCACGGACAACTTATGCACAAGGTCTCAGTTCCTGCGGACGGTCGCTAGACACTGGCACCGATCTGATCCGGACGAAACTCCTGAATAGTCGCCTGTATCGGATGGAATGACCAGGGATGCCCCTGTTAATTGTGTTACACATTATTTCATTCATGTACTTTACCCCATCCATTATGGCAACCGGCCAGTGATCCCCTATATATTTAAACCTGTTGCAAACTAACTTGTGTCTTCGTGGCAGGGAAGGCATGATAAGTATTATGCAGGTGGTTCAGACGGGCAGGTAAAAGTCATCGAACGGAGACAAGTTTATTTCAGTAAATTTTATAGGCTGCTTACTTGTAAATGAACTAAGGCAAGATAGAAAGACAACAATAAATATGCATGCTTCATTAAAATAATGTGTTAATTGGTATAGTTGGGTTTAGCTCTCCTTCACTAGTATATTTTGACATACTGACCCTCGTTGAAACAGGTTTCCCACACGAAGGCGAACCGAGCGAGGAGCCGAAGTCGTCTTCCCGATCCATTCCAACTGTAGGCGCATCTTGACCATACCGCATTTTGAAGTACTTGAAGAAAGGAGCTAAAACCCAAGCAAGAATGCAGCTCCGTGGTAAAGCAGTCCTCTAGCCCGAAGGTCTTTAACATTTGAAGTTTAGTAAAGGGATATAATATACAGGACTGCTATGTTATTTTGTGTCAACACTTTTGTAAGCCCGTACGGCAAATTAGCTGACTCGTTCAAGAGTTTGTAATAGATATTCATTATCAATAAAGTGGACTTCTCCATGTTTCAAATCTGTATTTCAATTTATCTGCGTACTCTGAATATGTGCTCGTTATGCAAATATAAGTAGCCTTGTGCGGGCGCAACCCTAGGCCCGCATGGCGGTCACGATTCGGGGGATGCCCCAACGATTCCACAGAATCAGGTCATGACATAATGGTATCAGAGCACAGATTCAAGTTCCTTAGACTCTCGTACTGGAAAAGTTCCTTTAACGATCAAATCCCTATACGAACTCTTGAACTATCTAGGCCAAAATGAGATACGTTCATGCAATGAGTCCATAATACATTATGATCCTAATATAATTTACCTTCTTTTGAAGGAATGGCACCAGCGCAATCCTCAGCGCTAGCACCGGACGAAATGGAAGGCCAAGAAAGTAGTTCGGACACTTCGGGAAGCTCTCGGCGCCAACGGGGCATGTCTCGAGTCAATCCGCTTGAGCGGGTGATGCAAATGTTAGAATCACAACGACAAAGAGATAATGCTCGCCAAGACAAGTTCGAAAGCAATCTAGAGGCCCGATTCTCAGTCCAACAGAAGCAGGTAGATGCCCTGTAATAGATCGTGCATACTTTGGCCTCCAACCATTTCGAGGCAACAGCAGCGACTCCGGTGGAGCAGCCCATGCTTGAAGTTGAGACACCTCAAATTCCAAGGACGAGGGAAATGACTGCCTTCGACTTTGGCCACTTCAAGAAAGTCTGCAATACCCCATTCAACGGGACTGAGGACCCAATCGTGGATCTAGATTGGCTGGCCGAACTTGAAGACCACTTCGCTCTGCTAGTAGTCCCCGAAGAGAAGTGCGTCGCATGCGTGTAACTACAGCTCTACCTCAACGTGCATGATTGGTGGGACATGCATCGACGATCTCTTCAATTTGACCATGGAGAGGAGGCAATCTCGTGGACGACTTTTTGTGCCACGTTTGAAGAGGAGTTTATACCCCCTCCAATACGACGTCAGATGGAGAATGATTTCGTGCAACTGAGGTACGCCAGTATGACAGTTAAGTAGTATTCCGCCGAATTCAACCAACTCTCTAATTCGCTAGCGCCTATTTACCTGATATAGCGATTTGAGCTAGAAGGTTTGAAGGTGGTCTGCGCCCCGCCATCCATGCTCACGTAGTCGTTCATCAGTATCACACAATGCGAGAAGTCATGAATCATGCCCTATCTCTCAAACTGCAGTATCCTCACATTTCTACCGGCACTGTGCATACCTCCAATCACAAACGCCAAAGCAACGAGAGAGGAAACAACACTACAAAGTGTCACAATGATGGCGGTTCATAAAAAGGGAATAGGAGGCCAATTTTCTATTACTGCCACAAGCCAAGACACACAGCCAACAATTATCGTTGCAAGCTGGGGATATGCCTTCGTTGCGGTGATCCCAACCATCAAGTTGATGTTTGTCTGCTCCCAGATCGCCGCCAGTAACATAATGTTCCCTAGCGGTAGGTTCTATTCCTAAGTTTCGGGACAAAACTTCTAATTAGTTGGGTAGGATGTAGCACCCCGTTTTCCCTAAACGGAAAGCGCGGTAAGAAATACAAGACGGTATCGTTCGATCGGGATAGATTGAAACAAGAACTCGTCCTCGTTATAGATTTATTTCTTCGGAATCGATTTCCATATTCAGTGGACCGTGCACCGGGATCGACTTAGCGGCAGAGTCAGGAGGGACCTCTCCGCTGTTATTTTTGTTCCCTTGGATCTTGATATCGCTTGTTGGTTTCGTGCTTTGAGTTGGTTTTCAGATTTGCTTGTTTTCCTTGAACGGTTTCGATGGATTTTATTGTTTTTATTCATTGAACTGCACTTCAATTCGGAGATTGGAAAGAGAGGAAGAGGTATTAATCAAACTGTTCGTAATGCAGGTGAACGAGCTGTAGGTGGCTTACGAGCGGAGTCTTGAAGTGCCTCTTTACTTCTCTCTTCCAACCAACTAAGTGAGTGGCTACCATCCCGAATAGCTAGACCTGCTTCCATTCTTCATACCTAAAATCTTGAATTCTTATTGTTCCGATCAAACGATACCATGTAATAACCACAAGATGTCAAGATAAAAAGGAATAGACTTGGACTATATTGCTTGTCATTTAAACTTGGGAACAGATACTTATTTGCATGCTTGTTCGTTTGGAATGTTTATCATATGCATCAATACAAGTTAGAATGTATACTCTTCTTTAAATTATGCTATGTATCGAACTCATCCTGAATGCAATAAACTGAACAGGAAGACTATTCAAAAGTAGATCTTGCCATGTTACTGTCCTGCGCCTGATATTGCCCTGAAATGCCTCAACTGCTAACTTAGTGTATTACGTTGATCACGGACAACTTGTGCACGAGGTCTGAGTTCCTGCGGACGATCGCTGGGACGCTGGCACCGATCCGATCCGGAACTCCTGAATAGTCACCTGTATCGGATGGAATGACCCTGTTCATTGCGTTACACGTTATTTCATTCATGTACTATGCCCCGTCCATTATGGCATCCAGCCAGTGATCCCCTGTATATTTAAACCTGTTGCAAACTAACTTGTGTCTTCGTGGCAGGGAAGGCATGGTAAGTATTGTGCAGGTGGTTCAGACGGGCAGGTAAAAGTCACCGAACGGTGACAAGTTCATTTCAGTAAATTCTATATGCTGCTTACTTCTAAATAAACTAAGGCAAGATAGAAAGACCACAATAAATAAGCATGCTTCATTAAAATAATGTGTTGATTGGTATAGTTGTGTTCAGCTCGCCTTCAACAATATGTTTCGACATACTGACCCTCGTTGAAACAGGTTCCCCGCACTAAGGCGAACCGAGCGAGAAGCCGAAGCCGTCTTCCCGATCCAGTCCAGCTGTAGGCGCATCCTGACCATGCCGCATTTTGAAGTACTTGAAGAAAGGATCTAGAAACCAAGCAAGAATGCAGCTACGTGGCAAAGCCGTCCTCCAGCCCAGAGGTCTTTATCATTTGAAGTTTAGTAAAGGGATGTAATGTACATGACTGCTATCTCATTTTATGTCAACACTTTTGTAAGCCCGTGCGGCAAATTAGCTGACTCGTTCAAGAGTTTGTAATAGATGTTCATTATCAATAAAGAGAACTTTTCCATGTTTTAAATCTGTGTTTCAATTTATCTGCGTACTCTGAATATGTGCTCGTTATGCAAGTATAAGTAGCCTTGTGCGGGCGCAATCCCAGGCCCGCACGGCGATCATTATTCGGGGGACGCCCCAACGATTCCACGAAATTGGGTCGTGACATCTAATACCTCACTTAAGATAGATGCTCTTACTGCCAAATATGATAATTTATATGCCACCTCTAATAAGTTGGAGATTATATTGGGAAAGCAGGTTCATACAACCTTCTATTCAGTCTAACACGAGACACATAGCTAAACAAAAGAGCACTCACACAAGACACGAACAAGCAAATCAAATGCTTCATACTATCATGCATGTAGAACCCAACATACTTCACATAATCATGCATTCTATTACAAATATCCATACTACTTCATATACTCATCCTTCTATACCCAACACAAATGCCCATGCTATATGTCATTATTATGGTTTTAAAAGGACATATTATACTTCAGTGTAAGGCTACAAAATTGGTTGATATGAATATGTATAATTGGATTCCTAAAGCTAACAAACCCGGTTCCAAATCCTGGATACCAAAATCTTGTTCTAATCATATAGGTGGAACGATTTGCGGCAAGACGTAATGGTAAAGGAGAAAGTTGGTGATTGCAACAAGACAAATGGATATTATCATGGTAATTGCACCAACAACGAAACATGACTACTAAGTCATTATGTTAACAAAAACCTTCATATTTATAGTAGTATACTATACTCATTTAATATGATAACACAACTTTTCTAAAACTGTGTATGAAGAAACTCTTGTTAAATAATTCTTTAATATTTTGCTCTAAAGTTATAAAAATTATTGTTGAAAAGCCTAAAGGGTCCTTATGTCAACAAGGTGTAAACAGTCTTAAGTGACACGGTACTTAAGTGTCTTCGGACCATCACTAGTTGGGAACCGACACCTACAGCTAATTAATAATAATAAAAATACCTCACTGAGTAATGATATACAAAGAGCTATTTATAAACATTTTTTAAATACAATTATCATTCATTCAGTTATTGACTGCTATAAATTTTGTTAAATGACTTGTCTAAATAGCAATAACTGATAATAACCTATCATAGTTATAGGCCTCATATATTTTATACTTGTATTATTTTAAGATCACTTATATGTTTTTCATATAACTATTATAGCTTTCTACAAAAACATATTTTTTAAATCCTGAAGCTATCAAAACTCGAATAGAGTTCGGTCCGAAATCGGTCAGAATTCGGTTCAAGTGTTTTTATATAACAGCAGCAACCACGTATTTGATCTCATTACTTCATCCTCCCAAATCCTTCTTCTCGAAACCGAGAATCAAACCTTTCCTCCAAAACCCTAGTTTTGTGATCTCCTTCCATAAAAGTTTTTTTCTCACTCAACTTGAGATCTAAGGCTCTTGGTGAGATTTTCCTTCATCCCCTTCAATCTTTTCAAGGTACAATCTTCACATTCTCAAACCCTAATTTATGCCTCCTAAATTTGGAAAAAATAAGAGAAAAGCAAATGAAGCTTCCTCTTCTCAACCCTCTAGTGATGATTCTATCTATTACTTATTTTCCCCAAATATTCCAAATCCAGGAGAATATGATAATTTTATTTTTTACTTCTATTGATGTCTCAAACCTATGGTTCAATGATTTTGTGCAAAAAAATATTTGCAAGGGCAATCCTATTAATTTTACTACTTTTTATGCCCAAAAATCTTAACTTGTAGAATTCCATCTTTATCGTCTAGTCAAAACTAGAAAACCCATATATTTGAATGTCATTCGCATGTTTTACTGTAATCTATCTCATGATCAATGGTCTATCTCTTCGAGAGTGGGTGGAATCGACATTGAATTTGAAGATACAACTTTGGGTGAAATTCTTGAAATCCCTAACGAGGGAGATGCCCTAGTTGAGATCGACAAACTCAATCTCTGAGACGACATCACTCTTGATTCCTTCAGGGAGATAC
This sequence comes from Iris macrosiphon, assembly GCA_036927795.1. Classification (NCBI taxonomy): domain Eukaryota; kingdom Viridiplantae; phylum Streptophyta; class Magnoliopsida; order Asparagales; family Iridaceae; genus Iris; species Iris macrosiphon. The sequence continues at coordinate 1,200,294 of JAYESA010000001.1, read as the reverse complement.
TTTGTGCCCCTCATCCTTATCCTGACGAAAAGTTTCATGCTCGTTATTTTAACCAATACTTTTACGAACTTCACCGTATCATATACTCTGCTATCATTCCCAAGCAAACCTCCAAAGATGATGTGACCTATAGGGAGATGTCGCTTTATATTACTTCTATACATCCACTCCCTTTAGCCTTCCTAAAACCATAATTCGACAGATGATTGATTATTGTAAAGACAAACGCCAACTTTCTTATGCCATGTATCTACCACTCATCTTTGAGCACTTCCACATTCCTATAGAAGAACCCACTTATCTATCTGAGCCAGCCTACCTTACCAAAGCCCATAGGATTCAGACTATTTCTCTCATTCTTGATGAAGATGACTCATCTAATTTTGATGTACCAGCTGATCCAGCCCCAGCTCCTCTGGCTCCTACTTCTACTCCATTACCCTTTGTACAGCCTCCTACCTTGGACTCTATCCAAAACATGCTCCGCGAGCAATTTAGGTAGCAAAAATAGATAATAGCTGCTCAACACCAAAAGCAGAACACTATGATTATCACTCGATTTGTGACCAGTCTTATCGTACTACTCATCATCTTTGAGCACTTCACACTTTAGCCAACTCCCTAATAGATCTTCATTATCACCTAGCCCATCATCCTACTGCACCTTACCCAATGGCTCATGATCTTTCTCGTTCTGGGTACAGGATCAATGATCCATTTGTTCAGCAGTACTTTGACTCTACCGGAGCATACTTTGATGATCACCCGCCTGCTGTTGCTGTTGATGATGACTTATGATAGTTTCTTGTGGTGTCATGACCCGCACCCTGGATTTAGGCATGAGTCATGAGTACGCCTATCCTACGCCGCAGTGTCGATGGTAGAACGCTGTACAATAAGCCACAAGTATAATCTATAACTCACAATATATATATATCTCCACACTATACTCAATCACGGGCACTAATTTAAATAATACACCAAAATGATAATAAAATAATAGTCTTGATGCGGGTTCAAGGAATTTCCCAAAAACTAAATATCCAAAGTACAATATTAAACTGCCGGAGAATGGTCCAGTCCAAAATAACTAACAAAATCAACTACCACTAGACTACTCTATTTTAGACGGTATCTGAGCTGCTAACTCTCCTTGATCCTCTAGAAGGGCAAGATCAGGCTCTATTATGTCGCTAGCATAAGGTCCATAATGTCTAGGGATTGCATCCTCAATATAGTCACCTAAAATATTTATCCAGTCAGGAAAGGAACGAGTACATTACAGTTAAAACAGTTTCAACACATGGTAGAAGCTATAAGACAATAAATAATAAGGAATATATGATAACAACAAACTGAACTCACAATAAAGCAACTAGAATAACTAATGTTGAAGTCCTGTCATGGCAAACATATAGTATAATATCTCCAAGCCACACAAGAAATAACTGCAAAGTATGGAAGAACATATGGGAATAACCACTCTATGTGATTTGAAATACTTTGTTGACATGTGAACAGCTAGGGGGTAATATCCGGCAAACCACACGTATCGTGCATGGCTGCTATTATTCCAAAAAGACCATGGGATTGAAAGGATAGTTCACATGTCCACTAAGTATTTTTTCTCCCCACAAGTACACATGAATTCTAAACCAGTCATGAAGAAATAATAATAATCCAGAACAATCACGTATCTCATAATAAGAATCCATCATACTAATTTGTGTAGCAAGTGTCAAGAATCAAATAATCAATACTAAACATGCATTATAGTGACTATCAAGTACTAAAAGTAATCACAGAAATGTACTAGCCTGTGGTCCTTAGCTGGTACATTTCAAAGTCCAAGTCACAGCCCAAATAGCCTATGTATTACAAATTTACCATGTCAAAAGATAATTTATTTTAATTTATTTAATTATAGAATAATTACTCTAAAATTCTATTTTAATCTTATTATTCTTATTTTTAGGTTAATTCCTTAATTTTGTCCAAAGAAACTGAATTTAACAACTCGAGACTCTTGGCACGCAAATCGAGGCGATCTGTTGACCAAAAAGTCAACAGATGCAAACTCGACTTTCATGCATGGTTTCCTGTAGATTTTAGTGTTAAAAACATATTATAATTTACATCTCATCAAAATTCAAATTCATTTAGAAATTGTTGCACATACCTAAAATCGTATTGTACAATGGTGGTTGATTGTTATCCTAGAAGTTCTACATAATTAACAATACAGAAATATTTTGTATTAAATCCTAGGAAAAACATATGTCAATAATCTCAACATTAGATTTTAAAAACTTTAAACGGTTCATGATTCTAATACCTAGTTCTCCCAGAATCGCAAAAACACAAAGACGCATTTATTTTCGGACATACTGTGCTCTATAAATTTTCCAAAATTTAATATTCATAATTTCATGAAAAAATTTATATATTCAGAAAATTAACCTTAATACGGTTCTAATACAAGAAACTGGGCCATGTTTGGAGTCTAGAGCTATAAGTAATGGCTTCTGGAAGATGAAGGAAACCCTAGATGACAATTCTCCATAATCGACTAAAAGAAAACCCAAGAATTTATAAACCTGTCACGCCCCAGTCCCAAAATATGTAGGACTAGAAATACGTAAACATGCCAGCCGTATGTATATTAGAACTCTATTATATAGAAATCATAACACATATGTATACTGTATTATGAATATTAACTCACAAGTGGTATATAGTTGTCACAAGTCACAGGGCATAACTAAATCTCATCCACAGAAATCATAAAGAAATGAATAACCAATCAACTATATGACTAAATCAAGTATAAAATACTTGATAAGAATAAGTATTTGGGTAGAGACAAATCCACTACCAACTAGAATGTAAAAGAAACAAAATAAGTACATCTAATGATCAATAAGGCTCGAAGAGAAGAACTCCTCGAAAGATAGATAAGTAGCAAGTCCTGAACCGTGCTCCTGTAAATAGTCATGATCGTCTACACCTGGAAAGGGACCATGTCCTCAGAGAGATGTAACAAGATACATAGAAGCATGCCAATAAAGTAAATACTGTGTAAACTCGAAGGTGATCTAATCAGCTAAGTGAAATGCACTTGAAGACAACCTTGGTACGTATGGGTAGGTGAAAGGTATAAAGCGTAGCATCGAGCCAGAGGCTAAGTACCTGGCATTAGCTATAAACTGGATGCCAGGAGTATATGCTGACTACATCACCGATCATGATAGCGTGCAGCTAGTAACCTTTGCCGGATGTATCGACATGTATATACGTCCATAACCGGGTAACGCTGAGCCCATAACCGGGTAACACATGGCCCATAACCGGGTAACACTGAGGCTCACGACCCCGTAGTTTACTATGAAACTACGGTAGGCAAATATCTGTCCCATACGCCAACTAATTATCTTTTTTGCCCAATGTCAATGTACAAGTCACGTATACGACGTGGACATCTCGTACTATAATGCAAGTCACTAAAAAAATATACAACTAAGCTAAATATCGTCACACGTGCTGCTCACACCGATGGCCAGTCAAGCATGAAGCACGTGTCCCTACATGAACTCACTTTGTGACGTGTAATGATACGTATCAAGGCCTGTAGAGTCATAGTGATAACTCCACAACTTTAGGTGCGTCCACTAGACACTAGGTCAGACACAAGTCCTCACATCAACGCCTTCGTTGACTGCACCAGAGTCTTTCTCGGATTTGCACAGTTATATAATATTAAAATAATAAAATATGTAACTAAATAATATCTGAATTTAAACAGTACAACAAGGCAAGGTATATTTGCCTGACAAAAAAGCTACGAAGTGCTAGCGTCCAGACGTCGAGCACAAGGGATCAGAAACTATGGCATCAGAATGAACATCTCCGGATGATGAAATAAATATCACCAACGTTCCCAAAATAAGCGAGATAGCTAGAAAATACTATCCTTTCGTCCAATTTGGACACAGGGACAAAATAATAATTTTGGGTCAAAGCGGGGTCCACACGTGGCCCACTTTACACCAAAATACGTACCAGAGGTAAATGTCTCTAAATGGGATAAATTATAGGTCAAACCAATTCTAAACGTCGATTCGAACTCAACGGTATGTCCAATTTTGGATTTCGGTGAGCCGATCACAAATTTGCCATTCAAGTCAACCCGTGGGGCCCACGAATAGGCGGCTTAGTCAACTATCTCAGAATCACATGAAACTTGGGTCACAGGACCAGCATGATACCATAAATTCAATGGCGTAAGTTTCGTCGCATTCTGACCAGCGTACACAAAATGGGTTGGTATTTTATAAAAGTCATGATATAGGGACTTTTTACGGATATGGGTTGATTTCGACGCACACACACGTCTGAATCAACTTTCGCAAAAGTCCACATGTCAGAATATACCATACGCACCTTTTGGTATAATTGGTATACGACAAGACGGTCCCGTTTGGAGGGGCGCACTCCGTATCACGAAATTTTAAATTTAAAAATCCAATTTTTGGTCGTTTTAGAGGTCGAATAATTTAACAAATAAAACGAATTAATAAAAACTAAAAGAACAAAAATATTCTCTGTTATATTGAGAAGAAAACCCTTTAATTAGATTTTGAAAACATTAAACGGGTTGGTGGCAAATTGGGCATGAACATGGGAGTTTGTAGTCAAATTTTTGGACTATTTTGGTCAGTTTTTCGGCCAACTTTTGGTCGATTTTTCGACCAATCTAGGGCACGAAAACTCGTCCCGCTTGAAGGGAATCCTAGAGGGTTAGGTTGTGAATGTGCGTGGACAAACCGCTTGAGAAAATGATGAAAGATGACAGAGATATCATACCGTGAAGTAGGGAACTAGTGGGCTGTGTTGCTACAAGCGTGGACGGGCGGACGGCGGCGGTCCCCGGCGGCTGCGGTGGCGGCGCCTGGCTGTCAACATCGAGGTCGGGGTCGGGGATCGAGGTCTAGGGTTAGGGTTTTGAGTTTAGTTAGTTATATAAATATATGTATATGTATATATGGGGAGAGAGAAAGATGAGAGCCGTGGCGGGGGGGGTTGGGTTAGCTGCTGCGGGGGGGTTCTGGGGAAGTAGGTTTAGGGATTAGTTAGTTATTAGGGTTTAGGAATATGATTTATATTAGTTTAGGTTAAAAGAAATTTATTTTTTCCTTTTCCTTTTTCTTTTCTTTTCTTTATATTATCATTACTATTACTATTATTATTATTACTATTAGTATTACTTATTATTATTATTAATATTATTATTACTATTACTATTTTATATATATTATTATTACTATTACTATTATTAACTATATATTTATTTATATATAATTATATATGTAGATGAGGTTAAAAATCTAAAAATAATATTTGCAGACAAAATAAATTCTAAAAAAATTATCACATTTTAACAAGACTCCAAAAATAATAAATTCATTTTCTGAAATAATTCTAAATGATTATTTATAAAAGTAATTAAATCAATAAAATTTATTTTCTAATTAACTATGAAAATATCCTAAGAAATTCAATAATTTAATAAAAATACTTTACAATAAAATTTAAAAAATTTAGGGGGTTTACATTCTACCCAACTTACAATAATTTAATCCTTGAAATTAATACTAACCCATATTCGTGATAAATTATTATAGCTATTAACACTTCGTTGCTAGTTTGTAGCGCTCTCTAAAAGGTTATGGTCAGCCATCCTAACACTTTTCTCCCTTATTGTCTATACACAATTCTTTTATCCTCTAACTCGTCTACACTATCCAACTTACATGAATTCTACTAGTAGTCAAAGTCTTTTGAGGCTATTGTCTAGGTTGTAAGATTAATTTATTCATTGGGTCAAAATTTTTGGGATACTTGTCTGGAATCTTATACCCATGATCTTTCTCTATAACCGTCAAGTATCGTAGTCTAATACTGCCATGCCACCTAGCCAGTATGTCTATAAATAATTCTACTACTCTACTATAATGGTCTAGTTGCAGCTATCGCTACCTCGCCAATGATTTGTCACAGTCATCGGCTCGTAACAAGGGCCTTCAACTTTCTCCTAAGCTCAGTCTAAATTTTAGGGCAACAATTAAGGTTTTGACTAACTTTATAAAACTATTAGAAGTATGAACTATTTCAAAAATCTAACTAATTTTTGTTAGACTAAATGATACTACTCATGGTTTAAAAATAATAAGAGAATACAGATATTATTATAGTGCATATACATAAGGGTTATCATTATGAACTCATCTTTTTAGTTATTAGTTATTACTAACCTATTTATGTTTTAACTAACAAAATAAGGGTGAGGTTGAAGTAATCAAACAATTCATGATTACACGAGAAGATGCAACTTTGATAGAAAGAATAAAGCATGGGATAAGGAATGGATATGGAAGAGAAGATGAGCCACCCAAGGAGACGAGATGGTGATAGGAAAGATAATACTACTACTGCTACTCGTGTCATCCATTAGCATCGTGGGTATGCCATCAAGTTAAAATATTAACATATCCTCAAAAATCTTAACACCAAATATATCACATGTGATATGTCCTTAATTACAAAAGATAGTCACCAAGTAATATTATTGGCCTATGGGGTATATCTAGTACTCTTCGTGTATCAAACTAATACCAAGCATGAACGTTCATCTTTCCAAAATAGGGAAAGACAAAAAACAATAATAAAGAATTCACGGAGGAGGTGATAGAATACAAGTACGGGGTTCAAGGCGATTAAAGAATTCAAAAAGAGAGTTGTCAGGACAGTTGTGGATGAGACCCTATTTTGGTAAATTTCTATTTCAATGCTCATATCAGTAAAGTTATATAACCGATAAGATATGCTCGGATATGTCTAAAGGGCAAGTATATTCGTCTAATAAGCTGAGTCAACTATATCTCAATCCACGTAAAGTGGTCATGCGAAGAGTGAACCAAGTGCATTAAGGTTGATTAGACCATAATATATTGATTTTGATTTAGACAATGTATTAGTAGGCGTCCCCAATAACACATATGTCATGAACAAGCTCGATAAAAGAATAAGCTTACAAAACTAGGCTATAAAATAGCATCATAAGCGGAGGTAGTCCAGAAAATATAAGTACGCTTGATTATGATGAAGGAAGGTACAAAATAATTCAAGTTCACCAAGAAGATAAGACTCGTCCTGTGTTGTGCCTCTACAGTTGCCATACTAACTTCTTGTCTAAGTCTCTAGTCGACCAAATGGGGGTATGGGCCTCTAAGTTCTATAGTCTAAATAATCACTATTTTCTTATAGAAGCCTATAGTTGGTGTCATTTAATTATACTACATCAATGGGTCAAAATATGATAGTAGGTTATGAGGCATACTACCCAACTTACAATAATTTAACTAATAGTGTCATTGAACAATAGAGTGTATATACCTAGTACAAGTCACCTTCCTAACCCCTATCAAGCATGAGAGAAAAGAGAAGATTGACATTGTGAAAGGATCAATCAAGATACAATACGAATAATCAAATAAGAATGTGAAATAAAAATCAAGGGCGGTGATTAAATAAGTGAATGAGATCCTATACTCTAATCCTATGCGCAGGCTTGCACGGTACAGTAACGTAACAGAGACAATATTCTCTCGACCTGCATGGGCCACCACAAAAATATGTCATGCCCTAGTTCTAAAATATGTAGGACTAGAAATACATAAGCATGCCAGCCGTATGTTGTAGAAGCATAAAAAATATGCTGGGAAATTATACGCATAAACCCCCCAACGTATATGAAGTCCGCTTAAAACAGAGCTTCAGCGCTGTGTGGCATAAAAATATGACTTCAGAAGTCCGCATAAAATAGAGCTTCAGCGCTGTATGGCGTAAAATATGACTTCAGAGCTGCCTGTGTAAAGCAGTGCTTCAAGGCTATTTTGGCGTAAAAGGTTGCTACACCTCCCACCGGCGTAAAATACGTTTGTTTTTTAATGCAACGTAAAGTCATACGAGGAACTCTTCGTATTCCTTGAATGAATCTGTCAGACAAAACAGTGAACCTGACTCCTGTCAAAAGTACTACACGATGACCGAGAGGACGGCTGTAATGATGATTCTGCACAGAGGCCCAGGCTGTCGTTTAGTGACATATCCTTGATATAAGTCATTTTTAGGCATTTAAGGAATATGTTGCCTACTTTACACAGGCAGAGATAAGTTTTTACGCTCGAGATGAGACAAAATCAGACGCCACATCAAAAGTTGTCTCTCGTACAGAGCTCGAGGCATATCTCTGCATTTAATACACGAGATGGGGGCAGATCTCTGCATTTAATGCACGAGATTTTGTTCTATTTTTAATGACTGTGAGTGCTAAAACTGTGACTAATACGCTCACATCACCATCCTTGCATGTAATGCCAAGCAGGCTATTTTTAGCTATAGGAGTATGTCGTATGCTATCTCCTCAAAATACGCCAACTCAGGCTATATTTGCAAAGGTACGTGATAAGGTTATTTGGCCCAGAATACGCTCAAGACCTCAGTCAAGAAGGATAATTGGCTATTTTTATATTGGTTATCTATTATTCATGCAGCCTCAAGTTTTATGCGGTATTTGGCTTCTACGCCAACAAAATAGCTAGTTGGCTTTTACGCCAACAAGACAGCTATTTGATTTTTATGCCAACAAGACAGCTATTTGGCTTTTACACCAACAAAATAGCTATCTGGCTTTTACGCCAACGAGACAGTTATTTGGCTTTTATGCCAACTATCTTTATGCGAGGGACAGTTACCTACGTAGCTTGCATGCCGTGATATTCGAGAAGCAATTATACGCGTTACCTCATAATGGGACATGCGTTATACGCGAATTCAGGAGATCACTCAGATGTGGGTAGCAGTTATTATAACCGCGATGTAAAGAGTGCAACTCTCTTCACAGTTTGGCTTCTACGCCGACTGGGCAGTTACTGTGACTGAGCTCTATAAATAGGGACCTTCGGTCACTGAAGATCAAGGTCAAAAGGTCGAAAGGTCGAAGGGGTCAAAATGGTAGAGATCAAGAGATCAGAGAGAAAGAGAGAGCATAGACAAAGAGTAGTGATTGACGACTTTGGCAACGAGAATCCAATCCCTCCTGCATTATTTGAAGCTTCTTCTTCTTCTACAGCACTTCTTCATCATCGTGTGGTCCAAGGGACAAAGTGATCGACCGCAGATCAGACTTCTATAGTAATTTTTCTCCAGAATCATTTTTATTGTACTTAACATCCTCGTATAGGATTAATTATACTCATTTTTCTTGTTTGTAAACAAAGAAAGGGTTTCGTATAAACCTAGTTTTATTCTTTTGTTTATCATCAAACACAAGATGGCGACTCTGCTGGGGACTACTTTTTCATCTGACGAGAAAACAATTACTCAATACGATGCTGTATCTACTGGATCAACGAAGAAGACTTTGGTCATCCAGTTCGACCAATATGTCTATGAAGACATGCTTCGTGCAGGGGGTATCTCTCCCTCCTCCCCTGTCCAGAACAACAAGAAGCTGCATAAACTATGGATGTCTAAGATGTCCTCTACCCTTCCTGCAAGCTCTCACTTTCTGATCAACAAAGTTGTGCCTATACGCCTTGTGCGTAAAAATCCGTCTCCCGTCTGTGACGTGGCAGACAACACTTCTTGTAATGCCTCAGTACCAATCCAGAAGTTTCAAACATGCTTTGCACATAAACCTTCGTCTCCCGTCTGTGACGTGGTAGGCAAAACTTCTGGCAATGCCCCAGTGCCAATCCAGAAGTTTAGAACGTGCCCTGCGCGTAAAACTTTGACTCCCGTCTGTGACGTGGCAGACAAAATTTCTGACAAGGCCTTAGTGCCAACTCAGAAATTTCAAACGCGCCTTGCGCATAAAAATACATCTCCTATCTATGATGAGGCAGATGGACCTTGGGATCACATCAAGGAAAAATGAGTGGCGGATCTTCCAACCTCTAGGCTTGTATGCCCACAAAAGAAGAAGTTGTCCACTCTACAGATTACGCGGACTTTTCCTATTTCACAAGAACCTGTGCAAAACTCCAAATTGTGCCAAGATAGGTCTGTCCATGTAAATGAGACTCGTCTTATGGGAAGATACACTCCTCAAACAAATGATGGATTATATGCCACTCACATGGGTGGACTACTATATTCCTATGGCCGAGAAAGGGTTATGGTTCCCAATCTCCACAGGCCTACTGATGTAAAAAGGCAGAATAAGCCTTCTTCTTCTTCTGCTAATCTCCCTGATTTGCATGATTTTTTGATCCAAAAACACAAAGACAGGGGTCAAAACCAGGATTCAGTTCCCCTAACTACCAAGCGTGGGGAGATCATATGGGAAGTAACGTCAACACCTAACGACGTTATGACATATGGGCCACATGAAGAATCTGTCTTTATTGTTCCACCAACTCGCAACGATCAGCATCAAATAATCTTTGGTCTAATGTGGAATAGACCGATTGTACAAGAAGAATCCCACGAGTCTGAAGTTGGGAGAATGCAAATCCACAGATATAGCCCACAAGCTTTAAAGATTATGCAAAATATGGGTTATTATTTGAAGTTGAAGCAAGGCCTCAATTATGGAAAAGGCAGACGAATACCATTTCATGGTGATCCTTACTGTCAAAGAACTCATTTTGGGTTAGGGTTTACCATATCTCTTACAAACTCCAAACCTCTAGAGTCTGATCCTGTAATACCAGAGGCAGGTCCTTCTAAATCAATTTCTGTGGACAAAAGCAAACAAAAAGAAGAATAAGAACTAGACAACGATATGTCTGGGGGTGGTCTCCCACGACAAAACAGAGCAGCATCCAAAGCTGGGGGTAAAATCCCCTATAAGTCCGAAGATGATACAACTGTGACCATTTTCCCTGTGGACCCTACGACTCAGGTATCGGGGGCCCAAAAGCCAAAGAGGACTTTGTAAACCCCCTCAACCAATTTAGGGATTATATGTATTTTTTCTTTTAATTGAGACTAGGGTCAAACCGAGATAATTGAAATTCTATGAGATGATCGTAGGTACCCTCTGACCATAGTACAACCGTAGCTATACAATGTGAATTAACGTCACCTTACGCAGTTTAATTATTAATTTAGTTAATTAATTTATGGCTAATTTTACCTCAACTAGACCTAACCGAACCATATCCTTGAACCTTGACCGGCCCAAACCCTGAGACCAACCCCGAAGCCCATCCCCTATATAAATACATAACTTCCTCCATATAAAACCCTAAACCAACAAAGCCTCACCAAACCCTAAGCCTAGCCGAATACTCCCCCTCTCCCTTGCACCCAACCATCACCACCACCACCGCCGCTGACAGCGCCGACTGCCCCCTTCATCCGACCCGACTGCCCCTACAGCCGACCCGCTGCCCCCTTCAGCCTACTGCCCCCTACAACCGACTCGCTGCCCCTTCAGCCGCCCCTTCAACCGCCCCTTCAGCCGCCCGTCGTACGATGAGCTGCCGACGCCAACCGATCCCCCGTGCTGCCGCCATTGCTGCCGCGCCTGCTAAAGTGTCGTCGTCCCTGCTGCCATCTCGCCGAAGCCGCTGCCACCTCGCCGGAGTACGCCTCGACGAGAGCAGATCCTATCCGAGCAAGTCATGTAGAGGTAACCACGTAAAACTCTCGCTTCTTTATGTTAATATTGTAGCGTCGTATCGACGTGTCGAGAAATATTGATATCGGACACAACCCTAATTATGTGCATATTGGATTAATGACTAATAAAATCTAGAATTGGTGTAATTACTAGCAAACCCTTGATCGTGAGACATAACACCAAGGACTAGCATTTCACCCTAAAACCTGTACATAAACCACGTGCAATGAACATAGAAACCAAGGAACATGTGTTCGCACAGAACTGAGATCGTGGTTAAATCATAACTTGAAATTATTATCTCAAGTCTCAGGATGTTCGAGCACAGAATACGCGTGCACTTTAGCTACGCGCACATGTGACGTTGTATTCAAACGGACGTGAACTTGCGATAATATTCAAGCATCGCATTGTAGTCGTGTACAGTTAATGTTTAGCGTCTGATATTAGATTGTTATATTATATTTGTGTTTAGGACCTTTGGATCAGCCAGAAGACACTGCAGGAACTGGCTTCTGGCAATCACATCTTTAGGACCAGGCAAGATACATTGCCATATTTACTGTCTAAATTAAACTATGCATATGTTGTATTGTGTTCTTGTTGCTTTTACTTTATACAACTGTACGCGTCCGAGATTGTTCGGGTGCATTCGACGGATACGTCGATGATTTTTATACTAGCCTAGTACTTAACAGACTCACCCCATTGGACGATACCCTGTTATCGTCTGAGACCTGACACCTTACATATTCACGAAGACATATTTATATTGGGATACGGGTTTGCGTACTCGACTAGCTATCATTACGTGTAACCAACATCACGGTTAGTACGTAGTTCAGGTTATATTTTATTGGTAGAGACTTGGCATATAGATACGTGGTATGCACGTCGAGTATTCGACTTGCGAACCAATCTTGGGCGGGAAGGACATTAGTAGGCGTATGAGATACACCTATTGGAGTCCGTAGTATCCAGAGGAGCCACGGATCCAATGACTCCCTTTATATTGCTGCTATATTCTTCGGAGCGATATGGATGATATACTGTACTGCTGCCACATTCTTCGGAGCAATATGGCCAATATACTGCACTGCTGCCACGCTCTTCGGGGTGTTGGACGTTATGCCTACGCCTACCCATACGTACCAAAGTTGTCCTCATATTGCATTCACTTAGATGGTTAGCACACCCTGGTTGTATTTATTTTATTCAGTATTTATATATGGCATGTTTATATGTATCTTGTTACGTCCCTCTGAGGACCTGGTACCTTTCCAGATTTGGATGAGACTTACTACCCCACAGTATACGGCTCGGGACAGGAGACGAGATTCTCTACTGCAGAGGAGTTAGAGGTTCTACCTTCAGAGTTTTTGTGATCACTTGGTAGGCCTACCACCTAGGATTGGGAGCATCATTATCTAGTCAGCCGATGCCCTAGTCATTATTTTTTATCAGTCATTCAGTATTTTCTTTCGTTATAGTAGTGGGATTATTCCCACCAGACAATATGGGTTGTACTATGATATCTTGAGACTGGCGTTTATCTTCCAACATTTTATTATTATTCTTGCAGTTTACATTGTTGATGAGATTAGTTACCTGTTGATTCATTGTTATGGTACATGTTAGTATTTTAGGACAGCGTAGCACTCTTTGTTAGGATCCATTAAATTGGGATATCCTCGAAGACGTGTCAGTTGGCTATTGCCAAGTGGCCTAGTTCCATGTATTTTGAGACTGGGGCGTGACATAGTTTTAATGGTGGCCCATGCAGGTCTGACTTTTTCGCTTGTGGTATGGTAACGTACCCAGCAAGCCTGCAAGAGGATAGAAGTTACTAGGTCTCATCCAGTTTTTATTCATATTTGAACTCCCTTCATACTGCTTCTAAATATCTATATCCTGTTTGTTGTATTCGTACTCTTTTAATAAAGTCCTATCTCTTGTAGCAAGATGAATTTGCGCAGTGGACGACGAGCACCCAGTACCGCGGTGCCAGATAACACCACTCAAGGAGAGGAGGTACCCCAAGGGCATCCCCCGCTACAGACCCCGCTGATACATTGGCACGAGATGTCACAGGGTGATCCTACACCGCAGCCCGAGTGACAGACTTCTCAGACGATTCCCATGAAGCCCTTTGAGGGACAGACTTCAGGAGCTACACCGATGCCGCAGACTGAGAGGCCGACATCTGAGGAGACGCCTACTGCCCAGCCAGAGATTCCACTACCACCGCCTCCACCTTATCCACCCCAGATGCCACAGCTAGATGGCCAGCCACAGATGCTTCAGTTCTTCCAGGCAATAATGAAAGCATAGTGGCAGCAGACAGAGACATTGAGACAGAGTCTGATGACGGTACTAGAGAGGACACATGTCCCAGCACCTCCACCAGCCCAGACATGTGGCACTGTTAGATGGTTTCGACAGATGGGACCAGATACTTTCTCAGGAAATGAGACAGCAGAAGAGATCTCCAATTGGGTCGCTAACACGGAGATGTTACTAGAGGCTTCACAACTGCATCCAGATCTTTGGATGATCGCAGTGAGGGCCCAACTAAAAGGCAATGCCCATCACTGGTGGGATTCTATTGAGCGCAGTATAGGCAAGAACTAGACTTGGGAATAATTCCTAGAATACTTCCATGCAAAGTATTTTCCACCTACTGTCAGAAATGCCCTGTACTCCCAGTTCCTACATCTAAAGCAGGGAAACATGACTGTTGACGCCTACGACGCAGAGTTCAGCCGCCTCAGCAGATTTGGTGTCGTCCTGATACCCAATGATCTAGAGAAGGCCCAGAGATTTCATCACGGTCTTAATTTCGAGCTACAGAGGTATACCACCACGCAGGCAAGGATTTCTTATGAAGAGGTTCTTGCGGAGGCGAGAATCCAGGAGGCCATCGTCAGAGGAGCTAGACGTTCCAGCACGACTATACCAGCCAGAGCACAGCCCAGAGCAGGAGGACCGATCCGATATCCCGGAGCACAGACACAGCAGAGGGCAACACCATACCAGCAAAATGAGCTTTTGACTTGCAACCACTGTGGTAAGAGAGGACATTACGAGAAGGACTGCAAAAAGAGATTGAGGACATGTCTGATTTGTGGGTCAGACCAACACCAAGTTCGAGACTGCCCACAACACAGAGAGACAGCACCGTCGGCCTGACAAAGGCCAACAACACCAGTTCCAAGGATACTACCACCCCCAGGAGGACAGCGTCCACCAGCACACGGAGTATTTCAGAGGGGACCACCCTTGGCCCCACATGAGGCACAGTTTGACCGAGCTCGACAGCAAGCAGGAGGGTAGAGGCACGGACAGGCCTTTGCACTAGCAGCTACAGAGGAGGAGACAGAAGGGGAAGCTATCACAGGTACTATTTTGGTTGCATCATTACCTGCAACTGCATTATTTGATTCAGGAGCTGCATTATCATTTATATCTAATAGATTCGTAGCAATTCATAGAGTAGCTACTTCCCCCTTACCTAAGAGCTGGAAGATTCTTACCGAAGGAGGTATCGTGTCGGTTACCAGCACTATCAAAACATGCTCAGTAATTGTATATGGTAGAGAGATGAGAGCACGATTCTTGGTATTACCCATGCCGTACTTTGATGTTGTCTTAGGCATGGACTGGTTAAGCTAGTATAATGCTGTACTAAACTGTCGGAAGGGTAGCGTCACTTTTAGACCACCAGATTAACCGGAGTTCGAGTACATACGAGGGTCCGTCGAACAAGGAGTAGGATAGATAGCGGGAACTTGCATGGCTATGGAGATTGTACCCCCGCCAATAGTTGCAGAATTTGAGGATGTTTTCCCCGAAGAATTGCCAGGCTTACCACCAGATAGAGACGTAGAGTTCACTATTGAGCTAAAACCCGGAGCAACACCTGTATCTTTTAATGTAAACCGATTGGCGAGGAAGGAGTTAGATGAGCTGAAGCTACAATTAGAGGAGTTACAGATCAAGGGATTTATCCATCCTAGTGCATCACCATGGGGAGCACCAGTATTGTTTGTGCCTAAGAAGGATAGTATGCATGTGTATTGATTACATAGCCCTTAATGCTTTGACTGTCAAGAATAAGTACCCCCTATCGCGGATTGATGATTTATTCAACCAGTTGATAGGAGCAGTAGTGTTCACCAAGATTGATTTGAGATCGGGTTATCATCAAGTGAAGGTGCGAAGAGAAGACATTCAAAAGACAGCATTCAGGACTAGTTACGGTCACTACGAGTTCTTAGTGATGCCTTTTGGACTAACGAATGCACCTGATGTATTTATGAACTTGATAAACAGAGTATTCCACCAATACTTAGACCAGTTCATGGTAGTCTTCATCGATGACATCTTGGTGTAGTCGAAGAGCCACGAGGAACACGAAGAGCACTTGAGACTCGTGTTAGAGACATTGAGGAGAGAGAGGCTTTACGCTAAGCTGAGTAAGTACGAGTTTCTTCTAGATCGTGTCGCTTTTCTTGGATACGTCATCTCAGGAGATGGTATTTCAGTAGATCCAGCGAAGATTTTATCTATAGAGACATGGCCAACACCTACCAATGTCTCAGAAGTGAGGAGCTTTCTAGGACTTGCCGAAAATTACCGGAGGTTCGTAGAGAACTTTGTGAAGATTGCAGAGCCGATGACCCTCTTGACCCGAAATGAGCCAGAGTTTACTTGGACAGAGGAGTATCAGAAGGCATTCGATGAGCTGAAGAAGCGCTTAAGTACAACACCTATCTTGACCATACCATCTGGACCCGGAGGATTCGTGATCTATAGCGATGCATCTGGGAAAGGATTAGGATGTGTCTTGATGCAATATGGAAAGGTTATAGCCTATGCCGACAGACGCCAGATTTTAGTTTTAATCAACATTAGTGGAGAGAATCATGGCTACCTTGCCGACAGACGCCAGATTTCAGAGGCTTAGACAGAGGACAGAGGCTGGATTACAGACAGGACTAAGAATACATGAAGATAGGACTTTGAGATACAGAGATCATCTCTATTTTCCAAATAGAGAACTTCACCAAGAGTTGATGGCAGAGGCACACAGTTCAACCTATTCTATTCATCCAGGAGGCACAAAGATGTACAGGTACTTGAGACAGTACTACTGGTGGCACGGAATGAAGAGAGAGATTGCACGCTTTGTGGCCAAGTGCCTGGTGTGTCAGCAAGTCAAGGCTGAGCATCAGAGATCTACAGGATTGCTTCAACTACTCCCTATACCATAGTGGAAATGGGAGCACATCACCATGGACTTTGTTACGGGCTTTCCGAGGAGTCCTAGTGGTCGTAATGCAGTATGGGTAATTATGGATAGACTCACCAAGTCCGCACATTTTTTACCCTTCAGAGATGGGCAATCGACGGAGGCCTTAGCAGATATGAGAGAGATTGTGCGCCTACATGGAGTGCCAGTTAGCCTTGTATCCGACAGGGATACGAGGTTTACGTCTTACTTTTGGCGGAGTATGCAAGAGTCTCTTGGTACTCGCCTGAAGTTTAGCATAGCGTATCACCCACAAACATATGGCCAATCGAAGCACACCATTCAGACGTTAGAAGACATGTTGAGAGCGTGCATGCTAGATTTTAGAGGATCGTGGGAGGATCATTTACATCTGGTCGAGTTTTCCTACAACAACAGCTATCAAGCGAGCATCCAGATGGCTCCTAATAAAGTATTGTACGAAAGGAAATATCGTTCCCCAGTATGTTGGAGTGACATAGGCGAGCAACAGATTCTCAGACCAGAGTTGGTTGTTCGTACAGTAGAGAAGGTGAAAAAGATCCAAGGACACCTGCGAGCAGCACAGGACAGGCAGAAGCATTGGGCGAATGCTCATCGACGACCCTTAGAATTTTAGGTTGGAGATCACGTATTTCTAAAGATCTTGCCTACTCGAGGGACTATTAGATTCGGAGGCAGAGGAAAGCTGAGCCCGAGGTACATCGGACCCTTCGACGTATTAGAACGTGTCGGAGAGGTTGCTTACAGATTAGCCTTGCCACAGACTTTGGAAGGAGTCCATGACGTCTTCCATGTGTCTCAGCTGAGGAGATACATACCGGATCCGAACCATGTAATTGACCATTCAGAGATCACAGTCGGCCCGAGCTTATCGTACCAAGAGGAGCCTGTTGAGATTCTGGATAGGAGTGAGAAGGTACTGCGAGGTCAGACTATCCCTTTAGTCCGCGTCGCATGGAGACATCATGCACCAGGCGAGTCAACTTGGAAATGCGAGGAGGATATTAGACAGCGTTATCCCCACATCTTCGAAGGACTAGGTACGTATTAGCATTTTCTTTTTCAGTTAGAAATTCTTATCATGCGTATGTTTTAATTTCGAGGACGAAATGCTCTAAGGAGGGTAGATTATAAACCCCCTCAACCAATTTAGGGATTATTTGTATTTTTTTTAATTGAGACTAGGGTCAAACCGAGATAATTAAAATTTTGTGAGACGATCGTAGGTACCCTCTAACCATAGTGCAACCGTAGCTATACAATGTAAATTAACGTCACCTTGTGCAGTTTAATTATTAATCTAGTTAATTAATTCATGGCTAATTTCACCTCAACTGGACCTGACCGAACCATATTCTTGAACCCTGGTAGGCCCAAACCCCGAGACCAACCCCAAAGCCCATCCCCTATATAAATACATAACTTCCTCCAAATAAAACCCTAAACCAACAAAGCCTCACCAAACCCTTAGCCTAGCCGAATACTCCCCCTCTTCCTTGCACCCAACCATCACCACCACCACCGCCGACTGCCCCTTCATCCAATCTGACTACCCCTACAGTCGACCCGCTGCCCCCTTCAGCCGATTACCCCCTTCAGCTGCCCCTTCAACCGCCCCTTCAGCTGTCGACACAAACCGACCCCCCGTGCGCTATCGCCATTGTTGCCGCTGTCGCGCCTGCTGCAGTGCCGCTGCCGCTGCTGCCATCTCACCGAAGCCGCTACCACCTCGCTGTAGTATGCCTCGACGAGAGCAGACCCTGTCCGAGCAAGTCACGTAGAGGTAACCACGTAAAACTCCTACTTCTTCATGTTAATATTGTAGTATCGTATCGACATATCGAGAAATATTGATATCGGACACAACCCTAATTATGTGTATATTGGATTAATGACTAATAAAATCTAGAATTGGTATAATTAATAGCAAACCCTTGATCGTGAGACATAACACCACGGACTAGCGTTTTACCCTAAAACCTGTACATAAACCACGTGCAATGAATATAGAAACCAAGGAACATGTGTTCGCACAGAACAGAGATCGTGGTCAAACCGTAACTTAAAATTATTGTCTCAAGGCTCAGGATGTTCGAGCATAGAACACGCATGCACTTTAGCTACGCGCACATGTGATACTGAATTTGAACGGACGTGAACTTGCGATAATATTCAAGCGTCGCATTGTAGTCGTGTACAGTTATTGTTTAGCGTCTGATATTAGATTGTTATATTATATTTATGTTTAGGACCTTTGGATCAGCCAGAAGATACTACAGGAATCGGCTTCTGGCATTCACAGCTTCAGGACCCAGGCAAGATACCTTGCCATATTTACTGTCTAAATTAAACTATGCATATATTGTATTGTGTTCTTGTTGCTTTTACTTTATACAACTGTGCGCATCCGAGATTGTTCGATTGCATTCGACGGATACGTCGATGATTTGTATACTGGCCAAGTACTTAGCAGACTCACCCCATTGGATGATACCCTGTTATCGTCTGAGACCTGACACCTTACACGTTCACTAAGACATATTCATATTGGGATGCGGGTTTGCGTACTCGACTAGCTATTATTACGTGTAACCTTCATCATGGTTAGTACGTAGTTCAGGTTATATTTTATTGGTAGAGACTTGGCATATAGATACGTGGTATGCACGTTGAGTATTCGATTTGCATATCAACATTGGGCGGGGAGGACATTTGTAGGTATTTGGGATACACCCATTGGAGTCTGTAGTATCCAGAGGAGCCACAGATCCAATGACTCCCTTTACATTGTTGCCACGTTCTTCGGAGCGATATAGACGATATACAGTACTGCTGCCACGTTCTTCGGAAGGATATGGACGATATACTACACTGCTGCCATGCTCTTCAGGGTGTTGGATGTTTTGCCTACGCCTACCCATACGTACCAAAGTTTTTCTCATATTGCATTCACTTAGATGGTTAGCACACCCTGGTTATATTTATTTTATTCAGTATTTATATATGGCATATTTATATGTATCTTGTTACGTCCCTCTGAGGACCTGGTACCTTTCCAGATTTGGACGAGGCTTACTACCCCACAGTATATGGCCCGAGACAGGAGACAAGATTCGCTACTGCAGAGGAGTTAGAGGTTCTACCTTCGGAGTTTTTTTGATCACTTGGTAGGCCTACCACCTACGATTGCGAGCATCATTATCTAGTCAGCCGATGCCCTAGTCATTATCTTTTATCAGTCATTCAGTATTTTCTTTCGTCATATTAGTGGGTTTGTTCCCACCAAATATTATGGGTTGTACTATGATATCTTGAGACTGGCATTTATCTTCCAGTAGTTTATTATTATTCTTGCAGTTTACATTGTGGATGAGATTAGTTACCTGTTGATTCATTGTTATGGGACATGTTAGTATTTTAGGATAGCGTAGCACTCTTCATTAGGATCCATTAAATTGGGATATCCTCGAAGACGTATCAGCTGGCTATTGCCACGTGGCCTAGTTCCATGTATTTTGGGACTGGGGCGTGACAGACTTTCTCCTTCAATGAAGATGACAACATTGAAATCTTCAATATATTGATGAAGGAAAATAAACTTCGGCTGCCCAACATCAGATACCCTAAAAATGCTGGCAACGTCGATGACCCGGAATATTGTCTCTTTCATCGGTACATTCATCATCCCACGAAGGCATGCTATGTGCTGAAAAGAAAAATCCAGGAGTTGTTTGATGCCAAAGTCATCACTTTACGTTTATAACGAGAAGACGGTGTATCCCCAGATGAGCAACCTTCAGGACTATCCCCACTCAAAAAATCACTCCCCGATGGATTTTTCAGACATGGGTTCACGTCCAAACATTTTCCCCTAGCTGAGTTTGCTATGTCCAAGTGACCTCTGAGCAAACCTCCCAGGTTGTTGCTATCGACCAGTTCACGTCCATAACACCTCTGAACTATGTCTCTCTACTTTCTCCAGCAGAGTAAATCTATCACCACAAAAATGGTCATTCCTATATTTCCTCTGCCCTATTTTTTTTCTTTATCCCCACTATATCTTACTACGTCCACGTTACCTCTGAGTAAGATATTTTCAGAACTTTTCTATGTCCATATTACCTTTGAGTGAAGTTCTCCTCTTCGACTTCCTACTATCACGTTCGCATAACCCCTGATAGTGCTAGTCATTGCAGCTTACTATCTGGGACGCCATGGGTAATAAGTCCACAACCCAGAAGTACAAATCAACTCTTGGTTCTTCATCCCCAGCAAGTGCCTATGTGCAATATTTTCTCGATCGTTGAAGATCAAGAATCATATTCTATCATGTTCATATGACCTCTGAATAGATATGTTCAATAATTTGGCATCCCCAGCGAGTGCCTATGTGCAACATTTTCTCCTTTGTTACAAATTTTTCTAAAGAACCATCATCTGTATCCAAAAATTCTGGGTACGTAATAGATGATGGATCCTCAAAATTCCCCCAGCGGAGCAATCATTAGATCTACTTGCACCAATCTCGTTAGACGCTAGCCATGTTCATATTACCTCTGAGCTATTATTCCATCAATTTCCCTAGCGGAATAATCCTTTGGTCTATCTTCATGTTTGGATAGACCATACTCAATGAATCACTCCTCAATGAGTTTTTCGGACACTAGTTCATGTTCATATTACCTCTGAATTGCTGTCATAATATTTCTCTCAGGCTGAGTTTGTCATGTTCATATTACCTCTGAACAAACCTTCCGGGTCCATCTATCAATTATCATGTCCATATTACCTCTGATATCGGTTGTCATCTCAACTTAGCACCCGTACTTAACTCTAAGTACGCTAGTGGTGTTAGGTCCACAAAAACTGCCATGTCCATATTACCTCTGGCAGGGCTTGTCCTAAACTTATTACTTGCACTCTCGTGCACAAGAAGTAATAAGTCCACCAAACAAAATCTCTGTGGGATACCCACAATGGAAACAAATTGTTCATATTCATATTACCTCTGAACTATCCTCGATTTTCCCAGCAAAGAGAAAAAGTCAGTCCATGTTCATATTACCTCTGGACTACGTCTCTCCATTACCCCCACAGAGTCATATTTTACCGCGGCTATATTACCTCGGGCAAGACTTGTCTCAAACCTATTACTTGCACTCTCGTGCACAAGAAGTAATAGGTCCACAAAAAATCCCCCAGCAGGATGTCTTTACCAGCCACAAAACCTATTACGTCCATATTACCTCTAATGGGGCTCATTTTGAACTTATTATTTGCACTCAACGTGCGCAACAAATAATAAGTCCACCAAAAATCCCCCAGTGGGATATCCTCAACAAACACAGTATTATACTACGTCCATATTACCTCTGGTACGATGTCCAAAATTCTCACAAACAATCATAAAGAAATTGAGGGTCTTTATATGATTGCAAATGGCGCTTACAGATTAGCCAAGCCCAATAAAAATTTGGTAATGGCTCCTATCAACGGCAAATTCCTAAAGAAGTACTATACTTGATCTCTTTTGCTTAACGGAGTATGATGAAGATCTTATTCTGACGATACCACGCACAAAGGTTAGCTGGATCATATTCTACCAGATTCATATGACCTCTTAATGGATATGCTTAACTAATTTGTAAACCTATCATGTTCATATTACCAATGATAGTGTTTGGTATACAAATTTAGTTGGATTATATTCTATCATGTTCATATTACCTCTGAATAGATTTATATTCAGCAAAACCTTAACGAAAGTATGTCATGTTTATGATACCTCTGATATCACTTTCATCTTAGCCTATCATTTATATTCTAAAGTGATGGGTCCACAAAGTCAGAAAATATATCTTTATTATCTCTGAGAAATTACAAGAGAAACAAAAAAGTACATCATTGGGGAGGAGCAGTTAAATCCCTGATCTGTCGTGCCAAAGCAGCCATCCTCTCATTCCTGGAGTTTAAAATATTGTTGCGAGCCCGCTCCAGCCTTGCTTCGTCATTGCTCAAGCGAGAAAGTTCGGACAGAGAATCAACAAAACTTACATGGATGACACCCGCATGTGTCAAGTTCTGTTGAGCTGTCTTCACTTGGCCCTCAAATACATCACGAACTGCCGATGCCTTGAGAAGCCTCTCCCTTGTTTGGGCAAGTTCAGCTTCCAACGCTTGAACCCTTACTTCGTATTCCTCATATTCTGCACAGCATTTGGTCAGCTGAGGAATACTCTCCACCAATACTGCCTGCTTTATCTACATCTCTTGTTGTTGTTCCTGGATGGATTTGTTTAAAGATTCAATCTGCTAAGAAAGTTCTACAGTTAGAGAGTCATACTCAACTTGAACCAGGTCATCGATGCTGCCTCGAGATAGTTGCAAATACTCGTTAATGGGTTGTTCTAAACCATTAACTATTTTCTCTAGCGCATCAGCTCTTTCAGCGTCATTGAAATATCTAATCGGCGCTATAGTAAGCTTGGAGGACGTCTATAGAGCATCAAAGCCTAGGTTCTTCTCCAGCACCATGTTTATTAATTCTTTCAAAGTGCGATAGAATATGCTAGTATATTGTTCAACTAGCGTAGAAAAGATCGAATGTACGTTGGGAGTGGCAGCAATATCGGTAAATCTCCTATTCGGAAGGACTGTAGAGGATATTGCCACAATCGTCGCTTCAACAGATGGCGCGACAAAAGAAGAGACACCAATAACAGTTGGAGTTGCTGGCATGCTTGACGAAGGAGGAGTGGTCGAAATGGTGGGTTCATCCTCCTCTGATGTTATTTGAACTTCCACTGGCGGGATGACACCTGAGAAAGTTGCGGATGAAATAACGGCAGGTTCAAAATATGCTTTGTCAACGTCAGGTGTCGCCATTTCATTGGCTGGATCCGCAACAAAATCAGAAGTTGTGTCTACTCCGCCCTCCCCAGAGATATCTTCGCCTGAAAATAAGATAAGAGAAAGTTAATATCAATTTGATGTTAATTTTTCTAAAGAAAGCGTGAAAACAACATTTACCTATGGCCGATGGTATGTATGTTGTGTCTGCAGCCTATATAGCTAAATCATTTTTAATAATGCTAAACAAGCTGTCATACCGGGAGAAGAGGGTGCACCAACTGACGTTTGAGGCTAGTGTCACGACCCGCACCCGGAATTTGGGCATGAGTTGTGGGTACGTCCAGCCTACGCCGCAGCATCGGCGGTAGAACGCTATCTAGGTCTCAACATATAATATATCCTGTCAATAGTCTCAACTTCGCACGGAGGACAAAGATAATAATCCACAGTTCTATGATATACTCAATCACAAGCTATAAGAATAATGGCACGATGAGAATAGAAAAGAGTTCTATTAAAACCAACCACAATAAATCCAACTCAAATCCTGGGTCTAAATGACCTCACAAAGTCACAAATAATAAATACAACTCAGTCTCAGTCTAAAACAATAATGCAGAAAAAGTAGTCTAAGAGCAGCTAGGTACGTTCTCCTCTAGGCTAGGCAACTCCTCTGGGATTTCCGGGGTGAAATCACCCTCATATCCTGGGCCATAATGAGTGGGGCAAAGATCCTCCAGGTCCTCTGAAAAATGTTATCCAGTCAGGATTGGAGCGAAGCACAGGCACTAACAGCAGTTTCAATAAATTGACAAAATCTATAAACAGTGTAAGAAATACAAGATGGAAAATAAATGTTGGAAATGTAAAGTACTGGAGAAAATGGAAATAGGCAATAGAGCATCTAGCAATGAACAATAAATAGTGAATGCTACACAATAAGTAGTGAATGCTGGAACAGATGAATCTGAATAAAATAGACATCTAGCTAAGTGTTTGAATTATCAGTTTATCATGTGATCGGCTTGGGACTTGATCAGGCTGGTTATATATGATTAACTATAATTCTTGTAGGTCAGGCTAACCATATGGTTAGCTATGATGCATGTAGTGGTCAGGTTAATCATATATAACAACTATGATGCATGTAAGATGGTCAGGCCGCACCCAACGTGAGAAGTGGGGTGAGCTATGATGCATGTAAAGGATTTGGATATGATCACATAATCTACTAATAATTCCCCATCCCCCAGCTAGCACGATGGATTCCAATCACGACTCCTCATGATGGGGATCTAGGGTGCTAACCCGTGTATCCATAGTGTCGGAATCAAGGATGTAATACAACTGCATTATAGAAATAATCAACAATAAAAACTGTCAGAGAATGTACTCGCCTGTGGTCCTGAGGAAGGTGTGAGGATCGATGTCCAAAGTGGAATCACAATGACCTATTTGTGGAATATAAATGTCAGAATATTGAAATAAAAGAATAAACATGTTTAACTAATTAAACACGAGGCCTCTAGGTCAATTCTAAAGCCTACTGGTCAATACTAGTCTAACACTAGCTAATTGTGTCATCCCTAGTTATAAACACTAGGGTGTGCTCATGACACCTCAATCTGGGTTCAAATCTAGTTTCTGGGTGATTACAAGTATAACTTTGCTAATGCTAAGTGATACAATATCTATATAATAGTTAATCTATCATTAATATTATCTGAGTTTTAATAATTTAATACCTATACTCAACTCTACATATTAACCCACACCCATACCCCATATTATTTCCTAACTGCTAACTGATACCCTTGTACTAGTGTATTTCCCACATCTAATACCTTTACCTTACATTGAACCCATGCATCCTATTTACTTACCTATACTTGACACATAACTACCTATCGAAGACCTATGACTGAACACTCAAGCTGATACATAATCACTCACTGCTCACTCATACACACAACACTCACTTACAGTCCAAAATACTGAAACAAGTAGGCACTGCTACCTCATTGGAACTAATTTCCTACACACATAACACATAGGTAACTCACTGATATACACAGACACAAGGTGATAGATTCTAGGATATATACACAGGTTTTCAGTGCGACACTCATACACAGTTTCACCCATACACACTGGGAGATCCAATACTGTATGGATGCTTGAGAACCTAGAATTTATCACCCACTCACAGGTTACACAGCACAACACCTAAACGCAGGCCCTCACACTGAGCAGAAACCTCCTGCACACTGAGAACACCCAGGTATTGGCATACCTACACACATACACAGGTTTTTACTTAGATCCTCACTGCCAATTCACTGCACACACAAATTCCTAACTCTAGGTTCCAGGTTCACTCACCCTACTGAACCAAGACACACACTATGATCTGCTAGGCTCACACACTCTACACAACACTATCACACAGGCACACTGCTAGAACACAGTATCAGGGACTTGAATAGCTGATTATTACTGATACACAAGTCACAGTTCACTGCTACACAGCCAATTAAAACCCCTATGCACAGAAATTACACACACAGACACAAGTTCTAACCCAGGTTACACTCACTGAGACTGGCACAAAACCCACACTACCACTAAAATACCTACACACAGGTAACTAACTGAGACACAGGTTTGGCTCACACAGTCATGTACACACAGGGACATAAACACATATGCACTGCTCTTCACACAGGAATCTGAGAGTTCTCAGACACACACGTATCCACTGATACATAGAATCCTGACACTGATACTAAACCCAATGCCATAACCAACATAGAACACGAACCAAAGCATCAAAATCTACCTATTAATACATACACAAGTTCCTGCAACCCAGTCTAAAAACCCCAAATTACTAATACACAGAACTAGCACACGAACCCGACTCCAAACCTTCAAACTTTGCTGCTCACAGTTAACACACAGAAATACACTGCTAAACTACCCTAAAACTCACACTGATTACACATAGATACACCCACTGATGCCCAATTGCACAAATACACACAGACAATGTATTCCTTGATACACACACAGGTATTAGGTTCTAGGATACACATAGTTACTGAACACCTACACACATAGGTACATGAACTGAATTCATATTGAACATCATAGGTACACACTAGGTATTTCTGAGAGCTCTCAGTCTACACCCACAGGTACATGCCTACAGCTCACTCACACACAGTCACCAAAATGCCCGACTGCACAGTACATCTCTCCAAGCCCGACTGCACGCTGGTTTTCCCCCAAATGTACACAACCTGTTCCCAGTGCCATCATATATCAAAATACAGGAATTAAAACACAGGAATAGGCAAAAACCCTAAGAAACATTTCATCAAACACATCTCCAACGTATGCACATCTATATATGTATATACATCAAAACAAAGCAAGATTAACATAGATCTAAAAGCTAAACACCCTACTAATCATATCATCAAGCACAAGAAGTGCAGAAATGAATTTACATACAAACCCATCAATCCTCAAATCAAAACCCCTAAATCGAGTTCAACCTACATACATGAGATAAAATCTGTCTACATACAAATACCTAGGGTTAGGGTTCACGAAAAATTGGGGAAACCAAATGTTGGGACACTTAAACCCTAATTTCTCCTAAATATCCATGTAGAACCCTAGAAATCGAGATCTACACAGCAAGGGGTTCCTAGAGGGCAATAATCAACAAAAAACAAGAATTAAAGGGAGAAAAATCGGATTTTACCTATTGAGATGGTTCCTCCAATGGAAGTTCTTCTTCCCCAAGGCTTTTTGACCCAAGTTCCTTGCTTTCCTTGCTTTGGAGGAGGAGAATGGGATCTCTAGGGTTAGGTTTCGAAATCTGGAGTGGGAGATGGTTTTCTTGATGGAGGCTAGGGTTTTCTTTCTTCTACAGGAAGAATGGTGGCTCCCTTTTATATTAACAACTAGGTTAGGGTTTCAAAGCTTAGTTTTAGGTTAAACCTTTATGTTAAGTCATGGAGAATTAATTAACTAGGGTTTAGTCTCCTCTAGGGTTTTATTCTAAATCCAAATTGAAATTTTTAGGGTTTCATTAAGGCTAGTTCATGAATTAGGGTTTCATTCTAGGGTTAGTCCTAATGGAAGATTCTAGGGTTTCACCTAAACCAACACAAATTAACAACATATAAATAGTTTATAAAAACTCAGCAAAAATAATTAAACACATAATTATTCAAAATAGTAAAATTACCCAAATGCCCTTATCTGGAAAAGTGGTAGTGACAAGTCTACCCTCCTAAAAGAAATTTTGTCCTCAAAATTTGAACTGAACATAACAAGAATAAATCAAAAAGGGATATACCTCAAGTCTAGAAGAGGTACGGGTATTGCTCGCGCATTTTGTCCTCTCTCTCCCAGGTCGACTCCCCTGGAGAGTGATGTCTCCATGCAACACGAACCAAAGGAATAGTTTGGTTCTGCAACACCTTCTCTCTGCGGTCCAAGATCTCTACGGGCTGCTCGGGGTAGCTGAGCGTCGGACCAACCTCAATCTCCGAGTGATCCAGTACCTGACTAGGGTCTGCCACGTACCGTCTCAGCTGCGACACGTGGAACACATCATGCACTCCCTCCAATGCAGGCGGCAAGTCCAGTCTATATGCCACTGCACCTACCCTCGCAAGAATGCCAAAGGGTCCGATGTAGCGTAGGCTAAGCTTCCCTCCTCGACCAAAACAAATCGTGCCACGCGTCGGAGAAATCTGTAGGAATACTAGATCGCCAACCTAAAACAAAACAGTCTCAACACGCAGTCTAACAACAACACAACCAGAAAAATAACAATCTATACCTGAAACTCAAGGGGTCTACGGTGGCTGTCGGCCCAATGCCGATGTCTGTCCTGCGCCACTCGCAGTCTGTCTCTGATGAGTTTCACCTTTTCTGCTGCGTCCACGACCATTTCTGGTCCTAGCAAGGCTCTCTCTCCAACGTTGTCCCAAGATAACGGTGTACGACACCTCCGTCCATAAAGAGCCTCAAATGGTGACATCTCGATGCTGGCCTGGTAGCTGTTGTTGTAAGCAAACTCTACCAGGTGCAGATGATCCTCCCATGAACCTCCGAGATCTAGAACGCAAGTGCGTAGCATATCCTCGAGAGTCTGAATAGTCCGTTCAGACTGTCCGTCTGTCTGGGGGTGATATGCGGTACTGAACTTGAGCTGAGTGTCCAAGCTAGCCTGCAGACTCCTCTAGAAGTGGGAAGTAAAATGGCTATTCCGATCCGAGATGATGCTTATAGGAACTCCATGAAGCCTAACGATCTGACGCACGTACATCTCTGCTAGCCTCTCTGTCGACGTGCCCACCTTGAAAGGTAAGAAATAGGCTGATTTTGTCAACCTGTCCACGATGACCCAAATTGTATCCTTCCCTCCTGGAGAACGTGGAAGCCCTGAAACGAAATCCATAGTCACGTGCTTCCATTTCCACTCTGGAATCGGTAAAGGTTGAAGCAAACCACCTGGCCTTTGCCGGTCTGCCTTTACCTGCTGGCACACTAGACACCGGGATACGAAGCGTGCTACCTCGTGCTTCATTCCATACCACCATACGTGCTCCCTCAAGTCTCGATACATCTTGTTGGCACCGGGATGCATCGAGTACTGAGAGCGGTGTGCCTCTTGCAAAACCTTCTCGCGCAACTCCCCGCTCGGCACACACATCCTCGTGCCGTGCCGTAAGGAACCATCATCTGCGATAGTAAAGTCGTCCGACAACCCTATCTGAACCTGTGCCCTGATACTCCTCAGAGCCTCATCCTCGTACTACGCAGCTCTGATCCTGTCCATTAGTTCGGACTGTATCTGCAATCCCCATATCTGAATCTCAGTACCGGGAACTAACACTTCAATCTCCAAGCTCTCCAAATCAGCCAACAAATGTTTATCTGTCGTCAAGTACATAGCCATCGGATACCTGCTCAAGGCATCGGCGACTACGTTGGCTTTCCCTGGGTGGTACTATAATGAGATGTCAAAGTCTTTCATCAACTCTAACCACCTCCTCTGCCTCATGTTCAGCTTCTTCTGTGTGAATACGTACTTCAAGCTCTTGTGGTCTGTGAAGATCTCCATGCGCTCTCCGTATAGATAATGTTTTTACAGCTTTAGAGCGAAGATAACTGCTGCCAACTCCAAATCGTGGGTGGGATAGTTCTTTTCATGAGGGCGTAACTGCCTGGAAGCATAGGCAATTACCTTCCCGTGCTGCTGAAGAACACATCCCAGACCCTTTCCTGAGGCATCACTGTAGATGGTGAAACCACCTGTCCCTGCTGGCAATGTCAAAATTGGAGCTGTCGTCAACCTCTTCTTCAGCTCATCAAATGCAGCCTGGCACTCCTCCGTCCAGACAAAATCCACATCCTTCCTAGTCAGTCTGGTCATTGGCGCTGCAATCTTGGAGAAGTCTTGTACAAACCTCCTGTAGTATCCTGCTAGCCCGAGAAAACTCCTGATCTCAGCTACCGAACTGGGGGTAGCCCACGACTCCACTGCCTCGATCTTCTGCGGGTTAACCGAGATTCCGTCACCCGATACCACATGCCCAAGGAATTCGACCTTGTCAAGGAAGAATTCACACTTAGAGAGTTTCCCGTACAGCTTCTCCCTCCTGAGAGTCTCTAAGACCAACCTCAGGTGCTCTTCGTGCTCCTCTGGGGTCTTGGAATACACAAGAATATCGTCGATGAACACCACCACGAACTTGTCAAGGTACTGATGGAACACCTTGTTCATCAGATTCATGAATACTGTCGGTGCATTGGTTAAACCAAATGGCATCACCATGAACTCAAACTGGCCGTATCTGGTCCGAAAAGCTGTCTTCGGCGTGTCTTCTTTCTTCACCTTCACCTGGTGATAGCCTGACCTCAAATCAATCTTTAAAAACACCCTTGCCCCGCTCAACTGATCGAAAAGATCATCTATCCTCGGCAGCGGGTACTTGTTCTTGATAGTGATATTGTTCAAAGCTCTATAATCAATGCACATGCGCACCGTGCCGTCCTTCTTCGGTACGAACAATACCGGAGCTCCCCATGGTGATGAACTGGATTTGATGAAGCCTTTGTCCTGCAGCTCCTCAACTTGCTTTTTCAGTTCTGCCAGCTCGCTGTTGTTGACCCTATAGACATGTTGTGAAATGGGCTCCGCTTCTGGAACCAAGTCTATAGAGAATTCAACATCTCTGTCTGGCGGCAAGCCTGACAACTCTTCTGGAAATACATCCAGGAACTCCGCTATCAGAGGATGTGGCAACTCCTCTTCTTCTGCCCCGGCTCCACAAAATATGCCCCTGCTCTGTTCCGCTGCTCCTCTGATGACCTCAAACTCTGGCTCTCCTAGTGGTCTAAATAAAACTCTGCCTCTATAACAGTCTATAGTAGCATAATGCCTACTCAACCAGTCCATTCCGAGTACAATATTATACCCCGGAAGTGGCATGACGAGTAAGCTCACGCTCAACTCTCGGCCTCCTACTGACACTCTTCGGTCCTTGCAGTAATCACGGACTAGGATAATACCTCCACCAGTCATGATCTTGCAAGTCCTAGCTAGAGGTTCTGTGTCTAAATGATGTCGAAGTGCATAAGATACAGACACAAAAGTATGGGAAGCGCCCGAGTCGAATAAGGTAAATGCGGGAATACAATCGAGAAGAACCGAACCTGTGATCAAGTCTCCTGCTGGCTCGATCTCCTCGACTGCCATGGCGTATGCTCGCCCCTGGGGTGCACCTCTCTGCTGCTGATGCTGGACGAACTTCTGATGTTGCGGTGGAAGTGGTCCCCTCTGTTGTTGGCCTCCTGGTACGGCAGGTACCCTGTCTGGTCCT
The DNA here is from genome assembly GCA_036927795.1 of Iris macrosiphon. Classification (NCBI taxonomy): domain Eukaryota; kingdom Viridiplantae; phylum Streptophyta; class Magnoliopsida; order Asparagales; family Iridaceae; genus Iris; species Iris macrosiphon. Next base: position 1,168,550 of record JAYESA010000001.1, on the reverse strand, counting down.
CTCTGGGTGGCTGCTCCACCCTGACCTGAATGAATGGTAGGGCAATCCTTCAGCTGGTGTGTCATCGATCCGCAGGACAGACATGAGCCCAATCTCTTCCTGCAGATATCTTTAGTATGTCCTATCTTCCCGCAGTACGCACACTGGATGGCGGGCTAGTTCTGTCTCTGTTGCTGCTGCTGGACCTGCCCTCTGGCTGGTGTCAGATGCTGCTGCTGAAAGGGTCTCTGCTGCTGAAAGTTTGGATGCTTGCCTGGTCCCGTACTACTGTTTGCTCCTCCGGAACCATCGTGTCCCCTCTTGGGCCTGAGGCCCAAGTCGTCCTCGGCTACTTGGGCATCCATCAATATGCCCTCGTAGGTAGCTGTGCGACGTCCCGACGTACGAGACTTGATCTCCCTTGTCAGCCCCTTTCTGAATTTCTGGGCCCTGTCCCCCGGATCTCTAATCATCGATGGCGCGAAGCGGCTCAGACGAGAAAACTCTGCGGCATACTCGTCGACGGACGAGCTCCCTTGGGCTAAGTTATGGAACTGACTCTCCAAAGCTCCCAGGGCAACATCAGGAAAGAACTTTTCTTTGAAGAGCTCCTTAAAATCCTCCCAAGTGAGTCCCCTGCACAAGAGTCTCGGCTCCGTGCGAAACCACGTCAAGGCAATATCGAACATTTGGCTACCAGCGGCCTCGATCTGGAGGGCCTCTGGAAGCTGTGCCAAGCGTAAGTTCCTCTCGATGTCCTCTAGCCAATCATCGGCGTAGAGTATCCCTTCTGTCCCCTTGAACTCCCGAGGCATCATCCTCTTAAAATCCACAATGGTGCCCGGCCTCTGGTGGTGCTGATCAGGACGCTGCTGTTGCTGAGTGACTCTCTCCACAGCCTGGAGGGCCACTTGGTGAGCATTCTCCATGTTCACCCTCATTATCTCTGTCTGTGCCTGATGTGCCTCAGCCTGCACTCTCTGGGCCTCTGCCGACGTCCTTTGGGCATCGACCATGCCCTGAATCAAGGCGAACATCTGTGCTCCATCGACGGGCACACCTCCTGGATGCTGAACTGGTGGTGGCGGTGGAGGCCCCGTCGTAGCTGTGGGGACCCTCTGAACTGGTGGTAGAGGACCCCCGAATGCTACAGACACTCCCACATGTACTGGAGATGTAGGAGGTGCTACGGATGTCTGTCCGGCAGGGCGAGAGGTGGCAGACCTCTCTGAATCTGTTGCTCCAAATCTCTGGAACCTCCTCGGCGGCATCTTGAAGACAGATCGAAAGGATCAATTAAAGCAATAGATACGATATCATCAAGGAAGGGCAGTAAATTTCTAAAGGAAAATTATTAAGAGTAGTATTATAAGAATCGGAAATTCCTAATTGTGATTGAGCATATCCTCGGCCTAATTCTTATTCCTAAAACAGGCTCGTAGTAGTACAACTAAGTTGTCGCACTACCACGACATCGCACAACTTGCGAAGCTCGACCTGTATGGGCCACCACTAAAACGTGTCACCACCCGCACCCGGAATTTGGGCATGAGTCGTGGGTACGTCCAGCCTACGCCGCAGCATCGGCGGTAGAACGCTGTCTAGGTCTCAACATATAATATATCCTATCAATAGTCTCAACTCCGCACGGAGGACAAAGATAATAATCCACAGTTCTATGATATACTCAATCACAAGCTATAAGAATAATGGCACGATGAGAATAGAAAAGAGTTCTATTAAAACCAACCATAATAAATCCAACTCAAATCCTGGGTCTAAATGACCTCACAAAGTCACAAATAATAAATACAACTCAGTCTCAGTCTAAAACAATAATGCAGAAAAAGTAGTCTAAGAGCAGCCAGGTACATTCTCCTCTAGGCTAGGCAACTCCTCTGGGATTTCCGGGGTAAAATCACCCTCATATCCTGGGCCATAATGAGTGGGGCAAAGATCCTCCAGGTCCTCTGAAAAATATTATCCAATCAGGATTGGAGCGAAGCACAGGCACTAACAGCAGTTTCATTAAATTGACAAAATCTATAAACAGTGTAAGAAATACAAGATGGAAAATAAATGCTGGAAATGTAAAGTACTGGAGAAAATGGAAATAGACAATAGAGCATCTAGCAATGAACAATAAATAGTGAATGCTAGACAATAAGTAGTGAATGCTGGAATAGGTGAATCTGAATAAAATAGACATCTAGCTAAGTGTTTGAATTATCAGTTTATCATGTGATCGGCTTGGGACTTGATCAAGCTGGTTATATATGATTAACTATGATTCTTGTAGGTCAGGCTAACCATATGGTTAGCTATGATGCATGTAGTGGTCAGGTTAATCATATATAACAGCTATGATGCATGTAAGATGGTCAGGCCGCACCCAACGTGAGAAGTGGGGTGAGCTATGATGCATGTAAAGGATTTGGATATGATCACATAATCTACTAATAATTCTCCATCCCCCAGCTAGCACGATGGATTCCAATCACGACTCCTCATGATGGGGATCTAGGGTGCTAACCCGTGTATCCATAGTGTCGGAATCAAGTATGTAATACAACTACATTATAGAAATAATCAACAATGAAAACTGTCAGAGAATGTACTCGCCTGTGGTCCTGAGCAAGGTGTGAGGATCAATGTCCAAAGTAGAATCACAATAACCTATTTGTGGAATATAAATGTCAGAATATTGAAATAAAAGAATAAACATGTTTAACTAATTAAACACGAGGCCTCTAGGTCAATTCTAAAGCCTACTGGTCAATACTAGTCTAACACTAGCTAATTGTGTCATCCCTAGTTATAAACACTAGGGTGTGCTCATGACACCTCAATCTGGGTTCAAATCTAGTTTCTGGGGTGACTACAAGTATAACTTAGCTAATGCTAAGTGATACAATATATATATAATAGTTAATCTATCATTAATATTATCTTAGTTTTAATACTTTAATACCTATACTCAACTCTACATATTAACCCACACCCATACCCCATATTATTTCCTAACTGCTAACTGATACCCTTGTACTAGTGTATTTCCGACATCTAATACCTTTACCATACATTGAACCCATGCATCCTATTTACTTACCTATACTTGACACATAACTACCTATCGAAGACCTATGACTGAACACTCAAGCTGATACATAATCACTCACTGCTCACTCATACACACAACACTCACTTACAGTCCAAAATACTGAAACAAGTAGGCACTGCTACCTCATTGGAACTAATTTCCTACACACATAACACATAGGTAACTCACTGATATACACAGACACAAGGTGATAGATTCTAGGATACATACACAGGTTTTCAGTGCGACACTCATACACAGTTTCACCCATACACACTGGGAGATCCAATACTGTATGGATGCTTTAGAACCTAGAATTTATCACCCACTCACAGGTTACACAGCACAGCACCTAAACGCAGGCCCTCACACTGAGCAGAAACCTCCTGCACACTGAGAACACCCAGGTATTGGCATACCTACACACATACACAGGTTTTTACTTAGATCCTCACTGCCAATTCACTGCACACACAAATTCCTAACTCTAGGTTCCAGGTTCACTCACCCTACTGAACCAAGACACACACTATGATCTACTAGGCTCACACACTCTACACAACACTATCACACAGGCACACTGCTAGAACACAGTATCAGGGACTTGAATAGCTGATTATTACTGATACACAAGTCACAGTTCACTGCTACACAGCCAATTAAAACCCCTATGCACAGAAATTACACACACAGACACAAGTTCTAACCCAGGTTACACTCACTGAGACTGGCACAAAACCCACACTGCCACTAAAATACCTACACACAGGTAACTAACTGAGACACAGGTTTGGCTCATACAGTCATGTACACACAGGGACATAAACACATATGCACTGCTCTTCACACAGGAATCTGAGAGTTCTCAGACACACACGTATCCACTGATACATAGAATCCTGACACTGATACTAAACCCAATGCCATAACCAACATAGAACATGAACCAAAGCATCAAAATCTACCTATTAACACATACACAAGTTCCTGCAACCCAGTCTAAAAACCCCAAATTACTAATACACAGAACTAGCACACGAACCCGACTCCAAACTTTCAAACTGTGCTGCTCACAGTTAACACACAGAAATACACTGCTGAACTACCCTGAAACTCACACTGATTACACATAGATACACCCACTGATGCCCAATTACACAAATACACACAGACAATGTATTCCTTGATACACACACAGGTATTCGGTTCTAGGATACACATAGTTACTGAACACCTACACACATAGGTACATGAACTGAATTCATATTGAACATCATAGGTACACACTAGGTATTTCTGAGAGCTCTCAGTCTACACCCACAGGTACATGCCTACAGCTCACTCACACACAGTCACCAAAATGCCCGACTGCACAATATATCTCTCCAAGCTCGACTGCACACTGGTTTTCCCCCAAATATACACAACCTGTTTCCAGTGCCATCATATATCAAAATACAGGAATTAAAACACAGGAATAGGCAAAAACCCTAAGAAACATTTTATCAAACACATCTCCAACGTATGCACATCTATATATGTATATACATCAAAACAAAGCAAGATTAACATAGATCTAAAAGCTAAACACCCTACTAATCATATCATCAAGCACAAGAAGTGCAGAAACGAATTTACATACAAACCCATCAATCCTCAAATCAAAACCCCTAAATCGAGTTCAACCTACATACATGAGATGAAATCTGTCTACATACAAATACCTAGGGTTAGGGTTCACAAAAAATTAGGGAAACCAAATGTTGGGACACTAAAACCCTAATTTCTCCTAAATCTCCATGTAGAACCCTTAAAATCGAGATCTACACAGCAAGGGGTTCCTAGAGGGCAATAATCAACAGAAAACAGGAATTAAAGGGAGAAAAATCAGATTTTACCTATTGAGATGGTTCCTCCAATGGAAGTTCTTCTTCTCCAAGACATTTTGACCCAAGTTCCTTGCTTTCCTTGCTTTGGAGGAGGAGAATAGGATCTCTAGGGTTAGGTTTCAAAATCTGGAGTGGGGAGATGGTTTTCTTGATGGAGGCTAGGGTTTTCTTCCTTCTACAGGAAGAATGGTGGCTCCCTTTTATATTAACAACTAGGTTAGGATTTCAAAGCTTAGTTTTAGGTTAAACCTTTATGTTAAGTCATGGAGAATTAATTAACTAGGGTTTAGTCTCCTCTAGGGTTTTATTCTAAATCCAAATTGAAATTTTTAGGGTTTCATTAAGGCTAGTTCATGAATTAGGGTTTCATTCTAGGGTTAGTCCTAATGGAAGATTCTAGGGTTTTACCTAAACCAACATAAATTAACAACATATAAATAGTTTATAAAAACTCAGCAAAAATAATTAAACACATAATTATTCAAAATAGTAAAATTACCCAAATGCCCCTATCTGGAAAAGTGGTAGTGACAGCTAGTAATCCCAATCGTCACCCAGATCCACTCGAGGTTCATCAGGTGGAATCTCGCTCGAGATACTTACAAACGAAGGAGGGGCTAGCCCCATTTGTCTGAGCAAAGCTATATTGATTCTTATTATGCTCGACCTCGAAGGCGATCTCGAAGCACTACCAGCAACGGTAGTAGCGGCTTTGATCGCGAGCAAAGAATCTCCAGCACTGTCAGCTGGATCTGTGGAGGTTCCCTCTCTAAAAGGCGAAGGACCCCTGATCAAAGAATCATCCCCAACATGAGAAATAACAGGCTCACTCCTAGAGGCCCCCTTGGTGGAAGTCCTTTTAGGACCTTCGGTAGTCAGCTTCTTCTTGCGGGGGGAAGGCTCTTTCAGAGTGGAAGTCTTTCGTTTATTGGAGATTATGAGAGGCTCTGCTGGCAGAGCTATTATGTCTTTCGGTACAATCAACAAATAATCATCTGCACCTGTGGTTTTATCACCTTCATCCGAGGAAATAGACGGTATCTCCTCTCTCCCAAGGGACCTATGAGAGGGCATCCTGAAACTTCCATGTACATCAAAATCACGATGGAAGGTATTGATGGACGCATAAAACTGCACGTACGAATAGAGAATACGCAACTCCATGGAAAGAGAAGTCGCGGGCACAGCAAAGGTTGCTCCGGTACAACCATAATGAAATATCGCCATCCTCTAGCTCCATTAATAAGTCCATCTTTGAACTTGAAGCTGGTGATAGGATTCCCCACGTGCAACTTGTCGTACCCAAATTGTTTGGCGAACCGGCTGGGCAGATAAGGCTCCAAATAGTAGTGGTCCTCACTTTTGTACAGCAGGTGGGAAGGTCTAATGCAGACCAACCAGTAAAAGGCTTCAGATAAAAGAATAGTCTTCCCCTGACCCGCATCCTGAAGTTTTATCCCCTGTTGATTGATATCTACGGGGGGGACGATGCAGAAGAACTTCCAACTATGGGCAAAATTTAGTGCTAGCCGACAGTCTATGACGCCAGTCATATTCCAAGAAGAATTCCTGTAATTCAACAGGAAGTTATTGCCCGAACCACTAGCCGATCCGGAAGACATCACTTTAGTGTTGTGAAGGATTAACCATCCCATCAGATATAAGAATGGCAATTCCACTCTGGGAAATACTTTACGCTGTGTATCATCAGCCAGCAGTCCCTCAGTAATGGCCCTCAGGCCAGCTTGAATCCTGTACACCATGGCAGGGAGCAGGCCTAATCTTACTCCAAACACCAAACATACTGCGGGCCATAAGGTGTTGCGATGAATGTGATTCGTAGACGCGATACCAGGCACCACCCATCGGCGTAGCCAAACAGAAAGGAAGCCAGCCAGTTGAGCTTCTCTTGACAGAGGCTTTTGGCAATGCCTCATATAGCTGTAGGCTTTGGTTCCTGCAGGATAACCCCCTATCTCTTCATTGAGAACAAAATCTGGAGCTCCCACATCTTTAATGAGATCATCGACTGTGTTGGCACTAAGCATGCTCATAAGGTTCAAGGGTTTATCTCTGCTATCTACAACCTTGTCCTGCTTGGCATTTCTGGCCTGATGGAAGTAGAGGTAGGATACCCATTTATTGATATGGGCCAAATCAGAGGGCTATTTGTAGAAGGTGGTGCATGCAAGATAGTGGCTCATCAGCTTCTGGTATACTAACACTGCCCGAGGGTTTGTATCCCTCAGCTTCCTGTTTGTGGGAACATACTCTTATAAGGAGTGTCTCTCATTGGCAGCTTTGAGATATCTGCCATCTCATGAAGGGCTAAGCCCAACTCACCTAGTGGAGTGGCGAAGGTACCGGTGAGCGAGTTATATCGCTCCATCAAAGCTAAGAACAAGTTGGGGTTGAGAGGCAGCCCAACACTAGTGGCACTCACAGCCGCAAATAAACCAATACTTTCCAGCTCCGTTTGGAAGTGCTTCAGGGCCCAGGCAGTTAAACTGGCCCATCGAAGATTATGGGGGCTAAGCCATCCACTGGTGCGAGGGTTAACCTTAGGGTATACTCCTCCCTGCCCCATAAAGTTATTGCAGAAAGTCGCTATTTGAATCAGCTGGATCGGTGAAGTGTCTTCACTTGGGACGCTGCCCGGCAGTAATCCTCTAAAAGGCATGATAGGGCCTGAAGGACTGCTCACAAAGGACCCTCGGTTCAATCCTTTCTTATAAAAAATCTTCCCCGGCTGACTGTGAAGATCGGGAGTCAGAGTCCACACCATCTTTCTGTGATGGGTGGCATGGAAGAATGCTGAGATAGGGTAATCTCTAGGCATCCTTGGCAGATACATGATCGTGCCCTCAGCAGAAAATACTCAATCTTCCTTCTTCGGCTTAGTCTAGGATTGTTTATCGATAACATCCCCAAATAAGAAACCTGGTTTCTAATATTCAGTGTCGTCTATATCGTCAGGGGCTCCCCACTGATCATACTCAGCAACATTCATTCTCCTTGGGCTGAGATCAGAGTTCCCCTTTTTTGAGGATACTCATTTCCAGAGATGGAGAATGTCACATGGGACAAGTCCTCGAGGTAGTTGGAATTCAGCAATCCAGCAGCAGAGCCCATCACTTCAGCCAGAGCGGGAATCTATAAGTCTACCGCAAGAAGCAAGACAATAAGTCAATTTTACGCTAGACGCTACACTCTTGCAGCATACGCCAAAACTTGACAGTCTGAGTTTTTACGCCGGACTGCAAAAATTTGACTTTTTACGTTGGAATTTACTTCTAGTGCGTAAAAACTCAAAGTTGGCAGTATACGCCAAAACTTGACAGTTGGAGTTTTTACGCCAGACTGCAAAAATTTGACTTTTTACGCTAGAATTTACTTCCAGTGCGTAAAAACTCAAAATTTGCAGTATACGCCAAATTCTGACAGTCTGAGTTTTTATGCCAGACTGCAAAAATATGGAGTTTTACCCTGTCACATTAGAAATATGGGCGTATTGTTGCGCATACATGTACAATGTGTGCGGAAGGTTCTCTATTACTCTCGAAGTCTTTACCTGTGATGCCCGGAGCACAGCTCGACGGTGGAGCACTTTATTCAGAATGTGGCTCGCTAAGCCTAATAGGGGTTGCTCGTGCTTGAGCAGAGGAGCGAGATGAGGAAGTAGTTTTCTTTCCCTTAGAGACGGAGGCCTGTTTTGGTGCCATGGCGAAACTCAGAGTTCTTAGAAAAGAGACGAAGATGAAGAGTTCTCAGAAAGAAAGGGTTTTGTAGATACAGATGAAGGGTTTTTCTCTCAAGACCTTGGACAATTTATAGAGTTCAGATAACTCTTTGAATCCCTAAACAAATCCGATTTTTAATAGTCAGTTATGATTTGGGACCACGTCAGCCTATCATTTGAAAAGGAAGACGGACAGTCATGCTGCGTAACGGATCCAGATTTTATGCGCAGAGCAATGATCCATGGTTTTATGCTCAGAAGCTACAAATCTATGCTTTTACGCTCAGAAGCTTTTACACTCAGAAACTTTAAATCTACGATTTTATGCTCAGATGCTACAGATCTACGGTTTTACACATTACGCGGGACAGATCAGTCAGCAGAATACGCGTATATATTAATCTGAGTTTTATACTCGAAAAAGTCGGTTATAATTGACCATTTCATGCTTCATTCAAAGTATTTCAAATTACAAGGAATTTGAAAACTTTGAAGGGGGTCTTGTAGAAGCATGAAAAATACGCTGGGGAATTATACGCGTAAAACCTCCAACATACATGAAGTCCGCGTAAAACAGAGCTTCAGCGCTGTGTGGCATAAAATATGACTTCAGAAGTCCGCATAAAACAGAGCTTCAGCGCTGTGTAGCATAAAACATGACTTCAGAGCTGCCCACATAAAGCAGCGCTTCAAAGCTGTTTTGGCGTAAAAGGTTGCTACACCTCCCACCGGCGTAAAATACGTTTGTTTTTTATTGCAACGTAAAGTCATACGAAGAACTCTTCATATTCCTCGATTGAATCTGTCAGACAGAACAATGAACCTGACTCTTGACAAAAGTACTGCACGACGGCCGAGAGGACGGCTGTAATGATGATTCTGTACAGAGGCTCAGGCTGTCGTTTAGTGACATATCCTTGATACAAGTCATTTTTATGCATTCAAGGAATACACTGCCTACTTTATATAGGCAGAGATGAGTTTTTATGCTCGAGATGAGATAAAATCAGACGCCACGTCAAAAGCTGTCTCTCGTACAGAGCACGAGGCATATCTCTGTATTTATTGCACGATATGGGGGCAGATCTCTGCATTTAATGCACGAGATTTTGTTCTATTTTTAATGACTGGGAGAGCTAAAACTTTGACTAATACGCTCACATCACCATCCTTGCATGTTACGCCAACCAGGCTATTTTTAGCTATAGGAGTACGTCGTATGCTATCTCCTCGAAATACGCCAACTCAGGCTATATTTGCAAAGGTACGTAATAAGGTTATTTGGCCTAGAATATGCTCAAGACCTCAGTCAAGAAGGATAATTGGCTATTTTTACGCTGGTTATCTATTATTCATGCAGCCTCAAGTTTTATGCGGTATTTGGCTTCTACGCCAACAAGACAGCTAGTTGGCTTTTACGCCAACAAGACAACTATTTGGCTTTTATGCCAACAAGACAGCTATTTGGCTTTTACGCCAATAAGACAGCTATTTGGCTTTTACGCCAACGAGACAGTTATTTGGCTTTTATGCCAACCATCTTTACGCGAGGGGCAGTTTCCTACGTGGCTTGCATGCCATGATCTTCTAGAAGCAGTTATACGCGTTACCTCATAATGGGATACGCGTTATACGCAAATTCAGGAGATCATTCAGATATGGATAGCAATTATTATAACCGCCGCATAAAGAGTGCAACTCTCTTCACAGTTTGGCTTCTACGTCGATTGGACAGTTATTGTGACTGAGCTCTATAAATGGAGGCCTCCGGTCACAGGAGATCAAGGTCGAAAGGTCGAAAGTTTGAAGGGGTCAAAAAGGTAGAGATCAAGATATCAGAGAGGGAGAGCACAGACAGAGATTTGTGATTGATGACTTTGGCAACAAGAATCCAATCCCTTCTGTAATATTTGAAGCTTCTTCTTCTTCTACAATACTTCTTCATCATCGTGTGGTCCAAGGGACAAAGTGATCGACCGCAGATCAGACTCCTATAGCAATTTTTCTCCAGAATTATTTTTATTATACTTAACATCCTCGTATAGGATTAATTGTACTCTTTTTTCTTATTTGTAAACAAAGAAAGAGTTTCGTATAAACCCATTTTCATTCTTTTATTTATCATCAAACATATGTATATGGAGACTCCAATATATGGAAACCATAACACATATGTCTGTATTATGAATATTAACTCACAAGTGGTATATAGTTGTCATAAGTCACAGGGCATAACTAAATCTCATCCACAAAAATTATAAAGAAATGAATAACCAATCAACTATATAACTGAATCAAGTATAAAATCCTTAATAAGAACAAGTAGTTGGGTGGAGACAAATCCACTACCAACTAGAATATAAAAGAAACAAAATAAGTACATCTAATAATCAATAAGGCTCGAAGAGAAGACCTACTCGATAGAGAGATAAGTAGCAAGTCCTGATCCATGCTCCTGCAATTAGTCACGATCGTCTACATATAGAAAGGGACCAGGTCCTTAGAGGGACCTAACAAGATATATAGAAGTATGCCAATAAAGTAAATACTGTGTAAACTCGAGGGTGATCTAACCAGCTAAGTGAAATGCACTTGAAGACAACCTTGATATGTATGGGTAGGTGAAAGGTATAAAGTGTAGCGTCAAGCCAGAGGCTAAGTACCTGACATTAGCTATAAACTGGATGCCAGTATATGCTGACTACATCATCGATCATGATAGCGCACAGCTAGTAACCTCTGTCGGATGTATCGACAAGCATATATGCCCATAACCGGGTAATACTGAGCCCAACACAGGGAACACATGGCCCATAACTGGGTAACACTGAGGCTCACGACCCAATAGTTTACTCTGAAACTAAGGTAGCCAAATATCTGTCCCATATGCCTACTAATTGTCTTTCCCGCCCAATGCCAATGTACAAGTCACAAATACGACGTGGACATCTCGTATTATAATGCAAGTCACTAAAAAATATACAACTAAGCTAAATACTGTCACATGTGCTGCTCACACCGATGGCCAATCAAGCATGAAGCACGGGTTCCTACATGAACTCACTCTGTGATGTGTAATGATATGTGTCAAGGCCTGGGGAGTCATAGTGATAACTCCACACTTTAGGTACGTCCACTAGACACTAGGTCAGACACAAGTCCTAACGTCAATACCTTCGTTGGCTGCACCCGAGTCTTTCTCGAACGCATACAATTATATAATATTAAAACAATAAAATAAACAACTAAATAATATCTGAATTTAAGTAGTACAATAAGGTAAAGTATACTTGCTTGGCAAGAAAGCTGCGAAGTGCAAGCGTCCAGACGTCGAGAACAAGGGATCAGAAACTATGGCATATGAATGAACATCTCTGGATGCTGAAATAAATATCACCAATGTTCCAAAATAAGCGAGATAGCTAGAAAATACTATACTTTCGTCCAATTTGGACACAGAGGCAAAACGGTAATTTCTGGTCAAAGCGGAGTCCACATGTGTCCCACTTTGTACTGAAATACGTGCCAGAGGTAAAGTTCTCTAAATGGGACAAATTATAATTCAAACAAATTCTAAACGTTGATACAAACTCAATGGTATGTCCAATTTTGGATTCCGGTGAGCCGATAACAAATTCGCCCTTCAAGTCAACCCGTACGGCTCGCAAATAGGTGGCTTGGTCAACTGTATTAGAATCGCGTAAAACTTGGGTCACAGGACCAACGTGATACCATGAATCTAATGGTGCAAGTTTTATCGCATTCTGACGAGCGTACACAAAGTAGGGTGGTATGTTGTAAAAGTCATGATGTGGGGACTTTTTACGGATACAAGTTGATTCCGATGCGCACATACGTCCGAATCAACATCCACGAAAGTCCACACGTCAGAATATGCCATACGCGTCTTTTGGTGTAATTCATACGTGACGAGGCAGTCCCGTTTGGCGGGACGTACTCCGTATCATAAAATTTTAATTTTAAAATATCAAGTTTTTGGTCGTTTTGGAGGTCAAATAATTTAACACATAAAATGAATTAATAAAAACTAAAAGAACAGAAATATTCTCAGTTATATTGAGAAGAAAACCCTTCATTTAGATTTTGAAAATATTAAACGTGTTGGTGGCAAATTGGGCATGAACTTGGGGGTTTGGAGTCAAAATTTTGGACTATTTTGGTCAGTTTTTCGGCCAACTTTCGTTCGATTTTTAGACCAATCTAGGGCACGAAAACTCGTCCCGCTTGAAGAAAATTCTAGAGGGTTAGGTTGTGAACGTGCACGGACAAACCGCTCGAGAAAAGGACGAAAGATGAGAGAGATATCATACCGTGAAGTAGGGAACTGGGGGGCTGCGCTGCTACGCGCGCGGACGGGTGGACGGTGGCGGTCACGTCGAGGTCGGGGTCGGGGATCGAGGTCTAGGGTTAGTGTTAGCGTTTTGAGTTTAGTTTGTTATATAAATATATGTATATGTATATATGGGGAGAGAGAGAGAGGAGAGCCACGGGGGGGGGGGGGGGGTTTAGCTGTTGCGGGGGGGGGGGGGGGGTTCTGCGGAAGTAGGTTTAGGGATTAGTTAGTTATTAGGGTTTAGGAATAGGATTTATATAAGTTTAGGTTAAAAGAAATTTCTTTTTCCTTTTTATTTTCTTTATATTATTATTACTATTACTATTATTATAATTACTATTAGTATTACTTATTATTATTATTATTATTATTATTATTATTACTATTACTATTTTATATATATTATTATTACTATTACTATTACTATTATTAACTATAAATTTATTTATATATAATTACATACGTAGATTAGGTTAAAAATCCAAAAATAATATTTGCACACAAAATAAATTCTAGAAAATATATCAGCTTTTAACAAGACTCCAAAAATAATAATAAAAAATTTTTTTTTGTGAAATAATTCTAAATGAGTATTTATATAAGTAATTAAATTAAAAAAATTTATTTTCTAATTAACTATGAAAATACCCTAAGAAATTCAATAATTTAATAAAAATACTTTAAAATAAAATTTAAAATTTTTAGGGGGTTTACAAAACCAAATACTATATATATAGGAGAGAGAGCACTCGCGGCTAAAGGACGTGCCATGTGGCATCCATCCGCTGCTGCCCGCTCGGATCGATCGGCCAGCGTTCAAGCTGGCTTGGCTCGGTTGAGTCCGAATCGGATTAGCACTCGGCTCGGCTCAGCTCGTCTTGGCTTGGACCGCTTCACCCGCACCCACCCTCGCCCTCTCTCACTGACCGCTGGGCTCGGCTGACTGGGCCGTGCTGGCTGACACGCGGGCTAGGTTGGCTGTTGATTGGGCGGGTTGATTTTATTAGTTTTTCTTTTTCTGAAAATTAGTTTTTAATTCAGTTTTTCAAAATTTCAAAATAAATGCTAAAAATAATTAGAAAATTCCCAAAAAATTCTAGAAAATATATTTGATTATTTAGAACCTAATAAAGAGTTTGGGATATTTTTAATTATGTTTGGCACTAAAAGAAATTCTTGTAAATCCTAGAAAATTAGTATTACTAGTTTTTAATTAACCAAAAGTTATGAAAAAATCCCAATAGCCCCAAATTAACCTAATAACAATATTTAAGCTAGAATTTCAGGATACGGAGGTTACAAGTCTACCCTCCTAAAAAAAATTTGTCCTCAAATACAAGAAGAAAATTACCACATGGTGCAAAAAGATAGGGGTAACGCTCCCGCTTCTCCTCTTCCCGCTCCTAAGTGGATTCACCAGGAGAATGATGCCTCCAAGCGACGCGAACTAAGAAAATTACTTGGTTACTAAGCACTTTATCTCTGCGATCTAGGATCTCATAGGCTGTTCCGGATAACAGAGACTTGGTCCAACCTCAAGCTCCGAATGATCTAATACATGGCTAAGATCTGTCACGTATCGTCTCAGCTAGGACACACGGAACACGTTGTGTACTCCTTCCAATGTAGGTGGTAAGGCTAGTCGATAAGCTACTGCCCCGACCTTCTCCAGAATATTGAAAGGTCTGATGAATCTTGGACTAAGCTTTCCACCTCCACCGAAATAAATCGTTCCACGTGTCGGAGAGATCCTCAAGAATACTAAGTCACCAACCTATGCCAAAATAGGAACTTAATGCATAATCTAAGAACGTAATAGATATTTAAATAAATGAATCGATACCTCAAACTTTAGCGGTCTCCTGTGGCTATCGACCCACTACTTCTGTCTCTCCTGGGCCACCCGAAGTCCTCTCTAATCTGCTTCACCTTCTCTACAGCATCAACTACCATCTTTGGTCCCAAAAGTACTCTCTCTCCTACGTCATCCCAAGATAATGGAGTTCAATATCTCCTACCATACAAAGCCTCAAAAGGAGACATCTCGATACTGGCCTGATGGCTATTATTGTATGCAAACTCTAACAGGTGAAGATGATCCTCCCACGAGCCACCAAAATCTAGTACATATCTCCGAAGCATATCCTCGAGCGTCTGAATAGTCCTCTCTGACTGTCCATCCGTTTGAGGGTGGTAAGTAGTACTAGATTTGAGTTGGGTAACCAAGATAGCCTACAAACTCCTCCAAAAGTGGGGCGTAAATCTACTATCCCGATCGGACATGATGCTTACTGGAACTCCATGCAGCCTGACTATCTGTCTCATATATAAATCGGCAAGCTTTTTCGCGGTCAATCCCACTTTGAAAGGCAAAAAGTGGGCTGATTTGGTCAGCCTGTCAATAATGACCCAATTCGCGTCCTTTCCTCCTAGAGTACGTAAAAGTCCGAAAATAAAATCCATCATGATATGCTCCCATTTCCACTCAGGAATCGGTAGGGGCTGTAGCAATCCTCCTGGTCTCTACCTCTCGGCTTTGACCTGCTGGCAAACTAAACATCTGGAGACAACATGCTACCTCTTGCTTTATCCCATACCACCACACGTGTTCCCTCAGGTCCTTATATATCTTGTTAGATCTCAGATGTATAGAATACTGGAAACGATGAGCCTCCTACATGATCTCTTCCAGCAGGTCCTCACTAGGCACACATAACCTAGTCCCGTGCCTTAATGAACCATCCTCAGCAATAGAGAAGTCATCCATCAATCATGCCTGCACTTGAGCTCTTAGGTTTCGCAGACCCTCATTCTGGTATGGTGTCTCTCGGATCTTTTCCATCAATCCTGAATGAATCTGCATGCCCATCATCTGTGTCTCCACTCCGGGAATAAAAACCTCGATGCCCAGGCTATCTAATTCTGCTAATAAGTGACGATCTGTTGTCAAGTACATCGCTACTGGATATCTTCTCAAGGCATCGGCAACTACGTTAGCCTTCCCTGGATGATACTGTAGTAAAATATCAAAATCCTTCATCAGTTCTAGCCACCTGCGCTGCCTCATATTCAGCTCTTTATGCGTAAAGATGGACTTCAAGATTTTATGGTTAGTGTATATTTTCACACGCTCCTCATACAAATAATGTTTCCATAGCTTTAGAGCAAAAATTATCACTGCTAATTCTAAGTCATGAGTGGGATAGTTTCTCTCATATGGCCACAACTGTCTAGAAGCATACGCCACCACCTTCTTGTTCTGCTCTAGAACACAACCCAAGCCCTCCCCTTAAGCATCGCTATAAATAACAAATCCCCCTGTCCCCGATGGCACCATCAAAATAGGCGCTATGGTCAATCTCTTCTTTATCTTATTAAATGCAGCCTAACATTCATTGGTACACACGAATTACACATCCTTCAGAGTAAGTCTAGTCAACGGCTCTGTGATCCGAGAAAAATTATTTACAAATTTTCTGTAATACCCGGCCAATCCTAAGAAGCTTCTGATCTCTACAACAGAACTCGGAGTGGTCCCAGCCTCTACAGTAGTAATCTTCTTTGGATCCACCGATATCCCAGCTCTAGTCACCACATGCCCAAGGAACTCTACCTTATCCAGGAAGAACTCATATTTCGAGAGTTTTTCATAGAGCTTCTCCTACCGAAGGGTCTCTAGCACAATTCTTAAATGCTTCTTATGCTCTTTCGGTGTCTTCGAATAGACAAGAATATCATCTATGAATACTACTACGAACTTGTCAAGGTATTGGTGGAATACCTTCTTTATCAAGTTCATAAAGACTGCGGGGGCATTAGTCAACCCAAATGGCATCACCATAAACTCAAATTGGTCGTATCTTATCCGGAATACAGTTTTTGGAATATCTTCCTTTTTCACCTTCAACTGATGATAGCCAGACCTCAAATCAATCCTTAAAAATACTCTCGCACCCCTCAACTGATCAAAAACATCGTCTATTCTTGGTAGCGGGTATTTATTTTTGATGGTGAGGTTGTTCAGAGCCCTGTAATCAATGCATATTCGCACCGACCTATCTTTCTTTGGTACAAATAAGACCGGGGCTCCCCAAGACGAGGAACTCGATCTAATAAAACCCTTGTCTAGCAAATCATCAACCTGCTTCTTCAGTTCTGCCAGCTCGCTATTGTTGATCCTGTAGACTTGCTGCGACACCGGTTCTGTCCCAGGCACTAAGTCTATAGAAAATTTAAGATCTCTGTCCGGTGGTAATCCTGGTAGCTCCTCACGAAATACGTCTAGAAATTCTACAATAATAAGGTGTGGCAAGTCCTTCTCTGCTGCCATGGCTCCATAAATAATTCTATGACTCTGCTCAACTCCTCCCCTAACAAACTCAAATTCTGGCTCTCCTGGAGGGTAGAACAGTATACGTCCTTCACGATAGTCTATGCTAGCATGGTGCGTACTTAACCAATCTATTCCAAGGACAATGTCAAAACTCGAAAGTGGCATTACGAGTAAACTAGCATCCAAATTATGGCCTCCCAAGGTAACACGATGCCCCTTACAAGTATCACTGACTAGGATAGTGCCTCCACCAGTCGTGATCTTACAACTCCTACTCAAGGGTTCTATTACTAAACTATGCTTAAGTACAAAGGATACAGATAAGAAGCTATATGATGCACCAAAATCAAATAAGGCAATAATGGGAATAGAATCGAGAAGAATAAAACATGCTATCAAGTCACTAGTCAGCTCAGCCTCCTCTACGGTCATGGAAAAAGATCTGCCCTGTGGAGGTACTCCCCTTTGCTGGTACTGAGCAAATTGCTGCTGTTGCGTAGGAAGTGGGGGTCCTTTTGGTTGTGGGGCTACTGGTGGTCCAACTGGTCCTCTTTGGACTGAGGATCCACCTATTGGGGGTGCGGTACGACACTCCCTCATCTGGTGCGTAGGAGATCCATAATATAAGCACACGTCTAATCACTTTCGACAGATCTCCCATGAATGCCCTGGTTTCTTGTAATAGTTGCATGGGGGAGCTTGTTGCACTTGTCTCTGTGGCTGTTGTTGCACTTGCTGAGCTGGGGCTCTAACTGGGGTACGGTACTATTGTTGTTGCTGAAAGGTCCTTGGCTAAAACTGTGAACGCTTTGCCTGTCCCTGATTACTACCACTGCCGATAGCATCCCTGTTTCTCTTGTTCCGAAGACCTATATCCACCTCGACTCTTTGAGCCTCCGCCAATATGTTAGCAAAAGTTGTATGAGCCGAAGAAATATAGACCTTGATCTCTTGGTTCAAGCCCTCTCTAAATCGTCTAGCTCTATCCTCCGTGTCCCTCACCATGTACTCTGCGAATCAGCTCAGCCTGTCGAATTCTGCAGTATCCTCATCCACGGTCATCCCGTTCTGCTCCAAGTTTTAGAATTGCTTCTCCAAAACCCCTTTGGCTACTATAAAAAAGAATTTCCTCTTAAAAAGGTCCTTGAACTGCTCCCAAGTTAGGTTTGGATCTGCAATCCTAGGCTTATTTTTTAACCAATTACGAGCAATATCGTGAAGCTGTAAGCCAACCGCCTCAATCTTCAGGTCCTCGAAAAGTCGGGAAACTCTCATGATCCGCTCGATATCCTCGAGCCACTCATCAGCGTAGAGGATTCCCTCTATCCCCTTGTACATTCGAGGCTCCATATTTTTTAAGTCCTGGATGTTACCCACCTGCGGTTGAGCGGCCTACTGTTATAGTTGTTGGGCAACCCTCTCCTTGGCTGCTAGGGCAACCTGTTGGGCATTTTCTATTCCTGTCCTCAATATTTCTGTCTATTTTCTTTGAGCCTCTGCCTGAGTTTTTTGAGCCTCCATCATGCTTTTGAAGAGTTCTTGTAATGGCTGAGGAGGAGGAGGAAGACTCCCCGAACCAGCTGATGAGGCCTCCTACGATGCGGATGATGTGGGAAAAGCACCATTGGCTCTGGCACCACACGTTCTAGTTTTGGGTGGCATTCAGAAAGGTTGAAAGCAAAAAGAATAAAGTTGATATGGCATAAGATAAGGAAGTATTCAAGAAGGACAATCAACTATGGAAGAGGTTCGATTGCACGAAAGAAAATAGTAAGGGTTAGCAAGTTGAGTATATGGGATCCCAAGTTGTGATTGAGTATTTTCCTATTCCTAGTATGCATATCCTATGGCAGGCTCGCAGTCATATATCTAACTTGAGTATCACTACGAGTTCACAATCTTGTACAAAACCTGACCTACATGGGCCACCACTAAAAATGTGTCACGACCCGCACCCTATATTTGGGCATGAGTCATGAGTACACCCAGCCTACACCGTAGTATCGGCAGTAGAATACTGTACAATAAGCCACAAGTATAATCTATAACTCATAACATATATACATCTCCACACTATACTCAATCATGGGTACTATTTTAAATGAATACACCAAAATGATAATAAAATAATAGTCTTGATGCGGGTTCAAGGAATTTCCCAAAAACTAAATATTTAAAGTACAATATTAAACTGCAGGAGAACAATCCAGTCCAAAATAACTAACAAAATCAACTATCACTAGACTACTCCATTTCAGACAGTATCTGAGCTGCTAACTCTCCCTGATCCTCCGGAAGGGCAAGATCAGGGTCTATTATGTCACTAGCATACGGTCCATAATGTGTAGGGATTGCATCCTCATTGTAGTCACCTAAAATATTTATCTATTCAGGAAAGAAACGAGTACATCACAGTGAAAACATTTTTAACACATGGTAGAAGCTATAATACAATAAATAGTAAGGAATATATGATAGCAACAAACTGAACTCACAATAAAGCAACTAGAATAACCAATGCTGAAGTCCTGTCATGGCAAACATATAGTACAATATCTTTTAGCCACAAAAGAAATAACTTCAAAGTATGGAAGAACAGATGGGAACAACTACTCTATACGATTTGAAATACCTTATTGACATGTGAACGAATAGGGGGTAATATCCGGCAAACCACACGTGTCGTGCATGGCTGCTATTATTCCAGAAAGATCATAGGATGGAAAGGGTAGTTCACAAGTCTACTAAGTATTTCCCCTCCCCACAAGAACACATGGATTCTAAACCAGTCACAAAGAAATAAAAATAATCCAGAACAGTCACGTATCTCATAATAAGAATCCATCATACTAATCCGTGTAGCAAGTGTCAAGAATCAAATAATCAATACTAAACATGCATTATAGATACTATCAAGTATTGAAAGTAATCACAGAAAATTCATAGAGCACAACATGTTCGTGATTCTGATTCCTGGTTCTACCAGAATCGCAAAAACACCGAGACGCATCTATTTTCAGACATACTGTGCTCTATAAATTTTTTTCAGAATTTAATATTCATATTTTCATGAAACAATTTACATATTTAGAAAACTAATCAATACGGTTCTAATGCAAGAAAGTGGGCCATGTTTGGAGTTCGTAGCTATGAGTAATGGCTTCTAAAAGATGAAGGAAACCCTAGATGACAATTCTCGAGAATCGGCTAAAAGAAAACCCTAGAATTTATAAACCAAATACTATATATATATATATATAGGAGAGTGAGAGAAGCCACGGCTAAAGGACGTGCCACGTGGCGTCCATCCGCTGCTGCCCGTTCGGATCGAACGGTCAGCATTCAAGCCGGCTTGGATCGGCTGAGTCCGAGTCGGATTAGGACTCGGCCCAGCTCAACCCAGCTTGGCTTGGACTGCTTCACCTGCACTCGCCCTCGCCCTCTCTCACTGACCGCTGGGCTCCACTAACTGGGCCGCACTGGCTGACACGCGGGCCAGGTTGGCTGCTGACTGGACTGGTTGATTTTATTAGTTTTTTTTCTTAAAATTAGTTTTTAATTCAGTTTTTCATAATTAACTCAAAACAAATGCTAAAAATAATCAAAAAATTCCGAGAAAATTTTTAAAAAATATATTTGATTATTTAGAACCTAATAAAAAAGTTTTGGATATTTTTGATTATGTTTGACACTAAAATAAATTTTACAAATCCTAGAAAATTAGTGTTACTAGTTTTTAATTAACCAAAAATTATAAAAAAAATTCCAATAGCTCCAAATTAACCTAATAATAACATTTAAGCTAGAATTTCCGGATACGGAGGTTACATGTGCCTATGTGGATGTGTTAGTTTTTTTATATATTTTAGTGTACTAGAAATATTTGCTTAAATGTTCGTAAAACTTTTATGCTATTTGCATCTCTATATATTTGCCAGTTTTGTTACTTATCATTTTACAATAATGTATGTTCTATTTAAATTATCTTTTTTCTAAATTTGTCATAAATCACTTGTTATGGGAAGTTTTCGTACTATGATATATTGACAAAGGGGAAGAAATGACAAAATGGTTGATAACAAATACGATAAACAAAATATTTTGATTATAGCTGATGTATGGTTGATAACATATAACTGTGACATATTTTTGTTGATATATCTGCACCTAATTTTGCTATAAAGAAATGTCAAGTTATAGGTCTTTTAAATGCTCTCGTTCAAAGGAATGATCTACTTACAGGAGAGCTTTTTCTAAAAAGCTTGTTTTTTACAGAAAGATATACGTTCAAAGAAACTTCATCTATGTTTCAACTATTTGCATCAGAGGCTACATCAAACTCACCATATGTGTATTTTGGCATAATTTATCAATTATCATAATGGGAGAGATTGTTGACACAAAGTGGTCACAGTCAACCTAATTCTGATAATCGTCAAACATCTGATGAATCAGATCAAAATACAGATGAAGCAGATACTTGATGTAAAGCATATCAACTACGTCAGTACTAAAGATAGACTCTAAAATATCTATTGGTTTCTATTCAAATGTAATATTTTATTTATTTGAGTTAGGACTGATATAAGCTGAGTCGCACTAAGCAAATCTCAAGTACCTATATCCAAATACTTAGTCCACTCAAATGAACCAAAAAATCTATCCACCAAATCAGGCCACATTCATTAACAAAGTCTACCTTACTAAGAGACCGAACTCATGTCGAACTCGTGCTGAACTCGGACCGAACTAGGACCAAACTCGGACCGAACTCGGTTACTCTTTTGGTATAAAATTAACCAGTTTAACAGCTCCTGATTTCTTGGCCTAACGGTTAAAAATTTGAATTAAACCCTGACCGAATTATGGCCGAATTCGGTTTGCCTACACCTTATAAATATGATTGGAATTCTTCTTTCTTACAACACCAATAACAAATCAACCATTCTTAAGTCTTATATCCTATTGTAAGCAAACCCCCAAAGCCTTAACCTTCCCATCTCAAATATCAACTCCCTAGCCTTCCTAGTTCCAAATGCAATCTCGGTCTATAAGTCTTCTGAGTTGTAAAGAGCTTTGTTCCAACCGTTATTCTCTCTATCAAGCTATGAAGTTACGAGACTTGGCTCAAATCTCATGGTGTAAAGAAGTGGCAAGCCTTCGAATTAAAGCTTGTGATTCACTATTGATGATTATAGTGGATACAACTCCAAGCTTGAGTTCTCAGGACTGGACTAGTCCTCTAAGAGGAAAACCAGTATACATCTTGGTGTTTGCGTTTGTTATCTCTCACCCTATGGCATATATTCATAATACTGCTAGTAGTATTACTTACATATGAGATATATTCTAACTACTAGTAGTTGATCACCATTGTATGCCATAAAATTATATTTTAACAGGTAATTTTATTTTGCTGTATACATACACTCTATTTACCCCCTCTAGAGTTGCCATACACGGTCCTACAATCCCCGCTGGACGTGAGATCACTACGCAAATGCTCCTGCTGGATAATCGTCCTAATTCGGGCATGATTCACGTACGAGCACGGAGTTATGCTCGCACAAGACAAGAACGTCGAACGTTATGGTTATCATCAAAATTATCGAGATACCTTATCATTTTACTTTGCTCTATCCAAGATATATATAATCCTTCTAGTCATGTCCGTTTATGCCGTGATCAAAATTTATCTAGCCAATTTATCCAACTTCAATGTTACCATTTGTTAAATCCATAGTCTACTTCTAGCACTGCTCAAGTAACTAGGTTCAAATTTTCAAATCAAAGTCTATCCACTTTTGATACGTTCTATTTTTTTGAATAATCCATAGAGTTACGCTGGCATGGTAATTTTACCTTATCATGTTTGAATAATAATTGAACATGTTCCGGTGAGTTCGATCATCCCCGTCAGACATGAAATTACCAAGCCAGCGCTCCCGCGGGATAAGCATCCTCGGCAGGACCTGATTGTCGAGGTTTATCTTTAGAACTAAATTCAAGATCGTTCTTCCAAACTCCAGATCGAATCCGTTATCGCTTACCTCTTTTATCTAACCACAATATTCCTTTACTTATATCAATTTGTGCTATCTTTCTATTTTTAATACCATGCTAAGTCTATTAATTTGAAACTACAATATCTATACTTAAGTTTAATCTATTTTGATTCAATTCGAAATCGTACGTATGATCCATCAAGTTTCCACCAAGTTTCCTCGACTAAGATATTAATTCTATTACCTTAAATCCCCAATCAATATAAGCCTTATTACTTATTCAACATATTCTCAATCGTTCAAACCAACTAGCCTACAAGACCTATGAATTCTCTTGAACATTTCTAAAATGATCCATACACCACTCAGGAATCGAGTCATCCAATTAAATCCTTAATCGAGTTCGCATCACTTACTAGCTTATCCACCAAGTCATTCCTTAGAATTTTGGTGCGATACCTAAGCATCGTCTCGATAAATCTTAGTCTCGTATATACCTTTGTTGATAGTCATCAAAGTAAACCATATTTGATATGCATCTGTCGACACGAAATACCGTCTGAGCTATTTCTTTAAAATCCAAGCACGATCCTCTATATTCGCCTTGGTGATAATCAAATAATATTTCTATCAATTTTTATTCTAAGTCTGACTTATCCTTATATGAACGATATTCTAATCTCGCTCGCAAACTAGCTCATACCAAAAGGTCTTGGCACGAGATACTCAATACAGCTTAGCTAAAAGGCTGTGTGTATATCTAACTGTCGGAACAATATTCTATCTCGCATACTAACCAACTTGGTAATCATGTATAAGTATTCGGATATGCACATAACTTGCCAATCTAGCACAAGTCTATTCCTATAAAGTCTAATACAGGTCGGAACAAGGGTCTTCGCATAACTATCTGGTACAAGCAATCATATTAATCACATATAATTTTTAAAAGTATGTAGACTCATTATATGGAATATCCCAACGGGTCAATGAGAGAGAGCGTCCAAAGACATAAAGTCGATGCTCTGATACAAATATGTCATGCCATTATCTTTCGCAGGATCGGTTCTCCCTGCTAAGTGCGAATCACCGTGCCAGCGCTCCCGCAGGATGATTTTTTCCATCTGGACATGATGCCACACAAGCATAATGTCACGACCCGCACCCGGTTTAGGGGCACGAATGCGTGGGTACGTCCAGCCTACGCCGCAGCATCGGCGGTAGAACGCTGTCTAGGTCAAGTACTATCTAAATAATCTCACACTAGTATCCAACTCCATAAGGAGACACGGATAACACTATAAAATGAACAACATACTCAATCACAACTACAGCACGATAAGAATTTGAAGAAACAAAAGAATACAACACAAGTCTACTGACAAAATAATCATACCTGAAATCAGTAACAACCAATCCCCAAGTGTCAGAAACAAGTCCACTAAGGTCACAGTCTGGAAAAATATTTTCCAGTCAGGAAGGAGTAAAGTACATCTCTAAATAGCAGTTCTATATTAATGACATAAACTATGTAGCAGTTCTAGATGGAAATAAACCAGATGCATGTATAGGTACGAGAAATATACAATGAAAGAAATACTGGAAATACTGTAAGTAAATGCAGGAAAAGAAACAATATGTCAATGAGCAAGAAACCTATGACTAAGTGTGTGAGTACTAGCTTCAACATGTGATCGGCTTGGGAACTTGATCAGGCTGGTTACATGTGATTAGCTATGATTCATGGAAGGTCAGGCTAACCGTTGGTTAGCTATGATGCATGTAGAGGTCAGGCTAATCACACATAACAGCTATGAGGCATGGAGATGGTCAGGCCGCACCCGACGTGAGATGTGGGGTGAGCTATGATGCATGGAAAGTTGGGTATGATCACATATCTACACTAAAATACTCCCCACCCCCGACTGGTATAGTAGACCCAATCATGGTACGCTATGGCACGGGATTCCCTAGGGAGGTAGCAAATCTCCCCGGGTCTCAGTGTCTGTACATGCACAAGATATCAAGGAAACAAGTCTTGTACAAGCTACACCATGAATAAGGAATAACATCTCATGACGAGATCCGTGTATACCAATCCGTGTAACTAACGTGTCAAGAACATGGATATTTACACTAGATACAGTGAACATAGGAGATATCATAAATTAGAAACTAATCAGAGAATGTACTCGCCTTGGGTCCTTAGCTGGTAAAACCAATGTCCTGTCCCAGAGTATCGTCTAGAGGATCCAACAGTCCTAAAATATATCAATACAATATTTGCATCAGGTGTTATACTAACACAACACAAAACAACGAACTCAGGGCCGTGCCAAGTATGGCTCTAGTCAACTAGGGTCATCTAGTAGGGATACGTATATAATACACATTTACACTCAGAGTATATACCAATAAAACATATATAATATTATATATAAGTGTCTATTAGTAATTTGTACAAAATACATATTTGTGTATATACACTAAATAGATGTATATCAACATATATATTTTTATACCAAAAATACATATTTGTATATATATATCAATCAAATATTTTTATATATATATTTAACTAATCAGAGAATGTACATAATGCCACACTTCTCAAGGTGATCCCAATTGAAGTAGCAGTTAGTTCCAATGGGTCCGGAGCAGTCCAAATAGCTAGAAACTATATAAAGAAGTCCATGATCGGAGTTCGGCACGAAAACCGAGATAAGGATTCCAGGCTAATAAGAGAAAGGGGTCGATTGTTCGTAATTAAGGTAACACCTTAGTTAATAAAAACCGTTTCGAAATTATTTTGAACAATAATTACAATTAAAAGTTTATTTATAAAGATCTAGAATTTATGTAAAAGTCAATATATTTTCATTTATAGTAAAATCGGTCACCGATCCAATTAAACAAATTTTGAACAAATTTTATTATTGAAACTATATTTTTTAATTAATTATAAAAATCTAGAATTTTATTATATTTTACATAATCAAAATCCTTATATATATACATAACTAAATTCACACATAATAAATAACTAAATTTATACATTATAAACAATAAAACTAATTTTATATTAACCAACTAATTAAACATTAATTAACTACTTACATATAACTAAACTATTTATTATTAAACTAAACTAATTACATTAATTAACTAATTGATTATGAAATTAATTAACTGATTACTAATTACTACTGATTAATAAATTAATACTGATTAATAACTTAATCAACTGATTAATAAATAATCTACTGATTAGTAAGTAATTAACTGATTAATAATTTAATTAACTGATTAACAAAATAATTAACTAATCTAATCAGAGAATTAATTAAACTAATTATCTATTAACTAACTAATTAATATAACTAATTATATATACTTAACCAATTTATTAAATCTAAACTAACTACAGCACTAAGTCGAAAGAAAGAAGGAAGGGGGAAGGGAACTCACGTCGGGGAGGGGGTTTTCCGTCGTCGACTGGAGGGGGTTCCGTCGAGGTCGGGCCGGGCAGGGCGTCGACGGTCGACGTTCGTCTCGGTCGGCGGTCGAACGTTCGGCGGATCTGCTGTGGCGGCGGGTGCTCGGTTCGAGGGGACAGCGGTGCTCGGTTCGAGGAGACGGCGGTGCTCGGTTCGAGGAAGTCGAGGAGATCCGAGGCGGCGGTCACCGGCGGCAGCGAAGCTCGGCGGATCTGCTCGGTCTCGCGGCGGCTGGATCCCGAGAGCGGCGGCGGTCGACGGATCCGAGGCGGCCACGACGGTGGAACTCGAGAGCGGCGGCTGATCTGCTCGTCTCGTCGGCCACAGGTGCTCGACGCCGAGGGGGAGATCCCAGTCGCCAGCGGCGGATCTGATCTAGGTTAGGGTTTGGATCTGCTGTGTCGGGATGGATCGTGTCCGAGGCTGGACACGATGGTGGTATTGTGGTATTGGGGTGGACGTGTCCGGGTGTTGGACACAAAAATGATGTACTGTGATGTGGGGTTGTGTCCAGATGGTGTCGGAACAAGAATATGGTTGTAATGTTGTAACCGGACACAGAAAATGAATGGATACGGTGGGACACCCGGGGTCGGACCCGAGGCCAACACGGCTGACACGGTGATGCTGGACACACGGACACGAGCACACAAAATGGTGGTGGCTGTTGGCTTGTGGGGATTTGTGAGGGCTAGCTAGGGTTTCTTGGGAAGGGTGATGAGAGACTTAAATAGGAAAAGAGGGTGTGGGATGAAGGGTGCGGATTGGCCCAATAATGAATGGTCCAGATCATATATATATATAAATAGGTTTTTCATGTGGGAAAAATGAGGGTGTGAATGGGAGACGGTAAACTGGTAAATTTAATAGAAAAATATAATTTAAGAAAAATGTTTTAAGGGCTTCCAAGGCTAACTGATTCCAAATGCTACTAATTAAATCCCTATTTCAAAACCCTAGAAATTATGTAATTTACTTATTTACTAATCCAATGGATATTAAAAATTTATTATGAAAACAACTAGTCTTTCAATAATTTTACTAAACAAAAAGTTTATGATTTCAAGCCAATAAATATTCGAAGCCAGAGTATTATATATAATATCATTTATTTATTTATTCTATAATAAATCGACATTTAGAAAAAATAATTTTTATACAAGATTATAAATTACCTTCTAAAACCAAACATTGTTCAAAATCTAATACTAGAATTTCAAGGTAAATATTTTATAAATCTGATATTTAAAATAAAATAAAAATCTAATTATTTCAGAAATTAGAAATCGGAGGTTACAAGTCTACCCACCTTAGAAAAATTTCGTCCTCGAAATTTAAGATCCTCAATATTTGCATTTACACATTATATTATTTATATCAAAATTTAAATTTCAAGCCAAACAATCATGAAGTAATTCCATATCGTTATTTCTCAACCTTTCAAAGTCCTATAACATCAAATTCCTGAAAATCTTTAAGTTAAAAATCAAATCCCTTTAATGTAATAATCTCCTCAAAATTTTTTTTTTTTTTTTAGTTTTTGTCTAATTACTCAAGGATTTTAATATCCAATCCTCCAATTGAATTCCAATCAATGTATATTTATAGCATTTAAAAATCTGTATCCCAATTTAAATTTTAAACACTAATCCATCAATCATCCTATTCCTCTAACTCAAATTCAATTGATGCTTATTCAAATATAAATCCTCATCCCGAGAATTGAATTCGGCACTATTCCATTAACAATTTTTATTTCCTGATTTTCTTTTTCCTCAATTACTCAACGATGCGATACTTTCAGAATCTTCAATGCAACATTCATAATATAGAATTTCAAATTTCTATTTTGCAATCAAATAGATAAAATGATAATTTCCCAAATTTTCTCAAATTTTAATAATCAATCATATCAAGACCTTCCTTAAATTAATAAATCCTCAATTTTTCCCTGTGAATTTCTTAACTCTCTATTTAAGTTAATATTTATCCTCGAATTTCAATCATACCTCGATTTTCGTAAAATTAATGGTCCATCAATTCCGTTATATTACTCATTAACTCTTTATTTAAATGAATGCTTATCCTTAAATTTTAAATCTTCTTGTCCCTTTCGTCCAATCATAATCTTCTCAAAATCTTTGCTATGGTCTAAACCTCAATGATCGTGGTTTAAGAAAATTCTACCTACAGCCATGCAATCTAAGAAAATATATAGGTCATGTGTCTTTTGTCATGGTATTGCAGCCTCTGCCTGGGTGTACTACTAGCTACAATCAATCAAAAATCACGAATACAAACCACGGTACTAGGGAATCAATCAATCAGAAGACAAAAACAACATAAGAAAAAGAAAGAACCTGCTAACATATTTCTTGCGGTATCTCCTATCTCTAACATACTCTTAACTTTAGCACATTCACTATCTAATTCCTATTCCTGTATACTGGTACCCATATCAACTAATCATTAATCCACAAAATCCATGAATATATCCGTATTGCACACACCTATTTATTTATACTAAAATCTGATACCAAGGACCTCTAGCACAATCATAGGTCAAAGATGCATTCAAGGTTTGATACTCCTATCCCTTTAGGTACCACTGTTTCTACTACAAGCACAACCACTGCTAGCTCTCTTACCTACTATAATTGTCTATACTAGTTGTTCTTATCACTCAAGTGCACGCCAAGTGCAACACAACACACTAAGCACTGCTCTCTCTAATACAACTCTAGATGGACACCCAAGTCTGTTTGTGGTGCCATCTCAAGCATACTCAAGCCACAGATCCTTACACATGTATATCATCTACTCATATATTAATATTCATATCATCTACCATAAAATTTAATCCTCAAAATAATCATCAAGGTTTAACTTCTCGATCAACTTAAAATAATTTGCATATACCTCCTCAAAGTCAGATACTCAACATCGAAATAAAATTTAATCACTTCTAAAATCTTTGTAGCCTTAACCATGTTTATTGAATTCATATTTGAAATTCTCAAAATTTTAATGACACAATCCCAACTTCTCAATAATTCTCAAAAATTCATTTCCACTCTTTAATTTATAAATCCACCAATTTACGTATAAGTGCTCGTAGTCTCTAATACTCGAGGTGCACTCAATGCATCTAGTGTCTATAACTGTGTACTAAAATTGTACTGCCTGAATCACTTGCACCATTATCTCCAATGATCAAAGTTATCATCACCTGTAATTTCTTTCATGATTTTCAATTTATGTCAACTGGTATATCATCTAATTTATCATCATACAGGGTGCTTACTGTTATTAACGTCATTCTTGACAAATCCTTGATATAGAATCATTAGCACCCTTGGTATTATATTACTAGCTTCATTAATGAATCATCTCATCAAGCTCATTAGAACTCATGTTTACCCGTACCTTCTATAATACTCATGTTTCTTTACTCTCATGGGCAGGCATATGGTTCTATATCTCGATTGATGTATAAGCATATCTCTTAGTCCTTTTACAGCCTGTTAAACTAATTTGTGATACACTTCACAACTTTTATTACTAATCCTGATATTTCTCTACTTATGACATCTCATTAAACCCTTTATGCATATACATTTCTTTACCTTTAACATTTCCGATATCATTCATCAAATTGAACATCATGCTCCATAAATCCTTAACACAATTCCTGGATACTTAATCGTTTACATAGATCACTCAATTACATAATCATGATTATCCAGGACGGGTAATTGGCTCTGATACTAACTCTGAGAACTATCACTGATACTCTATACTCTCCTTAACTCTCAGTCTCTAATGACACTTCTCCTAGAACCATTATTACAAGGTGCTATGCTAAGGGCTAACTCTAAATTAAATCCTACTGCTCACATATCCAACTAAGAAACACTTACAAACTCACAAGTCACACTCAGTCAAACTAATACAAGACACAACCAAAATTGCAAGTCACTAATTATCACACTAACAAGGATCCTTAAAGAAATAAGGCTCAAAGAACTGGGTTAAGGACGGAAGGTATCTTTACTGCTAGTAAAGAAAAGAAGCGATGGAACAAAGTCCTGGAATAACATAAATAGATAAGTCTTGAGATGATACTTTAAGAACTAATTTAAGATACAACCTGATAATCATACACGTCTGTCAAAAATCATGACACTTAGAATCCTCGCCACGCCAGTAAGCATAGTGCGATAAACGACAGGTTCCATAACTAAGGTATGCAACTCTATAATCATGTCATCTAGAATCTTCGCCACGCCAACCGGTATGGCTGCGAGAGACTCTAAGTTTCATAACTATAGTATGTACATCCAAGTCAGGTTCCTACGTTCTCGTCACCATAGCTAATATGGCTACGATAAACTCTAGGGTCCATAACCAAAGAAGACGTTTTACCTTTCTCACTGTCCTCATCAAAATATGTCATCAGATGATACCGTAAATTTAGCCCATAAAATTCATCTCGATATGAAATCAACTCAACAACGATACCAAGAATTAAATTTAATAACTGGTTAACAAGAATCAAACTCAACAATGATACCAAGATTTTAATTTAATAACTTATCAACAAGAATCAAATTTAATAACAACAAGCGAGAGCGAACGGAAACAAGGAAAAAGATTTAATTTGGAAATTATAATAAGATTCTCAAGGGGTCGTCCCAGGAATCTCTCAAGAATTTGTGATTGAGTATTCTCTCTCATCCTAGTATCCTATATCCTATATTCTATAGCAGGCATGTAGTAGTACAACTAAGACGTCGCACTACTACGACATCGCACAACTAGCGAAGTCCGACCTGCATGGGCCACCACTAAAAATGTGTCACGACCCGCACCCGGTTTAGGGGCACGAGTGCGTGGGTACATCCAGCCTACGCCGCAGCATCGGCAGTAGAACGCTGTCTAGGTCAAGTACTATCTAAATAATCTCACATTAGTATCCAACTCCATAAGGAGACACAGATAACACTATAAAATGAACAACATACTCAATCACAACTACAGCACGATAAGAATTTGAAGAAACAAAAGAATACAACACAAGTCTACTGACAAAATAATCATACCTGAAATCAGTAACAACCAATCCCCAAGTGTCAGAAACAAGTCCACTAAGGTCACAGTCTGGAAAAATATTTTCCAGTCAGGAAGGAGCAAAGTACATCTCTAAATAGCAATTCTATATTAATGACATAAACTATGTAGCAGTTCTAGATGGAAATATACCAGATGCATGTATAGGTACGAGAAATATACAATGAAAGAAATACTGGAAATACTGTAAGTAAATGCAGAAAAAGAAATAATATGTCAATGAGCAAGAAACCTATGACTAAGTGTGTGAGTACTAGCTTCAACATGTGATCGGCTTGGGAACTTGATCAGGCTGGTTACATGTGATTAGCTATGATTCATGGAAGGTCAGGCTAACCGTTGGTTAGCTATGATGCATGTAGAGGTCAGGCTAATCACACGTAACAGCTATGAGGCACGGAGATGGTCAGGCCGCACCCGACGTGAGATGTGGGGTGAGCTATGATGCATGGAAAGTTGGGTATGATCACATATCTACACTAAAATACTCCCCACCCCCGACTGGTATAGTAGATCCAATCATGGTACGCTATGGCACGGGATTCCTAGGGAGGTAGCAAATCTCCCCGGGTCTCAGTGTCTGTACATGCACAAGATATCAAGGAAACAAGTCTTGTACAAGCTACATAATGAATAAGGAATAACATCTCATGACGAGATTCGTGTATACCAATCCGTGTAACCAACGTGTCAAGAACATGGATATTTACACTAGATACAGTGAACATAGGAGATATCATAAATTAGAAACTAATCAGAGAATGTACTCGCCTTGGGTCCTTAGCTGGTAAAACCAATGTCCTGTTCCAGAGTATCGTCTGGAGGATCCAACAGTCCTAAAATATATCAATACAACATTTGCATCATGTGTTATACTAACACAACACAAAACATCGAACTCAGGGCCGTGCCAGGTATGGCTCTAGTCAACTAGGGTCATCTAGTAGGGATACGTATATAATACATATTTACACTCAGAGTATATACCAATAAAACATATATAATATTATATATAAGTGTCTATTAGTAATTTGTACAAAATACATATTTGTGTATATACACTAAATAGATGTATATCAACATATATATTTTTATACCAAAAATACATATTTGTATATATATATCAATCAAATATTTTTATATATATATTTAACTAATCAGAGAATGTACATAATGCCACACTTCTCAAGGTGATCCCAATTGAAGTAGCAGTTAGTTCCAATGGGTCCGGAGCAGTCCAAATAGCTAGAAACTATATAAAGAAGTCCATGATCGAAGTTCGGCACAAAAACCGAGATAAGGATTCCAGGCTAATAAGAGAAAGGGGTCGATTGTTCATAATTAAGGTAACACCTTAGTTAATAAAAACCGTTTTGAAATTATTTTGAACAATAATTACAATTAAAAGTTTATTTATAAAGATCTAGAATTTATGTAAAAGTCAATATATTTTCATTTATAGTAAAATCGGTCACCGATCCAATTAAACAAATTTTGAACAAATTTTATTATTGAAACTATATTTTTTTAATTAATTATAAAAATCTAGAATTTTATTATATTTTACATAATCAAAATCCTTATATATATACATAACTAAATTCACACATAATAAATAACTAAATTTATACATTATAAACAATAAAACTAATTTTATATTAACCAATTAATTACACATTAATTAACTACTTACATATAACTAAACTATTTATTATTAAACTAAACTAATTACATTAATTAACTAATTGATTATAAAATTAATTAACTGATTACTAATTACTACTGATTAATAAATTAATACTGATTAATAACTTAATCAACTGATTAATAAATAATCTACTGATTAGTAAGTAATTAACTGATTAATAATTTAATTAACTGATTAACAAAATAATTAACTAATCTAATCAGAGAATTAATTAAACTAATTATCAATTAACTAACTAATTAATATAACTAATTACATATACTTAACCAATTTATTAAATCTAAACTAACTACAGCACTGAGTCGAAAGAAAGAAGGAAGGGGGAAGGGAACTCACGTCGGGGAGGGGGTTTTCCGGCGTCGACTGGAGGGGGTTCCGTCGAGGTCGGGCCGGGCAGGGCGTCGGCGGTCGACGTTCGTCTCGGGCGGCGGTCGAACGTTCGGCGGATCTACTGTGGCGGCGGGTGCTCGGTTCGAGGGGACAGCGGTGCTCGGTTCGAGGAGACGGCGGTGCTCGGTTCGAGGAAGTCGAGGAGATCCGAGGCGGCGGTCACCGGCGGCAGCGAAGCTCGGCGGATCTGCTCGGTCTCGCGGCGGCTGGATCTCGAGAGCGGCGGCGGTCGACGGATCCGAGGCGGCCACGGCGGTGGAACTCGAGAGCGGCGGCTGATCTGCTCGTCTCGTCGGCCACAGGTGCTCGACGCCGAGGGGGAGATCCCAGTCGCCGGCGGCGGATCTGATCTAGGTTAGGGTTTGGATCTGCTGTGTCGGGATGGATCATGTCCGAGGCTGGACACGATGGTGGTGTTGTGGTATTGGGGTGGACGTGTCCGGGTGTTGGACACAGAAATGATGTACTGTGATGTGGGGTTGTGTCCAGATGGTGTCGGACACAAGAATATGGTTGTAATGTTGTAACCGGACACAGAAAATAAATGGATACGGTGGGACACCCGGGGTCGGACCCGAGGCCAACACGGCTGACACGGTGATGCTGGACACACGGACACGAGCACACAAAATGGTGGTGGCTGTTGGCTTGTGGGGATTTGTGAGGGCTAGCTAGGGTTTCTTGGGAAGGGTGATGAGAGACTTAAATAGGGAAAGAGAGTGTGGGATGAAGGGTGCGGATTGGCCCAATAATGAATGGTCCTGATCATATATATATATATAAATGGGTTTTTCATGTGGGAAAAATGAGGGTGTGAATGGGAGACGGTAAACTGGTAAATTTAATAGAAAAATATAATTTAAGAAAAATGTTTTAAGGGCTTCCAAGGCTAACTGATTCCAAATGATACTAATTAAATCCCTATTTCAAAACCCTAGAAATTATGTAATTTACTTATTTACTAATCCAATGGATATTAAAAATTTATTATGAAAACAACTAGTCTTTCAATAATTTTACTAAACAAAAAGTTTATGATTTCAAGCCAATAAATATTCGAAGCCAGAGTATTATATATAATATCATTTATTTATTTATTCTATAATAAATCGACATTTAGAAACAAATGATTTTTATAGAAGATTATAAATTACCTTCTAAAACCAAACATTGTTCAAAATCTAATACTAGAATTTCAAGGTAAATATTTTATAAATCTGATATTTAAAATAAAATAAAAATCTAATTATTTCGGAAATTAGAAATCGGAGGTTACACATAAGCTGCGCCCGTGCAAGACTATAATACGAACAAACGGTAAAATGACTAAGCAATAGAGTCACACAGATAGTCCGAATACGATGGAATAAGAAACGAACAGGCGATTGGTAACGAGTTCACAGAGTCGTCATAGCGAAAGTATTGAATAACACAAGTAAAGAAGTAAAACAAGTATTGATATTGAATCAGTGTTATAATCGACATTAGGACAAGATTACAAGTCTCTCAAGTCCTCTCTCTTAAAATAATAAAAGCGTGTCAAGTAGCTACAATTATGGAATGATACATAGGCGATGTTCTAACATTATGTCTTGTATATGTGCTTCGTCTCTGGAGATAACACTACAAGGCTCCAGAGCAGACTCCACGCCTTAGCACGTACGAAAGAGTTTTCATACTGAACGTGCTTCTCCCCCATCCTGCAAGCAATCTGGTGGGTTATCAGTACATGAATGCACTAGTGGGGAGGCTTCTCACCCGCTCGACCAATCCAAACATGTTATGTAGGTTCTGTGCAACATCTATTAGGTTATCTTTCTATTCTTACCTTAGGATCAATTTTTTTGGCATAATAAAAAGCCTAACTCGTATGGCAGTGCATCATGTAATATTAGAGTAACACGACAAGACTTACCAACTTACCGTTTGTCCTTCCCTGTCCAAGGCAACCAAGTTAAACCAAGCACGAGTATATACATAATAAAATCCAAGGAAAATGCATAAGAAAACACAAGTGCCACGGGCGGGGTTCTGACCCAGGTGCCCGAGTTACACGGATACTCCGGTGTGTTGCTAAAGATATTCAAGTATTCAATTATGTACAAGTATGACCATATGTCTAATACTCATATCCCTTTAGTATTTCATATTCTAGGTGAGATTTAATGATTCATACGTATATTACCGTTAAGCGATGTTGACTTATCAATATGAACATGAGGTCACTGGTATGACGCCATAGAGAACAGTGTAGTCTCAGGGCGAGATAGTGTCATGCCCTAATCTCCCGCAGGCAATCAGCCATCCCCGTTAGGTACGAATTATCGAACCAATGCTCCCGCAGGATGATCGCTTGACCCATTTGGGCATGATGACGTACGAGCGTAAGCCGCGCCCGTGCAAGGCCGTGGTCCAAGCAGGCGGTAAGAGGTCTAAGCCATAGAGTCACAAAGTGTCACTACCACATTTCAGAATAGGGGTATTTTTGTCCTTTCATTTATTTAATTTAATGAGTTAATATATTGTATAATATTTATATATTATTTATAGTGTTCCTTAAATGTATGAGTTAGTGAACTGGACCTAGAAACCCACTAGATGAGCCCCTGACCAAATTATAGGACTATGGACATTAATTAGCATTTTTGGGATTTAATATTAGGGATTATATTTAATTGTTGAGATTTTTACTTGATTGTTGTACCTTACCATTGCTTCGTTATTGGGAGCGCTACACTAGCTTTTGTCTTCCAACAAATTTTATACCCTTGTCCTAGACGTGCCAGTCTTCTATTTTGATCCTTGTGTAACTCATAAATATGCCCTGTTGTGCTCTATTTTAGTCGCATAACGTTCGTCGCAAACAATTATATTTAATTCTAAATAAATCCAACTTTATATCTTTGTGTGTTCTAGTCGAAATTAGAGACACAATCTCGACCTATTTTATGCAATCCAAATTATGATAATATTATAATCTGAGTCTTATACATCCATGATACTTGTGTCCCACCTAATTTTTACCCTATGTATTTCCAATTAATTTTAGAACACCATTTACATCAATTTTAATTAAATTGGTGTAAGGACCCAACTTGACCCAAAACTAGATCCAACACCAAACCAAACCCCCACTCACACCCTCAAGACACATACTAAATATCTCACACCCTTTTGAATCACTACATCACACCAAACATGGTACTTTCCCTCATTTAATCCATAACTCCACTTTGTGCAATTTTTTAATTGTTGGGGACTTTTATGCAAAAGTGCATTTAGGTGTCCACACCCTTTGGACCAAATACGTGAAGAAATACCAATTTTCTTTATTAACTGGTCATGTGAATTTTCTCCATGATATTGGAGTGTGCAACACTCAACATCCTTCCCCCTCATCAAATATTAGCCATCCATTTTTGAAATAAACCATCCTAGCCCTTTACACTTCTTCATGTAGAAAGAAGCCCATCCCAAGGAGTGGTTGACCGGCCCAACTTTCTTGGTCAACATCAAACCCTATTCCCCAACATATATATATAACTTTTTCTATATTTTTTATCATCCCCATCACCTATACCAAACCTAGCCGACCTCCCAACTACATCCCTCCCTGCTCACCGCAGCTCGCCGGAGCAGACCTCGCCGGAGATCGAAACCGCAGGCCATCCAGTGCCCGGACCCACCGCGGCCACCATCTCTGCCAACTTCCCGTCGTTCTTTCCTCGACGGTAGGAGCAGCCGACTTTCTTTACCATCTCCCTCTTTTTCAACCCATCGAATTCCGACCGCACGACCACCCGAGCAACCTCGTCTCGACCCCTTATAGCCATCATCGCTGAGTCCTCCACCGAGCAGTCACCATCGCCTGAACATTAACCCTCCTGTACAATGACAGACTTTGCCACCATTAACGTCGGATCCACCATTGTCTACACTGCCTCCACCGGAGCTGCAGACACCGTCGTTCTCCTCGACGACACTGTTAAACCCTGCCTGAACCCGACTGAACGCACATGTCTTCTTCCCTCGATGGCTGAACCACTGACATTCTCTCCTCAATAATGCAGCCGAGCAGTCGACGACCCTGATTGATCGCCTGAGTACGCCGAACAATAGCAGCAGCAGGAGCAGCCGAGCCTCTTTGTGACACAACCGAGCACCACCTCGACGTCGAATACACCCTTCGTTCACGTACGCACAGGTTCGGGTTGTTTCCTTTCATATTTGTGTGTATGTATGTTTGTGAGTAGTATTAGGATTTATCGTGTTGCCTTATGATAATTTTGCTAGATGTTCGTTGCTAGACTACGCAATTTAAACCCAAAACTAGTTGCGTGCATATGCATATAATATTAGTTTGATATATATATATATATATATATATAAATAATCAATTACTAGTACTAGGTATGTCTGTAATATATATACTGTATGACCCTAGGATATTGTGGATTTCTCGTATAATTGCATATGCCTATATGACCCTGAGAATTTATAAGTTGACTGCCTTGTGTACACTGACGTACTGGCGGGACATGTGTTAGTGATTGACTGTCTGATTATGCACTTCAATTGAGACATGACACCGTATAATTAGACGTACGCTTGACCTTGCTAGATGACCAGTATCACCCCTAGCGTAGTCTCTGAGTTCAGTATATTTATGATTGTGTGTTAGTGTAATGACTAATACCAAACTATTATTAAATGATGTCTATAGGACTGTTGGATTATTTAGACAAGACCTCGGAAATAGGATATTGGTATTGCCAGCAGAGGACCACAGGCAAGTATATTCTCTGACAATTTTTATTATGTTGATTATCTCTATGATTCTAGTTGTATAGCGTACATGATTCTGACACTATGTATACACGAGTTAGCATCATGGAGATCGGTCATGAGAAGTCATGATTGGGATCCATTATGCTAGTTGGGGACGTGAAGATATTAGTAGATTATGTGATCATACCCAACTCTACATGAATTATAGCTCACCCATACCTCACGTCGGTACAGCTTGACCATTACATGTCTCATAGCCTGTTATATATGATTAGCCTGACTATTGCTCGTATCATAGCTAACTGGATGGTTAGCCTGACCTTACATGAATCATAGCTAATCATACATAGCAAGCCTGATCAGTCCCAAGCCGATCACATGATATGTTGATGTTTCACACACTTAGCTAGTTAGTCTATACAAGTATTTTTAGTTATTAATCTAGCATTTCCTTATATTCTAGTCATTGTTCTAGCATTCACTTATATTCTAGTTTATTATTTTAGCATACACTTGTATTTCGGTTCATTGCTAGTTATACCATTAATGATGATATGTTCTCCAGTATTTCTATTTCCAGTATTTCTTATTGCCAATATTTATATCCATCTTGTATTTCTTTACACTGTATTATAGTTTTTGTCAATATAGATGAACTGCTGTTAGTGCTGTACTTCGCTCAAATCCTGACTGGATATTTTTAGAGGATCTTGGGATTTATGTCCTATATATTATGGACCAGGTATAGATGCAGACTACATACCAGAGAGCTTAGATGAGTCCATTCCTGTAGAGAAGATACTATCTGCAGCTGTTTAGACAATATTTATTTTATACATTTGAGTTTATGTCGAGACATATGTTAAGTTTAATTTTAGACTTGTGGAGATATTTATGTTAGACAGCTTGACTGTAGTTTATCTCTATTGAGACATTGTGTTTGACTTACGTTATTACTTCTTATCTTTTATCGTGCCATTTATATTCTTATAGTTATTGTGATTGAGTATACATTATGAGCTATTGAGAGATGTTTATTTCATTGTCCTCCTTATAGAGTTGATATCATTGACAGGTTGTGAGTTATGTTAGTATATTTGAGACCTAGACAGCATTCTACCGCCAATACTGTGACGTAGGCTGGACGTACCCACAACTCATGCCCAAATTTTGGGTGTGGGTTGTGACACATTTTAGTGGTGGCCCATGCAGGTCTAAGCTTCGCAAGTTGTGCGATGTCGTGGTAGTACGACAACTTAGTTGTACTACTGTCACGACCCGATCCCAATAATCTGGGTCCAGTCGGATCATGCCCAGCCTGCACCGTTGTGAGACGGCGGCAGTAAGCTGTATCAATCCGTAGTAACACACAGACATCCAGAATACATGAAGGAAATTCAATTTTTATTGCTAAGTCCGAAAGAGAAATCCTTTTACAAGCAAATATCAAACAAAACATGGTCCAGGGTTATTACTTCAACCCTGATTATTACAATTTGGAAAATTAAAGGGAAACAACTAAACATCGTCCTCCTGGCTAGGTTCAGCTAGAGCTTCAGTACTCTGGTCCGGACCATAAAAGGTGTCATACGCCTCATCGTCACCGTAACCACCTAAAATTGTTAATCTCCAGTCAGGAGGGAGCAAGAACATATATCCAATTCCAGCACCTTAATGATAATTAAAATGATGCAATGAAATAGTTTTGAACAATATTTTTATTTTTGTATGCAACAAATATGAGACAAGAACAGTAAATGTCGATGAAGCAAATGATGACAAACTACAATCACTAAAAGTGTTTTGAGAAAGGTAGCATCCCGTGGCC
This sequence comes from Iris macrosiphon, assembly GCA_036927795.1. Lineage (NCBI taxonomy): Eukaryota > Viridiplantae > Streptophyta > Magnoliopsida > Asparagales > Iridaceae > Iris > Iris macrosiphon. The sequence continues at coordinate 1,127,810 of JAYESA010000001.1, read as the reverse complement.
GGTTGGGGTTGGAGGCAATCTGTGTTCTAGTGAACACGGTGCGGCGTCAGTCCAGTGAGGTTGGACTTCAGCTATCCACAATGAGACAATAAGGGGGCTTTGACCACGGGTGCTAACTTTTACTCCCCAGTTCCCAAGGCAATAGTCAATGAGTCAATGAGTCAATCAATCAGCCAATCAGTCAGTTCCGTGAAATCAAGTGTCGTCCCAATATATCTATATGACATGCAACATATTTAATTACAACTAAAATACAGGTTTTGAATTATATGAAACTTGCCTGGAGTTGGTTGGTGACGCGAGTGAGATGTCGCGACGGTCTCAACCTTAGTGACAGGAACCTACATTTATTAATAATCCGATTTTTAGAATTAAAACAAAGGGTTTTAATCTGACTTGATTAGTTAACTAAGTTAATGATTCAATCCAACGATCGATTAATAATAATAATAATTATTTGTAATAGTAATTTAGTAAAACAAAACCCTTTTTTAATAATAATAAAACTTATTTATTTTATCATAGAAAATATTATATTTTTATTTTATGGTAAAGTATCGTTTTGTTTCTAATAGGATAAAATAGGGAAGTATAATTATAAAAATAATATCGTTTGTTTTTAGCAATCAATTTATTTTCTAATAAACTAGGCTTAGGGGAAAAATATTACTAAATTTTTATTTTGGTAATATTACAAATCAATTTGTAAGAGAATAATATTTTGGAAAACTTATTTAAATACTACGTATTATAAATACTAAAAATCATTTCAGAATTATCTATTAATTAATTACTAATTTACGTAATATTTAATAAGGTTTTTATTATCTATATATAATTAATATACATATTTGCAGATCATTGTATCAATTCACTAATTAATTAACCAACCAAAAACTAACAAGCCATTAACCTACTAATTAACTATAGCCTATAAATTTCTAAGCTATCCCGGGATTGACAGAGCTTTATTCTGTCAGTCCCGGTCGGACAGGAGAGTGGTTTTGGAAGGGACAGTACATTCTGATAGTGGCACCTACCGGGAAGCTAATGGAGGAGCACCGAGGGGAGGCCTCGGACTCGGGATCGGGGTATTTCGAGTCCGACACGAGGTTCTGCGTCCTGGACACGTGTCTACGGCTAGGGTTCCCTGTGTCCGGGGCTGTGTCCGCGTGTCCGGGCTCTGGGGGACAGGCCGTCGGTCGGCGAGGTCGGGCCGGGGCTGCGGCGGCTCAGGCGAGGGGCGACGAGGTCTCCGGCGGCGTCGAGGGGGCTCGGGATAGCCGGCGGAGGGCTGAGAAGAAGAGGGGAGGAAGATGAAGGGGCTCGGGCCTTGGCGTCGGGTGCTGGCGGTCGAGGGCGGCCGGAGTCAGGTTCGGCGAAGGCTCTGCGGGAGGGCTGAGGTGCTAGGGGAGGGGACGGCGGTCGCCGGAGCTAGGGCACGGTGGGTGGAGTTAGGGCTAGGGTTTAGGGGAACGAGGCGGAGGAGAGAGGAATTATATAGGGGCTGGCTGGGGCGTCGTGGCCGCGGGATCCGGAGGGGAGGCGACGTGGAGGAGGGCGTGGCCGGTTGGCGCGCAATTTCCGGCGGGCGGCGGAAATCCCGGGTCGTGGGGGAGTCGGGGAACAGGGGTGATGGTAATGGGTCGGGTCGGGCGCGGATCCGGGTCCGGCCGACCCGCCCGACCCGCTAAGGAGTGAGGGGTTGGGTTGGGCTGCCCAATGGACTCGGCCCAACGGGCTGGGCTAAAAAGAAAAATAATAATAATAATATAAATAATAATTAAAACAGAAATTTAAATAATTAATTTTTAGAAAATAGTTTTTAGGCTTTTAAAAATTGGTCTGAGGCCCAATAAAATCACAGAAAATTACCCTAAGTCCGGTTTTCTATTTTACACCCAAAAATGTTATTTTCATGATATTTATTGCCAACTAAAAATCATTTATTAATTAAAAGCCTTGATTTTAATTACAGAAAATTTCCAAAAATTTCCAGAAAATTGGGAAAAATCCAAGATTTAATAATTTGAAAAATTCAGGGGGTTTACAACTACTGCGAGCCTGCTTTAGGAAATAGGATTTAGGATGAGAGTATGCTCAATCACAACTAGGAATTCTGATTTTTACAATGATATACTGAATAATTACTTCCTTTAGAATTTTACTGTCCTTCCTTGATGGTATCGTATCTATTACCTTAATTGATTTATTTTAGTCTGTCTTCAGGATGCCGCCGAAGACTAGGTCTTTGAGACTAAGAGCAGCAGCTTCAGAGAGGTCTGCCACCTCTCGACCTGATAAACAAATATCTGGAGTTCCTCCTACATCTCCCATTTAAATGGGAGTATCTACAGCTATTGGGATTCCTCCTCCACCTGTTCAGAGGATTGCCCCAGCTCTGATAGAGAATCTTCTACCACCACCGACACCGATTCCCAGAGGTATGCCCACTGACGGGGCACAGATGTTCGTACTTATCCAAAGCATGTTAGAGGCCCAGAGAGTGACAACAGAAGCTCAGTGTGTTCAATCTGAGGCTCAGAGGGTGCAAGCAGAGGCGTACTAGGCACAGACAGAGCTGATGAGAGAAAGCATGGAGAATGCTCATCAGGTGGCTCTCTAGGCTATGGAGAGAGTAGCACGACAGTAGCAGCATCCTGGCCAGCAACACCAGAGGCCAGGTACTATAGTAGACTTTAAGAGGATGATGCCTCGAGAGTTCAAAGGCACCGAGGGGATACTCTAAGCTGACGAATGGCTAGAGGATATAGAGAGAAACTTGCGTTTGGCGCAAATTCCGAAGATTCTTTAGATCGAGGCTGTCGGCAGTCAGATGTTTGATATCACGCTTATGTGGTATCGTACAGAGCCGAGACTCGCTGACGAAGGACTTACTTGGGAGATCTTCAAGGAACTCTTCAAGGAGAAGTTCTTTCCTGACGTAGCTTTGGGAGCATTGGAAAGTCAGTTCCATGACTTGGTCCAAGGAAGCATGTCAGTCGACGAATACGCCACAGAGTTTTGTCGTTTGAGTTATTTTGTGCCATCGATGATTCAAGACCCAGGAGACCGAGAACGAAAATTCAGGAAGGGGTTGAATAGAGAGATCAAGTCTCGTACTTCGGGATGATGCACTGCTACATTTGAGGGTATTCTGATGGATACCCAGATTGCTGAAGATGACTTGGACCTCAGGCCTAAGAGAGGATGCGACACTTCTGGAGGAACAAATAGGAACACAGGACCGGCCAAGCGCCCACACTTTCAACAACAACAGAGGTCATACCAGCAGCAGCATCAGTAGCACCAGACACCAGTTCGAGGACACATCCAGCAGCAGCACACTACTAGAATAAGCGGGATTAGTAACATTTTTTAGCGACGACAAATAAAATATCGCTAATTTAGCGACTCCAGGTAAAACCGTCGCTAGACGTCGCTACTTGGTGACATTTAGCGACGTTTAGTGACTTTTATTCAGTTTTTAAAAGATTAGTTGCTATAAGTTCAATTTAGGTCGCTAAACGTCGCTAATATATTTCATTTACCGACGTTTAGCGACGTATGTCTTTTAGACATTTAGCGACGTCATTAGCGACGTGTCAGACGTCGCTAACTTAGCGACGTCATTAGTGACGTGGCTAAAACGTCGCTAAATTTTTTTATTTAGGGCTGCTTCTCCCCATTTATTTCGATCTCTCCCTCTCCTTCTCCCTCTCCCAAATTAGAAACCCGTGTCCTCCCCCTCCGGCTCCCCTCCTTCCTCCGGCGTCCCCTCCTCCCTCAGGGCGACCCCCCTCCGGTCGCGTCCTCCCGAGCTCTAGGTAAACCTAACTCTCTCTCTCTCTCACAGGACACACATGTGACATTGACACAACACACATACTTGACAGACACTGACACTGACACGGATATTAGGATTCAACTCCACTTTCGTATACAAGGGCCAGAATGTTTTCGAAGTAGAACAGCGCCTGACGGAGTTAGGGTTTATCTAATTCGTTTCTTCCATTGAACCTAATTCATGGGACCCTCGATCACATAGGTTGGGTATTCCACTTTGCCAGCAAAATCCCCCTCGATGATATCAAAATCTCACTTTGAGGCAAATCTTTTACTGAGGTTGTCAGCTTCTTCACCCAGGAGGAAGAGATGGTCGGTGGTTAACATCAAGATAGCATGTCACCTAATTGGTGTCCGAAGAACCTTCCAACACTTCTGGAAACCCCTTGTAACATAGACTATAATTTAGAGTCTTACAGATATCTAAAAATCTTTTCTAGTGCAGACCAGTGTGCGCTACTAGGATTGCAATTATACTTGCTGAGTCTACCAACAGCATATAAAATGTCTGGTTTATTCCAGTTTGCAATATATATGAGTGAACCAATTATTTGAGAATATCTATGGTTCTACTGGTCCTCCTAAGTTCTTGCACAATTGAGTACTTGCATTATATGATTTAGTAGAGTAAAAGTCAAAATTGTGTAGAATTTTCTTAAGTAGAATAAAGAGAGAGAATGATATACCGGTGTTGGTCTGAACTAATTTCGTACCCAAAATCACATCAAACTTGGAGGAAAGATAAACTTTTATACTATCAATGATCTGAAGTTGTGCCAAAAATAAGAATGTCATCTACATACAGGAATAATAATACTGTGTCATTCCCTACTTGTTTTGCATACGAACTTTATCATACTTATTCATAGAAAAACCATATGAAAGAATGATCGAGTCAAACTTCTTGTGCCATTGTTTTGGAGCTTGTTTAAGTCGATAAAGGGATTTAACAAGCTTTTACACTTTGTGCTCTTGACTTTTGACTTTCGACAAACCGTCGCTTGGCTATCTTACTGTGTTAATGTACAATGTAATGTAACTTGTTCCTCCCTACATATCTGCAATACCACCATCTTGTGTTTTTAAACTTATAAAATTATACTAAGCTGGTAACCAATAACTTTTGGGATATTGGGATTCAGCTCGTATTCACTAAAGATTACCTTCCGAGGAATCGAAAGTCCTGGAGGAGTTGATATACGGATACAAGTGTACCATATCAGCAGCAAAAAAATTATTATAAGAAGTGATCGGTGGGATCCAAGATTATTGTAAAACCCCTAATTCTAAAATCCATATTTACCTTTTTTATTAATTATTAATTAAATTATAGTAATTATTAGCTAAATAGAGGAAATAGATTTTATTTAATTTTTATTTTAGGTGTTTGTGCATTTAGGGAATTTATGGAGCCATTATAAATTTTTCCTAATTTATTTTATGTAGAAGATCCTTTGGACAGTTGCTAGCTTAATGGTATGCATTAATACAAATTCTAGATTTTTTATGTGTATATATATATATATATATATATATATATATATATATATATATATATACATGTAATTTTTTAAAAAGAAAAAGAAATTAGAAAAGAAATAAATAAAGGAATTAGAAATAAAGAAAGAAAAAGAAAAGAAAAGCAAATGGGTTAAAATCCTAATGGGTATTAAAACATACTACCCGCGAGAACCCCCAAACCCTTAGAATATAAAGAGAACAGCAGCAGCCGCTGCCAAGGGATTCTACCTCTCCCCGCGTGAATCTCCCCCCGGCGGCTCAAACGGATCCCCCCCTATCGTGATCTCTCTCTCTCTCTCTCTTCTATATATAACTATATCGACGTTAACCAAAACCGTAACCCTAATCCTCCCTCTCCCTGACCCAGACCGTCGCGCCGCCCTCGACGCCGCCTCCAGCCCCCGCGCCGCCCGCTGTGCCCGCCGACGTCAGCGACCACTCCGCGACCGCGCGCTGCAGATTTAAACAGCAACTTACTTGTGTTCCAGCATCATTTTTTGTGCCCTCGCTAGACCAAACTCGACCCCGTCTTCACCGGTATGATCCTCACTTAACCCCCTTCAATATCTATACATTAGTTTATCTCGAATAGTGCACAAACCTAGGTAAAAATTAATGCCAAGTCGATGAAAAACCGCGACATATTAAATCTCAGAAAATCTATTGCAACCACCCCTGTTCACGGATTCGTATCTCCCACCACAGAGATCCAAATTCAGTTTTTCTTGTTGGTATGCGAAGACTACTTGACCTAGTTTATTTTTTTCAAATACATTAATTTATTAATTGCTGTGTGTAGAAATAAATAAGTTAGAAAATCCCGAAAACCCACTTTTTCCAAATTTCAAAAAATTGCGATACGGAGTGCGCCCTGCCAAATGTGACCGTCTCGTCATGTACCAAGTATACCAAATGGTGCGTACGATATAACCAGACGTGTAGGCTTTCGTAAAAACTGATTTGGACACATGTGCGCGTCGGAATCAGCCCGTATCCGTGGACAATCCCCTGAGTCGCAACTTTTACAAAAGTCCTGTGCATTTAGTGTACGCTCGTCGGAATACGACAAAACTTACGCCATTGGACTCGTGGTATCGTGCTGGTCCTGTGAACCAAGTTTCACGCGATTCTGAGATAGTTGACCAAGTCGCCTATTGGCGGGCCCTACGGTTGATTTTTTGGGCAAAATTGTGTTCGGCTCATCGGATTTCATATTTGGACATACCGTTGAGTTCGTACTGACATTTAGAGTTGTTTGACCTATAATTTGTTCCATTTAGAGACCGTTATCCTTGGTATATTTTTCGGTGCAAAGTGGCCCACATGTGGATCCCGCTTTGACCCAAAATTACCGTTTTGCCCCTATATCCAAATTGGACGAAAGGGTAGTATTTTTTAGCTATTTTCCTTATTCTGGGAACGTTAGTGATATTTATTTCAGCATCCGGAGACGTTCTTTCTGAGGTCGTAGTTTCTGACTCTTAGTGTTTGATATCTGGACGTTATATTTTGCAGCTCTCTAGCCAGGCAAGTATACCTTGCCTTTGTTGTACTGTTTAAATTCAGTTATATTGTTAGGTGCATGTTTATTATTTTAGATTATATAACTGTGAGCGTCAGAGAGAGACTCGGGAGCAGTCAACGAAGGCGTTGACGTTAGGACTTGTGTCCGACCTAGTGTCTAGTGGACCCACCTAAAGTTGTGGAGTTATTGGTATGACTCCCCAGGCCTTAACACGTATCATTACATGTCACAGAGTGAGTTCATGTAGGGATGTGTGCCTCATTCTCGATTGGTCATCGGTATGAGCAGTACGTGTGACGATATTTAGCATAGTTGTTTATCTCTTTAGAGACTTGCATTATAGTATGAGATGTCCACGTCGTGTTCGCGACTTATACATTGACATTGGGCGAGAAAGACAATTAGTAGGCTTATGGGACAGATAATTTGGTTGTCGTAGTTTCAGAGTAAACTGCGGGGCCGTTAGCCTCAGTGTTGCCCGGGTATGGGATCAGTGTTGCCCGGTTGTGGGAGTATATGCTTGTCGATACATCCGGAAGAGGTTACTAGCTGCACGCTATCATGATCGGTGATATAGTCAGCATATACATCTGGCATCCAGTTTACAGCTAATGCCAGATACATAGCCTCTGGCTCAACGCTACGCTTTATACTTTCACCTACCCATACGTACCATGGTTGTCTTCAAAGTGCATTTCACTTAGCTGGTTAGGTCACCCTTGAGTTTTCACAGTATTTACTTTATGGCATGCTTTTATGTATCTTGTTATGTCCCTCTGAGGACATGGTCCCTTTTCAGGTGTATTGTTCATGAGTATTTGTAGGAGCGCAGATCCGGACTGGTTACTTATATTCCGAGAAGGTCTTCTCTTCGAGCCTTGTGATTGTTAGTGTCACACCCCAGATCTCCCACAAGCTCAACAATCCCCGCTGAACGTGAATCACCACGTTGCAGCTCTTCCGCGGGACAATCGTTCTAATCGGGACGTAATGCCGTACGAGCCTGGAGTTGCGCTCGTACAAGGCGATGTTGTCAAACACCAAATATTATCATTGAATCAACCAAGTTGTAGCGGAAGTCAAGTATTGTGTACCAAGCACACATCAGAGTAATATGCAGCGAAGATCACGATAGGGTCCAAATAAAAATGCCCCGAGGCAATGCCACAAAGGCGATGCCACGAAGACGATAAAATACTCTTGCTCTTTTCTCTAGCCCACAAAGGTACTTACAGTTCATACATCTTGTCCCGTATATCCAAGCAGCGCCACTACGCCTGTGTACCTGAAATATTGCCCACAAATATGGGTCAGTACACAACCGTACTGGTGAGCGGGGTAACCCACTCGTCTAAGCCGACACTAAATAAAATAGTGAATGCACACAGTTAAATGGTGATCTTTCTAGTTGAATCCTAGATTCGTTTCATGGCATATGGATGACATGTTAAGAAAAGCTGTAAAGCAGTTTAAGCATGCAAGCATTCAACTCAAACCAAACGACAAGCAATTATATATACGACCCGTCTAACTCAATGCCATCGCTTGTACGATAACATATCGAACCAACAGTCTCGTCTCAATATCCATCCTCAACCAAAGTTTATATTCCAATCTCGAGTGCACACTCTTGTCGAGGCAAGGTGGCCGCACCTACATGAAAGCCAAACCAACAAACGAAAAGCAAGCCAACTCTTATCTATATGAAGTCACTGGCAAAGCCATAAAGGACATATTCCAAGCATTAACGGTGCGCCCTATCAGCCCGGGTTACAAGCCCCGCTGGAGGTCCCGCAATGCATCGTGACTAGCACGAATCAATATTTCCCTCCGGATCGATATGGTCCCAGTGCCCCGGAATGTCATTTCGAGGAAATGTCAAACCCTGTGTACACAGGTTGTCCGTGACATGCAGAAAGTAGGTATGACGAGAGGATCGAACATTCTCGCCCCACCAAGCGATCCTAGACTCGTTCAACCGAATATCCAACTAAAGCATCCATAACCATTCTTCCAACATATCCAACCAAAGTATCCAAATCTCGACCTCAACATATATAGCCCAAGGCACCAAAATACCCATTGGCATAATGCCTCTCAAGTTGTGCCCAAGTTATGCCCATATTCACATTGCCGCTTTACATCAATGTATTTATAAACTTGGTGCAACACCCATGCTCAAAGCAATTCCAAGGCCCAATGTCGTTTCAGTGGCACAATGCCCCATTCGTGGCACGATGCCCCATCAAGCGGCACAATACCCTCGCCGATGCAGTTGTTCAGTTTCGAACCACAACTGCTCGCTTTGCAAGACAAAGCGACCAAGTGATACTCGTGCACGGATGCACGCTCGCTCGCCCGAATTCTCGATATTCCCGATTGCCTCATTCGTATCATTCTAACTTGTATAATTCCAACCGTCCAAGCATAATCCCAATTATCCAACCGACTGCCACAAATGAATAATCCAACTATCGCTCCAACTATCCAACGCGTAAATCGTATCCAAGCCACAATCCTACCAAGCCAACGACGTACACTCTATGCATGCCTCAGTGTAGTGTTTCCGAATGCTTCGGCCCAAGTGTTCAAGCCTTTATCGTGTTTTCCATATTATTAGGCATGAAGGAGTAGAGGAGAAGGAAAAGAGCCCACTCACAATAATTGATCCTGTTAGGCATCATGTCCTGCCGATACGGCCAATCCCTTGAACCCGTAGTCCGATGCAAGCGCGATCTACTCAACTGGTATGACCGTGCGAGCAGGACGTGCTCTCCAAATCATCCGACCGATCGGACTAAGGAAGACAACATTATCGCTTCCATCCAGCTATTCAGTACTGTTCTGAACGAACACCTGATTTCCATCGAACCCGCTAGCCATCTGCACATTGAAACCAACTCGATTAATCCTCCTTCCCAAAATCCAACATTTCAAATGTAACCAGCATTTGACTTATTCAATCCGACTCAGCGTAACGCTCCGAGCGGTTGCAGGGCGTTACATAATATACCACTTAGAATCAGGTTCGTCCACGAACCGTGCTGGTACCCATTCCTATCACATGTCGCTTATCCATTTCCATAGATCTGCTCTAGGCGACTCACATATTCAATATTTCTGACTCAGTATCTCGCTCTGTTGAACGCTCGAACAAATTTTACGAATTCCCATATCCTTCTTGTAGCTCAATACGAATTCTTCGTATCGCTTAGTTTTGGATCGTACATATATTTAAGGCGTCCATAAAATACATGCATTTCAGCCGAGCCTTGCGATAGCAAATTTTAACAAGTTACAAGGGTATCTTTATGTTCGAGGCATCCATTTGCTTTGCTCCCAATTAAATTAATACCGATTTCCATCCAACGTTTTTGATTGAGCACTATTCTCAAATATGATAATTTCCCACCGACTCAATCAGTTCGTGTTCCAACTCAATCCATCCACTATTTCTGAAATCAGTACTAGCAACATCTCCAAATATAACTCGTGCACCGAACGATCATCTCAACTGATCTATCCCAGCTATGCGACTTACCCAAATATCAACTTTGCTTAGATCAGCTCAGTCCAACATATTTTCCTGCCATCTCAATATCTCACAGGGTGAACATCTATATTGAGGTTCGTGTGATCCACGAAGATCTCGCCGCCACGCCAAAGGGATTATGTCACCACGATTTCAACGTGGACACACTCGCCACAATTCTTAGGTTGCGCATGGAATAGTTCTTCGCGCTGCTTCCACTGCCTCGAAGCATTAGGATATCACCTTTGCCTTCCGAACGAGCATGCTTCCCAGACTAAGTTCTGAGACTTCTTGTAAATCTGAGCCACGCATGTCCCTTCCAGTATTCGCAAGGATTTGATTCGAACGAGCCGTTGCTTTAACTTCATGAGCTAGTTTCACAGTCGTCAATTCATATGAATGCTATTCCCTTCCAGGGCACGATGAGTCAGAGGCGATGCCATCGATATAAATCTGCGACTCTGAATCTCATCAATTGACTAGGCTACCTTCTACCATCGCTTTGATCTTCTGGCTGCATCTTCAGCTGAAGACTATCCCAAGGGTCTCTCAAAATCCAACACTCAGTCAATAAGCCAAATCTCATTGCTCACATCTGTCCTCGACGAATTCCCAAATACGCCGCCTCAAGGGTCGTTCTATGGGTCTACCATATTCATATCCGATTCAACGGGCAAGGTCGCTTAGGGTCAGCTGTCCCGAAGCTACGCTCGATAATTGTAATCATCACGATGGACAGTTACTATAAACCATGCTACATCTCATCTGTAAATCCGAATCAAAATCCAACCATCCATCCGAGAGAACTCCCGAATCCGAGCAATGTGCTCGTTGAAACTGTCTACCATCAATCCGTTGTTCTGCCCTGAATCCATCAAATTTCTGAATTTCATGTTTGATTCTCGTACTACAAATTACAATGATTCTTAAAACCAAAGACTTGCTCCAATTCTTATCCATTTGCCGCGTTCCATAATACACGTCCAACTTATTCGAGCAGTACAGTGATTTGTTCTGACGTTGCTCCCACATTTAGCTATCTTTAAAAGTCTGTCCGCCAAAATCTTTAGCCTTCTATTGTTGCCATAATCCGTCCACGTCTTCTGAAGAATCCGTCTACCATTGTTGCACCATTTTGCCTAAAATTCTATTTTCGCTAAACCAGAGTCAACTTCTCGAGCAGCAATATCCAAAATCTTTTAAGTTTGTATGAATCCATCGCATTGTCCCTCCAAACCAAATCGTGTTTCATTACTCAACCAACAGCTCCAATGTGTTGCCCTAAATCGTAGTCCATGCTCGCTATTATTCGATTCACCCCTCGCTCGTTCAAGCGTATCCCAACTGTTTACTCCGAACTCGTCCATCTCTTAAGTCCAACGATACTTTCATTTGCATCAGTCCGTTCTCGATATGCTCAACTCAATATTCGCTTGCTCCATTTTCATTCTTTCCAACTCAACCGACGTGCACCCACCAACTTGTATTCCCGTTATCCGAGTCCGTTCAGGCAATTCCCATTGATGTCCAACAAAAAAATATTTTCAATGCCTTGCTCAATATGTGGTATCCCATATACCACTCCGAATCAAGTCGCTACTCGCATTACGATTTCTTCGCACTTATCCAAAATCTGTTCGAACCATCCCTCATGCGTGATCATGCCTTTTCTAATTCGAGTTTGACACAAAACTCAGGCAATGCGTGAATTATCCAACTATTCCCATAAATCTTGCGATGCGACTCATGCTATGTTCCATTCTCGATGCTTCCAGCTATTCTTAAACCGATTGCTACTTTCGCTACATGAGCGACTCGTGCAACGATCTTTTCCAAGTATTCCAACCCAATACTCAATTGTTCCACATATTTGTTATATGAGCAACTCGTGCCAACTATTCTAATATTTCTGAGCCGAACTCAAATATGCCCAACCAATGCGCTACAGCCAAAATTCTAACTTTTATCCAACACAATCGCTAGACGAGCAACTCGTGCAAGGATTTATTCCCATCGAATGTTCCTACTCAAAACATGCCATATAACCAAATCTCGTATGCCAACCAACTAGTCCATTGAGGCAATCAGAATCTCCCCGAACGACAAGCCAAGCCAATCCAACGAAAGCCTACAACTGGTTGCACAAGTGCAACAACACCAACCAACTTGCTGCACGAATGCAACAACGCCTAACGAGGCAAAGCGATCCCACGAAAACCAACCAAGGCAACGCAACTAAGAATAAAATACAGCCACAACAAGCAATAAATAGACTTATTGCATGAAACATCCGATGCGGCACCGAGTAGAGTCAAGAGCTAGACGACACGCGGAAGCTATTTATAGTTTGTGATGAAGCGATGGACCAAGTCCGAAGAAATGAACCAGGCACTCTGATACCAATTTGTTACGCCCCAGATCTCCCGCAAGCTCAATAGTCCCCGCTGAACGAGAATTACCACGTTGTAACTCTCCCGTGGGACAATCGTTCTAATCGGGACGTGATATCGTACCAGCCTGGTGTAACTCCCCGCAACCGCTCGGAGCGTTACGCTGAGTCAGACTAAATAAATCAAATATTGGTTATATTTAAATTATTGGATTTCGGGAAGAAGGATTAATCGAGTTGGTTTCAATATGCAGATGGCTAGCAGGTTCGATGGAAATCAGGTGTTCGTTCAGAACAGTACTGAATAGATGGATGGAAGCGATAATACCGTCTTCCTTAGTCCGATCGGTCGGATGATTTGGAGGGCAAGGCCTACTCGCACAGTCATACCAGTTGAGTAGATCGCGCTTGCATCGGACCACGGGTTCAAGGGATTGGCCGTATCGGCCGGACAGGATGCCTAACGGGATCAATCATTGTGAGTGGGCTCTTTCCCTTCTCCTCTACTCCTTCATGCCTAATAATATGGAAAACACGATAAAGGCTTGAATATTTGGGCTGAAACATTGGGAATCACTACACTGAGGCGTGCATAGAGTGTACGTCGTTGGCTTGGTAGGATTGTGGCTTAAAATAATTTACGCGTTGGATAGTTGGTACGATAGTTGGGTTATACATTTGAGGCAGTCGGTTGGATAATTGGGATTATACTTGGATGGTTGGAATTATACAAGTTGAAATGATACAATGGAAATATCGAGAATTCGGGCGAGCGAGCGTGCATCCGTGCACGAGTATCATTGGGTCGCTTTGTCTTGCAAAGCGAGCAGTTGTGGTTCAAAACCGAACAACTGCATAGGCGAGGGTATTGTGCCACTGTTGGGGCATTGTGCCACGGGATTATTCGGAGAGTGGGGTGTTGCACCCAATGTGAAACACTGTGTTGGAAAGCAGCAATGAGAAGAGTAGGCATAACTTCGGCACAACTTAGAGATTATACATATGGGTATTTTGGTGCCTTGGGATATATATATTGAGGTCGAGATTTGGACTCCGTGGTTGGATATATTGGAAGAATGGTTATGGATACTTCGGTTGGATATCGGTTGAACGAGTCTAGGATCGCTTGGTGGGGCAAGAATGTTCGATCCTCTCGTCATACCTACTTTCTGTATGTCACGGACAACCTGTGTACACAAGGGTTTGATATTTTCTCGAAACGGCTTCCCGGGGCACTGGGACCGTATCGATCCGGAGGGAAATATTGATTCGTGCTAGTCACAGTGCTAGTCACGATGCATTGTGGGACCTCCAGCGGGGCTTGCTACCCGGGCTGATAGGGCGCACCGTTAATGCTTGGATTTTGTCCTTCATGGCTTTGCTAGTGACTTCATATAGATAAGAGTTGGCTTGCTTTTCTTTTGTTGGTTTGGCTTTCGTGTAGGCGCGGCCACCTTGCCTCGGCAAGAGTGTGCACTCGAGATTTGGATATAAACTGTGGGTTGATGATGGATATTGAGGCGAGACTGTTGGTTCAATATGTTATCGTGCAAGCGATGGCATTGAGTTAGACGGGTCGGATATATATAACTGCTTCTCGTTTGGCTTGAGTTGAATGCTTGCATGCTTAAACTGCTTTACAGCTTTCCTTAACATGTCATCCCTATGCCATGAAAAGAATCTAGGATTCAACTAGAAAGATCACCATATAACTGTTGCATTCACTATTTTACTTAGTGTCGGCTTAGACGAGTGGGTTATCCCGCTCACCAGTACGGTTGTATACTGACCTACGTTTGTGGGCAATATTTCAGGTACACAGGCGTAGTGGTGCTGCTTGGATATACGGGACAAGATGTATGAACTGTAAGTACCTTTGTGGGCTAGAGAAAAGAGCAAAAGCATTTCATCGTCTTCGTGGCATTGCCTCGGGGTATTTCATTTGGACCCTATCGTGAGCTTCGCTGCGTATTACTCTGATGTGTGCTTGGTACACAATACTTTACTTCCGCTGCAACTTGGTTGATTCAATGATAACATTTGGTGTTTGACAGCATCGCCTTGTACGAGCGCAACTCCAGGCTCGTACGATATCACGTCCCGATTAGAACGATTGTCCCACGGAAGAGCTGCAACGTGGTGATTTCACGTTCAGCGGGGACTATTGAGCTTGCGGGAGATTGGGGCATGACTAATTGGTATCAGAGCGCCCGGTTCATTTCTTCGGACTTGGTCCTTCGCTTCATCACAAACTCTAAATAGCTTCCGCGTGTCGTTTAGCTCTTGACTCTACTCGGTGTCGCATCGGATATTTCATGCAATAAGTCTATTTATTGCTAGTTGTGGCTGCATATTATTCTTTGTTGTATTGCCTTGGTTGGTTTTCGTAGGATCGCTTAGCCTCGTTAGGCGTTGTTGCATTCGTGCAGCAAGTTGGTTGGCGTTGTTGCATTTGTGCAACAAGTTTGGGCTTTCGTTGGGTTGGCTTGGCTTATCGTTTCGGGGATTTGATTGCCTCAATGGACTAGTTGGTTGGCTAACGAGATTTGGTTATGCGGCATGTTTTAAGTAGAAACATTCGATGAGAATGGATTCTTGCACGAGTTGCTCGTCTAGCGATTGAGAAGGATAGAAGTTGGAATTTTGGCTGTGGCGCATCGGTTTGGCAAGTTTGAATTTGGCTCGGGAATATCAGATAAGTTGGCTTGAGTTGCTCGTACAACAAACATGTGGAACCATTGGGAATTGGGTTGGACTACTTGGAATACAATCGTTCAGACGATTGCTTGTGTTGTGAAAGTATCAGACGGTTTAAGAATAGTTGGAAGTATCGAGAATGGGATATGGCACGAGTTGCATAGCGAGATTGATAGGAATAGTTAGATAATTCAAGCATTGCCTGAGTTTTTTTGTCAGACTTAAGATGGGAATGGCATGATCACACCTAAGGGATGGTTCGAACGGATCTTGGATTCGTGTAAGAAAATTGTAATGTGAGTAGCGACTTGATTCGGAGTGGTATATAGGATACCACATTTTGAGCAAGGCATTAGAATACTTTGGTTGGACATCTATGGAAATTGCCTGAACGGACTCGGATAACGAATACAAGTCGGTTGGTGCAAATCGACTAAGTTGGAAAGAATAAAAATGGAGCAAGCGAATATTGAGTTATGATTCGACAGAATCACCTCAGAATAGTCGGTTTGGGATAGACGCTGGTTGACGCAGATTTTGCATGAGGGCAACTATGTTTCCAAGTGGTATATAGTGCAATGGAATTTGACTCGGGTATCCTTTGATACATTAGACTTGAGAACTCAAGAACGGAATCGTGCAAATGGAAGTATCATTGGGCTTAAGAGATGGGCGGAATCGGAACGAACATTTGGGTTACGCTTGAGCAAAGCGATGGGATTATCGGAAGGATAGCGAGCACGAACTATAATTTTGGGCAACACATTTGAGCTGTTGGTTGAGCAAAAAAATACGATATTGGTCTGGAGGGACAATGAGATGGATTCACACAAACTTGAAAGATTATGAATATTGCTGCTCGAGAAGTTGACTCAGGTTTAGCAAAAATAGAATTTTGGGCAAAATGGTGCAACAATGGTAGACGGATCCTCCGAAAGACGTGGACGGATTGTGGCAACAACAGAAGGCAAAAGATTTTGGCGGACAGACTTCAAAAATAGCTAAATGTGGGAGCAACGTCGGAATAAATTACTGTGCTGCTCAAGTAAGTTGGACGTGCATTGTGGGACGCAGCAAATAGATAAGAATTGGAGCAAGTCTTGGGTTTTGAGAATCATTGTAATTTGTAGTGCGAGAATCGAACATGCAATTCGAAAATTTGATGGATTCATGGCAGAACAACGGATTGATGGTAGACGGTTTCAACGAGCACATTGCTCGGATTCGGGAGTTTGCTCGGATGGATGGTTGGATTTTGATTCGGATTTACAGATGAGATATAGCATGGTTTATAGTAACTGTCCATCATGATGATTACAATTATCAAGCGTAGCTTCGGGACAGCTGACCCTAAGCGACCTTGCCCGTCGAATCAGATATGAATATGGTAGACCCATAGAACGACCCTTGAGGCGGCGTATTTGGGAATGCGTCGAGGGCAGATGTGAGCAATGAGATTTGGCTTATCGACTGAGTGTTGGAATTTGAGAGACCCTTGGGATAGTCTTCAGCTGAAGATGCAGCCGGAAGATCGAAGCGATGGTGGAAGGTAGCCTAGTCAACTGATGAGATTCAGAGTCGCAGATTTTTATCGATGGCATCGCCTCTGACTCATCGTGCCCTGGAAGGGAATAGCATTCATATGAATTGACGACTGTAAAACTAGCTCGTGAAGTTAAAGCAACGGCTCGTTCAGATCAAATCCTTGCGAATACTGGAAGAGGCAGATTTGCCTCAGATTTACAAGATGTCTCGGAACTTAGTCTGGGAAGCGTGCTCGTTCGAAAGGCGAAGGTGATATCCTAATGCTTCGAGGCAGTGGAAGCAGCACGGAGAACTATTCCATGCGCAACCTAAGAATTGTGGCGAGTGTGTCCACGTTGAAATCGCGGCGACACAATCCCTTTGGCGTGGCGGCGAGATCTTCGTGGATCACACGAACCTCAATATAGATGTTCACCCTGTGAGATATTGAGATGGCAGGAAAATGTGTTGGACTGAGCTGATCTAAGCAAAGTTGATATTTGGGTAAGTTGTATAGCTGTGGTAGATCAGTTGAGATGATCGTTCGGTACATGAGATAATATTTGGATATGTTGCTAGTACGAATTTCAGAAATAGTTGGATGGATTGAGTTGGAACACGAACTGATTGAGTCGGTGGAAAATTATCATATTTGAGGATAGTGCTCAATCAAAAACGTTAGAATGGAAATCGGGATTGATTCAATTAGGAGCAAAGCAAATGGATGCCTCGAACATAAAGATACCCTTGTAACTTGTTCAAATTTGCTATCGCAAAGCTCGGCTGAATTGCATGTATTTTAGGGACGCCTTAAATATGTGTACGATCCAAAACTAAGCGATACAAAAAATTTGTATTGAGCTGCAAGGAGGATGTAGGAATTCGTAAAATTTGTACGAGCGTTCAGCAAAGCGAGATATTGAGTCAAAAATAGTGGATATGAGAGTTGCATAGAGCAGATCTATGGAATTGGATTATGGCATGCTAGTAAGGAATGAGTACCAGCACGGTTCATGGACGAACCTAATTCTAAGTGGTATATTATGTAATGCCCCGCAACCGCTCGGAGCGTTACGCTGAGTCGGACTAAATAAATCAAATGCTGGTTATATTTGAATTGTTGGATTTTGGGAAGAAGGATTAATCGAGTTGGTTTCAATGTGCAGATGGCTAGCGGGTTCGATGAAAATCAGGTGTTCGTTCAGAACAGTACTGAATAGATGGATGGAAGCGATAATGCCGTCTTCCTTAGTCCGATCGGTCGGATGATTTGGAGAGCACGGCCTGCTCACACGGTCATACCAGTTGAGTAGATCGCGCTTGCATCGGACCACGGGTTCAAGGGATTGGCCGTATCGGCAGGACAGGATGTCTAACGGGATCAATCATTGTGAGTGGGCTCTTTTCCATCTCCTCTACTCCTTCATGCCTAATAATATGGAAAACACGATAAAGGCTTGAACATTTGGGCTGAAACATTGGGAATCACAACACTGAGGCGTGCATAGAGTGTACGTCGTTGGCTTGGTAGGATTGTGGCTTGAAATAAATTACGCGTTGGATAGTTGGTACGATAGTTGGGTTATACATTTGAGACAGTCGGTTGGATAATTGGGATTATACTTGGACGGTTGGAATTATACAATTTGGAATGATACAATAGAAATATCGAGAATTCGGGCGAGCGAGCGTGCATCCATGCACGAGTATCATTGGGTCGCTTTGTCTTGCAAAGCGAGCAGTTGTGGTTCGAAACCGAACAACTGCATAGGCGAGAGTATTGTGCCACTGTTGGGGCATTGTGCCACGGGATTATTCGGAGTGTGGGGTGTTGCACCCAATGTGAAACACTGTGTTGGGAAGCGGCAATGTGAAGAGTAGGCATAACTTCGGCACAACTTGAGAGATTATGCATATGGGTATTTTGGTGCCTTGGGATATATATATTGAGCTCGAAATTTGGACTCCTTGGTTGGATATGTTGGAAGAATGGTTATGGATGCTTCGGTTGGATATCGGTTGAACGAGTCTATGATCGCTTGGTGGGGCGAGAATGTTCGATCCTCTCGTCATACCTACTTTCTGCATGTCACGGACAACCTGTGTACACAAGGGTTTGACATTTCCTCGAAACGGCTTCCCGGGGCTCTGGGACCGTATCGATCCGGAGGGAAATATTGATTTGTGCTAGTCACAGTGCTAGTTACGATGCATTGCGGGACCTCCAGCGGGGCTTGCTACCCGGGCTGATAGGGCACGCCGTTAATGCTTGGATTTTGTCCTTTATGGCTTTGCCAGTGACTTCATATAGATAAGAGTTGGCTTGCTTTCCTTTTGTTGGTTTGGCTTTCGTGTAGGTGCGGGCACCTTGCCTCGGCAAGAGTGTGCACTCGAGATTTGGATATAAACTGTTGGTTGATGATGGATATTGAGGCAAGACTGTTGGTTCGATATATTATCGTGCAAGCGATGGCATTGGGTTAGACGGGTCGGATATATATAACTGCTTGTCGTTTAGCTTGAGTTGAATGCTTGCATGCTTAAACTGCTTTACAGCTTTCCTTAACATGTCATCCCTATGCCATGAAAAGAATCTAGGATTCAACTAGAAAGATCACCATATAACTGTTGCATTCACTATTTTACTTAGTGTCGGCTTAGACGAGTGGGTTACCCCGCTCACCAGTACGGTTGTGTAATGACCCACGTTTGTGGGCAATATTTCAGGTACACAGGCGTAGTGGCGTTGCTTGGATATACGGGACAAGATGTATGAACTGTAAGTACCTTTGTGGGCTAGAGAAAAGAGCAAGAGCATTTCATCGTCTTCGTGGCATCGCCTTTGTGGCATTGCCTCGGGGCATTTTATTTGGACCCTATCGTGAGCTTCGCTGCGTATTACTCTGATGTGTGCTTGGTACACAATATTTGACTTCCGCTGCAACTTGGTTGATTCAATGATAATATTTGGTGTTTGACAGCATCGCCTTGTACGAGCGCAACTCCAGGCTCGTACGACATCATGTCCATATTAGAACGATTGTCCCGCGGGAGAGCTACAACGTGGTGATTTCACGTTCAGCGGGGACTATTGAGCTTGCGGGAGATTGGGGCGTGACACCTGGAGTTGTGCTCGTACAAGGCGATGTTGTCAAACACCAAATGTTATCTTTGAATCAACCAAGTTGCAGCGGAAGTCAAGTATTGTGTACCAAGCACACATCAGAGTAATACGCAACAAAGCTCACGATAGGGTCCAAATAAAAATGTCCCGAGGTAATGCCACAAAGGCGATGCCACGAAGACGATAAAATGCTCTTGCTCTTTTCTCTAGCCCACAAAGGTACTTACAGTTCATACATCTTGTCCCGTATATCCAAGCAGCGCTACTATGCCTGTGTACCTAAAATATTGCCCACAAACGTGGGTCAGTACACAACCGTACTGGTGAGCGGGGTAACCCACTCGTCTAAGCCGACACTAAATAAAATAGTGAATGCACACAGTTAAATGGTGATCTTTTTAGTTGAATCCTAGATTCGTTTCATGGCATATGGATGACATGTTAAGGAAAGCTGTAAAGCAGTTTAAGCATGCAAGCATTCAACTCAAACCAAACGACAAGCAATTATATATACGACCCGTCTAACTCAATGCTATCGCTTGCACGATAACATATCGAACCAACAGTCTCGTCTCAATATCCATCCTCAACCAAAGTTTATATTCCAATCTCGAGTGCACACTCTTGTCGAGGCAAGGTGGCCGCGCCTATATGAAAGCCAAACCAACAAACGAAAAGCAAGCCAACTCTTATCTATATGAAGTCACTGGCAAAGCCATAAAGGACATATTCCAAGCATTAACGGCGCGCCCTATCAGCCCGGGTTGCAAGCCCCGCTGGTGGTCCCGCAATGCATCGTGACTAGCACGAATCAATATTTCCCTCCGGATCGATATGGTCCCAGTGCCCCGAAATGCCGTTTCGAGGAAATGTCAAACCCTGTGTACACAGGTTGTCTGTGACATGCAGAAAGTTGGTATGACGAGAGGATCGAACATTCTCGCCCCACCAAGCGATCCTAGACTCGTTCAACCGAATATCCAACTAAAGCATCCATAACCATTCTTCCAACATATCCAACCAAAGTATCCAAATCTCGACCTCAACATATATAGCCCAAGGCACCAAAATACCCATTGGAATAATGCCTCTCAAGTTGTGCCCAAGTTATGCCCATATTCACATTGCCGCTTTATATTAATGTATTTATAAACTTGGTGCAACACCCATGCTCAAAGCAATTCCAAGGCCCAATGCCGTTTCAGTGGCACAATGCCCCATTCATGGTACGATGCCCCATCAAGCGGCACAATACCCTCGCCGATGCAGTTGTTCAGTTTCGAACCACAACTGCTCGCTTTGCAAGACAAAGCGACCAAGTGATACTCGTGCACGGATGCACGCTCGCTCGCCCGAATTCTCGATATTCCCGATTGCCTCATTCGTATCATTCCAACTTGTATAATTCCAACCGTCCAAGCATAATCCCAATTATCCAACCGACTGCCTCAAATGAATAATCCAACTATCGCTCCAACTATCCAACGCATAAATCGTATCCAAGCCACAATCCTACCAAGCTAACGACGTACACTCTATGCATGCCTCAGTATAGTATTTCCGAATGTTTTGGCCCAAGTGTTCAAGCCTTTATCGTGTTTTCTATATTATTAGACATGAAGGAGTAGAGGAGAAGGGAAAGAGCCCACTCACAATGATTGATCCTGTTAGGCATCATGTCCTGCCGATACGGCCAATCCCTTGAACTCGTGGTCCGATGCAAGCGCGATCTACTCAACTGGTATGACCGTGCGAGCAGGCCGTGCTCTCCAAATCATCCGACCGATAGTACTAAGGAAGACGGCATTATCGCTTCCATCCAGCTATTCAGTACTGTTCTGAACGAACATCTGATTTCCATCGAACCCGCTAGCCATCTGCACATTGAAACCAACTCGATTAATCCTCCTTCCCAAAATCCAATATTTCAAATGTAACCAGCATTTGACTTATTCAATCTGACTCAGCGTAACGCTCCGAACGGTTGTGGGGCGTTACAGTTAGAGGTTGTACTTATATTATATTTTTTTTGCTTATTCTTCATTCTAGTTCGACAGTGGATTTGTTTCCATCTGACTGTCATCTTTAGATACTTTATTTTGGGATCTGGTTACATATATTGGTTATTCATTATATTTGATTTTCTATGGATAAGATTCGATTATATCCTATAATTTATGATGGTTTATACCACTAGTGAATTGTTATTTATATTACAGCGTACGTGTGTTATGGTTTTCATATATTGGAGTGCCATATTCATACGGCTGGCATGCTTACGTGTCCTAGTCCTACGTATTTTTGGGACTGGGGCGTGACATATTTAGTGGTGGCCAATGCAGGTCAAGAGCATATTGTCTCGATTACGTTACTGTACCGAGCAAGCCTGCACCTAGGATTAGAGTATAGGATCTCATCCATAATTGACTATGACTTATCTTTCTTCCAGTCTGTTCTATTTACATAATTGCATCATGCTTGATTCATGTGCTTCCCTATTAGTTCCTTGAGTATAGCCCTTGCTAGAATATAAGAATCCTTGTTGATAGGATGATAATTAGGGTAACACACCTACTGAGAATACATGTAGACATTGACACCTTACTAAGTTTAGAATATCTAGTGAACCCTAGCATCCCTCATCTATAGATTGGTTTACCATTAACCCTTGATATAATTATGAATGACTTGAGGATATTATAGACACTACTAGGGTTAGTTATAAATTTAACCACACTGTTTCACCCTGGCATTAAGGAACCAATAGAAATTCAAGGTGGAATATTAGGGCCAACCCTAACTTTTATAGTGAGATAGTATTATAGAACTATACATTTAGATTCTTGTCTTGGTATTAGCAGACAGTACCTAAGGAAGCCAAGAGGAACGAATATAATATTTCCTTTATTCCTCGAACACAGAGACTAGCATGTTACCTTTCCCTTAGAAAACTATGATCTTATCTAGAGTCTTCCTATTTTTAATGTTATATCTTGTTCTTTGCAACCTTAGCACTCGCTATTTGTGCGACGACTAATTAAGCTTTTTCTTCTTCACCTTTCAACTCGTGCCACCTGATACTTCTGATTGTAGGCCAGATGAATTCTCTTATGTTAAGGATATGTAGTTTACTAGGATTATAGTTCTCAATGTTAAACTTTGAAACTTTGTGCTCGATAGTTAGAATTTGATAGTTTTTAGTTGTTCTTGTAGATTGTAGCTTGATGATTACCGTTAGTTTTAAATCGCGTAATTCGTATCCATAACCCAATATAGGTATATCCTCTTTTTACTTAAGAACCAGTAGCTCTTTTATTCTTACTATTGACACTTGTTCTATGAGCACTATGATTAAAACTTAAGGTGACCATTACTTATATAATGCAATAGGATAATTTTCTCGCAAACCCCAATAAGGGTTTATGCTTTATTTATAAGGACAATATTATTTTGTAAAATCCCCTTAAGACTGTCACATTATTAGATAATTATTATAAGTTGGGTAGTATGCCTCCCAACCTAGTATCACATAGTCCTCTTGACATATTAGTATAGTATAATTGAATGACATTAACTATATACTAGCATAAGACGATTGTGTTTATTCAGACGGTAGAACTTGAAGGCCCATACCCCTATTTGGTTGACTAGCGACTTAGACAAGAGTTAGTATGACAACTGTAAAGATTGTAGAGTCTTATTTTTGTATTTTTGTTTTTGTTTTTGTGAACTTGAATTAATATTTGTACCTCATTTCATCATGATCTAGCACATTTATATTTTATATACTACCTTGACTTATGTTGCTATTTTTATAGCCTAGTTTTGCAAGCTTATTCTTTTATCGAGCTTGTTCATGATATATGTATTAGTGGATGCATACATTAATATATTTCAGAATCAGTGTATTAAGGTCTAGCTAACCTTGGTGCGCTTGGTCCGCCTTTCGCATAACTACTTTACGTGGATTGAGATATATAGAGTCTAGTAGACGAATGTACTTGCCCTCTAGACATGCCTAAGCATATCGTATCAGTTACATAACTCTACTGATACAAGCATATAAATAAGAAATTACCAAATAGGATTTTAATCCACAACTGCCTTGACAATTCCTTTTGAACTCCTTAAGCGCCTTGATCCCCATACTTCTATTCTATTACCTCCCCTTGAACTCTTTATTATTGTTATCCGTCTTTCCTTATTTCGGAAAGACGAAACCTCGTGCTTGGTATAAGTATGATATACAGATAATACTAGATATACCCCATAGGCCAACCGCATTAGTTGGTGATGATTTTTCGTAATTAAGGGCATATCATAGGTAAAATATTGGTGTTCAAACTTTTGAGGATCGAATAGCATGACTAAATAAGTTAAGAAATATTTTTCTTAAGTGTATAGCCTTATATAAAAGATGGATAAATTCTATGTTGGGTAGAAGTTGCATTATTAAACTTGAGGAGAATTCTTTTAGATTATGATCAAGTAGGATTAGATTGAGAGATTAAGCCATTTAAAATGTGGAGAGTTTTAGAAGAAGGAGTTAGAGGATGAGTATTTAATAAATTTTGAAATCTTGATAGTGAGGACCAAATAATTATACTTTGAGCGCATGATTTAAAGTTTGAATGTTGAAGAATGAATCATCGATTTAAACCTTGAGGATGAATAAAATTCTAGTCTTGAACAATTGGTGAAGTAGATATAAAATTTTACAATTTGATGATTTGAAATAAAAAGTTAAATTTTGACTGCTGGATTACCTATTGGAAATATTGAGGATGTGAATTAAATTTAAAAATTTGAAGGATACAAAACTCATAAAGGAAAATAGGAATAATATTGGATTAAAATTGTCTTCTTCTAAAGGAGTTTATAATAGTTGGAGATCAAAATATGAAAAGTGATGTGGGCTATTTAAAACTTGAAGATGTCATATAGATTTAGCTTACATTTGGATGTGATTATAAAATAAAATAAAATAATTTGAGAAGAGGTTACAATATTTTGGTTAAATAGAGGTTACCTTAATTTTGAAAGTGATTACGATATATTAGAATATATTTTACATTTTTGGAAGAGATTGTGATTGACTTGTCTTATATGCGAATGTGAGAGAATTAACAAATTATGTCTTATTTCGAGGATAAAATTGTTTTAAGATGAGCAGATTATAAACTCCCTCACCAAAAATTAGGCCTACTTGGCTTAGATAGAGAGATTAGGGCTAATTAGAACCCAATTAGAAATGGAACGCGGCATTTTATTAATTATACGATATTTATATTACTTAGAGCACCTTACCGTTGCTTCGATAATTGGAGCACTAGACTAGACATTGCCTTCCTACAAATTTTATAACCTTGTCCAAGATGTGACCGCCTACCATTCTGACTTTGGTAGAACTTATAAATACGCTCTCTTGTGCTATATTTTAGTCGCACAATATTCATCGCGGACGTTATTATTTAATCCTAAATAATACGACCTTGTTTCCTTGTGCATTCCAATCGACATTGGAGACATAATCTTGACCCATTTTGTACCACCAGAATTTTGACAATATTTTACTCTAAGTCCCCTATGCCCATGACCCTGGTGCCCCACCTAATTTCATCCCCATGACAATCAGACTTAGTTTTAATTTCGAGGACAAAATTTTTATAAGTTTGGTAGAATATAAAATCCCTAATTCTAAAATCCGTATTTACTTTTTTTATTAATTATTAATTAAATTATAGTAATTATTAGCTAAATAGAGGAAATAGATTTTATTTAATTTTTATTTTAGGTGTTTGTGCATTTAGGGAATTTATGGAGCCCTTATAAATTTTTTCTAATTTATTTCATGTAGGAGACCCTTTGGACAGTTGCTAGCTTAATGGTATGCATTAATACAAATTCTAGATTTTCTATATGTGTATATATATATATATATATATATATATATATATATATATATATATATATATACATGTAATTTTTTAAAAAGAAAAAGAAATTCGAAAAGAAATGAATAAAGGAATTAGAAATAAAGAAAGAAAAAGAAAAGAAAAGCAAATGGGTTAAAATCCTAATCGGTATTAAGACCCACTACCCACGAGAACCGCCAAACCCTTAGAATATAAAGAGAACAGCAGCAGCCGCTGCCAAGGGATTCTCCCTCTCCCCGCGTGAATCCCCCCCCACCCCGCGCCTCAAACGGATCCCCCCCTGTCTATTGCGATATCTCTCTCTCTCTCTCTTCTATATATATTTATATAGACGTTAACCAAAACCCTAACCCTAATCCTCCCTCTCCCCGACCCAGACCGCCGCGCCGCCCTCGACGCCGCCTCCAGCCGTCGCGCCACCCGCCGTGCCCGGCGACGTCCGCAACTATTCCGCGACCGCTTGCTGCAGATTTAAACAGCAACTTACCTGTGTTCTAGCGTCGTTTTCTACGCCCTCACTGGACCAAACTCGACCCCGTCTTCACCGCTATGATCCTCACTTAACCCCCTTCAATATCTGTACATTAATTTATCTCGAATAGCATGCAAACCTAGGTAAAAATTGATGCCAAGTCGATGAAAAACTGTGACATATTAAATCTCAGAAAATCTGTTGCAACCACCCCTGTTCACGGATTCGTATCTCCCACCACAGAGATCCGAATTCGATTTTTCTTGTTGGTATGCGAAGACAACTTGACCTAGTTTATTTTCTGTCAAATACATTCATTTATTAATTGCTGTGTGTAGAATTAAATAAGTTGGAAAATCCCGAAAACCCACTTTTTCTAGATTTCCAAAAATTGCGATACGGAGCGTGTGCGCGTCGGAATCAGCCCGTATCCGCAAACAATCCCCCGTGTCACAACTTTTACAATAGCCCTGCGCATTTAGTGCACGCTCGTCGGAATGCGACAAAACTTGTGCCATTGGACTGGTGGTATCGTGCTGGTCCTGTGACCCAAGTTTCACGCGATTCTGAGACAGTTGACCAAATCGTCTATTGGCAGGCCCCACGGTTAACTTTTTAGGCAAAAATGTGTTCGGCTCATCGTATTCCACATTTGGACATACCATTGAGTTCATACTAATATTTAGAGTTGTTTGACCTATAATTTGTCCCATTTAGAGACTGTTACCCCTGGCACACTTTTTGGTGCAAAGTGGCCCACATGTGAAACTCGCTTTGACCCGAAATTACTGTTTTGCCCCTGTGTCCAAATTGGACGAAAGGGTAGTATTTTCTAGCTATTTTGCTTATTCTGAGAATGTTGGTGATATTTATTTCAGCATCTGGAGACGTTCTTTCTGAGGCCATAGTTTCTGACTCTTGGTGTTTGACATTTGGACGTTACATTTTGCAGCTCTCTTGTCAGACAAGTATACCTTGCCTTTGTTGTACTGTTTAAATTCAGTTATATTGTTAGTTGCATGTTTATTATTTTAGATTATATAACTGTGCTCGTCCGAGAGAGAGTCAGGTACAGTCAACGAAGGCATTAACGTTAGGACTTGTGTCTGACCTAGTGTCTAGTGGACCCACCTAAAGTTGTGGAGTTATTGGTATGACTCCCCAGGCCTTGACACGTATCATTACACATCACAGAGTGAGTTTATGTAGGGACGCGTGCCTCATTATCGACTGGCCATCGGTATGAGCAGTACGTGTGACGGTATTTAGCTTAGTTGTTTATTTCTTTAGAGACTTGCATTATAGTATGAGATGTCCACGTCATGTTTGCGACTTGTACATTGACATAGGGCGGGGAAGATAATTAGTAGGCGTATGGGACAGACAATTTGGTTTCCGTAGTTTCAGAGTAAACTGCGAGACCGTGAGCCTTAGTTGTCACGACCCGCACCCGGTTTAGGGGCACGAGTGCATGGGTACGTCCAGCCTACGCCGCAGCATCGGCGGTAGAACGCTGTCTAGGTCATGTAACTATCTAATCAAACTTACGTGAATATCCAACTCCATAAGGAGACGTGGATATCATAAAATAATGCTAGAAATACTCAATCACATAAACTAAAGCACGATGAGATATCAAGGCAAGCAAGAAATACAAGACAAGTCTAACGACAAAATAATTATACCTGCAATCATTAACTTCCAATCCTCAAGTGTGTCAGAAACCAGTCTACTAAGGTCACAGTCTGGAAAAATATTTTCCAGTCAGGAAGGAGCAAAGTACATCTCTAAATAGCAGTTCTATATTAATGATATAAACTATGTAGTAGTTCTAGATGGAAATATACCAGAAGCATGTATAGGTACGAAAAATAAAAAATACTGGAAATACTGTAAGTAAATGCAGGAGAAGAAACAATATGTCCATGAGCAAGAACCTATGACTAAGTGTTTGAGTACTAGCTTTAACATGTGATCGGCTTGGGAACTTAATCAGGCTGGTTACATGTGATTAGCTATGATTCATGAAGGTCAGACTAACCGTTGGTTAACTATGATGCATGTAGAGGTCAGGCTAATCACACGTAACAGCTATGAAGCATGGAGATGGTTAGGCCGCACCCGACGTGAGATGTGGGGTGAGCTATGATGCATGGAAAGTTGGGTATGATCACATATATACACTGAAATACTCCCCAAACCCCTGACTGGTATAGTAGATCCAATCATGGTACGCTATGGCACGGGATTCCCTAGGGAGGTAGCAAATCTCCCCGGGTCTCAGTGTCTGTACATGCACAAGATATCAAGGAAACAAGTCTTATACAAGCTACACCATGAATAAGGAATAACATCTCATGACGAAATCCGTGTATACCAATCCGTGTAACCAACGTGTCAAGAGCATGGATATCTACACTAGATACAGTGAACATAGGAGATATCATAAATTAGAAACTAATCAGAGAATGTACTCGCCTTTGGTCCTTAGCTCGTGAATACCGAGGTCCTGTTCCAGAGTGTCGCCTGGAGGAACCCACAGTCCTAATGACATATCAAAATAATACTTGTATCAGATGCTACGCTAACACACAATAGAATACACTGGCCTCAGGGCTATGCCAGGCATGGCTCTAGTCAACTAGGGTCATCTTAAAACACATTACACTTATTAATACTTACAATATTTATACATGCACCAATTTAAATGTATTTACAATATATATATATCTGCCTTTTATAAATACATATTTGATTTATACTAGTTGAACATTATATATATATATATACTCATATATATGCCAAAAATACATTTTAGAATATATATGTATTGTCAACATTATCATTTAAATATACTAATACTAATACACCAAATTAAATTTATACTAGCATATACTTTTTATTAAATAGATATTATATAAAAATAAACCAATATATATATACATATATACAAACCAATTAGAATTATTGAGAATATATTAAGTATACAAAATATGCATATATACATATACCAAATTAATTATATACACTATATATACGTATTTACATGTATATCAGTTATTAAATATATACATATACAATATACAATACGTATATACATATTAACACTATATGATACATAATTAAAATACATACATATACTATTAAATACATATACATTATACTAATATATGTGTACTATATATATATCAATTTAAAAATATACTAGGTATATATACAAATAAATATATACATATACCAATTTTTATTATATATATATATATATATTGAAAAATATATAAGTGTATGCAAATATATATATATACCAAATTACTAAATACGTATTAAATACGTATATATCAATTATATTAACCATATACACTATTAAATACACATTATAAGAAAATACCAATATACATACATATATACCAATTAAATTACAAATATATACTAAATATTATATATATACATGTATACCCATTTTATATAAAATATATTAAGTATATACGAAATATATATATATATATATATATATACGTATACCAATATCATATATACTAGAATCATATTAAATATATATACACATACATATACTGTTAAACATAAATTTAAATACATAATTACATATACATGTTAATATATACATATACGTATACATTAAATACCTACATACAAACATACATACATTATATATATACATGTATTATTTAATATCAAGGAGGGAAAGAAGGAGAGGGGAGAAACTCACAGTGGGTGGCTCGACGGGCTTGGCCGGAGCTCCGGCGACGGGGTCACGACAGGGAGGAGTAGCAGGGAGAGTGGTGGTGAGAAGTGGATAGAGGTGGTGGTGAGAAGTGGATTGAGGTGGTGGTGGTGATGATAGTGGTGGTGATGGTGGTGGTGTATGGTGATGATAGTGGTGGTGATGGTGGTGGTGTGGTGGTGTTGGTGGTGGTGATAGTGGTGGTGATGGTGGTGGTTATGGTGATGATAGTGGTGGTGATGGTGGTGGTGTGGCCGACGCTCAGCAGGCAGCGGGCAACGGCCGGACTGTGCAGCAGCAGCGGCAGCGGCCGGAGCAGCAGCAGCGGCAGCGGCCGGAGCAGCAGTAGCCGGCGGCAGCAGCAGCAGCACTAGGCGGCGGCGGCAGCAGCAGGCGGCGGCGGCAGCAGGTCTGCGGCAAGTCGTTGGCCGCCGGAGGTGGGGCTCAGCCGGAGAGGAGTAGGGAAGGAGAAGATGGTGAAGGAAAGAAGAAGAAGAAGAATAATGGAGGGAGGAATTTGTTTGCATGGAGAAATAATTAGAGGAGGGAGGAGAGAGAGAGAGAGAGAGGGGGTTTTCTAGGTTCCTTGGGATTAGGGCCTGCTTGGAGAGTTGTGAGGGTGAGGTGATGTATTGTTTTATAGGGAGTGGTGAATGGATGGAGGGTGGAGATGCTCCTATTCAAAATGGAGGGATAGGATTTGTCATGAAGAGAAATAGTTTCTTCATGAGGAGTGGTGAAAGGATGAGTGTAAATTGGACCCAAGTTTGTGACCCCCTTCCATTTGGTTTTGGCCAATGGGGTGAGGGCACCTACAATTGAATAATTGCAACTTAGCCCCTAAAATTTGGGAAATTGCACAAACACATAAAATGACACAAAATTTGTGGAGAAAAATGTGTTTAGTAATTTTCATGGTGAGAGGGTGTTGTGCGTTAGGCATTAATTAATCGGGTATTAGAATTAAATTAGGATTTATGAAATCAGTCAAAATGTTATCCTTAATTTAATTAGAAATAAAATGCAAGTTGTGTTCTAAAATTAATTAGGAGTACCTGGGACCAAAATCAGGTCGGGTCATCAATATCATTAATGAAGAAGACTCAGAACAGAATATTACCCTAATTTGGGTCGTACGAAAAATAGGTCAAGATTTGCCTCTAATTTCGATTAGAATGCACAACGATACAAAATAGAAATTTATTTAGGAATTAAATAAACGTCCGCGACGATTTTTGTGCGGCTAAAATAAAGGTACAAAGATCATAATTATGAGTTACAAAAATATCAGAATGGAAGGCAGGCACGTCTAGGGCAAGATTGTGAAATTTGTTGGAAGGCAAAAGTCAGGTAGCGCTCCAAATATCGAAGCAACGACAGCGCGCAACAATTAAATAATTTACGGTAATTAAATACAACCTCCAATAAATAAATTCTAAATAAAACAATTAAATACATAATCCCCACTATTCGATCAGGTGTTCGTCTAGTGGCCTCTAGGTCAAGTCTACAGCTCAGACGTTGAGAACACAGTATATATTTTTTTAAATACACCTCATGCAATTATTTAATAAAAATATTAAGAAATCATTTAGTATAAATACCACAATACTAATAATTATAAAAAGTCGAAAATACCCCTATTTTCAGAATGTGGTAGTGACAAGTCTACCCTCCTTAAAAGAATTTTGTCCTCGAAATTTAAAGTCTTCATAGTAGTGTTTATACATTATTTTATTTTCCATCATTAGTAATTCATCAACCACAAAATCAGGTAGTAATCCACCTTGCCATTTCACAATCTCAAAATTTTCTGAAATTTACGGTATTCCTGAATATCCTCAAAGATAAAAATCAGTTTCAATTTCCTCACAATTTCCTCCGAATTTAAATTAAAATTAAATACTCGGAATTTGATATCTGTTCCTGAAATTGAATTTCAATCAATGTATCGATTCTCGTCCCAAAGAGTCTGAATTCCAACAATAATCCATCAATGATCTGATTCTTCAGTTTTCTTTTTCCTTAACATACTTAATAATGCGACACTTATGGATCCTTCAAATGTAACGTCCGTAATAGAAAATTTTAAATTACTATATTGAAATCAAATATATATACTGATAATTTTCCAAATTTTCCTCAAATTTTAATGATAAATTATATCACAATCAACCTTCCTGAAATTAATAATCATCAATTCTGCCATGTTAAATTTTTAATCCTTTATTTAAATTAGCGTTTATCCTCAAATTTCAATCATACTTCGATCTTTGTAAAACCAATGATCCAGCAATTATGTTATATCAACTCATGAATGCTTATCCTTGAATTTTTAATCATCTTGTCCCATTTGTCAAGTCATAACCTTTTCATAAATCTTTGTTATGGTCAAAACCCCAACGATCATGGTCTAAGAAAATTTTTACCTACAGTCATACAACAAACAACTTAGAGGAAACATGCATGGTTAAGGTCTGTCTTATCATGGTATTGCATTCTCTGTCAGGGTGTACTACTAACTATATCCTAACAAGAAAATCATGAATACGAACTACAGCACTAGGGAAATCAATCAATCAAGAGACGGGAACATTTGGAAAAAGAAGAACCTGCTACCTTTTTACTTGTAGTATCTACTATCTCTAACAACACTTAACTCTAGCACATTCACTAACTAATTCCTATTCATGTACACTGGTACCCATATCAACTAATCATTAATCCATAAGATCCATGAATATATCCGTATTGCACACACCTGTCTATTAATACTTAAATCTGATACCAAGATTCTCTAATATAACCATGGTTTAATAATGCATCTAAGTTTGATACCTCTACCTCTTTAGTACCACATTCTCTGTCAGTTCTCGTTCCTACTACAATTGTCCATACTACTTGTTCTCATCACTCCAGTGCACACCAAGTGTAACACCATACTAAGTACCGCTCTCTCCAATACAACTCTAGATGGACACCCAAGTCAGTCTGCGGTGCTATCTCCATCATGCTCAAGTCAACAGATCCTGACACATGTATATTAATATACATATTTCTCATCCACTATAAAAATAATCCTCAAATAATCGTCAAGGTTTAACTTCTCGAACAACTTTAAAATAAATGCATATACCTCCTCAAAAGTCAGCTACTCAACATCGAAATAAAATTTTAATCACTTCTAAAATCTTTGTAGCCTTGACCATGTTTATTGAATCAATATTTGAAATCCTTAAAATTTTAATGACACAATCTTAACTCCTCAATAATTCTCTGAATAAAAAATTTGTTTCTACTCTTTAATTTATAAATCCACTAATATACATATCAGTGCTCACGGTCTCTGATACTCTAGGTGCACTCAATACATCTAGGGTCCATAACTGTGTACTAAAATTGTACTGCCCGAATCACTTGCACTATTACCTCCAATGATCAAGGTTATCATCACATGTATTTTCTTCCATGATTTTCAATTTATGTCAACTGGTATATCATCTAATTATCATCACACAGAGTGCTTACTGTTATTAGCGTCATTCTCGACTAATCCTCGATATAGAACCATTAGCACTCTTGGTATTATATCACTAGCTTCATTAATGGATTATCTTATCAAGCTCATCAGAACTCATGTTTCTTTACCCTCATGGGTAAGTGTATGGTTCCTCATCTCGATTGTTGTATATGTATTTCCCTTTAACCTTTTATAGCCTGTTAAACTAATCCGTGATACGCTTCACCATTTTCATTACCAATTCCGATATTTCTCTACTCATGACACCTCATTATAACTCCTCATGCATATAAATTTCTTTACCTTTAACACACCCGATATCAATCATCAAATTGAACGTTATGCTCCATTAATCATTAATACTATTCCTTGATACCTAATTATTTACATAGATTACTCAAGTGCATAATCATGATTATCCAGGGCGGGTATGTTAGCTCTGATACTAACTCTTGAACTATCACTGATACTCTATTCTCTCCTTCTACTCACAGTCTCTAGTGACACTTATCCTAGAACGATTTGTACAAGGTACTATACTAAGGGCTAACTCTAGATTAAAGCCTACTGTTCACATGTCCAACTAAGAAACACTTACAAACTCACAAGTCACACTCAGTCAAACTAATACAAGACACAACCAAAATTGCAAGTCACTAATTATCACACTAACAAGGATCCTTAAATAAATAAGGCTCAAAAGAACTGGGTTAAGGACTGAAGGTATCTTTACTGCTAGTAAAGAAAAGAAGCGATGGAACAAAGTCCTGGAATAACATAAATAGATAAGTCTTGAGATGATACTTTAAGAACCAATTTAAGATACAACCTGATAATCATACACGTCTGTCTGAAATTATGACACTCAGAATCCTCGTCACGCCAGTAAGCATAGATACAATAAACGATAGGTTTCGTAACTAAGGTCTGCAACTCTATAATTATGTCATCTAGAATCTTCGCCACGCCAACCGGTATGGCTGCGAGAGACTCTAAGTTTCATAACTATAGTATGTACATCCAAGTCAGGTTCCTACGTTCTCGTCACCACAGCTAATATGGCTGCGATAAACTCTAGGGTCCATAACCAAAGTAGACGTTTTACCTTTCTCACTGTCCTCATCAACATATGTCATCAGATGATACCATAAATTTTAGCCCGTAAAATTCATCTCGATATGAAATCAACTCAACAACGATACCAAGAATTAAATTTAACAACTGGTCAATAAGAATCAAACTCAACAATGATACCAAGATTTTAATTTAATAACTGATCAATAAGGATCAAGTTTAATAACAACAAGCGAGAGCAGACGGGAACAAGGGGGAAGGATTTAAATTGGAATTTATAATGAGATTCTCAAGGATCGTCCCAGAAATCTCTCAAATAATTTGTGATTGAGTATCCTCTCTCATCCGAGTATCCTATGTCCTATATTCTATAGCAGGTACGCAGTAGTACAACTATGACGTCACACTACTACGACATCGCATAACTAGCGAAGTCTGACCTGCATGGGCCACCACTAAAAATGTGTCACGACCCGCACCCGGTTTAGGGGCACGAGTGCGTGGGTACGTCCAGCCTACGCCGCAGCATCGGCGGTAGAACGCTGTCTAGGTCATGTAACTATCTAATCAAACTCACGTGAATACCCAACTCCATAAGGAGACGTGGATATCATAAAATAATGCTAGAAATACTCAATCACATAAACTAAAGCACGATGAGATATCAAGGCAAGCAAGAAATACAAGACAAGTCTAACGACAAAATAATCATACCTGCAATCATTAACTTCCAATCCTCAAGTGTGTCAGAAACCAGTCTACTAAGGTCACAGTCTGGAAAAATATTTTCCAGTCAGGAAGGAGCAAAGTACATCTCTAAATAGCAGTTCTATATTAATGATATAAACTATGTAGCAGTTCTAGATGGAAATATACCAGAAGCATGTATAGGTACGAGAAATAAAAAATACTGGAAATACTGTAAGTAAATGCAGGAGAAGAAACAATATATCCATGAGCAAGAACCTATGACTAAGTGTTTGAGTACTAGCTTTAACATGTGATCGGCTTGGGAACTTGATCAGGCTGGTTACATGTGATTAGCTATGATTCATGAAGGTCAGGCTAACCGTTGGTTAACTATGATGCATGTAGAGGTCAGGCTAATCACACGTAACAGCTATGAAGCATGGAGATGGTCAGGCCGCACCCGACGTGAGATGTGGGGTGAGCTATGATGCATGGAAAGTTGGGTATGATCACATATATACACTAAAATACTCCCCAAATCCCTGACTGGTATAGTAGATCCAATCATGGTATGCTATGGCACGGGATTCCCTAGGGAGGTAGCAAATCTTCCCGGATCTCATTGTCTGTACATGTACAAGATATCAAGGAAACAAGTCTTATACAAGCTACACCATGAATAAGGAATAACATCTCATGACAAAATCCGTGTATACCAATCCGTGTAACCAACGTGTCAAGAGCATGGATATCTACACTAGATACAGTGAACATAGGAGATATCATAAATTAGAAACTAATCAGAGAATGTACTCGCCTTTGGTCCTTAGCTCGTGAATACCGAGGTCCTGTTCCAGAGTGTCGCCTGGAGGAACCCACAGTCCTAATGACATATCAAAATAATACTTGTATCAGATGCTACGCTAACACACAATAGAATACACTGGCCTCAGGGCTATGCCAGGCATGGCTCTAGTCAACTAGGGTCATCGTAAAACATATTACACTTATTAATACTTACAATATTTATACATGCACCAATTTAAATGTATTTACAATATATATATATCTGCCTTTTATAAATACATATTTGATTTATACTAGTTGAACATTATATATATATATACTCATATATATGCCAAAAATACATTTTAGAATATATATGTATTGTCAACATTATCATTTAAATATACTAATACTAATACACCAAATTAAATTTATACTAGCATATACTTTTTATTAAATAGATATTATATAAAAATAAACCAATATATATATACATATATACAAACCAATTAGAAATATTGAGAATATATTATGTATACAAAATATGCATATATACATATACCAAATTAATTATATACACTATATATACGTATTTACATGTATATCAGTTATTAAATATATACATAGACAATATACAATACGTATATACATATTAACACTATATGATACATAATTAAAATACATACATATACTATTAAATATATATACATTATACTAATATATGTGTACTATATATATATCAATTTAAAAATATACTAGGTATATATTTGTAATATACAATACGTATATACATATTAACACTATATGATACATAATTAAAATACATACATATACTATTAAATATATATACATTATACTAATATATGTGTACTATATATATATCAATTTAAAAATATACTAGGTATATATACAAATAAATATATACATATAGCAATTTTTATTATATATATATATATATTGAAAAATATATAAGTGTATGCAAATATATATATATACCAAATTACTAAATACGTATTAAATACGTATATATCAATTATATTAACCATATACACACTATTAAATACACATTATAAGAAAATACCAATATACATACATATATACCAATTAAATTACAAATATATACTAAATATTATATATATACATGTATACCCATTTTATATAAAATATATTAAGTATATACGAAATATATATATATATATATATATATACGTATACCAATATCATATATACTAGAATCATATTAAATATATATACACATACATATACTGTTAAACATAAATTTAAATACATAATTACATATACATGTTAATATATACATATACGTATACATTAAATACCTACATACAAACATACATACATTATATATACATGTATTATTTAATATCAAGGAGGGAAAGAATGAGAGGGGAGAAACTCACAGTGGGTGGCTCGACGGGCTTGGCCGGAGCTCCGGCGACGGGGTCACGACAGGGAGGAGTAGCAGGGAGAGTGGTGGTGAAAAGTGGATGGAGGTGGTGGTGAGAAGTGGATTGAGGTGGTGGTGGTGATGATAGTGGTGGTGATGGTGGTGGTGTATGGTGATGATAGTGGTGGTGATGGTGGTGGTGTGGTGGTGATGGTGGTGGTGATAGTGGTGGTGATGGTGGTGGTTATGGTGATGATAGTGGTGGTGATGGTGGTGGTGTGGTCGGCGCTCAGCAGGCAGCGGGCAGCGGCCGAACTATGCAGCAGTGGCAGCGGCCGAAGCAGTGGCAGCGGCCGGAGCAGCAGCAACGGCCGGAGCAGCAGCAGCCGGCGGCAGCAGCAGCAGCACTAGGCGGCAGCGGCAGCAGCAGGCGGTGGCGGCAGCAGCAGGCGGCGGCGGCAGCAGGTCTGCGGTAAGTCGTTGGCCGCCGGAGGTGGGGCTCAGCCGGAGAGGAGTAGGGAAGGAGAAGATGGTGAAGGGAAGAAGAAGAAGAAGAAGAATGGAGGGAGGAATTTGTTTGCATGGAGAAATAATTAGAGGAGGTAGGAGAGAGAGAGAGAGGGGGTTTTCTTGGTTCCTTGGGATTAGGGCCTGCTTGGGGAGTTGTGAGGGTGAGGTGATGTATTGTTTTATAGGGAGTGGTGAATGGATGGAGGGTGGAGATGCTCCTATTCAAAATGGAGGGATAGGATTTGTCATGAAGAGAAATAGTTTCTTCATGAGGAGTGGTGAAAGGATGAGTGTAAATTGGACCCAAGTTTGTGACCCCCTTCCATTTGGTTTTGGCCAATGGGGTGAGGGCACCTACAATTGAATAATTGCAACTTAGCCCCTAAAATTTGGAAAATTGTACAAACACATAAAATGACACAAAATTTGTGGAGAAAAATGTGTTTAGTAACTTTCATGGTGAGAGGGTGTTGTGCGTTAGGCACGGGTTTAATTAATCAGGTATTAGAATTAAATTAGGATTTATGAAATCAGTCAAAATGTTATCCTCAATTTAATTAGAAATAAATTGCAAGCTGTGTTCTAAAATTAATTAGGAGTACCTGGGACCAAAATCAGGTCGGGTCATCAATATCATTAATGAAGAAGACTCAGAACAGAATATTATCCTAATTTGGGTCGTACAAAAAATAGGTCAAGATTTGCCTCTAATTTTGATTGGAACGCACAACGATACAAAATAGGAATTTATTTAGGAATTAAATAAACGTCCGCGACAATTTTTGTGCGGCTAAAATGAAGGTACAAAGATCATAATTATGAGTTGCAAAAATATCAGAATGGAAGGCAGGCACGTCTAGGGCAAGATTGTGAAATTTGTTGGAAGGCAAAAGTCAGGTAGCGCTCCAAATATCGAAGCAACGACAGCGCGCAACAATTAAATAATTTACGGTAATTAAATACAACCTCCAATAAATAAATTCTAAATAAAACAATTAAATACATAATCCCCACTATTCGATCAGGTGTTCGTCTAGTGGCCTCTAGGTCAAGTCTACAGCTCAGACGTTGAGAACACATATATATTTTTTTAAATACACCTCATGCAATTATTTAATAAAAATATTAAGAAATCATTTAGTATAAATACCACAATACTAATAATTATAAAAAGTCAAAAATACCCCTATTTTTAGAATGTGATAGTGACATTAGTATTGCCCGGGTATGGGATCAGTGTTGCCCTTGTCACGCCCCGGTCCCGCCCGGGCCGCCGCTCCGCCCTGTCCCGTCCCGTGCGGCCGGGAATTAACGAACCGGGCACGAATCACCGTGCCTCGGCGCGCCGGACGCGAATCACCGCGCCCGTCCCGCGGGTGCGAGGGAGGAAGGGAGCCAAGCGAATGGCCCGTTCGAGCTTTCGGGGGACGTGATGCCGCACGGGCCTGGGGTTGCGCCCGTGCAAGGCCAATCGTTTAAGTTGATAGTTGGCTATCATCGCATCAATCGAGTAAGCAGCGGAAAGGAGCTTGTTGCAATGCAATGCATTTAGCCAACTGAGCGTTCCGGACAATCGAGGCAACTTGGGTTTCCTTTAGCAAAGGCACACGTTCGTTACATACATTATGCCCCCTTATACGATAGCATTCTCGGGGCATCAATCGAAACCAGGATTCCGGGTCTTCGGGACTGTGGCACGCCTATCGCTTCCTCGGACGATCCAGTACCTGCGAACAAGTAAACTGTTGGTGGGTCAGCACTTTATACAAGTACTGGTGAGATAAATCAACTGAACAGAAACAAGCATTCACTCAAACAGGCACTAAGTAATCATGTTATAAAATATTACATTACTAGTGATCTTTCTAGTTTTACCTAGGTTCGTTTCATACAGTTCTAGCAGAGTCGATTTACTTGTTTAGAAACATGTTTGGAAACAGAGTTTCATATTGAATATGCAAGCAAGCAAACCGTTCATGTTTCAGGGTGTGCGTAGCGTGTCTCGTGCGACTCGAGGGTCTGATGCATAGCTAGACGCACGATGCACATTCTTAGGGGCAGTCACTATCCAAGCCAACACAATGACTTAGCTATATGCAGGGCGATCCCCGAGTATTCAGGATCGGCAGCTGGTGGAACAGCATACCAATGACTCTTTATCTGATGCTAGAGGCAGCTGTGACTCATGGTTGCTTTGCACTATCATGGTAGCAGCCGTGACACATGCAGTTCAGCTCTCCACCAATAGCCATTGTCCGACCGCGTGCAAATGCATGGAACACTATCAAATAAACTCTAGTATGCAGACAAGACGAACCATCAGAATACACTTGTTGTTGTGGGGTAATCCGACTTATCACTTGAACACGTTCAGGCACAGTATGGTTCTCTCGAAGCATAGACGATAGTGAACATATTCATGCACTCTAAGCAGGCGATTCAGGATTCTCGTTAAGTAGGCATTGTTTCAAAGACAAGCTAGGTGAGTTCGTTCGTTAACATGCAAGGCAGGTTCTATCATTCTCTTAAGAAAACATTGCAAGCAAAAACTCAGGTTATTATTAAGGCGTGCAAGAATCAGAGAACGAAGTTCTGCCCACTCACCTTGATATATAACGCCGGCACGGAGCGGGGCATTACATACTTACCAACCAACAAAATGTTTCATCCTCGAAACTTCAAGGATAAACTTCTCGATATTTCGAGCAGCGATAGTGCCGTCCCTCGTCGTACTCAATCGAAACAATCAAGCAATTCAAGTTCAGGAAACATTTTGCACTTTGAGAATATCTATGGACTTATTGTATGGAACGCTCTTTGCAAAACCATATCGATAATATCTCAGAGTCATAGCAACGGTTTGGGCCAGAGAATCGATTCCGCTCTGATACCATTCTGTCACGCCCCGGTCCCGCCCGGGCCGCCGCTCTGCCCTGCCCCGCCCCGTACGGCAGGGAATTAACGAACCGGGCACGAATCACCGTGCCTCGGTGCGCCGGAGGCAAATCACCGTGCCCGTCCCGCGGGTGCGAGGGAGGAAGGGAGCCAAGCGAATGGCCCGTTCGAGCTTTCGGGGGATGTGATGCCGCACGGGCCTGGGGTTGCGCCCGTGCAAGGCCAATCGTTTAAGTTGATAGTTGGCTATCATAGCATCAATCGAGTAAGCAGCGGAAAGGGACTTGTTGCAATGTAATGCATTTAGCCAACTGAGCATTCCGGACAATCGAGGCAACTTGGGTTTCCTTTAGCAAAGGCACACGTTCGTTCCATACATTATGCCCCCTTATACGATAGCATTCTCGTGGCATCAATCAAAACCAAGATTCCGGGTCTTCGGGACTGTGGCAAGCCTATCGCTTCCTCGGACGATCCAGTACCTGCGAACAAGTAAACTGTTGGTGGGTCAGCACTTTATACAAGTACTGGTGAGATAAATCAACTGAACAGAAATAAGCATTCACTCAAACAGGCACTAAGTAATCATGTTATAAAACATTACATTACTAGTGATCTTTCTAGTTTTACCTAGGTTCGTTTCATGCAGTTCTAGCAGAGTCGATTTACTTGTTTAGAAACATGTTTGGAAACAGAGTTTCATATTGAATATGCAAGCAAGCAAACACTACGCTGTTGTAACGCCCCGTTCCGAACAGCATACCAATGACTCTTTATCTGATGCTAGAGGCAGCTGTTGTAACGCCCCGCTCCGAACGGTTACTTAAGAAACACTACGCTGCTTCGACTCGGTTGAGAATCGAGTCTCGGGGAAACCTTACCGCCAAATCAACACGGACGAAGTGCAATGAACCCTTCGAATTAATCGAGCGGCTTCTATTGAAATAAGTCCAAGAGTTTTCGTTGGTTGCTTTGCTTTTTGGTTTTGTGTTGCCTTGTGTTTTGAGTTGCTTTCGATGACTTGGTTTTCATGATTTCGCCTTCTCGCTTGCGCTTTCTTTACGAATCGTAAGGGAAAGAGATCGAAGTATGCTAACCAAGTATTGTTGCATTTTCAGGACGCATAACCAAAGAGTGAACGTCGCTTAGGCTTCCCCATCTCCTCGTTCGGTTCATTTGGTGAGTGGCTTAGGCCCTTCGATGAATCTTTCAATTCACATGCCTAATGAAAAGAATCTCTAGTTCACAAATGTTGCCTCACTAAAAAGATAAGCTAAAGAAATGAACTGCATGCTTAAAGAAATAGAATTATGCCTTTGCTATCAATTATATTGCATGTTCATAGTCCCTATACTATACGACCCGATCTGTGGCAAGTCCCTTTGTTTCGAATGTGTTATGTGGGAAAAGAATAAGAGATGGAAATTGTGTATTCGTTCCTTTGAACTGTGCATCGTAGTGTTATATCTGTTAGATGTTTCATATCATGCATTGGTCTTGGACAACTTGTGCACAAGGTCTCGTCTCTCGAACGGTTCCTGGGGCACTGGGGATCGTTCGGTCCGGAAGAGATTTTTGGATCGCCCTGAGGATACGGCCCGTAAGGGGGTCTAGTGGGGCAATATGTCTATTAGTGAGATGGGCTTGTATGTTCCAACTACTAATCATGGGGCGACCCATGGACCGTCATATAGATAGGGCGCATGCTAGGTTTACCTTCTTGCATACCTATCATTTATGACACCAAAAGATTGATACATGAGATTATGCATATATACAAATTGTGCCTAACTTGTGTGTCTGCTGCAGGGATAACCGCTCGGCCGTGGGTAAGATTATCATATGCATATGCTATACATCGTCTATGTTTTCTTGTATAAATTGCTAAAAAGAAACTAGACAACGAGAAAGACCACTTAATAATGCTAGCTTCATATGCTTACTTGGTGTGGATTTCTAAGGTGAGTTTGGCCACGGTCGCTCACCAGTACATGTGGTAGTACTGACCCACGTTTGTGGGCAAATATCCAGGTGCTGGGAGCGAGAGTCTGGCAAGCATCCTCAACCTGAATCAGCGTGTGCGCACTCTTCCTTAGGATTGTGTTCGTGCTGCTTTTTCCGCTGCTTACCTCTCCAGTGGGCTACTTCCTCTTCTGCTAGATGTTTTGCTATTTTGGTCCTACTACAAGGGCATAATGTAATGGGCGTTGTGGCTAGTTTTGGGAATGTGAAAAGAGTTGTAAGCCTTCTAAGGCATATTTTATAACTCAGCCAAGCAGCATCTTGTAATCCAAATCTTCAAGTATTCAATAAAAAGCAAGTATTTTGTGTGCTATCAAATGTGTTCAACTTGGTTCTCTGCGTTTTACTCTGTGCCTATATATGTATATTTTGCCTAACTTGTCTTGTGCAGGTACGTTGCCTGGTGCAAGCGCAACTTAGGCTTGCACGGCATCGCGCCCAAGCGAGGACGAACGGTTCCGTAGGGACCAAGCGAGGACGAATGGTTCCGTAGGGACCGAGCGAGGACGATAGGCCCTACGGGATCGGCCCCTGCGGGATCGGGGCGCGACAGGTGGTATCAGAGCATGGCTTTACGTCCTTGGCCTCTTCAAACATCGTCTTCGAAAATAATATAAGTTTTCAAGCGATTTCAAAAGTCCCGAATTTCGAAAATAGATTTCAAATCTATAAAAAGTAAATCGAGAGTATGAAAGGTCCCTAAGAGTATGAAAACCCAACGTCCCATGCAATAAGTCTATAATACGTTATGAGACTAATGCAAGCTACTCTCTTTTGCAGCAAAGATGACAAGAACAGGTGCTGGTAACCCTGAGTCATCGCGCGCAGCTAGCGTGAGCGATGATCAATTAGATAGACTGATTGCAATGTTACAGAATCAAAATGACCGTCATGCTGCGCAACAAGAACGATTCGAGGATCAGCAGCAACGAGCAGATGCTAGAGCCGCGGCACAACAAAAGCAGCTTGACTCCCTGACCCAAATTGTAACAACGCTAGCAGCGAACAGTGGTGCATCTGGCACCGTCGCGACACCTGTGACTGCCCCGACCATGCCTCAAGGCGCAGGATTAGCAGAAACAAACGAGCCTCCTCGCGCGGCCGGAAAGTCTACCTTTAAAGGCGCTGAGTTCCTGAAGTTGAACCCTCCGGAGTTTGAAGGCAGGACCACGCCGGATAAGGTGATGGACTGGATCGCGAAGATGGAAAGCTTGTTTAGCTTT
This sequence comes from Iris macrosiphon, assembly GCA_036927795.1. Taxonomy (NCBI): domain Eukaryota; kingdom Viridiplantae; phylum Streptophyta; class Magnoliopsida; order Asparagales; family Iridaceae; genus Iris; species Iris macrosiphon. The sequence goes on along the minus strand of JAYESA010000001.1, from coordinate 1,083,377 downwards.
GCCTCAATACCTGCGAATAAGAGGGTGGCGTGCGCAGATATGCAGTTGCGGTTGCGAGCACACGACTGGTGGGAAGTCAAGAAAACAGACCTTGCCACCAAGCATCAGGATGGCAGGATCACATGGGGAATGTTCAAGGAAGCATTCCTTGCTCACTATCTTCCACCGGCTGTCAGGCAGAGAAAAGAAGACGAGTTTACCGAGCTTAAGCAAGGGAGCATGTCCGTCGAAGACTATGAGTCGGAATTCTCCAAACTTGCTAAGTTCGCTAGCTCGATGATTCCCGATGAGGCAGCCCGCACACATCGGTTCATAAAAGGCTTAAACGATAACCTAAGAAAAGATGTTATGAACCGGGAGTGCAAAACCTATATACAAGCATTCGAGGCAGCAGTGCAGAACGAGCAGTTCACTCCGCAAAATGCTCCAGAAAGGGCACCAGCTCCTCGAAACCCTCCTGCTAAAAGATACCATAATGGCGAGAAGAAAGCTGATCCCGAGAAACAGACCCATGCGGGTGAGAACCGCGGGAAGGTGTGCAGTTTTTGTGGCCGTCAGGGTCACACCAAGGAGACGTGTCGCCATATTACTAAGGGATGCTTTAAGTGTGGAAAGTTAGATCATATGATTCGTGATTGCCCAACCCTTAAGGCGTTGGTAGCAGATGGCACTGAGACTCAGACCCCTCCGGGTCCTACTCTGGAACCAGCTGATCAGACAAGAAGGCCTAGAGTATATCAGTTGAATATTGAGCGTGATGAGAATGGGCACGATGTTGGTGAGTCTGTTTCCTTTGATCTCTTGATGCATAGTATATCGCCTCTTTGATCTCTTAAGTTTCGAGGACGAAACTTTTTCTCAGTGGGGTAGTATGTAACGCCCCGCTCCGAACGGTTACTTAAGAAACACTACGCTGCTTCGACTCGGTTGAGAATCGAGTCTCGGGGAAACCTTACCGCCAAATCAACACGGACGAAGTGCAATGAACCCTTCGAATTAATCGAGCGGCTTCTATTGAAATAAGTCCAAGAGTTTTCGTTGGTTGCTTTGCTTTTTGGTTTTGTGTTGCCTTGTGTTTTGAGTTGCTTTCGATGACTTGGTTTTCATGATTTCGCCTTCTCGCTTGCGCTTTCTTTACGAATCGTAAGGGAAAGAGATCGAAGTATGCTAACCAAGTATTGTTGCATTTTTAGGACGCATAACCAAAGAGTGAACGTCGCTTAGGCTTCCCCATCTCCTCGTTCGGTTCATTTGGTGAGTGGCTTAGGCCCTTCGATGAATCTTTCAATTCACATGCCTAATGAAAAGAATCTCTAGTTCACAAATGTTGCCTCACTAAAAAGATAAGCTAAAGAAATGAACTGCATGCTTAAAGAAATAGAATTATGCCTTTGCTATCAATTATATTGCATGTTCATAGTCCCTATACTATACGACCCGATCTGTGGCAAGTCCCTTTGTTTCGAATGTGTTATGTGGGAAAAGAATAAGAGATGGAAATTGTGTATTCGTTCCTTTGAACTGTGCATCGTAGTGTTATATCTGTTAGATGTTTCATATCATGCATTGGTCTTGGACAACTTGTGCACAAGGTCTCGTCTCTCGAACGGTTCCTGGGGCACTGGGGATCGTTCGGTCCGGAAGAGATTTTTGGATCGCCCTGAGGATACGGCCCGTAAGGGGGTCTAGTGGGGCGATATGTCTATTAGTGAGATGGGCTTGTATGTTCCAACTGCTAATCATGGGGCGACCCATGGACCGTCATATAGATAGGGCGCATGCTAGGTTTACCTTCTTGCATACCTATCATTTATGACACCAAAAGATTGATACATGAGATTATGCATATATACAAATTGTGCCTAACTTGTGTGTCTGCTGCAGGGATAACCGCTCGGCCGTGGGTAAGATTATCATATGCATATGCTATACATCGTCTATGTTTTCTTGTATAAATTGCTAAAAAGAAACTAGACAACGAGAAAGACCACTTAATAATGCTAGCTTCATATGCTTACTTGGTGTGGATTTCTAAGGTGAGTTTGGCCACGGTCGCTCACCAGTACATGTGGTAGTACTGACCCACGTTTGTGGGCAAATATCCAGGTGCTGGGAGCGAGAGTCTGGCAAGCATCCTCAACCTGAATCAGCGTGTGCGCACTCTTCCTTAGGATTGTGTTCGTGCTGCTTTTTCCGCTGCTTACCTCTCCAGTGGGCTACTTCCTCTTCTGCTAGATGTTTTGCTATTTTGGTCCTACTACAAGGGCATAATGTAATGGGCGTTGTGGCTAGTTTTGGGAATGTGAAAAGAGTTGTAAGCCTTCTAAGGCATATTTTATAACTCAGCCAAGCAGCATCTTGTAATCCAAATCTTCAAGTATTCAATAAAAAGCAAGTATTTTGTGTGCTATCAAATGTGTTCAACTTGGTTCTCTGCGTTTTACTCTGTGCCTATATATGTATATTTTGCCTAACTTGTCTTGTGCAGGTACGTTGCCTGGTGCAAGCGCAACTTAGGCTTGCACGGCATCGCGCCCAAGCGAGGACGAACGGTTCCGTAGGGACCAAGCGAGGACGAATGGTTCCGTAGGGACCGAGCGAGGACGATAGGCCCTACGGGATCGGCCCCTGCGGGATCGGGGCGCGACAGCTGTGACTCATGGTTGCTTTGCACTATCATGGTAGCAGCCGTGACACATGCAGTTCAGCTCTCCACCAATAGCCATTGTCCGACCGCGTACGAATGCATGGAACACTATCAAATAAATTCTAGTATGCAGACGAGACGAACCATCAGAATACACTTGTTGTTGCGGGACAATCCGACTTATCACTTGAACACGTTCAGGCACAGTATGGTTCTCTCGAAGCATAGACGATAGTGAACATATTCATGCACTCTAAGCAGGCGATTCAGGATTCTCGTTAAGTAGGCATTGTTTCAAAGACAGGCTAGGTGAGTTCGTTCGTTAACATGCAAGGCAGGTTCTATCATTCTCTTAAGAAAACATTGCAAGCAAAAACTTAGGTTATTATTAAGGCGTGCAAGAATCAGATAACGAAGTTCTGCCCACTCACCTTGATATATAACGCCGGCGCGGAGCGGGGCGTTACAGCCCTGTTATGGGAGTATATGTGTAATACCCCGTTCTGCTCAAGCGGACTGCCGTCTCAAATGGCAATCGTGCAAGCTGTTCCCGACCTGCTTTGCCTCGATCAAGAAACAAAGGATATCCAGACTTGTCCCTACAGGAATCCGGCTTGGACTTTCAGAGGCTCGCTCAGACGTATCGCTCTACCGAGGCGAATCATCGCTAAGGTGGGTGGCTACGGTGAACTTGTCTTTGCTTAGCCATCACACATAAAATCTGGAACATTCATGCTAGTCGCTAGGTGAATCACCCCCTGCATGCTAATAAATCCAACGCACCTAGCTAAGGGAATAATCCCAACTTGTATTGCTTACTAGAACATGGAAATTGAAATACTGCTTATATGTTCAGACCCTCGCATGCTAAGTCCCTTAACAGTTTCATCTCTCGGACTACCTTCGGGCCCGAGCAACGTGCCTGCTTATGTTCCTAGAACGCATGCTTGTCTGCTTGTAATGTTACCGTGTTTTCATCCAAACCCCGGAAGACTACTACATAGTCGTTCCGTGCCTGAATGTTCCTGCAAGTATCCGGGACCGCTAGGTCACCCAAGGCATCCCCGAACCAGGGGAACGCATCAAGACAAGTAATCACTGTACAAAATCATGATTCAAACATCTCCTGTAATACTGTACCACTGTACTACTGTTCTACTGTACCACTGTGTCACGACCTGCACCCGGAAGTTCGGGCACGAGTACGTGGGTACGTCCAGCCTACGCCGCAGAGTCGGCGGTAGTACGCTGTCTAGGTCAATCCATCTAAACTAGTCTAACTCATTCACAATTAACATAGGCAAGATAATAATGGGAATAAAAACTTAAAATTTGCAACTGAAATAAATGTGACAACAATTCAAATGTTTAAGTACAGAAATTCAATATGAAATCGGGGACAAACCCGATTAAATAAGATAAGAAACAGAATAAAAGATAGCTACTACTAGCTACTCTGCAGCAGGGGTCTCCTGAGTGGGTTCTGGCTCCTCATAGGTATCATTTGTACCCTCATAAGGACCATAATAAGTAGGGGCAAGATCCTCATCATCGCCTAAATCAACAGATCCAGTCAGGAAAGGAGCAAGGTACACAGTGCACAACAATGTTAAACTAAATATTTATGATAATTAAACATTGAATATCATGTTAAGGAAATTGCATAAAGGAAAGTTAATATCTCAGAGTCAAAACTACAAACAGGAATATGAGAAAACAGAAGTAAACGAGCAGGAAAAGAAATTACACAGTCAGCAAGAATATAACATGACCAGAAGTTATCTGTATGAAACTTGTGTTTGTTTTTAGAATACTTAGTTGGCATGTAGGGGATTATAAGGCTAATCCGGCCGTCATGAACGGCTATTAGTCACGAATAATCGAGATCCGGCTGATGGACAGTCGTGTACCAACAGTTATTATTCACGGCAAGGGGAAGGGTAAACTACATGCCTTTCAGTATTCTCCCACCCGACATGAAAAACAAGACATGAATTCCAATATTTAAGACATGAAATATAGTATTCTAACACTACGTGTAATCAGCAAGAGTACTAGTAGAGCAGGGAATTTAATTATCACAATATAAAGATTAACTTGAAGTGCAGGTACTTGCCTGTTGTTTTGGATCTTGATTAGTTAGGTTCTTGGGGGAAAAGTCCAGAGATGAGTCCAAAAGCTGAAATAGACATTACCATCATGCTCAGAAGATGTCAAATAGCTAGAAACGCCTGTCCTTGGGTCCAAATTGGAGACAAGGGCAAAAATGGCAGTTTCGGGTCAAAACGGGGTCCGCCGGTGGGTCCGCTTTGCACCGAAAAACGCGTCCGGGTCAAAGGTCTCCAAATTCACCAAACTTAGTGTCAACAGGTCAGGAACGCTGATACGAACCCAACGAAACTTCCAGATTTGGATTCCGATGAGCCGAACACAAAATCGCCCGTCGAGCGGGGCCTGTGGGGCCCACGACACGTGATTTCGTCAACGTTCTCAGAATCGAACCAAACTTGACCCACAGGACCAGCGTATTGCTATGAGTCCGATGGCGCAAGTTTCGTCTCGATCCGACGTGTGTGCACGAAGTTAGGGTGAATTACCGAAAAGGCGGATACGGGACGGTGTCCACGGATACGCGTTGATTCCGGTGTGCACGCACACCCGAATCAGCTTCCACGAAAACTCACACGTCCGTATCGACGATGCGTACGTATCTGTGAAGACCGCATGCGACCAAGTCATCCCGTTTGGCGGGGCGGACTCAGTTCCGGGGTAAAACAGGGTCTGGTTTTTCCTGTTTTTGGATCGCGGTGTGCGATCACCACAGGACGCGATGTCCCGAACAGTTTGTCCGGACACTGAGAGGGTCATACAAGCTTCACAACGCAATTTACGGAAATGGAAACGGAGCTACGAGGCGAAAGTTACGCGTACCTGAAGGGGACCTGAAAATTCAGGTTCAAGGCGTGTCCGTGTCGTGTCGACACGAAGTCCAAATTAGGGCTAGGGTTAGGGTTTTGGGGGGGATTCTGGTCGTGGACGGCGGAGGGCGGCCGGAGAGACGTCGGCGAGGGCGGGGGACGGCTCGCCGAGGGGCGGCGCGGCGTCCACGGGGCAGCGGTGGCTCGGGGCGGCCGGCAGCGGCGGCTGCGGCTGCTGCTCGTGCTGCTGCTGCTGGAGTCGGGCGGTGGCGTCGGAGGAGGAGCGGATGAGAGGGGAGGGAGTGCTGGCGGAGCTAGGCGAGGTGGGCTGGGCACGGCGGGGGATGACGGCGGCGGTGAGCGGCGGAGCGGCGGGTTAGGGTTAGGGGAAGAGGGAAAGTGAGGCGGAGGAGATGGGGGAGCCGGGGTTTTAAAGGAGGGGCGAGGCGGTTAGGGGAGCCGGCCAAGGCGGAGCGAGGGCGACGTGGGCGCGGGGAGCGCGGCGGGCGGGGCGCGGGACGCACGGCGCTGCGCGCGGCGGCCGGCGTGGGACGCGGGACGTGGGGGGGGACTGTTCACGCGGGCGGGCCGGGCTGCGGCGGGTCGGGTTCGGCTGAACCCGACCCGACCCGAAAGGGGGCTGGGCTGGGCTGGTTAGCGGGCTCGGCCCACTGGGCCGGGCCGGGCCCAAAACCTAAAAGAAAATAATAATAAATAAAAATAATAATAATAATTAAATAAATAAATAAATAGTTAATTAATTAATTAATTAATTAAAAATAGTTTTTAGGCATTTAAAAATAGGTCTGAGGCCCAGAAAAATCCAGGAAAATTACCCTAAGTCCAATTTTTCATTTTACACCCAAAAATATTATTTTCATGATATTTTAATATTATTTATTGCTAATTAAAAATCATTTATTAATTGAAAAGCTTGATTTTAATTAAAGAAAATTTCCAGAAAATTCCAAAAAATTGGGAAAAATCCAAGATTTAATAATTTGGAAATTCAGGGGGTTTACAACCTACCCAACTTACAAAAATTTCGTCCTCGAAATTTAAGAATAACAAGGCACGAAAAGAAAAGACCAGAAATTAAAATACCTCAGGGTTCAAAAAGATAGGGATATCGCTCTCTAATCTCGTCTTCTCGCTCCCAGGTGGATTCGCCGAGAGAATGATGCTTCCAAGCTACGCGAACCAGGGAGATAACCTGGTTCCGTAGGACTTTCTCCGAGCGATCCAGTATCTCCATGGGTTGCTCTTGGTAAGTCAAACTTGGGCCTACTTCGAGCTCTGAGTGATCCAAAATGTGGCTGGGGTCTGACACATACTTCCTCAGCTGCGACACGTGGAAGACGTTATGGACTCCTTCCAGAGAGGGTGGCAATGCCAGACGGTATGCCACTTCTCCGATTTTCTCCTGAATGCCAAAAGGTCCAATGAATCTTGGGCTGAGTTTTCCACTCCTTCCGAACCTAATGGTGCCACGTGTCGGGGAAATCTTTAAGAACACCAGCTCTCCAACCTTTAATAAAGTCATAATCAAGCCTTAGTTCCATAAGCAAAATATTTAATTTGACTTGAATTTCATAAATTTAATTACCTCAAATTCCAAGGGCCTTCGGTGGCTATTTGCCCAATGTCGTTGCCTGTCTTGAGCCACTCGAAGTCTGTCCCTTATTTGCTTTACCTTCTCAGCTGAATCGATCACCATCTCTGGTCCCAGCAGGGATCTTTCTCCAACGTCGTCCCATGATAGCGGGGTACGACATCTTCGTCCATACAGAGCTTCAAATGGAGTCATCTCGATGCTGGCTTGATAACTGTTATTATAAGAGAACTCCACCAGATGTAGGTAGTCTTCCCAGGATCCTCCAAAATCCAGAACACATGTACGGAGCATATCTTCAAGTGTCTGAATTGTACGTTCCGATTGTCCATCGGTTTGGGGATGATAAGCTGTGCTGAATTTGAGTTGCGTCCCCAAGCTGGCTTGTAAGCTCTTCCAGAAGTGAGAGGTGAACCTTGAATCTCTGTCGGAGACAATACTTACTGGAACCCCATGTAACTTAACAATATGTCTGATATATAGATCTGCCAGCTTCTCTGTAGATAGCCCCACTTTGAAGGGTAGAAAATGTGCCGACTTGGTCAGTCTATCCACTATCACCCAGATTGCATCCTTTCTACTAGGTGTCCTCGGAAGTCCGGAAACAAAATCCATTGTGATATGTTCCCACTTCCACTCCGGAATGGGTAGGGGTTGAAGCAGTCCTCCAGGTCTTTGTCTTTCTGTCTTAACTTGCTGGCACACTAAACAACGAGATACGAACCTGGCTACTTCTCTTTTCATGCCATGCCACCAAACATGCATTCTCAGGTCCTTGTACATCTTGTTGGCTCCTGGATGTTTAGAGTATTACGATCTGTGCGCCTCTTGCATAATTTCTTCTCTTATGTCTCCTTGAGGTACACATAATCTATCGCCATGCCTCAGTGATCCATCTTCATGAATTCTGAAATCTTCTACTAATCCAGCTTGCACTTGACCTCGAAGGCTTCGCAGGCCTTCGTCTTGAAATGTACCACTGTACTCCTGTTCTACAGTACTCGAGTATCTAGTAAAAGGAAAATTGACCCTGACCCTGACCTGCATATCGTGGACAACTCAGAAACGAGGCATAGTTCCACGGATGATCTCCGGGGCACTGGGGCCACTCCGATCCGGATGGAACTCCACTGTTTCAGCCAACTGTACTGGACGAGATAGTATGCAGCACCCACCGTTCTTTCGCTGCATACCATCCGCTCCATGGCTGAACTTACTGTATAGTCTACTGTACTGGACGAGATGGCTTGTGGCACCACTGTACATTGGCTGCAAACCATCTCCGTTTAAGACTAGTATCCATAATGGCTTTGCCAGCGACCGTGTTCATATAGATAAGTCATCCTCGCTTAGCGGCTATCCGCGTGCGAGTCACTGCATCGCATCAAGAAACAACTGAACACCTAAACGATCATGTTAAAATGACCCTCCTGCTTGCATATGCTTGCCTCCTGAATGCTTATACATGCCCGTGCTTGAATTAATCATGTTTGCCTTGGACAGGGAAGGAAATGGTAAGTTGGTAAGTCTCGCCGTGTTCCTTTAACATCGCACGGCCCACTGCCCGACACGATAAGCTATTCAATATTTGCATGAAACTGATCCTAAGGCAACTAGAAAGACAACTTAATAGTTGTGCACGGAACCTGTATTACGTGTTTGGATTTGTCGAGCGGGCGAGTAGCTTCCCCACCAGTGCATTCAATGTACTGATAATCCACCAGTTTGATATGCAGGGTACGGGAGAACCTCGTGCAGTACAGACGCCTCCTTCGTACGTGCTAAGGCCAGGAGTTCCCTCTGAAGCCTTACAACGGTGCGTCCGGGACTGAAGCACATATACAAGACATAAGTTGTGAATATCGCCTGACCATCGCCTGTACAAATTATTCCACAGTTGTAGCCACTTGGCACGCTTTTACTGTTTCAGAGAGAGAGGCTTGAGCGACTTGTAATCTCGGCTATACGCCGCCTGTAATACATATTTATATCAATAAAGAGCTTGCTTTACTTCAACTTGTGTTTCAATGCTTCCGCTATATTTGTCAACTCAGAGAACTTGTTACCGAATCGCTATGCGTTGATGACTTCGCTGCACTCGGACAATCTGTGCGACTCTGTGGCTTAGAACTCTAACCGCCAGCCAATGAACCATGGCCTTGCACGGGCGTGGCTCACGCTCGTGCGGCATCACGCCCGGATGGGTTAAGCGATCGTTCCGCGGGAGCGCTGGCGAGGGTGATTCCCGCCGAGCGGGAACGGCCGATTGCCTGCGGGAGATCGGGGCATGACAATATGCTTGTCGATACATCCGGCAGAGGTTACTAGCTGCGCGCTATCATGATCGGTGATGTAGTCAGGATATACATCTGGCATCCAGTTTATAGCTAATGCCAGATACATAGCCTCTGGCTCGACGCTACGCTTTATACTTTTTACCTACCTATACGTACCAAGGTTGTCTTCAAAGTGCATTTCACTTAGCTGGTTAGGTCACCCTTGAGTTTTCACAGTATTTACTTTATGGCATGCTTTTATATATCTTGTTATGTCCCTCTGAGGACCTGGTCCCTTTCCAGGTGTATTATTCATGAGTATTTGCAGGAGAGCAAATCCGGACTGGTTACTTATATTCTGAGAAGGTCTTCTCTTCGAGCCTTGTGATTGTTAAAGGTTGTACTTATATTGTATTTATCTTGTTTATTCTTCATTCTAGTTCGGCAGTAGATTTGTTTCCATCCGACTGTCATCTTTAGATACTTTATTTTGGGATCTGGTTATAGATATTGGTTATTTATTATATTTGATTTTATGTGGATGAGATTAGATTATACCATGTGATTTATGATGGTTTATACCACTGGTGAATTATTATTCATATTACAACATACATGTGTTATGGTTTCCATATATTGAAGTACCATATTCATACGGTTGGCTTGCTTACGTGTCCTAGTCCTACGTATTTTTGGGACTGGGGCATGACAATTATACTTTATGTTCTGTAGGAAAACTAGTGATTCTGGATTTGAGAATGCTACAATGGAGTTCCGTAGGAAAACTTTGAAGCCTACTTACCACATCCTTCTTGACGGTGATGCACAATTATAATCATATATATCCTACTTTGATTCTTCTATGTGACTTCAAATATAGGTTACCTAGCGAACTAATTGTCAGCATCTTCTTTAGAGAATTATACTGTATATAATAATTTATATGATACATACTGTCATTTTTGCAGAAGTATCTAGAAATGGATATTAATTACTATCTGCGTCATCGTTCGTGGATGTACAACCGTCATCCTGATGACATGTGCGGTGTGCGGGATGAATTCATTGAGGGTGTACAGCAGTTCCTGCAGTTTGTCAAGGCGTTCCTTTAGTACATGGACGGTACCAAAATTAAGTGTCTGTGTGTGAGATGTCGCAACAGGAAATATCATCCATAAGTGGAAGTCACATATCATTTGTACTCGAAGTGCTTCACGACGAATTACTATCAGTGGACCGCACACGGAGAACTTGTGTCTCTAGCATCTGAGTCGGAGCCTTATGTAGAGCCGTATATGGATGTCCACGACCACGATGCTTATGACGACGGGTGGGTAAACATGGTTTATGATACGGCGGGGCCTAGTTTCAATCCGGACAATTATGATGCAGTGGAACCTAGTTTCAATTCGGACAATTATGATGCAGCTGAGGAGGCACCGAATGCCGATGCTGCAAAGTTTATAGAGTTGCTGGAGAATGCAAGGACTCCACTATATCCTGGTTGTGAGGATCATTCACCGTTGGAGGTAGTTACAAGATTATTGAGCATCAAGTCCGATTTTAACATGTTGTAAGAATGCTATAATCGACTGATCGATTTGATTATAGAGATCTTGACCGAGGGTGCAAAGTTGTCTAAAGACTTCTATCGATCTAAGAGGATGGTGAGATCACTATAGTTGGGATACGAGAAAATTGATACATGTCGGAACGGGTGCATATTGTACTACAAAGACGATAAGGATGAAGATGTGTGCAGATTCTATGGTGCTGATCGCTACAAGGCCACTGTTAGAGGAAAGTTTGTCGGTGCAAGGAAGCCTACCGATTCGATGCACTACTTGCCTTTGGCGCCGCAGTTACAGCGGTTGTTTATGGTTAAGGAGACTGTAGAAAATATGAGTTGGCACAGGCGAAAACAGATCGAAGGAGTATTGGATCATCCATTCGATAGAGAAGCATGAAAGCACTTTGATCGAGAGTATCCAGATTTTGCTTCAGATCCGCGTAATGTCAGATTGGGGCTCTCCTTTGACGGTTTTACCCCATTTAGACTTTTGGGCTCCCAATATCCATGTTGGCCTGTGATCGTCACTCCATACTATCTACCGCCTTGGATGTGCATGAAGACTCTGTATATGTTCCTAACCGTTATTATCCCGGGTCCGAACAATCCGAAGAGGAACATCGATGTGTATTTACAGCCTTTGATAGATGAGTTGAATCAGCTGTGGGAAGTAGGTGCCACCACGTACGATATTTTTAGAAAGCAGAATTTTCAGATGAGGGCAGCACTTATGTGGACCATCAATGACTTTTCGGCCTATGGAATATTATCGAGATGGAGCACCCATGGTCGTCTTTCATGTCCGCATTGTATGGACCGTACTAAGGCTTTCCGTTTGAAACATAGAGGCAAACTGTGATTCTTCGATTATCATTGACAATTTCTGCCAAAGGATCATCCGTACTGGAGGAACATGAATGCTTTTCGTACGGGAGTTGTAGAGAAGGCCAATCCACTGCCAAGGTGGCCCGGATACACGATATGGGATGAGGTAAAAGATTTACCAAGTGCTATCGAGGAGCCTGCTAAGGGGTACAAGTGTGACGGATTTGGTTGCACCCATAACTAGACGAAGAGGAGTATATTCTGGGATCTGCCATATTGGATCACCAATCTGATCAGACATAGCCTTGATGTCATGCATATCGAGAAGAATGTGTTTGATAACATAATTAATACTATAATAGAGATAAAGGAGAAGATAACAGATAATCCGAAGGCCAGGTTGGACTTAGAAGAAAGATGTAGACGTCCTGCATTGCATTTGATAGAGGAGAGGAATGGAAAGTTAAAGCAACCTAAGTTAGTTTTCTCACTGGAGAAAGATAATAAAGGGAGACTTTGTAGGTGGATTCAGGGTCTAAAGTTTCCATACGGGTATGTGTCGAACTTGAGAAGATGCGTCGACCTCAAGGAGAACAAACTGGCGGGTATGAAGAGCCACGATTGTCACGTATTCATGGAGAGGTTAAATCCGATTGCATTTCGGGAATTCTTACCGCAGGTCATTTGGGATCCATTGACAGAGCTCAACATATTCTTCAGAGATCTTTGTTGTACTAAGTTGCTCGTCGATCGTCTAGAAAAGCAAGAGAAGGACAATGCGGTAACATTATGTAAGCTCAAGAAGGTATTTCCTCCAGGATTCTTCGACTCTATGGAGCATTTGCCAATTTATCTTTCCTATGAGGCACGTGTTAGTGGTCCTGTCGGTTATTGGTGGATGTACCCCTTCGAGCGGCATCTGAATCACCTAAAGAGAAAGGTAAAAAATAAGGCACGGGTTGAGGGCTCTATTTGTGAAGCTTATGTTCTCGAGGAGATTACAAACTTTTGCTCGACGTATTTCAAACCGCATGTTGCTACTAATATAACGAAAGCTCCGAGAAATGACGATGGATATCAGGAATCTAATGATGCAATACTCAAAGTATTCAATGCGTCCGAAAAGCCTTTGGGAAAAATGAAGAAGAGATATTTGAATGACGACGAGCTAAAGGCTGCTCAGTTATATATATTACTCAATTGCGACGAGGATGAAGTGGAGAAGCTAGAGGGTTAAGTAATTAATATGTCCACATTTACATCATCTCAATGTAATAGTATAAGCTACTATTATGCTACTAATCAGCAGTTGCTTCATCGTTTTTCAGCACATATAATGATGAGTTGAGGTCGGTTAGACCCTACATAACAGACGAAGAAGTAGAACAAGAAATGAGATGCCATTTTCCTTCTTGGTTGAGCGCATATGTAAGATGCTTGATAATTACTTTTTAATTTTGCACTTGCAAAACAAATAACTTACTATCGGTACTTTGGTATTTAGGTCGATCGTCTAATAACACCCGAGACTGAATCTATTAGAACTCTAGCCAAGGGACCAATTACTGCCGTTAAAATATGGCCAAGTTTCTGTGTGAATGGGTTCAGGTTCAAGTCAACAAATGCTCCTATCAGACACAACTTTCTGGATCTTGATTCCATAAAAAATAGTTATTTGTGTATCAAATCTTCGAACTACAAAGACGTCGATCCAGGCAATAATTTCTTTGGCATCTTATGAGAGATTGTGGAGTTGACATATAATTATGGCACAGAACCTGCTAATATCGTGCTATTCAAGTGTGAATGGTTCGATCCGTTTTAAGATCAAGGTTGGAAAATTGACAAGCATGGCCTTGTGGATATAAACTACAAGCGTAGATATCAAGGCTATGAACCATTTGTCCTATCAAGTCAGGCTCAGCTCGTGTACTTCACAACTTATCCTAGACGGGGGAAAGCGAGGTCGGATTGGTGGGCAGTATGCAAGACTAAAGCTAGAAATACCTTTGACATTGACGAAATAGCTTATCAGGAGTACGATCTATCTCTTATAATAAATATTGTAGATGTGGACTCAACAGAAGTTACTCATTACACGAGTAATAATGTAGAAGATTTAGAATTATCCGAAGAGGAAGACAAAGATGAATACGAAGTAGATGAAAGTGAAGACGAGGAGGAGGAAGAGGGAGAGGAGGACGAGGAAGGCGAACAAGATGAATTTTCTGAAGATGATTGAAAATAAAATATTTTTCCTGTAGAATGTAACTATATTTTGACTGTAGAATATACTATTTTAAGGAATATATGTATTATATTTTGACTGTAAAATGTTGTGAGATATGCATCACATTTTGACTGTAGAATGTACTATATATTTATGTTTTTCTATATTAATCATATGTTGTTATAAGGTATGACAGGACAACGCGGAGGATTCGGCAGGTCCCGAGGTAGACAGAGTGCTCCTTCGGTACTGCCTAATGTTGGTTCCGGATCGTCGTCGCCCAGTACTATAGTATATCGATCACTCATATCTCCGACTGTTAGGATGAGTAGTTCCAGGCGTGATAGTACTTGTCACGACCCGCACCCGAAATTTGGGCATGAGTCGTGGGTACGTCCAGCCTACGCCGTAGCATCGGCGGTAGAACGTTGTCTAGGTCTAAACATAATATCCTGTCAATAATCTCAACTCCGTACGGAGGACAATGATAAAAATCCACAGTTCTATGATATACTCAATCACAAGCTAATAGAAATTATAGCACAATGAGAATAGAAAAGAGTTCTAATAAAACCAACCACAATAATCCAACTCAAATCCTGGGTCTAAATGACCTCACAAAGTCACAAAATAATAAATATATCCCAGTCTCAGTCTAAAACAATAATGCAGAAAAAGTAGTCTAAGAGCAGCCAGGTACGTTCTCCTCTAGACTAGGCAACTCCTCTGGGGTTTCTGGAGTGAAATCACCCTCTAATCCTAGGCCGTAATGAGTGGGGCAAAGATCCTCCAGGTCCTCTGAAAAATGTTATCCAGTCAGGATTGGAGCGAAGCACAAGCACTAACAACAGTTTCATTAAATTGACAAAATCTATAAACAGTGTAAGAGATACAAGATGGAAATAAATGCTGAAAATGAGAAGTACAGAAGAAAATGAAATAGACAATAGAGCATCTAGCAATGAACAATAAACAGTGACTGCTAGCATAATTAAATCTGAATAAAGATAAACATCCAACTAAGTGTTTGAAATATTAGTTTATTATGTGATCGGCTTGGGACTAGATCTGGCTGGTTATATATGATTAGCTATGATTCTTGAAGGTCAGGCTAACCATATGGTTAGCTATGATGCATGATAATGGTCAGGCTAATCATATATAACAGCTATGAAGCATGATGATGGTCAGGCCGCACCCGACGTGAGAAGTGGGGTGAGCTATGATGCATGGTAAGTTTGGATATGATCACATAATCTACTAATAGTTCCCCATCCCCCAGCTAGCACGATGGATTCCAATCACGACTCCTCATGATGGGGATCTAGGGTGCTAACCCGTGTATCCATAGTGTCGGAATCAAGTATATAATACACTACAATTTATAGAAGTAATCAACAATGAAAACTGTCAGAGAATGTACTCGCCTGTGGTCCTGAGCAAAATATGAGGATCGATGTCCAAAGTGGGATCACAATGACCTATATAAGATATCAATGTCAAAATAATGTCCTTGAATGATAATTAGGTAAAAATGTAAGTAAGTGTTTCCTAGGTCTAACTAGGTCTGAATAGTAAATTCTTGGTGGTATCAGTCTACACCTAGGTTTCTAGGTTGATCTCATGAGTATCTAGTTACTAGGTATCATATAGCTATATAGACTATATAGCGACTCGTAATACTATATATATGACTTATAAATATACTTGTATTAAGCTATAACTACTATCTCACCTAGGACCTTACACTGGCTAAACCACACCTCAAACACACATGTGCACAGACATAGGTTCACTCAGTGGAACTCACTGATATCTGACACTCACAAAACTCACTCACTGGTACCCACAGAAATTATACACTGCCACACCTCTCTCTCACACATACAACATTCCCTCTCAAAATTTATACACAGACTTTCCCCTCCCCTGCACACATTCAGTGCACTAGATCACACACAACACACAGATTTATGAAAACTGGCACATACCCACCTACATATGTGCACTGCTCTTCACACAGTTTGTATACAGCTGATACCTGATACACATACTCTCTAATATATACACTGATACATATGTACATGCACACACAGGATTTAATATTCAGACTTACACATGCACTTACACACTGGTGCATACACAGATTTATGCACTGCATCCTACAGAAATTAAGAGATGAACTGACACATACACCCAGTTCCACAACTACACAAATACTAGTTACATAGACACTGCTCACTCTCACAGACATTTCTAACATGTATACTGATACACTAGGTATCTAGGTTCTACTGATACTCATCTCAACTCACTGCACAAGTTCACCTAGATCTTGATACTCTGGCACAGAACTACACTCTTACACACAGTTTCTAATTAACTGAGACACAAGTTTTACACTGATTTCATTTGATACACACAGGTATCAACTGAGACACTAATCCAATGCACAAGAACTCAAAATACACAGATACTACACTAGATGCTAATTTCCTAACTCATACACACAGTCACTTACACAAGTGACTGCACAGTTGCACACACTAGTACTCATACACATACTCACTGCACACATAACACAGATACACACACACACATGCCTATTTCCCTACACTGCTGCACAGTTCTTTTCCCCAAATCTGATACACAGACACAATTACCCTCAACCACAGTTTCTGAACTGCTAAATACATCACTCACACACATGAGGCACAAGTCACTGATACATAGGCTCTAATTCTCACACAGCTACACTAGGACACTGCACACACACTGCTATGGTTCTCCTAACTGATACATAGGCACAACATTGGGATCTCATACACTGCTACAACCTATTACTCATGAACTCCAGTACTTAGTTCATAGAATTCAATGATACTAAGATACTAGAGAACTCCACACTGCTCAAATCACAAGAAATTTACCTCCACAATACTGATACACTATGAACTCAACACTGATACTCCCAGTTATCCTATAGTCAAACTAAAATCCCTAATTTCTGATACACACAGGAATCAAGGACCCGACTGTACAGTGGGATACCCTTTCCCCCAAACTGCTGGTACACTGAACCCTAGCACCCGAGTTCCTCTCCATAACCAATCCTGGCTCTTACCTCCCTGATGCACAAATCACTACTCCACAGTGCACACAGCATACAACAAACAGTAGACACACTAGACACAAATTTATATGCAGTTGGGGAAAAACAGAGACACATAGGTACTCACACAGGTTTCTCACTATACTTACAGAAATTAAGAGGTTAACTGACACAGGATTTAAACTAACTACACCCATTCACAGGAACCCAACCAAATGCATCATCTATACCTAATGATCCAAGCCATCAACAGCCCTTCAAAACCCTAACCCGATACTCCTGCTCTCAATACAACCTACACCCTAGATCAACTACCCGACTGCAGTAACCTATTTACAACACAATATATATATACATATAGATTCATATGTCAACTATGCAGAAATTAAATAAGTTAGATAGGTAAGTTCCTAATAACATTTCATCATACATATGTAGGGCATAAACGAAAACACATACAACCCCTAAGTTCCCGATCAAAACCCTAAGAATCGAGTTCAACCTACACATGGGTGATGAAATCAATCTACAAACCAATACCTAGGGTTAGGGTTCACGAAAATTGGAGAAAACCCCATGTTGGTCACCAAAACCCAAAACAAAACCCTAAAAATCGAACTACACAGCAAGGGTGGATTCCTAATGGCCATGAACAACAGAAAACAGAATTAAAGGAATAGAAATAGGGTTTTTCCCTGCAAGGATGGTTTCTTCACTGAGGTTCTTCTTCTTCAAGGCTTCCTGACCCACGTTCCTTGCTTTCCTTGCTTGGAGGAGGAAGGTGGAAACCCTAGGGTTAGGATTTCGAAATCTGGAGGTGGGGAGATGGTTTTTCTCTTATGGAGGCTAGGGTTTCTTCGCTCTACAAGAAGAATGGCTTCCCTTTTATATTAAAGCCTAGTTAGGGTTTCCAAGCTTAGTTTTAGGTTAAACCTTTATGGTTAGGTCATGTAGAACCCAAATGACTCAGGTTTAGGTCTGCTAGAGATTGAGGGTTCACCCTAAAATTTGTATTCTAGGGTTTCACTAGAACTGGTTTACAATTAGGGTTGACTCACTAGGGTCTGTCCTAATAAGTTCTAGGGTTTGACCTAAAACTAAACATTACTAATAATAATATAATTAGTTACAAAACTCAGCAATTAATTAAATTCATAATTATTTAAAAATAGTTAAATTACACAAATGCCCTTATATGGAAAAGTGGTAGTGACAAGTCTACCCTCCTAAAAGAAATTTCGTCCTCAAAATTGGACTGAACTAGAACAAGAGTGAATCTGAAAAGGAAATATACCTCAAGTCTAGAAGAGATACGGGTATTGCTCGCGCATCTCGTCCTCTCTCTCCCAGGTTGACTCACCTGGAGAGTGATGTCTCCATGCCACACGAACCAAAGGAATGGTTTGGTTCCGCAACACCTTCTCTCTGCGGTCCAAGATCTCTACGGGCTGCTCGGGGTAGCTGAGCGTCGGACCAACCTCAATCTCTGAGTGGTCAAGTACGTGACTAGGGTCTGCCATGTACCATCTCAGCTGCGACACGTGGAACACATCATGCACTCCCTCCAATGCAGGCGGCAAGTCCAGTCTATATGCCACTGCACCTACCCTCGCGAGAATGCCAAAGGGTCCGATGTAGCGTGGGCTAAGCTTCCCGCCTCTACCAAAACGAATTGTGCCACGCGTCGGAGAAATCCGTAGGAATACTAGATCGCCAACCTAAAACAAAATAGTCTTAACACGCAGTCTAAACAAACAAACACAAGCCAGAAAATAACAATCTATACCTGAAACTCAAGGGGTCTACGGTGGCTGTCGGCCCAATGCCGCTGTCTGTCCTGCGCCACTCGCATTCTGTCTCTGATGAGTTTCACCTTTTCTGCTGCATCCACGACCATTTCTGGTCCTAGCAAGGCTCTCTCTCCAACGTCGTCCCACGATAGCGGTGTACGACACCTCCGTCCATAAAGAGCCTCAAACGGTGACATCTCGATGCTGGCCTGATAGCTGTTGTTGTAAGCAAACTCTACCAGGTGCAGATGATCCTCCCAAGAACCTCCGAGATCTAAAACGCAAGTGCGTAGCATATCCTCGAGAGTCTGAATAGTCCGTTCAGACTGCCCGTCCGTCTGGGGGTGATATGCGGTACTGAACTTGAGCTGAGTGCCCAAGCTAGCCTGCAGACTCCTCCAGAAGTGGGAAGTGAAACGACTATCCCGATCCGAGATGATGCTCACAGGAACTCCATGAAGTCTAATAATCTGTCGCACGTACATCTCTGCTAGCTTCTCTGTCGATGTGCCCACCTTAAAAGGTAAGAAATGGGCTGATTTGGTCGACCTGTCCACGATGACCCAAATCGCGTCTTTCCCTCCTGGCGAACGTGGAAGCTCTGAAACGAAATCCATGGTCACGTGCTCCCATTTCCATTCTGGAATCGGTAAAGGTTGAAGCAAACCACCTGGCCTCTGCCGGTCTGCCTTTACCTGCTGGCACACTAGACACCGGGATACGAAGCGTGCTACCTCGCGCTTCATTCCATACCACCATACGTGCTCCCTCAAGTCTCGATACATATTGTTGGCACCGGGATGCATCGAGTACTGAGAGCGGTGTGCCTCCTGCAAAACCTCCTCGCGCAGCTCCCCGCTCGGCACACACATCCTCGTGCCGTGCCGTAAGGAACCATCATCTGCGATAGTAAAGTCGTCCGACAATCCCATCTGAACCTGTGCCCTGATACTCCTCAGAGCCTCATCATCGTACTGCGCAGCTCTGATCCTGTCCATCAGTTCGGACTGTATCTGTAATCCCCACATCTGAATCTCGGTACCGGGAACTAACACCTCAATCTCCAAGCTCTCCAAATCAGCCAACAAATGTCTATCTGTCGTCAAATACATAGCCATCGGATACCTGCTCAAGGCATCGGCGACTACGTTGGCCTTCCCTGGGTGGTACTGCAATGAGATGTCAAAGTCCTTCATCAACTCTAACCACCTCCTCTGCCTCATGTTCAGCTCCTTCTGTGTGAATACATACTTCAAGCACTTGTGGTCTGTGAAGATCTCCACACGCTCTCCGTACAGGTAATGTTTCCACAGCTTTAGAGCGAAGATAACTGCTGCCAACTCCAAATCGTGGGTGGGATAGTTCTTTTCATGAGGGCGTAACTGCCTGGAAGCATAGGCAATTACCTTCCCGTGCTGCTGAAGAACACATCCCAGACCCTTCCCTGAAGCATCACTGTAGATGGTGAAACCACCTGTCCCTGCTGGCAACGTCAAAATTAGAGCTGTTGTCAACCTCTTCTTTAGTTCATCAAATGCAGCCTGGCACTCCTTCGTCCATACAAAATCCATATCCTTCCTAGTCAGCCTGGTCATCGGCGCTGCAATCTTGGAGAAGTCTTGTACAAACCTCCTGTAGTATCCTGCTAGCCCGAGAAAACTCCTGATCTCAGCTGCCGAACTGGGGGTAGCCCACGACTCCACTGCCTCGATCTTCTTTGGGTTTACCGAGATTCCGTCACCCGATACCACATGCCCAAGAAATTCGACCTTGTCAAGGAAGAATTCACACTTAGAGAGTTTCCCGTACAGCTTCTCCCTCCTGAGAGTCTCTAAGACCAATCTCAGGTGCTCTTCGTGCTCCTCCGGGGTCTTGGAATACACAAGAATATCGTCGATGAACACCACCACGAACTTGTCAAGGTACTGGTGGAACACCTTGTTCATCAAGTTCATGAATACTGCCGGTGCATTGGTTAAACCAAATGGCATCACCATGAACTCAAACTGGCCGTATCTGGTCCGAAAAGCTGTCTTCGGTGTGTCTTCTTTCTTCACCTTTACCTGGTGATAGCCTGACCTCAAATCTATCTTTGAAAACACCCTCGCCCCGCTCAACTGATCGAAAAGATCATCTATCCTCGGCAGCGGGTACTTGTTCTTGATAGTGATATTGTTCAAAGCTCTATAATCAATGCACATACGCACCGTGCCGTCCTTCTTCGGTACGAACAATACCGGAGCTCCCCATGGTGATAAACTGGATTTGATGAAGCCTTTGTCCTGCAACTCCTCAACTTGCTTCTTCAGTTCTGCCAGCTCGCTGTTGTTGACTCTATAGACATATTGTGAAATGGGCTCCGCTCCTGGAACCAAGTCTATAGAGAATTCAACATCTCTGTCTGGCGGCAAGCCTGGCAACTCTTCTGGAAATACATCCAGGAACTCCGCTATCAGAGGATGTAGCAACTCCTCCTCTTCTACCCTGGCTCCACAAAATGTGCTCCTGCTCGGTTCTGCTGCTCCTCTGACGACCTTAAACTCTGGCTCTCCTGGTGGTCTAAACAATACTCTGCCTCCATAACAATCTATAGTAGCATGATGCCTACTCAACCAGTCCATTTCGAGTCTAATATCGTACCCCGGAAGTGGCATGACAAGTAAGCTCACGCTCAAGTCTCGGCCTCCTACTGACACTCTCCGGTCCTTGCAGTGATCACGGACTAGGATAATACCTCCACCAGTCATGATCTTGCAAGTCCTAGCTAATGGTTCTGTCTCTAAATGATGTCGAAGTGTATATGATACAGACACAAAACTATGGGAAGCGCCAGAATCGAATAAGGTAAATACGGGAATACAATCGAGAAGAACCGAACCTGTGATCAAGTCTCCTGCTGGCTCGATCTCCTCGACTGCCATGGCGTATGCTCGCCCCTGGGGTGCACCTCTCTGTTGCTGATGCTGGGCGAACTTCTGATGTTGTGGTGGAAGTGGTCCCCTCTGTTGTTGGCCTCCTGGTGCGGTAGGCACCCTGTCTGATCCTCTCTGGGCGGCTGCTCCACCCTGACCTGGACGAAAGGTAGGACAATCCTTCAGCTGGTGTGTCGTCGATCCACAGGATAGACATGAGCCCAATCTCTTCCTTCAGATATCTCTAGTATGTCCCATCTTCCCGCAGTAAGCACACTGGATGGCGGGCTGGTTCTGTCTCTGTTGCTGCTGCTGGACCTGCCCTCGGGCTGGTGCCTGATGCTGCTGCTGAAAGGGTCTCTGCTGTTACTGCTGAAAGTGTGGACGCTTGCCCGGTCCCGTACTACTGTTTGCTCCTCCGGAACCATCGCGTCCCCTCTTGGGCCTGAGGCCCAAGTCGTCCTCGGCTACTTGGGCATCCATCAATATGCCTTCGTAGGTAGCTGTGCGACGTCCCGACGTGCGAGACTTGATCTCCCTTGTCAGCCCCTTTCTGAATTTCTGGGCCCTGTCTCCCGGATCTCTAATCATCTATGGCGCGAAGCAGCTCAGGCGGGAAAACTTCGCGGCATACTCGTCGACGGACGAGCTCCCCTGGGCTAAGTCATGGAACTGACTCTCCAAAGCTCCCAGGGCGACATCAGGAAAGAACTTTTCTTTGAAGAGCACCTTGAAAGCTTCCCAAGTGAGTCCCCTGCGCAAGAGTCTCGGCTCCGTGCGAAACCATGTCAGGGCAATGTCGAACATCTGGCTGCCAGCGGCCTCGATCTGGAGCGCCTCTGGAATCTGCGCCAAACGCAAGTTCCTCTCGATGTCCTCTAGCCAATCATCGGCATAGAGTATCCCTTCTGTCCCCTTAAACTCCCGAGACATCATCCTCTTGAAGTCCACAATGGTGCCCGGCCTCTGGTGGTGCTGATCAGGACGCTGCTGCTGCTGAGTGACTCTCTCCACAGCCTGGAGAGCCACTTGGTGAGCGTTCTCCATGTTCACCCTCATCATCTCTGTCTGGGCCTGATGTGCCTCAGCCTGCACTCTCTGGGCCTCTGCCGACGTCCTCTGGGCATCGACCATGCCCTGAATCAAGGCAAACATCTGTGCCCCATCGACGGGTACACCTCCTGGATGCTGAACTGGTGGTGGTGGTAGAGGCCCCGTCGTAGCTGTGGGGACCCTCTGAACTGGTGGTGGAGGACCCCCGAATGCTGCAGACACTCCCACATGTACTGGAGATGTAGGAGGTGCTGCTGATGTCTGTCCGGCAGGGCGAGAGGTGGCAGACCTCTCTGAATCTGCTGCTCCGAGTCTCTGGGACCTCCTTGGCGGCATCCTGAAGACAGATCGAAAGATTTAATTAAGGCAATAGATACGATATCATCAAGGAAGGACAGAAAAATTCTAAAGGAAAAATTATTAAGAGTAATGTCATAAGAATCAGAATTCCCTAATTGTGATTGAGCATATCCTTGGCCTAATTCCTATTTCCTAAAACAGGCTCGTAGTAATACTCTAAGCGAGCACCACTACGATATCGCTCTAATGCGGTTCTAGGACTCGACTACTGACCTGCATGGGCCACCACTAAAACGTGTCACGACCCGCACCCGGAATTTGGGCATGAGTCGTGGGTACGTCCAGCCTACGCCGCAGCATCGGCGGTAGAACGCTGTCTAGGTCTAAACATAATATCCTGTCAATAATCTCAACTCCGTACGGAGGACAATGATAAAAATCCACAGTTCTATTATATACTCAATCACAAGCTAATAGAAATCATAGCACGATGAGAATAGAAAAGAGTTCTAATAAAACCAACCACAATAATCCAACTCAAATCCTGGGTCTAAATGACCTCACAAAGTCACAAAATAATAAATACATCCCAGTCTCAGTCTAAAACAATAATGCAGAAAAAGTAGTCTAAGAGCAGCCAGGTACGTTCTCCTCTAGACTAGGCAACTCCTCTGGGGTTTCTGGAGTGAAATCACCCTCTAATCCTGGGCCGTAATGAGTGGGGCAAAGATCCTCCAGGTCCTCTGAAAAATATTATCCAGTCAGGATTGGAGCGAAGCACAAGCACTAACAGCAGTTTCATTAAATTGACAAAATCTATAAACAGTGTAAGAGATACAAGATGGAAATAAATGCTAAAAATGAGAAGTACAGGAGAAAATGAAATAGACAATAGAGCATCTAGCAATGAACAATAAACAGTGACTGCTAGAACAAGTAAATCTGAATAAAGATAAACATCCAACTAAGTGTTTAAAATATTAGTTTATTATGTGATCAGCTTGGGACTAGATCAGGCTGGTTATATATGATTAGCTATGATTCTTGAAGGTCAGGCTAACCATATGGTTAGCTATGATGCATGATAATGGTCAGGCTAATCATATATAACAGCTATGAAGCATGATGATGGTCAGGCCGCACCCGACGTGAGAAGTGGGGTGAGCTATGATGCATGGTAAGTTTGGATATGATCACATAATCTACTAATAGTTCCCCATCCCCCAGCTAGCACGATGGATTCCAATCACGACTCCTCATGATGGGGATCTAGGGTGCTAACCCGTGTATCCATAGTATCGGAATCAAGTATGTAATACACTATAATTTATAGAAGTAATCAACAATGAAAACTGTCAGAGAATGTACTCGCTTGTGGTCCTGAGCAAAATATGAGGATCGATGTCCAAAGTGGGATCACAATGACCTATATAAGATATCAATGTCAAAATAATGTCCTTGAATAATAATTAGGTAAAAATATAAGTAAGTGTTTCCTAGGTCTAACTAGGTCTGAATAGTAAATTCTTGGTGGTATCAGTCTACACCTAGGTTTCTAGGTTGATATCATGAGTATCTAGTTACTAGGTATCATATAGCTATATAGACTATATAGCGACTCGTAATACTATATATATGACTTACAAATATACTTGTATTAAGCTATAACTACTATCTCACCTAGGACCTTACACAGGCTGAACCACACCTCAAACACACATGTGCACAGACATAGGTTCACTCAGTGGAACTCACTGATATCTGACACTCACAAAACTCACTCACTGGCACCCACAGAAATTATACACTGCCACACCTCTCTCTCACACATACAACATTCCCTCTCAAAATTTATACACAGACTTTCCCCTCCCCTGCACACATTCAGTGCACTAGATCACACACAGCACACAGATTTATGAAAACTGGCACATACCCACCTACATATGTGCACTGCTCTTCACACAGTTTGTATACAGCTGATACCTGATACACATACTCTCTAATATGTACACTGATACATATGCACATGCACACATAGGATTTAATATTCAGACTTACACATGCACTTACACACTGGTGCATACACAGATTTATGCACTGCATCCTACAGAAATTAAGAGATGAACTGACACATACACCCAGTTCCACAACTACACAAACACTAGTTACATAGACACTGCTCACTCTCACAGACATTTCTAACATGTATACTGATACACTAGGTATCTAGGTTCTACTGATACTCATCTCAACTCACTGCACAAGTTCACCTAGATCCTGATACTCTGGCACAGAACTACACTCTTACACACAGTTTCTAATTGACTGAGACACAAGTTTTATACTGATTTCATTTGATACACACAGGTATCAACTGAGACACTAATCCAATGCACAAGAACTCAAAATACACAGATACTATACTAGATGCTAATTTCCTAACTCATACACACAGTCACTTACACAAGTGACTGCACAGTTGCACACACTAGTACTCATACACATACTCACTGCACACATAACACAGCTACACACACACACATGCCTATTTCCCTACACTGCTGCACAGTTCTTTTCCCCAAATCTGATACACAGACACAATTACCCTCAACCACAGTTTCTGAACTGCTAAATACATCATTCACACACATGAGGCACAAGTCACTGATATATAGGCTCTAATTCTCACACAGCTACACTAGGACACTGCACACACACTGCTATGGTTCTCCTAACTGATACATAGGCTCTAATTCTCACACAGCTACACTTGGACACTGCACACACACTGCTATGGTTCTCCTAACTGATACATAGGCACAACATTGGGATCTCATACACTGCTACAACTTATTACTCATGAACTCCAGTACTTAGTTCATAGAATTCAATGATACTAAGATACTAGAGAACTCCACACTGCTCAAATCACAAGAAATTTACCTCCACAACACTGATACACTATGAACTCAACACTGATACTCCCAGTTATCCTATAGTCAAACTAAAATCCCCAATTTCTGATACACACAGGAATCAAGGACCCGACTGTACAGTGGGATACCCTTTCCCCCAAACTGCTGGTACACTGAACCCTAGCACCCGAGTTCCTCTCCATAACCAACCCTGGCTCTTACCTCCCTGATGCACAAATTACTACTCCATAGTGCACACAGCATACAACAAACAGTATACACACTAGACACTAATTTATATGCAGTTGGGGAAAAACAGAGACACATAGGTACTCATACAGGTTTCTCACTATACTTACAGAAATTAAGAGGTTAACTGACACAGGATTTAAACTAACTACACCCATTCACAGGAACCCAACCAAATGCATCATCTACACCTAATGATCCAAGCCATCAACAGCCCTTCAAAACCCCAACCCGATACTCCTGCTCTCAATACAACCTACACCCTAGATCAACTACCCGACTGCAGTAACCTATTTACAACACAATATATATATACATATAGATTCATATATCAACTATGCAGAAATTAAATAAGTTAGATAGGTAAGTTCCTAATAACATTTCATCATACATATGTAGGGCATAAACGAAAACACATACAACCCCTAAGTTCCCGATCAAAACCCTAAGAATCGAGTTCAACCTACACATGGGTGATGAAATCAATCTACAAACCAATACCTAGGGTTAGGGTTCACGAAAATTGGGGAAAACCCCATGTTGGTCACCAAAACCCAAAACAAAACCCTAAAAATTGAACTACACAGCAAGGGTGGGTTCCTAATGGCCATGAACAACAGAAAACATAATTAAAGGAATAGAAATAGGGTTTTTACCTGCAGGGATGGTTTCTTCACTGAGGTTCTTCTTCTTCAAGGCTTCCTGACCCACGTTCCTTGCTTTCCTTGCTTGGAGGAGGAAGGTGGAAACCCTAGGGTTTGGATTTCGAAATCTGGAGGTGGGGAGATGGTTTTTCTCTTGTGGAGGCTAGGGTTTCTTCGCTCTACAAGAAGAATGGCTTCCCTTTTATATTAAAGCCTAGTTAGGGTTTCCAAGCTTAGTTTTAGGTTAAACCTTTATGGTTAGGTCATGTAGAACCCAAATGACTCAGGTTTAGGTCTGCTAGAGATTGAGGGTTCACCCTAAAATTTGTATTCTAGGGTTTCACTAGAACTGGTTTACAATTAGGGTTGACTCACTAGGGTCTGTCCTAATGAGTTCTAGGGTTTGACCTAAAACTAAACATTACTAATAATAATATAATTAGTTACAAAACTCAGCAATTAATTAAATTCACAATTATTTAAAAATAGTTAAATTACACAAATGCCCTTATATGGAAAAGTGGTAGTGACAGTACTCCCTCGTCCAGCGTTCCTCCTGCTGAAGGAACCATGACGACAGATGAGCATGTCGAGGAGGTCATGCCTACGTTGTCCCAGCATCAGCAAGATCCTTCATGCGCACCTCCGGAGGAGACGAGGACAGAGATTTGGGCCGACGGTACAAAGTAAGTCAATTAGATGGTTTAGCATCATATATATCGTGTATTTCTTTATTCATCATATATTGACTTTTTCGATAAAAATAATTATCTCTGTATAGATATCTTCCATCGTCGGTTCAGAGACGCCTGGGCCTATTTCTGAGGAACAACTACGGTGGCCCTTGGATCAACTACTCTGAAGCTCCGGAGGAGAGAAAGGCATTTTGGTTTGCGCACTTCCAGGTAAAAGTATATTATATAAATCCTCTAATTTATGCATATTATATAACTTATCCGTGATGCTCACTTACTAAATTATTTATTGTAGCAAACGTATTTCTATCATCCGTACGGGCCGAGTTAATCGAGTGGTTATTTCCGACCATTGCCGTCAAGCTTATTCGAGATGCTCTGGATGACCAGAAGGCTCGTGATCGTGCTAGAAAACTGATCCAGGGTTGGATCACGCCTGAGCTGTGGACTGCGATGAGGGCTAGTTTCGACGATCCGAGCTACAAAAAAAGGTCTGAGAAGTCCAAGGCGGCTAGGCGGAATGCTGCCAAGTGGTGTGGTGGCTCGATTCCGATGACAAAAAAATTTCGTCGTTTGGCATATTTTTTATTTAAGATATATTATTTTAATGTAAGTACGATAAAATGGTAGTAGGAAAAAATGTTTAAGTTTAATATTAAATAATATATTTTTAACAGGTACAGAGGAGTGAGGATGCAGACATGGTGACCGTCTTCTTGGCCACCCATCGGAAGGACAGAAATCTCATTGATGAGAGGGCCTCGAAGACCTATGTAAGTATTACATTACTTTATGTTAATTTTAATATAACTTAGGCAATTATCGAGTTTTCAAACCTTTCTAGGCCGAGTATCTTAGGCTGTGTGAGCGGACGACTGTTAGTGCACCTACAACTAGAGAGGCTGGTACTTCCTCGCAGCCCGCTCCAGCTCCGTCGGCGGACGACCTGTGGGTGACCGCAGCTGGTGGTCACCATAGGGGTACGTACTATGGTACGAGATCCTATGGTACCCTGGTTGCGACGCAGTCATCTAGGGCCTCCCCAAAAACTATGCATCCCACACAGCCCTCGCAGTCGTTGGCCAGAGTCCAGGAGGCCGTTGACCGTCAGATTGTATCTCTCCATGACGAGTTGCTACGAAGGATGGAGGAGCATCCCCGGTCCCAACCGTAGGCGGACGATCCAACGCTCATCGCACGATTCGATATGCTCGACCGCAGCATCACGGAGCTTCAGGATTTGACAAATAATCTTAGAGCCTCGACAGACCGCAACATCATGGAGCTGCAGGCATCACAGCTATCCATGGGCCAGAGGCTGACGATGATGCAGGATTCAATGGTTCATAGCAGTACGAGGCTGTTTTCTACCATGGATTCTTACAACCAGCGACTCGCAGACTTGGAGCGGATACGGTCTCCTGGTGCGCCTACATCGACACAGACTCCACCGACGTTACTGCCTTCTCTATCGATATCGGTGTCAATTTCACGGGAGCAGTATGAGCTGTTCTTATCCTTCATGCTCGTCGGTGGTCATCCTACTACAGATCCGCAGTAGTATAGTTGCTGGATATTTGTATTGTTTATATTATTTAGGATGAGATTGTATGGATATATATTTGTTGTATTCTTTATGATGATATTTGTTGGGTGCTTTCTTTTCTTCAAATTTTATAATATTATTTACATTAAATATGTTATTTTATCGGTGTTGAGTATTCAACCCAAGGGGGTTGGCAAACCCAGAAATTCAACGGAGGGTTACTCCGGGTCTATTTGTACAGATTGTAATTTAATAAACTGCAGGAATAATAGTTTGGAAACAATTCAGTATTCATATTTTTTCTGTAGAATTAGCGACATTTTTAGCGACGTTTAGCATCGTTTAGTGCAATCCCAAGAATATAGAATGGACCCACGTTATTTTTTAGGGTTTATAATATTATTATATATTTTTTGGAATTATTTCAGAATTTTTGGAATAATTTTAGTATTTATTTTTAGTTATATGGGTAAAACTAATGTTTAGAGCTTCTCCTAATTATAGTAGAAAACCTATGAATATAAAATTGTCCCAAATATTTTTCTAAGGTTTTTAGGTTCAAAATATATTTTCTATAATTTTTTCAGATTTTTATGATTATTTTTAATATTTATTTTGAATTATTTAGATTTAAAATGACTTAAATAATGTTTTGATAAAGGCAAATCAAAAACAAATAATATAACAAAAACCATCCAATCATATTCTGACACGTGTCAGCCTATAAATATCTATTCAGCCGCAGGTACATTCCTATTCAGCCGTAGGTACATCCCTATATATATATATATATATATATATTATTATAACCCTAATTATCCCATTATTTTAGAGAGAGAGATTTTGGAGAATTGCCATCTAGGGTTCCTTCATCTTCCACAAGCCATTGCGCATAGCTCCGGACTCCAAACTGTCACGCCCCGATCTCCCGCAGGCAATCGGCCGTTCCCGCTAGGCGGGAATCACCCTCGCCAGCGCTCCCGCGGAACGATCGCTTAACCCATCCGGGCGTGATGCCGCACGAGCGTGAGCCACGCCCGTGCAAGGCCATGGTTCATTGGCTGGCGGTTAGAGTTCTAAGCCACAGAGTCGCACAGATTGTTCGAGTGCAGCGGAGTCATGAACGCATAGGCGATCGGTAACAGGTTCACTGAGTCGACAATATAGCGGAAGCATTGAAACAAAGTAAAGTAATCTCTTTATTGATATGAACAAGTATTACAGGCGGCGTATAGCCGAGATTACAAGTCGCTCAAGCCTCTCTCTCTGAAACAGTAAAAGCGTGCCAAGTGGCTACAACTGTGGAATGATTTGTACAGGCGATGGTCAGGCGATGTTCACAACTTATGTCTTGTATATGTGCTTCAGTCCCGGACGCACCGTTGCTTCGGAGTGATGTCCACGCCTTAACACGCACGTTGGAGGCGTCCGCACCGAACGAGGTTCTCCCGCACTCTGCATATCAAACTGGTGGATTATCAGTACATTGAATGCACTGGTGGGGAAGCTACTCGCCCGCTCGACAAATCCAAACACGTAATACAGGTTCCGTGCACAACTATTAAGTTGTCTTTCTAGTTGCCTTAGGATCAGTTTCATGCAGACATTGATAGCCTAACTTGTCGGGCAGTGCGTCGTGCGATGTTTGAGGAAACACGACGAGACTTACCAACTTACCATCTCCTTCCCTGTCCAAGGCAAACATGATTAATTTAAGCACGGGCAAGTATAAGCATTCAGGAGCATAGCATATGCAACATGCAACACGAGAGTTATTGAACGGGACATTATTTGGTGTGCTCAGTTGTACTTGATGCGATGCAGTAACTCGCACGCGGATAGCCGCTAAGCGAGGATGACTTATCTATATGAACATGAGTCGCTGGCAAAACCATAAAGGACTAATCCCTGTCACGACCCGCACCCGGTTTAGGGACACGAGTGCGTGGGTACGTCCAGCCTACGCCGCAGCATCGGCGGTAGAACGCTGTCAAGGTCTTGATACTATCTAACTAATGTCACGCAAGCATCCAATCTCCATTAGGAGGCACGGATGACACAAATAAGATGAACACATACTCAATCACAGGATCACAGCACGATAAGATTTCAAAACAGAAATTAAAATTAAACACAACACAAGTCCACAAGTAATATTCTAACTCAACAATAACCAAGAATCATCAAAAAATGCCGGAGACAAATTCGGTACCAAATAGTCTACTTAAAGAACTAACAATAAATAATAACTCCGGCTAGACCTTCCAGAATCACAACTAAACTACCAAGTCTGCAGCTACTCACCATATGGTCCATAAAGTGTCAGACAGCGGTCCTCTAAGGCATAGTCTGGAAAAATATTTCCAGTCAGGAAGGAGCAAAGCAACACTCTCAAATAACAGTTCCATTAATTGATAATGTCTATAATACAATAAAACATGTCATGCTAGCTACTGAGAAGACAGTGAAATAAATGCAATGGCAATTTAAGAGAGACAGGCAATGTAAAGAGACAGGCAATAGGCAATATGATACAGTCAGTGCATGTATGGAAATAAAAGAACAAGAAACAGTATCATATACGGGTGATGTAGTATATGATTTAAATTAGGGAACTGTAATATATTCTAAGTGTTTGAAATAGTAGTTTCGAAATGTGACCGGCTTGGGAACATGTACGATAGCTACAGGGCCTGGCTAATCATGGGTGAAGAGCATGATTAACACTTACAATTTCTATACTACAATAAGAGGTTATGATCACATTTCTTACTAACTACTTCCCCGCCCCCAACTAGTACTGTGGATCCAACCATGACACGTCACGATACACGAGCAAGTCAAGTCTATCATGTACGATGTCTAAATATACATGTCGTGTACAATGTCAATACGATAATCAAGGTAACATCTCATGACTGCAGATCCAAGCTATACTAGTCCGTGTAGCACAGTGTCAAAGATTCAGATGTAACATTTCATGATTGTTGAATTTATAGAAATTATCAAGAATTGGAAATTATCAGAGAATGTACTTGCCTTGGGTCCTTAGCTGGTATTTATGGATGTCCTATTCCAGAGTATCCCCTGGGTAAACCAACAGTCCTAAAAACATATCACAATAACACTTGTATCAGAGGCTATACTAACACACAATCCATGAAGTCAGAGGCTCTGCCAGATATGGCACTGGTCAATCAAGGGTCAACTGGTAGGGATATATAAATATACATATATCTATTTACTACCTTAGTACTTACAATATATATATACACCAATATAAATACATATACAATATATATATATACCAAAATACTAATTATATTAAATTATACTATGTATACAAGTACACATATATATAAACCAAAATACCAAAACAAATATATATATATATTATATACATACCAAATTAGCACTTATATCCAAACATACATATATTTGTTTACATATACTAAATTAACAATTATCAACATATACTGAAAATACAGATACCAATTTTACAGATTAATATTTATTATTTAATACGTACACGCAAAATATATATATACATTTATACATTTATACTAATTATACTAAAATATATATACTATGCTAATACATGTATTTAAACATTTTATTTATGAATAATATACATGTACAAAAAATATATATTTGAAATTATATCAAGTATATATATTTATATGCCAAACTTAATTATAGAATTTATTTAAATACATACTATACTCATACAATTAAATATTAATAAAATAAATAATATACATATGCTAATTTCACATTAATTAAATATATAAATACTTTACATTAATTATATATATACAATTAAATTAAATACATATACTAATTACTTATACAAATATATGTACATATTTACCATCATTAAATTAAATAGACAATATACATTCACATTTATACATTACCCTTGTATTTATATACTATACACATTCAAATATTTAAAACATTAATTAAAATACTATACTTTACATACTCATAAATACATACACTATACTATACATTAATCAATATATATACAAATACATATACTAGTATATACATATACATATACTAATTATATTAAAATATACAAAGTATATATATAAAATGCATAAATATACATATACAAAATATGTACTTATACATATATATTAATACATACATTTACAAAATATGTATACATATATACATTATAGTGAATACACACACAACACATTATACAAGGTATATATATATATACCATACTAATATATATTAAACATTAATTAAATGACTATATACATATACATATATTATGTATATACTCACGTATATACGTATGTATGTATACATATATATATACATATATATATATAGATATATATATATATATATATATAGAAGAAAGAGGGAGAGGAGAAAGATGCTCACTGTGAGGGCTCCTGGGTGGCCGAACTACGGCAGCTCCTGCCGGAGTCGGGGGAGTAAGAGCAGCCGTCGGAGTGGACAGGGGCCGCCGGAGAGATCGGCTCGGGAACAGTCGGTGCGGGGGTTGGCCGCCGGCTGATGGGTGGTGATGGATGGAGATGGTGGTAAATGGAGAAGATGGGGGAGTCGGGGAGAGGCAGCAGCCGCCGGATGCACAGTAAGTGCGGCAGCAGCAGAGGGGAGAATGCTCAGGGTCGGGCTCGGCCGCCGGCTGGAGGAGCGAGGTGAAGCACGGTGGGGAGTGGCTGATGATGGTAGGAGCAAGGAGAGGAGGTTCTAATGGTGATGGTGGTGGAGTTGAATGGTGATGGTGGTGGAGTTTGGATGATGGAGATGGAGGAGTTGCCGGCCGGAGTAGGGATCCAGGGGACCGGAGCACAGGGAGAGGGCCGGAGATTGCAATGGGGTCGAGCCGGAGTACAGCGGTCGCCGGAGCAGTGCTGCGGGCCGCCGGAGATGCTGAGGCCCGCCGGAGCAGCAGGAAGTCGGCCGGGGTGCACAGGGCACGCCGCCGGGAAGATAGCCGGAGGTCGGTGGGTTTGCACAGTGGAGGTTTCCCCCCCTTTCTCCTTTAGTTCAAATTCAAAATAGTTAAAGAGAAGAAGAAGAAAAGGAAGAAGAAGGAGAAGAAGAAAGGAAAGAGAAAAAGAAAGGAAGAAGAAAAAGAAGAAGGAGTTTTCCAATGTTGGGTTGAGGGGAGATGGAGGCTTGAGGAGGGTGGTGATTTCTAGGTTGCCTAGGGATTAGGGTTTGATGTAGACATTATATAGGGATGAGGGTGTTGGAATGAAGGGTTGGGATTGGCCCATTAATTGGGTGGTCCAGATTGGACATGAGGGGAATTAATTCATATGGGAAATGAGGGTGAGGTTTAATTAAAATATTAAGGATTCCTCATTGGTTTAAATAATGGGGTGTTGGCACAAAATGCCGATTTGCAATTTAACCCCCTTAAATTCGGGAAATTGCACAAACACATAAAATGACAAAAATTTGGCGGACGATTCGGGGTCCGGTGTTTTGTAGGGTTAGGGGGCACTGTAAGACTGGTACGGGCTCAATTAGCAGGGCACTGAAATTAAATTGGGATTTTAGAA
The DNA here is from genome assembly GCA_036927795.1 of Iris macrosiphon. NCBI lineage: Eukaryota > Viridiplantae > Streptophyta > Magnoliopsida > Asparagales > Iridaceae > Iris > Iris macrosiphon. The sequence goes on along the minus strand of JAYESA010000001.1, from coordinate 1,048,525 downwards.
TCAGATAAAATGGTATCCTCAATTTAAATAGAATTAAATGCAAGTTGTGTTCAACAATTAATTAGGAGTACATGGGGCCAAAATCAGGTCAGGTCATCAATACCAATATTGAAGAAGACTCAGAACAGAATATTACCCTAATTTGGGCCGCACGAAAAATAGGTCAAGATGGCCTCCAATTTTTGATTGGAACGCACAACGATACAAAATAGGAGTTTAAAAATAAACGTCCGCGACGATTTTTGTGCGGCTAGAAACAATGCACGGGGAGCATAATTATGAGTTGCAAAAATAGCAGAATGGAAGGCGGGCATGTCTAGGGCAAGATTGTGAAATTTGTTGGGAGACAAGAGTCAGGGTAGTGCTCCAAATATCGAAGCAACGGCAATGCGCAAAAATATTAAATAAAATACAGTAATTAATAAAAATCTCCAAAAATTAAATTATAAATAAAACAATTAATTACATAATTCCACAAGTCCTGACAGGTGTTCGTATACTGGCTTCTAGGTCAGTCTGCTAGCAAAAATAAATGAGCACTGCATCTAGTACTATATTTAATTACTCATCACACATAATTATTTAAATAAAAAATATTATCATGCAATTATTTAATTATAACTACCATAATATTAAATATTATAAAAGGTCAAAAATACCCCTGTTTTCAGAATGTGGTAGTGACAAGTCTACCCACCTTAAAAGAATTTTGTCCTTAAAATTTAAAATCCTCATACTAGTGTTTAATCATACACATTATTATTCCCGCAAATTTAAATTTATCATCCATGAAATTAGTTAATAATCCACAATGTCCTCTCACAATGTTCAAAAATTCTGAATTATTTATATTCCTGAAAAATCCTCAAAATAGAATCAAAGTCCCTTTTTATTAAAATTTCCTTGAAAGTTTTGAGTTAATAATTCAATACCCGGAATTTAATATCCACTCCTCAAAATACTCAACAATATGATATGTAAGAATTCTCCAAATGTTACATCCAAATATAAAGTTCTAAAATTCATAATTTGTAATTAAATAAATACATTGATAAATCTCCCAAAATTTTCAAATTAATAACCAACTTAAACATGTCATAATCTTTCCTGGAATTAATTAAACCACCAATTATGCCATGTTAATTTCTTAACCATTTATTTAAATCAATAATTATCCTCAAATTTTAATCATCTTGTTCCTCTTGTCAAGTCATAGCTCCTTCATGAATCTTCACTACAGTCAACACCAATAATCACGGTCTAAGAAATTCTACCTATAGTCATACCACATACAATCTAGGGGGAACATACATGGTTATGGTCTCATTTGTTAGGGTGTTGCAGTCTATGTATCAGGGGTACTACTAACTACATTATAACAAGAATCATGCATACAAGCTACGGTACTAAGCAATCAATCAATCAATCAAATAGAGAGGAACAGAATGGAGGAAAGAACAGAACCTGCTAACACATTACCTGCAGTATCGGTCTCTACGACCGTCATCGCAAATGCCCGCCCTGCTGGGGTGGTTCCCTTTGCGGGTGCTGAGCAATATACGGTTCCACAGGTAGCCTAACTGGATCTCTATAGTCTGAAGCTGCGTGCTGGCCGGGAAGATAAGGAACTCGAAGACAATCCCTTACTCGATGTCCCGCAGCGCCACAGTGCAAACAAAGTCCTAGCCTCGTTCTACAGCTCTCCCAAAGGTGACCTGGCTTCTTACAGAAATGACAAGTCTGTTGTGTCTCTCTTGGAGGCTGCTGTTGATCCTGCTGAACACGGACTGGTGTCTGGTACTGTTGTTGATACTGATACTCCCATGGATGTTGCTGGATAGGAACTGGTGCTAGGTACTGCGGTGGATGCTGAAATGTCCATGGTTGTTGCTGAATATAAAATGGTACTTGGTACTGCTGTTGGTGCTGAATACGGGGATGCTTGGCTGGTCCTGGGCTACCATTCGTATCTCCAAATGTGTCGTGACTCCTCTTAGGCCTGAGATCCAGATCCTCTTCTGCGATCTGAGCATCCATTAAGATAGCCTCATAGGTAGCAGTATGACGACCAGAAGTGCGCGACTTAATCTCTCTTGTCAGTCCCTTTCTAAATTTCCGGGCTCGATCTCCTGGGTCCCGAATCATAGACGATGCAAAACGGCTCAATCTATAAAATTCTGCAGCGTACTCGTCGACCGACATGTTTCCTTGAACTAAGTCATGAAACTGACTTTCCAAGGTTCCCAATGCCACGTCGGGAAAGAACTTCTCTTTGAAGAGTTCCTTGAAGGTCTCCCAAGTAAGTCTTTGTGCAGTAATTCTCGGCTCTGTGCGATACCACGTGAGTGCGATATCGAACATCTGACTGCCAGCGGCTTCTATCTGCAAGTTCTCCGGAATCTGGGTCAATCGCAGGCTTCTCTCTATATCATCTAGCCAGTCGTCAGCGTAGAGTATCCCTTCGGTGCCTTTGAACTCTCGAGGCATCATCCTTTTGAAATCCACTATAGTGCCTGATTTCTGCTGTTGCTGGCCAGGAAACTGCTGGTACTGTGCTACTTTCTCCAAAGCTTGGAGAGTCACTTGATGAGCATTCTCCATGTTTTCTTTCATCAGCTCGGTTTGTGCCTGGTACGCTTCTGCTTGCACCCTCTGAGCCTCAGCTTGAACTCGCTGAGCATCTGCCGTCACTCTCTGGGCATCTACCATGCCTTGGATCAAGGTAAACATCTGTGTTCCATCAATGGGCAAACCTCCGGGAATCGGAGTCGGTGGAGGAGGAAGGTTGTCCGTCACAGCTGCGGCAATCTTCTTAACAGGTGGAGGAGGAGGATCCCCAAAAAGTGCAGATACTCCTACGTCCATTGGAGATGTAGGAGGAACTACTGCTGTCTGTCCCTCAGGTGGAGAGGTGGCAGACCCCTCTAAAGCTGATGTTCCCGCTCTCATAGACCTTGTCTGCGGCGACATCCTGAAGACAGATCCCAAAGAATCAATTTAGGCAAAAATACGATATCATCAAGGAAGGACAGTACAGTTCTAAGGAAGCAACATTCAAGATAAAGATTGGGAATAACAATCCTAGTTGGGATTGCACAGGTCAAAGATACATCCAAGGTCTGATGCTTCTATCCCTCTAAGTACCACAGTTCTACCACAAGCACACTCATTGCTAGCTTCCTTACCTACTGCAATCGCTGATACTAGTTATCCTTATCACTCAAGTTCATAACAATTACAACACACTATACCAAGTACTGCTCTCTCTCCAATACAATCCTCGATGACCACCTAAGCCAGTTGGCAGCGTAATCTCAAACATGCTCAAGACAAATCCTTACACATGCACCTCAACTGTTGTATACTAATATATCTCTCCCACTATAAAATCTTATCCTCAGATAAATTTCCTCAAAATAACTCCTCGAAATAAAATTTTTAAAGTAAAAGCATACACTTTCCTCAAGGTTAATTATTTAAATACTGAAATAAAACTTAATCACACAAAATCCTTACAGACTTGTCTAGGTTTATCAAATTGAATCTGAATTCCTCAAAATAAAATTTTAATAATATCTCGACTCCTCAAAATTCAAAAATGCAATTCGTTTTTAATCTTCAAATTAGAATTTAATTCCATATCTAGTAGTCCAGTAGCCCTAGTGTTAATCATTTTTATTGTCCTCATCGACATGCGTCATCAGATAATACCATAAATCAGTCTGCAAGTTCATCTTGATATGAAATCCAGCCCTACTATGAAACCAAAAATCCTTAACTTAATAACTAATCAGCAACAATCAAATCAATATCAACAAGTGAGAATGGACGGAGCAAGGGAATGATTTAAATTGGAAGTTTTAACAAGATTCTCAGGGGTCATCCCAGGAATCTCTCAAGAAATTATGATTGAGTATTTGTTCTCGTCCTAGTATCCTATGTCCTATGTTCTATAGCAGGCACGCAATAGTGTAACAAAGATGCCACACTACCACGACATCGCACAACTCACGAAGTCTGACCTGCATGGGCCACCACTAAAAACGTGTCACGACCCGCACCCGGTTTAGGGGCACGAGTGCGTGGGTACGTCCAGCCTACGCCGCAGCATCGGCGGTAGAACGCTGTCAAGGTCTTGATACTATCTAACTAATGTCACGCAAGCATCCAATCTCCATTAGGAGGCACGGATGACACAAATAAGATGAACACATACTCAATCACAGGATCACAGCACGATAAGATTTTGAAACAGAAATTAAAATTAAATACAACACAAGTCCACAAGTAATATTCTAACTCAACAATAACCAAGAATCATCAAAAAATGCCGGAGACAAATTCGGTACCAAATAGTCTACTTAAAGAACTAACAATAAATAATAACTCCGGCTAGACCTTCCAGAATCACAACTAAACTACCAAGTCTGCAGCTACTCACCATATGGTCCATAAAGTGTCGGACAGCGGTCCTCTAAGGAATAGTCTGGAAAAATATTTCCAGTCAGGAAGGAGCAAAGCAACACTCTCAAATAACAGTTCCATTAATTGATAATGTCTATAATACAATAAAACATGTCATGCTAGCTACTGAGAAGACAGTGAAATAAATGCAATGGCAATTTAAGAGAGACAGGCAATGTAAAGAGACAGGCAATAGGCAATATGATACAGTCAGTGCATGTATGGAAATAAAAGAACAAGAAACAGTATCATATACGGGTGATGTAGTATATGATTTAAATTAGGGAACTGTAATATATTCTAAGTGTTTGAAATAGTAGTTTCGAAATGTGACCGGCTTGGGAACATGTACGATAGCTACAGGGCCTGGCTAATCATGGGTGAAGAGCATGATTAACACTTACAATTTCTATACTACAATAAGAGGTTATGATCACATTTCTTACTAACTACTTCCCCGCCCCCAACTAGTACTGTGGATCCAACCATGACACGTCACGATACACGAGCAAGTCAAGTCTATCATGTACGATGTCTAAATATACATGTCGTGTACAATGTCAATACGATAATCAAGGTAACATCTCATGACTGCAGATCCAAGCTATACTAGTCCGTGTAGCACAGAGTCAAAGATTCAGATGTAACATTTCATGATTGTTGAATTTATAGAAATTATCAAGAATTGGAAATTATCAGAGAATGTACTTGCCTTGGGTCCTTAGCTGGTATTTATGGATGTCCTGTTCCAGAGTATCCCCTGGGTAAACCAACAGTCCTAAAAATATATCACAATAACACTTGTATCAGAGGCTATACTAACACACAATCCATGAAGTCAGAGGCTCTGCCAGATATGGCACTAGTCAATCTAGGGTCAACTGGTAGGGATATATAAATATACATATATCTATTTACTACCTTAGTACTTACAATATATATATACACCAATATAAATACATATACAATATATATATATACCAAAATACTAATTATATTAAATTATACTATGTATACAAGTACACATATATATAAACCAAAATACCAAAACAAATATATATATATATATTATATACATACCAAATTAGCACTTATATCCAAACATACATATATTTGTTTACATATACTAAATTAACAATTATCAACATATACTGAAAATACAGATACCAATTTTACAGATTAATATTTATTATTTAATACGTACACGCAAAATATATATATATATTTATACATTTATACTAATTATACTAAAATATATATACTCTGCTAATACATGTATTTAAACATTTTATTTATGAATAATATACATGTACAAAAAATATATATTTGAAATTATATCAAGTATATATATTTATATGCCAAACTTAATTATAGAATTTATTTAAATACATACTATACTCATACAATTAAATATTAATAAAATAAATAATATACATATGCTAATTTCACATTAATTAAATATATAAATACTTTACATTAATTATATATATACAATTAAATTAAATACATATACTAATTACTTATACAAATATATGTACATATTTACCATCATTAAATTAAATAGACAATATACATTCACATTTATACATTACCCTTGTATTTATATACTATACACATTCAAATATTTAAAACATTAATTAAAATACTATACTTTACATACTCATAAATACATACACTATACTATACATTAATCAATATATATACAAATACATATACTAGTATATACATATACATATACTAATTATATTAAAATATACAAAGTATATATATAAAATGCATAAATATACATATACAAAATATGTACTTATACATATATATTAATACATACATTTACAAAATATGTATACATATATACATTATAGTGAATACACACACAATACATTATACAAGGTATATATATATATACCATACTAATATATATTAAACATTAATTAAATGACTATATACATATACATATATTATGTATATACTCACGTATATACGTATGTATGTATACATATATATATACATATATATATATAGATATATATATATATATATATATATATATAGAAGAAAGAGGGAGAGGAGAAAGATGCTCACTGTGAGGGCTCCTGGGTGGCCGAACTACGGCAGCTCCTGCCGGAGTCGGGGGAGTAAGAGCAGCCGTCGGAGTGAACAGGGGCCGCCGGAGGGATCGGCTCGGGAACAGTCGGTGCGGGGGTTGGCCTCCGGCTGATGGGTGGTGATGGATGGAGATGGTGGTAAATGGAGAAGATGGGGGAGTCGGGGAGAGGCAGCAGCCGCCGGATGCACAGTAAGTGCGGCAGCAGCAGAGGGGAGAATGCTCGGGGTCGGGCTCGGCCGCCGGCTGGAGGAGCAAGGAGAAGCACGGTGGGGAGTGGCTGATGATGGTAGGAGCAAGGAGAGGAGGTTCTAATGGTGATGGTGGTGGAGTTGAATGGTGATGGTGGTGGAGTTTGGATGATGGAGGTGGAGGAGTTGCCGGCCGGAGTAGGGATCCTGGGGACCGGAGCACAGGGAGAGGGCCGGAGGTTGCAATGGGGTCGAGCCGGAGTACAGCAGTCGCCGGAGCAGTGCTGCGGGCCGCCGGAGATGCTGAGGCCCGCCGGAGCAGCAGGAAGTCGGCCGGGTGCACAGGGCACGCCGCCGGGAAGATGGCCGGAGGTCGGTGGGTTTGCACAGTGGAGGTTTCCCCCCCTTTCTCCTTTAGTTCAAATTCAAAATAGTTAAAGAGAAGAAGAAGAAAAGGAAGAAGAAGGAGAAGAAGAAAGGAAAGAGAAAAAGAAAGGAAGAAAAAAAAGAAGAAGGAGTTTTCCAACGTTGGGTTGAGGGGAGATGGAGGCTTGAGGAGGGTGGTGATTTCTAGGTTGCCTAGGGATTAGGGTTTGATGTAGACATTATATAGGGATGAGGGTGTTGGAATGAAGGGTTGGGATTGGCCCATTAATTGGGTGGTCCAGATTGGACATGAGGGGAATTAATTCATGTGGGAAATGAGGGTGAGGTTTAATTAAAATATTAAGGATTCCTCATTGGTTTAAATAATGGGGTGTTGGCACAAAATGCCGATTTGCAATTTAACCCCCTTAAATTCGAGAAATTGCACAAACACATGAAATGACAAAAATTTGGCGGACAATTCGGGGTCCGGTGTTTTGTAGGATCAGGGGGCACTGTAAGACTGGTACGGGCTCAATTAGCAGGGCACTGGAATTAAATTGGGATTTTAGAATCAGATAAAATGGTATCCTCAATTTAAATAGAATTAAATGCAAGTTGTGTTCAACAATTAATTAGGAGTACATGGGGCCAAAATCAGGTCAGGTCATCAATACCAATATTGAAGAAGACTCAGAACAGAATATTACCCTAATTTGGGCCGCACGAAAAATAGGTCAAGATGGCCTCCAATTTTCGATTGGAACGCACAACGATACAAAATAGGAGTTTAAAAATAAACGTCCGCGATGATTTTTGTGCGGCTAGAAACAATGCACGGGGAGCATAATTATGAGTTGCAAAAATAGCAGAATGGAAGGCGGGCATGTCTAGGGCAAGATTGTGAAATTTGTTGGGAGACAAGAGTCAGGGTAGTGCTCCAAATATCGAAGCAACGGCAATGCGCAAAAATATTAAATAAAATACAGTAATTAATAAAAATCTCCAAAAATTAAATTATAAATAAAACAATTAATTACATAATTCCACAAGTGCTGACAGGTGTTCGTATACTGGCTTCTAGGTCAGTCTGCTAGCAAAAATAAATGAGCACTGCATCTAGTACTATATTTAATTACTCATCACACATAATTATTTAAAAAAAAAATATTATCATGCAATTATTTAATTATAACTACCATAATATTAAATATTATAAAAGGTCAAAAATACCCCTGTTTTCAGAATGTGGTAGTGACAATCCCAGACGAGAGTGGAACGCAACGAGAGCACACGATGCGCTACGAACCATCTCGCCCGTACACGATGGATTGCATATGTAGTCCAAGGCCAAGATAGAATGCAACGAAGTACACGATATGTTGCAAACTATCTCGCCAGCACACGATAGACTACACATGATGTGGTCCTAGGCCAAGTGGAATGCAACCGAGTACACGATGCGCTGCAAACCACTCGCCTGCACACGATGAACCACACTTGAAGTTCCATCCGGATCGGAGCGGCCCCAGTGCCCCGGTGACCGTCCGTGGAACTATGCCTCGTTTCCGAGTTGTCCACGACATGCACTTCAGGGTTAACCAATCTCAGGCAACACGATTTAACCAATCTCAGGCAACACGATTTAACCAATCTCAAGCAACGCGATTTAACCAATCTCAGGCAACACGATTACACGAGATACACGGGATACTTGAACCTTGGTTCTGTACAATAACTTGTCTTGATGCATTCCCCTGGTTCGGGGCTGCCTTGGTGACCTAACGGTCCCGGATACTTGCAGGAACATTCAGGCACGGAACGACTACGTAGTAGTCTCCCGGGGTTTGGATGAAAACACGGTAACTATCAAGCAGACAAGCATGTGTTCTAGGAACATAAGCAGGCACGTTGCTCGGGCCCGAAGGTAGTCCGAGAGATAAAACCGTTCAGGGACTTAGCATGCGAGGGTCTGAATATAAGCAGTATTTCCTTTCCATGTTCTAGCAAGCAATATGAGTTGGGATTATTCCCTTAGCTAGGTGCGTTGGATTTATTAGCATGCAGGGGGTGATTCACCTAGCGACTAGCATAAATATTCCAAATTTTATGTGTGCTGGCTAAGCAAAGACAAGTTCACCGTAGCCACCCACCTTAGCGATGATTCGCCTCGGTAGAGCGATACGTCTGAGCAAGCCTCTGAAAGTCCAAGCCGGATTCCTGTAGGGATAAGTCTGGATATCCTTTGCTTCTTGATCGAGGCAAAGCAGGTCGGGACAGCTGCACTATTGCCGATTGAGTCGGCAGTCCGCTTGAGCGGAACAGGGTGTTACATCCTACCCAACTTAGAAAAAGTCTCGTCTTCGAGACTTACTAAGGACAAGCAGTAATCTAGGGTTGAGGCAATCCTAGACAAGTCGTTTGTACTTGTTTATTTGGATCTTCACTTGCACAAGCTTCGAAATCAGCATACCGCTTAGACTGGATCGTGCGCACCTTCGACATGCATTTCTAGTGTGAACACGTCAACCAGCTTAGTGATAGCGAAGTCTCAGCACTCGAGTTTCACCTTTTCTTAAGTCTTGGATAGTGCACTAGTTCAAGGCGTCCCTCGAATAGATGCATTCAACCAAACTTAGAGTTAGTAAAAATCTCGGACAAGCTACTAGCGATACTCTCAAGTGGTTCGCACAGGTTGGCACAAAGGCCACTCGCAGCATACAACCAGACAAGCAAGCATATCATTCAAAACGTATTTTGAAAGTATTTAGACTTATTGTTGGAACATCCCATCGAGGCATTGAGAGAGAGCGTGCACATAACCCACGAACGAGCTTTTCGAAACAGAGATATCGAATTGAAGACAAAAGCGTAGAAGCCAGGCTCTGATACCAACATGTCATGCCCCGATCTCCCGCAGGCAATCGACCGTTCCCGCTAGGCGGGAATCACCCTCGCCAGCGCTCCCGCGAAACGATCGCTTAACCCATCCGGGCGTGATGCCGCACGAGCGTGAGCCACGCCCGTGCAAGGCCATGGTTCATTGGCTGGCGGTTAGAGTTCTAAGCCACAGAGTTGCACAGATTATCCGAGTGCAGCGGAGTCATGAACGCATAGACGATCGGTAACAGGTTTACTGAGTCGACAATATAGCGGAAGCATTGAAACAAAGTAAAGTAATCTCTTTATTGATATGAACAAGTATTACAGGCGGCGTATAGTCGAGATTACAAGTCGCTCAAGCCTCTCTCTCTGAAACAGTAAAAGCGTGCCAAGTGGCTACAACTGTGGAATGATTTGTACAGGCGATGGTCAGGCGATGTTCACAACTTATGTCTTGTATATGTGCTTCAGTCCCGGATGCACCGTTGCTTCGGAGTGATGTCCACGCCTTAGCACGCACGTTGGAGGCGTCCGCACCGAACGAGGTTCTCCCGCACTCTGCATATCAAACTGGTGGATTATCAGTACATTGAATGCACTGGTGGGGAAGCTACTCGCCCGCTCGACAAATCCAAACACGTAATACATGTTCCGTGCACAACTATTAAGTTGTCTTTCTAGTTGCCTTAGGATCAGTTTCATGCAGACATTGAATAGCCTAACTTGTCGGGCAGTGCGCCGTGCGATGTTTGAGGAAACACGGCGAGACTTACCAACTTACCATCTCCTTCCCTGTCCAAGGCAAACATGATTAATTTAAGCACGGGCAAGTATAAGCATTCAGGAGCATAGCATATGCAACATGCAACACGAGAGTTATTAAACGGGACAGTATTTGGTGTGCTCAGTTGTACTTGATGCGATGCAGTAACTCGCACGCGGATAGCCGCTAAGCGAGGATGACTTATCTATATGAACATGAGTCGCTGGCAAAACCATAAAGGACTAATCCCAGACGAGAGTGGAACGCAACGAGAGCACACGATGTGCTACGAACCATCTCGCCCGTACACGATGGATTGCATATGTAGTCCAAGGCCAAGATGGAATGCAACGAAGTACACGATATGTTGTAAACCTTCTCGCCAGCACACGATAGACTACACATGATGTGGTCCTAGGCCAAGTGGAATGCAACCGAGTACACGATGCGCTGCAAACCACTCACCTGCACACGATGAACCACACTTGAAGTTCCATCCGGATCGGAGCGGCCCCAGTGCCCCGGTGACCGTCCGTGGAACTATGCCTCGTTTCCGAGTTGTCCGCGACATGCACTTCAGGGTTAACCAATCTCAGGCAACACGATTTAACCAATCTCAGGCAACACGATTTAACCAATCTCAGGCAACACGATTACACGAGATACACGGGATACTTGAACCTTGGTTCTGTACAATAACTTGTCTTGATGCATTCCCCTGGTTCGGGGCTGCCTTGGTGACCTAACGGTCCCGGATACTTGCAGGAACATTCAGGCACGGAACGACTACGTAGTAGTCTCCCGGGGTTTGGATGAAAACACGATAACTATCAAGCAGACAAGCATGCGTTCTAGGAACATAAGCAGGCACGTTGCTTGGGCCCGAAGGTAGTCCGAGAGATAAAACCGTTAAGGGACTTAGCATGCGAGGGTCTAAATATAAGCAGTATTTCCTTTCCATGTTCTAGCAAGCAATATGAGTTGGGATTATTCCCTTAGCTAGGTGCGTTGGATTTATTAGCATGCAGGGGGTGATTCACCTAGCGACTAGCATAAATATTCCAGATTTTATGTGTGCTGGCTAAGCAAAGACAAGTTCACCGTAGCCACCCACCTTAGCGATGATTCGCCTCGGTAGAGCGATACGTCTGAGCGAGCCTCTGAAAGTCCAAGCCGAATTCCTGTAGGGACAAGTCTGGATATCCTTTGCTTCTTGATCGAGGCAAAGCAGGTCGGGACAGCTGCACTATTGTCGATTGAGTCGGCAGTCCGCTTGAGCGGAACAGGGTGTTACACAAACGAGGCCTAGTTTCTTGCGTTAGAAAGATATTGAGGTTAGATTTCTGATTATATAAATTGTTTTACGAAATTATGAGTATTAAATTCTAGAAAATTCGTAGAGCACAGTATATCCGAAAATAGACGTGTTTTAATGTGTTCGCGATTTCGGGAGAACCAGTAATCAGAATCATGAACCGTTTAAAGTTTTGGATAGCTAATGTCAAGATCATTGACATATGTTTTTCCCAGAATTTAATACGAAGTATTCATATACTGTTAATTCTATAGAACTTCTAGGTTAAAATTTAACCATCGGTGCACGATACGAAATTTGTATGTGCCATAAATCTCAAACGAATTTGAATTCGGATGAACCATAAATTCTAGCATATTTTTTATGATGAAATCTACAGGGAATCATGCATGAAAGTCGAGTTTGTGTCGGTTGACTTTTTGGTCAATGGATCGCCTTGATTTGCGTGCCATGAGTCTCGAGTCGTTATAAATTTAGTTTTTTTTGGGCAAAATTAGGTTTTGACATAAAAATCAGAATAATAAGATTAAAATAGGATTTTAGAGTAATTATTCCAGAATTAAATAAACTAAAATAAATTATATTTTGACATGGTAAAATTTGTAATACATAGGCTATTTGGACTGTGACTTGAATTCTGATTTATACCAGCAAAGGACCACAGGCGAGTACATTCTCTGATAGTTTCTTATTTATGATATCCTCTATGTTCATTATATTTAGTGTAAATATACATATTTCTTGACACGATGGTTACACGGATTGGTATATCCGGATCTCGTCATGAGATATTATTCCTTGTATATGGTGTATCATGTACAAGTCTTGTTTCATTGGTTATCTTGTGCATGTATAGACACTGATTCTCGAGGAGACTTGCTACCTTCTTAGAGAATCTCGTGCCATAGCGTACCATGGTTGGATCTACTATACCTGTCGGGGGTGGGGAGTATTTTACTGTAGATATGTGATCATACCCTTCATATACAAGTCTTGTTCTCATGTTAGTGTTGGCCATACACCACACGTATGACTAGCCAGGCCCGTACTCATGTACAAGTTCCTAAGCCGGTCATATGTTAAAGCTAGTACTCACACACTTAGGCATAGTATTCTTCTTCATTGATATATTGTTCCTTCCCGCATTTATTTACAGAATTTCCTTTATTGTGTATCTCTTGTACATATATATGCATCTTGTATATTTCCATCTATTTACTGCTACATAGTTTATATCATTGATGTATAACTTCTATTAGAGATGTACTTTGCTCCATCCTGACTGAAAATATTTTTCTAGACTACGCCTTAGAGGACGGGTGTCCGACATTTTATGGACCACAGGGAGAGTAGCTGGTGACTTGGACCTTGTAGCCAGGTGTAATTCCGGGAGGTCTAGCCAGGATCAATAGTTATTTAGTTAGTTTTATTAGCAGTTTATGGTACCGGATTTGTCTCCGGCATACCTTGTTGAGACTTGGATATTATTGTTGAGTTAGATTATTCTATTTAGACTTGTGTTACAATTTAGTTTATTTATTTCTTCGATATCCTATCGTGCTTTAGCTATGTGATTGAGTATTATTCCATATTATATTATGATATCTGTGATTCCTTATGGAGTTAGATGCTCGTGTGAGAATGATTAGATAATATTGTGACATAGACAGCGTTCTACCGTCGATGCTGCGGCGTAGGCTGGACGTACCCACGTACTCGTGCCCCTATACCGGGTGCGGGTCGTGACACATTTTTAGTGGTGGCCCACGCAGGTCAGACTTCGCAATTAGAGCGATATCGTGGTAGTGTGACAACTTAGTTGTACTACTACGTGCCTGCGATAGGATCTAGGATATAGCATACTAGGATGAGAGCGGATACGCAATCACAACTAGGAATATTTCTAATCTATTATCTTATTGTCCTTATTTTCCTTTTGAATATTGCTTCCTTAGAATTTTACTGTCCTCCCTTGATGATATCACATCTATTGCCTTGATTGATTCCTTAGTACCATAGTTTGTATTCATGATTTCTTGTTAGAATGTAGTTAGTAGTACACCCTGACAGAGACTGCAATACCATGACAAAAGTGATCATAACCATACATGTTTTCCTTATATTGCATATTGTATGATTGTAGGTAGAATTCTCTTTGACTTTGATTGTTGAGGATTTGACTGTAGTAAAGATTAACGAAGAGGTTATGACTTGACAATGAGAGACAATGTGCCATAAATTTCGAGAAGAAATATTAAATTAAATAAAGAGTTAGGAATTTAATATGGCAGAATTGACGATTTTGTTAAATCATTGATTTTTATGAAGATTATGAAATATTTGAAATTATCATTGAATTTTAAGGAATTTAAGAAGGCTATCAATATATTTATTGGACTGCAAGTTATGAACTTATATTTTGAATATTGTGTTGGAGGTTTCATAAGTATTACATCGTTGAGTATTGTGAAAAAAAAATCGAGGAATAAGAACACAAATGGATTAGGGTTGAATTCAAATTTTGGGATGAGATTCAATTTTATAATATGCATTGATTGGATTTAAATTAGAGGAGTAAGATCATTAATGTCATGACCCGATTTCGTAGAATCGTTAGGGCGTCCCTCGAATTGTGATGCAGTACGGGCCTGGGGTTGCGCCCGCACAAGGCTAAAGTATTTTTGCATAACGAGCACATATTCAGAGTACGCAGATAAATTGAAACACAGATTTGAAACATAGAAAAGTTCTCTTTATTGATAATGAACATCTATTACAAACTCTTGAACGAGTCAGCTAATATGCCGAACGACTTACAAAAGAGATAACTCAAAATGAGATAGCAGTCCTGTACATTATATCCCTTTACTAAACTTCAAAAGATATAGACCTCCAAACTGGAGGATAGTTTTGCCACGGAGCTGCATTTGTGTATGAAAAGTTGCAAGCTCCTATCTTCAAAATGCTTCAAGGACAGCGCGATTAGGATGCGCCTACAGCTGGACTGGATCCGGAAAGACGACTTCGGCTCCTCGCTCGGTTCGCCTTAGTGCGAAGAACCTGTTTCAACGAGGGTCAGCATGTCAAAACATACTGGTGAAGGTGAGCTAGCCGAACTATACCAATCAACACGTTATTTTTAATGAAGCATGCATATTTGTGGGTTACTATCTTGCATTATTTCATTTACAAGTAAGCAGCATATAAAATTTACTGAAATGAACGTGCCACCGTTCGGTGGATTTTACCTGCCCGTCTGAATTACCTGCACAATACTTACCATGCCTTCCCTGCCACAAAGACACAAGTTAGTTTGCAATAGGTTTAAATATACACGATGATCACTGGCATAGTTGCCATAATGGACTAGTCCGAGACAAGGATAGCATGCAACGATAGTACACGAGGTGCTGCAAGCCATCTTGTCCCGTACACGATGACTATTACACGAGTTCTGCCCGGATCGGATTGGTGCCAGTGCCCCAGCGACCGTCCGCAGAACTATACCTTGTGCACAAGTTGTCCATAATCGAACACGATTAACAAGTTAACAAGTCATGCATTTGAGGAAACACGAGTGCAAGAACACGAGTACACGACAAGCAGTATTGCATGATTTATTTTGCATAGCCTCCCTGAACAATTATGCATATAGAAGATGTGATCTATACTTAACACGGTTTATAGAACATTTGTACGAACAAGTATACTATAAGATAACAGTTCACATGTTTGATTGACAAGCATAATAACCAAGTCTATTCTCTTTTATCTTGGTTTCTTTTATTATTACTTGGTATCGTTTGATCAGGGCAAAGAAGATTGAAGATTTATTAGATGTAAAGCATGGAAGCAGGGCTAGCTAATCAGGTTGGTAGCCACTCACTTAGATTTTGGAAGGGAGAAGGAAAGAGGCGCTTTATGACTCCGCTCGTAAGCTGCCTACTGCTCGTTCACCTGCATTACGAATAGCTCGATCAATACCTCTTCCACTTTTCTAATCTCGGAATTGAAGTACAGTTCAATGAACGAAAATAATGAAAACCATCGAAACTGTTCGAGGAAAACAAGCAAATCCCAAAACCAACTCAAAGCACAAAAGCAACAAGCGACATCGAAAACCGAGGTAATAAAAGATAGCAGCGGAGAGGTCCCTCCTGACTCTGCTGCTAAGGGCGCGGTCCACTGAATATGGAAATCGATTTCGAAGAAACAAATCCATAACAAGGACGAGTTCTTAATTCAATCTATCCCGATTGAACGATACCGTCTTGTGTTTTTTAGCCGCGCTCTCCGCACCGGGAGAACGGGGCGCTACATCCTACCCAACTAATTGGAAGTTTCGTCCCGAAACTTAAGAATAGAACCTACCATTAGGGAGCATTTCGTTGGGGACGACGATCAAGAAGGTTCAGACAGGAATTAATGGCATGGCCTGATTGTCCACACGCTAGGCATAACCCAAGTCTCAAGCGACAATTGTTGGCTGTGTGCCTATGCTTTTTACAAAAATTACAAGATGTCCCTGGGTTCCCTCTTTGGTGCCCTCCGTTGTTAGGATGCTTTGCAGCAGTATTTCCTCTGTCGTTGCTTTGGCGTTTGTGATTGTAGGTATGCACAGCGCCGGCAGGAACGTGAGGATAATGTGGTTCAAGTGATAGATCGTGATTCATGACTTCACGTATTGTACGATACTGATGAACGACTATGTGCGCATGGATGGCAGGGCGTAATCCACCTTCAAACCTTCTTGCTCGACTCGCTACATCAGGTAAATAGGCCCTAGCGAATTTGGAGAGTTGGTTGAATTCGGCGGAGTACTTTTTAACTGTCATGCTGCATTGCCGCAGTTGCATGAACTCGTTCTCCATTTGACGTTGTACTGGAGGGGGTACGAACTCCTCTTTGAACGCGGCACAAAAAGTTGTCCACGAGATTGCCTCCTCTCCATTATCAAATTGGAAAGATCGTCGATGCACGTCCCACCAATCGTACGCGTTGAGGCAGAGTTGTAGTTGCACGCAGGCGACGTGCTTCTCTTCGGAGACCTCTAGCAGAGCGAAGTGATCTTCAAGTTTGGCCAACCAATCTAGAGCTACGACTGGGTCCTCAGTCCCGTTGAATGGGGTGTTGCAGACTTTCTTGAAGTGGCCAAAGTCGAAGGCAGTCACGTCCCTCGGCCTTGGAATTTGTGGCATCTCTACTTCAAGCATGGGCTGTTCCACTGGAGTCGTTGCTTTTGCGACGGAATGGTTGGAAGCCAAAGTCTGAACGATCTGTTGTAGGGCATCCACCTGCTTTTGCTGGACTGAGAATCGTGCTTCTATATTGTCTTGAAACTTGAGCTGACTCTCCTCCGCCCGCTTCTCGGCCCGTTCATAGCGAGCCTCGTCCCTTTGTTGGTTTGCCTCCAACATCTGCAATATTCGTTGGATAGGATCAATGCTTGGCACGGCTCGCTGGCTCTCTGAACTTCCCGAAGTGCCCGAACTACTTTGTTGCCCTTGGGTTTCGTCCGGGGCTTGCGCTGCAGATTGCGCTGGAGCTATTCCTTCAAAAGAAGGTAAATTATATTAGGATCATAATGTATTATGGACTTATTGCATGAACGTATCTCATTTTTGGCCTAGCGAGTTCAAGAGTTCGCACAGGAATTTGATCGTTAAAGAAACTTTTCTAGTACGAAGTCTAAGGAACTTGAATCTGTGCTCTGATACCACTATGTCACGATCCGATTTCGTAGAATCGTTGGGGCATCCCGAATCGTGATGCCGTGCGGGCCTGGGGTTGCGCCCGCACAAGGCTAAAGTATTTTTACATAACGAGCACATATTCAGAGTACGCAGATAAATTAAAATACAGATTTGGAACATAGAAAAGTTCTCTTTATTGATAATGAACATCTATTACAAACTCTTGAACGAGTCAGCTAATATACCGAACGGCTTACAAAAGAAATGACTCAAAATGAGATAGCAGTCCTGTACATTATATCCCTTTACTAAACTTCAAAAGATATAGACCTCCAGGCTGGAGGATAGCTTTGCCACGAAGCTGCATTTGTGTATGAAGAGTTGCAAGCTCCTATCTTCAAAATGCTTTAAGGACGGCGCGATCAGGATGTGCCTACAGCTGGACTGTATTCGGGAAGACGACTTTGACTCCTCGCTCGGTTCGCCTTAGTTCGGAGAACCTGTTTCAACGAGGGTCAGCATGTCAAAACATACTGGTAAAGGCGAGCTAGCCGAACTATACCAATCAATATGTTGTTTTTAATGAAGCATGTATATTTGTGGGTTACTATCTTGCCTTAGTTCATTTACAAGTAAGCAGCATATAGAATTTACTGAAATGAACGTGCCACCATTCGGTGGATTTTACCTGCCCGTCTGAATTATCTGCATAATACTTACCATGCCTTCCCTGCCACGAAGACACAAGTTAGTTTACAACAGGTTTAAATATACACGATGATCACTGGCATGGTTGCCATAATGGACTAGTCCGAGACAAGGATAGAATGCAACGATAGTATACGAGGCGCTGCAAGCCATCTTGTCCCGTACACGATGACTATTACACGAGTTCCGCCAGGATCAGATCGGTGTGTCACTACCACGTTCCGAAAACAGGGGTATTTTTGACTTTTTATAATAATTAATATTATTATAGTTACAATTAAGTAATTGCATGATAGTATATTTAATTTATTTAATTATGTGATGTGTAATTAAATATAGTATTATATGCAGTGTTTATTTATTTTTAAGCTAGTAGACTTGACCTAGAAGCCTAGTAGATGGTCACATGTCTGAATTATAGAATTTTGTATTTAATTATTTATTTAGAATTTTAAATTCTTGGAGTTTGTATTTAATTACCATATTTTATTTAATATTTTTGTGCATTGCCTTTGCTTCGATAATTGGAGCGCTACCCTGACTTTTGTCTTCCAACAAATTTCACAATCTTGCCCTAGACATGCCCGCCTTCCATTCTGCTATTTTTTACAACTCATAATTATGCTCCCTGTGCATTATTTCTAGCCGCACAAAAGTCGTCGCGGACGTTATTTAATAAATCCCTATTTTTGTATCGTTGTGCGTTCCAATTAAAATTGGAGGCAATCTTGACCTATTTTTTGTGTGGCCCAAATTAGGATAATATTCTGTCCTGAGTCTTCTTCATTATTGGTATTGATGACCTGACCTGATTCTGGCCCCATGTACTCCTAATTAATTTTAGAACACAACTTGAATTTATTTCTAATTAAATTGAGGATACTATTTTAACTGATTCTGAAAATTACAATTTAAATTCCAGTGCTCTGCAAATTGAGCCCATACCGATCATACAGCGCCCCCTGACCCTACAAAACACCAGACGCCGAATCGCCCGCCAAATTTTCGTCATTTTATGTGTTTGTGCAATTTCTCAAATTTAAGGAGCCAAGTTGCAATTATTCAAATGTAGGTGTCATCACCCCATTGGCCAAGACCAAATAGAAAGGTTATTTATTTATGGACCAAATTACATTTTTCCCCACTCAACTTTACATGAAAACAAATTCCTTCATGTCCAAGCTGGACCACCCATTTAATTGGGTGCATCCTCACCTTTGATTTACCCACACCCTCATCCTATTTAATGTCCTATCTACATCAAACCCTAATCCCTAGAAAACCTAGGTAGCACACCTCCCCAAGCCCCCATCTCCCTCAACACCAAACCATAGCTTTTCCTTTTTCCTTCTTTTTCTTCTTCTCTTTCCTTTCTTCTTCTCCTTCTTCCTTTCTCCTTCTTCTTTATTTTATTTGAATTCAAATTGAGAGGGGGGGAAACCTGGAGTACTGTTCAGCCGACCCCCTACTGTCAATTTCCCTATGGCCGGCCGAGCCTGCACCTGGCGGCCAACCACCCGGCCGAGCCCTATCCCGGCTGTGCTCAACCCTACCCCGGCGGCGGCCTAGCTCCAACCCCCTCGACCCCTTCCTCCCTCCACCTGTACAGCGGGTTCTCCATCCATCCATCCATCCACATCTCCGGCGTCGGTGCCAACTCCGGCCGCTCCCCCGTCAGTCCAAGATCGACGAGCTCGTCCTCCCTGTTTAGTCCGACGACCGAGCTCCCTCTCCGGCGTGGTCAGCCGCTACTCCGGCGGCCCACTGCACCCAGGCCGACCCGCGGCTGCTGTGCCCGGCCAACTCCCCCATCCTCGCTGCCTCGACGCGCCCGGCGGCGCTGCCAACTCCGGCCCCCGACTTCTCTCCCCTGCTGTGTACAGTCGGCCCCCACTACCTCCATCATCTTCTACCATCATCACCACCATTACTCCCCGCCGGCCGGCTTCCCTCCGGCGAGACTCGAGCCACCCCCTCTATAAGAGTTCTTCTTCTCCCTCTTCCTTCTCTCTCTCTCTCTCTCTCTCTCTCTATATATATATATATATATATATATATATATATATATATATATATGTATATATATACATATATATACACATGAGTATATTAAAGATATGTATATAAATAGTATTATTTAATTAGTGCTTTAAATACATGAAATGTGTATAGTATATAAAGAAAATTGGTAATGTATAATTTAATAATGTGAATGTATATTATTTATTTAATTTATGTTTAATACATGTATATATATAGTATTTATTTAGTTAATACTATATACACATATGTATAGTATTTATTTAATTTATGTTTAATATGTATAAGTATAGTATATATATATACTTTAGTATAATGTAACGTATGTAATTAATTAATGCATATGTATATGTATGTATATTGGGTATTTTATGTGGTATATAAATTAAATCCCTGTATGTATTCATATATATGATATGTACGCATTTTGACATATGTTAATATATAAATGAACGTATTTTGGTAAATATACAACTATAGCAGTATATTTATATTGGTATATATTTTAGATATATATATTATATTAAATTCTTTTTGTATGTATACAATAAAAATACGTATTATATTCTTTCCATGAACTATACACATACAAGTATTATTTATTATGTTTATATATATATAAATATTATTTATTTTAAAGTATATATTTATACATATATCTATTATTGAATTGATGGAAATTATATATTAAATATGTACCCCTACTAGTTGACCCTAGCTGACTAGTGCCCTGCCTGGCATGGCCCTAAGGCCAGTGTTTTTCGTTTGTGTGTTAGTGTAGCATCTGATGCAAATGTGATATTGTGATATATTTATAGGACTGTTAGTTCACCCAGGGGATACTCTGGAACAGGACATCCATAAATACCAGCTAAGGACCCAAGGCAAGTACATTCTCTGATAATTTCCAATTTCTTGATAATTTCTTTAAATTAAATAATCATGAAATATTACATCTGAATCCTTGACACTGTGTTACACGGACTAGTATAGCTTGGATCTGCAGTCATGAGATATTACATTGATTATCGTATTGATATTGTACACGACATGTATATTAGACATCGTACATGATAGACTGGACTTGCTCGTGTATCGTGACGTGTCATGGTTGGATCCACAGTACTAGTTAGGGGCGGGGAAGTAGTTAGTAAGAAATGTGATCATAACCTCTTATTGTAGTGTAGAACAATGTAAGTGTTAATCATGCTCTTCACCCATGATTAGCCAGGCCCTGTAGCTATCGTACATGTTCCCAAGCCGATCATATTTTGAAACTACTATTTCAAACACTTAGAATAGATTACAGTTCCCTATTTAAGTCATATACTACATCACCCGTATATGATGCTGTTCCTTGTTCTTTTCATTTTCATACATGCACTGACTATATCATATTGCCTATTGCCTGTCTCTTTATATTGCCTGTCTCTCTTTAATTGCCATTGCATTTATTTTACTATCTTCTCAGTAGCTAGCATCACATGTTTATTGCTTTATAGTCCTTATCAATTAAATGGAACTGTTATTTGAGATTTGTACTTTGCTCCTTCCTGACTGGAAACATTTTTCCAGACTATGCCTTAGAGGACCGCTGTCCGACACTTTATGGACCATATGGTGAGTAGCTGCAGGCTTGGTAGTTAGTTGTGATTCCGTGAGGTCTAGCCGGAAATCACTAATTCTTCTAGTTTTCTGATTAGTTCTTTTAGCAGACTTTTGGTACCGAATTTGTCTCCGGCAATTTTTGATGATTGGGATATTGTTGAGTTTGATTATTACTATAGACTTGTGTTGTATTTAATTTTGTTTCGCTATCTTATCGTGCTGTAATCCTGTGATTGAGTATGTATTTATTTTAGTTGTGTCATCCGTGCCTCCTTATGGAGATTGGATGCTTGTGTGAGATTGGCTAGATAGTATCAAGACCTTGACAGCGTTCTACCGTCGATGCTGCGACGTAGGCTGGACGTACCCACGCACTTGTGCTCCTAAACCGGGTGTGGGTCATGACACATTTTTAGTGGTGGCCCATGCAGGTCAGACTTCGCGAGTTGTGCGATGTCGTAGTAGTGTGACATCCTTGTTATACTACTGCGTGCCTGCGATAGGATCTAGGACATAGGATACTAGGACGAGAGTGAATACTCAATCACAATTTCTTGAGAGATTCCTGGGATGACCCCTGAGAATCTTGATAAAATTTCCAATTTAAATCATTCCCTTGTTCCGTCCATTCTCACTTGTTGATTGTTGATTAGTTATTAAGTTGGGATTTAGGTCTCATTGTAGGGTTTGATTTTATATCAAGATGAATTTACAGACTGATTTATGGTATTATCTGATGACGCATGTCGATGAGGACAGTGAGAAAAGATAACACTAGGGCTCTTGGACTACTAGAGATGGATTTAAATTATAATTTGAAGATTGAAAATAAATTACATTTTTGAATTTTTAGAAGTAGAGATATTATGTTATTAAAATTTTATTTTTGAGGATTCAGATTCGATTCAATGAACATAGACAAGGCTGTAAGGATTTTTTGAATTGATAAAAAAATTTTACTTCAGTATTTAAATAATTAACCTTTGAGGAAGGAATATGCATTATACTTTAAATTATTCGAGGAGTTAGTTTCGAGGACTTTGTTTGGAGAATAAAATCTTATAGAGGGAGAGATATATTAGTATATCAGTAGGTGAGATGCATGTGTAAGGATCTGTTGGCTTGAGCATGATTGAGATTTCACTGCCAACTGGCTTAGGTGTTCATCTAGGATTGTATTGGAGAGAGCAGTACTTAGTATGGTGTGTTGCATTTGATATGCACTTGAGTGATAAGGATAACTAGTATCAGCGATTTTAGTAGGTAAGGAAGCTAGCAGTGAGTATGTTTCTAGTAGAACTATGGTACTTAGAAGGATAGAGGTATCAGACCATGGATGTATCTTTGACCTGTGCAATCACAACTAGGAATATTTATTCCCAATCTTTTATCTTGAATGTTGCTTCTTTAGAACTGTACTGTCCTTCCTTGATGATATCGCATTTTGCCTAAATTGATTCTTTGGGATCTGTCTTCAGGATGTCGCCGCAGACACGGTCTATGAGAGCGGGAACATCAGCTTTAGAGGGGTCTGCCACCTCTCCACCTGAAGGACAGACAGTCGTAGTTCCTCCTACATCTCCGGTGCATGTAAGAGTGTCTGCACTTGTCGGGGATCCTCCTCCCCCACCTGCTCAGAGGATTGCCGCAGCTGAGACGGACACCCTTCCTCCTCCACCGACTCCGATTCCCGAAGGTTTGCCCATTGACGGAACGCAGATGTTTACCTTGATCCAGGGCATGGTAGATGCCCAAAGAGTGACGGCAGACGCTCAGCGAGTTCAAGCTGAGGCTCAGAGGGTGCAAGTAGAAGCGCACCAGGCATAAACCAAGCTGATGAGAGAAAGCATAGAGAATGCTCATCAAGTGACTCTCCAAGCTTTGGAGAAAGTAGCACAGTACCAGCAGTTTTCTGGCCAGCAACAGCAGAGATCAGGCACTATAGTAGATTTCAAAAGGATGATGCCTCGAGAGTTCAAAGGCACCGAAGGGATACTCTACGCTGACGACTGGCTAGAGGATATAGAGAGGAGCCTGCGATTGACCCAGATTCCGGAGAACTTGCAGATAGAAGCCGCTGGCAGTCAGATGTTCGATATCGCACTCACGTGGTATCACACAGAGCCGAGAATTACTGCACAAGGACTTACTTGGGAGACCTTCAAGGAACTCTTCAAGGAGAAGTTCTTTCCCGACGTGGCATTGGGAACCTTGGAAAGTCAGTTTCATGACTTGGTTCAAGAAAACATGTCGGTCGACGAGTACGCTGCAGAATTCTGTAGATTGAGCCGTTTTGCATCATCTATGGTTCGGGACCCAGGAGATCGAGCCCAGAAATTTAGAAAGGGGCTGACGAGAGAGATTAGGTCGCGCACTTCTAGTCGTCGTACCGCTACCTTTGAGGCTATCTTGATGGATGCTCAGATTGCAGAAGGGGATCTGGATCTCAGGCCTAAGAGGAGTCATAATACTTTTGGAGATACGAATGGTAGCACAAGACCAGCCAAGCATCCCCGTATTCAGTACCAACAGCAGTACCTAGCACCAATTCCTATCCAGCAACGTCCATGGGCGTATCAGTATCAACAACAGTACCAGGCACCAGTCCGTGTTCAGCAGAATCAGCAACAGCCTCCGAGAGAGACACAGCAGACTTGTCATTTCTGTAAGAAGCCAGGTCACCTTTGGGAGAGCTGTAGAATGAGGCTAGGACTTTGTTTGCACTGTGGCACTGCGGGACATCGAGTAAAGGATTGTCTTCTAACCCCTTATCTTCCCGGCCAGCGCGCAGCTTCAGATTATAGAGATCCAGTTAGGCTACCTATGGAACCGTATATTGCTCAGCACCCGCGAAGGGAACAACCCCAGCAGGGCGGGGCATTTGCGATGACGGTCGAGGAGACCGATACTGCAGGTAATGTGTTAGCAGGTTCTGTTCTTTCCTTCCTTCTGTCTCTCTCTATTTGATTGATTGATTGATTCCTTAATACAAGTTGTATGCATGATTTCTTGTTAGAATGTAGTTAGTAGTACACCCTGATACAGAGACTACAATACCATGACAAAAGACACCATGACCGTACATATTCCCCTTAGATTGCATATTGTATGATTATAGGAAAGATTTTTTCTTAGACCATGAATATTGGGGTTTAACCATGAACAAGATTCATGAAGGAGTTATGACTTGACAAGAGAGGCAAGATAATTAAATTCGAGGATAACCATTGATTTAAATAGAGGGTTAAGAAATTAACATTTCATAATTGGTGGTTTATTAATTCCAGGAAGATTATGACATATTTAAATTGGTTATTAAATTTGGAAATTTTGAGATTTATCAATATAATTATTGAATTGCAAGTTATGAATTTAAAAATTTTATATGGGATGTTGCAATTAGAAAATCCTTAAGTATCGCATTGTTAAGTATTTTGAGGAAAGAGGAAATCGAGGAATAAAATTTTTGATGGATAAATGTTTGAATTTAAACTTTTGGATGAGATTACATATGTGCATTGATTAAAATCAAATTTGAGGAGTGGATATTAAATTCCGAGTATTGAATTATTATCTAAAAATTTTAGGGGAAATTTTTTTTTTTGATAAAAATAGACTTTGATTCTATTTCGAGGATTTTTCAGGAATGCAATAATTTCAGAATTTTTGACAAATTATGAAAAGACCTTGTAGATTATTAACCGATTTCGTGGTTGAAGAATTTAAAATTTGAGGGAAATAATATGTATGATAAACACTACTAAGAGGATTTAAAATTTCGAGGACGAAATTCTTTTAAGGAGGGTAGACTTGTCACTACCACGTTCCGAAAACAGGAGTATTTTTGACTTTTTATAATAATTAATATTATTATAGTTACAATTAAGTAATTGCATGATAGTATATTTAATTTATTTAATTATGTGATGTGTAATTAAATATAGTATTATATGCAGTGTTTATTTATTTTTAAGCTAGTAGACTTGACCTAGAAGCCTAGTAGATGGCCACATGTCTGAATTATAGAATTTTGTATTTAATTATTTATTTAGAATTTTAAATTCTTGGAGTTTGTATTTAATTACCATATTTTATTTAATATTTTTGCGCATTGCCTTTGCTTCGATAATTGGAGCACTACCCTGACTTTTGTCTTCCAACAAATTTCATAATCTTGCCCTAGACATGCCCGCCTTCCATTCTGCTATTTTTTACAACCCATAATTATGCTCCCTGTGCATTATTTCTAGCCGCACAAAAGTCGTCGCGGACGTTATTTAATAAATCCCTATTTTTGTATCATTGTGCGTTCCAATTAAAATTGGAGGCAATCTTGACCTATTTTTCGTGCGGCCCAAATTAGGGTAATATTCTGTCCTGAGTCTTCTTCATTATTGGTATGATGACCTGACCTGATTTTGGCCCCATGTACTCCTAATTAATTTTAGAACACAACTTGCATTTATTTTTAATTAAATTGAGGATACTATTTTAACTGATTCTGAAAATCCTAATTTAAATTCCAGTGCCCTGCAAATTGAGCCCATACCGATCAAACAGCGCCCCCGGTCCCTACAAAACACCAGACGCCGAATCGCCCGCCAAATTTTCGTCATTTTATGTGTTTGTGCAATTTCCCGAATTTAAGGAGCCAAGTTGCAATTATTCAATTGTAGGTGTCATCACCCCATTGGCCAAGACCAAATGGAAAGGTTATTTATTTGTGGACCAAATTGCATTTTTCTCCACTCAACTTTACATGAAAACAAATTCTTTCATGTCCAATCTGGACCACCCATTTAATTGGGTGCATCCTCACCTTTGATTTACCCACACCCTCATCCTATTTAATGTCCTATCTACATCAAACCCTAATCCCTAGAAAACCTAGGTAGCACACCTCCCCAAGCCCCCATCTTCCTCAACACCAAACCGTAGCTTTTCCTTTTTCCTTCTTTTTCTTCTTCTCTTTCCTTTCTTCTTCTTCTTCTTCCTTTCTCCTTCTTCTTTATTTTATTTGAATTCAAATTAAGAGGGGGGGAAACCTGGAGTACTGTTCAGCCGACCCCCTACTGTCAATTTCCCTACGGTCGGCCGAGCCTGCACCTGGGGGCCAACCACCCGGCCGAGCCCTATCCCGGCTGTGCTCAACCCTACCCCGGCGGCGGCCGAGCTCCAACCCCCTCGACCCCTTCCTCCCTCCACCTGTACAGCGGGTTCTCCATCCATCCATCCATCCATCCACATCTCCGGCGTCGGTGCCAACTCCGGCCGCTCCCCAGTCAGTCCAAGATCGACGAGCTCCTCCTCCCTGTTTAGTCCGGCGACCGAGCTCCCTCTCCGGCGTGGTCAGCCGCTACTCCGGCGGCCCACTGCACCCAGGCCGACCCGCGGCTGCTGTGCCCGGCCAACTCCTCCATCCTCGCTGCCTCGACGCGCCCGGCGGCGCTGCCAACTCCGGCCCCCGACTTCTCTCCCCTGCTGTGTACAATCGGCCCCCACCACCTCCATTATCTTCTACCATCATCACCACCATTACTCCCCGCCGGCCGGCTTCCCTCCGGCGAGACTCGAGCCACCCCCTCTGTAAGAGTTCTTCTTCTCCCTCTTCCTTCTATATATATATATATATATATATATATATATATATATATATATATATATATGTATGTATATATATACATATTTATACACATGAGTATATTAAAGATATGTATATAAATAGTATTATTTAATTAGTGCTTTAAATACATGAAATGTGTATAGTATATAAAGAAAATTGGTAATGTATAATTTAATAATGTGAATGTATATTATTTATTTAATTTATGTTTAATACATGTATATATATAGTATTTATTTAGTTAATACTATATACACATATGTATAGTATTTATTTAATTTATGTTTAATATGTATAAGTATAGTATATATATATACTTTAGTATAATGTAACGTATGTAATTAATTAATGCATATGTATATGTATGTATATTGGGTATTTTATGTGGTATATAAATTAAATCCCTGTATGTATTCATATATATGATATGTACGCATTTTAACATATGTTAATATATAAATGAACGTATTTTGGTAAATATACAACTATAGCAGTGTATTTATATTGGTATATATTTTAGATATATATTATATTAAATTCTTTTTGTATGTATACAATATAAATGCGTATTGTATTCTTTCCATGAACTATACACATACAAGTATTATTTATTATGTTTATATATATATAAGTATTATTTATTTTAAAGTATATATTTATACATATATCTATTATTGAATTAATGGAAATTATATATTAAATATGTACCCCTACTAGTTGACCCTAGCTGACTAGTGCCCTGCCTGGCATGGCCCTAAGGCCAGTGTTTTTTGTTTGTGTGTTAATGTAGCATCTGATGCAAATGTGATATTGTGATATATTTATAGGACTGTTGGTTCACCCAGGGGATACTCTGGAACAGGACATCCATAAATACCAGCTAAGGACCCAAGGCAAGTACATTCTCTGATCATTTCTAATTCCTTGATAATTTCTATAAATTAAATAATCATGAAATGTTACATCTGAATCCTTGACACTGTGTTACACGGACTAGTATAGCTTGGATCTGCAGTCATGAGATGTTACATTGATTATCGTATTGACATTGTACACGACATGTATATTAGACATCGTACATGATAGACTGGACTTGCTCGTGTATCGTGACGTGTCATGGTTGGATCCACAGTACTAGTTGGGGGCGGAGAAGTAGTTAGTAAGAAATGTGATCATAACCTCTTATTGTAGTGTAGAACAATGTAAGTGTTAATCATGCTCTTCACCCATGATTAGCCAGGCCCTGTAGCTATCGTACATGTTCCCAAGCCGATCACATTTTGAAACTACTATTTCAAACACTTAGAATAGATTACAGTTCCCTATTTAAGTCATATACTACATCACCCGTATATGATGCTGTTCCTTGTTCTTTTTATTTTCATACATGCACTGACTATATCATATTGCCTATTGCCTGTCTCTTTATATTGCCTGTCTCTCTTTAATTGCCATTGCATTTATTTCACTATCTTCTCAGTAGCTAGCATCACATGTTTATTATTTTATAGTCCTTATCAATTAAATGGAACTGTTATTTGAGATTTGTACTTTGCTCCTTCCTGACTGGAAATATTTTTCCAGACTATGCCTTAGAGGACCGCTGTCCGACACGTTATGGACCATATAGTGAGTAGCTGCAGGCTTGGTAGTTAGTTGTGATTCCGTGAGGTCTAGCCGAAAATCACTAATTCTTTTAGTTTTCTGATTAGTTCTTTTAGCAGACTTTTGGTACCGGATTTGTCTCCGGCAATT
Organism: Iris macrosiphon; assembly: GCA_036927795.1. Lineage (NCBI taxonomy): Eukaryota > Viridiplantae > Streptophyta > Magnoliopsida > Asparagales > Iridaceae > Iris > Iris macrosiphon. The sequence goes on along the minus strand of JAYESA010000001.1, from coordinate 1,019,012 downwards.
TTTGATGACTGGGATATTGTTGAGTTTGATTATTACTATAGACTTGTGTTGTATTTAATTTTGTTTCGCTATCTTATCGTGCTGTAATCCTGTGATTGAGTATGTGTTTATTTTAGTTGTGTCATCCGTGCCTCCTTATGGAGATTGGATGCTTGTGTGAGATTGGCTAGATAGTATCAAGACCTTGACAGCGTTCTACCGCCGATGCTGCGGCGTAGGCTGGACGTACCCATGCACTCGTGCCCCTAAACCGGGTGCGGGTCATGACACGGTGCCAGTGCCCCAGCGACCGTCCGCAGAACTATACCTTGTGCACAAGTTGTCCATGATCGAACACGATTAACAAGTTAACAAGTCATGCATTTGAGGCAACACGAGTGCAAGAACACAAGTACACGACAATCAGTATTGCATAATTTATTTTGCATAGCCTCCCTGAATAATTATGCATATACAAGATGTGATCTATACTTAGCACGGTTTATAGAACATTTGCACGAACAAACATACTATAAGATAACAGTTCACATGTTTGATTGACAAGCATAATAACCAAGTCTATTCTCTTTTATCTTGGTTTCTTTTATTACTACTTGGTATCGTTTGATCGGGGCAAAGGAGATTGCAGATTTATTAGATGTGAAGCTTGGAAGAAGGGCTAGCTAATCGGGTTGGTAGCCATTCACTTAGATTTTGGAAGGGAGAAGGAAAGAGGCGCTTCACGACTCCGCTCGCAATCCGCCTACTGCTCGTTCACCTGCATTACGAACAGCTCGATCAATACCTCTTCCACTTTTCCAATCTCGGAATTGAAGTGCAGTTCAATGAACAAAAATAATGAAAACCATCGAAACCGTTCGAAGAAAACAAGCAAATCCCAAAACCAACTCAAAGCACGAAAGCAACAAGCGACATCGAAAACCGAGGCAATAAAAGATAGCAGCGGAGAGGTCCCTCCTGACTCTACCGCTAAGCCGATCCTTGGGGCGTGGTCCACTGAATATGGGAATCGATTCCGAAGAAACAAATCCATAACGAGGACGAGTTCTTAATTCAATCTATCTCGATCGAACGATACCGTCTTGTGTTTCTTAGCCGCGCTCTCCGCACCGGGAGAACGGGGCGCTACAATTAATGGATTAGTATTTGAATTCAAATTTTGGGATGAGATTCAATTTTATAATATGCATTGATTGGATTTAAATTAGAGGAGTGAGATCATTAATGGATTAGTGTTTGAATTCAATTTTTGTGATGCGATTTTTAAATTTTATAAATATGCATTGATTGGATTTCAATTAGAGGATTGAATATTAAATTCTTGTATTCGTTATTAACTTAAAATTTTGGAGGAGAATGTGATAAGAATGGAATTTGATTTTATATTTGAAGATTTTTAGGGATATGATATTTATAGAATTTTGAGAAATATTTTGAAGTAACAATATGGATTAGTTCATGATTATATGATTTGATGAATTTAATTTTGATGGTAATAAATAATTAAAACAATTGAGGATTTTAAATTTCGAGGACGAAATTTTTTTTAGGTTGGTAGACTTGTAACCTCCGTATCTTGAAATTCGTGCTTAAATGTTGTTATTAGGTTAATTTGGGACTATTGGGATTTTTTCATAATTTTTTGTTAATTAAAAAACTAGTAACCCTAATTTTCTAGGACTTTCAAGAATTTATTTTAGAGTTAAACATAATTAAAAATATTCCAACTTTTAATTTAGATTCTAAATAATCAAATATATTTTTTAGAATTTTTTAGGAATTTTGTGAGTATTTTTAGTATTTATTGGGAGTAATTAGGCTAATAACTAATTTTTTAGGATTTGTAGAATTTATTGTGCAATCCCAGGAATATAAAATGGACTCACGTTATTTTCTAGGGTTCATAATATTATTATATATTTTCTGAAATTATTTCAGAATTTTTGGAATAATTTTAGTATTTATTTTTAGTTATATGGGTAAAACTAATGTTTAGAGCTTCTCCTAATTATAGTAGAAAACCTATGAATATAAAATTGTCCCAAATATTTTTCTAAGGTTTTTAGGTATAAAATATATTTTCTGTAATTTTTTTCAGATTTTTATGATTAGTTTTAATATTTATTTTGAGTTATTTAGATTTAAAACGACTTAAATAATATTTTGTTAAAGGCAAATCAAAAACAAATAATATAACAAAAACCATCCAATCAGATTCTGACACGTGTCAGCCTATAAATATCTATTCAGCCTAAAAATTCGTAGAGCACAGCATGTCTGAAAATAGACGTGTTTCAATGGGTTCACGATTTCGGGCGAACCAGGAATCAGAATCATGAACCGTTTAAAGTTTCGGCAAGATAATGTCAAGATCATTGACATAAGTTTTTCCTAGAATTTAACTCAAAGTATTTATATACTGTTAATTCTGTAGAACTTCTAGGTTAGAATTTAACCATCGGTGCACGATACAAAATTTGTATGTGCCATAATTCCCAAACGAATTTGAATTCGGACGAGCCATAAATTCTAGCATATTTTTGATGATGAAATCAATAGGGAATCATGCATGAAAGTCGAGTTTGTGTTGGTTAACTTTTTGGTCAACAAATTACCTCGATTTGCGTGCCATGAGTCTCGAGTCGTTATAAATTTAGTTTCTTTTGGGCAAAATTAGGTTTGACATAAAAATCAGAATAATAAGATTAAAATAGGATTTTAGAGTAATTATTCCAGAATTAAATAAATTAAAATAAATTATATTTTGACATGATAAAATTTGTAATACATAGGCTATTTGGACTGTGACTTGGATTCTGATTCATACCAGCAAAGGACCACAGGCGAGTACATTCTCTGATAGTTTCTTATTTATGATATCCTCTATGTTTATTGTATATAATGTAAATATACATATTTCTTGACACGATGGTTACACGGATTGGTATATCCGGATCTCGCCATGAGATATTATTCCTTGTATATGGTGTATCATGTACAAGTCTTATTTCATTGGTTATCTTGTGCATGTACAGACACTGATTCTCGAGGAGACTTGCTACCTTCTTAGAGAATCCCGTGCCATAGCGTACCATGGTTGGATCTACTATACCAGTCGGGGGTGGGGAGTATTTTAGTATAGATATGTGATCATACCCTTCATATACAAGTCTAGTTCTCATGTTAGTGTTGGCCATACACCGCACGTATGACTAGCCAGGCCCGTACTCGTGTACAAGTTCCCAAGCCAGTCACATGTTAAATCTAGTACTCACACACTTAGGCATAGTATTCTTCTTCATTGACATATTGTTCCTTCCCGCATTTATTTACAGTATTTCCTTTATTGTGTATCTCTTGTACATATATATGCATCTTGTATATTTTTATCTATTTACTGCTACATAGTTTATATCATTGATGTAGAACTTCTATTAGAGATGTACTTTCCTCCATCCTGACTGGAAATATTTTTCCAGACTACGCCTTAGAGGACGGGTGTCCGACATTTTATGGACCACAGGGAGAGTAGCTGCTGACTTGGACCTTGTAGCCAGGTGTGATTCCGGGAGGTCTAGCCGGGATCAATAGTTATTTAGTTAGTTTTATTAGCAGTTTATGGTACCAGATTTGTCTCCGGCATACCTTGTTGAGACTTGGATATTATTGTTGAGTTAGATTATTATATTTAGACTTGTGTTGCAATTTGGTTTATTTATTTCTTCGATATTTTATCGTGCTTTAGCTATGTGATTGAGTATTATTCCATATTATATTATGATATCTGTGATTTCTTATGGAGTTGGATGCTCGTGTGAGAATGATTAGATAGTATTGTGACCTAGACAGCGTTCTACCGTCGATGCTGCGGCGTAGGCTGGACGTACCCACGCACTCGTGCCCCTATACCGGGTGCGGGTCATGACATTCTCTAATTGGTGGTAGCTAGAGCGAAGGTCTATCTTCAAAAATACTGACGCTCCTGGTAACTGATCAAAGAGGTCGTCAATCCTGGACAGGGGATACTTGTTTCAGATAGTGACCTGATTCAGCTCCTGATAGTCTATGCAGAGTCGCAACGTTTTGTCCTTATTCTTTATAAAATGGACCGGCGTGCCCTAAGGAGATACCTCGGACGAATGTATCCATGATCAAGAAGTTCTTGTAGTTGGCACTTTAACTCCTTTAGTTCAACAAGGGTCATTCGATAAGGGACTTTGAAAATCGGTTGGGTATTTAGAAATATATCGATGGTGAACTCAATTTCTCGGTCGGGTGGCATGTCAGGTAGTTTGCTTAGAAATACATCAGGAAACTCTGCCCTAACAGGAGAAGACTCAATATTTGCGCAATCCAGCTACGTATCCCAAACAAATACTACGTATCCCTCACATCCAGAGTATAACATCCGCTGAGATGTCATCAATAAAATTACCTTGTAGGCCTTTGATGCATCTTTTGCTGGACCACTCGTATAGCATAATTTGGCCTCTCCAGGTAGACGAAAGATGACCCATTACTCTGTACATTAGATAGTTTCTGAGCAAGCGCCTAGCCAATCCATCCTCAAGATGATATCGTAATCCTGAAAATCTAGGACTAAAATATATATCAAGAGACTCTTTCCCCTAATACAGACGTGACCGCCCTAACATACTAAACGAACAGGTATCTTTGTGTCCGATGGGGTGCTAACACTAAGGTCTAGATATAATAGTATAATTTTTATCATGTTTTCCACTATAAAATTTGTGGATATAAAGCTATGTGTTGCACCAGAATCAAATAGCACGCAAGCAGGTATGTTATTAAAAAGAAATATACCTAACACAATAGTATCCGATGCTAGGGCCTCTTCTCGTGTCAAAGTGTACACCCGGCCTTGAGCTTGATGACGCTCTTGGTGTGGCGTGACTCGGTTGGCTTAGGGTACCGTAGAATGATTTGGATGTTGAGGGCAAAGCTTGGAGGGGAGCGGACAGTCCTTCAAAATGTGGCCTTCGCCACCATAGTTGAAACATAACCTGTTCTTGAGATGACATTCATTCGTTGTGTTCTATCGCTTATTACAGTGTATACAATGTGCCCCTGCATTACCTTTATGTTGACCGCCGTTATTTGGATGCTTTTGAGAGATATTTCCTTCCGTGTTTCCATGGCTCTTATAATTGAAAGTATGCACAGTGCCAGCAGCAACTGGAGGATACTGTGGTTCAAGGGAAAGGGCATGATTGAGAACTTCCCGTATAGTCAGATATTGCAGAACGACTACATGCGCATGGATAGTCGGTTGTAGGCTACCTTCAAATTGTCTTGCACGACTCGCCGTATCAGGTAAATATGAGCTTGCAAATTTGGTGAGCCGGTTGAATTCGGCGGAGTACTGCTTCACTGTTATACTGTCTTGATGGAGCTGCATAAACTCGTTCTCCTTTTGCCGATGAACGAAAGGGGGTATGAACTCCTCTTCAAATGTGCCACAAAAGGTAGCCCATGCGATCGTCTCCTCTTCATCGCCTACTGAGAGATATCTTTGATGCACGTCACATCAATCGTGCACGTTCAAACGAAGCTACAATTGGGCACACGCGACACGCTTTTTCTCAGGTACCTCTAAAAGTTTAAAGTAATCATCAAGTTATGCCAGCCAATCTAAAGCCACGACCAAATCTCCAGTCCCTTTGATTGGAGTGTTACAGACCTTCTTAAAGTCGACAAAGTCGAAGGTAGTCACTTCCTTCTTCTTTGGAGTTTGAGGCATTTCGACTTCAAGCGAGAGTTGTTCTACCGGTGCCGCTGCTATCGTCGAGGAATGGTTGGAGGCCAAGGTCTGAACGATCTATTACAGGGCATCTACCAGCTTCTGTTGGACTCAAATCGGGCTTCTAGATTGCCTTCAAACTTGATCTGTCGCTCTTTTGCCCATTTCTCGGCTCACTCATAGCGAGCCTCATCTCTCTTATGGCTTGCTTCAAGCATCCGTATCATTCGCTCAATCGGGTCAACATGTGGCATGGATCTCTGGCTTCTGGAACTTTTTGAGGTGCCGAAACTACTTTCCTAGGCTTGTACCTCACCATGTGCTAGCGCTGATGCTTACGCTTGAGTCATTCCTTCAAAAGAAGGTAACTTATATTAGGCTCATAATGTATTATGGACTCATTGTATGGAACGTATCTCATTTTGGCCAAACGAGTTCAAGAGTTCGTATAGGGAATATATCGTTAAAAGAACTTTTTTGTCACGAGGGCCAAAGGAACTTGAAGATGTGCTTTGATACCAATATGTCATGCCCCAATTTTCGTAGAATCGATAGTCGTCCCCCAGGCGTGATGCTGTGTGTGCCTAGGTTGTGCAGCGCATAAGGTCAAGGTATTTTGCATAACGAGCACATATTCAGAGTACGCTGATATTTGAACAAAATAATGAAACATGGAAAAGTTCTCTTTATTGATAATGAACATCTTTTAATGAACATCTTTTAACAAACTCTTGAATGAGTCAGATAGTTGTCGTACGGGCTTACAAAAGTGGATGCAAAATAAGATAATTATCCTGTACATTACATCCCTTTACTAAATCTTTAAAAGAAGAGACACCTTCAGGCGAAGCTATAGCCTTTTCACGGAGCTGTATAAGTTATATGCACCAGCTCCTGGATCTTCAAAACGCTTCTTGAAAGCACGATCAGGACGTGCCAGTAGATGGACTGGATTGTGAAGTCGCTCTAGCTCCTTGCAGGATCTCCTAGGTATAGGGAACCTATTGCAACGAGGGTCAATACATCAAAATGAACTGGTAAAGGCTAGCTAACCCAACTATACCAATCAAAATATTATTTATAGGAAGTATGCAATTATTTTTGTGGTCTTTCTATCTTGCCTTAGTCCATTTACAAGCAAGCATTTGATATGAAAATTTTACTAAAATAAACATGCCACCGTTCGGTGACTTTTACCTGCCCGTCTGAACCACCTGCACAAATACTTACCATGATCTTCCCTGCTACGAAGACATAGTTAGCTTGCACAGTTTAAATATATGAGAGGGTCACCGACATAATGCCATAAAGGACGAGTTATAGTCTCGAGATGAGAATGATATACAACGCAGGTGGCGATCCCCGCTACATAACATTTCTTCCATAATAGATAACTATACAGATCATTTCGTCCGGATTGGATCGGTCCCAGTGCCCCGACGACCGTCCATAGGAACCAGAAACCATGTGCACCAAGTTGTCCGTGACCAATAACATCTAATATTAAGTTATCAAATGGTATATTTTAAGGCAATACAAGCACGAGATAAGTTATATGGCATGATCTATTTTGCATAGTCTCCTTAGTCAGTTTGTTGCATAGCAAGGTGTGTTCTATACATAGCACAACCATAGAAGAAGTATATGCATTCTAACTAAAATTGAAATATGATGAAGAACATTCTAACGAACTAGCATGCAACAAGGTAACCATTCAAAAGTTGATTGACAAGCATAAAGTAATCCAAGTATATTCTTTTTTATCTTGACATCTCTTAGTTATGGTATCGTTTGATCGGAATAATCAAGAAGGCAAGGTTTTAGATGTGAAGACTTGGAAGAAGGGTCAACTGAATCGAATTATAGTCACTCACAAGTTGGTGGAAAGAGGGGTGCTACAAGACTCCGCTCGTGCAACACCTACTGCACGATCATCTGTATTGCCACAAATATATGATCAATGTCATGTCCCGATCTCCAGCGGGCTAAATCGGCCGTCTCCGCTTGGCGAGAATTACCGTACAAGTGCTCCCGTGGGACAGTCGATTCGACCCATCTGGGCGTGATGCCGAACGAGCGTGAGCCACGTCCCTGCAAGGCCATGGTTCATTAGCTGGCGGTAAAAGTTCTAAGCCACAGAGTCGCACAGATTGTCCGAGTGCAGCGAAATTATATAAACGCATAGGCGATCGGTAACAAGTTCACTGAGTCGACAATAGAGGAAGCATTGAATAACATAAGTTGAAGTAAAACTCTTTATTGATAAAAACAAGTATTACAGGCGGCGCTTGGCCGAGATTATAATTCGCTCAGATCTCTCTCTCTCTCTCTGAAACAGTAAAAGTGTGCCAAGTGGCTAAAATTATGGAATGATTGTACCAGCGACGTTCAGGCGATGTTCAGGCGATATTCTAATATTATATCTTGTATATGTGCTTATGTTTCGGACGTAATGCTCCTAGGCTTCAGAGTGAACTCCTCGCCTTAGCACGCACGAAGGAGGCATCCGTACCGAACAAGGTTCTCCTGCATCCTGCAAACGATCTGGTGGATTATCAGTACATTGAATGCACTGGTGGGGAGGCTACTCGCCCGCTCGACAAATCCAAACATGTAATATAGGTTCATGCACCAACTATTATGTTGTCTTTCTGGTTGCCTTAGGATAAGTTTCATGGCAAAGATTGAATAGCCTAACTCGTGTGGTAGTACACCGTACGATATAAGAGAAAACACGGCGAGACTTACCAACCTACCATTTGACCTTCCCTGTCCAAGGAAAACCAAGTTAATTTATGCACGAACATATATATAACATTCAGGGCGATAGCATATGCAAACACTGTGTCATGATCGGTCAGGCATTTTGGATGTTTATTGATGCGATGCAATGACTCGCACACGGATAGCCGCTAAGCGAGGATGACTTATCTATATGAACATGAGTCGCTGGCATAGCCATAAAGGACGAGTTATTGTCTTGAACAAGGAGGACATGCAGCAAAGATTCATGAGTGGCTACAGACCATCCCGTCCAGATGCGTGAGACTATCGTGAAGTTCCATCCGGATCGGATCGGCACCCGGTGCCCCAGAAACCGTCCGTGGAACCTAATGACCTTGTTTCCAAGTTGTTCGCTATATGCAAGTCTCAAGGGTCTTTCAAAATCCATAATCAGATATGATAATCCATGATTCTTGTTCTGAACTGAGCATTTGCTCTATGAGCTGTGATTCTTGGATTCGTTGACATTGATTCTCGTTCAGAGGTAAACTTGATATGATTATCATTCAGTTGTAAACTTGACCGAATTCTTTCTCAATGAACAACTTACCTTGATGCATTCCCCTGGTTCGGGGATTGCCTTGGTGACCTAACGGTCCCGGATACTTGCAGGTTAATTCTTGCACGGAACGACTATTAGATAGTCTTCCGAGGAGAACTAGATAAATACATGACATGCACAGTGTTACACAATTGAGTCATAGTTTATGCGACAAGCATCAAACGAAGCAATATATAAGCAGGCAAGCATGCATTTGTATAAACATAACCATTCACATTAGCTCGGGACCGAAGGTAAGCTGAGGAGTAAAACCGTATGGGACTTACCGAGCGACATTATCTATGGTAGCATGTGAAGGTCCGAATATAAGCAATATTTTAGTTCCATGTTCTAACACAAGCAATACAACTTGGGATTATTCCCTTAGCTAGGTGCTTTGTATTCTTATTAGCATGCAGGGGGTGATTCATCTAGAGCCTAGAATGTATCATTCCGTATTTAGTGTGCTGGCTAAGCAAAGACAAGTTTACCGCAGCCACCCACCTTAGTGATGATTCACCTCGGTTGAGCGATACGTCGAGCGAGCCTCTGAAAGCCTAAGTCGAACTCCTGTAGGGACAAGTCTGGATATCCTTTGCCTCAAATGAGTATTCTCGCCTGAGCAAAGCGGGTTGGGATATTGCACTTTTACCATTTGAATCGGCAGTCCGCTTGAGCGGAACGGGGTGTTACATCATACCCAACTCAGAAAAAATCTCATCCTCGAGACTTATTGAGGGCAAGCCATACTATCGTATTATAGAATCTATCCCAAGCATAGCAATCCGTACCACTAAATCCAATTGAACATACTCTTCTACTCGGTTCTAACGTTGTGTCATGTGCATGTTGAGTCAACCTTATTTGTGCCTTAGTGCGGGACATATTGCTTAACGCGGAGTACGTTTCAATCAATCTTGATTAACAATCTAAGGCTGAGTCAAACTTACACAAGTTGTTATACTTGTTCATTTGGATATTCACTTGCACTAGCATCGAGATCGGCATATCGCGAATCTGGATCGTGCGCATATTCGAAGTGCACCTCTAGCATGAGCACGCCAACCAGCATTAGCGATAGCGAAGTCTTAGCACTCGAGTTTCACATTTTTCTTGAGTCTTGGATCGTGTACACGATCAAGGTGTCCCTTAAATATATGTATTCAACAAAACTTAGAGATAGTGAAATCGAATAAGCTACTTGCAAAAATCTCAAGGGTTTGCACAGGTCGACGCAAAGGCCTTAGCATCTCAATTTACTACAAGCAATCACATTATTCTAATGCACTTTTTGAAAGTATTTAGACTCATTGTTGGAATATTCTGTTTGGGACATTGAGAGAGAGAGCGTGCACATAACCCACGAACGAGCTTTCGAAATTGAGATAATCAAAACAAAGTCCAAAGGCGTATAGCCAAGCTCTGATACCATTATGTCATGCCTCGATCTCCCGCAGGCTAAATTGGCTGTCCCCGATTGGCGAGAATCACCGCGCCAACGCTCCCGTGGGACAATCACTTTGACCCATCCGGGCGTGATGTCACACGAGCGTGAGCCACGCCCATGCAAGGCCATGGTTCATTGGCTGGCGGTAAGAGTTCTAAGCCACAGAGTCGCACAGATTATCCGAGTGCAGCGGAATTATATAAACGCATAGGCGATCGGTAACAAGTTCACTGAGTCGACAATAGCGGAAGCATTGAATAACACAAGTTAAAGTAAAACTCTTTATTGATATAAATAAGTGTTACAAGAGGCGCTTGGCCGAGATTATAATTCGCTCAGATCTCTCTCTCTGAAACAGTAAAAGGGTGCCAAGTAGCTACAATTATGGAATGATTGTACAGGCGACTTTCAAGTGATGTTTAGGCGATGTTCCAACATTATGTCTTGTATATGTACTTCTGTTCCGGACGCAACGCTCCAAGGCTTTAGAGTAAACTCCTGGCTTTAGCATGCACGAAGGAGGCATCCGCTGTCACGACCCGCACCCGGAATTGGGGCACGAGTACGCGAGTACGTCCAGCCTACACCGCAGCATCGGCGGTAGAACGCTGTCGAGGTCTTGATACTATCTAGCCAATCTCACACAAGCATCCAATCTCCATAAAGAGGTACAGATGACAGAAATAAGATGAACACATACTCAATCACAGGATTACAGCACGATAAGATATCGAACAAAATTAAATACAACACAAGTCTAAAGTAATAATCTAACTCAACAATTATCCATATCTCAACAAAATATGCCGGAGACAAATCCGGTACCAATTAGTCTACTTAAAGAACTAACTAAAAATAGTAATTCCGGCTAGACCTCCCAGAATCACAACTAACTACTAAGTCTGCAGCTACTCACCATATGGTCCATAAAGTGTCGGACAGCGGTCCTCTAAGGCATAGTCTGGAAAAAATGTTTCCAGTCAGGAAGGAGCAAAGTACAAATCTCAAATAACAGTTCCATTAAATTGATAAGGACTATAAAGCAATAAACATGTGATGCTAGCTACTGAGAAGACAGTAAAATAAATACAATGGCAATTAAAAGGAGACAGGCAATGTAAAGAGACAGGCAATAGGCAATATGATACAGTCAGTGCATGTATGAAAATAAAAAGAACAAGGAACAGTATCATATACGGGTGATGTAGTATATGATTTAAAATAGGGAACTGTAATCTACTCTAAGTGTTTGAAATAGTAGTTTCAAAATATGATCGGCTTGGGAACATGTACGATAGCTATAGGGCCTGGCTAATCATGGGTGAAGAGCATGATTAACACTTACATTGTTATACACTGCAATAAGAGGTTATGATCATATTTCTTACTAACTTCTTCCCCGTCCCAACTAGTACTGTGGATCCAATCATGACACGTCACGATACACGAGCAAGTCCAATCTATCATGTACGATGTCTAATATGCATGTTGTGTACAATGTCAAATGATAATCAAAGTAACATCTCATGACTGCAGATCCAAGCTATACTAGTCTGTGTAGCACAGTGTCAAGGATTTAGATGTAACATTTAATAATTATTGAACTTAAAGAAATTATCAAGGAATTGGAAATTATCAGAGAATGTACTTGCCTTGGGTCCTTAGCTGTTAGTTATTGATGTCCTGTCCCAGAATATCCCCTGGGTGAAGCAACAGTCCTAAAAACATATCACAATAACACTTGTATCAGGTGCTACCCTAACACACAGTCTATAAACACTGGCCTCAGGGCCATGCCAGGCAGGGCACTAGTCAACTAGGGTCATCTAGTAGGGATACATATATACATATTATACTATACCAATTGAACAATAAAGATATATATATATATATTTATACCAAAATAGTACGTATACTATTACATTTTATATACCAAAATACGTATATATCATATATGTGCAAAAGTACATTTTTAGAATATACATATATATATTGTCAACATCATTCTTAAACATACTAATATTAATTCACCAAATTAATTTTATACCATATAAAAATACCCAATATACATACATATACATATGCATTAATTAAATACATATTTATACAATTAATTATACATACTTAATTATACAATTTATTTAAATACATACTATACTCATACAATTAAATAAAAATAAATAATATACATATTCATATTTTAAATACATACATTACCAATTTATTTATATACTATACATATATACGTATTAAACATTAATTAAATAAATAATATACATATATAAATTTATACTCATACGTATATACATATATTTCTACACATTAATTATATACATACAAATATACGTATTCATATTGTCACGACCCGCACCCGGTTTAGGGGCACGAGTGCGTGGGTACGTCCAGCCTACGCCGCAGCATCGGCGGTAGAACGCTGTCAAGGTCATGATACTATCTAGCTAATCTCACACACGCATCCAATCTCCATAAGGAGGCACGGATGACACAAATAAAACGAGCATATACTCAATCACAGGATTACAGCACGATAAGATAACGAACAGAAATTTAATTAAATACAACACAAGTCAACAAGTAATATTCTTACTCAACAATATCCAAGTCTCATCAAAAATGCCGGAGACAAATCCGGTACCAAATAGTCTACTTAAAGAACTAACTAGAAAAAATAGAAATTTCCGGCTAGACCTTCCGGAATCACAACTACTACCAAGTTTGCAGCTACTCACCATATGGTCCATAAAGTGTCGGACAGCTGTCCTCTAAGGCATAGTCTGGAAAAAGTTTCCAGTCAGGAAGGAGCAAAGCACAAATCTCAAATAACAGTTCTATTTAATTGATAAGGACTATAAAGTAATAAATATGTCATGCTAGCTACTGAGAAGACATTGAAATAAATGCAATGGCAATTAAAGAGAGACAGGCAATGTAAAGAGAAAGGCAATATAATACATTCAGTGCATGTATGAAAATGAAAGAACAAGGAACAGGATCATATATGGGTGATGTAGTATATGATTTAAATAGGGAAACTGTAATCTATTCTAAGTGTTTGAAATAGTAGTTTCAAAATATGATCGGCTTGGGAACATGTACGATAGCTATAGGGCCTGGCTAATCATGGATGAAGAGCATGATTAACACTTACAATTTCTACACTGCAATAAGAGGTTATGATCACATTTCTTACTAACTACTTCCCCGCCCCCAACAAGTACTGTGGATCCAACCATGACACGTCACAATACACGAGCAAGTCAAGTCTATCATGTACGATGTCTAATATACTTGTCGTGTACAATGTCAATACGATAATCAAGATAACATCTCATGACTGCAGATCCAAGCTATACTAGTCCGTGTAGCACAGTGTCAAGGATTCAGTAGTAACATTTTAAGATTATTGAATTTATAGAAATTATCAAGAAATTGGAAATTATCAGAGAATGTACTTGCCTTTGGTCCTTAGCTGGTATTTATGGATGTCCTGTTTCCAGAGTATTCCCTGGTGAACCAACAGTCCTAAAGACATAACACAATAACATTTGCATCAGAAGCTATGCTAACACACAGTCAAAACACTGGCCTCAGGGCCATGCCAGGCAGGGCACTAGTCAACTAGGGTCATCTAGTACATTCACTAATTAACGTAGTATTATTAATAATCAAATATAATACATATATATAGGGTTATACCAAATTCTATACAAAATATGTATAAGTGTATACTCATAATAGAATATGTATTATATATACATAGGTAAAAATATTCATAACACATATACATTTATATGTACAACTACCAAAGTTTTATATATGTATACAAAAGAATATATATCTATATGCTAAATATATATACTAAATTACAATTGTATATACTACATATTTATACATACCACGATAATACATATACCAAGATACACTTTTATATATATACTAATACCAAATTAATTTTATATACTATATATCTACTCATTAAATAATATATACAAATACATGTATATTAATATAGAATACACTAAATATATCTATATACCATACATACAATTAATTATTAATAAAATAGATACTATACATTTACATGTTTAATACACATAGTCTATATAAAAAATAGAATACAATATTTAATATATCTCATTTAAAGGTGTATATACTAATTTATCAAATACATACAATATATTAACATACACTATACTATACACATTAATTAATTTATATACAATACTTATACATTAGTTATATACATATTTATTTACTAATTTATACTCCTACGTATAATTATGTATGTATATATACATATATATATATGTATATATATATATAGATATATATATACAGGAAGAAGAAGAAGGAAGAAGGAGAGAAGAGGCTTACTGGCTTGGGGGTTGCTGGCCGCCGGAGTTCGGCTGACCGCCGGACAGTGAACAGCAGAGGGAGGATGAGGGGCTCGGCAATGGAGGAGGCCGGACCGGAGGAGTTGGCCGGCAGAGGGAGCTCGTCGTGCTCGGGGACAGCCAGCGGGAGGGAAGGAGATGGGAGGAGGAGCTCGTGAAGCGCCGGCCGCCGGAGTAACCAGCAGTGAGGGCCGCCGGTCGTGCTCGATTAATGGTGGAGGTGTTGGCAGAGGGAGGAGCAGCAGGCTCCGACGGCGCTGGAGTGCGGAGGGCTCGGGCCGGAGTTCAGAGGGGGCGCCGGACTGGGCAGGGCCTCCGGGCTTGATGGATGGGTGGATGGATGGACGGAGGGCAGGCCGGCTGTGGGTCACCGGGGGATCGGCTGGAACAGTCAGCGGGAAGAGCTCGGAGGAACTCGGTCGCCGAAAACAGGGAATAGTCGGGGCTCTCGAGCAGCGCCTGCCGGGGCTCGGCTTGGCGGATCCGCCGGAGAGGGTGAGCTGCCCGACCGGAGCAGTCGGGGAAACTGCCGGTGAACAGTATTTGGGGGGGTGAACAGTATTCCCCCCTACCTCTCTTTTTGAAATTTAAATAAAATCAATAAAAAGAAGGAGAAAGGAAGAAGGAGAAGAAAAAGAAAGAGAAGAAGAAGAAAAGAAGTTACATACGTAGGAGAGAGGATGGAGGCTTGTGAGGTGGGGGAAAACCTAGGTTGTCTAGGGATTAGGGTTGATGTAGACATGATATTATATAGGGAAGAGGGTGTGAAATAAAGGGTTAGGATGCACCCAATTAATTGAGTGGTCCAGATTGGAGATGGAAAAATAATTCATGTGAGAAATGAGGGTGAGAGTTTAAATAAAATATTAGGTTTCCTCATTGTTTAAACAATTGGGTGTTGACACAAAAATGCAAATTTGCAATTTAGCCCCCTTAAATTCGGGAAATTGCACAACACATAAAAATGACGAAAAATTTGGCGGGCGATTTGGGGTCCGGTGTTTTGTAGGGTCAACGGGCGCTGTAAGATCGGTATGGACTCAATTTACAGGGCACTAGAATTAAATTGGAATTTCAGAATTGGTTTAAATAGTATCCTCAATTAAATTAGAATAAAATGCAAGTTATGTTCTAAAATTAATTAGGAGTACATGGGGCCAAAATCAGGTCAGGTCATCAATACCAATAATGAAGAAGACTCAGAACAGAATATTACCCTAATTTGGGCCACACGAAAAATAGGTCAAGATTTCCTCCAATTTTAATTGGAACGCACAACGATACAAAAATAAGGATTTATTAAATAACGTCCGCGACAATTTTTGTGCGGCCAAAAATAATGCACAGGGAGCAAAATTATGAGTTGCAAAAATAGCAGAATGGAAGGCGGGCATGTCTAGGGCAAGATTGTGAAATTTGTTGGGAGACAAGAGTCAGGGTAGTGCTCCAAATATCGAAGCAAAGGCAATGCGCAAAAATATTAAAAAAAATACGGAAATAAATTACAATCTCCAATAATAAATTCTAGATAAAATAATAAAATCCAGAATTCCATAATTCAGACAGGTGTTCATTTACTAGGCTTCTAGGTCAAATCTACTAGCTTAAAAATAAATTAACACTGTATACAATATTATATTTAATTACACATCACACATATTTATTTAAATTAAATACTATCATGCAATTAATTAATTGTAACTATAATAATATCAAATATTGTAAAAAGTCAAAAATACCCCTGTTTTCGGAATGTGGTAGTGACAAGTCTACCCACCTTAAAAGAATTTCGTCCTCGAAATTCAAAATCCTCACAGTAGCATTTAATCATGCACATTATTTTTCCCTCATATTTTAAATTCATCTTCCATGAAATCAGGTTATAATCTACAATGTCCTTTCACGATTTTTCAAAAATTATAAAAATTATTGCATCCCTGAAAAATCCTCGAAATAACATCAAAGTCCATTTTTATCAAAAATTTCCTGAAAGTTTTTAGTTAACGATTCAATACTCAAAATTTAATATCTACTCCTCAAATTTCATTTTTTTATCAATGAACAGATATAAAAATATAATCTCGTTCCACAAGTTTGAATTTAAACATTTATTCATCAAAAATTTTATTTCTCGATTTCCTCTTCCTCAAAATACTCAACAATACGATACTTAGGAATTTTCTAATTGCAACATCCAATATAAAATTCAAAAATTCATAACTTGCAATTAAATAATATATTGATAAATCTCCCAAAATTCCAAATTTTAATAACCAATTAATCATGTCATAATCTTCCTGGAATTAATAAATCACCAATTATGCAATATTAATTTCTTGGCCCTTTATTTAAATCGGTGTTTATCCTCGAATTTTAACCATCTTGTCTCTCTTGTCAAGTCATAACTCCTCTATGAATCTTCGTCATGGTCAAACCTCGGTAATCATGGCAAAAACTTCCTACAATCATACAACATGCAACCTAAGGGAATATGTATGGTGTCTTGTCATGGTATTGCAGTCTCTATATCAGGGGTACTACTAACTACATTATAACAAGAAAATCATGCATACAACTTGTATTAAGGAATCAACCAATCAATCAAGTAGATAGGAATAGAAGGAAGGAAAGAACAGAACCTGTTAACACATTACCTGCAGTATCGGTCTCCTCGACCGTCATCGCAAATGCCCTGCCCTGCTGGGGTGGTTCCCTTCGCGGGTGCTGAGCAATATACGGTTCCACAGGTAGCCTAACTGGATCTCTATAATCTGAAGCTGCACGCTGGCCGGGAAGATAAGGGGCTAGAAGACAATCCCTTACTCGATGTCCCGCAGCGCCGCAGTGCAAACAAAGTCCTAGCCTCGTTCTACAGCTCTCCCAAAGGTGACCTGGCTTCTTACAGAAATGACAGGTCTGCTGTGTCTCTCTCGAAGGCTGTTGCTGATTATGCTGAACACGGACTGGTGCCTGGTACTGTTGTTGATACTGATACGCCCATGGATGTTGCTGGATAGGAACTGGTGTTAGGTACTGTGGTGGATGCTGAAATATCCATGGTTGTTGCTGACTATGAAATGGTACTTGGTACTGCTGTTGGTGCTGAATACGGGGATGCTTGGCCGGTCCTGTGTTACCATTCGTATCTCCAAAAGTATTGTGACTCCTCTTTAGGCCTAAGATCCAGATCCTCTTCTGCGATCTGAGCATCCATCAAGATAGCCTCATAGGTAGCGGTACGACGACCAGAAGTGCGCGACCTAATCTCTCTTGTCAGTCCCTTTCTGAATTTCCGGGCTCGATCTCCTGGGTCTCGAATCATGGACGATGCAAAACGGCTCAATCTACAGAATTCTGCAGCGTACTCGTCGATCGACATGTTTCCTTGAACTAAGTCATGAAACTGACTTTCCAAGGTTCCCAATGCCACGTCGGGAAAGAACTTCTCCTTGAAGAGTTCCTTGAAGGTCTCCCAAGTAAGTCCTTGCGCAGTAATTCTCGGCTCCGTGCGATACCACGTGAGTGCGATATCGAACATCTGACTGCCAGCGGCTTCTATCTGCAAGTTCTCCGGAATCTGGGTCAATCGCAGGCTCCTTTCTATATCCTCTAGCCAGTCGTCAGCGTAGAGTATCCCTTCGGTACCTTTAAACTCTCGAGGCATCATCCTCTTGAAATCCACTATAGTGCCTGATCTCTGCTGCTGGCCAGGAAACTGCTGGTACTGTGCTACTTTCTCCAAAGCTTGGAGAGTCACCTGATGAGCATTCTCCATGTTTTCTCTCATCAGCTCGGTTTGTGCCTGGTGTGCTTCTGCTTGCACCCTCTGAGCCTCAGCTTGAACTCGCTGAGCATCTGCCGTCACCCTCTGGGCATCTACCATGCCTTGGATCAAGGTAAACATCTGCATCCCGTCAATTGGCAAACCTCCGAGAATCGGAGTCGGTGGAGGGGAAAGGTTGTCCGTCACAGCTGCGGCAATCTTCTGAACAGGTGGGGGAGGAGAATTCCCAAAAATTGCAGATACACCTACGTGCATCGGAGATGTAGGAGGAACTACGGATGTCTATCTCTCAGGTGGAGAGGTGGCAGGCCCCTCTAAAGCTGATGTTCCCGCTCTCATAGACCGTGTCTGCAGCGACATCCTGAAGACAGATTCCAAAGAATCAATTAAGGTAAAATACGATATCATCAAGGAAGGATAGTACAGTTCTAAAGAAACAACATTCAAGATGAAAGATTTGGAATAAATATTCCTAGTTGTGATTGCACAGGTCAAAGATACATCCAAGGTTGATACTTCTATCCCTCTAAGTACCGCAATTCTACTACAAGCAAACTCACTGCTAGCTTTCTTATCTACTGCAATCGCTGAAACTAGTTATCCTTATCACTCAAGTACATATCAAATGCAACACACCATACTAAGGACTGCACTCTCTAATACAATCCTAGATGAAAACCCAAGTTAGTTTGCAGTGGAATCACTATCATGCTCAAGCCAACAGATCCTTACACATGCATCTCATCTACTATATACTAATATATCTTTCCCACTATAAGATCTTATCCTAAAATGAAATTCCTAAAAATAATACCTCGAATAAATTTTATAGAAAAAATTGCATACACTTTCCTCAAGGTTAATTATCTAAATACTAAAAAACTTAATCACAAAAATTCCTTACAGACTTGTCTAGGTTTATTGAATTGAATCTGAATTCCTCAAAAAGTTTTTATAATAACATCTCAACTTCTAAAAATTCTAAAAATTTGCAATTTATTTTCAATCTTCAATTATAGATTTAAATCCACCTTCTGTAGTCCAATAGCTCTAATGTTAATCTTCCTCGCTGTCCTCATCGTTATGCGTCATCAGATAATACCATAAATCAGTCTGCAAATTCATCTTGATATGAAATCAAACCCTACCATGAAACCAAAATCCTAATTTAATACCTAATCAACAACAATCAAATTCAATATCAATAAGTGAGAATGGACGGACCAAGGGAATGATTTTAAATTGGAATTAAAATAAGATTCTCAGGGGTCATCCCAGGAATCTCTCAAGGAATTGTGATTGAGTATTTGCTCTCGTCCTAGTATCCTATGTCCTAGATCCTATCGCAGGCACGCAATAGTGTAACAAAGATGCCACACTACTACGACATCGCACAACTCGCGAAGTCTAACCTGCATGGGCCACCACTAAAAACGTGTCACGACCCGCACCCGGTTTAGGGGCACGAGTGCGTGGGTACGTCCAGCCTACGCCGTAGCATCGGCGGTAGAACGGTGTCAAGGTCATGATACTATCTAGCTAATCTCACACACGCATCCAATCTCCATAAGGAGGCACGGATGACACAAATAAAACGAGCACATACTCAATCACAGGATTACAGCACGATAAGATAACGAACAGAAATTTAATTAAATATAACACAAGTCAACAAGTAATATTCTTACTCAATAATATCCAAGTCTCATCAAAAATGTCGGAGACAAATCCGGTACCAAATAGTCTACTTAAAGAACTAACTAGAAAAAAATAGAAATTTCCGGCTAGACCTTCCGGAATCACAACTACTACCAAGTCTGCAGCTACTCACCATATGGTCCATAAAGTGTCGGACAGCTGTCCTCTAAGGCATAGTCTGGAAAATGTTTCCAGTCAGGAAGGAGCAAAGCACAATCTCAAATAACAGCTCCATTTAATTGATAAGGACTATAAAGTAATAAACATGTCATGCTAGCTACTGAGAAGACATTGAAATAAATGCAATGGCAATTAAAGAGAGACAGGCAATGTAAAGAGACAGGCAATATAATACAGTCAGTGCATGTATGAAAATGAAAGAACAAGGAACAGGATCATATACGGGTGATGTAGTATATGATTTAAATAGGAAAACTGTAATCTATTCTAAGTGTTTGAAATAGTAGTTTCAAAATGTGATCGGCTTGGGAACATGTACGATAGCTATAGAGCCTGGCTAATCATGGGTGAAGAGCATGATTAACACTTACAATTTCTACACTGCAATAAGAGGTTATGATCACATTTCTTACTAACTACTTCCCCGCCCCCAACTAGTACTGTGGATCCAACCATGACACGTCACGATACACGAGCAAGTCAAGTCTATCATGTACGATGTCTAATATACATGTTGTGTACAATGTCAATACGATAATCAAGATAACATCTCATGACTGCAGATCCAAGCTATACTAGTCCGTGTAGCACAGTGTCAAGGATTCAGTTGTAACATTTCAAGATTATTGAATTTATAGAAATTATCAAGAAATTGGAAATTATCAGAGAATGTACTTGCCTTTGGTCCTTAGCTGGTATTTATGGATGTCCTGTTTCCAGAGTATTCCCTGGTGAACCAACAGTCCTAAAGACATAACACAATAACATTTGCATCAGAAGCTATGCTAACACACAGTCAAAACACTGGCCTCAGGGCCATGCCAGGCAGGGCACTAGTCAACTAGGGTCATCTAGTACATTCACTAATTAACGTAGTATTATTAATAATCAAATATAATACATATATATAGGGTTATACCAAATTCTATACAAAATATGTATAAGTGTATACTCATAATAGAATATGTATTATATATACATAGGTAAAAATATTCATAACACATATACATTTATATGTACAACTACCAAAGTTTTATATATGTATACAAAAGAATATATATCTATATGCTAAATATATATACTAAATTATAATTGTATATACTACATATTTATACATACCACGATAATACATATACCAAGATACACTTTTATATATATACTAATACCAAATTAATTTTATATACTATATATCTACTCATTAAATAATATATACAAATACATGTATATTAACATAGAATACACTAAATATATCTATATACCATATATACAATTAATTATTAATAAAATAGATACTATAAATTTACATGTTTAATACACATAGTCTATATGAAAAATAGAATACAATATTTAATATATCTCATTTAAAGGTGTATATACCAATTTATCAAATACATACAATATATTAACATACACTATACTATACACATTAATTAATTTATATACAATACTTATACATTAGTTATATACATATTCATTTACTAATTTATACTCCTACGTATAATTACGTATGTATATATACATATATATATATATGTATATATATATATAGATATATATATATAGGAAGAAGAAGAAGGAAGAAGGAGAGAAGAGGCTTACTGGCTTGGGGGTTGCTGGCCGCCGGAGTTCGGCTGACCGCCGAACAGTGAACAGCAAAGGGAGGATGAGGGGCTCGGCAATGGAGGAGGCCGGACCGGAGGAGTTGGCTGCAGAGGGAGCTCGCCGTGCTCGGGGACAGCCAGCGGGAGGGAAGGAGATAGGAGGAGGAGCTCGTGAAGCGCCGGCCGCCGGAGTAACCAGCAGTGAGGGCCGCCGGTCGTGCTCGATTAATGGTGGAGGTGTTGGCAGAGGGAGGAGCAGCAGGCTCCGCCGGCGCTGGAGTGCGGAGGGCTCGGGCCGGAGTTCAGAGGGGGCGCCGGACTGGGCAGGGCCTCCAGGCTTGATGGATGGGTGGATGGATGGACGGAGGGCAGGCCGGCTGCGGGTCGCCGGGGGATCGGCTGGAACAGTCAGCGGGAAGAGCTCGGAGGAACTCGGCCGCCGGAAATAGGGAATGGTCGGGGCTCTCGAGCAGCGCCTGCCGGGGCTCGGCTTGGCGGATCCGCCGGAGAGGGTGAGCTGCCCGACCGGAGCAGTCGGGGAAACTGCCGGTGAACAGTATTTGGGGAGGTGAACAGTATTCCCCCCTTCCTCTCTTTTTGAAATTTAAATAAAATCAATAAAGAGAAGGAGAAAGGAAGAAGGAGAAGAAGAAGAAGAGAAGAAGAAGAAAAGAAGTTACATACGTAGGAGAGAGGATGGAGGCTTGTGAGGTGGGGGAAAACCTAGGTTGTCTAGGGATTAGGGTTGATGTAGACATGATATTATATAGGGAAGAGGGTGTGAAATAAAGGGTTAGGATGCACCCAATTAATTGAGTGGTCCAGATTGGAGATGGAAAAATAATTCATGTGAGAAATGAGGGTGAGAGTTTAAATAAAATATTAGGTTCCCTCATTGTTTAAACAATTGGGTGTTGACACAAAAATGTAAATTTGCAATTTAGCCCCCTTAAATTCGGGAAATTGCACAACACATAAAAATGACGAAAAATTTGGCGGGCGATTTGGGGTCCGGTGTTTTGTAGGGTCAAGGGGCGCTGTAAGATCGGTATGGACTCAATTTACAGGGCACTAGAATTAAATTGGAATTTCAGAATTGGTTTAAATAGTATCCTCAATTAAATTAGAATAAAATGCAAGTTATGTTCTAAAATTAATTCGGAGTACATGGGGCCAAAATCAGGTCAGGTCATCAATACCAATAATGAAGAAGACTCAGAACAGAATATTACCCTAATTTAGGCCGCACGAAAAATAGATCAAGATTGCCTCCAATTTTAATTGGAACGCACAACGATACAAAAATAGAGATTTATTAAATAACGTCCGCGACGATTTTTGTGCGGCCAGAAATAATGCACAGGGAGCAAAATTATGAGTTGCAAAAATAGCAGAATGGAAGGCGGGCATGTCTAGGGCAAGATTGTGAAATTTGTTGGGAGACAAGAGTCAGGGTAGTGCTCCAAATATCGAAGCAAAGGCAATGCGCAAAAATATTAAATAAAATACGAAAATAAATTACAATCTCCAATAATAAATTCTAGATAAAATAATAAAATCCAGAATTCCATAATTCAGACAGGTGTTCATTTACTAGGCTTCTAGGTCAAATCTACTAGCTTAAAAATAAATTAACACTGTATACAATATTATATTTAATTACACATCACACATATTTATTTAAATTAAATACTATCATGCAATTAATTAATTGTAACTATAATAATATCAAATATTGTAAAAAGTCAAAAATATCCCTGTTTTCGGAATGTGGTAGTGACAAGTCTACCCACCTTAAAAGAATTTCGTCCTCGAAATTCAAAATCCTCACAGTAGCATTTAATCATGCACATTATTTTTCCCTCATATTTTAAATTCATCTTCCATGAAATCAGGTTATAATCTACAATGTCCTTTCACAATTTTTCAAAAATTATAAAAATTATTGCATCCCTGAAAAATCCTCGAAATAACATCAAAGTCCATTTTTATCAAAAATTTCCTGAAAGTTTTTAGTTAACGATTCAATACTCAAAATTTAATATCTACTCCTCAAATTTTATTTCTTATCAATGAACAGATATAAAAATATAATCTCGTTCCACAAGTTTGAATTTAAACATTTATTCATCAAAAAATTTATTTCTCGATTTCCTCTTCCTCAAAATACTCAACAATACGATACTTAGGAATTTTCTAATTGCAACATCCAATATAAAATTCAAAAATTCATAACTTGCAATTAAATAATATATTGATAAATCTCAAAATTCTAAATTTTAATAACCAATTAATCATGTCATAATCTTCCTGGAATTAATAAATCACCAATTATGCAATGTTAATTTCTTGGCCCTTTATTTAAATCGGTGTTTATCCTCGAATTTTAACCATCTTGTCTCTCTTGTCAAGTCATAACTCCTCTATGAATCTTCGTCATGGTCAAACCTCGGTAATCATGGCAAAAACTTCCTACAATCATACAACATGCAACCTAAGGGAATATGTATGGTGTCTTGTCATGGTATTGCAGTCTCTATATCAGGGGTACTACTAACTATATTATAACAAGAAAATCATGCATACAACTTGTATTAAGGAATCAACCAATCAATCAAGTAGATAGGAATAGAAGGAAGGAAAGAACAGAACCTGTTAACACATTACCTGCAGTATCGGTCTCCTCGACCGTCATCGCAAATGCCCTGCCCTGCTGGGGTGGTTCCCTTCGCGGGTGCTGAGCAATATACGGTTCCACAGGTAGCCTAACTGGATCTCTATAATCTGAAGCTGCACGCTGGCCGGGAAGATAAGGGGCTAGAAGACAATCCCTTACTCGATGTCCCGCAGCGCCGCAGTGCAAACAAAGTCCTAGCCTCGTTCTACAGCTCTCCCAAAGGTGACCTGGCTTCTTACAGAAATGACAGGTCTGCTGTGTCTCTCTCGGAGGCTGTTGCTGATTATGCTGAACACGGACTGGGAGGTTGCAGCCGGAGTGGTCGGAGGTCGGAGTAGGTGTGGTAATGGTTATGATGGTAGTTGATGACGGGGGAGATGGTGATAGTGGTGGTGGCATTGGGAGGTTGCAGCCGGAGTGGGGGAGTTGTCCGGCGGGGGAGGAAGAGTAGAGGCGGAGGGCTCGGGCTAGGCTGGGCCGCCGGAGGTCTGAGCAGGTCGGGGTGGCTGCCAGCGGGCCGCCGGACTACAGAGGGAGGGGCTCGGGTGAACAGTATTCCCCCCCCTCCCCTCTTTTGAATTTGAAAATTTAATGAAGAAAGGGAAAAAGAAGAAGAAAAAGAAGGAGAAGAAGAAAAAGAAGGAGAAGGGAAGAAGAAGAAAAGAGAAGAAGTGGAGAAAAAGAATTTACATACGTTGGAGAGAGGAAGAATGTGGAGGCTTGTGAGTAGGTGGGGAAACCTAGGTTTTCTAGGGATTAGGGTTTGATGGGACATGACATTAAATAGGGAGAGAGAGTGTGAATCAAGGGTTAGGATTGGCCCATTAAATGTGTGGTCCAGATTGGTCATGAAGGAATTTTCATGTGGGGATGAGGGTGATGTTAAAAATATTAGGGGTTCCTCATTGGTTTAAACAAATGGGTGTTGACACCAAAAATACAAATTTATAATTTAGCCCCCTTAAATTTGGGTATTTGCACAGACGCATGAAATAACGAAAATTTGGCGGGCGATTCGGTGTTCGGTGTTTTGTAGGGTCAGGGGGCGTTGTATGTTTGGTACGGACTCAATTAGCAGGGCGCTGGAATTAAATTAGGATTTCAGAATTGGTTAAAATAGTATCCTCAATTTAATTAGAAATAAATGCAAGTTGTGTTCTAAAATTAATTAGGAGTACATGGGGCCAAAATCAGGTCAGGTTATCAATACCAATAATGAAGAAGACTCAGAACAGAATATTACCCTAATTTGGGCCGCACGAAAAATAGGTCAAGATTGCCTCCAATTTCAATTAGAACGCACAACGATACAAAATAGGGATTTATTAAATAACGTCCACGACGATTTTTGTGCGGCTAGAAATGATGCACAGAGAGCATAATTTTGAGTTGCAAAAATAGCAGAATGGAAGACGGGCATGTCTAGGGCAAGATTGTGAAATTTGTTGGAAGACAAAAATCAGGGTAGCGCTCCAATTATCGAAGCAAAGGCAATGCGCAATAGTTAATTAAAATACGGTAATTAATTAAAATCTCCACTAAATAAATTCTAGATAAAATAATTAAATACAGAATTCCACAATTTGGACAGGTTTTCATCTACTGGCTTCTAGGTCAAGTCTACCAGCACAAACATAAATGAACACTGTATATAATTATATATTTAATTACACATCCCATAATTATTTAAATTAAATATACTGTCATAAAATTACTTAATTGTAACTACAATAATATTAAATATTATTAAAAGTCAAAAATACCCCTATTTTCTGAACGTGGTAGTGACAAGTCTACCCTCCTTAAAAGAATTTTGTCCTCGAAATTTAAAATCCTCAAGGTAGCATTTATTCATACACATTATCATTTCCCTCAAAGTTTAAATCAACCACGAAATCAGGTAATAATCCACAATGTCTTTTCACAATTTTTCAAAAGTTCTAAAATTATTGCATTCCTGAAAATCCTCGAAATAAAATTAAAGTCCCTTTTTATTAAAATTTTCCTTGAAAGTTTTAGTTAATAATCCAATACTCAGAATTTAATATCCACTCCTCAATTTTGATTTTAATCAATGCACATATATAAAAATATAATCTCGTTCCACAAGTTTGAATTTAAACATTTATCCATCAAATTTTTATTTCTCGATTTCCTCTTCCTCAAAATACCCAACAATGCGATACTTAAAGATTCTCTAATTGCAACATCCCATATAAAATTCTAAAATTCATAACTTGCAATCAAATAAATATATTGATAAATCTCCCAAAATTTCCAAATTTAATAACCAATTTAAGCATGTCATAATCTTCCTGGAATTAATAAACCACCAATTATGCAATGTTAATTTCTTAACCCTCTATTTAATCAATGGTTATCCTCGAATTTAATCATCTTGCCTCTCTTGTCAAGTCATAACTCCTTCATGAATCTTCGTCATGGTTAAACCCCAATAATCATGGTCTAAGAAAGATCTTCTTACAATCATACAACCTAATGGGATATGTACGGTCATGGTGTCCTTTGCCATGGTATTGCAGTCTCTGTATCAAGGGTACTACTAACTACATTATAACAAGAAATCATGCATACAACTTGTACTAAGGAATCAATCAATCAATCAAGTAGATAGGAACAAAAGGAAGGAAGGAACAGAGCCTGCTAACACATTACCAGCAGTATCGGTCTCCTCGACCGACATCGCAAATGTCCTGCCCTGCTGGGGTGGTTCCCTTCGCGGGCGCTGAGCAATATACGGTTCCACAGGTAGCCTAACTGGATCTCTATAATCTGAAGTTGCGCGCTAGCCGGGAAGATAAGGGGCTAGAAGACAATCCCTTACTCGATGTCCCGCAGCGCCGCAGTGCAAACAAAGTCCTAGCCTCGTTCTACAGCTCTCCCAAAGGTGACCTGGCTTCTTACAGAAATAACAGGTCTGCTGTGTCTCTCTCGGAGGCTGTTGCTGATTATGCTGAACACGGACTGGTGCCTGGTACTGTTGTTGATACTGATACGCCCATGGATGTTGCTGGATAGGAACTGGTGTTAGGTACTGTGGTGGATGCTGAAATATCCATGGTTGTTGCTGACTATGAAATGGTACTTGGTACTGCTGTTGGTGCTGAATACGGGGATGCTTGGCCGGTCCTGTGTTACCATTCGTATCTCCAAAAGTATTGTGACTCCTCTTAGGCCTGGGATCCAGATCCTCTTCTGTAATCTGAGCATCCATCAAGATAGCCTCAAAGGTAGCGGTACGACGACCAGAAGTGCGCGACCTAATCTCTCTTGTCAGTCCCTTTCTGAATTTCCGGGCTCGATCTCCTGGGTCCCGAATCATAGACGATGCAAAACGGCTTAATCTACAGAATTCTGCAGCGTACTCGTCGACTGACATATTTCCTTGAACCAAGTCATAAAACTGACTTTCCAAGGTTCCCAATGCCACATCGGGAAAGAACTTCTCCTTGAAGAGTTCCTTGAAGGTCTCCCAAGTAAGTCCTTGTGCAGTAATTCTCGGCTTCGTGCGATACCACGTGAGTGCGATATCGAACATCTGACTGCCAGCGGCTTCTATCTGCAAGTTCTCCGGAATCTGGGTTAATCGCAGGCTCCTTTCTATATCCTCTAGCCAGTCATCAGCGTAGAGTATCCCTTCGGTGCCTTTGAACTCTCGAGGCATCATCCTTTTGAAGTCCACTATAGTGCCTAATCTCTGTTGCTGCTGGCCAGGAAACTGCTGGTACTGTGCTACTCTCTCCAAAGCTTGGAGAGTCACCTGATGAGCATTCTCCATGTTTTCTCTCATCAGCTCGGTTTGTGCCTGGTGCGCTTCTGCTTGCACCCTCTGAGCCTCAGCTTGAACTCGCTGAGCGTCTGCCGTCACTCTCTGGGCATCTACCATACCCTGGATCAAGGTAAACATCTGCGTCCCGTCAATGGGTAAACCTCCGGGAATCTGAGTCGGTGGAGGAGAAAGGTTGTCCGTCACAGCTGCGGCAATCCTCTGGACAGGTGGGGGAGGAGGATCCCCGAAAAGTGCAGATACTCCTACATGCATCGGAGATGTAGGAGAAACTATGGCTGTCTGTCCCTCAGGTGGAGAGGTGGCAGACCCCTCTAAAGCTGATGTTCCCGCTCTCATAGACCGTGTCTGCGGCGACATCCTGAAGACAGATCCCAAAGAATCAATTTAGGCAAAAATGCGATATCATCAAGGAAGGACAGTACAGTTCTAGAGAAGCAACATTCAAGATAAAAGATTGGGAATAAATATTCCTAGTTGTGATTGCACAGGTCAAAGATACAT
Organism: Iris macrosiphon; assembly: GCA_036927795.1. Classification (NCBI taxonomy): domain Eukaryota; kingdom Viridiplantae; phylum Streptophyta; class Magnoliopsida; order Asparagales; family Iridaceae; genus Iris; species Iris macrosiphon. The sequence continues at coordinate 989,812 of JAYESA010000001.1, read as the reverse complement.
CCATGGTCCGATACCTCTACTCCCTAGGTACCACAGTTCTACTAGAAACATACTCACTGCTAGCTTCCTTACCTACGGCAATCGCTGATTCTTATCACTCAAGTGCATAACAATTGCAACACACTATACTAAGTACTGCTCTCTCCAATACAATCCTAGATGAACACCTAAGCCAGTTGGCAGTAAAATCTCAATTATGCTCAAGCCAACATATCCTTACACATGGATCTTATATACTAATATATCTCTCCCACTATAAAATCTTATCCTCAAAAAATAAAATTTCTTAAAATAACTCCTCGAATAAATTTTAAGGTAAAAATGCATATACTTTCCTCAAGGTCAATTATTTAAATATTGAAATGAAAACTTAATCACTTCAAAAAATCCATACAGTTTTGTCTATGTTTATTGAATCGAATCTGAATCCTCAAAAAGTTTTAATGACAATGTCTCAACTTCTCAAAATTCAAAAATTTGAAATTCATTTTCAATCCTCAATTTAAAATTTTAATCCATATCTTGTAGTCCAATAGCCCTAGTGTTACCTTCCTCACTGTCCTCATCGATATGCGTCATCATATAATACCATAAATCAGTCTACAAATTCATCTTGATATGAAATAAAACCCTACAATGGAACCAAAATCCTAATTTAATACCTGATCAACAATCAACAAGTGAGAATGGACGAAACAAGATTCTCAGGGGTCATCCCAGGAATCTCTCAAGTAATTGTGATTGAGTATTCGCTCTCGTCCTAGTATCCTATATCCTAGATCCTATCGCAGGCACGCAATAGTGTAACAAAGATGCCACACTACTACGACATCGCACAACTCGCGAAGTCTGACCTGCATGGGCTACCACTAAAAACGTGTCATGACCCACACCCGGAATTGGGGCACGAGTACGCGAGTACGTCCAGCCTATACCGCAGCATCGGCGGTAGAACGCTGTCGAGGTCTTGATACTATCTAGCCAATCTCACACAAGCATCCAATCTCCATAAAGAGGTATGGATGATACAAATAAGATGAACACATACTCAATCACAGGATTATAGCACGATAAGATATCGAACAAAATTAAATACAACACAAGTCTAAAGTAATAATCTAACTCAACAATTATCCATATCTCAACAAAATATGCCGGAGACAAATCCGGTACCAATTAGTCTACTTAAAGAACTAACTAAAAATAGTAATTCTGGCTAGACCTCCCAGAATCACAACTAACTACTAAGTCTGCAGCTACTCACCATATGGTCCATAAAGTGTCGGACAACGGTCCTCTAAGGCATAGTCTGGAAAAAATGTTTCCAGTCAGGAAGGAGCAAAGTACAAATCTCAAATAACAGTTCCATTAAATTGATAAGGACTATAAAGCAATAAACATGTGATGCTAGCTACTGAGAAGACAGTGAAATAAATGCAATGGCAATTAAAAGGAGACAGGCAATATAAAGAGACAGGCAATAGGCAATATGATACAGTCAGTGCATGTATGAAAATGAAAAGAACAAGGAACAGTATTATATACGGGTGATGTAGTATATGATTTAAAATAGGGAACTGTAATCTACTCTAAGTGTTTGAAATAGTAGTTTCAAAATGTGATCGGCTTGGGAACATGTACGATAGCTATAGGGCCTGGCTAATCATGGGTGAAGAGCATGATTAACACTTACATTGTTATACACTGCAATAAGAGGTTATGATCACATTTCTTACTAACTACTTCCCCGCCCCAACTAGTACTGTGGATCCAATCATGACACGTCACGATACACGAGCAAGTCCAATCTATCATGTACGATGTCTAATATGCATGTCGTGTACAATGTCAAACGATAATCAAAGTAACATCTCATGACTGCAGATCCAAGCTATACTAGTCCATGTAGCACAGTGTCAAGGATTCAGATGTAACATTTAATGATTATTAAACTTATAGAAATTATCAAGGAATTGGAAATTATCAGAGAATGTACTTGCCTTGGGTCCTTAGCTGGTAATTATTGATGTCCTGTCCCAGAATATCCCCTGGGTGAAGCAACAGTCCTAAAAACATATCACAATAACACTTGTATCAGGTGCTACCCTAACACACAGTCTATAAACACTGGCCTTAGGGCCATGCCAGGCAGGGCACTAGTCAACTAGGGTCATCTAGTAGGGATACATATATACATATTATACTATACCAATTGAACAATAAAGATATATATATATATATATATTTATACCAAAATAGTACGTATACTATTACATTTTATATACCAAAATACGTATATATCATATATGTGCAAAAGTATATTTTTAGAATATACATATATATATATTGTCAACATCATTCTTAAACATACTAATATTAATTCACCAAATTAATTTTATACCATATAAAAATACCCAATATACATACATATACATATGCATTAATTAAATACATATTTATACAATTAATTATACATGCTTAATTATACAATTTATTTAAATACATACTATACTCATACAATTAAATAAAAATAAATAATATACATATTCATATTTTAAATACATACATTACCAATTTATTTATATACTATACATATATGCGTATTAAACATTAATTAAATAAATAATATACATATACATATATAAATTTATACTCATACGTATATACATATATTTCTACACATTAATTATATACATACAAATATACGTATTCATATACACCTACACACACATACGTATTTATATATATGTAAAGAAGGAAAGAAGGGGAAGAAGTCTCACAGGGGGCTGTCGGGGTGGCTGGCCGGCCGGACTTCAGGCGGTGGTCGAGGTGGTGGAGGTGTTGGCAGCGAGTTAGCAGAGGGAGCTCCGGGCTGGTGGTGATGCTCCATGGGGGTCAGCTCGACGCGAGGGAGGAGGATGAGCAGGCCGCCGGAGTTGGGGTGGGAGGACTGAGCAGCGGGGTTTGCTGCTCGACTGTGCTCACAGCAAGGAGTCAGGGCTCGGTCGCCGGAGCTAACTGCGGGTGGAGGAGTTCGGTCGGGGAGTTGGGAGTAGTGGTGATGGGGTTGGCCGCTGTAGCGCCCCGTTCTCCCGGTGCGGAGAGCGCGGCTAAGAAACACAAGACGGTATCGTTCGATCGGGATAGATTGAATTAAGAACTCGTCCTCGTTATGGATTTGTTTCTTCGGAATCGATTCCCATATTCAGTGGACTGCGCCCCAAGGATCGGCTTAGCGGCAGAGTCAGGAGGGACCTCTCCGCTGCTATCTTTTATTGCCTCGGTTTTCGATGTCGCTTGTTGCTTTCGTGCTTTGAGTTGGTTTTGGGATTTGCTTGTTTTCCTTGAACGGTTTTGATAGTTTTCATTGTTTTCGTTCATTGACTTGCACTTCTATTCCGAGATTGGAAAGAGAGGAAGAAGTATTAATCGAGCTATTCGTGTGCAGGTGAACGAGCAGTAGGCGGCTTGCGAGCGGAGTCGTGAAGCGCCTCTTTCCTTCTTCTTTCCAAAAATCTAAGTGAGTGGCTACCAACCTGATTAGCTAGTCCTGCTTTCAAGCTTCATAGCTAATAATCTGCATTCTCCTTTGCCCCGATCAAACGATACCAAGTAATAATAAAAGAAACCAAGATAAAAGAGAATAGACTTGGTTATATGCTTGTCAATAAACTTCATGAACGGATACTTAAATGCATGCTTGTCCGCTTGGGAAAAATCATTGCTTGTCTTGTACATTGCTTGTCTTGTCTTGTACATTGCTTGTCTTGTACTCTTGTCACCTCAAAAGCATGAACTGTTAACTAAGTAAACATATTGTTCGATCACGGACAACTTGTGCACAAGGTCATTGGTTCCTGCGGACGGTCGCTGGGGCACTGGCACCGATCCGGTCCAAACGGAATCCCTATTGTATAGTCCATTGTGCTGGACGGAGTGACATGTAGCGCTCCATGTTCATTCGCTGCATACCATTCCCGCCAGTGACTATTGTCCATTATGGCATCACGCCAAGTGATCTCTTGTATATTTAAACCTGTTGCATACTAACTTGTGTCTCCGTGGCAGGGAAGGCATGGTAAGTATTGTGCAGGTAATTCAGACGGTCAGGTAAAATCAACCGAACGGTGGCACGTTCATTTCAGTAAATTATGTATGCTGCTTACTTGTAAATAAACTAAGGCAAGATAGAAACCCACAAATATGTATGCTTCATTAAACAACGTATTGATTGGTATAGTCAGGCTAGCTCGCCTTGACCAGCATGTTTCGATATGCTGACCCTCGTTGAAACAGGTTCTCCACACTAAGGCGAACCGAGCGAGGAGCCGAAGTCGTCTTCCCGATCCAGTCCAACTGTTGGCGCATCTTCACCGCGCCCCCGAAGCATTTTGGAGTCAGGAGCCTGCAACTCTTCATACACAAATGCAGCTCCGTGGCAAAGCCGTCCTCCAGCCTGGAGGTCTATACATTTTAAAGTTATAAAGGGATGTAATATACAGGACTGCTATCTCATTTTGAGTCATCTCTTTGTAAGCCGTTCGGCATATTAGCTAACTCGTTCAAGAGTTGTAATAGATGTTCATTATCAATAAAGAGAACTTTTCTATGTTTCAAATCTGTGTTTCAATTTATCTGCGTACTCTGAATATGTGCTTGCTATGCAAATCATTAAAGCCTTGTGCGGGCGCAACTCCAGGCCCGCACGGCGGTCACGACTCGGGGGATGCCTCGGGGCGTGACATAGTGGTATCAGAGCACAGATTCAAAGTTCCTTAGACTTCGTGCTGGAAAAGTTCCTTTAACGATCAAATTCCTGTGCGAACTCTTGAACTCGCTAGGCCAAAATAAGATACGTTCATGCAATAAGTCCATAATACATTATGATCCTAATGTAATTTACCTTCTTTTGAAGGAATGGCTCCAGCACAATCTGCAGTGCAAACTCCGGATGAAACGCAAGGCCAAGAAAGTAGTTCGGATACTTCGAGAAGTTCAAAGAGCCAGCGAGCCGTGCCAAGCATCGATCCCGTCCAACGAATATTGTAGATGTTGGAGGCAAACCAACAAAGGGATGAGGCTCACAATGAACGGGCCGAAAAGCGGGCGGAAGAGAGTCAGCTCAAGTTTTAAGACAATATAGAAGCACGATTCTCAGTCCAACAGAAGCAGGTAAATACCCTGCAGCAGATCGTTCAGACTTTGGCATCCAACCAGTCCGCGACAACGCCAGCGACTCCGGTGGAGCAGCCCGTGCTTGAAGTAGAGACACCGCAAATTCCAAGAGCGAGGGACGTGACTGCCTTCGACTTTGGCCACTTCAAGAAAGTCTGCAATACCCCATTCAACGGGACTGAGGACCCAGTCGTAGCTCTAGATTGGTTTGCCGAACTTGAAGATCACTTCGCTCTGCTAGAGGTCCCCGAAGAGAAGCGCGTCGCCTGTGCGCAACTACAGCTCCACCTCAACGCACACGATTGGTGGGACGTGCATCGACGATCTCTCCAATTTGATCACGGAGAGGAGGCGATCTCGTGGATGACCTTTCGTGCCGCGTTCGAAGAGGAGTATGTACCCCCTCCAGTCCAACGCCAGATGGAGAACGAGTTCGTGCAGCTGTAGCAAGGCAGCATGACAGTTAAAGAGTACTACGCCGAGTTCAACCGACTCTCCAAATTCGCTAGGGCCTATTTACCTGATGCAGCGAGTCGAGCTAGAAGGTTTGAAGGTGGACTACGCCCTGTCATCCATTCGCACGTTGCCGTTCCTCAGTATCGGACAATACGTGAAGTCATGAATCACGCCCTGTCGCTCAAACCACACTATCCTCACGTTCCTGCCGGCGCTGTGCATACATCCAGTCACAAACGCCAAAGCGACGAGAGAGGAAATACTGCTTCAAAGTGCCCTAACAACGGAGGGCACAAAAGAGGGAAACCAGGGCAGTTATGTTATTTTGGTAATAGGTCGGGGCATACGAAGGATAATTGTCGCCTGAAACTTGGTTTATGCCTAGCCTGTGGCGGATCAGACCATTCTGTTCGTGATTGTTCCTTGAGTCATGATCGCCGTCCCCGATCGAATAATCCTTAACGGTAGGTCCTATCCTAAGTTTTGGGACGAAACTTCCAATTAGTTGGGTAGGATGTAGCGCCCCGTTCTTCCGGTGCGGAGAGCGCGGCTAAGAAACACAAGACGGTATCGTTCGATCGGGATAGATTGAATTAAGAACTCGTCCTCGTTATGGATTTATTTCTTCGGAATCGATTCCCATATTCAGTGGACTGCGCCCCAAGGATCGGCTTAGCGGCAGAGTCAGGAGGGACCTCTCCGCTGCTATCTTTTATTGTCTCAGTTTTCGATGTCGCTTGTTGCTTTCGTGCTTTGAGTTGGTTTTAGGATTTGCTTGTTTTCCTTGAATTGTTTCGATGGTTTTCATTATTTTTGTTCATTGACTTGCACTTCTATTCCGAGATTGGAAAGAGAGGAAGAAGTATTAATTGAGCTATTTGTGTGCAGGTGAACGAGCAGTAGGCGGCTTGCGAGCGGAGTCGTGAAGCGCCTCTTTCCTTCTTCTTTCCAAAAATATAAGTGAGTGGCTACCAACCCGATTAGCTAGTCCTGCTTCCAAGCTTCACAGCTAATAATCTGCATTCTCTTTTGCCCCGATCAAACGATACCAAGTAATAATAAAAGAAACCAAGATAAAAGAGAATAGACTTGGTTATATGCTTGTCAATAAACTTCACGAACGGATACTTAAATGCATGCTTGTCCGTTTGGGAAAAATCATTGCTTGTCTTGTACATTGCTTGTCTTGTCTTGTACATTGCTTGTCTTGTACTCTTGTCACCTCAAAAGCATGAACTGTTAACTAAGTAAACATATTGTTCGATCACGGACAACTTGTGCACAAGGTCATTGGTTCCTGCGGACGGTCGCTGGGGCACTGGCACCGATCCGGTCTGGACGGAATCCCTATTGTATAGTCCATTGTGCTGGACGGAGTGACATGTAGCGCTCTCTGTTCATTCGCTGCATACCATTCCCGCCAGTGACTATTGTCCATTGTGGCATCACGCCAAGTGATCTCTTGTATATTTAAACCTGTTGCATACTAACTTGTGTCTCCGTGGCAGGAAAGGCATGGTAAGTATTGTGCAGGTAATTCAGACGGTCAGGTAAAATTCATCGAACGGTGGCACGTTCATTTCAGTAAATTCTGTATGCTGCTTACTTGTAAATGAACTAAGGCAAGATAGAAACCCATAAATATGCATGCTTCATTAAACAACGTGTTGATTGGTATAGTCAGGCTAGCTCGCCTTCACCAGCATGTTTCGATATGCTGACCCTCGTTGAAACAGGTTCTCCGCACTAAGGCAAACCGAGCGAGGAGCCGAAGTCGTCTTTCCGATCCAGTCCAGCTGTTGGCGCATCTTCACCGCGCCTCCGAAGCATTTTGGAGTCAGGAACCTGCAACTCTTCATACACAAATACAGCTCCGTGGCAAAGCCGTCCTCCAGCCTGGAGGTCTATATATTTTGAAGTTATAAAGGGATGTAATGTACAAGACTGCTATCTCATTTTGAGTCATCTCTTTGTAAGCCGTTCGACATATTAGCTAACTCGTTCAAAAGTTGTAATAGATGTTCATTATCAATAAAGAGAACTTTTCTATGTTTCAAATCTGTGTTTCAATTTATCTGCGTACTCTGAATATGTGCTTGCTATGTAAATCATTAAAGCCTTGTGCGGGCGCAACTCCAGGCCCGCACGGCGGTCACGACTCGGGGGACGCCTTGGGGCGTGACAGCCGCCGGGCCGTAGGGGTTGGCCGGACAGGCCGGGGAGGATGAACAGGATGGGTTATCGAGCAGCAGGGGGCCGGAGAGCTGGCTGACCGGAGCAGCAGGGTGGGGCTGCGGGGCTCGACCGCCGGAGTTGGCCGGGTGGCCGGAGGTCGGGGTAGGTATGGTAATGGTTATGATGGTAGTTGATGATGGTGGAGATGGTGATAGTGGTGGTGGCGTTGGGAGGTTGTAGCTGGAGTGGGGGAGTTGTCCGGCGGAGGAGGAAGAGTAGAGGCGGAGGGCTCGGGCTAGGCTGGGCCGCCGGAGGTCTGAGCAGGTCGGGGTGGCTGCCAGCGGGCCGCCGGACTGCAGAGGGAGGGGCTCGGGTGAACAGTATTCCCCCCTCCCCTCTTTTGAATTTGAAAATTTAATGAAGAAAGGGAAAAAGAAGAAGAAAAAGAAGGAGAAGAAGAAAAAGAAGGAGAAGGGAAGAAGAAGAAAAGAGAAGAAATGGAGAAAAAGAATTTATATACGTTGGAGAGAGGAAGAATGTGGGGGCTTATGAGTAGGTGGGAAAACCTAGGTTTTCTATGGATTAGGGTTTGATGGGACATGACATTAAATAGGGAGAGAGAGTGTGAATCAAGGGTTAGGATTGGCCCATTAAATGTGTGGTCCAGATTGGTCATGAAGGAATTTTCATGTGGGGATGAGGGTGATGTTAAAAATATTAGGGGTTCCTCATTGGTTTAAACAAATGGGTGTTAACACCAAAAATGCAAATTTGTAATTTAGCCCCCTTAAATTTGGGTATTTGTACAGACGCATGAAATGACGAAAATTTGGCCGGCGATTCGGTGTCCGGTGTTTTGTAGGGTCAGGGGGCGCTGTATGTTTGGTACGGGCTCAATTAGCAGGGCGCTAGAATTAAATTGGGATTTCAGAATTGGTTAAAATAGTATCCTCAATTTAATTAGAAATAAATGCAAATTGTGTTCTAAAATTAATTAGGAGTACATGGGGCCAAAATCAGGTCAGGTCATCAATACCAATAATGAAGAAGACTCAGAACAGAATATTACCCTAATTTGGGCCGCACGAAAAATAGGTCAAGATTGCCTCTAATTTCAATTGAAACGCACAACGATACAAAATATGGATTTATTAAATAACGTCCGCGACGATTTTTGTGCGCTAGAAATGATGCACAGAGAGTATAATTATGAGTTGCAAAAATAGCAGAATGGAAGGCGGGCATGTCTAGGGCAAGATTATGAAATTTGTTGGAAGACAAAAGTCAGGTTAGCGCTCCAATTATCGAAGCAAAGGCAATGCGCAATAGTTAATTAAAATACGGTAATTAATTAAAATTGCCACTAAATAAATTCTAGATAAAACAATTAAATACAGAATTCCACAATTTGGACAGGTTTTCATCTACTGGCTTCTAGGTCAAGTCTACCAGCATAAACACAAATGAACAATGTATATAATTATATATTTAATTACACATCCCATAATTATTTAAATTAAATATACTATCATGAAATTACTTAATTGTAACTACAATAATATTAAATATTATTAAAAGTCAAAAATACCCCTATTTTCGGAACGTGGTAGTGACATCCGTACCGAACGAGGTTCTTCCGCACCCTGTAAACGATCTAGTAGATTATCAGTACATTGAATGCACTGGTGGGGAGGCTACTCGCCCGCTCGACAAATCCAAACACGTAATATAGGTTCGTACACTAACTATTATATTGTCTTTCTAGTTGCCTTAGGATTAGTTTCATGGCAAAGATTGAATAGCCTAACTCGTGTGGCAGTGCGTCATATGATATAAGAGGAAACACGACGAGACTTACCAACTTACCATTTGACCTTCCCTGTCTAAGGCAAACCAAGTTAATTTATGCATGAACATATATATAACATTCACGGCGATAGCATATGCAAACATTGTATCATGATCGTTCAGGCATTTCAGATATTCTCTTGATGCAATGCAATGACTCGCACGTGGATAGCCGCTAAGCGAGGATGACTTATCTATATGAACATGAGTCACTGGCATAGCCATAAAGGACAAGTTATAGTCTTGAACAAGGAGGACATGCAGCAAAGATTCGTGAGTGGCCACAGACCATCCCGTCCAAATGCGTGAGACTATCATAAAGTTCCATTCGGATCGGATCGGCCCCCGGTGCCCCAGAAACCGTCCTTGGAACCTAATGACCTAGTTTCCAAGTTGTCCGCAACATGGAAGTCTCAAGGGTCTTTCCAAATCCATAACCTGATATGATAATCCATGTTTCTTGTTCTGAACCGAGCATTTGCTCCACGAGGTGTGATTCTTGGATTCGTTGACATTGATTCTCGTTCAAAGGTAAACTTGATATGATTATCATTCAGTTATAAACTTGACAGAATTCTTTCTCAATGAACAACTTGCCTTGATGCATTCCCCTGGTTCGAGGATTGCCTTGGTGACCTAACGGTCCCGGATACTTGCAGATTCATTCTTGTATGTAATGACTATTAGATAGTCTTCCGAGGAGAACTAGATGAATGCATGACATGCACAGTGTTACATAATTGAGGCATAGTTTATGCGACAAGCATCAAACGAGGCAATATACAAGCAGGCAAGCATGTATTTGTATAAACATAACCATTCACATTAGCTCGGGCCCGAAGGTAAGCTGAGGAGTAAAATCGTAAGGGACTTACCGAGCGACATTATCTAGGCTAGCATGCGAGGGTCCAAATATAAGCAATATTTTAGTTCCATGTTCTAACATAAGCAATACAAGTTGGGATTATTCCCTTAGCTAGGTGCGTTGTATTCTTATTAGCATGCAGAGGGTGATTCATCTAGCGCCTAGTATGTATCGTTCTATATTTTAAGTGTGCTGGCTAAGCAAAGACAAGTTTACCGTAGCCACCCACCTTAGAGATGATTCACCTCGGTTGAGCGATACGTCGAGCGAGCCTCTAAAAGCCTAAGTCGAACTCCTGTAGGGACAAGTCTGGATATCCTTTGCCTCAAACGAGTATTCTCGCCTGAGCAAAGCGGGTCGGAACATTGCACTTTTACCGTTTGAATCGGCAATCCGCTTGAGCGAAACGGGGTATTACAATCAATACCTCTTCTCATCTTTCCAAGATCGGAATGAAATACAATTCAACGAATAAAAGCAATAAATCCATCGAAACCGTTCAAGAAAATGCAAATCCTAAAACTAACTCAAAAGTACAAAAGCAATAAGGCGACGGCGAAAACTAGGCAAGAAAACTTGTAGCGGAGAGGTCCCTCTTGACTTTGCCGCTAAGTCCATCCTTGGGGCATGATTCACTAAATATGGGAATTGATTCCAAAAAAGCAAATATATAACGAGGATAAGATTTTTATTCAATCTATCCCGATCAAACGATACCGATTAGTATTTCTTAGCCGCGCTTGCCGTAAAGGGGGAATGGGGCACCACACTTATTGATCGACAGTGGTAGATCAACTCCAGTCTGGTTATCTCTTCCAATGAGGAGCATTGGAACCTCCTCCATTATTCTTCAAACTCCAGTGATAAAGCTCTGCTCTGATTAAACGACGATCTCTGGTAAGTCATTTTGCCATCTCTTAAGTTCTTAATTCTTCTACTGTAACTCTCCTTCGATTAATTGAATTTTGGTTTGTTTTCTTCTTGTTGATTTTGATTTCAATTTCGGATCAGAAGTGTAAATAAACTCAAAAATGATTCAAAATTGATTTTTAAACACCAAAGATCACTATCCAGTAATTAGTTCTACTAATTTTTGGTTCTTAGACTGGTGCTCACCAAATATTTGTTCTAATACCCCTTTGAAGAACTGATAGCTCAAATTGCAGTCTCATAGGTTCAAAATCATAGGAATTCGATTGATTAGGTAACTCGATCTATTATTCTTTCTCCTAATTTAGTTCTTCATTATTAGACAATTGATTATCATCGTCTGACAGATCGACTGATTCAGGAATCTGTTCGTGAAGCCGCATGATCGGCCACGACAAACTTTTGCTCTCCTTCATAACCAACGTCATAGGTATAAACTTATTCTTGATCTTGTTCGGGTGTTAGGGTGTCTATGTATCAAAGGACACACTGCTCATATTTGAACAAAATTGCTCACAAGTTAGTGGCACATTTAGTTTGGGGGGAGACTATTTGGTAATATTGCAACTCAAACTAATAGATCGCTCGGTTAGGTTCTATATTGATTTTTTGGGCTTAATATTGTGCTCAGTTGGTTTAGGTCAAACTACCAGACTAGGGTGTGCTTTGGTCTTTTAGAATGAGTCTGGTTTGGACCAATATAGGCTATTAAACCAGATAGGTCAGTGATCCGGGTTAGAGCCTAATAGATCAATAGGCTAGGCCTATGGGCCAAAGTTGTGGGCCAGGTTATGAGTTAAGTTAGTTTTAAAGAAAATTGTTAAGAAATAGTTAATTAATTAAATTGATTAGTTTATTAATTAGTTAGTTAATGAGTTTATTAGTAAATAGTTGATATTGGTTAATTAAATATTAGTTAGTGACTAAATTGATTAGAAAATAAATTATATTGGTTTGAGTTTGGACTTATAAAAGTATTAGGATCTTGGCCAAGACTTTCCAAAGGTTTTAAGGGTTTTAGAATCTAAATAAAATTTCAAGAATGGTTAGAAAATCATATTCATGAACTCTTGTATTTCTGAATTGGTTTGGAATTGAAGGACCGTGAGACAACTCTAGAGGGGGGTGAATAGAGTGCGCAGCAGAATAATCTACCCAATTAAAGATTATCAGAATGAAGGCGATTGCTAACTAATAGTATATATAAAGACAGTAAAGTAAAGCAGTAAAGTAGAGAGAGAAAGCAAGATGCCAAGATGTATACTAGTTTTCCTCTGAGAGGACTAGTCCAGTCCCGAGAACTTACGCTTGGAGTTTTATCTACTATAATCACCAAAAGTGAATCACAAGCTTTGATCCGAAGGCTTGCCACTACTTTACACCATGAGGTTTGATCCGAAGTCTCGCAACTTCATAGCTAGAGAGAGAGTAACTGATAGAACAAAGCTCTTTACAACTCAGTAGACTTGCAGACCGATACCGCACTTGGCACTAAGAAGGCTAGGGAGTTGCTCTTTGAGATAAAAAAGTTAAGGCTTAGATGTTTGCTCACAATAGGATAGAAGATTTAAGAATGGTTTAGTGAGTAAGAATATGGAATTCCAATCCTATTTATAGTGTGTAGGCAAACAGAATTTGGCCAGAATTCGGATGGAGTTTAATTCAAATTTCTAACCATTGAGCCAAAAAATCAGGAGCTAATTGAACTGGTTGATTCCATACCAAAAGGGTAACTGAGTTCGGTCTGAGTTCGGCATAAGTTCGACCTGAGTTCAATTTCTAAGTATGGTAGACTTTGTAAATAAATGTAGTCTGATTTGGTGGATAGGTTCTTTAATTTATTTGAGTGAACTAGGTATCTGGGTATAGGTACTTGGATTTTCCAGTGTAACTCAGCTTACATCAATCCTAGACTCAAATAAATAAAAGATTATATTTGAATAGACGTAATACAGACGACATATAATAGCAGTGTTAAGGCTTCGGGTCGCGACATATCAATGCATGATTTAGTTAACTATCAAAATCAAGTAGACTGAGACCGGATGGGCCAATAATCTCCCTCATTTTGATAATTAACAAACTATGAATGATACTGCAAGTCATTGATATGCAAGTCTCCCCCGTGGAGCAATTGATATGCTGAAGGCAACGTCTGTCAAGTATTATTTTGTATGCTAGTATCATTTATATCTTTCTCTCCCGTTGTCATTTGATCGAAATGGCATGCTCCCCCAAAATTGGTGAGATGACAATAAAAACAAGAAAGTAAAGTCTATACATGATAATATATAATAACAAAAGAAACTTTCTTTAAACCTTATTTATTTGAAAATAAAACATACAAAAGCAGATGTGTAGTGGAAACATCATAGTAGAGCATCTAAAAGTAAACTTTTTAAACATTCAAATCTATTGAGTATCTAGTTATCATTTTCTTCATCTTCATCATTAGGTTCAACTATTTTGTTTGGATCAAAGAAGGCATCAGCTGGATTCAAATGTCGCTGAACATTGGGGTGATCAATACGAAATCTTTGTTGATTCGGATTCCGGAGAATCGAAAAAGGTCTGACTGGGTGCTTCGATAGGGTGTACTTGATGTCTATCAAAGTGTTGCCAAGAGTCTGAGTCTGAGTCTGAAGAGTTTGGCGATGATCAGTAGTACGATTGCGTATATCTTCTTTGTTGAAGCGATTACGTAACAGATTGAAAATAGACTCTAAGGTTTGTGGTTGTTCATCAACAGGAGGGACAGAATCAACAGGATGGGTGTTGGAGTTTGTTGATGAGTTATAAGGTTGAATCATAGTTGGCTCAATTCATCGAATTCTATTAAGGTATAAAGGTTCCTCAAGATTTGGACAAGTATCCAATGGTATGTCAAAATAGCTGATAATGGTTGGCAAGTACATTGCGTATAGTAGTTGATTCCCTTTCTTGCGACATTGAACGATTTCAGATAAGATGGTCTGGGAATATTAAAGTTAATGCCGAAATGAAAGTGATATAAGGCTGACATTTGTAGATAAGAGACCTCATCAAAGTTAGTCTTCTTTGGTAGAAAAATTAAAAAGATAATAAGATGCATTTCAAAGAAATGACCATTCAAGTATCTAGCATAAAATTTTCTAGCTGGACATTCAAAAGCGTGACAAAAGATATTTTTGAAAGAGTCTAGAGTTAAGCCATGGTCTAATTGAACTTGCGTGATGTTAACTATGGTTTGTCCATCAGCGAAAATATGTAGGATTTTACCCAAGTCATCTGCATCGAATTTAATTGGAATACCATGAACTCTAGATAAAATAGTATCATGTTCATATGTTAAGTTACAATAGAACATTTGAATAGCATTGGTGTAAATATTGGTACGGGTTGTTACAAGTTCTTCAAGTTAAAGTTTTGAAGAATAGATAGATAGTCTTTGTGTTGAGAATAAAAATTAATAGGATGGCCAAGATAGATGTGTCTCTTAGAGAAGTCATTAAACCAATCATTTAAAATTTTAAGGCTTCAAAAAGTGAAATCATCGAATTCTCCTATGTTTGGCATAACGGGACAGAAAAGAGAGTCGGAAAAGGAATCAATTTTCCTTTTAGGGGCCATTGGGAGAGGATGTAGGAGGAAAAACTAAGTTTATTTGTGGAGGAGAGGATGATTTTCGTTGGTCTGAATGAATGAGCAACGAAAAATCTATCAATAGATTAGCAGAAACCTAAATTAGGAGGAAGATTAATGACATAGCATATTCTGGAATTAAACTAACCAAGTTTGGTCCGAGCTCGGCCCAAGTTTGGTCCGAATTCTGTTAACATTTATTTCTAGAATCTCAATGTAACTTTAATCGATATTATGCCTTTCTTGACTTTATATAAATACATAATAATAGGTGTTGAACTTAAATCGTACGTTTTCAAGAGTTTAAATCATCTCCGAGTAGCTATAAAGGACGGATCCCAGCTAACGGTGGTCCGAAGACACTTAAATACCATGTCACTTAAGGTTATTTATATATTTTTGACAGAAGGGCCCTTTCGGCTTGTATCCAAAAAATTTAAAACTTTTGAAAAGTGTGACAAAAAATTTGTAAAGCATCTTATGATTCTTATATTTTATCATAATCCAAAAGACCTAATTCTCGACAGATAAAGTTAAATCGATCTTCAACTAAAGGTTTAGTAAAGATGTCTACTAATTGATGTTCTGTGTCCATATACTCTAAACAAATATCTTCATGTAATTGATGATCCCTTAGAAAATGATGTCTGATTTCTATATGCTTAGTGCGTGAGTGGCATACAGTATTTTTTGTGAGATTAATTATGCTAGTGTTATCACAGAAAATAGGAATGTTCTTATAGTGTAGATTGAAGTCTTCTAGGGTTTGTTCATCCACAAAATTTAAGCACAATAATGTCCTGCAGCTATATACTTTGCCTTAGTTGTTGGTAACGCAAAAGAATTTTGTTTCTTGCTAAACCCGGAGACTAGAGACTTTTCTAGGAAATGACAGGTATCGCTGGTACTTTTTCGATCGATTTTGCATCCAGCAAAATCAACATCTGAGTAACCAGCGAGGTCAAAGGACATGGTTTTGGGATACCATAAGCCTGCCGATAAAGTCCCTTTAAGGTATCTAAAGATATGCTTAACTTTGCACAAATATGATTCCTTAGGATTAGCCTGATATCTAGTACAAAGGCATACAACAAACATAATGTCTAGGCGACTAGCAGTTAGATATAACAAACTACCAATCATACCTCAATACTTACGTATATCTGTTGGTTTACTGCTTTCATCAAGGTCAAGTTTAGTGGATGTTGCCATTAGAGTTTCAATAGGCTTTGCATTGTCCATGTCAAACTTTTTCAGCAAATCCTTTGTGTATTTAGCCTTATGGATAAAGGTTCATTGTGAATCTTGTTTGATTTGCAATCCTCGGAAGAAAGTCAGTTCTCCTATCATGCTCATCTCAAATTCACTCTACATACACTTAGCAAACTCGTTATATAGCATCTCATTAGTAGATCCAAATATGATATCATTAATATATATTTGCACTAATAATAAAAAATCAGCAGAAGATTTTATAAAAAGGGTAGTATCAATTTTTCTTTTTGAAAAAATATTTTCAAGTAAATGGAAGATAAGACGTTCATAACAAGCACGTGGGGCTTGTTTAAGTCCGTATAGAGCCTTTCGTAACTTGAATACGTGGTCAGGGTATTTAAAATCTTCAAAATCAGGGGGTTGTTTAACAAATATATCTTCTTTGATAACTCCATTTAGAAAAGCACTTTTAATATCCATTTGACAAAGTTTGAAGTTATGAAAACTAGCAAAAGCGCAAAGCATTTGGATAGATTTAAGTCTAACAATAGGAGAATAGGTCCCATCGTAGTCAATACCTTCATCTTAGTTGTATCCTTAAGCTACGAAACGTGCTTTGTTATGTGTAACTGAACCATCCTCATTTAATTTATTTTGAAAAATCCATTTAGTACCAATGATCGGATAATTATTAAGTTTTAGAACGAGTTCCCAAACTTAATTACGTTCAAATTGGTTGAGTTCCACTTGCATAGCAGAAATCCAAAATTCATCAGCAAAAGCCTCATCAGTACTTTTAGGTTCTATTTGAGAATTAAAAGTAACATTTGCAATGATATCTCTATTTGAGGAATGGGTACTTACACCTTTCGATACATCACCTATTACCTAGTCCTCAAGATGATCTGTAGAGAACCTTTGTCTTCTTGGCAGACTTTTCGGATGACTTGTACTATTTGTATCTTCAGATGTCTTGTTGGTTGCGAGTTGGCTACCTTCATCATCGCTTTCGTTTAGTACTTCAGTTTTGTGTTTATCAAATATAACATTGATTGATTCTTCAACAGTCAATGAGTTCTTGTTGAATACCCTGAATCATTTACTTTTGGCGGCATAACCTAGAAAAATACCTTTATCGGCCTTGGAGTCAAACTTTCCTAGATTATCTTTGGTATTAAGAAAAAAACATTTACAGCAAAAAACTTTAATGTAACTAATTGTGGGGATTCTACCAAACCAAAGTTAATAGGGGATTTTCTTCGATATAGGTCGAATAAGCACCCTATTTAAAATATGGCATGAAGTACTTACAACTTCATCGCAAAAGTATTTTGAATGGTTATACTGATTTAACATGACTCTAGCCATATCGCCAAGAGTTCTATTCTTTCGCTCTACAACATAATTTTGTTGTGGATTTCTAGGACAAGAAAATTTATGAGAAAAACTATTTTTATTGCAAAATCTTTTAAAATTACTATTTTCGAATTTGCTCAGCTCGCAAGGTTATAGGTACAAGTTCAAGCACACGAGTCATTGTGCAAATTTGTTGCACGATGCTCGCCCCAATTCCTAGGATCAAACCATTGTTCATTTGTACGGGGTATTCTACCCAAGCTCGTTTCACTCAGATTTCTAAACATCGAACACAGATTTTCCTACTCTCGATAACACGTTCATTTGTATGGAGGACGAGTCCATTTTGAAAAATCCCTGGTATATCCAAGTCGCAGGACAAGCCTAGTTATTTGTATCGTCTATCTCTCAAAACATGTTTTGATTGAATCTCTATCCATTCCAAGTCTAGACTACCAAGCCAAGATTCGATTCTAAACCTTTTTGATTATATCTCCAAGTCATCCAAGCTGATTTATGTATCCGTTCACGAAAACATCAAGCATAATTTATTTCAAGTTCTAGGCTAACTTATCCTTAAAATATTTTTGATCACTTATATTTCCAATTTCAGGTTCTCGGCTAACTTATCCTCAAACCATCAAGTTATTAATTATTTTACAGGGATGGCTAAACAACCGTGGGTAAGAATCACTAAAGGGTGATGACTTATATGCTTTACTATTCATATTGATTATGAATAATTTTATGCTTTATGTTTCCTATCCAATATGATCAATATGTCTGCTTTATATGAATGAGATGCCTACTTTACATTCTTGTCGCTATGAACTATAATTGACCCTAAGGCAACAGATCTGTAATGACCCATTCCGTTCAAGCGGATAGCCGATTCAAACGGTGCAAGTGCAGCAACCCGACCACCTTTGCTCAGCAAGAAGACTTGTTTGAGGCAAAGGATTCCATACTTGGCCCTTTAGGAGTTCAGACTTAGACTTTTAAAGGCTCGCTCGGAGTATCGCTCGACCGAGGCAAATCATCACTAAGGTGGGTTGCTACGATGAACTTATCTTTGCTAAGATAGCACACTTAAAATATGGACGATACACGCTAGTCTTTAGGTGAATCACCCCCTGCATGCTAATAAAAAATATAACGCACCTAGCAAAGGAAATAATCCCATCTTGTATTGCTTGTGTTAGAACATGGAAATAAAACTTGGCTTATAACTTGGACCCTCGCATGCTACCTTTGCTTCATGCAAGTAGACCCTGCTATGTCTCGAGTAGATCATTGTATACTCTTCGTAGTGCACTTCTTCACTTGTTTACACTACTCGTCCCATAGATTGTGTCGCTCGATATGTCCTTGTACGGTTTTACTCCTCGCACCACCCCTTAGACCTGTGCTAAATGTAAAGGATTATGTTCTAAGGTAGACTATACAATATTTTTCCATATGCTTGTGTTTCCAACAATTGCATGCTTGCTTGCTTACATGCTAACTTGTACTCGTTGCCTCGTTTAAATGCTTATCACATAATTTTATGCCACAATCGAGTAAACACTATCTTGCCTCGCATTCATCCAATTCACCAAAAGACTATCTAATAGTCGTTCCGTGAAAGTATGAACCTGAAAGTATCTGAGACTGTTGGGTTGCCAAGGCATCTTCGATCCAGGGGATTGCACCACTTCAAGTTTAACTCTGAACGAGAATCATGTCAAGTAAAACAAGAATCACAGCTCGTGGAGCATACTTGTTCTGAACAAGACTCAAGAATTTACATGTCATGTTATGTCATAAATCTCATGAATCTAAGACCCAAGACTTGCATGTCGTAGACAACTTGTGTACAAGGTATTTATGTTCAGGTTTCTGTGGACGGTCGCCGGGGCATCGGGGCCGATCCGATCCGGACGAAACTTCCAAATAGTCGTATGTTAGTGGGCGGCATGGAGTGAACGCCCCCTTGGCCTTGTGTTGCACTCCATATCGTCCCGGACGAAGGTGGCATATAGCAACTCATACCTCACGCATCTAATATACCCTCGAGACTATAACTCGTCCTTTATGGCTATGCTAGCGACTCTTGTTCATATAGATAAGTCATCCTTGCTTAGCGTTAATCCACATGCGAGTCATTGCATTACATCCAGTAATCAAAATCACCTGAACGGATATGAATATAACATACTTATACCTAATTAAACACTTGAACATCTTCTATAATACTTCTTGATAATACGTGTAACTCGTGCACCCAAAACAGAATCTCGCTCATGACACTCATGTTTGCTTATGTTATTGCCCTTGGATTTCATTATATATGCCCGTGCTTGGTTTAACTTGGTTTTACTTGGACAGGGAATGACAAATGGTAAGTCTTGCCGTGTTACTCTTATATCGCAGCGCACTGCCAAACGAGTTAGATTTTTTATTATGCCATAAAACTGATCCTTAGGAAAGAATAGAAAGATAACTTAATAGATGGTGCATGGAACCTATATAACATGTTTGGATTTATCGAGCAGGCGAGAAGCCTCCCCACAAGTGCATTCATGTACTGATAACCCACCATATTGCTTACAGGGTGTGAAAGAACCTCGTTCGGTGCGAAAACCTCCTTCGTGCTTGCTAAGGCGTGGAGTTCGCTCTAGAGCCTTGGAGCATTGTGTCTGGAACTGAAGCACATATACAAGACATAATATTGAAACATCGCCTATATATCATTCCATAAATGTAGCCACGTATCACGCTTTTATTATGTCGAGAGACAGGGCTTGAGCAACTTATAATCTTGGCCTAACGTCGCTTGTAATACTTGTCCAATATCAATAAAGTACTTATTTTACTTCCATACTTGTGTTATTCAATGCTGCTTCTATTGAAGACTCTGTGAACTTGTTACCAATCGCCTGTTCATTTCTTTTTGCTGCATTCGGACTATCTGTGTGACTCTATGGCTTAGTAATTTTATTTCCTGTTCGGATCATGGCCTTGTACGGGTACAGCTTGTGCTCGTGTGGTATCATGTCCAGATGGGAAAAGATCGTCTTGCGGGAGTGCTAGCACAGTGATTCGTGCCTAGCGGGGACGGCCGATTACCTACGAGAGATTGGGGTGTGACATATTGATATTAGAGCATGGCTTTGCGCCTTTGGACTTTGTATCGATTTTTTCAGTTTTGAAAGCTCGTTCGTGGGTTAAGTACATAAACTCTCTCTCAATATCCTAACAGAATATTCTATACAATGAGTCTAAATAATTTCAAAAAGTGCATGTGAATGATATGATTGCTTGTACAAAATTGTGATATGAAGGCCTATGTGTTGTCATGTGTTAGTCTTTGTGGGAATAGACTCGTGTGAGAATTTGCAAGTTATGTGCAAACCAGAATAACTATACATAATTACCCATCTGATTAGTATGCGAGATGGAATATCGTTCGGACGGTTAGCTATGTGTAATGACCCATTCCGTTCAAGTGGACAACTGATTCAAACGGCGTAAGTGCAATGACCTGACCCGCTTTGCTCAGCTAGAAGACTCGTTTGAGGCAAAGAATTTCCAAACTTGGCCCTTCAGGAGTTTAGACTTAGACTTTTAAAGGCTCACTCGGAGTATCGCTTGACCGAGGCGAACCATCGCTAAGGTGGGTGAATACGATAAACTTATCTTTGCTTAGCAATTACCCTTAAAATATGGACGATACATGCTAGTCGCTAGGTGAATCACCCCTTGCATGCTAATAAAGAATACAACACACCTAGCTAAAGGAATAATCCTAACTTGTATTGCTTGTGTTAGAACATGGAAATAAATTTTGGCTTATAACTTGGACCCTCTTATGCTAACTTTACTTCGTGCAAGTAGACCCTGTTATTCCTCAAGTAGATCGATATATACTCTCCATAGTGCACTATTTCACTTATTTACACTGCACGTCCATAGATTATGTCGCTCGATATATCCCTGTACGGTTGCACTCCTCGTACTACCCCTTAAACCGTACCAATGTAAAATGCTTATATTTCATATAAAATGCATGCTTGCTTGCTTACATTGTAGTTAGTACTCGTTGCCTCATTTCAATACTTGTCACATAATTTATGCCATAATCAAGTAACACTATCCGTATCGTGCATACATCTAGTTAGCCAAAAGACTATCAAATAGTCCTTCTGTGCAATATGAACCTGCAAGTATCCAGGACCGTTAGGTTGCCAAGGCAGTTCCCGAACTAGGGGAATGCATCAAGTCAAGTTTAACTCTGAACAAGAATTATGTCAAGTAAAGCAAAGAATCATAGCTCGTAGAGCAATACTCGTTCAGAAAAAGAATCAATAATTATCATATCATGTTGTGAATCTGAAATGACCCAAGATTTGCATGGTCACGGACAACTCGTGCACGAGGAATCTGATTCCTCGGACGATCATCGGAGCACTGGGATCGTACCAACCTAGGAGGAATGAATGGTGTATTGCATGCTAAATTTGGTTATGGTATACGGCATCGTCGTTGGGACAGGAAAATACTCGGTATTAGGGCCTTGGTAGAGCATACTACTTTGGACTAGCCGTCTACCAATGATAGTCGTATGAATCGGCGGGATGGCGTGCAATGGCTCTTCTGTATCACATGATTGCCTTGAATTGCTCATCTTGTATCAAGCATTGCACCCATTCCATTACAAGACTATAAATCGGACATTTATAGCTTTGCTAGTGACCTCCAGTTTATATAGACTAAGTCATCCTCGCTTAGCAGCAATCCGCGTGTGAGTCATTGCATCGTATCCAGTAAGCTGAAACACTTGAATAGATATGAGTATAAGACACTTGTACATAATTGAACACTTGAACATCTTCTACAATACTCCTGGATAATTCGTGTAACTTGTGCACCTAAAACATAACTTCGCTCACGACACTCGTGTTTGCTTATGCAATTATATGGATTTCATAATATATATACTCATGCTTGGTTTAACTTGGTTTGCCTTGGACAGGGAAGAAAGAATGGTAAGTTAGTAAGTCTCGTCGTGTTACTCTTATATCGCACGATGCACTGCCACACGAGTTAGGCTTTTTATTATGCCATAAAACTAATCATAAGGCAAGACTAGGAAGATAACTTCATAGATGGTGCACGAAACTTTTATTACATATTTGGATTTGTCGAGCGGGTGAGAAGCCTCCCCACCAGTGCATTCATGCACTAATAAACCACTAGATTGCTTGTAGGGTGTGGAAGAACCTCGTTCGGTACAAAAACTCCTTCGCACGTGCTAAGGCGTGGAGTTCACTATGGAGCCTTGGAGCATTGCGTCCGGAGCTGAAGCGCATATACAAGACATAATATTGAAATATCGCCTATGTATCATTACATGATTGTAGCCACTTGGCACGATTTTATCATTTCAGAGAGAGAGAGGCTTGAGCGACTTATAATCTTGACCTAGCGTCGCTTGTAACACTTGTTCAATATCAATAACTAGCTTTTTTTACTTCTATACTTGTGTTATTCAATGCTTTCTCTATTGGCGACTTTGTAGCTTAGTTATTTTATCGCTTGCTCGGATCATGGCCTTACACGGGCGCGGCTTATGCTCGTGCAGCATCACGTCCAGATGGGAAAGATTGTTCTGCGGGAGCGCTGGCTCGGTGATTCACGCCTAGCGGGGATGACGGATTACCTGTGGAAGATCGGGGCATGGCGATATTGGTATCAGAGCATGACTTTACTCCTTTGGACTCTTATCGATCTTCTCTGTTTCGAAAGCTCGTTCGTGGGTTATGTACATATACTCTCCCTCGTTGACCCGATAGGTTATTCCATACATTGAGTCTAAATACTTTTAAAAGTGCATGTGAATGATATGATTACTTGTACGAAATTGTAATAGGAAGGCCTTTGTGCCGACCTGTGTCAAACTTTGTGGGAATAGACTCATGCTAAAAATTTGTGAGTTATATGCAAACCCGAATACCTATATATGATTTCCAAGCTGGTTAATGTACGAAATAGAATATCGTTCGGATGGTTAGCTATGCACACAGCCTTTCAGCTAAGTTGTGTTAAGGATCGCACGTCAAGACCCTTTTTGGTGCTAGCAAGATTGCAAGCGAGATTGGGATATCGTTCAGAAAAAGATAAGTCAGACTTAGAATGCCAACCGATAGAAACCTTATCAGTTTATCGCTAAGGCGAATAAAGAGAATCATGCTTAAATTTTGAGAAATATCTTGAACGGTATTTCATGTCGGCAGATACAAATCAGATATGGTTTACTTGGATAACTATTTGTCACACCCCAATCCCAAAACACGTAGGACCAGGAATACGTAAGTATGCCAGCCGTATGTATATGGCAACTCCAATATATGGATACCATAATACACACGTACGCTATAATATGAATGTTAACTCACATGTGGTATATATATTGTCACAAGTTACAGGGCATAACTAGATCTCATCCGCATAATCAAATAAAAATGAATAACCAATCAACTATATAAATGAATCAAGTGTAAGGTGCTTGATAAGAACAAGTAGTTGGGTGGAGACAAATCCACTACCGAACTAGAATATAAGAGAAACAAAATAAGTACATCTAATGAACAATGTGACTCGAAGAGAAGACCTCCTCGAAAGAGAGATAAGTAGCAAGTCCTGATCCGTGCTCTTGCAAATAGTCAATATCGTCTACACCTGGAAAGGGACCAGGTCCTCAGAGAGATGTAACAAGATACATAGAAGTATACCAATTGAATACAGTAAAACATGCATAATAGACAGAAAATATATAAGTATGTTGAACTAGACAATCTATATGAATATGCATAATGAGGACAACCTTTCGATGTATGGGGAGGTGTAGGATACTCTATCTATCTCACAACTCATACACACGTCCATGAACATCAGAAGTCGTCATACCTCGATGGTAGCGACCATCGCAACACCAAAAATTAACATACCTCGAGGGTAGCGACCAGCACGACACAACTACCGTAGTGCGTGCTAGTTACTACGGTTTACCAGAGTGGGTAGCCCATACGCCTACTGATTGTCCTCCCCCCATGATACTATGTGTCAAGTATGTGTCAACATATATAATATATAATTATGACTGGAAAAAAACACATATATAAAGAATATATGAAAGTATGATAAGCATACAAAGTACTGTAAACAATTTGGCAAGGTATCTTGCCTGGTCTGAAAAAGAATGAAGTCCCAACTCAAGGCGTTGTCTGATCTACCCGTCATATAAATTAAACAAGTTAGGTTACAAAAGTGGGTGAATAGGTTCCTCCATTTTAATCTATTTTAATTCTGAATAAAATAACCTAAAATAGTATATTAATCTTATTATAATATTATTTTATTGCTAAATCTTAATTTATGTCCAAAGAAAATTAATTTTACGGATTTGTGATCCGTGACACGCAAATCGAGGCAATCGGTTGACCAAAAATTTAACTGACTCAAATCCTAAATTTGTGTATAAAATCCTATATATTTTAGCACTACATGAACACCGGAATCGACGGTTTCATAAAATCACAAGTCGATAAAGAGTTATGGCCACAAGGACACACAGATAACAGTTTTTGGTGGTTTCCGATTTACGTCTACGTTGCACAAATTTTACAGTAGATTAAACTTACATTTTAAATTTTGGAAAATAATTTTATGGAAGTTCATCATGCCAAATTTTTGAAACTTCAAACGACTCATAATTTCGAGTTCGGGATCTCCCAAAATCTCAAAAATACAAAAATGCGTTTGATTTCAGATAGCTGGTACTTATAGAATTTTTTGGAAAAATAGGTTCATAAATTATTAAAATAATTTATATACTCAGAAAACTAACCTTGATATGGTTCTAACAAAAAAAACTGGAGCATGTTTGGAGTCTGGAGCTAGGAGATATCGTCTTTTTAAGTCGTCATAACTACTAGAAAATGAGGCTGAATTTATGACGAATTTCGACTATTTTTAGACGAAAAAGAGAGGAGTTTGGGGAAGAAAAATATGAAAGAAGAGTTTATTCCATAATTCTAATAGGTATTTATAATGGTGGAGACTATTTAATTAAATACGACTAGGATTTGCTAATTTGGATATGATTAGGATCAGTTTAAATAAGGATAGGATATGCATGAAGTTGCTTTCCTAGTAGGCTCAGAATTTGAATTAATTTGAAATAGAGTTTGAGTTTATCTCAATAATTTATAATATTAAATAGAATTAAAGATAATACAAATAATTTATTTATAATATTATTAATATCTATTAACACTAAATTAGCATCTATCTAATATTAAGACTATATATATCCAAATAAATCCTAAATAATTTCAAAAATCCAAATAAATTTCTTAAAATTCTAAATAAATTAAAAATATATATAATTAAATATTTTAACCTAAAATAAATATTTGGTAGGAATAATATGCAAGTATGGTCTCATAGTAAATCATGGAAGTCCTAAAAAATTTTGTTTTCTATGTTTTAATTACCAAAAATTCTAGAAAAATTTTCAAAAATATAAAATAGGCTAAAAATGATTGTAAATAAATATTTATATAAGTAAATATATCAAGAAATTTATTTTCTAATTAACTAAGAGAATACTCTAAAGAAACTCAATATTTAAAATAATCTATAATAAATATAATAATATAAAATACACACAAAATACCTATTTTGAGTGAGGGGGTTTACACTATCAATAAGGATATATAAGAGACTAAGATTTATTAAAAAGCGATGCTTAGGTTTCGTGCAGGAATTCTAAGAAACCACTTGGCGAATATGTTAGCGATAGATGCGAACACGATTGAGGATAGAATTGGGTGACTCGATTCCTGAGTGGTGTATGGAACATTTTGGAAATGTTTAAGCGAATTCAGAGGTCTCGTGCGATAGTTGGTTTGAACGATTTAGGGATGTCTTGAACAAATGATAAGGCTTATATCGAATTGGGATCCTAGAAAATAAAATTAATTTCTTGGTCAAGAAAACTTAGGGAAAACTTAATGGATCATGCGAGCGATTTTAAATTAAATCAAATGGATTAAAACTTGAGTATGGATATTGTGGTTCGATGAAAGAGATAAGCAATAACGAATTCGACTTGGAGTTTGAAAGATAACCTTTAAAATCAATCCCAGCCAAGAACGATTATCTATTGGGACCGCCGGCGTAGTGATTTCACGTACGGCGAGAATAATCGAACTCACGTGAACATGTTTGGTGATTATTCAAAACGAACTCGATGAATGGAATGTATCAAAAGTAGATAGACTTTGGCTTGAATATTTGAACTTAGTTGTTTGAGGAATGCCAGAAGTAGACTATAGATTTAGCAAACGGTGACATTGAAGTTGGATGATTTTTTTAAACGAAGTATAATCACGGCATGAACGGACATGGCTTGATGGATTTTATATATAACTTGGATGGAGCAAAGTAAAATAATAAGATGTCTCGATCGTTTCGAAGATAACCATAATGTTTGATGTTCTTGTCTTGTGCAGGCATAACTCTATGCTCGTACATGGATCACGTCCGGATTAGGATAATTATCCAGATGAAGAGTTGGCGTGGTGATCTCATGTCCAACGAGGAAGATCGAACTTGCCAAAAACCGGAGTGTGACAATTGATGGATCGTCTTGACTAGTGGTTCGACAAGACAAGACAAGTTTGAGAATACAAGTGAATCGGAAGTGTTTCATGGATGAGTTAGCCTAGAACCTTGTCATGACCCGCACCCGGTGTAAGGGTACTAGTCGGAAACAACGCCCAGCCTACGCCGCAGAATCGGCGGTAGAACGCTGTCTAGATAGTCTATCTAAAGTAATGAACCACCAATAATGATAGAATACTCAATCACAGAACTAAGATAGAATAAGCACGAATCAGATAAGAATAGAATAGTCATCATACAACTCATGAGTTTAAAATAATACACCAATGAGACTGAAAAGTAACAAAGTAAGCTGGAGACAAATCCAGTACAAAAGAATACTATCATACTACAAAGCTACACTCCAGGGTCAACTGTCTCAGTTGGGATAAGTCCCTCTTGAGCCAGGGTCTCCGAATCTAAACCCACAACATCCTGGGGTCCATAATAGGTAGGGTACTCCTCAGTGTCATCTGGAAAAATATATCCAGTCAGGAAAGGAGCAGAGTACATCTCTAACAGCAGTTCTAATCCATGATAAAAACTATGTAACAGTAAATAGCTGTGGATAAACAATATGCACAAAATAGATACAAGAGATATATAGACAATAAGTAAATACTGGAAAGAAATACAATAATGAACAATATGCCAATGAAACAATAATACTAATGATTAAGTGTGTGAGTACTAGCTTAACATGTGATCGGCTTGGGCAAGATACAATGCGGCCTGGCTAATCATACGTGCGGTGCATGATCAACACTATTCGCTTACCAATAATTTATTCAATAGGGATTTGATCACATATCTATACTAATACTCCCCACCCTCGACTGGTATAATAGATCCAACCACGGTATGCTATGGCACTAGATTTCCCAAGAAGAGAGCGACTCCTCCCGAAAATCGGTGTCTGTACATGTACAAGATAACCAATGAAACAATACTTGCACCATATATACCATATACCAAGGAATAACATCTCATGACGAGATCCGGATATACCAATCCGTGTAACCATAGTGTCAAGAGAAACATGTATATCTACACTAGATACAACGAACATAGAGGATATCATAAATGAGAAACTATTAGAGAATGTACTCGCCTGAAGTCCAAAGAACAGTCTCACAGATGTCTGACTCGGTACCTCGAAGACCTAGATATAGAATACCACATTAATACAAGGTCCCGGAAAGAGAACAAGTCAAACTAGTCAACTTCTAGGTCAATAAATAAATTCTAAGTCAAAAGTCAACTATGGTCAACTCTAAAGTCAACTAAAGTCAAACATGGTCAAACCAAGGTCAACCTCACAAGAAATCTATATAAATACAATAATTTAGGAATCAAAATTAGATCCCAAATTGGTACCCACACAAAGTATATTAATAATACAATTAATGCACACTCTAAATAATGTATATACAAACCAATATTTATACAAATAAAATAATATATTATTATTAGTATTATACCTCACAAAATACCTATATATATACATATATATATATATATACAAATATAATATATAAATTAAATCTGCCAAAACGTCACTGAAAACAGTGAGCTAAAAATACAAATTAAATAAAATAGCTTATAGTGACAGTCTCAACTGTCACAGAAAATCTGTCGTAGAAACTCTATATATAAACCACTGCTGCTCAATCGGTGACAGTTAAACAACTGTCACAGAAAACTATCGCAATTACCGCTGTCTAAATCCCGCCCGCTGCTATTAATGACAGGACTGTCATTAATAGCTACAGCGGCTGCTGCTGCCCACGGTATATTAATGACAGAAACTGTCATAAAAAATTGCTGTCGCCAAAAGAAATATATAATATATAACTATATATATATATATATATATATAAATCAATATAAATCAATATATATATACATATATAAAATAATTAATAATATATATACTTATATATACATATACACATAACTTACACAATCAAATACTAATAGTTACAAAACACATTGCACATATTAATGTACATATTTTAATATGGCTAGAAGCACACACAAAATACATTCATTAAATTAACAATTAAATATATAATAATTATAAATAATATAATTACATATTTAAACGCATAAATATATTTTATAAAACATTTATGTATAATTTATTTTATTAACATAAGTACATATATAATTGCATGCAAGAAAGCTACATATATATATATATTTATACATCACATTAGAACACATAGAAATATATAGATCTATGCTACAATAAATACCATAATAAATACACTAAAATAATATATAATATCTATATATATTTACTAATTATAAATGAAGAATTTAAAGCATAAATAATTAGATCTACACATAAACACACCAAATTGGAAAGTTTCACACCGTATCCCACTAGATCTAGGATACGCATGCGACACGAGTCCAACACACAACCAATTGCACCCCGAAGGACAAAAACAAGTCACAAATAATATTTATGAACAAATCAAAGTGTCAAAAGTAGATCTATGTGTCCGTGTCAAAATACGACATGTTCAAAGCCCCGTGTCGGAGAGAAAACCCCCAAAATGACACGTATCACCAAATAGTTGGGATACGAACCACATGTACCCAAATATGGACGCGACACAAGCCCCAAACACATAAGCACATGCCCAATTGATCTATAGGATCAATTGACACACACAACAAAATGTAAATTCGGAATTCCAACAAAATTGACACAAAAAGCACCATAACTTTCTCCATGGGTCTCCTATGAACATAAAACAAAGTCCTATGGGTAGTACATACATATGGGTTAATTTTACATGATTAAATCTCAGATTTAGAAGCTATTTTAATGGGAAAAACTGAATTATACCTATTGGGAGATAGATTCCTAATGAAACCTCCAATTGAGATGAACTTGCTTCCAAATTGTAGATCCTTGCTCCTCTTTGTAGATCCTTGCTTCCTCCTTCTAGATCCTTGCTTCTTAACTTTCTAATGGTGAATTGGAAAGAATTTGGGATGAATTTGATGGAAAATTGGAATGGGAATAGAGGGAATTTGGGAGTGGGAAATTCTAGATCTAGATTTGGAATGAGAATGAGAGGAGAGAGAAATTTCTCCCCTCTAATATAGGCCGGCCATGCCCCCTTCCCCAAGCAATTGTAAAATGTCCAATGTATCCCTTGGGACCTCTCATGAAGAAATAATTAAGGAAGGAAGCTTCTAGTCTAATCACTTAATTAATTTAATCCATCTCCATAATATGGGCGTTCTAAATGGGCCAAATCTAACTATTTAATTCATGTTGGTCCATGGGTCCAAACTACACTAGTTGGGTCTACTAAAATAAGTCCAAAATAATTAAATAACATCCAACAATAATTAAATAATATAACAAAAATTATTTACCATGCACAATATTTATTTAAATAGGAAATTACTAAAATACCCTTTTTCCTAAAATGTGGTAGTGACAAGTCTACCCTCCTTAAAATAATTTCGTCCTCGAAATTTAAAGATGAAAACTACCCCCAGAAAAATCACAGAACAGAACTAAAGAATCACAATTAACTAATGAACAAAACATAACAATGAACAGAACATAGCTAGAGAATTAACATACCTCAAGGTACAAACAAATATGGATAACGCTCTCGCATGTCATCCTCTCTCTCCCAGGTAGACTCCCCTGGAGAGTGATGCCTCCATGCGACGCGTACCAAAGGAATAGTCTGGTTCCTCAGCACCTTCTCTCTCCGATCCAGAATCTCAACTGGCTGCTCTGGATAGCTAAGAGTAGGGCCCACCTCTATCTCTGAGTGATCCAATACATGACTAGGATCTGCCACGTATCGTCTCAACTGCGACACATGAAACACGTTGTGCACTCCCTCCAATGCAGGTGGCAAGTCTAGTCTATAAGCAACTGCACTGACCCTCTCTAGAATAGTGAAAGGTCCGATGAATCGCGGACTAAGCTTTCCGCCTCCACCGAAGCGAATCGTGCCTCGTGTCGGAGAAATCCTCAGAAACACCAAACCACCCACCTAGAACAAAATACCATCTTAAGAACTTAATCTATAACAAACAAGAACAAGCACAAATAAAATCTAAACTATACCTCGAACTCCAAAGGTCTCCGATGGCTATCGGCCCAATGCCGTTGTCTGTCCTGCGCCACTCGAAGTCTGTCTCTGATCAACTGAACCTTTTCTGCTGTATCCACAACCATCTCTGGCCCAAGCAAAACTCTCTCTCCAACATCGTCCCAAGACAAAGGAGTACGACACCTCCGACCATATAGAGCTTCAAAAGGTGACATCTCTATACTGGCCTGGTAACTGTTGTTGTAAGCAAACTCTACCAAATGGAGATGGTCCTCCCAAGAACCCCCAAAATCTAGTACACAAGTGCGCAACATATCCTCGAGAGTCTGGATAGTCCTTTCTGACTGCCCATCTGTCTGGGGATGATATGCAGTACTGAACTTGAGCTGAGTGCCCAAACTCTCCTGCAAACTCCTCCAGAAATGAGAAGTAAAACGACTATCCCGATCTGAGACTATGCTGACGGGAACTCCATGTATCCTAACAATCTGCCTCACATACATCTCTGCCAGCTTCTCCGTAGACAAACCCACCTTGAAAGGCAAAAAGTGGGCCGACTTGGTCAACCTATCAACAATGACCCAAATCGCGTCTTTCCCTCCTGGAGATCGTGGAAGTCCGGACACAAAATCCATAGTAATGTGTTCCCACTTCCACTCTGGAATGGGTAATGGCTGAAGTAACCCTCCTGGCCTCTGCCTCTCGGCTTTCACCTGCTGGCACACTAAGCATCTGGATACAAACTGTGCCACTTCCTTCTTCATGCCATACCACCACACACTCTCTCGCATATCCCGATACATCTTGTTAGCACCTGGATATATGGAATACTGAGAGCGATGCGCTTCCTGCAACACCTCCTCGCGCAACTCCCCACTAGGCACACACAATCTAACTCCATGCCTCAAAGATCCATCCTCTGCAATAGTGAAATCATCCTCCAGTCCTGCCCTCACTTGAGCTCTGATACTCCTCAAAGATACATCATCATACTGTGCTGTCTTAATTATGTCCATCAAATCTGAGTGAATCTGCAATCCCCACATCTGCATAGCACCACCAGGAACAATCATCTCAATGCCCAAGCTCTCCAAGTCCTCCAACAAATATCGATCCTGCGTCAAGAACATAGCTACCGAATACCTGCTCAAAGCATCGGCAACTACATTGGCTTTCCCAGGATGATATTGCAAAGAGATATCAAAATCCTTCATCAGTTCCAACCACCGACGCTGCCTCATGTTCAACTCCTTCTGCGTGAAAACGTACTTCAAGCTTTTGTGGTCTGTGAAGATCTCCACACGCTCTCCGTACAAATAATGTTTCCACAACTTCAGGGCGAATATGACAGCTGCCAACTCCAAATCATGGGTAGGATAGTTCTTTTCATGAGGATGCAATTGTCTGGATGCATAGGCAATCACTTTCCCATGCTGCTGAAGAACACAACCTAAACCCTTCCCCGATGCATCACTATAAATAGTGAAACCTCCGGACCCTGATGGCAACGTCAAAATAGGAGCAGTCGTCAACCTCTTCTTCAACTCTTCAAAAGCAACCTGGCAATCCTCCGTCCAAACAAACTCCACATCCTTCCTTGTGAGTCTGGTCATCGGCTCGGCAATCCTCGAAAAATCTTGCACAAACTTCCTGTAATAGCCTGCCAATCCCAAGAAACTCCTGATCTCTGCTACCGAACTCGGAGTCTTCCAAGATTTCACTGCTAAAATCTTCTTCGGATCTACTGAAATACCATCACCAGTCACAACATGATCCACGAATTCTACCTTGTCCAAGAAAAACTCACATTTGGACAACTTTCCATACAACTTCTCCTTCCTCAGCACATCCAACATAATCCTCAAATGCTCCTCATGCTCCTCCGGTGTCCTCGAGTATATGAGTATGTCGTCGATGAACACCACCACGAACTTGTCAAGGTACTGGTGGAATACCTCGTTCATCAAGTTCATAAATACCGCCGGTGCATTAGTCAAACTAAACGGCATCACCATAAACTCGAACTGACCATAACGAGTTCTAAAAGCAGTCTTCGGTATGTCCTCCGGCTTCACCTTCACCTGATGGTAGCCTGATCTCAAATCTATCTTAGAAAATACCTTTGCACCACTCAACTGATCAAACAGATCATCAATCCGTGGCAAAGGATACTTATTCTTGATAGTGAGATTATTCAAAGCCCTGTAATCAATGCACATACGCACCGATCCATCCTTCTTCGGTACAAACAATACCGGGGCTCCCCATGGTGAAGAACTCGATCTGATAAACTCCTTATCCTGTAATTCGTCCACCTGCTTCTTCAACTCGACCAGCTCGCTGTTGTTTACTCTATAGACATATTGCGAAATTGGTTCTGCACCTGGCACCAAGTCTATAAAAAATTTAATATCTCGATCTGATGGCAATCTTGGCAATTCCTCAGGAAACACATCCAAGAACTCTGCTATCAATGGATGCGGCAACTCCTTGTCTTCCACCATAGCTACACAAATAATGCCTTCTTCCTGCTCAGCAGCTCCTCTAGCAAACTCGAACTCTGGCTCTCCTGGCGAACCAAACAAAACTCTACCTCCTCTACAGTCTATGCTAGCACGGTGCCTACTCAACCAATCTATCCCAAGTACAATATCGTAGCTCGAAAGTGGCATTACAAGTAGACACGCACTCAACTCCCGGCCTCCCAGAGTAACTCTCTGATCCTTGCAAATATTATTAACCAGGATAATGCCTCCCCCGGTCATGATCTTGCAAGTCCTAAGCAAAGACTCGGCTACCAAACCATGCTTCAGAGCAAAAAAAATAGATACAAAACTATGGAAAGCACCACTATCAAACAAAGCTAAAGCTGGAATAGAATCAAGAAGAATAGAACCTGCGATAACATCTCCGGTGGGTTCCTCCTCTTCGACGGTCATAGCAAACGCTCGTCCCTGCCGAGCACCTCCCTGCTGTTGATGCTGGACAAAACACTGCTGCTGTGTCGGAAGCGATCCCCTCGGCTGTGCTGCAGGTGGTCTAGTCTGTGTCCTCGGAGCTGGAGCTGCTCCCTGAACTGCACGACGAGGACACTCCCTTGATTGATGCCCTTCAGTACCACAATACAAACAAACTCCTAACCTCCTTCTGCAAACTTCCCAGATGTGGCCGGGCTTCTTGCAGAAGTTGCATGGAGCTTGCTGTATCTGTCTCTGCTGCTAAGGTGCCTGGTGAAAAGGTGCTCTAGTTGGAGTCTGGTTCTGCTGTGGCTGCTGGAAAGGTCTGGACTGGAAATAAGAACGTTTGGCAGATACTGCACTGCCGTTGGCCCCCAGAAAAGAATCACGGTCTCTCTTAGTCTTCAAACCCAGATCCCGCTCAACCTTGCGTGCCTCCGCAAGTATCTCCGAGTATGTCTCATAAAAAGACTGAATGAGGATCAATATGGCACAAGATGTAAGACATCAAGGAAAGGACAATTTAAGGGATCAAGTATCAATGTCAAAGGAGAATAGTTGAATCAAAAGAATTTTCCTATATGTGATTGAGTATCTCAGCCTATATCCTATATCCTATCGCAGGCTCGCAGTAGTACAACTAAATTGTCGCACTACCACGACATCACATACTTGTAAAGCTAGACCTGCATGGGCCACCACCAAAAATGTGTCATGACCCGCACCCGGTGTAAGGGTACTAGTCGGAAACAATACCCAGCCTACGCCGCAGAATCGGCGATAGAACGCTGTCTAGATAGTCTATCTAAAGTAATGAACCACCAATAATGATAGAATACTCAATCACAGAACTAAGATAGAATAAGCACGAATCAGATAAGAATAGAATAGTCATCATACAACTCATGAGTTTAAAATAATACACCAATGAGTCTGAAGAGTAACAAAGTAAGCTGGAGACAAATCCAGTACAAAAGAATACTATCATACTACAAAGCTACACTCCAGGGTCAACTGTCTCAGTTGGGATAAGTCCCTCTTGAGCCAGGGTCTCCGAATCTAAACCCACAACATCCTGGGGTCCATAATAGGTAGGGTACTCCTCAGTGTCATCTGGAAAAATATATCCAGTCAGGAAAGGAGCAGAGTACATCTCTAACAGCAGTTCTAATCCATGATAAATACTATGTAACAGTAAATAGCTGTGGATAAACAAGATGCACAAAATAGATACAAGAGATATATAGACAATAAGTAAATACTGGAAAAAATACAATAATGAACAATATGCCAATGAAACAATAATACTAATGACTAAGTGTGTGAGTACTAGCTTAACATGTGATCGGCTTGGGCAAGATACAATGCGGCCTGGCTAATCATACGTGCGGTGCATGATCAACACTATTCGCTTACCAATACTTTATTCAATAGGGATTTGATCACATATCTATACTAATACTTTCCACCCCCGACTGGTATAATAGATCCAACCACGGTATGCTATGGCACTAGATTTCCCAAGAAGAGAGCGACTCCTCCCGAAAATCGGTGTCTGTACATGTACAAGATAACCAATAAAACAATACTTGCACCATATACACCATATACCAAGGAATAACATCTCATGACGAGATCCGGATATACCAATCCTTGTAACCATAGTGTCAAGAGAAACATGTATATCTACACTAGATACAACGAACATAGAGGATATCATAAATGAGAAACTATTAACGAATGTACTCGCCTGAAGTCCAAAGAACAGTCTCACAGATGTCTGACTCGGTACCTCGAAGACCTAGATATAGAATACCATATTAATACAAGGTCCCGGAAAAAGAACAAGTCAAACTAGTCAACTTTTAGGTCAATAAATAAATTCTAAGTCAAAAGTCAACTATGGTCAACTCTAAAGTCAACTAAAGTCAAACATGGTCAAACCAAGGTCAACCTCACAAGAAATCTATATAAATACAACAATTTAGGAATCAAAATTAGATCCCAAATTGGTACCCACACAAAGTATATTAATAATACAATTAATGCACACTCTAAATAATGTATATACAAACCAATATTTATACAAATAAAATAATATATTATTATTATTAGTATTATACCTCACAAAATACCTATATATATACATATATATATATACAAATATAATATATAAATTAAATCTGCCAAAATGTCACAGAAAATAGTGAGCTAAAATTACAAATTAAATAAAATAGCTTATAGTGACAGTCTCAACTGTCACAGAAAATCTGTCGCAGAAACTCTATATATAAACCACTGCTGCTCAATCGGTGACAGTTAAACAACTGTCACAGAAAACTGTCGTAATTACCGCTGTCTAAATTCTGCCCGCTGCTATTAATGACAGGACTGTCATTAATAGCTACAGCGGCTGCTGCTGCCCACGGTATATTAATGACAGAAACTGTCATAAAAAATTGTTGTCGCCAAAAGAAATATATAATATATAACTATATATATATATAAATCAATATAAATCAATATATATATATACATATATAAAATAATTAATAATATATATACTTATATATACATATAAACATAACTTACACAATCAAATACTAATAGTTACAAAACACATTGCACATATTAATGTACATATTTTAACATGGCTAGAAGCACACACAAAATACATTCATTAAATTAACAATTAAATATATAATAATTATAAATAATATAATTACATATTTAAACGCATAAATATATTTTATGAAACATTTATGTATAATTTATTTTATTAACATAAGTACATATATAATTGCATGCAAGAAAGCTACATATATATATATATTTATACAATATATTAGAACACATAGAAATATATAGATCTATGCTACAATAAATACCATAATAAATACACTAAAATAATATATAATATCTATATATATTTACTAATTATAAATGAAGAATTTAAAGCATAAATAATTAGATCTACACATAAACACACCAAATTAGAAAGTTTCACACCGTATCCCACTAGATCTAGGATACGCATGCGACACGAGTCCAACACACAACCAATTGTACCCCGAAGGACACAAACAAGTCACAAATAATATTTATGAACAAATCAAAGTGTCAAAAGTAGATCTATGTGTCCGTGTCAAAATATGACATGTTCAAAGCCCCGTGTCGGAGGGAAAACCCCCAAAATGACACGTATCACCAAATAGTTGGGATACGAACCACATGTACCCAAATATGGATGTGACACAAGTGTCACGCCCCGATCTCCCGCAGGCAATCGGCCGTTCCCGCTAGGCGGGAACTACCCTCGCCAGCGCTCCCGCGGAACGATCGCTTAACCCATCCGGGCGTGATGCCGCACGAGCGTGAGCCACGCCCGTGCAAGGCCATGGTTCATTGGCTGGCGGTTAGAGTTCTAAGCCACAGACTCGGACAGATTGTCCGAGTGCAGCGGAGTTTAGGAACGCATAGCGATTCGGTAACAGATTCACTGAGTCGACAAATATAGCGGAAGCATAGAAACACAAGTTGAAGTAAAGCAAGCTCTTTTATTGATATAAACTTGTGTTACAGGCGGCATATAGCCGAGATTACAAGTCGCTCAAGCCTCTCTCTCTGAAACAGTAAAAGCGTGCCAAGTGGCTACAACTGTGGAATGATTGTACAGGCGATGGTCAGGCGATGTTCACAACTTATGTCTTGTATATGTGCTTCAGTCCCGGACGCACCGTTGCTTCGGAGTGTTGTCTATGCCTTAGCACGCACGTTGGAGGCATCCGCACCGCACGAGGTTCTCTCGTACCCTGCATACAAACTGGTGGATTATCAGTACATTGAATGCACTGGTGGGGAAGCTACTCGCCCGCTCGACAAATCCAAACACGTAATACAGGTTTCGTGCACAACTATTAAGTTGTCTTTCTAGTTGCCTTAGGATCAGTTTCATGCAGATATTAAATAGCCTAACGTGTCGGGCAGTGCGCCGTACGATGTTAGAGGAAACACGGCGAGACTTACCAACTTACCATCTCCTTCCCTGTCCAAGGCAACCATTTAGGCAAACAGTATAAATTCGAGCAGAGGCATGTATAAACATTCAGGAGGCAAGCATATGCAAACAGGAGGGTCGTTTTAACATGATCGTTCAGGTGTTTAGTTGTTCTTGATATGATGCAGTGACTCGCACGCGGATAGCCGCTAAGCGAGGATGACTTATCTATATGAACACGGTCGCTGGCAAAGCCATTATGGATACTAGTCTTAAACGAGAGTAGTTTGCAACGAAAGTACAGTGGGTGGTATAAGCCATCTCGTTTAGTACAGTAGACTATACAGTAAGTTCAGCCATGGAGCGGATGGTATGCAGCGAAAGAACGGTAGGTGCTGCACACTATCTCGTCCAGTATAGTTGGCTGAAACAGTGGAGTTCCATCCGGATCGGAGCGGCCCCAGTGCCCCGGAGACCGTCCGTGGAACTATGCCTCGTTTTCGAGTTGTCCGCGACATGCAGGTCAGGGTCAGGGTCAGTTTCCCATTCACTAGATACTCGAGTACTGTAGAATAGGAGTACAGTGGTACAGTGGTACAGTGGTACAGTAGAACAGTATAACAGTAGTACAGTAGTGCACGATTACAGAAGGTGCTTGAATCATGATTCTGTACAGTGATTAACTTGTCTTGATGCATTCCCCTGGTTCGGGGCTGCCTGGTGACCTAACGGTCCCGGATACTTGCAGGAACATTCAGGCACGGAACGACTACGTAGTAGTCTTCTGGGGTTTGGATGAAAATACGGTAACATTCAAGCAGACAAGCATGTGTTTCTAAGGAACGTAAGCAGGCACGTGGCTCGGACCCGAAGGTAAGCCGAGGAGTGAAACCGTTAAGGACTTAGCATGCGAGGGTCTGAATATAAGCAGTATTTCATTTCCATGTTCTTGCAAGCAATACAAGTTGGGATTATTCCCTTAGCTAGATGCGTTGGATTTATTAGCATGCAGGGGGTTATCACCTAGCGACTAGCATGAATATTCCAGATTTTATGTGTGCTGGCTAAGCAAAGACAAGTTCACCGTAGCCACCCACCTTAGCGATGATTCGCCTCGGTAGAGCGATACGTCTGAGCGAGCCTCTGAAAGTCCAAGCCTGTAGGGACAAGTCTGGATATCCTTTGCTTCTTGATCGAGGCAAAGCGGGTCGGGACAGCTGCACTATTATCGATTGAGTCGGCAGTCCGCTTGAGCGGAACGGGGTGTTACATCCTACCCAACTTAGAAAAAGTCTCGTCCTCGAGACTTACTAAGGACAAGCAGTAATCTAGGGTTGAGGCAATCCTAGACAAGTCGTTTGTACTTGTTTCATTTGGATATTCACTTGCACAAGCTTCGAAATCAGCATACCGCTTAGACTGGATTGTGCGCACCTTCGACATGTATTTCTAGTATGAACACGTCAACCAGCTTAGTGATAGCGAAGTCTCAGTACTCGAGTTTCACCTTTTCTTAAGTCTTGGATGGTGCACTAGTTCAAGGCTTCCCTCGAATAGATGCATTCAACCAAACTTAGGGTTAGTGAAAATCGGACAAGCTACTAGCGATACTCTCAAGGGTTCGCACAGGTTGGCTCAAAGGCCACTCGCAGCATACAACCAGACAAGCAAGCATAGCATTCAAAACGTATTTTGAAAGTATTTAGACTTATTGTTGGAACATCCCATCGAGGCATTGAGAGAGAGCGCGCACATAACCCACGAACGAGCTTTCGAAACAGAGATATCGAATCGAAGTCCAAAGGCATAGAAGCCAGGCTCTGATACCATTCTGTCACGCCCCGATCTCCCGCAGGCAATCGGCCGTTCCCGCAAGGCGGGAATCACCCTCGCCAGCGCTCCCGCTGTAACGCCCCGCTCCGCGCCGGCGTTATGTATCAAGGTGAGTGGGCAGAACTTCGTTCTCTGATTCTTGCACGCCTTAATAATAACCTGAGTTTTTGCTTTTTATGTTTTCTTAAGAGAATGATAGAACCTGCCTTGCATGTTAATGAACGAACTCACCTAGCTTGTCCTTGAAACAATGCCTGCTTAACGAGAATCCTGAATCGCCTGCTTAGAGTGCATAAATATGTTCACTATCGTCTATGCTTCAAGAGAACCATACTGTGCCTGAACGTGTTCAAGTGATAAGTCGGATTGCCCCACAACAATGAGTGTATTCTGATGGTTCGTCTCGTCTGCATACTAGAGTTTATTTGATAGTGTTCCATGCATTTGCACGCGGTCGGACAATGGCTATTGGTGGAGAGCTGAACTGCATGTGTCACGGCTGCTACCATGATAGTGCAAAGCAACTATGAGTCACAGCTGCCTCTAGCATCAGATAAAGAGTCATTGGTATGCTGTTCCACCAGCTGCCGATCCTGAGATACTCGGGGACCGCCCTGCATATAGCTAAGTCATTGTGTTGGCTTGGATAGTGACTGCCCCTAAGAATGTGCATCGTGTGTCTAGCTTTGTATCTGACCCTGGAGTCGCATGAGACACGCTGCGCACACCCTGAAACATGAACGGTTTGCTTGCTTGCATATTCAATATGAAACTCTGTTTCCAAACATGTTTCTAAACAAGTAAATCGACTCTGCTAGAACTGCATGAAACGAACCTAGGTAAAACTAGAAAGATCACTAGTAATGTAATGCTTTATAACATGATTACTTAGTGCCTGTTTGAGTGAATGCTTGTTTCTGTTCAGTTGATTTATCTCACCAGTACTTGTATAAAGTGCTGACCCACCAATAGTTTACTTGTTCGCAGGTACTGGATCGTCCGAGGGAGCGATAGGCGTGCCACAGTCCCGAAGACCCGAAATCCTGGTTTCGATTGTTGCCCCGAGAATGCTATCGTATAAGGGGGCATAATGTATGGAACGAACGTGTGCCTTTGCTAAAGGAAACCCAAGTTGCCTCGATTGTCCCGAACACTCAGTTGGCTAATGCATTGCATTACAACAAGTCCCTTTCCGCTGCTTACTCGATTGATGCGATGATAGCCAACTATCAACTTAAATGATTGGCCTTGCACGGGCGCAACCCCAGGCCCGTACGGCATCACGTCCCCCGAAAGCTCGAACAGGCCATTCGCTTGGCTCCCTTCCTCCCTCGCACCCGCGGGATGGGCGCGGTGATTCGCGTCCGGCGTACCAAGGCACGGTGATACGTGTCCGGTTTGTTAATTCCTGGCCGCACGGGGCAGGGCGGGGCGGAGCGGCGGCCCGGGCGGTACCGGGGCGTGACACCCGCAGAACGATCGCTTAACCCATCCGAGCATGATGCCGCACGAGCGTGAGCCACGCCCGTGCAAGGCCATGGTTCATTGGTTGGCGGTTAGATTTCTAAGCCACAGAGTCGCACAGATTGTCCGAGTGCAGCGGAGTTTAGGAACGCATAGCGATTCGGTAACAGGTTCACTGAGTCGACAAATATAGCGGAAGCATAGAAACACAAGTTGAAGTAAAGCAAGCTCTTTTATTGATATAAACTTTTGTTACAGGCGTCATATAGCCGAGATTACAAGTCGCTCAAGCCTCTCTCTCTGAAACAGTAAAAGCGTGCCAAGTGGCTACAACTGTGGAATGATTGTACAGGCGATGGTCAGGCGATGTTCACAACTTATGTCTTGTATATGTGCTTCAGTCCTGGACGCACCGTTGCTTCAGAGTGTTGTCCACGCCTTAGCACGCACGTTGGAGGCATCCTCACCGCACGAGGTTCTCCCGCACCCTGCATACAAACTGGTGGATTATCAGTACACTGAATGCACTGGTGGGGAAGCTACTCGCCCGCTCGACAAATCCAAACACGTAATACAGGTTCCGTGCACAACTATTAAGTTGTCTTTCTAGTTGCCTTAGGATCAGTTTCATGCAGATATTGAATAGCCTAACGTGTCGAGCAGTGCGCCGTGCGATGTTAGAGAAAACACGGCGAAACTTACCAACTTACCATCTCCTTCCCTGTCCAAGGCAACCATTTAGGCAAACAGTATAAATTCGAGCAGAGGCATGTATAAACATTCAGGAGGCAAGCATATGCAAACAGGAGGGTCATTTTGTAATCACCTCAAATTTTAAAAAAAAATTATTTAATTTTTCTGGAATTAATTAGCATTTTCTGTGAATTTTAAACCTATAAATTAAAGCAGTCTAATTTAAAATGAAATTTTTAAATGAAATTAAATAATATTAAAATGTAATGAAAATTATATTTTCTAGTGTAAAATTAAAAACCGAGCATGGGGTATTTTTCCGGGAATTTATTGGACACCGGATGAATTTTTAAAGCATTAAAAACTGTTGTAAAATTTAACTGATTATTTAAACCAAAATTAATTAATAAACCAACTCAACCCTGAGACTAAACCAAACCGGACCGGCCCAACTCTTAGCGGGTCGGATCCGGGTAAGACCTGACCCGCCAGGATCCGACCCGAACCGTTACCAAACCCTAACCCCAATCTGAAACCCGCTCGACGACCCTTCGCCTGGCCGGCGGCCGTTTCCGCCGCCGTGGCCGCCGATCGACCCTTCGGTTCGGCTCCCCCGCAACGGGCGACTTCTTCCCTTCCTCTTCCGACCAACGTTCGGCCCTCCCTCTGCCAGCAAGCCCTATTTAAACCTAGCCTTGGCTGCCGGATTTCCCCCTTGACTTTTACCCTCTCCGGCGACCTCCAAACCACCTCCGACCACCCTGTGACCCCGCTCCGACCACCGGGACCGGTATGCCCAGCCTCCAGCATCAGATTCCGGCCGCCCTCGACCCGCCAGCACCTACAGACCTCGACCAGAACCTCCGGGAGCTGCCTCTTTTCGAGCAAAACCCTTCGAACTCCGGCCGATCAAGCCCGCCACCGCCGCAGGACCTCACCGCCGGCCACCCAGGAGCTCCCCAGGCCTTCGCCGACCTTCGCCGGTCTGAACCCACTCCCAGCCTTCTCCCCTCGCCACTGGACACGCCCTGCCCGACCACCGGAGTTCCAGAAGCCTAAAACCTAGGGTGAACACAGGACACAGGACTCAACTCAGGACACGAGGACACAAGGATTCGGGTTTTTCGGACAAGTTCAGGTACCCATAACTTTTGACTCGTAGCTCGGAATTCGATTTCGTAAATTGTATCGCGTAGCCTGTATGACCCTCTCGGTGCCCGGACAAACCGTTCGGGGCATCGCGTCCTGAGGTGATCGTGAACCGCGATCCAAAACAGGAAAAATCCATGCCCTATTTTACCTCGGAACTGGGTACGCCCCGCCAAACGGGACGACTTGATTGCGTGCGGTCTTCGCAGATACGTGCGCGTCATTGATACGAACGTGTGGGATTTCGCAGAAGCTGATTCAGATGTGCGTGCACACCGAAATCAGTGCGTATCCGACTTTACTGTAACTTAGTGTATTTAGCTGTAACTTAGTGTATTCACGTCAGATCGAGACGAAACTTGCGCCATTGGACTCGTAGCAATACGCTGGTCCTGTGGGTCAAGTTTGGTTCAATTCTGAGAACGTTGGAAAAATCGCGTGTCGTGGCCCCACAGGCTCCACCTGACGGACGATTTTGAGAACGACTCATCGAAATCCAATTCTGGAAGTTCCGTTGGGTTCGTATCAACGTTCCTGACTTATTGACACTAAGTTGGACTATTTTTGAGACCTTTGACCCTTACTCGGTTTTCGGTGCAAAGCGGCCCACATATGGACCCGCTTTGGTCCAGAAATGTCATTTTTGCCCTTGTGTCCAAACTGGACTTAAGGACAGGCGTTTCTAACTATTTCTTATGTTCTGAGACTGTTGGTAATGTTCATTTTAGCTTTTGGAGAAGTTATTGCTGAACCCACTGTTACAAGGACCGTTACTGGAATTCCAATCCCAGGCAAGTGTACCTTGCCATAAATTGCAGTTCATTAGTTTATTTTGTTCTCTTGCTCAATTTTCTGTGACTAGTGTACAAGATATAACCTAGGACCGTATAACATACTTAGCGTCTGATCACAGTCGGGTGCCAACTCTGTACGCGGAGTTGTGTACGTTAGTTAGTGTTGGACATTCGTGACCCTTTATATTCTCGTGCTTGTTCATCAAGTACACTATAACCTAGGACACTTGACACCATACATTGACAGAATCTTCCTGAGATATTCAAGGTGATTCTGTATAGGATACAGGATAGACATAGTTATTATACTCTTAGATTATGACTGTTGTATTAGCTCTGATCTCACGTGACATGGAC
Source organism: Iris macrosiphon (assembly GCA_036927795.1). NCBI lineage: Eukaryota > Viridiplantae > Streptophyta > Magnoliopsida > Asparagales > Iridaceae > Iris > Iris macrosiphon. Next base: position 945,122 of record JAYESA010000001.1, on the reverse strand, counting down.
ATGCGACGTGTGGTTACATTGGGTGGGGAGAGACACACAGGCTACAGGCTGTTCTATATATATATATACTACTATTGTGAGGTTATAGACTCTCGAGCAGAGCTAGACCACTACTAGATATTGCTGCTACCGGCTCCCCGACACAGAGCTTGTAGCAGTCTCAGCCTGAGTACTAGTGTTGCTCTCAGTTGCATTTTCACATAGATGGTTATGTAGTTACCCTGTTTATTTTATTTTCTATTTTACTGCATCTATTTTTGGCTTGTATTATTTGTACCTTGCTATGTCCCCTGAGGACCTAGAATGGATGATGTCCCCAGGTTTAGCAGAAGAGCATTATCCCGAGGTTTACGGGACAGGAACTGAAGCTGTACCAGGAGTTGTTGCTGAAGGAGAACCTAACATAGAAGCAGAGGTGATGGCTGAAGACTTTACTTGAGATTATGATAATTGTACTCTTCAGATACTCTATTTTTGGACTCTTTTGTTCTGGTTTGATGAAGTAGTGTTTTAGACTCTTATCGGGTTATTCCCCGACATACTCTGCTGAGACTGGACTTTGATGTATTTTCTTTATTTGCTGATGTTCTTATTATTCTGTGTATGTGGATGAGATTATATTTTGACTTATTATTGTAGACCTATATTACAGCTTAAGTATGTCTGATGGATCCATTAAATTGGGTTTGTCCATTGGTACATGCTGCTGGCCATTGCCACGTGTCCAGTCTCTCGGTATTTTGGGACTGGGGCGTGACTTGGTTTTTGTGGTGGCCCATGTAGGTCTACGACAAATTGTTTGGTCTCAACTTAGGGGCCAAACAAACCTGTAAAGGATAGGATAGGCTTAGGATCTCATCCATTTGTTGAAACATTTTTGAAAATCTATATCGCATTCGAATTAAGTACTTGATTATGCATCCTGCTTGATTCTACTAAACGTTCTCATAAAGTTCATTTTGGATGCAGAAAGATAGATCCGAGAAATGGAGAAGAAGTTCCTTTTACACCACAAGACGCTGTGGTTACCTATGGAGATGGAGTTACACCAGAGAACAGGGGTCAATCCTCTTAAGGTGGACAAGATGAGCAGCATAACTCAAGGTTCAGGCGCAATGATATCCCACCACCGCCGCAGTTCACTCCACAGATGCCTGCCTTCCCACCAGGGCAAGCAATGGACGGGCAGCAAATGGTCCAGATGTTCTATGCCATGATGCAAGCTCAACAACAAGTTCAACAGGAGGCGCAGCGTCAAGAGGCAGAGAACCTGAGAAACAGCCTAGTAAATGCATTGGAGCAGGCAAACCCGCAAGCTAGGCGACCAGCTACGGGATCTATCACTGATTTTCGTCAACTCAAGCCCCGTACCTTCTCGGGCAAGGAAGGACCAACTGAAGTGCATGAGTGGCTCACAAATACACGACATCAGTTGGAAGCAGCTGAACTTTCGCGGGAGAGATGGATGACTGCTGTCCGAATGTAACTGACGGACAACGCGCACCACTGGTGGCTAGCTGAAGAGAGGAGGCTCGGACATGACCGAGTTACTTGGGAGGAGTTCTCCAGACTCTTCCAAGAGATGTATATCCCAGCCGTTGCTAGATCAGAACTCCGAGATAAGTTCAACCGCCTCATCCAGGGCAACATGACGGTGGAGGAGTATAATGCTGAATTCATTCGCCTGAGTCGTTTCGCCCTTTCTCTAATTCCTACCGAAGAAGAGAAGGCGGAGAAATTCTTTGATGGACTCAGGTTCGAGCTTCAGAGGTTGATTGGGTCTGTTGCCCCTACATCGTACAACGACGTCCTTACTGCAGCACGACGCATGGAGCGCGTCACTAGGAGGGAGTCAAGCCTAAAGCGACCATTTTCCTCAGCACCATCCAAGGCAGCACAAGGGGATTCTGCAAAGCGACTCCAGAGAAATTTACCGCAGAGAGCAGCACCAAGAACTCTACCTACTTATCATTTCTGCGACAAGTTGGGTCACATTGAAAAGGAGTGCAGACGCAAATTGGGACTGTGCCTGGTTTATGGCTCCAACCAGCATCTATCCAGGGACTGCACAGCACGTCGAGAAGAAGCACCACGACCAGCTCTACCTGCACCAAGGCCAGATTATCCAGCATTGGGAGCACAGCAGACGGGAGTTGGAGGAGTCAGACCACCAGCTCCAGGAGGATATCAGCCAAGACCTCCATTGCCACCTCAAGCAGCACTATTCCAACAGGCTCGTCAGCAGAGGGGTCCAGCTCAGGGACGAGGTCAGGCTTTTGCAATGGCTGTTCAGGAAGAAGCTATTGCTGGAGAAGTTATAGCAGGTACCATTTTAGTAGCTTCATTACCTGCTGTAGCTTTATTTGATTCTGGGGTATCACACTCATTTATAGCTGCTAGCTTCGTAGCCACCCATAGAGTAGCTACGGCACCCCTTCCAAAGACGAAGAGAATTCTTACGGGAGGTGGAATTATACCTGTTAGTGATATCTGTAGATCATGTTCAGTAGTAGTCTGCGGAAGAGAGATGCGAGCCCAATTTCTGATCTTTTCTATGCCTGACTATGATGTTGTACTTGGTATGGACTGGTTAAGTCAGTATCATGCTACTCTTGATTGTCGGCTTGGAAAAGTTATATTCAGACCACCTGGACACTCAGAGTTTGAATTTCTTCGAGGAGCTGTAGAACAAGGTGTTCAGCCAACTCTTAGGGTATTAACTGTAGAAGGGGAGTCAAGTTACCCAAGAGTTATATCAGAGTTTGTGGATGTATTTCCCGATGATCTTCCAGGTCTACCACCTGATCGGGAAATAGAATTCACTATAGACTTAACTCCAGGAGCAGAACCTATCACTTCATCGGTTTATCGACTAGCCCCTAAAGAGTTAGTGGAGTTGAAGAAACAAGTTGATGAACTTCTGGAGAAGGGTTTCATCCGGCCCAGTGTTTCACCTTGGGGAGCACCTATATTTTTTGTACCAAAGAAGGATGGAACAGTTCGCCTGTGCATTGATTACAGGGCGTTAAACGCTATGACCATTAAGAACCGGTATCCCTTGCCCCACATTGATGACTTATTTAATCAATTGAGTGGAGCTAGGATATTTTCAAAGATTGACCTTAGATCCGGTTATCACCAGATTAGGGTGAGGAAGGAAGATATCCCGAAGACAGCCTTCAGGACCAAGTATGGACACTATGAGTTTTTAGTTATGCCGTTTAGTTTAACCAACGCGCCTGCTGTGTTCATGAGCTTGATGAACCGAGTCTTCCATCAATACTTGGATAAATTCGTGGTGGTATTTATCGATGACATTCTGGTATATTCCAAAAGCCACGAAGAGCACGAGGAGCATCTCAGAATCGTGCTAGAGACGTTGAGGCAGGAGAAGCTTTATGCTAAGCTCAGTAAATGTGAGTTTTGCATGGATAAGGTGCCATTCTTGGGGCATATTATCTTAGGAGAAGGACTGTCAGTTGATCCAGAGAAGGTTGCTGCTATTGAGACTTGGCCTACACCAACATCAGTTGCTGAGGTGAGGAGCTTTCTAGGACTTGCTGGATATTACAGAAGGTTTGTAGAAAAATTTTTAAGGATTGCAGAGCCAATGACGAAGTTGACACGGAAAGATCAGGACTTTGCATGGACAGAAGAATGTCAGATGGCCTTTGAAGAACTGAAGAGGCGTCTAACAACAGCACCAGTTTTGACTCTTCCTTCAGGGTCAAGCGATTTTGTTGTTTATAGCGATGCGTCAGGTAGTGGCCTAGGATGTGTTTTGATGCAACACGGCAAAGTTATTGCTTATGCATCGAGACAGTTGAAGGTCCATGAGAAGAACTACCCAACGCATGACCTGGAGCTAGCTGCTGTAATATTTGCACTGAAAATTTGGAGGCATTATCTTTATGGTGAGAAGGTGGAGATCTTCACTGATCACAAAAGTCTGAAGTATGTATATACTCAGAAGGATCTTAACATGAGGCAAAGACGCTGGCTTGAGTTAATGGTGGATTTTGATATAGATCTGCAGTACCACCCAGGGAAGGCGAATGTAGTAGCAGACGCACTTAGTAGGAAGCCTACAGCTTATTTCTTGACAATGCAGCCTGAGCTATTGAAAGATCTACAGGAGCTTCAGATAGAGGTTATTCTACCAAGGCAGAGTGGCTTGCTGGCTAATCTGGAAGTGAAGTCATCGCTCGTGGAAAGGATTAAGGAAGCTTTGCCCACTGATGCAAGATTTCGAAGACTCAAAGAGAAGACAGAAGCAGGCTTGCAGACGGAACTTCGCATACATGAGGATGGTACATTAAGGTGCGGAGATCGTCTATATATTCCAAATGGAGAACTGAGACAGGAGCTAATGACTGAAGCACATAGCTTCATATACTCTGTTCATCCAGGAGGAACAAAGATGTATCGAGATCTAAGGCAGTATTATTGGTGGCATGGAATGAAGAGAGAGATTGCCAGATTTGTAGCAAAATGCTTAGTCTGCCAACAAGTGAAAGCCGAACATCAGAGGACTGCTGGAATGCTGCAGCCGCTTCCCATACCAGAATGGAAGTAGAAACATATCACCATGGACTTCGTTACAGGATTCCCAAGGAGCCCCAGTGGAAAAGATGCGGTATGGGTTATCGTGGATCGACTCACTAAGTCTGCGCACTTCTTGCCATTTAGAGTTGGGCAGTCCACGGAGATACTAGCCGACATGTATATGCGACAAATAGTAAGATTGCATGGAGTGCCGGTTAGTATTGTATCAGATCGAGATTCGAGATTTACTTCACATTTCTGGTAAAGTATGCAAGAGAGTCTTGGCACCAGACTAAAATTCAGCACTGCCTATCATCCCCAAACAGATGGTCAATCAGAACGTACAATCCAGATTTTGGAGGATATGCTGCGATCCTGTATGTTAGACTTTGGAGGGTCTTGGGAAGATCATTTACATTTGGTAGAGTTCTCCTACAACAACAGTTACCAGGCAAGCATCAAGATGGCACCTTTTGAGGCGTTATACGGTAGGAAGTGCAGATCGCCAATATGCTGGAGTAACGTCGGAGAGCGTCAAATCTTGGGACCAGAGTTGTTGATGCAAACTGTGGAGAAGGTTAACAAATCCAGAATCATCTTCGGGCTGCTCAGGACAGGCAGAAGCATTGGGCTGATACACATCAACGTCCACTGGAATTCAAGGAAGGAGAACATGTATTCCTGAGGATTTTGCCGACTCGAGGAACCATTCGCTTTGGGAGTAGAGGCAAGTTGAGTCCAAGGTACATTGGGCCCTTTGATATTCTGGAGCGCATTGGTGAGGTGGCGTATCGTCTTGCATTACCTCCATCTCTAGAGGGAGTGTATGATGTATTCCATGTCTCACAGTTAAGAAGGTATGTGACTGACCCAAGTCACATAGTGGATCATTCTGAGATCGCTGTAGGCCCAAGCCTGAGATATGAAGAACAACCGGTGGGTATACTCGGAACCAGTGAGAAGACACTGCGAGGGCAGACAATTAAACTGGTTTGTGTGGCTTGGAAGCAACACTCTCCTGGTGAATCCACTTGGGAGAGAGAAGATATCATGCGCCAGAAATACCCCCACTTATTTGAGGATACAGGTATATTTTAAGTAATTTTTATTTCCTGTAGTTTTGTCCTACTAGTAGTTTAAATCTTTAAATTGCGAGGACGCAATTTTCTTAAGGGGGTAGATTGTAATCACCTCAAATTTTAAAAAAAAATTATTTAATTTTTCTGGAATTAATTAGCATTTTCTGTGAATTTTAAACCTATAAATTAAAGCAGTCTAATTTAAAATGAAATTTTTAAATAAAATTAAATAATATTAAAATGTAATGAAAATTATATTTTCTAGTGTAAAATTAAAAACCGAGCATGGGGTATTTTTTCGAGAATTTATTGGACCCCGGATGAATTTTTAAAGCATTAAAACTGTTGTAAAATTTAACTGATTATTTAAACCAAAATTAATTAATAAACCAACTCAACCCTGAGACTAAACCAAACCGGACCGGCCCAACTCTTAGCGGGTCGGATCCGGATAAGACCCGACCCGCCAGGATCTGACCCGAACCGTTACCAAACCCTAACCCCAATCTGAAACCCGCTCGACGACCCTTCGCCTGGCCGGCGGCCGTTTCCGCCGCCGTGGCCGCCGGTCGACCCTTCGGTTCGGCTCCCCCGCAACCGGCGACTTCTTCCCTTCCTCTTTCGACCAACGTTCGGCCCTCCCTCTGCCAGCAAGCCCTATTTAAACCTAGCCTTGGCCGCCGAATTTCCCCCTTGACTTTCACCCTCTCCAGCGACCTCCAAACCACCTCCGACCACCCTGTGACCCCGCTCCGACCACCGGGACCGGTACGCCCAGCCTCCAGCATCAGATTCCGGCCGCCCTTGACCCGCCAGCACCTACAGACCTCGACCAGAACCTCCGGGAGCCGCCTCCTTTCGAGCAAAACCCTTCGAACTCCGGCCGATCAAGCCCGCCACCGCCGCAGGACCTCACCGCCGGCCACCCAGGAGCTCCCCAGGCCTTCGCCGACCTCCGCCGGTCTGAACCCACTCCCAGCCTTCTCCCCTAACCACTGGACACGCCCTGCCCGACCACCGGAGTTCCAGAACCCTAAAACCTAGGGTGGACACAGGACATAGGACTCGACTCAGGACACGAGGACACAAGGATTCGGGTTTTTCGGACAAGTTTAGGTACCCATAACTTTTGACTCGTAGCTCGGAATTCGATTCCGTAAATTGTATCGCGTAGCCTGTATGACCCTCTCGGTGCCCGGACAAACCGCTCGGGGCATCGCGTCCTGAGGTGATCGTGAACCGCGATCCAAAACAGGAAAAATCTACGCCCTATTTTACCTCGGAACTGGGTACGCCCCGCCAAACGGGACGACTTGGTTGCGTGCGGTCTTCACAGATACGTACGCGTCGTTGATACGGACGTGTGGGATTTCGTAGAAGCTGATTCGGATGTGCGTGCACACCGGAATCAGTGCGTATCCGCGGACAACACCCCGTATCCGACTTTACTGTATTTAGCTGTAACTTAGTGTATTCACGTCAGATCGAGACAAAACTTGCGCCATTAGACTCGTAGCAATACGCTGGTCCTGTGGGTCAAGTTTGGTTCGATTCTGAGAACGTTGGAAAAATCGCGTGTCGTGGGCCCCACAGGCTCCACCTGACGGGCGATTTTGAGAACGACTCATCGGAATCCAATTCTGGAAGTTTCGTTGGGTTCGTATCAACGTTCCTGACTTGTTGACACTAAGTTGGACTGTTTTTAAGACCTTTGACCCTTACTCGGTTTTTGGTGCAAAGCGGCCCACATATGGACCCGCTTTGGCCCAGAAATGTCATTTTTGCCCTTGTGTCCAAACTGGACTTAAGGACAGGCATTTCTAACTATTTCTTATGTTCTGAGACTGTTGGTAATATTCATTTCAGCTTTTGGAGGAGTTATTGCTGAACCCACTGTTACAAGGACCGCTACTGGAATTCCAATCCCAGGCAAGTGTACCTTGCCATAAATTATAGTTCATTAGTTTATTTTGTTCTCTTGCTCAATTTTTTGTGACTAGTGTACAAGATATAACCTAGGACCGTATGACATACTTAGCGTCTGATCACAGTCGGGTGCCACCTCTGTACGCGGAGTTGTGTACGTCAGTTAGTGTTGGACATTCGAGACCCTTTATATTCTCGTGCTTGTTTATCAAGTACACTATAACCTAGGATACTTGACACCATACATTGACAGAATCTTCCTGAGATATTCAAGGTAATTCTGTATAGGATACAGGATGGACATAGTTATTATACTCTTAGATTATGACTGTTGCATTAGCTCTGATCTCACGTGACATGGACATGCGACGTGTGGTTACATTGGGTGGGGAGAGACACACAGGCTACAGGCTGTTATATATATATACTACTATTGTGAGGTTGTAGACTCTCGAGCAGAGCTAGACCACTACTAGATATTGCTGCTACCGGCTCCCCGACACAGAGCTTGTAGCAGTCTCAGCCTGAGTACTAGTGTTGCTCTCAGTTGCATTTTCACATAGATGGTTATGTAGTTACCCTGTTTATTTCATTTTTTATTTCACTGCATCTATTTTTGGCTTGTATTATTTGTACCTTGCTATGTCCCCTGAGGACCTGGAATGGATGATGTCCCCAGGTTTAGCAGAAGAGCATTATCCCGAGGTTTACGGGACAGGAACTGAAGCTGTACTAGGAGCTGTTGCTGAAGGAGAACCTAACAAAGAAGCTGAGGTGATGGCTGAAGACTTTACTTGAGATTATGATAATTGTACTCTTCAGATACTCTATTTTTGGACTCTTTTGTTCTGGTTTGATGAACCAGAGTTTTAGACTCTTATCGGGTTGTTCCCCGACATACTCTGCTGAGACTGGACTTTGATGTATTTCCTTTATTTGCTGATGTTCTTATTATTCTGTGTGTGTGGATGAGATTATATTTTGACTTATTGTTGTAGACCTATATTACAGCTTAAGTATGTCTGATGGATCCATTAAATTGGGTTTGTCCATTGGTACATGCTGCTGGCCATTGCCACGTGTCCAGTCTCTCGGTATTTTGGGACTGGGGCGTGACACATTTTAACATGATCGTTCAGGTATTTAGTTGTTCTTGATGCGATACAGTGACTCGCACGCGGATAGCCGCTAAGCGAGGATGACTTATCTATATGAACACGGTCGCTGGCAAAGCCATTATGGACACTAGTCTTAAACGAGAGTAGTTTGCAACGAAAGTACAGTGGGTGCTACAAGCCATCTCGTTTAGTACAGTAGACTATACAGTAAGTTCAGCCATGGAGCGGATGGTATGCAGTGAAAGAACGGTAGGTGCTGCATACTATCTCGTCCAGTACAGTTGGCTGAAACAGTGGAGTTCCATCCGGATCGGAGCGGCCCCAGTGCCCCGGAGACCGTCCGTGGAACTATGCCTCGTTTTCGAGTTGTCCGCGACATACAGGTCAGGGTCAGGGTCAGTTTCCCCTTCACTAGATACTCGAGTACTGTAGAACAGGAGTACAGTGGTACAATGGTACAGTAGAACAGTAGAACAGTAGTACAGTAGTGCATGATTACAGGAGGTGCTTGAATCATGATTCTGTACAGTGATTAACTTATCTTGATGTATTCCCCTGGTTCGGGGCTGCCTGGTGACCTAACGGACCCGGATACTTGCAGGAACATTCAGGCACGGAACGACTACGTAGTAGTCTTCCGGGGTTTGGATGAAAATACGGTAACATTCAAGCAGACAAGCATGTGTTTCTAAGGAACGTAAGCAGGCACGTGGCTCGGACCCGAAGGTAAGCCGAGGAGTAAAACCGTTAAGGACTTAGCATGCGAGGGTCTGAATATAAGCAGTATTTTATTTCCATCTTCTAGCAAGCAATACAAGTTGGGATTATTCCCTTAGCTAGGTGCGTTGGATTTATTAGCATGGAGGTGGTTATCACCTAGCGACTAGCATGAATATTCCAGATTTTATGTATGCTGGCTAAGCAAAGACAAGTTCACCGTAGCCACCCACCTTAGCGATGATTCGTCTCGGTAGAGCGATACGTCTGAGCGAGCCTCTGAAAGTCCAAGCCGGATTCTTGTAGGGACAAGTCTGGATATCCTTTGCTTCTTGATCGAGGCAAAGTGGGTCGGGACAGCTGCACTATTGTCGATTGAGTCGGCAGTCCGCTTGAGCGGAACGGGGTGTTACAACAAGCCCCAAATACATAAGCACATGCCCAATTGATCTATAGGATCAATTGACACACACGATAAAATGTAAATTCGGAATTCCAACAAAATTGACACAAAAAGTACCATAACTTTCTCCATGGGTATCCTATGAACATAAAACAAAGTCCTATGGGTAGTACATACATATGGGTTAATTTTACATGATTAAATCTCAGATTTAGAAGCTATTTTAATGGGAAAAACTAAATTATACCTATTAGGAGATAGATTCCTAATGAAACCTCCAATTGAGATGAACTTGCTTCCAAATTGTAGATCCTTGCTCCTCTTTATAGATCCTTACTTCCTCCTTCTAGATCCTTGCTTCTTAACTTTCTAATGGTGAATTAGAAAGAATTTAGGATAAATTTGGTGGGAAATTGGAATGGGAATGGAGGGAATTTGGGAGTGGGAAATTCTAGATCTAGATTTGGAATGAGAATGAGAGGAGAGAGAAATTTCCCCCCTCTAATATAGGCCGGCCATGCCCCCTTCCCCAAGCAATTGTAAAATGTCCAATGTATTCCTTGGGGCCTCTCATGAAGAAATAATTAAGGAAGGAAGCTTCTAGTCTAATCACTTAATTAATTTAATCCATCTCCATAATTATGGACTTTCTAAATGGGCCAAATCTAACTATTTAATTCATGTTGGTCCATGGGTCCAAACTATACTAGTTGGGTCTACTAAAATAAGTCTAAAATAATTAAATAACATCCAAAAATAATTAAATAATACAACAAAAATTATTTACCATGCACAATATTTATTTAAATAGGAAATTACTAAAATACCCTTTTTCCTAAAATGTGGTAGTGACAAACCTGGAGTAAGTCACACTTGATGGTTTCTTGAACGGATACGTAAATCTGGTTGGATGACTTAAAGTTTATGATTGAGATCAAAGATTTAGAATTGAATCATGGCTTGATGGTCTAGACTTAGAATGGATATATAGATTCTATCAAAATATGTTTGAAGGAGATAGACTATGTGAATTGCTAGGCTTATTATGCGACTTGGTTATACCATGAATTCGACTGAATGGACTCAAACCCTGTACAAGCGAATATGTTAATGTGTGTAGGATGATCTGTGCTCGATGTTTATAAATATAAGTAAAATGAGCTTGGGTAGAATATTCCGTGCAAACGAATAATGGTTTGACCTTAGGAATTGGGGCGAACATCGTAAGATGAATTTGCACGATAAATTGTGTGCTTAAACTTGTACCTATGACCTTGTGAGTTGACCTAGTAATTAGGCAAATGACCTTGTGCCGAGTGAAAGGGGTTGTGTAATCGACTTTAGAATATTGCTTGAATAAGCCATAGAACTAGGACAGCAAGACTTAGTGTTAGACTTAGAATGGTAAGTATGTGTTATGTTTGCCACAAACAGAATGTACGTTAGGATATGGACGTTGGTCGTAGATCGGATATGTCGTGCTTAACGGTAGTGCAATGCTTGATTTGAGTGGGATTGGAAATTACTTGGAATTTTATTGACCTTGTTGCAAGTATCATTGTGATTCATAAGACGAGAACCCTTGAGATTTTCACAAGTAGCTTGTCCGAATTCACTATCGCTAAGTTTGGTTGAATGCGTATGTTTGAGGGATGCCTTGAACGTGTGCACGATCCAAGACTGAATAATATATTAAACTCGAGTGCAAAGACTTCGCTATCGCTAAGTTGGTTGACATGCATATGTTTGAAGGACGCTTTGAATATGTGCATGATCCAGACTCGTGATATGCTGATCTCAAATGCTAGTGCAAGTGAATAAGTTAGATTTGCATGAACGAGTATAACGACTTTGATAAGTTTGCCTCAGCCTTAGATCATCATTCATGATGGATTGTAACATACCCCGCGTTAAACGATATATGTTTCGTGCTAAGGTGCAGTAAAGACCAATTCAGAGCTTGGATTGAATAATATAATCATTCAATGAGACAGACCCAACATACATGCGATACGATAATAAGAAACGAGTAAGAAATTATATTCGAACGGATCTAGTGGTACCGATCATTATGCTTGAGATAGATTCGGTAGTGCGATAGAACGGTTTGTACTCAGGAAGTCTCGAGGACGAGACTTTTTCTGAGTGGTGTATAATGTAATGACCCATTCCATTCAAGCGGACATACAATTCAAACGATGCAAGTACAATAACCCGACCTGCTTTGCTCAGCGAGAAGACTCATTTGAGGCAAAGGATTTCTAAACTTGGCCCTTTAGGAGTTCAGACTTAGAATTTTAAAGGCTCGCTCGGAGTATCGCTCGACCGAGGTGAATTATTGCTAAGGTGGGTGGCTATAATAAACTTGTCTTTGCTTAGCCAGCATACTTAAAATATGGATGATACATGCTAGTCGCTAGGTGAATCACCCCTTGCATGCTAATAAAGAATACAACGCATCTAGCTAAGGGAATAATCCCAACTTGTATTGCTTGTGTTAGAACATGGAAATAAAATTTGGCTTATAACTTGGACCCTCGCAAGCTAACTTTGCTTTGTACAAGTAGACCCCGCTATACCTCAAGTAGATCGATATATACTCTTAGTAGTACATTGTTTCACTTGTTTACACTATACGTCCATAGATTATGTCGTTCGATATGTCCCTATATGGTTGCACTCCTCGCCCTACCCGTTAGACCGTGCTAACGTAAAATGCTTATGTTTCATATAAAATGCATGCTTGCTTGCTTGCTTGCTTGCTTACATTATAGTTAGTACTCATTGCCTCGTTTTAATGCTTGTCACATAATTTATACCATAATCAACTAACACTATCTGTATAGTGCATGCATCTAGTTAGCCAGAAGACTATCAAATAGTCCTTCTGTGCAATATGAACCTACAAGTATCCGGGACCGTTAGGTCGTTAAGGCACTTCCCAAACTAGGAGAATGCATCAAGTCAAGTTTAACTCTGAACGAGAATCATGTCAAGTAAAGCAAAGAATCACAGCTCGTGGAGCAATACTCGTTCAAAAAAATAATCAAGAATTATCATGTCATGTTGTGAATTTGGAATAACCCAAGACTTGCATGGTAACGAATAACTCGTGCACGAGGTATCTAATTCCTCGGATGAACATCGGGGTACTGGGATCATATAGGCCTAGGAGGAATGAATGGTGTATTATGTGCCAAATTTGGTTAGAGTATACGGCATCGTCTTTGGGGCAGGTCAATACTCGATATTCGGGCCTTGGTAGAGCATACTACTTTGGACTAGCCATCTACCAATGATAGTCGTATAAATCAACGGAATGGCATACAATGGCTCTTCTGTATCACCTGTTCGCCTCGAATTGCTCGTCTTGTATCAATCATTGCACCATATTCCGTCATGAGACTATAAATCGGTCCTTTATGGATAAGCCAGTGACCTCCTGTTCATATAGACTAAGTCATCCTCGCTTAGCAGCAATCTGCGTATAAGACATTGCATCGCATCTAGCAAGCTGAAACACTTGAACAGATATGAGTATAAGATACTTGTACATAATTGAACACTTGAACATCTTCTGCAACACTACTGGATAATCCGTGTAACTCGTGCACCTGAAATAGAACCTCGCTCACGACACTCGTGTTTGCTTATACAATTCTGTGGATTTCATAATATATATACTCGTGCTTGGTTTAAGTTGGTTTGCCTTGGACGGGGAAGAAAAAATGGTAAGTTGGTAAGTCTCACCGTGTTGCTCTTATATCGTATGGCACACTGCCACACGAGTTAGGCTTTTTATTATGCCATGAAACCGATCCTAAGGTAAGACTAAAAAGATAACTTAATAGATGGTGCACAAAACTTTTATAACGTGTTTGGATTTGTCGAGGGGAGGAGAAGCCTCTCCAACAGTGCATTCATGTACTGATAACCCACCAGATTGATTGTAGGGTACGGAAGAACCTCGTTCGATGCGAAAACCCCTTCGCGCGAGCTAAGGCGTGGAGTTAACTCTAGATCCTTGGAGAATTGCGTCCGGAGCTGAAGCGCATATACAAGATATAATATTGGAACATCGCCTATGTATCATTCCATGATTGTAGCCACTTGGCACGCTTTTATTATTTCAGAGAGAGAGAGAGGCTTGAGCGACTTGTAATCTCGGCCTAGTGCTTCTTGTAACACTTGTTCAATATCAATAAAGAGCTTGTTATACTTCTATACTTGTGTTATTCAATGCTTCCGCTATTGGCGACTTTGTGGCTTAGTTATTTTACGGCCTGCTCGGATCATGGCCTTGCACGGGCACAGCTTACGCTCGTGCGACATCATGTCCAGATAGGAAATATCATCCCGCGGGAGCACTGGCACAGTGATTCGTGCCTAGCGGGGACTGCCAATTACCTGTGAGAGATCTGGGAATGACACAATGCACACAACCTTTTGGCTAATTTATGTTGAGTATCACGCACCAAGACCCTTTGGTACGAGCTATTTTGTAAGCAAGATTTGAGATATCATTCAGATAAGGATAAGTCAGACTTAGAATGACAATCGATATAAACATTATCAGTTTATCGCTAAGGAGATTAAAAAGAATCGTGCTTGAATTTTGAGAAATAGCTCGAACGATATTTCTTATCTGGAAGATACAAATCAGATATGGTTTACTTGGATGACTATCAACAGGATATATACGAGACTAAGATTTATCAAGCGATGCTTAGGTATCATGCAGGAATTCTAAGGAACGACTTGGTGAATATGCTAACGAGTGATGCGAACACGATTACAGATTATTTTGGTGACTCGATTCCTGAGTGGTGTATGTATCATTTTAGAAATATTTAAATGAATTCATAGGTCTCGTATGATAGTTGGTTTAAAGGAATTTGAGAATGTCCTGAATAAGTAATAAGGCTTATATCGAATTGGGATTCAAGGTAATGAAATCGATATCTTGGTCAAGAAAACTTGGTAAAAACTTGATGGATCGTACGAGCGATTTCAAATTAAATCAAACAGATTAAAACTTGAGTAGGATATCACTCGATAGAAGTTAACCCGGGAAAGAATAATGTGGTTTGATGAATAAGGTAAGCGATAACGGATTTGATCTTGAGTTTAGAAGAACGATCTTGAATTTAGTTCAAAAAATAACTCTCGAAATCAGTCCCGACCGAGAACGATTATCCTGAGGGAGCGCTGGCGTAAAGATTTTACGTCCAGCGGGGATGATAAACTCATGGAAACATGCTCGATGATTATTCAAACGAACTCGATGAAATAGAACGTATCAAAAGTGGATAGACTTTGGCTTGAGTATTGAACTTAGTTGTTTGAGAAATGCCAGAAGTAAGATTATGGATTTATCAAACGGTAATATTAAAGTTGGATGATTTTGCTAGACGAATTATAATCACAGTATGAACGAACATGACTTGAAGAATTATATCTCTTGGATGGGGCAAAGTTTAAATGATAAGGTATCTCGATCATTTCGATGATAACTATAATGTTCGACGTTCTTGTCTTGTGCAAGCGTAACTCTATGCTCGTACATGCGTCACGCCTGGATTATGACAATTATCCAGCAGGTACGTTGGCGTGGTGATCTCACATCCGACGAGGATGATCGAACTTACGAGAGAACGGAGCGTGACAATTTATTCTTGACTTATGGTTCAACACGATAAGACGAGTTTGAGAATACAAGTGAATCAGAAGTGTTTCAAGGATAAGTTAGTCTAGAACCTGGAGTAAATTATGCTTGATGGTTTCATGAATGGACACATGGACGCTAGTCGGTTGATCGGATAGATCGTGCTTAACGGTAGTACAATGCTTGATTCTTGGTTGAAATGGAAATGACTTAAAATTTTATTGACCCTGTTGGAGGTATCATTATGATTTATAAGACGAGAACCCTTGAGATTTTCGTAAGTAGCTTGTCCGATTTTACTATCTCTAAGTTTGGTTGAATGCATATGTTTGAGGGATGCCTTGAACGTGTGCATGATCCAAGACTTAATGATATGTTGAACTTGAGTGTAAAGACTTTACTATCGCTAAGTTGGTTGATATGCATATGTTTGAGGGACGCTATGAATATGTGCACGATCCAGACTCGCGATATGTTGATTTCGAATGCTAGTACAAGTGAATATGTTAGATTCGTATGGACATGTATAACGACTTGTATAAGTTTGTCTCAGCCTTAG
The DNA here is from genome assembly GCA_036927795.1 of Iris macrosiphon. NCBI lineage: Eukaryota > Viridiplantae > Streptophyta > Magnoliopsida > Asparagales > Iridaceae > Iris > Iris macrosiphon. Next base: position 929,110 of record JAYESA010000001.1, on the reverse strand, counting down.
ATCATCATTTAAGATAGATCATATCATACCCTGCGTTAAGCGATATATGTTCCGTGCTAAGGCGCAATAGAGACCGAGTCAGAGCTTGGATTGAATGATAGAGTCATTCAATAAGACAGACCCAACATACACACAATACGGTACAAAGAACGAGTAGAAAATTGTGTTCAAATGGATCTAGTAGTACCGATCGTTATGCTTGAGATAGATTTTATAGTACGATAGAACGGTTTGCGCTCAGGAAGTCTTAAGGATGAGACTTTTTCTGAGTGGTATATAAAGTAACGACCCGTTTCGTTCAAGCGGATAGCTGATTTAAACGACGCAAGTGTAATAACCCGACCCACTTTGCTTAGCGAGAAGACTCGACTGAGACAAAGGATTCCAGACTTGGCCCTTCAGGAGTTCAGACTTAGGCTTTCAAAGGCTCGCTCGGAGTATCGCTCGACCAAAGCGAATCATCTCTAAGGTGGGTGGCTACGATAAACTTGTCTTTGCTTAGCCAACACACTTAAAATATGGAAGATACATGCTAGTCGCTAGGTGAATCATCCCCTACATGCTAATTATCAGAGCCTGGCTTCTACGCCCTTGGACTTTATTTCCAATATCTCTGTTTTGAAAGCTCGTTCGTGGGTTACGTACACGCTCTCTCTCAATGCCTCAATGGAATGTTCCAACAATAAGTCAAAATACTTTTAAAATACGTTTTGAATGATATGCTTGCTTGTATGATATTATGCTGCGAATGGCCTTTGTGCCAACCTGTGCGAACCCTTGAGAGTATCGCTAGTAGCTTATCAGATTTCACTAACTCTAAGTTTGGTTGAATGCATCTATTCGAGGGACGCCTTGAACTAGTGCACCATCCAAGACGTAAGAAGAGGTGAAACTTGAGTGCTAAGACTTCGCTATCACTAAGCTGGTTGACGTGCTCACGCTAAAAGTGCACTTCGAAAGTGCGCACGATCCAAACTAAGCGATACGCCGATCTTGATGCTTGTGCAAGTGAATATCCAAATAAAACAAGTACAAAAACTTGTATAGGTTTGCCTCAGCCTTGTTTCATTAAATAAAAATTGATTGAAATGTACTGCTTGTCCTCAGTAAGTCTCGAGGACGAAACTTTTTCTGAGTTGGGTAGGATGTAACACCCTGTTCCGTTCTAGCGGACTGCCGTCTCAAACGGCAAAAGTGCAACTGTCCCGACCCACTTTGCCTCAAACGAGAAGCAAAGGATATCCAGACTTGTCCCTACAGGAATTCCTGCTTAAGCTTTCAAAGGCTCGCTTGACGTATCGCTCTACCGAGGTGAATCATCGCTAAGGTGGGTGGCTACGGTAAACTTGTCTTTGCTTAGCCAGCACACATAAAATGTGGAGTATTCATGCTAGTCGCTAGGTGATTCACCCTATGCATGCTAATAAGAATCCAACGCACCTAGCTAAGGGAATAATCCCAACTTGTATTGCTTATGCTAGAACATGGAAATTGAAATACTACTTATATTCAGACCCTCGTATGCCAAGTCCCCTAACGATCTAACTCTCGGTTTACCTTCGGGCCCGAGCAAACGTGTTGCTTATGTTCCTTAGAAACGCATGCTTGTCTGCTTATGAATGTCTAACGTTATTGTATTGTGCATGCATTCTTGTTAGCCAGGAGACTATTAAATAGTCCTTCTGTGCAATTGAACCTGCAAGTATCCGGGGGGAATACATCAAGCAAGAATGAATATTGAACAAGAATTTCACTTGAATGATAATCATAGAAGTTTGCATCTAAATGAGAATCGTGTCATATACTTGAATGAATCCCAGCTCGTAGAGCATATGCTCGTTCAGAATAAGATTATGATTTATGATTACCATGTCAAGCTATAGATAAAGGATAGACCCTGACTTGCATTGTCGCGGACAACTTGTGCGCACAAGGTATTGAACGTTTGAGTTCCACGGACGGTCACCGGGGCACTGGGACTGATCTGATCCGGACGGGACGTATGTATAGTTGTATGTTACCCGGCAAGTGTTATGCAGCGGGGCTCGCCACCCGTGTTGCACGTCACTTTGCCTTGAGACTAAGCGTCCTTTATGGCTATGCCAGCGACACATGTTCATATAGATAAGTCATCCTCGCTTAGCGGCTATCCGCGTACAAGGCATTGCATTGCATCAATGAGCAACTGAACACATGAACGATCATGTTATAGGGACTCTCGTGTTTGCATATGCTATTCTCCCTAAATATTTATACTTGCCCGTGCTTGAATTGATAATGTTTGCCTTGGACAGGGAAGGACAATTGGTAAGTTGGTAAGTCTCACCGTGTTTCCTCTCATGTCGCACGACGCACTGCCACACGAGTTAGGCTATTCAATATTTGCATGAAACTGATCCTAAGGCAACTAGAAAGACAACTTAATAGTTGGTGCACGGAACTTATATTACGTGTTTGGATTTGTCGAGCGTGCGAGTAGCTTCCCCACCAGTGCATTCAATGTACTGATAATCCACCAGTTTGTATGCAGGGTGCGGGAGAACCTCGTTCGGTGCGAATGCCTCCTTCGTGCGTGCTAAGGCATGGAGATAACTCCGAAGCAACGGTGCGTCCGGAACTGAAGCACATATACAAGACATAATATTATGAACATCTCCTGAACTTGCCTGATCATCGCCTGTACAATCATTCCACAATTGTAGCCACTAGGCACGCTTTTACTGTTTCAGAGAGAGAGGCTTGAGCGACTTGTAATCTCGGCTATACGCCGCCTGTAACACTTGTTTGAATCAATAAAGAGTTTTTTACTTCAACTTATGTTATTTAATGCTTCTGCTATATTGTCGACTCAGTGAACCTGTTACCGTTTGCCTATGCGTTCATGACTCCGCTGCACTCGGACAATCTGTGCGACTCTGTGGCTTAGAACTCTTACCGCCAACCAATGGACCACGGCCTTGCACGGGCGTGGCTTACGCTCGTGCGGCATCACGTCCGGATGGGTCAAAGCGATCGTTCCGCGGGAGCGCTGGCACGGTTATTCTCGCCTAGCGGGAATGGCCAATTTTCCTGCGGGAGATCGGGGCGTGACACTAATAAAGAATACAACGCACCTAGCTAAGGGAATAATCACATCTTGTATTGCTTGTGTTAGAACATGAAAAAAACTTGGCTTATGACTTGGACCATTGTATGCTACCTTTGCTTCATGCAAGTAGACCCCCATATGCCTCAAGTAGATCATTGTGTACTCTTCGTAGTGTAACACCCTGTTCTGCTCAAGCGGACTGCCGATTCAAACCGCAAGAGTGCAATGTCCCGACCCGCTTTTCTCAGGCGAAATACTCGTTTGAGGCAAAGGATCCAGACTTGTCCCTACAGAATTCTGTCTTAGGCTTTCAGAGGCTCGCTTGACGTATCGCCCAACCGAGGTGAATCATCGCTAATGTGGGTGGCTATGGTGAACTTGTCTTTGCTTAGCCAGCACACATAAAATATGGAATGATATATGCTAGTCGCTAGGTGAATCACCCCATGCATGCTAATAAGAATACAATGCAATTAGCTAAGAGAATAATCCCAACTTGTATTGCTTGTGCTAGAACATGGAAATAAAATATTGCTTATATTCAGACCATCGCATGCTACCCTATATAATGTCGCTCGGAAAGTCCCTTACGGTTTTACCTCTCGGCTTACCTTCGAGCCTGAGCCAAACGTGTTTGCTTGAGTTCCATATAAACGCATGCTTGCTTGCTTACAAATGTCTAACGCTATTCGTATCGTGTATGCATTCTAGTTAGCCAGGAGACCATCAAATAGCTTTTCTATGCAATTGAACCTGCAAGTATCCGGGACCGTTAGGTCACCAAGGCAATCCCTGAACCAGGGGCATGCATCAAGGCAAGTGAATACTGAACGAGAATCCTGTCACGTTACAACTGAATGATAATCACATCAAGTTTACCCCTGAATGAGAATCATGTCAACGAATCCAAGAATCCCAGCTCGTAGAGCAAATGCTCGGTTCAGAACAAGAATCATAGATTATCATATCAAGTTATGGAATTGGAAAGACCCTGACATGCATGTCGCGGACAACTTGAAAATAAGGTTATTAGGTTCCACGGACGATTTCCGGGGCACCGGGGCCGCCCCGATCCGGATGGAACTTCACAATAGTCTAACGCATCTGGACAGGATGGTCTGCAACTACCAACGAATCTTTATTGCTTTCCATCCTTGTTCAAGACTATAACTCGTCCTTTATGCCTATGCCAGCGACAAACTTTCATATAGATAAGTCATCCTCGCTTAGCAGCTATCCGCGTGCAAGTCATTGCATCGCATCAAAAGAAGAACTGAACACCTGAACGATCATGATATAGCAACTCTGTTGTTTGCATATGCTATTGCCTTGGTTTTTATTATGAATGCTCGTGCTTAAATTAACTTGGTTTGCCTTGGATAGGGAAGGTTAAATGGTAAGTTGGTAAGTCTCATCGTATTTCCTCTTATATCGCATAACGCACTGCCACACGAGTTAGGTTATTCAATATGCCATGAAACTGATCCAAAGGCAACTAGAAAGATAACATAATAGTTGGTGCACGGAACCTATATTACATGTTTGGATTTGTCGAGCGGGCGAGTAGCCTCCCCACCAGTGCATTCAATGTACTGATAACCCACCAGATCGTTTGTAGGGTACGGAAGAATCTTGTTCGGTACGAATGCCTCCTTCGTGCGTGCTAAGGCATGGAGTTCACTCTGGAGCCTTGGAGCGCTGCGTCCAGAACTGAAGCACATATACAAGACATAATATTGGAACATCATCTGAATATTGCCTGAACATCGCCTGTACAATCATTCCATAATTGTAGCCACTTGGCACGCTTCTATTGTTTCAGAGAGAAAAAGAACTGAGCAAATTGTAATCTCGGCCAAGCGCCGCCTATAATACTTGTTTATATCAATAAAGAGCTTGTTCTACTTCAACTTGTGTTATTCAATGCTTTCGCTATTGTCGACTCAATAAACTTGTTACCAAATCGCCTATATGTAACGACCCACTCCGCTCAACCCGGAGGGACGATTCAAACGACACAAGTATAGCAAACCAACCCGCCTTGCTCAGCGAGATGGCTCATTCAAATCAAAGGCATTCACACTGGGATCTTCAATAGAGTCAGACTTAGGATTTCAATAGGCGCGTCAGGAGTCTCGCTCGACCTATACGATACATCACTAAGGTGGGTGGCCCCGGTGAACCTGTCTCTACGTAGCTGCAGACTAAGAAAATGAATGTTACATGCTAGTTATAGGCGATAACCTTTGCATGCTAATAAAAGAGATGAACACACATAGCTAAGGGGATAATCCCGCCTTATTATTGTATAGAACATGGAGATCTTACTTGCTATTTGTGTAGTCAGGATTGTTGAGTTGGAATGTAGTAACTTCTTTCATATATGCCGTAAAGTAGTGTGAGTTCATACTGAGGCATTGTACCACACGAAACATGACACTAGATGGAGTAAAATCATGTTGCATGCATAGACGAGGAAGGCTATCAAGTAGTCATTCCGAGTCAGGAGATGGAAGGAAAGGAAGGTACTCAGGATATGCAGATCACCGAGGCAGTCTCTAATCAGGGAGCTACGTAAAGAAGAAAATATCCGAGTATAGTCCTCGACAAGGATTGATCCGAGAGTTGTCCTCGGCTAGGATTGGAAGTGGGGGAGTAGTTGCATGGTCACGAACAATTGGTTGCGTACCAGGTAGAGAGAGTCCTCGACACGATTGCTGAGGCATCCGAATCATGTCGGCCCGGGAGGATAGTGCCAGTGTAGTCCTGGCGATACGCTAGCTGATGACTAGCGGGTGAGAGCGGGACATCCAGCAAGGCTTCCTACCGACCTGGATGGGCATCGACTCATTAGACGATTGGGAGGCCTAGCAAGGCTAGCAACCGAGCTGGGAAGACAACCGTCCATCACAGATTATGTCCAATATGGCTAACAGAGCCAGTGACCTTCATATAGATAAGTCATGTTTGCATAGCGGCTATCCGCATTGAGAAAAGGAGAAACGGGAAGGAGTGTGTTTGCACGATATTTTGCATAATTAGAATGGATGCATGGTATCACACATAGTTCTAGTAAAATGGGTCTTGTGAGGCAGAGCACGGCATAACACTTAGGTTTCATAGTTGCTCCTTTTTATTTCGTAGATCATTGTTTATATTGCTGCATATGACAGGGAAGGCCGAATGGTAAGAAATGGTAAGGTGAACTCAATTGTTTATTATTATGACACTCTTGAGCTGACACGGAGATTACTTTCTTTATATTGCCATGGAACTGATCCTAAGGCAAAAGAATAGAAAGACAACGAAATCAGTCGGTGCACATAACTAATGAACGTACTTGTTTTGTGGCGTGGGCGAGAGGCCTCTCTACCAGTACATTTAATGTACTGGTACCTAACCAGTCTGCATGCAGGGTGCAAAAGAAACTTGTACGGATTCGGAGATCGCTTAACACAATGAGGCACCGGACCGCACTTGGCGTCTTAGAGCGTGGCGCACGGACCTGGAGCTCGCATATATGAGACATAATATATGGGAACATCATCATCCAGATCATTTGTATTGGTTCTAAGCCTAAGGGCATATTCATTAAGAGAGAGAGAGAGAGAGCATGAGCGATTTATAATCTCGGCCTAGCGCCACTTGTAATCTTTACTTCATATCAATATAGAGCTTGATTTGGATTCAATACTGGTATTCATTTTATGTTTTCGCTATGACAACTCTGTGAACTAGTTATCAACGGCCGTTTCGGTATTTGCCTCGCGCGAGCGCAAACCCAGGCTCGTGCGGCATCGCGTCCCGATGGAAACATACGTCCCGCGGGAGCGTTGGCGCGGTGATTCACGTCCAGCGGGGATGGCCGATTCCTGTGGGAGATCGGGGCCTGACACTATGCATTTATAATTCCGCTGCACTCGGATAATTTGTGCGACTCTGTGGCTTAAAACTCTTACCGCCAGCCAATGAACCATGGCCTTGCAAGGACGTGGCTCACGCTCGTGCGGCATCAAGCCCGGATGGGTCAAAGCGATCGTTCCGTGGGAGCGCTGGCGCGGTGATTCTCGCCTAGCGGGGATGGCCGATTTAGCCTGCGGGAGATCGAGGCGTGACAGAATGGTATCAAAGCCTGGCTTATACGCCTTTGAACTTCATTTCGATTATCTCAATTTTGAAAGCTCGTTCGTGGGTTATGTGCACGCTCTCTCTCAATGTCCCAAAAACAGAATGTTCCAATAATGAGCCTAAATACTTTCAAAAAGTGTATTAGATTATTGTGATTGCTTATATAAAATCATGATGCTAAGGCCTTTGTGACGACCTGTGCAGACCCTTGTAATTTTTACAAGTAGCTTGTCCGATTTTACTATCTCTAAGTTTAGTTGAATGCTTATGTTTGAGGGACGCCTTGAACGTGTGCATGATCCAAGACTCAAGAAGATGTGAAACTTGAGTGCTAAGACTTCACTATCGCCAAGTTGGTGAAATGCATATGTTTGAGGGGCACTTCGAATATGTGCACGATCCAGACTCGCGATATGCCGATCTCGAATACTTGTGCAAGTGAATATCCTCCCGAACAAGCATAACGACTTGTATAGGTTTGCCTATCCCTCAGTAAGTCTCGAGGACGAGACTTTTTCTGAGTTGGGTATGATGTAACACCATATTCCGCTCAAGCAGACTGCCGATTCAAACGGCAAGAGTGCAATGTCCCGACCCACTTTGCTCAGGCGAGAATACTCGTTTGAGGCAAAGGATCCAGACTTGTCCCTACAGGATTTTGGCTTAGGCTTTCAAAGGCTCGCTTGACGTATCGCTCAACCGAGACGAATCATCGCTAAGGTGGATTGCTACGGTAAACTTGTCTTTGCTTAGCCAGCACACATAAAATATGGAATAATACATGCTAGTCGCTAGGTGAATCACCCCCTGCATGCTAATAAGAATATAACGCACCTAGCTAAGGAAATAATCCCAACTTGTATTGCATGTGCTAAAACATGGAAATGAAATATTGCTTATATTCAGACCCTCGCATGCTACCCTATATAATGTCGCTCGGAAAGTCCCTTACGGTTTTACCTCTCGGCTTACCTTCGGGCCCGAGCCAAACGTGTTTGCTTGAGTTCCATAGAAACGCATGCTTGCTTGCTTACAAATGTCTAACGCTATTCGTATCGTGCATGCATTCTAGTTAGCCAAGACTCTATCAAATAGATCTTCTGTGCAATTGAACCTACAAGTATCCGAGACCGTTAGATCAATAAGGCAATCCCCAAACCAGGGGCATGCATCAAGGCAAGTGAATACTGAACAAGAATCCTGTCATGTTACAACTGAATGATAATCACATCAAGTTTACCCCTGAACGAGAATCATATCAACGAAGCCAAGAATCCCAGCTCGTGGAGCAAACGTTCGGTTCAGAAGAAAAATCATGGATTATCATATCAAGTTATGGAATTGGAAAGACCCTGACCTGCATATCATGGACAACTAGAAAACAAGGTCATTAGGTTCCACGGACGATTTCTGGGGCACCGGGGCCGCTCTGATCCGGATGGAACTTTATGATAGTCTCACACATCTGGACAGGATGGTCTGCATCCACCAATGAATCTTTTTTGCTTTCCATCCTTGTTCAAGACTATAACTCATCCTTTATGGCTATGCCAGCGACAAACTTTCATATAGATAAGTCATCCTCGTTTAGTGTCTATCCGCGTGCGAGTCATTGCATCGCATCAAAAGAACAACTGAACACCTGAACGATCATGATATAGCAACTATGTTGTTTGCATATGCTATTGCCTTGGTTTTTATTATGAATGCTCGTGCTTAAATTAACTTGGTTTGCCTTGGACAGGGAAGGTCAATGGTAAGTTGGTAAGTCTCGGGTGTTTCCTCTTATATCGTACGGCACACTGCCACACGAGTTAGGTTATTCAATATGCCATGAAACTGATCCTAAGGCAACTAGAAAGACAACATAATAGTTGGTACACGAAACCTATATTACGTGTTTGGATTTGTTGAGCGGGCGAGTAGCCTTTCCACCAGTGCATTCAATGTACTGATAACCCACCAGATCGTTTGTAGGGTACGGAAGAACCTCGTTCGGTACGGATGCCTCCTTCGTGCGTGCTAAGGTATGGAGTTCACTCTGGAGCCTTGGAGCGCTGCGTCCGGAACTGAAGCACATATACAAGATATAATATTGGAATATCGTCTGAATATTGCCTGAACATCGCCTGTACAATCATTCCATAATTGTAGCCACTTGACACGCTTCTATTATTTCAGAGAGAGAGATCTGAGCGAATTGTAATCTCGGCCAAGCGCCGCCTATAACACTTGTTTATATCAATAAAGAGCTTATGCTACTTTAACTTGTGTTATTCAATGCTTCCGCTATTGTCGACTCAATGAACTTGTTACCAAATCGCCTATGTGTTTATGATTTCACTGTACTCGGACAATTTGTGCGACTCTGTGGCTTAGAACTCTTACCGCCAGCCAATGAACCATGGCCTTGCACGGGCGTGGCTCACGCTCGTGCAACATCACGCCCGGATGGATCAAAGCGATCGTTCTACGGGAGCGCTGGCGCGGTGATTCTCGCCAAGCGGGGACGGCCGATTTAGCCTGCGGGAGATTGGAGCATGACACATAGTGCACTGCTTCACTTGTTTACACTTTATGTCCCATAAATTATGTCACTCGATATATCCCTGTACGGTTTTACTCCTCGCACCACCCCTTAGACCCCGTGCTAAACGTATTATCTTATGTTCTAAGGTAGACTATATAATATGTTTCCTTATGCTTGTGTTTCCAATAAATGCATGCTTGCCTTCTTACATGCTAACTTGTACTCATTACCTCGTTTTAATGCTTGTTACATAATTTTATGCCACAATCGAGTAAACACTATCTTGCCTTGCATTCATCAAATTCACAGGAAGACTATCTAATAATTGTTCCATGCAAGTATGAACCTGAAAGTATCCAGGACCGTTAGGTCGCCAAGGCATCTCCGTACCAGGGATTGCACCATATCAAGTTTAACTCTGAATGAGAATCATGTCAAGTAAAGTAAGAATCATAGATCGTAGAGCATACTCGTTCTGAACAAGAATCAAGAATTTACATACCATGTCATGAATCCCGTGAATCTGAGACCCAAGACTTGTATATCATGGATAACTTGTGCACAAGGTATTCATGTTTAGGTTCCTGCGGACGGTCTCCGGGGCACCGGGGCCGATCCGATCCAGACGAAACTTTCAAATAGTCGTATGGTTGTGGGCGACATGGAGTGAACGCCCCTTAGCCTCGCGTTGCACTCCATACCATCCCGAGAGAAGGTAGCATATAGCGACTCATACCTCACGCATCTAATATCGCCCCGAGACTATAACTCATCCTTTATGGCTATGCCAACGACTCCTGTTCATATAGATAAGTTATCCTCGCTTAGCAGCAATCCGTGTGCGAGTTATTGCATCACATCCAATAATCAGAATCACCTGAACGGATATGAATATAACATACTTATACATAATTGAACACTTGAACATCTTCTGCAACACTTTTTGATAATTCGTATAACTTATGTACCCGAAACAGAACCTCGCTCATGACACTCGTGTTTGCTTATATTATTGTCCCTGAATTTTATTATATATGCTCGTGCTTGGTTTAACTTATTTTGCCTTGGACAGGGAAGGATAAATGGTAAGTTGGTAAGTCTCGCCGTGTTACTCTTATATCGCACGACGCACTGCCACACAAGTTAGGATTTTCATTATGCCATAAAACTGATCCTAAGGCAAGAATAGAAAGATAACTTAATAGATGGTGCACGGAGCTTATATAACGTATTTGGATTTGTCGAGCGGGCGAGAAGCCTCCCCACCAGTGCATCATCTACTAATAACCTGTCACGCCCTGATTCCGAAAGGGTCGATCGTCCTCGTTTGATCCTTTACGGAACCGATTCATCCTCGCTGGGGCGTGATGCCGTGCGAGCCTGGAGTTGCGCTCGCACAAGGCAAGAACTTGCAGTTATAGGAACCCATTTTGAAACACAATTTAGAAAACACATTCACAGATATTTGAACACAAGTGCAGGAAGAAACATACTTTTTCATTGATAATTCAGAGTAATTTACATAGAGTTTACATTGATGCACCTCTCGGCTACTTGATTTGCATTACAAAAGATAACTCAAAAGGCAGGGCATGCTCCATCAGATTGTCCATGTCGTTCATACATTACGCCCTTGTATAGGTTGAAAGTCTAAGCCTCCAAAATGATCTGACTCCAACTATACTTCAAAAATAGAGGTGCTCCTAACGCCTCCTCGTCTATCCACTAGCGTTGCACTGTCTGAGTGCCTGAAATAGTTGCCCACAACGTGGGTCAGTACTCAACTTGTACTGGTGAGCGGGATGAACCCACTCGACTAAATCGACACTAACTTATTAGGGGCGAGCATGCATTGAGATGAACTTCTATAAAGAAGCAAGTGAATTCAATTCATATCAGTTACATGTTTTGATAGGAATGAAATCAACATATAATCCAACCAGTACATCGGTTGCTTACTCAACCGATGCACGCCTTCTCTGCAACGGAACACAAGTATACTTACCATCTGCATAAGATAATAAGTTAGCATGTGTTCTATTCTATGAGATTATTGGTGTGATCGACACCTTAGGGACATATTTCAAGCATTAGCGGCGCGCCCTATCAGCCCGGGTAGCAAGCCCTGCTGGAGGTCCGACTAGCACGAATCAAATGTTTCCCTCCGGATCGATACGGTTCTAATACCCCGGAAAGACATTTCGAGGAAATGCCAAACCTTGTGCACAAGTTATCCCAGACCATGCAAATGCATGAACAATTCATATTATCATATAATGCATCGAAATAAACAAAGAAGTAAAGCGGCAATATATATCTCATGCAACAGTTCATATTTCTCAATGCGGTGTTCCGATTTTGGTATCCCATAGGTCCAAACTCAATCCGAGGCACAAGGCCGCAACCAACAACCAATTTCCTTTCGTAAACAAACTCAAGTTATAAGGTGTGCAAGTATATAGTAAAATTAGTCTACAAATCCCATGTTCCTTTCTTAGTGGCTGGCATGATTGTGGCAAAGGATTTCCTAGGCGTCCAACCGGGCATCATCGAGTGAACGTTTAAAACATTAGAGATGTGGGCGTGAAGAAGTAGGAAAGAAGGGTCCAAACCACTCACTGGTTAAGGGAAAAGGTAGCTGAAACAAGGAATCCCGCCTAGCGATGATCAAACATCAGTTACGCGGACCTGCAACAGCATGAGCACCAATTAGAAATCTTGCCTATCCTTCCTTGCCGAACTCCCCAAGAATTAAAGCTCCAAACAATAAAACCAACAGCAAAAACCAAGCAAATCGAAAGCAATACCAAATCAAAACCCCAAAGCGGCAATCAAGAAAACCAAGCAACCAAACACGAAAACTATTGTACTCGTTTCAATAGAGGCCTTTCCATGAGTTGGAAATGATCATCGCATTTCGTCCGTGGCAAGAAGATGTCGAAGATCTAAGCTACGACTTAGACGGACTTGCCACAAGCCCAATTATATAGTGCACATCCCGGTCGGATCGGGATTTGAGGCACTACATAATATACCACTAAGAAAAAGTTTTGCCCCGAAACTTAAGAACAAGGCCCTACCTCCGACTGAATGAACAACGAAGGATACTTCTACTTCATCTCCGATTCTATCTCCCAAGTTGATTCCCCAACTGAATGGTTCTGCCACAGCATGCGAACCAAGGACATCGTACGATTGCAAAGTACTTTTTTCTTACGATCCAGAATCTGTACTGGCTCCTCTGAGTACGACAAGTCCGTGCACAGTTCCAATTGTTCAAAACTAACCACATGACTTGGGTCATGCACGTACTTCCAAAGTTGAGAAACGTGGAATACGTCATGCACTTCAGCCAAGGCGGGAGGTAGTACAATCCGGTACGCCACAACTGCCACTCGTTCCAGTATCTCAAAGGGGCCAATAAACCTTGGACTCAGTTTGCCTTTCACGCCGAAACGCATCACCCCACGCATCGGCGTCACTTTCAAGAAGACATGATCCCCAACCATGAACTCCAAGGGTCTTCGATGTGCATCAGCATAACTTTTCTGTTGGCTCTGTGCCGTGCGAAGTCTTTCCCGAATCAAGCGAACTTTCTCAACTGCCTGCTCTACCAGCTCTGGCCCGAGTACCTGCCGCTCGCCGATTTCGTCCCAACAGATTGGAGATCGACACTTGCGCCCATATAGTGCTTCATACGGTGCCATCTAGAAGCTTGATTGGTAGCTGTTGTTGTATTCAAACTCTGCCAATGGAAGGTGCGTGTCCCAACTAGTCTTTAAATCGATAACACACAGCCGTAACATGTCTTCAAGTATCTGATTTGTCCTTTCTGTCTGTCCGTCAGTCTGCAGGTGGTATGCGGTACTGAACTGTAGCTTGGTTCCCAAAGCAGACTGTAGGCTAGTCTAGAAACGAGATAAGAAACGTCCGTCACGGTCAGAAATGATTGAGGCAGGTACTCCGTGTAATCGAACAATCTCATCTATGTAAATTTGTGCTAACCGATCGACGCTCCAAGTAACTTGTATAGGAAGAAAGTGGGCTGATTTGGTCAAACGATCAACTATGACCCAAATCGCATCATGCCCCCGTGGCGTCTTCGGAAATCCCACAATAAAATCCATAGTGATGTTGTCCCATTTCCACTCAAGAATAGCGAGGTTCTGCATCTCCCCGCCGGGCCTCTGATGCTCAGCTTTCACCTGTTGACAGGCCATGCACTGTGATACAAAGGTCTCCACATCCCGTTTCATACCGTGCCACTAGAAGGTCCCACGCAAGTCCTTGTACATCTTAGTGCTCCCAGGATGCAAAGAATACTTCGCGTAGTATGCTTCCGCCATAATTTCCCTTCGGAGTTCTGGGTCGCTAGGAAGACATAGCCTTCCTTTCATTTGTAAGGCCCCATCTTCGCCTGCCACAAAGTCAGACGTCTTCCCCGCCAAGATCAGTCTGCGTACTTTTACTAAAAACTGATCGCCCTCCTGAGCTGATTTGATTTTCTCACGTAAACTCAGTTCAAGATGGAGTGGTGCCAGCTGCACTCCTTGATGCCGAACTCGAAACTCGATGCCCATCACCTTAAGATCTCGAAGTAAACAGTTGTTTATGGATAATGAGCTCACGCACTTTTGACTCAGAGCATCAGCAACGACATTTTCCTTGCCCGGTGTATACGCGATCGTTAGGTCGTAGTCCTTAATCAGTTCTAGCCAACGCCGCTGCCGGAGGTTCAATTCCCGCTGGGTGAATAGGTACTTGAGGCTCTTGTGATCCGTAAAGATTTTGCAAGCAATACCATAAAGATAATGCCTCCACAACTTCAGTGCAAACACAATTGCCGCCAATTCTAGATCATACGTCGGGTAGTTTTTCTAGTGCGGCTTCAGTTGCCTGGAGGCGTACGATATTACCTTGTCCCTCTGCATGAGCACACACCCTAAGCCGAGTCCTGAAGCATCGATGTATATCTGAAACTCTTCTACCCCATCTGAAAGTGCAAGAATCGGAGCTGAAACAAGACGCCGCTTAAGTTCCCGAAAGCTGGCTTCGCAGTCATCACCCCATTCGTATGCAATCCCTTTCTGAGTAAGGCGAGTCATAGGCGAGGCCAGTTTAGAAAAATCCTTCACGAACCTACGGTAGTATCCCGCTAGGCCCAGAAAGCTTCGAACTTTGCTGGCTGACGTAGGTTATTTCCAGTCCACCACCGCCTCTATTTTCTTCAGGTCTACGGCGATGCCTTCTGCCGAGATGACATAACCAAGGAACGCAACGCTGTTCAACCAGAACTCATACTTGTTGAGCTTAGCGAACAACTGATGTTCTCATAATGTCTGCAGCACGGTCTTCAGGTGTTCCTTGTGCTCCGCCTCGTTCTTGGAATATATTAGTATGTCATCTATGAACACGACCACAAACTTATCCACAAACGGCCGAAATACGCGGTTCATCAGATCCATGAAAGCTGCAGGGGCGTTCGTCAAGTCGAACGACATCACGAGAAATTCATAGTGTCCGTAACAGGTTCTGAAAGCAGATTTTTGAATATCATTTGATTTAATTTTCAACTGGTGATACCCTGACCTGAGATCAACTTTAGAGAAAACTGTTGCACCTTGCAGCTGATCAAACAAGTCATCTATCCTTGGCAATGGGTACTGGTTCTGTACGGTCGCCTTATTCAGTTCTCGGTAGTCAATATACAGCCGCATGGATCCATCCTTTTTCTTCACGAACAGTACCAGAGCGCCCCACAAAGAAACACTTGGACAAATGTATCCTCGGTCCAACAGATCTTGTAACTGAACCTTAAGTTCTTTCAGCTCTGCTGGGGCCATTCGATAAGGTGCCTTTGATATCGATCGCGAATCCGAAAAAGTGTCAATGCTGAATTCGATCTCACGATCAGGAGGCATTCCAGGCAGCTCGTCCGGGAACACGTCGAGGAAATCTACTATGACTTCAGCCTGAGCTGCATTTGCACATTCCTGTCGGGTGTCTCGAACAGAAGCTAAGTACCCTTCACAGCCCGAATGCAACATACGCCTAGCCGAAATTGCTGATATCACTATTGCCGTCTTTGGTGCAGCGCTGCACGAATAGTAGAAGTCTTTCTCGCCGGGTAGACGAAATATGACTCGCTTCTCCGCGCACTCGATTGTTGCATGGCAAGCACCCAACTAGTCCATACCGAGAATAATATCATAATCCTTGATGTCCAGTACAATAACATCTAAGAAAAGCTTTATTCCTCCGATGCAAATATAACCATCCCTACAGATCGCATGGGCGGGCATATCGACTCCCGAAGGGGTACTCATGCAAAGGTTCATATTTAAAGGAGTAGAAGCTAATTTATGTTCAACACTAAAATCAGCAGATATGCAACTATGCGTAGCACCTGAATCGAATAAGACTCTAGCGGGCAAATCTCTGAAAAGTAAAGTACCTGTCACAACAGTATCTGATATAGATGCCTCATCCCGAGTCAGTGCATAGACTCGGCCTTGAGCACCCTGGTGTTGGGGGTTCACTGGCACAGCATTGGCATAACTTGCTGGAAGTGTCACGACTCGCACCCGGTTTAGGGGCACGAGTGCGTGGGTACGTCCAGCCTACGCCGCAGCATCGGCGGTAGAACGCTGTCTAGGTCAGGTAACTATCTAATCAAACTTGCGTGAATACCCAACTCCATAAGGAGACGTGGATATCATAAAATAATGTTAGAAATACTCAATCACATAAACTAAAGTACGATGAGATATCCAGGCAAGCAAGAAATATAAGACAATCTAACGACAGAATAATCATACCTGCAATCATTAACTTCCAATCCCCAAGTGTCAGAAACCAGTCTACTAAGGTCACAGTCTGGAAAAATATTTTCCAGTCAGGAAGGAGCAAAGTACATCTCTAAATAGCAATTCTATATTAATGATATAAACTATGTAGCAGTTCTAGATGGAAATATACCAAAAGCATGTATAGGTACGAGAAAAAAAAGAAATACTAAAAATACTGTAAGTAAAGGCAGGAGAAGAAATAATATGTCCATGAGCAAGAACCTATAACTAAGTGTATGAGTACTAGCTTTAACATGTGATCGGCTTGGAAACTTGATCAGGCTGGTTATATGTGATTAGCTATGATTCTTGTAAGGTCAGGCTAACCGTTGGTTAGCTATGATGCATGTAGAGGTCAGGCTAATCACACGTAACAGCTATGAAGCATGTAAATGGTCAGGCTGCACCCAACGTGAGATGTGGGGTGAGCTATGATGCATGTAAAGTTGGGTATGATCACATATCTATACTAAAATACTCCCCACCCCCGACTGGTATAGTAGATCCAATCATGGTACGCTATGGCACGGGATTCCCTAGGGAGGTAGCAAGTCTCCCCGGAAATCAGTGTTTGTACATGCACAAGATAACAAGAAAACAAGTCTTGTACAAGCTACACCATGAATAAGGAATAACATCTCATGACGAGATCTGTGTATACCAATCCGTGTAACCAACGTGTCAAGAGCATGGATATCTACACTAGATACAGTGAACATAGGAGATATCATAAATTAGAAACTAATCAGAGAATGTACTCGCCTTGGGTCCTTAGCTGTCAATACCAATGTCCTGTCCCAGAGTATCGTCTGGAGAATCCGACAGTCCTATAAACATATAATAATATCACTTGCATCAGATGCTACACTAATACACAATAGAAATACACTGGCCTCAGGGCTATGCCAGGCATGGCTCTAGTCAACTAGGGTCATCTAGTAGGGATACGTATATAATACACATTTACACTCAAAGTATATACCAATAAAAACGTATATAATATATATATGTGTCTATTAGTAATAGCACAAAATACGTATACGTATATATACACTAAATAGATGTATATAAATATATATATTTATATACCAAAATACATATTTGTATATATATATCAATCAAACATTTTATATATATATATAACTAATCAAAGAATTATATAATGCCACACTTCTCAAGGTGATCCCAAATAAAATAGCAGTTAGTTCCATTGGGTCCGGAGCAGTCCAAATAGCTAAAAACTATATAAAGAAGTTAAATATCGAAGTTCGGCACGAAAATCGAGATAAGGATACCAGGCTAATAGGGGAATGGTCGTTTGTTTATAATTAAGGTAACACCTTAATTTATGAAAATTATTTCGAAATTATTTTGAACAATAATTACAAGTAAAAGTTTATTTATAAAAATCTAGAATTTATGTAAAAGCCAATATATTTTTGTCTATAGTAAAAATTGGTTACCAGCCCAATTAAACAAATTTTGATCTTATTTTTATTATTGAAACTATATTTTTAATTAATAACATAAACCAGAAATTACTATTTTTACATAGTCAAAACCCTTATAATTATTTCGCAATTACTGATTACATAAAAACTAACTAATTGCATATTGATATAACCAAGTCCTTATATATAATACATAACTAATTTCATACACATAATAAATAACTAAATTCATACATTATAAACAATAAAACTAATTATATTTTATTTACTAAACTAATTAGAAATTAACTAATTAATTAAGAAAATACTAACTGATTAATAAATTAATTAACTGATTAATAACTTAATTAATTAATTAATAAATAATTAACAGATTAATTCTAACTAATATAAATTAACTACTGATTACTACTAAACTAAACATATATAATTATACTAATTGATTAATTAATTAACCAATAATCTAATTAACTAATTAATCTATTATATATAACTAACTTTACTCAAATGTTTACAGAATGAAGAAAGGAAAGGGGGAAAGAGCTCACGATGGGGGTTTTTCTCTGGCGTCAGCGCGGTGGGGTCTCGCCGGGGTCGGGCCGGTAAGGCGGTCGAACTCGGCGGCGGCAGCGGATCTGCTCGAGGCGGCGAGTCGGCTCCGGATATGAGGCGGCGGCGGATCTGCTCGAGGCGGCGGTACTCGTTTCGAGGAGGCGACGGTCGACGGACCCGAGGCGGCGGATCCAAGCCAGAGCAGCACAGGACGGTGGCGACGACGTCGGCTCCGGTGAGGAAAGCGGCGGCGAAGCTCGGCTCGACGGAGGCGGCCACGGCTCGACGGATCTGAGGCGGCGGTGCTCTGCTTCTGTCCAACGACTCAGATGTCGTACAGATCGGATCTGGTCGAGCGTAAGTCGCCAATCAAGAGGAGGAGGCTCGAGAACTGCACATCGGCGCGCTCAGGAAGAAGGTGGCGGATCAGAATACGATAGAGGCTCGGTGGTCAGTGGAGGTTCCAGATGGTGGTTGCAGGCGGCGGATCGAGATGGCCAGAACGGTGGTTAACGTTAGGGTTAGGGTTTACTGTGTCGGGGTGGATCGTGTCCGAGGCTGGACACGATGGTGGTGTTGTGGTATTGGGGTGGACGTGTCCGGGTGTTGGACACAGAAATAATGTACTGTGGTGTGGGTGGATGTGTCCGGGTGTGTCGGACACGAAGAATCTGGTTGTAATGTTGTAACCGGACACAGAAAATGAATGGATACGGTGGGACACCCGGGGTCGAACCCGAGGCCAACACGGCTGACACGGTAATGCTGGACACACGGACACGAGCACACAAAATGGTGGTGGTTGTTGGCTTGTAGGAAATTGTGAGGGCTAAGCTAGGGTTTCTTGGGAATGGTGATGAGAGACTTAAATAGGGAGAGAGGGTGTGGGATAAAGGGTGAGGATTGGCCCAAATAATGAATGGCCAAGATAGGTATGAATGGGTTCTTCATGTGGGAAAAATGAGGGTGTGAATGGGAGATGGCAACTTGTAAATTTTAAAAGAAAGATTATAATTTAAGAAAAATATTTTAAGAGGCTTCCAAGGCTAACTGATTCCAAATTAGCTACTAATTAAACCCATATTTCAAAACCCTAGAAATTATGTAATTTATTTATTTATTAATCCAAAATGGATATGAAAATTTATTATGAAAACAACTAGTCCTTCATAATTTTATTAAACAAAATAATTTTATGATTTCAAGCCAATAAATATTCGAAGCTATAGTATTATATTTACATCATTATTTATCTATTTATTTTATAAGAAAGCGACATTTAGGAAAAATAATTTTTATAAAAGATTTTAAATTACCTTCTAAAATCAACATTGTTCAAAATCAAATACAAGAATTCAAGGAGAAAATATTTTATAAACTTGGTATTTAAATAAATTAAAAATCTAATTATTTCGGAAATTTGGAAATCGGAGGTTACAAGTCTATCCACCTTAGAAAAATTTTGTCCTCGAAATTTAAGATCCTCAATAATTGCATTTACACATTGTATTGTTTCTATCAAAATTTAAACTTCAAACCAAATAATCATGAAGTAATTCCATATTGCTATTTCACAACCTTTCAAAAATTTTATAACATCATATTCCTGAAAATCTTCAAGTTTAAAGTCAAATTCAAATTTTTATCATAATCTCCTCCAAATTTAAATTCGTATCTAAATACTCAAGGATTTTAATATCCAATCCTCCAATTGAAATCCAAATCAATGCATATTTATAAAAATCGTATCCCAAAATTTAAATTTTAACCACTAATCCATCAATCATCTTACTCCTCTAACTCCAATTCAATTGATGCTTATTCAAATCTAAATTCTCCTCCGAGAATTGAATTCGACACCATTCCATTAACGTTTTTTTTTCCGAATTTTCTTTTTTCTCAAATACTCAACGATGCGATACTTTCAGAATCTTCAATGCAACATTCATAATATAAAATATAAAATTTCTATCTTGCAATCAATTAGATATAATGATAATCTCTCAAATTTTCTCAAATTTAAATAATTAATTTTATCATATCAAGACCTTCCTAAAATTAATAAATCCTCAATTTTGCCCTGTGAATTTCTTAGCTCTCCATTTAAGTTAATGTTTATCCTCGAATTTCAATCATACCTCGATTTTCGTAAAATTAATGATCCATCAACTCTGTTATAGCAATCCCTAAATTCTTTATTTAAATTAATGCTCATCCACAATTTAATCATCTTGTCCCTTTTTGTCAGTCATAACCTTGTCATAGATCTTTGCTATGGTCAAAACCCTAATGATCATGGTTTAAGAAAATTTTACCTACAGCCATGCAATTTAAAAAATATATAGGTTATGTATCTTTTTGTCATGGTATTGCAGTCTCTGTCAGGGTGTACTACTAGTTATATTCTAACAAGAAATCATGCATACGAACTACAGTATTAGGAAAATCAATCAATCGAAAGACGGAAGAAGGAATCATTAGGAGGGAAAGAAAGAACCTGCTAATATTACTTGTAGTATCTACTATCTCTAACAAACACTTAACTCTAGCACATTCACTAACTAATTCCTATTCCTGTACACTGGTACCCATCTCAACTAATTATTTAATCCACAAGATCCATGAATATATCTGTATTGCACACACCTGTCTATTAATGCCAAAATCTGATGCCAAGAATCTCGAATATAACCATGATTCAATAATGCATCCAAGTTGATACCTCTATCTCTTTAGTACCATACCCTCTGTCAGTTCCCGTTCTTACTACAATTGTTCATACTAGTCGTTCTTATCACTCAATTATACGTCAAGTGCAACACCATACTAAATACTGCTCCTTCCAATACAATTTTAGATGGACACCCAAGTCAGTCTGCGGTGCCATCTCAATCATGCTCAAGTCACCAGATCCTTACACATGTATATCATCTACTCGTATATTTATATTCATATCTCTCATCTACCATAAAATTAATCCTCAAAATAATTGTCAAGATTTAACTTATCGAACAACTTAAAAATAAATTGCATATACCTCCTCAAAGTCAGATACTCAACATCGAAATAAAAATTTTAATCACTTCAAAAATCTTTGTAGCCTTGACCATGTTTATTGAATCAATATTTGAAATCCTCAAAAATTTAATGACATAATCTCAACTCCTCGATTATTCTAAAAATAAAATTTTATTTCCACCTTTTAATTTATAACTCCACAATGTACATATCAGTGCTCACGGTCTCTGATACTCAAGGTGCACTCAATGCATCTAGTGTCTATAACTATGTACTAAAATTTTACTGCCTGAATCACTTGTACTATTACCTCCAATGATCAAAGTTATCATCACCTGTATTTTCTTTCATGATTTCAATTTATGTCAACTGGTATATCATTTAATTATCATCACACAGAGTGCTTACTGTGATTAGCGTCATTCTCGACTAATCCTCGATATAGAATCGTTGGCACTCTTGGTATTATATCACTAGCTTCATTAATGGATTATTCATCAAGCTCATTATAACTCATAATTATATGTATCTACTATAACACTCATGTTTCTTTACTCTCATGAGTATGTGTATGGTTCCTCATCTCGATTGTTGTATATGTATTTCCTTTTAACCTTTATAGCCTGTTAAACTAGTCCGTGATACGCTTCACCATTTTTATTACTAATTCCGATATTTCTCTTCTCATGACATCTCATTAATATCCTTTATGCATATACATTTATTTACTCTTGACACACCCAAGTAATCAATCATCAAATTGAACATCATGCTCCATTAATCTTTAACACAATTCCTTGATACTTAATTGTTTACATAGATCATCCCATTACATAAATTCATGACTATCCAGGACGGGTATGCTGACTCTGATACTAACTCTTGGAACCATCATTGATACTCTTACTCCTTCTTCTACCTATAGTACCAATATTAACTATAATAACACCTATCATAGAACTATTGCTACAAGGTACTATGCTATGGGTATCTCTAGATTAATGCCTACTGCTCACATGTCCAACTAAGAACACTTACAAACTCACAAGTCATACTCAGTCAAACTAATACAAGACACAACCAAAATTGTAAGTCACTAATTATCACACTAACAAGGATCCTTAAAGAAATAAGGCTCAAAAGAACTGGGTTAAGGACTGAAGGTATCTTTACTGCTAGTAAAGAAAAGAAGCGATGGAACAAAGTCCTGGAATAACAGAAATAGATAAGTCTTGAGATGATACTTTAAGAACCAATTTAAGATACAACCTGATAATCATACACGTCTGTCTGAAATCATGACACTCAGAATCCTCGCCACGCCAGTAAGCATAGATGCGATAAACGATAGGTTCCGTTACTAAGGTATGCAACTCTATAATCATGTCATCTAGAATCCTCGCCACGCCAACCGGTAAGGCTGCGAGAGACTCTAAGTTTCATAACTAAGGTATGTACATCCAAGTCAGGTTCCTACGTTCTCGTCACGACAGCTAATATGGCTACGATAAACTCTAGGTTCCATAACCAAAGTAGACGTTACCTTTCTCACTGTCCTCATCAATATATGTCATCAGATGATACCGTAAATTTTTATCCCGTAAAATTCATCTCAATATGAAATAAAAAATCAAACTCAACAACGACACCAAGAGTTAAATTTAACAACTGGTCAACAAGAATCAAACTCAACAATGATACCAAGATTTTAATTTTAATAATTGATCAACAATAATCAAATTCAATATCAATGAGTGAGGACAGACGGAAACAAGGTAAAGGATTTAAAATTAGAATTTTAATAAGATTCTCAAGGGGTCGTCCCAGGAATCTCTCAAGAATTTGTGATTGAGTATCCTCTCTCGTCCTAGTATACTATGTCCTATATTCTATAGCAGGTACGTAGTAGTACAACTATGACGTCGTACTACTACGACATCGCACAACTAGCGAAGTCTGACCTGCATGGGCCACCACTAAAAATGTGTCACGACCCACACCCGGTTTAGAGGCACGAGTGCGTGGGTACGTCCAGCCTACGCCGCAGCATCGGCGGTAGAACGCTGTCTAGGTCAGGTAACTATCTAATCAAACTTGCGTGAATACCCAACTCCATAAGGAGACGTGGATATCATAAAATAATGTTAGAAATACTCAATCACATAAACTAAAGCACGATGAGATATCCAGGCAAGCAAGAAATACAAGACAATCTAACGACAGAATAATCATACCTGCAATCATTAACTTCCAATCCCCAAGTGTCAGAAACCAGTCTACTAAGGTCACAGTCTGGAAAAATATTTTCCAGTCAGGAAAGAGCAAAGTACATCTCTAAATAGCAGTTCTATATTAATAATATAAACTATGTAGCAGTTCTAGATGGAAATATACCAGAAGCATGTATAGGTACGAGAAATAAGAGAAATACTGGAAATACTGTAAGTAAAGGCAGGAGAAGAAACAATATGTCCATGAGCAAGAACCTATAACTAAGTGTATGAGTACTAGCTTTAACATGTGATCGGCTTGGGAACTTGATCAGGCTGGTTACATGTGATTAGCTATGATTCTTGTAAGTTCAGGCTAACCGTTGGTTAGCTATGATGCATGTAGAGGTCAGGCTAATCATACGTAACAGCTATAAAGCATGTAAATGGTCAGGCTGCACCCGACGTGAGATGTGGGGTGAGCTATGATGCATGTAAAGTTGGGTATGATCACATATCTACACTAAAATACTCTCCATCCCCGACTGGTATAGTAGATCCAATCATGGTACGCTATGGCACGGGATTCCCTAGGGAGGTAGCAAGTCTCCCCGGAAATCAGTGTCTGTACATGCACAAGATAACAAGAAAACAAGTCTTGTACAAGCTACACCATGAATAAGGAATAACATCTCATGACGAGATCCGTGTATACCAATCCGTGTAACCAACGTGTCAAGAGCATGGATATCTACACTAGATACAGTGAACATAGGAGATATCATAAATTAGAAACTAATCAGAGAATGTACTCGCCTTGGGTCCTTAGCTGTCAATACCAATGTCCTGTCCCAGAGTATCGTCTGGAGAATCCGACAGTCCTATAAACATATAATAATATCACTTGCATCAGATGCTACACTAACACACAATAGAAATACACTGGCCTCAGGGCTATGCCAGGCATGGCTCTAGTCAACTAGGGTTATCTAGTAGGGATACGTATATAATACACATTTACACTCAAAGTATATACCAATAAAAATGTATATAATATATATATAAGTGTCTATTAGTAATAGCACAAATACGTATACGTATATATACACTAAATAGATGTATATAAATATATATATTTATATACCAAAATACATATTTGTATATATATATCAATCAAACATTTTATATATATATAACTAATCAAAGAATGTATATAATGCCACACTTCTCAAGGTGATCCCAAATGAAATAGCAGTTAGTTTCATTGGGTCCGGAGCAGTCCAAATAGCTAGAAACTATATAAAGAAGTTCAAGATCGGAGTTCGGCACGAAAATCGAGGTAAGGATACCAGACTAATAGGGAAAGGGTCGTTTGTTTATAATTAAGGTAACACCTTAATTTATGAAAATCATTTCGAAATTATTTTGAACAATAATTACAAGTAAAAGTTTATTTATAAAAATCTAGAATTTATGTAAAAGCCAATATATTTTTGTCTATAGTAAAAATTGGTTACCAGCCCAATTAAACAAATTTTGATCTTATTTTTATTATTGAAACTATATTTTTAATTAATAACATAAACCAGAAATTATTATTTTTACATAGTCAAAACCCTTATAATTATTCCGCAATTACTGATTACATAAAAACTAACTAATTGCATATTGATATAACCAAGTCCTTATATATAATACATAACTAATTTCATACACATAATAAATAACTAAATTCATACATTATAAACAATAAAACTAATTATATTTTATTTACTAAACTAATTAGAAATTAACTAATTAATTAAGAAATTACTAACTGATTAATAAATTAATTAACTGATTAATAACTTAATTAATTAATTAGTAAATAATTAACTGATTAATTCTAACTAATATAAATTAACTACTGATTACTACTAAACTAAACATATATAATTATACTAATTGATTAATTAATTAACCAATAATCTAATTAACTAATTAATCTATTATATATAACTAACTTTACTCAAATGTTTACAGAATGAAGAAAGGAAAGGGGGAAAGAGCTCACGATGGGGGTTTTTCTCCGGCGTCGGCGCGGTGGGGTCTCGCCGGGGTCGGGCCGGCAAGGCGGTCGAACTCGGCGGCGGAAGCGGATCTGCTCGAGGCGGCGGTGCTCGGTTCGAGGAGGCGGCGGTCGACGGATCCGAGGCGGCGGATCCAAGCCAGAGCAGCACAGGACGGTGGCGACGACGTCGGCTCCGGTGAGGAAAGCGGCGGCGAAGCTCGGATCGACGGAGGCGGCCACGGCTCGACAGATCTGAGGCGGCGGTGCTCTGCTTCTGTCGAACGACTCAGATATCGTACAGATCGGATCTGGTCGAGCGTAAGTCGCCAATCAAGAGGAGGAGGCTCGAGAACTGCACATCGGCGCGCTCAGGAAGAAGGTGGCGGATCAGAATACGATAGAGGCCCGGTGGTCAGTGGAGGTTCCAGATGGTGGTTGCAGGCGGCGGATCGAGATGGCCAGAACGGTGGTTAACGTTAGGGTTAGGGTTTGCTGTGTCGGGGTAGATCGTGTCCGAGGCTGGACACGATGGTGGTGTTGTGGTATTGGGGTGGACGTGTCCGGGTGTTGGACACAGAAATGATGTACTGTGGTGTGGGTGGATGTGTCCGGGTGTGTCGGACACGAAGAATCTGGTTGTAATATTGTAACCGGACACAGGAAATGAATGGATACGGTGGGACACCCGGGGTCGGACCCGAGGCCAACACGGCTGACACGGTAATGCTGGACACACGGACACGAGCACACAAAATGGTGGTGGTTGTTGGCTTGTGGGAATTTGTGAGGGCTAGCTAGGGTTTCTTGGGAATGGTGATGAGAGACTTAAATAGGGAGAGAGGGTGTGGGATAAAGGGTGAGGATTGGCCCAAATAATGAATGGCCCAGATAGGTATGAATGGGTTCTTCATGTGGGAAAAATGAGGGTGTGAATGGGAGATGGCAACTTGTAAATTTTAAAAGAAAGATTATAATTTAAGAAAAATATTTTAAGAGGCTTCCAAGGCTAACTGATTCCAAATTAGCTACTAATTAAACCCATATTTCAAAACCCTAGAAATTATGTAATTTATTTATTTATTAATCCAAAATGGATATGAAAATTTATTATGAAAACAACTAGTCCTTCATAATTTTATTAAACAAAATAATTTTATGATTTTAAGCCAATAAATATTCGAAGCTATAGTATTATATTTACATCATTATTTATCTATTTATTTTATAAGAAAGCGACATTTAAAAAAAAATTATTTTTATAAAATATTTTAAATTACCTTCTAAAATCAACATTGTTCAAAATTAAATACAAGAATTCAAGGAGAAAATATTTTATAAACTTGGTATTTAAATAAATTAAAAATCTAATTATTTCAAAAATTTAGAAATCGGAGGTTACAGGAAGCCCCTTGTTTTGATTTTCGTTGCCCTGATTCGGTTTACCCTCCCGGCAGTTAAATTGCTTGTGGCCAAGACTGTCACGCCCCGATCTCCCGCAGGCAAATCGGCCGTTCCCGCTAGGCGGGAATCACCCTCGCCAGCGCTTCCGCGGAACGATCGCTTGACCCATCCGGGCGTGATGTCGCACGAGCGTGAGCCACGCCCGTGCAAGGCCATGGTTCATTGGCTGGTGGTTAGAGTTCTAAGCTACAGAGTCGCACAGATTGTTCGAGTGCAGCGGAGTCATAAACGCATAGCGATTTGATAACAGGTTCACTGAGTCGACAAATATAGCGGAAGCATTGAAACACAAGTTGAAGTAAAGCAAGCTCTTTTATTGATATGAACAAGTGTTACAGGCGGCGTATAACCGAGATTACAAGTCGCTCAAGCCTCTCTCTCTTGAAACAGTAAAGCGTGCCAAGTGGCTACATTTGTGGAATGATTGTACAGGCGATGTTTAGGCGACGCTCCAACATTATGTCTTATATATGTGCTACTGTTCCGGACGCACCGTTGCAAGGCTTCAGAGGGAACTCCTGGCCTTAGCACGTACGAAGGAGGCATCCACACCGAACGAGATTCTCCCGCACCCTGCATACAAACTGGTGGATTATCAGTACATTGAATGCACTGGTGGGGAAGCTACTCGCCCGCTCGATAAATCCAAACACGTAATATAAGTTCCGTACACCAACTATTAAGTTGTCTTTCTAGTTGCCTTAAGATCAGTTTTATGCAATATTTGAATAGCCTAACTCGTGTGGCAGTGCGCCGTGCGACATGAGAGGAAACACAGCGAGACTTACCAACTTACCATTTTACCTTCCCTGTCCAAGGCAAACATTATTAATTCTAGCAGGAGTATGTATAAGCATTCAGGAGGCATAGCATATGCAAACACGAGTACTTATTTCAAGATCGTTCAGGTGTTCAGTTAATTGTTTCATGCGATACAATATCTCGCACGCGGATAGCCGCTAAGCCAGGATGACTTGTTATCTTTTGTTAGTTTTTACCAGCAAGCATGCAACAAGTTAAGTACCAGGTGATCACTGGCGTATGCCATAATGGACGATATAGTCTTTGACGAGAATGGTATGCAACAAAGTACAAGGGGCGCTACATGCCATTCCGCCAAGAACAAGAGACTAAACAATAGGTCTCGCCTGGACCGGGACGATGCCAGTGCCCCAGCATCGTCCGCTAGACCATCCCTGTGCACAAGTTGTCCGTGATCGAACGACGTCTCGGGTAAGTTATCCATTTGCATGGTTGGGGCAACAAGCGTACAAGACAAGAGTACAAGACAAGAGTATAAGACAAGAGTACAAGACAAGAGGCAAGCTGTTGAGGCAACAATAGTACAAGACAAGATGCATTGCTTGTTTTCTATTCTCTTAGACGGTCTGAACAATATCCTGTATGACAGGGTGTTGGCCTGGCTTATGTTACAAGTATTGAGTCAAGGCAACGTACAAGCAAACAAGTATGCATTTTCTAAGGAACATAAGCAACACGTTTGCTTGGGCCCGAAGGTAAGCCGGGAGATGAAACCGTTAGGGACTTAGCATGCGAGGGTCTGAATATAAGCAGTATTTCATTTTCCATGTTCTAGCATAGCAATACAAGTTGGGATTATTCCCTTAGCTAGGTGCGTTGGATTTATTAGCATACAGGGGGTGAATCACCTAGCGACTAGCATGAATATTCCAGATTTTATGTGTGCTGGTTAAGCAAAGACAAGTTCACCGTAGCCACCCACCTTAGCGATGATTCGCCTCGGTAGAGTGATACGCCTGAGCGAGCCTCTGAAAGCCTAAGCCGGATTCCTGTAGGGACAGCCTGGATATCTTTTGCTTCTCCTTTGAGGCAGAGTGGGTCGGGATAGTTGCACTTTTGCCGATTTGAGACGGCAGTCCGCTTGAGCGGAACGGGGTATTATATCCTACCCAACTCAGAAAAAGTCTCGTCCTCGAGACTTACTGAGGATAAGCAGTAATCTAGGGTTGAGGCAATCCTAGACAAGTCGTTGTACTTGTTCATTTGGATATTCACTTGCACAAGCTTCGAAATCAGCATATCGCTTAGACTGGATCGTGCGCACTTTCGAAGTGCACTTCTAGCATGAACACGTCAACCAACTTAGTGATAGCGAAGTCTTAGCACTCGAGTTTCACCTTTTCTTAGTCCTAGATGGTGCACTAGTTCAAGGCGTCCCTCGAATAGATGCATTCAACCAAACTTAGAGTTAGTGAAAATCGGACAAGCTACTAGCGATACTCTCAAGGGTTCGCACAGGTTGGCACAAAGGCCACTCGCAGCATACAACCAGACAAGCAATCATATCATTCAAAACGTATTTTGAAAGTATTTAGACTTATTGTTGGAACATCCCATCGAGGCATTGAGAGAGAGCGTGCACATAACCCACGAATGAGCTTTCGAAACAGAGATATCGAATTGAAGTCCAAAGGCGTAGAAGCCAGGCTCTGATACCAACTTGTCACGCCCCGATCTTCCGCAGGCAAATCGGCCGTTCCCGCTAGGCGGGAATCACCCTCGCCAGCGCTCCCGCGGAACGATCGCTTGACCCATCCGGGCATGATGCCGCACGAGCGTGAGCCACGCCCGTGCAAGGCCATGGTTCATTGGCTGGCGGTTAGAGTTCTAAGCCACAGAGTCGCACAGATTGTCCGAGTGCAGCGGAGTCATAAACGCATAGCGATTTGATAACAGATTCACTGAGTCAACAAATATAGCGGAAGCATTAAAACACAAGTTAAAGTAAAGCAAGCTCTTTTATTGATATGAATAAGTGTTACAGGCGGCGTATAGCCGAGATTACAAGTCGCTCAAGCCTCTCTCTCTTGAAACAGTAAAGCGTGCCAAGTGGCTATATTTGTGGAATGATTGTACAGGCGATGTTTAGGCGATGCGCCAATATTATGTTTTGTATACGTGCTACTGTTCCGGATGCACCGTTGCAAGGCTTCAGAGGGAACTCCTGGCCTTAGCACGTACGAAGGACGCATCCGCACCGAACGAGGTTCTCCCGTACCCTGCATGCAAACTGGTGGATTATCAGTACATTGAATGCACTGTTGGGGAAGCTACTCGCGCTCGACAAATCCAAATACGTAATATAAGTTCCGTGCACCAACTATTAAGTTGTCTTTCTAGTTGCCTTAGGATCAGTTTTATGCAATATTTGAATAGCCTAACTCGTGTGGCAGTGCGCCGTACGACATGAGAGGAAACACAGCGAGACTTACCAACTTACCATTTTACCTTCCCTGTCCAAGGCAAACATTGTTAATTCTAGCAGGAGTAAGTATAAGCATTCAGGAGGCATAGCATATGCAAACACGAGTACTTATTTCAAGATCGTTCAGGTGTTCAGTTAATTATTTCATGCGATACAATATCTCGCACGCGGATAGCCGCTAAGCGAGGATGACTTGTTATCTTTTGTTTGTTTTTACCAGCAAGCATGCAACAAGTTAAGTATAAGGCGATCACTGGCGTATGCCATAATGGACGATATAGTCTTTGACGAGAATAGTATGCAACAAAGTACAAGGGGCGCTGCATGCCATTCCGCCAAGAACAAGAGACTAAACAATAGGTCTCGCCCGGACCGGGACGATGCCAGTGCCCCAGCATCGCCCGCTAGACCATCCCTGTGCACAAGTTGTCCGTGATCGAACGGCGTCTCGGGTAAGTTATCCATTTACATGGTTGGGGCAACAAGCGTACAAGACAAGAGTATAAGACAAGAGGCAAGTTGTTGAGGCAACAATAGTACAAGACAAGATGCATTGCCTGTTTTCCATTCTATTAGATGGTCTGAACAATATCCTGTATGACAGGGTGTTGGCCTGGCTTATGTTACAAGTATTGAGTCAAGGCAACGTACAAGCAGACAAGCATGTGTTTTCTAAGGAACATAAGCAACACGTTTGCTCGGGCCCGAAGGTAAGCCGAGAGATAAAACCGTTAGGGACTTAGCATGCGAGGGTCTGAATATAAGCAGTA
This sequence comes from Iris macrosiphon, assembly GCA_036927795.1. Classification (NCBI taxonomy): domain Eukaryota; kingdom Viridiplantae; phylum Streptophyta; class Magnoliopsida; order Asparagales; family Iridaceae; genus Iris; species Iris macrosiphon. The sequence continues at coordinate 897,757 of JAYESA010000001.1, read as the reverse complement.
TTTCATTTTCCATATTCTAGCATAGCAATACAAGTTAGGATTATTCCCTTAGCTAGGTGCGTTGGATTTATTAGCATGCAGGGGGGTGAATCACCTAGCGACTAGCATGAATATTCCAGATTTTATGTGTGCTGGCTAAGCAAAGACAAGTTTACTGTAGCCACCCACCTTAGCGATGATTCGCCTCGGTAGAGGGATACGCCTGAGCGAGCCTCTGAAAGCCTAAGCCGGATTCCTGTAGGGACAAGCCTGGATATCTTTTGCTTCTCCTTTGAGGCAAAGCGGGTCGGGACAGTTGCACTTTTGTCGATTTGAGACGGCAGTCCGCTTGAGCGGAATGGGGTATTACACAGACGACTATATTTAAAACATCCAGTAACCCGACATTCATTCACTCGATGCCCTGATTTGCCGCACCTGCTGCAGTTCGGTGCCTGGGATTGACCCCTGTGATCAGACGTGTGCGAACGCTTTTGTGCTCCAGACCCTCCCGTTTCCTGAGGACGTTTATTGTTGTTGGTACGGGGGGTTTGCACCTCGAGCTTTGGGGGATGACGCCCAAAGATCCGCTCGCTGTTCAGGGCAGCTTCGTAACATTCCCTGTAGTTTTGACATTTCTGGTTGATGACGTCCCTACGCAACTCATCATTCAAACCTTTCTGAAAACGATAGCACCACGCCTGCTGGTTAGGCAAGAACTGCCCATCAAACTTGGCCATTTTAGCAAATACTGAATCATAATCATCCACAGACAAACTTTCTTGTACTAGATTGCTAAAGTCGTCTTCCTTTTGTTGTCGCACGGCTCGGGGGATATATTGTTCAATGAAGGCAGATTTGAATATTTCCCAAGTGATTTTGCAGTTGGAATTGGCATCATAAATTCCTTGCTTAGTTGCCTCCCACCAGTCATGCGCACGCAGTTCTAGCTGAACCGATGCACAAGCCACTCGCTTGGATCCCCTGATGCCAACCAAGTTGAAGAGTCCTTCCAGCTTAGCAATCCACCCCATCACCACGTTCGGTTCTTCTCGTCCGTTGAACGTTGGCGGATGCATTTTAGTGAACTCTGCTGCACGGCAGGTGTTCCTTGCTGGAGGCTGAGTCTCTTTTGACTCGTCTTCTACCGCCACGGCCGGTGGCATCGCTGTAGCTCCCCCGTTGCTGGGTACCAATGATGCAATCAGTTGCATCATAGTATCCATTTGCTTTTGTTGAGAAGCAAACTGCGCTTGTATATGCGTCTGTTGGGTAACAGCTTGTTGTTGCTGCGCCTCCATGAGGTGCATAAGCCGTTCCGCCATACCGGTAGAACCCGCTCCTCCGGATTCTCCAGGACTTGCTGGATCGCTCTAAATGGGCTGAGCACTGCTGGCAGTTGTAGTATTTTTCTTTACCATGGCTACAAAAGAGAGTAGCTTGTTAACACTCCAAAAATGATAGATTTTATATCTATGGGCTCATTGTATAGGCGACTTATCTCATGCAGCGGACGCCAAACGCAACTCAATTGAGAGGCGCATCAAACTCCTTTATAGTTCTTTTAAAATCCCAAGGAAGTGAAGCCTAAGCTCTGATACCAATATGTCATGCCCCGATCCCGAAAGGGTCGATCGTCCTCGCTGGATCCTTTACGGAACCGATTCGTCCTTGCTGGGGCGTGATGCCGTGCGAGCTTGGAGTTGCGCTCGCACAAGGCAAGAACTTGCAGTTATAGGAACCCATTTTGAAACATAATTTAGAAAACACATTCACAGATATTTGAACACAAGTGTAGGAAGAAACATGCTTTTTCATTGATAATTAAGAGTAATTTACATAGAGTTTACATTGATGCGCCTCTCGGCTACTTGATTTGCATTACAAAAGATAAATCAAAAGGCAGGGCACACTTCATCAGATTGTCCATGTCGTTCATACATTACGCCCTTGTATAGGTTGAAAGTCCAAGCCTCCAAAATGATCTGACTCCAACTATACTTAAAAAATAGAGGTGCTCCTAACGCCTCCTCGTCTATCCACTAGCGTTGCACCGTCTGAGTGCCTGAAATAGTTGCCCACAACGTGGGTTAGTACTCAACTTGTACTAGTGAGCGGGATGAACCCACTCGACTAAATCGACACTAGCTTATTAGGGGCGAGCATGCATTGAGATGAACTTTTATAAAGAAGCAAGTGAATTCAATTCATATCAGTTGCATATTTTGATAGGAATGAAATCAACATATAATCCAACCAGTACATCGGTTGCTTACTCAACCGATGCACGCCTTCCCTGCAACGGAACACAAGTATACTTACCATCTACACAAGACAATAAATTAGCATATGTTCTATTCTATGCGGACATTGGTGTGATCGACACCTTAGGGACGTATTTCAAGCATTAGCGGCACGCCCTATCAGCCCGGGTAGCAAGCCATGCTGGAGGTTCCGCAATACATCGTGACTAGCACGAATCAAATATTTCCCTCCGGATCGATACGGTTCCAGTGCCCCGGAAAGCCGTTTCGAGGAAATGCCAAACCTTGTGCACAAGTTGTCCCAGACCATGCAAATGCATGAACAATTTATATTATCATACAATGCATCAAAATAAACAAAGAAGTAAAGCAGCAATATATATCTCATGCAACAGTTCATATTTTCTCAATGCGGTATTCCGATTTTGGTATCCCATAGGTCCAAACTCAATCCGAGGCACTAGGCCGCAACCAACAACCAATTTCCTTTCATAAACAAACTCAAGTTATAAGGTGTGCAAGCGTATAGTAAAATTAGTCTACAAATCCCATGTTCCTTTCTTAGTGGCTGGCATGCATTGTGGCAAAGGATTTCCTAGGCGTCCAACTGGGCATCATCGAGTGAACGTTTGAAACATTAGAGATGTGGGCATGAAGAAGTAGGAAAGAAGGGTCCAAACCACTCATTGCTTAAGGGAAAAGGTAGCTGAAACAAGGAATCCCGTCTAGCGACGATCAAACGTCAGTTACGCGGACCTGCAACAGCACGAGCACCAATTAGAAATCTTGCCTATCCTTTTTTGCCGAACTCCCCAAGAATCAAAGCTCCAAACGATAAAACCAGCAGCGAAAACCAAGCAAATCGAAAGCAACACCAAATCAAAATCCCAAAGCGGCAATCAAGAAAACCAAGTAACCAAACACGAAAACTATTGGACTCGTTTCAATGGAGGCCTTTCCATGAGTTGGAAAGGTTCATCGCATTTCGTCCGTGGCAAGAAGATGCCGAAGATCTAATCTGCGACTCAGACGAACTAGCCACAAGCCCAATTATATAGTGCACATCCCGGTCGGATCGGGATTTGAGGTACTATATAACCCACCAGATTGCTTGCAGGGTGCGGGAGAACCTCGTTCGGTACGAAAATGCTCTTCGTGCGTGCTAAGGCGTGGAGTTCGCTCTGAGCTTTGGAGCATTGCGTCTGGAACTAATGCACATATGCTAGACACGATGTTGGAACATCGCCTATGTATCATTCCATAAAGGTAGCCACTTGACACGCTTTTATTGTTTCGAGAGAGAGGGCTTGAGCGACTTGTAATCTCGGCCTAGCGCCGCTTGTAATACTTGTTCAATATCAATAAAGTGCTTGTTTTACTTCCATACTTATGTTATTCAACGCTTCCGCTATTGACGACTCTGTAAACTTGTTATCAATCGCCTGTTCGTTTATTTTTGCTGCATTCGGACTATCTATGTGTCACGCTCCAGTCCCAAAATACGTAGGACCAGGAATACGTGACACGCCAGCTACGTATTCGACCAGACTCTGGTCTGACTCGAATACGTATAAGCTGTAAAATAAAGGGCACTATCTAGATATTCCATAAATGTAAACCTCTATGTCTCAATCCACAATGTACAACAGTAAACAAGAAAGAGCTATATGTGCTAAGGTCGGCCGCCCAATAACACACTAACTCGAATAGACTCGAGAAGAAGTATGAGTCTATAAAACTAGGCTACAACAGCAGATGAATAATCAATATAAATAACCATAATGCCGGTAGATATAATATGAGTACCTGGTACCATGCCCGCAAGATATGCCACTCCATCGGTATCTCCAAGTGCTCCGTAATCGTCTATGCTGCAAAACTGGCAGGGAACCAGGTCCTCAGAGGGACGTAACAAGGTACAGAAATATAGCATGCCAAGTAAACAGAAAGTACAAGTGCATGACAGGGTACTCTATCATAACCAACTAGTGTGACACAGTTTAAAGACAATGTTCGACGCGTGGGCTGTCCAAAATAAAACCGCAGCTCCGAACACAGAGACACACGGGTCGTACCGTAGCTCCGAGCACAGAGACACACGGGTGAAACAGTTACACTAGAAACAGGTATCACTAGAAACAGGTATCTCTAGAAAATACTACATATATATAAGCGCGTGCAGAGTAGCCCAAACGTCTAGTAACTGTCTTCCCCTTCCCAAGCGGTCAACGATTGTGCGTTGAACCTGAACCTCTAACTACAGTCTCGACACAAGGAATAACTCCACAGACGCGATCCTAAGGTCGTCCCAGACTCTGGTCATGATGTCAGTATCAGGATACAGGAATCTGGCACGATCACAGTAACCCTAAGGTCGTCCCAGTCTCTGGTCATGATGTCAGTATCAGGATACAAGAATCTGGCACGATCATATTGTATGAGTGTCCTGGGGGTATCGATAAACTCAGGTATGCATATCGAGAAACTACGAAACATCCAACAATCTTCCTAGGACGCTACGACGTATGTCTTCACCCGGTTGTGAACCGGACGTGAAGTACCGAACGTCGACATAACTATGTGCACAATGTACATAAAGAACAACAAGTATCTGTAAACTGAAATACAGGGTGGCAAGATACACTTGCCTGCGTGCGGCTGCTGATGACGGGGGTCCGGTACCACGTCCAAGTCCTCAGGTCCCGCAGTACCTAGAGATAGATACAAACCAAGAATCAATAATCTATTCTACGCCAAGCAGGGATGTGACACACATCTACTCCTAAACTCAGTCTCAGCTACGACTCACAGGGACAAGATACTAGGGGGGTTGACCACAGTTTACTGTCGGTACGATAGTCAAAACAACTAGTCATCATTACCATATCATCAAGCTATCCTCAAAACATAGTTCATGATTTTTTTTATCCTTTCGTTTATATCATTGTTACCCAATCACAAAGTACCACTCTAATTTGTCCCTTCATTAATTTCCAGTCCCTGAATCACCGATCAATGGTTTTATACAACACACTAGTTCACAATCAAATACGTGCTTCCTAGTGTTCGCCAATGTTCAATTATCAGAATTTTATCACTCAATAAATTAAATCTATTCCCACAATAATCAATTTGCATTTAATTAGGACGACAACTGAAAATCTCGTTTGGCGATTTAAATTCCCATTCATTATTTATGCCTCAAATCCGTCCATCATGCATATATATTCCATGTCCTTGTTCGACTCATTTTAAAACCTCCCTTAATTGTTTTAGCGATCTTTTAACCATGCGTAATATCCAGATCATTTAGTTATAAACAAATTACTAAACTCACTTGCAAACCTTAATCATAAACCCAAATCTATATTAGACCCTAATCTCATGTCATTATAATCCACGTTCACCTTAATCTTTATTCACCTTAATCAATATTAACCTTAATCATCATTAGCCTTAAACAACATTAACCTTAATTATCATTAGCCTTTACATCATTAGCCTTGATCAACATTATCCTTAACCATCATTAGTCTTAACATCATTAATCCTAAATCAACATTATTAACCCTAAAACTAACAGTACATAGCAAAATATATACAAGTTTATAGAGAGGGAGAGAGATGGGTTCACCTCGGCGCGATGACGGTGCCGGCCGATGGGGTAATGGCGGATGGGGATATCCTCCTCGAAGATGAGGGAGGAGCAGCTGGCTGGAGCATAGATAAAGAAGATGGTGGCTGGGCAGGGAAGAGATCGGATTGGGGGGGAGTCGGCCGGAGCCGCTGGGGGGAAAACTGTGCAGGCCGGAGTTGCACGGATGCGGTGGTGCACCGCCGGAGTGGTGCAAAGCTGACGGCAGTAGGCGGGGTCGGTGATGTTGCACTGGCCGGAGTCGAGGGCGGTGCACAAGGTCGTCAGGTTCGTCTCGACCTCGACCCGATGTGACCGCCATGGAGGGATGGTGCAAGCTGCTGTCGTCCTCCGCGTGATGTCGCACGCAGTCAGCAGTTACTGCTGCTCCATGTATACAGTCGGTGGAGATACGGGTCGTTGATGTGGTGAGGAGAAAAAAAGTTGTCGGAGATTTGGAGGCCGGTGGTGGCAGGAGTCGTAGATGGCCAGAGTAGGGGGTGTCTGTCGGGGTGCTGAAGAATGTATAAGGAGGAATGAAGAGAAAGGAGAAGAAGAAAAAATGGAGGGGTAGCCTGTGTGGTCAGCTGGAAATGTGAAGGGAAGAGAGAGAGAGAGAGAGAGAGAGAGAGAGAGAGAGAGAGAGAGAGATTTTGGGATTAGGGCCGGTAGGTTTTAATTGAGGGAGGGGTGTAAGAGCCACTTTATAGGGGAGTGTGTGGGTGAGAATGGAGGGTTGGGATCATTCCATGTAGAACGGATGGATAGGATTTAATATGGAGAGAATGGGGTTTCTCCATGAGGGAATGAGGGAATTGAGATTGGGACCCTATTTTGGGACCCTCTCAATTAATTATGACCAATAGGATTCCAACAATTTAATATTTGCAAATAAGCCCCCGTAAATTCAAGAATTTGCATGGACACATAAAATGACGCAAAAAATTACGGAGAAAATTATATTTAAAAATGTCATAGTGAGGGGGCGTTGCGCGTCAGGCGCTGGTCAAATTTGAAGGGCATTGGGATTAATTTAATATTAAAATAGAATTTACAGAGTTGGTAAATTTCGATTTAATTAACGATAACGCGTCCCGCGAATTTAATTTAATTGGGGCCCGCGGGGTCAAAATCTGGAAACGGCTCAAAGGCCAAAAATAGTGGGAGCTTAGAGTCGGTCTTGGACCCTTTAGTTGGTCCGGCTCAACGGGTTAAGTTGGTACCCCAAAATCGAGGGTAACGACACAGGTGTCCGACACGGAATAAAATACGGTTTACGATTTTTGGAATGTTGCGCAATTAATTTAGAGCGCACGAAAGTTGATTTTAACAGTCAGAAAAGTCCAGTGCCTAATTTGGCGAGTTGAGTCGAGTGTACAATATTTGTACGGAATTTATGGGCTGATAATGGGTTCCGAATAAATAGACAAAGATAGGGTGTCTCAATGTTTAAATTAATTGTATTAAAATTCCAGGTAAATATTCCCTACTCTAAACCTCAATATATTCTATCTAAAATTTTTCTGGCCCACTCTAACTATCTACAGAATAAAATTGAGGGGGTTTACAATCTTCCCAACTTAGAAAAATTTTGTCCCCGAAATTAAAAGTAAAGCACGATAATATCTAACAGAATTTAAAATAACTAGTAATTAAATTGCCGTACGTAAATTCGTACCTTGCTCCTCAAATAAGTACAAAAATATCTGCCGAATAGAATCTTCGCGCTCCCAAGTAGACTCACCTGGTGAATGGTGCTTCCATGCCACTATGACCAGTCGAATCGTCTGTCCTCTCAAAGTCTTCTCGCTGTGATCGAGAATCTCAACTGGATGCTCTAAGTAAGACAGACTAGGCCCGACTGTAATCTCCGAATGATCAAGCACGTGGCTAGGGTCTGCGACATATCTCCTCAGCTGCGATACGTAAAATACGTTATGTACTCCCTCTAGTGATGGAGGTAATGCAAGACGGTAAGCCACTTCGCCAACTCATTCCAAAATGTCAAAAGGTCCGATATACCTCGGACTCAGCTTGCCTCTACCTCTGAATCTGATGGTACCACGAGTGGGCGATATCCTCAAAAATACGTGGTCACCCTCCTTGAACTCCAATGGCCTGCGGTGCGCATATGCCCAGTGTTTCTGTCTGTCCTGTGCTGCGCGCAGGTGGCTCTGAATCTGCTTGACCTTCTCTACGGTCTGTGTCACCAATTCCGGACCAAGTATCTGACGCTCTCCCACGTCACTCCAATAAACTGGTGACCTACATTTCCTGCCGTACAGTGCCTCATAGGGTGCCATCTGTATGCTGGCCTGGTAACTGTTATTGTAGGAGAATTCTACCAACTGTAGATGGTCCTCCCAAGATCCTCCAAAATCAACCATGCACGCTCTCAACATATCCTCTAATATCTGTATCGTGCGCTCTGACTGTCCGTCAGTCTGTGGATGATACGCAGTGCTGAACTTAAGACGAGTTCCTAAGCTCTCCTGTATACTCCGCCAAAAATGTGACGTGAACCTGGAATCACGATCCGATACGATGCTGACAGGCACTCCATGTAATCGTACTATCTGCCTCATATACATGTCAGCTAGTATCTCTGTGGATTGCCCAACTCTGAAGGGCAAGAAATGTGCAAACTTGGTGAGTCTGTCTACGACAACCCAAACTGCATCCTTCTCGCTAGGGCTTCGCGGAAATCCTGTGACGAAGTCCATGGTAATGTGTTCCCACTTCCACTCGGGAATGGGGAGTGGCTGCAATAATCCTGCAGTCCTCTGATGTTCAGCCTTGACTTGCTGACAAACTAAACACTTCGCCATAAATCTTGCAATTTCCCTCTTCATCCCATGCCACCTTAAATGCTGCCTCAAGTCTCGGTACATTTTCGTACCCTCGGGATGAATGGAATAAATTGAGCTATGAGTCTAGGTCATCAACTCTTGGCGTAGCTCACCACTCGGAACATATAGGCGATCTTCGCACCTCAACGTTCCGTTTTTATGAATCTTGAATCCCGTTTGCATGTCAGCCTCTGTCCTTTCTCGTAGTCATTTAAATCTCGTGTCCGTAGGCAATGATGTCTTGATCCTCTCAACCAAAGTAGACTGAACCTCAAAACTGGCTATCTGTCCATCCATACCTGGCAATACAATCTCTATCCCAAGCTCCTGGAGATCCTCCAGCAACTGTCGCTGCGTCGTCAAAAGTATGCCATGGGCTTCCTGCTTAAGGCATCTGCTACGACGTTCGCCTTGCCAGGGTGGTACTGTAGCTCAATGTCATAATCTGTCATCAGCTCTAGCCACCGTCTCTGCCTCATATTGAGCTCCTTCTGCGTGTAGACGTACTTCAGGCTTTTATGATCTGTATAAATCTCAACACGCTCACCATAAAGGTAATGTCTCCATAGCTTTAGTACAAATATCACTGCAGCTAGCTCCAAGTCGTGCGTCGGATAGTTCTTCTCATGAACTCTCAACTGTCTCGATGCGTAGGCTATCACCTTGCCGTGTTGCATCAGTACACATCCCAATCTACTCCCTGACGCATCAATGTACACTACAAATCCTCCTGATCCGGAAGGTAGTGTCAAAATCGGTGCCGATGTCAGACGCTTCTTCAGCTCATCGAAAACCGCCTGACACTCGTCTGTCCAGATAAACTCCTCGCCCTTACGCGTCAGTCGCGTCATAGGCGCAGCTATCCTCGAAAAGTTTTTCGCGAACCTCCGGTAATATCCGACAAGTCCGAGGGAACTTCTAACCTCCGTAACTGATCTAGGGGTAGTCCAGGTCCCTACTGCAGCTATCTTCTCCGGATCAACTGATAGTCCATCTCCGGTGATTATGTGTTCCAGAAATGGTACTCTGTCCAAGCAAAACTCATATTTGCTGAGTTTGGCGTACAGCCTCTTATGTTTCAGCGTCTCCAACACAATCATGAGACGTCTCTCGTGCTTCTCCTGGTTCTCGGAATATATCAAGACGTCGATAAACACCACCACGAACTTATCCCAGTACTGGTGGAAAACCTTGTTCCTCAAGCTCATAAATACTGCTGGCGCGTTGGTCAAAAGAAACGGTCATGACTAGAAACTCATAGAGCACATACTTCGTCCGAAGCGTCATCTTCGGAATGTCTTCTCTCCGTACCTTGATCTGATGATAGCCTGATCTGAGATCGACCTTCATGAATACATATGCGCCACTTAGCTGATTCAATAAATTATCGATGTGTAGCAAGGGTACTTGTTCTTTATTGCTACGGCATTTAATGCCCTGTAATCGTTATGCAACGTATCGTCCCGTCCTTCTTTGGTACAATAAGATGGTTGTTCCCCATGGAAAATACTAGCCCGATCGAAACCCCTGTCTAAGAGATCCTGCACGATGAACCTTCAACTCAACCAACTCTATCGGTGCTACTTTGAAGACAGGAAAATAACTGTCTCGGCTCTTGGAGTCAACTCTGTAACAACACTTTCTGTCATGTGGCAGGCCCAAAAAATTTTCTAGAAATACATCCTCAAACCCTGATATAATACGGGGTACACTGGTTCACCTTCTGCAATGTGTGTCTCTAAGGTAGAGGGCCACCATGCTCCCGGGCTCCTTGAAGTATCTCAAACTCAGGGTAATCTGGTAGTCATAAATAATGTAATCACTTCGATAATCTCGCGTCGCGTGATATTGGCTCAATCAATCCATGTCTAGGATAAGGTCATAGTCTAGACTAAACCTCACAATAATTTCTTCCGTTCTGTTTCCAACATTAATCCTCAAAAAAAAAAATCTTGCCTAATGTATAATTCTCTTCTCCTCAAAGTTTTCCCTCAATTTCTATTCCTCAAAATCCTTCTTTTCGTTATTTATCTGTCCAAGTCACATAGTGCAATTATAATAATGATGTCACCCAAGCACCTACTAAAATTTCTGGTATTAGATCATCATCATCCAAGTGAGAGCTTGAAATTTTATCTCCTCTAGTCCATAATATCATTCCTGGTATTGCTATCATATACAACCACTAGTTTCTATCATTAGGCTATGCATTCACATAAATCATTCTAGGTCATGATCAACAATCCTTCCAGCTCTCAGTACTTCCAAGATCACTGCTATCTCAAGCACGGGTAGGGTACTACTAGGTCCAACTCTCTTGCCAGACTTCTACTCTAGTTCTAAAATCCAAAGATCCTATCAATCTGTCCTGATAAGGTAGCACTCTTCTCCAAGAAAGGTATACGAATTCTGTCTCCTGTCGTCTGGTCTTCGAGCTTCTTCTGGAGGGAAGTCATCAGTCATAAACATTTGTCTCCCTGAACAATAGGGGACGAGAAACAAGGATAGCGATATTGACGAAGATTGAACGAATGCAAAGTGGAAGTCCAAGGACGATAATCACATACAAAGAGTTTTAAAATCGATTATGGATTGAGATCCTATTCAACAATCATATCATCTATTCATAATTTGCAGGCTCGCTTGGCACAGTCAGGTGACCAAGACGATTTAAATCGGACCTGCATGGGCCACCACAAAAATATGTCACGCCCCAGTCCCAAAATACGTAGGACCAGGAATACGTGACACGCCAGCTACGCATTCGACCAGACTCTGGTCTGACTCGAATACGTATAAGCTATAAAATAAAGGGCACTATCTAGATATTCCATAAATGTAAACCTCTATGTCTCAATCCATAATGTACAACAATAAACAAGAAAGAGCTATATGTGCTAAGGTCGGCCGCCCAATAACACACTAACTCGAATAGACTCGAGAAGAAGTATGAGTCTATAAAACTAGGCTACAACAGCAGATGAATAATCAATGTAAATAACCATAATGCCGGTAGATATAATATGAGTACCTGGTACCATGCCCGCAAGATATGCCACTCCATCGGTATCTCCAAGTGCTCCGTAATCGTCTATGCTGCAAAACTGGCAGGGAACCAGGTCCTCAGAGGGACGTAACAAGGTACAGAAATATAGCATGCCAAGTAAACAGAAAGTACAAGTGCACGACAGGGTACTCTATCATAACCAACTAGTGTGACACAGTTTAAAGACAATGTTCGACGCGTGGGCTGTCCAAAATAAAACTGCAGCTCCGAACACAGAGACACACGGGTCGTACCGTAGCTCCGAGCACAGAGACATACGGGTGAAACAGTTACACTAGAAACAGGTATCACTAGAAACAGGTATCTCTAGAAAATACTACATATATATAAGCGCGTGCAGAGTAGCCCAAACGTCTAGTAACTGTCTTCCCCTTCCCAAGCGGTCAATGATTGTGCGTTGAACCTGAACCTCTAACTACAGTCTCGATACAAGGAATAACTCCACAGACGCGATCCTAAGGTCGTCCCAGTCTCTGGTCATGATGTCAGTATCAGAATACAGGAATCTGGCACGATCACAGTAACCCTAAGGTCGTCCCAGTCTCTGGTCATGATGTCAGTATCAGGATACAAGAATCTGGCATGATCATATTGTATGAGTGTCCTGGGGGTATCGATAAACTCAGGTACGCATATCGAGAAACTACAAAACATCCAACAATCTTCCTAGGACGCTACGACGTATGTCTTCACCCGGTTGTGAACCGGACGCGAAGTACCAAACGTCGACATAACTATGTGCACAATGTACATAAAGAACAACAAGTATCTGTAAACTGAAATACAGGGTGGCAAGATACACTTGCCTGCGTGCGGCTGCTGATGACGGGGGTCCGGTACCACGTCCAAGTCCTCAGGTCCCGCAGTACCTAGAGATAGATACAAACCAAGAATCAATAATCTATTCTACGCCAAGCAGGGATGTGACACACATCTACTCCTAAACTCAGTCTCAGCTACGACTCACAGGGACAAGATACTAGGGGGGTTGACCACAGTTTACTGTCGGTACGATAGTCAAAACAACTAGTCATCATTACCATATCATCAAGCTATCCTCAAAACATAGTTCATGATTTTTTTTATCCTTTCATTTATATCATTGTTACCCAATCACAAAGTACCACTCTAATTTGTCCCTTCATTAATTTCCAGTCCCTGAATCACCGATCAATGGTTTTATACAACACACTAGTTCACAATCAAATACGTGCTTCCTAGTGTTCGCCAATGTTCAATTATCAGAATTTTATCACTCAATAAATTAAATCTATTCCCACAATAATCAATTTGCATTTAATTAGGACGACAACTGAAAATCTCGTTTGGCGATTTAAATTCCCATTCATTATTTATGCCTCAAATCCGTCCATCATGCATATATATTCCATGTCCTTGTTCGACTCATTTTAAAACCTCCCTTAATTGTTTTAGCGATCTTTTAACCATGCGTAATATCCAGATCATTTAGTTATAAACAAATTACTAAACTCACTTGCAAACCTTAATCATAAACCCAAATCTATATTAGACCCTAATCTCATGTCATTATAATCCACGTTCACCTTAATCTTTATTCACCTTAATCAACATTAACCTTAATCATCATTAGCCTTAAACAACATTAACCTTAATTATCATTAGCCTTTACATCATTAGCCTTGATCAACATTATCCTTAACCATCATTAGTCTTAACATCATTAATCCTAAATCAACATTATTAACCTTAAAACTAACAGTACATAGCAAAATATATACAAGTTTATAGAGAGGGAGAGAGATGGGTTCACCTCGGCGCGATGACGGTGCCGGCCGATGGGGTAATGGCGGATGGGGATATCCTCCTCGGAGATGAGGGAGGAGCAGCTGGCTGGAGCATAGATGAAGAAGATGGTGGCTGGGCAGGGAAGAGATCGGATTGGGGGGGAGTCGGCCGGAGCCGCTGGGGGAAAACTGTGCAGGCCGGAGTTGCACGGATGCGGTGGTGCACCGCCGGAGTGGTACGAAGCTGACGGCAGTAGGCGGGGTCGGGGATGTTGCACTGGCCGGAGTCGAGGGCGGTGCACAAGGTCGTCAGGTTCGTCTCGACCTCGACCCGACGTGACCGCCATGGAGGGATGGTGCAAGCTGCTGTCGTCCTCCGCGTGATGTCGTACGCAGTCAGCAGTTACTGCTGCTCCATGTATACAGTCGGTGGAGATGCGGGTCGTTGATGTGGTGAGGAGAAGAAAAGTTGTCGAAGATTTGGAGGCCGGTGGTGGCAGGAGTCGTAGATGGCCAGAGTAGGGGGTGTCTGTTGGGGTGCTGAAGAATGTATAAGGAGGAATGAAGAGAAAGGAGAAGAAGAAAAAATGGAGGGGTAGCCTGTGTGGTCGGCTGGAAATGTGAAGGGAAGAGAGAGAGAGAGAGAGAGAGAGAGAGATTTTGGGATTAGGGCCGGTAGGTTTTAATTGAGGGAGGGGTGTAAGAGCCACTTTATAGGGGAGTGTGTGGGTGAGAATGGAGGGTTGGGATCATTCCATGTAGAACGGATGGATAGGATTTAATATGGAGAGAATGGGGTTTCTCCATGAGGGAATGAGGGAATTGAGATTGGGACCCTATTTTGGGACCCTCTCAATTAATTATGACCAATAGGATTCCAATAATTTAATATTTGCAAATAAGCCCCCGTAAATTCGAGAATTTGCATGGACACATAAAATGACGCAAAAAATTGCGGAGAAAATTATATTTAAAAATGTCATAGTGAGGGGGCGTTGCGCGTCAGGCGCTGGTCAAATTTGAAGGGCATTAGGATTAATTTAATATTAAAATAGAATTTACAGAGTTGGTAAATCCCGATTTAATTAACGATAACGCGTCCCGCGAATTTAATTTAATTGGGGCCCGCGGGGTCAAAATCTAGAAACGGCTCAAAGGCCAAAAATAGTGGGAGCTTAGAGTCGGTCTTGGACCCTTTAGTTGGTCCGGCTCAACGGGTTAAGTTGGTACCCCAAAATCGAGGGTAACGACACAGGTGTCCGACACGGAATAAAATACGGTTTACGATTTTCGGAATGTTGCGCAATTAATTTAGAGCGCACGAAAGTTGATTTTAACAGTCAGAAAAGTCCAGTGCCTAATTTGGCGAGTTGAGTCGAGTGTACAATATTTGTACGGAATTTATGGGCTGATAATGGGTTCCGAATAAATAGACAAAGATAGGGTGTCTCAATGTTTAAATTAATTGTATTAAAATTCCAGGTAAATATTCCCTACTCTAAACCTCAATATATTCTATCTAAAATTTTTTTGGCCCACTCTAACTATCTACAGAATAAAATTGAGGGGGTTTACACTATGCGACTCTGTGGCTTAGTCATTTTTACCACATGTTCGGATCATGGCCTTGCACGAGTGCTTCTTATGCTTATGCGGCATAACATCCAGATGGGGAAAGATCGTCCCGTGGGAGCGCTGACGCGGTGATTCGCGCCTAGCGGGGACGACTGATTACCTGTGGGAGATTGGAGCATGACAAGATTAAGATCACACTTAATAATGTTCCTATCACATGATTACTTACTGTTGATTTTAGGGGAGTGGGGTCAGCCCTCTCGCCAGTACATGCAGAATACTGACCTACGTTTGTGAGAACAATTTCAGGTTCACAAGTGCGTGGACACAACTTAACAAGTCTTGAGGCATCGCAGGACTGTTGGGGGGTGCAGAAGCTCTTCTCCTGGAGATGATAACTTCTGCTATCATGGCATAATGTATGAAATAGGGCAAGAGTTGTACCAGTGATGTCGTAAGCCGAGTTGGCAAAGTTCATTGTAAGCATAGATGGCATGTAGTTCAAGTTATCTTTTGAGAGCTTTGTAATCCATTCAATATCAATAAAGAGATACTTTCTTGTGTGAGTACAATTTGTCTGCTTTCTTCTGCTGTAATATTGTTGTTTCTGAGATATACCATAGATTGTTGATTTTTATGCCTTGTACAAGCGCAATTCCAAGCTTGTACGACATCACGTCTTGATGGGGACAATTTTTTTGGGAGTGTTGGCGTGGTGATCTCACATTCAGTGATGGTAATCGATCCTGCGGGAGATCGGGGCGTGACAACTAATATATTGAGTATTTTGTAATTAGTTGATAGGTTATCAAAAGGATGGAAATCCGGGTTCCAAGTCCGGAATCTTTAAGGGCATGTTTGGTAACATGGAAGAGGTTGAGGATTTCCACTTTTTACCTGAAAGTGGAAGCCAATTTTTCTTCTCCCTTGTTTGGTTCAATAGAATTTGGGGGCAGAATTTAGGGATACAGTTTTTGTCCCATGTAAATCTTTAAAAGATGTGGATTGGAACTGTGCTACGAGCTGCCGTGCATAACTGTGCCGCGAAAGGAGGTCGCCGAAGAAGAGGGATCGACGACGTCGACGAGGTCGCCGAAGGAAAGAGAGCAGCAACGAGGTTGCGAAGAAAGTAAGAGGAGTCGACCGAGAGGACGAAGGAGTTAGTGTTGGTGACTGAACGAAGGGAGATGAGGAGGAGGGGAGCCATGGGATTTTTTTTTTCCTTTTTGTGGAGGAAAAAAAAAAAGATGAATCTGCAGCTATATGTCATTTAATGTATTAATTAATGTATGAGGTCAGGTTCAAGTCATTTGTAAATAATAATTAATTTTATTAATAATTATCTTAATTATATATATATATATATATATATATATATATATATATTATTTTTTATTTTTTTATACTAATCAGACACATTTGTTCCTTTATAGGGAACAAGAAAGGACATAAATTTATATTAATTTTTTATCCTTGAAAATACAATTTTAGATATATTTTTCATTTACGGTTTACCAAAAAGATCATAACAATACATCACCAGATTTAGAATCCGTTTGTTTTAGAATCCGTTTGTTACAAAATTAAAAAAATGATATAAATTTATTACTGATAGGCAAAGCAAGACTAAGGTTTTGTTTCGAGGACAGAACGGACACAGTTCTGAAATTTTTTACAAATTAAATTTTTTTTTTTTTCAAAAATTAATTATCAGACGAATGTCAAACCAAACACAAAATAGAATTGAGGATATTCAGAAAATAATTTAATAATATTTTTTCTGAAAATAATTTTCAGAATATATATATATATATATATATATATATATATATATTAGAGAACCTATCCGAAGGACCCTAACACACACACTTATACGTTTAATGTCCATCTGGCTGGGCTGAATACTCTAGGATGCTGTCACATTCAATTCAATCATACAGTACTACCACTGACCCACTGTTTTTTTTCATTTTTTATTTTATCTCCGCACGCCCCGGTGTGAAATATATAATCCAATCACAACGACTAAAACCAAATATATATTACTAAAATGCAGAGAGAGAGGAGAGAGGGGGGATTATGGAGTGTCGGCGGAGATGGTAAAGGTTAAGAAAGAGAGAGAAAACGAGTGACAGCAGCATCTGAGCAGCTGCTCCTTAGTTGTTGACAGCACAACGAAGCAAAACACAACACAGCCATACATATGTATAGGTACATACATACATATATACAACGCACACCATACATGATATTATTACCAATAATTTCTATCCATCTATTTTTTCTTTCCTCTTCCTCCTTTGATTATATTATAATTATTATTTTTGGATTTCTATTTTATTAATTGTTTTTCTTCTCACCATTGGCCTTTATTTATCATCTGAATTCCCATTAATCCAATCCGATCCGAGGGGGTTGAGGAAGGAGATGAAGAATATGATATGAGATCTATTATCTTCCATTCCATTATTACTGAGTTGAATATATGTGGAGAGAGAGAGAGAGAAAGAGTAGTTGGCATTATTGCTTCTTTTCTCATCTCCTTAATTAATTAATTAATAATTATCGGTTGTTGTGGTAAGAAGAAAGGAATAATAAGAGGGAGGGACGGGGACATACATAGAGGAAGGAAGGGAGGGAGGGAGGGAGAGAGAAACAGAGGTGCCTGCTCCTTCTCCTCCTTTTCTCAAATTCTGTCCGAGCGAGCGAGTGAGTGAGTGCGTAAGAGAGTGATGGAGGCGAGCGCCGGCCTCGTGGCCGGGTCCCACAATAGGAACGAGCTTGTGGTGATCCGGCGCGAGGGAGTCGGGGGCGAGTCGAACCCGAGGTCCCTGAAGCAGCAGCAGATGAGCGGGCAAATATGCCAGATTTGCGGGGACGACGTGGGCCTGAGCGCCGACGGGAGGGAGCTGTTCGTGGCCTGCAACGAGTGCGCCTTCCCGGTGTGCCGCACCTGCTACGAGTACGAGCGCAACGAGGGGAACCAGGTGTGCCCCCAGTGCAAGACCAGGTACAAGAGGCTCAAAGGATGTCCTCGAGTGGCCGGAGACGAGGAAGAAGACGATACCGATGATCTCGATAACGAGTTTGCTTTCGCTGCTGCTGCTGCCGCTGCCGCTGCTGCCGCTACGAGGAACAGGCAGCACGAAGGATCACACTACATTGCTGAGTCTATGCTGCAGGGTCACATGAGCTACGGGAGAGGAGGAGGAGGAGGAGGAGGAGGAGGAGGTGGAGATTCCGATGATATCGATTTGCTCCGTACTAGCATGCCCGGGGGGCATGTCCCACTCCTCACCAATGGACAAATGGTCGACGACGATATCCCACCCGAACAGCATGCCCTTGTGCCTTCTTACATGGGAAGTGGTGGTGGTGGCGGTGGCGGCAAGAGGATCCACCCACTTCCATTTGCAGATCCCAATCTACCAGGTGCCCCTTGCTTGCTACCTGCTTAATTTAATTTCTTGGATTTGACAATTTCTACTAATACTCCTCCTTGCTTGCTCCCTTGCTCAGTTCATCCCAGATCTATGGATCCATCCAAGGATCTTGCTGCTTACGGCTACGGCAGCGTGGCTTGGAAGCAGAGGATGGAGAGTTGGAAGCAGAAGCAAGACAAATCACAGATGACCAGGAATGGCAATGGTGGAGGCAAAGATTGGGATCACGATGACGACAACCCGGATTTGCCATTGTAAGCCCCCCACCCCCGCTTAACCATCCCTACT
Source organism: Iris macrosiphon (assembly GCA_036927795.1). Taxonomy (NCBI): domain Eukaryota; kingdom Viridiplantae; phylum Streptophyta; class Magnoliopsida; order Asparagales; family Iridaceae; genus Iris; species Iris macrosiphon. The sequence goes on along the minus strand of JAYESA010000001.1, from coordinate 878,892 downwards.
CTTAATTTGTTTATTTTCAATATGGTGCCATGCCCGGCAATTCTTACTCTTTCAAGGATGCAAAGGATTAAGATGGATACATAAACACACAACAATTGTTTGTTTGAACCTGTAAACCTGCCTTCTTCATCTGCTCTCTGTAGGCAACTTCATCTAGTTGTTGTGTATACAAGTATCATGCAATAGGAATTATGGGACTGTTTCATGTTTGCAAGGCTTAATATATCGATAACAGCAACACCAGATAGAAAATCAGTTTGGGAAATTAAGTTTTACATCCAATCCGACACCTGAGACTTTGTTCTCTGCTTATCATTAGGGTACTTGAGTTTCGATCAGATAGTTCCTAGATTAAAACATACCAAATGCAAATAGAATGTAGATTCCCGTCATGTTAATCAAGTGATATGGCTTCAATTGCTATCAAGAATCAATATTGCTTGTCCTGTGGAGGGACACTGGCATCCTTGTAATAATTATATCCTTTGGTATTTTATGTGCTGGTATCGAATCACTTGGTTAGGCATGTGTGTATTTTGTGATGGATTAGTCAACTCAGATGTTGCAAGTCTGTTCCTTTTTTTACTTAATGTTGTTCTTCATGATTTTGTCACCAGTATGGATGAAGCTAGGCAACCGCTGTCAAGAAAGATGCCTCTTCCATCTAGTCAAATCAACCCCTACAGAATGGTTATAATAATCCGGCTGGTGGTTCTTGGGTTCTTCTTTCACTACCGAATCACACATCCGGTGCCTGATGCATTTGCTTTGTGGCTTATATCTGTGATTTGTGAAGTTTGGTTTGCATGTTCATGGATTCTTGATCAGTTCCCAAAGTGGCTTCCAATTGAAAGGGAAACGTATCTCGACAGGCTGAACTTAAGGTAGAACATAAAATTGGCAGCATACTTTTTCTTCTAAACCACAGAGCTTTGGTCTTAACTACTTCTTTGGATTTAGGTATGACAAGGAGGGACAACCTTCCCAACTAGCCTCGGTTGATATATTTGTGAGTACAGTGGATCCTATGAAGGAACCACCTTTGGTCACAGCAAATACTGTACTCTCCATTCTGGCAGTTGATTACCCAGTTGACAAAGTCTCCTGCTATGTTTCTGATGATGGTGCTGCGATGTTGACTTTTGAGGCATTATCAGAAACATCTGAATTTGCTAAAAAGTGGGTTCCATTTTGCAAGAAATTCAGTATTGAACCACGGGCACCAGAGTTTTATTTCCAACAGAACATGGACTATCTTAAAGATAAGGTCTTGCCATCTTTTGTTAAGGAGCGAAGAGCAATGAAGGTGGATAATTGGGCTTGCTGTTCTTTTCAACTTTTGGTGCATTTCTAAATTTAAAAAATGTGTTCATTCCACAAACTGAATTCAAATCTCTGTGCAGAGAGAGTATGAGGAATTTAAAGTACGAATCAATGCTTTGGTGGCTAAAGCTCAGAAAGTTCCAGAAGAAGGTTGGACCATGCAGGATGGCACTCCATGGCCTGGGAATAATGTCCGTGATCATCCTGGCATGATTCAGGTCTGCATTTTGGAATGTGAAAATGCTTGTTTTTGGACCTTATATATGACATAAATTAACTCTTATACTTTCCTGGGTCTTAAAACTAAAAAAAAAAATTCACTTCCTTTTGAACTATAAGGTCTTTCTGGGTCCAAGCGGAGGCCATGATATGGATGGAAATGAACTACCACGTCTGGTTTACGTCTCTAGGGAAAAAAGGCCTGGGTTCAATCACCACAAGAAGGCTGGTGCTATGAATGCCCTGGTATAGAAAGATCCATTACCTTTTATTGATAATTCCCCACCCCCGCTCTCCTCCTTTTTTGACCGATTTGATGATGCTAACATTTATATTATGTTGTATTTTGACAGGTTAGAGTCTCTGCTGTACTTACAAATGCCCCTTATATGCTGAACTTGGATTGTGATCATTACTTCAACAACAGCAAGGCAATTAGGGAATCCATGTGCTTCATGATGGATCCACTTGTAGGAAAGAAAGTGTGCTATGTGCAATTTCCCCAGAGGTTCGATGGAATTGATCGACATGATAGATATGCTAATCGCAATGTTGTTTTCTTTGATGTAAGCAAAAGAATATGTTCTTTATGATATATCTGTATTTTCTTCCATTCTATGCACCATGCTAAGAATCGATACTGAACAACGTAATGCAGATCAACATGAAAGGTCTGGATGGGATTCAAGGACCAATTTATGTAGGAACTGGATGTGTCTTCCGGAGGCAGGCTCTCTACGGCTTTGATGCTCCTAAGTCGAAGAAACCACCAACAAGGACTTGCAATTGCTTACCAAAATGGATGTACTGTGGATGCTGTTGTACTGGGAGGAAGAAGAAGAGGACAACAAAACCAAAGCAGGATAAGAAAAATAAGAGTTCCAGGAGAGGAGAAAATGGAGCACCAGTGTTGGCATTGGAGGGAATAGAAGAGGGCTTTGAAGGTAACTTTCCAAATTGATTGATAGATCACACAATTTTATTATGAAGGATGCTTGATGGTTACTGCACTAAAGGTATTGTTGACTACCTCGTCATTCTATTTATTGAGGGTTATCTTCGATTTCATATATGCAGCTCATGCTAACGCCACAAACAGAACATTCATAGGGTTGCCTCGGTATTTGCCAGCAGATAGTCATTTTATGAAATAGGCATTCTGGAAATTAAACAACTTTGTAACGTTTTCGAGTCATAGTCAACCATTTACATAGAAACCAAACAGCTCCTCCAGTTGCCTCAGCCTTTGACAACAAATAATTGTATCAGGACTTCAGGAGTAGGGCAAGCTGGGAATATACAACTCTGTTTAATTTGTGAAACATATTGAGTATGCAACACAATACTCACCCCAAATGTTGATGGTTCCTACGCTACACTAATCCATGACTTGCTTTGGTTCTGAGATTGAATATTTCCAGTGTCTGGTAATGAGATAAAACCGTTAGTACCTGGCACTAAGCACATTGCTAGATACTCAATTTCAGGACTTAGGAGAAGTATTTGGAAACCTGGCCCACAGGTTAAGACAGTTTTAACTGCCATTTAAAGCAGCTTTACTAATTCTCCCTCTTACCTGTATTATTTCTAAATAAGGGGGTCCACAAAGCAAGAAACTGTGCAAAAGCTGTAGTTGTCTAAAATGAGATGTATCATTTATAGTCCCTATCCAAAAACATCATAATTCGAAGGAACTTTTTTCACCAAGTTAAGGTGATTAGTTGCTTAAATTTATTGGGTATTAAATAATTTAACCCTTCACCAAATGCAGCCTTAAGTTCCAATAGAATATGCAAAATAATCCTCTCGTTAATATAAAAAATGAGCATACTGGAAAGTTGGATGTCACCAATTCGGGATAAGTTGAGAGAAAATCATCTCGTGTAGTTTGGACATGTGCAACATGGACCCCACTAGATGCAATGGTTAGCATGAGCGATAAGATATAATAGTCAAAGGAGTATCTAGACTATGGGTAGGCCTAGACGAACTTGTATAGAGGCTGTATTTAAGGATATGTTTTTTTGTTAATGTTACAACGCACGTGGCTCTTAATGGAGCTGGATTTAACAAATGGATTCAAATAGTGACCCCAAAAGTTCAGGATAAAGGTTTTGTCGTTGTTGTTGTTGTTGTAATACTCCTATGAAACATTATTTCTGTCTTTGGCATGCTTGTTTACATTCTGAAAGTGCTCTGATCTCAGAAAAGTTCTTCTTAGTCTCCTTTCCCCTTCTCCTTTTGCCAATTCTGACCATCAAAGATCTCATACTTGAATATCCATCATTCTTTCTTTTGAGCAAAATGAGCATGTTCTTAGTTTGTTCCTTTCTTTAGCAAGTTTCCATGTTATTGACTTTATAAAGTGCATTCACAGGAATTGGGAGTGAGAAGTCAACACTGATGTCTGCAACAAAGTTAGAGAAGAAGTTTGGTCAATCTCCTGTTTTTGTTGCATCTACTCTGCTTGAGAATGGTGGGACACTGAAAAGTGCTACTCCAGCGTCACTATTAAAGGAAGCTGTTCATGTCATTAGTTGTGGCTACGAGGAGAAGACAGACTGGGGAAAAGAGGTAAGTACATTCTTCAGCAAAGCTCCAGTGACTGGATTATGTTGTTTTAACTTAAAATTTTGTTCTAACTGAATCTTTCATCTCCAGATTGGTTGGATCTATGGTTCTGTAACAGAAGATATATTGACTGGTTTTAAAATGCACTGCCATGGGTGGCGTTCGATCTATTGTGTACCAGAAAGGCCTGCTTTTAAAGGTTCTGCACCGCTCAATCTTTCTGATCGTCTTCATCAGGTCCTTCGATGGGCTCTTGGATCTGTGGAGATTTTTGCGAGCAGACACTGCCCTCTGTGGTATGGGTATGGAGGTGGACTAAAGTGGCTAGAGCGGTTATCGTACATAAATTCTGTTGTATATCCATTTACATCAATTCCCCTTGTGGCGTATTGTACCTTGCCTGCGGTTTGTTTGCTCACGGGGAAATTTATCACTCCAGAGGTATGATGTTCATATTGTTCTCTTTTCCAAAAGCTATTTACTTAAGTGTGGCCCTTGATTATTATCGTACTTCTGCCGTCTCTGCAGCTTAGCAACGTTGCCAGCTTGTGGTTTATGTCGCTTTTCATTTGCATCTTTGCAACGAGTATTCTGGAAATGAGATGGAGTGGCACTGGGATTGATGACTGGTGGAGAAATGAGCAATTTTGGGTTATTGGAGGTGTCTCCTCACATCTCTTTGCAGTGTTTCAGGGGTTCTTGAAGGTCCTTGCTGGTATCGACACAAACTTTACGGTCACGTCGAAGGCTGGTGACGATGGAGAGTTTTCGGAGCTCTACACATTCAAGTGGACCACATTGCTCATACCCCCTACCACCCTGCTTATCTTCAATATAATTGGTGTGGTTGCTGGAATTTCCAATGCCATTAACAACGGATACGAATCATGGGGGCCACTCTTTGGCAAGCTCTTCTTTGCATTCTGGGTGATCGTCCATCTCTACCCTTTCCTGAAAGGTCTGGTTGGCAGAAACAACAGAACACCCACTATCATCATCGTGTGGTCTATCCTCCTTGCCTCCATCTTCTCCCTCTTATGGGTGCGAATCGATCCTTTCCTGGCAAAGTCAGATGGTCCCCTTCTGGAGGAATGTGGATTAGACTGTAATTAGTAAAACACAGATTGGCGTCACCATGATCTACAGTGTGTTTCACTACCAACCATACCCATGTATGTGATTGAACAGACTCTTCATTCTGTTGTAGATAGGAACAGGCTTGTGCTGCATTTTTCCCTTTTTTTTCTATTTTCCCTTTACGGACGAGTTCAGCTCTCATGGATCCGAGCAATTGGAAGCAAGGGATGTGTTCGTCTTATCTAGTTTGTTCGTGGAACATTAAGCGGGGCAGTTGCAAAGTGCTTCCTTCAATTCTTTATTAGTTGGAAAAGGAATGGGAGATGAAAGTTGAAACATTGTTCATGTACTGTGGGATTCTTCAGAATAGGAAGGCAGGGCAAGCATTTGCCTCTACTGCCTGAAATAATGAGGAAGGTAAAATGTTTTCTTGAAGTTATGTGCCCATTAATTCCTGTGTTTGTTCATTAATTCCTGCTATGCAGTAAACACAAAGTAAAATAAAAGGGTTTAAGAAATGTATTTGTACCCATGGGGGTTGCCCATTGGATTATGTATATGGTTTTGGTGGGACTTCCTTTTATATATATTATACCTGTGAGTTTGCTTGTCTTTAATAATATAGTTATTGTTGTTTCCCTTGGTTCAGTAAGTAATGTATAATATTTTGTTCAGGGTCCATGGATTCTTGATTTCTGTACTATTTGGCCTAATATCTGTCCTTACCTTTGAATTTTTCTTGGACTTGGTCTACTGGCAGTGGCAGGTAATGAATCTTTCCATGTCTGCCTCATTATATGTGTTCATTATTTCTATTTGCTTGTTTGTTTGTTTGTTTGTTAATGACACAAGTGAATCATAGGCGGGAGGGACCTTTGAGATATTTTGCTACAGGCTGTCTAAATGAGTCTGATCTTTTCTTTTCCCACATATGATTCTGTTGTACTACTACTACCTACTACTAGTATTAATGTGTGGAGGCATTTTAGTTCCCCCTTTTGTTTCAGAAGCTAACAGGCCATCGTGACGGAGACATATTCTACGTAATTGTTGTTTATATCGTCACCGCTTTGAAGTTCTGGTCACTGTATTACTGTTTTCTACTATTTTCCGGTCTGATATAGATATATAATAAAATAGAATGATATTTTTCAATTCAAAATGTTGAGTATTGGTTATGTTATTTAGTCTCACATCGGATAGAAAATAAGAATGAGTCATCTCCTATATGTATGTAATCCCTCTCTATTAATAAATTATTCAATTATTTTATTTTATATGGTATCAGAGTCATACTATCATCTCTCTTCCAGAGTAAAAAAAAAAAAAGGGGGAAAGGAGAATCTCAATAAGAAGCACTTTCATGTCCGAGTGGCAATCCCCATTCTCTCGGCCTCCGTAAGGGATTAGCTGATTTTTTTTTCTACCCGAGCGACAGCACCCCCCCCCCTCCCCACCCCCAACCCCCCTCGAGCGGCAGCCCTATTACATTTGGATCTTCATAGGGTAGACAATGATTTGTTTGCATGTGTCACGCCCTGGTCTCGCAAGGTCATTCATCCTCGCTTTGGTCTCTACGGAACCGATCGTCCTCGCACGGGCGTGATGCCGTGCAAGCCCAAAGTGCGCTTGCACAAGGCCAAAGCTTTGAACAAGGGCAAGTAAGCTATTCAATACTGAAGCAGCGGCACATATATTGCAGAAAAGCAAAGAACACAATGGCATATGAAAACATGCTCTTTTATTGATATTCACAAGTGTTACAAGCGGCGCATGGCCGAGGTTACAATTCGTTCAAATACTCTATCTCTCGATTACAATGACACCGTTCCATACATTATGTCCCTCTATACAAAAGCAACTCAAAGCAGGCACAAACTCGATGCGGCTCTGTCACGCCCCGATTCCGTGGAATCGTTAGTCGTCCCCCGGGCGTGACCGCCGTGCGGGCCTAGGTTGCGCACCGCACAAGGCTAAGTATTTTGTTTTGCATAGCGAGCACATATTCAGAGTACGCAGATAATTGAAACACATATTTGAACATGGAAAAGTTCTCTTTCATTGATAATATGAACATCTATTACAAACTCCTTGAACTGAGTCATAAGGATTGCCTCTTTGGGCTTACAAAAGTGTTGACACAAAATGAGATAGCAGTCCTGTACATTACATCCTTTACTACTACTCAAAATATAAGACCTTGGGTCGGAACGACTGCCTTGCCACGAAGCTGCATGGTTGCTTGGTGGCTAGCTTCTTCTTCAAAATGCTTCTTCTTCAAAATGCGTCAAAGGTGGCACGGTCGAGGCGTGCCTACAGCTGGACTGGATTGGGGTTTGTCTCCTGCTCCTCGCTTGGTTCTCCTAGCGCGGGGAACCTGTTTCAACGAGGGTCAGTACATCGAAACGTACTGGTGAAGGCAAGCTAACCCAACTATACCAATCAACACGTTGTTTTAATGAAGCATGCATATTTATCGTGGGTTTCTATCTTGCCTTAGTTCATTTTACAACAAGACATAAATATAGAATTATTGAAATAACCCGCCACCGTTCGGTGACATTTACCTGTCCGTCTGAACCACCTGCACAATACTTACCTTGCCTTCCCTGTCAAGAAGACACAAGTTAGTTTCGACAGGTTTAAATATACAAGGGGGATCACTGGCACGCTGCCATAATGGACGGGCTAGTCTCAGTACGGAGTGCCGTGCGACGCATAGATCAGGACGTCCCAAGGCATTCCGTCCTATAGCAGGCGACTATCATGAGTTTCGTCCGGATCGGATCGGTGCTGGTGCCCCAGCGACCGTCCGCAGGAACTAAGACCTTGTGCACAAGTTGTCCGTGATCAACGCAGTACACTAAGTTAGCAATCGAGGCAAATCAGGGCATATCAGGAGCATGGCAGTACAGGGCAAGATTTACTTTTGCATAGCCTATCTGTTCAGTTTATGGCATTGAAAATGAGTTCTATACATAGCACAGTTCTAAGAAGAAATATACATTCTAACTTATATTTATGCATATGATGAACATTCCAAATGAGCAAGCATATAAGTAACCGTTCACCGGTTTCATCGACAAGCAATATTTCTCAAGTCTATTCCCTTATTATCTTGATATCTTTTAGTTATTTACTTGGTATCGTTTGATCGGGCAAAGCACGAACACATGATTTAGATGTGAAGACTAGCAAGTAGGGCTAGCTAATCGGGTTGGTAGCTACTCTCTTTGGTAGTCGGAAGGAAAAGGAAAGAAGTGCTTTAGGCGTCCGCTCGAGCGACGACTACAGCTGGTTCACCTGTATTGACACGAACAGCTGATCAGTACTTCTTCCTCTCTCTCCCTTATCGGAATTGAAGTACAGTCCTAAGAACGAAAGCAATGAAATCCATCGAAACCGTTCAAGAAAATCCAAGCAAATCCGAAAACCAACTCAAGGCACGAAAGCAACAAGCGACAGCAAAAACTAGACAACAAAGAATGCAGCGGAGAGGTCCCTCCTGACTCTGCCGCTAAGTCGATCCCGGGGGCACGGTCCACTGAATATGGGAATCTATTCCGAAGAGACAAATCCATAACGAGGATGAGTTCTTGATTCAATCTATCCCGATCGAACGATACCGTCTAGTATTTCTTAGCCGCGCTCCCCGAATAGGGGGAACGGGGCACCACATCCTACCCAACTAATTGGAAGTTTCGTCCCGAAACTTAAGGAATAAAACCTACCACTAGAAAATAATGAGGGAAACCGTTCCCTCATATCGGATTCGAGCTCCCAAGTAGATTCTTCGACAGAGTGATTCCGCCAAAGCACGCGCACTAGAGGAACCGAACGGGTCCGAAGCAGCTTTTCTTTTCTATCCAAAATTTGTACCGGCTGTTCTACATACGTCAAGTCGGGCTGAAGGTTCAGTTGTCCCAGGTCTACCACGTGGCTTGGATCGTACACATATTTTCTAAGTTGGGAAACATGGAATATATCATGTACGTCAGCTAGGGATGGTGGTAGGGCGATCTGATAAGCAACTGAAGCAACCCGCTTTAGTATTTCGAACGGGCCGACAAATCGTGGACTTAGCTTTCCCTTCGCTCCGAACCTGCTGACCCCTCGCATGGGCGAGACCTTGAGGAATACCCGGTCACCTACTTGAAACTCTAGCGGTCTCCGATGAACATCCGCATAGCTCTTTTGACGACTTTGAGCTATCTTTAATCTGTCCCGAATCAGCCGAACCTTCTGGACGGTCTGCTCCACGAGCTCAGGGCCAAGTACTTGCCGCTCCCCGACTTCGTCCCAACAGATAGGAGATCTACACTTCCGCCCGTATAACGCCTCATACGGCGCCATTTGAATGCTTGATTGATAACTATTGTTGTAAGCAAATTCGGCTAGAGGTAGATGAAGGTCCCAACTAGTCTTCGTGTCCAAGGCGTAGAGTCGCAGCATGTCTTCGAGGATCTGGTTGACGCGCTCTGTTTGGCCATCGGTCTGTGGATGGTAGGCGGAGCTGAATTTCAACTTCGTCCCCATTGCTGACTGCAGGCTTCCCCAGAAACGTGATATGAATCGACCATCTCGATCGGAGACTATGGTTACGGGCACGCCGTGAAGTCGGACGATTTCGTTGAGATATATCTGAGCCAGGCGGTCGGCACTCCAAGTAGATTTAATAGGCAGAAAGTGAGCTGACTTGGTGAGTCGATCGACGATAACCCAGACTGCATCATGTCCCCGTTGCGTCCTCGGCAAGCCAACAATAAAGTCCATCGTTATATCATCCCATTTCCACTCCGGAATAGCAAGGTTCTGAAGCTCTCCGCCTGGTTTCTGGTGTTCGGCCTTTACTCGTTGACAAGCCATGCAATGCGACACAAACTGCGCCACATCCCGTTTTAAGCCGTGCCACCAAAACGTCGTACGAAGATCCCGATACATCTTAGTGCTACCCGGATGAGAAGTATAACTAGCATAGTGAGCTTCCGTGAGTATCTCTTGTCTGAGGGCCGCGTCGTTCGGAACACATAGTCTTCCCTTTACTCGAAGCATCCCATCCGCGCTTACCGCAAAGTCGGACGCCTTTCCTGCCAAGATGAGGGCATGTATCTTCTGCAGGAACGGGTCGTCCTTCTGAGCGGCCTTCACTTTGTGTAACAAGTCGGGCTCGAGGCGCAGTTGAGCTACTTGCGCCCACTTCTTATATCTTATTTTTAGTGTGATACCCAGTGATTCAAGATCTCGGCGTAGCCTATCATCAATAACCAAACTCCCTACAAACACTCGACTCAACGCGTCAGCTACTACGTTTCCCTTTTCAGGCGTGTATCTGATCGTGAGATCGAAGTCGCTGAGGAGTTCAAGCCATCGCCGCTGCCGAAGATTCAAATCCTTTTGAGTGTACAAGTATTTCAGGCTTTTATGGTCCGTATAGCTTTCGCATGGCACGCCATAAAGATAGTGACGCCACAGCTTCAATGCAAATACTACCGCGGCAAGTTCGAGATCATGCGTTGGGTAGTTCTGCTCGTGAGGCTTTAGCTGTCTAGACGCGTAGGCCATCACCTTATCGCGCTGCATCAGGACACATCCTAGACCCTTTCCTGAGGCATCACTATATATTTTAAAGTCATCCGGTCCGTTCGGCAGAGTGAGAATTGGGGCAGAGATGAGGCGCTGCTTTAACTCCGTAAACGAAGCTTCACAGTCCTCTGTCCAAGTAAACTTCGCACCCTTTCGTGTCAACTGAGTCAAGGGCGAAGCAATCCTAGCAAAATTTTGTATAAATCTTCGGTAGTACCCTGCCAGACCAAGGAAACTTCGGATGTCGCTAGCTGACTCCGGTCGTTTCCACTGCGTGATTGCTTCTATCTTCTTCGGATCAACTGAGATGCCTTCCGAGGAGATGATATGCCCCAAAAATGAGATACTGTCCAGCCAAAATTCTGATTTGCTTAATTTGGCATACAACTTGTGGTCTCGAAGGGTTTGCAGCACCATCCGCAGGTGTCCTGCGTGCTCATCCCTAGTCTTCGAGTACACTAAGATGTCATCGATAAACACCACCACGAATTTATCGATGAAGGGCCTAAAGACACGGTTCATCGTATCCATGAATGCAGCAGGAGCATTCATCAGTCCAAACGGCATCACGGAAAACTCGTAATGGCCGTAGCGGGTTCTGAAAGCAGTCTTGGGCACGTCTTCTGGCTTAATCTTCAGCTGGTGGTAACCCGAGCGAAGATCAATTTTAGAAAACACCGTTGCCCCTTGTAACTGATCAAACAAGTCATCTATCCGTGGCAGAGGATATTTGTTCCTGATTGTGACTTTGTTTAATTTCCTATAGTCTATGCAGAGGCGTAGAGTTCCGTCCTTTTTCTTCACAAAGAGCACGGAAGCGCCCCAAGGAGACACGCTCGGACAGATGAACCCGCGATCAAGTAGTTCCTAGAGTTGGCGCTTTAATTCATTCAGCTCTGCAGGTGCCATTCTGTACGGAGGCTTTGAAATCGGCTGTGTATTTGGAAATGTGTCTATAGTGAATTCAATCTCTCGGTCTGGCGGCATACCGGGTAATTCGCTCGGGAACACATCGGGGAACTCTGCCTCAACGAAAGTTGACTCGACGTTTGCGTAGTCCTGCCGTGTGTCCCGAACCGATGCTAGGAATCCCTCGCAGCCTATGTAGAGCATTCGCCGAGCAGATTTTGCCGAAATCACCATGCAGGCCCTGGTCGCATCGTTCGCTGGACTACTGGTGTAACAGAACACGGCTTCTCCGGGCAGACGGAAAATGACTCGCTTCTCTGCACACTCAATAGTTGCCGCGCACGCGCCTAGCCAGTCCATTCCCAAAATGATATCATAGTCCCGTACATCAAGAACTAAAACATCAAGTGACAGCTTTCTCTCCCCAATACAGATATAACCGCCTAGGCATGCTGAACAGACAGGAATTTTTGTACCAGACGGGGTGCTAACGCTTAAATCTAAATGCAACGGAGTCATTTTAACATTGTTCTCCGTGGCAAAGTTTGTAGAAATAAAGCTATGGGTTGCACCTGAATCAAATAGAACGCGAGCAGGTATATTATTGAAAAGTAAGGTACCTGACACGACGGTATCCAAAGCTAATGCTTCTTCCCGTGTCATGGTGTAGACTCGGCCTTGAGCTTGATTACGCCCTTGCTGAGGCGCCGCTCGATTTGCCTGAGGAGCCGGAGTCTGATCTGGTTGTTGCGGTGGACGACGCGGACAGCTGCTAATCTGATGGCCTGGATCGCCGCAACGGAGACAAGTCCCAAGCTTGCGGCGACAATCTTTTTCGATATGCCCTGGCTTCCTGCAAAAGTTGCAGGTCTTGCTAGTGTCTCCACGCTGTTTACCGCCGTTATTTGGACGCTTTGCAGCGTTGTTTCCTCTATCATTGCCTTGGCGTTTGTGATTGGAAGTTTGCACAGCGCCGGCAGCAACGTGAGGATACTGCGATTCCAGGGAGAGGGCATGGTTTAATACTTCCCGCATTGTCTGATACTGCGGAACGGACACATGTCCGTGAATACCAGGACGTAGCCCTCCTTCGAATCGTCTGGCTCGACTCGATGCATCCGGTAGATAAGCGGTAGCAAATTTGGCTAGTTTGTTGAATTCTGCCGAGTATTGCTTCACCGTCATACTGCCCTGCCGGAGTTGAACGAACTCGTTTTCCCGTTGACGTCGTAGAGGTGGGGGTATAAACTCCTCCTCGAACGCGGCACGAAAAGTCGTCCACGCGATCGCCTCCTCTCCATGGCCAAGTTGAAGAGATCGTCGATGCACGTCCCACCAGTCGTGCGCGTTGAGGCGAAGTAATAATTGGGCACAGGTGACGCGCTTGTCTTTCGGCACTTCTAGGAGAGAAAAATGATCTTCAAGCTCGGCGAGCCAATCTAGGGCCACGATCGGGTCCTCAGTCCCATTAAACGGCGTGTTGCAGACCTTCTTGAAGTTGCCAAAGGTGAAGGTAGTCACTTCCCTCGTCCTTGGCGCGGGCGGTAGTTCAACTTCAAGCGCTGGCTGCTCCACTGGTGTAGCTGTCGTTGCGGCAGAATGGTTGGAGGCCAGGGTCTGAACAAGCTGTTGCAGGGTATCTACCTGCTTTTGTTGGACTGAGAGCCGGGCCTCTAGGTTGCTCTCGAACTTGGCTTGGCGGGCATCATCCCTCTGTCGTTGCTCCGTGAACATTTGCATCACCTGCTGAAGGGAATCTGATTGAGACATGCCTCGTTGGCTCCGAGAGCTTCCTGAAGTTCCGGAACTGCTCTCCTGAGTCCTTGTCTCGCCTGGCGCCAGCGCTGATGGTTGCGCTTGCGTCGTTCCTTGAAAGGAAGGTAAATTACATCAAGATCATAATGTATTATGGACTTATTGCATGAACGTATCTCATTTTGGCCTTAACGAGTTCAGGAGTTCGCACAGGGACTTATCGTTAAGGGAACTTTTCCAGTTTAAGAGTCAAAGAAACTTTGAATCTGTGCTCTAATACCAACATGTCACGCCCCGATTCCGTGGAATCGTTAGTCGTCCCCCGGGCGTGACCGCCGTGCGGGCCTAGGTTGCGCACCGCACAAGGCTAAGTATTTTGTTTTGCATAGCGAGCACATATTCAGAGTACGCAGATAATTGAAACACAGATTTGAACATGGAAAAGTTCTCTTTCATTGATAATATGAACATCTATTACAAACTCCTTGAACTGAGTCATAAGGATTGCCTCTTTGGGCTTACAAAAGTGTTGACACAAAATAAGATAGCTGTCACGCCCCAAACTCCCGCAAGCCCAATAGTCCCCGCTGAACGTGAAATCACCACGTTGTAGCTCTCCCGCGGGACAATCGTTCTATTCGGGACGTGATGCCGTACGAGCCTGGAGTTGCGCTCGTACAAGGCGATGTTGTTAAACACGAAAGTTATCATCGAAACAACCAAGTTACAGCGGAAGCCAATTGTGTACCAAGCACACATCAGAGTATACGCAGCGAAGCTCATGATAGGGTCCAAATGAGATGCCTCGAAGGCCACGCCACAAAGGCGATACCACGGAGACGATGAAATAACTCATGCTCTTTCTCTAGCCCACAAAGGTACTTACAGTTCATACATCTTGTCCCGTATATCCAAGCAGCGCCACTACGCCTGTGTACCTGAAATATTGCCCACAAACGTGGGTCAGTACACAACCGTACTGGTGAGCGGGGTAACCCACTCGTCTAAGCCGACACTAAGTAAAGTAGTGAATGCACACAGTTAAATGGTGATCTTTCTAGTTGAATCCTAGATTCTTTTCATGGCATATGGATGACATGTTAAGGAAAGCAGTAAAGCAGTTTAAGCATGCAAGCATTCAATTCAAACCAAGCGACAAGCAGTTTATATATATCCGACCCGTCTAACTCAAAGTCATTGCTTGCTCGATAACATATCGAACCATCAGTCTCGCCTCAATATCCATCCTCAACCGAAGTTATATATTCCCATCTCGAATGCACACTCTTGCCGAGGCAAGGTGGCCGCGCCTACACGATGCACAAACCAACGAAAGAAAAGCAAGCCAACTCTTAGTCTATATGAAGTCACTGGCCAAGCCATAAAGGACATATTTCTCCGCCTTAGCGACGCGCCCTATCAGCCCGGGTAGCAAGCCCTGCTGGAGGTCCCGCTAAGCATCGTGACTAGCACGAATCAATATTTCCCTCCGGATTGAAACGGCTCCAGTGCCCCGGATAAAAACCGTTTCAAGGAAATCCACACCCTGTGCACCCAGGTTGTCCGTGACATGCAAAAAGGTAGGTGAGACGAGAGGATCGAACATTCTCGCCCCACCAAGCGATCAAGTACTCGCTCAACCGATATCCAACCGAATTATCCATAACCATTCTTCCAACTTATCCTCCCGAAGAGTCCACATCACAAGCCATTCCCATAATTCACATTTCCGCCTCATAGCAATGTATTCCGAAATAGTGCAACACCCATGCTCAAAGCCAACCCATGGCACAATGCCGTTTCAGTGGCACAATGCCCCATTCGGGACACAATGCCCCATCAAGCGGCACAACACCCTCGCCGATGCAGTTGTTCGGTTTCGGACCACAACTGCTCGCTTTGCAAGACAAAGCGACCAAGTGATACTCGTGCACGCATGCACGCTCGCTCGCCCGAATCCCCGATATTCCCATATTCTCATTTGCCTCAAAGGTCATTCCATCTCGTATATTTCCAACCGTTCCAGCCAAATCCCAAGTAATCCAACCGATCGCCTCAAACGTATAATCCGACTATCCAACGCGTAAACTAGTTCAAGCCACAATCCTACCAAGCCAACGACGCACACTCTATGCACGCCTCAGTGTAGTGCTTCCCGATGTTTCAGCCCAAGTGTACAAGCCATTACGTGTTTTCCATATTATTAGGCATGAAGGAGTAGAGGAGAAGGGAAAGAGCCCACTCACATTGTTTGAATCCGTTAGGCATCCTGTCCTGCCGATACGGCCAATCCCTTGAACCCGTGGTCCGATGCAAGCGCGATCTACTCAACTGGTATGACCGTGCGAGCAGGCCGTGCTCTACAAATCATCCGACCGATCGGACTAAGGAAGACGGCATTATCGTTTCCATCCAGCTATTCAGTACTGTTCTGAACGAACACCTGATTTTTATCGAACCCGCTAGCCATCTGCACATTGAAACCAACTCGATTAATCTTTCTTCCCGAAATCCGACATTTCAAATGTAACCAGCATTTGATTCATTTTATCCGACTCCGACTCAGCGTAACGCTCCGAGCAGTTGCGGGGCGTTACATAATATACCACTTAGAATCAGGTTCGTCCACGAACCGTGCTGGTACTCATTCCTTACTAGCATGCCATAATCCAATTCCATAGATCTGCTCTAGGCAACTCACATATTCACGATTCTGACTCCGCATCTCGTTCTGCTGAACGCTCGAATAAATTTCACGAATTCCCACATCCTCCTTGCAGCTCAACACGAATTTCTCGTATCGCTTAGTTTTGGATCGTACACGTATTTAAGGCGTCCCTAAAATACATGCATTTCAGCCGAGCTTTGCGATAGCAAATTTGAACAAGTTACAAGGGTATCTTTATGTTCGAGGCGTCCATATGCTTTGCTCCCAATTGAACCAAACACAATTCCCATTCCAACACATTCACTTGAGAACTATTCTCAATTATGCAGATTTTCCACCGACTCAATGAGTTTGCGTTCCAGCTCAATCCATCCCACTATTTCTGAATTCAGTACTAGCAACATCTCCAAATATTATCTCATGCACCGAACGATAAACTCAACTGATCTACCCCAGCTATGCGACTTACCCAAATATCAACTTGCTTAGATCAGCTCAGTCCAACACATTTCCTGCCATCTCAATATCTCACAGGGTGAACATCTATATTGAGGTTCGTGTGATCCACGAAGATCTCGCCGCCACGCCAAAGGGATTGTGTCGCCACGATTTCAACGTGGACACACTCGCCACAACTCTTAGGTTGCGCATGGAATAGTTCTTCGCGCTGCTTCCACTGCCTCGAAGCATAGGATATCACCTTCGCATTCCGAATGAGCACGCTTCCCAGACTAAGTTCCGAGACATCTTGTAAATCTGAAGCAAATCTGTCCCTTCCAGTATTCGCAAGGATTTGATCTGAACGAGCCGCTGCTTTAACTTCACGAGCTAGTTTCACAGTCGTCAATTCATATGAATGCTATTCCCTTCCAGGGCACGATGAGTCAGAGGCGATGCCATCGATAAAAATCTGCGACTCTGAATCTCATCAGTTGACAAGGCTACTTCCACCATCGCTTCGGTCTTCCGGCTGTATCTTCAGCTGAAGGCTATCCCAAGGGTCTCTCAAATCCAACACTCAGTCAATAAGCCAAATCACATTGCCTCACATCTGCCCTCGACGCATTCCCAAATACGCCGCCTCAAGGGTCGTTCTATGGGTCTACCATATTCATATCCGATTCAGCGGGCAAGGTCGCTTAGGGTCAGCTGTCCCGAAGCTACGCTCGATAATTGTAATCATCACGATGGACAGTTACTATAAACCATGCTATATCTCATCTGCAAATCTGAATAAACTCCCACCATTCACCCGAGCGAAGTTTCCGAATTCGAGAACCGCGCTCGTTGAAACCTTATTCCATCAATCCGCCGTTCTGTTCTGAATCCATCAAATTTTTGAATTGCATATTCGATTCTCGCACCATCGATTTCAACGATTCTCAAAGTTCAAGACTTGCTCAAATTCACATCCGTTTGCCACGTCCCACCTTGCACTTCCAACTTACTCGAGCAGCACAGTGATTCATTCCAACGTTGCTCCCACATTTAGCTATCTTCAAAAATCAATCCGCCAAAATCTTTGCCTTCCGTTGTTGCCACTATCCGTCTACGTCTTTCCGAAGAATCCGTCTATCATCGTTGCACCATCTTGCCCAAAATTTCATTTCCGCTAAACCTGATTCAACTTCTCGAGCAACAATATCCAAAAATCCTTCAAGTTTGTGTGAATCAATCGCATTGTCCCTCCAAGCCAAGTTCGTGTTTCTTTGCTCAACCAACAGCTCAAATGTGTTGCTCAATATCGTAGTTCGTGCTCGCTATCCTTCCGATAATCCCATCGCTTTGCTCAAGCATAACCCAAATGTTCGTTCCGATTTTTGTCCATCTTTCAAGCCCAATGATACTTCCATTTGCACGACTCCGTCCTTGAGTTCTCAAGTCTAATGTATCGAAGGATACCCGAGTCAAATTCCATTGCACCATATACCACTTGGAAATATAGTTGCCCTCGTGCAAAATCTGTGCCAACCAGCGTCTATCCCAAACCGACTATTCCGAGGTGATTCTGCCGAATCATAACTCAATATTCGCTTGCTCCATTTTTACTCTTTCCAACTCAATCGATTTGCACCAACCGACTTGTATTCGTTATCCGAGTCCGTTCAGGCAATTCCAATAGATGTCCAACCAAAATATTTCCAATGCCTTGCTTAACACATTTGATCCCATATACCACTTCGAATCAGTTCGCTACTCACATTACGTTTCCTTTCACGAATCCAAGATCCGTTCGAACCATCCTTTATGCATAATCATGCCTTTCCCAATTCGAGTCTGACACAAAACTCAGGCAACGCTTGAATTATCCAACTGTTTCTCAACCCGTCTGATATCTTCTCAACACGAGCAATCGTGAAATGATTGTCTTCCAAATAGTCCAACCCAATACCCAACGGTTTCACACTTTTATTGTACGAGCAACTCATGCCAACTTATCTGATATTTCTCAAGCCTACTCAGATCTGCCCAACCGATGTGCCATAGTCGAAATTCCAACTTCTATCCAACACAATCACTTGACGAGCAACTCGTGCAAGGATCCATTCTCCTCGAATGTTTCTACTCAAAACATGCCGCATAACCAAATCTCGTTAGCCAACCAACTGATCCATTGAGGCAATCAGAATCTCCCAGAACGAAAAGCCAAGCCAACCCAACGGAAGCCCACAACTTGTTGCACAAATGCAACAACGCCAACCAACTTGCTGCACGAATGCAACAACGCCTAACGAGGCTAAGCGATCCTACGAAAACCAACCAAGGCAACCCAACACAGAATAACATGCAGCCAAAACCAGCAATAAATAGACTTATTGCATGAAACATCCGATGCGGCACTGAGTAGAGTCAAGAGCTAAACGACACGTGGAAGCTATTTAGAGTTTGTGATGAAGCGAAGGACCAAGTCCGAAGAAATGAACCGGGCGCTCTGATACCAATCTGTCACGCCCCAAACTCCCGCAAGCCCAATAGTCCCCGCTGAACGTGAAATCACCACGTTGTAGCTCTCCCGCGGGACAATCGTTCTATTCGGGACGTGATGCCGTACGAGCCTGGAGTTGCGCTCGTACAAGGCGATGTTGTTAAACACGAAAGTTATCATCGAAACAACCAAGTTACAGCGGAAGCCAATTGTGTACCAAGCACACATCAGAGTATACGCAGCGAAGCTCATGATAGGGTCCAAATGAGATGCCTCGAAGGCCACGACACAAAGGCGATACCACGGAGACGATGAAATAACTCATGCTCTTTCTCTAGCCCACAAAGGTACTTACAGTTCATACATCTTGTCCCGTATATCCAAGCAGCGCCACTACGCCTGTGTACCTAAAATATTGCCCACAAACGTGGGTCAGTACACAACCGTACTGGTGAGCGGGGTAACCCACTCGTCTAAGCCGACACTAAGTAAAGTAGTGAATGCACACAGTTAAATGGTGATCTTTCTAGTTGAATCCTAGATTCTTTTTATGGCATATGGATGACATGTTAAGGAAAGCAGTAAAGCAGTTTAAGCATGCAAGCATTCAATTCAAACCAAGCGACAAGCAGTTTATATATATCCGACCCGTCTAACTCAAAGTCATTGCTTGCTCGATAACATATCGAACCATCAGTCTCGCCTCAATATCCATCCTCAACCGAAGTTATATATTCCCATCTCGAATGCACACTCTTGCCGAGGCAAGGTGGCCGCGCCTACACGATGCACAAACCAACGAAAGAAAAGCAAGCCAACTCTTAGTCTATATGAAGTCACTGGCCAAGCCATAAAGGACATATTTCTCCGCCTTAGCGACGCGCCCTATCAGCCCGGGTAGCAAGCCCTGCTGGAGGTCCCGCTAAGCATCGTGACTAGCACGAATCAATATTTCCCTCCGGATTGAAACGGCTCCAGTGCCCCGGATAAAAACCGTTTCAAGGAAATCCACACCCTGTGCACCCAGGTTGTCCGTGACATGCAAAAAGGTAGGTGAGACGAGAGGATCGAACATTCTCGCCCCACCAAGCGATCAAGTACTCGCTCAACCGATATCCAACCGAATTATCCATAACCATTCTTCCAACTTATCCTTCCGAAGAGTCCACATCACAAGCCATTCCCATAATTCACATTTCCGCCTCATAGCAATGTATTCCGAAATAGTGCAACACCCATGCTCAAAGCCAACCCATGGCACAATGCCGTTTCAGTGGCACAATGCCCCATTCGGGACACAATGCCCCATCAAGCGGCACAACACCCTCGCCGATGCAGTTGTTCGGTTTCGGACCACAACTGCTCGCTTTGCAAGACAAAGCGACCAAGTGATACTCGTGCACGCATGCACGCTCGCTCGCCCGAATCCCCGATATTCCCATATTCTCATTTGCCTCAAAGGTCATTCCATCTCGTATATTTCCAACCGTTCCAGCCAAATCCCAAGTAATCCAACCGATCGCCTCAAACGTATAATCCGACTATCCAACGCGTAAACTAGTTCAAGCCACAATCCTACCAAGCCAACGACGCACACTCTATGCACGCCTCAGTGTAGTGCTTCCCGATGTTTCAGCCCAAGTGTACAAGCCATTACGTGTTTTCCATATTATTAGGCATGAAGGAGTAGAGGAGAAGGGAAAGAGCCCACTCACATTGTTTGAATCCGTTAGGCATCCTGTCCTGCCGATACGGCCAATCCCTTGAACCCGTGGTCCGATGCAAGCGCGATCTACTCAACTGGTATGACCGTGCGAGCAGGCCGTGCTCTACAAATCATCCGACCGATCGGACTAAGGAAGACGGCATTATCGTTTTCATCCAGCTATTCAGTACCGTTCTGAACGAACACCTGATTTTTATCGAACCCGCTAGCCATCTGCACATTGAAACCAACTCGATTAATCTTTCTTCCCGAAATCCGACATTTCAAATGTAACCAGCATTTGATTCATTTTATCCGACTCCGACTCAGCGTAACGCTCCGAGCAGTTGCGGGGCGTTACAATAGCAGTCCTGTACATTACATCCTTTACTACTACTCAAAATATAAGACCTTGGGTCGGAACGACTGCCTTGCCACGAAGCTGCATGGTTGCTTGGTGGCTAGCTTCTTCTTCAAAATGCTTCTTCTCCAAAATGCGTCAAAGGTGGCACGGTCGAGGCGTGCCTACAGCTGGACTGGATTGGGGTTTGTCTCCTGCTCCTCGCTTGGTTCTCCTAGCGCGGGGAACCTGTTTCAACGAGGGTCAGTACATCAAAACGTACTGGTGAAGGCAAGCTAACCCAACTATACCAATCAACACGTTGTTTTAATGAAGCATGCATATTTATCGTGGGTTTCTATCTTGCCTTAGTTCATTTTACAACAAGACATAGATATAGAATTATTGAAATAACCCGCCACCGTTCGGTGACATTTACCTGTCCGTCTGAACCACCTGCACAATACTTACCTTGCCTTCCCTGTCAAGAAGACACAAGTTAGTTTCGACAGGTTTAAATATACAAGGGGGATCACTGGCACGCTGCCATAATGGACGGGCTAGTCTCAGTACGGAGTGCCGTGCGACGCATAGATCAGGACGTCCCAAGGCATTCCGTCCTATAGCAGGCGACTATCATGAGTTCCGTCCGGATCGGATCGGTGCCGGTGCCCCAGCGACCGTCCGCAGGAACTAAGACCTTGTGCACAAGTTGTCCGTGATCAACGCAGTACACTAAGTTAGCAATCGAGGCAAATCAGGGCATATCAGGAGCATGGCAGTACAGGGCAAGATTTACTTTTGCATAGCCTATCTGTTCAGTTTATGGCATTGAAAATGAGTTCTATATATAGCACAGTTCTAAGAAGAAATATACATTCTAACTTATATTTATGCATATGATGAACATTCCAAACGAGCAAGCATATAAGTAACCGTTCACCGGTTTCATCGACAAGCAATATTTCCCAAGTCTATTCCCTTATTATCTTGATATCTTTTAGTTATTTACTTGGTATCGTTTGATCGGGCAAAGCACGAACACATGATTTAGATGTGAAGACTAGCAAGTAGGGCTAGCTAATCGGGTTGGTAGCCACTCACTTTGGTAGTCGGAAGGAAAAGGAAAGAAGTGCTTTAGGCGTCCGCTCGAGCGACGACTACAGCTGGTTCACCTGTATTGACACGAACAGCTGATCAGTACTTCTTCCTCTCTCTCCCTTATCCGAATTGAAGTGCAGTCCTAAGAACGAAAGCAATAAAATCCATCGAAACCGTTCAAGAAAACCCAAGCAAATCCGAAAACCAACTCAAGGCACGAAAGCAACAAGCGACAGCGAAAACTAGGCAACAAAGAATGCAGCGGAGAGGTCCCTCCTGACTCTGCCGCTAAGTCGATCCCGGGGGCACGGTCCACTGAATATGGGAATCGATTCCGAAGAGACAAATCCATAACGAGGATGAGTTCTTGATTCAATCTATCCCGATCGAACGATACCGTCTAGTATTTCTTAGCCGCGCTCCCCGAATAGGGGGAACGGGGCACCACAGGCTCCAGGCATTGACCCCAGATTTCCGGTTCCTTGGGATGAGGCACGGCTATCACTTCCTCGAACGATCAGGCACCTGAGAATAAGCAAACTGTTGGTGAGTCAGCACTTTTATAAGTACTGGTGAGTATAAACAACTGAACAGAAGCTACACCCCCTGAAACCCACACTAAGTAAACTTGTGGCAACATATTGCATTACTAGTGATCTTGCTACTTTTACCTAAGTTTATTTCATGCAGCTCAGATTCATAGTCATATTACATCTTTTGAAAACACGAGTTGGAAACCAGTTTTGCATATTCCATACACAAGCAATCAAGCAACTATAAGGGACAGTGTTCTCATCGTGCAGTACGCAACATGTATTGTGCAACACAAACTAACTCTTTTGGGACAAAGTAGCATATAGGAACTATCATTCAATCAAGCACACAAGTTGAACTATCAATCAGAGATCGGTCCCCGAGAAAATCAGGATTGGTAGCGGTAATCCAGCTAACCAATGACTCACATTCTGATCCTATTAGCAGCTGTGACCGAGGTTCAGCTCTGCACTAATAGTTATTGTCTGACCGATGCAATGCATGAAGCACTAACAGATAATCTCTACGATGCAGACAAAATGAACAAGCAGGCTTATGTATAAACTCATATTTTTTATCCCATAGTCGAGCGGCTATCCCTGCAGCAGACATACAAGTTAGCAACAATTTGCACAACATAATTGTATACAGTTCTCTAGTTTCCTATCCGTCCCTGCATCAAACAGTTAGGTATGCAAGAAAGCTAGCCTATCATACGCCCTAACTATATGATGGTCCCCTCAACGGGATTAGCAGTTGGGACATAGAAGCCCATCTCACTAATAGACGGGTCTACCCCCCCCCCCCGTAAGTAAGGTTTTTAAGCCTCATGGTATCTAGATCTCTCCTAGGCCGAACGATCCCAGTGCCCCAGGAACGCCCGAGAGATGACCTTGTGCACAAGTTGTCCTGACCAAATGCGAGAATGCAAGCTCCTATCAATACAAGATTATGTACATAATCCATAACAAGCAAGCAAACACATCTATCAAGTCCATATAGCCGAAGCTCACTCTCTCAATAAACATTGCCTAATAGCCACACCCCCCCCCCGTAAGTAAGGTTTTTAAGCCTCAGGGTGGACTATTACTCTAGATTCACAAGCTCACGCCATTCACCAAGTTCTATCTCAGGACAAGCAATCAATGACCCATGTTGAAGCAAAGCTAACTCATTAAACAAGTAACAAGCAAGAACAACTCTTTTAACTCTAGCATGCACTTCTATCTCTTGTTGTACAAGCATTCAAGTATTCCAGTCTAGCATACGATATCTAGAATAAGTGTAAGCAATCCTTTACTCCTTGTTATTAGCATGGCAGGGTTCGTTCAATAGTGGTGTCCGTATGACTAAGCATGCAATACTCCCATCTCTCATTTGCATAGCAATGGTTCTATCTCATATCAGACAAGCATTTCCATTTCTCAAGTTAGGCAAGCAAGCAGATTCGTTTCAATGACAAGCTATGTGAGTTCTCTTATTATCATGCTGAGTCGGTTCTACCATTCTTCTTATGAAACAATCTTCTTAAGCAACAAGCATTCAAAAACTCAGATTCATTATTAAGGCATGCGAGAATCAGAGAATGCAGTTCTGCCCACTCACTTTGATCAATTGGTCGGAAATTCTCCGAGAAGACTTCCGTTCGAGCAAGGAAGGCGATATCACTTGTACATAACACCTACGCGGAGCGGGGTGCTACATACTTACCCACCAACAAAGAGTTTCGTCTTCGAAAATCAAGGAGAAACTCACGAAAATGCAGAGCAGCGATAGTCCTCATCCCTCACCATCCCAAATCAAAACTCTAGCAATCATAACTCAATAAAACTTTATCCAACAAAATCACAAATCACATCTTAAGCAACAAAAACAAATCCAGAAAACTGTTGTCGGCAACTTTGAGAATATTTACGGACTCATTGTATGGAACGTTCATTGCATCTCACATCAGGCACATCTCAGAGTTGGAGGCAACGAAATGGGCAAAGAATCGAGTCGCTCTGATACCACTATGTCACGCCTCGGTCCCGCAGGGCCGTTCATCCTCGCTTTGGTCTCTACGGAACCGATCGTCCTCGCACGGGCGTGATACCGTGCAAGCCTAAAGTGCGCTTGCACAAGGCCAAAGCTTTGAACAAGGACAAGTAAGCTATTCAATACTAAAACAGCGACACACATATATTGCAGAAAAGTAAAGAACACAATGGCATATGAAAACAGGCTCTTTTATTATATTCACAAGTGTTACAAGCGGCGCATGGCCGAGGTTACAATTCGCTCAAGCACTCTATCTCTCGATTATAATGACATCGTTCCATACATTATGTCCCTCTATACAAAAGTAACTCAAAGCAGGCACAAACTCGATACGGCTCAAGGCATCGACTCTAGATTTTCGATTCCTTGGGATGAGGCACGGCTATCGCTTCCTCGGACGATCAGACACCTGAGAACAAGCAAACTGTTGGTAGGTCAGCACGTTTATAAGTACTGGTGAGTATAAACAACTGAACAGAAGCTACACCCCCTGAAACCCAAACTATGTAAACTTGTGGCAAAATATTGCATTACTAGTGATTTTGCTACTTTTACCTAAGTTCATTTCATGCAGCTCAGATTCATAGTCATACTACATCTTTTGAAAACACGAGTTGGAAACAAGTTTTGCATATTCCATACACAAGCAATCAAGCAACTATAAGGGACAGTGTTCTCATCGTGCAGTGCGCAGCATGTATTGTGCAAAACAAACTAACTTTTTTGGGGCAAAGTAGCATATAAGAACTATCATTCAATCAAGCACACAATTTGAACTATCAATTAGAAGTCGGTCCCCGAGAAAATCAGGATTGGTAGCGGTAATCCAGCTAACTAATGACTCACATTCTGATCCTATTAGCAGTTGTGACCGAGGTTCAGCTCTGCACTAATAGTCATTGTCTGACCGATGCAATGCATGAAGCACTAACAGATAATCTCTACGATGCAGACAAAATGAACAAGCAGGCTTATATATAAACTCATATTTCTTACCCCATAGTCGAGCGGCTATCCCTGCAGCAGACATACAAGTTAGCAACAATTTGCACAACATAATTGTATACAGTTCTCTAGTTTTCTGTCCGTCCCTACATCAAACAGTTAGGTATGCAAGAAGGCTAGCCTATCATGCGCCCTAACTATATGATGGTCCCCTCAACGGGATTAGTAGTTGGGACATACAAGCCCATCTCACTAATAGACGGGTCTACCACCCCTGTAAACTCCCTCACCCAAAATAGGTATTTTGTGTATATTTTATATTATTATATTTATTATATATGT
Organism: Iris macrosiphon; assembly: GCA_036927795.1. Classification (NCBI taxonomy): domain Eukaryota; kingdom Viridiplantae; phylum Streptophyta; class Magnoliopsida; order Asparagales; family Iridaceae; genus Iris; species Iris macrosiphon. The sequence goes on along the minus strand of JAYESA010000001.1, from coordinate 852,854 downwards.
TGAATTTATTTAGAATATGCTCTTAGTTAATTAGAAAATAATTTTTTTGATATACTTACTTATATAAATATTCATTTAGAATTATTTTAGGTTATTTTAGATTTTTGGAGATTTTTCTAGAATTTTTGGTAATTAAAACTTAGAAAACATAAATTTCTAGGACTTCTATGATTTACTATACGACCATACTTGCATGTCGTTCCTACCAAATATTTATTTTAGTTTAAAATATTTAATTATATTTTTTTGTAATTTATTTAGAATTTTAAGAAATTTATTTAGATTTTAAAATTATTTAGGATTTATTTGGATATATATAGTCTTAATATTAGATAGATGCTAATTTAGTGTTAATAGATATTAATAAGATTTTATAAATTATTTGTATTATCATTAATTATATTTAAGATTATAAATTATTGTGATAAATTCAAACTCTATTTTAAATTAATTCAAATTCTGAACCTACTAGGAAATCAACTTCATGCATATCCTATCCTTATTTAAATTCATCATAATCCTATCCAAATTAACCAATCCTAGTCGTATTTAATTAAGTAGTGTCCACCATTATAAATACCTCATCCTTCATATTTTTCTTCCCCAAATTCCTCTCTTTTTCGTCCAAAAATAGTCAAAATTCGTCATAAATTCAGCCTCATTTTCTACTAGTTATGACGAATTAAAAAGACGATATCTCCTAGTTCCGGACTCCAAACGCGCTCCAGTTTTTTTTGTTAGAACGATATTGAGGTTAGCTTTCTGTTTATATAAATTTTTTTTACGAAATTATGAGTATTAAATTCTGGAAAATTTGTAGAGCACAGCATGTCCAAAAATAGACGTGTTTCGATGTTTTTGCGATTTCGGGAGAACCAGGAATCAGAATCATGAACCGTTTAAAGTTTCGGAAAGCTAATGTCGTGATCATCGACACCTATTTTTCTCAGAATTTATTTCGAAGTATTTACATACTGTTAATTCTGTAGAACTTCTAGGTTAGAATTTAACCATCGGTGCACAATAAAAAATTTGTATGTGCCATAATTCCCAAACGAATTTGAATTCAGACGAGCCGTAAATTCCAGTATATTTTTGATGCTGAAATCTACAGGAAATCATGCATGAAAGTTGAGTTTATATCGGTTGACTTTTTGGTCAACAGATCGCCTCGATTTGCGTGCCATGAGTCTCGAGTTGATAAAATTCAGTTTCTTTGGACAAAATTTAGGAATTAACATAAACATCAGAATAATAAGATTAAAATAGGATTTTAGAGTAATTATTCCAGAAATAAATAAATTAAAATAAATTATCTTTTGACGTGATAAATTTGTAATACATAGGCTATTTGGACTTGTGACTTGGACTCTGATTCATACCAGCAGCAGGACCCCAGGAAAGATACCTTGTCAAATTATTTACAGTACTTTGCATGCTATTTATATTTTTGTTTATTTATTGCATTCTGTATATTTCTTGCATGTGTAGTTTTCTTTCAGTCATTACTATGTATTAGATATGTTGACACACACATGGCACTTAGTATCATAGAGGACAATTATTAGGCGTATGGGCTTTTAACCACTCTGGTAAACCGTAGTATATAGCTTGCACTACGGGCGTGTGTCGCGCTGGTCGCTACCACCGCGGTATGTCGATTTCTGGAGTCTCGCTGGTCGCTACCCCCGCGGTATATCGATTTCTGATGTCCATTGACGTGTGTGTGAGTTGTGAGGTAGATCGAGTAGCCTACCCTTGCCCATACGTTGAAAAGTTGTCCTCATTTGCATTCATATAGATTGTCTTGTACAGCGTACTTATTTATTTTCAAACCATATGCATGTTTACTGTATTCAAATTGGCTCGTATTTTCTGTATCTTGTTACGTCCCTCTGAGGACCTGGTCTGCTGCCAGGTGTATCTTTTCTTGAGTATTTGCAGGAGCGCAGATTTGGATGGTTACATGTGATCCGAGGATGTCTTCTCTTCGAGCTGTGATGGATAGCTGGTATTCTTATATTGTGTTGTGGTGTTGTACTCATATTGTATTTGCTCTTATATTCGAGTTGGTAGTGGATTTGTTTCCATCCAACTATCATCCTTAGATACTTCTTATTGAGATCTAGTTTCATAGATACTGGTTATTTATTTTTATATGATTTTGGTGGATGAGATTTAGATTTTACCCTGTGACTTGTATTACATTTTATACCACTTGTGGATTTTATATTCATATTACAGCGTACGTATGGATTTGGTTTCCATATATTGGAGTTGCCATATCCATGCGGCTGACATGCTTACGTGTCCTAGTCCTACGTATTTTTGGGACTGGGGCGTGACATATTTTTATGGTGGCCCATGCAGGTCGAGAGCATATTGTCTCAGTTACGTTACTGTACCGAACAAGCCTGCACCTAGGACTAGAGTATAGGATCTCATCCACAATTGACTGTGATTCATCTCCTCCTATCTGTTCTATTTTAAACAATTGTATCATGCTTGATTCATGTGCTTCCCTAATAGTTCCTTGAGTATAGTCTTTTGCTAGAATATAGGAACCCATGTTATTAGGATGATAATTAGAGTAGCACACCTATTAAGAATACAATGAGAATATAGACACACCACTAAGTTTAGAATATCTAGTGAACCTAGAATTCCTTATCTTTAGATTGTTATACCATTACCCCTTGATGTATTAAGAAGACTTGAGAGTAGTATAGACACTACTAGAGTTAGTTAGAAGTTTTACCATAATGTTTGACACCTAGTATCACATAGTCTTTTGACCTATTAATTGAAGTGTAACCGAATGATATTTATCGCATGCTAGTAAAAGACGACAGTGTTTATTCAGACCATAGAATTTAGAGGTCCTTGCCCTATTTGGTCGACTAGCGACTTAGATAAGGAGGTTGTATGATAACTGTAGAGATTGTAGAGTCTTTTATTATTAGTGCTTATGTTATTTTTGCTTTTGCGAACTTGAATTATTTTGTAACTTCTCACATCATAATCCAGCGTTATATTTTCTGTGCTACCTTGAATTATGCTGCTATTATAGCCTAGTTTTTGTAAGCTTAATCTTATATCGAGCTTGTTCATGACATATGTGTTATTGGGGCCTGATCAACCACACTAATACAAATTGTCTAATCAGAATCAGTGTATTATGGTCTAGCTAGCCATAATGCGCTTGATTCGCCCTTCGCAATAGTATTTTACGTGGATTGAGATGTATAGTGGACCAGTAGACAAATATACTTACCCTCTAGATACGACAAAGCATATCATATCAAGTACATAACTGCACCGATGTGAGCATGCGAATAGGAAATTACCAAATTAAGATTTCAATCCACAACTGTCTTGACAATTTCCATTTGAATTCTTTAAACGCTTTGATTCCCATACTTCCATTCTATTACCCCTCCTTGAACTCTTTTCCGTTGCTTTCCGTCTTCCCTTGTTTCGGAAAGACGAAATCTCGTGCTTGGATATAAGTGATACACGGGTAGTACAAGATATACCCCATAGGCCAATCACATTATTTGGTGACTATCTTTCATAATTGATTAAGGGCATATCACATATGATATAGTTGGTATTAAAGTTTTGAGGATTGAATGACATGAGAAAATAAATTGAGGAATATTTTTCTTAAGTGTAAGAGCCTTATGTGATAGATGGGTAAATTCTAAGTTGGGTAGAAATTGCATTATTAAACTTGAGGAGAATTCTTTTAGATTGTGATCAAGTAGGATTAGATTGAGAGATTAAGTCCTTTTAAATATGGAGAATTTTAAAAGAGGGATTAAGATAATGAGGATTTAATGAATTTTAAAAATCTTGATATTGAGGACCCAATATTTATACTTTGAGCACATGATTTAAATTTTGAATATTGAAGGATGAATCATCGATTTAAATTTTTAGGATAAATATAGAATTTTAGACTTGAACAACTGGTGAATTAGATTTAAATTTTATAATTTGATGATTTGAATTAAAAGTTTAATTTTGATTGTTGGGTCACCTAATTGAAATATTGAGGATGTAAATTGAGTTTAAATATTTGAAGAGTACAAAATTCTTAATTTGAGAATAGGAATAAGATTTGATTAGAATTGTTTATTGTTCAAAGTCTAGAGGAGATTATGATAGTTGGAAATGGTGATATAAATTTTGATGTGGGATGTCATATAGACTTGAGTTAGATTTAAATGTTGAAAAAATAAAAAAAAATCGAGAAGAGATTACGACAGGTTGAATTTTAATTTAAACAGTGGTTATCTTAATTTTGAAGTGATCGCGATAGATTTGAATAGATTTTGTTATTTAAATTTTTGGAAGAGATTACGATTGATGTACCTTATGTACGAATGTGAAGGATTTAACAAATTATGCCTTATTTTAATTTCGAGGACGAAATTATTTTAAGTTGGGTAGATTGTAAACTCCCTCACCCAAAATAGGTATTTTGTGTATATTTTATATTATTATATTTATTATATATGTTGAATTTATTTAGAATATGCTCTTAGTTAATTAGAAAATAATTTTTTTGATATACTTACTTATATAAATATTCATTTAGAATTATTTTAGGTTATTTTAGATTTTTGGAGATTTTTCTAGAATTTTTGGTAATTAAAACTTTGAAAACATAAATTTTTAGGACTTCTATGATTTACTATACGACCATACTTGCATGTCGTTCCTACCAAATATTTATTTTAGTTTAAAATATTTAATTATATTTTTTTGTAATTTATTTAGAATTTTAAGAAATTTATTTAGATTTTAAAATTATTTAGGATTTATTTGGATATATATAGTCTTAATATTAGATAGATGCTAATTTAGTGTTAATAGATATTAATAAGATTTTATAAATTATTTGTATTATCTTTAATTATATTTAAGATTATAAATTATTGAGATAAATTCAAACTCTATTTTAAATTAATTCAAATCCTGAACCTACTAGGAAATCAACTTCATGCATATCCTATCCTTATTTAAATTCATCATAATCCTATTCAAATTAACCAATCCTAGTCGTATTTAATTAAGTAGTGTCCACCATTATAAATACCTCATCCTTCATATTTTTCTTCCCAAAATTCCTCTCTTTTTCGTCCAAAAATAGTCAAAATTCGTCATAAATTCAGCCTCATTTTCTACTAGTTATGACGAATTAAAAAGACGATATCTCCTAGTTCCGGACTCCAAACGCGCTCCAGTTTTTTTTGTTAGAACGATATTGAGTTTAGCTTTCTGTTTATATAATTTTTTTTTTTACGAAATTATGAGTATTAAATTCTGAAAAATTCGTAGAGCACAGCATGTCCAAAAATAGACGTGTTTCGATATTTTCGCGATTCCGGGAGAACCAGGAATCAGAATCATGAACCGTTTAAAGTTTCGGAAATCTAATGTCGAGATCATCGATACCTATTTTTCCCAGAATTTATTTCGAAGTATTTACATACTGTTAATTCTGTAGAACTTCTAGGTTAGAATTTAACCATCGGTGCACAATACAAAATTTGTATGTGCCATAATTCCCAAACGAATTTGAATTCAGACGAGCCGTAAATTCCAGTATATTTTTGATGCTAAAATCTACAGGAAATCATGCATGAAAGTCGAGTTTATATCGGTTGACTTTTTGGTCAACAGATCGCCTCGATTTGCGTGCCATGAGTCTCGAGTTGATAAAATTTAGTTTCTTTGGACAAAATTTAGGAATTAACATATAAATCAGAATAATAAGATTAAAATAGGATTTTAGAGTAATTATTCCAGAAATAAATAAATTAAAATAAATTATCTTTTGACGTGATAAATTTGTAATACATAGGCTATTTGGACTTGTGACTTGGACTCTGATTCATACCAGCAGCAGGACCCCAGGCAAGATACCTTTCCAAATTATTTATAGTACTTTGCATGCTATTTATATTTTTGTTTATTTATTGTATTCTGTATATTTCTTGCATGTGTAGTTTTCTTTCAGTCATTACTATGTATTAGATATGTTGACACACACATGGCACTTAGTATCATAGAGGACAATTATTAGACGTATGGGCTTTTAACCACTCTGGTAAACCGTAATATATAGCTCGCACTACGGACGTGTGTCGCGCTGGTCGCTACCCCCGCGGTATGTCAATTTTTGGAGTCTCGCTGGTCGCTACCCCCGCGGTATGTCGATTTCTGATGTCCATTGACGTGTGTGTGAGTTGTGAGGTAGATCGAGTAGCCTACCCTTGCCCATACGTTGAAAAGTTGTCCTCATTTGCATTCATATAGATTGTCTTGTACAGCGTACTTATTTATTTTCAAACCATATGCATGTTTACTGTATTCAAATTGACTCGTATTTTCTGTATCTTGTTACGTCCCTCTGAGGACCTGGTCTACTGCCAGGTGTATCTTTTCTTGAGTATTTACAGGATCGCAGATTTGGATGGTTACATGTGATCCGAGGATGTCTTCTCTTCGAGCTGTGATGGATAGCTGGTATTCTTATATTGTGTTGTGGTGTTGTACTCATATTGTATTTGCTCTTATATTCGAGTTGGTAGTAGATTTGTTTCCATCCAACTATCATCCTTAGATACTTCTTATTGAGATCTAGTTTCATAGATACTGGTTATTTATTTCTATATGATTTTGGTGGATGAGATTTAGATTTTACCCTGTGACTTGTATTACATTTTATACCACTTATGGATTTTATATTCATATTACAGCGTACGTATGGATTTGGTTTCCATATATTGGAGTTGCCATATCCATGCGGCTGACATGCTTACGTGTCCTAGTCCTACGTATTTTTGGGACTGGGGCGTGACACCCCCCCCGTAAGTAAGGTTTTTAAGCCTCAGGATATCTAGATCTCTCCTAGGCCGAACGATCCCAGTGCCCCAGGAACGCCTGAGAGATGACCTTGTGGACAAGTTGTCCTGACCAAATGCGAGAATGCAAGCTCCTATCAATACAAGATTATGCACATATCCAGAACAAGTAAGCAAACACATCTATCAAGTCCATATAGCCGAAGCTCACTCTCTCAATACACATTGCCTGATAGCCACACCCCCCGTAAGTAAGGTTTTTAAGCCTCATGGTGGACTTTTAGTCTAGATTCACAAGCTCACGCCATTCACCAAGTTCTATCTCAGGACAAGCAATCAATGACCCATGTTGAAGTAAAGCTAACTCATTAAACAAGTAACAAGCAAGAACAACTCTTTTAACTCTATCATACACTTCTATCTCTTATTGGACAAGCATTCAAGTATTCCAGTCTACAATACGATATCAAGAATAAGTGTAAGCAATCCTTTACTCTTTGTTATTAGCATGGCAGGGTTCATTCAATAGCGGTATCCGTGTGACTAAGCATGCAATACTCTCATCTCTCATTTGCATAGCAATGGTTCTATCTCATATCAGACAAGCATTTCCATTTCTCAAGTTAGGCAAGCAAGCAGATTCATTTCAATGACAAGCTATGTGAGTTCTCTTATTATCTTGCTGAGATGGTTCTACCATTCTTCTTATGAAATAATCTTCTTAAGCAACAAGCATTCAAAAACTCAGATTCATTATTAAGGCATGCGAGAATCAGAGAATGCAGTTCAGCCCACTCATTTTGATCAATCGGTCAAGAACTCTCCGAGAAGACTTTCGTTCGAGCAAGCAAGGCGATATCACTTGTACATAGTGCCTACGCAGAGCGGGGCGCTATAACACGAATCTTTGAATCTCGACGAGGGTATCTGTAGCGCCCCGCTTCGCGTAGGCACTATGTACAAGTGATATCGCCTTGTTTGCTCAAATGGAAGTCTTCTCGAAGAGTTCCCGACCGATTAATCAAAGTGAGTGGGCAGAACTGCATTCTCTGATTCTCGTATGCCTTAATAATGAATCTGAGATTTTGAATGCTTGTTGTTTAAGAAGATTGTTCATAAGAAGAATGATAGAATCGACTCTACATGCTAATAAGAGAACTCACATAGCTTGTCATTGAAACGAATCAATTTGCTTGCCTATGTAGCGCCCCGTTCTCCCGGTGCGGAGATCGCGGCTAAGAAACACAAGACGGTATCGTTCGATCGGGATAGATTGAATTAAGAACTCGTCCTCGTTATGGATTTGTTTTTTTGGAATCGATTCCCATATTCAGTGGACCGTGCCCCAAGGATCGGCTTAGCGGCAGAGTCAGGAGGGACCTCTCTGCTGCTATCTTTTATTGCCTCGGTTTTCGATGTCGCTTGTTGCTTTCGTGCTTTGAGTTGGTTTTGGGATTTGCTTGTTTTCCTTGAACGGTTTCAATGGTTTTCATTGTTTTCGTTCATTGACTTGCACTTCTATTCCGAGATTGGAAAGAGAGAAAAAAGTATTAATCGAGCTGTTCGTGTACAGGTGAACGAGCAGTAGGCGGCTTACGAGCGGAGTCGTGAAGCGCCTCTTTCCTTCTCTCTTCCAAAATCTAAGTGAGTGGCTACCAACCCGATTAGCTAGCCCTGCTTCCAAGCTTCACGCCTTAAAATCTGCATTTCCTCCTTGCCCCGATCAAACGATACCAAGTAATAATAAAAGAAACCAAGATAAAAGAGAATAGACTTGGTATATTATGCTTGTCAATAAACTTCACGAACGGATACTTAATTGCATGCTTGTTCGCTTGGAAATAATCATAAACTGTTGCTTGTCTTGTGCAAATACATATTTCACGCTCGTGTTGCCTCGAAGGCGTAAACTGATTATTTAAGATAACGTATTGTTCGATCATGGACAACTTGTGCACAAGGGTAAGTTCTGCGGACGGTCCCTGGGGCACTGGCACTATTCCGGTCCGGGCGGAACTCGTGTGTAGTCATCGTGTGCTGGAGGGGATGGCTTGCAACGCATCGTGTGCTTGTCGTGTTCTCGTTGCATGCTATCCCTGTCCTTGACTATGTCCGTTATGGCACCACGCCAGTGATCATCGTGTATATTTAAACCTGTTGTATACTAACTTGTGTCTTCGTGGCAGGGAAGGCATGGTAAGTATTGTGCAGGTAATTCAGACGGGCAGGTAAAATCCACCGAACGGTGGCACGTTCATTTCAGTAAATTCTATATGCTGCTTACTTGTAAATGAACTAAGGCAAGATAGAAACCCACAAAATATGCATGTTTCATTAAAACAACGTGTTGATTGGTATAGTCAGGTTAGCTCGCCTTCACCAGTATGTTTCGACATGCTGACCCTCGTTGAAACAGGTTCTCCGCACCAAGGCGAACCGAGCGAGGAGCCGAAGTCGTCTTCCCGATCCAGTCCAGCTGTTGGCGCATCTTCACCGCGCCCTTTGAAGCATTTTGGAGTCAGGAGCCTGCAACTCTTCATACACAAATGCAGCTCCGTGGCAAAGCTGTCCTCCAGCCTGGAGGTCTTTATCATTTTGAGTTTATAAAAGGATGTAATGTACAGGACTGCTATCTCATTTTGAGTCAACACTTTTGTAAGTCGTTCGGCATATTAGCTGACTCGTTCAGGAGTTTGTAATAGATGTTCATTATCAATAAAGAGAACTTTTTCATGTTTCAAATCTGTGTTTCAATTTATCTGCATACTCTGAATATGTGCTTGCTATGCAAATCATTAAAGCCTTGTGCGGGCGCAACCCCAGGCCCGCACGGCGGTCACGATTCGGGGGACGCCTCAATTGATTCTATAGAATTGGGTCGTGACAGCCTAACTAAGATAATATGAATGCTTGTCAGAAATGAGGTAGAACTATTGTCATGCTAAGAGAAAGATAGAAATGTTGCATGCTTAGAAATATCGACACAGCTATCGAACGAACCCTTGCTATGCTAAGGAAAATAAGTAAATGAATCGCTTGAATATGTCCCCTTGTAATATGCTATGAAAGAGATAATTTTGCATGTTAGATATAAAATCAATCATGCTTGCCATTATATGTTTCGCTTGTCTGTTTGCTATATAGAACTGCTATAAGTCTTTGATTCATATAAGAGAGTCTAATAGTCCGCCCTGACGTCCGGTCCTACGGGATCTTAGGGGGTGTGCTATTAGATTATTGAAAAGATGGGTTTGCTTGAATAAATAAAAGAGAAGAGTCTAATAGTCCGCCCTGACGTCCGGTTCTACGGGATCTTGGGGGTTGTGCTATTAGATTGTTATATGCTTGTGAATGTGAATATGATTGTGTATTGTTTGAAGGTTGCTTGTCATGCATTGGTCTCGGACAACTTGTGCACAAGGTAATAGTCTCTCGATCGATTCCTGGGGCACTGGGAATCGGTCAGCCTAGAAGGGATTGTGTGAGCACCATGATGTCCGGTCCTACGGGATCTTGGGGGGTGATGTTGTCCATTAATGGGGAAACTTGTGGACCATCATATAGATAGGGCGCATACTAGGTTTACCTTCTTGCATACCTATCATTGTTGACACCAAAAATTGATTCATAAGTTTATGCATATATACAAATTGTGGCTAACTTGTGTGTCTGCTGCAGGGATAACCATTCGGCTATGGGGTAAGAAATATGAGTTTATAAGCATGCTTGTTCATTTTGTCTGTATCATAGAGATTATCTGTTAGTGCTTCATGCATTGCATCGGTCAGATAATGACTATTAGAGCAGAGCTGAACCTCGGTCACAGCTGCTAATAGAATTAGAATGTGAGTCATTGGTTAGCTGGATTACCGCTACCGATCCTGAGTTTCTCGAGGATCGACCTCTGATTGATAGTTTAACTTGTGTGCTTGATTGAATGATAGTTCCTATATGCTAGTTTGCCCCAAAGAGTTAGATTTTGGATTCACAATACATGTTGCGCACTGCACGATAGAGCACTGTCCCGATTGCATGCTTATAAGTTTGAATATGCAAACTGTTTCAAAGTTATGTTTTCAAAAGATGTAATCTGACTATAGTTCTGAGATGCATGAAATAAACTTAGGTAAAAGTAGCAAGATCACTAGTAATGCAATGTTTTGCCACATGATTACTTAGTGTGGGTTTCAGGAGGTGTAGCTTCTGTTCAGTTATTTTATCTCACCAGTACTTGTATAAAGTGCTGACCCACCAACAGTTTACTTGTTCTCAGGTGCTTGTTCGTCCGAGGAAGCGATAGCCGAGCCTCATCCCAAGGAACCAGAAATCTGGAGTCGATGCCTTGAGTCGCATCGAGTTTGTGCCTGCTTTGAGTTACTTTTGTATAGAGGGACATAATGTATGGAACAGTGTCATTGTAATCGAGAGATAGAGTGCTTTAGCGAATTGTAACCTCGGCCATGCGTCGCTTGTAACACTTGTGAATATTAATAAAAGATCATGTTTCTTATGCCATTTATGTTCTTCACTTTTCTGCAAAATGTGTGCCGCTGCTTTAGTATTGAATAGCTTACTTGCCCTTGTATCAAATGTTTGGCCTTGTGCAAGCGCACTTTAGGCTTACACGGCATCACACCCGTGCGAGGGTGATCGGTTCCGTAGGGACCAAAGCAAGGACGAATGGTCCTATGGGACCGGGGCATGACAGTATCAGTAGTTAACAAAGAGCAGACTTGGGTTTGCATGGATATTTGTTCTCCATCCGGTATCAACATCAGGACCTAACAGAAAGTAACATGGATTGCTTCTCTATTATGGCTTGCATGATACACCTTCAATCTTTGCTTTAGTTTCTTGTTTTTCCATATTGTGCTTTCTCTCACTCAAAAAATGTGAAGTCATTATATAAAAAAAGAGAACGGAGTTGGCTAAAAAACTTATAAGTTTATATGAATTGAAAGGTAGGAATATTTTTGGCCTCAATTTATTTACAAAAAATTTCTAATTTTTTTCCATAAAACTACCAAATCACTTTCTAAAGCTATATGTCATGCCATAATATTGGACTACCAAACACATGGGTATAACTCGACCAGCTACGCACTACGATATATGACAATATCCCGCAATACAGTCATGACTGTAACTAGACAGGAGAGTATATACTATAATGCCAATCTTCTATGGTCTTATAGAATATTTTCTCTGTCTCAATAACTCAAACAAGAAGCATTATCATAGAATATATAAGATAAAGCAGTAAAATGTCCTCGATGCTCTTTCAAAATGATCATGAAACTAGCTATACAAAATAAAAGTTAGTATAGTATCAAGTCATACATAATCATATCATCAGTTGCAGTATGAATATAGATACAATTATGCTGCCAAAATAGATGGAGAATAGGCTACCAGAATAAACAGGCTAAACAAGTACCAGGGGCTAAACGCCTTAAAATATTAAAAATAAAATCACGAGTAGTAGAGAGGAAATCTCCTCAGGATTCGCGAGAGCTATCCTCCGTGTAAGCACTATTGGTCTAGAAGATAGTAGATCTTCGGGCTCAGATACTAGATCTAGCCAAACAAAACTAGAGAGCCCCTGTAGCAAGTAACACAAGAAAGCACGAGTGAATAAAAAAAATATAATCAATAATCAATAATCAATACATAGAAATATGTTTCATAGCTTGGACCTGTATTCTATCATCAGGGCAGTAATCCACCCCTACGCCAAATAAGAACAAGGGTTGTAGTAGTACTCTCTGACAACATACACTCCTAAGAATATTGGCAGGTGATATAATGCCACATCCCGATCTTCCGCAGGTTCGACCGTCCCCGCTGGATGCGAATCACCGCACCAGCGCTTCCGCAGGACGATCGTTTCGATCAGGATGTGATATCGTGCAAGCACAAGCTACGTCCGCACAAGGCCATTATTCGAACATGCGGAGAAACAACTAAGCCATATAGTCGCACAGATAGTCTCCAATACAGTAGAATTTTGAACAACATGAGTAAACGACCGTTTGATAACTAGTTCACAAGGTCGATATAGTGGAAGCATAGAATAAACACAAGTATGATACAAAAACAAGCTCTTTATTGATTCTGAATAAGTATTACAAGCGATGCTAGGCCGAGATTACAAGTCGCTTAAGCTCTATCTCTCTCTCTCTCAAAATAATAAAGGCGTGCCAAGTGGCTTACAACATGGGATAATACATAGGCAATGTTCCAATATTATGTCATGTATATGTGCTTCATCTCTGGACGCAAAACTCCAAGGTTCCAGACCGAACTCCATGTAATACCCCGTTTCACTCAAGCGGACTGCCGGTTCAAACGGCAAAAACTACAAATGTCCTAACCTGCTTTGCTTAGCGAGACAACTTGTTGAGGTAAGGGATTATCCAGACTTGGCCCTTCATGAGAACCGACTTAGGCTTTCAGAGGCTCACTCGGAGTATCGTTCAACCGAGGCGAATCATCGTTAAGGTGGGTGGCTACGGTGAACTTGTCTTTGCTTAGCCAGCACACATAAAATATGGAATGATACATGCTAGTCGCTAGGTGAATCACCCCCCGCATGCTAATAAGAATAGAACGTACCTAGCTAAGGGAATAATCCCAATTTATATTGCTTGTGCTAGAACATGGAAATGAAATATTGCTTATATATTCAGACCCTCGTAGGCCACCTTTGTCTTGTGCAACTGGACCCGCTATGCCTCAAGTAGAACGATATATATAAATTTAGTAGTGCATTGTTCACTCCCTACACTGCACGACTCTAGATCATATCGCTCGGGAAGTCCCTATACGATTTTACTCCTTGGCTTACCTTCGGGCCCGAGCGAACGTGAATGCTGAAGTTTCCTTGTGAATGCATGCTTGCCTGCTTACATATATTTTCTCGAATGAATGCTTGTCACATAAACTATGCCAAGATCCTGTATTGCCATTCATGTCATGCATTCATTTAGGTTCTCCTCGGAAGACTATATAATAGTCGTTTTGTGCAAATACGAACCTGAAAGTATCCGGGACCATTAGGTTGCTAAGGCAATTCCTGAACCAGAGAACTTGCACCAATTATGAGATCCAAGAATCCCAGCTCGTGGAGCAATACTATCATGTACTGAATAAAATGGCTCGTTGGAGTCGATACTCAACATTGAGAGTAATCCTGATCCTGCCTCAACAAGTTCCATATATATATATATATATATATATCCTGACTCGAACTTGTTCCATGTAACTTGTTCCATATATATATATATATCCTGCCTCGAACTTGTTCCTGTACCTGACCAGAACCCTGATGAGTAGAGACTTGCATGGTCATGGGACAACTTGGAAACAAGGTTTAGTTTCGCGGACGGTTGCTGGGGCACTAGCACCGATCTGATCCAGACGGAACTCCTGATAGTCGTCTGCTATAGGACCGAATGTCCTGTGACATCCCGAACTATGCGTCGTATGACATTCCGTACTGAGAGTAGACCGTCCATTATGACATCATGCCAAGTGACCTCATGTTCATATAGATAAGTCATCCTCGCTTAGCGGCTATCCGAGTGCGAGTCATTGCATAGAATCGAGAATAACTGAACACCTGAACGATCATGGTATAACAAAACTTGTGCATAAAGAGTACTTGAACATCTTATGCATACTATCTGAGAAATAAGAGTAACCCGTGCACCCAAAATGTGATCTTGCACTGAAACACTTGTGTTTGCATATGCTATGCCTCTTGAATGCTTATACATGTTTGTGCTTGAATTAACTTCGTTTGCCTTGGACAGGGAAGGACAAATGGTAAGTTGGTAAGTCTCGCCGTGTTTCCTCTTGTATCGTATGGCGCACTGCCACACAAGTTAGGCTATTCAATATTGTCATGAAACTGATCCTAAGGTACAACTAGTAAGACAACAAAGTTGTTGGTGCACGGAACCTATATTATGTGTTTGGATTTGTCGAGCGGGCGAGTAGCCTCTCCACTAGTGCATTCATGTACTGATAACCCACCAGATTGTATGCAGGGTACAGGAGAACCTCGTTCGGTGTGAATGCCTCCTTCGTACGTGCTAAAGGCATGGAGTTCGACTCTGAAGCCTTAGGGTGCTGCGTTCGGAACTGAAGTACATATACAAGATATAATATTGGAACATCGCCTGAGTATCGCCTGAACATCGTCTGAACATCATCCACAAATATAGCCACTTGGCACACTTTTATGTTTTAGAGAGAGAGCTTGAGCGACTTGTAATCTCGGCTATACGCCGCATGTAATACTTGTTTCAATATGAATAAAAGAGCTTGTTTTACTTCAACTTATGTTTTTCAATGCTTCCGCTATTATCGACTCAGTGAACTTGTTACCACTCGCTTATGCGTTTATACATTTCGCTGCACTCGGACAATCTGTGCGATCCTGTGGCTTAGATCTCTTACCGCCAGTCAATGAGTCACGGTCTTGCACGGGCACGGCTCACGCTCGTGCGACATCACGCCCGGATGGGTCAAAAGTGATCGTTCCGCGGGAGCGCTGGCACGGTCATTTTCGCCTAGCACTGTAAGCTCCTGATTTTTCAAAATATTAAAATTAGGATTTTTCACAATTTTCTGGAATTTTCTGGGAATTTTCTGAAATTAAAATCAGGGTTTTGAATTATTACATGATTTTTTATTGATAATAAACAATATTAAAATATTATGAAAATAGTATTTTTGGGTGTAAAATGAAAAACTGGACTTAGGACAATTTTTCTAGAATTTATCGGACCCCGGACATATTTTAAATGCCTAAAAAACTATTAATTACTTATCTATTTAATTATTTATTTATTATTAATTAATTATCTATTTATTTTACTAATTAATTTTTATTTTTCGGCCCATGAACCCATCCCGCGGCCCAACTCCGAGCCCGGCCTAATACCGTAGCGGGTCGGGTCGGGTCCGTTTGAGCCCGACCCGCCCGGATCCGCAACCCGGCTGCCCAGCCAGCCCCACGGCCCGATTCCCCCGCGTGGCCCTCGTCCTCCGCCGCATCCGGCGGCCCGCCTCCGCGTCGTCGCCTCCGCCATTTCCGGTGCCACGTTCCCCCGTCCTCCGCCATATACGGCTGACCCACGCCCCCTCCGCCTTATAAACCCCCCCGAGTCCCCTCCGGCCAGATCCGCCACCCCCTCTCCTCTCCTTATCCGGCCGAGCCGCCCAACACCGAGCTCCTCCGCCACCCTCTTCTCTGGCGCCACCCTCGCCCAGCGACGTGCCCAGCCCCGCTCCGCCTAGACCCCGCCGTCCTCCTCTCGTCCAGCTCCGCCCCACCTCGACCACCGACAGCAGCGGCCGCAGCCGTCCCCGACTCCAGCAACAGCGAGCAGCCGCTGCCGGTCGTCCCCGCACGCCGCCGCTTCTCCGGCGAGCCGCCCTCGGCCTCCCAGCGCGCCGCCGGCCAACGCCCAGCCCTCCTCCGGCCGGCGTCCCCT
The DNA here is from genome assembly GCA_036927795.1 of Iris macrosiphon. Classification (NCBI taxonomy): domain Eukaryota; kingdom Viridiplantae; phylum Streptophyta; class Magnoliopsida; order Asparagales; family Iridaceae; genus Iris; species Iris macrosiphon. The sequence continues at coordinate 836,476 of JAYESA010000001.1, read as the reverse complement.
CGCCGGAGATCCACAGTAGAAAACCCTAGCCCTATTTCCCTCCCCCGTGTCCGACATAGGACACGAGTCCTGTGTCGTGTCGGACACGATTTTGCCTAGGTTTTCAGGTCCCCTTCAGGTGCGTATAACTTTTTGCTCGTAGCTCTGTTTTCGTTTCCGCAAATTGCGTTGTGAAGCCTGTATGACCCTCTCGGTGTCCGGATAAACTGTTCGGGACATCGCGTCCTGTGGTGATCGTACACCGCGATCCAAAAACAGGAAAAAATCAGACCCTGTTTCACCCCCGGAACTGAGTACGCCCCGCCAAACGGGACGACTTGGTCGCGTGCGGTCTACACAGATACGTGCGCACCGTCGATACGGACGTGTGAGATTTCGCGGAAGCTGATTCGGGTGTGCGTGCACACCGGAATCAACGCGTATCCGCGGACATCGCCCCGTATCCGGCTTTTCTGTAATTCACCCTAACTTCGTGCACACACGTCGGATCGAGACAAAACTTGCGCCATCGGACTCGTAGCGATACGCTGGTCCTGTGGGTCAAGTTTGGTTCGATTCTGAGAACGTTGACGAAATCGCGTGTCATGGGCCCCACAGGCCCCGCTCGACGGGCGATTTTGTGTTCGGCTCATCGGAATCCAAATCTGGAAGTTCCGTTGGGTTCGTATCAGCGTTCCTGACTTGTTGACACTAAGTTTGGTGAAATTGGAGACCGTTGACTCGGACACGTTTTTTGGTGCAAAGCGGGCCCACCGGCGGACCCCGTTTTGACCCGAAACTGCCGTTTTTGCCCTTGTCTCCAAATTGGACCCAAGGACAGGCATTTCTAGCTATTTGACATCTTCTGAGCGTGATGGTAATGTCTATTTCAGCATTTGGACTCATCTCTGGATATTTCCCCGAAGAACTATTAATCAGATCCAAACAACAGGCAAGTACCTGCACTTCAAGTTTAACCTTTATATTGTGATAAATAAATTCCCTGCTTTATTTGTACCATTGATGATTATATGTAGAGTTAGAGCACTGGATTTCATGTCTTGAATAATATATTTCGTGTCTTGCTTTTCGTGTCGGGCGGGAGAATACTAGGAGGCATGTAGTTTACCCTTTCCCCCTGTAATCACTGTGTGCCAGCTGTTGGTACGCGATTGTACCATCAGCCTTATACTTGGTTATTCCCGTAGTCATTGTGTACTAGTCGTCTATGACGGCCCTATAGCCTTATAAACCCCTACATGCCAACTAGGTATTCTAAATATACAAGTTCACGCACATAAGTTCCTGTCTTGTTATAGTTATATTTCTTGTCACATTTTATTCCTGTTTTACTCGGATTTCTGGTTTATAGCAATCAATCATATTTTACTTCTAGTCTTGTTTTATAACATTATTTCTCAGTTAATTTTACTACTTACTTACGCATTTCTCAACATAATGCTTAGTCAGTTATTTTCTACCTGTCACGAATATTTAGTTTTAATCTTGTTGTGCACTGTGTACTTTGCTCCTTTCCTGACTGGATCTGTTGATTTAGGCGATGATGAGGATCTTGCCCCTACTTATTATGGCCCCTATAAGACAGCAGGTGATACAGTTGCAGAGCCGGTTCCCACCCAGGAGACTACTCCTGCAGAGTAGTTAGCATTAGTTGTTTATTTTCTTTCATCTTAGTAATCGGGTTTGTCCCCGATACAATCTATGGTTCTGTAATAAACTCTGGATCTGATTATCATATTCTGGTTATAAAATCTTAGCATTCTTTTCCTGCTATTTTTCCTTGCCTATTTAATTATTGTGAATGAGCTAGATTTATCACCTGTGATCATGCCCTAGACAGCGTACTACCGTCGACACTGCGGCGTAGGCTGGACGTACCCACGCACTCGTGCCCGAATTTCCGGGTGCGGGTCATGACACGTTTTAGTGGTGGCCCATGCAGGTCAAACGACTAAATTGTTCGGTTTGAACTTAGGAACCGAACAGGCCTGCAATAAGATTGAAGATTTTAGGATAAAGCTCATTCACAGTATAGGGTCCTTATTTCAATTCTTGATATCATTTCTGCTCAATTATCCTATCGCCTTTGATTTCCAAGTAATCTATTCTGATCTCCCTATCCCTTCATCTTTCAGAATGGTTCAGACAAGGAACACAGTAGGAGGCACATCAGAACCAGCTGAGCAGACTGTGCCCGAAACTCTTGCACTCCCTCCACCTCCATCTACTCCGGCAGTTACTTTAGATGGGGCACAACTACTTGGAGTGTTCCAGGGACTAGTAGAATCCCAGAAAGAACAGACTGTACTTCTGCGGACCAGTCTCTCAGAAGCTCTTAGGTCCCAGGAGTCGCCACACAAGAGGCCAGGGAGTGCCAAAGACTTCAAGAACCTTAAACCCCTGGAATTCTATGGAACTGAGGGCATTCTCTACGCCGATGAATGGATAGAGAACGTAGAGCGACTCCTGAAGACTGCTCGGGTCCCTGATGATCTCAAAGTGGAGTCCGCAAGCCTGCAACTGTTCGACATAGCTCGGACCTGGTTCAGAGATGAACCCCAACTATCTGCCCCTGACCTCACCTGGGAGGACTTCAAGAGGCTATTCAAGAAGAAATTTTACCCCGAAGTGGCTCGGAAAGCTCTCGAAAGCCAATTCGAGAGACTGGAACAAGGTAACCTGAATGTTGATGAGTATACTGCTGAATTTAGCAGGTTAAGCCACTTTGCGGAGTACATGGTTCGTACCCCGGAGGACAGAGCCCGTAGATTCAAGAAGGGGCTGTCTCCGGATATTCGCCTTGCTGTCACCACCAGCCGAGCTCGCACCTATGAGGAAATCTTGAACGTGGCACAAGGCGTTGAGAGAGACATGGGGCATAAACTAAAGCGAGAGAGAGATACCGGAAATGCGGGACCCAACAAACGCCCTTTTCAACAACAACAGCAGAGGTCCCCGCAGCAAACCCAGCGTCCTCTCCCTCAAGCTACAGCACCCCAACACCAAGCTCAAGGACAGAATCAACGAGTTCCCACTTGTGGCTTTTGTAAAAAACAAGGTCACACCTGGCAAGTTTGTAGGAAGAGACTAGGTGCCTGTCTGTATTGTGGATCAACAGCACATCGAGTGAGGGACTATGCCGCTGCCCCAGGATGCGGACAAGCTTACGTGATGACCGTGGAGAACGCGCAGACCATGGGAGCAGCCAATGCGCGTAAGTGATTCGTAGATACCTTTTTCTAGTATTATTTTCGTGCCTATTGGTTCGTGACCTCAGCCCCAACCTAGTAATTTTTGAACTTGCTAAATAACCTAGTATGCTTTTTAATTTTGATAACTGTGGAGTTTTTAGAGGCTTTTGCTATTGTGCTTATGTGTGTTTTGTGAACTTCAATAATTTGCACCTCCTTTTCATCACCATCTAGCGCACTTAAATTTTGCTGAACTTGACATATGCTGCTATTTTATAGCTTAGTTTTGCAAGCTTACCCTTTATCGGGCTTGTTCATGAACACATGTATTATTGAGGCCTGATCAACCCCACTAATACAAGTGTCTACTCAGAATCAGTGTACTACGGTCTGATCAACCTTAGTGCATTTTGATTCGCACTTCGCATGACTACTTATGTGGATTGAGGTATAGTCGACTCGTCTACTTGCCCCCTAAATACGTCCGAGCATATCGTTTCAGCATTACCAGAATAGAACCTCGATCCCTAACCGCCTGACAATTCCTATTAGAATTCCTGAAAAATGCCTTGATCCCTATACCTCTGTTCTACCACCTCGCCCTTAAACTCTTTATTATTGATCCTCGTCTTTCCTCATTTCGGAAAGACAAAAACCTGTGGTTGGTATAAGTTGATTTGTAGTGCTAGACATACCCCTCAGACCGGTCGAATTGATGATAACCCTTTATGACTAAGACAAGACCCTAGGTGCTGTGTTTTGTGTTGCAGGCTTAAGATTCAATACCCTGATTTATTAAGTTGGACCTAGCTTTACTAGTTGTACAGTCTTAGAGGATATGGGTAAAATTCTAAGTTGGGTAGCGACTGCAATGTTCACCTAAGAGAAACCCGTTATACTGTGACCAAGTAAGTTTGGACAGAGAGAACCCTGCCATAATTTAAATTTTGAGGATAAATTTTTTATAAGTTGGGTAGATTGTAAGCTCCTGATTTTTCAAAATATTAAAATTAGGATTTTTCACAATTTTCTGGAATTTTCTGGGAATTTTTTGAAATTAAAATCAGGGTTTTGAATTATTACATGATTTTTTATTGATAATAAACAACATTAAAATATTATGAAAATAGTATTTTTGGGTGTAAAATGAAAAACTGGACTTAGGACAATTTTTCTGGAATTTATCGGACCCCGGACATATTTTAAATGCCTAAAAAACTATTAATTACTTATCTATTTAATTATTTATTTATTATTAATTAATTATCTATTTATTTTACTAATTAATTTTTATTTTTCGGCCCATGAACCCAGCCCGCGGCCCAACTTCGAGCCCGGCCCAATACCGTAGCGGGTCGGGTCGGGTCCGTTTGAGCCCGACCCGCCCGGATCCGCAACCCGGCTGCCCAGCCAGCCCCACGGCCCGATTCCCCCGCGTGGCCCTCGTCCTCCGCCGCATCCGGCGGCCCGCCCCCGCGTCGTCGCCTTCGCCATTTCCGGCGCCACGTTCCCCCGTCCTCCGCCTTATACGGCTGACCCACGTCCCCTCCGCCTTATAAAGCCCCCCCCGAGTCCCCTCCGGCTAGATCCGCCACCCCCTCTCTTCTCCTTATCCGGCCGAGCCGCCCAACCCCGAGCTCCTCCGCCACCCTCTTCTCCGGCGCCACCCTCGCCCAGCGCCGTGCCCAGCCCCGCTCCGCCTAGACCCCGCCGTCCTCCTCTCGTCCAGCTCCGCCCCACCTCGACCACCGACAGCAGCGGCCGCAACCGTCCCCGACTCCAGCAGCAGCGAGCAGCCGCTGCCGGTCGTCCCCGCACGCCGCCGCTTCTCCGGCGAGCCGCCCTCGGCCTCCCAGCGCACCGCCGGCCAACGCCCAGCCCTCCTCCGGCCGGCGTCCCCTCGCCGGAGATCCACGGTAGAAAACCCTAGCCCTATTTCCCTCCCCCGTGTTCGACACAGGACACGAGTCCTGTGTCGTGTCGGACACGATTTTGCCTGGGTTTTCAGGTCCCCTTCAGGTGCGTATAACTTTTTGCTCGTAGCTCTGTTTTCGTTTCCGCAAATTGCGTTGTGAAGCCTGTATGACCCTCTCGGTGTCCGGACAAACTGTTCGGGACATCGCGTCCTGTGGTGATCGCACACCGCGATCCAAAAATATGAAAAAATCAGACCCTGTTTCACCCCCGGAACTGAGTACGCCCCGCCAAACAGGACGACTTGGTCGCGTGCGGTCTTCACAGATACGTGCGCACCGTCGATACGGACGTGTGATATTTCGCGGAAGCTGATTCGGGTGTGCGTGCACACCGGAATCAACGCGTATCCGCGGACATCGCCCCGTATCCGGCTTTTCTGCAATTCACCCTAACTTCGTGCACACACGTCGGATCGAGACGAAACTTGCGCCATCGTACTCCTAGCGATACGCTGGTCCTGTGGGTCAAGTTTGGTTCGATTCTGAGAACGTTGACGAAATCGCGTGTCATGGGCCCCATAAGCCCCGCTCGACGGGCGATTTTGTGTTCGGCTCATCGGAATCCAAATCTGGAAGTTCCGTTGGGTTCGTATCAGCGTTCCTGACCTGTTGACACTAAGTTTGGTGAAATTGGAGACCGTTGACTCGGACACGTTTTTCGGTGCAAAGCGGGCCCACCGGCGGACCCCGTTTTGACCCGAAACTGCCATTTTTGCCCTTGTCTCCAAATTGGACCCAAGGACAGGCATTTCTAGCTATTTGACGTCTTCTGAGCGTGATGGTAATGTCTATTTCAGCATTTGGACTCATCTCTGGATATTTCCCCAAGAACTATTAATCAGATCCAAACAACAGGCAAGTACCTGCACTTCAAGTTTAACCTTTATATTGTGATAAATAAATTCCCTGCTTTATTTTTACCATTGATGATTATATGTAGAGTTAGAGCACTAGATTTCATGTCTTGAATAATGTATTTCGTGTCTTGCTTTTCGTGTCGGGCGAAAGAATACTAGGAGGCATGTAGTTTACCCTTTCCCCCTGTAATCACTGTGTGCCAGCTGTTGGTACGCGATTGTACCATCAGCCTTATACTTGGTTATTCCCGTAGTCATTGTGTACTAGTCGTCTATGACGGCCCTATAGCCTTATAAACCCCTACATGCCAACTAGGTATTCTAAATATACAAGTTCACGCACATAAGTTCCTGTCTTGTTACAGTTATATTTCTTGTCACATTTTATTCCTGTTTTACTCGGATTTTTGGTTTATAGCAATCAATCATATTTTACTTCTAGTCTTGTTTTATAACATTATTTCTCAGTTAATTTCACTACTTACTTACGTATTTCTCAACATAATGCTTAGTCAGTTATTTTCTACCTGTCACGAATATTTAGTTTTAATCTTGTTGTGCACTGTGTACTTTGCTCCTTTCCTGACTGGATCTGTTGATTTAGGCGATGATGAGGATCTTGCCCCTACTTATTATGGCCCCTATGAGACAGCAGGTGATACAGTTGCAGAGCCGGTTCCCACCCAGGAGACTACTCCTGCAGAGTAGTTAGCATTAGTTATTTATTTCCTTTCATCTTAGTAATCGGGTTTGTCCCCGATACAATCTATGGTTCTGTAATAAACTCTGGATCTGATTATCATATTCTGGTTATAAAATCTTAGCATTCTTTTCCTGCTATTTTTCCTTGCCTATTTAATTATTGTGAATGAGCTAGATTTATCACCTGTGATCATGCCCTAGACAGCGTACTACCGCCGACACTGCGGCGTAGGCTGGACGTACCCACGCACTCGTGCCCGAATTTCCGGGTGCGGGTCGTGACAAGCACGGACGGCCGATTTAGCCTGTGGGAGATCGGGGTGTGACACTCCACGCCTTAGCGCGCACGAGAGGATACTCAGCACCGAACGAGATTCTTTTTCACTATCTGTAACGACCCATTCCGCTCAAGCGAATTGCCAATTCAAACGGTAAAAGTGCAATGTCTCGACCCGCTTTGCTTTAATGAGAATACTCATTTGAGGCAAGAGGATTTCCAAACTTGGCCCTTCAGAAGTTCCGACTTAGGCTTTCAGAGTCTCACTCGGAGTATCGCTCGACCGAGGTGAATCATCGCTAAGGTTGGTTGCTATAATAAACTTGTCTTTGCTTAGCCAGCACACCTAAAATATGGACGTTTCATGCTAGTCGCTAGGTGCATCACCCCCTTTATGCTAATAAGAATACAACGCATCTAGCTAAGGGAATAATTCTAACTTGTATTGCTTGTGTTAGAACACGAAAATAAAATATTGCCTATATACAGACCCTTGTATGCTATCTTTGCCATGTGCAACTAGATACCGCTATGGCTCGAGTAGAACGATATATATATACTTTATAGTGCACTGTTCACTTGCTATATTGCACGACCCTAGATTATATCGCTCGGTAAGTCCTTTTACAATTTTACTCCTCAGTTTACCCTCGGGCCCGAGCCAACGTGAATGCTTAAATTTTCTTATGAATGCATGCTTTCCTGCTATATGTTAACTTATAATGTTGCCTCAATTCAGTGCTTGTCACATAATTCATGCCACAATCAAGTAAACAATGCCTTGTATTGCATTCATCTAAGTTTCTCGAAAGACTATGTAATAATCGTTCCATGCAAGTATGCACCTGAAAGTATCCAGGACCGTTAGGTCGCCAAGGTAGTTCCCGAACCAGGGGCTTTGCATCATGAATCAATAAATCCAAGAATCACAGCTCGTGGAGCAAAACTTGTCCCATACTGAATTGATTGGCTTGGGAATCAATATACATTTGTAAACAATTATGCCTCAAACTTGTACCTGATATATATCCTATCTTGAACTTGATCCTGTACCTGACCAGAGGCCCAAAGATTAGAGACTTCCTATCGCGGACAACTTATTAACAAGTGGGTTTTCAGATCCTAGTTCCACGGACGGTCTCCGGGGCACCAGGACCGATCCGATCCGGAATAGAACTCCCTGTTTAGTCTTCCTGTACATGGACGGGATGGTTTGCAGCGCATCCTGTACTCTCATTGCATTCCATCATTGTCATGACTAAAATTTGTTCTTTTTGGCTATGCCAACGACCCTATTCATATAGATAAGTGATCCTCGCTTAGCGGCAATCTGCGTGCGAGTTATTGTATTATATTGATAATAGTCTGAAATACCTGAACGATCTTGAGTATAACACACTTGTACATATGGAACACTTCAACATCTTCTGCAACACCTTATATTTCCAGTAACTCATGCACCAGAAATATAACCTCTCTCACGACACTCGTATTTGCATATTGCAGCGCCCCGTTCTCCCGGTGCGGAGAGCGCGGCTAAGAAACACAAGACGGTATCGTTCGATCGGGATAGATTGAATTAAGAACTCGTCCTCGTTATGGATTTGTTTCTTCGGAATTGATTCCCATATTCAGTGGACCGTGCCCCAAGGATCGGCTTAGCGGCAGAGTCAGGAGGGACCTCTCCGTTGTTATCTTTTATTGCCTCGGTTTTCGATATCGCTTGTTGCTTTCGTGCTTGAGTTGGTTTTGGGATTTGCTTGTTTTCCTTGAACGGTTTCGATGGTTTTCATTGTTTTCGTTCATTGACTTGCACTTCGATTTCGAGAATGGAAAGAGAGGAAGAAGTATTAATCGAGCTGTTCGTGTGCAGGTGAACGAGCAGTAGGCGGCTTACGAGCGGAGTCGTGAAGCGCCTCTTTCCTTCTCCTTTCCAACTTCTAAGTGAGTGGCTACCAACCCGATTAGTTAGCCCTTCTTCCAAGCTTCGTGCCCTAAAAATTTGCACTCTCCTTTGCCCCGATCAAACGATACCAAATAATAATAAAAGAAACCAAGATAAAAGAGAATAGACTTGGTTAATACTGCTTGTCAATCAAATTCGTGAACGGTCACTTACTTGCATGCTTGTTCGTTTGGAATATTCATCATATGCATAAATTGTAGTTAGAATATATCTTCTTCTATAAATTGTGCTATTTATGAATCATATCGTGTATGCGCATAACTGTTCCTAGAGGCTATGCAAAATGAATCATGCATTACTCGTGTTGCCTCAACTGCGTGAAGTGATAATTTAACTAAACATCGTGTGTTCGATCACGGACAACTTGTGCACAAGGATAATAAGTTCTGCGGACGGTCGCTGGGGCACTGGCACCGATCCGATCCGGGCAGACTTCATATTTATAGTCAATCGTGTGCGGACGGGATAACTTGCAACGCATCGTATTTTCTGAGCTCCTCGTGTTTCCCCGTTGCATGCTATCCTTGTCCTTGACTAGTCCATTATGGCATCAAGCCAGTGATCCTCGTGTGTATATGCTTGTAATGCCTCGTGTGTTTATCGTGTGAATATGGCTTGCAATGCATCGTGTGTTCTTCGTGTATATTTAAACTTGTTGCATACTAACTTGTGTCTTCGTGGCAGGGAAGGCAAGGTAAGTATTGTGCAGGTAATTCAGACGGAAAGGTAAAAATCTACCGAACGGTGGCACGTTCATTTCAGTAAATTCTATATGCTGCTTACTTGTAAATGAACTAAGGCAAGATAGAAACCCACAATATGCATGCTTCACTAAAACAACGTGTTGATTGGTATAGTCAGGCTAGCTCGCCTTCACCAGCATGTTTCGATATGCTGACCCTCGTTGAAACAGGTTCTCCGTACCAAGGCGAACCGAGCGAGAAGCTGAAGTCGTCTTCCCGATCCAGTCCAGTTGTTGGCGCATCTTCACCGCGCCCTCGAAGCATTTTGGAGTCAGGAGCCTGCAACTCTTCATACACAAATACAGCTCCGTGGCAAAGCTGTCCTCCAGCCTGGAGGTCTTTATCATTTTGAGTTTATAAAGGGATGTAATGTACAGGACTGCTATCTCATTTTGAGTCATCTCTTTTGTAAGCCGTTCGGCATATTAGCTAACTCGTTCAAGAGTTTGTAATAGATGTTCATTATCAATAAAGAGAACTTTTCCATGTTTCAAATCTGTGTTTCAATTTTTCTGCGTACTCTGAATATATGCTTGCTATGCAAATCATTAAAGCCTTGTGCGGGCGCAACCCCAGGCCCGCACGGCGGTCACGACTCGGGGGACGTCTCGGGGCGTGACATAGTGGTATCAGAGCACAGATTCAAGTTCCTTAGACTTCGTGCTGGAAAAGTTCCTTTAACGATCAAATTCCTGTGCGAACTCTTGAACTCTCTAGGCCAAAATAAGATACGTTCATGCAATAAGTCCATAATACATTATGCTCCTAATGTAATTTACCTTCTTTTGAAAGAATGAATCCTGCGCAATCTGCAGCGCAAGTCCCGGATGAAATACAACGCCAAGGAAGTAGTTCGGGCACTTCGGGAAGTCCAGAGTGCCAGCGAGCCATGCCAAGCATCGATCCCGTTCAGCAAATATTGCGGATATTGGGAGAAAACCAATAAAGGGACGAGGCTCGCCATGAACGGGCCAAGAAGCGAGCGGAAGAGAGTCAACTCAAGTTTCAAGACAATATAGAAGCACGATTCTCAGTCCAACAGAAGCAGGTAGATACCCTGCAACAGATCGTTCAGACTTTGGCTGCCAACCATTCCGCCGCAACAAAAACGACTCCGGTGGAGCAGCCCGTGCTTGAAGTGGAGACGTCTCAAATCCCAAGGCCGAGGGACGTGACTGCCTCCAACTTGGGTCATTTCAAGAAAGTCTGCAATACCCCATTCAACGGGACTGAGGACCCAGTGGTAGCTCTAGATTGGCTATCCGAGCTTGAAGATCACTTCGCTCTGTTGGAGGTCCCCGAAGATAAGCGCGTCGCCTGCGCCCAACTACAGCTCCGCCTCAACGTATACGATTGGTGGAACGTGCATCGACGATCTCTCCAATTTGATCACGGAGAGGAGGCGATCTCGTGGACGACCTTTCGTGCCACGTTCGAAGAGGAGTTCATACCGCCTCCAGTACAACGTCAAATGGAAAATGACTTCGTGCAGCTGCGGAAGGGCAGTATTGTAACCTCCGATTTCCAATTTCCAAAATAATTAGATTTTTATTTATTTTAAAATATCAAGTTTTATAAAATATTTCTCCTTGAAATTTTTTTATTGATTTTGAGCGATGCTTGATTTTAGAAGGTAAATTAAAAATCTTTATAAAAATCATTTTTCCTAAATGACGATGTATTACAAAAATAAATAAATAATAATATATATTTCTAGTTTCAAATATTCATTGGCTTGAATCATAAAATTATTGTTTTGACTAAATAGTTATTTAAAAGACTAGTTGATAAAATAAAATAGATTTTTATTGGGATAGTAAATAAATGAATTACATACTTCTTAATATTTTGAAAAATGAGTTTAATTAGTAGCTAATCAAAAGCTTCTTAAAAACATTTTTCTTAAATTTCTTTTCTATTTAATTTATCGTTTTCCGTCTCCCATTCACGCCCCATTCTTCCCACATGAAAAGCCCCTTTATATTTAATTCTGGGCCATTCATCATTGGGCCAACCCGCAACCCTTTATCCCACACCCTTCTCCCTATTTAAGTTCTCATTTTCACATCTCCCTAGAAACCCTAATCTCCTAATTATTAGCTAGCCTCCACAATTCCCAAGCCAACAAGCCATCACCACCATTTTGTGTGCTCGTGTCCGTGTGTCCAACATCCGTGTCAGCCGTGATGGCCTCGGGTCCGACCCCGGGTGTCCCACCATATCCATTTCTTTTCCTGTGTCCAGATTTACAGTTTACAATCAGATTTCCGTGTCCGACACACCCGGACACAACCCCCACGCCCACAGTACATCGGATCCCTGTGTCCTGCCCCGGACACGTCCTCCACAGAGCACCATCCCCGTGTCCGACGACCCCCTGACACGCCCAGACCCTAACCTAACCCTAACCTAACTCCGACGATCGCCGGTGGCCGCCTGCAACCGCCCTCGATCCAAGCGCAGCCGTCCTCGAGCGCCGAGCCGTCTCCTCGAGCGCCGAGCCCGCCCCTCGATCCAAGCGCAGCCGTCCTCGAGCGCTGAGCGCCGCCGTTGAAGCCGAGCCCCGCCTCGAAGCCGCCCGGAGCCGCCGTCGCCTCCGCAAAAGATCCGCCGCCGCCTCAGATCTGTTGAAGCCGCCGCCTGCAAACCACCACCTCGAGCACCTCGTCGTCGAGCTCCTTCCGCCGCGTCAAGCTCGGAGCTCCACGCCGCTGGAGATGATCGGCAGCCGCCGCGTCGAGCAGATCCGCTGTCGCCGCCGCTTCTCGAACGCCGCTGCCCTCAAGATCCCGCCGCTGCCAAGTTCGAAGTTGCCGCTGCGCCGAGACGAACGCCGACCGCCCCGGCGAGCTTCTCCTCCGCCGACGCCGACACCCTGGCCGGCCGACCTCGCCGGAAAACCCCAGCCTGAAAACCCCCGCAGTGAGCCTCTTCTTCCCCTTTCCTTTCTCTGATTTTAAGTAGTTAAGTAATATATGTAATAGGTTAAGTTAATTAGTAATTAAGTTAATTAGTTAATTAAGTTAATTAGTTAATTAATTATTTAGTTAATTAGTTAATTAATAATTAGTTTAATTGATTAATAATTAGTTTAATTAATTAATAATTAGTTTAATTAATGTATTAGTCTAGTAAATTAATGTAATTAGTTAGTAATTTCATGTATTAGCTTAGTTTAGTATTAATCGGTTAATTATTTTATCAGTTAATTATTTCCTTAATTAGTAATTAATTCTTAATCAGTAGTAAATTAACATAGTTTGGTTTAGTTAATCTAAGTTGTTAATTAATAACCAGTTAGTAAATTCTTAATAAATTAGTAGTCTGTAATTAGTATAAACATTTCATGTAATTAGGGTGGTTATTCTTAATTAGTTATAATTAATCAATTAGTTTAATTATATTAGTTATAATTATTCAGTAATTAAGTTTTAATAATTTATTAACCAGTAATTAATTATTGATTAGTTAGTAACTATTAATTAATTAGTTAGTATTTTCATATGATTAGTTTAGTGATTTCATATAATTAGTTCATTTTTACGTATTAAATTAAAAGGTTTTTAATTATGTTAAATATAATAAATCTTGGGTTTTACATTATTAAATTAAAAATATAGTTTCAATAATCTAAATTAGTTCAAAATTAGTTTATTTGGATCGGTGACCGATTTTACCATAAATGAAAAATATTAGCTTTTACATAAATTCTAGTTTTTATAAATAAACTTTTATTTGAAATTATTGTTCAAAATAAGTTCGAAATGATTTATATACGTAAATACGTATTTCTAGTATATGTAATCAATTTAGTATTTATATATATATATTTTAAAAAGGTATTTTTGCATATGTATGAGTATACATATATAATGTTCAACTAGTATAAATCAAATATGTATTTAAAAGATATATATATATATATTGTAAATACATTTAAATTGGTGCATGTATAAATATTGTAAGTATAATAAGTGTAATGTATAATATATACGTGTCCCTACTAGATGACCCTAGTTGACTAGTGCCCTGCCTGACATGGCCCTGAGACCAGTATTTTTGACTGTGTTAGTGTAGCATCTGATGCGAATGTGGTTTGCTTGTGTTATGTTTATAGGACTGTTGGTTTACCCAGGGGATACTCTGGAACAGGACATTGGTTTTACCAGCTAAGGACCCAAGGCGAGTACATTCTCTGATTAGTTTCTAATTTATGATATCTCCTATGTTCACTGTATCTAGTGTAAATATCCATGATCTTGACACGATGGTTACACGGATTGGTATACACGGATCTCGTCATGAGATGTTATTCCTTATTCATGGTGTAGCTTGTACGAGACTTGTTTCCTTGATATCTTGTGCATGTACAGACACTAATTCCCGGGGAGATTTGCTACCTTCCTAGGGAATCCTGTGCCATAGCGTACCATGATTGGATCTACTATACCAGTCGGGGGTTTGGGGAGTACTTTAGTGTAGATATGTGATCATACCCAACTTTATATGCACCATAGCTCACCCCACATCTCACGTCGGGTGCGGCCTGACCACTTATATGAACCATAGCTGTTACGTGTGATTAGCCTGATCTCTACATGCACCATAGCTAACCAACGGTTAGCCTGACTTTATATGAACCATAGCTAACCAACGGTTAGCCTGACTTTATATGAACCATAGCTAATCACATGTAACCAGCCTGATCAAGTTCCCAAGCCGATCACATATTAAAGCTAGTACTCACACACTTAGTCATAAAATTCTTACTCATGGACATATTGTTTCTTTTCCTGCATTTACTTACAGTATTTCCAGTACTTCTCTCATTGTACATTCCTCGTACTTATACATGCATCTGGTATGTTTCCATCTAGAACTGCTACATAGTTTATGTCATTTATATAGAACTGCTATTTAGAGATGTACTTTGCTCCTTCCTGACTGGAAAATATTTTTCCAGACTGTGACATTAGTAGACTGGTTTCTGACACTTGGGGTTTGGAAGTTAAGGATTGCAGGTATGTTATGTTATCATTAGACTTGTGCTGTATTCTTTTATTTCTTCATTTCCTATCGTGCTGTAGTTGTGATTGAGTATTTCTAGATTTATTTTTGTGTTATCCGTGTCTCCTTATGGAGTTGGATACTAGTGTGAGATTATTTAGATAGTACTTGACCTAGACAGCGTTCTACCGCCGATGCTGCGGCGTAGGCTGGACGTACCCACGCACTCGTGCCCCTAAACCGGGTGCGGGTCGCGACACGTTTTTAGTGGTGGCCCATGCAGGTCTGACTTCGCGAGTTGTGCGACGTCGTAGTAGTGTGGCATCCTTGTTATACTACTGCGTACCTGCTATTGAATATAGGACATAGGATACTAGGATGAGAGAGGATACTCAATCACAAATTCTTGAAAGATTTCCTGGGATGACCCCATGAGAATCTTATTTTCAATATAAATCTTTCCTTGTTTCCGTCCGCTCTCGCTTGTTGTTACTGAACTTGATTCTTGTTGAGCAATTATTAAATTAAATTCTTGGTATCATTTTTGAGTTTGATTCTTGTTAACCAGTGTTGACTTTAATTCCTGGTATCGTTATTGAGTTGATTTAAATTAAGATGAATTTTTACGGACTAGGATTTATGGTATCATCTGATGACATATATTGATGAGGACAGTGAGGAAGGTAAAACGTCTACTTTGGTTATGGAACCTAGAATTTATCGCAGCCATATTAGCTGTGGTGACGAGAACGTAGGAACCTGACTTGGATGTACATACTATAGTTATGAAGCTTAGAGTCTTTCGCAGCCATACCGGTTGGCGTGGCGAAGATTCTAGACGACATGATTATAGAGTGCATACCTTAGTTACGAAACCTATCGTTTATCGCATCTATGCTTACTGGCGTGGCGAGGATTCTGAGTGTCATGATTTCAGACAGACGTGTATGATTATCAGGTTGTATCCTAAATTGGTTCTTAAAATATCATCTCAAGACTTATCTATTTCTGTTATTCCAGGACCTTGTTCCACCGCTTCTTTCTTTACTAACAGTAAAGATACCTTCTGTCCTCAATTCAGTCTTTGAGCTCCTATTCCTTGAGGATTTCTTGTTAAGTATGATAATTAGTGGCTTGTAATTTTGTTTGTGTCTTGTATTAGTATTGACTGTGTTGCTAGTGAGTTGTCAGTGTTTCTTAGTTGGGCATGTGAGCAGTAGGCTTTAATCTAGAGTTAGCCCTTAGTATAGTACCTTGTACAAATGATTCTAGGAGTAGTGTCATTAGAGACTAAGGAGAGTATAGAGTATCAGTTCTCAGAGTTAGTATCAGAGCCAATTACCCGTCCTGGATAATCATGATTATGTAATTGAGTGATCTATGTAAACGATTGAGTATCAGGGAATTGTGTTAAGGATTTATGGAGCATGATGTCCAAATTGATGATTGATATCGGAAATGTTAAAGGTAAAGAAATGTATATGTATAAAGGGTTTAATGAGATGTCATAAGTAGAAAAATATCAGGATTAGTAATGGAAGTTGTGAAGCGTATCACGGATTAGTTTAAAAGGCTTTAAAGGATTGAAGAAAAAACATATACAACCATCGAGATGAGGAACCATACACATACCCATGAGAGTAAAGAAACATGAGTGTTATAGAGGATACAGGTGATCATGAGTCTAATGAGCTCGATGAGATAATCCATTAATGCAGTTAGTGATATAATACCTAGAGTGCTAATGATTCTATATCGAGGATTAGTCAAGGATGACGTTAATAACAGTAAGCACTCTGTGTGTTGATAATTAGATGATATACCAATTGACATAAATTGAAATCATGAAAGAAAACACCGTTGATGATAACTTTGATCATTGGAGGTAATAGTGCAAGTGATTCGGGCAGTACAAATTTAGTACACAGTTCTAGACAATATAGGTATTGAGTGCACCTCGAGTATCAGAGACCGCGAGCACTGATATGTATATTGAGGAGATATGAATTAAAAAGGTGGAAATGAATTTTAAATTTTCAGAATTTTTAAGGAGTTGAGATTTTATGTTGTTAAAATATTGAGGATTTAAATTTGATTCACTAAACATAGTTAAGGCTACAGAGATTTTAGAAGTGATTAAATTTTATTTCGATGTGAAGTATCTAATTATGAGGAGGTATATGCATTTTATTTAAGTTGATCGGGAAGTTAAACCTTGACGATTATTTTGAGGATTAATTTTTTGTAGATGAGAGAGATGAATATTAATATATGATTAGTTGATATGGGTACCAGTGTACATGAATAGGAATCAGTTAGTGAATGTGCTAGAGTTAAGTGTTGTTAGAGATAGTAGACACTACAAGTAATATGTTAACATGATCCTTCTTCCTTTCTAATGTTCCTTTTCTTTCGCCTTTCGATTGATTGATTGATTTTCCTGGTACTGTGGTTCACATGCATGATTTCTTGTTAGAATATAACTAGTAGTACCTTTAACAGAGACTGAAATACCATGACAAAAGACGCATGACCTATATTTTCTTAAATTGCATGACTGTAGGTAGAATTTTCTTAAACCATGATCATTGGGTTTTGACCATAGCAAAGATCTATGACGAGGTTATGACTGACAAAAAGAGACAAGAGGATTAAATTTGTGGATGAGCATTAAAATTAAATAAAGGATTTAGGGGTTGTTATAACGGAGTTGATGGATCATTGATTTTATGAAAATCGAGGTGTGATTGAAATTCGAGGACAAACATTTACTTAAAGGGAGAATTAAGAAATTCACAAGAGCAAAAAAAAAAAAAAAAAAAAAAAAAAAAAAAAAAAAATTTGAGGATTTATTAATTTTAAGGAGGTCTTGATATGATTGGATTGATTATTAAAAATTTGAGAAATTTGAGAAGATTATGATACGACTGGAATTCAATTAAAATATTGAGGGATTGAGTAGTAAAAATTTTACATTGGGATAATAAATTCAGAGGATGAAAAAAAAAATATATATATTAGTTCAAAATTCGGAAACATTATACATACGGATAAAGAGATATGGAATGAAATGAAGCTCATGGTAAAGAAGATTATAATATAATTAATTATGGGATCGTATAATTGAAGGTCGTAAGGTAAGATCATGGTATATTGAGGTTGTGATTTGAATTAAAATCTTGACCATGACAGTAACATTTGAATCAAAGAAAATAATCGAGGGTATAGTTGATGCTAAGATAAACAAACTCGAATTGGATGATAAGGCTTTTTGATTCAGAAATTCTAAGATCTAATCTAATAAAGCTTGTGGAATTTGAACTTTTATAAATAGTAGTTAATGATGAATTACAAGATTGAGAAAAGTAAAATGAACGAGGATAAAAAGAAGGATTATTTTCAGATGGTAGTAAAGACTCTTTTTTCTAGAAATTAAGAAGGCAATTAGATGTCTCTTGATTACATTCGGAAGGATGTATTTAAGTTTCTTAAATCAAATTGTCGACCGTATCTTTCGAATTAGCTATAACTTTCATGTCTATATCATTCATTATACTGGGTCTTCCTTGGTTAGTTACTTTGAAAGGGTAACGTGCATTATTCCAATTATCTGTTTTGTGATCGTGTCTACTTCCCAAACCTAAACCTTCTAGAGGATTCAAGGCCGAGCCATAATTCCTTCAAGTTACTCCTATCTTAAACCATATTTTTCTTTTCTTCATGTTCCCTTCTGTTTGGTAAATATTTTCCTTATAGAAATATTTTCTTCAATAATATATTCATCATTATGTACAACAAAATTTTTCTATTCTAGCCATCCCTAAAATTTCGAGGACGAAATTTTTCTAAGGTGGATAGACTTGTAACCTCCGATTTCCAATTTCCAAAATAATTAGATTTTTATTTATTTTAAAATATCAAGTTTTATAAAATATTTCTCCTTGAAAATTTTTTATTGATTTTGAGCGATGCTTGATTTTAGAAGGTAAATTAAAAATCTTTATAAAAATCATTTTTCCTAAATGACGATGTATTACAAAAATAAATAAATAATAATATATATTTCTAGTTTCAAATATTCATTGGCTTGAATCATAAAATTATTGTTTTGACTAAATAGTTATTTAAAAGACTAGTTGATAAAATAAAATAGATTTTTATTGGGATAGTAAATAAATGAATTACATACTTCTTAATATTTTGAAAAATGAGTTTAATTAGTAGCTAATCAAAAGCTTCTTAAAAACATTTTTCTTAAATTTCTTTTCTATTTAATTTATCGTTTTCCGTCTCCCATTCACGCCCCATTCTTCCCACATGAAAAGCCCCTTTATATTTAATTCTGGGCCATTCATCATTGGGCCAACCCGCAACCCTTTATCCCACACCCTTCTCCCTATTTAAGTTCTCATTTTCACATCTCCCTAGAAACCCTAATCTCCTAATTATTAGCTAGCCTCCACAATTCCCAAGCCAACAAGCCATCACCACCATTTTGTGTGCTCGTGTCCGTGTGTCCAACATCCGTGTCAGCCGTGATGGCCTCGGGTCCGACCCCGGGTGTCCCACCATATCCATTTCTTTTCCTGTGTCCAGATTTACAGTTTACAATCAGATTTCCGTGTCCGACACACCCGGACACAACCCCCACGCCCACAGTACATCGGATCCCTGTGTCCTGCCCCGGACACGTCCTCCACAGAGCACCATCCCCGTGTCCGACGACCCCCTGACACGCCCAGACCCTAACCTAACCCTAACCTAACTCCGACGATCGCCGGTGGCCGCCTGCAACCTCCCTCGATCCAAGCGCAGCCGTCCTCGAGCGCCGAGCCGTCTCCTCGAGCGCCGAGCCCGCCCCTCGATCCAAGCGCAGCCGTCCTCGAGCGCTGAGCGCCGCCGTTGAAGCCGAGCCCCGCCTCGAAGCCGCCCGGAGCCGCCGTCGCCTCCGCAAAAGATCCGCCGCCGCCTCAGATCTGTTGAAGCCGCCGCCTGCAAACCACCACCTCGAGCACCTCGTCGTCGAGCTCCTTCCGCCGCGTCAAGCTCGGAGCTCCACGCCGCTGGAGATGATCGGCAGCCGCCGCGTCGAGCAGATCCGCTGTCGCCGCCGCTTCTCGAACGCCGCTGCCCTCAAGATCCCGCCGCTGCCAAGTTCGAAGTTGCCGCTGCGCCGAGACGAACGCCGACCGCCCCGGCGAGCTTCTCCTCCGCCGACGCCGACACCCTGGCCGGCCGACCTCGCCGGAAAACCCCAGCCTGAAAACCCCCGCAGTGAGCCTCTTCTTCCCCTTTCCTTTCTCTGATTTTAAGTAGTTAAGTAATATATGTAATAGGTTAAGTTAATTAGTAATTAAGTTAATTAGTTAATTAAGTTAATTAGTTAATTAATTATTTAGTTAATTAGTTAATTAATAATTAGTTTAATTGATTAATAATTAGTTTAATTAATTAATAATTAGTTTAATTAATGTATTAGTCTAGTAAATTAATGTAATTAGTTAGTAATTTCATGTATTAGCTTAGTTTAGTATTAATCGGTTAATTATTTTATCAGTTAATTATTTCCTTAATTAGTAATTAATTCTTAATCAGTAGTAAATTAACATAGTTTGGTTTAGTTAATCTAAGTTGTTAATTAATAACCAGTTAGTAAATTCTTAATAAATTAGTAGTCTGTAATTAGTATAAACATTTCATGTAATTAGGGTGGTTATTCTTAATTAGTTATAATTAATCAATTAGTTTAATTATATTAGTTATAATTATTCAGTAATTAAGTTTTAATAATTTATTAACCAGTAATTAATTATTGATTAGTTAGTAACTATTAATTAATTAGTTAGTATTTTCATATGATTAGTTTAGTGATTTCATATAATTAGTTCATTTTTACGTATTAAATTAAAAGGTTTTTAATTATGTTAAATATAATAAATCTTGGGTTTTACATTATTAAATTAAAAATATAGTTTCAATAATCTAAATTAGTTCAAAATTAGTTTATTTGGATCGGTGACCGATTTTACCATAAATGAAAAATATTAGCTTTTACATAAATTCTAGTTTTTATAAATAAACTTTTATTTGAAATTATTGTTCAAAATAAGTTCGAAATGATTTATATACGTAAATACGTATTTCTAGTATATGTAATCAATTTAGTATTTATATATATATATTTTAAAAAGGTATTTTTGCATATGTATGAGTATACATATATAATGTTCAACTAGTATAAATCAAATATGTATTTAAAAGATATATATATATATATTGTAAATACATTTAAATTGGTGCATGTATAAATATTGTAAGTATAATAAGTGTAATGTATATTATATACGTGTCCCTACTAGATGACCCTAGTTGACTAGTGCCCTGCCTGACATGGCCCTGAGACCAGTATTTTTGACTGTGTTAGTGTAGCATCTGATGCGAATGTGGTTTGCTTGTGTTATGTTTATAGGACTGTTGGTTTACCCAGGGGATACTCTGGAACAGGACATTGGTTTTACCAGCTAAGGACCCAAGGCGAGTACATTCTCTGATTAGTTTCTAATTTATGATATCTCCTATGTTCACTGTATCTAGTGTAAATATCCATGATCTTGACACGATGGTTACACGGATTGGTATACACGGATCTCGTCATGAGATGTTATTCCTTATTCATGGTGTAGCTTGTACGAGACTTGTTTCCTTGATATCTTGTGCATGTACAGACACTAATTCCCGGGGAGATTTGCTACCTTCCTAGGGAATCCTGTGCCATAGCGTACCATGATTGGATCTACTATACCAGTCGGGGGTTTGGGGAGTACTTTAGTGTAGATATGTGATCATACCCAACTTTATATGCACCATAGCTCACCCCACATCTCACGTCGGGTGCGGCCTGACCACTTATATGAACCATAGCTGTTACGTGTGATTAGCCTGATCTCTACATGCACCATAGCTAACCAACGGTTAGCCTGACTTTATATGAACCATAGCTAACCAACGGTTAGCCTGACTTTATATGAACCATAGCTAATCACATGTAACCAGCCTGATCAAGTTCCCAAGCCGATCACATATTAAAGCTAGTACTCACACACTTAGTCATAAAATTCTTACTCATGGACATATTGTTTCTTTTCCTGCATTTACTTACAGTATTTCCAGTACTTCTCTCATTGTACATTCCTCGTACTTATACATGCATCTGGTATGTTTCCATCTAGAACTGCTACATAGTTTATGTCATTTATATAGAACTGCTATTTAGAGATGTACTTTGCTCCTTCCTGACTGGAAAATATTTTTCCAGACTGTGACATTAGTAGACTGGTTTCTGACACTTGGGGTTTGGAAGTTAAGGATTGCAGGTATGTTATGTTATCATTAGACTTGTGCTGTATTCTTTTATTTCTTCATTTCCTATCGTGCTGTAGTTGTGATTGAGTATTTCTAGATTTATTTTTGTGTTATCCGTGTCTCCTTATGGAGTTGGATACTAGTGTGAGATTATTTAGATAGTACTTGACCTAGACAGCGTTCTACCGCCGATGCTGCGGCGTAGGCTGGACGTACCCACGCACTCGTGCCCCTAAACCGGGTGCGGGTCGCGACAAGTATGACAGTTAAGCAATACTCCGCCGAGTTCAACCGACTCTCTAAGTTTGCTAGGGCCTATTTACCTGATGCAGCGAGTCGAGCTAGAAGGTTTAAAGGTGGACTACGCCCTGCCATCTATTCGCACGTGGTCAATAATCAGTACGGGACAATGCGTGAAGTAATGAATCACGCCCTATCACTTGAACCACAGTATCCTCACGTTTCCACCGGCGCCGTGCATACCTACAATCACAAACGCCAAGGCAACGATAGAGGAAACATTGCTGCAAAGCGCCGAAACAACGGTGGTCAGCACAGGGCAAATCCCAACCAAGTATGTCAATACTGCAACAAATGTGGGCACTCCTACAATCAGTGTCGTAAGAGACTTGGGTTATGTCTCGCTTGTGGCAATCTGGTCCATGCCATTAGTGCTTGTTCGAACCTTCCTGCTCATCGCCCGCAACGTAATAACCCTTAACGGTAAGCATTATTCTTAAGTTTCGGGACGAAACTTCCAATTGGTTGGGTAGGATGTAGCGCCCCGTTCTCCCGGTGCGGAGAGCGCGGCTAAGAAACACAAGATGGTATCGTTCGATCGGGATAGATTAAATTAAGAACTCGTCCTCATTATGGATTTGTTTCTTCGGAATCGATTCCCATATTCAGTGGACCATGCCCCAAGGATCGGCTTAGCGGCAGAGTCAGGAGGGACCTCTCCGCTGCTATCTTTTATTGCCTCGGTTTTTGATATCGCTTGTTGCTTTCGTGCTTGAGTTGGTTTTGGGATTTGCTTGTTTTCCTTGAACGGTTTCGATGGTTTTCATTATTTTCATTCATTGACTTGCACTTCGATTTCGAGAATGGAAAGAGAGGAAGAAGTATTAATCGAGCTGTTCGTGTGCAGGTGAACGAGCAGTAGGCGGCTTGCGAGCGGAGTCGTGAAGCGCCTCTTTCCTTCTCCTTTCCAACTTCTAAGTGAGTGGCTACCAACCCGATTAGCTAGCCCTGCTTCCAAGCTTCGTGCCCTAAAAATCTGCACTCTCCTTTGCCCCGATCAAACGATACCAAATAATAATAAAAGAAACCAAGATAAAAGAGAATAGACTTGGTTAATACTGCTTGTCAATCAAATTCGTGAACGGTCACTTACTTGCATGCTTGTTCGTTCAGAATATTCATCATATGCATAAATTGTAGTTAGAATATATCTTCTTCTATAAATTGTGCTATTTATGAATCATATCGTGTATGCGCATAACTGTTCCTAGAGGCTATGCAAAATGAATCATGCATTACTCGTGTTGCCTCAACTGCGTGAAGTGATAATTTAACTATACATCGTGTGTTCGATCACGGACAACTTGTGCACAAGGATAATAAGTTCTGCGGACGGTCGCTGGGGCACTGGCACCGATCCGATCCGGGCAGACTTCGTGTTTATAGTCAATCGTGTACGGACGGGATAACTTGCAACGCATCGTGTTTTCTGAGCTCCTCGTGTTTCCCCGTTGCATGCTATCCTTGTCCTTGACTAGTCCATTATGGCATCAAGCCAGTAATCCTCGTGTGTATATGCTTGCAATGCCTCGTGTGTTTATCGTATGAATATGGCTTGCAATGCATCGTGTGTTCATCGTGTATATTTAAACCTGTTGCATACTAACTTGTGTCTTCGTGGCAGGGAAGGCAAGGTAAGTATTGTGCAGGTAATTCAGACGGAAAGGTAAAAATCCACCGAACGGTGGCACGTTCATTTCAGTAAATTCTATATGCTGCTTACTTGTAAATGAACTAAGGCAAGATAGAAACCCACAATATGCATGCTTCACTAAAACAACGTGTTGATTGGTATAGTCAGGCTAGCTTGCCTTCACCAGCATGTTTTGATATGCTGACCCTCGTTGAAACACGTTCTCCGCACCTAGGCGAACCGAGTGAGGAGTCAAAGTCGTCTTCCCGATCCAGTCCAGTTGTTGGCGCATCTTTACCGCGCCCTCGAAGCATTTTGGAGTAAGGAGCCTGCAACTCTTCATGCACAAATGCAGCTCCGTGGCAAAGCTGTCCTCCAGCCTGGAGGTCTTTATCATTTTGAGTTTATAAAGGGATGTAATGTACAGGACTGCTATCTCATTTTGAGTCATCTCTTTTGTAAGCCGTTCGACATATTAGCTAACTCGTTCAAGAGTTTGTAATAGATGTTCATTATCAATAAAGAGAACTTTTCCGTGTTTCAAATCTGTGTTTCAATTTTTCTGCGTACTCTGAATATGTGCTTGCTATGCAAATTATTAAGGCCTTGTACGGGCGCAACCCCAGGCCCGCACGGCGGTCACGACTCGGGGGACGCCTCGGGGCGTGACACATATGTTATTGCCCCTTGATTCAATATTTATGTGTGCTCGTGCTTGAATTAACTTTGTCATGCCCCAGTCCCAAATACACGGGACTAGGCCACGTGGCAATAGCCAGCTGATACGTCTCCGAGGATATCCCAATTTAATGGATCCTAACAAAGAGTGCTACGCTGTCCTAAACTACTAATAAGTCCAATGTCAATCAACAACGGGTAATCTAATCTTATCCACAATATAAACAGCGAGAAAGAACTAAAATAAATGCTGGAAGATAAACGCAAGTCTCAAAATATCAAAGTACAACCCAAGATGTCTGGTGGGAACAAACCTACTACTATGACAAAATAAAAGTATTGAATGACAGATAAAATAAATAATGACTAGGGCATCGACTGACTAGATAATGATGCACCCAATCCTAGGCAGAAGGCCTACCAACTGATCACGGAAACTCTGACGGTAACACCTCTAGCTCCTCCTCGGTAGCGTACCTCGTCTCCTGTGCGGGTCCGTACACTGTAGGATAATATGCCTCGTCCAAATCTGGAAAGGGCCAGGTCCTCAGAGGGACATAACAAGATACAAAAAATGTATGCCATAAAGTAAATACTGTGAAAACTCAAGGGTGACCTAACCAACTAAGTGAAATGCACTTTGAAGACAACCTTGGTATGTATGGGTAGGTAAAAGGTATAAAGCGTAGTGTCGAGCCAGAGGTTAAGTACCTGGCATTAGTTGTAAACTGGATGCCAGATGTATATGCTGACTACATCATCGATCATGATAGCGCGTAACTAGTAACCTCTGTCGGATGTATCGACAAGCATATACTCCCATAACCGGGTGGCACTGATCCCATACCCGGGTAACCTGAGCCCATAACCGGGTAACACATGGCCCATAACCGGGTAGCACTGAGGCTCACGGCCCCGCAGTTTACTCTAAAACTATGGCAGCCAAATGTTTGTCCCATACGCCTACTAATTGTCTTTCCTGCCCAATGTCAATGTACAAATTGCGAACACGACATGGACATCTCATACTCTAATGCAAGTCTCTATAGAAATAAATAACTAAGCTAAATACCGTCACACGTACTGCTTATACTGATGGCCAGTCAGTCATGAGGCACGCGTCCCTATATGAACTCACTTTGTGACGTGTAATAATACGTGTCAAGGCCTGGGGAGTCATACCGATAACTCCACAACTTTAGGTGGGCCCACTAGACTCTAAGTCAGACACAAGTCCTAACGTCAACGCCTTCGTTGACTTCACCCGAGTCTCTCTCGAATGCGCACAATTAATATAATAAACATGCAGTTGATAATACATAATTTAAACAGTGCAACAAGGCAAGGTATACTTGCCTGGAACTTTGGTATGCGCAAGCAATGCTCCGGAACTAGCAGTCAAGGTAGCACCGTCTCGGATGCCTACGAACAGATAACCCAAAATTATAAATTACTACATCACACTATGCTTAATTACCTATGCTAACATAGTACATGTATACATACATAACACATATACATATATCTATATTAAATAAATTTATCATCATACATACATATATATACAATTATATATATAGACATATTTACATATATATACATATATATATATACATAACCAACCATAAATATATATATATAGTATAACACTTATATACCTATATGCATAATATACATAATACATATATAACTAATACAATATATGACATATATACATCTATATACAATTACATATATATATATATACATAATATAAATTAATAACATATTTACATATACACACACACACACACACACACACACACACACACACACACACACACACATATATATATATACATATATTTATACATATTGTGGTGCCCCGTTCCCCCTATTCGGGGAGCACGGCTAAGAAATACAAGACGGTATCGTTCGATCGGGATAGATTGAAACAAGAACCCATCCTCTTTATGGATTTGCTTCTTCGGAATTGATTTCCATATTCAGTGGACCGTGCCCCCGGGATCGACTTAGCGGCAGAGTCATGAGGGACCTCTCCGCTGCATCTTTTGTTGCCTAGTTTTCGCTGTCGCTTGTTACTTTCGTGCCTTGAGTTGGTTTTCGGATTTGCTTGAGATTTCTTGAACGATTTTGATGGATTTCATTTGTTTTCGTTCTTCGAACTGTACTTTAATTCCGATAATGGAAAGGGTGGAAGAGGTATTGATTAGTTGTTCGTGGCAATATAGGTGAACCAGCAGTAGGCACAGCTCGAACAGACTCCTGAGGTGTCACGTCCCGATCTCCCGCAGGCCAAATCGACCGTTCCCGCTAGGCGAGAATCACCGCGCCAGCGCTCCCGCGGAACGATCGCTTTATGACCCATCCGGGCGTGATGCCGTACGAGCGTGATCCACGCCCGTACAAGGCCGTGGTTCATTGGCTGGTGGTAAGAGTTCTAAGCCACAGAGTCGCACAGATTATCCGAGTGCGGCGGAGTCATGAACGCATAGGCGATCGGTAACAAGTTCACTGAGTCGACAATATAGCGGAAGCATTGAATAACACAAGTTGAAGTAAAGCAACTCTTTATTGATATAAATATGTGTTACAGGCGACGTATAGCCGAGATTACAAGTCGCTCAAGCCTCTCTCTCTGAAACAGTAAAGGCGTGCCAAGTGGCTATAATTTTGGAATGATTGTACAGGCGATGTTCACAATATTATGTCTTGTATATGTGCTTCAGTTTCAGACGCAGCACTCCACGGCTTCAGAGGGAACTCCTGGCCTTAGCACGCACTGTAACCTCCGTATCTTGAAATTCGTGCTTAAATGTTGTTATTAGGTTAATTTGGGGCTATTGGGATTTTTCCATAATTTTTAGTTAATTAAAAACCAGTAACCCTAATTTTTTAGAACTTTCAAGAATTTATTTTAGGGTTAAATATAACTAGAAATATCCCAAACTTTTATTTTAGGTTCTAAATAGTCAAATATATTTTCTAGAATGTTTTGAGAATTTTTTGATTATTTTTGGCATTTATTTTGAGTTAATTAAGGAAAACTGAATTAAAAACTAATTTCTGAAAAAGAAAACCCAAAAAGTAATTAATTCTGCCCATTCAGCAAACAGGGGGCCCACCTGTCAGCCTCCTGCAGCAAACAGTGCGGGGCCCGCCTGTCAGCGACCGCGGGTGAAGCCGAGCCGACCTTGAGCCGAGCCGAGTCAGAGTTCGACTCGGACTCAGCTGAGCCGAGCCACGTCGGTGCCTGACCGTCCGATCTGAGCGGGCAGCCATGGATTGCTGCCATGTGGCGCTCTCCGAGTCGCGGCTGCACTCTCTCTCCTATATATATATATAATAGTTTAGTTATTTTCTAGGGTATTTCTTGAGCCGATTTTTGGAGAATTGTCATCTAGGGTTCCTTCATCTTCCAGAAGCCATTGCGCATAGCTCTGGACTCCAAACGAGGCCTAGTTTCTTGTGTTAGAAAGATATTGAGGTTAGATTTCTGATTATATAATTTGTTTTACAAATTATTATTATTAAATTCTGGAAAATTCGTAGAGCACAGCATGTCCGAAAATAGACGTATTTCAATGTTTTCGCGATTCCGGGAGAACCAGGAATCAGAATCATGAACCGTTTAAAGTTTCGGAAAGCTAATGTCGAGATCATTGACATATATTTTTCCTAGAATTTAATTCAAAGTATTTATATTCTGTTAATTCTGTAGAACTTCCAGGTTAGAATTTAACCATCGGTGCACGATATGAAATTTGTATGTGCCATAATTCCCAAACGAATTTGAATTCGGATGAGCCGTAAATTTTAGCATATTTTTGATACTGAAATATACAGGAAATCATGCATAAAAGTCAAGTTTGTGTCGGTTGACTTTTTGGTCAACAGATCGCCTCGATTTGCGTGCCATGAGTCTCGAGTTGATAAAATTCAGTTTCTTTGGACAAAATTTAGGCATTAACCTAAAAATCAGAATAATAAGATTAAAATAGGATTTTAGAGTAATTATTCCAGAATTAAATAAATTAAAATAAATTATATTTTGACATGGTAAATTTGTAATACATAGGCTATTTGGACTGTGACTTGGACTCTGATTCATACCAGCAGCAGGACCCCAGGCGAGTACATTCTCTGACAGTTTCCAATATATTGATTATCTCTATAATTCTTGTTGTATAGCGTACTGTCACTACCACATTCCGAAAACAGGGATATTTTTGACTTTTTACAATATTTAATATTATTGTAGTTACAATTTATTAATTTCATGACAGTATAATTGATTTAAATAAATGTGTGATGTGTAAATCAAATATAGTATTAGATGCAGTGTTCATTTATTTTTAGCTAGCAGACTAGACCTAGAAGCCCAGTAGATGACCACCTGTCCGAATTATAGAATTCTGTATTTAATTATTTTATCTAGAATATATTTATTGGAGATTTTAATTAATTACCGTATTTTATTTAATATTTTTGCGCACTGTCTTTGCTTCGATATTTGGAGCACTACCCTGACTTTTGTCTTCCAACAAATTTCGCAATCTTGTCCTAGACATGCCCGCCTTCCATTCTGCTATTTTTGCAAGTCATAATTATGCTCTCTGTACATTATTTCTGGCCGCATAAAAATCGTCGCGGACATTATTTAATAAATCCCTATTTTGTATCGTTGCGCGTTCCAATTGAAATTGGAGATAATCTTGACCTATTTTTCGTGCGGCCCAAATTAGGGTAATATTCTGTTCTGAGTCTTCTTCATTATTGGTATTGATGACCTGACCTGATTTTGGCCCATGTACTCCTAATTAATTTCAGAACACAACTTGCATTTATTTTTATTTAAATTAAGGATACTATTTTAACCGATTCTGAAAACCCCAATTTAAATCCAGTGCCCTGCTATTTGAGCTCACACCAAACTTACAGTGCCCCTGACCCTACAAAACACCGGACACCGAATCGTCCGCCAAATTTTCGTCATTTCATGTGTCTGTGCAAATACCCAAATTTAAGGGGGCTAATTTGCAAATTGGCATTTTGTGTCAACACCTCATTGTTTAAAACAATGAGGGAGCCTAATAATAATTTAATTAACTCTTTCACCCTCATTCCCACATGAAAATCTCTCATGACCAATCTGGACCCCTCATTTAAAGGGGATCAATCCTCACCCTTCATTTACAAAACCCCTCTCCCTATTTAATGACATGTTACATCAACCCTAATCCCTAGAAAACCTAGGTTTCCCCACCTCCTCACAAGCCCCCACCTCTCATCTCTCCAACGTAGGAACCTCTTTCCATTCTCCATACTTTTTCTTTTCTTCTTCTCTTTCTTCTTCTTCTTCCTCTTCTTCTCCTTTTCATTAATTTGATTTTTCAAATTTAGAGAAGGGGGGAACTTGAAACTACTGTTCACCCCCAGAGTGTTCCCGGCCGAACCATTCTCCGGCGGCCGCTGCTCCCACCATCTACAACCACCTCCACCACCATCTACAACAACCTCCACCCCGCTGGCCTACAACCTGGCGGCCAGCCACTGCACTTCCACCCGGCTGTCCCCGAGCACCCATCCCCCGGCGGCTCCCTCTGCCGCTGCGACCCACTGCACTGCCACCCGGCCGAGCCGACCTCTCCAGTCTGCTGCTCCGGCGTAGTTCAAACCACCCTCCGGACTGCTGCGGCTGCTCCGACTAGCCACTTCCGGCCAGATCAAACCGAGCTCCCCCCGCCACCGCGTCCTCCCGGCCCCGAGATCGAGCCTCGCCTCCTCCTCCCAATCCCCGCCCCTCGCCGAGGAGTCCGGGGTCCTCTTCTCGGAGACGTTCCAGCTGAAACGAATCCAATCGGAGGAAGGGAGGATCTCGGTGAGATTGGACATTAAAGAAGAGGGGGGATCGAAGTGGAAGCTGATCGTGGGGTGCGATCTCGATGGGGAGTGGATCTTGCACTGGGGAGTCACCTATTCCGATGATTTCGGCAGTGAATGGGATCAACCTCCTCCAGAAATGAGTCCTCCGAGCTCTGTAACAATCAAGGATTATGCAATAGAGACACCATTAAAGAAATCTTCTTCTGTGTTGAATGGGAAGATTCTTCATGAAGTGCAGATTGATTTTGATATCAGTAGTACTATAGAAGCTATTCATTTTGTTTTGAAGGAAGGAGCGTGGTTTCAGCACAAAGGTAGAGATTTCAGAATTCCTTTGATGAAATTACTTGAAGAAAAGGAAGACACTGTACGTAGAAAAAAGAGCTTCAGCATTTGGCCAGGAGGGCTGGATCAGATATCAAGTTTGTTGTTTAATCCTGAAGGCTCTCGTACGGAAGTGGAGGATAGCAAAGATACAATTCAGCAGAGTCCACAAATTTTAGGATTTTATGAAGAATTTTCTATTTCAAAAGAGCATTTTGTTCAGAACTCCATGACAGTTGTTGTGAAGAAAAGTGTCGAGACAAATAAGAATCTTGTACATATTGACACTGATGTTCCTGGTGATGTGGTTGTTCACTGGGGTGTGTGTAGGGATAATAGTAAACAATGGGAAGTCCCGTCCACCCTACATCCTCCATCAACCACTATTTTCCGGAAAAAGGCTCTACGAACTTTGTTACAGGTATGGAAGCATGGAAGAGCTGAAAGCCCTCGTGAAAAGATTTCATGAAGTCGGAATTAAAGTGCTTGGCGATGCCGTCTTAAATCATCGATGTGCTCACTACAAAAATAGCAATGGTATCTGGAATATTTTTGGTGGACGCTTAAACTGGGATGACAGGGCTGTTATCGCCTATGATCCCCATTTCCAGGGTAGGGGAAACAAGAGCAGTGGAGATAGTTTTCATGCTGCACCTAATATCGACCACTCTCAAGATTTTGTGAGGAAGGATTTGAAGGAATGGCTATGTTGGTTAAGAGAAGAAGTTGGATACGATGGTTGGAGACTGGACTTTGTTCGGGGATTCTGGGGAGGTTATGTTAAAGATTATATGGAAGCAAGTGAACCTTATTTTGCAGTGGGCGAGTATTGGGACTCCCTTAGTTATACTTATGGTGAAATGGATCATAATCAAGATGCACACAGGCAGAGGATCATTGATTGGATCAATGCTACAAATGGAACTTGTGGTGCCTTTGACGTAACTACCAAGGGGATTCTTCATGCTGACTGTTGGTTTACCCAGGGAATACTCTGGAACAGGACATCAATAATTACCAGCTAAGGACCCAAGACGAGTACATTCTCTGATTAGTTTCTAATTTATGATATCTTCTATGTTCACTGTATCTAGTATAAATATCCATGTTCTTGACACGTTGGTTACACGGATTGGTATACACGGATCTCGTCATGAGATGTTATTCCTTATTCATGGTGTAGCTTGTACAAGACTTGTTTCCTTGATATCTTGTGCATGTACAGACACTGAGACCCGGGGAGATTTGCTACCTCCCTAGGGAATCCCGTGCCATAGCGTACCATGATTGGATCTACTATACCAGTCGGGGGTGGAGAGTATTTTAGTGTAGATATGTGACCATACCCAACTTTCCATGCATCATAGCTCACCCCATATCTCACGTCGGGTGTGGCCTGACCATCTCCATGCTTCATAGCTGTTACGTGTGATTAGCCTGACCTCTACCTGCATCATAGCTAACCAACGGTTAGCCTGACCTTCCATGAATCATAGCTAATCACATGTAACCAGCCTGATCAAGTTCCCAAGCCGATCACATGTTAAAGCTAGTACTCACACACTTAGTCATAGGATTCTTGCTCGTTGACATATTGTTTCTCTTCCTGCATTTACTTACAGTATTTCCAGTATTTCTTTTATTGTACATTTCTCGCATCTATACATGCATCTCGTATATTCCATCTAGAACTGCTACATAGTTTATATCATTAATATAGAACTGCTATTTAGAGATGTACTTTGCTCCTTCCTGACTGGAAAATATTTTTCCAGACTGTGATCTTAGTAGACTGGTTTCCGACACAGTTGGGGATTGATTGTTACTGATTTCAGGTATGATTATTTTGTCATTTGACTTGTGTTGTATTCTTTTGTTTCTTTAAATTCTTATCGTGCTGTAGTTGTGATTGAGTATGTTGTTCATTTTTATAGTGTTATCCGTGTCTCCTTATGGAGTTGGATACTAGTGTGAGATTATTTAGATAGTACTTGACCTAGACAGCGTTCTACCGCAGATGCTGCGGCGTAGGCTGGACGTACCCACGCTCTCGTGCCCTTATACCGGGTGCGGGTCGTGACACGTTTTAGTGGTGGCCTATGCAGGTCAGACTTCGCGAGTTGTGCGATGTCGTAGTAGTGTGGCATCCTTGTTATACTACTGCGTGCCTGCGATAGGATCTAGGACATAGGATACTAGGATGAGAGAGGATACTCAATCACAATTTATTTGAAAGATTTCCTGGGATGACCCTGTAATGCCCCGTTCCCCCTATTCGGGGAGCGCGGCCAAGGAATACTTACGACCGTCCGAACGGGACAGATTGAATTAAGATCCTTTCCTCGTTATGGATTGGTTTCTTCGGAATCAGGTCCCATATACGACGGACTGTGCCTCGAGGATGGACTCGGCGGCAGAGTCGAGAGGGGCCTTTCCGTTGCGTTGGTTTCTTGTCCGTTTTCGTGCCGCTTGGATGCTTTCTTGTTGGTTTTATGACTTGCGTTTTCTTGAACGGTTTCAATGGATTTCATTGCTTTCGTTCTTAGGATTTCGCATTTCCTAACGAGCCTTGGAGACCGAAGCAGGAGGTATTGATCGTCTGTTGGTGCGTGCAGGTGATCGTGTAGACAACGCGCGAGCGGAGTCTTAGGCGTCTTTCCTTCTTCTTCCTATTCAACAAACTTGTGAGTGGCTCTATTTCGATAAGCACCTTCTTTCCAAGGGCCCCGTTCATAATAAAACTGACTCAGTTGGGCATTCAATCAAACGATACCAATTAAGTAACAAGTTGGATAACAAGATAAGATAAGAAGTAGGCTTGGAACACCCATTGCTTGTCATACAAACCTTGCATAAATTTATTGATGCATGCATGTTCGTTGGGTGTTTAATGTGTTGGTATCTATTGATAGCTCAAAGTGTTCTTCTATAAACTGCTGCATGTTATTTCATATAACTGTTGGTTGATTTTGATAGTACAGTAAAGCAGTTTCATACATGATGTTCTTTAAATGGCTAGTAGGTAAATCTATGAGGTAGAGTCATAGATATGGTCATGGGAATTCTTGTGCACAAGGGATCCAGGTTCCTGCGAGCGGTACCGGGGCACCGGGCCGTTTCGACCCGGGCGGAATCTACTTTCTTAGTACTGGGAGCGGGGAATTGTAGCGGGGCTAGCTACCCGCGCTGCAAGCGTCGCCGCCAGCCCAGACTAAACCCATGATGGCTGGTAGAACAACAAAGAAGGAATTTGTGTATATTTAAACTGTGCAGACTAACTATGTCTTCGTGGCAGGGAAGGCTATGGTAAGTTGTACAGGTGGTTCAGACGGACAGGTAAAGTCACCGAACGGTGGCATGGGAAGTTATGTTATTTTGTTCTTGCATACCTGCTAAATGAAATCTGATCTAGGCAAGAATAGAAACCCACCTAAGCAAATAATTGTAGCATACTCATTAGATCATATCTCTTGAGCTTGGTAAAGTTGAGCAGCTAGCCTTCACCAGTACTTTCCGAAGTACTGACCCTCGTTGTAGCAGGTTCCCCGGCGCAAGGCGATGCGGCGAGGAACTGAAGCTCACTCCGAACATTTTGGGATCCTTGGCGGTTCGTGGCCAAGACTTTTGAAGGCTCAAGCTCGAAGCCTTTCACTCTCTCTCCGTTGCTGAATATCGCTAAGGCGATGGTGCTTACTCGCACCCAAGGTGGATTTTGTGTTTTTGAATCTATGTAAAGGGACATAATGTATGGATCGGCTATCTCATTTTGCGTCCAAGTCTGTAAGCCCGTGGGCATTTTATACTTTTGAGTCAAGCAATGTAAAAAGATGTTCATTATGAATAAAAGAGAAACTTTTCTATGCCTCAACCTTGTGTTATCTTATATGTCTACTCTGTTGCATTGTTCTAAAAAATATCCTTATGCCTAAGGCCTTGTGCACGCGCGCCCTACGCGTGCACGGCATCACGCCCGGGGGACGATTATCGAATAGCCAAAATCGGGGCGTGACATATTGGTATCAGAGCATGCTTCAGATCCTTTGATCTCACAAGAAAGTTTCTAAAGAGGACCTTGTTCCTTTCGAGTAGACCCTTGAAATCGCTTGGCCAAAATGAGATACGTTCCATACAGTGAGTCCATAATATACCTTGAGACTAATACAAGTTACTTTCCTTTCAAGGAACGACTTCCGAGCCGGGTGCACAAGCGCAGATGGTGGCGCAAGTGCAAGCGAGTAGTTCAGGCACCTCGGGCAGCTCTGGGAGTCCAGCTGCCGCACCCTCTGCCGATCCGTTCGAACGAATGATGCGTTTGATGGAGACGCAACAGAAACAAGCTGAACTACGGCAGAGTCAGTTTGAGTCACGGATTGAAGCTCAATTCGTGGCGCAGCGACTTCAGGCGGATACACAGCAGAAGCAGATGAATAGTCTGCAAACAATGGTGACGAATATGGTCGCCAATAATCATTCTGCATCCGCCCCCGCAACCGTGCCTATAGTTGCTGAAGCCACCGGACCGCAGAATTCTCAGGGTACCTTACCCTCAGGCGAGAACGGGTCAATCGTCTCAATATCAGAATTCAAGAAGATGTGCCGTACTACGTTTAAAGGCACCGAGGACCCTTCCTTAGCGATGGACTGGCTGGTCGAGTTGGAGGACCACTTCGAAGCGCTGTGCCTAGACGAGACCAAGAAGGTAGCGTGTGCTCAGCTTCAGCTCCGACAGAATGCACATGATTGGTGGGATGTGCACAAGCAAGCTATTTTGAGTGAAGGTGGCACAACGGCTATCTCCTGGTCCGTGTTTCGCAAGGCCTTCGTGGAGGAATACCTTCCACCCGCCGTCCGTCGCGAAAAGGAAGACGAGTTTGCCCTACTGAAGCAGGGGGACATGACGGTACGTCAATACGCTTCAGAATTCAACCGACTTGCAAAGTTTGCCAAGTCTCAGCTCGCCGATGCCGAAAGTCGTGCCAGAAAGTTCGAGCTTGGACTACGACCTTCTATCCGTGCTCACGTAGTAGTGACTCAATATCGTACCATGCGGGAGTCCTTGAATCATGCACTGTCCCTAGAGTCGCAGTATCCTCCAGTTAGCACCGGCGTTGTGCAAAATCACAATCACAAGCGTCCTGCCAACACAGGAGGAAACAACGCGCATAAGCGCCACAATAATAACGGCGGCTCCCAAGACTCGAATCAGGGAAAGAAGCAAGGACAAAATTGTGCTTACTGCCACAAGCCAGGACACCACATCAGCGAATGTCGCGCGGGCAGAGGAGGATGTTTCAAGTGTGGCAAGGTGGGCCACATTGCTCGTAATTGTCCAACACGCTCCAACGATCCATCTTCACACCGTCCGCAGCAGAATAATGACTCAGCTCAGGGTCAGGGGCAAACTCAACGAGCAAACCAGGCACCGCAAAACGCTCAGGGCCGAGTCTATGCCTTGACTCGGGACGAGGCACTCGCGTCGAACACGACGGTGTCAGGTATATTACTTTTTAATAATGTACCTGCTCGAGTATTGTTTGATTCTGGTGCAACACATAGCTTCATTTCGGCAGATTTTGCCGCCGAACACACATTCCCTATGACACCGCTAGGCTTAAACCTAAGTGTTAGCACTCCTTCGGGAGTAGATCTATCGGCTCGCTTAGTCTGTCGTGAAGGTAACATTTGCATCGGGGGACGGAGATTGTCATTAGATGCGATAGTTCTAGACATAAGGGACTACGATCTTATTCTGGGGATGGATTGGCTTGGCGCTTGTTCAGCTACAATCGACTGTACGAAAAAGGAAGTCGTGTTTCGTTTGCCCGGCGAGACCGAGTTTTGCTTCACGTGCAGTCCTGAGTCGAAAGCGTCGAATGCCTGTATGGTGATCTCAGCAATGTCTGCTCGACGGATGATTCACTCCGGCTGCGAAGGGTACTTAGCGTCCGTTCGAGACACTCGGCAAGATTGAGCAAACGTTGAGTCTATCCCCGTTGTGGCGGATTTTCCTGATGTGTTCCCCGACGAGTTGCCAGGCATGCCGCCCGATCGAGAGACAGAGTTTACTATAGACACGTTCCCAGAAACTCGACCAATTTCCAAGACACCGTATCGAATGGCCCCGGCAGAATTGAAAGAGCTTAAAGTACAGTTGCAAGACTTGCTAGATCGAGGATACATTCGGCCTAGTGTATCTCCGTGGGGTGCCCCAGTACTATTCGTGAAGAAAAAGGATGGCTCGTTGCGGCTCTGCATCGACTATCGAGAATTGAATAAAGCAACCATTCGTAACCAGTATCCTCTTCCAAGAATAGACGATCTTTTCGATCAGTTGCAGGCTGCCACGGTATTCTCTAAAATTGATCTCCGTTCGGGCTATCACCAACTAAAGATCAAGCAAGATGATGTGCCAAAGTCAGCTTTTCGAACTCGCTATGGCCATTATGAGTTCCTGGTGATGCCGTTCGGACTAACCAATGCCCCCGCTGCCTTTATGAGTTTGATGAACCTTGTGTTCCGGCCCTACCTCGATAAGTTTGTAGTAGTATTCATCGATGATATCTTGGTGTATTCGAAGAGTGAGGAAGAACATGCAGAGCACTTGCGGACCGTGCTACAAACTCTTCGGGACAACCAGCTATATGCTAAGCTGAGTAAGTGTGAATTCTGGCTAAGTAGTGTATCTTTCCTCGGGCACATCATTTCTGCGGGAGGCATCTCAGTCGATCCGAAGAAGGTGGAGGCCATTGTCGAGTGGAAGCGACCTGCATCCGTTAGCGAGATTCGAAGCTTCCTCGGGCTAGCGGGCTACTACAGACGGTTCGTGAAGGATTTTTCCAAACTTGCATTACCTCTGACTCGCCTCACACAAAAGGGAGTCGCGTTTGAGTGGTCCGCCGACTGCGAAGCTTCGTTTAAAGAGTTAAAGCATCGCCTCACCTCTGCCCCGTTACTTGCATTACCAGACGAGATCTCGGGATTCCAAATATTTAGCGACGCGTCCGGGCAAGGTTTGGGGTGTGTACTTATGCAGCGAGATCGAGTGATAGCCTATGCCTCCAGGCAACTGAAGAAGCACGAGAAAAATTATCCTACACACGACCTGGAGTTAGCGGCAATTGTCTTTGCCCTGAAATTGTGGCGACACTACCTTTATGGAGTGCCTTGCCGAATTTATACTGATCACAAGAGCTTGAAGTACCTATTCACCCAGACGGACCTCAACCTTCGTCAGCGCCGTTGGCTAGAATTGATAAAAGATTACGACTTGACGATAGACTACACACCTGGAAAAGGGAACGTTGTAGCGGATGCTCTGAGTCGGATCTTCGTTGGATCTCTGTCAGTCGATCGCAGGTTACGAAGGGACTTAGAAGAGATGGGCATCGAACTCCGAATTCGATATCGTGGCGCGCGGGTCGCTCAAATGCGATTCGTACCCAACCTAATAGAGCGGGTCACATCTACTCAGAAAGACGACCCTTTCCTAAGGAAGATGCACGAGCAGATTCTAGCGGGGAAGGCGAAGGACTTTGCAGTTGATGAAAATGGGGCGTTGCGGGTGAGAGGAAGGCTATGCGTCTCCGATGATTCAGAACTTAGAAAGGAGATCCTTGCGGAAGCTCATTACGCAGCCTATATGATCCATCCCGGGAGCACGAAGATGTATAAAAACCTCCGAACGACCTTCTGGTGGCAAGGCATGAAGAAAGATGTTGGCCTCTTTGTGTCCCAATGCATAACCTGTCAAAGGGTGAAAGCAGAGCATCAGAGGCCGGGCGGAGAGATGCAAAATCTTGCTATCCCGGAATGGAAGTGGGAGCACATCTGCATGGATTTCATTGTTGGCCTGCCAAGGACGCAACGGGGGAACGACGCGATCTGGGTTATCGTCGACCGGCTAACCAAGTCTGCACACTTCCTTGCCATCAAAAGTACTTGGAGCGCCGATCGCCTCGCCCAGACCTACCTTGACGAGATAGTCCGGCTACATGGAGTGCCAGTTTCTATAGTATCAGATCGGGACGGGCGATTCATCTCGCGTTTCTGGGAGAGTCTTCAGCTGGCGATGGGGACCAAGTTGAAGTTTAGCTCAGCCTATCATCCACAAACCGATGGTCAGACGGAATGAGTGAATCAGATACTAGAAGACATGTTGCGCCTCTGCGTGATCGATTCGAAGTTAAGTTGGGACGTCTACCTGCCGCTGGCGGAATTTGCATATAACAATAGTTATCAGTCCAGCATCGAGATGGCTCCGTACGAGGCTTTGTATGGGCGGAAGTGTAGGTCACCAATCTGCTGGGACAAAGTCGGAGAGCGGCAAATCCTCGGGCCAGAACTGGTTGAACAAACCGTGCAAAAGGTTCGGTTGATTCGTGAACGGTTGAAGACAGCACAAAGCCGACAAAAGAGTTATGCCGATGCTCGACGTCGCCCCCTTGAATTCTTTGAAGGGGACCATGTGTTCTTGAAAGTCTCGCCTATGCGCGGAGTTATGCGATTCGGAGTAAAAGGAAAGTTAAGTCCAAGATTTGTTGGACCGTTTGAAATTCTCAAGCGGGTTACTCCGGTCGCCTACCAAGTTGCTTTGCCGCCTGCCCTATCAGAAGTACACAATATTTTTCACGTTTCACAGCTGAGAAAGTTTGTACACGACCCGAACCACATAGTCGACTTGGGTCAGTTGAATCTGCAAGCGGACTTGTCATACGCGGCAGAGCCTGTCCAAGTTTTGGATCGTAAAGAGAAGCAGTTGCGGAACCGAACTGTCTCGCTAGTGCGCGTCCTGTGGCGGAACCACTCGGTCGAGGAGTCGACCTGGGAACTTGAAGCTGATATGAGGGAAAGGTTCCCCTCATTATTCCTTAGGGGTAGGTTCTATTCCTAAGTTTCGGGACGAAACTTTCTTTTGGATGGTTATGATGTAATGCCCCGTTCCCCCTATTCGGGGAGCGCGGCCAAGGAATACTTACGACCGTCCGAACGGGACAGATTGAATTAAGATCCTTTCCTCGTTATGGATTGGTTTCTTCGGAATCAGGTCCCATATACGACGGACTGTGCCTCGAGGATGGACTCGGCGGCAGAGTCGAGAGGGGCCTTTCCGTTGCGTTGGTTTCTTGTCCGTTTTCGTGCCGCTTGGATGCTTTCTTGTTGGTTTTATGACTTGCGTTTTCTTGAACGGTTTCAATGGATTTCATTGCTTTCGTTCTTAGGATTTCGCATTTCGTAACGAGCCTTGGAGACCGAAGCAGGAGGTATTGATCGTCTGTTGGTGCGTGCAGGTGATCGTGTAGACAACGCGCGAGCGGAGTCTTAGGCGTCTTTCCTTCTTCTTCCTATTCAACAAACTTGTGAGTGGCTCTATTTCGATAAGCACCTTCTTTCCAAGGGCCCCGTTCATAATAAAACTGACTCAGTTGGGCATTCAATCAAACGATA
The DNA here is from genome assembly GCA_036927795.1 of Iris macrosiphon. NCBI lineage: Eukaryota > Viridiplantae > Streptophyta > Magnoliopsida > Asparagales > Iridaceae > Iris > Iris macrosiphon. The sequence continues at coordinate 796,130 of JAYESA010000001.1, read as the reverse complement.
CCAATTAAGTAACAAGTTGGATAACAAGATAAGATAAGAAGTAGGCTTGGAACACCCATTGCTTGTCATACAAACCTTGCATAAATTTATTGATGCATGCATGTTCGTTGGGTGTTTAATGTGTTGGTATCTATTGATAGCTCAAAGTGTTCTTCTATAAACTGCTGCATGTTATTTCATATAACTGTTGGTTGATTTTGATAGTACAGTAAAGCAGTTTCATACATGATGTTCTTTAAATGGCTAGTAGGTAAATCTATGAGGTAGAGTCATAGATATGGTCATGGGAATTCTTGTGCACAAGGGATCCAGGTTCCTGCGAGCGGTACCGGGGCACCGGGCCGTTTCGACCCGGGCGGAATCTACTTTCTTAGTACTGGGAGCGGGGAATTGTAGCGGGGCTAGCTACCCGCGCTGCAAGCGTCGCCGCCAGCCCAGACTAAACCCATGATGGCTGGTAGAACAACAAAGAAGGAATTTGTGTATATTTAAACTGTGCAGACTAACTATGTCTTCGTGGCAGGGAAGGCTATGGTAAGTTGTACAGGTGGTTCAGACGGACAGGTAAAGTCACCGAACGGTGGCATGGGAAGTTATGTTATTTTGTTCTTGCATACCTGCTAAATGAAATCTGATCTAGGCAAGAATAGAAACCCACCTAAGCAAATAATTGTAGCATACTCATTAGATCATATCTCTTGAGCTTGGTAAAGTTGAGCAGCTAGCCTTCACCAGTACTTTCCGAAGTACTGACCCTCGTTGTAGCAGGTTCCCCGGCGCAAGGCGACGCGGCGAGGAACTGAAGCTCACTCCGAACATTTTGGGATCCTTGGCGGTTCGTGGCCAAGACTTTTGAAGGCTCAAGCTCGAAGCCTTTCACTCTCTCTCCGTTGCTGAATATCGCTAAGGCGATGGTGCTTACTCGCACCCAAGGTGGATTTTGTGTTTTTGAATCTATGTAAAGGGACATAATGTATGGATCGGCTATCTCATTTTGCGTCCAAGTCTGTAAGCCCGTGGGCATTTTATACTTTTGAGTCAAGCAATGTAAAAAGATGTTCATTATGAATAAAAGAGAAACTTTTCTATGCCTCAACCTTGTGTTATCTTATATGTCTACTCTGTTGCATTGTTCTAAAAAATATCCTTATGCCTAAGGCCTTGTGCACGCGCGCCCTACGCGTGCACGGCATCACGCCCGGGGGACGATTATCGAATAGCCGAAATCGGGGCGTGACAGACCCTATGAGAATCTTATTATAATTTCCAATTTAATTCCTTCGCCCTTGTTTCCGTCTGTCCTCACTCGTTGATATTGAGTTTGATTCTTGTTGACCAGTTGTTAATTTTAATTCTTGGTATCGTTGTTGAGTTGATTTCATATTGAGATGAATTTTACGGACTAGAATTTATGGTATCATCTGATGACATATTGATGAGGACAGTGAGAAAGGTAAAACGTCTACTTTGGTTATGGAGCCTAGAGTTTATCGCAGCCATATTAGCTGTCGTGACGAGAACATAGGAACCTAACTTGGATGTACATACTTTAGTTATGAGATTTAGAGTCTCTCACAGCCATACCGGTTGGCGTGGCGAAGATTCTAGATGACGTGATTATGGAGTTGCATACCTTAGTTACGGAACCTGTCGTTTATCGCGTCTATGCTTACTGGCGTGGCGAGGATTCTGAGTGTCATGATTTCGGATAGACGTGTATGATTATCAGGTTGTATCTTAAATTGGTCCTTAAAATATCATCTCAAGACTTACCTATTTCTGTTATTCCAGGACTTTGTTCCATCGCTTCTTTTCTTTACTAGCAGTAAAGATACCTTCTGTCCTCAATCCAATTCCTTTTGAGCTTCTATTCCTTGAGGGTTCCTTGTTAAGTATGATAATTAGTGACTTGTAATTATGTCTGTGTCTTGAGTATTAGTATTGACTGAGTGTGACTTGTGAGTTGTAAGTATTTCCTAGTTGGACATGTGAGCAGTAGGATTTAATCTAGAGTTAGCCCTTAGCATAGTACCTTGTAACAATGGTTCTAGGAGAAGTATCATTAGAGACTGAGAGTTAAGGAGAGTATAGAGTATCAGTGATAGTTCTCAGAGTTAGTATCAGAGCCAATTACCCGTCCTGGATAATCATGATTATGTAATTAAGTGATCTATGTAAACGATTAAGTATCCAGGAATTGTGTTAAGGATTTATGGAGCATGATGTTCAATTTGATGATTGATATCGGAAATGTTAAAGGTAAGGAGTTATATACGCATAAAGAGTTAATGAGGTGTCATGAGTAGAAAAATATCGGAATTGATAATAAAAATGGTGAGGCGTACCACAGATCAGTTTAACAGGCTGTAAAAGGTTAAAGGGAAATACCTATACATCAATCGAGATGAAGAACCATATACATGCCCATGAGAGTAAAGAAACATGAGTATTATAGAAGGTACAGGTAAACATGAGTTCTAATGAGCTTGATGAGATGATTCATTAATGAAGCTAGTAATATAATACCAAGAGTGCCAATGATTCTATATCAAGGATTATTGAAAATGGTGCTAGTAACAGTAAGCACTCGGTGTGATGATAATTAGATGATATACCAGTTGACATAAATTGAAATCATGAAAGAAAACACAGTTGATGATAACTTTGATCATTGGAGGTAATAGTACAAGTGATTCAGGCAGTACAATTTTAGTACACAATTATAGACACTAGATGCATTGAGTGCATCTTGAGTATCAGAGACCGTGAGCACTGATAGGTACATTGTGGAGTTATAAATTAAAAGGTGGAAATAAGATTTTATTTTTAGAATAATTGAGGAGTTGAGATTATGTCATTAAATTTTTGAGGATTTCAAATATTGATTCAATAAACATGGTCAAGGCTACAAAGATTTTAGAAGTGATTAAATTTTCATTTCAATGTTGAGTATCTGACTTTGAGGAGGTATATGCAATTTATTTTAAGTTGATCGAGAAGTTAAACCTTGACGATTATTTTGAGGATTAATTTTTTGGTAGATGAGAGATATGAATATTAATATATGAGTAGATGATATACATGTGTAAGGACCTGATGACTTGAGCATGATTGAGGTGGCACCGCAGACTGATTTGGGTGTCCATCTAGAGTTGCATTAGAAAGGGTTTAGCACTTAGTATGGTGTTACACTTGGTATGCACTGGAGTAATGAGAACAAATAGTATGGACAATTGTAGTAGGAACGGGAACTGACAGAGGGTATGGTACTAAGAGATAGAGGTATCAAACTCTTCATGCACCAATTGACCTATAATCGTGCTAGAGAATCTTGGTATCAGATTTTGGTATTTATAAACAGGTGTATGCAATACGGATATATTCATGGATTTTGTGGATTAATGATTAGTTGATATGGGTACCAGTGTACATGAATAGGAATTAGTTAGTGAATGTGCTAGAGTTAAGTGTTTGTTAGAGATAGTAGATACTACAAGTAATGTGTTAGCAGGTCCTGTTCTTTTCTTCATTCTGTTCCTATCTATTTGATTGATTGACTGATACTTTAGTACCGTAGCTTGCATGCATGGTTTTCTTGTTATAATGTAGTTAGTAGTACCCCTGATGCAGAGACTGCAATACCATGACAAAAGACACCATGACCATACATATCCCTTAGGTTGCATATTGTATGATTGTAGGAAGATTTTTTTGACCAGAATTATTGGGGTTTGACCATGACGAAGATTTATGAAGGAGTTATGACTTGACAGGAGAGACAAGATGATAAACAAGATGATTAAATTCGAGGATAACCATTGATTTAAATAGAGGGTTAAGAAATTAACATTGCATAATTGGTGGTTTATTAATTCCAGGAAGATTATGACATGTTTAAATTGGTTATTAAATTTAGAAATTTTGAGAGATTTATCAATATTTTTATTTAATTGCAAGTTATAAATTTTAAAATGTTATATTTGGGTGTTGCAGTTGGAGAACCCTTAAGTATCGCATTGTTAAGTATTTTGAGGAAAGAGAAAGTCGAAGAATAAAATCATTGATGGATTAATGTTTGAAATCAAACTTTTTGGGATTAGATTTACATTTTCTATATGTGCATTGATTAAAATCACATTGAGGAGTGGATATTAGATTCTGAGTATTGAAATATTAACTAAAACTTTCAGGAAATTTTTGATAAACATGGACCTTGATTCTATTTCGAGGATTTTTCGGGATTGCAAATAATTCAAAATTTTGAAAATTGTGAAAAGACATTGTGGATTATAACCTGATTTCATGGATGATGAATTTAAACTTTGAGGGAAATAATAATGTGTATGAATAAACAATACTATGAGGATTTTGAATTTCGAGGACGAAATTCTTTTTAAGGTGGGTAGACTTGTCACTACCACATTCCGAAAACAGGGATATTTTCGACTTTTCACAATATTTAATATTATTGTAGTTACAATTTATTAATTTCATGACAGTATAATTGATTTAAATAAATGTGTGATGTATAAATCAAATATAGTATTAGATGCAGTGTTCATTTATTTTTAGCTAGCAGACTAGACCTAGAAGCCCAGTAGATGACCACCTGTCCGAATTATAGAATTCTGTATTTAATTATTTTATCTAGAATATATTTATTGGAGATTTTAATTAATTATCGTATTTTATTTAATATTTTTGCGCACTGTCTTTGCTTCGATATTTGGAGCACTACCCTGACTTTTGTCTTCCAACAAATTTCACAATCTTGTCCTAGACATGCCCGCCTTCCATTCTGCTATTTTTGCAAGTCATAATTATGCTCTCTGTACATTATTTCTGGCCGCACAAAAATCGTCGCGAACATTATTTAATAAATCCCTATTTTGTATCGTTGCGCGTTCCAATTGAAATTGGAGACAATCTTGACCTATTTTTCATGCGGCCCAAATTAGGGTAATATTCTGTTCTGAGTCTTCTTCATTATTGGTATTGATGACCTGACCTGATTTTGGCCCATGTACTCCTAATTAATTTCAGAACACAACTTGCATTTATTTCTATTTAAATTGAGGATACTATTTTAATCGATTCTGAAAATCCCAATTTAAATCCAGTGCCCTGCTACTTGAGCCCACACCAAACTTACAGTGCCCCTGACCCTACAAAACACCGGACACCGAATCGCCCGCCAAATTTTCGTTATTTTATGTGTCTGTGCAAATACCCAAATTTAAGGGGGCTAATTTGCAAATTGGCATTTTGTGTCAACACCTCATTGTTTAAAACAATGAGGGAGCCTAATAATAATTTAATTAACTCTCTCACCCTCATTCCCACATGAAAATCTCTCATGACCAATCTGGACCCCTCATTTAAAGAGGATCAATCCTCACCCTTCATTTACAAAACCCCTCTCCCTATTTAATGACATGTTACATCAACCCTAATCCCTATAAAACCTAGGTTTCCCCACCTCCTCACAAGCCCCCACCTCTCATCTCTCCAACGTAGGAACCTTTTTCCATTCTCCATACTTTTTCTTTTCTTCTTCTCTTTCTTCTTCTTCTTCCTCTTCTTCTCCTTTTCATTAATTTGATTTTTCAAATTTAGAGAAGGGGGGGGGAACTTGAAACTACTGTTCACCCCCAGAGTGTTCCCGGCCGAACCATTCTCCGGCGGCCGCTGCTCCCACCATCTACAACCACCTCCACCACCATCTACAACAACCTCCACCCCGCTGGCCTACAACCCGGCGGCCAGCCACTGCACTTCCACCCGGCTGTCCCCGAGCACCCATCCCCCGGCGGCTCCCTCTGCCGCTGCGACCCACTGCACTGCCACCCGGCCGAGCCGACCTCTCCGGTCTGCTGCTCCGGCGTGGTTCAAACCACCCTCCGGCCTACTGCGGCTGCTCCGACTAGCCACTTCCGGCCAAATCGAACCGAGCTCCTCCCCGCCACCGCGTCCTCCCGGCCCCGAGATCGAGCCTCGCCTCCTCCTCCCAGTCCCCGCCTCTCGCCGAGGAGTCCGGGGTCCTCTTCTCGGAGACGTTCCAGCTGAAACGAATCCAATCGGAGGAAGGGAGGATCTCGGTGAGATTGGACATTAAAGAAGAGGGGGGATCGAAGTGGAAGCTGATCGTGGGGTGCGATCTCGATGGGGAGTGGATCTTGCACTGGGGAGTCACCTATTCCGATGATTTCGGCAGTGAATGGGATCAACCTCCTCCAGAAATGAGACCTCCGGGCTCTGTAACAATCAAGGATTATGCAATAGAGACACCATTAAAGAAATCTTCTTCTGTGTTGAATGGGAAGATTCTTCATGAAGTGCAGATTGATTTTGATATCAGTAGTACTATAGAAGCTATTCATTTTGTTTTGAAGGAAGGAGCGTGGTTTCAGCACAAAGGTAGAGATTTCAGAATTTCTTTGATGAAATCACTTGAAGAAAAGGAAGACACTGTACGTAGAAAAAAGAGCTTCAGCATTTGGCCAGGAGGGCTGGATCAGATATCAAGTTTGTTGTTTAATCCTGAAGGCTCTCGTACGGAAGTGGAGGATAGCAAAGATACAATTCAGCAGAGTCCACAAATTTCAGGATTTTATGAAGAATTTTCTATTTCAAAAGAGCATTTTGTTCAGAACTCCATGACAGTTGTTGTGAAGAAAAGTGTCGAGACAAATAAGAATCTTGTACATATTGACACTGATGTTCCTGGTGATGTGGTTGTTCACTGGGGTGTGTGTAGGGATAATAGTAAACAATGGGAAGTCCCGTCCACCCCACATCCTCCATCAACCACTATTTTTCGGAAAAAGGCTCTACGAACTTTGTTACAGGTATGGAAGCATGGAAGAGCTGAAAGCCCTCGTGAAAAGATTTCATGAAGTTGGAATTAAAGTGCTTGGCGATGCCGTCTTAAATCATCGATGTGCTCACTACAAAAATAGCAATGGTATCTGGAATATTTTTGGTGGACGCTTAAACTGGGATGACAGGGCTGTTATCGCCGATGATCCCTATTTCCAGGGCAGGGGAAACAAGAGCAGTGGAGATAGTTTTTATGCTGCACCTAATATCGACCACTCTCAAGATTTTGTGAGGAAGGATTTGAAGGAATGGCTATGTTGGTTAAGAGAAGAAGTTGGATACGATGGTTGGAGACTGGACTTTGTTCGGGGATTCTGGGGAGGTTATGTTAAAGACTATATGGAAGCAAGTGAACCTTATTTTGCAGTGGGCGAGTATTGGGACTCCCTTAGTTATACTTATGGTAAAATGGATCATAATCAAGATGCACACAGGCAGAGGATCATTGATTGGATCAATGCTACAAATGGAACTTGTGGTGCCTTTGACGTAACTACCAAGGGGATTCTTCATGCTGACTGTTGGTTTACCCAGGGAATACTCTGGAACAGGACATCAATAATTACCAGCTAAGGACCCAAGGCGAGTACATTCTCTGATTAGTTTCTAATTTATGATATCTCCTATGTTCACTGTATCTAGTATAAATATCCATGTTCTTGACACGTTGGTTACACGGATTGGTATACACGGATCTCGTCATGAGATGTTATTCCTTATTCATGGTGTAGCTTGTACAAGACTTGTTTCCTTGATATCTTGTGCATGTACAGACACTGAGACCCGGGGAGATTTGCTACCTCCCTAGGGAATCCCGTGCCATAGCGTACCATGATTGGATCTACTATACCAGTCGGGGGTGGGGAGTATTTTAGTGTAGATATGTGATCATACCCAACTTTTCATGCATCATAGCTCACCCCACATCTCACGTCGGGTGTGGCCTGACCATCTCCATGCTTCATAGCTGTTACGTGTGATTAGCCTGACCTCTACCTGCATCATAGCTAACCAACGGTTAGCCTGACCTTCCATGAATCATAGCTAATCACATGTAACCAGCCTGATCAAGTTCCCAAGCCGATCACATGTTAAAGCTAGTACTCACACACTTAGTCATAGGATTCTTGCTCGTTGACATATTGTTTCTCTTCCTGCATTTACTTACAGTATTTCCAGTATTTCTTTTATTGTATATTTCTCGCACCTATACATGCATCTCGTATATTCCATCTAGAACTGCTACATAGTTTATATCATTAATATAGAACTGCTATTTAGAGATGTACTTTGCTCCTTCCTGACTGGAAAATATTTTTCCAGACTGTGACCTTAGTAGACTGGTTTCCGACACACTTGGGGATTGGTTGTTACTGATTTCAGGTATGATTATTTTGTCATTTGACTTGTGTTGTATTCTTTTGTTTCTTCAAATTCTTATCGTGCTGTAGTTGTGATTGAGTATGTTGTTCATTTTTATAGTGTTATCCGTGTCTCCTTATGGAGTTGGATACTAGTGTGAGATTATTTAGATAGTACTTGACCTAGACAGCGTTCTACCGCCGATGCTGCGGCGTAGGCTGGACGTACCCACGCTCTCGTGCCCTTATACCGGGTGCGGGTCGTGATACGTACATGACTCTGACACTATTATTTACACGAGTTGGCATCATCGAGACCTGCCACGAGGAGTCGTGATTGGGATCCATCGTGCTAGCTGGGGAAAATAGGGAAATGTTAGTAGCTTATGTGATCATACCCAACCTTACATGCATCATTGCTCACCCACACCTCACATCGGTGCAGCCTGACCATTACATGCCTCATAGCCTATTACATGTGATTAGCCTGACTATTGCTCGCATCATAGCTATCCGGATGGTTAGCCTGACCCTACATGAATCATAGCTAATCATATGTAACAAGCCTGATCAGTCCCAAGCCGATCACATGATATACTAATGTTTCACACACTTGGTTAGAGGATCATTGACATGCATCTCTAGTATATTGATCTAGCATCTCTACATGTTCTAGTTGTTTTTCTTGTACACACTTATATACCAGTTTATTGTTCTTGCGTGTAATTGGATTCCTATTTCATTGCTAGATGTACATTGATGATGACATGCTCCAGTACTTTATTATTCCAGTATTTCTCTATTCCAGTATTTCTTATTGTCAGTATTTCCTATCTGTCTTGTATTTCTTTACACTGTGTTATAGTTTTTGTCAATATGCATGGAACTGCTGTTAGAGGTGTATTTTATTCCAATCCTGACTGGATATTTTTTCAGACTGTGACATAGAGGACTTGTTTCCAGCATACTTGGAGATTGGATGTTATTGATTGCAGGTTATCCTATTTATTGTTGTTTTGACTTATCTTGTACTTCATTTATTTTCTTCGATATCTTATCGTGCTCTAGTTTATGTGATTGAGTATATTCCATATTATATTATGATATCTGTGTCTCCTTATGGAGTTGGATATTCATGTGAGAGTGATTAGCTAGTATTGTGACCTAGACAGCGTTCTACCGCCGATGCTGCGGCGTAGGCTGGACGTACCCACGCACTCGTGCCCCAAATTCTGGGTGCGGGTCGTGACACATTTTTAGTGGCGGCCCATGCAGGTCAGACTTTGCAAGTTATGCGATGTCGTGGTAGTGCGACATCTTAGTTGTACTACTGCGTGCCTGCTATAGAATATAGGACATAGGATACTAGGATGAGAGGGGATACTCAATCACCATTTTTTTTGAAAGATTCCTGGGACGACCCCTTGAGAATTTTTTTATAATTTCCAATTTAAATCTTTTTCCTTGTTTTCGTCCGCTCTCGCTTGTTGTTATTGAACTTGATTCTTGTTGATCTGTTATTAAATTAAAATCTTGGTATCATTGTTGAGTTTGATTCTTGTTGACCAGTTGTTAAATTTAATTCTTGGTATCGTTGTTGAGTTGATTTCATATCGAGATGAATTTTATGGGCTAAAATTTATGGTATCATCTGATGACATATATTGACGAGGACAGTGAGAAAGGTAAAATGTCTACTTTGGTTATGGGGCCTAGAGTTTATCGCAGTCATACTAGCTGTCATGACGAGAACGTAGGAACCAGACTTGGATGTACATACTGTAGTTATAAAACTTAGAGTCTCTCGCAGCCATACCGGTTGGCGTGGCGAAGATTCTAGATGACATGATTATAGAGTTGCATACCTTAGTTACGGAACCTGTCGTTTATCGCATTTATGCTTACTGGCGTGGCGAGGATTCTGAGTGTCATAATTTCTGACAGACGTGTATGATTATCGGGTTGTATCTTAAAATGGTTCTTAAAGTCTCATCTAAATACTTATCTATTTTGTTATTACAGGACTTTGTTCCATCGCTTCTTTTCTTTACTAGCAGTAAAGATACCTTCAGTCCTTAACCTAGTTCTTTTGAGCCTTATTTCTGTAAGGATCCTTGTTAGTGTGATAATTAGTGACTTACAATTTTGTTTGTGTCTTGTATTAGTGTTGACTGAGTGTGACTTGTGAGTTTGTAAGTATTTCTTAGTTGGACATGTGAGCAGTAGGCATTAATCTGGAGATACCCATAGCATAGTACCTTGTAGCAATAGTCCTATGATAGGTGTGTTATAGTTATTATTGGCACTATAGATAGAGGAGTAAAGAGTATCAGTGATGGTTCCAAGAGTAAGTATCAGAATCAGCATGCCAGTCCTAGATAGTCATTAAATTATGTAATTGGATGATTTATGTAAATAATTAAGTATCAAGGAATTGTGTTAAAGATTAATGGAGCATGATGTTCAATTTGATGATTGATTACTTGGGTGTGTCAAGGATAAAGAAATGTATATGCATAAAGGGTATTAATGAGTGTGCCATGGGTAGAGGAATATCAAGATTAATCATGAAAGGTATAAAGTGTATCACAGATTAGTGTAACAGTCTGTAAAAGATTAAAAGAAAAATACATATACATCAATCGAGATGAGGAGCCATATACTTGCCCATGAGAGTAAAGAGAAACATGTGTATTATAAAAGGTGCGAATAATTGTGAGTTCTAATAAGTTTGATGAGATAATCTAATGATGAAGCTAGTGTTACCATACCAATAGTGCTAGTGATTCTATATCAAAGATTTGTTGAGCAAGGTGCTAATGACAGTAAGTACTTCGTGTAATGATAATTAGATTGGTGTACTAGTTAATATAAATAAAAAATCATTGGAGAAAATACGTGTGATGATAACTTTAAATTATTGGGAGTAATAGTGCAAGTAATCCGGGTAGTACAAAGTTTAGTACACAGTTGAGGTTGTAGATAATTGGTGTATTTGTGTGCACCTTGAGTATTAGAGGCTGTGAGTATTTATATGTATACTTGTGGATTTAAATTTATAATTTGAAGAGTGAAAGTGAATTGCAATTTTTAAGAATTTTAAGGAGTTGAGATTTTATGTTATTAAAATTTTGAGGATTAAAATTTAATTCAATAAACATAGTCAAGGCTATAAAGATTTTGGAAGCGATTAATTTTTTTTTCGATATTGAGTATTTGACTTTTGAGGAAAGTATATGCATTTTATTTTAAATCATTCGAGAAGTAAATTTTGATGATTTTATTTTGAGTATAAAATTTTATGGTGGATAAGAAATACATATTAGTATATGAGTGGTTGATGTGCATGTGTAAGGATCTATTGGCTTGAGGTGGCACTGCAAACAGACTTGGGTGTCCATCTAGAGTTGCATTAGAAGGAGTAGTACTTAGTATGGTATGTTGCACTTGGTGTGCACTTGAGTGATAAGAACAACTAGTATGAACAGTTGTAGTAGGTAAGTGAGCTAGCAGTGAGTATGCTTGTAGTAGAAACAGTGGTACCTAAAGAGATAGAGGTATCAAACTTTGGGTGCATCATTTGACCTATGATTGTGTTAGAGGTCCTTGGTATCATATTTTGGTATTAAATAGACAGATGTGTGTAATGTGGATGTATCCATGGATATCTTGTGGACTAGAGATTAGTTGATATGAGTAACAGTATATAGGGACAGGAATTTGTGAATAATATGCCAGAGTTAAGTGTATGATAGAGGTTGAAGATGTCCAAGTAATGGGTTCGAAGGCTGTGTTCTGTTCTTTCCTCATATTCCTTTTTCATCTGTTTGTTTGATTGATTGATTCCTCAGTACCATAGCTTGTATCAATAATTTTCTTGTTAGAATATAGTTAGTAGTACACCCTAGCAGAGACTGTAATACCATGACAAAGAAGACCATAACCATGTATGTTTTCTCTATATTGCATGTTGTGTGACTGTAGGTAGGATTTTCTTAGACCTTGATTGTTGGGGGATTGACCGTAGTAAAGATTTATGAAGAGGATAAGACTTGACAAAGAGAGACAAGGTGCTTTAAATATCGAGGATAAATATTAATTTAAATAAAGAGTTGAGAATTTAATATGACGGAATTGACGATTTTGCTAAAACATTGATTTTTATGAAGATTAAGATATGATTGAACCTATTATTAAAATTCGAGGAAATTAAGGAGATTATCATTATATTCATTGGACTGCAAGTTATGAACTTATGTTGAATATGGTATTTAAAGATTTCATAACTAATACATTATTTGATTTTGTGTGGAAAAAGGAATCGAGGATTAAGATCACTAATGGATTAGTGTTGAATTCGAATTTTTGGGATGAGGATTTAAATTTTATAAATATGCATTGATTGGATTTAAATTAGAGGAGTAAGATCATTAATGGATTAGTGTTTGAATTCAATTTTTGGGATACAATTTTTAAATTTTATAAATATGCATTGATTGGATTTCAATTAGAGGATTGAATATTAAATTCTTGTATTTCATTATTAACTTAAAATTTTAGAGGAGATTGTGACAAGAATGAATTTTGATTTTAAATTTGAAGATTTTTAGGGATATGATATTTATAGAATTTTGAGAAATATTGTGAAGTAACAATATGGATTAGTTCATGATTATATAATTTGATGAATTTAATTTTGATGGTAAAAAAAAAAAAAACTATTAAGGATTTTAAATTTCGAGGACGAATTTTTTTTTAAGGTGGGTAGACTTGTAACCTCCGTATCCTGAAATTCGTGCTTAAATGTTGTTATTAGGTTAATTTGGGGCTATTGAGATTTTTCCATAATTTTTAGTTAATTAAAAACCAGTAACCCTAATTTTCTTGAACTTTCAAGAATTTATTTTAGGGTTAAATATAACTAAAAATATCCCAAAATTTTATTTTAGGTTCTAAATAGTCAAATATATTTTCTAGAATTTTTTGGGAATTTTCTGATTATTTTTACCATTTATTTTGAGTTAATTAGGGAAAACTGAATTAAAAACTAATTTCTGAAAAAGAAAACCCAAAAAGTAATTAATTCTGCCCAGTCAGCAAACATGGGGCCCACCTGTCATCCTCCCGCAGCAAACAGTGCGGGGCCCGCCTGTCAGCGACCGCGGGTGAAGCCGAGCCGACCTCGAGCCGAGTCGAGTTAGAGTTCGACTCGGACTCAGCTGAGCCGAGCCGCGTCGGTGCCTGACCGTCCGATCTGAGTGGGCAGCCGTGGATTGCTTCCATGTGGCGCCCTCCGAGCCGCGGCTGCACTCTCTCTCCTCTCTATATATAATAGTTTAGTTATTTTCTAGGATTTTTCTTGAGCCAATTTTTGGAGAATTGCCATCTAGGGTTCCTTCATCTTCCAAAAGCCATTGCGCATAGCTCTGAACTCCAAACGAGGCCTAGTTTCTTGCGTTAGAAAGATATTAAGGTTAGATTTCTGATTATATGATTTGTTTTAAGAAATTATGATTATTAAATTCTGGAAAATTCGTAGAGCACAGCATGTCCGAAAATAGATGTGTTTCAATGTTTTCGCGATTCCGGGAGAACCAGGAATCAGAATCAAGAACCGTTTAAAGTTTCGGAAAGTAATGTCGAGATCATTGACATATATTTTTCTCAAAATTTAATTCGAAGTATTTATATACTGTTAATTCTGTAGAACTTCTAGGTTAGAATTTAACCATCGGTGCACGATACAAAATTTGTATGTGCCATAATTCCCAAACGAATTTGAATTCGGACGAGCCATAAATTCCAGCATATTTTTGATGCTGAAATATACAGGAAATCATGCATGAAAGTCGAGTTTGTGTCGGTTGACTTTTTGGTCAACAGATCGCCTCGATTTGCGTGCCATGAGTCTCGAGTTGATAAAATTCAGTTTCTTTGGACAAAATTTAGGCATTAACCTAAAAATCAGAATAATAAGATTAAAATAGGATTTTAGAGTAATTATTCCAGAATTAAATAAATTAAAATAAATTATATTTTGACATGGTAAATTTGTAATACATAGGCTATTTGAACTGTGACTTGGACTCTGATTCATACCAGCAGCAGGACCCCAGGCGAGTATATTCTCTGACAGTTTCCAATATGTTGATTATCTCTATAATTCTTGTTGTATAGCGTACATGACTCTGACACTATTATTTACACGAGTTGGCATCATCGAGACCTGTCACGAGGAGTCGTGATTGGGATCCATCATGCTAGCTGGGGAAAATAGGAAAATATTAGTAGCTTATGTGATCATACCCAACCTTACATGCATCATAGCTCACCCACACCTCACGTCGGTGCAGCCTGACCATTACATGCCTCATAGCCTGTTACATATGATTATCCTGACTATTGCTCGCATCATAGCTATCCGGATGGTTAACCTGACCCTACATGAATCATAGCTAATCATATATAACAAGCCTGATCAGTCCCAAGCCGATCACATAATATACTAATGTTTCACACACTTGGTTAGAGGATCATTGACATGCATCTCTAGTATATTGATCTAGTATCTCTACATGTTCTAGTTGTTGTTCTTATACATACTTATATACCAGTTCATTGTTCTTGCGTGTACTTGGATTCCTATTTCATTGCTAGATGTACATTGATGATGACATGCTCCAGTACTTCATTATTCCAGTATTTCTCTATTCCAGTATTTCTTATTGTCAGTATTTCCTATCTGTCTTGTATTTCTTTACACTGTGTTATAGTTTTTGTCAATATGCATGGAACTGCTGTTAGAGGTGTATTTCTCTCCAATCCTGACTGAATATTTTTTCCAGACTGTGACATAGAGGACTTGTTTCCAGCATACTTGGAGATTGGATGTTATTGATTGCAGGTTAGCCTATTTATTGTTGTTTAGACTTGTCTTGTACTTTATTTGTTTTTTTTGATATCTCATCGTGCTCGAGTTTATGTGATTGAGTATATTCCATATTATATTGTGATATTTGTGTCTCCTTATGGAGTTGAATATTTATGTGAGAGTGATTAGCTAGTATTGTGACCTAGACAGCGTTCTACCGTCGATGCTGCGGCGTAGGCTGGACGTACCCACGCACTCGTGTCCCAAATTCTGGGTGCGGGTCATGACACGCACGCAGGAGGCATCCACTCCGAACGAGGTTCTCCCATTCCCTGCATACAAACTGGTGGATTATCAGTATATTAAATGCACTGGTGGGGAAGCTACTCGTCCGCTCGACAAATCCAAACACGTAATATAAGTTCTTTGCACCAACTATTAAGTTGTCTCTCTAGTTGCCTTACGATCAGTTTTATGCAAGATTTGAATAGCCTAACTCGTGTGGCAGTGCGTCGTGCGACATAAGAAGAAACACGACGAGACTTACCAACTTACCAATTGTCCTTCCCTGTCCAAGGCAAATATTATTAATTTAAACACGGGCAAGTATAAAACATTCAGGGGCATAGCATATGCAAATGCAAACACGAGAGTCGTTGTATCATGATCATTCAGGTGTTCAGTTGTTTATTGATGCTACGCAATACCTCGCACGCGGATAGCCGCTAAGCGAGGATGACTTGTTTTATCTCTTTATTTACAAGCAAGCATACAAAGGCTAAACATACAAGGCGATCACTGGCGTATGTCATAATAGACGATATAGTCTTTGATGAGAATGATATGCAACGAAAGTACAAGAGGCGCTGTAAGCCATTCCGCCAAGAACAAGAGACTAAAACAATAGGTCTCGCCCGGACCGGATCGATGCCAGTGCCCCAGCATCGTCCACGAGACCGTAACCCTGTGCACAAGTTGTCCGTGATCGAACGACATCTTGGTTAAGTTATCCATTTACATGGTTGGGGCAACAAGAGTACAAGACAAGAGGCATGCTGTTGAGGCAATAATAGTACAAGACAAGAGGCATTGCCTGATTTATTTCTCATAGTCTTCCTAATCAATATTTTATATAATAGGGTGTTGGCATAGCTTATGCTACAAGCATTGAGTCAAGGCAACGTACAAGCAGACAAGCATACATTTGTATAAACATAATATTCACGTTAGCTCGGGCCTGAAGGTAAGCCGAGGAGTGAAACCGTTAGGGACTTCCCGAGCAACACGTTCTAGGGTAACATGCGAGAGTCTGAACATATATATAGGCAATATTTTATTTCCATGTTCTAGCATAAGCAATACAAGTTGGGATTATTCCCTTAGCTAGGTGCATTGGATTCTTATTAGCATACAGAGGGTGATTCACCTAGCAACTAGCATGTAGCATTCCATATTTTATGTGTGCTGGCTAAGCAAAGACAAGTTCACTGTAGCCACCCACCTTAGCGATGATTCGCCTCAGTAGAGCGATACGTCAAGCGAGCCTCTGAAAGTCTAAGTCGGATTCCTGTAGGGACAAGTCTGGATATCCTTTGCTTCTCGTTTGAGGCAAAGCGGGTCGGGACAGTTGCACTTTTGCCGTTTGAGTCGGCAGTCCGCTAAAATGGAACGGGGTGTTACATCCTACACAACTCAGAAAAAGTCTCATCCTCGAGACTTACTGAGGACAAGCAGTACATTTCAATCAATTTTGATTTAACGATACAAGGCTGAGACAAACCTATACAAGTCGTTATACTTGTTTATTTGGATATTCACTTGCACAAGCATTCGAGATCAGCATATCGCTTAGTCTGGATCGTGCGCACATTCGAAGTGCACCTCTAGCGTGAGTACATCAACCAACTTAGCGATAGCGAAGTCTTAGCACTCGAGTTTCAACTTTTCTTAAGTCTTAGATCGTGCACAAGTTCAAGGCATCCCTCAAACATATGCATTCACCCAGACTTAGAGTTAGTGAAATCGGACAAGCTACTGCGATACTCTCAAGGGTTGGCACAGGTTGCACAAAGGCCACTCACAGCACAATATCATACAAGCAATCATATCATTCAAAACGCATTTTGAAAGTATTTAAACTTATTGTTGGAACATTCTAATGAGGCATTGAGAGAGAGCGTGCACATAACCCACGAACGAGCTTTCGAAACTGAGATAATCAAAATAAAGTCCAAAGATGTAGAAGCCAGGCTCTGATACCAATATGTCATGCCCTGATCTCCCACAGGCTAAATCGGTCGTTTTTGCTAGGCAAGAATTATCGTGCCAGCGCTCCCGCGGAACGATCGCTTTATGACCCATCCGGACGTGATACCGTACGAGCGTGAGCCACGCCCGTGCAAGGCCGTGGTTCATTGGCTGGCGGTAAGAGTTCTAAGCCACAGAGTCGCACAGATTGTCCGAGTGCAGTAGAGTCATGAACGCATAGGCGATTGGTAACAAGTTCACTGAGTCAACAATATAGCGGAAGCATTGAATAACACAAGTTGAAGTAAAGCAACTCTTTATTGATATAAACATGTGTTACAGGCAGCGTATAGCCGAGATTATAAGTCGCTCAAGCATCTCTCTCTGAAATAGTAAAAGCGTGCCAAGTGGCTACAATTTTAGAATAATTGTACAGGCGATGTTCACAACATTATATCTTATATATGTGCTTCAGTTCCGGACGCAGCGCTCCAAGGCTTCAGAGGGAACTTCTGGCCTTAGCATGCACGAAGGAGGCATCCACTCCGATAGAGGTTCTCCCGCTCCTTGCATACAAACTGGTGGATTATCAGTACATTGAATGCACTGGTGGGAAGCTACTCGCCCGCTCGACAAATCCAAACACGTAATATAAGTTCAGTGCACCAACTATTAAGTTGTCTCTCTAGTTGCCTTAGGATCTGTTTCATGCAAGATTTGAATAGCCTAACTCGTGTGGCAGTACGCCGTGCGACATGAGAAGAAACACGATGAGACTTACCAACTTACCAATTGTCCTTTCCTGTCCAAGGCAAATATTGTTAATTTAAACACGGGAAAGTATAAAACATTTGTCACGACCCGATTCCGTAGAATCGTTGGGGCGTCCCCCGAATCGTGATGCCGTACGGGCCTGGGGTTGTGCCCGCATAAGGCTAAAGTATTTTGCATAACGAACACATATTCAGAGTACGCAGATAAATTGAAACACAGATTGAAACATGGAAAAGTTCTCTTTATTGATAATGAACATCTATTACAAACTCCTGAACGAGTCGGCTAATTTGCCACACGGGCTTACAAAAGTGTTGACTCAAAATGAGATAGCAGTCCTGTACATTATATCCCTTTATTAAACTTCAAAATATATAGACCTCCGGGCTGGAGGACAGCTTTGCCATGGAGCTGCATTTGTGTATGAAGAGTTGCAAGCTCCTGTCTTCAAAATGCTTCAAAGGGGCACGATGAAGATGCGCCAACAGCTGGACTGGATCGGGAAGACGACTTCGGCTCCTCGCTCGGTTCGCCTTGGTGCGGAGAACCTATTCCAACGAGGGTCAGCCTGTCAAAACATACTGGTGAAGGCGAGCTAACCGAACTATACCAATCAACACGTCGTTTTAATGAAGCATGCATATTTTGTGGGTTTCTATCTTGCCTTAGTTCATTACAAGTAAGCAGCATATAGAAATTTACTGAAATAAACTTGCCACCGTTCGGTAGATTTTACCTGCCCGTCTGAACTACCTGCACAATACTTACCATGCCTTCCCTACCACGGAGACACAAGTTAGTTTGCAACAGGTTTAAATATACACGTTGAGCACACGATGCATTGTAAGCCATATTCACACGATAAACACACGAGGCGTTGCAAGCATATACACACGAGGATCACTATCTTGATGCCATAATGGACTAGTCAAGGACAAGGATACAATGCAACGAGAACATGAGGAGCTCATAAAAACATGATGCGTTGCAAGCCATCCAGTCCGCACACGATTGACTATAAATACGAAGTCTGCCCAGATCGGATTGGTGCCAGTGCCCCAGCGATCGTCCGCAGAACTTATATCCTTGTGCACAAGTTGTCCATGATCGAACACACAATGTTTAGTTAAATTATCACTTCACGCAGTTGAGGCAACACGAGTAATGCATGCTTATTTTGCATAGCCTCCAAGAACAAGTATGCACATACAAGATATGATTCATAGATAGCACAATTTATAGCAGAAGATACATTCTAACTAAAATTGATGCATATGATGAATATTTCGAACGAACAAGCATGCAAGTAAGTAACCGTTCACGAGTTTGATTGACAAGCAGTATTATCCAAGTATATTTTTTTTTATCTTGGTATCTTTTATTATTACTTAGCATCGTTTGATCGGGGCAACAAGAATGCAAGAGTTTTTAGTGTGAGACTTGGAAGCAGGGCTAGCTAATCGGGATGGTAGCCACTCACTTTGTTGTTTGGAAGGGAGAAGGAAAGGGGCGCTTCACGACTCCGCTCGTAAGCCGCCTACTGCTCGTTCACCTGCATCACGAACAGCTCGATCAATATTCCTTCCTCTCTTTCCAATCTCGGAATTGAAGTGCAATTCAATGAACGAAAATAATGAAATCATCGAAACAGTTCAAGAAAACCCAAGCAAATCCAAAACCAACTCAAAGCACGAAACCAACAAGCGACATCGAAACCCGAGGCAATAAAAGATAACAGCGGAAAGGTCCCTCCTGACTCTGCCGCTAAGTCGATCCCGGGGGCACGGTCCACTGAATATGGGAATCGATTCCAAAGAAACAAATCCATAACGAGGACGAGTTTTTGTTTCAATCTATCCCGATCGAACGATACCATCTTGTGTTTCTTAGCCGCGCTCTTTGCACTGGAAGAACGGGGTGCTACAACATTCAGGGGCATAGCATATGCAAATGTAAACACGAGAGTCATTGTATCATGATCGTTCAGGTATTCAGTTGTTCATTGATGCTATGCAATGCCTCGCACGCGGATAGCCGCTAAGCGAGGATGACTTGTTTTATCTCTTTATTTACAAGCAAGCATGCAAAGGCTAAATATACAAGGCAATCACTGGCGTATGCCATAATGGACGATATAGTCTTTGACGAGAATGGTATGCAACGAAAGTATAAGAGGCGCTGCAAGCCATTCCGCTAAGAACAAGAGACTAAAACAATAGGTCTCGCCCGGACCGGATCGATGCCAGTGCCCCAACACCGTCCGCGAGACCGTGACCCTGTGCACAAGTTGTCCGTGATCGAACGGCATCTTGGTTAAGTTATCCATTTACATGGTTGGGGCAATAAGAGTACAAGACAAGAGGCATGCTGTTGAGGCAACAATAGTATAAGACAAGAGGCATTGCCTGATTCATTTTTCATAGTCTTCCTAAATAATATTTTGTATAACCGGGTGTTGGCATAGCTTATGCTACAAGCATTGAGTCGAGGCAACGTACAAGCAGACAAGCATGCATTTGTATAAACACAATGTTTACGTTTGCTCGGGCCCGAAGGTAAGCCGAGGAGTAAAACCGTTAGGGACTTCCCAAGCAACACATTCTAGGGTAGCATGCGAGGGTCTGAACATATATATAAGCAATATTTCATTTCCATATTCTAGGAGTAAAACCGTTAGGGACTTCCCAAGCAACACATTCTTACGGACGGTTGCTGGGGCACTGGAACCGATCTGGTCCGGACGGAACTTCATGATAGTCTTATGTCCCGGGTAGGATTATGCAGCGCCTCCATTACTTCGTTGCATATCATCCTTGCCCATAGACTATATCGTCCATTATGGCATCAAGCCAGTGATCCCCTCGTATATTTAAACCTGTTGCAACTAACTTGTGTCTTCTTGACAGGGAAGGCAGAGTAAGTATTGTACAGGTGGTTCAGACGGGCAGGTAAATATCACCGAGCGGTGACAGGTTATTTTATTGATTTCTATAACTATTGCTTGCTGTAAAATGAATTAAGGCAAGATAGCAAGACCACAAATAAATAAGCATGCTTTATCTAAACAACGTGTTGATTGGTATAGTTGGGTTAGCTTGCCTTCATCAGTACGTTTTGATGTAATGACCCTCGTTGAAATAGGTTTCCCGCGCTAAGGAGAACCAAGCGAGGAGCAGAACTCAATCCCCCAATCCAGTCCAGCTGTAGGCACGCCTTGATCCGTGCCACCTTTTGAAGTATTTTGAAGATAGAAGCTAGCAACCCAAACAATTATGCAGCTTCGTGGAAAGGCCGTCGTTCCGAGAGGTCTTATATTTTGAGTTTTAGTAAGGGATGTAATGTACGGGACTGCTATCTCATTTTGTGCAACACTTTTGTAAGTCCATGGAGGCGACCTTATGACTCAGTTCAAGGAGTTTGTAACAGATGTTCATATTATCAATAAAAGAGAACTTTTCAATGCTTCAATTCGTGTTTCAATTTATCTGCGTACTCTGAATATGTGCTCGCTATGCAAAATAAAATTACTTAGCCTTGTGCGGTGCGCGACCTAGGCCCGCACGGCAGTCACGTCCGGGGGACGACTATCGATTCCACGGAATCGGGGCGTGACACATATATATAACAACATAAATACCTTTTATATACATAAATACGTATATACATAAAATGCACATTTATATATAAGTATGTTCAAATACATAAACAATAATATAATATATATATATATATATATATATATACACTTATTTTTTATACATTATATATACATATATATGTAGACAAATAAATATATGTATACATACAAATATACATTATATATATATATACATTATATATAATATACACAATATATAAATATACGTTATATATATACACACATATTTAATTATACACTATATATAAATTTATACTATATATATATACATAAATACACAATTTATACAATATATATGAATATATACAATATATATATATATACATTATACACAAATATATATATATATATATATATATATATATATATATATATATATATATATATATATATATATATATATATATATATATATATATATATACATTTATACACTATACGTTATATATATATACATATAAATATAATTACATATTTATATATATACGTACCTACTGTGTCGTGTCCTGGGGGGTGCGTATCCGTCGTATAGTCGTCACCGGCGAGGGACGACGGAGCTCCGACGGGGGCTTGGGAACAACAACAGCAGTGGCAGCTCCCTGGAATGGCAATAGCAGCAGCAGCTGTGGTGGCAGCCGACGGTGGCAGTGGCAGTGGGGGCGGTTGCTGGTAGTGGAGGAAGGTTGTGCTGGACGTGGGGAAGGCGGCGTCAGGGTGGCACGGGGTGGTTGGCTGTGGTCAGGCGGGTTGGGGAGATCGGGGCTGGTTAGATGGAGTTGGCGCTGGTGGTATTGGCGCGGATGTGACAACGGGAAAAGGAGGGGGGTGGCGGTCGTGGTGGTAGTGGTGGTGATAGGGACGATGCTGGTGGCGGTGGCGACAGGATGAGGGAGGCGGCAGGACGGTCGGGTTGGTGAGGGAAGTCGTGAAAGGGGGTCGGGTGATGGTTTTGATGATGGTGAGGTTGGTGGCAGTTTGTGCAGGTGGCCGGGGGAGAGTGGTCCGGCGCCGACGGCAAAGGTAGGCGAAGGAGGTAGTGGTTGAGGCGGTGATGGTGGTTTTGTCCGGTCGGAGGAGGGAGAGGTAGTGCACGGGTGGTGGGGGAATTTCAGCTAGGGTTTGGGGTTATTTTGGTTTTTTAGAGAAAATAAAGAAAAGAGGGGAGGAGTGGTATTTATACACATGTTGTAACTCCCCGTTCCGCTCAAGCGGACTGCCGTCTCAAACGGCAATAGTACAACTGTCCCGACACGTCTTGCCTCAAACGTGAAGCAAAGGATATCCAGACTTGTCCCTACAGGAAATCAACTTCGGCTTTCAGAGGCTCGCTCGGCATATCGCTCTACCGAGGCGAACCATCGCTAAGGTGGGTGGCTACGGTGAACTTGTCTTTGCTTAGCAAGCACACATAAAATCTGGAATATTCATGCTAGTCGCTAGGTGATTCACCCCCTGCATGCTAATAAATCCAACGCACCTAGCTAAGGGAATAATCCCAACTTGTATTGCTTATGCTAGAACATGGAAATGAAATACTGCTTTTATGTACATATGTTCAGACCCTCGTATGCTGCCCTAGAACGTGTTGCTCGGAAAAGTCCCTAACGATCTCGCTTCTCGGCTTACCTTCGGGCCCGAGCCAACATAAATATTATATTTATACAATGCATGCTTGTCTGCTTGAATGTTACCTTGTTTTCATCCAAACCCCCGGGAGACTACTAAGTAGTCGTTCCGTGCCTGATTGATCTTGGCAAGTTATTCACTGTACAGAAAACAAGATCCAAGTATCTCGTGTACTCGTGTACTCGTGTTCCAGTGCACTCGTGTTCTCGTGTTCAAGTGCACTCGTGTTCTCGTGTTCTCGTGTATCTCGTGATAATTGAAAGACCCTAAAGAAAGTGCATGTCGCGGACAACTCGGAAACAAGGTATAGTTCCAAGGACGGTCACCGGGGCACTGGGGCCGATCCGATCTGGATGGAACTTCACGTGTGGTCCCTCATGTTCGGGCGAGTGGTTTGTAGCATCTCGTGTACTTTTGTTGCATTCCACTATCCCGGGACCACATCACGTGTGTAGTCCATCGTGTGCGGATAAGATGGTTTGTAGCACATCATGTACTTTGTTGTATTCCATTTTTGGCCTTGGACTACTTCATGTACAATCCATCGTATACGGGCGAGATGGTTCGTAGCGGATCGTGTGCTCTCGTTGCGTTCCACTCTCGTCTGGGATTAGTCCTTTATGGCTTTGCCATTGACTCATGTTCATATAGATAAGTCATCCTCGCTTAGCGGCTATCCGCGTGCGAGTCATTGCATCGCACCAAAGAACAACTGAGCACACCGAATACTGTCCCGTTCAACGACCCACGTGTTTGCATATGCTATGCCCCTGAATGTTTATACTTGCCGTGCTTGAATTAACAATGTTTGCCTCAATGTTTGCCTTGGACAGGGAAGGAGATGGTAAGTTGGTAAGTCTCGCCGTGTTTCCTCTAACATCGCACGGCGCACTGACCGACACGTTAGGCTATTCAATCCTTGCATGAAACTGATCCTAAGGCAACTAGAAAGACAACTTAATAGTTGTGTATGGAACCTGTATTACGTGTTTGGATTTATCGAGCGGGCGAGTAGCTTCCTCACCAGTGCATTCAATGTACTGATAATCCACCAGTTTGTATGCAGGGTACGGGAGAACCTCGTGCGGTGCGGATGCCTCCAACGTGCGTGCTTAGGCGTGAAGATCACTCTGAAGCAACGGTGCATCCGGAACTGAAGCACATATACATGACATAATGTTGTGAACATAGACCAAACTCGCCTGAACATCGCTTGTATAATCATTCCACAGTTGTAGCCACTTGGTACGCTTTTACTGTTTCAGAGAGAGAGGCTTGAGCGACTTGTAATCTCGGCTATACGCCGCTTGTAACACTTGTTCATATCAATAAAAGAGCTTGCTTTACTTCAACTTGTGTTTCAATAGTTCCGCTATATTTTGTCGACCCAGTGAACCTGTTATCGATCGCCTATGCGTTCATGACTCCGCTGCACTCGGACAATCTGTGCGACTCTGTGGCTTAGAAATCTAACCGCCAGCCAATGAACCATGGCCTTGCATGGGCGTGGATCACGCTCGTGCGGCATCACGCCCGGATGGGTCAAGCGATCGTTCCGCGGGAGCGCTGGCGAGGGTGATTCACGCCTAGAGGGAACGGCCGATTGCCTGCGGGATATCGGGGCATGACATGTTGGTATCAGAGCCTGGCTTCTATGCCTTTGGACTTCGATTCGATATCTCTGTTTTGAAAGCTCGTTCGTGGGTTACGTGCACGCTCTCTCTCTCAATGTCTCGACGGGATGTTCCAATAATAAGTCTAAATATATTCAAAATGCATTTTGAATGATATGATTTCTTGTCTGGTTGTATGCTGCGAATGGCCTTTGTGCCAACCTGTGCGAACCCTTGAGAGTATCGCTAGTAGCTTGTCCGATTTTTACTAACTCTAAGTTTGGTTGAATGCATATATTCGAGGGACGCCTTGAACTAGTGCACCATCCAAGACTTAAGAAAAGGTGGAACTCGAGTGCTGAGACTTTGCTATCACTAAGCTGGTTGACGTGTTCACGCTAGAGGGGCCCTTCGAAAGTGTGCACGATCCAGTCTAAGCGATATGCTAATTTCGAAGCTTGTGCAAGTGAATATCCAAATGAACAAGTACAACGACTTGTCTAGGATTGCCTCAAACCCTAGATTATTGCTTGTCCTCAGTAATGTCACGCCCTGATCCCGAAAGGGTCGGTCGTCCTCGCTTGATCCTTTACGGAACCGATTCGTCCTCGCTTGGGGCGTGATGCCGTACGAGCCTGGAGTTACGCTCGTACAAGGCAAGAACTTGCAGTTATAGGAACCCATTTTTGAAACACAATTTATAAAACACATTCACAGAGATTTGAACACAGTGCAGGAAGAAACATGCTTTTTCATTGATAATTCAGAGTAATTTACATAAAGTTTACATTGATGCGCCTCTCGGCTACTTGATTTGCATTACAAAAGATAAACTCAAAAGGCAGGGCGCGCTCCATCAGATAGTCCACGTCGTTCATACATTATGCCCTTGTATAGGTTGAAAGTCCAAGCCTCCAAAATGATCTGACTCCAACTATACTTCAAAATAGAGGTGCTCCTAACGCCTCCTCGTCTATCCACTAGCGTTGCACCGTCTGAGTGCCTGAAATAGTTGCCCACAACGTGGGTCAGTACTCAACTTGTACTGGTGAGCGGGATGAATCCACTCGACTAAATCGACACTAGCTTATTAGGGGCGAGCATGCATTAAGATGACTTCTATAAAGAGGTAAGTGAATTCAATTCATATCAGTTGCATGTTTTGATAGGAATAAAAATAATAGCGAATCCAACCAGTGCATCGATTGCTTACTCAACCGATGCACGCCTTCCCTGCAACGAAACACAAGTATACTTACCATCTGCACAAGACAATAGATTAGCATGTGTTCTAGTCTATGCGGTCATTGGTGTGATCGACACCTTAGGGACATATTCAAGCATTAGCGGCGCGCCCTATCAGCCCGGGTAGCAAGCCCTGCTGGAGGTCCCGCAATGCATCGTGACGAGCACGAATCAAATATTTCCCTCCGGATCGATACGGTTCCAGTGCCCCGGAAAGCCGTTTCGAGGAAATGATAAACCTTGTGCACAAGTTGTCCCAGACCATGCAAATGCATGAACAATTCATATATCATACAATGCATCGATTGAAACAAAAGAAGTTAAGCAGCAATATATATCTCATGCAACAGTTCATATTTTCTCAATGCGGTGTTCCGATTTTGATATCCCATAGGTCCAAACTCCGTCCGAGGCACTAGGCCACCACCAACAACCAATCCCCATTATAAACAAACTCAGTTATAAGGTGTGCAAGCATATAGAAATATTAGTCTACAAAAATCCCCTGTTCCTTTCTTAGTGGCTGGCATGCATTGTGGCAAGGATTTCCTAGGCGTCCAACCGGGCATCATCGAGTGAACGTTTGAAACATTAAAGATGTTGGCGTGAAGAAGTAGGAAAGAAGGGTCCAAACCACTCACTGGTTAAGGAAAAGGTAGCTGAAACAAAGATTCCCGCCTAGCGACGATCAAACGTCAGTTACGCGGACCTGCACAGCACGAGCACCAATTAGAATCTTGCCTATCCTTCCTTGCCGAACTCCCCAAGAATCAAAGCTCCAAACGATAAAACCAGCAGCGAAAACCAAGCAAATCGAAAGCAACACCAAATCAAATCCCAAAGCGGCAATCAAGAAAACCAAGCAACCAAACACGAAAACTATTGGACTCGTTTCAATAGAGGCCTTTCCATGAGTTGGAAAGGATCATCGCATTTCGTCCGTGGCAAGAAGATGCCGAAGTTCTAAGTTATGACTCAAACGGACTAGCCACAAGCCCAATTACGTAGTGCACATCCCGGTCGGATCGGGATTTGAG
Source organism: Iris macrosiphon (assembly GCA_036927795.1). Taxonomy (NCBI): domain Eukaryota; kingdom Viridiplantae; phylum Streptophyta; class Magnoliopsida; order Asparagales; family Iridaceae; genus Iris; species Iris macrosiphon. The sequence goes on along the minus strand of JAYESA010000001.1, from coordinate 768,819 downwards.
GCACTACATAATATACCACTAAGAAAAAGTTTCGACCCGAAACTTAAGAACAAGGCCGACCCGAAACGTAAGAACAAGGCCCTACCTCCGACTGAATGAACAATGAAGGGTACTTCTCCTTCATCTCCGATTCCATTTCCCAGGTTGATTCCCCAGCTGAATGGTTCCGCCACAGCACGCGAACCAAGGACATCGTACGGTTGCGAAGTACTTTTTCCTTACGATCCAGGATCTGCACCGGTTCTTCTGAGTATGACAAGTTCGCGCGCAGTTCCAACTGTACAAAACTAACCACATGACTTGGGTCATGCACATACTTCCGTAGTTGGGAAACATGGAATACGTCATGCACTTCTGCTAAGGCGGGAGGTAGTGCTATTCTGTATGCCACAGCTGCAACTCGTTCTAGTATCTCAAAGGGGCCGACAAACCGGGGACTCAGTTTGCCCTTCACGCCGAAACGCATCACACCCCGCATCGGCGTCACTTTCAAGAAGACATGATCCCCGACCAAGAATTCCAAGGGTCTTCTATGTGCATCAGCATAACTTTTCTGTCGGCTCTATGCTGTGCGGAGTCTTTCCCGAATCAAGCGAACTTTTTCAACTGCCTGCTCTACCAGCTCTGGCCCGAGTACCTGCCGCTCGTCGACTTCGTCCCAACAGATAGGAGATCGACACCTTCGCCCATATAGTGCTTCGTACGGTGCCATCTGGATGCTTGATTGGTAGCTGTTGTTGTACGCAAACTCTGCCAAAGGAAGATGCGTGTCCCAACTAGTCTTTAAATCAATAGCACACAGCCGTAACATATCTTCGAGTATCTGATTTGTCCTCTCTGTCTGTCCATCAGTCTGCGGGTGGTATGCGGTACTGAACTGTAGCTTGGTTCCCAAAGCAGCTTGTAGACTAGTCCAGAAACGAGATAAGAAGCGTCCGTCACGGTCAGAGACGATTGAGGCAGGTACTCCGTGTAATCGGACGATCTCATCTATGTAAGTTTGTGCTAACCGATCGACGCTCCAAGTAACTTTTATGGGAAGAAAGTGGGCTGATTTGGTCAAACGATCAACTATGACCCAAATCGCATCGTGCCCCCGTGGCGTCTTCGGAAATCCCACAATAAAATCCATAGTGATGTTGTCCCATTTCCACTCGGGAATAGCGAGGTTCTGCAGTTCCCCGCCGGGCCTCTGATGCTCAGCTTTCACCTGTTGACAGGCCATGCACTGTGACACAAAGTCGCCACATCCCGCTTCATACCGTGCCACCAGAAGGTCCCGCGCAAGTCCTTGTACATCTTAGTGCTCCCCGGATGTAAAGAATACTTCGCGTAGTGTGCTTCCGCCATAATTTCCCTTTGGAGTTCTGGGTCGTTAGGAACACATAGCCTCCCTTTCATCTGTAAGGCCCCATCTTCACCTGCCACAAAGTCAGACGTCTTCCCCGCCGAGATCAATCCGTGCACCTTTGCTAAGAACTGATCGCCCTCCTGAGCTGATTTGATTCTACCACGTAAACCCAGTTCAAGATGGAGTGGTGCCAGCTGCACTCCTGGATGCCGAACTCGAAACTCGATGCCCATCGCCTCTAGATCTCGAAGTAAACAGTTGTCTATAGATAACGAGCCCACGTGCTTCCGACTCAGAGCATCAGCAACGACGTTTCCCTTGCCCGGAGTATACGCGATCGTTAGGTCATAGTCCTTAATAAGTTCTAGCCAACGCCGCTGCCGGAGGTTCAATTCCCGCTGGGTAAAAAGATACTTGAGGCTCTTGTGATCTGTGAAGATTTTGCAAGCAACACCATAAAGATAATGCCTCCACAACTTCAATGCAAATACAATCGCCGCCAATTCCAAGTCATGCGTCGGGTAGTTCTTCTCGTGCGGCTTCAGTTGCCTGGAGGCGTACGATATTACCTTGTCCCTCTGCATGAGCACACACCCTAAGCCGAGTCCTGAAGCGTCGCTGTATATCTGAAACTCTTCTACCCCATCTGGAAGTGCAAGGATCGGAGCTGAAACAAGACGCCGCTTAAGTTCCCGAAAGCTGGCTTCGCAGTCATCACCCCATTCGTATGCAATCCCTTTCTGAGTAAGGCGAGTCATAGGCGAGGCCAGTTTAGAGAAATCCTTCACGAACCTACGGTAGTATCCCGCAAGGCCCAGAAAGCTTCGAACTTCGCTGGCTGACGTAGGTTGCTTCCAGTCCACCACCGCTTCTATTTTCTTCGGGTCTACGGCGACGCCTTCGGCCGAGATGACATGACCAAGGAACGCCACGCTGTTCAACCAGAACTCACACTTGCTGAGCTTAGCGAACAACTGATGGTCTCGTAATGTCTGCAGCACGATCTTCAGGTGTTCTTTGTGCTCCGCCTCATTCTTGGAATAGATTAGTATGTCGTCTATGAACACGACTACAAACTTATCCACAAACGGCCGAAACACGCGGTTCATCAGATCCATGAAAGCTGCAGGGGCATTCGTCAAACCGAACGACATCACGAGGAACTCATAGTGTCCGTAACGGGTTCTGAAAGCAGATTTTTGAATATCCTCTGATTTGATTTTCAACTGGTGATACCCTGACCTGAGATCAACTTTAGAGAAAACTCTTGCACCTTGCAACTGATCAAATAAGTCATCTATTCTTGGCAAAGGGTACTGATTCCGCACGGTCGCTTTATTCAGTTCTCGGTAGTCAATGCACAGCCGCATGGATCCATCTTTCTTTTTCACGAACAGCACCGGAGCGCCCCACGGAGAAACGCTTGGACGAATGTATCCTCGGTCCAACAGATCTTGCAACTGAACTTTAAGTTCCTTAAGCTCTGCTGGGGCCATGCGATAAGGTGCCTTTGATATCGGTCGCAAATCCGGAAAAGTGTCAATGCTGAATTCGATCTCACGATCAGGAGGCATTCCAGGCAGCTCGTCTGGGAACACGTCGAGAAAATCTGCAATGACTTCAGCCTGAGCTGCATCTGCACATTCCCGCCGGGTGTCTCGAACAGAAGCTAAGTACCCTTCACAGCCCGAATGCAACATACGCCTAGCCGAAATTGCTGATATCACCATTGCCGTCTTCGGTGCAGCGCTGCACGAATAGTAGAAGTCTGCCTCGCCGGGTAGACGGAATACGACTCGCTTCTCCGCGCACTCGATTTTTGCATGGCAAGCACCCAACCAGTCCATACCGAGAATAATATCATAATCCTTGATGTCTAGTACAATGACATCTAAGGAAAGCTTCCTACCTCCGATGCAAATGTAACCATCCCTACAGATCGCATGGGCGGGTATATCGACTCCCGAAGGGGTACTTACGCAAAGGTTCATATTTAAAGCAGTAGAAGCTAATTTATGCTCAACAGTAAAATCAGCAGATATGAAACTATGCGTAGCACCTGAATCGAATAAGACTCTAGCGGGTAATTCTCGGTATAGTAGAGTACCTGTTACAACAGTGTCGGATACAGATGCCTCATCCCGAGTCAATGCATAGACTCGGCCCTGAGCACCCTGGCGTTGTGGATTCACTGGTACAGCATTGGCATCACTTGCTGGAGGTCCTTTGTTTTGATTTCCATTATTCTGATTCGGCTTGCCCTCTCTGCAGTTAAACTATTTGTGACCCAGGCGACCACATTTAAAACATCCTTGAACCCGACAATCATTCACTTTATGCCCTGATTTGCCGCACCGGCTGCAGTCCAGTGATTGGGATTGGCCCCTATTATCAGACGTGTGCGAGCGCTTGTGTGCTCCAGACCCTCCCATTTCATGAGGACGCTTATTGTTATTGGTACGGGGGGTTTGCACCTCGGTCTTTGGGATAGGGCGCCCAAAGATCCGTTCGCTGTTCAGAGCCGCTTCATAACATTCCCTATATGTTTGGCATCTTTGGTTGATGACGTCCCTACGTAAATCGTCATTCAAACCTTTCTGAAATCTATAGCACCACGCCTGCTGATTAGGCAAGAATTGCCCAGCAAACTTTGCTAGCTTAGCGAATACTGAATCATAATCATCCACAGACAGACTTCCTTGGACCAGATTGCTGAAGTCGTCTTCCTTTTGCTGCCGGACTGCTCGGGGAATATACTGTTCAATGAATGCAGATTTGAACATTTCCCAAGTCATCTTGCAGTTGGGATTGGCATCGTAAATTCCTTGCTTCGTTGCCTCCCACCAATCATGCGCACGCAGTTCCAGCTGAACCGATGCACAGGCAACTCGCTTGGATCCCCGGATGCCAACCAGGTTGAAAAGTCCTTCCAGCTTAGCAATCCACCCCAAAACCACGTCCGGCTCCGCTCGTCCGTTGAACGTAGGGGGATGCATTTTTGTAAACTCAGCTGCTCGGCAGGAGTTCCTTGCTGTAGGCTGAGTCTCTTCTGACTCATCTTCTACCGCCACGGCTGGAGGCGTGACAGGCGTTGCTGCGGATGTCCCGTTGCTCGGTACCAGGGATGCAATCAGTTGCATCATTGTATCCATTTGCTTCTGTTGAGAAGCAAACTGCGCTTGTATGTTAGCTTGTTGGGTAACAGCTTGTTGTTGCTGCGCCTCCATGAGGTGCATAAGCCGTTCCGCCATTCCGGTTGAACCCGCTCCTCCGGATTCTCCAGAGCTTGCTGGATCGCTCTGAATGGCTTGAGCACTGCTGGCAGTTGTAGTGTTCTTCTTAGCCATGGCTACAAAAGAGAGTAGCTTATTAACACTCCAAAAACGATAGATTTTATATCTATGGGCTCATTGTATAAGCGACTCTTCCCATGCAGCGGACGTCGAACGCAACTCAATTGAGAGGCGCATCAAACTCCTTTATAATCTTTTGAAATCCCGTGGAAGTAAAGCCTAGGCTCTGATACCAATATGTCACGCCCCGATCCCGAAAGGGTCGGTCGTCCTCGCTTGATCCTTTACGGAACCGATTCGTCCTCGCTTGGGGCGTGATGCCGTACGAGCCTGGAGTTGCGCTCGTACAAGGCAAGAACTTGCAGTTATAGGAACCCATTTTTGAAACACAATTTATAAAACACATTCACAGAGATTTGAACACAGTGCAGGAAGAAACATGCTTTTTCATTGATAATTCAGAGTAATTTACATAGAGTTTACATTGATGCGCCTCTCGGCTACTTGATTTGCATTACAAAAGATAAACTCAAAAGGCAGGGCACGCTCCATCAGATAGTCCACGTCGTTCATACATTACGCCCTTGTATAGGTTGAAAGTCCAAGCCTCCAAAATGATCTGACTCCAACTATACTTCAAAATAGAGGTGCTCCTAACGCCTCCTCGTCTATCCACTAGCGTTGCACCGTCTGAGTGCCTGAAATAGTTGCCCACAACGTGGGTCAGTACTCAACTTGTACTGGTGAGCGGGATGAACCCACTCGACTAAATCGACACTAGCTTATTAGGGGCGAGCATGCATTAAGATGACTTCTATAAAGAGGCAAGTGAATTCAATTCATATCAGTTGCATGTTTTGATAGGAATGAAAATAATAGCGAATCCAACCAGTGCATCGATTGCTTACTCAACCGATGCACGCCTTCCCTGCAACGAAACACAAGTATACTTACCATCTGCACAAGACAATAGATTAGCATGTGTTCTAGTCTATGCGGTCATTGGTGTGATCGACACCTTAGGGACATATTCAAGCATTAGCGGCGTGCCCTATCAGCCCGGGTAGCAAGCCCTGCTGGAGGTCCCGCAATGCATCGTGACGAGCACGAATCAAATATTTCCCTCCGGATCGATACGGTTCCAGTGCCCCAGAAAGCCGTTTCGAGGAAATGATAAACCTTGTGCACAAGTTGTCCCAGACCATGCAAATGCATGAACAATTCATATATCATACAATGCATCGATTGAAACAAAAGAAGTTAAGCAGCAATATATATCTCATGCAACAGTTCATATTTTCTCAATGCGGTGTTCCGATTTTGATATCCCATAGGTCCAAACTCCGTCCGAGGCACTAGGCCACCACCAACAACCAATCCCCATTATAAACAAACTCAGTTATAAGGTGTGCAAGCATATAGAAATATTAGTCTACAAAAATCCCCTGTTCCTTTCTTAGTGGCTGGCATGCATTGTGGCAAGGATTTCCTAGGCGTCCAACCGGGCATCATCGAGTGAACGTTTGAAACATTAAAGATGTTGGCGTGAAGAAGTAGGAAAGAAGGGTCCAAACCACTCACTGGTGAAGGAAAAGGTAGCTGAAACAAAGATTCCCGCCTAGCGACGATCAAACGTCAGTTACGCGGACCTGCACAGCACGAGCACCAATTAGAATCTTGCCTATCCTTCCTTGCCGAACTCCCCAAGAATCAAAGCTCCAAACGATAAAACCAGCAGCGAAAACCAAGCAAATCGAAAGCAACACCAAATCAAATCCCAAAGCGGCAATCAAGAAAACCAAGCAACCAAACACGAAAACTATTGGACTCGTTTCAATAGAGGCCTTTCCATGAGTTGGAAAGGATCATCGCATTTCGTCCGTGGCAAGAAGATACCGAAGTTCTAAGTTATGACTCAAACGGACTAGCCACAAGCCCAATTACGTAGTGCACATCCCGGTCGGATCGGGATTTGAGGCACTACAAGTAAGTCTCGAGGACGAGACTTTTTCTGAGTTGAGTAGGATGTAAAGCCCCGTTCCGCTCAAGCGGACTGCCGTCTCAAACGGCAATAGTGCAACTGTCCCGACCCGCCTTGCCTCAAACGAGAAGCAAAGGATATCCAGACTTGTCCCTACAGGAAATTAACTTCGGCTTTCAGAGGCTCGTTCGGCGTATCGCTCTACCAAGGCGAACCATCGCTAAGGTGGGTGGCTACGGTAAACTTGTCTTTGCTTAGCCAGCACACATAAAATCTAGAATATTCATGCTAGTCGCTAGGTGATTCACCCCCTGTATGCTAATAAATCCAACGCACCTAGCTAAGAGAATAATCCCAACTTGTATTGCTTATGCTAGAACATGGAAATGAAATACTGCTTTTATGTACATATGTTCAGACCCTCGCATGATGCCCTAGAACGTGTTGCTCGGGAAAGTCCCTAACGATCTCGCTTCTCGGCTTACCTTCGGACCCAAGCCAACATAAATATTGTATTTATACAATGCATGCTTGTCTGCTTGAATGTTACCTTATTTTCATCCAAACCCCCGGGAGACTACTAAGTAGTCGTTCCGTGCCTGATTGATCTTGGCAAGTTATTCACTGTACAGAAAACAAGATCCAAGTATCTCGTGTAATCGTGTACTTGTGTTCCAGTGCACTCGTGTTCTCGTGTTCAAGTGCACTCGTGTTCTCCTGTTCTCGTGTATCTCGTAATAATTGAAAGACCCTAAAGAAAGTGCATGTCGCGGACAACTCGAAAATGAGGTATAGTTGCACGGACGGTCACCGGGGCACTGGGGTCGATCCGATCCGGATGGAACTTCACGTGTGGTCCCTCGTGTTCGGGCGAGTGGTTTGTAGCATCTCGTGTACTTTCGTTGCATTCCACTTTCCCGGGACCACATCACGTGTGTAGTCCATCGTGTGCGGACAAGATGGTTTGTAGCACATCGTGTACTTTGTTGCATTCCATCTTGGCCTTGGACTACTTCATGTACAATCCATCGTGTACGGGCGAGATGGTTCGTAGCGCATCGTGTGCTCTCGTTGCGTTCCACTCTCGTCTGGGATTAGTCCTTTATGGCTTTGCCAGTGACTCATGTTCATATAGATAAGTCATCCTCGCTTAGCGGCTATCCGCGTGCGCGTCATTGCATCGCACCAAAGAACAACTGAGCACACCGAATACTGTCCCGTTCGATGACCCTCGTGTTTGCATATGCTATGCCCCTGAATGTTTATACTTGCCGTGCTTGAATTAACAATGTTTGCCTCAATGTTTGCCTCAATGTTTGCCTTGGACAAGGAAGGAGATGGTAAGTTGGTAAGTCTCGCCGTGTTTCCTCTAACATCACATGGCGCACAGCCCGACACGTTAGGCTATTCAATCCTTGCATGAAACTGATCCTAAGGCAACTAGAAAGACAACTTAATAGTTGTGCACGAAACCTATGTTACGTGTTTGGATTTGTTGAGCGGGCGAGTAGCTTCCTCACCAGTGCATTCAATGTACTGATAATCCACCAGTTTGTATGCAGGGTGCGGAAGAACCTCGTACGGTGCAGATGCCTCCAACGTGCGTGCTTAGGCGTGAAGATCACTCCGAAGCAACGGTACGTCCGTAACTGAAGCACATATACAAGACATAATATTGTGAACATAGCCCGAACTCGCCTGAACATCGCTTGTACAATCATTCCACAGTTGTAGCCACTTGGCACGCTTTTACTGTTTTAGAGAGAGGCTTGAGCGACTTGTAATCTCGGCTATACGCCGCTTGTAACACTTGTTCATATCAATAAAAGAGCTTGCTTTACTTCAACTTGTGTTTCAATGCTTCCGCTATATTTTGTCGACTCAGTGAACCTGTTACCGATCGCCTATGCGTTCATGACTCTGCTGCACTCGGACAATCTGTGCGACTCTGTGGCTTAGAACTCTAACCGCCAGCCAATGAACCATGTCCTTGCACGGGCGTAGATCACGCTCGGGCGGCATCACGCCAGGATGGGTCAAGCGATCGTTCCGCGGGAGCGCTGGCGAGGGTGATTCCCGTCTAGCGGGAACGGCCGATTGCCTGCGGGAGATCGGGGCGTGACACATGTAAGGGGGTTGGTTTGACCTAGGAAAAGTTGACTTTGGTCAACATCCTCTTGGGTTGGGCCTTGGGCTCACATGAGGATGTTTGGGAGGGCTATAATTTACATTAATTAAATTGAATGCTAGGTTCAATTGAGGGGCGATGTTGTGCGTTTGTGTCACGACCCGCACCCGGTTTAGGGGCACGAGAGCGTGGGTACGTCCAGCCTACGCCGCAGCATCGGCGGTAGAACGCTGTCTAGGTCAAGTGCTATCTAAACAATCTCACGCTAGTATCCAACTCCATAAGGAGACTCGGATTATACTAAAAATATTAACAACATACTCAATCACAACTGCAGCACGATAGGGATTTGAAGGAATAAAAGAATACAACACAAGCCCAACATAATCATACCTGCAATCAGTAACATCCAATCCCCCAAGTGTGTTGGAAACCAGTCTACTAAGGTCACGGTCGGGAAAAATATTTTCCAGTCAGGAAGGAGCAAAGTACATCTCTAAATAGCAGTTCTATATAAATGACATAAACTATGTAGCAGTTCTAGATGGAAACATACCAGATGCATGTATAGGGACGAGAAATATACAATGAGAGAAATACTGGAAATACTGTAAGTAAATGCAGGAAAAGAACAATATGTCAATGAGCAAGAATCCTATGACTAAGTGTGTGAGTACTAGCTTTAATATGTGATCGGCTTGGGAACTTGATCAGGCTGGTTACATGTGATTAGCTATGGTTCATATAAAGTCAGGCTAACCGTTGGTTAGCTATGATGCATGTAGAGGTCAGGCTAATCATACGTAACAGCTATGGAGCATGAAAATGGTCAGGCCGCACCCGACGTGAGATGTGGGGTGAGCTATGGTGCATATAAAGTTGGGTATGATCACATATCTACACTAAAGTACTCCCCAAACCCCCCGACTGGTATAGTAGATCCAATCATGGTACGCTATGGCACGGGATTCCCTAGGAAGGTAGCAAATCTCCCCGAGAATCAGTGTCTGTACATGCACAAGATATCAAGGAAACAAGTCTTGTACAAGCTACACCATGAATAAGGAATAACATCTCATGACGAGATCCGTGTATACCAATCCGTGTAACCAATGTGCCAAGAACATGGATATTTACACTAGATACAGTGAACATAGGAGATATCATAAATTAGAAACTAATCAGAGAATGTACTCGCCTTGGGTCCTTAGCTGGTAAAACCAATGTCCTGTTCCAGAGTATCCCCTGGGTAAACCAACAGTCCTATAAACATAACACAAGCAAAACCACATTTGCATCAGATGCTACACTAACACAGTCAAAAATACTGGTCTCAGGGCCAGGTCAGGCAGGGCACTAGTCAACTAGGGTCATCTAGTATAGACACGTATATCATACACATTTACACTCCAAGTATATACCAAAAAACGTATATAATATATATATAAGTGTCTCTTAGTATTTGTACAAAATACATATTTGTGTATATATACTAATAGATGTTTATAAATATATATTTTTTTTTATACCAAAATACATATTTGTATATTTATATATCAATCAAATATTCTTATATATGTATATTAGCAAATCAAAGAATGTACATAATGCCACACTTCTCAAGGTGATCCCAAATGAAGTAGCAGTTAGTACCAATGGGTCCGGAGCAGTCCAATTAGCTAGAAACTACATAAGGAAGTCCACGATCGGAGCTCGGCACAAAAATCGAGATAAGGATACCGAGTCCTCAATACATAGAGAAATTTACCGGGGTTTAGCTAAGGTTAAGATTTACAAGTTAGCTAATAAGAGAAAAGGGTCGATTGTTCGAAATCAAGGTAACTCCTTAATTTATGAAAAAATCATTTGGAAATCATTTTGAACAATAATTGTTAAAACTTCCCTTTTGAACAAAATTACAATTTAAAGGCTTATTTATAAAAATATAGAATTTACGTAAAAGCCAATACATTTTCATTTATGGTAAAATCGGTCACCGATCCATATAAACTAATTTTGAACTCATTTTATTATCGGAACTATATTTTTAATAATAATATAAACCCAAGATTTATTATATTTAACATAATCAAAAATCTTTTAATTATAACTAAATAAATTAATTACATAAAATTAGCTAATTACATATACTAAACCAATTATATTTATTTACTACATCAATTACAAATTAACTAAACTAATTATAAGAAAATACCAAACTAATTAATTAATATTTACTAACTGGTTAATAAATAAATTCCTGATTAATAACTAATTACTATTTATTAATTATTAACTAATCAAATCATTAACTAAACTAACTATAATTAATTAATTAACTAATTAATCATACTTAACTAAACTAATTAATTATATAATTAAACCATTTAAACTCACTCCCCCTCTGAGAAATTGAAAGGAAAAGGAAACAGGGAAGGGGGCTCACAGTTTGGGTCTACCGGCGTCGGCGGATGAGGTCCGCCGGGCAGGGCGGTCGACGTTGAGGGGAAGCGGCCACAGCTCGACGCGAGGCGGTGGCGGGCTGCTCGAACTCGGCGAGGAGGGGATCCGCGGCGGCGTCTTCGGCAGATCTGCGGCGGCGTGGGACTCGAGAGCGGCGGGCGCTCTGTTCGAGGAGACGGCGGCGCTCTCGTCCCGAGGAGGCGGTCGGCTGAGTTCGACGGCGCGGCGCTCTGTCGATCGACGGATCTGAGGAGATCCGAGGCGGATCTCCGAGCTCGACGCGGTGGCGGCGTCGACGAGGGCTCGACGCGGTGGCGACAGCGGCTTCGTTCCAGCGGCGACCACCGGCTTCAGCGGCGACGGCGGCTCGATCTAGGGTTAGGGTTCTGGGTGTCAGGGGGTCGTGCCCGGGTCTGCCGGACACGGGGATGGTGTTGTGTGGGGGACGTGTCCGGGGCAGGACACAAAAATCTGATGTACTGTGGGCGTGTCCGGGTGTATCGGACACGGAAAGCTGGTTGTAAACTGTAAATCTGGACACAGGAAATGAATGGATACGGTGGGACACCCGGGGTCGGACCCGAGTCCATCACGGCTGACACGGTGATGCTGGACACACGGACACGAGCACACAAAAATGGTGGTGGCTTTGGCTTTGTGGGGATTTATGAAGGCTAGCTAGGGTTTCTAGGGAGGTGTGATGAGGGACTTAAATAGGGGGAGATGGTGTGGGATAAAGGGTTGCGGGTTGGCCCAATAATGAATGGCCCAGAATTAAATATAAAAGGGTTTCTCATGTGGGAAAAATGAGGGTGTGCTGGCTAGTTAATAGGAAATGGAAATTTGAAAAAATTAAAAAGAAGAGATTATAATTTCGGAAAATATTTTAGGAAAGCTACGTAATTTATTTATTTACCATTCCATTAGTTATAAAAATTATTTTGAAGAAACAACTAGTCCTTTAATTAATTTTATCCAATAAATAATTTTATGATTTCAAGCCAATAAAAATTTGAAACTAGAGGAATATATATATATTATTATTATTTATTTATTTTGTACTACATCGTCACTTAGGAAAAAGGATTTTTATAAAGGATTTTTAAACTACCTTCTACAATCAACCATCGTTCAAAATCAAATAAAATTTTCAAGGAGAAATATTTTATAACACTTGATATTTTAAAATAATTAAAAATCTAATTATTTTGGAAATTGGAAATCGGAGGTTACAAGTCTATCCACCTTAGAAAAATTTCGTCCTTGAAATTTTAGGGGTGACTAGGATAGAAAAATTTGTTGTTCAAAATGATGAATATATCATTGAAGAAAATATTTCTGTAAGGAAAAATATTTACCACACAGAAGGAAACATGAAGAAAAAGAAAATATGGTTTAAGACAGGAATAACTTGAAGGAATTATGGCTCGGCCTTGAATCCTCTAGAAGGTTTAGGTTTTGGGAATTAGACACGATCACTGAAAAAACAGATAATTGGAATAATGCACGTTACCTTTTCAAAGTAACTAAACCAAGGAAGACCCAGTATAATGAATGATATAGACATGAAAGTTATAGCTAATTCGAAAGATACGGTCGACAATTTGATTTAAGAAACTTAAATACATCCTTCAGAATGTAATCAAGAGACATCTAATTGCCTTTCTTAATTTCTAGGAAAAATAGTCTTTACTACCATCTGAAACTAATCCTTCCTTTTTATCCTCGTTCATTTTACTTTTCTCAATCTTGTGATTCATCATTAACTAATATCAATAAAAGTTTCAAATTTCACAAACTTTATTAGATTAGATCTTAGAATTTCTGAATCAAAATTTATTACATGTCCAAAATCCTTATCATCAAATTCGAGTTTGTTTATCTTCACATCAACTATACCTCGATTATTTTCTTCGATTTCAAATGTTACTGTCATGGTCAAGATTTTAATTTAAATCACAACCTCAATATACCATGATCTTACCTTACGACCTTCAATTATATGATCCCATAATCAATTATATTATAATCTTCTTTACCATGAGCTTCATTTCATTCCATATTTCTTTATCCGTATGTATAATGTTTCTGAATTTGAACTAATATTTTTTCATCCTCTGAATTTATTATCCCAATGAAATTTTTTTTTTTTTTTTTTTACTACTCAAATCCTCAATATTTTAATTGAATTCCAGTCGTATCATAATCTCCTCAAATTTTGAGTAAATAACTAAATACAAAATTTACTATCCAATCCCTTTTAATTGAAATCCAATCAATACATATTTATAAAACTTAAAAAAAATTTGCATCCCAAAATTTAACTTTAAACACTCATCTATCATCTAACTCAATTTCAATCGATGCTTATTCCAATCTAACTCCTCATCCCAAGAGTTTAATTTGACAATATTCCATTTACGATTTTATTTTCTGCTTTTCTTTTTCCTCAAATACTCAACGATGCGATGCTTCCAGTATCTTCAATGCAACATTCCTACTATATAAAATTTCTATCTTGCAGTCAAATAGATAAAATGGTAATCTCTCAAATTTTTTTTTTCTTTTTTTTTTCAATTCAATCATATCAAGACCTCCTTAAAATTGATAAATCCTCAAATTTTTTTTTTTTTTTTTTTTTGGCTCTGTGAATTTCTTAATTCTCCCTTTAAGTAAATGTTTGTCCTTGAATTTCAATCATACCTCGATTTTCATAAATCAATGATCCATCAACTCCGTTATAACAACCCCTAAATTCTTTATTTAATTTAATGCTCATCCACAAATTTATCCTCTTGTCTCTTTTGTCAGTCATAACCTCGTCATAGATCTTTGCTATGGTCAAAACCCAATGATCATGGTTTAAGAAAACTCTACCTACAACCATGCAATTTAAGAAAAATATAGGTCATGTGTCTTTTGTCATGGTATTTCAGTCTCTGCTAGGGGGTACTACTAGTTATATTCTAACAAGAAAATCATGCATGTGAACCACAGTACTAGGAAAATCAATCAATCAATCGAAGACGAAGGAAAAGGAACATTAGGAAGGAAGAAGGATCATGTTAACATATTACTTGTAGTGTCTACTATCTCTAACAAACACTTAACTCTAGCACATTCACTAACAAATTCCTATTCATGTACACTGGTACCCATATCAACTAATCATATATTAATATTCATATCTCTCATCTACCAAAAATTAATCCTCAAATAATCGTCAAGATTTAACTTCCCGATCAACTTAAAATAAAATGCATATACCTCCTCAAAATTAGATACTTCACATCGAAATAAAATTTAATCACTTCTAAAATCTTTGTAGTCTTAACTATGTTTAGTGAATCAAATTTAAATCCTCAATATTTTTAACAACATAAAATCTCAACTCCTTAAAATTCTGAAAATTTAAAATTCATTTCCACCTTTTTATTTATAACTCCTCAATGTACATATTAGTGCTCACGGTCTCTGATACTCAAGGTGCACTCAATGCATCTAGTGTCTATAATTGTGTACTAAATTGTACTGCCCGAATCACTTGTACTATTACCTCCAATGATCAAAGTTACCATCAACTGTGTTTTCTTTCATAATTTTAATTTATGTCAATTGGTATGTCCTCTAATTATCAACACACAGAGTGCTTACTGTTATTAACGTCATCCTTGACTAATCCTCGATATAGAATCATTAGCACTCTTGGTATTATATCACTAGCTGCATTAATGGATTATCTCATCGAGCTCATTAGACTTATGATCACCTGTATCCTCTATAACACTCATGTTTCTTTACTCTCATGGGTATGTGTATGGTTCCTCATCTCGATGGTTGTATATGTATTTCCTTCAATCCTTTAAAGCCTATTAAACTAATCCGTGATACGCTTCACAACTTCCATTACTAATCCTGATATTTCTCTACTTATGACATCTCATTAAACCCTTTATACATATACATTTCTTTACCTTTAACATTTTCGATATCAATCATCAAATTGGACATCATTCTCCATAAATTCTTAACACAATTCCTGGATAGTTAATCGTTTACATAGATCACTCAATTACATAATCATGATTATCCAGGACGGGTAATTGGCTCTGATACTAACTCTGAGAACTATCACTGATACTCTATACTCTCCTTAACTCTCAGTCTCTAATGACACTACTCCTAGAATCATTGGTACAAGGTACTATGCTAAGGGCTAACTCTAGGTTATAGCCTACTGCTCACATGCCCAACTAAGAAACACTTACAAATCACTAGCAACACAGTCAATACTAATACAAGACACAAACAAAATTACAAGCCACTAATTACCATGCTTAACAAGAAATCCTCAAGGAATAGGAGCTCAAAGACTGAATTGAGGCCAGAAGGTATCTTTACTGCTAGTAAAGAAAGAAGCGGTGGAACAAAGTCCTGGAATAACAGAAATAGATAAGTCTTGAGATGATATTTTAAGAACCAATTTAGGATACAACCTGATAATCATACACGTCTGTCTGAAATCATGACACTCAGAATCCTCGCCACGCCAGTAAGCATAGATGCGATAAACGATAGATTTCGTAACTAAGGTATGCACTCTATAATCATATCGTCTAGAATCTTCGCCACGCCAACCGGTATGGCTGCGAAAGACTCTAAGCTTCATAACTATAGTATGTACATCCAAGTCAGATTCCTACGTTCTCGTCACCACAGCTAATATGGCTGCGATAAATTCTAGGTTCCATAACCAAAGTAGACGTTTTACCTTCCTCACTGTCCTCATCAATATATGTCATCAGATGATACCATAAATCCTAGTCCGTAAAAATTTATCTCAATTTGAATCAACTCAACAACGATACCAGGAATTAAAGTTAACAACTGGTCAACAAGAATCAAACTCAACAATGATACCAAGATTTTAATTTAAAAACTGCTCAACAAGAATCAAGTTCAGTAACAACAAGCGAGAGCGGGCGGAAACAAGGAAAAGTTAAATTAGAAATTTTAACAAGATTCTCAAGGGGTCGTCCCAGGAATCTCTCAAGAGTTTGTGATTGAGTATCCTCTCTCATCCTAGTATCCTATGTCCTATATTCTATAGCAGGTACGCAGTAGTACAACTAAGACGTCGCACTACCACGACATCGCACAACTTGCGAAGTCTGACCTGCATGGGCCACCACTAAAAACGTGTCACGACCCGCACCCGGTTTAGGGGCACGAGAGCGTGGGTACGTCCAGCCTACGCCGCAGCATCGGCGGTAGAACGCTGTCTAGGTCAAGTGCTATCTAAACAATCTCACGCTAGTATCCAACTCCATAAGGAGACTCGGATTATACTAAAAATATTAACAACATACTCAATCACAACTGCAGCACGATAGGGATTTGAAGGAATAAAAGAATACAACACAAGCCCAACATAATCATACCTGCAATCAGTAACATCCAATCCCCCAAGTGTGTTGGAAACCAGTCTACTAAGGTCACGGTCTGGAAAAATATTTTCCAGTCAGGAAGGAGCAAAGTACATCTCTAAATAGCAGTTCTATATAAATGACATAAACTATGTAGCAGTTCTAGATGGAAACATACCAGATGCATGTATAGGTACGAGAAATGTACAATGAGAGAAATACTGGAAATAATGTAAGTAAATGCAGGAAAAGAACAATATGTCAATGAGCAAGAATCCTATGACTAAGTGTGTGAGTACTAGCTTTAATATGTGATCGGCTTGGGAACTTGATCAGGCTGGTTACATGTGATTAGCTATGGTTCATATAAAGTCAGGCTAACCGTTGGTTAGCTATGATGCATGTAGAGGTCAGGCTAATCACACGTAACAGCTATGGAGCATGTAAATGGTCATGCCGCACCCGACGTGAGATGTGGGGTGAGCTATGGTGCATATAAAGTTGGGTATGATCACATATCTACACTAAAGTACTCCCCAAACCCCCCGACTGGTACAGTAGATCCAATCATGGTACGCTATGGCACGGGATTCCCTAGGAAGGTAGCAAATCTCCCCGAGAATCAGTGTCTGTACATGCACAAGATATCAAGGAAACAAGTCTTGTACAAGCTACACCATGAATAAGGAATAACATCTCATGACGAGATCCGTGTATACCAATCCGTGTAACCAATGTGCCAAGAACATGGATATTTACACTAGATACAGTGAACATAGGAGATATCATAAATTAGAAACTAATCAGAGAATGTACTCGCCTTGGGTCCTTAGCTGGTAAAACCAATGTCCTGTTCCAGAGTATCCCCTGGGTAAACCAACAGTCCTATAAACACAACACAAGCAAAACCACATTTGCATCAGATGCTACACTAACACAGTCAAAAATACTGGTCTCAGGGCCAGGTCAGGCAGGGCACTAGTCAACTAGGGTCATCTAGTATAGACACGTATATCATACACATTTACACTCCAAGTATATACCAAAAAACGTATATAATATATATATAAGTGTCTCTTAGTATTTGTACAAAATACATATTTGTGTATATATACTAATAGATGTTTATAAATATATATTTTTTTTTATACCAAAATACATATTTGTATATTTATATATCAATCAAATATTCTTATATATATATATTAGCAAATCAAAGAATGTACATAATGCCACACTTCTCAAGGTGATCCCAAATGAAGTAGCAGTTAGTTCCAATGGGTCCGGAGCAGTCCAATTAGCTAGAAACTACATAAGGAAGTCCACGATCGGAGCTCGGCACGAAAATTGAGATAAGGATACCGAGTCCTCAATACATAGAGAAATTTACCGGGGTTTAGCTAAGGTTAAGATTTACAAGTTAGCTAATAAGAGAAAAGGGTCGATTGTTCGAAATCAAGGTAACTCCTTAATTTATGAAAAAATCATTTGGAAATTATTTTGAACAATAATTGTTAAAACTTCCCTTTTGAACAAAATTACAATTTAAAGGCTTATTTATAAAAATCTAGAATTTACGTAAAAGCCAATACATTTTCATTTATGGTAAAATCGGTCACCGATCCATATAAACTAATTTTGAACTCATTTTATTATCGGAACTATATTTTTAATAATAATATAAACCCAAGATTTATTATATTTAACATAATCAAAAACCTTTTAATTATAACTAAATAAACTAATTACATAAAATTAGCTAATTACATATACTAAACCAATTATATTTATTTACTACATCAATTACAAATTAACTAAACTAATTATAAGAAAATACCAAACTAATTAATTAATATTTACTAACTGGTTAATAAATAAATTCCTGATTAATAACTAATTACTGTTTATTAATTATTAACTAATCAAATCATTAACTAAACTAACTATAATTAATTAATTAAGTAATTAATCATACTTAACTAAACTAATTAAATATTAATTAACTAATTAATTATATAATTAAACCATTTAAACTCACTCCCCCTCTGAGAAATCGAAAGGAAAAGGAAACAGGGAAGGGGGCTCACAGTTTGGGTCTACCGGCGTCGGCGGATGAGGTTCGCCGGGCAGGGCGGTCGACGTTGAGGGGAAGCGGCCACAGCTCGACGCGAGGCGGTGGCGGGCTGCTCGAACTCGGCGAGGAGGGGATTCGCGGCGGCGTCTTCGGCAGATCTGCGGCGGCGTGGGACTCGAGAGCGGCGGGCGCTCTGTTCGAGGAGACGGCGGCGCTCTCGTCCCGAGGAGGCGGTCGGCTGAGTTCGACGGCGCGGCGCTCTGTCGATCGACGGATCTGAGGAGATCCGAGGCGGATCTCCGAGCTCGACGCGGTGGCGGCGTCGACGAGGGCTCGACGCGGTGGCGACAGCGGCTTCGTTCCAGCGGCAACCACCGGCTTCAGCGGCGACGGCGGCTCGATCTAGGGTTAGGGTTCTGGGTATCAGGGGGTCGTGCCCGGGTCTGCCGGACACGGGGATGGTGTTGTGTGGGGGACGTGTCCGGGGCAGGACACAGAAATCTGATGTACTGTGGGCGTGTCCGGGTGTATCGGACACGGAAAGCTGGTTGTAAACTGTAAATCTGGACACAGGAAATGAATGGATACGGTGGGACACCCGGGGTCGGACCCGAGTCCATCACGGCTGACACGGTGATGCTGGACACACGGACACGAGCACACAAAAATGGTGGTGGCTTTGGCTTTGTGGGAATTTGTGAAGGCTAGCTAGGGTTTCTAGGGAGGTGTGATGAGGGACTTAAATAGGGGGAGATGGTGTGGGATAAAGGGTTGCGGGTTGGCCCAATAATGAATGGCCCAGAATTAAATATAAAAGGGTTTCTCATGTGGGAAAAATGAGGGTGTGCTGGCTAGTTAATAGGAAATGGAAATTTGAAAAAATTAAAAAGAAGAGATTATAATTTCGGAAAATATTTTAGGAAAGCTACGTAATTTATTTATTTACCATTCCATTAGTTATAAAAATTATTTTGAAGAAACAACTAGTCCTTTAATTAATTTTATCCAATAAATAATTTTATGATTTCAAGCCAATAAAAATTTGAAACTAGAGGAATATATATATTATTATTATTTATTTATTTTGTACTACATCGTCACTTAGGAAAAAGGATTTTTATAAAGGATTTTTAAACTACCTTCTACAATCAACCATCGTTCAAAATCAAATAAAATTTTCAAGGAGAAATATTTTATAACACTTGATATTTTAAAATAATTAAAAATCTAATTATTTTGGAAATTGGAAATCGGAGGTTACAGTTTGCACATTCCAAAAAATTATAAGAAAATTCATGTGAAGGAGAAATTGGATTTTCTTCATGCATTGTCCAATGTTGTGGACACCTCAATACATTTTTGCATAAAAATACCCAATAATTGGGAAAATTACAAAAGGATGGAAATTGGGTTTTAATTAATTAAAATACCGCACACGTTGTTCTGGAATTAATTAGAAGTACATGGGATTAAAATTAGGTGGGCACAAGTGTCAAGGACATAGAGGATTCAGTGTAGAATATTAATAAAATTTTGGGTTGCACAAACGGTCAAGATTGTGCCTCCAATTTTGATTGGAACGCACAAGAGTACAAAGTCATATTTTATTTAGAATTAAATAATAACGTCTGTGACGATTGTTTTTGCGACTAAAATATAGCACAAGAGAGAGTGGTCATGAGTTATACAAGAGTCAGAATGGTAGGATGGCATGTCTAGGAAAAGTGTATGGAGTTCGTAGGAAGGTAATGGTTAGTGAGGTGCTCCAATTATCGAAGCAACGGTAAGATGCACTAGAAGATATAATGTTGTACAAAATTTCTAAAATACTGTAATCTAATTCTAATTGTCTCCAAATTAAACCTAGTCTCTTTATCTATGTTAAATAAACCTAAATTGGTTGAGGGGGTTTACAATCTACCCAAATTATAAGAATTTTATCCTCGAAATTAAAATAGCAAATAATAAGCTATAAATTATCAAGCAATGTTACGGACATACCTAGGACTGGTGGAGCTGGCCTCTGCTCTATCTGCTGGGCTCTATCGATATACTGGAAATACTCCTGAGATTGATGTTGGTTTAATCCGTACCTCAAGCATAGTCCTAATCTTCTTCTGCAATCCTTCTGAATATGTCCCTTCTTTCTGCAAAAATGACACGTCGGTTGCTCTCTCTGCTGATACGACACTATCTCCTGTTGTGCATGCACTCCTGGATAACGGATCGGTCCTCCTACTCTGGGCTGAGCTCTGGCTGGTGTGGTTGTGCTGGAACATCTTGCTCCTCTGCCGATGGCCTCCTGGATCCTCGCTTCTGAAAGAACCTTCTCATAAGAAATTCTCGCCTGGGTGGTAATATACCTTTGTAGCTCGAAAGTAAGGCCGTGATAGAATCTTTGGGCCTTCTCTAGGTCATTGGGTATCAAGATGACACCAAATCTGATAAGTCTGCTAAACTCTGCGTCGTATGCGTCTACAGTCATATTTTCTTATTATAGATGCAGGAACTGGGAGTATAGGGCATTTCTAACTGTAGCCGGGAAATACTTTGTATTGAAGTAATCTAAGAACTTTTCTCAAGTCTGGTTCTTGCCTATACTGCGCTCTATAGAATCCCAACAGTGATGGGCGTTGCCTTTCAGTTGGCCCCTCACTGCGATCATCCAAAGGTCTGGATGTAACTGAGAAGCCTCTAGTGGCATCTCTGTGTTGGTAACCCAATCAGAGATCTCTTCTGCAGTCTCGTTGCCCAAAAAAGTATTCGAGCCCATCTGGCGGAACCATTGTACAGTACCAACTGCCTGAGTTGGTGGAGGTGCTGGTATGGGTGCTGGGGCAGGTGTCCTCTCTAGAACTGTCATCAAACTCTGTCTCAACGTCTCGGTCTAATGCCACTGTGCCTGCATCATGGCCTGAAAGAACTGAAGCATATGCGATTGTCCATCTGCTTGTGGCATCTGAGGTGGATAAGGTGGAGGTGGTGGTAATAGGACCTCTGGCTATGCAGTAGGTGTCTCATCGGATGTCGGCCTCTCGGTTTGTGGCATCGGTATATCTCCCGAAGTTTGGCCCTCAAAATACTGCGTGGGGACCATCTGGGAAGTCTGTCCCTCGTGCTGTTGTATAGGATTGCCCTGAGAAATCTTACGCCAATGTATCAGCAGGGCCTGTAGATTGACCGGGGCCTGTGGTGGTGGTTGTGCTCCAGGTGGTCCCTGGGGTATCCCCTCTCTCTGGGTGGTGTCGGCTGGCACCACGGCACTGGGTGCTCCTCGTCCACTGTGCAAGTTCATCTTGCTGCAAGAAATACAACTTTATTAAAAGAGTACGGGGATAACAAACATGATGCAGATATTCAATTAACCAATGCGAAGGAGGTTCATAAGCGGTAATCAAAGTGGATAAGATCTATTAATTTCTATCCTATTGCAGGCTCGCTGGGCATGTTACCATACCATAAGCAATAAACATGACCTGCATGGGCCACCACTAAAACCATGTCATGCCCTAGTCCCAAATACACGGAACTAGGCCACGTGGCAATAGCCAGCTGACATGTCTCCGAGGATATCCCAATTTAATAGATCCTAACAAAGAGTGCTATGCTGTCCTAAACTACTAATATGTCCAATATCAATCAACAATGGGTAATCTAATCTCCTCTACAATATAAACAGCAAGAAAGTACTAAAATAAATGCTGGAAGATAAACGCCAGTCTCAAAATATCAAAGTATAACCCAAGATATCTGGTGGGAACAAACCCACTACTATAACGAAATAAAAGTACTGAATGACAGATAAAATAAATAATGACTAGGGCATCGGCTGACTAGATAATGATGCACCCAATCCTAGGCAGAAGGCCTACCAACTGATCACGGGAACTCTGACGGTAGCACCTCTAGCTCCTCCTCGATAGCGTACCTCATCTCCTGTCCGGGTCTGTACACTGTAGGATAATATGCCTCATCCAAATCTGGAAAGGGCCAGGTCCTCAGAGGGACATAACAAGATACAAAAAATACATGCCATAAAGTAAATATTATGAAAACTCAAGGGTGACTTAACCAGCTAAGTGAAATACACTTTGAAGACAACCTTGGTACGTATGGGTAGGTGAAAGGTATAAAGCGTAGCGTCGAGCCAGAGGCTAAGTACCTGGCATTAGCTGTAAACTAGATGCCAGATGTATATGCTGACTACATCACCGATCATGATAGCGTGCAGCTAGTAACCTCTGTCGGATGTATCAATAAGCATATACTCCCATAACCGGGTAGCACTGATCCAATACCCGGGTAACCTGAGCCCATAACCGGGTAACACATGACCCATAACCGGGTAACACTGAGGCTCACGGCCCTGCAGTTTACTCTGAAACTACGACAGCCAAATGTCTGTCCCATACGCCTACTAATTGTCTTTCCCGTCCAATGTTAATGTACAAGTCGCGAACACGACGTGGACATCTCATACTCTAATGCAAGTCTCTATAGAAATAAACAACGAAGCTAAATACCGTCATACGTACTGCTCATGCTGATGGCCAGTCTGTCATGAGGCACTCATCCCTACATGAACTCACTCTGTGACGTGTAACGGTACGTGTCAAGGCCTGGGAAGTTATACCGATAACTCCGCAACTTTAGGTGGGTCTACTAGACTCTAAGTCAGACACAAGTCCTAACGTCAGCGCCTTCGTTGACTGCACCCGAGTCTCTCTCGGACGCGCACAATCAATATAATAAACATGCAGCTTATAATACAAAATTTAAACAGTACAACAAGGCAAGATATACTTGCCTGGAACTCTGGTGTGCGCAAGCAATGCTCCGAAACCAGCAGTCAAGGTAGCACCGTCTCAGATGCCTACGAACAGATAATCCAAAATTATAAATCA
Source organism: Iris macrosiphon (assembly GCA_036927795.1). Lineage (NCBI taxonomy): Eukaryota > Viridiplantae > Streptophyta > Magnoliopsida > Asparagales > Iridaceae > Iris > Iris macrosiphon. The sequence continues at coordinate 745,199 of JAYESA010000001.1, read as the reverse complement.
CTACATCACACTATGCTTAATTACCTATGCTAACATAGTACATGTATACATACATAACACATATACATATATCTATATTAAATAAATTTATCATCATACATACATATATATAAAATTATACATATAGACATATTTGCATATATACATATATATATACATAACCAACCATAAATATATATATAGTATAACACTTATATACCTATATGCATAATATACATAATACATATATAACTAATACAATATATGACATATATACATGTATATACAATTACATATATATACATAATATAAATTAATAACATATTTACATATATATATATATATATATATATATATATATATATATATATATATATATATATATATATATATATATATATATATATATATATATATATATACAATTACGTATATATACATAATATAAATTAATAACATATTTACATATTTACATATATATATATATATATATATTTATACATAAACAATAATATAATACATATATATATATATATATATATATATATATATATATATATATATATATATATATGTATTATATTATTGTTTATGTATATATATATATATATATATATATATATATATATATATACTTATTTATTATACATTATATATACATATATATATCCAACACAAATAAATCTATACATATATATGTAGACAAATAAATATATATATACATACAAATATACATTATATATATATACATTATATATAATATACATTATATATAAATATACGTTATATATATATATACACATATTCAATTATACACTATATATAAATATATACTATATATATACATAAATACATAATTTATACAGTATATTTAAATATATACTATGTATATATATATACATTATACACAAATATATATATATATACACACATTTATACACTATACGTTATATATATATATATACATATAAATACAATTACATATTTTTATATATACGTACCTACTGTGTCGTGTCCTGGGGGGGTGCGTGTCCGTCGTACAATCGTCACCGGCGAGGGGCGACGGAGCTCTGGCGGGGGCGAGGGTACAACAGTAGCAGTGGCAGCTCCCTGGAATGGCAGTAGCAGCAGCAGCTGTGGTGGCGACCGGCGGTGGAGGTGGCAGTAGGGGCGGTTGCTGGTAGTGGGTGAAGGTTATGCTGGTCGTGGGGAAGGCGGCGTCAGGGTGGCACAGGGTGGTTGGCAGTGGTCAGGCGGGTTGGGGAGATCGGGGCTGGTTGGATGGAGTTGGCACTGGTGGTGTTGGCACAGATGTGACGACGAGAAAAGAAGAAGGGTGGCGGTCGTGGTGGTAGTGGTGGTGATGGGGACGATGCTGGGGGCGGTGGCGACGGGCTGAGGGAGGTGGCAGGGCATTCGGGTTGGTGAGGGAAGTCGTAAAAAGGGGTCGGGTGATGGTTTTGATGATGGTGAGGGTGGTGGCAGTTTATGCAGGTGGCCGGGGAGGGTGGTCCTGCACCGACGACAAGGGTAGGCGAAGGAGGTGAAGCTTGAGGCGGTGATGGTGGTTCTATCCGGTCGGGGGAGCGAGAGATGGTGCACGGGTGGTGGGGGAATTTCGGCTAGGGTTTGGGGTTGTTTTGGTTTTTTTAGAGAAAATAAAGAAAAGAGGGGAGGAGTGGTATTTATACACATGTAAGGGGGTTGGTTTGACCTAGGAAAAGTTGACTTTGGTCAACATTCTCTTGGGTTGGGCCTTGGGCTCACATGAGGATGTATGGGAGGGCTATAATTTATATTAATTAAATTGAATGCTAGGTTCAATTGAGGGGCGATGTTGTGCGTTTGCACATTCCAAAAAATTATAAAAAAATTCATGTGAAGGGAAAATTGGGTTTTCTTCATGCATTGTCCAATGGTGTGGAAACATTAATTTATTTTTGCATAAAAATGCCCAACAATTAGGAAAATTGCACAAAGATAGAAATTGGGCTTTAATTAATTAAAATATCGCGTACGGTGTTCTGGAATTAATTAGAATTACATGGGATTAAAATTAGGTGGGCACAAGTGTAAAGGACATAGAGAATTCAGTGTAGAATATTAATAAAATTTTGGGTTGCACAAATGATCAAGATTGTGCCTCCAATTTTGATTGGAACGCACAAGGGTACAAAGTCATATTTTATTTAGAATTAAATAATAACGTCTGCGACGATTATTTGTGCGACTAAAATATAGCACAAGAGAGAGTGGTCATGAGTTATACAAGAGTCAGAATGGTAGGTTGGCATGTCTAGAAAAAGTGTATGGAGTTCGTAGGAAGGTAATGGCTAGTGAGGTGCTCCAATTATCGAAGCAACAGTAAGATGCACTAGGAGATATAATTTTGTACAAAATTTCTAAAATTCTGTAATCTAATTTTAGTTGTCTCCAAATTAAACCTAGTCTCTTTATCTATGTTAAATAAACCTAAATTGGTCGAGGGGGTTTACAAACCTGGTTTGCCTTGGACAGGAAAGAAGAAATGGTGAGTGGGTAAGTCTCACCGTGTTTTCTTTTATATCGCATGGCTCACTGCCACACGAGTTAGGCTATTCATCTTTGCCATAAAATTGATCCTAAGACAAGACTAGAAAGATAACTAAATAGTGGTGCACGGAACCTAATGAACGTGTTTGGGTTTGTCGAGCGGGCGAGTAGCCTCCCCACCAGTGCATTTATGTTCTGATAACCCACTAGATTGTTTGCAAAGTGCGAAAGAACCTCGTTCGGTGCGAATGCCTCCTTCGTGCGTGCTAAGGCTTGGAGATCACTTTGGAGCCTTGGAGCGTTGCGTCCAGAACTGAAGCGCATATACAAGACATAATGTTGGAACATCGCCTATACATCATTCTATAAATGTAGCCACTTGGCACACTTTTACTGTTTCAAAGAGAGTAACTTGTAATCTTGACCTAGCGTCGCCTGTAACAATTGTTCAATATCAATAAAGAGTTTACTTTCCTTTAACTTGTGTTATCCAATGCTTCTGCTATTAACGACTCAGTAAACTTGTTACCAATCGCCTATGCATTTATAATTCTGCTGCACTCGGATAATCTGTACAACTCTGTGGCTTAGACCTCTTACCGCCAGCATGGACCACGGTCTTGCACGGGCGTGGCTCACGCTCGTATGGCATCACGCCCAGATGGGTCAATCGATCATCCCACGGGAGCGCTGGCATGGTGATTCTCGCCTAGCGGGGATGGCCGATTAGCCTACGGGAGACCGGGACATGATAGATTGGTATCATAGCATGGCTTTACGCCTTTGAACTTTGTTTCAATTTTATCAGTTTTGAAAGCTCGTTCGTGGGTTATGGACTCACTCTTTCTCTCTCTCAATGTTCCAACGAAATTTTCCAACAATGAGTCTAAATACTTTCAAAAAGTGCATGTAAATGATATAACTGCTTGTACAAAATTGTAATTTTAAGGCCTTTGTGCCGACCTGTGCTAGACCTTGGGATTAGACTCATACTAGAATCGTGACTTATGTGCAAACCCGAAATACATATACGTGTTTGCCCAACTGGTTAGTATGTAAAAATTAAATATTGCCCCAACGGTTAGCTTTTTATACAGCATTTCGGCTAAGTTGTGTAGAGTATCGCACGCCAAGACCCTTTGGTGCAAGCTGGTTGCAAACAAGATGGGACATCGTTAAGGAATAAAGTAAGTCAAACTTAGAATGACAACCGATAGAAATATTATCAGATTATTGCTTATGCGAACATAGAGATTCGTGCTTGGATTTTGGGAAATAGGTCGAACAGTAATTCGTGTCGGAAGATACAAATTGATTAAAGATTTAATTGGATGACTCAATTTCGAGTGGTGTATGGATCATTTAAAAATGTCCAAACAAATTTATAGGTCTCGTACAATAGACGGATCGAACGATTTTAGAATATCTTGAAAGAATGATAAGGCTTATATCGAATTGGGATTCACAAAAATGGAAATCGATATCTTGGTTAAGAAAACTTGTTAGAAACTTGGAGGATTATGCAAGCAATTTCAGATTGAAACAAACAGATTGAACTTAAATATAATATCGCTTTAATAGTAGTTAGCCCAAAAATGAATATCTTAGTTTGATAAAAAAGATAAGCGATAATGGATTTGGCTTGGAGTTTGGAAGAACGATCTTAAAATCAAGTTCGGAAAGATAACCTTCGAAATCAGTCCCAACGAAAACGATTATCCTGCGGGAGCGCTGGCATGGTGATTTCACATATGGTAGGGATGATCGAACTCCCGGAAACAAGTTCGGTGATTATTCTAAACGAACTCGATGAACGGAACATATCAAAAATGGGATAGCTTGGGCTTGAATATTTGAAACTAGTTATTTGAGGAATGATATAAGTAGACTATGGAATTATCGAACGGTAAAACTGAAGTTGGATGATTTTGCTAGACGAATTATAATCACTGCATGAATGGACTTGACTCGGTGGATATATAACTTAGATAGAGCAAAAAAGAAAATGATAAGGTGTCTCGATCGTGCCAAAGATAACCATAACATTCAAACATTCTTATCTGGTGCGAGCGTAACTCTATGCTCGTACATACGTCACGTCCGGATTAGGACGATTATCCAGCGGGAGCGTTGGCATGGTAATCTCATGTCCAACGAGGGTGATCAAACTTATGGGAGACCAAAGCGTGACAATTGATGGATCGTCTTGACTTTTGGTTCGACACGATAAGACAAAATTTGAAAATACAAATGATTAAAAATATTTCGAGGATAAAGTTAGCCTAGAACCGGAAATAAATCACGCTTGATGGTTTTATGAATTGATACATGAATCAGGTTCGACGATTTGGAAGTTATAAATAAAAGTTTAGAATCGAATCTTGGCTTGGTGGTTTAGACTTGGAATGGATATGGATTCTATCAAAACATGTTTGGAGAGATAGACTATGCAAATCACTTGGCTTATCCTGTATCTTGGATATAAGGGATTTTACTGAGTGGACTCGAACCCCCGTATAAATGAACGTGTTATTGAGAGTAGGATGATCCGTGCTCGATGTTTAGAAATCTGAATAAAACGAGCTTGGGTAGAACACCCCATGTAAATGAATAATGGTTTGACTCTAGGAATTGGGGTAAGCATCGTGCGACAAATTTGCACGATGAGTCATGTGCTTTAACTTGTATCTATGACCTAGTGAGTTGACCTAGCAATTAGGCAGACGATCCTGTGCCGAGTGAAAGGACCAGTGTGACCGACTTTATCATATTGCTTGAACAAGCTATAAAACTGGGGCAACAAGACTTAGGATTAGACTCGGAATAATAACGTGTGCTATATTTGACCCGAACGGATGAACGCTAGTCGGTAGACCAAATAGATCATGCTTAAAGGTAGTACAAAAACTTGAATTTAGTTGGAATAGAAAATAATATAGAAATTAATTGACCCTATCGGAAGTATCATTGTGAATCATAAAACGAGAACCCTTAAGATTTTCGCAAAGTAGCTTGTCCTATTTCACTATCTATAAGTTTGGTTGAATGCATATGTTTGAGGGACTCCTTGAACGTGTGCACGATCTAAGACTCAATGAGATGTAAAACTCGAGTACTAAGACTTCGCTATCGCTAAGTTGGTTGGCGTGCATATGTTTGAGGTGCACTTTGAATATGTGCATGATCTAGACTCGCGATATGATGATCTCGATGCTAGTGCAAGTGAATATCTGCATGAACATGTATAACGACTTGTATAAGTTTGCCTGAGCCATAGCCCATCATTCAAGATAGATTATAACGTACCCCGCATTAAGCAACATATCCCGCGCTAAGGCGCAAATTAAACCGACTTAGCATACACGCGACAAGGCGTAAGGATCGAGTAGGAGATTGTATTCAAATAGATTTAGTGGCACCGATTGCTACACTTGGGATAGATTTAATAGTGCGATAGAATGTCCTGCACTCAGGAAGTCTCGAGGACGAGATTTTTTCTGAGTAGTGTATTATGTAACGACCCAATCCGCTCAAGCAGACTGCAATTCAAACGGTGTAAACCCCCTCACCCAAAATAGGTATTTTGTGTATATTTTATATTATTATATTTATTATAGATATTTAATTTATTTAGAGTGTTCTCTTAGTTAATTAGAAAATAAATTTCTTGATATATTTACTTATATAAATATTTATTTAGAATCATTTTTAGGTTATTTTAGATTTTGGAGATTTTTCTAGAATTTTTTAGTAATTAAAATCTAGGAAACGTAAATTTCTAAGACTTTCATGATTTATTATGAGACAATACTTGCATATTGTTCCTACCAAATATTTATTTTAGGTTAAAATATTTAATTATATTTTTTTGTAATTTATTTAGAATTTTTGTTGGAAGAAGCTTGGATTGTGTATGATCTGTGGAGCGAGCCAACACCTTGCCAGAGATTGCCTACAGTGCAGGGATGCAGCACCGCAAACAGGACAGAGGCCAACATCACTAGTCCAGAGGATACTACCCTAGATAGGAGGTCAACGTCCACCCGCACCCAGTGGGTTTCAGAGAGGACAACCCCTGACACCACAGGAGGCACAGTTTGATCGAGCAAGACAGCAGGCCGGAGGGCAGAGGCGCGTGCAGGCCTTTGCACTAGCAGTGGTTGAGAAGGAACCAGAAGGAAAAACTATCGCAGGTACCATTTTAGTTGTATCATTACCTGCGACTGCATTATTTGATTCTGGTGCTACACTATCTTTCATATCTAGTAGTTTTGTAGCTATTCTTAGAGTAGCTACTTCCCCCTTACCTAAGAGTTGGAAGATTTTTATTGGAGGAGGCATCGTACCGGTTACCAGTACTATTAGAATGTGCTCGGTAGTCATGTGTGGGCGGGAGATGAGAGCGCCATTTTTGGTATTCCCGATGCCAAACTTCGATGTTGAGCTAGGCATGGACTGGTTGAGCCACTACAATGCCATACTAGATTGCCGGAGGGGTAGCATCATTTTTAGACCGCCAGATCACCCGAAGTTCGAGTACATGCGGGGGACCATCGAGCAAGGAGTAGGGCAGACAGCTGGAGCTTACATGTCTATGGAGATGGCACCCCATCGATAGTTGCAGAGTTCGAGGATGTTCTTCCGGAGGAGTTGCCAGGCCTACCGCCGGATAGAGAGGTGGAGTTCACTATTAAGTTGGTACCCGGAGCAGCGCTGGTATCTTCAAATGTGTACCGGTTGGCAAAGAGGGAACTGGATGAGCTGAAGCTACAGTTAGAGGAGTTGCAGATCAAGGGATTTGTCCATCCTAGTGCATCACCCCTGGGGAGCACCAGTGTTGTTTATACCAAAGAAGGATGGGATATTCCGTATGTGCATTGATTACAGAGCCCTTAATGCTTTGACAATCAAGAACAAGTACCCCCTATCGTGGGTTAATGATTTGTTCGACCAGCTGACATGAGCAGTGGTGTTCACGAAGATCGACTTGAGATCGGGGTATCATCAGGTAAAGGTGCGGAGAGAAGATATTCCAAAGACGACATTCATGACTCGTTATAGCCACTACGAATTCTTGGTGATGCCTTCTGAACTGACGAATGCGCTTGCAGTATTTATAAACCTGATAAACAGAGTCTTCCACCAATATTTGGACCAGTTCGTTGTAGTCTTCATCGACGATATCTTGGTGTATTCATAAAGCTACGAGGAGCACGGGGAGCACTTGAGGTTATTGTTAGAAACGCTAAGGCGTGAGAGGCTCTATGCCAAGTTGAGTAAGTGTGAGTTCTTCCTAGACTGTGTCTCTTTCCTCGGACACATTATCTTAGGAGATGGTATTTCAGTAGATCCAGCGAAGATTTTGTCAGTAGAGATGTGGCCGACCCCTACCAACGTCTCGGAGGTGAGGAGATTCCTAGGACTTGCCGGATATTACCAGAGGTTCGTAGAGAACTTTACGAGGATCGCAAAGCCGATGACCCGCTTGACCCGCAAGGAGTTGGAGTTTATTTGGATAAAGGAGTGTCAGATGGCGTTCGATGAACTAAAGAAGTGTCTGACTACGGTACCTATTTTGACTATACCTGTAGCGCCCCGTTCTCCCGGTGCGGAGAGCGCGGCTAAGAAACACAAGACGGTATCGTTCGATCGGGATAGATTGAATTAAGAACTCGTCCTCGTTATGGATTTGTTTCTTCAGAATCGATTCCCATATTCAGTGGACCGTGCCCCCGGGATCGATTTAGCGGCAGAGTCAGGAGGGGCCTCTCCGCTGCTATCTTTTATTGCCTCAGTTTTCGATGTCGCTTGTTGCTTTCGTGCTTTGAGTTGATTTTTGCGATTTGCTTGTTTTCCTTGAACGGTTTCGATGGTTTTTATTATTTTCGTTCATTGAACTGCACTTCAATTCCGAGATTGGAAAATAGGCAGAGGTATTGATCGAGCTGTTCGTAATGCAGGTTAACGAGCAGTAGGCGGCTTGCGAGCGGAGTCGTGAAGCGCCTCTTTCCTTCTCCCTTCCAACAATCTAAGTCAGTGGCTACCAACCCGATTAGCTAGCCCTGCTTCCAAGCTTCACGCCCTAAAATCTGCATTCTTCTTTGTCCCGATCAAACGATACCAAGTAATAATAAAAAAAACTAAGATAAAAGAGAATAGACTTGGTTAATACTGCTTGTCAATCAAACTCGTGAACGGTTACTTACTTGCATGCTTGTTCGTTCGAAATATTCATCATATGTATCAATTTTAGTTAGAATGCATCTTCTGCTATAAATTGTGCTATTTATGAATCATATCTTATATGCACATAATTGTTCCTAGAGGCTATGCAAAATGAATCATGCATTACTCGTGTTGCCTCAACTGCGTGAAGTGATAATTTAACTAAACATCGTGTGTTCGATCACGGATAACTTGTGCACAAGGATATAAGTTCTGCGGACGGTCGCTGGGGCACTGGCACCGATCCGATCCGGGCAGACTTCGTGTTTATAGTCAATCGTGTGCGGACGGGATAACTTGCAATGCATCGTGTTTTATGAGCTCCTCGTATTTTTTTGTTGCATGCTATCCTTGTCCTTGACTAGTCCATTATGGCATCAAGCCAGTGATCCTCGTGTGTATATGCTTGCAACGCCTCGTGTGTTTATCGTGTGAATATGGCTTGCAATGCATCGTGTATTCAACGTGTATATTTAAACATGTTGCATACTAACTTGTGTCTTCATGGCAGGGAAGGCATGGTAAGTATTGTGCAGGTAATTTAGACGGGCAGGTAAAATCCAACGAACGGTGGCACGTTCATTTCAGTAAATTCTGTATGCAGCTTACTTGTAAATGAACTAAGGCAAGATAGAAACCCATAAATATGCATGCTTCATTAAAACAACGTATTGATTGGTATAGTTCGGTTAGCTCGCCTTCACCAGTATGTTTTGACATGTTGACCCTCATTGAAACAGGTTCTCCGCACCAAGGCAAACCGAGCGAGGAGCCGAAGTCGTCTTCCAGATCCAGTCCAGCTGTTGGCGCATCTTCACCATGCCCCTTTGAAGCATTTTGAAGAAAGGAGCCTGCAACTCTTCATACACAAATGCAGCTCCGTGGCAAAGCCGTCCTCCAGCCTGGAAGTCTTTATCATTTTGAAGTTTATAAAGGGATGTAATGTACAAGACTGTTATCTTATTTTGAGTTATTTTTTTTATAAGACCGTGCGGCATATTAGCTGACTCGTTCAAGAGTTTGTAATAGATGTTCATTATCAATAAAGAGAACTTTTCCATGTTTCAAATCTGTGTTTCAATTTATCTGCGTACTCTGAATATGTGCTCGTTAGGCAAAATACTTTAGCCTTGTGCGGGCGCAACCCCAGGCCTGCACGGCATCACCATTCGGGGGATGCCCCAACGATTCTACAGAATTGGGTCGTGACATAATGGTATCAAAGCACAGATTCAAGTTCCTTATACTTCGTCCTGGAAAAGTTCCATTTACGATCAAATTCCTATGCGAACTCTTGAACTCGCTAGGCCAAAATGAGATACGTTCATGCAATAAGTCCATAATACATTATGATTCTAATATAATTTACCTTCTTTTGAAGGAATGGTACCAGCGCAATCTGCAACGCAAGCTCCGAACGAAATGCAAGAAAGCAGTTCAGGCACTTCGGGAAGCTCTTAGAGCCAGCGAGGCATATCTCAAGTCGACCCGCTAGAGCGGGTGATGCAAATGTTAGATTCCTAACGACAAAGAGATGATGCTTGCCAAGCCAAGTTCGAAAGCAATTTAGAGACCCGATTCTCAGTCCAACAGAAGCAGGTAGATACCCTGCAACAGATTGTTCAGACTTTGGCTGCTAACTATTCCGCCGTAACAACAACAACTCCGGTGGAACAGTCCGTGCTTGAAGTAGAGATGCCGCAAATCCCAAGGCCGAGGGACGTGACTGCCTTCAACTTGGGACACTTCAAGAAAGTCTGCAATACACCATTCAACGGGACTGAGGACCCAGTGGTAGCTCTAGATTGGCTAGCCGAGCTTGAAGATCACTTCGCTCTGTTAGAGGTCCCTGAAGAGAAGCGCGTCGCCTACGTGCAACTTCAGCTCCACCTCAACGCGCACGATTGGTGGAACTTGCATCGACAATCTCTCCAATTTGATCACGGAGAGGAGGCGATCTCGTGGATGACTTTTCGTGCCGCGTTTGAAGAGTATATACCCCCTCCAGTACAACGTCAGATGGAAAACGAGTTCGTGCAGCTGCGGCAGGGCAGTATGACAGTTAAGCAATATTTCGCCGAATTCAACCGACTCTCCAAATTCGCTAGGGCCTATTTACCTGATGCAGCGAGTCGAGCTAGAAGGTTTGAAGGTGGACTACGCCCTGCCATCCATGCGCACATGGTCAATAATCAGTATGGAATAATACGTAAAGTCATAAATCACGCCCTATCACTTGAACCACAATATCCTCACGTTTCCACCGGCGCTGTGCATACCTACAATCACAAACGCCAAGGCAACGATAGAGGGAACACTGCTGCAAAGCGCCGAAACAACGGTGGTCAGCAGAGGGCAAACCCCAACCAAGTATGTCAGTATTGCAACAAATATGGGCACACCTTCAATCAATGTCGTAAGAGACTTGGGTTATGTCTCGCTTGTGGCAATCCAGGCCATGCCTTTAGTGCTTGTCCAAACCTTCCTGATCATCGTCCACAATGAAATAATCCCTAACGGTAAGCATTATTCCTAAGTTTCGGGACGAAACTTCCAATTGGTTGGGTAGGATGTAGCGCCCCGTTCTTCCAGTGCGGAGAGCGCGGCTAAGAAACACAAGACGGTATCGTTCGATCGGGATAAATTGAATTAAGAACTCGTCCTCGTTATGGATTTGTTTCTTCGGAATCGATTCCCATATTCAGTGGACCGTGCCCCCGGGATCGACTTAGCGGCAGAGTCATGCGGGACCTCTCCGCTGCTATCTTTTGTTGCCTCAGTTTTTGATGTCGCTTATTGCTTTCATGCTTTGAGTTGGTTTTTGGGATTTCCTTATTTTTCTTGAACGGTTTTGATGGTTTTTATTATTTTCGTTCATTGAACTGTACTTTAATTCTGAGATTAGAAAAAAGGAAGAGGTATTGATCGAACTGTTCGTAATGCAGTGAACAAGCAGTAGGCGGCTTGCCAGCGGAGTCGTGAAGCACCTCTTTCCTTCTCCCTTCCAACAATCTAAGTGAGTGGCTACCAACCCGATTAGCTAGCCCTGCTTCCAAGCTTCACGCCATAAAATCTGCATTCTTCTTTGCCCCGATCAAACGATACCAAGTAATAATAAAAGAAACCAAGATAAAAGAGAATAGACTTGGTTAATACTACTTGTCAATCAAACTCGTGAACGGTTACTTACTTGCATGCTTGTTCGTTCGAAATATTCATCATATGATTCAATTTTAGTTAGAATGCATCTTCTGCTATAAATTATGCTATTTATGAATCATATCTTATATGCGCATAATTGTTCCTAGAGGCTATGCAAAATGAATCATGCATTACTCGTGTTGCCTCAACTGCGTGAAGTGATAATTTAACTAAACATCGTGTGTTCGATCACGGACAACTTGTGCACAAGGATATAAGTTCTGCGGACGGTCGCTGGGGCACTAGCACCGATCCGATCCGGGCAGACTTCGTGTTTATAGTCAATCGTGTGCTGACGGGATAACTTGCAACGCATTATGTTTTATGAGCTCCTCGTGTTTTCTTGTTGCATGCTATCCTTGTCCTTGACTAGTCCATTATGGCATCAAGCCAGTGATCATCGTGTGTATATGCTTGCAACGCCTCGTGTGTTTATTGTGTGAATATGGCTTGTAATGCATCATGTGTTCAACGTGTATATTTAAACCTGTTGCATACTAACTTGTGTCTTCGTGGCAGGGAAGGCATGGTAAGTATTGTGCAGGTAATTCAGACGGGCAGGTAAAATCCACCGATCGATGGCACGTTCATTTCAGTAAATTCTATATGCTGCTTACTTGTAAATGAACTAAGGCAAGATAGAAACCCACAAATATGCATGCTTCATTAAAAAAATATGTTGATTGGTATAGTTCGGTTAGCTCGCCTTCACCAGTATGTTTTGACATGCTGACCCTCGTTGAAACAGGTTCTCCGCACCAAGGCAAACTGAGCGAGGAGCCAAAGTCGTCTTCCCGATCTAGTCCAGCTGTTGGCGCATCTTCACCGCGTCCCTTTGAAGCATTTTGGAGAAAGGAGCCTGCAACTCTTCATACACAAATGCAGCTCCGTGGCAAAGCCGTCCTCCAGCCTGGAGGTCTTTATCATTTTGAAGTTTATAAAGGGATGTAATGTACAGGACTGCTATCTCATTTTGAGTCATCTTTTTTGTAAGACCGTGCGGCATATTAGCTGACTCGTTCAAGAGTTTGTAATAGATGTTCATTATCAATAAAGAGAACTTTTCCATATTTCAAATCTGTGTTTCAATTTATCTGCGTACTCTGAATATGTGCTCGTTATGGAAAATACTTTAGCCTTGTGCGGGCGCAACCCCAGGCCTGCACGGCATCATGATTCGGGGGACGCCCTAACGATTCTACAGAATTGGGTCGTGACATAATGGTATCAGGGCACAGATTCAAGTTCTTTAGACTTCGTGCTGGAAAAGTTCCTTTAACGATCAAATTCCTATGCGAACTCTTGAACTCGCTAGGCCAAAATAAGATACGTTCATGCAATAAGTCCATAATACATTATAATTCTAATGTAATTTACCTTCTTTTGAAGGAATGGTACCAGCGCAATCTGCAGCGCAAGCTCCGAACGAAACACAAGAAAGCAGTTCGGGCAATTCGAGAAGCTCTCGGAGCCAGCGAGGCATATCTCAAGTCGACCCGCTAGAGCGGGTGATACAAATGTTAGAATCGCAACGACAAAGAGATGATGCTCGCCAGGCCAAGTTCGAAAGCAATTTAGAGATCCGATTCTCAGTCCAATAGAAGCAGGTAGATACCCTGCAACAGATTGTTCAGACTTTGGCTGCCAACCATTTTGCCGCAACAAAAACGACTCCGGTGGAACAGCCCGTGCTTGAAGTAGAGACGCCGCAAATCCCAAGGCCGAGGGACATGACTGCCTTTAACTTGGGACACTTCAAGAAAGTCTGCAATACCCCATTCAACGGGACTGAGGACCCAGTGGTAGCTCTAGATTGGCTAGCCGAGCTTGAAGATCACTTCGCTCTGTTAGAGGTCCCCGAAGAGAAGCACGTCGCCTGCGCGAAACTTTAGCTCTGCCTCAACGCGTACGATTGGTGGAACGTGCATCGACGATCTCTCCAATTTGATCACGGAGAGGAGGCGATATCGTGGATGACTTTTTGTGCCGCATTTGAAGAGGAGTATATACCCCCTCTAGTACAACGTCAGATGGAAAACGAGTTCGTGCAGCTGCGGCAGGGCAGTATGACAGTTAAGCAATATTCCGCCGAATTCAACCGACTCGCCAAATTCGCTAGGGCCTATTTACCTGATGCAGCGAGTCGAGCTAGAAGGTTTGAAGGTGGACTATGCCCTGCCATCCATGCGCACATGGTCAATAATCAGTATAGAATAATGCGTGAAGTCATGAATCACGCCCTATCACTTGAACCACAATATCCTCACGTTTCTACCGGCGCTGTGCATACCTACAATCACAAACGCCAAGGCAACGATAGAGGGAACACTGCTGCAAAGGGCCAAAACAACGGTGGTCAGCAGAGGGCAAACCCCAACCAAGTATGTCAGTATTGCAACAAACGTGGGCACACCTTCAATCAATGTCGTAAGAGACTTGGGTTATGTCTCGCTTGTGGCAATCCAGGCCATGCCATTAGTGCTTGTCCGAACCTTCCTGATCATCGTCCACAATGAAATAATCCCTAACGGTAAGCATTATTCCTAAGTTTCGGGACAAAACTTCCAATTGGTTGGGTAGGATGTAGCGCCCCGTTCTCCCGGTGCGGAGAGCGCGGCTAAGAAACACAAGACAGTATCGTTCGATCGGGATAGATTGAATTTAGAACTCGTCCTCGTTATGGATTTGTTTCTTCAGAATCGATTCCCATATTCAGTGGATCATGCCCCCGGGATCGACTTAGCGGCAGAGTTAGGAGGGACCTATCCGCGGCTATCTTTTATTGTCTCGGTTTTCAATGTCGCTTGTTGCTTTCGTGCTTTGAGTTGGTTTTTGGGATTTCCTTGTTTTTCTTGAACGGTTTTGATGGTTTTCATTATTTTCGTTCATTGAACTGTACTTCAATTCTGAGATTAGAAAAAAGGAAAAGGTATTGATCGAGCTGTTCGTAATGCAGTGAACAAGCAGTAGGCGGCTTGCGAGCGGAGTCGTGAAGCGCCTCTTTCCTTCTCCCTTCCAACAATCTAAGTGAGTGGCTACCAACCCGATTAGCTAGCCCTGCTTCCAAGCTTCACGCCCTAAAATCTGCATTCTTCTTTGCCCCGATCAAACGATACCAAGTAATAATAAAAGAAACCAAGATAAAAGAGAATAGACTTGGTTAATACTGCTTGTCAATCAAACTCGTGAACGGTTACTTACTTGCATGCTTGTTCGTTCGAAATATTCATCATATGATTCAATTTTAGTTAGAATGCATCTTCTGCTATAAATTGTGCTATTTATGAATCATATCTTATATGCGCATAATTGTTCCTAGAGGCTATGCAAAATGAATCATGCATTACTCGTGTTGCCTCAACTGCGTGAAGTGATAATTTAACTAAACATCGTGTGTTCGATCACGGACAACTTGTGCACAAGGATATAAGTTCTGCGGACGGTCGCTGGGGCTCTAGCACCGATCCGATCCGGGCAGACTTCGTGTTTATAGTCAATCGTGTGCGGACGGGATAACTTGCAACGCATTATGTTTTATGAGCTCCTCGTGTTTTCTCGTTGCATGCTATCCTTGTCCTTGACTAGTCCATTATGGCATCAAGCCAGTGATCATCGTGTGTATATGCTTGCAACGCCTCGTATGTTTATCGTGTGAATATGGCTTGCAATGCATCGTGTGTTCAACGTGTATATTTAAACCTGTTGCATACTAACTTGTGTCTTCGTGGCAGGGAAGGCATGGTAAGTATTGTACAGGTAATTCAGACAAGCAGGTAAAATCCACCGAACGGTGGCATGTTTATTTCAGTAAATTCTATATGCTGCTTACTTGTAAATAAACTAAGGCAAGATAGAAACCCACAAATATGCATGCTTCATTAAAACAACATGTTGATTGGTATAGTTCGGTTAGCTCACCTTCACCAGTATGTTTTGACATGCTGACCCTCGTTGAAACAGGTTCTCCGCACCAAGGCGAACTGAGCGAGGAGCCGAAGTCGTCTTCCCGATCTAGTCCAGCTGTTGGCGCATCTTCACCGCGTCCCTTTGAAGCATTTTGAAGAAAGGAGCCTGCAACTCTTCATACACAAATGCAGCTCCGTGGCAAAGCCGTCCTCCAGCCTGAAGGTCTTTATCATTTTGAAGTTTATAAAGGGATGTAATGTACAGGACTGCTATCTCATTTTGAGTCATCTTTTTTGTAAGGCCGTGCGGCATATTAGCTGACTCGTTCAAGAGTTTGTAATAGATGTTCATTATCAATAAAGAGAACTTTTCCATATTTCAAATCTGTGTTTCAATTTATCTGCGTACTCTGAATATGTGCTCGTTATGCAAAATACTTTAGCCTTGTACGGGCGCAACCCCAGGCCTGCACGGCATCATGATTCGAGGGACGCCCCAACGATTCTACGAAATCGGGTCGTGACATAATGGTATCAGGGCACAGATTCAAGTTCCTTAGACTTCGTGCTGGAAAAGTTTCTTTAACGATCAAATTCCTGTGCGAACTCTTGAACTCGCTAGGCCAAAATGAGATACGTTCATGCAATAAGTCCATAATACATTATGATTCAAATGTAATTTACCTTCTTTTGAAGGAATGGTACCAGCACAATCTGCAGTGCAAGCTCCGAACGAAACACAAGAAAGCAGTTCGGGCAATTCGAGAAGCTCTCGAAGCCAGCGAGGCATATCTCAAGTCGACCCGCTAGAGCGGGTGATGCAAATGTTAGAATCGCAACGACAAAGAGATGATGCTCGCCAGGCCAAGTTCGAAAGCAATTTAGAGACCCGATTCTCAGTCCAACAGAAGCAGGTAGATACCCTGCAACAGATTGTTCAGACTTTGGCTGCCAACCATTCCGCCGCAACAACAACGACTCCGGTGGAACAGCCCGTGCTTGAAGTAGAGACGCCGCAAATCCCAAGGCCGAGGGACATGACTGCCTTCAACTTGGGACACTTCAAGAAAGTCTGCAACACCCCATTCAACGGGACTGAGGACCCAGTGGTTGCTTTAGATTGGCTAGCCGAGCTTGAAGATCACTTCGCTCTGTTAGAGGTCCCCGAAGAGAAGCACGTCGCCTGCGCGCAACTTCAGCTCCGCCTCAACGCACACGATTGGTGGAACGTGCATCGACGATCTCTCCAATTTGATCACGGAGAGGAGGCGATCACGTGGACGACTTTTTGTGTCACGTTTGAAGAGGAGTATATACCCCCTTCAGTACAACGTCAGATGGAAAACGAGTTCGTGCAGCTGCGGCAAGGCAGTATGACAGTTAAGCAATATTCTACCGAATTTAACCGACTCTCCAAATTCGCTAGGGCCTATTTACCTGATGCAATGAGCCGAGCTAGAAGGTTTGAAGGTGGACTACGCCCTGCCATCCATGCGCACGTGGTCAATAATCAGTATGAAATAATGTGTGAAGTCATGAATCACGCCCTATCACTTGAACCACAATATCATCACATTTCCACCGGCGCTGTGCATACCTACAATCACAAACGCCAAGGCAACGATAGAGGGAACACTGCTGCAAAGCGCCGAAACAACGGTGGTCAGCAGAGGGCAAACCCTAACCAAGTATGTCAGTATTGCAACAAACGTGGGCACGCCTTCAATCAATGTCGTAAGAGACTTGGGTTATGTCTCGCTTGTGGCAATCCAGGCCATGCCATTAGTGCTTGTCCGAACCTTCCTGATCATCGTCCACAACGAAATAATCCCTAACGGTAAGCATTATTCCTAAGTTTCGGGACAAAACTTCCAATCGGTTGGGTAGGATGTAGCGCCCCGTTCTTCCGGTGCGGAGAGCGCGGCTAAGAAACACAAGACGGTATCGTTCGATCGGGATAGATTGAATTAAGAACTCGTCCTCGTTATGGATTTGTTTCTTCGGAATCGATTCCCATATTCAGTGGACCGTGCCCCCGGGATCGACTTAGCGGCAGAGTCAGGAGGGACCTCTCCACTACTATCTTTTATTGTCTCGGTTTTCGATGTCGCTTGCTGCTTTCGTGCTTTGAGTTGGTTTTTGGGATTTGCTTGTTTTTCTTGAACGGTTTTGATGGTTTTCATTGTTTTTGTTCATTGAACTGCACTTCAATTCCGAGATTGGAAAAGAGGAAGAGGTATTGATCGAGCTGTTCGTAATGCAGGTGAACAAGCAGTAGGCGGCTTGCGAGCGGAGTCGTGAAGCGCCTCTTTCCTTCTCCCTTCCAACAATCTAAGTGAGTGGCTACCAACCCGATTAGCTAGCCCTGCTTCCAAGCTTCATACCCTAAAATCTGCATTCTTCTATGCCCTGATCAAACGATACCAAGTAATAATAAAAGAAACCAAGATAAAAGAGAATAGACTTGGTTAATACTGCTTGTCAATCAAACTCGTGAACGGTTACTTACTTGCATGCTTGTTCGTTCAAAATATTCATCATATGCATCAATTTTAGTTAGAATGCATCTTCTGCTATAAATTATGCTATTTATGAATCATACCTTATATGCGCATAATTGTTCCTAGAGGCTATGCAAAATGAATCATGCATTACTCGTGTTGCCTCAACTGCGTGAAGTGATAATTTAACTAAACATCGTATGTTCGATCACGGACAACTTATGCACAAGGATATAAGTTCTGCGGACGGTCTCTGGGGCACTGGCACCGATCCGATCCGGGCAGACTTCGTGTTTATAGTCAATCGTGTGCGGACGGGATAACTTGCAATACATCGTGTTTTATGAGCTCCTCGTATTTTCTCGTTGCATGCTATCCTTGTCCTTGACTAGTCCATTATGGCATCAAGCCAGTGATCCGCGTGTGTATATGTTTGCAATGCCTCGTGTGTTTATCGTGTGAATATGACTTACAATGCATCGTGTGTTCAACGTGTATATTTAAACCTGTTGCATACTAACTTGTGTCTTCGTGGCAGGGAAGGCATGGTAAGTATTGTGCAGGTAATTCAGACGGGCAGGTAAAATCCACCGAACGGTGGCACATTCATTTCAGTAAATTCTATATGCTGCTTACTTGTAAATGAACTAAGGCAAGATAGAAACCCACAAATATGCATGCTTCATTAAAACAACGTGTTGATTGGTATAGTTCGGTTAGCTCACCTTCACCAGTATATTTTGACATGCTGACCCTCGTTGAAACAGGTTCTCCGCACCAAGGTGAACCGAGCGAGGAGCCGAAGTCGTCTTCCTGATCCAGTGCAGCTGTTGGCGCATCTTCACCGCGCCCCTTTGAAGCATTTTGAAGAAAGGAGCCTGGAGATCCAGTGCCTGCAACTCTTCGTACACAAATGCAGCTCCGTGGCAAAGCCGTCCTCCGGCCTGGAGATCTTTATCATTTTGAAGTTTATAAAGGGATGTAATGTACAGGACTGCTATCTCATTTTGAGTCATCTTTTTTGTAAGCCCATGCGGCATATTAGCTGACTCGTTCAAGAGTTTGTAATAGATGTTCATTATCAATAAAGAGAACTTTTTCATGTTTCAAATCTGTGTTTCAATTTATCTGCATACTCTGAATATGTGCTCGTTATGCAAAATACTTTAGCCTTGTGCGGGCGCAACCCCAGGCCCGTACGGCATCACGATTCGGGGGATGCCCCAACGATTCTACGGAATCGGGTCGTGACAATACCTTCAGGACCCGGAGGATTTGTGATCTACAACGATGCATCTGGGAAGGGATTAGGATGTGTCTTGATGCAACATTGAAAAGTTGTGGCCTATGCCTCTAGGTAGCTAAGGACCCATGAGAAGAACTATCCCACTAACGACTTGGAGCTTGCCGTGGTTATCTTTGCCCTGAAGCTTTGGAGGCACTACCTATACGGAGAGCGGGTGGAGATATTCATAGATCACAAAAGCCTGAAGTACTTCTATACTCAGAAGGACCTGAACCAGAGACAAAGACGTTGGCTCGAGGTGAAGACAGGCTTTGAGATTGAGCTACAGTACCATCCCAAAAAGGCCAACGTGGTAGCTGATACATTGAGCAAGAGGCCCATGGCATTCATTTTGACTACCCAACAACACTTATTGAGAGATCTGGAGCAGTTGGGTATAAAAGTCATTATACCCATTGTAGATGGCCAGTTTTTGAGTTTTCAGGTATAATTGACATTGGTTGAGAGGATCAAGGCTGTCTTGCCAACAGATGCCAGATTCTAGAGGCTTCAACAGAGGAAAGAGGCCGAGATACAGACATGATTGCGCATACACAAGGATGGGACTTTGAGATATGGAGATCATCTCTATGTTCTAAATGGAGAACTTTATCAGGAGCTGATATTGGAGGCACACAGTTCAGCATACTCTATTCATCCAGGAGGTACAAAGATGTACAGAGACTTGAGGCAGTACTATTGGTGGCATGGAATAAAGAGGAAGATTGCCCGCTTTATGGCGAAGTGTCTGGTGTGTCAGCAGGTAAAGACTGAGCATCAGAGGTCTGCAGGTTTACTTCAGCCGCAACCGATACCTAAGTAGAAATGGAAGCACATTACTATGGACTTTATTATAGGATTTTCGAGGAGTTCCTAGTGGTTGCAATACGGTATGGGTGATCGTGGATCGACTCACTAAGTCCTCTCACTTTTTACCCTTCAGAATTAGGCAGTCTACGTAGGTCTTAGCAGATATGTATATGAAGAAGATCGTGCGACTGCATGGGGTGCCAGTCAGTATAGTGTCTGATAGGGATACAAGGTTTATATCTTACTTTTTACAGAGTATACAAGAGAGTCTCGGTACCCGCCTGAAGTTCAGCACATCATATCACCCACAGACAGATGACCAGTCCGAGCGCACCATTCAGACATTAGAGGACATATTGAGGGCGTGCATGCTTGATTTTAGGGGATCATGGAAGGAGCATTTATATTTAGTTGAGTTTTTCTACAATAATAGCTATCAAGCGAGCATTCAGATGGCTCCCTATGAGGCATTGTATGACAGAAAGTGTCTTTCCCTAGTGTGTTGGAGTAATGTGGGTGAGAGGCAAATACTTAGGCCAGAGTTGATTGTTCATACAGTAGAGAAGGTAAAGAAGATCCAAGGGCACCTGCGAGCAGCACAGGACAGACAGAAGCATTGGGCAAACGCGCATCGACGACCCCTAGAGTTCCAGGTTGGAGATCATGTGTTTCTAAAAATCTCACCTACCCGGGGGACCATCAGGTTTGGAGGCAGAGGAAAGCTGAGTCCGAGGTACATCGGACCATTCGATGTGTTGAAGCGCATCAAAGAGGTTGATTACAGATTAGCATTGCCACAGATAATAGAAGGAGTTTATGACGTCTTCCATATATCTCAGTTAAGGAGGTATATGCCAGATCCGATTTATGTGCTTGACCACTCGAAGATTACTGTTAGGCCGAGTTTGTCATATCAGGAGGAGCCTGTAGAGATTCTGGACAGAAGCAAGAAGGTATTGCGAGGTCAGAAAATCCTTCTAGTTTGTATCGCATGGAGGCATCATGTACTAAGCGAGTCAACCTGGGAATGAAAGGATGATATTCGGCAGTATTTCCCCCATCTCTTCGAAGGCCTAGGTATGTAGTAGCATTTAATTTCAGTCAATAGTTTTTACCATATGTCTGTTTTAATTTCGATGATGAAATACTCTTAGGAGGGTAGATTGTAAACTCCCTCGACCAAATTTAGGTCTACCTGGCTTAGATAGGTAGACTAGGGGTTAATTTAGAGCCAATTAGAATTAGAACATAGTATTTTAGATTAATGTGCAATATTTGTATCACTTTGTGCACCTTACCATTGCTTTCGATATTTGGAGCGCCATACTAGCATTTGCCCTCAAACTAATTTTACAAACTTTTTCTAGACGTGTCAGGCTTTCATTCTGACCTTTGCGTAACTCATAAATACCCTCTCTTGTGCTTCATTTTAGCCGCACAATATTCGTTACAAACGTTTATTTTTAAATCCAAATAAATTAAACTTTGCATCTTTGTCCATTCTAATCAAAATTGGAGACACAATCTTGACCCGTTTTGTGTAATACAATTTATGATAATATTCTATTATGAGTCTACTACGTCCATGATACTTGTGTCCCACCCAATTTTAACCCTATGCTCTTCCAATTAATTAAAGAACACTATTGACACTAATTTTAATTAAATTGGTGTAAGGACCCAACCTAACCCAAAATCTGGACCAAATACTAACCCAAATCTCCACTCATACCCTCAATGTTTATACTAAACACCATACACCCTTTTAATCCACTACATCATACCAAATATGGTATTTTTCCTCATCCAATCCTAAACCCCATCATTTGTGCAATTTTCCAATTATTAGGGGATTTTATACAAAAAATAATGAGGTGTCTACCTTCCATTGGATCCAAGCCATGAAGAACCCCCCACCTCATTGTTGACCGGTCGTCTATATGGGTTTTCCCTCCATTTTGAATGTATAACACACTAAATTTTCCCTTTACATCATCTATACCCTCCATTCAAAACCTAGCCCATCCTACCCCTCCAATCCTTCATCTAGAACCTTCCTCCCATCCCTAGGAATGCATGTAGCCGATCCTAATCCCAATGCCATCCTCCTCTCTCTCTGCTACATAAACACTACCTCCCTCTCTCCATTTTCTTCTCATTCCTTCATACCATCATCACCTACCCGAACCCTAAAATTACTTCACTTCTTCTTCTTCCCTGACTTCCTTCTCCGGCTACCTCCTCCTCCGAACACCCTGCCGCCACAGTACCACCACCTTCCTCCTCCAACCATCTCCTTCTCACCGCCACAGCAACCTCGACCACCATTCACGATAGTATCACCCCCTCCTCCTCTTCTTCTTTCCTAACTTCTTCTTCTTCACCGATTTCCCTCCTCCTCCGAGCACCACAACCGCCAAGGCCACCTTTCTCCTTCGACCGTCTCCTTCTCACCACCACAGCAACCTCGACTTCTTCTTTCCTGACTTTTTCTTCTTTCCTGACTTCCTCTCCTCCTTCGAGCACCACAACCACCATGGCCACCTTCCTCCTCCGACCGTCTTCTTTTCACCACCACAACAACCTCGACTACTTCTTCATCGACTTCCTTCTCACCGCCACAGCAGCCACCCTCCCTCCTCCGACCATCATCACTACCTCACCATCATCACCATCCTGCCACCATCACCATTGTCATGCCCCGATCTCCCATGAGCTAAATCGGCCGTTCCCGCTAGGCGAGAATCACTGCGCCAGCGCTCCCGCGGAACGATCGCTTTATGACCCATCCGGGCGTGATGCCGTATGAGCATGAGCCACGCCCATGTAAGGCCGTGGTTCATTAGCTGGCGGTAAGAGTTCTAAGCCACAGAGTCGTACAGATTGTCCGAGTGCAGCGGAGTCATAAACGCATAGCGATTTGGTAACAGGTTCACTGAGTTGACAATATAGCGGAAGCATTGAGACACAAGTTGGAATAAAGCAACTCTTTTATTGATATAAACATGTGTTACAGGTGGTGTATAGCCGAGATTATAAGTCGCTCAAGCCTTTCTCTGGAACAGTAAAAGCGTGCCAAGTGGCTATAATTGTAGATGATCGTACAGGCGATGTTTACAACATTATGCCTTGTATATGTGCTTCAGTTCCGGACGCACCGCTGCTTCAGAGTGATCTTCACGCCTTAGCACGCACGAAGGAGCATCCGCACCGAACGAGGTTCTCCCGCACCTTGCATACAAACTGGTGGATTATCAGTACATTGAATGCACTAGTGGGGAAGCTACTCGCCCGCTCGACAAATCCAAACACGTAATATAAGTTTCGTGCACCAACTATTAAGTTGTCTTTCTAGTTGCCTTAGGATCAGTTTTATGCAAATATTGAATAGCCTAACTCGTGTGGCAGTACACCGTACGACATGAGAGGAAACACGGCGAGACTTACCAACTTACCATTTGGCCTTCCCTGTCCAAGGCAAATATTATAAATTCAAGCACGGGCATGTATAAACATTTTGGGAGGCATAGCATATGCAAACATGAGTGTTTTATATTATTCAAGTTCAATACACACGATGGACATAGTCAAGGACAAAGATAGCATGCAACAAGAGCACATAATGCGTTACAAGTTATCCCATCCGTACACGATGACTATGCCACAGGTTTAATCTTTACATGGTGGTTAAAGTCAGGACAAGGATAGCTGCAACGAGAGTACATGATGCATTGTAAGCCGTCCAGCCTGCACACGATGACTATACCACAGGTGATCACTGGCTTGATTGCCATAATGGACTAGTCATGGACATGGATAGCATGTAATGAGAGCTCATAATGGATACACGATAACACACGATCGTTGCAAGCTATCCAGTTCGCATACGATGACTACACACGAAGTCTGCCCGGATCGGATCGGTGCCAGTGCCCCAGCGACCGTCCGCAAAACTTATACCCTTGTGCACAAGTTGTCCATGATCGAACACGATTATTAATTTACACTTTATGTAGTTGAGGCAACACGAGCACACGACAAGCAGTATTGCATGATTCATTTAGCCATTGGATATGCACAGTCTCCTGGACTGAGATGAGTCCGCTTGAGGGAGACTTGCAGAGATCCAAATACCTGAATGAGTCTTGCCACAGGAGTATGATTCTTTTACTTGACATAATGCAGTCCCTTGGATCGGGAACTGCCTTGGTGACCTAACGGTCCCGGATACTTGCAGGTTTATTCAGGCACGGAACGACTACTTGGTAGTCTTTCGTGGTTTGGATTAAAATAAGGCAACATACAAGCAGACAAGCATGCATTTAAGTAAACACAAATACTCACGTTGGTTCGGGCCCGAAGGTAAGCCGAGAGGTGAAACAGTTAGGGGGTTTCCCAAGTTGGGATTATTCCCTTAGCTAGGTGCGTTGGATTCTTATTAGCATGCAGGGGGTGATTCACCTAGCGACTAGTATAAAATATCCATGTTTTATGTGTGCTGGCTAAGCAAAGACAAGTTCACCGTAGCCCCCCACCTTAGCGATGATTCGCCTCAATAGAACGATACGTCAAGCGAGCCTCTGAAAGCCTAAGTTGGAATCCTGTAGGGACAAGTCTGGATATCCTTTACTTCTCGTTTGAAGCAAAGTGGGTCGGGACAGTTGCACTTTTGCCGTTTGAGTCGGCAGTCCGCTAGAACGGAACGGGGTGTTACATCCTACCCAACTCAGAAAAAGTCTTGTCCTTGAGACTTACTGAGGACAAGCAGTACGTTTCAATCAATTTTGATTTAACGATACAAGGATGAGGCAAACATACACAAGTCGTTATACTTGTTTATTTGGATATTCACTTGCACAAGCGTCGAGATCAGCATATCGCTTAGTCTGGATCGTGCAAACTTTCGAAGTACACTTCTAGCGTGAGCACGTCAACCAGCTTAGTAATAGCGAAGTCTTAGCACTCGAGTTTCACCTTTTCTTAAGTCTTGGATCGTGCACTAGTTCAAGGCGTCCCTCGAATAGATGCATTCAACCAAACTTAGAGTTAGTAAAATCGGACAAGCTACTAGCGATACTCTCGAGGGTTCTCACAGGTTGGCACAAAGGCCACTTGCAGCACAATATTATACAAGCAATCATATCATTCAAAATGTATTTTGAAAGTATTTAGACTTATTGTTGGAATATCCCATCGAGGCATTAAGAGAGAGAGAGAGTGCACATAACCCACGAATGAGCTTTCGAAACTAAGATATTCAAAATAAAGTCCAAAGGCATAGAAGCCAGGCTCTGATACCAACATGTCACGCCCCGATCTCCCGCGGGCTAAATCGGCCGTTCCCGCTAGGCGAGAATCACCGCGCTAGCACTCCCGCAGAACGATCGCTTTATGACCCATCCGGGCGTGATGCCGCACGAGCGTGAGCCACGCCTGTGCAAGGCTGTGGTTCATTGGCTGGCGGTAAGAGTTCTAAGCCACAAAGTCCTACAGATTTTCCGAGTGCAGCGGAGTCATAAACGCATAGCAATTTGGTAACAGGTTCACTGAGTTGACAATATAGCGGAAGCATTGAGACACAAGTTGGAGTAAAGCAACTCTTTTATTGATATAAACATGTGTTACAAGCGGTGTATAGCCGAGATTACAAGTCTCTCAAGCCTCTCTCTGAAATAGTAAAAGCGTGCCAAGTGGCTACAATTGTGGATGATCGTACAGGCAATATTCAGGCGATGTTCACAATATTATGTCTTGTATATGTGCTTCAGTTCTGGACGCACCGCTGCTTCGGAGTGATCTTCATGCCTTAGCACGCACGAAGGAGCATCCGTACCAAACGAGGTTCTTCTGCACCTTGCATACAAACTGGTGGATTATCAGTACATTGAATGCACTGGTGGGGAAGCTACTCGCCAGCTCGACAAATCCAAACACGTAATATAAGTTCCGTGCACCAACTATTAAGTTGTCTTTCTAGTTGCCTTAGGATTAGTTTTATGCAAATATTGAATAGCCTAACTCATGTGGCAGTGCGTCGTACGATATGAGAGGAAACACGGCGAGACTTACCAACTTACCATTTGGCCTTTTCTGTCCAAGGCAAATATTATAAATTCAAGCATGGGCATGTATAAACATTTTGGGAGGCATAGCATATGCAAACATGAGTGTTTTATATTATTCAAGTTCAATACACACGGTGGACATAGTCAAGGACAAGGATAGCATGCAACAAGAGCACACGATGAACACACGATGCGTTGCAAGTTATCCCATCCGCACACGATGACTATGCCACAGGTTTAATCTTTACAGGGTGGTTATAGTCAGGACAAGGATAGCTGCAACGGGAGTACATAATGCGTTGCAAGCCGTCCGGTCTACACACGATGACTATACCACATGTGATCACTGGCTTGATTGCCATAATGGACTAGTCATGGACATGGATAGCATGCAACGAGAACTCATAATGGATACACGATAACACACGATGCGTTGCAAGCTATCCAGTCTGCACATGATGACTACACACGAAGTCTGCCCGGATTGGATCGGTACCAGTGCCCCAGCGACCGTCCGCAGAACTTATACCCTTGTGCACAAGTTGTCCATGATCGAACATGATTATTAATTCACACTTCATGTAGTTGAGGCAACACGAGCCCACGACAAGCAGTATTGCATGTTTCATTTAGCCATTGGATATGCACAGTCTTCTGGACTGAGATGAGTCCGCTCGAAGGAGACTTGCAGAGATCCGAATACCTGAATGAGTCTTGCCACATGAGTATGATTCTTTTACTTGACATAATGCAGTCCCCTGGATCGGGAACTGCCTTGGCGACCTAACGGTCCCGGATACTTGCAGGTTCATTCAGGCACGAAATGACTACTTGGTAGTCTTCCGGGGTTTGGATGAAAATAAGGCAACATACAAGCAGACAAGCATGTATTTATGTAAACACAAATACTCACGTTGGCTCGGGCCCGAAGGTAAGCCGAGAGGTGAAACCGTTAGGGGGTTTCCCGAGCAACACGTTCTAGGGTAGCATACGAGGGTCTGAACATATATATAAGAAATGTTTCATTTCCATGTTCTAGCATATAAGCAATACAAGTTGGGATTATTTCCTTAGCTAGGTACGTTGGATTCTTATTAGCATGCAGGGGGTGATTCACCTAGCGAGGGTCTGAACTGCATTCTCTGATTCTTGTACGACTTAATAATGAATCTGAGTTTTTAAATGCTTGTTTGCTTAAGAAGATTGTTTCATAAGAAGAATGATAGAATCGACTCAGCATGCTAATAAGAGAACTCACATAGCTTGTCATTGAAATGAATCTGTTTGCTTGCCTAACTAGAGAACTGGAAATGCTTATCTGAAATGAGATAGAACCATTGCCATTCTAAGAGTATAACAAATGTTGCATGCATAAAAACACCAACACAGCTATCGAACGAACCTTTGCTACGCTAAGAAGATAAGTAAATAAATCGCTTGAATATGTCCCTTTGTAATATGCTAAGAAAAAGAGATAGTTATTGCATGTTAGATATGAATCAATCGTGCTTGCCTTTATATGATTTGTTTGTCTATTTGCTATATCAAACTGCTATAAGTAAAAATGTGTGAATGCAGTGACTAATAGTACGCCCTGAGGATACGGCCCGTAAGGGTCTAGTGGGGTGTGCTATTAGATATGTGAAAGATATTCTTTGTTTTGATAAGATGTGCTTCGTTTGATAAGATGTGTTCTGCTAAGACCATATATGTTTTGCGTGATCATTGTTTTGCTTTAATTGTGTATTCATGTTATTGCATTTGGTCTTGGACAACTTGTGCACAAGGTCTTAACTCTCGAACGGTTCCTGGGGCACTGGGAATCGCTTGGCCCGGAAGAGATTTTTGGATTGCCCTGAGGGTACGGCTCGCAAGGGTCTAGTGGGGCGATATGTCTATTAGTGTTGTGTGGAACCTATGATATCATAGCTGCTAGTACTTGGGTGTGTTGGTGAAGAGTTGAACCATGAGTCACAGCTGCCGACACCCATGCGTACTAGTGAAGAGCTGAACCTTGGACGACTGTTGCTAATCATAGGGCAACTCTTGGACCATCATATAGATAGGGCGCATGCTAGGTTTACCTTCTTACATACCTATTGATTGATGACACCAAAAGATTGATACATAAGTTATTAAATGTGCAAATTATGGCTAACTTGTGTGTCTGCTGCAGGAATAACCGTTCGACTGTGGATAAGAAATGCAATGAGTTATGTAGAGCCTGTTTGTTCATTTTGTCTGCATCGTAGAGTTATCTGTTAGTGCTTTATACATTTACATCATTCAGACAATGACTATTAGTGCAGAGATGAACCTTGGTCACAACTGCTAATAGTATCAGAATGTGAGTCATTGGATAGCTGGATTACCGCTATCGATCCTAAGTTTCTCGAGGACCGAATTCATATAAGCTAGTTCTTCTGTGTGCTTAAACGTGTGATAGTCTACTAAATATTGCTTTGTTATGAAATAATTCATTCTATTATAGAACTTTGCCCTAAAAAGAGTTATATTGATGCACAATACATGCTACGCACTGTACGGTAGAACACTGCCCCAATCATATGCTTATAGTTTGAATATGCAAAACTGTTTCAAAGTTATATTTTTAAAAGATGTAATCTGACTATAATCCTGAGCTGCATGAAATAAACTTAGGTAAAAGTAGCAAGATCACTAGTAATATAATGTTTTGCCATATAATTACTTAGTATGGGTTTCAGGGGGTGTAGCTTCTGTTCAGTTATTTTATCTCACCAGTACTTATAAAAGTGCTGACCCACCAACAGTTTATTTGTTCTCAGGTGCTTGTTCGTCCGAGGAAGCGATAGCCATGCCTCATCCAAAGGAACCGGAAATCTGGAGTCGATGCCTTGAGCCGTATCGAAATTGCTTTGAGTTGCTTTTGTATAGAGGGATATAATGTATGGAACGATGTCATTATAATCGAAAGATAGAGTGCTTGAGCGAATTGTAACCTCGGCCATGCGCCACTTGTAACACTTTTGATTATCAATAAAAGAGCCTATTTTTATATGCCATTGTGTTCATTACTTTTCTGTAATATGTGTGCCACTGCTTCAGTATTGAATAGATTACTTGCCCTTGTATCAAAGCTTTGGCCTTGTGCAAGCACACTTTAGGATTGCAAGGCATCACGCCCATGCGAGGATGATCGGTTCCGTAGGGACCAAAGCGAGGACGAACGGTCCTGCGGGGCCGGGGCATGACATAGAAATGTAATGAGTTATGTATAGCCTGCTTGTTTATTTTGTCTGCATCGTAGAGTTATCTGTTAGTGCTTCATGCATTTGCATCGGTCAGACAATGACTATTAGTGCAGAGCTGAACCTTGGTCACAACAGCTAATAGTATCAGAATGTGAGTCATTGGATAGCTGGATTACCGCTGTCGATCATGAGTTTCTCGGGGACCGAATTTATATAAGCTAGTTCTCTGTGTGCTTGAACGTGTGATAGTCTACTAAATATTGCTTTGTTCTAAAATAATTCAGTCCACTATAGAACTTTGCCCTAAAAAGAGTTAGATTGATGCACAATACATGCTACGCACTGCACGATAGAACACTGCCCCAATCGTATGCTTATAGTTTGAATATGCAAAACTGTTTTAAAGTTTTGTTTTTAAAAGATGTAATCTGACTATAATCCTGAGCTGCATGAAATAAACTTAGGTAAAAGTAGCAAGATCACTAGTAATGCAATATTTTGCCACATGATTACTTCGTATGGGTTTCAGGGGGTATAGCTTCTGTTCAGTTATTTTATCTCACCAGTACTTATAAAAGTGCTGACCTACCAACAGTTTACTTGTTCTTAGGTGCTTGTTCTTCCGAGGAAGCGATAGCCATGCGTCATCCCAAGGAACCAAAAATCTGGAGTCAATGCCTTGAGCCGTATCGAGACTGCTTTGAGTTACTTTTGTATAGAGGGACATAATGTATGGAATGATGTCATTGTAATCGAGAGATAGAGTGCTTAAGCGAATTGTAACCTCGGCCATGCGCCGCTTATAATACTTTTGATTATCAATAAAAGAGCCTATTTTCATATGCCATTGTGTTCATTACTTCTTTGTAACATGTGTGCCACTGCATCGGTATTGAATAGCTTACTTGCCCTTGTATCAAAGCTTTGGCCTTATACAAGCGCACTTTAGGCTTGCACGGCATCACGCCCGTACGAGGACGATCGGTTCTGTAGGGACCAAAGCAAGGACGAACGGCGCTGCAGTACCGGGCGTGACATAGTGGTATCAGAGCAACTCGATCCTTGCCCATTCCGTTGCCTCTAACTCTGAGTTATGATTGTGTTGTAATGAACATTCTATACAATAAGTCCATAGATATTCTCAAAGATGCATACAAAAGTTTTATGGATTTGATTTGTTATTTGAGAGTTGTGCCTTGTGTTTGTGATTTGCTTGAGTTTTGATAGGGGATGGCGAGGGATGAGGACTATCGCTGCTCTGTATTTTTGTGAGTTTCTCCTTGAGTTTCGAGGATGAAACTCTTTGTTGGTGGGTAAGTATATAGCACCCCGCTCCGCGTAGACACTATGTACTAGTGATATCGCCTTGCATGCTCGAACGGAAGTCTTCTCGGAGAGTTCCCGACCGATTGATCAATGTGAGTGGGCAGAACTGCATTCTCTGATTCTTGCATGACTTATTAATGAATTTAAGTTTTTGAATGCTTGTTTGCTTAAGAAGATTGTTTCATAAGAAGAATGATAGAACATACTCAGCATGCTAATAAGAGAACTCACATAGCTTGTCATTAAAATAAATCTGTTTGCTTGTCTAACTAGAGAACTGGAAATGCTTGTCTGAAATAAGATAGAACCATTGCCATGCTAAGAGTATAAGAAATATTGCATGCTTAAAAACATCGACACAGCTATCGAACAAACCTTTGCTATGCTAAGAAGATAAGTAAATAAATTGCTTGAATATGTCCCTTTGTAATATGCTAAGAAAAAGAGATAGTTATTGCATGTTAGATATGAATCAATCGTGCTTGCCTTTATATGTTTCGTTTGTCTGTTTACTATATTGAATTGCTATAAGTAAAAATGTGTGAATGCAGTGACTAATAGTATGCCCTGAGGATACGACCCGCAAGGGTCTAGTGGGGTGTGCTATTAAATATGTGAAAGATGTGCTTCATTTTGATAAGATGTGCTTCATTTTGATAAGATGTGTTTTGCTAAGACCGTATATGTTTTGCATAATCATTGTTTTGCTTGAATTGTGTGTTCATGTCATTGTGTTTGGTCTCGAACAACTTGTGCACAAGGTCTTATCTCTCGAACGGTTCCTGGGACACTGGGAATAGTTCGGTCCGAAAGAGATTTTTGGATCGCCCTGAGGGTACGGATCACAAGGGTCTAGTGGGGCGATATGTCAATTAATGTTGTGTGGAACCCATGAAGTCACAGCTGCTAGTACTCGGGTGTGTTGGTGAAGAGCTGAACCATGAGTCACGGTTGCCGACACCTATGTGTACTAGTGAAGAGCTGAACCTTGGGCGACTACTGCTAATCATGGGGAAACTCATAGACCGTCATATAGATAGGGCGCATGCTAGGTTTACCTTCTTTCATACCTATCGATTGATGACACCAAAAGATTGATACATAAGTTATTGAATGTGCAAATTGTGGCTAACTTATGTGTTTGCTGCAGGGATAACCATTCGGTTGTGGGTAAGAAATATAATGAGTTATGTATAGCCTGTTTGTTCATCTTGTCTGCATCGTAGAGTTATCTATTAGTGCTTTATATGTTTGCATCGGTCAGACAATGACTATTAGTGCAGAGCTGAACCTTGGTCACAGCTGCTAATAGTATCAGAATGTGAGTCATTGGATAGCTGGATTACCGTTGTCGATCCTAAGTTTCTCGGGGACCGAATTTATATAAGCTAGTTCTTCTGTGTGCTTGAACGTGTGATAGTCTACTAAATATTGCTTTGTTCTGAAATAATTCAGTCCACCATAGAACTTTGCCCTAAAAAGAGTTAGATTGATGCACAATACATGCTACGCACTGCACGATAGAACACTGCCCCGATCGTATGCTTATAGTTTGAATATGCAAAACTGTTTCAAAGTTATGTTTTCAAAAGATATAATCTGACTATAATCCAGAGTTGCATGAAATGAACTTAAGTAAAAGTAGCAAGATCACTAGTAATGCAATATTTTGCCACATGATTACTTAGTATGAGTTTCAGGGGGTGTAGCTTCTATTCAGTTATTTTATCTCACCAGTACTTATAAAAGTGCTGACCCACCAATAGTATACTTGTTCTCAGGTGCTTGTTCGTTCGAGGAAGTTATAGTCGTGCCTCATCCCAAGAAACTAGAAATCTAGAGTCGATGCTGTCATGACCCGATTCCATGGAACCGTTGGGGCATCCCCCGAATCGTGACCGTCGTCAGGCCTGGGGTTGCGCCCGCACAAGGCTAAGTATTTTGCATAACGAGCATATATTCAGAGTACGCGGATAAATTAAAACACAGATTTGAAACATGGAAAAGTTCTCTTTATTGATAATGAACATCTATTACAAACTCTTGAACGAGTCAGCTAATTTGTCGCACGGGCTTACAAAAGTGTTGACACAAAATAAGATAGCAGTCATGTACATTACATCCCTTTACTAAACTTTAAAATAATAAAGACCTCCAGGCTAGAGGACGGCTTTGCCACGGAGCTGCATTGTGTATAGAGTTGCAAGCCCCTTTCTTCAAGTACTTCAAAATACGGTGCGATCTGGATGCCCCTACAGCTAGACTGGATTAGGAAGACGACTTTAGTTCCTCACTTAGTTCGCCTTAGTCTGGGGAACCTGTTTCAACGAGGGTCAGTATATCGAAACATACTGGTGAAGGCGAGCTAACCCAACTATACCAATCAATACGTTATTTTAATGAAGCATGCATATTATTGTGGGTTTCTATCTTGCCTTAGTTTATTTACAAGTAAGCAGCATATAGAATTTACTGAAATAAACTTATCACCGTTTGGTGACTTTTACCTGTCCGTCTAAACGACCTTTATAATACTTACCATGCCTTCCCTGCCACAAAGACATAAGTTAGTTTGCAACAGGTTTAAATATACAGGGATCACTGGCATGATGCCATGAAGGACACTAGTCTTAGATGAGAATGGTTTGCAGCAAAAGTACAGTGGCGCTACAAGCCATCTCGTCCAGTACAGTAGACTATACAATAGAGTTTCGTCCAGACCAGATCGGTGCCAATGCCCAGCGACCGTCCGCAGGAACCAATTACCTTGTGCACAAGTTGTTCGTGATCGAACGGTATGTTTCCTGAGTTAACAGTTCATGCAGTTGAGGCAACACGAGTACATGACAAGCAGTATCATATGATTTATTTTGCATAGCCTCCCTGAACAATTATGCGCATACAATGTGTGCTCCATACTTAGCATAATTTATAGAACATTTATAAATGAACTAGCATACAGTATGATAACTGTTCACAAGTTTAGTTGACAAGCAATATGTCATGCCCCGATCTTCCGCAGGCTAAATTGGCCGTTCCCACTAGGCGAGAATCACCGCGCCAGCGCTCCCGCGGAACGATCGCTTTGACCCATCCGGGCGTGATATCGTACGAGCGTGAGCCACGTCCGTGCAAGGCCGTGGTTCATTGGTTGGCGGTAAGAGTTTTAAGCCACAGAGTCGCACAGATTGTCCGAGTGCAACGGAGTCATAAACGCATAGCGATTTGGTAACAGGTTCACTGAGTCGACAATATAGCGGAAGCATTAAAACACAAGTTGAAGTAAAGCAACTCCTTTTATTGATATAAATATGTGTTACAGGCGGCATATAGCCGAGATTACAAGTCGCTCAAGCCTCTCTCTCTGAAATAGTAAAAGCGTGCCAAGTGGCTACAATTGTGGGATAATTGTACAGGCGATGATCAAGCGATGTTCACAATATTATGTCCTGTATATGTGCTTCTGTTCCGGACGCACCGCTGCTTCCGAGTGATCTTCACGCCTTAGCATACACGAAGGAGCATTCGTACCGAACAAGGTTCTTCCGCACCGTGCATACAAACTGGTGGATTATTAGTACATTGAATGCACTGGTGGGGAAGCTACTCGCCTGCTCGATAAATCCAAACACGTAATATAAGTTCCGTGCACCAACTATTAAGTTATCTTTCTAGTTGCCTTAGGATCAGTTTTATGCAAGATTATAAGTCGCTCAAGCCTCTCTCTCTGAAACAGTAAAAGCGTGCCAAGTGAATACAGTTATGGAATGATTGTACAGGCGATGTTCAGGCGACGTTCAGGCGATGTTCACAACATTATGTCTTATATATGTGCTTCAGTTTCGGACGCACCGTTGTAAGGCTTCAGAGGAAACTCCTGGCCTTAGCACGCACGCAGGAGGCATCCACACCGAACGAGGTTCTCCCGCACCCTGCATACAAACTGGTGGATTATTAGTACATTGAATGCACTGGTGGGGAAGCTACTCGCCCGCTCGAAGTATCCAAACACGTAATACAGGTTCCGTGCACAACTATTAAGTTATCTTTCTAGTTGCCTTAGGATCAGTTTCATGCAATATTTGAATAGCCTAACGTGTCGGGCAGTGCGCCGTGCAACATGAGAGGAAACACGGCGAGACTTACCAACTTACCATCTTCTTCCCTGTCCAAGGCAAACATTGAGGCAAACATCGTTAATTCAAGCACGGGCAAGTATAACATTCAGGAGGCATAGCACATGCAAACATGAGGGTCATTTTAACATGATCGTTCAGGTGTTCAGTTGTTTTTTGATGCGATGCAATGACTCGCACGTGGATAGCCGCTAAGCGAGGATGACTTATCTATATGAACGTTTGTCGCTGGCATAGCCATAAAGGACCGTTTAGTCTTGAACAAGGATGGAAAGCAACAAAGATTCGTTGTTGGTTGCAGACTATCCTGTCCAGATGCGTGAGACTATCGTGAAGTTCCATCCAGATTGGAACGGTCCCAGTGCCCCAGTGACCGCCCGTGGAACAAGATCCGAAGATCACCTTTTTATAAGTTGTCCGCGACATGCAGGTCAGGGTCAGTTTCAAATCCATAACTTGAATGATAATCCATGATTCGTGATCTGAACGAGCGTTTGCTCCAAGAGCTGAGATTCGTTCGTTACATGACGTGATTCTCGTTCAGATATAAACTTGATGTGATTATCATTCAGTTGTCACGTTAAAGGATTCACGTTCAGTATTTGTTACCCTGATACATGCCACTGGTTCGGGGATTGCCTTACGACCCAATGGTCCCAGATACTTGCAGGTTCATTCAGGCACGGAACGACTACATAGTAGTCTCCCGGGGTTTGGATGAAAACATGGCAATATACAAGCAGACAAGCATGCGTTTCTAAGGAACATAAGTAAACATGTTTGCTCGGACCCGAAGGTAAGCCGAGAGATGAAACCGTTAGGGACTTAGCATACGAGGGTCTGAATGTAAGCAGTATTTCAATTTTCTATGTTCTAGCATAACAATACAAGTTAGGATTATTCCCTTTGCTAGGTGCGTTGGATTTATTAGCATGCAGGGGGTGAATCACCTAGCGACTAGCATGAACAAATTTCAGATTTTATGTGTGCTGGCTAAGCAAAGACAAGTTTACCGTAGCCACCCACCTTAGCGATGATTCGCCTCGGTAGAGCGATACGTCAAGCGAGCCTCTGAAAGCTGAAGTTGATTTCCTGTAAGGACAAGTCTGGATATCCTTTGCTTCTCGTTTGAGGCAAAGCGGGTCGGGACAGCTGCACTATTGTCGTTTGAGATGGCAGTCCGCTTGAGCAGAACGGGGTGTTACATCCTACCCAACTCAGAAAAAGTCTCGTCCTCGAGACTTACTGAGGACAAGCAGTAATATAGGGTTGAGGCAATCCTAGACAAGTCGTTGTACTTGTTCATTTGGATATTCACTTGCACAAGCGTCGAAATCAGCATATCGCTTAGACTGGATCGTGCACACTTTCGAAGGGCCCCTTTAGCGTGAACACGTTAACCAGCTTAGTGATAGCGAAGTCTCAGCACTCGAGTTTTACCTTTTCTTAAGTCTTGGATGGTGCACTAGTTCAAGGCGTCCCTCGAATAGATGCATTCAACCAAACTTAGAGTTAGTGAAATCGGACAAGCTACTAGCGATACTCTCAAGGGTTCGCACAGGTTGGCACAAAGGCCACTCGCAGCATACAACCAGACAAGCAATCATATCATTCAAAATGTATTTTGAAAGTATTTAGACTTATTGTTGGAACATCCCATCGAGGCATTGAGAGAGAGCGTGCACATAACCCACGAACGAGCTTTCGAAACAGAAATAATCGAATGAATTCCAAAGGCGTAGAAGCCAGGCTCTGATACCAACATGTCATGCCCCGATCTCCCGCAGGCTAATCGCCCGTCCCCGCTAGGCAGGAATTACCCTCGCCAGCGCTCCCGTGGGACGATCGCTTTGACCCATCCGGTCGTGATGCCGCACGAGCGTGATCCACGCCCGTGCAAGGCCGTGGTTCATTAGCTGGCGGTAAGAGTTCTAAGCCATAGAGTCACACAGATTGTCCTAGTGCAGCGGAGTCATGAACGCATAGCGATTTGGTAACAGGTTCACTGAGTTGATAATTTAGCGAAAGCATTGAAACACAAGTTGAAGTAAAGCAACTCTTTATTGATATAAACATGTATTACAGGTGGCGTATAGCCGAGATTATAAGTCGCTCAAGCCTCTCTCTCTGAAACAGTAAAAGCATGCCAAGTGACTATAATTATAGAATGATTGTACAGGTGGTGTTCAGGCGACGTTCAGGCGATGTTCACAATATTATGTCTTGTATATGTGCTTCAGTTCCGGACGCACCGTTGCAAGGCTTCAGAGGGAACTCCTGGCCTTAGCACGCACGCAGGAGGCATCCGTACCGAACGAGGTTCTCCTGCACCCTGCATACAAACTGGTGGATTATCAGTACATTGAATGCACTGGTGGGAAAGCTACTCGCACGCTCGAAGTATCCAAACACGTAATACAGGTTCCGTGCACAACTATTAAGTTATCTTTCTAGTTGCCTTAGGATCAGTTTTATGCAATATTTGAATAGCCTAACGTGTCGGGCAGTGCGCCGTGCAACATGAGAGAAAACACGGCGAGACTTACCAACTTTCCATCTCCTTCCCTGTCCAAGACAAACATTGAGGCAAACATCATTAATTCAAGCATGGGCAAGTATAACATTCAGGAGGCATAGCACATGCAAATATGAGGGTCATTTTAACATGATCGTTTAGGTGTTCAGTTGTTTCTTGATCCGATGCAATGACTCGCACGTGGATAGCCGCTAAGTGAGGATGACTTATCTATATGAACGTTTGTCGCTGGCATAGCCATAAAGGACCGTTTAGTCTTGAACAAAGATAGAAAGCAACAAATATTCGTTGTTGGTTGCAGACCATCCTGTCCAGATGCGTGAGACTATCGTAAAGTTCCATCCGGATTGGAACGGTCCTAGTGCCCCAGTGACCGCCCGTGGAACAAGATCCGAAGATCACCTTTTTATAAGTTGTCCACGACATGCAGGTCAGGGTCAGTTTCAAATCCACAACTTGAATGATAATCCATGATTCGTGATCTGAACGAGCGTTTGCTCCAAGAGCTGAGATTCGTTCGTTACATGACGTGATTCTCGTTCAGATATAAACTTGATGTGATTATCATTCAGTTGTCACGTTAAAGGATTCACGTTCAGTTTTCATTACCCTGATGCGTGCCCCTAGTTCGGGGATTACCTTGGCGACCCAATGGTCCCGGATACTTGCAGGTTCATTCAGGCACGGAACGACTACGTAGTTGTCTCCCGGGGTTTGGATGAAAATATGGCAATATACAAGCAGACAAGCATGCGTTTCTAAGAAACATAAGTAAACACGTTTGCTCGAACCCGAAGGTAAGCCGAGAGATGAAACCGTTAGGGACTTAGCATGCGAGGGTCTGAATGTAAGCAGTATTTCAATTTTCCATATTCTAGCATAGCAATACAAGTTGGGATTATTCCCTTAGCTAGGTGCGTTGGATTTATTAGCATGCAGGGGTGAATCACCTAGCGACTAGCACGAACAAATTCCAGATTTTATGTGTGCTGCCTAAGCAAA
Source organism: Iris macrosiphon (assembly GCA_036927795.1). Taxonomy (NCBI): domain Eukaryota; kingdom Viridiplantae; phylum Streptophyta; class Magnoliopsida; order Asparagales; family Iridaceae; genus Iris; species Iris macrosiphon. Next base: position 706,463 of record JAYESA010000001.1, on the reverse strand, counting down.
GACAAGTTCACCGTAGCCACCCACCTTAGCGATGATTCGCCTCGGTAGAGCGATACGTCAAGCGAGCCTCTGAAAGACGAAGTTGATTTCCTGTAAGGACAAGTCTGGATATCATTTGCTTCTCGTTTGAGGCAAAGCGGGTCGGGACAGCTGCACTATTGCCATTTGAGACGGCAGTCCGCTTGAGCGGAACGGGGTGTTACAATAAGTACACGATTTATCGGAATATCAGGTGTGTTACATACAATGATTTACTGAAATAAACTTGACATCGTTCGGTTTCTTTTACCTGACTATCTAAACCACCTGCACAACTTACCATGCCTTCCCTGCCACGAAGACACAAGTTAGTATGCAACAGGTTCAAATATACATGATGATCACTGGCTTGATTGCCATAAAGGACCTAGTCTGTGACAAAGATGATTTGCTACATGCAAGTACGAGAGGAGCCGCATACCATCCCGTCCAAGGATGTGAGACTAAACGTGAGTTTCGTCCAGAGTCAAAACGGTGCCAGCGCCCCAGCAGCCGCTCGCAGGAACTATATCTTGTGCACAAGTTGTCCATGATCGAACATTAACATTCATTCACCCGAAGGCTACATTAACAATCATTCGTCCGAAGGCTACGTGATCCGCCCGGAGGCTACGTGAATATCTGCCCGGAGGCTACATTTTCAATCATTCGCCCGAAGGCTACGTGAGTACAAGACAAGCAGTTTTGCATGATTTATTTATATTGCATCTACGTTCAATTCATGCATTCAGGATTGAGCTTTATACATTGCACAATATAAACAAGAAGTATACATTCAAACTTGTATCTATGCACATGATGAACATTCTGAACGAACAAGCATGCAAAGATATAACCGTTAACAAGTTCAGTTTTGACAAGCTATATTTTATTTTTGATTGTTCTAGCACAAACGATACGAGTTAGGATTATTCCCTTAGCTAGGTACGTTGAATTCTTATTAGCATGCAGGGGGTGATTCACCTAGCGACTTGCATGAACATTCCAGATTTTATGTGTGCTGGCTAAGCAAAGATAAGTTCACCGTAGCCACCCACCTTAGCAATGATTTGCCTCGGTAGAGCGATACGTCAAGCGAGCCTCTGGAAGCCTAAGCCGGATTCCTGTAGGGACAAGTCTGGATATCCTTTGCTTCTTGTTTGAGGCAAAACGGGTCGAGACAGTTGTACTTTTGCCGTTTGAGTTGGTAGTCCGCTTGAACAGAACGGGGTGTTATATCCTACCCAACTCAGAAAAAGTCTCATCCTCGAGACTTACTGAGGACAAGCAGTACATTTTAATTAATTTTGATTTAACGAGATACAAGGCTGAGGCAAACCTATACAAGTCGTTGTACTTGTTTATTTGGATATTCACTTGTACAAGCATTTGAGATCAGCATATCGCTTAGTCTGGATCGTACGCACTTTCGAAGTGCACCTCTAGCGTGAGCACGTCAACCAGCTTAGTGATAGCGAAATCTTAGCACTCGAGTTTCACCTTTTCTTAAGTCTTGGATCGTGCACTAGTTCAAGGCATCCCTCAAATAGATGCATTCAACAAAACTTAGAATTAGTAAAATCGGACAAGCTACTGCGATACTCGCAAGGGTTCGCACAGGTTGGCACAAAGGCCACTCGCAGCACAACATCATACAAGCAAGCATATCATATCATTCAAAACACATTTTGAAAGTATTTAGACATTGTTGGAACATTCCATCGAGGCATTGAGATAGAGCTTGCACATAACCCACGAATGAGCTTTCGAAATAGAGATATCGAAATAAAATCCAAAGGCGTAGAAGCCAGGCTCTGATACCAACATGTCACACCCCGATCTTCCGCAGGCTAAATCGGCCGTTCCCGCTAGGCGAGAATCACCGCGCCAGCGCTCCCGCAGAACGATCGCTTTGACCCATCTGGACGCGATATCGTATGAGTGTGTGCCACGCCCGTGCAAGGCCGTGGTTTATTGGCTGGCGGTAAGAGTTCTAAGCCACAGAGTCGCATAGATTATCCGAGTACAGTGGAGTCATAAATACATAGCGATTTGGTAACATGTTTACTGAGTCGACAATATAGCGAAAGCATTAAAATACCAGTTGAAGTAAAGCAACTCTTTTTATTGATATAAATATGTGTTATAGGCGACGTATAGCCGAGATTATAAGTCGCTCAAGCCTCTCTCTCTGAAACAGTAAAAGCGTGCCAAGTGGCTACAATTGTGGGATGATTGTACAGGCGATGATCAGGCGATGTTCATAATATTATGTCTTGTATATGTGCTTCTGTTTTGAATGCACCACTACTTCAGAGTGATCTTCATGCCTTAGCACGCACGAAGGAGAATCCGCACTGAACGAGGTTCTCCCGCACCCTGCATACAAACTGGTAGATTATCAGTACATTGAATGCACTGGTAGGGAAGCTACTCGCCCGCTCGATAAATCCAAACACGTAATATAAGTTTCGTACACCAACTATTAAGTTATCTTTTTAGTTGTCTTAGGATCAGTTTCATGCAAGATTTGAATAGCCTAACGTGTCGGACAGTGCTCCGTGCGATGTTAGAGAAAACACGGCGAGACTTACCACTTACCATTTCTTCTTTCCTGTCCGAGACAAACAATATATTCAATTTAGGCACAATAAGCATATATGAACATTTAGGAGCATAGCATATGCAAACACGATGTCATAGGCAAGATCACGTTACAAGTACACGATTTACAGGAATATCAGGTGTGTTGCATACAATAATTTACTGAAATAAATTTGACACCGTTCAATTTCTTTTACCTGACTGTCTGAATCACCTACACAACTTACCATTCCTTTTCTGCCACGAAGACACAAGTTAGTATGTAACAGGTTCAAAGATACATGATGATCACTGGCTTGATTGCCATAAAGGACCTAGTCTGTGACGAAGATGGTTTCCTACGTGCACGTACGAGAGGCGCCACATACCATCCTATCCAAGTATGTGAGACTTGTAACGGTGCCAGTGCCCCAGCAGCCGCCCGCAGGAACTATACCTTGTGCACAAGTTGTCCGTGATCGAACATTAACATTCATTCGCCCGAAGGCTACATTAACAATCATTCGCCCGAAGGCTACGTGATCCGCCTGAAGGCTACGTGAATATCCGCCCGGAGGCTACGTTATCAATCATTCGCCCGAAGGCTACGTGAGTACAAGACAAGCAGTTTTGCATGATTCATTTATATTGCATCTAAGTTTAATTCATGCATTCAGGATTGAGCTTTATACATTGCACAATATAAACAAGAAGTATACATTCAAACTTGTATCTATGCACATGCTGAACATTCTGAACGAACAAACATGCAAAGATATAACCGTTAACAATTTCAGTTTTGACAAACAATATTTCATTTTCCAAGTTCTAGCACAAATGATACGAGTTAGGATTATTCCCTTAGCTAGGTGCATTGAATTCTTATTAGCATGCAGGGGGTGATTCACTGAGTGACTAGCATGAACATTCCAGATTTTATGTGTGCTGGCTAAGCAAAGACAAGTTCACCGTAGCCACCCACCTTAGCAATGATTCGCCTCGGTAGAGCGATACGTCAAGCGAGCCTCTGGAAGCCTAAGCCGAAATCCTATAGGGACAAGTCTGGATATCTTTTGCTTCTTGTTTGAGGCAAAGCGGGTCAAGATAGTTGCACTTTTGCCATTTAAGTCGGCAGTCCGCTTGAACGGAATGGGGTGTTACACAATAATCCAAGTCTATTCCTTTTTTATCTTGATATCTTTTATTATTACTTGGTATCATCTGATCGGGGCAAAGAAGAATGCAAGATTTTAGGTGTGAAGACTTGGTAGCAGAGCTAGCTAATCGGGATGGTAGCCACTCACTTAGTTGGTTGGAAGGGAGAAAAAATGAGGCACTTCAAGACTCCGCTCGTAAGCCGCCTACTGCTCATTTACCTGTATCACGAACAACTCGATCAATACCTCTTCCACTCTTTCCAATCTCGGAATTGAAATGCAGTTCAATGAACGAAAATAATAAAATCCATCGAAACCGTTCAAGGAAAACAAGCAAATCCGAAAACCAACTCAAAGCATAAAGGCAACAAGCGACATCGAAATCTCAGGCAACAAGGATAACAGCGGAGAGGTCCCTCCTGACTCTGTCGCTAAGTCAATCCTGGGGGCACGGTCCACTGAATATGGGAATCAACTCCGAAGAAGCAAATCCATAACAAGGATGAGTTCTTATTTCAATCTATCCCGATCGAACGATACCATCTTGTGTTTCTTAGCCGCGCTTTCCGAATAGGGAAAATGGGGTGCCACATCCTACCCAAGTAATTGGAAGTTTCGTCCTCGAAACTTAGAAATAGAACCTACCGTTAGGGATTATTTTGTTGCGGGCGATGCTTATTATGGCAGCTTAATAGGCAATCACGAACTGCATGGTTTGATTTGCCATAAACTAAGCATAACCCAAGTCTCAGGCAACACTTATCAATTGCGTGCCCCGGCCGCCTGCAGAAGTGACATAGTCGATCTAACTTTTCTCCATGCTTGCCACCGTTATTCGGACGCTTTGCAGGGTTCTTTCCTTTATCGTTGCTTTAGCGTTTGTAATTGTAGGTATGCACAGCGCCGACAGGAACGTGAGGATACTGCGGTTCAAGAGATAAAGCATGATTCATAACTCCCCGTATGGTCTCGTACTGATGAACGACTACATACGCATGGATGGAAGGGAGTAGACCACCTTCAAACCTTCTAGCTCGACTCGCTGCATCAGGTAAATAAGCCCTAGCGAATTTGGAGAGTCGGTTGAATTCGATGAAATATTGTTTAACTGTTATGCTGCCTTGCCTCAGTTGCACGAACTCGTTCTCTATCTGACGTTGTACTGGAGGGGGTATAAACTCCTCTTCAAATGCGGCCCAAAAAGTTGTCCACGAGATCACCTCATCTCCATGGTCAAATTAAACAGATCGTCGATGCATATCCCACCAATCGTGCGCGTTGAGGCAGAGCTGTAGTTGCACGCAGGCGATGTGCTTCTCTTCGGGGACCTCTAGCAGAGCGAAGTGGTCTTCAAGTTTGGCCAACCAATCTAGAGCCACGATTGGGTCCTCAGTCCCATTGAATGGGGTATTGCAGACTTTCTTGAAATGGCCAAAGTCGAAGGCAGTCACATCCTTCGTCCTTAGAATTTACGGCATCTCTACTTCAAGCATAGGCTGTTCCACCGAAATTTACGGCATCTCTACTTCAAGCAAAGTCGAATGGTTGGAAGCCAAAGTCTGAATGATCTGTTGCAGAGCATCTATCTGCTTCTGTTGGACTGAGAATCGAGCTTCTATATTGTCTTGAAACATGAGTTGACTCTCCTCTGCTCGCTTCTCGGCCCGTTCGTAGCGAGCCTCGTCCCTTTGTTGGTTTGCTTCCAACATCCGCAATATTTGTTGGACGGGATCGATGCTTGGCACGGCTCGCTGGCTCCTTGAACTTCCCAAAGTGTCCGAACTACTTTCTTGGCCTTGTGTTTCTTCTGGTGCTAGCGCTGAGGATTGCGCTGGTGTCATTCCTTCAAAAGAAGGTAAATTATATTAGGATCATAATGTATTATGGACTTATTGCATGAACGTATCTCATTTTGGCCTATCGAGTTCAAGAGTTCGCACAGGAATTGATCGTTAAAGAAACTTTTCCAGTACGAGAGTCTAAGAAACTTGAATCTGTGCTTTGATACCATTATGCCACGACCCGATTCTGTAGAATCGTTGGGGCGTCCCCCGAATTGTGACCATCATGCGGGCCTGGGGTTGCACCCGCACAAGGCTAAGTATTTTGTATAATGAGCACATATTCAGAGTACGCAGATAAATTGAAACACAAATTTGAAATATGGAAAAGTTTTCTTTATTGATAATGAACATCTATTACAAACTCTTGAACGAGTTAGCTAATTTACCGCACGGGCTTACAAAAGTGTTGACACAAAATGAGATAGCAGTCCTATACATTACATCCCTTTACTAAACTTTGAAATGATAAAGACCTCCAGGCTGGAGGACGGCTTTGCCACGGAGCTGCATTGTGTATAGAGTTGCAAGCTCCTTTCTTCAAGTACTTCAAAATGCGATATGATCAGGATGCGCCTACAGCTGGACTGGATCAGGAAGACGACTTCGGCTCCTCGCTCGGTTCGTCTTAGTACGGGGAACCTGTTTCAACGAGGGTCAGTATATCGAAACATACTGGTGAAGGCGAGCTAACCCAACTATACCAATCAACACGTTATTTTAATGAAGCTTGCATTTTATTGTGGGTTTCTATCTTGCCTTAGTTTATTTACAAGTAAGCAGCATATATAATTTACTGAAATAAACTTGTCACCGTTTGGTAACTTTTACCAGTCCGTCTGAATGACCTGCACAATACTTACCATACCTTCCCTGCCACGAAGACACAAGTTAGTTTGCAATAGGTTTGAATATACAGGGTGTCACACCCCGATCTTCCGTGGGCTAAATTGGCTGTTCCCGCTAGACGAGAATCACCGCGCCAGCGCTCCCGCAGAACGATCGCTTTGACCCATCCGGACGTGATACCGCAAGAGCGTGAGCCATGCCCGTGCAAGGCCGTGGTTCATTGGCTGGATATAAGAGTTTTAAGCCACAGAGTCGTACAGAATGTCCGAGTGCAGCGGAGTCATGAACGCATGGCGGATCGATAACAAGTTCACTGAGTTGACAATATAGCGGAAGCATTGAATAACAGAAGTTGAAGTAAAGCAACTCTTTATTGATATAAATATGTGTTACAGGCGGCGTATAGCCGAGATTACAAGTCGCTCAAACCTCTCTCTCTGAAATAGTAAAAGCGTGCCAAGTGGCTATAATTATGGAATAATTGTACAAGCGAATTTCAAGCAATGTTTACAATATTATGTCTTGTATATGTACTTCAGTTCCGGACGCAATGCTCCAAGACTTCAGAGGGAACTCCTGGCCTTAGCACGCATGAAGGAGACATCCGCACCGAACGAGGTTCTCCCGCACCCTGCATACAAACTGGTAGATTATCAGTATATTGAATGCACTGGTGGGGAAGCTACTCGCCCGCTCGACAAATCCAAACAAGTAATATAAGTTTCGTATACCAACTATTATGTTGTCTTTTTAGTTGCCTTAGGATCAGTTTTATGCAATTATTGAATAGCCTAACTCGTGTGGCAGTGCGCCGTACGACATGAGAGAAAACACGGCGAGACTTACTAACTTTCCATTTTTACCTTCCCTGTCCAAGGCAAACATTGTTAATTCAAGAACGAGCACGTATAAACATTCAGGAGGCATAGCATATGCATTCACGAGAATCGTTATAACATCATCATTCAGGTGCTTAGTTGTCCTTTCGATGCAATATAATGACTCTCACACGGATAATCGCTAAGCGAGGATGACTTATCTATATCAACAGTTATCGCTGGCATAGCCATAAAGGACCAGTTTAGTCTTGAACAAGGATGAAAAGCAACAAAGATTCAGTAGTGGGTGCAGACCATCCTGTCCAGATGTAGTAGACTAACTTGAAGTTCCATCCGGATCAGATCGGCCCCGGTGCCCCGGAAACCGTCCGTGGAACACAATGACCTTGTTTCCAAGTTGTCCGCGACATGCAAGTCTCTTCCCTTCAGGTCTCTGGTCTGGTATTGGAACAAGTTCGAGGCAGTATGTGTATATATAGAACAAGTTTGGTATGGAACGAGTTCGAGGCAGTATATATATGCAGAACTTGTTGAGGCATGATTCATTCATAGTAGTGTATCAATTGCCAGGCCAGTTGATTCAGTAGTTTGCTCCATGAGCTGTGATTCAGGGATTCATTCATTTATGGTGCAAATTCCCTTATTCGGGAATTGCCTTGGTGACCTAACGGTCCCAGATACTTTCAAGATCATTCTTGCACGGGACGACTACTTAGTAGTCTCTCGGGTTTGGATGAAAATAAGGCAACGTACAAGCAGACAAGCATGCATTTGTATAACCATAAACGTTCACGTTAGCTCGGGCCCGAAGGTAAGCCGAGGAGTGAAACCGTTAGGGGACTTCCCGAGCGACATGTTCTAGGGTAGCATGCGAGGGTCTGAACATATATATAAGCAATATTTTATTTCCATGTTCTAGCATAAACAATACAAGTTAGGATTATTCCCTTAGCTAGGTGCGTTGAATTCTTATTAGCATGCAGGGGGTGATTCACCTAGCGACTAACATGTATCATTCCAAATTTTATGTGTGCTGGCTAAGCAAAGACAAGTTCACCGTAGCCACCCACCTTAGCAATGATTTACCTCGGTAGAGCGATACGTCAAGCGAGCCTCTAAAAGCCTAGGCCGGATCCTGTAGGGACAAGTCTGGATATCCTTTGCCTCAAACGAGTATTCTTGCCTGAGCAAAGTGGGTCGGGACATTGCACTTTTTGTCGTTTGAATCGGCAGTCTGCTTGAGCGAAATGGGGTGTTACATCCTACCCAACTCAAAAAAAGTCTCGTCCTCGAGACTTACTGAGGACAAACAGTACATTTCAATCAATTTTGATTTAACGATACAAGGCTGAGGCAAACCTACACAAGTTGTTGTACTTGTTCATTTGGATATTCACTTGCACAAGCATTCAAAATTGATATATCGCGAGTGTGGATCGTACACATACTCGAAGTGCCCCTCTAATACATGCATTTCACCAACTCGGTGATAGCGAAGTCTTAGCACTCGAGTTTCACATCTTCTTCGGTCTTAGATCGTGCACAAGTTCAAGGCGTCCCTCAAACAGATACATTCAACCAAACTTAGAGGTAGTGAAATCGAATAAGCTACTTGCGATAATCTCAAGGGTTCGCACAGGTTGGCACAAAGGCCACCCGCAACATGATTCATACAAGCATTCATATCATTTAAAATGCATTTTGAAAGTATTTAGACTTATTGTTGGAATATTTAGTTTGGGACAATGAGAGAGAGCATGCACGTAACCCACGAACGAGCTTTTGAAACTAAGATAATCGAAATGAAGTCCAAAGACGTAGAAGCCAGGCTTTGATACCAACATGTCACGCCCCGATCTCCCGCGGGCTAAATCGGCCGTTCCCGCTAGGCGAGAATCACCGCGTCAACGCTCCCGCAGAACGATCGCTTTGACCCATCCGGACGTGATACCGTACGAGCGTGAGCCACGCCCGTGCAAGGCCATGGTTCATTGGCTGGCGGTAAGAGTTCTAAGCCACAGAGTCGTACAGATTGTCCGAGTGCAGCGGAGTCATGAAAGCATGGCGGATTGGTAACAAGTTCACTGAGTAGACAATATAGCAGAAGCATTGAATAACACAAGTTGAAGTAAAGCAACTCTTTATTGATATAAACATGTGTTACAAACGGCGTATAGCCGAGATTACAAGTCGCTCAAGCCTCTCTCTCTGAAACAGTAAAAGCGTGCCAAGTGGCTACAATTATGGAATGATTGTACAAGCGATGTTCAGGCAATGTTCATAATATTATGTCTTCTATATGTGCTTTAGTTCCGGATATAACTCTCCAAGGCTTCAGAGGGAACTCCTGGCCTTAGCACGCATGAAGGAGGCATCCGCACCGAACGAGGTTCTCCCGCACCCAGCATACAAACTGGTGGATTATCAGTACATTAAATGCACTGGTGGGGAAGCTACTCGCCCGCTCGACAAATCCAAACATGTAATATAAGTTCCGTGCACCAACTATTATGTTGTCTTTCTAGTTGCCTTAGGATCAATTTCATGCAATTATTGAATAGCCTAACTCGTGTGGCAGTGCGCCGTACGACATGAGAGGAAACACGGCGAGACTTACCAACTTACCATTTTTACCTTCCCTGTCTAAGGCAAACATTGTTAATTCAAGCACGAGCACGTATAAACATTCAGGAGGCATAGCATATGCATTCACGAGAATCGTTATAACATAATCGTTCAGGTGTTCAGTTGTTCTTTCGATGTGATACAATGACTCGCACGCGGATAGCCACTAAGCGAGGATGATTTATCTATATGAAGAGTTGTCGCTGGCATAGCCATAAAGGACCAGTTTAGTCTTGAATAAGTATGGAAAGCAATAAAGATTCAGTAGTGGCTGCAGACCATCCTGTCCAGATACAATAGACTAACGTGAAGTTCTATCCGGATCGTATCGGCCTCGTTGCCCCGAAAATCGTTCGTGGAACACAATGACCTTGTTTCCAAGTTGTCCGCGACATGCAAGTTTCTTCACTTTAGGTCTCTGGTCTGGTACAAGAACAAGTTCGAGGCAGTATGTGTATATATATAGAACAAGTTCGGTATAGAACGAGTTCGAGGCAATATATATATACAGAACTTGTTGAGGCAGGATTCATTCACAGTAGTGTATCGGTTGCTAGGCCAGTTGATTCAGTAGTTTGCTCCATAAGCTGTGATTCAGGGATTCATTCATTCATGGTACAAATTCCCTTGTTTAGGAATTGCCTTGGTGACCTAACGGTCTCAGATACTTTCAGGATCATTCTTGTACAGGATGACTACTTATTAGTCTCTCGGGTTTGGATGAAAACAAGAAAACATACAAGAAGACAAGCATGCATTTGTATAACCATAAACATTCACGTTAGCTCGGGCCCGAAGGTAAGCCGAGGAGTGAAACCGTTAGGGGACTTCCCGAGCGACACATTCTAGGGTAGCATGCGAGGGTCTGAACATATATATAAGCAATATTTCATTTCCATGTTCTAGCATAAATAATACAAGTTGGGATTATTCCCTTAGCTAGGTGCATTGAATTCTTATTAGCATGCAGGGGGTTATTCACCTAGCGACTAGCATGTATCATTCCAGATTTTATGTGTGCTGGCTAAGCAAAGACAAGTTCACCGTAGCCACCCACCTTAGCGATGATTCGCCTCGGTAGAGTGATACGTCAAGCGAGCCTCTGAAATCCTAACTCGGATCCTGTAGGGACAAGTCTGGATATCCTTTGCCTCAAACGAGTATTCTTGCCTGAGCAAAGTGGGTCAGGATATTACATTTTTTGCCATTTGAATCGGCAGTCTTCTTGAGCGGAACGGGGTATTACACAGGGATCACTGGTACGATGCCATGAAGGACACTAGTCTTAGACGAGAATGGTTTATAGCGAAAGTACAGTGGCGCTACAAGCCTTCTCGTCCAGTACAGTATACTATACAGTAGAGTTCCGTTCGGACCGAATCGGTGCCAGTGCCCCAGCGACCGTCCGCAGGAACCAATGACCTTGTGCACAAGTTGTCCATGATCGAACGGTATGTTTACTTAGTTAACAGTTCATGCAGTTGAGGCAACACGAGTACAGGACAAGCAGTATCACATGATTCATTTTGTATAGCCTTCCTGAACAATTATGCGCATACAATATGTGTTCCATACTTAGCACAATTTATAGAACATTTATAAACGAACTAGCATACAGTATGATAACCGTTCATAAGTTTAGTTGACAAACAATAATCCAAGTCTATTTCCTTTTTATCTTGATATCTTTTATTATTACTTGGTATCGTCTGATCGGGGCCAAGAAGAATACAAGATTTTAGGTGTGAAGGCTTGGAAGCAGGACTAGCTAATCAGGATGGTAGTCACTCACTTAGTTGGTTGGAAGGGAGAAGGAAAGAGGTGCTTCAAGACTCCGCTTGTAAGCCGCCTACTGCTCGTTTACCTTCATCACGAATAGCTCGATCAATACCTCTTCCACTCTTTCCAATCTCGGAATTAAAATGTAGTTCAATGAACGAAAACAATGAAATCCATCAAAACCGTTCAAGGAAAACAAGCAAATCTGAAAACCAACTCAAAGCATAAAGGAAACAAGCCACATCAAAATCTGAGGCAACAAGGATAACAGCGGAGAGGTCCCTCCTGACTCTGCCGCTAAGTCGATCCCGGGGGCACGGTCCACTGAATATGGGAATCGATTCTGAAGAAGCAAATCCATAGCGAGGACGAGTTCTTGTTTCAATATATCCCGATCGAACGATACCATCTTGTGTTTCTTAGCTGCGCTTCCCGAATAGGGACGAGTTTTTGTGTTTCTATCCCGATCGAATGATACCATCCAAGGAAACTACTAATATCGCTAGCTGGCTCCGGCCGTTTCTACTGCATAATGGCTTCTACCTTCCTTAGGTCTACTGAAATGCCTTGTGAAGAGATGATATGCCCCAAAAAGGATATGTTGTTCAGCCAAAACTCGTATTTACTTTGCTTGGCATATAACTTGTTGTCTCGAAGGATTTGCAGCACCATCCGCAGGTGTCCTACGTGCTCATCCCTAGTCTTCGAGTACACCAAGATGTCATCTATAGAAACCACCACAAATTTATCGATGAAGGGCCGATATACACGATTCATTAAATCCATGAATGCAGCATGTGCATTCATCAGTCCAAACAGCATCACAGAAAATTCATAATGCCCGTATTGGGTTTGGAAGGCAGTCTTCGGCATGTCTTCTAGCTTAATCTTCAGCTGGTGGTAGCCTGAGCGAAGATGAACTTTTAAAAACACTGTTGCCCCCTATAGCTGATCAAACAAGTCATCTATCCATGATAGAGGATATTTATTTCTGATTGTGACCTTTTTCAGCTCTCGATAGTCGATGCAGAGGCGTAACGTTCGATCTTTCTTCTTCATAAAGAGCACAAGCACGCCCCAAGGAGACACGCTCAGATGGATGAACCCACGATCTAGTAACTCTTAAAATTGGCACTTTAATTCTTTTAGTTCAGCAGGTGCCATTCTGTAGGAGGCTTTGAGATTGGCTGTGTGTTTGGAAAGGTATCTATGGTGAATTCAATCTCTCGGTCTGGTGGCATATCCGGTAGTTCGCTCGAAAACACATTGGGGAACTCCGCCTCAACGGAGGAAGACTCGACGTTTGTGTAGTCCTGCCGTGTGTCCCGAACCGACGCTAGGAATCCCTCGCAGCCTGAATGTATCATTCGTCGAGCAAATGTTACAAAAATCACCATGTAGGCCCTAGTCGCATTAGTTGCCGGACTACTAGTGTAACAGAATTCAGCTTCTCCAGGCAGGCGGAAGACGATTCGCTTTTATGCACATTCAATAGTTGTCGAGCACGCGCCAAGCCAATCCATTCCTAAAATGATATCTAGTCCCGAACATCAAGAACTAAAATATCAAGCGATAGTTTCCTTCCTCCAATACATATGTAACCATCTTGGCATACTGAACGGACAGGTATTTTTGTGCCGGAGGGGGTGCTAATACTTAAGTCTAGGTACAACGGAGTCATTTTTATATTGTTCTCCACCGTAAAATTTATGGAAATAAAACTATGCGTTCCACCAGAATCAAATAGAACACGAGCAGGTATGTTATTGAAAAGTAAAGTACCTGACACGACGGTATCCAAAGCTAGAGCTTCTTCCCGTGTCATCGTATAAACTCGGCTTTAAGCTTGACGACGGTCTTGCTGAGGCGTAGCTCGATTGGCCTGTGTTGTAGCCATCTAATTTTGTTGTTGGGCACAACGATTATGGCGGCTCAGAGGGCAATCACTAATCCCGTGGTTCATATCACCATAAATGAGGCATAAGCCGAGTTTCTGACGATATTTCTCGGTCGTGTGGTAGAGCTTTCCGCAGAAAAAATATGGTGGCCCTGGGTTTCCCTTTTTAGAACCGCCATTATTTGGACGCTTTGCAGCGTTGTTTCCTCTATCATTGCTATGGCGTTTGTGATTGGAGGTTTGCACAGCACTGACAGCAACATGAGGATACTGCGATTCGAGGGAGAGGGCATGCTTCAAAACTTCCCGCATTATCTGATACTATAGAACGACTATGTGCACATGGATGGCAGGACATAGACCTCTTTCGAATCGTCTGGCACGACTCAATGCATCGGGTAGATAGGAGCTGGCAAACTTTGCAAGTCTGTTGAACTCAGGAGAATACTGCTTGACTGCCATGCTGTCCTGCCGTAGTTGCATGAACTCATTTTCCTTCTGACGACGTATGTCACGCCCCGATCCCGAAAGGGTCAATCGCCCTCGCTGGATCCTTTACGGAACCGATTCGTCCTCGCTGGGGCGTGATGCCGTGCGAGCCTGGAGTTGCACTCGCACAAGGCAAGAACTTGTAGTAATAGGAACCCATTTTGAAACATAATTTAGAAAACACATTCACAGATATTTGAACACAAGTGCAGGAAGAAACATGCTTTTTCATTGATAATTCAGAGTAATTTACATAGAGTTTACATTGATGCGCCTCTCGGCTACTTGATTTGCATTACAAAAGATAACTCAAAGGGCAGGGTGTGCTCCATCAGATAGTCCACGTCGTTCATACATTACGTCCTTGTATAGGTTGAAAGTCCAAGCCTCCAAAATAATCTGACTCTAACTATACTTCAAAATAGAGGTGCTCTTAACGCCTCCTCGTCTATCCACTAGCGTTGCACCATCTGAGTGCCTGAAATAGTTGCCCACAATGTGGGTCAGTACTCAACTTGTACTGGTGAGCGGGATGAACCCACTCGACTAAATCGACACTAGCTTATTAGGGGCGAGCATGCATTAAGATGATCTTCTATAAAGAAGCAAGTGAATTCAATTCATATCGGTTGTATGTTTTGATAGGAATGAAAATAATATTGAATCCAACTAGTACATCGGTTGCTTACTCAACCGATGCACGCCTTTCCTGCAATGAAACACAAGTATACTTACCATCTGCACAAGACAATAAATTAGCATGTGTTCTATTCTATGCGGTCATTGGTGTGATCGACACCTTAGGGACATATTCCAAGCATTAGCGGCGCGCCCTATCAGCCCGGGTAGCAAGCCCTGCTGGAGGTCCCGCAATGCATCGTGACTAGCACGAATCAATTATTTTCCTCCGGATCGATACGGTTCCAGTATCCCGAAAAAACGTTTCGAGAAAATGCTAAACCTTGTGCTCAAGTTGTCCCAGACCATGCTAATGCATGAATAATTCATATATCATACAATGCATCAAAATAAACAAAAGAAGTAAAGCAGCAATATATACCTTATGCAACAGTTCATATTTTCTCAATGTGGTGTTCCGATTTTGGTATCCCATAGGTCCAAACTCAATCCGAGGCACTAGGCCGCAACCAACAACTAATTTCCTTTATAAACAAACACAAGTTATAAGATGTGCAAGCATATAGTAAAATTAGTCTACAATTCCCATGTTCCTTTCTTAGTGGCTGGCATGCATTGTGGCAAAGGATTTCTTAGGCGTCCAACCGGGCATCATCGAGTGAACGTTTGAAACATTAGAGATGTAGGCCTGAAGAAGTAGGAAATAAGGGTCCAAACCACTCACTGGTTAAGGGAAAAGGTAGCTGAAACAAGGAATCCCGCCTAGCGATGATCAAACGTCAATTATGCGGACCTGCAACAGCACGAGCACCAATTAGAATTCTTGCCTATCCTTCCTTGCCGAACTCCCAAAGAATCAAAGCTCCAAACGATAAAACCAGCAGTAAAAACCAAACAAATCGAAAGCAACACCAAATAAAAATCCCAAAGCGGCAATCAAGAAAACCAAGCAACCAAATACGAAAACTATTGGACTCGTTTCAATAGAGGCCTTTCCATGAGTTGGAAAGGATCATCACATTTTGTCCGTGGCAAGAAGATGCCGAAGATCTAAGCTACGACTCAGACGGACTAGCCACAAGCCCAATTATATAGTGCACATCCCAGTCGGATCGGGATTTGAGGCACTACATAATATACCACTAAGAAAAAGTTTTGTCCCAAAACATAAGAACAAGGCCCTACCTCCGACTGAAAGAACAACGAAGGATACTTCTCCTTCATCTCTGATTCCATCTCCCAAGTTGATTCCCCAACTGAATGGTTACACCATAGCACGCAAACCAAGGACATCGTACGGTTGCAAAGTACTTTATCCTTCCGGTCTAAAATCTGCACGGGCTCCTCTGAGTACGACAAGTCCGTACGCAGTTCTAATTATTCAAAACTAACCACATGACTCGGGTCATGCACATACTTCCGAAGTTGAAAAATATGGAATACGTCATGTACTTCAGCCAAGGCGGGAGGTAGTACAATCCGGTATGCCACAACTGCTACTCGTTCCAGTATCTCAAAGGGGCCAACAAACCGGGTACTCAGTTTTCCCTTCACGCCGAAACGCATTACCCCACGCATCGGCATCACTTTCAAGAAGACATCATCCCCGACCATGAACTCTAAAGGTCTTCGTTGGGCATCGACATAACTTTTCTGTCGGCTCTGTGTTGTGTGGAGTCTTTCCCGAATCAAGCGAACTTTTTCAACTGCCTGCTCTACCAGCTCTGGCCCGAGTACCTGCCGCTCGCCGACTTCATCCCAACAGATTGGAGATTGACACTTGCGCCCATATAGTGCTTCATACGGTGCCATCTGGATGCTCGATTGGTAGCTGTTGTTGTACGCGAACTCCGCCAATAGAAGGTGCGTGTCCCAACTAGTCTTCCAATCAATTGCACACAGCCGTAACATATCTTCAAGTATCTGATTTGTCCTTTCCATCTGTCCGTCAGTCTGCGAGTGGTATACGGTACTGAACTATATCTTGGTTCCCAAAGCAGACTGTAGGCTAGTCCAGAAACGAGATAAGAAATGTCCGTCATGGTCATAGACGATTGAGGCAGGTACTCCATGTAATCGAACAATCTCGTCTATGTAAATCTATGCTAACCGATCGACGCTCCAAGTAACTTTTATAGGAAGAAAGTGGGCTGATTTGGTCAAACGATCAACTATGACCCAAATTGCATCATGCCCCTGCGGCGTCTTCAGAAATCCCACAATAAAATCTATAGTGATGTTGTCCCATTTTCACTCGAGAATAGCGAGGTTCTGCAGCTCCCCGCCGGACCTCTGATGTTCAGCTTTCACTTGTTGACAGGCCATGCACTGTGACACAAAGGTCGCCACATCCCATTGTTACGTCCCAGTCCCAAAATATACGGGACCAGGACACGTGGCAATATCCAGCTGACACGTATCCGAGGATATCCCAATTTAATGGATCCACGAAGAGTGCTACGCTGTCCTATAATACTAACATGTCCAATATCAGTCAATAACAGGTAATCTAATCTCATCCACAAATAAAGAGCAAGAAGTACTAAATAAAACTACTGGAAGGTAAATACTAGTCTCAAGATATCATAGTACAACCAATAATGTCAGATGGGAACAAAACCACTACTATGACAAAATAAAGTACTGAAATGATAGATAAATGATAATGACTAGGGCATCGGCTGACTGGATAATGATGCACCCAATCTAGGTGGAAGGCCTACCAACTGATCACGGGAACTCTGACGGTAGAACCTCTAGCTCCTCTGCGGTAGCGAATCTCGTCTCTTGTCCGGGGCCGTACACTGTGGGGTCGAAAGCCTCGTCCAAATCTGGAAGGGAACCAGGTCCTCAGAGGGACGTAACAAGATACATAGAGACAAGCCATATATAAATACTGAATAAAATAAATACAATAAATGTGTACTAACCATCTAAGTGAATGTAATGTGAGGACAACTATGAGTATATGAGAATGTGTAGGCTAGACATATGCTGACGTAATTCACCAATCGTGGCAACCGGCTAGTATATGCCACACATGCCTCCTATAACACGGGCGCAGGAATACAATAACGTCCGACATTCTATAGAGTGTGGTATCTGCAATGTCATCAAGTAACGCCCAATACTCTACAGAACATGGTATCAGTAATATATAAATACGTCCGTATCACTCCGTCGAGTGCGGTATCAGTGTAAAGGAGTGGGGTATCCCATATGCCTACCAGTCGTCCTTCCCTCCCAATGTAGATATACCAGTCAAATAATCGACGCGCATATCCCTTATCTAAATGCCAAGTCTCTATACTGAAATAGTCCTAAATTGCTTGCTAACCGTGATGCACGTCACACACGGCGATAGCTAGTCGATCACGCAAACTTGCATCCCAACATGAGATTTGTCACTACGACTACGTGTAAAAGTATCAGGTCTTGGAAGATAATAGGGTATCATCCATTGAGGTGAGTCTGCTAACGACTAAGTCCATGTATACTAATCATCGACGTATCCGTCAAAATGCACCCGAGACAATCTCGGACGCGCACAGTTGTATAAAGCAAAACAACAAGCATACAATACAGCATTTGCATAATTTAAATTTGACAGCAAAATATAGCAAGGTATCTTGCCTGAGTCTTCAAGAGATGCATGCCAAAAGCCTGCTCTGGTAGCGTCTCCTGGCTGATCCAAAGACCCTAGACAAACAATATAACACAATAATACAGGCATCACGTACTACGTATTATCTACATACGGTTAATATGCTATTCTTGAATACTGTTGCGAGTTTACTGTTGCTCGAGTACAGTATCACGTGCGCACTTAGCTAGGGTGTACACGTGTTCTGTCTTCGGTTAACAGGAGTCTCGAGGCAATATTTATCTATTTACGGGTCGTCCATAATTTCTGTTCTGTGCGGACATGTCTCTATTCTCCATGTTTATACATACTAGGATTTATATCCGGGGGTTTCTACCGAATTACCTATCCTTGGTAATTGGTCGCTGGTTTAGAATAATTAATT
The DNA here is from genome assembly GCA_036927795.1 of Iris macrosiphon. Taxonomy (NCBI): domain Eukaryota; kingdom Viridiplantae; phylum Streptophyta; class Magnoliopsida; order Asparagales; family Iridaceae; genus Iris; species Iris macrosiphon. Next base: position 687,719 of record JAYESA010000001.1, on the reverse strand, counting down.
ATTAATTTAATATCTAACTAAACTTATTTCCATGCATAAAATATTAATTAGTTTTATGAGTTATTAATACACTTCCATATCGACACGGCGACACGAAGGAGAATACTAGGACACAAGAGAGACGGGTTCCACGAACGAGTACCTGATCAACTGAGCGAGGGGGTACGCTCGTTGGTCGGCTGTTCCACTCGACGAGGGTGGCTCCGGTAGCGTGGACAGATCTGTCTAGCGGGTGGTGGGGCAGTCGGGATTGGGGCAGTGCTCTGGTCGGGAGCAGTCGGCGCTGGGGCAGTGCTCCGGTCGGGAGCAGTCGGGGCTGGGCAGTGCTCCGGTCGGGAGCAGTCGGGTTTGGGGTGTGCACCGGTCGGGGAGCAGTCGGCGTTGGGGTATGCGGCCGGTTGGGGAGCTCGGTTTGGATGGGGAGGTCGGCTAGGGTTTTGTAGGGGATGATGAATAGTGGGTTTGTTAGGGTTTTGTATGAGGGTGTTTGTATTTATAGTTGGTGATGGAGATTATAGGCTGGCCTTGCATGTGGGCTTGTCCTGCCTTGTTGGGGGCTGGTCCACGTAGCAGTGTGCAAGGTGGGCTTGGTCGGGTTTGTTTGAGGTAAAGTTGACCTCAAATATAATTAAATTAAATAAATGCAAGGCGCACTCTCAAGAACTGCGGCGTAGCTAAGGTGAGATGCAAAGGCGAGGTGCATTAAGACGTATATTAGACTCACATTAATCCTAATTAATGCCAAATAAATCCTAGCGTCTCGATTTAATTCTAATAAATCTTGAATTGGTCGAGGGGGTTTACACCCATTTCATACCATGCCACCAGAAGGTCCCACGTAAGTCCTTGTACATCTTAGTGCTCCCTGGATGCAAAGAATACTTCGCGTAGTGTGCTTCCGCCATAATTTCCCTTCGGAGTTCTGGGTCGCTAGGAACACATAGCCTTCCTTTCATCTGTAAGGCCCCATCTTTGCCTGCCACAAAGTCAGACGTCTTTCCGGCCGAGATCAGTCCGTACACCTTCGCTAAGAACTGATCGCCCTCCTGAGCAGATTTGATTTTATCACGTAAACTCAGTTCAAGATGGAGTGGTGCCAGTTGCACTCCTTGATGTCGAACTTGAAACTTGATGCCCATCGCCTCTAGATCTTGAAGTAAACAGTTGTTTATAGATAACGAGCCAACGTGCTTTTGACTCAGAGCATCAGCAATGATGTTTCCCTAGCCCGGTGTATATACGATCGTTAGGTCGTAGTCCTTAATCAGTTCTAGCCAACACCGCTGCCGGAGGTTCAATTCCTGCTGGGTGAATAGATACTTGAGGCTCTTATGATCTGTGAAGATTTTACAAGCAACACCATAAAGATAATGCCTCCATAACTTCAGTGCAAACACAATTGCCGCCAATTCCAAGTCATTTGTCGGGTAGTTTTTCTCGTGCGGCTTCAGTTGCCTAGAGGCGTACGATATTACCTTGTCCCTTTGCATGAGCACACACCCTAAGCCGAGTCTTGAAGCGTCATTGTATATCTGAAACTCCTCTACCCTATTTGGAAGTGCAAGAATCGGAGCTGAAATAAGACGCCGCTTAAGTTCCCGAAAGCTGGCTTCGCAGTCATTACGCCATTTGTATGAAATCCCTTTCTGAGTAAGGAGAGTCAAAGGCGAGGCCAGTTTAGAAAAATCCTTCACGAACCGACGGTAGTATCCCGCTAGGCCCAGAAAGCTTCGAACTTCGCTGGCTGACGTACGCTACTTCCAGTCCACCACCGCCTCTATTTTCTTCGGGTCTACGGCGACGCCTTCTACCGAGTCGACATGACCAAGGAATGTCACGCTGTTCAACCAGAACTCACACTTGCTGAGCTTAGCAAACAACTGATGCTCTCGTAATGTCTACAACACGATCTTCAGGTGTTCCTTGTGCTCCATCTCATTCTTGGAATAGATTAGTATATCGTCAATGAACACGACTACAAACTTGTCCACGAACGGCCGAAACACGCGGTTCATCAGATCCATGAAAGCTGCAGGGGCGTTCGTCAAGCCGAACGACATCACAAAAAATTCATAGTGTCCGTATCTGGTTCTGAAAGCAGACTTTTGAACATCATCTGATTTGATTTTCAATTGGTGATACCCTGACCTGAGATCAACTTTAGAGAAAACTGTTGCACCTTACAGCTGATCAAACAAGTCATCTATCCTTGATAATGGGTACTGGTTTCGCACGGTCGCCTTATTCAGTTCTCGGTAGTCAATACACAGCTGTATGGATCCATCCTTTTTCTTCACGAACAGCACCGGAGCGCCCCACGGAGAAACGCTTGGACAAATATATCCTCGGTCCAACAGATCTTGTAACTGAACCTTAAGTTCCTTCAACTCTGTTGGGGCCATTCGATAAGGTACCTTTGATATCAGTCACGAATCCAGAAAAGTGTCAATGCTGAATTCGATCTCACGATCAGGAGGCATTCCAGGCAGCTCATCTGGGAACACGTCGAGGAAATCTGCTATGACTTCAGCCTGAGATATATCTGCACATTCCTGCCGGGTGTCTTGAACAGAAGCTAAATACCCTTCACATCCCGAATGTAACAAACGCCTAGCCGAAATTGCTGATATCACCATTGCCGTCTTCGGTGCAGCGCTGCACGAATAGTAGAAGTCTGCCTCGCCGGAGAGACAGAATACAACTCGCTTCTCCGCGCACTCGATTGTTGCATGGCAAGCACCCAACCAGTCCATACCGAGAATAATATTATAATCCTTAATGTCTAGTACAATGACATCTAAGGAAAGCTTCCTTCCTCCGATGCAAATATAGCCATCCCTACAGATCGCATGGGCAGGCATGTCGACTCCCGAAGGGGTACTCACGCAAAGGTTTATATTTAAAGGAGTAGAAGCTAATTTATGCTCAACACTAAAATCAGCAGATATAAAACTATGCGTAGCACCTGAATCGAATAAGACTCTAGCGGACAAATCTCTGAAAAGTAAAGTACCTGTCACAACAGTATCGGATACAGATACCTCATCCTGAGTCAGTACATAGACTCAGTCTTGAGCACCATGGCGTCATGGGTTCACTGGCATAATATTGGCATCACTTGCTGGAGGCCCCTTGTTCTGATTTTCGTTGTTCTGATTCGGTTTTCCATCCCGGCAGTTAAATTGTTTGTGGCCCAGAAGACCACATTTAAAACATCCAGTAACCTGACATTCATTCACTCGATGCCCTAATTTGCCGCACCTGTTGCAGTACGGTGCCTGGGATTGACCCTGTGTTCAAACGTGTGTGAACGCTTTTGTGCTCTAGACCCTCCCGTTTCGTGAGGACGTTTGTTGTTGTTGGTACGGGGGGTTTGTACCTCGACCTTTAGGGGGATAGTGCCCAAAGATCCGCTCGCTATTCAGGGCAGCTTCATAACATTCCCTATAGGTTTGACATTTCTAGTTAATGACGTCCCTACGCAAATCATCATTCAAACCTTTCTGAAAATGATAGCACCACGCCTGCTGGTTAGGCAAGAAGTGCCCAGCAAACTTGGCCAGTTTTGCAAACATTGAGTCGTAATCATCAACAGACAAACTTCCTTGTACTAGATTGCTAAAATTGTCTTCTTTTTGTTGTCGCATGGCTCGGTGGATATATTGTTCAATGAATACAGATTTGAACATTTCCCAGGTAATTTTGCAGTTGGAATTGGCATCATAAATCCCTTGCTTAGTGGCCTCCCACCAATCATGCGTACACAGTTCCAGCTGAACCGATGCACATGCCACTCGCTTGGACCCCCTAATGCCAACCAGATTGAAGAGTCCTTCCAGCTTACCAATTCATCCCATCACCACGTCCGGTTCTGCTCGTCCGTTGAACGTTGGTGGATGTATTTTAGTGAACTCTGTTGTACGACAGGTGTTCCTTGCTGGAGGCTGAGTCTCTTCTGACTCATCTTCTTCCGCCACAGCCGACGGCGTAACAGGCTTCACTGTGGCTCCCCCGTTACTAGGTACCAAGGATGCAATCAGTTGTATCATGGTATCCATCTGCTTCTGTTGAGCAGCAAACTACGCTTGTTGAGTAATGGCTTGTTGTTGCTGCACCTCCATGAGATGCATAAGCCGTTCCGCCATACCGGTAGAACCCGCTCCTCCGAATTCTCCAGAACTTGCTGGATCGCTCTGAATGGGCTGAGCACTGCTGGCAGTTGCAGTATTTTTCTTAGCCATGGCTACAAAAGAGAGTAGCTTGTCAACACTCCAAAAAAAATAGATTTTGTATCTATGGGCTCATTGTATAGGCGACTCATCTCATGCAGCGGACGCCGAACGCAACTCAATTGAGAGGTGCATCAAACTCCTTTATAGTTCTTTTAAAATCCCGTGGAAGTGAAGTCGTGCTCTGATACCAATATGTCATGCTCCGATCCTGAAAGGGTCAATCGTCCTCGCTGGATCCTTTACGAAACCGATTCGTCCTCGCTGGGGCGTGATGTCGTGCGATCCTGGAGTTGCGCTCGCACAAGGCAAGAACTTGCATTGATAGGAACCCATTTTGAAACACAATTTAGAAAACACATTCACAGATATTTGAACACAAGTGCAGGAAGAAACATGCTTTTTTATTGATAATTTAGAGTAATTTACATAGAGTTTACATTGATGCGCCTCTCGGCTACTTGATTTGTATTACAAAAGATAACTCAAAAGGCAGGGCACGCTCCATCAGATAGTCCACGTCGTTCATACATTACGCCCTTGTATAGGTTAAAAGTTCAAGCCTCCAAAATGATCTGACTCCAACTATACTTCAAAATAGAGGTGCTCCTAAAGCCTCCTCATCTATCCACTAGCGTTGCACCATCTGAGTGCCTGAAATAGTTGCCCACAACGTGGGTCAGTACTCAACTTGTACTGGTGAGCGGGATGAACCCACTCGACTAAATTGATACTAGCTTATTAGGGGCGAGCATGCATTAAGATGATCTTCTATAAAGAAGCAAGTGAATTCAATTCATATTAGTTGCATGTTTTGATAGGAATGAAAATAACATTGAATCCAACCAGTACATCGGTTGCTTACTCAACCGATGCACGCCTTCCCTGCAACGAAACACAAGTATACTTACTATCTGCACAAGACAATAAATTAGCATGTGTTCTATTCTATGCGGTCATTGGTGTGATCGACACCTTAGGGACATATTCCAAGCATTAACGGCGCGCCCTATCAGCCCGGGTAGCAAGCCATGCTGGAGGTCCCGCAATGCATCGTGACTAGCACGAATCAAATATTTCCCTCCGGATTGATACGGTTCCAGTGCCCCAAAAATTCGTTTCGAGGAAATGCCAAACCTTGTGCACAAGTTGTCCCAGACCATGCAAATGCATGAACAATTCATATATCATACAATGTATCGAAATAAATAAAAGAAGTAAAGCAGCAATATATATCTCATACAACAGTTCATATTCTCTCAATACGGTGTTCCGATTTTGGTATCCCATAGGTCCAAACTCAATCCGAGGCACTAGGCCGCAACCAATAACCAATTTCCTTTATAAACAAACTCAAGTTATAAGATGTGCAAGCATATAGTAAAATTAGTCTACAATTCCCATGTTCCTTTCTTAGTGGCTGGTACGCATTGTGGCAAAGGATTTCCTAGGCGTTCAACCGGGCATCATCAAGTGAACATTTGAAACATTAGAGATGTGGGCGTAAAGAAGTAGGAAAGAAGGGTCCAAACCACTCACTGGTTAAGGGAAAAGGTAGCTGAAACAAGGAATCCCGCCTAGCGACGATCAAACGTCAGTTACGCGGACCTGCAACAGCACGAGCACCAATTAGAATTCTTGCGTATCCTTTCTTGTCGAACTCCCCAAGAATCAAAGCTCCAAACGATAAAATCAGCAGCGAAAACCAAGCAAATCGAAAGCAACACCAAATCAAAATCCCAAAGCGGCAATCAAGAAAACCAAGCAACCAAATACGAAAACTATTGGACTCGTTTCAATAGAGGCCTTTCCATAAGTTAGAAAGGATCATCGTATTTCGTCCGTGGCAAGAAGATGCCGAAGATCTAAGCTACGACTCAGATGGACTAGCCACAAGCCCAATTATATAGTGCACATTCCGGTCGGATCGGGATTTGAGGCACTACAACATACAGGCGGGGGTATAAATTCCTCCTCAAACGTGTCATGCCCTGGTCCCGCAGGGCTGTTCGTCCTCGCTTGGGTCCTTACGGAACTAATCGTCTTCGCATAGGTGTGATATCGTACAAGCCTAAATTGTGCTTGCACAAGGCCAAAGCTTTGATACAAGGGCAAGTAAGCTATTCAATACTGATGCAGCGGCACATAACATTTACAGAAAAGTAAAGAACATAATGGCATATGAAAATTGGCTCTTTTATTGATATTCACAAGTGTTACAAGCGGCGCATGGCCGAGGTTACAATTCGCTCAAGCACTCTATCTCTCAATTACAATGACATCGTTCCATACATTATGTCCCTCTATACAAAAGTAGCTCAAACCCGATGCAGCTCAAGGCATCGACTCCAGATTTCTGGTTCCTTGGGATGAGGCACGACTATCGCTTCCTCGGATGAACAAGCACCTGAGAACAAGCAAGGGTCAGCACTTTTATAAGTACTGGTGAGATAAAACAACTGAACAAAAGCTACACCCCCTGAAACCCACACTAAGTAATCATGTGGCAAAATATTGCATTACTAGCAATCTTGCTAGTTTTACCTATGTTCGTTACGTACAGTTCGCTAGCAGAGTCATATTTTTGTGTAATTAGTAACATCTTTTTGAAAACAGAATTCAAACAACCAATCAATCGAGGCAACTAATTCAAGCACGATGATCCTATCCGGGTGTGCATAGCGTGTTTGGTGAACTATACCCAATGATTCTAGGGACAGGCAATATTTAGGAACCATCATTCAAACAAGCACACAAGTTAAACTATCAATCAAAGGTCGGTCCTCGAGAAACTCAGGATCGGTAGCGGTAATCCAGCTAACCAATGACTCTTTTATCTGATGCTATTAGCTGTTGTGACTCATGGTTCAGCTCTTCACTAATAGCCATTGTCCGACCGATACAGATGCAATAATATACTATCAGAATACACTCTAAGATGCACAAGTTCATGATCAAGCAGTCTATAAATACATATCACATTTCTTACCCCCTGGCCAAACGGTTATTCCTGCAGCAGACATACAAGTTAGCAACAATTTGTATAAACATATATGTATACCGTTCTTTAGTTTCCTGTCCGTCTCTGCATCAAATAGTTAGGTATGCAAGAAGGCTAGCCTAGCATGCTCCCTAACTACCTGAATGCAGCTATCTCCATGAATAAGCTAACTTCTCTAGTGCAGACTCAACTCTTCTCAACTAAAGCACCGCCTCCCATCTAATAGCCACGCCCCCTGGATCCCGTCGGACTAGAACATCAGGGCGTACTATTAGTCTTACCCCTTCACATCTCCATCCTCCATTCTAATATCCATACCCCGAGCTCAGGGTGCAATATTAGTCTCCCATATTTTGATTTATCCTCCATCCACCGCAAGCACCCATATTTCACTGGCACATCTCTTATCACAATAGCAACACAACATGACAAAGCAACTTTCAAACCATATACAATCACATTCACAAGCATATAACAATCTAATAGCACACCCCCAAGATCCTAAAGGACCGAACGTCAAGGCGGACTATTAGACTCTCTTTAACACTTATAACATATAGCAGATCGATAGCAAAACAGTCAAGCAAAATGTATAATGACAAGCACGATTGATTTCATAACTAACATACAATAACTATCTCTTTCTTAGCATAGCAAGGGTTCGATTTTATTTCAGACAAGCAATACATATTCTCTAATTAGACAGCAGATTTATTTCAATGACAAGCTATGTGCGTTCTTTTATTAGCATGCTGAGTCAGTTCTATCATTATTCTTATAAAATAATCGTCTTAAGAAAACAAGCATTCAAAAACTCAGATTTATTATTAAGTCATACAAGAATCAAAGAATGCAGTTCTGCCCACTCACTTTGATCAATCGGTCAGGAACCCTCCGAGAAGACTTTCGTTCGAGCAAGCAAGGCGATATCACTTGTACATAGTGCCTTCGCGGAACGGGGTGCTACATACTTATCACCAACAAAGAGTTTAGTCCTCGAAACTCAAGAAGAAACTCACAAAAACATAGAGGAGCGAAAGACCTTATCCCTCACCATCCAATCAAAACTCTAGCAATCATAACTCCATAAAACACTAGCCAACACAAATCACAAATCGTATCTCAAGCAATGAAAATAAATCCAGAAAACTTTTGCGTGCATCTTTGAGAATATCTATGGACTTATTGTATGGAACGTTCATTGCAACACAATCACAGCTCAGAGTCGGAGACAACGGAATGGGTAAAAAATTGAGTCGCTCTGATACCACTATGTCACGCCCCGGTCCCGTACGGCCGTTCGTCCTCGCTTAGGTCCCTACGGAACCGATCATCCTCGCACGGGCGTGATACCGTGCAAGCCTAAAATATGCTTGTACAAGGCTAAATCTTTGATACAAGGGCAAGTAAGCTATTCAATACTGAAGCAGCGACACATAATATTTACAAAAAAGTAAAGAATACAATGGCATATAAAAATAGGCTCTTTTATTGATATTCACAAGTGTTACAAGTTGCACATGGCCGAGGTTATAATTTGCTCAAGCACTCTATCTCTCGATTACAATGACACCGTTCCATACATCATATCCCTCTATACAAAAGTAGCTCAAACCCGATGCAGCTCAAGGCATCGACTACAGATTTCTGATTCCTTGGGATGAGGCACGGCTATCGCTTCCTCGGATGAACAAGCACCTAAGAACAAGCAAACTGTTGATGGGTCAGTACTTTTATAAGTACTGGTGAGATAAAATAACTGAACAGAAGCTACACCCTCTGAAACCTACACTAAGTAATCATGTAGCAAAATACTGCATTACTAGTAATCTTGCTAGTTTTACCTATGTTCGTTATATGCAGTTCTCTAGCAGAGTCATATTTTTGTGTAATTGGAAACATCTTTTTGAAAACAAAATTCAAACAACCAATCAATCGAGGCAAATAATTCAAGCACGATGATCATATCCGGGTGTGCGCAGCGTATTTGGTGAACTATACCCAATAATTCTAGGGATAGGCAGCATTTAGGAACCATCATTCAAATAAACACACAAGTTAAACTATCAATTAGAGGTCGGTCCCCGAGAAACTCAGGATCGGTAGCGGTAATCTAGCTAACCAATGACTCCTTTATCTGATGCCATTAGCAGCTGTGACTCATGGTTCAGCTCTTCACTAATAGTCATTGTTCGACCGATGTAGATGAAATAACATACTATCAGAATACACTCTAAGATGCACAAGTTTATGATCAAGTAGGCTATATATACATATCGCTTTTCTTACCCCCTGGCCGAACGATTATCCCTGCAGCAGACATACAAGTTAGCAACAATTTGCATAAACTTATATGTATAGCGTTCTTTAGTTTCCTGTCCGTCTCTGCATCAAACAGTTAAGTATGCAAGAAGGCTAGCCTAGCATGCTCCCTAACTACCTGAATGCAGCTATCTCCATGAACAAGCTAACTTCTCTAGTATAGACTCAACTCTTCTCAACAGAAGCACCGCCTCCCATCTAATAGCCACGCCCCCTGGATCCCATAGGACTAGAACATCAGGGCGCACTATTAGTCTTACCCCTTCACATCTCCATCCTCCATTCTAATATCCACACCCCGAGCTCAGGGTACAATATTAGTCTCCCATATTTTGATTTGTCCTCCATCCACCGTAAGCACCCATATTACACTGGCACATCTCTTATCACAATAGCAACACAACATGACAAAGCAACTTTCAAACCATATACAATCATATTCACAAGCATATAACAATCTAATAGCACACCCCCCAAGATCCCGAAGGACCGAAAGTCAGGGTAGACTATTCGACTCTCTTTCACACTTATAACATATAGCAGATCGATAGCAAAACAGTCAAGCAACGTATAATGACAAGCATGATTGATTTCATAACTAACATGCAATAACTATCTCTTTCTTAGCATAGCAAGGGTTCAATTTCATTTCTAACAAGCAATACATATTCTTTAGTTAGGCAGCAGATTCATTTCAATAAAAAGCTATGTGCGTTCTCTTATTAGCATGCTGAGTCGGTTCTATCATTCTTCTTATGAAATAATCTTCTTAAGCAAACAAGCATTCAAAAACTCAAATTTATTATTAAATCATACAAGAATCAGAGAATACAGTTCTGCCCACTCACTTTGATTAATCGGTCAGGAACCCTCCGAGAAGACTTCCGTTTGAGCAAGCAAGGCGATATCACTTGTACATAGCGCCTTCACGGAGTAGGGCGCTATAAAATGTGCTACGAAAGGTGGCCCATGCTATCGTCTCCCCTTCATTCTCAACTGGAAGAGAGTGTTGATATACGTCCCACCAATCGTACGCATTGAGGCGAAGCTGCAGTTGAGCACATGCGACGCACTTTTCTTCAGGTACTTCTAGGAGAGAGAAATAATTCTCAAGTTTGGCAAGCCAATCTAGAGCCCCTATCGGATCCTCAGTCCCCTTGAACACTATATTACAGACTTTCTTGAAGTCGCCAAAGTCAAAGGCAGTCACTTCCCTCATCCTTGGTGTTGGCGGTGTCTCGACTTCAAGCACAGGTTGCTCCATCGGAGTCGCTGTTGTTACCGCGGACTAGTTGGAGGCCAAAGTCTGCACGATCTGCTGCAGGGTATCTACCTGCTTTTGTTGGACTGAGAACCATGTCTCTATATTGCTTTCGAACTTAGCTTCGCGAGCATCATCTCTTTGTCGTTGTGTTTCTAACATTTGCATTATCCGCTCCAGCGGATCAATATGGGATACGACTCGTTGGCTACATGAGCTTCCCAAAGTGCCTAAACTGCTTTCCTGGGCGTGTGTCTCGTCCGGTGCTTGTGCTGATGATTGCGTTTGTGCCATTCCTTCAAAAGAAGGTAAATTATATCAGGATCATAATATATTATGGACTTATTGCATGAACGTATCTCATTTTGGCCTTAACGAGTTCAAGAGTTCGCACAGGGGTTTATCGTTAAAGGAACTTTTCCTTTCCAAGAGTCAAAGGAACTTTGAAGCTGGGCTCTGATACCAATATATCATGCCCCAATTTTGTGGAATCGATAGTCGTCCCCCGGACGTGACCGTCGTGCAGGCCTAGGTTGCGTACCGCACAAGACTAGTATTTTATTTTCGCATAGCGAGCACATATTCAGAGTACGCAGATAAATTGAAACACAGATTTGAAGCATAAAAAAGTTCTCTTTTTATTGATAATATAAACTTCTATTACAAAGTCTTTAAACCGAGTCATAAGGTTGCCTCGATGGGCTTACAAAAATGTTAACACAAAATGAGATAGCAGTCCTGTACATTACATCCCTTACTAAACTCAAAATATAAGTCCTCCTGGTGGAATGACGGCCTTCCCACGAAGCTGCATGTTTTCTTGGGTTGCTAGCTTCTTCAAAATGCTTCAAAATACTTCAAAAGGTGGCACGGATCAAGGCGTGCCTACAGCTGCACTTGATTGGGGGATTGATTTCTGCTCCTCGCTCGATTCTCCTTAGCTCAGGGAACCTGTTTCAACGAGGGTCAGTACATCAAAACGTACTGGTGAAGGCAAGCTAACCCAACTTTACTAATCAACACGTTGTTTATATGAAGCATACATATTATTTGTAGTCTTTCTATCTTGCCTTAGTTTATTTTACAGTAGGCAATAAATATATAAATTACTAAAATAACCTACCACCGTTCTGTGATATTTACCTTCCCGTCTGAACCACCTGCACAATACTTACCATGTCCTTCCCTGACAAAAAGACACAAGTTAGTTTACAACAGGTTTAAATTGACGTAGGGATCACTAGCTTGATGCCATATTGGACGATATAGTCTATGGATGAGGATGGTATACAACAAAGTACGGAAGGTGCTGCATAATCCTGTCTGGGACATAAGACTATCTTGAAGTTTCATCCGGATCGGATCGGTGCCAGTGCCTCAGCAACCGTCCACAGGAACCTGAAGGCCTTGTGCACAAGTTGTCCGTGATCAATCGACGTTTGTTTCAAGTTAACCATTTATGTAGCTGAGGCAATGAAATCAGAAGACATGTAGCATTGTATAATTTATTTTGTATAATCTCCCTGATCAATTTGTTTTATGGCAAAGAGTGCTCTATATATAGCACAATATAGAAGAAGTAAACATTCTAACTTGTATTCATGCATAAGATGAACATTCCAAAGGAACAAATATGCAAGTAAGTAACCTTTCACAAGTTTGTTGACAAGCAATATAACCCAAGTCTATTCCCTTATCTTAAAGTCTTTTAGTTATTACTTGGTATTGTCTGATCGGGACAACGAGAATATAAGATTTATAGGTGTGAAGACTTGGAAGAAGGGCTAGCTAATCGGGATGGTAGCCACTCACATAGTTTGTTGGAAGGAAGAAGTAAAGAGTACTTCAGGAGTCCGTTCGAGCATTGCCTACTGCGGGTTCACCTGCATTGCCACGAACAGCTGATCAATAACTCTTCCACTCTTTCTATTACGGAATTGAAGTGTAGTTCAATGAACAAAAATAATGAAATCCATCGAAACCGTTCAAGAAAACTCAAGCAAATTCGAAAACCAACTCAAGGCACGAAAGCAACAAGCGATAACGAAATCTGAGGCAATAAAAGATGTAGTGGAGAGGTCCCTCCTGACTCTGCCGCTAAGTCGATACCGGGGGCACGGTCTACTGAATATGGGAATCGATTCTGAAGAAGCAAATCCATAAAGAGGATGGGTTCTTGTTTCAATCTATCCTGATCGAACGATACCGTCTTGTATTTCTTTGCCGCGCTCCCCGAATAGGGGGAACGGGGCACCACACAGCCACCCCAACCATCACCATCATCCCCACGACCACCACCTCCTTCGATCACCTCGACCACCATAGCCACCACCCCGACCATCACCCCCACGACCAACCCACCACCACCAGCAACCTACCATGACCCGCTGCTGCTGCCATTGCTGCTGCTGCTACGAGCTGCTGTTGGCCGGAGGACCACCCTTCACCCATCGGGGACCGACCTCCACGGGCAGCGGACTAGCTTCACCCCCCGGTTACGAGCACACCTAGGTTTGCACTTGTCCTCCTCTTTCTTCATGATGTTGTTGTATGGACCTATATATATTTATGAACCCTAGTATAGTGTTTATATATGTGCATGTATGAGAATAGTAGTTAGTGTTACTAAATACTTCACAAAAATTGGTTGTTAATATGGCATATTTGTGTAGACCCTAGGTGCTTAGACTAAACTGTCTTATGTGCACACTAACCTACTAGCTAGGACATGTGTTTAGTGTTATACGTTATTTAGAGTTGTGACGTATTTGGTACTTAATCTTCTTGTTGTGTACGATATTCGAGGATATGATACTTGTGTATTTTAGCTACGTGCACACTCGATCCTGCTAGTTAACCGGTTATGACCTCCCCCCCTTGCGTCAGTTTCTAAGTGCAGTGTAGTTGAATTTTCTGTGCGTATTAGTGTAATGACTGATAATTATATTATATTATATTATATATATAGGGTCGCTGGACCGTTCGGGCGAGACTTCGGGAGCAGGATTTTGGTACTCGCAGCTTGAGGATCCAAGCAAGTATACCTTGCCTTATTTACTGTTTAATTCAAATTATTAAATGTTGCATGAGATATTATTACAATATTATATATAAATGTGCGCATCCGAGAATGACTCGGGTGCAGTCGACGAATACGTCGATGTGTAGTGTATTGACTTAGTCACTAGCAGACTCACCTACTATTGTGAGGATATTATGATATCTTCCAAGACCCTGACAATTTTTACACTCATCACGATAAAAAACTCATAGTGGGATACAGGTTAGCGTACCCGACTAGCTATCGGTGCGTGTGACATGTATTATGGTTTAGTACGTAATCAGGATAGTCTAATTAATTGAGACCTGACATATAGCTACGTGGTATGCACATCATGTATTTGACTTGTATATTTATATTGGGAGGGGTGGACAACTGATAGGCATATGGGATATAGATATTGGAATACATAGTGTCCAGAGGAGCCACGGATCCAATAACTTTCTTTATTCAGATACCGCGTTCTTCGGAGCGATACAGACGTATATATTTGCAGATACCTCGTTCTTTGGAATGATGGACGTTACATGTACAAATACTACGCTCTTTGGAGTGTTGGACGTTATGCCTACACCTACCCATACGTACCAAGGTTGTCCTCATATTGCATTCACTTAGATGGTTAGCACACCCCCTTTATTTATTCAGTATTTATATTTGGCATATATTTTTGTATCTTGTTACATCCCTCTAAGGACCTGGTTCCCTTCTAAATTTGACGAGGCATACTATCCTACCATGTACGGGCCCGGACAGAAGATGAGGTAAGCGTCCGAGGAGGAGCTTAAGGTTCTTCCATCAGTGTTTTCTTGATCACTGGTAGGCCTTCTGCCTAGGGCTGGAGCATCCTTATCTAGTTAGCCAATGCTCTAGCCTAGTACTCTTATTTGTCCTTCCGTACTCTTATTTGATCATTGTAGTGGGTTTGTTTCCATTAAACTTATTGGGATTGTACTATGATATTTCAGACTCACACTTATTTTTCAGTATTTACTTCAGCTCTTCTTATCTATATTTTGTGGATGAGATTAGATATTTATCTACTCTAAGTTAGCATATTAGACCTGTTAAAATTTTAGGACAACGTAGTATGCTTCATCGGGTCCATTAAATTAGGTAATCCCTCGGAGTCGTATTAGCTGGCCATTGCCACTTGGCCTGGTCCCGTGTATTTTGGGACTGGGATGTGACACAGCTCGTCCACACAGTGATAGAGACTAATAGTGTACCCTAAGGCTTATAGTCCTCACGATCAGTAGGTATGGCTATTAGAAGAGAAAGAGTTATTGAACCTATCGATCGATTGAACATAAGAGAATATATAGAAAAGTCTGTTTGTTTATAAATTGCTGCATCATATAGTTTTATCTGATAGAAGTGCATACATGCATTGCTCTAATAACTTGTACACAAGGTTTTGGTCTCTCGAGCGATTTCTGGGGCATTGGAAATCGTTCGGCCTAGGAGAGATAATCAAAAATATCCTGAGGCACTCCTAGCGATCAGGCGGGTGTTTATATATGTCTATTAGTTAGCTGGATCATACGTCAAAGCAGCTAGTATGAGCGCATACTAGTACAGTGTTGGGCCGTGATAACACTGCTACTAATCATAAGAAAGTAGACTTACGGGCCATCATTGTCATGGCCCGGTCCTGCAGGGCCGTTCGTCCTTGCTTTGGTCCCTACAGAACTGATCATCCTCGCACGAGCGTGATGCCGTACAAGTCTAAAGTGAGCTTACACAAGGCCAAAGCTTTGAACAAGGGCAAGTAAGATATTCAATACTGAAGCAGGGGCACACATATATTACAGAAAAGTAAAGAACACAATGGCACATAAAAATAAGCTCTTTATTGATAATCGAAAGTGTTACAAGCGGCGCATGACCGAGGTTACAGATCACTTAAGCACTCATTCTCTCAATTATAATGACACTGTTCCATACATTATGTTTCTCTATATAAAAGCAGTACAAATTCGATATGGCTTAAGACATTGACTCCAGATTTCTGGTTTCTTGCGATGAGGCACGGCTATCGCTTTCTCGGACGATCAAGCACCTGAAAACAAGCAAACTGTTGGTGGATCAGCACTTTTATAAGTACCGATGAGTCTAAAACAACTGAGCAGAAGCTATACCCCCTAAAATCCACACTAAGTAAGCACGTGGCAAAATATTATATTACTAGTGATCTTGCTACTTTTACCTAAGTTTATTTCATGCATCTCAGGACTATAGTCAGATTTCATCTTTTTTTAAAAACATAGTTGGAAACAGTTTTGCATATTCAACAATAAACATATACTCGGGACAGTGCTCTATCATGTAGTGCGCAACATGTATTGTGCATCATAATCTAACTCTTTGGGGCAAGTTCTTATATTGGACTAAATTATCTCATATCAAAGCAAATATTTAGTGGACTATCATACTTCCAAGCACATAAGAAGGACTAGCTATATGATTTTGGTCCTCGAGAAACTCAGGATTGGTAGCGGTAATCCAGCTAACCAATGACTCACATTCTGATCCTATTAGCAGCTGTGACCAAGGTTCAGCTCTGCACTAATAGTCATTGTCCGACCGATGCGAATGCATGAAGTACTAACAGATAAACTCTATGATACAGACAAAATGAATAAGCAAGCTATATGTATGCACTTGTATTTCTTACCCCATAGCCGAACGGTTATCCTACAACAGATACACAAGTTAGCCATAATTTGCATATGAATAACTTATGAATCAATCTAGGCATCATGTGTTAGGTATACAAGAAGGTAAACCTAGCATGCGCCATAACTATATAATGGTCCCTGGGTTGCCCCATGATTAGCATCAGTTGTCCAAGGTTCAGCTCTTTACTAGCACGCATGGGTGTCGGCAGCTGTGACTCATGGTTCGGCTCTTCACCAACACACATGAGTGCTAGCAGTTGTGACATCATGGATTTCGCACAACACTAATAGACATATCGCCCCACTAGACCCCCTTACGAGCCGTATACCTCAGGGCGATCCAAATATCTCTTCCGGACCGAGCGATTCCCCGTGCCCCAGGAATCGTTCGAGAGACCAGACCTTGTGCACAAGTTGTCCAAGCCCAAATGCAATGACATGAACACATTATGCAAGCAAAATAATGATCAAGCCAAACATATATGGTCTAGCCAAAACATATCTTATCAAACGAAGTACATATTTCATATATCTAATAACACACCCCACTAGACCCTTGCGGGCCGTATCCTCAGGGTGTACTATTAGTCTATGTTCGAATCAAAGACTTATAGCAGTTCGATATAGCAAAACAGACAAGCGAAACACATAAGGCAAGCACGATTTCAATTTCATATCTAGTATGCAATATCTATCTTTTTCTTAGCATATTACGAAAGAATATTTTCAAACAATCCATTTACTTATCTTTCTTAGCATAGCAAGGGTTCGTTTGATAGCTGTGTCGGTGTTTCTAAGCATGCAACATTTCTATCTTTCTCTTAGCATTGAAATGGTTCTATCTTATTTAGAAAAGCATACAAATTCTTTTAGTTAGGCAGCAGATTCGATTTAATGATAAGCTATACGAATTCTCTTTATTAAGCATGCTGAGACAGGTTCTATCATTCTTCTTATGAAACTTATCTTCTTAAGCAACCAAGCATTCAAAAACTCATATTTATTATTAAGTTGTGCAATAATCAAAGAATGCAGTTCTGCCCACTCACATTGATCAATCAGTCGGAAACTCTCTGAGAAGACTTCCATTCGAGCAAGTAAGGCGATATCACTTGTACATAGCGCCTACGCGAAGCGGAACACTACAATAATGTAGTTAGGGTGCATGCTATGTTAGCCTTCTTAGATACCCAATCGTTTGATGCAGAGACGAATAAGAAATAGTATAGATATGTTTATGTATATCGTTCTAACATTTTTTTTTGCAGGGATAACCGTTTGGCTGTATGTAAGAATTACTGAATAAGTGATAATTTAAATTTCTTAAGTTCCTTATCGTAACTTCTCCTAAGCTGTATCTGTTTTACATGCATTACTTCTGCTTGAATTTTAGATGAATAGTCTACTAAGATGTTGCTTATGTTCCTAAGAGATAATGAATATGGCTCACGATACATGTTGTGCACTTCACAATAGAATAAATCAACATCCTACTTTGGCACTGCTCCAACTGGATGCTTGATTGAATTGAATATGAATTCTGATTTCAAAGATATTTTCAAAATAAGGGAACTGACTCTGAACATGTACTGCATGAAATAAACCTAGGTAAAAGTAGCAAGATCACTAGTAATATAATATTTTACCACATGATTACTTAGTGTTAGTTTTATAGTATGTTGCTTTTGTTCCATCACTAGTACTTTCCCTAAAGTGCTAACCCTCCATCAATCTGTTCGTAGGTGCTGGATTGTCCAAAAATATAATAGATCCTCATCCTCAAGAGGTGCAAATCAGGAGATGCCTTAAGATGCATTGAGAAGCTTTGAGTTGTTTTCAGTATAAAGGGATACAATGAATGGAATAATGTCATTGTATTATGTATTATGCTAGAGAGTTGTAGGCCAATTGGCAATAGACTGTGTCATACCCCGATCTCCCGCAGAATTGGTCATTCCCAATAGGTGCGAATTATCGTATCAGCGCTATTGCATGACGATCATTCCCATGAGGACGTGATGTAGTGCGAGCACAAGATGTGCCTGCACAAGCCCATGATCCGAACATGCGACACAGAGTCGCACAGAAAGTCTCTAATATAGCAAAAATTTGAACGACACGAGTAAACGGTCGTTCGATAACTAGTTCACCAAGTCGATATAGCGAAAGCATAAAATAAACACAAGTATGATACATAAACAAGACCTTTATTGATAATGAAAAAGGTTACAAGTGGCACTAGGTCGAGATTGTAAGTCGCTCAAGCTCTCTCTCTCTCTCTCTCAAACAATAAAGTTGTGCCAAGTGGCTTACAACTTGGGATGATACATAGACGATGTTCCAATATTATGTCCTGTATATGTCCTTTAGCTCCGGACGCAACACTCCAAGGCTTTAGTGCGAACTCCATGCCTTAGCGCGCACGAGAGGATACTCTGCACCGAATGAGGTTATATCGTACCCTACAAGCAATCTGATGGGTAATCAGTACATAAATGCACTGGAGAGGAAGTTTCTTACCAGCTCGACAAATCTAAGCACGTTATATTAGTTTCGTGCACCAACGATTATGTTGTATTTCTAGTCTTGCCATAGGATCAGTTTTATGGCATTAAATATAAAGTCAAACCCGTGTGGCAGTACGTCGTGCGATATAAGATAAAATACGACATAACTTACCAACTTACCATTCTTTCTTTCCTGTCCAATAATACCACCAAGTTAGCCAAACACGAATATATTTATAATAAAATCAGGGAATCGCATAGCGAACACATGTATGGTACGAGCGTGTTCCTATGTACGACGAACCGCCCGGGGGATGACTATATATTCTACGGAATCGGGGCGTGACAGTAAGTCCCGCTGAAGGTTCTACAATGCCAAGACATTGGGGCATATCCTCTCAGTCCGAGTTGACCTAAAGTCCCCAATATCCCACACCGAAGCACGTTTCTTGAGTTTGCGAGATTATTACAACTCTAGGTGGCAAGCCCGCTAGAAGTATCATTATACCCCATGCCAAAGCACAAATCTTGATATGCTACAGTCATTTCAGCGTCCGAGAGCAACCCATGTGAAAGCCCCGTTATACAGTGCTAGTAGAGCACTCTAAAATTCCTCCTAGGCCGAACAATTTTGGCCACCCCCGGGTGTTTTGGGTCTGGCTTATCGTTCGAGGAATACCAAGCCCATGCACGGGCAGCATATGACCATTAATATCCATGCAATATTTCGATAATGTAAGTACGGCGAGGTACGAGTCTTCTCACCCCACTCAATCCTAGCATCACTTTACTTTGTAAGTACGACGAGGTACGTGTCTACTAGCCTTACGTTTCAAAATATAATTATGGTGAGGTACGTGTCGACTTGCCCCACTATACCATATTCGTGGCATCGTTACTCTTCTGAATCGATGTTCCGGTTAGATGAACTGCGGGTCCTAACAACTAAGTTACCATGCCACTTCTCGATAGAGTGTTCCATGGTGCCCTATCCCTGATCGATAGTTCCGTGTCACCATTCCCTTTTCGATTCTTGAGGTCGTATCCTTTCTTGAGATATCGTATCTCGTCTTGATAGTTCCGTGGTTTGAACCACAACTGTCGGCTTCACTTATGAATTTATCATAGTATTCTCATTCGATACTCGTGCGCTTGATGCACGCCTCGATATACTTTATTTTAATGTTCTATTTTATTGTTCAATATATGCTCCGAATTGTGTTTCTCCGAACAACGCACGTTGAATCTATGAGATCGCTAGCACGCAAGTTATATATTTTATTAAGCATAAAGGAGTGGAGGAGAAGGGTCATGGACCGTCCACCTTATACTAATCTGCCTAGCCGTTCACCCGAGTCGACAAACTCTATCGCTTCACCTGAGTCGATATAGCATATCCCCAATTTTCGTGGTCTGATACGAAGCACGATTTACCTAACTGGTATAACCATTTGAGCAGACCATACTTATCAATCATCCGACCCAAGCGGATTCAAGGAAGACTGCACCATCGCTTAAGTCCCACTATTTATGTACTGCACTGAACTAGCCCACTGATTTTGTTGTACGATACTTGACTCCCTGCATTTGTCCACATCGAGACGAAAAACCGACCTTAGAAAGTCCCGCCTAAAAGCCTCCATATGAAATCAAAACCCGAATCAATACTTGTTCCCAATTCCGACTGCAACCAACCTAATGCCTCGTCCCAATCCGACTCAGCGTAATGCACCATGCGGAGCGGGGCATTTCAGCTCAGAGTCTCAAACTCTAAGTAAGAAAATCAACATTTAAAAAAAAAATAATAATCAACATTACAAAAATAAAAAATAAAAATGAGTGTGTCTAAGAAACTAACTTGTAACAAAAAATCCTGTAATGAAATGAAATCAAAATATTTCTATCTGGTGCAACAACAGGATGGTTGAGATATTTATATTTTTACACAATATTTGAGATATATATTATCTGGATTAAAACATGCAAACATCTCAATTGCTTCTACATAAATATTGGATTTGTAACACTATAACAAAAATATTGCATGGTATTATTAACTACTTGTAACGAAAAATCCTGTAAAGAAATAAAATCAAAATTTCATTAGTAGAATAACTATAAATCACAGAAATAGCATCACTGATCGATGTTACCTTGTCAAAGTGAATGGGAATGTCCAATCTCATTGTCGAAGAGAAGAGATTAGATCATTTGTTCTTCTTTTATTAATGCTAGGATCAAGCACGCAACAATTCACAAATAAACACACTTTGATTTTTACGTACGTACGTAAAAACCCAAACCACACACGACATTAATTGACAGGAAATCGATCAATGCACTTAACGAAACGATATGATAGATCAACCATCAAAGAGAGAAATCGTAGGGGTTGAAGCCAAGTTTGCAGTTGGGACGTTCTGCCGCAGCACCATTTGTGTTGTCACATACACTTTGTAAATCATCCAGTGCAAGTTGAAGACATGCATTGCATCGTTCGGCTGCAAAACTACAGCGGGCATGGCCGAATGCGTCGGGAAATGGGACGTGCGAGGACAGCTGTAGGCCATCTGAATAGCCTGTTTCTGTTACCAGTTGGCTCAGCACTTGTTGCAGATTAATGTCGTAGGGATCACCCGGATTGTGAGCTCCAATGCTTACATCATGGAAGCAACTAACAGACGTCTGAGCGTCAACAACAACATGGCTCATTGCTACAACAAGGACAATCACCACAATAGTAGTAGTCCTAGTAAACCCCAAGAAACCACCCATTTTATATATAAATATAATTCTCCTCTCTCTCTCTCTCTTCTCTCTCTCTCTCTCTCTCTCTTTTGCATTGCATTACATTAGCTAGAGATTGTACGTATATATAGTGCATGCATGGGTCACAAGTTACCATTAGCAGTCCATCATCCTGCCGAATTGCCGAATCCAACTACTAGGGATTCATTTTGACCATTCGGCTAAAAAGGACATTCTGTACGTATACATATTGTTCTCTCTAGAAAAAGTACTACTCTGATGGATATATATAGCCACTAGTTGTCACCTGTCACATTTTCGCTTTAGGAGACACATATAGGATGGACAACATAAGGCTAGTTTTATCTTTGAAAAATTACAACTTTAGTTGCCTTATGCCCCCCACCCCCAACACCCGGTATGGCCCCCGGCAAACGTGGCCCAGGCCCCCCTCGAATAGCTGGACGCACGTCAGTGCGGCAGCCAGACGGGGTGTCAGGTCCTGATTACGTGGAATCGATAGTCGTCCCCCGGACGTGATGTCGTGCGTGCCTAAATTGCGCATCGCACAAGGACATGATATTTGATATAACAAGCACATATTCATAGTACGCAGATAATTGAACACAATAATGAAACAAGAAAATGTTCTCTTTATTGATAATGAACATCGTTTACAAACTCTTGAACAAGTACAAAAGGTTGCCGCACGGGCTCACAAAAGCCGACGCAAAATGAGATAGCCGTCCGATACATTACATTCTTTTACTAAACTTCAAAAGGCAAAACCTTGAGGCGATACTATAGTCTTGCCACGGAGCTGTATAAGGTATGTGCACGAGCTCCTGAAACCTGGACACGCTTCAAAAGGCACTACCAGAATAATTCAAATTAGCGACGCCTGAAAACGTCGCTAAATGGCCTAAAAACGTCCCTACAAAAAATTAGCGACGTAATTAGCGACGTTTTAATGAAGTCGCATTTAAGCTAGTCGCCGACAGAAAAGATGTCGCAAAATGTCACTCTAGCGACGTATTAGCGTCGCTAATATGTTTCTTATTAGCGACGTTTAGCGACTCAACGTCGCTAAATTAGTGAGGAATTTTGTGTCGCTAAACGTCGCTCAATTTTTTCTATTTTAGCGACGTTTTGCAACACATTTAGTGACATTTTATTGACCTGACAAATACTGCCAGGTCAGCAATTTAGCGACATTCAGCGACATATTCAGCGATGTATTCAGCGACGTATTTAAACGTCGCTAAACGATGCTAAACGTCGCTAAATTTTCAGTAAAAAATAAAAAAAAGATTGTAAAATGGTTTTCAAATCAATCTTCCTACAGTTTATGAATTCCTAATTTATATAAATAGACCCGGAGCAACCCTCCGTTGAATTTTCTGGGTTCGTCGACCCCTTCGGTAGAACACTCAACACCGGTAAATTAACATACATTTAATTTGAATAAAACAAATACACAGACTTATAAAAGTTCATAAAAATAGACAGACCCGGAGCAACCCTCCGTTAAATTTTCTGGATACGAAATATCATAAAAGTATATGAAATATTATAGTCACACAATAAACACAAAATAAAAATATCACAGTCACAAAAAAAGCACAATATAAAACTATCACAGTGACATAATTGTCACGCCCCGATTTTGCCCAATCGATAATCGTCCCCCGGACGTGATGCCGTGCACGCGTAGGACGCGCGTGCACAAGGCCTAGGCATAATAATAATCTTTAGAACATATGCAATAGAGTACGCAAATAAGATAACACACATTGAGGCATAGAAAAGTTTTCTTTTATTGATAATGAACATCTCATTACAAACACTTGACCCAAAAGCGATAGGGATGCCACACGGGCTTACAACTTGGATAAAAAATGAGATAGCCGTTCCATATATCACATCCTTTACTAAAACTTCAAAATGATGTAGACACCTGCTGGCGAAGCTATCGCCTTGCCTCGAAGCTGCATATAAGGGTTGTGCAGCCTCCGAGTAATTTGTACAACTTTCCAAAAGATCACAAACGGTTGCGAAGAGTACTGGACTGGTTGGGGGAAAAAGAAGCTTCAGCTCCTCGCCGTGTCGCTTGGGCTCGGGGAACCTGCTGCAACGAGGGTCAGTACTTTAAAAAGTACCGATGAGGGTGAGCTAACCCAACTAACAAAATCCAGAGTTTTTCATATGAAGCATGCAATTTATTTGTGGTCTTTCTATCTTGCCTTAGTTCAATTTACATGCAAGCATTGAATATTCGATTTACAGAACACACATGCTACCGTTAGGTAACTTTTACCTTCCCGTCTGAACTGCCTGCACAATACTTACCATATCCTTTCCTGCCACGAAGACACTATTAGTTTGAGCTAGCAATGTAGAAATATATGTATATTGGGTTGTGGCATATCATTGCCACCGTGGACACAAGCTACAATAAGACGGTGACCCTTGCAGCTCGGGTAGCAAGCCCCGCTACAAGGCCTCCCCCGCATTACCCGTGCTAGGCTTGCTAGCGTAGCTATCCGAGTTTCGCCCGGAACAAATTGGTCCCAGTGCCCCGGGTACCGTTCGCAGGACCTAAAGCTTGTGCACAAGTTGTCCGCCGAAGTACGCATTGACACTAAATTAATAGATAAAGCATTCAAAACACAAGAATGTATATATCTACTTTAGCATAATGCATTTGGCATAGTCTACATGTCCAAGTGATTGTATTTCAATATAGTTTGCACAATATATCTGTACAGTTATATAGAATAAGTTTTAGCTACAACTGAAATATGAATATATATATGCATAGCGGACAAGCACGCATCAATGTGATCGTTTGAGGGTTCTAAGTGACAATCATTATAAGTGTTTTAAGTCTAACTCTTCTTTCCATTTGACTCAATTTATTCTTATTATGATATCGTTGGGGCGGGATGCACAAATAAGCTAGTTTTATTAAGAGTGAAGACTTGAAAGAAGGGTGCTAATCAAAGTAAAGCCACTCACAAGTTGGTGAACTAGAAGAGAAAATGGAGAACTTCAAGACTCCGCACGCGCGTCGTCTAGTACCTGATTCACCCGTTCTGTTTGGCCGTCTGTTTGAGGATGGTAGGCTGAGCTGAATTTCAGCTTGGTCCCCATCGACGATTGAAGGATTTCCCAGAAACGTGAGGCGAACCATCCATCCTGATCTGATACTATAGAAACTGGCACTCCGTGCAGCCGGACTATCTCGTCAAGGTAGGTCTGGAAAAGGCAATCGGCGCACCAAGTACTTTTAATGGCAATAAAGTGTGCAGACTTGATTAATCGGTCGACTATGACCCAGATTATTTCGTTCCCCCGTTGCGTCCTTGGCAGGCCACCAATGAAGTCCATGCTGATGTGCTCCCACTTCCATTCTGGTATAGCAAGATTTTGCATTTCTCTGCCCGGTCTCTGATGCTCTGCTTTCACCCTCTGACAGGTTATGCATTTTGATACAAAGAGCGCCACATCTTTCTTCAAGTCGTGCCACCAAAAGACAGTACGAAGGTCTCTATAAATTTTTGTGCTCCCGGAATGTATTGTATAGGCTGCATAATGAGCTTCAGCAAGGATCTCCTTTCTGAGTTCTGAGTCGTTGGGGACGCATAGCCTTCCCTTCACTTGCAACACCCCATTTTTATCTACTGTAAAGTCTTTTGCCTTTCCCGCTAGAACCTAACTCAACGCATCCGCTACCACATTTTCTTTGCTATCAACGGACAAGGATCCTGCAAAGACCCGACTCAACGCATCCGCTACCACATTTCCTTTGCCAGGTGTGTAGTCTATCGTCAAGTCGTGATTCTTTATCAATTCTAGCCAACGCCGCTGTCGTAGGTTCAGATCCGCCTGGGTAAACAAGTACTTCAAACAACTCTTGTGATTGGTATAAATTCGATAAGGCACTCCATAAAGGTAGTGTCGCCACAACTTCAACCCGAACACAATTGCTGCCGGTTCCAGATCATGTGAAGGATAATTCTTTTCGTGCTTTTTCAGCTGTCTGGATGCATGGCTATCACTCTGTCTTGCTGTATAAGTACACACCCTAAGCCCTGTCCTGACTCGTCGTAGAAGAATTGGAATCTCGAGGTCTCGTCTGGTAGTGCAAGTAACGGGACAAAGATGAGACGATACTTTAACTCTTAAAACGAAGTTTCGCAGTCGGTGGACCACTAAAATGCGACACCCTTCTGTCTAAGGCGAGTCAGAGGTGAGGCGAGTTTGAAAAAATCCTTTATGAACCGCCTGTAGTAGCCCGCTATCCCGAGAAAGCTTTGATTTTTACTAATGTATGCAGGTCGCTTCCACTTGACAATGGCCTCCACCTTCTTTGGATCGACTGATATACCTTCCACAGAAATGATGTGCCTAAGGAAAGATACACTGCTCAGCCAGAATTCGCAATTGCTCAGTTTCGCATATAACTTGTTGTCTCAAAGGGTTTGTAGCACGGTCCGCAAGTGCTCTGCATACTCCACCCCATTCTTTGAGTACACCAAGATATCATCGATGAACACTACTACAAAGCTATTGAGATACAGTCAGAATACTTGGTTCATTAAACCCATAAAGGCAGCAGAAGCATTGGTCAAACCGAACGACATTACCAAAAACTCATAATGGCCGTAGCGAGTGTGAAAGGCTGACTGCGGCACATCGTCCGGCTTAATCTTGAGTTGATGGTAACCCCAATGGAGATCAATTTTTGAGAATACTGTTGCAGCTTGTAATTGATCAAAGAGATCGTCTATTCTGGGGAGAGGGTACTTATTTCGGGCAGTAGTCTTATTCAATTCTCGATAGTCGATGCAGAGCCGCATCGAGCCATCCTTTTTCTTAACAAACAATACAGGCGCACCCCAGGGAGACACACTCGGATGGATGTATCCATGATCTAGCAACTCTTGCAACTGTATCTTTAACTCTTTCAGCTCTGCTGGTATCATTCGATATGGAGTTTTGGAAATTGGTTGGGTTCCTGGAAATGTATCGATAGTGAACTCTATCTCTCGATCGGGCGGTATGCCGGGCAACTCATCTGGAAACACATCAGGAAAATCTGCCACAACGAAAATGGATTCAACGTTTGCGCAATCTTGCCGAGGGTCTCTAACAGACGCCAAGTACCCTACGCCCCCAGAGTGGATTATCCATCGAGCAGACATTGCTAAGATCACCATGCAGGCATTCGGCACTTTCGACTGTGGACTGCATGAATAGAAAAATTCGATCTCGCCAGGAAGACGAAACATGACTTTCTTCTTTGCACAATCGATAGTAGCTGAGCAAGCGCCAAGCCAATCCATTCCCAGAATAATGTCATAGTCCTCTATGTCTAGAACTATCGCATCTAGTGACAATTTTCTTCCTCCGATGCAAATAAAACTGTCACGACAAACTAAATCAGCAGGCAAGCTCGTGCCTGACAGAGTACTGACGCTAAGCCTTAGGCCTAACGGGGTTTGAATGAATTTGTGTTCCCTAGCAAAGTTTGTTGATACAAAGCTATGTATGGCACCAGAATCAAATAACACTCGTGCAGGTACATTATTGAATAATAATATACCTGACACTACAGTGTTCGAGGCAAGCGCCTCGTCCCTCGTCAAGGCATAAACCTGGCCCCCAGTGTTCGGACGACGCTCTTATTGCTACGTAGCCCGATTCGCTTGGGGTCCCTGAACTGAGTTTTGTTGCTCTGCACGGCGTTGAGGGACTCAGTTTGGACGATCAAGACAATCTCGAGAATAATGACCCAGCCAACCATAATTGAAGCATCCCTGATTTCGACATTCGCTAGCCTGGTGCTATGTACGGTTGTATTTTGCACAATGCTGCCCCTGGTTCCCCCTCGGATTATTGCCCTGGTTGCCACCATTATTTGGACGGTCGTTAGCATTGTTTTCCCCTGTCTTACTTTGGCGCTTATGATGAGAATATTGCACAGTGCCTGCAGTAGTGGAAGGATATTACGGCTCCAGGACATGGGCATGGTTAAGGACTTCCCTTATCGTCTCGTATTACGGAGCGACTATATGCACGTAAATGAAAGGTCATAGGCCTCCTTCGAATCGTCTGGCTCGGCTTGCTGCATTGGGCAGGTAAGAACTAGCAAACTTCGCCAACCGATTGAATTTTGTGGCATACTATTTCACTATCATCGTTCCTTATTGCAGACGCGTGAAATTATTCTCTTTTTGATGACAAATGGGTGGGGGGATAAATTCTTTTTCGAATGTGCCACGGAAGGTGGACCAAGGGATCGTCTCGCCATCAACATCTGTGGAGAGAGATCTGTGGTGTACATCCCACCAATCACGCACGTTTATCCGAAGCTGGAGTTGGGCATAGGCGACTTGCTTGTCATCTGGTACTTCTAGAACCTTAAAATGGTCTTCTAACTCGGCCAACCAATCTAGCACCACAATGGGATCCTTCGTGCCTCGGAAGAACGTATTGCATACCTTTTTGAAGTCGGCAAAGTCGAAGGCAGTCACATCCTTCTTCTTTGCTGTTTGGGATATTTTGACTTCATCTATCGCTGGCTCCACCGGTGTCACGTTCCGATTTTGCCCAATCGATAATCGTCCCCCGGGCATGAAGCCATGCACACGTAGGGCGCGCGTGCACAAGGCCTAGGCATAATGATAATCTTTAGAACATATGCAACAGAGTATGCAAATAAGATAACACATATTGAGGCATATAATAGTTTCCTTTTTATTTATAATGAACATCTGATTACAGACTCTTAACCCAAAATGATAAGGATGCCACACGGGCTTACAACTTGCATACAAAATGAGATAGTCGTTCTATACATTACATCCTTTACTAGAGTTGAAAACATAAAACACCTTGGGTGCGAGTCAGCACCATCGTCTTGTGGCTTCCAAAAGTGAGAGCGAGATCCTCTCTACTCATGTACTGGAGCTACCAAAAGTCACGACACGAATGCGTCTTGATTCAGAAAGGGGTTGGAGAAAACTTCAGCTCCTCGCCGTGTCGCATTGCTCGGGGAACCTGCTGTAACGATGGTCAGTACTTCAAAGAGTACCGGTGAGGGCGAGCTAACCCAACTTTACCAAAATCTACAACGGGTTCAAATGAGCATGCATCATTTATTTTCTTATGTGACCATTCTATCTTTTCTTAGTTCAATTTCTATATATATGATAGGGTAAAATGACAGGACAAAATGTGCCACCGCTCGGTGACTTTACCTGTACCGTCTGACCCACATGTACGAACTTACCATGACCTTTCCTGCCACGAAGACATAGTTAGTCTGTACAGTTTAAATATACACAAAGATCTCATTATTGACAAGCCGTCATGGATTTTAGTCTGGGTAGGCGGCGATGCTTGCAGCGCAGGTAGCGCGCCTCGCTACAAACTCCCGTCTCCCCCGTGCTGAGTTGCTAGCACGACTAATTGATGTTCCGCCCGGGACAAATCAGTCCGGTGCCCCGGTGACCGTTCTCAGGAACCAAGACCCTTGTGCAAAAGATTATCCATAACCATTGACGATATAATACTAAGTTATCATATGAAACATTTCAACTATCAATAAGAACGGAATTGCTTAAGCAAAATGCGATGACATAGTCTACTGGCTATTAAGATCGATTCACAAGCTGTATACTATTCATTGAGCAGTCATAGATGAATAAGTTCTCGCTACATCTAAACACAAAAAAGCTTATACATATAACAAGCATTCATGCATCAATATAATCGCATAGAATTATGAGTGACAAGCATTATTAGTGTTTCAAGTCTGCTTCTTTCTTTGTTCTGACTCAGGTTATCGTTTCTATGTATCATTTTGAACGGAATGCACAATGAGTCAATTTATTTAGAGTGAAGACTTGGAAGAAGGGCGCTAATCGAAATAAAGCCACTCACAAGTTGGTGAACTAGGAGAGAAAAGGGAGAACTTCAAGACTTCGCTCGCTCGTCGTCTACTCGATCACCTGCACGCACCAACAGACGATCAATATCTCCTGCTTAGGTCTCCAAGGTTCGATACAAAATGCAAAATCCTAAGAACAAAGGCAATGAAATCCATCGAAACCGTTCAAAAAAATGCAAGTCACAAAACTAACGAGAAAGCAACCAAGCGGCATCGAAAACGGGCAAGAAAACTAGCGCAATGGAAAGGCCCCTCTCGACTCTGCCGCCGAGTCCTTCCTTGAGGTATAATCCGTTGAATATGGGACCTGATTTCGAAGAAACCAATCCATAATGAGGAAAGAATCTTGATTCAATCTGTCCCGATCGGACGGTATCAAGTGTTTCGTGGCCGCGCTCCCCGAATAGGGGGAACGGGGTATTACATCATAACCATCTAATAAAACGTTTCGTCCCGAAACTTAGGAATAGAACCTACCCCTTTGGAATAATGAGGGAAACCTTTCCCACATATCAAATTCGAGTTCCCACGTCGATTCTTCGACCGCGTGGTTTCGCCAAAGGACGCGCACTAGCAATACTGTTCGATTCCGTAACTGCTTTTCCTTATGCTCCAAGATCAGCACGGGTTCTTCGACGTATGACAATTCTGCTTGCAGATCTATCTGACCAAAGTCTACCACCTGGTTTGGGTCGTGCACATACTGTCACGCCCCAATCTCTCGCAAGCAAATCGGCCATTTCCGCTAGGCGAGAATCAACGCGCCAGCGCTCCCGCGAAATGATCGCTTTAACCCATCCGGGCGTGATATCGCACAAGCGTGAGCCACGCCCGTGCAAGGCCGTGGTTCATTGCTGGCGGTAAGAGTTCTAAGCCACAGAGTTACACAAATTGTCCGAGTACAGCGGAGTCATGAACGCATAGGCGATTGGTAACAAGTTTACTGAGTCGACAATAGCGGAAGCATTGAATAACACAAGTTAAAATAAAACAAGCTCTTTATTTATGTAAACAAGTGTTACAGGCGGCGCTTGACCGATATTAAAATTCACTCAGATCTCTCTCTGAAATAGTAAAAGCGTGCCAAGTGGCTACAATTATGGAATAATTTGTACAGGCGATGTTCAGGCGACGTCCCAATATTATGTCTCGTATATGTGCTTCAGTTCCGGATGCACTGCTGCTTTGGATTGATCTCCACGCCTTAGCACGCACGAAAGAGGCATCTGCACCGAACGAGGTTCTCCCGCACCCTGCAAAAGATCTGGTGGGTAATCAGTACATTGAATGAACTAGTGGGGAGGCTACTCGCCTGCTCGACAAATCCAAACACGTAATATAGGTTCCGTGCACCAACTATTATGTTGTCTTTCTAGTTGCCTTAGGATCAGTTTTATGCAAGATTTGAATAGCCTAACTCGTGTGGCAATGCGCCGTACGACATGATAGAAAACATGATGAGACTTACCAACTTACCATTTTACCTTCCCTTTCCAAGGCAAACATTTTTAATTTGAGCACGGGCCTATATATATAAATATTCAGGGGCAATAGCATATGCAACACGAGTATTGTTGTATCATGATCGTTCAGGTGTTCAGTTGTTTCTCGATGCGATGCAATAACTCGCACGCGGATTGCCGCTAAGCGAGGATGACTTATCTATATGAACGTTTGTCGCTGGCATAGCCATAAAGGACCATTATAGTCTTGAACAATGATGGTATGTGTAACGCCCTACAACCGCTCGGAGCGTTACGCTGAGTCGGACTGAATGAATCAAATGCTGGTTACATTTGAAATGTCGAATTTCGGGAAGAAGGATTAATTGAGTTGTTTCATGTGCAGATGGCTAGCGGGTTCGATGGAAATCAGGTGTTCGTTCAGAGCAGTACTGAGATAGCTGAGTTGGAATGATAATGCCATCTTCCTTAGTCCGATCGGTTGGATGATTTGTAGAGCACGGCCTGCTCGCACGGTCATACCAGTTGAGTAGATCGCGCTTGCATCGGACCACGGGTCAAGGGATTGGCCGTATCGGCAGGACAGGATGCTTAACGGAATCAAACATAGTGAGTGGGCTCTTTCCCTTCTCCTCTACTCCTTCATGCCTAATAATATGGAAAACACGTAAAAGGCTTGAACACTTGGGCTGAAACATTGAGAATCACTACACTGAGGCGTGCATAGAGTGTGCGTCGTTGGCTTAGTAGGATTGTGGCTTGAATAGTTTAAGCGTTGGATAGTTGGATACGATAGCTGGATTATTCATTTGAGGCGATCGGTTGGATTACTTGGGATTATGCTTGGACGATTGGAAATATACAAGTTGGAATGATACAATTGAGGCAATGGGAATATTGAGAATGTCGGGATTCGGGCGAGCGAGCGTGCATCCGTGCACGAGTATCACTTGGTCGCTTTGCCTTGCAAAGCGAGCAGTTGTGGTTCGAAACCGAACAACTGCATCGGCGCGGGCATTGTGCCTCTTTTGGGGCATTGTGCCATGGGTTAGCTTTGAGCATAGGTGTTGCACCAATTTTGGATTGTGTTGAGAAGAGGCTTCGTGCCTACGAAACACTTGATATTTTGATGCCTCGGGCTATGTTTTGAGGTCGAGATTTGGGTTCTTGGAAGGACATGTTGGAAGAATGGTTATGGATGTGTTGGTTGGATTATTGGTGGAACGAGTCTAGGATCGCTTGGTGGGGCGAGAATGTTCGATCCTCTCGTCATACCTACGTGTCTGCATAGTCACGGACAACCTGGGTGGCACAGGGTTTGGTTTCCTCGAACGAGTGCTCCGGGGCACCGGGACCGTTCGGCCATGGAGGAGACAATTGGGTAACGCGTCTTGGGCGCGGTGCCAGCGGTTGGATGCGATTCAGGTGGGTTAGCTACTTAGCGCTGTTTTGAATAGAACCACATTGATCTGTCCGATCAACGTCCTTTATGGCCTTTGTTCAGTGACTTCATATAAGAATAGATGTTGGCTTGCTTTACTTTGGTTGGTTTGTGCATCGTGTAGGCGCGGCCACCTTGCCTCGGCAAGAGTGTGCACTCGAGAGTGGGATATATAAACTTTGGTTCTGGATGGATATTGAGGCGAGACTGATGGTTCGATATGTTATCGTGCAACCGATGACATTGAGTTAGACGGGTCGGTTTTATATTAACTGCTTGTCGTTTGGTTTGATATTGAATGCTAGCATGCTTAAACTGCGTTACTGCTTTCCTTAACATGTCATTCATATGCCATAAAATGAATCTAGGATTCAACTAGAAAGATCACCATATAACTGTTTGCATTCACTAATTTACTTAGTGTCGGCTTAGGCGAGTGGGTTACCCCGCTCACCAGTACGGTTGTGTACTGATCCACGTTTGTGGGCATTATTTCAGGTACACAGACGTAGTGGCGCTGCTTGGATATACGGGACAAGATGTATGAACTGTAAGTACCTTTGTGGGCTAGAGAAAGAGCAAGAGTTATTTTATCGTCTCCGTGGCATCGCCTTTGTGGCATTGACTCGGGGCATCTCATTTGGACCCTATCGTGAGCTTCGTTGCGTATACTCTGATTGTGTGCTTGGTACACAATAATTGACTTCCGCTGCAACTTGGTTGTTTCAATGATAACATTTGGTGTTAGACAACATCGCCTTGTACGAGCGCAACTCCAGGCTCGTACGACATCACGTCCCGATGAGAACGATTGTCCTGCGGGAGAGCTGTAAACGTGGTGATTCACGTTCAGCGGGGACTATCGAGCTTGCGGGAGATTGGGGTGTGACAAATTGGTATCAGAGCGCCTGGTTCATTTTCTCGGACTTGGTCCTTCGCTTCATCACAAACTCTAAATAGCTTCCGCGTGTCGTCTAGCTCTTGACTCTACTCGGTGCCGCATCGGATGTTTCATACAATAAGTCTATTTATTGCTAGTTGTGGCTGCATATTATTCTTTGTTGGGTTGCCTTGGTTGGTTTTCGTAGGATCGCTTAGTCTCGTTAGGCGTTGTTGCATTCGTGCAGCAAGTTGGTTGGCGTTGTTGCATTTGTGCAACAAGTGTGGGCTTTCGTTGAGTTGGCTTGGCTTATCGTTCTGGGAGTTTCTGATTGCCTCAGTGGATCAGTTGGTTGGCTAACGAGATTTGGTTTTGCGGCATGTTTTGAGTAGAAACATTGGAAGATAGATCCTTGCACGAGTTACTCGTCAAGCGATTGTGTTGGATAGAAGTTGGAATTTTGGCTGTGGCGCATCGGTTGAGCAAGTTTGAGTTTGGCTCGGGAATATATGGATAAGTTGGTACGAGTTGCTCGTACAACAAAAGTGTGAAACCGTTGGGTATTGGGTTGGACTATTTGGAAGACAATCATTGCACGATTGCTCGTGTTGAGAAGGTATCAGACGGGTTGAGAAACAGTTGGATAATTCAAGCGTTGCCTGAGTTTTGTGTCAGACTCGAATTGGAAAAGACATGATTATGCATAAAGGATGGTTCGAACGGATCTTGGATCTGTGAAGGAAATCGTAATGCGAGTAGTGACTTGATTCGAAGTGGTATATGGGATCAAACGTGTTAAGCAAGGCATTGGAAATATTTTGGTTGGACATCTATGGGAATTGCCTGAACGGACTCGTGAAATGAGAATACAAGTTGGTTGGTGCACGTCGGTTGAGTTGGGAAGAATGAAAATGGAGCAAGCGAATATTGAGTTGGACGAGATCGAAACGAACAGTTGGGATACGCTTGAATGAGCGATGGGTGAATCGAATGATAGCGAGCATGGACTACGATTTTGGGCGACACTTTTGAGCTGTTGGTTGAGCAAAGAAACACGATATTGGTCTGGAGGGATAATGAGATGGATTCACACAAACTTGGAAGATTTTGGATGTTGCTGCTCGTGAAGTTGACTCAGGTTTAGCGGAAATGGAAGTTTGGGCAGGATGGTGCAATGATAGTAAACGGATTCTCCGGAAGACGTGGACAGACTTTTGAAGATAGCTAAATGTGATAGCAACGTCGAAACAAATTACTGTACTGCTCGAGTAAGTTGGAAGTGCAAGGTAGAACATGGCAAACGGATGTGAATTTGAGCAAGTCTCGAGTTTCGAGAATCAATGGAATCGATGGTGCGAGAATCGAATATGCAATTCGGAAATTTGATGGATTCAGGACAGAACGGCGGATTGATGGAATAAGGTTTCAACGAGCGCGGTTCTCGGATTCAGAAACTTTGCTCGGGTGAATGGTTGGATTTTTATTCAGATTTGCAGATGAGATATAGCATGGTTTATAGTAACTGTCCATCGTGATGATTACAATTATCAAGCGTAGCTTCGGGACAACTGACCCTAAGCGACCTTGCCCGCTGAATCGGATATGAATATGGTAGACCCATAGAACGACCCTTGAGGCGGCGTATTTGGGAATGCGTCGAGGGCAGATGTGAGCAATGTGATTTGGCTTATTGACTGAGAGTTGGATTTGAGAGATCCTTGGGATAGCCTTCAGCTGAAGATACAGCCAGAAGATCGAAGCGATGGTGGAAGTAGCCTTGTCAACTGATGAGATTCAGAGTCGCAGATTTTTATCGATGGCATCGCCTCTGACTCATCGTGCCCTGGAAGGGAATAGCATTCATATGAATTGACGACTGTGAAACTAGCTCGTGAAGTTAAAGCAGCGGCTCGTTCAGATCAAATCCTTGCGAATACTGGAAGGGACAGACGTGCTTCAGATTTATAAGATGTCTTGAAACTTAGTCTGGGAAGCGTGCTCATTCGGAAGGCGAAGGTGATATTCTATGCTTCGAGGCAGTGGAAGCAGCGCGAAGAACTATTTCATGCGCAACCTAGGAATTATGGCGAGTGTGTCCACGTTGAAATCGTGGCGACACAAATTCCTTTGGCGTGGCGGCGAGATCTTCGTGGATCACACGAACCTCAATATAGATGTTCACCCTGTGAGATTTTGAGAAGGCAGGAAATGTGTTGGACTGAGCTGATCTAAGCAAGTTGATATTTGGGTAAGTCGCCTAGATGGGGTAGTATCATTTGAGTTGATCGTTCGGTGCATGAGATATATTTGGAGATGTTGCCAGTGCGGATTCAGAAATAGTTGGATGGATTGAGTTGGAACTCGGACTGATTGATCGGTAGAAAATCATCATATTGAAAATAGTGCTCAAGCGAATATATTGGAATGGAAATCAGGTTTGGTTCAATTGGGAGCAAAGCAATATGGACACCTCGAACATAAAGATACCCTTGTAACTTGTTCAAATTTGCTATCGCAAAGCTCGGCTGAAATACATGTATTTTAGGGACGCCTTAAATATATGTACGATCCAAAACTAAGCGATACGAGAAATTCGGGTTGAGCTGCAAGGAGGATGTGGGAATTTGGAACTTGTACGAGCGTTCAGCAGAACGAGATGTTGTGTCAGAAATAGTGAATATGAGAGTTGTATAGAGTAGATCTATGGAATTGGATTGTGGCATGCTAGTAAGGAATGAGTACCAGCACGGTTCGTGGACGAACCTGATTCTAAGTGGTATATTATGTAACGCCCCGCAACCGCTCGGAGCATTACGCTGAGTCGGACTGAATGAATCAAATATTGGTTACATTTGAAATGTCGGATTTCGGGAAGAAGGATTAATTGAGTTGTTTCATGTGCAGATGGCTAGCGGGTTCGATGGAAATCAGGTGTTCGTTCAGAGCAGTACTGAGATAGCTGAGTTGGAATGATAATGCCATCTTCCTTAGTCCGATCGGTCGGATGATTTGTAGAGCACGGCCTGCTCGCACGGTCATACCAGTTGAGTAGATCGCGCTTGCATCGGACCACGGGTTCAAGGGATTGGCTGTATCGGCAGGACAGGATGCTTAACGGAATCAAACATAGTGAGTGGGCTCTTTCCCTTCTCCTCTACTCCTTCATGCCTAATAATATGGAAAACACGTAAAAGGCTTGAACACTTGGGCTGAAACATTGAGAATCACTACACTGAGGCGTGCATAGAGTGTGCGTCGTTGGCTTGGTAGGATTGTGGCTTGAATAGTTTAAGCGTTGGATAGTTGGATACGATAGCTGGATTATTCATTTGAGGCGATCGGTTGGATTACTTGGGATTATGCTTGGACGGTTGGAAATATACAAGTTGGAATGATACAATTGAGGCAATGGGAATATTGAGAATGTCGGGATTCGGGCGAGCGAGCGTGCATCCGTGCACGAGTATCACTTGGTCGCTTTGCCTTGCAAAGCGAGCAGTTGTGGTTCGAAACCGAACAACTGCATCGGCGCGGGCATTGTGCCTCTTTTGGGGCATTGTGCCATGGGTTAGCTTTGAGCATAGGTGTTGCACCAATTTTGGATTGTGTTGAGAAGAGGCTTCGTGCCTACGAAACACTTGATATTTTGATGCCTCGGGCTATGTTTTGAGGTCGAGAATTGGGTTCTTGGAAGGACATGTTGGAAGAATGGTTATGGATGTGTTGGTTGGATTATTGGTGGAACGAGTCTAGGATCGCTTGGTGGGACGAGAATGTTCGATCCTCTCGTCATACCTACGTGTCTGCATAGTCACGGACAACCTGGGTGGCACAGGGTTTGGTTTCCTCGAACGAGTGCTCCGGGGCACCGGGACCGTTCGGCCATGGAGGAGACAATTGGGTAACACGTCTTGGGCGCGGTGCCAGCGGTTGGATGCGATTCAGGTGGGTTAGCTACTTAGCACTGTTTCGAATAGAACCGCATTGATCTGTCCGATCAACGTCCTTTATGGCCTTTGGCCAGTGACTTCATATAAGAATAGATGTTGGCTTGCTTTACTTTGGTTGGTTTGTGCATCGTGTAGGCACGGCCACCTTGCCTCGGCAAGAGTGTGCACTCGAGAGTAGGATATATAAACTTTGGTTCTGGATGGATATTGAGGCGAGACTGATGGTTCGATATGTTATCGTGCAACCGATGACATTGAGTTAGACGGGTCGGCTTTATATTAACTGCTTGTCGTTTGGTTTGAGATTGAATGCTAGCATGCTTAAACTGCTTTACTGCTTTCCTTAACATGTCATTCATATGCCATGAAATAAATCTAGGATTCAACTAGAAAGATTACCATATAACTGTTTGCATTCACTAATTTACTTAGTGTCGGCTTAGGCGAGTGGGTTACCCCGCTCACCAGTACGGTTGTGTACTGACCCACGTTTGTGGGCATTATTTCAGGTACACAGACGTAGTGGCGCTGCTTGGATATACGGGACAAGATGTATGAACTGTAAGTACCTTTGTGGGCTAGAGAAAGAGCAAGAGTTATTTCATCGTCTCCGTGGCATCGCCTTTGTGGCATTGACTCGGGGCATCTCATTTGGACCCTATCGTGAGCTTCGTTGCGTATACTCTGATTGTGTGCTTGGTACACAATAATTGACTTCCGCTGCAACTTGGTTATTTCAATGATAACATTTGGTGTTTGACAACATCGCCTTGTACGAGCGCAACTCCAGGCTCGTACGGCATCACGTCCCGATGAGAACGATTGTCCTGCGGGAGAGCTGTAAACGTGGTGATTCACGTTCAGCGGGGACTATCGAGCTTGCGGGAGATTGGGGCGTGACAGTATGCAATGAAAACACGTGAGGTGCTATACGCCATCTTGTTCGCATATGAGACTATCGTGAAGTTCCATCCGGATCGAATCAGCCCCGGTGCCCCGAAAACCGTCCGTGGAACCGAATGACCTTGTTTCCAAGTTGTCCGCGTCATGCAGGTCAGGGTATTTCCAAATCCATAACTTGATATGATAATCCATGATTCTTGTTCTGAACCAAGCGTTTCCTCCATGAGCTGGGATTCATTCATTACGTGACGTGATTTTCATTCAGATATAAACTTGATGTTATTATCATTCAGTTGTAACATGACAGGATTCTCGTTCAGTATTTACTTGCCTTGATGCATACCCCTGGTTTGGGGATGCCTTGGTGACCTAACGGTCCTGGAGACTTTCAGGATCATTTATGCACGAAATAACTACTTAATAGTCTCCCGGGGTTTGGATGAAAACAAGGCAACATACAAGCAGACAAGCATGCATTTGTATTAAACACAAACATTCACGTTAGCTCGGGCCCGAAGGTAAGCCGAGGAGTAAAACCGTAAAGGGACTTCCTGAGCGACATGATCTAGGCTAGCATGCGAGGGTCTAAACATATATATAAGCAATGTTTTATTTCCATGTTCTAGCATAAGCAATACAAGTTGGGATATTCCCTTACCTAGGTGCGTTGTATTCTTATTAGCATGCAGGGGGTGATTCACCTAGCAACTAGCATGTATCATTCCACATTTTATGTGTGCTGGCTAAGCAAAGACAAGTTCACCGTAGCCACCCACCTTAGCGATGATTTGCCTTGGTTGAGCAATACGTCAAGTGAGCCTCTGGAAACCTACGCTGAACTCCTGTAGGGACAAGTCTGGATATCCTTTGTCTCAAACGAGTATTCTCGCCTGAGCAAAGCGGATAGGGACATTGCACTTTTTTCGTTTGAATCGGCAGTCCGCTTGAGCGGAACGGGGTATTACATCCTACCCAACTCAGAAAAAGTCTCATCCTCGAGACTTACTGAGGGCAAGCAGTACGTTTTAATCAATTTTGATTTAATAATACAAGGCTGAGGCAAACCTATACAAGTCGTTGTACTTATTCATTTGGATATTCACTTGCACAAGCATTCGAGATCAGCATATCGCGAGTGTGGATCATACAAATACTCGAAGTACCCCTCAAATATGTTACTACCTGATTTCGTAGAATCAATGAGGCGTCCCCCGAATCGTGACCGCCGTGCGGGCCTGGGGTTGCGCCCGCACAAGGCTTTAATGATTTGCATAGCAAGCACATATTCAGAGTACGCAGATAAATTAAAACACAGATTTGAAACATAAAAAAGTTCTCTTTATTGATAATCTACATCTATTACAAACTCCTGAACAAGTCAGCTAATATGCCGCACAGTCTTACAAAAGTGTTGACTCAAAATGAGATAGCAGTCCTGTACATTATATCCCTTTATAAACTTTAAAATGATAAAGACCTCTGGGCTGGAGGACGGCTTTGCCACGAAGCTGCATTTGTGTATGAAGAGTTGCAAGCTTTTGTCTTCAAAATGCTTCAAGGGACACGGTGAAGATGCGCCAACAGCTGGACTGGATCGGGAAGATGACTTCGGCTCCTCGCTCGGTTCGCCTTAGTGCGGAGAACCTGTTTTAACGAGGGTCAGTATGTCAAAATATACTGGTAAAGGCGAGCTAACCGAACTATACCAATCAACACGTTATTTTAGTGAAGCATGCACATTTGTGGGTTTCTCTCTTGCCTTAGTTTATTTACAAGTAAGCAGCATATAGAATTTACTGAAATGAACGTGCCACCGTTCGGTAGATTTTACCTGACCGTCTGAATTACCTGCACAATACTTACCATGCCTTCCCTGCCACGAAGACACAAGTTAGTTTGCAACAGGTTTAAATATACACGATGATCACTTGCGTGGTGCCATAACGGACATAGTCAAGGATAGGGATAGCATGCAATAAGAACATGACAAGCACACGATGTATTGCAAGCCATCCCCTCCAGCACACGATGACTACACA
This sequence comes from Iris macrosiphon, assembly GCA_036927795.1. Classification (NCBI taxonomy): domain Eukaryota; kingdom Viridiplantae; phylum Streptophyta; class Magnoliopsida; order Asparagales; family Iridaceae; genus Iris; species Iris macrosiphon. Next base: position 647,276 of record JAYESA010000001.1, on the reverse strand, counting down.
CGAGTTTTGCCCAGACCGGAACGGTGCCAGTGCCCCAGCGACCGTCCGCAGAACTTACCCTTGTGCACAAGTTGTCCATGATCGAACAATACACTTTCTTAAACAATCAGTTTATGCCTTCGAGGCAACACGAGTACAAGGCATATCAATAATTGTTAAACATTTATGCACTACAGGAAACACGAGTACGAGACATGTATTTGCACAAGATAAGCAACAATTCATGATTTATTTCTAAATGAACAAGCATGCAGTTTAGTATCCGTTCGTTAAGTTGTTGGCAAACAATATAGTCCAAGCCTATTCTCTTTTTATCTTGGTATATTTTATTATTACTTAGTATCGTTTGATCGAGGCAAAGAAGAGTGCAGATTTATAGATGTGAAGCTTGGAAGCAGGGCTAGCTAATCGGGTTGGTAGCCACTCACTTAGATGGTTGGAAGGGAGAAGGAAAGAGATGCTTCACGACTCCGCTCGCAAGCCGCCTACTACTCGTTCACCTGCATCACGAACAGCTCGATCAATACTCCTTCCACTCTTTCCAATCTCGGAATTGAAATGCAGTGCAATGAACGAAAACAATAAAACTCATCGAAATCGTTCAAGGAAAACAAGCAAATCCCAAAACCAACTCAAAGCACGAAAGCAACAAGCGACATCGAAAATTGAGGCAATAAAAGATAGCAGCGGAGAGGTCCCTCGTGACTCTGCCGCTAAGTCGATCCCGGGGGCACGGTCCACTGAATATGGGAATCGATTCCGAAGAAACAAATCCATAACGAGGATGAGTTCTTATTTCAATCTATCCCGATCGAACGATACCGTCTTATGTTTCTTAGCCGCGCTCTCCGCACAGGGAGAATGGGGTGCTACATCCTACCCAACTAATTGAAAGTTTTGTCCCGAAACTTAGGATATAACCTACCGTTAGGGATTATTCTGTTGAGGGCGACGATTAGGAAGGTTCGGACAGGAATTGATGGCATGGCCTGATCGTCCACAAGCGAGGCATAACCCAAGTCTTTTTCGGCAATCTTTCCTAACGTGCCCACGCCTTTTGCAGAAGTGACACATTTTGTTCCAGTCCCCATTCTGCTGACCGCCATAATTTGGGCATTTTGTAGCATTGTTTTCTCTATCGTCGCTTTGGCGTTTGTGACTGGATGTATGCACAGCGCCGGCAGGAACGTGAGGATAGTGTGGTTCAAGAGATAGGGCATGATTCATGATTTCATGCATTGTACGATACTGATGAACGACTACGTGCCCATGAATGGCAGGACGCAAACCGTCTTTATACCTTCTAGCTCGACTCGCTGCATCAAGTAAATAGGCCCTAGCAAATTTGGAGAGTCGGTTGAATTCGGCAGAATATTGCTTAACTGTCATACTGCCCTGCCGCAGCTGCACGAACTCGTTCTCCATTTGACGTTGTACTGAAGGGGGGATAAACTCCTCTTCGAACGCGGCACGAAAAGCGAGATCGCCTCCTCTCCATGATCAAATTGGAGAGATCGTCGATGCACGTCCCACCAATCGTGCGCGTTGAGGCAGAGCTGTAGTTGTGCGTAGGCGACGCGCTTCTCTTCGGGGACCTCTAGCAGAGCGAAGTGATCTTCAAGTTCGGCCAACCAACCTAGAGCTACGACTGGGTCCTCAGTCCCATTGAATGGGGTGTTGCAGACTTTCTTGAAGTGGCCAAAGTCGAAGGCAGTCATGTCCCTCGTCCTTGGAATTTGCGGCGTCTCTATTTCAAGCGCGGGCCGTTCCACCGGAGTCGGCGCTCTTGCCGTGGAATGGTTGGAAGCTAAAGTCTGAATGATCTGTTGCAGGGCATCTACCTGCTTTTGTTGGACTGAGAATTGTGCTTCTATATTGTCTTGAAACTTGAGCTGACTCTCCTCCGTCCGCTTCTCGGCCCGTTCATAGCGAGCCTCGTCCCTTTGTTGGTTTGCCTCCAACATCTGCAACATTCGTTGGATGGGATCGATGCTTGGCATGGCTCGCTGGCTCTCTGAACTTCCCGAAGTTTTCGAACTACTTTGTTGCCCTTGGGTTTCGTTCGGTGCTTGCGCTGCAGATTGCGCTGGAGCTATTCCTTCAAAAGAAGGTAAATTATATTAGGATCATAATGTATTATGGACTTATTATATGAATGTATCTCATTTTGGCCTAGCGAGTTCAAGAGTTCGCATAGGAATTTGATCGTTAAAGGAACTTTTCCAGTGCGAGAGTCTAAGGAACTTGAATCTGTGCTCTGATACCACTATGTCACGACCCAATTCCGTAGAATCAATGAGGCGTCCACCGAATCGTGACCGTCGTGCGGGCCTGGGGTTGCGTCCGCATAAGGCTTTAATGATTTGTATAACAAGCACATATTCAGAGTACGCAGATAAATTGAAACACAGATTTAAAATATGGAAAAGTTCTCTTTATTGATAATGAACATCTATTACAAACTCCTGAACGAGTCAGCTAATATGCCGCACGGGCTTACAAAAGTGTTGACTCAAAATAAGATAGCAGTCCTATACATTACATTCCTTTATAAACTTCAAAATGATAAAGACCTCCTAGCTGGAGGACGGCTTTGCCACGAAGCTGCATTTGTGTATGAAGAGTTGCAAGCTTCTGTCTTCAAAATGCTTCAAGGGGCGCGGTGAAGATGCGCCAACAGCTGGACTGGATGGGGAAGACGACTTCGGCTCCTCGCTCGGTTCGCCTTAGTGCAGAGAACCTGTTTCAACGAGGGTCAGCATGTCGAAACATAATGGTGAAGGCGAGCTAACCGAACTATACCAATCAACACGTTGTTTTAGTGAAGCATGCACATTTATGGGTTTCTATCTTGCCTTAGTTCATTTACAAGTAAGCACCATATAGAATTTACTGAAATAAACGTGCTACCGTTCGGTGGATTTTACCTGACCGTCTTAATTACCTGCACAATACTTACCATGCCTTCCCTGCCACGAAGACACAAGTTAGTTTGCAACAGGTTTAAATATACACGATGATCACTGGCGTGGTGCCATAACGGACATAGTCAAGGACAGGGATAGCATGCAACGAGAACACGACAAGCACACGATGCGTTGCAAGCCATCCCCTCCAGCATACGATGACTACACACGAGTTCCGCCCGGACCGAAATGGTGCCAGTACCCCAGCGACCGTCCGCAGAACTTACCCTTGTGCACAAGTTGTCCATGATCGAACAATACACTTTCTTAAACAATCAGTTTATGCCTTCAAGGCAACACGAGTACAAGACATATCAATAATTGTTAAACATTCATGTACTACAGGCAACACGAGTACGAGACATGTATTTGCACAAGACAAGCAACAATTTATGATTTATTTCCAAATGAACAAGCATGCAGTTTAGTATCCGTTTGTTAAGTTGTTGGCAAACAATATAGTCCAAGCCTATTCTCTTTTTATCTTGGTATCTTTTATTATTACTTGGTATCGTTTGATCGGGGCAAAGAAGAGTGCAGATTTATAGATGTGAAGCTTGGAAGCAGGGCTAGCTAATCGGATTGGTACCCACTCACTTAGATGGTTGGAAGGGAGAAGGAAAGAGGTGCTTCACGACTCCGCTCGCAAGCCGCCTACTGCTCATTCACCTGCATCACGAACAGCTCGATCAATACTCCTTCCACTCTTTCCAATCTCGGAATTAAAATGCAGTACAATGAACAAAAACAATGAAACTCATCGAAACCGTTCAAGGAAAACAAGCAAATCCCAAAATCAACTCAAAGTACAAAAGCAACAAGCGACATCGAAAATCGAGGCAATAAAAGATAGCAACGAAGAGGTCCCTCCTGACTCTGCCGCTAAGTCGATCCCGGGGGCACAGTCCACTGAATATGGGAATCGATTCCGAAGAAACAAATCCATAACGAGGACGAGTTCTTGTTTTAATCTATCCCGATCGAACGATACCGTCTTGTGTTTCTTAGCCGCGCTCTCCGTACCGGGAGAACGGGACGCTACAAAATACATGCATTTTACCAACTCGGCGATAGCGAAGTCTTAGCACTCGAGTTTCACATTTTCTTAAGTCTTGGATCGTGCATAAGTTCAAGACATCCCTCAACATATGCATTCAACCAAACTTAGAGTTAGTAAAATCGGACAAGTTACTGCGATAATCTCAAGGGTCTCGCATAGGTTGCACAAAGGCCACTCGTATCACGATTTCATACAAGCAATCATATCAATCAAAACACATTTTGGAAGTATTTAGACTTATTGTTGGAATATTCTGTTTGGGATATTGAGAGAGAGCGTGCACATAACCCACGAACAAGCTTTCAAAACAAAGATATTTGAAACCAATTCCAAAGGCGTATAAGCCAAGCTCTGATACCAACATGTCATGCCCCGATCTCCCACAGGCAAATTGGCTGTTCCCGCTAGGCGAGAATCACCGCGCCAGCGCTCCCGCAGAACGATCGCTTTGACCCATCCGGGCATGATGTCGCACGAGCGTGAGCCACGCCCGTGCAAGGCCATGGTTCATTGGCAGGCGGTAAGAGTTCTAAGCCACATATTCGTACAGATTGTCCAAGTGCAGCGGAGTCATGAACCCATAGGCGATCGGTAACAAGTTCACTGAGTCGACAATAGCGAAAGCATTGAATAACATAAGTTGAAGTAAAACAAGCTCTTTATTTATGTAAACAAGTGTTACAGGCGGCGCTTGGCCGAGATTATAATTCGCTCAGATCTCTCTCTCTGAAACAGTAAAAATATGCCAAGCGGCTACAATTGTGGAATAATTTGTACAGGCGATGTTCATGCAATATTCCAACATTATGTCTTCTATATGTGCTTCAGTTCCGGACGCACCGCTGCTTCGGAGTGATCTCCATGCCTTAGCATGCATGAAGGAGGCATCTGCACCAAACGAGGTTCTCTCGCACCCTGTAAACGATCTGGTGGATAATTAGTACATTGAATGCACTAGGGGGAGGCTACTCGCCTGCTCGACAAATCCAAACACGTAATATAGGTTCCGTGCACCAACTATTCTGTTGTCTTTCTAGTTGCCTTAGGATCAGTTTCATGCAAGATTTGAATAGCCTAACCCGTGTGGCAGTGCGCCGTGCGACATGAGAGGAAACACGGTGAGACTTACCAACTTTCCATTTTACCTTCCCTGTCCAAGGAAAACATTTTTAATTTGAGCACGGGCATATATATATATAAACATTCAGGGGCAATAGCATATGCAACACGAGTATTGTTGTATAATGATCGTTCAGGTGTTCAGTTGTTTCTCGATGCGATGCAATAACTCGTACGCGGATTGCCGCTAAGCGAGGATGACTTATCTATATGAACATTTATCGCTGGCATAGCCATAAAGGACCGTTATAGTCTTAAACAAGAATGATATGCAACTAAATCACGTGAGGTGCTACATGCCATCATGTCTGCACGTGAGACTATCGTGAAGTTCCATCCGGATCGGATCAGCCCCGGTGCCCCGAAAACTGTCTGTGGAACCGAATGACCTTGTTTCCAAGTTGTCCGCGATATGCAGGTCAGGGTCTTTCCAAATCCATAACTTGATATGATAATCCATGATTCTTGTTCTGAACCGAGCGTTTGCTCCATGAGCTGGGATTCATTCGTTATGTGACGTGATTCTCGTTCAGATGTAAACTTGATGTGGTTATCATTCAGTTGCAACGTGACATGATTCTCGTTCAATATTTACTTGCCTTGATGCATACCCCTGGTTCGGGGATGCCTTAGTGACCTAACGGTCCTGGATACTTTCAGGATCATTCATGCCCGGAATGACTACTTAGTAGTCTCTCGGAGTTTGGATGAAAACAAGGCAATATACAAGCAAACAAGCATGCATTTGTATTAAACACAAACATTCACGTTAGCTCGGGCCCGAAGGTAAGCTGAGGAGTGAAACCGTAAAGGGACTTCCCAGCGACATGATCTAGGGTAGCATGCGAGGGTCTGAACATATATATAAGCAATGTTTCATTTCCATGTTCTAGCATAAGCAATATAAGTTGGGATTATTCCCTTAGCTAGGTGCGTGGTATTCTTATTAGCATGCATGGGTTGATTCACCTAGCGACTAGCATATATCATTCCATATTTTATGTGTGCTGGCTAAGCAAAAGACAAGTTCATCGTAGCCACCCACCTTAGCGATGGTTTGCCTCGGTTGAGCGATACGTCAAGCGAGCCTCTGGAAGCCTAAGCTGAACTCCTATAGGGACAAGTGTGGATATCCTTTGCCTCAAACGAGTATTCTTGCCTGAGCAAAACGGGTCAGAACATTGCACTTTTGCCGTTTGAATCAGCAGTCCGCTTGAGCGGAACAGGGTGTTATACGTACTTCCTAAGCTAAGACACATGAAAAATGTCGTGCACATCTGACAAGGCTGGCGGCAATGCAATTTGATAAGCAACTGAAGTAACTCATTTGAGAATTTTGAACGGGCCAAAAAATCGTAGACTTAACTTTCCTTTTACCCCGAATCTCGTAACTCCACGCATGGGCAAGACTTTTAGAAACACGTGGTCCCCCTCTTGGAACTCAAGGGGGCGACGACGAACATCGGCATAGCTCTTTTGCCGACTTTGTACAACTTTTAACCCTTCTCGAATCAGCTAAACCTTTTGGACTGTTCGTTCAACCAATTCCGGTCCAAGGATTTTCCTCTCACCAACTTTATCCCAGCAGATCGGTGACCTACACTTCCGTCCATACAGAGCCTCATACGGAGCCATCTGGATGCTAGACTGATAACAGTTGTTGTATGCAAATTCGGCTAGCGGCAGGTTAACGTCCCAACTTAATTTTGAATCAATTACGCAGAGGCGCAACATGTCTTCTAGTACCTGATTCACCCACTCTATTTGGCCACCTGTTTGAGGATGGTAGGCTGAGCTGAACTTCAACTTGGTCCCCATCGACGACTGTAGGCTTTTCCAGAAACATGAGATGAACCGTCCATCTCAATATGATACTATAGAAACTGGTACTCCGTGCAGCCGGACTTTCTCATCAAGGTAGGTCTGGGCAAGGCGATCGACACTCCAAGTACTTTTAATAGCAATAAAGTGTGCAGACTTGGTTAACCGGTCGACGATTACCCAGATTGCGTCGTTCCCCCGTTGCGTCCTTGGCAGGCCAACGATGATGTCCATGCTGATGTGCTCCCACTTCTATTTCGGGATAGCAAGATTCTATATTTCTCTGCCCGGTCTATGATGCTCTGCTTTCACCCTCTGACAGGTTATACATTTCGACACAAAGAGTGCTACTTCTTTCTTTATGCCGTACCACCAGAAGACAGTACGAAGGTCTTTATACATTTTTGTGCTCCCGGGATGGATAATATAGGCTGCATAATGTGCTTCAGTAAGGATCTACTTTTTGAGTTCTAAATCATTGGGGACGCATAGCCTTTCCTTCACTCGCAGCACCCCATTCTCATCTACTGCAAAGTCTTTCGCCTTCCCCGCTTGAACCTGCTCCAGCATTTTCCGGAGGAATGGGTCATCCTTCTGAGTATATGTGACTCACTCTATCAGGTTGGGTACAAATTGCATCTGAGCAACCCGCGTGCCTCGATAACGAATTTAGAGTTTGATGCCCTTTTCTTCTAGCTCCCTTTGTAACCTGCGATCGACGGACAAAGATCCCGCAAAGACCCGACTCAACGCATCCGCTACCATATTTTCCTTGCCAGGTGTGTAGTCTATCGTCAAGTCGTCAAGTCATAATCCTTTATTAATTCTATCCAACGCCGCTGTCGTAGGTTCAAATCCGCCTGGGTGAACAAGTACTTCAAACTTTAGTGATCGGTATAAATTTGGCAAGGCACTCCATAAAGGTAGTGTCGCCACAACTTCAACCCGAACACAATTATTGCCAGTTCCAGATCATGTGTAGGATAATTATTTTCATGCTTTTTTAGCTGTCTAGATGCATAGGCTATCACTCTGTCTTGCTGCATAAGTACACACCCTAAGCCTTGCCCTGACGCATCACTGAAGATTTGGAATCCCGAAGTCTCATCTAGTGGTGCAAGTAACGGGGCAGAGGTGAGGCGATGCTTTAACTCTTGAAATGTAGTTTTGCAGTCGGCGGACCACTCAAACGCGACTCCCTTTTGTGTAAGGCGAGTCAGAGGTGAGGCGAGTTTGGAAAAATCCTTCATGAACCGCCTATAGTAGCCCGCTAACCCGAGAAAGCTTCAAATTTCACTAACGGATGCAGGTCGCTTCCACTCGACAATAGCCTCCACCTTCTTTGGATCGACTGAAATGCCTCCCGCAGAAATGATGTGCCCAAGGAAAGATACACTGCTTAGCCAGAATTCGCACTTACTCAATTTTGCATAAAACTTGTTGTCTCGAAGGATTTGTAGCACAGTCCGCAAGTGCTCTGCATGCTCTGCCCCATTCTTCGAGTATACCAAGATATCATCGATGAACACTATTATGAAGCTATCAAGATACGACCGGAACAATAGGTTCATTAAACCCATAAAGGCGGCAGGGGCATTGGTCAAACCGAACGATATTACCAAAAACTTATAGTGGCCGTAGTGAGCACGAAAGGCTGACTTCGGCATATCGTCCGGCTTAATCCTGAGCTGATGGTAACCCGAACTGAGATCAATTTTCGAGAATAGTGTTACAGCTTGTAACTGATCAAAGAAATCGTCTATTCTGGGGAGGGGGTACTTATTTCGGACAGTAACCTAATTCAATTCCCGGTAGTCGATGCAAAGCCACATCGAGCCATCCTTTTTCTTTACAAACAACACATACGCACCCTATGGCGATATGCTCGGACGGATGTATCCACGGTCTAGCAACTCTTGTAACTGTATTTTTAACTCCCACAGCTCTGCCGGTGCCATTTGATACAGAGTTTTGAAAATTGGTTGGGTTCCTGGAAATGTATCGATAGTGAACTCTATCTCTCGATTGGGCGGCATACCGGGCAACTCGTCGGGAAATACGTCGGGAAAATCCTCCACAATGGGAATGGACTTAACGTTTGCGCAATCTTGCCGAGTGTCTCGAACGGAAGCCAAGTACCCTACACAGCCGGAGTAAATCATTCGTCGAGCAGACATTGCTGAGATCACCATGCAGGCATTTGACGCTTTCGACTGTGGACTGCATGAATAACAAAATTCGATCTCGCCAGAAAGACGAAACACGACTTTCTTCTGCACACAATCGATAGTAGCTGAACAAGCGCCAAGCCAATCCATTCCCAGAATGATGTCGTAGTCCCCTATGTCTAGAACTATCATATCAAGTGACAATTTCCTTTCTCCGATGCAAATATAGCCGTCATGACAAACTGAATCTGCAGTCAAGCTCATGCCTGACGGTGTACTAACGCTAAGCCTTAAGCCTAACGGGGTTGGAATAAATTTGTGATCCCTAACAAAGTTTGTTGACACAAAACTATGTGTAGCACCAGAATCAAATATCACTCGAGCAGGTACATTATTGAATAGCAACAAACCTGACACCGTCGTGTTTGATGCGAGTGCCTCATCTTGAGTCAAAGCATAGACTCAGCCCTGAGCATTTTGCGGTGCCGCCTGGTTCGCTCGAATTGTTTGCCCCTGATTATGAGTTGAGTGATTCTGCTGCTGAGAACGGCACGGAGGTGGATCATTGGGGCGATCCCGACAGTCTCTAGCAACATGGCTAAACTTGCCACAAGCAAAACATCCTCCCTTTCGAATGCGACATTCGTTGATGTGTTGTCCCGGCCTGTGCCAGTAGGCACAAGGTTGCCCCCATTTCTTTTCTGGATCTGAGTCCTGAGATCTACCGTTATTGTGGCACTTATGCGCATTGTTACCACCTGTGTTGCTAGGGCGCTTGTGATTGAGATTTTGTACAATGCCGGTACGAACTGGGGGGTACTGCGGCTGTAGGGAAAGGGCGTGGTTTAGGGACTCACGTATGGTGCGGTACTGAGAAACAATAATGTGGGCACGAATGGAAGGTTGCAGTCCTATCTTAAATCTTTGTACATGAGTTTCAGCATCATAGAGGTGAGACTTAGCAAACTTTGCAAGCCTATTGAATTCTGAGGCGTACTGCCGTACTGTCATGTCGCCCTGCTACTGATGTGTAAATTCATTTTCTTTCTTGCGGCGGACGGCGGGTGAAAGTTACTCCTCCTCGAAGGCCTTATGGAACATGGGCTAAGAGATAGTCGTCCCGCCACCTTCGCTCAGTAAGGCTTGTTTATGCACATCCCACCAATCATGTGCATTTAAACGGAGCTAAAGTTGGGCGCAAGCTACTCTCTTGGTTTTGTCCATGCAAAGCACTTTAAAGTGGTCTTCCAACTCAACCAGCCAATCCAACGCCACGGAGGGGTCCTAATTCCATTTGAAGGTAGCATGACACATCTTTTTCAACTCTGATATCTGCAGGATAGGGCCCTTATCATCTGAAAGCAGAGGTTCAGGAGAGCCCTGAGGTCCCGCAATATCAGCTACAACTGGCGCTGCCACGGGGCCGTGGAGGTAGAATGGTTGCTGGCGACTAGCGTCGTCATAATCGTTTGTAAGGTATCAATCTGCTTATGCTATGTTTCGGCCTGAGTCCGTTGTGCCAGAAATTATGGTTCAATTCGAGACTTAAATTGACTTTGTCATAGTTTAACTTGGCTCTGTTGTGTTTCCATTATACGCATCATTCGTTCGAACGAATCGACAGAGGGCACGGCAACCAGACTCCCTGAGCTGCCTGATGTACCGGAACTACTCCCTTGTACTTGTGCCACCACCTGCGCTTGTGCACCCGGCTCGGAGGCTGTTCCTTCAAAGAAAAGTAACTTGTATCAGTCTCAAAGTATATAATGGACTCACTGTATGGAAGGCATCTTATTTTGGCCAAGCAAATTCAAGGGTTCAACTCGGAAGGGACAGGGTCATCTTAAGAAAACTTTTTGATACGAGATCAAAGGATTTGAAGCTATGCTCTGATACCAATATGTCATGCCCCGATTTCGTCCAATCGTAATCGTCCCCTGGGCGTAATGTCGTGTACACATAGGGCTCGCGTGCACGTGGCCTAGGCATAATGATAATCTTTAGAACATATGCAACAGAGTACGCAAATAAGATAACACACATTGAGGCATAGAAAAGTTTCCTTTTTATTTATAATGAACATTTGATTACAGACTCTTGACCCAAAACGATAAGGATGCCACACGGACTTACAACTTGGATACAAAATGAGATAACCGTTCCATACATTACATCCTTTACTAGAGTTCAAAACATAAAACACCTTGGGTGCGAGTCAGCACCATCGTCTTGTGGCTTACAAAAGTAAGAGCGAGCTCCTCTCTACTTATATACTGGAGCTACCAAAAGTCACGACACGAATGCATCTTGATTCAGGAAGGGGTTGGAGAAAACTTTAGCTCCTTGCCGCGTCGCTTTGGCTCGGGGAACCTGCTGCAACGAGGGTCAGTACTTCAAAGAGTACCGGTGAGGGCGAGCTAACCCAACTTTACCAAAATCTACAACTGGTTCATATGAGCATGCATCATTTATTTTCTTATGTGACCATTCTATCTTTTCTTAGTTTAATTTCCATATATATGATAGGGTAAAATGACATGAAAAAATATGCTACCGCTCGGTGACTTTACCTATACCGTCTGATCCACCTGTACGAACTTACCATGACTTTCCCTACCACGAAGACATAGTTAGTCTGTACAGTTTAAATATACACAAAGATTACATTATTGACGAGCTGTCATGGATTTTAGTCTGGGTAGGCGACGATGCTTGCAGCGCAGGTAGTGAGCCTCGCTATAAACTCCCGTCTCCCCCGTGCTGAGTTATAGCACGACTAATTGATGTTCCGCCTGGGATGAATCGGTCTGGTGCCCCGGTGACCGTTCGCAAGAACCAAGACCCTTGTGCACAAGATTATCCATGACCATTGATGATCTGAACACTAAGTTATCATATGAAATATTTCAACTATCAATTAGAATGGAACTACTTAAGCAAAATACGATGGCATAGTCTACTGGCTATTAAGATCGATTCGCAAGCTGTATACTATTCATTGAGCAGTCATAGATGAATAATTTCTAGCTATAGCTAAACACAAAATAGCTTATGCATATAACGAGCATTTATGCATCAATATAATCGTATAGAATTCTGAGTGACAAGCATTATTAGTGTTTCAAGTCTACTTTTTTCTTTGTTCTGACTCAGGTTGTTGTTTCTATATATCGTTTTGAACGGAATGCATAATGAGTCAATTTATTTAGGGTAAAGACTTGGAAGAAGGGTTCTAATTGAAATAAATCCACTCACAAGTTGGTGAACTAGGAGATAAAAGGGAGAACTTCAAGACTCCGCTCCCGCATTATCTACTCGATCACCTGCTCGCACCAACAGACGATCAATATCTCCTACTTCGGTCTTCGAGGTTCGATACAAAATATGAAATCCTAAGAACGAAGGCAATGAAATCCATCGAAACCGTTCAAGAAAACACAAGTCATAAAACCAACGAGAAAGCAACCAAGCGGCATCGAAAACAGGCAAGGAAACCAGCACAACGGAAAGGCCCCTCTCGACTCTGCCGTCGAGTCCTTCCCTGAGGCACGATCCGTTGAAAATGGGACCTGATTCCGAAGAAACCAATCCATAACGAGGAAAGGATCTTGATTCAATCTGTCCCGATCGGACGGTATTAAGTATTTCTTGGCCGCGCTCCCCGAATAGGGGGAATGGGGCATTACAACCGGTGCCTCCATTGTTGTTGCAGATTGGTTAGAAGCCAAGGTCTGAACAATTTGTTATAGAGCGTCCACCTGCTTCTGCTGGATCTCAAATCAAGCCTCTAGATTTTTCTCGAACTTGTCCTGTCGGGCCTCATCCCTCTTTTGTTGTGCCTCTAGCATTTGCATCATTCGTTTGATCGAATCGACAGAGGGCGTAGGTCGTTGGCTCTTAGAACTAGCCAAAGTGCCAGAAGTACTTGCATCAACTTGCCTTATTGCTTGTGTTTGGGCCATTCTTGCTAAAACAAGGAACTTACATCAGTCTCATTGAGTATTACGGACTCACTATATAGAATGCATCTTATTTTGCACCAATCAATTTTATGAGTTCAACTCGGAAGGGACATGGTCATCTTAAGAAATTTTTTTGACACGAGATCAAAGGATCTGAAGCTTTGCTCTGATACCAATATGTCATGCCCCAATTTCGTCCAATCGATAATCATCCCCCGGACGTGATGCCGTGCACGCGTAGGGCGTGCGTGCACAAGGCCGAGGCATAATGATAATCTTTAGAACATATGCAACAAAGTATGCAAATAAGATAACACACATTGAGGCATAAAAAAGTTTTCTTTTATTGATAATGAACATCTGATTACAGACTCTTGACCCAAAAGCGATAAGGATGCCACACGGGCTTACAACTTGGATACAAAATGAGATAGCCGTTGCATACATCATATCCTTTACTAAAACTTCAAAATGATGTAGACACCTGCTATCAAAGCTATCACCTTGCCTCAAAGCTGCATAAGAGCTGTGCAGCCTTCGAGTACTTTGTACAACTTTCCAAAAGGCCACGAACGGTTGCGAAGAGTACTGGACTGGTTGGGTGAAGAAAAAGCTTCAGCTCCTCGCCGCATCGCTTGGGCTCAGGAAACCTGCTGCAACGAGGGTCAGTACTTTGAAAAGTACGGGTGATGGCGAGCTAACCCAACTAACCAAATCCAGAGTTGTTCAGATGAAGCATGCAATTTATTTGTTGTCTTTCTATCTTGCCTTAGTTCAATTTACATGCAAGTATTGAATATTCGATTTACAGAACAAACATGCTACCGTTAGGTAACTTTTACCTTTTTATCTGAACTGCCTGCATAATACTTACCATGTCCTTCCCTGCCACGAAGACACCATTAGTTTGAGCAAGCAATGTTGAAATATATGTATATTGGGTCATGGCATATCATTGCCACTGTGGACAATAGCTACAGTAAGACGGTGACCCTTGCAGCTCGGGTAGCAAGCCCAGCTACAAGGCCTCCCCCGCATTACCCGTGCTAGGCTTGCTAGCGTAGCTATCTGAGTTCCGTCCGGAATGAATCAGCCTCAGTGCCCCAAACCGAACTATGCATTGACACTAAATTATTAGATAAAGCATTCAAAACACAAGAATGTATATATCTACTTTAGCATAGTGCATTTGGCATAGTCTACCTGTCCAAGTGATTGTATTTCAATATAGTTTGCATAATATATCTGTACAGTTATATAAAATAAGTTATAGCTACAACTGAAATATAAATATATATATATATACATAGCGGACAAGCACGCATCAATATGATCATTTGAGGGTTCTAAGTGACAATCATTATAAGTGTTCCAAGTCTAACTCTGCTTTCCATTTGACTAAATTTATTCTTATTTTGATATCGTTGGGGCGGGATGAACAAATGAGCCAGTTTTATTAAGAGTGAAGACTTGGAAGAAGGGTGCTAATCGAAGTAAAGCCACTCACAAGTTGGTAAACTAGGAGAGAAAAAGGAGAACTTCAAGACTCCGTACGCGCGTCGTCTACCCGATCACCTGCACGCACCAACAGATGATCAATATCTCCTGCTTCGATCTCCGAGGTTAGATACGAAATGCAAAATCCTAAGAATGAAAGCAATGAAATCCATCGAAACCGTTCAAGAAAATGCAAGTCATAAAACCAACAAGAAGGCAACCAAGCGGCATAAAAAATGGGCAAGGAAACCAGCGCAACGGAAAGGCCCCTCTCGACTCTGCCGCCGAGTCCTTCCTTGAGGCACGATCCGTTGAATATGGGACATAATTCCGAAGAAACCAATACATAACGATGAAAGGATCTTGATTCAATCTGTCCCGATCGAACGGTATCAAGTATTTCTTGGTCGCGCTCCCCGAATAGAGGGAACGGGGCATTTCAATAATAACTACAATAAAAGTATCACAGTTGTACTATAAGTCTTACAATGCCCCGCTCTGTGTCAGCATTATATATCGGGTGAGTTGGTAGAACTTCGTTCTCTGATTCTTGTATGCCTTAATAATAATCTGAGTTTTTGCTTGCAATATTTTCATAAGAGAATGATAGAACCTGCCTTGCATGTTAATGAACGAACTCACCTAGCTTGTCCTTGAAATTATAAGTCTGCTTAACGAAGAGACCCTGAAACACTTGTCTAAGAGTATGTGTTTGCATGAACATGTTCACTATCGCCTATGCTCCGAGAGAACCATATCGTGCCTGAATGTGTTTAAATAATAAGTTGGCTTGTCCCGCAACAACGATAATTATTCTGATGGTTCATCTCGTCTGCATACTAGAGTTTATTTGATAGTGTTCTATGAATTCCTACCGGTCGAACAATGGCTATTGGTGGAGAGTTGAACTGCATGCATCATTAGCCACCATGGGTCATAGCTGCCAATAGCATCAGATGAATGAGTCATTGGTATGCTAGTCCAACAGCTGTCGATCCTGAGATACTCGGGGACCACCCTGCATATAGCTAGTTCATTGTGTTGGCTTGGATAGATGGACTGCCCCTAAGATGTGGATGTATATCTAGCTATGCATTTGTCCCTCGAGTCTCATAAGATACGCTGCACACACCCTGAAACAGAACGAACGACTTGTCTTGCTTATTCAATATAAACTTTGTTTCCAAAGATGTTTCCAAATAATGTAATATGACTCTGCTATCAAACTGCATGAAATAAACATAGGTAAAACTAGAAAGATCACTAGTAATGTAATATTTTATAATATAATTACTTAGTGTTGGTTTTAGTGAATGCTTACTTCTGTTCAGTTATTTTATCTCACCAGTACTTATAAAAGTGCTGACCCACCAACAGTTTACTTGCTTACTGGTATTGGATCGTCCGAGGGAGCGATAGGCATGCCTCATCCCCAAGATCCAGAAATCCTGGTTTCGATTGACTCGAGTTGCTATCGTATAAAGGGGCATAATGTATGGAACGATGCCTTTGCTAAGAGAAACCCAAGTCCCTCGATTTGCCCTAAATACTCAGTTGGCTAAATACATTGTATTATAAAAATATCCCTTTTTGCTGCTTATACGATTGATACGATGATAGCCAAACACAACTTAAACGATGAAGCCTTGTGCGGGCACAACCCCAAGCTCGTACGGTATCACGTTCCGGTATCGAACGGGCCATTTCCCTGCCCCGTCGGAAAGGCGCCGAGGCGCGGTGATTCGCGTCCGGTGTACCGAGGCACGGTAGTTCGTATCCGGTCCCGGTGGGGGAGAAGCGGTAGTCCGTCCGGGCAGCCCCTCGCGGGGCCGGGGTGTGACATAATAATATCAGAGCGGATTCGATTTCTTAGCCCAAAATTCGCTGCTATGACTCTGAGATATGATCGATATGGTATTGCAATAGAGCATTCCATACAATAAGTCTATAGATATTCTCAAAGTGTAAAATATTTATTGGACTTGATTTGCTTGATTGTTTCGATTGAGTACGGCGACGGTTGGCACTATCGCTGCTCGAAATATTGAGAAGTTTATCCTTGAAGTTTCAAGGATGAAACTTTTTGTTGGTGGGTAAGTATGTAATGCCCCGCTCCACGTCGGCATATTGTATCAGGTGAGTGGGCAGAACTTCATTCTCTGATTCTTGCACGCCTTAATAATAATCTGAGTTTTTGCTTGCAATATTTTCATAAGAGAATGATAGAACCTGCCTTGCATGTTAATGAACGAACTCACCTAGCTTGTCTTTGAAATGATAAGTCTGCTTAACGAAAAGACCCTGAAATACTTGTCTAAGAGTATGTGTTTGTATGAACATGTTCACTATCGTCTATGCTCCGAGAGAACCATATCGTGCCTGAATGTGTTTAAATGATAAGTGGACTTGCCTCGCAACAACGATAATTGTTCTGATAGTTCGTCTCGTCTGCATACTAGAGTTTATTTGATAGTGTTCCATGCATTCGCATCGGTCGGACAATGGCTTTTGGTGGAGAGCTAAACTGCATGTGTCATTAGCCACCATGGGTCACAGCTGCCATCTCTCAAGAAAATTTAATACGCTGGGACAGAACCCAGTCCCTCAGATACTTCATATAAGTAGCGTCTACTACATCAATCTCAGCTATAGGTGATGGGTGACTGGAACTCCCCCTCTGAGTTGGTGCCTGTCCAACAGTAGGAGGCACCACTTCCTCCTTAACAGTAGAAGTTGTCACTTTCTCCTTAACAACCACTTCCAATATAATAGTAGGAGGTATTTCTTCCTCCTTAACATTCACTTCCTTCTTAACAGTAGGAGGTATCACTTCCTCCTTAATAATAGGAGGTGCCTCTTCCTCCTTAACAGTAGGAGGTGCCTCTCTCAAGCAACGTGCACGTGGTCGAGTCATGGGTGCCATCTGGTAAGATAGATAAAAACAAAGAATATAATTGATAACAGATATAAATATATGTATACGTATAATTATTTTGATATTACGTTCCATATTAAATATATAGTACAAAATTTTATTATTATATGTTCATGTTATTATACTCATAGATAGTATTTTTTTGTTGCAATTTAGACATTTTACATTGTTAATGAACATGGGGGAAATAGAATTGTGTAATATATGGGTTGCCTATGAATGTCATTCCTAATGATCAAGTGGCCTCTTGGTTGGATTGATTTTAAATGTGTGTACACAAGTGTATTCATGATACACTATAACACCAGGTGTGTGTGTGTGTGAGAGAGAGAGAGAGAGAGACTAGGTAAGTATTAACCTATGTATTAGTGAAGTAAGATGGAGTGATATTGGAAGTAGGGGGTATAAGTTAGGGGAAGCGTAGATTAAGGGGGTGACTGAACTGCGAGGAATGCACACTTGATTATGCATCATTTAGTATATCAGTTAGTTGTAATATTAGTTAGATAATTATAAATGATATGAGTTAACAGTTAGTTAAGTTAGTTGTATACTATTATAGTTAGTACTAGTCATTAGTGTGTGTCCATGTGTCCTGATTTTGTCCAGTTTGTGTGTGTGTGTGTTCTAGTTGTGTCGGGTCTGTGTTAGGGTTTACCGATCCGGGAGGAAGGGAGGAGCGCCTGAGACAGGGGTCGACGAAAGAGAATATATATATATTTGTTGGTAGTATATATATATATATATATATATATATATATATATATATATATATATATATATATATATATATATATATATATATATATATAATCTTTAGATATTCTTTTCGAAATTATGATCTTATCATCAGTAGTTCGTCTCTTGAATGAAAAATGAATTAATAGAGCTAAGATAGGTGCTAATGATCAATATCATTGGGTTATAAATGAGTCTTTTATGCACATCAAGAAGAGGTAGCTACTATGTTGTTAGTATCGTGTACAATACAATCTTATGGTATGATATGATATACTACTATTTTCATAAATATTAGTTTATCTAATAAAATACAAATAAGGATGATAGTTTTGTAGGGTTGTCTATTTGAGTCATGATGTCATGTATACTTAAGAATTTAGATTCTAGAACTAATTTAAACTGTAAACAATGAAACAAGTAAAAGAATTATCAAAAAATTATATCAAAATTATTTTCCAAAGTTTTAGGGTTACTGTATCCTACGATATGCGATAGTGATATTATATTCAAAAATCTAAGGTAGTTGTAGTAAATATTTTGATGTTCTTCATCTCCTTGCTCTGGACAAAGCTAAGTCCTGGTCGTTCTCTCCATGTTGTATGCGACAAAGAGAAACTGGTAGTACGGAAACAACTATCAAATTTTTGGTTTTATTTCTGTAGAAAACCAGCATACAAGATTGAAAAACTGCCAATTTGCATCTCAAAAAAAAAGAAAGACCCATTCACCCCTTGAGCTTCTCCTCTTAAAAGGATTCTGGCCATCAACCTTTGGGCATTCTCCAGATAGGAAGAGAACTCATCCCAACAGAAACCACCTAAGATAATTTTTTCTAGTCTTGTTCTTAATTGGTCTCCTCTAACTTCATTCGAACACTATATATCCTTAAGGGTATGCTTGGATAGAGGAGAAAACAAATAAGCAGGGTCAAGTGGGGTTAAGTGAGGGGGAGGGGGGTCAATACATATAACTTTGTTTGGATTTAAGGGAGAGTTAAGTAGGGTGTGTTTAATAACCCTTGCTTGGATTGAAGATTTTGAGTGGAGAAAAGAGTTAAATAGGGTGTATTTATTACTTTTTAAACAAAATTCCTCACTTTTCCCTCATTAATCTCCCGGTTTGTGAGATTACAAAAATGGACAAAAGAGGGTTTAACAAACCCCCACTTAATCCTCTATTACTCTCCCTCCTAGGATTTGAATACATTATATTTGATGTAGGTATCATTACACATTGTATTTGATGTAGGTAACGTTAAACAAACCCCCACTTGAGTCATGATGTCATGTATACTTAAGAATTTAGATTCTAGAACTAATTTAAACTGTAAACAATGAAACAAGTAAAAGAATTATCAAAAAATTATATCAAAATTATTTTCCAAAGTTTTAGGGTTACTGTATCCTACGATATGCGATAGTGATATTATATTCAAAAATCTAAGGTAGTTGTAGTAAATATTTTGATGTTCTTCATCTCCTTGCTCTGGACAAAGCTAAGTCCTGGTCGTTCTCTCCATGTTGTATGCGACAAAGAGAAACTGGTAGTACGGAAACAACTATCAAATTTTTGGTTTTATTTCTGTAGAAAACCAGCATACAAGATTGAAAAACTGCCAATTTGCATCTCAAAAAAAAAGAAAGACCCATTCACCCCTTGAGCTTCTCCTCTTAAAAGGATTCTGGCCATCAACCTTTGGGCATTCTCCAGATAGGAAGAGAACTCATCCCAACAGAAACCACCTAAGATAATTTTTTCTAGTCTTGTTCTTAATTGGTCTCCTCTAACTTCATTCGAACACTATATATCCTTAAGGGTATGCTTGGATAGAGGAGAAAACAAATAAGCAGGGTCAAGTGGGGTTAAGTGAGGGGGAGGGGGGTCAATACATATAACTTTGTTTGGATTTAAGGGAGAGTTAAGTAGGGTGTGTTTAATAACCCTTGCTTGGATTGAAGATTTTGAGTGGAGAAAAGAGTTAAATAGGGTGTATTTATTACTTTTTAAACAAAATTCCTCACTTTTCCCTCATTAATCTCCCGGTTTGTGAGATTACAAAAATGGACAAAAGAGGGTTTAACAAACCCCCACTTAATCCTCTATTACTCTCCCTCCTAGGATTTGAATACATTATATTTGATGTAGGTATCATTACACATTGTATTTGATGTAGGTAACGTTAAACAAACCCCCACTTAACCAAACGAGGGTTAAACAAAGGAAAACTAAGGGAATACAAGGAAACTAAGGGAACTAAGGGAATAGCAGGGTTTAAAGAAAGCAAGGAAAGAAAAACCAAACTAGGGGGAGGGGGACGAAGAAGTTCACAAGTTTGGGCTAGGTGAACAGGATCGTTCTGATGTTTATAAGGGTCTAGGACAAAAACTGGGAATGAGGCTCCAGAACTTTTTTTTTTTTTTGTACTTAACTATCACAATCAAACCATCAAACTTAATTAAAAAGTTGATAACCAAGATAAGACATTCAAATTTCCTATATATGCAACCCAAGAGTTTCAGCATTCTGATGGTCGATACGGACCATCGACATGAATTATATCATCAATAAATGATTCAATGAAATTTTTTTTATATACAAGTAATTTAGATTATGAGAATAACATGTTCAACATCACACATCTAAGAAGCAGAATCTTAAATGTTAAGAGAAATCTCACTATACTTAAAACGCCCATCATACTCATGACAAATCATGAACCATAGAAGAATGGTAGAAATCACAAAAAAAAAAATATTAATTACAATCGGACATTGAAATTTTAGAATCCTAAGAAGAAACGTTATTCACCTTATGTAATTCCAAGAATCCAATATACCATATTACCAGAAAATGATACAATTATACAAATACAAATCAAGTTGACATAAGAACATAACTTGAGAACAAGTGACAAAAAGATAATACAGTTTATACAGAAGAAGAGGTTCCTAATGGAAATAAGCTAGCATTAGATTACAATTTATTGAAAAGTATAATGTTCAATTATAAAAAACTGAGAAGCAAGATATTAAAATTAGCCTTAGATGTACTTCTGATCATCCGTTGGAGATATGAGATCCGACTTCTTGTTGCTATGAAGGAAGGAATGAGAGAAGCTAGAAGCAGAACAACTCTTTCTATTAGGTCTCTTTGGAGAGTAAGATGGTCTTCTAGAGGATACAAAGACCATTAACACAATGTTTGTAATTAAGAAAAAAGGAGAAGAGAATTGACAATAAGAGAGACTTTCATGATAGGAAAGCGGGTAAAGAGACGAGATGACTTAGGGCAGAGATAATAAGAGGAATTGTGTATCCCCTACGTCATCCGTTTACCTAGCTAATACTTCGATTCGGCTCTACCCAAACTTTTTTGGTTCGTCTCAACATTATCTACTTGTCCATTCGAGACTATTAGGATTGAGTCAGGGTTAGGGTTGTGTCATGTGTGTGTCCATGTGTCATATGTGTGTCCATGTGTCCTAATTGTGTCCAGTATGTGTGTGTGTGTCCTAGTTGTGTCCTGTGTGTATCCATGTGTCCTAATTGTGTCCAATATGTGTGTGTGTCCAAGTTATGTCTGGGTCTGGGTTACGGTTTATCGAGCCGGGAGGAAGGGAGAAGGAGCGCTTGAGAGAAGGGTCGACAGAGGAGGCCCACGCCGGAAGGGAGGAGCCGCACCGGAAGGGGAAAAGCCGCGTCTGGGGTTGCTTGTGTCAGGGTTGGGGGACGAACATGGCCGCGTCGTAGTGGGGGGCAAGGGAGGCGGTCAAGGGATGGGTCATTGTAGTCACAAAGGGTCACCGGAGCAGCGTAGGGTCGCCGGGGGAGGATGGATCGCCGGAGGGGGCGCACATTTTCGAAAAGTTGGGGGGGGGGAAGAAATAAAAAATTTGGGGGGGGGAAGAAGAAATCGAAAAGTCAAATAGATGAGGGAACCATCTATTAAATAATTTAGCGACGTCCGCAAGATACGTCGCTAAATAAAAGTTTATGACGATAGAGATGTCGCTAGAAACGTCGCTAAAGATAAAAAAATAATCTCGGTAAATACGTCGCTAAATCATAAAAATTAGCGATGTTTAGCGACATTAAAGAAGCTTATAGCCACTATTCTTTTAAAAACCAAAATATAGTCGCGAAACGTCGCTATGTGTCGCCAATAGCGACGTATAGCGACGTTTATTTTAGGAGTCGCTCAAGTCTTTAATATTAACGATGTTTTACTATAACTGTCACTACCACATTCCAAAAAAAGGGTTATTTTTGACTTTTTATATATTATTAATATTATGGTATTTATATTAAATGATTTCTCGATATGTGTATTTAAATTAAATAATTATATGAGATGTGTATTTAAATATTTACAGTGTTCATTAATGTTTGAGCTGGTAGACTTGACCTAGAGGCCCACTAGACGAATACCTGACCGAATTATGGGGATTATGTTTTTAATCGTTTTATTTAGAATTTAATTATTGGAGGTAGTAATTAATTACCGTAATTTTATTTAATTGATGCGCATTGCCGTTTCTTCGATAATTGGAGCGCTACCCTAGCTTTTGCCTTCCAACAAATTTTATAACCTTGCCCTAGACATGCCTGCCTTCCATTCTAACCTTTTTGTAACTCATAATTATGCTCTTTTGTGCTTCATTTTAGTCGCACAATATTCATCGTGGACGTTTATTTAATTTCTAAATAAATTCCAACTTTGTATCGTTGTGCGTTTCAATCGAAATTAGAGGCAATCTTGACCCATTTTTTGTGCGACCCAAATTAGGGTAATATTCTTTTCTAAGTCTTCTTCACTAATGATATTTGTGACCCGACCTAATTTTGGTCCCATGTACTCCTAATTAATTTTAGAACACAGCTTGCATTTATTTCTAATTAAATTGAGGATACCATTTTGACTAATTCCGTAAATCCTGATTTAATTCCAGTACCCCGCTAATTAAGCCCATACAACACAGACAATGCCCCCTCACCCTACAAAACACCAAACACCGAATCGTCTACCAAATTTTCATTATTTCCTGTGTCTGTGCAAATACCCAAATTTAAGGGGGCTAATTTGCAAATACTGGATTAGGTGTCAATACCCTATTGGTTCAACCCAATGGAGAAGCCCTAATTTTGACTAATCAACCCACACCCTCATCCCCACATGAAGAATTCCTACATGTTAAATCTTGACCATTCATTCAATGGGTGCATCATCACCCTTCATTCCCACACACACCACCCTATTTAATGTCCATCATCCCCTCTTCCCAAGAAAACTCTAATCCCCAAACCTAGGGAAGCTCCCATTTTCTCTCACCTCCCTCCTCCCTCTCTCCAACGTAGGAAAAAAATTTCTTTTCCTTTCTTCTTCTCTTTTCTTCTTCTTCTTCCTTTCTTCTTCTTCTTCTCTTTTATTTTGAATATACATAAAAGAGGGGAAAATACCCTCGGCTACTGTTCACCCGAGGCAACCCAGGCCTCAGCCCGACGGCCCGCTGCTTACCTGTAACGCCCGCAACCGCACGGTGCGTTACGCTGAGTCAGATTGAATGAAACAAATGCTGGTTATATTTGATTTATTAGATTTTGGGAATAAGTATTGATTGAGTTGTTTCATGTGCAGATGGCTAACGGGTTCGATGGAAATCAGGTGTTCATTCAGAGCAGTACTGAGATAGCTGGATTGGAATGATAATGCCATCTTCCTTAGTCCGATCGGTCGGATGATTTGTAGAGCACGGCCTGCTCGCACGGTCATACCAGTTGAGTAGATCACGCTTGCATCGGACCACGGGTTCAAGGGATTGACCGTATCGGCAGGACATGATGCCTAACGGGATTAAACATGGTGAGTGGGCTCTTTCCCTTCTCCTCTACTCCTTCATGCCTAATAATATGGAAAACACGTAAAGGCTTGAACACTTGGGCTGAAACATTGGAAACACTACACTGAGACGTGCATAGAGTGTGCGTCGTTGGCTTGGTAGGATTGTGGCTTGAAATGATTTACGCGTTGGATAGTTGGAGCGATAGTTGGATAAAACATTTGAGGCAGTCGGTTGGATACATTGGGATTATGCTTGGACGGTTGGAATTATTGTCACTACCATATTTCCATATAAGGGCATTTGTGTAATTTAACTATTTTAAATTATTATGTGTTTAAATTAATTGCTGAGTTTTTGTAACTAATTATATTATTATTAGTAATGTTTAGTTTAGGGCAAACCTAGAACTCATTAGGACAGACCCTAGTGAGTCAACCCTAATTGTACACCAGTTCTAGTGAAACCCTAGAATACAAATTTTAGGGTGAACCCTCAAACTCTAGCAGACCTAAACTTGAGTCAATTAGGTTTTACATGACCTACCTTAGAGGGTTTAACCTAAACAATGCATTGAAACCCTAATTAGGTTTAATATATAAGGGAACCTTCTCTTTCTTCATGAAGAAAGGAGAAACCCTAGCCTCCATAAGAGAAAACCAATTCCCCACTCCAAATTTCGAGATCAAACCCTAGGTTCCATTTTCTCCTCCTCCAAGGCAAGGAAAACAAGGAACGTGGGTCAGGAAGCCTTGGAGAAGCCATCTCCCTAGGTAAAACCCTATTTTTATTCTTTTTAATTCTGTTTTCAGATGTTAATGGCCATTAGGAACCCACCCTAAGGTTTGGAATTCGAATTTTAGGGATTCTACATGTAAACCTAGGAATCTAGGGTTTTTGATGTTCATACGTTGTTTATCCCCAATTTCGTGAACCCTAACCCTAGGGGTTTCCATGTAGTCATGATTTCATCTCCTACGTATAGGATAGATCTAGATTCAGAGGGTTTTGATTGAGGATTCATGGGTTCTTATGTAAATTCGTTTCCTGCACATCTTGTGTTCGATGGAATGCCCCTTAGGGGTTCACCTATCTATGTATTCTAATCACTGCATGTTTTTGATGTACAAATCTATATACCTAGATATACTTGCATAATATAAATAGGTTGTGTGCAGTGGGGGTTTCTGTGCACAGTCAGGATATGTTCTGTGCTGTGTGTTTGGGAAGAATTTCTGTGCAGTCGGGTAGTAGATTCTGTGTGTGTGTGTATCCTTGTGAGTGTTTATGCCAGTACTGTGGTGGGAAGTAGATAGGTTTGTGCATATGTATGCAGTGAGAATGTTAAGTGCAGTGAGTGTTTGAGTGCTAGTAGCTATATGCTGGTCCCAGAGATCTGACAGTGTGGGTTATTAAGTGTTCGAGTGTCTCAGTGTATCAGATACTGTGGAAGGTTCACTGATGTCTGTGCGTGTGTAGCCGTGTGTGTGTGTATCAGTGTTTTGTTGTGGGTATAAGTTGCTAGGGTTTATTGATGAGTATCAGTGTGCAGATTCCAGATACTGAGTGCAGTTGGGGTGTGTATCAGTTAGTGAGGGAGTTTAGTCAGGGGCTTGTGGGTGTTGTGCTGTGTCAGTAACATATGTGTGTGGTAGTGTTGATGGATTATTTGGTGGGCTATGCATCAGTTGAGAGGGAGTGTAGTTGTCAATTCTCTATAACAGTTCAATGAGTGCAGTATAGGATTAAGAAATCAGTGTGTGGTAAGGTATTATATGCAGTGAGGAACAGATTTTTGTGTTGCGCTGTGAATTAGATGTACCTGTGTGTGTATTCAGTGTATTCAGTGAGTGTGTGAGCCTAGCTAGTCTCAGTGAGTGTGTGTGTAATACCTGTGTGTAGATATTTGAGTGGTAGTGTGTATCCTAGAATTATCTAAGAGTAGGTGTGAACCTATATGTCTGTGTGTGCAGTGCAGTGAATTAGTGTCAGTTAGACTGTGTAGTGCAGGTGTGTAGATGTGTGTGCAGGTGTGTAGATGTGTGTGTATCAGTTAGAAATAATCTGAGAGAGGTAATTCCTAGTTCAGTGTGTATTTGATGGTCTAGGTATTAGAGTGATACCTGTGTCAGTGTGTCTCAGTGTGTCTAGGTGTTAGTGTGTACCAAATAGAACTTGTGTATCAGTTAGGTAGTAGTGTCTCAGTGAGTGTGTATTCAATGGCTGTGCTGTGTCAACCTATGTGAGAACCTGTGTGTGTGTGAGTGAGCTTAAGTGCCTGTGTATCCCTAAGATCAGTAAGGACTTGTGTGCAGAGTTGAATTCTCAGTGTTAATTCAATTGTGTCTACTGTGTGTGAATGTGCCAGTGTATCCAGTATGTGCACCCCTGTGTGACTGTGTGTGAGTGTGTGTACCCTAGAACTGTGTATACCTGTGTGTTAAGTGTACAGCTATGAAATTATACCTGGGTGTGTGAGGGATTGCTGTACTGTGTGTGAAGATACCTGGTGTTAGCAGTGAGTGAGTTTGGTGAGTGATTCTGTGAGAAGAGAGAGAGCAGGGAGAATTCTGTGAGTGAGTGTTGTGTATATGAGTGATCAGTATGAATACATGTGTGTGTGTATTAGTAAACAGTAAGTGATGGATTAGTATCTCAGTATCAGTAGGGTCTCTGGGTGTAGTGTATCAGAGTATTGTAGGTGAGCTGAGTTATTTAAGTATTAGTTTGGGTTAAGTATAGGTTTTGAGGTATTAAGGTAAGGAGTTAATTGAGTATTGGTTAAGGAACTAAGTATATATTATATCTCTATGACACGTAGTGTAAGGTATTATCTAAATAGTCTAGTATTGGCTAGGTAATTACTATTATAGCTAGAATACCTTAGTACGACCTAGCAAAACCTGGTATAACCAAGTATTAACCCAAGTTAACCTAGTATTGACCCGTAAACCTTAGATATGACCTAGAAGCCTCACACTTAATTAATTAAACCTGTTATTTCCTTAATTCAGTATCTAACATTTATATTCCACAAATAGGTCATTGTGATCCCCCTTTGGACATCGATCCTCACACTTTGCTCAGGACCACAGGCGAGTACATTCTCTGACAGTTTTCATTGTTGATTACTTCTATAAATTGTAGTGTATTACATACTTGATTCCGACACTGTGGATACACGAGTTAGCACCCTAGATCCCCATCATGAGGAGTCGTGATTAGAATCCACCGTGCTAGCTGGGGATGGGGAACTATTAGTAGATTATGTGATCATATCCAAATCCTTTACATGCATCATAGCTCACCCCACTTCTCACGTCGGGTGCGGCCTGACCATCATCATGCTTCATAGCTGTTATATATGATTAGCCTGACCATTATCATGCATCATAGCTAACCATATGGTTAGCCTGACCTTCAAGAATCATAGCTAATCATATATAACCAGCCTGATCTAGTCCCAAGCCGATTACATAATAAACTAATATTTCAACACTTAGTTAGATGTTTATCTTTATTCAGATTTACTTATTCTAGCATTCACTGTTTATTGTTCATTGCTAGATGCTCCATTGTCTATTTTATTTTCTCCTGTACTTCTCATTTTCAGTATTTATTTCCATCTTGTATCTCTTACACTGTTTATAGATTTTGTCAATTTAATGAAACTGCTGTTAGTGCTTGTGCTTCGCTCCAATCCTGACTGGATAACATTTTTCAGAGGACCTGGAGGATCTTTGCCCCACTCATTATGGCCCAGGATTAGAGGGAGATTTTACCCCGGAAATCCCAGAGGAGTTGTCTAGCCTAGAAGAGAATGTACCTGGCTGCTCTTAGACTACTTTTTCTGCATTATTGTTTTAGACTGAGACTGAGATGTACTTTTTATTTTGTGCCTTTGTGAGGTCATTTAGACCCAGGATTTGAGTTGGATTTTGTGGTTGGTTTTTATTAGAACTCTTTTCTATTCTCATCGTGCTATGATTTCTATTAGCTTGTGATTGAGTATATCATAGAACTGTGGATTATTGTCATTGTCCTCCGTACGGAGTTGAGATTATTGACAGGATATATTATGTTTAGACCTAGACAGCGTTCTACCGCCGATGCTGCGGCGTAGGCTGGACATACCCACGACTCATGCCCAATTTCTGGGTGCGGGTCGTGACACGTTTTTAGTGGTGGCCCATGCAGGTCCGTAGTCGAGTCCTAGAACCGCATTAGAGCGATATCGTAGTGGTGCTCGCTTAGAGTATTACTACGAGCCTATTTTAGGAAATAGGAATTAGGCCGAGGATATGCTCAATCACAATTAGGAAATTCTGATTCTTATGACATTACTCTTAATTTTCCTTAGAAATTTACTGTCCTTCCTTGATGATATCGTATTTATTACTTTAATTGATTCTTTCGATCTGTCTTCAGGATGCCGAGGACCAGGTCCCAGAGACTCGGAGCAGCAGATTCAGAGAGGTCTGCCACCTCTCGCCCTGCCGGACAGACATTCACAGCACCTCCTACATCTCCAGTACATGTGGGAGTGTCTGCGGCACTCGGGGGTCCTCCACCACCAGTTCAGAGGGTCCCCACAGCTACGACGGCACCACCACCACCAGTTCAGCATCCAGGAGGTGTGCCCGTCGATGGGGCACAGATGTTCGCCTTGATTCAGGGCATGGTCGACGCGCAGAGGACGTCGGCAGAGGCCCAGAGAGTGCAGGCTGAGGCACATCAGGCCCAGACAGAGATGATGAGGGTGAACATGGAGAATGCTCACCAAGTGGCTCTCCAGGCTGTGGAGAGAGTCACTCAGCAGCAGCAGCATCCTGATCAGCACCACCAGAGGCCGGGCACCATTGTGGACTTTAAGAGGATGATGCCTCGGGAGTTCAAGGGGACAGAAGGGATACTCTACGCCGATGATTGGCTAGAGGACATCGAGAGAAACTTGCGTTTGGCGCAGATTCCAGAGGCGCTCCAGATCGAGGCCGCGGGCAGCCAGATGTTCGACATTGCCTTGACATGGTTTCGCACGGAGCCGAGACTCTTGCACAGGGGACTCACTTGGGAGGATTTCAAGGAACTCTTCAAAGAAAAGTTCTTTTCTGATGTCGCCCTGGGAGCTTTGGAGAGTCAGTTCCATGACTTAGCCCAGGGGAGCTCGTCCGTCGACGAGTATGCCGCAGAGTTTTCCCGCCTGAGCCGCTTCGCGCCATCGATGATTAGAGATCCGGGGGACAGGGCCCGAAAATTCAGAAAGGGGCTGACAAGGGAGATCAAGTCTCGCACGTCGGGACGTCGCACAGCTACCTACGAGGGCATATTGATGGATGCCCAAGTAGCCGAGGACGACTTGGGCCTCAGGCCCAAGAGGGGACGCGATGGTTCCGGAGGAGCAAACAGTAGTACGGGACCGGGCAAGCGTCCACACTTTCAGCAGCAACAGCAGAGACCCTTTCAGCAGCATCAGGCACCAGCCCGAGGGCAGGTCCAGCAGCAGCAACAGAGACAGAACCAGCCCGCCATCCAGTGTGCGTACTGCGGGAAGATGGGACATACTAGAGATATCTGCAGAAAAAGATTGGGCTCATGTCTATCCTGTGGATCGACGACACACCAGCTGAAGGATTGTCCTACCTTTCGTCCAGGTCAGGGTGGAGCAGCCGCCCAGAGAGGATCAAACAGGGTGCCTACCGCACCAGGAGGCCAACAACAGAGGGGACCACTTCCACTGCAACATCAGAAGTTCGCCCAGCATCAGCAGCAGAGAGGTGCACCCCAGGGGCGAGCATACGCCATGGCAGTCGAGGAGATCGAGCCAGCAGGAGACTTGATCACAGGTTCGGTTCTTCTCGATCGTATTCCCGCATTTACCTTATTCGATTCTGGCGCTTCCCATTGTTTTGTGTCTGTATCATATGCACTTCGACATCATTTAGACACAGAACCATTAGCTAGGACTTAAAAGATCATGACTGGTGGAGGTATTATCCTAGTTCGTGATCACTGCAAGGACCGGAGAGTGTCAGTAGGAGGCCGAGACTTGAGCGTGAGTTTACTCGTCATGCCACTTCCGGGGTACGATATTATGCTCGGAATGGACTGGTTGAGTAGGCATCATGCTACTATAGATTGTCATAGAGGCAGAATATTGTTTAGACCACCAGGAGAGCCGGAGTTTGAGGTCGTCAGAGGAGCAGCGGAACAGAGCAGGAGCATATTTTACGGAGCCAGGACAGAAGAGGAGGAGTTGCCACATCCTCTGATAGCGGAGTTCCTAGATGTATTTTCAGAGGAGTTGCCAGGCTTGCCGCCAGACAGAGATGTTGAATTCTCTATAGACTTGGTTCCAGGAGCGGAGCCCATTTCACAACATGTCTATAGAGTCAACAACAGCGAGCTGGCAGAACTGAAGAAGCAAGTTGAGGAGCTGCAGGACAAAGGCTTCATCAGATCCAGTTCATCACCATGGGGAGCTCCGGTATTGTTCGTACCGAAGAAGGACGGCACGGTGCGCATGTGCATTGATTATAGAGCTTTGAACAATATCACTATCAAGAACAAGAACCCGCTGCCGAGGATAGATGATCTTTTCGACCAGTTGAGCAGGGCGAGGGTGTTTTCAAAGATAGATTTGAGATCAGGCTATCACCAGGTGAAGGTGAAGAGGGAAGACACGCCGAAGACAGCTTTTCGGACCAGATACGGCCAGTTTGAGTTTATGGTGATGCCATTTGGTTTAACCAATGCACCGGCAGTATTCATGAACTTGATGAACATGGTGTTCCACCAGTACCTTGACAAGTTCGTAGTGGTGTTCATCGACGATATTCTTGTGTATTCCAAGACACCGGAGGAGCACGAAGAGCACCTGAGATTGGTCTTAGAGACTCTCAGGAGGGAGAAGCTGTACGGGAAACTCTCTAAGTGTGAATTCTTCCTTGACAAGGTCGAATTTCTTGGGCATGTGGTATCAGGTGACGGAATCTCGGTAAACCCAAAGAAGATCGAGGCAGTGGAGTCGTGGTCTACCCCCAGTTCGGTAGCTGAGATCAGGAGTTTTCTCGGGCTAGCAGGATACTACAGGAGGTTTGTACAAGACTTCTCCAAGATTGCAGCGCCGATGACCAGATTGACTAGGAAAGATGTGGATTTTGTCTGGACGGAGGAGTGCCAGGCTGCATTTGATGAACTAAAGAAGAGGTTGACAACAGCTCCAATTTTGACGTTGCCAGCAGGGACAGGTGGTTTCACCATCTACAGTGATGCTTCAGGGAAGGGTCTGGGATGCGTTCTTCAGTAGCACGGGAAGGTAATTGCCTATGCTTCCAGGCAGTTACGCCCTCATGAAAAGAACTACCCCACCCACGATTTAGAGTTGGCAGCAGTTATCTTCGCTC
This sequence comes from Iris macrosiphon, assembly GCA_036927795.1. Taxonomy (NCBI): domain Eukaryota; kingdom Viridiplantae; phylum Streptophyta; class Magnoliopsida; order Asparagales; family Iridaceae; genus Iris; species Iris macrosiphon. The sequence continues at coordinate 615,768 of JAYESA010000001.1, read as the reverse complement.
TAAAGCTGTGGAAGCATTATCTGTACGGAGAGCGTGTGGAGATCTTCACCGACCACAAGAGCTTGAAGTACGTATTCACACAGAAGGAGCTGAACATGAGGCAGAGGAGGTGGTTAGAGTTGATGAAGGACTTTGATATCTCATTGCAATACCATCCAGGGAAGGCTAACGTAGTCGCCGATGCCTTGAGCAGGTATCCGACGGCTATGTACTTGACGACAGATAGGCATTTGTTGGCTGATTTGGAGAGCTTGGAGATTGAAGTGTTAGTTCCCGGTACTGAGATTCAGATGTGGGGATTGCAGATACAGTCCGAACTGATGGACGGGATCAGAGCTGCGCAGTACGATGATGAGACTCTGAGGAGTATCAGAGCACAAGTTCAGATGGGATTGTCAGACGACTTTACTATCGCAGATGATGGTTCTTTACGGCACGGCACGAGGATTTGTGTGCCTAGCGGGGAGCTGCGCGAGAAGGTTTTGCAGGAGGCACACCGCTCTCAGTACTCGATGCATCCCGGTGCCAACAAGATGTATCGAGACTTGAGGGAGCACGTATGGTGGTATGGAATGAAGCGCGAGGTAGCACGCTTCGTATCTCGGTGTCTAGTGTGCCAGCAGGTAAAGGCAGACCGGCAGAGACCAGGTGGGTTGCTTCAACCTTTATCGATCCCAGAGTGGAAATGGGAGCACGTGACCATGGATTTTGTTTCAGGGCTTCCACGTTCTCCAGGAGGGAAGGACGCGATTTGGGTCATCGTGGACAGGTTGACCAAATCAGCCCATTTTTTACCTTTCAAGGTGGGCACGTCGACAGAAAGGCTAGCAGAGATGTACGTGCGACAGATTGTTAGGCTTCATGGAGTTCCTGTGAGCATTGTCTCGGATCGGGATAGCCGTTTCACTTCCCACTTCTGGAGGAGTCTGCAGGCTAGCTTGGGCACCCAGCTCAAGTTCAGTACCGCATATCACCCCCAGACAGACGGGCAGTCTGAACGGACTATTCAGACTCTCGAGGATATGCTACGCACTTGTATTCTAGATCTCGGAGGTTCTTGGGAGGATCATCTGCACCTAGTAGAGTTTGCTTACAACAACAGCTACCAGGCCAGCATCGAGATGTCACCATTTGAGGCTCTTTATGGACGAAGGTGTCGTACACCGTTATCTTGGGACGACGTTGGAGAGAGAGCCTTGCTAGGACCAAAAATGGTCGTGGATGCAGCAGAAAAGGTGAAACTCATCAGAGACAGACTGCGAGTGGCGCAGGACAGACAGCGGCATTGGGCCGATAGCCACCGTAGACCCCTTGAGTTTCAGGTATAGATTATTAATTTTCTGGTTAAGTTTGTTTGTTTAGACTGCGTGTTGAGACTGTTTTGTTTTAGGTTGGCGATCTAGTTTTCCTACGGATTTCTTCGACGCGTGGAACGATTCGTTTTGGCAGAGACGGGAAGCTTAGCCCATGCTACATCGGACCCTTTGGCATTCTCGCGAGGGTAGGTGCAGTGGCATATAGACTGGACTTGCCGCCTGCATTGGAGGGAGTGCATGATGTGTTCCACGTGTCGCAGCTGAGACGGTATATGGCAGACCCTAGTCACGTACTTGATTACTCGGAGATTGAGGTTGGTCCGACGCTCAGCTACCCCGAGCAGCCCGTAGAGATCTTGGACCGCAGAGAGAAGGTGTTGCGAAACCAAACTATTCCTTTGGTTCGTGTTGCATGGAGACATCACTCTCCAGGGGAGTCGACCTGGGAGAGAGAGGACGAAATGCGCGAGCAATACCCGTATCTCTTCTAGACTTGAGGTATATTCCTTTTCTGAGTTCATTCTTGTTCTAGTTCAGTCCAATTTTGAGGACGAAATTTCTTTAGGAGGGTAGACTTGTCACTACCACATTTCCATATAAGGGCATTTGTGTAATTTAACTATTTTAAATTATTATGTGTTTAAATTAATTGCTGAGTTTTTGTAACTAATTATATTATTATTAGTAATGTTTAGTTTAGGGCAAACCTAGAACTCATTAGGACAGACCCTAGTGAGTCAACCCTAATTGTACACCAGTTCTAGTGAAACCCTAGAATACAAATTTTAGGGTGAACCCTCAAACTCTAGCAGACCTAAACCTGAGTCAATTAGGTTTTACATGACCTACCTTAGAGGGTTTAACCTAAACAATGCATTGAAACCCTAATTAGGTTTAATATATAAGGGAACCTTCTCTTTCTTCATGAAGAAAGGAGAAACCCTAGCCTCCACAAGAGAAAACCAATTCCCCACTCCAAATTTCGAGATCAAACCCTAGGTTCCATTTTCTCCTCCTCCAAGGCAAGGAAAACAAGGAACGTGGGTCAGGAAGCCTTGGAGAAGCCATCTCCCTAGGTAAAACCCTGTTTTTATTCTTTTTAATTCTGTTTTCAGATATTAATGGCCATTAGGAACCCACCCTAAGGTTTGGAATTCAAATTTTAGGGATTCTACATGTAAACCTAGGAATCTAGGGTTTTTGATGTTCATACGTTGTTTATCCCCAATTTCGTGAACCCTAACCCTAGGGGTTTCCATGTAGTCATGATTTCATCTCCTACGTGTAGGATAGATCTAGATTCAGAGGGTTTTGATTGAGGATTCATGGGTTCTTATGTAAATTCATTTCCTGTACATCTTGTGTTCGATGGAATGCCCCTTAGGGGTTCACCTATCTATGTATTCTAATCACTGCATGTTTTTGATGTACAAATCTATATACCTAGATATACTTGCATAATATAAATAGGTTGTGTGCAGTGGGGGTTTTTGTGCACAGTCAGGATATGTTCTGTGCTGTGTGTTTGGGAAGAATTTCTGTGCAGTCGGGTAGTAGATTCTGTGTGTGTGTGTATCCTTGTGAGTGTTTATGCCAGTACTGTGGTGGGAAGTAGATAGGTTTGTGCATATGTATGCAGTAAGAATGTTAAGTGCAGTGAGTGTTAGAGTGCTAGTAGCTATATGCTGGTCCCAGAGATCTGACAGTGTGGGTTATTAAGTGTTCGAGTGTCTCAGTGTATCAGATACTGTGGAAGGTTCACTGATGTCTGTGCGTGTATAGCCGTGTGTGTGTGTATCAGTATTTTGTTGTGGGTATAAGTTGCTAGGGTTTATTGATGAGTATCAGTATGCAGATTCCTGATACTGAGTGCAGTTGGGGTGTGTATCAGTTAGTGAGGGAGTTTAGTCAGGGGCTTGTGGGTGTTGTGCTGTGTCAGTAACAAATGTGTATCGTAGTGTTGATGGATTATTTGGTGGGCTATGCATCAGTTGAGAGGGAGTGTAGTTGTGAATTCTCTGTAACAGTTCAATGAGTGCAGTATAGGATTAAGAAATCAGTGTGTGGTAAGGTATTATATGCAGTGAGGAACAGATTTCTGTGTGTAGCTGTGAATTAGATGTACCTGTGTGTGTATTCAGTGTATTCAGTGAGTGTGTGAGCCTAGCTAGTCTCAGTGAGTGTGTGTGTAATACCTGTGTGTAGATATTTGAGTGGTAGTGTGTATCCTAGAATTATCTAAGAGTAGGTGTGAACCTATATGTCTGTGTGTGCAGTGCAGTGAATTAGTGTCAGTTAGACTGTGTAGTGCAGGTGTGTAGATGTGTGTGTATCAGTTAGAAATAATCTGAGAGAGGTAATTCCCAGTTCAGTGTGTATTTGATGGTCTAGGTATTAGAGTGATACCTGTGTCAGTGTGTCTCAGTGTGTCTAGGTGTTAGTGTGTACCAAATAGAACTTGTGTATCAGTTAGGTAGTAGTGTCTCAGTGAGTGTGTATTCAATGGCTGTGCTGTGTCAACCTATGTGAGAACCTGTGTGTGTGTGAGTGAGCTTAAGTGCCTGTGTATCCCTAAGATCAGTAAGGACTTGTGTGCAGAGTTGAATTCTCAGTGTTAATTCAATTGTGTCTACTGTGTGTGAATGTGCCAGTGTATCCAGTATGTGCACCCCTGTGTGACTGTGTGTGAGGGTGTGTACCCTAGAACTGTGTATACCTGTGTGTTAAGTGTGCAGCTGTGAAATTATACCTGGGTGTGTGAGGGAATGCTGCACTGTGTGTGAAGATACCTGGTGTTAGCAGTGAGTGAGTTTGGTGAGTGATTCTGTGAGAAGAGAGAGAGCAGGGAGAATTCTGTGAGTGAGTGTTGTGTATATGAGTGATCAGTGTGAATACATGTGTGTGTGTATTAGTAAACAGTAAGTGATGGGTTAGTATCTCAGTATCAGTAGGGTCTCTGGGTGTAGTGTATCAGAGTATTGTAGGTGAGCTGAGTTATTTAAGTATTAGTATGGGTTAAGTATAGGTTTTGAGGTATTAAGGTAAGGAGTTAATTGAGTATTGGTTAAGGAACTAAGTATATATTATATCTCTATGACACGTAGTGTAAGGTATTATCTAAATAGTCTAGTATTGGCTAGGTAATTACTATTATAGCCAGAATACCTTAGTACGACCTAGCAAAACCTGGTATAACCAAGTATTAACCCAAGTTAACCTAGTATTGACCCGTAAACCTTAGATATGACCTAGAAGCCTCACACTTAATTAATTAAACCTGTTATTTCCTTAATTCAGTATCTAACATTTATATTCCACAAATAGGTCATTGTGATCCCCCTTTGGACATCGATCCTCACACTTTGCTCAGGACCACAGGCGAGTACATTCTCTGACAGTTTTTATTGTTGATTACTTCTATAAATTGTAGTGTATTACATACTTGATTCTGACACTGTGGATACACGAGTTAGCACCCTAGATCCCCATCATGAGGAGTCGTGATTGGAATCCACCGTGCTAGCTGGGGATAGGGAACTATTAGTAGATTATGTGATCATATCCAAATCCTTTACATGCATCATAGCTCACCCCACTTCTCACGTCGGGTGCGGCCTGACCATCATCATGCTTCATAGCTGTTATATATGATTAGCCTGACCATTATCATGCATCATAGCTAACCATATGGTTAGCCTGACCTTCAAGAATCATAGCTAATCATATATAACCAGCCTGATCTAGTCCCAAGCCGATCACATAATAAACTAATATTTCAACACTTAGTTAGATGTTTATCTTTATTCAGATTTACTTGTTCTAGCATTCACTGTTTATTGTTCATTGCTAGATGCTCCATTGTCTATTTTATTTTCTCCTGTACTTCTCATTTTCAGTATTTATTTCCATCTTGTATCTCTTACACTGTTTATAGATTTTGTCAATTTAATGAAACTGCTGTTAGCTTGTGCTTCGCTCCAATCCTGACTGGATAACATTTTTCAGAGGACCTGGAGGATCTTTGCCCTACTCATTATGGCCCAGGATTAGAGGGATATTTCACCCCGGAAATCCCAGAGGAGTTGCCTAGCCTAGAGGAGAACGTACCTGGCTGCTCTTAGACTACTTTTTCTGCATTATTGTTTTAGACTGAGACTGAGATGTACTTTTTATTTTGTGCCTTTGTGAGGTCATTTAGACCCAGAATTTGAGTTGGATTTTGTGGTTGGTTTTTATTAGAACTCTTTTCTATTCTCATCGTGCTATGATTTCTATTAGCTTGTGATTGAGTATATCATAAAAATATGGATTATTGTCATTGTCCTCCGTACGGAGTTGAGATTATTAACAGGATATATTATGTTTAGACCTAGACAGCGTTCTACCGCCGATACTGCGGCGTAGGCTGGACGTACCCACGACTCATGCCCAATTTCTGGGTGCGGGTCGTGACAATTATACAAGTTGGAATGATACATTGAGGCATATAGGAATATCAGGAATTCGGGCGAGCGAGCGTGCATTCGTGCACGAGTATCACTTGGTCGCTTTGTCTTGCAAAGCGAGCAGTTGCGGTTCAAAATCGAACAATTGCATCGGCGAGGGTGTTATACCACGGTTGGGGCATTTTGCCATGGGTTTGTCCAGAGTTGGGGTGTTGCATCCAATATGAAATATTGAGTTGAGCAAAGGCATTTGCCTATGGAAATACTTGATATTTTGGTGCCTTGGGCTATATATATTGAGGTCGAGATTTGGATTCTTTGGTTGGGTATGTTGGAAGAATGGTTATGGATATTTTGGTTGGATATTCAGTTATGGATGCTTCGGTTGGATATCGGTTGAACGAGTCTAGGATTGCTTGGTGGGGCAAGAATGTTCGATCCTCTCGTCATACCTACTTTCTGTATGTCACGGACAACCTGTGTACACAGGGTTTGACATTTCCTCGAAACGGCTTTCCGGGGCACTGGGACCGTATCGATCCGGAGGGAAATATTGATTCGTGCTAGTCACGATGCATTGCGGGACCTCCAGCGGGGCTTGCATCCCGGGCTGATAGGGCGTACCGTTAATGCTTGGAATATGTCCTTTATGGCTTTGCCAGTGACTTCATATAGATAAGAGTTGGCTTGCTTTTCTTTTGTTGGTTTGGCTTTCGTGTAGGCGCGGCCACCTTGCCTCGGCAAGAGTGTGCACTCGAGATTGGAATATAAACTTTGGTCGAGGATGGATATCGGGGCGAGATTGATGGTTCGATATGTTATCGTACAAACGATGGCATTGAGTAGGACGGGTTGCATGCTAGAATCCTTCGGGTCGGTTATATAAATGCTTGTCGCTTGGTTTGAGTTGAATACTTGCATGCTTAAACTGCTTTACAGCTTTCCTTAACATGTCATCCATATGCCATGAAACGAATCTAGGATTCAAACTAGAAAGATCACCATATAACAATTTGCATTCACTATTTTACTTAGTGTCGGCTTAGGCGAGTGGGTTACCCCGCTCACCAGTACCGTTGTGTACTGACCCACGTTTGTGGGCAATATTTTAGGTACGCAGGCGTAGTGGCGCTGCTTGGATATACGGGACAAGATGTATGAACTGTAAGTACCTTTGTAGGCTAGAGAAAAGAGCAAGAGTATTTTATCGTCTTCGTGGCATCGCCTTTGTGGCATTGCCTCGGGGCATCTTATTTGGACCCTATCGTGAGCTTCGCTGTGTATTACTCTGATGTGTGCTTGGTACACAAAACTTGATTTCCGCTGCAACTTGGTTGATTCAATGATAACATTTGGTATTTGATAACATCGCCTTGTACGAGCGCAACTCCAGGCTCGTACGGCATCACGTCCCGAAGAGAATGATTATCCCGCGGGAGAGCTGCACGTGGTGATTCACGTTCAGCGGGGACTTTTGAGCTTGCGGGAGATTGGGGCGTGACAAATTGGTATCAGGGCGCCCGGTTCATTTCTTCGGACTTGGTCCTTCGCTTCATCACAAATTCTAAATAGCTTCCACGTGTCGTCTAGCTCTTGACTCTACTCGGTGCCACATCGGATGTTTCATGCAATAAGTCTATATATATTGCTTGTTGTGGCTGTATGTTGTTCTTGGTTGTGTTGCCTTGGTTGGTTTTCGTTAGATCGCTTAGCCTCGTTAGGCGTTGTTGCATTCGTGCAGCAAGTTGGTTGGCGTTGTTGCATTTGTGCAACAAGTTGAGAGCTTTCGTTGGGTTGGCTTAGCTTGTCGTTCAGGGAGTTTTTGATTGCATCAGTGGATCTGTTGGCTGGCAGACGAGATTGGTTATGCAGCATGCTGTGAGTAAAAACATTCGATGGGAATGGATCGTTGCACGAGTTGCTCGTCTAGCGACTGTATTGGATAGAAGTTGGAATTTCGGCTGTGGCGCATCGGTTGAGCATGTTTGAGTTTGGCTTGAGAATATCAGGATAAGTTGGCACGAGTTGCTCGTACAGCAAATGTGTGGAACCATTGGGTATTGGGTTGGAATATTTGGAAGACAATCGTTGCACGATTGCTCGTGTTGCAAAAGTATCAGACGGCTTTGAGAATAGCTGGAAGCATTGAGAATGGAACATAGCACAAGTTACATAGCGAGATTGATGGGAAGAGTAAGATGGTTCACTTGTTGGTTGGGTTTTTGTGTCAGACTGAAGTTGGGAATGGCAGGATCTCGCATAAGGGATGGCTAGCACGGATCTTTGATCCAGTGCAAGGAAATCGTAATGCGAGTAGCGACTTGATTCGGAGTGGTATATGGGATACCACATATTGAGCAAGGCATTGAAAATATTTTGGTTTGGACATAAATGAAAATTGCCTGAACGAACTCGGGTATTGAGAATACATGTTGGTTGGTGCAAGTCGATTGAGTTGGGAAGAATGAAAATAGAGCAAGCGAATATTGAGTTGAGTATATCGAGAACGGACTTGTGCACTTGGAAGTATCGTTGGACTTGAGAGATAGACGAGTTCAGAATGAACAGTTGGGAGACGCTTGAGCGAAGCGATTGGTTAATTGAAGGATAGCGAGCACGGACTACGATTTTGGGCAACATATTTGAGCTGTTGGTTGAGTAATGAAACATGATTTGGTTTGGAGGGACAATGAGATGGATTCACACAAACTTGGAAGATTTTGGATATTGCTGCTCGAGAAGTCGACTCAGGTTTAGCAAAAGTGAAATTTTGGGCAAGATGGTGCACCGATGGTAGAGGGATTCTCCGGAAGACGTGGACGAATTGTGGCAACAACTGAAGGCAAGGATTGTGGCAGACAGACTTTTGAAGATAGCTAAATATGGGAGCAACGTCGGAGCAAATCACTGTGTTGCTAGAGTAAGTTGGACGTGCATTGTGGAACGTGGCAATCGAATATGAATTTGAGCAAGTCTTTGGTTTCGAAAATCATTGCAATTGATAGTGCGAGAAGTCAAAAATGGCAGTTCAGAAAATTTGATGGATTCAGGGCAGAACGACGGATTGATGGAAGACGGTTTCAACGAGCGCAGTTCTCGAACGGTGGCTTGGATAGATAGCAAGACTCTAGTGGTTAAGCAGCATCGGTTGACAGATCATCAGCGGTAGTGCAAGAATTTATCAGATTTGGAAGTTCGCTTGGATAGAATGGTTGGATTTTGATTCGAATTTGCAGATGAGATAGAGCATGGTTTATAGTAACTGTCCATCGTGATGATTACAATTATCGAGCGTAGCTTCGGGATAGCTGACCCTAGCGACTTGCCCGTCAGATCAGAGATTGAATATAGTAGACCCATAGAACGACCCTTGAGGCGGCGTATTTGGGAATGCATCGAGGGCAGATGTGAGCAATGAGATTTGGCTTATTGACTGAGTATTGGATTTGAGAGACTCTTGGGATAGCCTTCAGTTGAAGATGCAGCCGGAAGATCGAAGCGATGGTAGAATTGGCCTAAGTCAACTGATGAGATTCAGAGTCGCAGATTTTTATCGATGGCATCACCTCTGACTCATCGTACCCTGGAAGGGAATAGCATTCATATGAATTGACGACTGTGAAACTAGCTCGTGAAGTTAAAGCAGCGGCTCATTCAGATCAAATCCTTGCGAATACTGGAAGGGACAGATTTGCCTCAGATTTACAAGATGTCTCGAAACTTAGTCTGGGAAGCGTGCTCGTTCAGAAGGCAAAGGTGATATCCTATGCTTCGAGGCAGTGGAAGCAGCGCGAAGAACTATTCCATGCGCAACCTAGGAATTGTGGCGAGTGTGTCCACGTTGAAATCGTGGCGACACTATCCCTTTGGCGTGGCGGCAAGATCTTTGTGGATCACACGAACCTTAATATAGATGTTCACCCAGCGAGGTATTGAGATTGAGGAAGAGGTGTTTAGTGGAACTGATCTGAGCAAGTTGATATTTGGGTAAGTCGCCAAGTTGGGGTAGTATCTGTTGAGATGATCGTTCGGTGCATGAGATAATAATTGGAGATGTTGCTAGTGCGGATTCAGAAATAGTTGGATGGATTGAGTTGGAACACGAACTGATTGAGTCGGTAGGAAATCTTCATAATTGAGAATGGTGCTCAAGCGAATATGTTGGGATGGAAATCGTGATTTGGTTCAATTGGGAGTAAAGCAAATGGATGCCTCGGACATAAAGATACCCTTACAACTTGTTCAAATTTGCTATCGCAAGGCTCGGCTGAAATGTATATATTTTAGGGACGCCTTAAATATGTGTATCGATCCAAAACAAAGCGATACGAAGAATTCGTATTGAGCTGCAAGGAGGATGTGGGAATTCATGGAATTTGTACGAACATTCAGCAGAGCGAGATAATGAGTCAGGATCCAGAATATGTGAGTCATATAGAGCAGATCCATGGAATTGGATTGTGGCATGTGATAGGAATGAGTACCAGCACGGTTCATGGACGAACCTGATTCTAAGTGGTATATTATGTAACGCCCGCAACCGCACGGTGCGTTACGCTGAGTCGGATTGAATGAAACAAATGCTGGTTATATTTGATTTATTGGATTTTGGGAATAAGTATTGATTGAGTTATTTTATGTGCAGATGGCTAGCGGGTTCGATGGAAATCAGGTGTTCGTTCAGAGCAGTACTGAGATAGCTGGATTGGAATGATATTGCCATCTTTCTTAGTCCGATCGGTCGGATGATTTGGAGAGCACGGCCTGCTCGCACGGTCATACCAGTTGAGTAGATCGCGCTTGCATCGGACCACGGGTTCAAGGGATTGACCGTATCGGCAGGACATGATGCCTAACGGGATTAAACATGGTGAGTGGGCTCTTTCCCTTCTCCTCTACTACTTTATGCAATGATTTACGTGTTGGATAGTTGGAGCGATAGTTGGATAATATATTTGAGGCAGTCGGTTGGATACATTGGAATTATGCTTGGACGGTTGGAATTATACAAGTTGGAATGATACATTGAGGCATATAGGAATATCGAGAATTCGGGCGAGCGAGCGTGCATCCGTGCACGAGTATCACTTGGTCGCTTTGTCTTGCAAAGCGAGCAGTTGCGGTTCGAAACCGAACAACTGCATCGGCGAGGGCGTTATACCACGGTTGGGGCATTTTGCCATGGGTTTGTCCAGAGTTGGGGTGTTACATCCAATATGAAATATTGAGTTGAGCAAAGGCATTTGCCTATAGAAATACTTGATATTTTGGTGCCTTGGGTTATATATATTGAGGTCGAGATTTGGATTCTTTGGTTGGGTATGTTGGAAGAATGGTTATGGACGTTTTGGTTGGATATTCGGTTATGGATGCTTCGGTTGGATATCGGTTGAACGAGTCTAGGATTGCTTGGTGGGGCGAGAATGTTCGATCCTCTCGTCATACCTACTTTCTGTATGTCACGGACAACCTGTGTACACAGGGTTTGACATTTTCTCGAAACAGCTTCCCGGGGCACTGGGACCGTATCGATCCGGAGGGAAATATTGATTCATGCTAGTCACGATGCATTGCGGGACCTCCAGCGGGGCTTGCATCCCGGGCTGATAGGGCGCACCGTTAATGCTTGGAATATGTCCTTTATGGCTTTGCCAGTGACTTCATATAGATAAGAGTTGGCTTGCTTTTCTTTTGTTGGTTTGGCTTTCATGTTGGCGCGGCCACCTTGCCTCGGCAAGAGTGTGCACTCGAGATTGGAATATAAACTTTGGTCGAGGATGGATATCGGGGCGAGATTGATGGTTCGATATGTTATCGTACAAACGATGGCATTGAGTAGGACGGGTTGCATGCTAGAATCCTTCGGGTCGGTTATATAAATGCTTGTCGCTTGGTTTGAGTTGAATGCTTGCATGCTTAAACTGCTTTACAGCTTTCCTTAACATGTCATCCATATGCCATGAAACAAATAACAAATCTAGGATTCAAACTAGAAAGATCACCATATAACAATTTGCATTCACTATTTTACTTAGTGTCGGCTTAGGCGAGTGGGTTACCCCACTCACCAGTACGGTTGTGTACTGACCCACGTTTGTGGGCAATATTTCAGGTACGCAGGCGTAGTGGCGCTGCTTGGATATACGGGACAAGATGTATGAACTGTAAGTACCTTTGTGGGCTAGAGAAAGAGCAAGAGCATTTCATCGTCTTCGTTGCATCGCCTTTGTGGCATTGCCTCGGGGCATCTTATTTGGACCCTATCATGAGCTTCCCTGTGTATTACTCTGATGTGTGCTTGGTACACAAAACTTGATTTCCGCTGCAACTTGGTTGATTCAATGATAACATTTGGTGTTTGACAACATCGCCTTGTACGAGCGCTACTCCAGGCTCGTACGGCATCACGTCCCGAAGAGAACGATTGTCCCGCGGGAGAGCTGCAACGTGGTGATTCACGTTCAGCGGGGACTTTTGAGCTTGCGGGAGATTGGGGTGTGACATTACCGACTCAGGCCGGCCAGGCACAGCTCGACTGCTCATCCCCTCTACTCTTCTCCACCCAGCCCATCTCCGGCCTGGCCATGACTCAGCCTCGCCATTCCTCCCGCAGCCGACCTGCTGCTCCGGTCATACTCCCCCGACCCCGGAGCCCCTCACACCACCACCCGTCGGCCAACCCAACGGTCACCACCACCAGCAACCTCGACTTCCCTACATTCCCTCATCCCTCTTCTCCTCCGCCTCACTCAAGCTCACCCCGACTCGCAACTCTTCCCCGCCTGCAGCTCCGGCCCGACCCGCTGCATTCCTCAGTCCGGCCAGCTTCGTTGAGCCCGGCCCGCTACAACTCCCTACACAGCCGAGCCGGGCCTCGAGCACCCCCCTACATTCCCTACTCTGGCGTCGAGCCCTCAGCTCCGATCTCATGCTGCCTGCCTCTCCGGACCACCCCAACCACCATCATCACCACCACCACCATCACCATACTCCACAGTCCGGCCATTCCCCCAGCTCTACAGCTCATCCCGAGCCCCCTCCGACCCGGCCACCCAACCGACCACTAGCCCTTCCGACTCCGGCCAACCACCGTGAGTTTTCTCTCCCCCTTCCCTCCTTCATTATATATATATATATATATGTATGTAAATATGTATATACGTATATGTGTATGTGTATTTGTGTATGTGTGTATACGAGTATTAAAAATGTATTTTAGTATAAATACGTATTGGTATATATATAAGCATGTATGTATTAGTATACTTTCGTATAGTATGTGTACGTAAATACGTATATACGTATATGTGTATGTGTATTTGTGTATGTGTGTATACGAGTATTAAAATGTATTTTAGTATAAATACGTATTGGTATATATATAAGCATGTATGTATTAGTATACTTTCGTATAGTATGTGTATGTAGGTATGTATGTTTCGTGTATTTCTCCATATATATATATATATATATATATATATATATATATATATGTATTGAATATATATATGGTGTATACGTATTAAATAATAAATATTAATATGTATTTTGGTGTATATATATATACGTAGCAGATATATAATTATTTTGGTATATGTACGTATTTTGGTGTGTATATATACGTAGCTTATATATATATATATATATATTATATTGGTATATTTATACTTGTATATATAGTATAAGTATTAATTTGGTATGTATATATATATATTTGTTTTGGTATATATATAAATATATATATATATTCCTTGTATACGTATAAAATATGGTATGTATTTTTCTAAACATATATATATACTTGTTATATAATTCTATTATTGATATACCCTTATATGTATTAGTACGTATTTAATTGGTATAATTACGAGTATAACATGTACATTTCTATACATGTCTCTACTAGGTAATCGAGTGTAAATACGGATACCCCGTAGCCACCCTGACCTGTGCCCATGTAGTATGATAGCAGACTGCCATATGTACGCTGACATACTGGCAAGGACCGTATCATCGACTGTCTGAATTCATAGAATTACAGACGCGACGCCCGTGCAACTTGACACACTTAACCCTAGTTGACTAGTGTCATACCTGGCATAGCCCTGAGGCCAGCGTATTATGATTTTGTGTTAGTATAGCATCTGATACAATGTTATATTTGTGATATGTCTATAGGACTGTTAGTTCATCCAGGCAATATTCTGGGATAAGACATTGGTTTTACCAACTAAGGACCCGAGGCAAGTACATTCTCTGATAATTTCTAATTCCTTGATAATTTCTGTAAGTTCAGTAATCTAGAAATGTTACATCTGAATCCTTGACACTGTGCTACACGGACTAGTATATAGCTTGGATCTGCAGTCATGAGATGTAGCGCCCCGTTCTCCCGGTGCGGAGAGCGCGGCTAAGAAACACAAGACGGTATCGTTCGATCGGGATAGATTGAATTAAGAACTCGTCCTCGTTATGGATTTGTTTCTTCGGAATTGATTCCCATATTCAGTAGACCGTGTCCCAGGGATCGACTTAGCGACAGAGTCAGGAGGGACCTCTCCGCTGCTATCTTTTATTGCCTCAGTTTTCGATGTGGTTTGTTGCTTTCGTACTTTGAGTTGGTTTTGGGATTTGCTTATTTTCCTTCAATGGTTTCGATAGTTTTCATTGTTTTCGTTCATTGAACTGCACTTCGAATTCGAGATTGGAAAGAGAGAAAGAAGTATTAATTGAGCTGTTCGTGTGCAGGTGAACGAGCAGTAGGCGGCTTGCGAGCGGAGTCGTGATGCACCTCTTTCCTTCTCCTTTCCTTCCAACCAAGTGAGTGGCTACCAACTCGATTAGCTAGCCCTGCTTCCAAGCTTCATGCCCTAAAATCTGCAATCTTCCTTACCTCGATCAAACGATACCAAGTAATAATAAAAGAAACCAAGATAAAAGAGAATAGACTTGGTTATTACTGCTTGTCATCCAAACTTGTGAACGGTTACTTACTCGCATGCTTGTTCATTTGGAATATTTATCATATGCATAAGTACAAGTTAGAATATTTGTTCTCCTTTAAATTATGCTATAAAATATACTGAACCGAGAGGCTATGCAACTGAATCATCAAAATACTGCTTGTATTGTACTGTGTTGCCTCAACTGCATGAACTGTTGCCTTAATAAACAATACCGATTCGATCACGGACAACTTGTGCACAAGGTCACTGGTTCTTGCGGACGGTCGCTGGGGCACTAGCACCGATCCGGTCCGGACAGAACTTCACTATAGTCTACTGCATCTGGACGGGATGGTTTGTAGCCACTACTGTATCTTTGCTGCATTCTATCCTCGTTCAAGACTAAATCGTCCATTTTGGCATCCCGCCAGTGATCCACTGTATATTTAAACCTGTTGCATACTAACTTGTGTCTTCATGGCAGGGAAAGCATGGTAAGTATTGTGCAGGTCATTCAGACGGGCAGGTAAAATCTACCGAACGGTGGCACGTTCATTTCAGTAAATTCTATATGCTGCTTACTTGTAAATAAACTAAGGCAAGATAGAAACCCACAAATATGCATGCTTTCATTAAAACAACGTGTTGATTGGTATAGTTCAGTTAGCTCGCCTTCACCAGTATGTTTCGACATGCTGACCCTCATTGAAATAGGTTCTCCGCACCAAGACGAACCGAGCGAGGAGCCGAAGTCGTCTTCCCGATCCAGTCCAGCTGTTGGCGCATCTTCACCGTACCCCTTGAAGCATTTTGGAGCCGGAAGCTTGCAACTCTTCATACACAATGTAGCTTCGTGGCAAAGCCGTCCTCCAGCCTGGAGGTCTTTATCATTTTGAGTTTATAAAGGGATGTAATATACAGGACTGCTATCTCATTTTAAGTCAACACTTTTGTAAGCCGTTCGGCATATTAGCTGACAAGTTCAGGAGTTTGTAATAGATGTTTATTATCAATAAAGAGAACTTTTCCATGTTTCAAAATCTGTGTTTCAATTTATCTGCATACTCTGAATATATGCTCGTTATGCAAAATACTTTAGCCTTGTGCGGGCGCAACCCCAGGCCCGCACGGCATTACGATTCGGGGGACGCCCCAACGATCCTACGAAATTGGGTTGTGACATAGTGGTATCAGAGCACAGATTCAAAGTTCCTTAGACTTCATGCTGGAAAAGTTTCTTTAACGATCAAATTCCTGTGCAAACTCTTGAACTCGCTAGGCCAAAATGAGATACGTTCATGCAATAAGTCAATAATACATTATAATTCTAATATAATTTACCTTCTTTTGAAGGAATGGTACCAGCGCAATCTACAGCGCAAGCACCGAACGAAACACAAAAAAATAGTTCGGGAAGCTCTCAGAGCCAGCGCGGCATATCTCAAGTCGATCCGCTTGAGCGGGTAATGCAAATGTTAGAATCACAACGACAAAGAGATGATGCTCGCCAAGCCAAGTTCGAAAGCAATACCCGATTCTCAGTCCAACAGAAGCAGGTGGATACCCTGCAACAGATCGTTCAGACTTTGGCTGCCAACCATTTCGCCGCAACAACAATGACTCCGGTGGAACAGCACGTGCTTGAAGTAGAGACTCCTCAAATCCCAAGGCCGAGGGACGTGATTGCCTTCAACTTGGGCCACTTCAAGAAAGTCTGTAATACCCTATTCAACGGGACTGAGGACCCAGTGGTAGCTCTAGATTGGCTAGCCGAGCTTGAAGATCACTTCGCTCTGTTAGAGGTCCACGAAGATAAGCGCGTCGCCTGCGCCCAACTACAGCTCCGCCTCAATGCACACGATTGGTGGAACGTGCATCGACGATCTCTCCAATTTGATCACAGAGAGGAGGCAATCTCGTGGACGACCTTTCGTGCCGCGTTCGAAGAGGAGTTTATACCCCCTCCAGTACAACGTCAAATGGAGAATGATTTCGTGCAACTGAGGCAGGGCAGCTTGACAGTTAAGCAATACTCCGCCGAATTCAACCGACTCTCCAAATTCGCTAGGGCTATTTACCTGATGCAGCGAGTCAAGCCAGAAGGTTTGAAGGTGGTTTGCGCCCTGCCATCCATGCGCACGTGGTCAATAATCAGTACGGGACAATGCGTGAAGTAATGAATCACGCCCTATCTCTTGAACCGCAGTATCCTCACGTTTCTACCGACGCTGTGCATACCTACAATCACAAACGCTAAGGCAACGATAGAGGAAACACCGCTGCAAAGCGCCCTAACCACGGCGGTCCTCGAAGAGGAAACCTAGGGCAACCATGTTCTTATTCTAAGAAACCAGGGCACACAGCTGAGAAGTGCCGCAAGAAACTTGGGCAATATCTCATTTGTGGAGATCCAGATCATGTCGTTCCTGCCTGCCTACTGAGCCGCCTCAATAATCCCTAACGGTAGGCCTTATTCCTAAGTTTCGGGATAAAACTTCCAATTAGTTGGGTAGGATGTAGTGCCCCGTTCTCCCGGTGCGGAGAGCGCGGCTAAGAAACACAAGACGGTATCGTTCGATCGGGATAGATTGAATTAAGAACTCGTCATCGTTATGGATTTGTTTCTTCAGAATTGATTCTCATATTCAGTGGACCGTGCCCCCGGAATCGACTTAGCGGCAGAGTCAGAAGGGACCTCTCCGCTGCTATCTTTTATTGCCTCAATTTTCGATGTCGCTTGTTGCTTTCGTGCTTTGAGTTGGTTTTGGGATTTGCTTATTTTTCTTGAACGATTTTGATGGTTTTTATTGTTTTCGTTCATTGAACTGCACTTCGAATTCGAGATTGGAAAGAGAGAAAGAAATATTAATCCAGCTGTTCGTGTGCAGGTGAACGAACAGTAGGCGGCTTGCGAGCGGAGTCGTGAAGCGCCTCTTTCCTTCTCCTTCTCCTTCTCCTTTCCTTACAACCAAGTGAGTGGCTACCAACCCGATTAGCTAGCCCTGCTTCCAAGCTTTACGCCCTAAAATCTGCAATCTTCCTTGCCCCGATCAAACGATACCAAGTAATAATAAAAGAAACCAAGATAAAAGAGAATAGACTTGGTTATTACTGCTTGTCATCCAAACTTGTGAACGGTTACTTACTCGCATGCTTGTTCGTTTGGAATATTTATCATATGCATAATTATAAGTTAGAATATTTGTTCTCCTTTAAATTGTGCTATGAAATATACTGAACCGAGAGGCTATGCAACTGAATCATGAAAATACTGCTTGTCTTGTACTATGTTGCCTCAACTGCATGAACTGTTGCCTTAATAAACAATACCGATTCGATCACGAACAACTTGTGCACAAGGTCACTGGTTCTTGCGGACGATCGCTGGGGCACTGGCACCGATTCGGTCTGGACGTAACTTCACTGTAGTCTACTGCATCTGGACGGGATGGTTTGTAGCCACTATTGCATCTTTGCTGCATTCCATCCTCGTTCAAGACTAAATCGTCCATTTTGGCATCCCGTCAATGATCCACTGTATATTTAAACCTGTTGAATACTAACTTGTGTCTTCGTGGCAGAGAAGGCATGGTAAGTATTGTGCAGGTCATACAGACGGGCAGGTAAAATCCACCGAATGGTGGCACATTTATTTCAGTAAATTCTATATGCTGCTTACTTGTAAATGAACTAAGGCAAGATAGAAACCCACAAATATACGTGCTTTTATTAAAACAACATGTTGATTGGTATAGTTCGGTTAGCTTGCCTTCACCAGTATGTTTTGACATGCTGACCCTCGTTGAAACAGGTTATCCGCACCAAGGCGAACCGAGCGAGGAGCCAAAGTCGTCTTCCCGATCCAGTCCAGCTGTTGGCGCATCTTTACCGCGCCCCTTGAAGCATTTTGGAGCCAGAAGCTTTCAACTCTTCATACACAATGCAGCTTCGTGGCAAAGCCGTCCTCCAGCCTGGAGGTCTTTATCATTTTGAGTTTATAAAGGGATGTAATGTACAGGACTGCTATCTCATTTTGAGTCAACACTTTTATAAGCCGTTCGGCATATTAGCTGACTCGTTCAGGAGTTTGTAATAGATGTTCATTATCAATAAAGAGAACTTTTCCATGTTTTAAAATCTGTGTTTCATCTGCGTACTCTGAATATGTGTTCCTTATGCAAAATACTTTAGCCTTGTGCGGGCGCAACCCCAGCCGCACGGCATCACGATTCGTGGGACGTCCCAACGATTCTACGAAATTTGGTCGTGACATGAGATATTAAATTGATTATCGTATTGACATCGTACACAATATTTATATTAGACATCGTACATGATAGATTGGATATTGCTCGTGTATCGTGACGTGTCATGGTTGGATCCACAGTACTAGTTGGGGGCGAGGGAGTAGTTAGTAAGAAATGTGATCATACCCTTTTATACAAGTATAGAACAATGTAAGTGTTAATTATGCTCTTCATATATGATTAGCCAGGCCATATAGCTCTCGTACATGTTCCCAAGCCGATCATATTTCGAAACTACTATTTCAAACACTTAGAATGGATTACAGTTCTCTATTTTAGATCATATACTACATCACCCGTATATGATATTGTACCTTGTTCTCTTTATTTCATATATGCACCGACTGCATCATATTGCCTATATTGCCTGTCTCTTTATATTGCCTGTCTCTTTATTTGCCATTATATTTAATCACTGTCTTCTCTCAGTATCTAGTATCATCTGTTTATTGCTTTATAGTCCTTATCAATTAAATGGAACTGTTATTTGAGATTGTACTTTGCTCCTTCCTGACTGCAAATATTTTTCCAGACTATGCCTTAGAGGATCGGTATCCAACACTTTATGGACCATATGGTGAGTAGCTGCAGACTTTTACTTGGTAGTACAGTTGTGATTCTGGGAGGTCTAGCCGGAATCATTAGTTTTCTAGTTAGTTCTTTTAGTAGACTATTTGGTACCGGATTTGTCTCCGGCATACTTGTTAAGACATGGATATTTGTTGAGTTAGATTATTACATTTAGACTTGTGTTGTATTAAATTTTATTTTGTTCTTCGATATCTTATCGTGCTGTAGTTATGTGATTGAGTATATGTTCATATTATATTGTGTCATCTGTGCCTCCTTATGGAGATTGGATGCTCGTGTGAGATTGTTTAGATAGTATCATGACCTTGACAGCGTTCTACCGCCGATGCTACGGCGTAGGCTGGACGTACCCACGTACTCGTGCCCCAATTCCGGGTGCGGGTCGTGACACATTTTTAGTGGTGGCCCATACAGGTTAGACTTTGCAAGTTGTTCGATGTCGTGGTAGTGTGACATCTCTGTTGTACTACTGCGTGCCTGCGATAGGATCTAGGACATAGAATACTAGGATGAGAGCGGATACTCAATCACAATTCCTTGAAAGATTCCTGGGATGACCCCTGAGAACCTTATTATAAAATTCTAATTTAAAACATTTTTCTTATTTCCGTCCATTCTCACTTGTTGTTATTGAATTTGATTCTTGTTGATCAGTTAGTAAATTAAGATCTTAGTGTCATTATAGAGTTTGATTTCTTATCAAGATGAATTTACGGACTAGTTTATGGTATTATCTGATGACACATGTCGATGAGGACAGTGAGAAAGATAACACTAGGGCTATTGGACTACAAGATGTGGATTTAAATTATAATGTGAAGATTGAAAATGAATTTCAATTTTACAAATTTTGAAGAGTCGAGATATTATGTATTAAAAAAAATTTTTTTTTTGAGGATTCAGATTCAATCCAATGAACATAGACAAAACTGTAAGGATTTTTGGAAGTGATAAAATTTTTGTTTCAGTATTTGAATATTTGACTTTGAGGAAGGTATATGCATTTTACTTTAAATTATTCGAGGAGTTAGTTTTGAGGATTTTATTTGAGGATAAAATTTTATAGTGGGAGAGATATATTAGTATATAAGTAGATGAGATGCATGTGTAAGGATCTGTTGGCTTGAGCATGATTGAGATTGCACTGCAAACTGACTTGGGTGTCCATCTAGGGTTGTATTAGAGGGAGCAGTACTTAGTATGGTGTGTTGCATTTGATATGCACTTGAATGATAAGAATGACTAGTATCAACAATTGCAGTAGGTAAGAAAGCTAGCAGTGAGTGTGCTTGTAGTAGAACTGTGGTACCTAAGGGATAGAGGTATCAAACCATGGATGCATCATTGACCTATGCAATCACAATTAGGAATATTATTCCAATCTATTTATCTTGAATGTTGCTTCTTTAGAACTTTACTGTCCTTCCTTGATGATATCGCATTTTGCCTTAATTGATTCTTTTGGATCTGTCTTCAGGATGTCGCCGAAGAAACGGTCTATGAGAGTGGGAGTATCTGCTTTAGAGGGGTCTGCCTGTCACTACCACATTCTGAAAACAGGGGTATTTTCGACTTTTTGCAATATTTAGTATTATTGTAGTTACAATTAATTAATTGCATGATAGTGTATTTGATTTAAATAATTTTGTGCGATGTATAATTAAATATATAATTATATGCAGTGTTAATTATTTTAGCTAGCAGACTAGACCTAGAAGCCCAGTAGACGAACCCCTGTCCGAATTATAGAATTCTGGATTTTATTATTTTATTTAGAATTGATATTTGGAGATTGTAATTAATTACTGTATTTTATTTAATATTTTGTGCATTGCCTTTGCTTCGATATTTGGAGCACTATCCAGACTTTTGTCTTCCAACAAATTTCATAATCTTGTCCTAGACATGCCCACCTTCATTTCTGCTATTTTTGCAACTCATAATTTTGCTCCCTGTATATTATTTCTAGCCGCACAAAAATCGTCGCGGACGTTATTTTTATTTCCTATTTTTGTATCGTTGTGCGTTCCAATTGTAATTTGGGGACAATCTTGACCTATTTTTCGTGCGGCCCAAATTAGGAAAATATTCTGTTCTGAGTCTTCTTCATTTTTGGTATTGATGACTTGACCTGATTTTGGCCCCATATGCTCCTAATTAATTGTTGAACACAACTTGCATTTTATTTCTATTTAAATTGAGGATACCATTTTATCTGATTTTAAAATCCCAATTTAATTCCAGTGCCCTGCAAATTCAGCCCGTACCAGTCTTACAGCACCCCCTGACCCTACAAAACATCGGACCCCGAATCGCCCGCCCAATTTTTGTCATTTCATGTGTTTGTGCAATTTCCCAAATTTAAGGGGGCCAAATTGCAAATTGGCATTTTGTGGCCTCACCCAATTATTTTAATCAATGAGGGAGCCTATTAATTTTAATTAAGAACCCTCATCCCCCATGAATA
Source organism: Iris macrosiphon (assembly GCA_036927795.1). Classification (NCBI taxonomy): domain Eukaryota; kingdom Viridiplantae; phylum Streptophyta; class Magnoliopsida; order Asparagales; family Iridaceae; genus Iris; species Iris macrosiphon. Next base: position 593,697 of record JAYESA010000001.1, on the reverse strand, counting down.
ATTTTCTCATGTTCAATCCTAGCCATTCATTTGAAATTGACCCATCACAACCCTCCATCACACCCTCTCTCTCCCTATTTAATATATTGTACCATCAAACCCTAATCCCTAGGCAACCTAGAAAACCCCACCCCCTCACAAGCCTCCTCCCTCTCTCCTACGTATGTGATTTTTTCTCCTTCTTTTTCTTCTTCTCATTTCTTCTCTTCTTCTTCCTTTTTATTCTTCTTTAATGTTGGATTTGTTTACAAATTCAAATTAAAAGGGGGGGGAACACTGTTTATTTCCCCCCCAAAATACTGTGCTATCCCGGCAGACCATCCTTTCTGAGCTCCGGCCGAGCCTCTATACTCCGGCGGCCCATACTGCACCCGGCCGACGTTTCCACGACGCGTCCGGCGACAGCTTCCTCCGGCCGTGCGGCCGTCGGCCCCATCAGATCCGGCTGCTTCCCCCTCCGCCTCTACTCGACCATCTCCCTCCCTGCTGTCTCCGGCGCCGGCTCCCCACAACTCCTCCCCGGCCCGTCTGGCCCGGCGACCCGGCGGCCCAGCTTCACCCTGCCGCGGCTGCTCCTCCCCGATCTCCCATCACCATCTACACCATTCACCACCACCATCAACAGCGAATCCGGCCGGCTGCTCCAAGCCCGGGGCCCCTCGCGCCAGCGGCCAGTGCGGCCATCCCGAGCCTCCTCGCGCCGGCGGCGCTGCTGCACCCCCTCCGGCGGTCCCTCGCGAGTCCTCCCCAGCGGCCGCTGCTCCCCGGCGGCCAGCACCGTACTCCGGCCGACCACCTACAGTAAGCCTCTCTCCCCTTCCCTCTTTATATATATATCTTTATATATATATATCTATATATATATATATATATATATGTGTATATATATACGTATATATATACGAGTATATATATATACTAAATGTATATGTATTGTAGGTAATTATTTAATGTGAAAATTAGTAGATGTATTTAAATTAATTTGTATATATATCAATGTATAAGTATATGTAAATATTAGCATGTATTTGTCTAGCATTTTAATTAATTAATGTTTAATATATATTAGTATGGTATATATATATATAAATTGTATAATGTATTGTGGGTGTATTCACTATAATGTATATATGTATACATATTTTGTAAACGTATGTATTAATATATATGTATAAGTACATATTTTGTATATGTATATTGGTGCATTTTATATATATATACTTTGTATATTTAATATAATTAGTATATATACTTTGTATATACTAGTATATGTATTTGTGTATATATATATATATATCTAATGTATATATATATAAATGTTTGTTTATATATTTAAATTAGTGTGAAATTAGTATATGCTTTTAATTAAATTTGTATGTATATATATTGTAAAGTATTTATATATTTAGTTAATTAGCATATGTATATTATTACTTTATTAATATCTGATTATATGAGCATAGTAGGTAATTAAATAAATTATATAATTAAGTATGTATTTAATTAAGGCAAATGTATATACCACGTATTTGGTATATGTATTATTTTTGGTAAAAATGTATAAATATGTAAATTGTATATTATTTAATTATTAGAAATCAATTGTATAAGTATAGTATATATTTAAATAAATTCTATAATTAAGTTGGTATATATATATATATATTTTGTATATATATATACTTGATATAATTTCAAATGTATATTTTGTACATACATTTAATATATTTATATATATATATGATTGATATATATAAATACGTGTGCTGCTATATGTATTTTAAATATATATATACATAGCATATTTTCAATATATATTTAATTGGTATATTCATCTGTATATAGTATTGTATAATTTAATTGGTATAAATTAGTATATAAAAATAATAGTATACGTACTATTTTTTGGTGTATATATATAGATCTTTATTGTTCAATTGACATAGATATATATGTGTAGGTATATTTTTGTATAAACCCTTAGTACGTTTTTATAATATATACGTGTATATTTTGTAGTTGTATTTAATTGGAGATATGGTTGTATGTACATACAGGTATTAGTTTTATTTAAAGTGTATATATTTTACTTATATCTATTATTATAACTAAGGGATATTAAGATGTAGTTGGCCTATCTAGTAGATGACCCCTACCGTACCTAGCGTAGCCCTAAGGCCAGTGTATTTCTATTGTGTGTTAGGATAGCTTCTGATACAAATGTCATATTGTGTTATGTTTATAGGACTGTTGGGTTACCCAGGGGATACTCTGGAACAGGACATCCATAAATACCAGCTAAGGACCGAGGCAAGTACATTCTCTGATAATTTCCAATTCTTGATAATTTCTATAAGTTCAATGATCTTGAAATGTTACAATTGAATCTTGACACTGTGCTACACGGACTAGTATAGCTTGGATCTGCAGTCATGAGATGTTACCTTGATTATCATATTGACATTGTACACGACATGTATATTTAGACATCGTACATGATAGACTTGACTTGCTCGTGTATCGTGACGTGTCATGGTTGGATCCACAGTACTAGTTGGGGGCGGGGAAGTAGTTAGTAAGAAATGTGATCATAACCTCTTATTGTAGTATAGAAATTGTAAGTGTTAATCATGCTCTTCACCCATGATTAGCTAGGCCAGTAGCTATCGTACATGTTCCCAAGCCGATCACATTTTGAAACTACTATTTCAAACACGTAGAATAGATTACAGTTCCCTATTTTATCATATACTACATCACCCGTATATGATACTGTTTCTTGTTCTTTTTATTTCCATACATGCACCGACTGTATTATATTGCCTGTCTCTCTATATTACCTGTCTCTCTTAAATTGCCATTTTAATTATTTCATTGTCTTCTCAGTAGCTAGCATGACATGTTTTATTGTATTATAGACATTATCAATTAATGGAACTGTTATTTGAGATTGTGCTTTGCTCCTTCCTGACTGGAAATATTTTTCCAGACTATGCCTTAGAGGACCGCTGTCTGACACTTATGGTGAGTAGCTGCAGACTTGACAGTAGTTGTGATTCCAGGAGGTCTAGCTGGAAATTACTATTTTTAGTTAGTTCTTTTTACAGTCTATTTGGTACCGGATTTGTCTCCGGCATTTTGATGATTCTTGGATATTGTTGAGTTAGAATTTTACTTGTGACTTGTGTTGTGTTTAATTTAGTTTTATTATTCGAAATCTTATCGTGCTAAATTCCTGTGATTGAGTATGTGTTCATCTTATTTGTGTCATCCGTGCCTCCTAATGGAGATTGGACGCTTGCGTGACATTAGTTAGATAGTATCAAGACCTTGACAGCGTTCTACCGCCGATGCTGCGGCGTAGGCTGGACGTACCCACGCACTCGTGCCCCTAAACCGGGTGCGGGTCGTGACACATTTTTAGTGGTGGCCCATGCAGGTCAGACTTCGCGAGTTGTGCGATGTCGTGGTAGTGTGACATCCTTGTTATACTACTGCGTGCCTGCGATAGGAACTAGGACATAGGATACTAGGATGAGAGCAAATACTCAATCACAATTCCTTGAGAGATTCCTGGGATGACCCCTGAGAATCTTGTTATAAACTTCCAATTTACAATCATTCCCTTGTTCCGTCCATTCTCATTGTTGATATTGATTTGATTATTGTTGATTAGGTATTAAATTAGGATTTTGGTTTCCTAGTAGGGTTGGATTTCATATCAAGATAAATTGCAGACTGATTTATAGTATTATCTGATGATGGCCGTCAATGAGGACAGTGAAAAGGATTAACATTAGAGCTATTGGACTACAGAAGGTGGATTTAAAATTTTGAGGACTGAAAATGAATTTCAAATTTTTGAATTCTGAGAAGATTGAGATTGTTATAAAAAATTTTTATTTTGAAGATTTCAATGAATTGCAAAATTTTGAAACTTGAGAAGTTGAAATATGGTTATTAAAATTTTATTTTTGAGGAATTCAGATTCAATTTGTTGAACCTAGACAAGCTGTAAGGATTTTTGGAGTTGATAAAATTTTCATTTCAATATTTAAATAATTGACCTTGAGGAAAGTGTATACATTTTACTTTAAAAGTTTATTCGAGGAGTTATTTGAGGAATTTTATTTAAGGATAAGATTTTATAGTGGGAGAGATATATTAGTATATAAGTAGATGAGATGCATGTGTAAGATCTGTTGGCTTGAGCGTGATTGAGATCTCACTGCCAACTGGTTTAGGTGTTCATCTAGGATTGTATTGAAGAGAGCAGTACTTAGTATAGAGTGTTGCAATTGATATGCACTTGGGTGATAAGAATAACTAGTATCAGCGATTGCAGTAGGTAAGGAAGCTAGCAGTGAGTGTGTTTTGTGATAGAACTGTGATCCCTAGGGGATAGAGGTATCAGACTATGGATGCATCTTTGACCCATGCAATCACAACTAGGATTTTCTTTCCAATCTATTTATCTTGAATGTTGCTTCCTTAAGAACTGTACTGTCCTTCCTTGATGATATCGTATTTTGCCTAAATTGATTCTTTGGGATCTGTCTTCAGGATGTCGCCGCAGACAAGGTCTATGAGAGCGGGAACATCAGCTTTAGAGGGGTCTGCCACCTCTCCACCTGAAAGACAGACATCCGTAGTTCCTCCTACATCTCCAATGCACGTAGGTGTATCTGCAATTTTCGGGAATCCTCCTCCTCCACCTGTCCAGAAGATTGCCGCAGCTGTGACGGACAACCTTCCTCCTCCACCGACTCTGATTCCCGGAGGTTTGCCTATTGACGGAACGCAGATGTTTACTTTGATCCAAGGTATGGTAGATGCCCAGAGGGTAACGGCAGACGCTCAGCGAGTTCAAACTGAGGCTCAGAGGATGCAAGCAGAAGCGTACCAGACACAAACCGAGCTGATGAAAGAAAACATGGAGAATGCTCATCAAGTGACTCTCCAAGCTTTGGAGAAAGTAGCACAGTACCAGCAGTTTCCTGGCCAGCAACAGAGATCAGGCACTATAGTGGACTTCAAAAGAATGATGCCTCGAGAGTTCAAAGGCACCGAAGGAATACTCTACGCTGACGACTGGCTAGAGGATATAGAGAGAAGCCTGCGATTGACCCAAATTCCGGAGAACTTGAAGATAGAAGTCGCTGGCAGTCAGATGTTCGATATCGCACTCACGTGGTATCGCACGGAGCCGAGAATTACTGCATAAGGACTTACTTGGGAGACCTTCAAGGAACTCTTCAAGGAGAAGTTCTTTCCCGACGTGGCATTGGGAACCTTGGAAAGTCAGTTTCATGACTTAGTACAAGGAAACATGTCGGTCGACGAGTACGCTGCAGAATTCAGTAGATTGAGCCATTTTGCATCGTCTATGATTCGGGACCCAGGAGATCGAGCCCAGAAATTTAGAAAGGGACTGACGAGAGAGATTAAGTCACGAACTTCTGGTCGTCGTACCGCTACCTTTGAGGCTATCTTGATGGATGCTCAGATTGCAGAAGAGGATCTGGACCTCAGGCCTAAGAGGAGTTACGATACTTTTGGAGATACGAATGATAGCGCAGGACCAGCCAAGCATCCCCGTATTCAGCACCAACAGCAGTACCAAGTACCATTTCATAGTCAGCAACAACCATGGACATTTTAGCATCCACCGCAGTACCTAGCACCAGTTCCTATCCAGCGACAACCCTGGGCATTTCAGTATCAACAGCAGTACCCGGCACCAGTTCCTGTACAGCAGGATCAACGAACTTGTCACTTCTGTAAGAAGCCAGGTCACCTTTGGGAGAGCTGTAGAACGAGGCTAGGACTTTGTTTGCACTGCGGCGCTGCGGGACATCGAGTAAGGGATTGTCTTCGAGTCCCTTATCTTCTTAGCCCACACGCAGTTTCAGATTATAGAGATCCAGTTAGGCTACCTGTGGAACCGTATATTGCTCAGCACCCGCAAAGGGAACCACCCCAGCAGGACGGGCATTTGCGGTGACGGTCGAGAGACCGATATTGCAGGTAATGTGTTAGCAGTTTCTGTTCTTTCCTTTATTCTGTTCCTACCTATTTGATTGATTGATTGCTTAGTACAATAGTTGTGTGCATGATTTCTTGTTATGATGTAGTTAGTAGTTCACCCTGATGCATAGACTGCAACACCATACCAAATGAGACCATAACCGTGTATGTTCCCCCTAGATTGTATGTGGTATGACTACAGGTAGAATTTTCTTAGACCGTGATTATTGGTGTTGACTGTAGTGAAGATTCATGAAGGAGTTATGACTTGACAAGAGGAACAAGATGATTAAAAATTTGAGGATAATTATTGATTTAAATAAATGGTTAAGAAATTAATATGGCATAATTGGTGGTTAATTAATTCCAAGAAAGATTATGACATGTTTAAATTGGTTATTAAAAATTTGGAAATTTTGGAGATTCATCAATATATTTATTTAATTGCAAGTTATGAATTTTAGAATTTTACATGGGATGTGACATTTGGAGAATCCTTAAATATCATATTGTTGAGTTTTTGAGGAGTGGATACTAAATTTTGAGTATCGAATTAGTAGCTAAAAACTTTCAAGGAAATTTTTGATGGACTTTGATTTTACTTGAAGATTTTTCAGGTTATACAAATAATTTCAGATTTTTGGAAATTGTGAAAGACCTTGTGGATTATTCGTGGTTGATGAATTTATTGAGGGAATAATAGTGAGTATGATTTAAACACTAGTATGAGGATTTTAAATTTCGAGGACGAAATTCTTTTAAGGTGGGTAGACTTGTCACTACCACATTCTGAAAACAGGGGTATTTTCGACTTTTTGCAATATTTAGTATTATTGTAGTTACAATTAATTAATTGCATGATAGTATATTTGATTTAAATAATTTTGTGCGATGTATAATTAAATATATAATTATATGCAGTGTTAATTATTTTAGCTAGCAGACTAGACCTAGAAGCCCAGTAGACGAACCCCTGTCCGAATTATAGAATTCTGGATTTTATTATTTTATTTAGAATTGATATTTGGAGATTGTAATTAATTACTGTATTTTATTTAATATTTTGCGCATTGCCTTTGCTTCGATATTTGGAGCACTATCCAGACTTTTGTCTTCCAACAAATTTCATAATCTTGTCCTAGACATGCCCACCTTCATTTCTGCTATTTTTGCAACTCATAATTTTGCTCCCTGTACATTATTTTTAGCCGCACAAAAATCGTCGCGGACGTTATTTTTATTTCCTATTTTTGTATCGTTGTGCGTTCCAATTGTAATTTGGGGACAATCTTGACCTATTTTTCGTGCGGCCCAAATTAGGGAAATATTCTGTTCTGAGTCTTCTTCATTTTTGGTATTGATGACTTGACCTGATTTTGGCCCCATGTGCTCCTAATTAATTGTTGAACACAACTTGCATTTTATTTCTATTTAAATTGAGGATACCATTTTATCTGATTTTAAAATCCCAATTTAATTCCAGTGCCCTGCAAATTCAGCCCGTACCAGTCTTACATCACCCCCTGACCCTACAAAACATCGGACCCCGAATCGCCCGCCCAATTTTTGTCATTTCATGTGTTTGTGCAATTTCCCAAATTTAAGGGGGCCAAATTGCAAATTGGCATTTTGTGGCCTCACCCAATTATTTTAATCAATGAGGGAGCCTATTAATTTTAATTAAGAACCCTCATCCCCCATGAATAATTTTCTCATGTTCAATCCTAGCCATTCATTTGAAATTGACCCATCACAACCCTCCATCACACCCTCTCTCTCCCTATTTAATATATTGTACCATCAAACCCTAATCCCTAGGCAACCTAGAAAACCCCACCCCCTCACAAGCCTCCTCCCTCTCTCCTACGTATGTGATTTTTTCTCCTTCTTTTTTTTCTTCTCATTTCTTCTCTTCTTCTTCCTTTTTCTTCTTCTTTAATGTTGGATTTGTTTACAAATTCAAATTAAAGGGGGGGGGGGAACACTGTTCATTTCCCCCCCAAAATACTGTGCTATCCCGGCCGACCATCCTTTCTGAGCTCCGGCCGAGCCTCTGTACTCCGGCGGCCCATACTGCACCCGGCCGGCGTTTCCACGACGCGTCCGGCGACAGCTTCCTCCGGCCGTGCGGCCGTCGGCCCCATCAGATCCGGCTGCTTCCCCCTCCGCCTCTACTCGACCATCTCCCTCCCTGCTGTCTCCGGCGCCGGCGCCCCACAACTCCTCCCCGGCCCGTCTGGCCCAGCGACCCGGCGGCCCAGCTTCACCCTGCCGCGGCTGCTCCTTCCCGATCTCCCATCACCATCTACACCATTCACCACCACCATCAACAGCGAATCCGGCCGGCTGCTCCAAGCCCGGGGCCCCTCGCGCCAGCGGCCAGTGCGGCCATCCCGAGCCTCCTCGCGCTGGCGGCGCTGCTGCACCCCCTCCGGCGGTCCCTCGCGAGTCCTCCCCGGCGGCCGCTGCTCCCCGGCGGCCAGCACCGTACTCCGGCCAACCACCTACAGTAAGCCTCTCTCCCCTTCCCTCTTTATATATATCTTTATATATATATATCTATATATATATATATATATATATATATATATATATATATATATATGTGTATATATATACGTATATATATACGAGTATATATATATACTAAATGTATATGTATTGTAGGTAATTATTTAATGTGAAAATTAGTAGATGTATTTAAATTAATTTGTATATATATCAATGTATAAGTATATGTAAATATTAGCATGTATTTGTCTAGCATTTTAATTAATTAATGTTTAATATATATTAGTATGGTATATATATATATAAATTGTATAATGTATTGTGGGTGTATTCACTATAATGTATATATGTATACATATTTTGTAAACGTATGTATTAATATATATGTATAAGTACATATTTTGTATATGTATATTGGTGCATTTTATATATATATACTTTGTATATTTAATATAATTAGTATATATACTTTGTATATACTAGTATATGTATTTGTGTATATATATATATATATCTAATGTATATATATATAAATGTTTGTTTATATATTTAAATTAGTGTGAAATTAGTATATGCTTTTAATTAAATTTGTATGTATATATATTGTAAAGTATTTATATATTTAGTTAATTAGCATATGTATATTATTACTTTATTAATATCTGATTATATGAGCATAGTAGGTAATTAAATAAATTATATAATTAAGTATGTATTTAATTAAGGCAAATGTATATACCACGTATTTGGTATATGTATTATTTTTGGTAAAAATGTATAAATATGTAAATTGTATATTATTTAATTATTAGAAATCAATTGTATAAGTATAGTATATATTTAAATAAATTCTATAATTAAGTTGGTATATATATATATATATTTTGTATATATATATATACTTGATATAATTTCAAATGTATATTTTGTACATACATTTAATATATTTATATATATATATGATTGATATATATAAATACGTGTGCTGCTATATGTATTTTAAATATATATATACATAGCATATTTTCAATATATATTTAATTGGTATATTCATCTGTATATAGTATTGTATAATTTAATTGGTATAAATTAGTGTATAAAAATAATAGTATACGTACTATTTTTTGGTGTATATATATAGATCTTTATTGTTTAATTGACATAGATATATATGTGTAGGTATATTTTTGTGTAAACCCTTAGTACGTTTTTATAATATATACGTGTCTATTTTGTAGTTGTATTTAATTGGAGATATGGTTGTATGTACATACAGGTATTAGTTTTATTTAAAGTGTATATATTTTACTTATATCTATTATTATAACTAAGGGATATTAAGATGTAGTTGGCCTATCTAGTAGATGACCCCTACCGTACCTAGCGTAGCCCTAAGGCCAGTGTATTTCTATTGTGTGTTAGGATAGCTTCTGATACAAATGTCATATTGTGTTATGTTTATAGGACTGTTGGGTTACCCAGGGGATACTCTGGAATAGGACATCCATAAATACCAGCTAAGGACCGAGGCAAGTACATTCTCTGATAATTTCCAATTCTTGATAATTTTTATAAGTTCAATGATCTTGAAATGTTACAATTGAATCTTGACACTGTGCTACACGGACTAGTATAGCTTGGATCTGCAGTCATGAGATGTTACCTTGATTATCGTATTGACATTGTACACGACATGTATATTTAGACATCGTACATGATAGACTTGACTTGCTCGTGTATCGTGACGTGTCATGGTTGGATCCACAGTACTAGTTGGGGGCGGGGAAGTAGTTAGTAAGAAATATGATCATAACCTCTTATTGTAGTATAGAAATTGTAAGTGTTAATCATGCTCTTCACCCATGATTAGCCAGGCCAGTAGCTATCGTACATGTTCCCAAGCCGATCACATTTTGAAACTACTATTTCAAACACGTAGAATAGATTACAGTTCCCTATTTTATCATATACTATATCACCCGTATATGATACTGTTTCTTGTTCTTTTTATTTCCATACATGCACCGACTGTATTATATTGCCTGTCTCTCTATATTACCTGTCTCTCTTAAATTGCCATTTTAATTATTTCATTGTCTTCTCAGTAGCTAGCATGACATGTTTTATTGTATTATAGACATTATCAATTAATGGAACTGTTATTTGAGATTGTGCTTTGCTCCTTCCTGACTGGAAATATTTTTCCAGACTATGCCTTAGAGGACCGCTGTCTGACACTTATGGTGAGTAGCTGCAGACTTGACAGTAGTTGTGATTCCAGGAGGTCTAGCTGGAAATTACTATTTTTAGTTAGTTCTTTTTACAGTCTATTTGGTACCGGATTTGTCTCCGGCATTTTGATGATTCTTGGATATTGTTGAGTTAGAATTTTACTTGTGACTTGTGTTGTGTTTAATTTAGTTTTATTATTCGAAATCTTATCGTGCTAAATTCCTGTGATTGAGTATGTGTTCATCTTATTTGTATCATCCGTGCCTCCTAATGGAGATTGGACGCTTGCGTGACATTAGTTAGATAGTATCAAGACCTTGACAGCGTTCTACCGCCGATGCTGCGGCGTAGGCTGGACGTACCCACGCACTCGTGCCCCTAAACCGGGTGCGGGTCGTGACACTGCCACCTCTCCACCTGAGGGACAGACAGCCGTAGTTCCTCCTACATCTCTGATACAAGTAGTAGTTTCTGCACTTTTCGGGGATCCTCCTCCCCCACCTGTTTAGATGATTGTCGCAGCTGTGACAGACAACCTTCCTCCTCCACCGACTCTGATTTCCGGAGGTTTGCCCATTGACGGGGCACAGATGTTTACCTTGATCCAGGACATGGTAGATGCCCAGAGGGTGACGGCAGACGCTCAGTGAGTTCAAGCTGAGGCTTAGAGGGTGCAAGCTGAGGCTCAGAGGGTGCAAGCAGAAGCGCACCAGGCACAAATCGAGCTGATGAGAGAGAGCATAGAGAATGCTCATCAGGTGAATCTCCAAGATTTGGAGAGAGTAGCACAATACCAGCAGATTCCTGGCCAGCAGCAGCAGAGATCAGGCACTATAGTGGACTTCAAGAGGATGATGCCTCGAGAATTCAAAGGCACCGAAGGGATACTCTACGCAGACGACTGGCTAGAGGATATAGAGAGGAGCCTGCGATTGGTCCAGATTCCGGAGAGCTTACGGATAGAGGCGACTGGCAGTCAGATGTTCGATATCGCACTCACGTGGTATCGCACGGAGCCGAGACTTATTGCCCAAGGACTTACTTGGGAGACCTTCAAGGAGCTCTTCAAGGAGAAGTTCTTTCCCGACGTGGCATTGGGAACCTTGGAAAGTCAGTTTCATGACTTGGTTCAAGGAAACATGTCGATCGACGAGTACGCTGCAGAATTTTGTAGATTAAGCCATTTTGAATCGTCTATGATTCGGGACCCAGGAGATCGAGCCCGGAAATTTAGAAAGGGGCTGACGAAAGAGATTAGGTGGCACACTTCTGGTCGTCGTACCGCTATCTTTGAGGGTATCTTGATGGATACCCAGATTGTAGAAGAGGATCTGGATCTCAGGCCTAAGAGGAGTCATAATATTTCTGGAGATACAGATGGTAGCGCAGGATCGGCCAAGCGTCCCCATATTCAGCATTAACAGCAGTACCAGGCACCATTTTATATTCAGTAACAGCCATGGACATTTTAGTATCAACCACAGTACCAGGTGCCAGTACATATTCAGCAACAGCCATGGGCATTTCAGCATCAACAACAGTACCATGCACCAGTTCATATTCAGTAGGATCAGCAGCAGCCTCCGAGAGAGACACAACAGACTTGTCATTTCTGTAAGAAGCCAGGTCACCTTTGGGAGAGCTGTAGAACGATGCTAGGACTTTGTTTGCACTACGGCACTGCGGGACATCGAGTAAGGGATTGTCTTCGAGTTCCTTATCTTTTCGGCCAACGTACAGCTTCAAACTATAGAGATCCAGTTAGGCTACCTGTGGAACCGTATATTGCTCAGCACCCGCGAAGGGAACCACCCCAACAGGACGGGGCATTTGCGATGACGGTCGAGGAGACCGATACTGCAGGTAATGTGTTAGCATGTTCTGTTCTTTCCTTCCTACTGTTCCTTTCTATTTGATTGATTGACTGATTCCCTAGTACCATAGTTGTATGCATGATTTTTTGTTAGAATGTAGTTAGTTGTACACCTGACAGAGACCGTAATACCATGACAAAAGACACATGACCGTACATATATTTTCTTAGATTGCATGACTGTAGGTATAATTTTTCTTAGACCATGATTATTGGGATTGACCATAGTAGATTTATGAAGAGGTTATGACTTGACAAGAGAAACAAGATGCTTAAAATTTTGGAGGATAAGCATAAAGAGTTAAGGATTTAATATGGCAGAGTTGACGAATCATTGATTTTATCAAGATTAAGATATGATTAAATTATCATCAAAATTCGAGGATAAACATTGATTTAAATAAGAGGTGAAGAATTTAATATGGTAGGATTGATGATTATTGATTATGATATATTTATCGTTAAAAACTTGAGGAAATTAAGGAGATTATCATTATATTTATTTGACTACAAGTTATGAATTTTAAAATTTTATATTATGGACGTTGCATTTGAAAAATCCACAGGTATCGCGTTGTTGAGTATTTTGAGGAAAAAGGAAACCAAGGAATAAGATCATTGATGGATTAGTATTTGAATTCAATCTTTTTGGGACGAGATTTCAATTTTATTGCATTGATTGAAATTAAATTGAGGAGTAGATATTAAAATTCGAGTATTTAATTTTTAACTTAAAAATTCGGAGGAAATTGTGAGGAAAATGGAAACTGATTTTATTTCGAGGATTTTTCAGGAATACAATAATTTCAGAATTTTTGAAAATCATGAAATGACAGGGTGGATTATTTCAGGATTATGTGGGCAGATGAATTTAAATTTTTATGGAAAATAATAATGTGTATAAATAAACACTACTATGAGGATTTTAAATTTTGAGGACGAAATTCTTTTAAGGAGGGTAGACTTGTCACTACCATATTCTAAAAATAGGGGTATTTTTTGACTTTTATATATTATTAATATTATGGTATTTATATTAAATAATTTCTTGATATGTGTATTTAAATTAAATAATTATATGAGATGTGTATTTAAATATTTACAGTGTTCATTAATGTTTGAGCTGGTAGACTTGACCTAGAGGCCCACTAGACGAACACCTGACCGAATTATGGGGATTATGTTTTTAATCGTTTTATTTAGAATTTAATTATTGGAGGTATTAATTAATTACCGTAATTTTATTTAATTGTTGTGCATTGCCGTTGCTTCGATAATTGCAGCGCTACCCTAGCTTTTGCCTTCCAACAAATTTCATAACCTTGCCCTAGACATGCCGGCCTTCTATTCTGCCCTTTTTGCAACTCATAATTATGCTCTCTTGTACTTCATTTTAGCTGCACAATATTCTTCGCGAACGTTTATTTAATTTCTAAATAAATTCCAACTTTGTATCGTTGTGCATTCAAATCGAAATTGGAGGCAATCTTGACCCATTTTTCGTGCGACCCAAATTAGGGTAATATTCTCTTCTGAGTCTTCTTCACTAATGGTATTTGTGACCCGACCTAATTTTGGCCCCATGTACTCCTAATTAATTTTAGAACACAGCTTGCATTTATTTCTAATTAAATTGAGGATACCATTTTGACTAATTTCGTAAATTCTGATTTAATTCCAGTACCCCGCTAATTAAGCCCATACAACACACACAACGCCCCCTCACCCTATAAAATCCCTAACATCGAATCGCCCACCAAATTTTCATTATTTCCTGTGTCTGTGCAAATACCCAAATTTAAGGGGGCTAATTTGCAAATACTGCATTAGGTGTCAATACCCCATTGGTTCAACCCAATGGAGAAGCCCTAATTTTGACTAATCAACCCACACCCTCATCCCCACATGAAGAATTCCTCCATGTCAAATCTTGACCATTCATTCAATGGGTGCATCATCACCCTTCATTCCCACACACACCACCCTATTTAATGCCCCATCATCCCCTCTTCCCAAGAAAACCCTAATCCCCAAACCTAGGGAAGCCCCCATTTTTCTTTCACCTCACTCCTCCCTCTCTCCAACGTAGGAAGAAATTTTCTTTTCCTTTCTTCTTCTCTTTTCTTCTTCTTCTTCCTTTCTTCTTCTTCTTCTCTTTTATTTTGAATATACATAAAATAGGGGAAAACACCCTCGGCTACTGTTCACCCGAAGGCAACCCAGGCCTCAGCCCGGCGGCCCACTGCTCACCGACTCCGGCCGGCCAGGCACAACCCGACTGCTCATCCCCTCTGCTCTTCTCCACCCGGCCCATCTTCGGCCTGGCCACGACTCAGCCTTGCCACGACTCAGCCTCGCCATTCCTTCCGCAGCCGACCTGCTGCTCCGGTCATACTCCCCTGACCCCGGAGCCCCTTGCACCAATACCCGTCGGCCAACCCAACGGTCACCACCACCAGCAACCTCGACTTCCCTACATTCCCTCCTCCCTCTGCTCCTCCGCCTCACTCAAGCTCACCCTGACCCGCAACTCTTCCCCGCCTGCAGCTCCGGCCCAACCCGCTGCATTCCTTAGTCCGGCCAGCTTCGTCGAGCCTGGCCCGCTGGAACTCCCTGCACAGCCGAGCCGAGCCTCTAGCTCCTGACCCGGAGCACCCCCCTACATTCCCTACTCCGACGTTGAGCCCTCAGCTCCGACCTCCTGCTGCCTGCCTCTCCGGCCACCCTCCTTGTACTCCGGACCACCCCCGACCACCATCATCACCACCACCACCATCACCATACTCCACAGTCCGGCCATTCCTCCAGCTCCACAGCTCATCCCGAGCCCCCTCCGGCCCGGCCACCCAGCCGACCACCAGCCCCTCCGACTCCGGCCAACCATCGTGAGTTTTCTCTCCCCCTTCCCTCCTTCATTTTATATATATGTATGTAAATACGTATATACGTATATGTGTATGTGTATTTGTGTATGTATGTATACGAGTATTAAAAATGTATTTTAGTATAAATACGTATTGGTATATATATAAGCATATATGTATTAGTATACTTTCGTATAGTATGTGTATGTAAATACGTATATACGTATATGTGTATTTGTGTATGTGTGTATACGAGTATTAAAAATGTATTTTAGTATAAATACGTATTGGTTTGTATATAAGCATGTATGTATTAGTATACTTTCGTATAGTATGTGTATGTAGGTATGTATGTTTCGTGTATTTCTCCATATATATATATATATATATATATATATATATATATATGTATTCAATATATATATTGTGTATACGTATTAAATAATAAATATTAATATGTATTTGGGTGTATATATATACGTAGCATATATATAATTATTTTGGTGTATGTACGTATTTTGGTGTGTATATATACGTAGCTTATATATATATATTATATTGGTATATTTATACTTGTATATAGTATAAGTATTAATTTGGTATGTATATATATATATATATATTTGTTTTGGTATATATATAAATATATATATATATTCCTTGTATACGTATAAAATAGGGTATGCATTTTTTTAAACATATATATACTTGTTATACAATTCTATTATTGATATACCCTTATATGTATTAGTACGTATTTAATTGGTATAATTATGAGTATAATATGTACATTTCTATACATGTCTCTACTAGGTAATCGAGTGTAAATACGGATTCCCCGTAGCCACCCTGACCTGTGCCCATGTAGTATGATAGCAGACTGCCATATGTATGCTGACATACTGGCAAGGACCGTATCATCGACTGTCTGAATTCAAAGAATTATAGATGCGACGCCCGTGCAACTTGACACACTTAACCCTAGTTGACTAGTGCCATACCTGGCATAGCCCTGAGGCCAGCGTATTATGATTTTGTGTTAGTGTAGCATCTGATACAATATTATATTTGTGATATGTCTATAGGACTGTTGGTTCATCCAGACGATATTCTGGGACAGGATATTGGTTTTACCAGCTAAGGACCCGAGGCAAGTACATTCTCTGATAATTTCCAATTCCTTGATAATTTCTATAAGTTCAGTAATCTAGAAATGTTACATCTGAATCCTTGACACTGTGCTACACGGACTAGTATATAACTTGGATCTGCAGTCATGAGATATTACATTGATTATCGTATTGACATCGTACACGATATTTATATTAGACATCGTACTTGATAGATTGGATATTCCTCGTGTATCGTGACGTGTCATGGTTGGATCCACAGTACTAGTTGGGGGCGGGGGAGTGGTTAGTAAGAAATGTGATCATACCCTTTTATATAAGTATAGAACAATATAAGTATTAATCATGCTCTTCATATATGATTAGCCAGGCCATATAGCTCTCGTACATGTTCCCAAGCCGATCACATTTCGAAACTACTATTTCAAACACTTAGAATGGATTACAGTTCTCTATTTTAGATCATATACTACATCACCCGTATATGATATTGTACCTTGTTCTCTTCATTTCATATATGCACCGACTGCATTATATTGCCTATATTGCCTGTCTCTTTATTTGCCATTGTATTTAATCACTGTCTTCTCTCAGTATCTAGCATCATCTGTTTATTGGTTTATAGTCCTTATCAATTAAATGGAACTATTATTTGAGATTGTACTTTGCTCCTTCCTGACTGAAAACATTTTTCCAGACTATGCCTTAGAGTATCGGTATCCAACACTTTATGGACAATATGGTGAGTAGCTGCAAACTTGGACTTGGTAGTTCAGTTGTGATTCCGGGAGGTCTAGCCGGAATCACTAGTTTTCTAGTTAGTTCTTTTAGTAGACTATTTGGTACCGGATTTGTCTCCGGGATACTTGTTAAGACATGGATATTTGTTGAGTTAGATTATTACATTTAGACTTGTGTTGTATTAAATTTTATTTTGTTCTTCGATATCTTCTCGTGTTGTAGTTATGTGATTGAGTATGTGTTCATATTATATTGTGTCATCCGTGCCTCCTTATGGAGATTGGATGCTCGTGTGAGATTGTTTAGATAGTATCATGACCTTGACAGTGTTCTACCGCCGATGCTGCGGCGTAGGCTGGACGTACCCGCGTACTTGTGCCCCAATTCCGGATACGGGTTGTGACAATAACGTCGCTAAAGACGTTATTATTTCATCATATTTTTGTAGTGAGAGCACAAACATGGTGCACCGGTAAGTGGACTGGATGAGAAGTTGCCTTAACTCCTCGCAGGATCACCTTGGCATGGAGAACCTGTTGTAACGAGGGTCGGTATATCAAAATGCACTAGTGAGGACGAGCTAACCCAACTATACCAATCAATATGTTATTTATGTGAAGCATGGAAGTTATGTCACGACCCACACCCAGAATAAGGGCACCAGCATGCAAGTTATGTCACGACTCATAATAATTTCTAAGCATCTCATACAATATATATAAGGTACCTATCATGCCATCTCAACTCCAAATAGAGGAACAAGTATAATGACATGATAAAATATTAATACTCAATCACAATATCAAACTATGGAAGATAGAGCACGATATAGAATAGAAAGATAAAATAAGAATCACAAAATATCCACAAGTCTACACTATGAGTCTAAGCACAAACAACTCCCAAAATAAAAATATACATGTCATGAGTCTAAAAATAAGACTAATACAATGTCTAAACAAGATAAGTCTAAGCCTCCTTAGTCACTGGCACTAGGTTCTCCTGCTCTAGGGAAGTATCCTCTAATGGTTCATCGTCCTGTGGCTCGTAGTAAGTGGGACACTGCTCCTCAAGCCAAATATCTAAAAAATATATCAAATCAAGATTGGAGTGAAGAACAAAACTCTGGAAACAGTTCCAAATACCCGGTAGAGCATATATGACAAGTAATAGAAAAGAATACAAGATGAACTAGCAACCAGAAAATGGGAATAAACTATAGTAAATAGGTAATATACTGAAAAGGAAAGAACATGCAATATGGAATAACTGTAGGTAAAGAAAATAGATAAACTAGCTAATATGCTTTAGAATACATGCTCGTTACGTGATCGGGTTAGGTTGAACATGAATATAAAATGGTAACTCGATTACACGTGTGATATATAATCGATATGTACACGAATACACTGGGCTTGATCATATAACCAACTCCTACTCTCCCATCTCCTACCAATACTCATAGATCCAATCATGACACGTTACAAACATAAAAATAAGCATACTAAATATGAGCAGTATTTGAACATGAAGTATATGATAATCAATATCCGATACACAAGATAAAATACATGTAAAAGAGTACCCGCTGAATATGGTAGGGGATAACATCCCATGACAGAATCCACTTTGTACCAGTCCGTGTTACCACTATGTCAGAATCAAGTAAACAGTTTTAGAACATGTGATATATCCACTATCATGAAATAAAAACTAACAAAGAGAAGTACTCACCTCTGGACCTGAACAAAGGTGTCTCTCGATGCCCAAGCTGGTATCACACAATCCTATTTAGGAAACATTATGTTAAATAATATAATGAAGTGATAAAATAGTAAAATGAGTTAAGTCATGATGTTCTAGGTCCATACTAGGTTATTTTAGCTTTACAAGGCCTAACTAGGTCCATACTAAGTTAATTGGTCTATATGGGCCACTAACTAACTAGTACTAGCTAATAACAATAATATATATATATATATATATATATATATATATATATATATATATATATATATATTAAGATACTTTTTATATCCAAATATGCTAACTAGTATATAATTAATTAACTAACTAACTGATACACTAAGTAACTACTCATAACTATATTAACTTAAAAGTGATACTACCATATCACTAATATCCTAATACGCTAACTGATATCTAGTTATATACTAACTTACACACTAACTTACCTACTCTAGTACAACTAACTAATAATTACAAATTTAGCACTCACTAACTAAACTAACTGACACTAATTGATATTCACATCTGATACACCTATAGATATATACTCACTGATATCCTAATGTAAACTAATCAATCACCCAACTGACATCGAAATAGTACTGTTTACAACCAACTGTTAATGCATAATTGATATCTTAACTTAGTATCATATTTCCCCCTTACACACTACCAGACCTGTACCTGAGTACACTTAGGTATTACTTTACCCTTTAGTCACTGGTTCCTCATATCCCAACTCTAACGCACTCATAGATATAGTAGTATCACTCAAAAATATATTCACTAATGCACCCATTTCAGTATTGTTATACTGATAAATACCCACAGCAGTGTGTTCACATTGAATACACACATTAGTGTTTCGCACTAATACAAACTCATTAGTGTGTTCATATATTAGTTTTCCTCTTTCATGCTCCAATCTCCCATAGGTAATCGGCCATCCCTGCTAGGCGCGAATCTCCGCGCCATTGCTCCCACGGGATGATCTTTTACATCTGGGCATGATGCCATACGAGTGTAAGCCGCGCCCATGCAAGGCCATGATCCGAACAGGCCATAATATATCTAAGCCACAAAGTCGTACAGATGGTCTGAGTACACTAGAATAAGAAACAAACAGGCGATTTATAAAAAGTTTACAGAGTCATCAATAGTAGAAGCATTGATTAACACAAGTATAAAAATAAAACAAGCTCTTTATTGATATTTCACAAGTGTTACAGGCGGCACTAGGCCGAGATTACAAGTCGCTCAAGCCCTCTCTCTCACTCTCAAACAGTAAAAGCGTGCCAAGTGGCTACATTTATGGAATGATACATAGGCTATGTTCCAAGATTATGTCTTGTATATATGCTTCAGTTCCAGACGTAACGCTCCAAGACTCCAGAGTGAACTCAATACCTTAGCAAGCACGAAGGGAGTTTTCGTATCGAACGAGGTTCTCCTATACCCTGCAAGCAATCTGGTGGATTATCAGTACCTGAATGCACTGGTGGAGAGGATTCTTGCCCGCTGGATAAACCCAAACATGTTATATAGATTATGTGCACCATCTAATAAGTTATCTTTTTAGTTTTTTCTTAGGATCAGTTTCATGGCATAATGAATAGCCTAACTCGTGTGGCAGTGCGCTGTGCGATATAAAGGAATACAGCGAGATTTACCAACTTACCATTTATCCTTCCATGTCTAAGGAAAACTAAGTTAAATCAAGAGAACATATATAATAAAATCCAGGGGCAATCAAATAAGCACCACAAGTGTCGTGAGCGAGGTTCTGTTTTAGGAGCATGAGTATACAGGTAATCTAGAAGTGTTGCAAAGGATTTTCAAGTATTCAATGGATTGCTCAGTTGCTCGATTTGTATTGATGACTTATACTCATAATTGTTCAAGTGTTTCAGCTTACTGGATGCGATGCAATGACTCGCACGCGGATTGTCGCTAAATGAGGATAACTTATGTATATGAACGTGTCACTGGTATAGCTATAAAGGATGAGTTATAGTCTTTAACAAGGATGGTATGCAACAAAAGCACATGAGGCTCTGCAAGCTATCCCGTTCAGCACGTGAGACTATCGTGAAGTTCCATTCGGATCGGATCGGCCCCGGTGTCCAGGAGATCGTTCTTGGAACGAGATCCGAAGATCCCCCATGTTTCCTAGTTGTTCGTGACATGCAAGTCTTGGATCTTCCATATTCACAACTTGACATAATGTTCCATGATTATTGTTCTGAACAAGCATTGCTCCACGAGCTATGATTCTTGCTTTACTTGATATAATTCTCGTTCAGTATTCAACTTGACTTGATGTATTCCCCTCGTTCGAGGATTACCTTGGCGACCCAACGGTCCCGTATACTTGCAGGTTTATATTGCACAAAAGGACTATTTGATAGTCTTTTGGCTAACTAGATGCATGCACAATACGGATATTGTTACTTGATTGTGGCATAATTTATATGACAAGCATTAAAATGAGGCAACTAGTACAAGCTAACATATATGCAGGCAAGCATTGTATTTATGTAAACATAAGCATTTAGCTTGGCACGAATCTAAAGGGTAGTGCGAGAAGTGAAGCCGTAAAGGGATATATCGAGCGACATAGTCTACGGGCGTGTAGTGTAATAAGTAAAGCAGTGCACTACGAAGAGTATAATGTTCTACTCGAGGCATAGCGGGGTCTACTTATACAAGGAAAAGGTAGCATACGAGGGTCCAAGTTATAAGCTAAATTTTATTTTCATGTTCTAATACAAGCAATACAAGTTGGGATTATTTCCATAGCTAGGTGCGTTGTATTCTTTATTAGCATGCAGGGGGTGATTCACCTAGCGGCTAGCATGTATCGTCCATATTTTAAGTGTGCTGGCTAAGCAAAGACAAGTTTATCGTAGCCACCCACCTTTGCGATGATTCGCCTCGGTCGAGCGATACTCCGAGCGAGCCTTTGAAAGTCTAAGTCTGAACTCTTGAAGGGCCATGTCTAAAAATCCTTTGCCTCAAACGAGTCTTCTCACTGAGCAAAATGGGTCTGGTCTGGTCGGGTCGTTACACTTGTGTCATTTGAATCGGCTGTCCGCTTGAACGGAATGGGTCGTTACATTATAAACCACTCAGAAAAAGTCTCGCCCTTGAGACTTTCTGAGCGTAAGCCGTTCTATCGAACTATTGAATCTATCTCAAGCATACCAATCGGTACCACTAGATCCATTCGAACATAATTTTTTATTCGTTCTTTATACCGTGTCGCGTGTATGTTGGGTTTTCATAACCCACACCCAAAATTTGGCATGAGCCGTGGGTACGTCCAGCCTACGCCACAGCATCGACGGTAGAACTCTGTTTAGGTCTCAAGACTTCTAAACATAACAGACAAAAGAACCTGTCAATGATCTCATCTCCATAAGGAGGACAATGAATAATATATTTGATCATCAATTCATAAGATACTCAATCACAATAACTATAGGAAAGTAATTGGCACAATAAGATGTAAAAGATAAGGAAGTTCAGAAAAAAGTCTAGCACACAACCCAAATACAACAATAATCTAGAGTCTCGCTATCCCAATATAAATAGTCTCAACATAATACAATCAAAATCTCAAGTTAGAATAATTTAATACATAGATAACTAGACCAAGAAGCTGTCTAAACGACTGTGGGTGGTGTCACCTCTAAGGAGAGTGACTCCTCTAAAATATCCGGTATGTAGTCTTTCTCTACTCCTGGTCCATAGTGAGTATGACAGAATTCCTCAAGGTCCTCTGAAATATGTTATCCAGTCAGAATTGGAGCGAAGCACAAACACTAAACAACAGTTTTAATTATATTGACAAAAACTATAAGACAGTATAAGGAAATACATGATAAAGAAATACTAAAAAATAAGTAATACTGGAGAGACATGTAACGAGCAATAGTACTAACTAGTAATGAACAGATATATGTGAATGCTAGAAATGAGTGAATTGGAATAAAAAATAAAAATTCTAGCTAAGTATTAGAAAATATCAGATTACTATATGATCGACTTGGGACTAGATTAGGCTTGTTATATATGATTGGCTATGATACATATGACGTCAGGCTAACCATCTGGTTAGCTATGATGCGAGCAATAGTCAGGCTAATCATATATAACAGGCTATGAGGCATATAAATGGTCAGGCTACACCCAACGTGATATGTGGTGTGAGCTATGATGCATTTAAAGTGGGGTATGATCACATAATCTTGCTAATATTTTCCCGTCCCCAGCTAGCACGATGGATTCCAATCACGACTACTTAAGACAGGTATCTATGATACTAGCTCGTGTATCCACAGTGTCAGAATCAAGCAAATACTACAACTAGAATCATAGTAATAATCAACATAATAAAAACTGTCAGAGAATGTACTTGCCTGATGTCCTAAGCAAGGTGTGTCTCTCGATGCCCAAGATGGTATCACACAGACCTATATATGGTACGTGGCATCAATACAAGGTTCTGGAATGAAAATAAGTTAAATTGATACAATTTTAAGTCATAAAGCCATTTCTAAGTCAAAGCGACTATTTCTAGGTCATATGAGTCCAACTCTAGGATACTAGGTCTACACACTATGAAACTAAGCTATAATAGCCCATCTAAGATACTATAAGACCCATAAAAGGCCATATCCTAAGATACGCAAGTTTTGAATATAAAAATAGTAATTTATATATAGATACAAGTCAATATATAGAGTATCTTAACTAATCAATAAAATTTGGATGCCTTGGCCTTGCACCAATACGTATTACACTACCATACACCAATCTCTATACTCAAACCCAATACCTTGGTGAACCAATACCTCCCAAATACTGTACTGCTGATACCTGAACAGTGAGGGACTGATACTGCCTAGCTAAAACTGTGTACTGACTGCACACTTGCTACTGCTCTTCCTTCTTTGTTGAAGCTGCACGAGCACTACAACATGCTTGCAACTCCTTGCTGTAACTGCTACTGCACTGAGTGCATTGATACTAAACTGCGCAGTTGAATCCTCTCCTTGCTGTGTAGTGAGGACACTACACATAGTTGATACTTTAGTTTATACCACTCTGAAACTATAATGTGCTGATGTGCATCTCACAAGCACATTGATACTACAGTGTAGATGTGCTCCCAGCAGAAACTCTTGTGCCTAAGCTGGACTGTTCCTACTGTAGGTACTGCAGTGAACTGTGATGTACAAAATGCTCTCGCTGTACACCATTCTTGTTAGAGACTAAAATTGGTCCTTTATGGCTATGCCAGCGACTCCTGTTCATATAGATAAGTCATCCTTGCTTAGCGGCTATCCACGTACGAGTCATTGCATCGTGTCTAAAGAACAACTGAATACCTGAATGATCATGATACAACAACTCTCGTATTTTTATATGCTATTGCTCCTGAATGTTTATACATACCCGTGCTCAGATTTACAATGTTTGCATTGGACCGGGAAGGACAAATGGTAAGTTGGTAAGTCTCGCTGTATTTTCTCTCATGTCGTACTGTCACACGAATTAGGCTATTCAAATCTTACATAAAACTGATCCTAAGGCAACTAGAAAGAAAACTTAATAGTTGGTGCACGGAACATGTATTACGTGTTTGGTTTTGTCGAGCGGGCGAGTAGCCTCCCCACCTATGCATTCAATGTACTGATAATCCACCAGTTCGTTTGCAGGGTGCGGGAGAACCTCGTTCGGTGCGGATGCTTCCTTCATGCGTGCTAAGGCCAGGAAATCACTCTGAAGCCTTGGGGCACTGCGTCCGGAACTAAAGCACATATAAAAGACATAATATTGTGAACGTTGCCTGAACATCGCCTGTACAAATCATTCCACAAATTGTAGCCACTTGGCACGCTTTTACTGTTTCAGAGAGAGAGGCTTGAATGACTTGTAATCTTGGCTATACGCCGCCTGTAACACTTGTTTATATCAATAAAGAGCTTCATTTACTTCAACTTGTGTTATTAAATGCTTTTGCTATATTGTCGACTCAGTGAACTTATTACCAATTGCCTATGCGTTCATAAACTCCGCTGCACTCGGACAATGTGTGCGACTTTGTGGCTTAGAACTCTTACCGCCAGCCAATGAACCATGGCCTTGCACGGGCGTGGCTCATGCTTGTGCGGCATCACACCCGGATGGGTCAAGCGATCATTCCGCGGGACCACTGGCATGGTGATTCTCGCCTAGTGGGAACGGCCGATTTAGCCCACGGGAGATCGGGGCGTGACATATTGGTATCAGAGTTTGGCTTATACGCCTTTGATCTTCGTTTCAAATGTCTCAGTTTTGAAAGCTCGTTCGTGGGTTATGTGTACGTTCTCTCTCATTGTCCCAAATGGAATGTTCCAACAATAAGTCTAAATACTTTCAAAATGCATTTTGAATGATATGAATGCTTGTATGAATCATGATGCGAGTGGCCTTTGTGCCAACCTGTATGAGACCCTTGAGATTATCGCAGTAGCTTGTCCGATTTTACTAACTCTAAGTTTGGTTGAATGCATATGTTTGAGGGATGCCTTAAACTTATGCATGATCCAAGACTCAAGAAAATGTGAAACTCGCTAAGACTTCGCTATCACTAAGTTGGTTGGCGTGCTCATGCTAGAGGTGTACTTGCATATGTGCACGATCCAGACTAGCGATATGCTGATCTCGATTCTAGTACAAGTAAATATCCAAATGAACAAATACAACGACTTGTTTAAAATACAACGACTTGTGTAATTTTGCCTCAGCCTTGTATCGTTAAATCAAAAATTGATTGAAACGTACTGCTTGCCCTCAGTAAGTCTCGAGGACGAGACTTTTTCTGAGTTGGGTAGGATGTAATACCCCATTTCGTTCAAGCGGACTGTCGATTCAAAAAGCAAAGTGCAATATCCCAACCCGTAACATTGTCTAAGAGTATGTGTTTACATGAACATGTTCACTATCGCCTATGCTCCGAGAGAACCATATCGTGCCTGAATGTGTTCAAATAATAAGTCGGCTTGCCCCGCAATAACGATAATTATTCTGATGGTTCATCTCATCTGCATACTAGAGTTTATTTGATAGTGTTCTATGAATTCGCATCGGTCGAACAATGGCTATTGGTGGAGAGTTGAACTGCATGCATCATTAGCCACCATGGGTCATGGCTGCCAATAACATCAGATGAATGAGTCATTGGTATGCTGGTCCAACAGCTGTCGATCTTGAGATACTCGGGGACCGCCCTGTATATAGCTAGTTCATTGTGTTGGCTTGGATAAA
Source organism: Iris macrosiphon (assembly GCA_036927795.1). Lineage (NCBI taxonomy): Eukaryota > Viridiplantae > Streptophyta > Magnoliopsida > Asparagales > Iridaceae > Iris > Iris macrosiphon. The sequence goes on along the minus strand of JAYESA010000001.1, from coordinate 567,256 downwards.
TGGACTACCCCTAAGATGTGCATGTATATCTAGCTATGCATTTGTCCCTCGAGTCTCACAAGACATGCTGTGCACACCCTAAAACAGAATGAATGGCTTGTCTTGCTTATTCAATATAAACTTTGTTTCAAAGATGTTTCCAAACAATATAATATGACTATGCTATCGAACTGCATGAAATGAACATAGGTAAAACTAGAAAGATCACTAGTAATGTAATATTTTATAACATGATTACTTAGTCTTGGTTTTAGTGAATGCTTACTTCTGTTCAGTTGTTTTATCTCACCAGTACTTATAAAAGTGCTGACCCACCAACAGTTTACTTGCTTACTGGTATTGGATCGTCCGAGGGAGCGATAGGCGTGCCTCATCCCCAAGACCCGGAAATCCTGGTTTCGATTGCCCCGAGTTGCTATCATATAAAGGGGCATAATGTATGGAACGATGCCTTGCTAAGAGAAACCCAAATCCCTTAATTTGCCCCAAATACTCAGTTGGCTAAATGCATTGCATTATAAAAATGTCCCTTTCCGCTGCTTACTCGATTGATACGATGATAGCCAAACACAACTTAAACGATGAAGCCTTGTGCGAGCACAACCCCAAGCTCGTACGGTATCATGTTCCGATATCGAATGGGCTATTTCCCTGCCCCATCGGGAAGGCGCCGAGGTACAGTGATTCACGTTCGGTGCACCGAGGCACGATGGTTCGTATTCGGTCCCGTTAGGGGAGAGGTGGTAGTCCGTCCGGATGGCCCCTCGCGGGGCCGGGGTATGACATAATAATATCAGAGCGGATTCGATTTCTTGGCCCAAAATTTATTGCTATGACTCTGAGATATGAACGATATGGTATTGCAATAAGCGTTCCATACAATAAGTCTATAGATATTCTCAAAGTGCAAAATATTTACTGGACTTGATTTGCTTGATTGTTTCGATTGAGTACGGTGACGTATGGCACTATCACTGCTCGGAATATCGAGAAGTTTATCCTTGAAGTTTCGAGGATGAAACTTTTTGTTGGTGGGTAAGTATGTAATGCCCTGCTCTACATCGGCATTATGTATCAGGTGAGTGGACAGAACTTCATTCTATGATTCTTGCACGCCTTAATAATAATCAGATTTTTTGCTTGCAATATTTTCATAAGAGAATGATAGAACCTGCCTTGCATGTTAATGAATAAACTCACCTAGCTTGTCTTTGAAATAATAAGTCTGCTTAACGAAGAGACCCTGAAATACTTGTCTAAGAGTATGTGTTTGTATGAACATGTTCACTATCGTCTATGCTCCGAGAGAACCATATCATGCCTGAATGTGTTTAAATGATAAGTGGACTTGCCTCGCAACAACGATAATTGTTCTGATGGTTCGTCTCGTCTGCATACTAGAGTTTATTTGATAGTGTTCTATGCATTCGCATCGATCAGACAATGGCTTTTGGTGGAGAGCTAAACTGCATGTGTCATTAGCCACCATGGATCACAGCTGCCAATAGCATCAGATGAATGAGTCATTGGTATGCTGGTTCAACAGCTGTCGATCCTGAGATACTCGGGGACTACCTTGCATATAGCTAGTTCATTGTGTTGGCTTAGATAGATGGACTGCCCTTAAGATGTGCATTTGTGTCTAACTATGCCTTTGTCCCTCGAGTCTTACAAGACACGCTGCGCATACCCTGAAACAGAACGAACGGCTTGTCTTTCTTATTCAATATGAAACTCTGTTTCCAAAGATGTTTCCAAACAATGTAATATGACTCTGCTATCGAACTGCATGAAATAAATATAGGTAAAACTAGAAAGATCACTAGTAATATAATATCTTATACAATGATTACTTAGTGTTGGTTTTAGTGAATGCTTGCTTCTGTTCAGTTGTTTTATCTCACTAGTACTTATAAAAGTGCTGACCCACCAACAGTTTACTTGCTTGCAAGTACTGGATCGTCCGAGGGAGCGATAGGCGTGCCTCATCCCCAAGACCCGGAAATTCTGGTTTCGATTGCCCCGAGTTGCTATCGTATAAAGGGGCATAATATATGTAACGATGCCTTTGCTAAGAGAAACCCAAGTCCCTCGATTTGCCCTGAATACTCTGTTGGCTAAATGCATTGCATTACAACAATATCCCTTTCTGCTGCTTACTCAATTGATGTGATGATAGCTAAACACAACTTAAATGATGAAGCCTTGTGTGGGCGTAACCCCAGGCTCGCGCGGCATCACGTCCCAGTATCGAACGAGCCATTTCCATGCCCGATCGGGAATACGCCGAGGTGCGGTAATTCGTGTCCGGTACGTCGAGACGCGGTGGTTCGCGTCCGGTCCCGGCAGGGGAGAGGCGATGGTCCGTCCGGGCGGCCCCTCGCGGGGCCGGGGCGTGACAAGTCTTATCCAATTTCTCAATCTCTCAAGAAAATTTAATACGCTGGGATAGAACCCAGTCGCTCAGATACTTCATATAAGTAGCATCTACTACATCAATCTCAGCTATAGGTGATGGGTGACTGGAACTCTCCCTCTGAGTTGGTGCCTGTCCAATAGTAGGAGGCACCACTTCCTCCTTAACAGTAGAAGTTGCCACTTTCTCCTTAACAACCACTTCCAATATAACAGTAGGAGTGAACTTCCAATATAACAGTAGGAGGCAACCCGAAATGAGTTCGTTGATAGTAGGGGTCACCGCGCAGCGGCGTTCGTCTGCCTCTTCCGTAGTTGAGACCTGGCTTCCGCTCCAAGTCGTAGCCCATGTTTTGTATGATCCTCAACGCTTGCGGGCTGTATTGGTGAACTTGCATTTTTTTAGTATCGTCATTGAAAGAATCTTCCTGGATAGCCGGTTGATTGCGCATGCGGTCGAAGACTATTGAACGCTGGCTACTGCAGGTAGGCGGGACAATGAAGTTAGAATCCTCATGTGTCACGCCCCGATCTCCCGCAAGCAAATCGGCCGTTCCCGCTAGGCGGGAATCACCCTCGCCAGCGCTCCCGCGGAACGATCGCTTGACCCATCCGGGCGTGATGCCGCACGAGCGTGAACCGCGCCCGTGCAAGGCCATGATTCATTGGCTGGCGATAAGAGTTCTAAGCCACAGAGACGCACAGATAGTCCGAGTACACCGGAGTCATGAACGCATAGCGATTCGGTAACAAGTTCTCTGAGTTGACAAATATAGCGGAAGCATTGAAACACAAGTTTGAAGTAAAGCAAGCTCTTTTTATTGATATAAACATGTGTTACAGGCGGCGTATAGCCAAGATTACAAGTCGCTCAAGCCTCTCTCTCTGAAACAGTAAAAGCGTGCCAAGTGGCTACAATTGTGGAATGATTGTAGAGGCGATGTTCAGGCGATGTTCACAACTTATGTCTTGTATATGTGCTTCAGTTCCGGACGCACCGTTGCTTCGGAGTGATGTCTACGCCTTAGCACGCACGTTGGAGGCATCCGCACAGAACGAGGTTCTCCCGCACCCTGCACACAAACTGGTGGATTATCAGTACATTGAATGCACTGGTGGGGAAGCTACTCGTCCGCTCGACAAATCTAAATACGTAATACAGGTTCCGTGCACAACTATTAAGTTATCTTTAGTTGCCTTAGGATCAGTTTCATGCAAGATTTGAATAGCATAACTCGTGAGGCAGTGCACCGTGCGATATGAGAGGAACACGGCGAGACTTACCATTGGCCTTCCCTGTCCAAGGCAAACATTGTTAATTCAAGCACGGGCAAGTATAAAACATTCAGGAGGCATACTTGATGAAAACCAAACCAATAGCATATGCAACATGAGAGTTGTTTTATCATGATCGTTCAGGTGTTTAGTTGTTCATTGATGCGATGCAGTGACTCGCATGCGGATAGCCGCTAAGCGAGGATGACTTATCTATATGAACAGTTGTCGCTGGCAAAGCCATAAAGGACCGTTTATAGTCTCTGGGCGTTTGGGTGCGAGAGGTCTAGTGTCGCTACACGTCACCTCGCCCGGGATGGTATGGAGCGAGACGCTAGGCCATTGGGGCGTTCACTCTATGTCGCCCACTCACGTTCGACTATCGGAAAGTTTCGTCCGGATCGGATCGGCTCCGGTGCCCCGGTGTAGCCGTCCGCAGGAACTTGAACAATCAATACCTTGTGCACAGGTTGTCCGCGACATGCAGTTGTTGGGTCAGTCAATTATCACGAGATACACGGGAACATGAGTGCACTGGAACTTGAGACGCAAGTGCACTTTGAACACGAGAACACGGATACTTGAATCTTGATTCTGTACAGTAATTGACTTGTCTTGATGCATTCCCCTTGTTCGGGGCTGCCTAATGACCCAACGGTCTTAGTTACTTACAGGTAAAATCATGCACAAAACGACTGTTTGGTAGTCTTCCGAGGTTTGAATGAAAACAAGGCATCGTTCAAGCAGACAAGCATGCGTTTTCTAAGGAACATAAGCAGGCACGTTGCTCGGACCCGAAGGTAAGCCGAGAGATGAAACCGTTAGGGGACTTAGCATGCGAAGGTCTGAACATATATAAGCAGTATTTCGGTTTCCATGTTCTAGCATAAGCAATATGAGTTGGGATTATTCCCTTAGCTAGGTGCGTTGGATTTATTAGCATGCAGGGGGTGAATCACCTAGCGACTAGCATAAATATTCCAGATTTTATGTGTGCTGGCTAAGCAAAGACAAGTTCACCGTAGCCACCCACCTTAGCGATGATTCGCCTCGGTAGAGCGATACGCCTGAGCGAGCCTCTGAAAGCCTAAGCCGAATTCCTGTAGGGACAAGTCTGGATATCCTTTGCTTCTTGATCGAGGCAAAGCGGGTCGGGACAGTTGCACTATTGCCGTTTGAGACGGCAGTCCGCTTGAGCGAAACGGGGTGTTACATCATGTGGTCCATATGTCGTGACGACGTTGGATGATGAAGCTACTTCCCAGACATACGGACGGTAGGAGTTCATAACTTCCAAGAATTTTTGTGCTATGGGTTCTACCTCGTCACGGAGAGTGGATTTCTGATTTGGAATTTGAGCGTTAATGTACTGGAAAAGAGGGTGTTTATTATCATCTGGAACTCCGTTCCTGGTCGCATTTACATCGATCGGCTGCCTATTGCGCCGAAGGTTGATGACCAAAGGTGGAGGCTTCTGGTTCAGAGTGACCACTAGAGGATCACTCCCTTTTCCTGACCTGGATTTGTTCAGGTGAATAACCATAGGCTCCATGACTTTTGGACGAGTGGTTCATCCTTTCACTCTGATTGACAGCGATAGTGCGGCAGAGGGTTCTCCTGGCTCCCGGTGGGATTCCTTCTCTGTCTCGCCCGATACTTCTTTCGTGTGGTCTTGAGAGTACAACACGGCATCGAAATAGTAGGATTCTACTCCTTTAAACGGGTTTAGGTCGGCAACCTTCGTTTGTACCGTTCCTTGGGGGTCTACATATTTAAGACATTGATGTAGAGTTGAAGGAACGATATTGTGGTCGTGGATCCACGATCTTCCCAATAAAATGTTTGTAGGACACCTCTGAATCGATGATGTAACACATGGACACCGATCTGAGGTTGCCAATCTGGATCCTCAGGCAAATTTTCCCCAACGGCTTACTTCTTCCGGCGTTGAAACCCACGATTGTAGTGGAGGTGTAAGCTAATTCACTAGTAGGAATCCTCAATGGTCTGAGCAGACTGTGAGGGATGATGCTGATCGACGATCCTGGATCTATGTGAATTCGATCGACCTCCATGGAACCGATGTACCCGGTGTAATAGAGGGGCCTGTCATGCTTGTTATGCTTTAACAGCATGTCGTCTTGGGTGAAAGTGATATTTGGGACCACCTCCATCACACTGTGGTATTGAGGACATGCCACTGCTTCTTCGTCGGGGGACTTGAGCTGGGTCAACCATGCCTCCGCCTGCATCAGTGCTTCACTCAGGGCTAGACGTGTGTCTTGGGAGAGCCTGAGTAGCTCAAAGATGGAGATCCTGGCTGGTGTATTAGCCAGTTGGGCCAGGATGTCGAAGTTGTAGGGCTTATCAAAACTTTTATTTGGAATATTTTTCACAGGTTTATCAAAGCGCACTTCTCTTTGCTTTCCCTTGTCTGCCGGAGTCGGTTTTGAAAGGCTGGCATCTGGTACGATGGGGCCTGGTCCTGAAGGTTTGGCAGCCGAAGCGTCCGCCGGTGCATCTTCCTGACTTGCTCCGTAGTCGTTGAGGTAGGCTTTCCCTGAACGGGTTGCAACAAATACCTCGTCTTCGTCTGATGGCGAAGAAGTTATGACCATATGGCATAGTTTGCATTTGGAGCTCTTTCTATATGTAGCCTTGGTAGCTTTAGTCTCCTCCTCAAGCTCTGACATCAAATCCGGATGAACCCACATAATCTTGCCCTGTCGGGTGGTTAGGGGTACCAGGTCATAATTTTGACCCCTAGCTGGAGGGAGATTGGTGATGTTCATTGTGGTCCGGGAAATGGGTGTGACACCGTCCGAGACTTTTTGGGAAGGCAGATCGCCAAACCGCAGAGAGATCATGTAGGCCGTGACCATCTTCTCGGTGTTGTGCAGAGTGATGGCCTTAGCATCGATTAACCCCTGGATCTTCCTTTTCAGTATGTAACACACCTTCGTTGGGTGGTGTACGTATCTGTGGAAGATGCAGTATTTGGGGTCGTCAGTACTGCCGACTTCTTGGGGCCGCCTTAGCTTCGGAAGGGTGCTCTTGCCACTCTTGACGAGACACTCGAATATACTTGGGATATCGTCGTCGTCAAAAGAGTAGACTTCGACGGGCCTGGAAGTCCCGGGTCTCGTCTGCGTGGTTGCCGCAGTCTTTTGTCTGGACGTATTGACCGCCAGAGCTTCTTTTTCCTTGGAGCTACGAGGATGGTCGCTGCTGGAAGATAACCTCTTGCCTCTATCTGAGGCAGAGATCATAATGCCATTGTCGCGCATCTTGCGACTGTTGTCTTCGGCGGCCACTACCGAGATGATGAATGAGGGCCAATCATGGAACTGATATGGTCCTGTAAACACCGAGACTACGGGAAGGAGGTTCTTCCTGCAAATGTCTACTAACGCAGAGTCTGAAACTCCTGGAGGCATCTGTAAGGTGGCCTGACGAAAACGTTCGACGAAGGTGCAAACGTCCTCCTTTTCCCTCTGCTTGACTTCGATGAGAGAGGACATAGACATGTCCATTCCCCCCTCATAGAATTGCGTGAAGAATAAAGCTTTGAAGTCCTCGAAGGAAGTAATACAGTTGTCCGCCAAGCTACGGTACCACTAATAGGCTACTCCTGAGAGGCAGCCTTTGAACACCCGAGTGAGGAGGGCGTCGTTCCCTTGTAGCAACACTGTCATCATACTGAAATAGTTTATGTACTGACTTAGTGATGTTTTTCCCTCGAACAGAGCCATAGTCTGAGGTTTGTACCTCGGAGGGAAAGGGACTTCTTCCCAGATAGCTGGGTAAGGCTGGTTAATTCCCAGTTTCTTGAGCTGATCTTTGTGCTTCAAGGCGTCGAACTGGACTTTCAACTCCCGTACTGCCTGCATCGGATTTTCAGTTGGAAGCGGGACTACGGTGTAGCACGGAGTTGGTTGTATCGTGACTCCAACGGGAGGTAATATATTCTCCGAGTGAGGAAGCGGAGGAACTGCTGACTCTTGATCTAGAGCAGGCTCTTGGCTCGGGTCGGATGGTGGTAAGTCCACCCCCACACGTATCTGAGTTGGCAGGATCGACGCTTGAGCCATGGCAACTGCGTGCTGAGTTAGCATCATCTGGTGCATGTTCTCCATCATGGATTGCATTTGTTTCAGAGATGTCTCCAGCACAATGATGCGTTGTTCCGCGTTTCCTGACGACGAAGCTTCCTCGCGTTCATCTTCAACGGCATAAACTCCCATTTCCCTGGGTGTCATCGAAGGATTAGTATAGGTTGCCGTAAAAGTCGACTCTATACTCTCAGCATCTGATCTGGGAGATTGGCGACCCCCAGCGTCGGAATCAGACGAGTACGAAGCTGGTTGTTGTGACCTTACACGAATATTTTGGAACACCCTAGCTTCAGTGTTCCTGAGGAGGTCTTCGAATCTTCTTCGGCTCGGAGGCCTAGAGGGATGACGTCTTGAGCTCGACTCTCCTCTAGGTATGTGTGATGCCATATTCACGGATGCATGCGCGGGCTCTTCTTCCTGGAAAGACTGAGAGTAGCTCAATCGGTCAAAAACTGACCGTTTTGCTTTAGAACAGCAGCAGTCAATCATAATTTTATGACTATTACAACATTGCTCGCTAGGGGGCGTAATAGACATGTTGGAAGGTCCCCTCTCCTTACGCTTCTGGATTAGATATTCGCACAAGTCAGGAGGAGTAGAGGAAGAAGACGACGGCTTGTTCCTTCTGTTCCCATCAGTGGGCATGCGGAGATTGGGCACCATGGTTTTCCCTGTGCCACCTGTGTACAACAGGTTGGCCATCTGGGTGGCCGATAATCCTCGGGGTGGGTGCCTTCCCGCAACCTGAGCTTGCTTTACGTCGTGGGACTTCGCCTGGCGTAATTTGGAGATTTGCTCAGACTGGCGTAAAATTGAAGAGGTCCTCAGTCGGCTGTCGACTTCCTGCGTAATCCGGAGGGTAGGCAGATTGCTTCTTCGCTGGCGTAACAGCCGAGAAGTTGAGTACTCTGCCGCTTGCTTTCCCTTGCAGAAATTATAGCGCTCATCTGGTTCCCCGTAGAGGTCAGATATTGTCTTGCGCATGGAGAGTGATTTGTACTTCCGATTTAGCGCTGAGGCATCATCAGAAGTTTGGTCTGTACCGCGCGTAGCGGGAGACTGGTTTCTACGCGTATAGCGCAGTGGATACTTCTGGGTTAGCGCTGAGGCTTTACCCGAAGTTTCGTCTGTACCGCGCGTAGCGGGAGACTGGTTCCTACGCGTAGAGCGCAGTGGATACTTCTGGGTCAGCGCTGAGGCTTTGCCCGAAGTTTCGTCTGTACCTCGCGTAGCGGGAGACTGATTCCTACGCGTAGAGCGTTGTAGATATTTCTGGGTCAGCACTGAGGCTTTGCCCGAAGTTTTGTCTGTACCACACGCAGCGGGAGACTGAATTTTACGTACAGGGCACGGAGGGAGCAATGCTACAACCTTATTGGTCGGAGAGGTCGGAGAGATCGTAGAGTCCACAGGAATGGTAGAGGATGTCTTGGGCATCCAGACCTTGCGCAGCTTCCTGTTGTCTTGGACGGAGAGAGGGTGAGAGCTACCCCCGGTTCGAAGCATGTCTTCGTAGGCAGACTGGTCGAATTGGACTACCAGTATCTTCTTCATGGTTCCTATAGATACTGTATTGTGTTGAGCAATTGCTTCCTCATCAGAAGAGAAAGATGTCCCCAGCAGAGTCGCCATCTTGTTTGTGGTATTAAACGAAAGAATGAAAAATGTATTCAGGATGGGGTTTATACGAAACCCGCCTTCTTTGGTTTACAAACAAACTTGTACAATTTGATCCTATACGAGGATGTGGGAGTACAATTTATTTAATCTGGGTAAATATTGCTATAGGTGTCTGATCGGCAGTCGATCACTTTAGCCCTTGGACCACACGATGTTGAAGAAGTGCCGAAGAAGACAGGAAGCAGCTTCGAAGGTTGCAAAAGAGGATGGATGCACGATGCCAAAGTCGTCGATCCCTACTCTCTGCCTAAGCTCCGGATTCTCTCTCTCTCTCTCTCTATCTTGACCTCTGGTTCGATCTTTCTTGGAAGTTCGACCTTGGATCTGATATTGGTTTTCTTGACCAATTTTTGACCTTCCAATCTTTTGACCCTCCAATCCTTCGACCTTGTTCCTCATTGATAGAGGTCTCTATTTATAGAGTTTTAGTGACAGTGACCACTCCGTCGGTGTAGAAATCGAGGAGTGGAAAGTACAGCACCCTTTTACACAACGGTTAAAGTAACCAATGCCTGCGTATAGATGATCCTTTGAATGAGTGTGTGACGCGGGTCCAACTAAGGGACAAAATACGTATAATCGCTTCGAAGATCACGGCGTAGAAGCCACATAGGTAGGTATCCATTATGTAGAAGAGGTTGGCATAGAAGCCAAATGTCTGTCACCATGGCATAGAAGCCAAATAGTTATCAAACCGGCATAGAAGCCGAATAGGCATAGAAGCCGAATAGGCGTAGAAGTCGAGTGGTCATAGAGGCCGAGCAGGCGTAGAAGCCGAATGGGCGTTAAAGCCGAGCAGGCATAGAAGCCGAGTGGTCATAGAGACCGAGTGAGCATAGGAGCCGGATGGGCGTAGAAGCCGCTGCGTACCGTGCCAGAGTGCTGATGGGGACGTCTTAGCCGGAATTACGGTTTTTGAAGATCTAATCAAATCTCTTGCATTAAATACCGAGATTTGCCGCCATCATGTGCATTAAATGTGGAGGCATGTTTTTGAAGGTCTGTAACCCCTTCTGCGCATCAGTCGCAGAGACGTGCCTTGAAAAACTGTCACCGCTCTGTGCATTGGACGCAGAGACATGCCTCGACCCCGTACAGAGTGCAGCTTTTGATGTGGCAGGCTGTTTGTCTAATACAGAACATAAACAGCTCATGTCTGCCTGTGTAAAACAAGGTAGTGTATCCCTTCGTACTTGTAAAAGCAGTTTACGCAAAGGGGATGGCGGTATTTAACAGCCTGGGTCACAGTGTTGTGCCATCATTATAGCCGTCGTCTGGGTAGTCGAGCCGTATCCCTTTGTCAGAAGTCCAGACGTCGGGTTCATTGCAGAATCTTTATTGAAGGGTCTGACAGGTTCACTTCGGAGAATATGAAGCGTCTCTTGTACACCTCAATGCTGCGTCTGAAAGAGGATGAGTTTTACGCCCTGGAGGCGATGAAGCACCCTGTTCACGCTGAAGCGGCTTGGACATACTGCCTTATGCGGATGGTCCTTTGAGCTTTCATATTTCATGCTGAATTTTAGCGAAAAGAGCTCTATTGCATGCTTGATGGCTCTGAAGGTCTCTGCTTACGCTGCTCTGCACCAATATGCCGCGTATAGTCATCCGACGTATTTTTCATGCTTCTACAATGCCCACTCGGCTTCTATGCCCACTCGGCCTCTATGACCACTCGGCTTCTACGCCTACTCGGCTTCTACGCCTACTCGGCTTCTATGCCTACTTGGCTTCTACTCCTACTCGGCTTCTATGCCTACTTGGCTTCTATGCCATGGTGACAGTCATTGGCTTCTACGCCAACCTCTTCTACACAAGGGATAACTACCTACGTGGCTTCTACGCCGTGATCTTTGCAGCAGATATACGCGTTTTGTCCCTTAGTTGGACGCGCGTCACATGCTCACTCAAAAGGTCATCTATACGCAGGCATTGGTTATTTTAAACCGTCGTGTAAAAGGGTGCTGTACTTTCCACTACTCGGTTTCTATGCCGACTGTGTGGTTACTGTCACTAAAAACTCTATAAATATAGACCTCTATCAACAGAGGAAGAGGTGGACAATTAGAGGTCGAAAAGGAGAGAAAACGGTCGAGAGAGAGAGAGAGAAGATTCCAGACCTCAGGCAAAGAGAAGGATCAACGACTTTGGCATCGAGCATCCACCTTCTTTCGCAACCTTCGAAGCTGCTTTCTGTCTTCTACGGTACTTCTTCACCATCGTGTGGTCCAAGGGCTAAAGTTATCGACTGCAGATCAGACACCCATAGCAATATTTACCCAGATTAAATAAATAGTACTTCGACGTTCCTCGTGTAGGATCAAAATTGTACAATCTTGTTTGTAAACACCGACGAAGAAGTGTGGGGTTTTCTTTAAAATAAAGAACCTTGTCGTTTCTCGTAACTTTTACTTTCGTTTATATTTTATCCGAAATAAGATGGCGACTCTACTGGAGACATCTTTCTCTTCTGACGAGGAAGCAATTGCTCAACACGATGTGGTATCTGAGGGATCCATGAAGAAGATACTGGTCGTCCAGTTTGACCAATCTGTCTACGAAGACATGCTTCAAACAGGGGGTAGCTCTCACTCTCTCTCAGTCCAAGACAACAGGAAGCTGCATAAGGTCTAGATGCCCATGACATCCTTTACCATTCCTGCGGACTCTTCGACCTCTCCGATTTCTCCGACCAACGAGGTTGTAGCATTGCTCCCTCCGCGCCTTGCGCGTAAAATTTATTCGCCTGTCTCTGGCAGGGCAGACAAAACTTCTGGCAATGCCTCAGTGCTAACCCAAAAGTTTACTCTGCGCTCTGCGCGTAAAATTCAGTCTCCCGTCCCTGGCGAAAAAGACGAAACTTCGGACAATGCCTCAGCGCTAGTCCAGATGCTTACACCGCGCTCTGCGCGTAGAAATCAGTCTTCCGTCCCTGGCGGAACAGACAAAACTTCTGACAAGGCCTTAGCGCCAAATCAGAAGCTCCAAACGCGCTCCGCAAGTAAAAATGCATCTGCCTTCTGCGAAAAAGCAGATGACCCCTGTACTCTACGCAAGGGAAAGCAAGCGGCGGACTACCCAACTTCTCGGCCTTTACGCCAACAAGGAAAGAATCTGCCAGCCCTCCGGATTACGCGAGAGACTGACGGCCGACTGGGGACATCCTCAGCTTTACGCCAACCGGATCAGAGCTCCAAATTATGCCGGTAGAAGCCCCTCAGCGTAAAGAAGGCTCAATTTAGGGAAAGACACCCTCATCGGGGATTATCCGCCACCTAGATGGCCAACCTGTTGTATACAGGAGGCACAGGGAAAACTAGGGCTCCCAACATCCGTATGCCCACTGATGTGAACAGAAGGAACAAGTCATCTTCTTCTTCTGTAACTTCTCCTGACCTGCGCAAGTACCTGATCCAAAAATGCAAGGATAGGGGATCTTCCAACATGTCTATTACGCCTCCTAACGATCACTCTTATAATAGTCATAGGATTGTAATTAATTGTTGCTGTTCTGAAGCAAAACGGTCGGTTTTCGACCGATTGAGCTACTCTCCATCTTTTTAAGAAGAAGAGCCCACACATGCATCGGTGAACATGGCTTCATACATACCTAGAGGAAGATCGGGCTCAAGACGTCATCCCTCTAGAGCTCCGAGCTGAAGGAGATTCAACCAGCTCCTTAGGAACACTGAAGCTGGGGTATTCCGAAACACCGTTCGAGGTCTCGACAACCGACTTCGTACTCTTCTGATTCCGAAGCTGGGGGGTCGCCAGTCTCCCGAATCAGATACTGAAAGTATAGAGTCAACTTCTACAGAGACCTATACTAATCTTTCAATAACACCCAGGGAGATGGGAGTTTATGCCATTGGAGATGAACGCGAGGAAGCTTCCCCGTCCGGGAGCGCTGAGCAGCGCATTACTATACTGGAGACATCTCTGAAAGAAATGTAATCCATGATAGAGAACATGCAGCAGATGATGCTGACTCAACACACAGCTGCTATGGCTCAAGCATCGGTCCCTCCAACTCAGATACGTGTGGGGGTGGACTTACCACCATCCAACGCAATCCAAGAGCCTGCTCTAGATCAGTAGTCAGCAGTTCCTCCGCTTCCTCACTCGGAGAATGTATTACCTCTCGTTAGAGTCGCGATGCAATCGATTCCTCATTACTCCGTGGTCCCACCACCGGCTGAAGATCCGATGTAGGCAGTACGCGAGTTGAAAGCCCAATTTGATGCCCTAAAGCACAAAGATCACCTCAAGAAATTGGGAATCAACCAACCTTTCCCAGCTATCTGGGAAGAGGTCCCTTTCCTCCAAGATTTAAACCACAGACTATGGCTTTGTTCGAAGGAAAAATGTTACCGAGTCAGTACATGAACTACTTCAGTATGATGACGGTGTTATTACAAGGGAACGACGCCCTCCTCACTCTGGTGTTCAAAGGCTGTCTCTCGGGGGTAGCTTATCAGTGGTACCGAAGTCTGGCGGACAATTGCATTACTTTCTTTGAAGACTTCAAGGCGTTATTCTTTACGCGATTCTACGAAGGAGGGATGGACATGTCTATGTCCTCTCTCATCGAAGTCTAGCAGAAGGAAAAAGAGAATGTTCGCACTTTCATCGAACATTTTTGTCAAGCCACTTTGCAAATGCCTCCAGGAGTTTCGGACTCGGCATTGGTGGACATCTACAGAAAGAACCTTCTTCCCGTGATCTCGGTGTTCACAGGACCATATCAGTTCTATGATTGGCCCTCGCTCATCATCTCAGCGGTAGCCGAGGAGGACAACTGTCAGAAGGTGCGCGATAATGGCATCATGATCTCGGCCTCTGATAAAGGTAAGAGGTCATCCTCCAACATCGACCATCCTCGGGGTACCAAGGGTAAAGAAGCTCTGGCGATCAACACGTCCAGGCAAAAGACGGTGGCTACCACACAGACGAAACCTGGGACTTCCAGGCCTATTGAAGTGTACTCTTTCGACGATGACGATATTCCGAGCATATTAGAATGTCTCGTCAAAAGTGGCAAGATTACCCTTCCTGAGGTGAGACGGCCCAATAAGGCCGACAGTACCAATAATCCCAAGTACTGCATCTTCCATAGGTACATATACCACCCCACAAAGGCGTGTTATATACTGAAAAGGAAGATCCAGGAGCTGATCGATGCTAAGGCCATCACTCTGCACAACAGCGAGAAGACGGTCACAGCCAACATGATCTCTCTACAATTTGGCGATCTGCCTCCCCAAGAAATCCCGGACGGTGTTAAACCTATTTCTCGGACGACGATGAATATCGTTAATCTCCCTCCAGCTAGAGGTCAAAATCATGACCTAGTACCACTAACTACCCAGCGAGGCGAGATTATGTAGGTTCATCCAGATTTGGTGCCCGGGATCGAGAAAGAGACTCAAGCTGCTAAGGCTAAGTCTAAAAAGAACACGAAGCACAAAGTACGTCACATGGTTGTGGCATACTCGACATCAGAAGATGAGGTCTAGGCCACTGGAACCCGTTCAGGGAGGGCTTACCTCAAGGACCATGAAGCCAGCCAGGAAGATGCACCGGCAGACGCTTCAGCTACCAACCCGTCAGAACCAGAGCCCTCCGTACCAGGGGCCGGTCCTTCGAGACCAACTACGGCGGACAAAGGGAAGCAAAAGGAAGTACGTTTCGACAAACCTGTGAAAAACATCCAAAATAAAGGTTTAGAGAAGCCGTACAGCTTCGACATCCTGGCCCAATTGGCTAATATACCAGCCAGGTTGTCTATCTTTGAACTACTCAGGCTCTTCCAAGACACTCGTCTGGCCCTGAGCGAAGTACTGATGCAGGCGAATGCATACTTGACCCAGCTCAAGTCCCCTGACGAAGAACCAGTGGCGTGTCCTCAATGCCACAGTGTGATGGAGGTGGTCCCGAATATCACTTTCACTCAAGATGACATGCTGTTAAAACATAATAGGCATGACAGGCCACTCTATCACACCGGGTACGTCGATTCCATGGAGGTCGACCGGATTTACATAGATCTGGGATCATCAATCGGCATCATTCCCCATAGTCTGCTTAGACCGCTGAGAATTCCTACCAGCAAATTGGCCTATACCACCACTACAATCGTGGGTTTCAACGCCAGAAAGAGTAAGCCGTTGGGGAAAATTTGCCTGAGGATCCAGATCGGCAACCTCAGATCAGTGGCCACATGTTACGTCATTGATTCAGATGTGTCCTACAACATTCTGCTGGGCAGACCTTGGATCCACGACCACAACATCGTTCCTTCAACTCTACATCAATGCTTTAAATATGTAGACGCCCAAGGAACAGTACAAACGGAGTTTGCTGACCTGAACCCATTTAGAGGAGTAGAATCCTACTACTCCGATACCGTGTTGTACTCTCAAGACTACACGAAAGAGGTGACAGCTGAAGCAGAGAAGGAATCCCACCGGGAGCCAGAAGAACCCTCTGCCAAATAACCACTATCAATCAAGGTAAAAGGACGGATTACTCGTCCAAAATCCATGGAGCCTATGGTGATCCACCTGAACAAAACCAGGTCAGGAAAAGGGGGTGATCCTCTAGTGATCACTTTGAACCAGAAGCCTCCATCCTTGGTCATCAAACTTTGGCGCAGCAGGCAGCCGACCGATGTAAATACAACTGGGAATGAATTTTCAGATGATAATAAATATCCTCTTTTCCAGTATATCGGCGCTCAAACTCTGAACCAGGAATCCTCTCCCTATGACGATATAGAACCTATAGCGCAAAAATTCTTGGAAGCTATAGATTCCTATCATCCGTATATATGGGAAGTGGCGTCATCATCCAATGTCACCACGACATATGGACCACATGAGGATTCTATCTTCATTGTCCCGCCTACTTGCAGGAGTCAGCATTCAATAGTCTTTGGCTGCATGCACAATAAACCGACTGTGCAAGAAGATTCTTTCGATGATGATGCTGGTAAAATGCAGGTTCACAGATACAGCCCGCAAGCTTTGAAGATCATGCAAAGTATGGGTTATAACTTGAAGCTGGAACCAGGAGTCAACTTCGGGAAAGGCAGACGAATGCCGCTGCATGGCAATCCCTACTATCAACGAACTCATTTCGGGTTAGAGTATACCACCTCCCTTGCAACTTCTGAGTCAAACGAGGATATCTTTTCCTCTTCTCAAAATGGCTCAGCGCCCTCCGACTCATCTCATGCTCTCGAACGAACATTATCAGTAAATATGGTAGTGACAGATTCCTTCGAAGCAGACGAACAAGAATCTAAAATGTTTGAGAATGACGCTTGGGCTCAGCAAATGGATACACAATGGGAGTTCCCCATTGAGCAGAGAGAATCTCCCACTGAAGATAAAGTTATCCAGGTTGACGTTGGGAATTAACTTTCGCCAAAGCCGATATTTATCAGTAACAATCTTTCTGAAGCAGAAAAGGAAGAAATTATCCAGCTGATAAAAGAATATATCGACGTCTTTGCTGTGGTGCACCATTCCCCCTATTCGGGGAGCGCGGCTAAGAAATACTAGACGGTATCGTTCGATCGGGATAGATGGAATCAGGATAGATGGAATTAAGAACTCGTCCTCGTTATGGATTTGTTTCTTCGAAATCGATTCCCATATTCAGTGGACCACGCCCCAAGGATCGACTTAGCGGCAGAGTCAGGAGGGACCTCTCCGCTGCATTCTTTTGTTGCCAAATTTTCGCTGTCGCTTGTTGCTTTCGTGCCTTGAGTTGGTTTTCGGATTTGCTTGGGTTTTCTTGAACGGTTTCGATGGATTTCATTGCTTTCGTTCGTAGGACTGCACTTCAATTCCGATAACGGAAAGAGAGAAAGAAGTACTGATCAGCTGTTCGTGTCAATACAGGTGATCCAGCAGTAGGCGTCGCTCGAGCGGACTCCTAAAGCACTTCTTTCCTTCTTCCTTCCAACTACTAAAGTGAGTGGCTACCAACCCAATTAGCTAGCCCTTCTTGCTAATCTTCACATCTGAATCTTGTGTTCGTGCTTGTCCCGATCAAACGATACCAAGTAATAACTAAAAGACTACAATATAACAAGGGAATAGACTTGGGTTATATTATGCTTGTCAAATGAAACTTGTGAACGGTTATTTACTTACATGCTTGCTCGTTTGGAACGTTCTTCACATGGATAAATACAAGTTAGAATACATATTTCTTCTTAAATTTGTGTTATGGATAGAACTCTTCTTGAATGCCATAAACTGAACAGGTAGGCTATGCTAAAGTAAATCTTGCCCTGTTACTTTCCTGCTCCTGATATGCCCTGATTTGCCTCGATTGCTAACTTAGTGTACTGCGTTGATCACGGATAACTTGTGCACGAGGTCTTAGTTCCTGCGGACGGTCGCTGGGGCACCGGCACCGATCCGATCCGGACGAAACTCATGATAGTCGCCTGCTATAGGACGAAATGCCTTGGGATGTCCTGTATTATGTGTCGCACGGCACTCCGTACTGAGACTAGCCCGTCTATTATGGCAACGTGCCAGTGATCCCCCTTATATTAAATCATGTTGCTACTAACTTGTGTCTTCTTGGCAGGGAAGGCAAGGTAAGTATTGTGCAGGTGGTTCAGACGGACAAGTATATGTCACCGAACGGTGGCGGATTATTTCAATGATTCTATATCTATGTCTTGTTGTAAAATGAACTAAGGCAAGATAGAAACCCACAATAAATATGCATGCTTCATTAAAATAACGTGTTGATTGGTATAGTTGGGTTAGCTTGCCTTCACCAGTACGTTTTGATGTACTGACCATCATTGAAACAGGTTTCCCGCGCTAGGAGAACCAAGCGAGGAGCAGGAGACAAACCCCCAATCCAGTCCAGTTGTAGGCATGCCTCGACCGTGCCACCTTTTGAAGCATTTGAAGAAGAAGCATTTTGAAGAAGAAGCTAGCCACCAAGCAACCATGCAGCTTCATGGCAAAGCAGTCGTTCTGACACAAGGTCTTATATTTTGAGTTTAGTAAGGATGTAATGTACAGGACTGCTATCTCATTTTGTGTCAACACTTTTGTAAGCCCATGGAGGCAATCCTTATGACTCAGTTCAAGGAGTTTGTAATAGATGTTCATATTATCAATAAAAGAGAGAACTTTTCCATGTTTCAATATGTGTTCAATTATCTACGTACTCTGAATATGTGCTTGCTATGCAAAACAAAATACTTAGCCTTGTGCGGAGCGCAACCTAGTCCCGCACGGCGGTCACGCCCGGGGGACGACTATCGATTCCACGGAATTTGGGACGTAACATGTTGGTATCAGGGCACAGCTTCAAAGTTCTTTTTATTCATGAACTGGAAAAGTTCCCTTAGCGATAACTTCCTATGCGAACTCCTGAACTCGTTAAGGCCAAAATGAGATACGTTCATGCAATAAGTCCATAATACATTATGATCCTGATCTAATTTACCTCTTTTAAAGGAATAACGCAAGCGCAACCATCAGCGCTAGCGCCAGGCGAGACACAGGCTCAGGAGAGCAGCTCCGGCACATCAGTTAGCTCTCGAAGCCAACGGGGCATGTCTCGAGCGGACCCGCTTCAACAAGTGATGCAAATGTTAGAAGCACAACGACAGAGAGATGATGCCCGCCAATCCAAGTTCGAGAGCAATCTAGAGGCCCGACTCTCAGTCCAACAAAAGCAGGTAGATACCCTGCAGCAGCTTGTTCAGACTATGGCCTCCAACCAGTCTGCAGCAACAGCAGCGACTCCGATGGACCAACCAATCCTTGAAGTAGAGACTCCGCTAGTGCCAAGGATGAGGGAAGCGACTGCCTTCACCTTTGGCAACTTCAAAAAGGTCTGCAACACGCCATTTAATGGGACTGAGGACCCGATCGTGGCCCTAGATTGGCTCGCCGAGCTTGAAGATCATTTTTCTCTCCTAGAAGTGTCGGATGACAAGTGCGTCACCTGTGCCCAACTACTGCTTCGCCTCAATGCGCACGACTGGTGGGACGTGCATCAACGATCTCTTCAACTTGGCCATGGAGAGGAGGCGATCGCGTGGATGACTTTTTGTGCCGCGTTTGAGGAGGAGTTTATACCCCCACCTATACGCCGTCAACGGGAAAACGATTTCGTTCAACTCCGGCAGGGCAGCATGACGGTAAAGCAATACTCGGCAGAATTCAACAAACTGGCCAAGTTTGCTACCGCTTATCTACCGGATGCAGCGAGTCATGCCAGACGATTCGATTGAGGGCTACGTCCTGGCATCCACGGGCACATAGTCGTTCCGCAGTATCAGACGATGAGGGAAGTCTTAAACCATGCCCTTTCGCTCGAACCGCAGTATCCTCACGTTGCTGTCGCCGCTGTGCAAACTTCCAATCATAAACGCCAAGGCAACGATAGAGGAAACAACGCTGCAAAGCATCCAAATAATGGCGGTAAACAGCGTGGAGACACCAACAAGACCTGCAACTTTTGCAGGAAGCCAGGGCATATCGAAAAAGATTGTCGCCGCAAGCTTGGGACTTGCCTCCATTGCGGCGATCAAACCCATCAAATTAGCAGCTGTCTGCTCTCCCCACCACAATAGCAGAATCAGACACCGGCACCTCAGGGAAATCGAGCGGTGCTTCAGCAAGGGCGTAATCAAGCTCAAGGCCGGGTCTATACCATGACACGGGAAGAAGCTCTAGCTTTGGATACCGTCGTGTCAGGTACTTTGCTTTTCAATAATATACCTGCTCGTGTTCTATTTGATTCAGGTGCAAAGCATAGTTTTATTTCCACAAATTTTGCCGTGGAGAACAATGTAAAAATGTCTCCGTTGCACTTAGATTTAAGTGTTAGCACCCCCTCTGGTACGAAAATACCTGTTCGTTCAGTATGCCTAGGCGGTTATATTTGTATTGGAGAGAAGAAGCTGTCACTCGATGTCTTAGTTCTAGATGTTAGGGACTATGATATCATCTTGGGAATGGACTGGCTCGGCGCATGCGCAGCAACTATTGAGTGTGCAGAGAAGCGAGTCATTTTCTGTCTGCCCGGAGAAGCCGTGTTCTGTTACACCAGTAGTCCAGCGAAGGATGCGACCAGGGCCTGCATAGTGATTTCGACAAAAACTGCTCGGCGAATACTCTACACAGGCTACAAGGGATTTCTAATGTCAGTTTGGGACACACGGCAGGACTATGCAAACGTCGAGTCTACTTTCGTTGAGGCAGAGTTCCTCGATGTGTTTCTGAGCGAACTACCCAGCAGGCCGCCAGACCGAGAGATTGAATTCACTATCGACACATTTCCAAATACACAGTCTATCTCAAAACCTCCGTACAGGATGGCCCCTACAGAGCTGAATGAATTAAAATGCCAACTACAAGAATTACTTGATCGCGGGTTCATCCGTCCGAGCGTGTCTCCTTGGGGTGCGCCCGTGCTCTTCGTGAAGAAGAAGGACGGAACTCTACGCCTCTGCATTGACTACAGGGAATTGAACAAGGTCACAATCAGAAACAAATATCCTCTGCCACGGATAGATGACTTGTTCGATCAGTTACAAGGGGCAACGGTGTTCTCTAATATTAATCTTCGCTCGGGTTACCACCAGCTGAAGATTAAGTCGGAAGACGTGCCAAAGACTGCTTTTCGAACCCGGTACGGACATTACGAGTTTTCAGTAATGCCGTTTGGACTGATGAATGCACCTGATGCATTCATGGATCTGATGAACCGGGTATTTTGGCCTTTCATCGATAAATTCGTGGTGATTTTTATCGATGACATCTTGGTGTACTCGAAGACTAGGGATGAGCACGCAGGACACCTACGGATGGTGCTGCAAACCCTTCGAGACAACAAGTTGTATGCCAAATTAAGTAAATATGACTTCTGGCTAGACAGTATCTCATTTTTGGGGCATATCATCTCCTCGGAAGGCATCTCAGTTGATCCGAAGAAGGTGGAAGCCATTACACAGTGGAAACATCCGGAGTCAGCTAGAGATATCCGAAGTTTTCTTGGACTGGCAGGGTACTACCGTAGGTTCATACAGAATTTTGGTAGAATTGCTTCGCCCTTGACTCATCTCACACGGAAGGGTGAGAAGTTTACTTGGACGGACGACTGTGAAGCTTCGTTTACGGAGTTAAAGCAGTGCCTCGTCTCTGCCCCAATTCTTACTCTGCCGAATGGACCAGATGATTTTAAAATATATAGTGATGCCTCAGGAAAGGGTCTGGGATGTGTCCTGATGCAACGGGACAAAGTGATAGCCTATGCGTCTAGACAGCTAAAGCCTCACGAGCAGAACTACCCAACGAATGATCTCGAACTTGCCGCGGTAGTGTTTGCATTGAAGATGTGGCGTCACTATCTTTATGGCGTGTCGTGTGAAATCTACACGGACCATAAGAGCTTGAAATATTTGTACACTCAGAAGGATTTGAATCTTCGGCAGCGACGATGGCTTAAACTCCTTAGCGATTTTGATATCATGATCAGATACACGCCTGGCAAGGGAAACGTAGTAGCTGACACATTGAGTCGAGTGTTCATAGGGAGCTTGCCTATCAACGATATGCTGTGCCGGGATCTTGAATCACTGGGCATTACACTGAAAATAAGATATAAGAAGTGGGCGCAAGTATCACAACTGCGCCTCGAACCCGACTTGTTACATAGAGTGAAGACCGCTCAGAAGGATGACCCGTTCCTGCAAAAGATTCATGCCCTTATCTCAGCAGGGAAGGCGTCCGACTTTACGGTAAGCACGGATGGTATGCTTCGAGTGAAGGGAAGACTATGCATTCCGAACGACGCGGCCCTCAGACTAGAGATACTTATAGAGGCCCATTATGCTAGTTATACTTCTCATCCGGGTAGCACAAAGATGTATCGAGATCTTCGTACGACGTTTTGGTAGCACGGCTTGAAACGGGATATGGCGTAATTTGTGTCACATTGCATGGCTTGTCAACGAGTAAAGGCCGAACACCAGAAACCAGGCGAAGAGCTACAGAGCCTTGCTATTCCGGAGTGCAAATAGGATGATATAACTATGGATTTTATTGTTGGCTTGCCGAGGAAGCAACGGGGACATGATGCAGTCTGGGTTATCGTCGATCGACTCACCAAGTTAGCTCACTTCCTGCCTATCAAGTCTACTTGGAGTGCCGACCGCCTGGCTCAGATATATCTCAACGAAATCGTTCGACTCCATGGCGTGCCCGTAACCATAGTCTCCGATCGAGATGGTCGATTCATATCACATTTCTGGGGAAGCCTGCAGTCAGCAATAGGGACAAAGTTGAAGTTTAGCTCCGCCTACCATCCACAGACCGACGGCCAAACTGAACGTGTCAACCAGATCCTCGAAGACATGTTGTGACTCTGCGCCTTGGATTTAAAGACTAGTTGGAACCTTCATCTACCTTTAGCCGAATTTGCTTACAACAATAGTTATCAATCAAGCATTCAAATGGCATCGTATGAGGCATTATACGGGCAGAAGTATAGATCTCCTATCTGTTAGGACAAAGTTGGGGAACGGGAAGTACTTGGCCCTGAGCTCGTGGAGCAGACCGTCCAGAAAGTCCGACTGATTCGGGAAAGATTAAAAGTAGCTCAAAGCCGTCAAAAGAGCTACGCGGACACACATCGGAGACCGCTAGAGTTCCAAGTAGGCGACCGGGTATTCCTTAAGGTCTCGCCCATGCGAGGAGTCAGCAGGTTCGGGGCAAGAGGAAAGCTAACTCCGAGATTTGTCGGCCCGTTCGAAATACTAAAGCGGGTTGCCTCAGTTGCGTATCAGATTATTCTACCACCATCCTTATCCGGCGTACATAATATATTCCACGTTTCCCAACTCAGAAAATATATGTACGATCCAAGCCACATGGTAGACCTCGAACAGCTGAGTCTCCAGGCCGACTTGACGTATGTAGAACAACCAGTGCAAATCGTGGATAGAAAAGAAAAGCTGCTTCGGACCCCTTCGGTTCCTCTAGTGTGCGTGCTTTGGCGGAATCACTCTGTCGAAGAGTCTACTTGGGAGCTCAAATCAAAAATGAGGGAAAGGTTCCCCTCATTATTTCCTAGTGGTAGGTTCTATTCTTTAAGTTTCGGGATAAAACTTCCAATTAGTTGGGTAGGATGTGGTGCCCCATTCCCCCTATTCGGGGAGCGCGGCTTAGAAATACTAGACGGTATCGTTCGATCGGGATAGATAGAATTAAGAACTCGTCCTCGTTATGGATTTGTTTCTTCGGAATCGATTCCCATATTCAGTGGACCGCGCCCCAAGGATCGACTTAGCGGCAGAGTCAGGAGGGACCTCTCCGCTGCATTCTTTTGTTACCTAGTTTTCGCTGTCGCTTGTTGCTTTCGTGCCTTGAGTTGGTTTTCGAATTTGCTTGGGTTTTCTTGAACGGTTTTGATTGATTTCATTACTTTCGTTCGTTGGACTGTACTTCAATTCCGATAAATGAAAGAGAGGAAGAAGTACTGATCAGCTGTTCGTGTCAATACAGGTGATCCAGTAGTAGGCGTCGCTCGAGCGGACTCCTAAAGCACTTCTTTCTTTCTTCCTTCCAACTATTAAAGTGAGTGGCTACCATCCCGATTAGATAGCCCTTCTTTCTAATCTTCACATCTGAATCTTGTGTTCATGCTTGCCCCGATCAAACGATACCAAGTAATAACTAAAAGACTACAATATAACAAGGGAATAGACTTGGGTTATATTATGCTTGTCAAATAAAACTTGTGAACGATTATTTACTTACATGCTTGCTCGTTTGGAACGTTCTTCAAATGCATAAATACAAGTTAGAATACATATTTCTTCTTAAATTTGTGCTATGGATAGAACTCTTCTTGAATGCCATAAACTGAACAAGTAGGCTATGCTAAAGTAAATCTTGCCCTGTTACTGCCCTGCTCTTGATATGCCCTGATTTGCCTCGATTGCTAACTTAATGTACTGCGTTGATCACGGACAACTTGTGCACAAGGTCTTAGTTCCTACGGACGGTCGCTGGGGCACCGGTACCGATCCGATCCGGATGGAACTCATGATAGTCGCCTGCTATAGGACGGAATGCCTTGGGACGTCCTATATTATGCGTCGTACGATACTCCGTACTGAGACTAGCCCGTCCATTATGGCAACGTGCCAGTGATCGCCCTTATATTAAATCCTGTTGCTACTAACTTGTGTCTTCTTGGCAGGGAAGGCAAGGTAAGTATTGTGCAGGTGGTTCAGACGGACAGGTATATGTCACCGAACGGTGGCGGGTTATTTCAATGATTCTATATCTATGTCTTGTTATAAAATAAACTAAGGCAAGATAGAAACCCACAATAAATATGCATGCTTCATTAAAACAACGTGTTGATTGGTATAGTTGGGTTAGCTTGCCTTCACCAGTACGTTTTGATGTACTTACCCTCGTTGAAACAGGTTTCCTGCGCTAGGAGAACCAAACGAGGAGCAGGAGACAAACCCCCAATCCAGTCCAGCTGTAGGCATGCCTCGACCATGCCACCTTTTGAAGCATTTGAAGAAGAAGCATTTTGAAGAAGAAGCTAGCCACCAAGCAACCATGCAGCTTCGTGGCAAAGCAGTCGTTCCTACACAAGGTCTTATATTTTGAGTTTAGTAAGGATGTAATGTACAGGACTGCTATCTCATTTTGTGTCAACACTTTTGTAAGCCCATGGAGGCAATCCTTATGACTCAATTCAAGGAGTTTGTAATAGATGTTCATATTATCAATAAAAGAGAGAACTTTTCCATATTTCAATATGTGTTCAATTATCTGCGTACTCTGAATATGTGTTCGCTATGCAAAACAAAATACTTAGCCTTGTGCGGAGCGCAACCTAGGCCCGCACGGCGGTCACGCCCGGGGGACGACTATCGATTTTACGGAATTTGGGGCGTGACATTTGCGTGGAATTATGAGGACATGCCAGGCCTTGATCCAAAGGTGGCTACTCATAAGCTCAATACATTGCCCGATTCGAAGCCTGTGAAGCAGCACCAACGCCAGTTCCGCCCGGATATGATGGACGCCATCGAAGCTGAAGTCAAGAAGTTGATAGCCTGTGGCTTCATCCGAGAAGAACAACATCCCGACTGGGTCGCCAATGTTGTCCCGGTCATGAAGAAAAATAGGAAAGTACGTGTCTGCATCGATTACCAAGATCTGAATGCAACCTGCCCCAAGGATGAGTTTCCTCTTCCCATCACAGACGTCATGATTGACAATATATACGGTTTTGAATGTATGTCTTTCATGGATGGATTCTCAGGATATAACCAAATCAAGATACATCCTGAGGACGAGAAGCACACTGCCTTCCAGACACCATTGGGGGTATATTGCTATACGGTCATGCCCTTTGGATTGAAGAACGCCGGGGCTACGTACCAACGGGCTATGAGTAACATATTCCATGAGCATTTATGCAAGACAGTGGAGTGTTACATGGACGATGTAGCTGTCAAAAGCTGTCTCAAGGACAATCACATCCAAGACTTGAAGACAGTATTTGAATTGATGCGCCAACATCAACTCAAAATGAATCCTACAAAGTCCTTTCTGGGGGTATCTAGTGGCAAATTTCTGGGATTTGTCATTACCGCCAAAGGCATTCAAGTGGACCCTGATAAAGTCAAGGCCATCTTAGAAATGCGACCGCCCCATAATCTGAGAGAACTCAGGGGATTTCAAGGCCGTCTGGCTTATATTCGGAGATTCATATCCAACCTCTCTGGGAGATGTCAACCCTTTTCTCGGCTCATGAAGAAAGGTGTATCCTTCGTATGGGACGAAGCCTGTCAGCAAGTGTTCGGTGATATCAAGTACTACCTCACTAGCCCGCCAGTTCTGGTGCCTCCAGTCATAGAAAGACCGTTCGTGCTGTATGTTCGAGCGATGGATCATTCTCTGGGAGCTCTTCTAGCACAGAAGAACGATATGGGCCATGAGCAGGCTATCTACTACCTCAGCAGGATGATGGTCGGAGCCGAACATCGGTACAACCCAGTGGAGAAAGAATGCTTGGCTCTTATGTTCTCTATCCAGAAAATGCAGCACTATGTCACAGGCCATACCATTCACATCATCCCCAGGGTCAATCCACTTCGGGTACTGATGAACAAGCCAAGTGTTCTTAATTCCTGACTTGTGACTTGGGCGATATTATTAACACCGTATGACATGGGGTACGTCCCTCAGAAGTCCGTCAAAGTCCAAGCATTGGCTAATTTTCTAGCTGCTCATCCGATCTCGGAGGCCTCCAAGCTGTCCGAGGACATTCCCGACGAAGTTGCAGAGTATAATTCCGCAATGGAAGGTGATGCAGGGCAACTATTCTTCGATGGTACCTCCAGAACTGGTCCTAGGGGAAACGTAGTTTCAGGAGTAGGGATTGTCCTGGTTACTCCTGATAAGCTCATCATCTACCGAGCATATTCTCTTAGCGAGCCCTGTTCTAACAATGTGGCAGAGTATAACGCTCTACTAATCGGGCTCCAAGTCGCTAAAGAATTGGGCGTCGAATCTCTGGAAGCTTTCGGTGACTCTCTGTTGATCGTCAATCAAGTCAGAGGAATATATGAAGTCCAAAATCCAGACCTCATCCCCTATCACCATGCAACGTTCGAGATAGCCATGACATTCAAAGGATTCTTCCTAGAGCATGTACCTCAATCTCAGAATCTGGAAGCTGATGCCCTAGACAGTCTAGCTGCAGATTTAGCTATTCCTATAAGAAGGCAGAATTCGGTAATCCGTCTTAGCAGAGATTTATTATGTATGAAAAACAACTTTCGCATAGAATGCAGCTACTCTGTGAATACAGATCCTCCCAAGAGAGACTGGAGAAGTCCCTTTATAGACTTCGTAGCATACGAAATCTTGCCGGAGGACCCTAAAGAGGCAGTATCCGTCAAAAGGCGATCATTATACTTCTATTTCGAGGCATCCTCACAGTGTCTATATCGCCGGACCTACGACGGACTACTTTTGAGATGTCTCTCAGATGATGAGGCACAATGGATCATCCGTGAAGCTCACGAAAGCGTATGCGGAGCACATCAACCCGGGCCTAAGCTACAGGATCGCATCAGGAGAATGGGCTATTACTGGCCTACTATGATCACAGATGCAATAAAGTATGCAAGACAGTGCAGAGCCTGTCAGGTCCATGCAGACTTTATCCATCAACCTCCTGAACATCTACATCCTACGGTTGCGTCCTGGCCTTTCGAAGCATGGGGTATGGATATCATTGGTCCTATCCACCCGTCTTCTTCCAGAGGTCACCGGTTCATACTGGCCATCACGGATTACTTCTCCAAATGGGCAGAGGCAATCCCTCTTGCTGAGGGGAAGGCATCTAATGTGATCAGCTTCATCAAGCATCACGTCATTTATCGCTTTGGGATACCCCAGAGAATAATTCACGACAATGGGCCTCAATTCATCAGTCAAGCGTTTCATCGATTTTGCAATAAAAATCGAATATAAAATATGGCCTCTACAACATATAATCCTGCTGCTAATGGTTTGGCGGAAGCTTTCAACCAAACCATTAACATGCTCTTGAAAAATTTTGTCTCTTCGAACAAGAGGGATTGGAATGAGAAGCTGGGAGAATGTCTCTGGGTATACCGCACGACGGTACGAGCACCGACAGGTTGTACCCCATTCTCACGGGTTTACGGGAGCGAAGCAGTTCTCCCCATCGAGATCCAGATTCCGTCACTCAGGATAGCCGTGGCTAATGAGCTGACTCAAGAAAAGAATGACCTTTTAAGGCTTCAAGAGCTAGAAGGATTAGACGAGAAATGCCTCTAGACTCAACAGCGCATTGCGTTCTACCAAGCAAGCATTTCCAGAGGTTTTAATCAAAAAGTAAAGGAAAGAGTGTTCAAAGTCGGCGAGCTAGTCTTACTGTGAGAAGGCCGATGATTCTTACTCACAGGAGTGAGGGCAAATTCTAGCCCAAATGGGAAGGCCCTTATGTGATCGAGATGACGTTCTCAAACGGCGCTTACAGGTTAGCCAAGCCTAATGGAGACCTATTAATGGCTCCTATCAACGGCAAATTCTTGAAAAGTTACTATTCTTAACCTACTTTGCTCAAGTAGAATATGGCGGAAACCTCATTCTGACAAAACTACTTCCAAAACGAAACTAGTGGGATCGTATTCTATCATGTTCATATTACCTCTGAATAAATATGTCCTGCTAAAACTTACCAAGAGTATATCACGTCCATATTACCTCTGATATCACTTTCACCCAAACCTGTCATTTATATTCCAAAATGATGGGTCCACAAAGTCAGATGAAAGTCTCTTTATTATTCCCAAAAAGGAGCAAAAGTACATTAAAAAGCAAAAAAGTACATCATTTGGGGGGAGCGGTTAGATCACGAATCTGCTGCGCCAGAGAAAGCATTCTCTCATCCCGGGAGTTCAAGATGTCGGCGCGAGCCCGTTCCAACCTGGCCGCATCGTTGTCCAAAGCAGCTAGCTCAAACCAAGCCCGCACAAAATCAGCATGAATAACACCCACATGTTTCAGATTCTGCTGAACAGTCGCCCGTCGCTCCTTCAGCGCATCTCGAGCTGCCGACAAAGAGAGAGCCTTCGCCTCTACTCGAACGAGCTCATCCTTCAAAATATGGGCCTGCGCTGCCGCTTTCTCATATTCGGATTCGCACCGGGTCAACTCGGGAACAACGTACCCCAATTGGATACGTTCTTAGTCCATCTCCCGCTGCTGAGCCTCGATGGACTTAACTAGAGATGCCATCTGTTCAGCAAGCTGCGCAGTCAGGGAGTCATACCTAGCTTTAACAAGACTATCAATGTTGCCTCGAGCTAGCTGCAGGTATTCGTTAATGGGTTGCTCCAAACCATTAACTATCTCCTCCAGCGCGTCAGCTACCCCAGTGTCGTTGAATTCTCGGATCGGCACTATAGAGGCCTGAGAGGCTCTCATCAGAGACGCAAAGCCCAAATTCTTCTCCAACACCATTGATATTAACATTTTCAAGGTGGCATAGAAGATACGAGTGTACTGCTCGGTCACAGCAGCTAGATCCGAATGGACGCTGGGAGTGGCCGCGATAGTGGCGAGTCCCCCTCCAAGGACAACCGCAGACGATGTTGCCACAACCGTCGCCTCAATAGGAGGTGCGACAAAAGAAGTAGCGCCAACACCAGACAAAGTGACCGGCGTACTCAAAGGAGGCGTTGTCGCAAACACAGGCTCGTCCTCCTCTTGAGATATCGGAATCTCTTCGCCAGACGAGCCGGCACCCGAAGATATCTTCTCTTCAAAATCAGGCACCTCCGTGTCGCCGCCAGGACCTGACACAGAACCAAAGGGCGCATCTACACTGCCCTCCCCGAAGATGTCTTCCCCTGAAAAGAAGACAAAAGGAAGTTAATATCAGCATAATGTTAATTTTCCTAAAAGAAGAGGCATAAAAGACGATATTTACCCATGGCCAATAGTGTATATGACGCGTCCGCGGCCAGTACAGCTAAATCATTTCTTAGTGATGCTAGGCAAGCTGTCATACTTGGAGAAGGGGGTGCTATTCCGAATATCGGTAAGTACTCTTCCGAATCTCCGCCGAGATCCCCTCGAGGTTCATCGGCTGGAATCTCGCTGGGTGCACCTACAGACACGGCAGGGGTCTCTCCCGATGCTGATCCGGACAAAGATATCCTCATTTGGCTCGACCCCGAAGACGATCTCGTTCCACTACCTGAAGCTGTAGCAGCGATAGCAGCCTCCAGCAGGAATTCTTCGACGTCGCCAGCCAGGAATGTCGAGGTTCCCTCTCTAAAAGGCGAGGAACCTCCAGTCAAAGAATCATCCCCAACATGGGGAGATGTAGGCTCATTTCTAGGAGCCTCAATACCTAGAATCCGGAGAGGATGAGTAACCATCTTCTTCTTCCTCATGCGAGGGGAAGTCTCCTTCGGAGTAGGATCCCTTCGCTTCCCAGAGACCACCAAAGGCCCTGTAGGCAGATGTACTTTACCCCTCGATACCGCCAATAGAGGCTCATCTGGAGTGACGGACTCCTCACCCTCGTCAGAAGAAACCGAGGGGACTTCGACTCTTCCCCCAGGCTTGGAAGAAGGCACCCTAACACTTCCATGCATATCAAAATTGCGATGGAAGGTGTTGGTTGCCACGTAGAACTGGGCATACGAGTGGAAAATGTGCAGCTCCATGGAGAGTGAAATTACGGGCACGGTAAAAGTTTTCTCAGTGCAACCCATGATGAAATATCGCCATCCTCTGGCTCCATCAATGAGTCCACCCCTGGACCTGAAGCTGGTGACGGCATTGCCCACGTGCAACTGGTCGTATCCGAATTGCCTGGCAAACCTACTAGGAAAGTAGGGCTCGAAGAAGCAATGGTCTTCACTTCTGTACAGTAGGTGGGAAGGTCTAATGCAGACCAACCAATTAAAAGACTCGGGAGAAAGAACGGTCTTCCCGTCGCCTACGTCCTAAAGTCTGATCCCCTGCTGATTGAGATGTACAGGGGGAACAGTACAGAAGAGCTTCCAGCTGTGACTGAGATTCAGAGCCCGCCGACAGTCTATAACTGTGGTCATGTTTCAGGAGGATTTCTGGTAGTTCAACAAGAAACTAGCCCGCGAACTACTGCCAGAGCCGGGAGACATAACCCTGGGGTTATGAAGAATTAACCATCCCATCAGATACCGGTATGGTAATTCTACCCTGGGAAAGTTATCACGTCGAGTTTCATCGGTGAGTAGCCCGTCAGTCATGACCCTCAGGCCAGCTTAAATACGATACATCATGGCAGGAAGCAAGCCCAGTCTTGCCCCGAACACCAGACGCACTGCAGGCCATAGCGTGTTGCGGTGAATGCGGTCCGCAGATGCGATGCCGGGTACCACCAGTCGGTGCAGCCATATGGAGAGGAAGCCAGCCAGTTGAGCTTCCCTGGACAGAGGCCTGCGGCAGCGCCTCAAATAACTATAGGCCTTGGTGCCTACGGGATACTTTCCTATCCCCTCGTCGAGGATCAAGTCCGGAGCCCCAGCGTCTTCCATGAGATCGTCAACTACCTGATCATTAAGCACGCTTAGAGGATTCAAAGGCAGATCCTTGCCTTCCAATACCTTCTCCGGCTTAGCGGTCCTGGACCGATGAAAGAAGAGGTAGGACGTCCATTTACTGATGTGAGCCAAATATGAAGGCTCGTCATAAAAAGTGGTGCAAGCGAGGTAGTGGCACATCAGCTCCTGATACACTTCCACTACGTGAGTGTATGAATCTCCCAGCTCCTGGTTCGTGGGAACATACTCTTCATATGGAGTGTCCCCCATCGGCAGTCTCGAGATCTCTGCCATCTCGTGGAGGGCCAATCCCAACTCCCCCAGTGGATGGCAAAAGTCCCGGTGAGCGAGATATATCGCTCCATCAGTGCCAGAAACAGGTTGGGGTTGAGAGGCAACCCAACACTGGTGGCACTCACAGCTGCAAACAGACTAATGATCTCCAGCTCGATTTGAAAATGCTTCAGGGCCCAATCATCTAAGCGAGCCCATCGAAGATTTGTGGGGGTGATCCACCCACCTGTCCGAGGGTTCACCTTAGGGTATACTCCTTAGATGATTGGGCCCATCGAAGATTTGTGGGGCGCCCCATGAAATCATTGCAAAAAGTCGGTAATTGGACCGGCTGGATCATTAAGCTGTCTTCACTCGGGACACTGCCCGGGTACAGTCCCCTGAACATCGTCACATTGCCGGTAGGGCGGCTGACAAACGACCC
Organism: Iris macrosiphon; assembly: GCA_036927795.1. Taxonomy (NCBI): domain Eukaryota; kingdom Viridiplantae; phylum Streptophyta; class Magnoliopsida; order Asparagales; family Iridaceae; genus Iris; species Iris macrosiphon. The sequence goes on along the minus strand of JAYESA010000001.1, from coordinate 534,897 downwards.
CTGGTCCGCTCCTTTCAGATAAAATATCTTCCTCGGCCTGCCGTGAAGATCAGGAGTCAGCGTCCACGACATCCTCCTAGGATGTGTAGCATAGAAGAATGCCAAAATAGGATAGTCTCTCGGCATCTTAGGCAGATACAAGACCAAGCTCCCGGCAGGGAAGACCCAGAGTTCTTTCTTGGGCTTCGTCTGGGACTGCTTGTCAATCATGTCCCCGAAAAGGAAAGTCGGCTTTATGTATTGGTCCCCATCTATGTACGTTAGGGGCTCTCCGTTAATCATGTTAAACAACGTTTGCTCACCCTGAGCCGATATCAAAATTTCCCCTCCTTCAGGATATTGGGGCCTGGAGATAGGAAATGTCACGTGCGACAGATCCTCCAGATAGTTGGAATGCAGCATCCCGGCGCCAGAACCCATCACATCGGCTAGTGGAGATGCGTGCAAGTTAACTGCAAAATGCAAGAAAGACAAGTCAGTTTCTATAATCTTGCAGCATATGCAAAAAAATCAACAGTCTGTGCTTTACGCCAAGACTGTAAAAACTTGATCATTACGCTGGAATCCCATTCCAAGGCATAAAAATCAAGACTGGCAGTATACGCAAAAGTTTTTGACAGTCAAAGCTTTACGCCAGACTGCCAAAAATTTGAGTTATTACGCCGAAATTTCCATCCCTGCGTGACACTCAAATTATATAGTATACGCCAACTTTCGACAGTCAAAGCTTTTACGCCAGACTGCGAAAATATGGAGTTTTTGCGCTGACACATTAGAAATGTGGGCGTAAAAGATGAAACATCTCTGTGCATCATCTTCCTCGAAGAGGCTATCAGCACAAAAGATGACCTAACGTGTTCATGTACAACGTGTGCGAAGGATTTTCAGTCGTTCTTTTTTATCCCAAAAGCTCTACCTTTAAGGCCGGGTGCACTGCTAGTCGGCGGGATACTTCGTTCAGAATGAAGCTTGCCGTGACCGACGGAAGTCGTCCCCGCTTGAGCAGAAGAACGAGAAAAAGAATCGGCCTTCTTTCCCTTAGAGGAGGAGACTTGTTTCGAGGCCATTATTGGAAACTTTGAAGACTCGGAGAAGAAACAAAGAAGAACTCGAACAGACAAAAGCTTTCTTTCGCAGACGACGGATGAAAAGTTTTTTTTCTCAGAAACATGGGGTATATATAGAGTTCGGATGGACTCCCCGAATCCCGAACCAAATCTCACATTTAATATTTGGTTATGATTGGGGACTATGTTAGCCTATTTACTCCGAGAAGGCAGACAGTCAGCGAATTCGAAAAGTTTTTGTGCGAAGAAGATTCGCGGTTCTTACGCTAAGGAGCTTTCTACGCTCGACAGCTACGGATCTACGGTTTACGCTCACAGGCTACTAGTCTATGTTTTATGCCTGGATGCTTTTATGCTCGGTAGCTTTTATGCTCGAGAGGCTACGAAGCTACGACTTCACGCTCAGCAGCTACGAATCTACGATCTCATGCTCGGTGGCTTTTTACGCTCAGAGGCAACAGATCCACGACTTCACGTTCGGAAGATTTCTTTTTCAGAAGCTACAAATCTACAGTTTTTTTGCTAAGGAGCTTTCTACGCTCGACAGCTACGGATCTACGGTTTTATGCTCACAGGCTACAAGTCTATGGTTTTACGCCCGGATGCTCTCATTCTTGGTAGATTTTACGCTCGAGAGGCTACGAACCTACGACTTCACGCTCAGCAGCTACGAATCTATGATCTCACGCTCTGTGGCTTTTTACGCTCAGAGGCAGTAAACTTATGATTTCACGCTCTACGACTTTCTGCATATCTAAAAAATGCGCAGGCCAGTACAGTACATCTGAATAATTCTCAAGGCGGTCAATTACAGGAGTTCACACAGAAGATACTCCTCCTTGACCTCAAAATATCCCAAGTACCCAAGGCATACAGAGTTCAAACATTGAAAGTTACTCTTCTTCATGGGTCGATTCAAAGTTCATCCAGAATCTAGTCTGAATATTTCGTCTAACAGTTCAAGATGGCGACTCAGTTTTTTACAGCCAGTTCTCGCCCTGTTTTAAGGGATTTTTGAGAAATCATTCTTGAAGACGACGGTCTGAACAAAAATTCTGTTTATCAGAAGTAAAAATAGTTCAGAATTCTACGCGGTTCCTCATTCCTAACAGCAGGACAGTTCGAACACTCGACTGCTAAAGCGGCTTTCTGCGCATCCTTAGTTATGCGTAAAAGACAGGACATGACCTAGCACTCTTTCTAAATAGTCGGCATAAAGTATCAGACGTGTCGAAGCTACACATATTTAGACTTCACAGCAAAGTATGACAAGATGATCATATGCAAAGAAGAAGACGATTTTATTTAAAAGCATGATTACATAAGAGGGAAATCTAGTCTACAAGGGTTTTTCTTTATTTTCATGATTACATATGAGGGAATACCATCTACAAAGGACTTCCTCATCGTCGTCTGAAGATCGCGCCCAGAATCTGTTCTGTCAGGTTCTCGCATAGGCAAAATTCTTCATCCATCTTCTCCAGCAGCCAGTCGGTGACCATAAACCGACTGACATATGATCAACGGCGGGAGGATACAAAAATGGGCCTAGACCCATCCTCCAATATGAGGAAGCAGGGTAAATCTGCTTTCCTACATCCAGCGCCGTGACAGATTGAGTTGAGATATTTCACCCAACTCAATCTCGGACAGCAGCCAGTTTGCCCGCTCTCGTCCATAGGTAACGGAAGAAGGTACCGCTTGTGACCCTTCCTCTCTCCCAAAGAACCGCCATACAAAGTTGCTGATTATCCCGAGCAAGGGAGGCTATGATATCCTTCCATGATCCATCATTGCAGAGGACATTTGCTCGAAGATGCCGCCTTTTTCGGCTCCTTACATGCTGACAGAACATGGTCTCCTTCTTCCTCAAGTCGACCCGACGAACTCCGGCCATCATCTCTGTGTGGTGAAGACAATATAGGAAGAACAGGTTAACTCCTCAGCCTTTTTATAGGCGAAAGAGATCACACCGATCCCCAATAACTCTGCCATAAAGTCAGCCTTGAAAGAACGTGTCAGACTTGACCGTTTCAGGCTCCATTCAGAGCGTTTCAAATTCCGAGGAACGGTTCATGCTTTATTCAAAGCGTTTCAAATTATGAGAAATTTAAAAGCTTTGAAGGGGGTCTTGTAGAAGCATAAAAAATATGTCGGATAGCTCTACGCAGCATGTTGATGCAGGGCAGCGTAAACAGAGGACCTCAGAGCCATCAAACATACAACAGAGCTTTTCTGCTGGGCACGGCATAAAATATAGGCTTAAGGACCATCCGCGTAATGCAATAGGTCCAGGCTGCTTCAGCGTAAAAAGGGTGCTACATCGCCTTTATGGCGTAAAACTCACCCGCTTTCAATGCAGCATTGAAGTGTACGAGGAACGCTTCGTATTCTTTGAAATAAACCTGTCAGATCATGCAATGAACCTGACGTCTGGGCTTCTGACAAAGAGTACTGCACGACAACCCAAGCGACGGCTATAATAATGGTGCGGTACTGCAACCCAAGCTGTCATTTACTGCCATTTCCTTGGCGTAGACCGCTTTCATACATACAAAGGAATACACCACCTAGTTTTACACAGGCAGATGTGAGCTATTTACGCTCCGCAGAAGACAAACAGACTGCCACGTCAAAAGCTGCTCTTCGTACAGGGCACGAGGCGCATCTCTACATTTAATGCGCAGAGCGGTGACAGGTTCTCAAGGCACGTCTCTGCATTTAATGCGTCGAATACTGACAGATGCCTGAGGCACGTCTCTACATTTTATGCGCAGAAGGGTGGCAGACCTTCAAAATATGTCTCTGCATTTAATGCGCAGGATAATGGCGGATCTCTGTATTTAATGCAGGAGATTTGATTAAATGTTACCGAACCGTCGTCTAGTGACATTCCCTTTGTTCCAACTGCTCTTACGTATACAAGGGATACGCTGCCCAGTTTTATACTAGCAGACGTGAGCTTCTTACACTCCGTAGAAGACAAACAGACCGCCACATCAGCAGTTACTCTTCGTACAGAATTCGAGGCGCGTATCTGCACTTAATGCGTAAAATGATGGCAAATCTTAAAGACAAGCCTCTGCATTTAATGCGCAGGATGGGGACAGATCTCTGCATTTAATGTAAGAGATTTGATTATATCTCCAAGAGCCATAATTCTGGCTAAAACGTCCGCATCATCTCTGCTTCTACGCCTGCTCGGCTTCTATGCCCACTCGGCTTCTATGCCCACTCGGCTTCTATACCCACTCGGCCTCTATGACCACTCGGCTTCTACGCCTACTCGGCTTCTACGCCTACTCAGCTTCTATGCCTACTTGGCTTCTACGCCTACTCGGCTTCTATGCCTACTTGGCTTCTATGCCATGGTGACAGTCATTGGCTTCTACGCCAACCTCTTCTACACAAGGGATAACTACCTACGTGGCTTCTACGCCATGATCTTCGTAGCAGATATACGCATTTTGTCCCTTAGTTGGACGCGCGTCATATGCTCACTCAAAAGGTCATCTATACGCAGGCATTGGTTATTTTAAACCGTCGTATAAAAGGGTGCTGTACTTTCCACTACCCAGTTTCTACGCCGACTGTGTGGTCACTGTCACTAAAAACTCTATAAATAGAGACCTCTATCAACAGAGGAAGAGGTGGACAATTAGAGGTCGAAAAGGAGAGAAAACGGTCGAGAGAGAGAGAGAGAAAAATCCAGAGCTCAGGCAAAGAGAAGGATCAACGACTTTGGCATCGGGCATCCACCCTCTTTCGTAACCTTTGAAGCTGCTTTTTGTCTTCTACGACACTTCTTCACCATCGTGTGGTCCAAGGGCTAAAGTGATCGACTGCAGATCAGACACCCATAGCAATATTTACCCAGATTAAATAAATTATACTTCGACGTTCCTCGTGTAGGATCAAAATTGTATAATCTTGTTTGTAAACACCGACGAAGAAGAGCGGGGTTTTCTTTAAAATAAAGAACCTTGTCGTTTCTCGTAACTTTTACTTTTGTTTATATTTTTATCTGAAACAACAGCAGAGAAGGTTCAGTTAATCAGAGACAGACTTCGAGTGGCGCTGGACAGACAGCGGCATTGGGCCGATAGCCATCGGAGACCTTTGGAGTTCGAGGTATAGTTTAGATTTTTATTTTATGCTTGTTCTTGGTTGTTTGTTATAGATTAAGTTCTTAAGGTGGTATTTTATTCTAGGTGGGTGGTTTGGTATTTCTGAGGATTTCTCCGACAAGAGGCACGATTCATTTCGGTGGAGGCGGAAAGCTTAGTCCGCGATTCATCGGACCTTTCACTATTCTAGAGAGGGTCGATGTAGTTGCTTATAGACTAGACTTTCCACCTTCATTAGAGGGAGTGCACAACGTGTTTCACGTGTCGCAGTTGAGATAATACATGGCAGATCCTAATCATGTATTGGATCACTCGAAGATAGAGGTGGGCCCTACTCTTAGTTATCCAGAGCAGCCAATTAAGATTCTGGATCGGAGAGAGAAGGTACTGAGGAACCAGACTATTCCTTTGGTGCGCGTCGCATGGAGGCATCACTCTCCGGGGGAGTCTACCTGGGAGAGAGTGGATAAAATACGGGAGCGTTATCCATATTTGTTTATGCCTTGAGGTATGTTATTTCCTAGTTATGTTCTATTCATTGTTATGTTCTTTCATAGTTAGTTATGATTCTTTAGTTCTGTTCTGCTATTTTCGGGGGATAGTTTTCGTCTTTGAATTTCGAGGACAAAATTATTTTAAGGAGGGTAGACTTGTTGTCACAACCCGATTCCGTAGAATCGTTGAGACGTCCCCCGAATCATGACCGTCGTGTGGGCCCGGGGTTGCGCCCGCACAAGGCTTTAATGATTTGCATAGCAAGCACATATTTAGAGTACGCAGATAAATTGAAACACAGATTTGAAACATGGAAAAGTTCTCTTTATTGATAATGAAAATCTATTACAAACTCCTGAAGAGTCAGCTAATATGCCGCACGGGCTTACAAAAGTGTTGACTCAAAATGAGATAGCAGTCATGTATATTACATCCCTTTATAAACTTTAAAATGATAAAGATCTCCGGGCTGGAGGACAACTTTGCCACGAAGCTGCATTGTGTATGGAAAGTTGCAAGCTTCTTCTTCAAGTACTTCAAAATGCTTCAAAGGGGCGCGATGAAGATGCGCCAACAGCTGGACTGGATTGGGAAGACGACTTTGGCTCCTCGCTCGGTTCGCCTTAGTACGGGGAACCTGTTTCAACGAGGGTCAGTATGTCGAAACATACTGATGAAGGCGATCTAACCGAACTATACCAATCAATATGTTGTTTTAATGAAGCATGCATATTTTTGTGGGTTTCTATCTTGCCTTAGTTCATTTACAAGCAACAGTATATATATATATGATACTGAAATGAACTTGCCACCGTTCGGTAGATTTTACCTGCCCGTCTGAACCACCTGTACAATACATACCATGCCTTCCCTGCCACGAAGACACAAGTTAGTTTGCAACAGTTTTAAATATACACGATGATCACTGGCATGGTTGCCATAATGGACTAGTACGAGACAAGGATAGCATGCAACGATAGCACACGAGGTGCTGCAAGCCATCTTGTCCCATACACGATGACTATATACGAGTTCCGCCAGGATCGGATCGGTGCCAGTGCCCCAGCGACTGTCCGCAGAACCAATACCTTGTGCACAAGTTGTCCATGATCGAACACGATTAACAAGTTAACAATTCATGCAGTTGAGGCAACACGAGTACACGACAGTAGTATTGCATGATTCATTTTGTATAGCCTCCCTGAACAATTATGCACAATACAAGGTGTGTGTCATACTTAGCACAATTCATAGAATATTTGCACGAACTAGCATACAATAAGATAACAGTTCATATTTTTTATTGACAAGCGTTATAATCCAAGCATATTCTCTTTTATCTTGGTATCTTTTATTATTACTTGGCATCATTTGATCGGGGCAACAGAAATACAAGAGTTTTAGGTGTGAAGACTGGAAGCAGGGCTAGCTAATCGTGTTGGTAGCCACTCACTTAGATGGTTGGAAGGGAGAAGGAAAGAGGCACTTTAAGACTCCGCTCGCAAGCCGCCTACTGCTCGTTTACCTGCATCACGAACAGCTCGATTAATATTCCTTCCTCTCTTTCCAATCTCGGAATTGAAGTGCAATTCAATGAACGAAAACAATGAAACTCATCGAACCCGTTCAAGGAAAACAAGCAAATCCCAAAACCAACTCAAAGCACGAAAGCAACAAGCGACATCGAAATCCGAGGCAATAAAAGATAGCAGCGGAGAGGTCCCTCCTGACTCTGCCGCTAAGTCGATCCCAGTGGCACGGTCCACTGAATATGGGAATCGATTCCGAAGAAACAAATCCATAACGAGGACGAGTTCTTGTTTTAATCTATCCTGATCGAACGATACCGTCTTGTGTTTCTTAGCCGCGCTCTCCGCACCGGAAGAACGGGGCGCTACACTTGTCACTACCATAATTTCTAGAAAAAGGTATTTTAGTAATTTCTTATTTAATTAAATATTGTGATTGATAAATAACTATTTATTGTATTATTTAATTATTGTTAGATGTTAGTTATTTAATTTGGACTTGTGTTAGTGGACCTAACTAGTTTAGTTTGGACCAATGGACCAACATGAATTAATTAGTTAGACTTAGCCATTTAGAAAGCACATTGTTAAGGAGATGAATTAAATTAATTAAATTATTAGACTAGAAGCTTCCTTCCTTAATTATTTCTTCATGAGAGACCCCAAGGGGTATAATGGACATTATATGATAACTTGAGGGAGGAGAAATAGGGGCCGACCTATTTAATTAGAGGGGAAAATTTCTCTCTCCCCTTTTCATTCTAAAACTAGATCTAGAATTTTTTACTATCAAATTTTCTTCATTCCAACTTCATTTCCCTACCAAATTTCATTCCAATTCCTTTTCAAATCACCATTAAAGACTTGACAAGTAAGGATCTAGAAGGAGGAAACAAGGATCTACCAAGAGGAGCAAGGATCTACAAGTTGGAAGCAATTTTATCTCAATTGGAGATTTTATTGGGAATCCATCTCCCAATAGGTATAATTCAATTTTCTCCTTAAAATAGCTTCTAAATATGAGATTTAACCATAGAAAATCAACCCATATACATAGGCTACCCATAGGATTTGGTTTTGTGTTCATAGGAGGCCTATTGAGAAAGTTATGGTACTTTTTGTGTCAATTTTGGGAGAATTTCGAGATTAATATTTGTTGTGTGTGTCAATTGATCCTATAGATCAATTTGGCATGTGTTTATGTGTTTGGAACTAGTGTCATGTCCATAATTGGGTACGTGTAGGTCGTACCACAACAATTTGGTGATACGTGTTGTTTTGGGGGTTTTTCCTCCGACACGGGACTTTGTACATGTCATATTTTGACACGGACACGTAGATCTATATTTGACACTTCATATTGTTCGGAAATATTATATGTGACTTATTTGTGTCCTTCGGGGTGCAATTGGATGTGTGGTGGACTCGTGTCACATGCGTATCCTAGATCTAGTGGGATACGGTGTGATACTCTCCATATGTGTTGTATTTATATGTAGATCTAATTATTGTGCTCTTAATTCATGAGTTGTAATTATGCATATATATATATAGATATCATATATATTATAGTATATATAATTGTGTTCTTGTATCATAGATCTATGTATTATATATAGAAAATATATATATTATGTAGCCTTTCTTCTATATGCATTAATATATATGTTATAGTATATAGTATGGATAAATATGTATATGTTGCTATAATTTATATATAAGTTTATTTTGGTAATTATATTATTTATAGTTGTTATATGATTATTTATATATATGTATAGATGTATAATTATAATATATTTTGTATGTGTGTGTTGTTGCTATATTAAATATGTACATAATAATATGAGAGGGTATGTATAGTTATTATATATATTTATATTTATTTTGGCGATATATATATATATGTTATATATATATATATATATATATATATATATATATATATAGATTTTTAGTGACAGGAGTTTTGGTGACAGCAGCTACTGTCACTTAATAGCAGCAGCCGCTATAGCTTTTAATAGCGCCATTAATGACAGTAGCCGCTGTCATTAATGAGAGGCAGCAGCAGCGGGAAAAGAGGCAGCAACGGCGACAGTTGCTTCGGTGACGGTTGTTGAAGCATAAAAAATACGCTGGAAGCTCTACGCAGCATATTGATGCAAAGCAGCGTAAACCGAGGACTTCAGAGCCTTCAAAGCGTGCAAACAGAGCTTCTCCACCAAAGCACAGTAAGAAATATAGGCTCAAGGACCATCCGCGTAGGATAGTACGTCCAGGCTGCCTCAGCGTAAACAGGGGCTTCATCGCCTTTATGGCATAAAACTCATCATCTTTTCAATGCAGCATTGAAGTATACGAGGGACGCTTCGTATTCTCCAAAGTGAACATGTCAAAGCCTGCAATGAACCTATCAAAACCTGCAATGAACCTGTCAGATCCTGCAATGAACCTGACGTCTCGACTTCTGACAAAAGGATACTGCTCGACTACTCAGGCGATGGCTATGATGATGGCGAGGCACTGCAACCCAGGCTGTCTTTTACTGCCATTTCCCTTGCGTAAACCTCTTTTACGTACACGGAGGAATACGCTGCCTATTTTACAAAGGGGCAGATGAGAGCTCCTTACGCTCCAAGGAAGACAAACCGCCTGCCACGTCAAAAGCTGCACCTCATACGAGATTCGAGGCACGTCTTTACATTTTTATGCACAGAGCGGTGACAGGTTCTCGAGGCACGTCTCTGCATTTAAAGCACCAAAAACTGACAGATGCCTAAGACACGTCTCTGCACCATGCGCAGGCCAAGTGACAGACCTTCAAAACACGCTTCTGTATTTAATGCACCGGATGATGGCAAATCTCCATAATTAATGCTGGGGATTTGATTATATCTCCAAAAGCTATAATTTCGGCTAAAACGTCCACATCCACTCTGCCTCTGTGCCCATTCAGCTTCGGTGACTGCTCGGCTTCTACAGCTTTGGTGCCTGCTCGGCTTCTACGCCCATTCAGCTTCGGTGCCTACTCGGCTTCTGCGCCTACTCGGCCTTTATGACCACTCGGCTTCTACGCCTATTCGGCTTCTATGCCAGTTTGATAACTATTTGGCATATATGCCATGGTGACAGACATTGGCTTCTATGCCAACCTCTTCTACACGAGGGATACCTACCTGCGTGGCTTTTACGCCATGATCTTCGTAGCGATTATACGCATTTTGTCCCTTAGTTGGACTCGCGTCACACGCTCATTCAAAGGATCATCTATACGCAGGCTTTGGTTACTTTAACCGTTGTGTAAAAGTGTGATGTACTTTTCACTACTCGGTTTTTACACCGATTGAGTGGTCACTATCACTAAAACTCTATAAATAGAGCCCTCTATCAATGAGGAACAAGGTTGACAAATCGGAGGGTCGAAGAAGTTAGGTCTGAAAACTGATCAAGAGATCCAGTACCTGTCACTACCACAATTCCAAATAAGGGCATTTGTGTAATTTTACTATTTTGAATAATTATGTGTTTAATTTATTTGCTGAGTTTTATAACTATTATATATTGTAAGTGGTATTTTGTGTTTAGGTCAAACCCTAGAACTCATTAGGACAAACCCTAATGAGAAACCCAAATTTAAAAACCCAGTTATAGAGAAACCCTAGAATTTTAATTTTTGGTTTGGACCTCAAACCCTAGAAGGCCTAAACCTGAGCTAATTAGATTCTACATGACTGGACCTGGCGGTTTAACCTAGGCTATGCATTAGAAACCCTAACTGGGCCTTAATATAAAAGAAACCCTCTCATTCTTCATGTAGAAAAGGAAACCCTAGCCTCCATCAAGAGAAACCATCTCCCCACCCAATTTTCGAGATCAAATCCTAGGTTCCATTTTCTTCCTCCTCCAAAGCAAGGAAAGCAAGGGGGTTGGGTCAAGAAGCCTTGGAGAAGAAGAACCTCCGTTGGAGAACCCATCTCTATAGGTAAATTCGAATTTTTATCCTTTAATTTCTGTTTTTCTGTCGATTATTGGCCATTAGGGAACCCCCTACTGTGTAGTTCGATTTTAGGGTTTTGTTTAGGTTTTGGTGTTTATACGTTGGGTTATCCCCAAATTTCGTGGACCCTAAACCATAGGATTTGTTTGTAGTCTGATTTTATCTCCAAAGTGTAGTTGGATCTCGATTTTTAGGGTTTAATTTGGGGACATTCACTGTACGGTAGGATTTGGGGAAAGCCAGTGTGCAGTCAGGTATTTGTGTGTTGGTGTTCTTGACCAATATGAGTTTGGTGCTCGTGTCTCAGTGTATCGGACACGGTGGGGAGTTTTGTGTGTCCCAGTATTATTCAGACTCAGTGTAGTTCAGTTTAGTGTAGGAAACCCTGTGCATCCCTGTGTCTACTTGTGTCCATGTGTCTGTGAGTAGGTGATAGATTTCAGTTGGCAATCCAGTTGCTATGCCTGTGTAAATACTATGTGTGTGGTAGTGTAGAAATTTATGGTATCAGTGTGTAAGGAGATCTGGGGAATTTCAGTGAGTTCATTGGATGTGTGTGTGTGTGTGTGTAGATGTTTCCTGTGAGTTCTCCATGTGTGAGTGCAGTGAGTTATGTTCTGTATTGGGTTCCCTTGAGTATCAGTGTGTCTAGGACTGAGTGAGTGAGTGTAAGAGAATGTAGTGTTATGTGTATCCCTTAGTATCAATTTCAGTAAGTTGACTGTGTGTTTAATCTGTGTAGGTGAGCAGTTAACTGAGCAGTGATAGTTGTGTGTATGTGTATAATAGGACATATGTGACAGTGTGTGAGTTTTCTTAAGTCAGTATACAATTGCAGTGAGTGTCAGTGTGTCCCTGATTTATTCTCCAGTAGCTGTGTGTTTGTAGTAAGTTACTTGTGTGTGTGGTAGTGTGAATTGGGGTATCAGTGACTTGTGCCTCACTGTGTGTGAGTGAAGACCTTATGTATCAGTGAGCCTGAGATGGGAAACCATGTGTATCCAGACTTGTGCAAAACTGTGTCTGTGTGTGTATTAGGGTGCCAGTGAGTGATGTGTGGCTTGAGATCTTGTGTGTGTATCCTAGGGTCCTACAGAATTCAGGGATTTGTGTGTAGCTGTGTGTTCCCAGTGTAAGTGTATCAATTGGGAGTTGAGATCTAAGTGTATAGGTGTATAAGAGAACCTAGTGTATCAGTAGGAGCCTAGAGCCAGTGTGTGTGAGTATCCCAAAACTGGGTGTTTATGTATCAGTGAGTGTGGCTGTGAGATAATGTTATGTAGAGTGTGTATAACTGTGTATCATAGAACCCTGAGTTCAGTGTATTAAATACCAGTTTGTGTGTGCAGGATTATAGCCTGTGTGTCAGTTTATGATACCTACATAAATTCTGTGTATTAAGGATACTGTGTACATGTGTATTCAGTGTATACCTGTGTCCACATCTGGGTATTTTCTTCCTGAGGTGAATGTGCAGGTCAGTATAATACCTATGTGTAGGTAATTAAGAGGCAGTATGTGACTGGGTAATAGAAATATATGTGTGTCTCACTGTATATGTATCAGTATATCTGAATTGGGGAAATCTCTGAGTAGAGAGTATCAAGGGTAGTGAGCAGTTAAGGTATTAGATTTTGAGTGTTGTTTTGCTTAAGGTTGACTGTGTAGTAGCTGTATGCAGATGTTAGGATTATACCTCACTTTCAGTAAGCCAAACAGGCCCTTGAGTTAGCTAAGTATCAGTAGCAACCTTGCATCTAATTGCAGGTTTTCTTGTGGTGTTTCCTTCCTCAGTTTTACCTGTGTACTGCCTCTATAGGTGAGTACAGCAGTTGGTGTAGCCTATTGGATTTCAGTTTCAGTTTTGAGATGGGATACTTGGTGTCAGTTGGTTTATGTGGTTATCCTATATCTTTATGTTGCTTCCTAAGTTATATGTATACTAGTGTAAGGATGATGGATATGGTACCATATACCAGAGAGGGTATCAGTGTTAGAATAGGAGTATAGTATTTTAGAGTATCAAGTTTAGTACAAGTGTAAGTTGAAGTAGTGATAGAATATAGTTAAGGTACTATGTAATACAGGTATACACCTGAGTTAGATAATTATATATATAAATTGGTTTATACAACACATCTTATTAGCTAGAAAACCCTAGTATGGACTAGTAAACCTTAGAATTAACCTAGTATAGACTGATCCATGACCTAGAAGCCTCATCTTCTTAATTAATTAAACTTGTTATTTCTTTAATTCAGTACTTGACATTTATATTCCACAAATAGGTCACTGTGATTTCATCTTGGACATCGACCCTCACACTTTGCTCAGGACCACAGGCGAGTACATTCTCTGACAGTTTTCATTGTTGATTACTTCTATAAATTGTAGTGTATTACATACTTGATTCCGACACTATGGATACACGGGTTAGCACCCTAGATCCCCATTATGAGGAGTCGTGATTGGAATCCACCGTGCTAGCTGGGGAGGGGGAACTATTAGTAGATTATGTGATCATATCCAAACTTACCATGCATCATAGCTCACCCCACTTCTCACGTCGGGTGCGGCCTGACCATCATCATGCTTCATAGCTGTTATATATGATTAGCCTGACCATTATCATGCATCATAGCTAACCATATGGTTAGCCTGACCTTCAAGAATCATAGCTAATCATATATAACCAGCCTGATCTAGTCCCAAGCCGATCACATAATAAACTAATATTTCAAACACTTAGTTAGATGTTTATCTTTATTCAGATTTACTTGTTCTAGCATTCACTGTTTATTGTTCATTGCTAGATGCTCTATTGTCTATTTCATTTTCTCCTGTACTTCTCATTTTCAGCATTTATTTCCATCTTGTATCTCTTACACTGTTTATAGATTTTGTCAATTTAATGAAACTGCTGTTAGTGCTTGTGCTTCGCTCCAATCCTGACTGGATAACATTTTTCAGAGGACCTGGAGGATCTTTGCCCCACTCATTACGGCCCAGGATTAGAGGGTGATTTCACTCCAGAAACCCCAGAGGAGTTGCCTAGCCTAGAGAAGAACGTACCTGGCTGCTCTTAGACTATTTTTTTCTATATTATTGCTTTAGACAGAGACTGAGATGTATTTATTATTTTGTGACTTTGTGAGGTCATTTAGACCCAGGATTTGAGTTGGATTATTGTGGTTGGTTTTTATTAGAACTCTTTTCTATTCTCATCGTGCTATGATTTCTATTAGCTTGTGATTGAGTATATCATAGAACTGTGGTTTATTTATCATTGTCCTCCGTACGAAGTTGAGACTATTGACAGGATATATTATATGTTGAGACCTAGACAGCGTTCTACCGCCGATGCTGCGGCGTAGGCTGGACGTACCCACGACTCATGCCCAAATTCCGGGTGCGGGTCGTGACACGTTTTTAGTGGTGGCCCATGCAGGTCAGCAGTCGAGTCCTAGAACCGTATTAGAGCGATATCGTAGTGGTGCTCTCTTAGAGTATTACTACGAGCCTGTTTTAGGAAATAGGAATTAGGCCGAGGATATGCTCAATCACAATTAGGATATTCTGATTCTTATGACATTACTCTTAAAAATTTTTCCTTTAGAATTTTTCTGTCCTTCCTTGATGATATCGTATCTATTGCCTTAATTAAATCTTTCGATCTGTCTTCAGGATGCCGCCAAGAAGGTCCCAGAGACTCGGAACAGCAGATTCAGAGAGGTCTGCCACCTCTCGCCCTGCCGGACAGACATTCGCAGCACCTCCTACGTCTCCAGTACATGTGGGAGTGTCTGCAGCATTCGGGGGTCCTCCACCACCAGTTCAGAGGGTCCCCACAGCTACGACGCCTCCACCACCACCAGTACAGCATCCAGGAGGTGTGCCCGTCGATGGAGCACAGATGTTCGCTTTGATTCAGGGCATGGTCGATGCCCAGAGGACGTCGGCAGAGGCCCAGAGAGTGCAGGCTGAGGCACATCAGGCCCAGACAGAGATGATGAGGGTGAACATGGAGAATGCTCACCAAGTGGCTCTCCAGGCTGTGGAGAGGGTCACTCAGCAACAGCAGCATCCTGGTCAGCAATAACAGAGGCCGGGCACCATTGTGGACTTTAAGAGGATGATGCCTCGGGAGTTCAAGGGGACAGAAGGGATACTCTACGCCGATGATTGGCTAGAGGACATCGAGAGGAACTTGCGTTTGGCATAGATTCCAGAGGCGCTCCAGATCGAGGCCGCTGGCAGCCAGATGTTCGACATTGCCCTGACATGGTTTTGTACGAAGCCGAGACTCTTGCGCAGGGGACTCACTTGGGAGGATTTCAAGGAGCTCTTTAAAGAAAAGTTCTTTCCTGATGTCGCCCTGGGAGCTTTGGAGAGTCAGTTCCATGACTTAGCCCAGGGGAGCTCGTCCGTCGACGAGTATGCCGCAGAGTTTTCCCGCCTGAGCCGCTTCGCGCCATCGATGATTAGAGAACCGGGGGACAGGGCCCAGAAATTCAGAAAGGGACTGACGAGGGAGATCAAGTCTCGCACGTCGGGACGTCGCACAGCTACCTACGAGGGCATATTGATGGATGCCCAAGTAGCCGAGGACGACTTGGGCCTCAGGTCCAAGAGGGGACGCGATGGCTTCGGAGGAGCAAACAGTAGTACGGGACCGGGCAAGCGTCCACACTTTCCGCAGCAACAGCAGAGACCCTTTCAGCAGCAGCATCAGGCACCAGCCCGAGGGCAGGTCCAGCAGCAGCAACAGAGACAGAACCAGCCCGCCATCCAGTATGTGTACTGTGGGAAGATGGGACATACTAGAGATATCTGCAGGAAGAGATTGGGCTCATGTCTATCCTGCGGATCGACGACACACCAGCTGAAGGATTGTCCTACCTTTCGTCCAGGTCAGGGTGGGGCAGCCGCCCATAGAGGATCGGACAGGGTGCCTACCGCACCAGGAGGCCAACAACAGAGGGGACCACTTCCACCGCAACATCAGAAGTTCGCCCAGCATCAGCAGCAGAGAGGTGCACCCCAGGGGTGAGCATACGCCATGGCAGTCGAGGAGATCGAGCCAGCAGGAGACTTGATCACAGGTTCGGTTCTTCTCGATTGTATTCCTGCATTTACCTTATTCGATTCTGGCACTTCCCATAGTTTTGTGTCTGTATCATATGCACTTCGACATCATTTAGACACAGAACCATTAGCTAGGACTTGCAAGATCACGACTGGTGGAGGTATTATCCTAGTCCGTGATCACTGCAAGGACCGGAGGGTGTCAGTAGGAGGCCGAGAGTTGAGCGTGAGCTTACTTGTTATGCCACTTCCGGGGTACGATATTGTACTCGAAATGGACTGGTTGAGTAGGCATTATGCTACTATAGATTGTTATAGAGGCAGAGTATTGTTTAGACCACCAGGAGAGCCGGAGTTTGAGGTTGTCAGGGAAGCAGCGGAACAGAGCAGGGGCACATTTTGCGGAGCCAGGGCAGAAGAGGAGGAGTTGCCACATCCTCTGATAGCGGAGTTCCTGGACGTATTTCCAGAAGAGTTGCCAGGCTTGCCGCCAGACAGAGATGTTGAGTTCTCTATAGACTTGGTTCCAGGAGCGGAGCCCATTTCACAACATGTCTATAGAGTCAACAACAGCGAGCTGGCAGAACTGAAGAAGCAAGTCGAGGAGTTGCAGGACAAAGGCTTGATCAAATCCAGTTCATCACCATGGGGAGCTCCGGTATTGTTCGTACCGAATAAGGATGGCACGGTGCACATGTGCATTGATTATAGAGCTTTGAACAATATCATTATCAAGAACAAGTACCCGCTGCCGAGGATAGATGATCTTTTTGATCAGTTGAGCGGGGCAAGGGTGTTTTCAAAGATAGATTTGAGGTCAGGCTATCACCAGGTGAAGGTAAAGAAAGAAGACACGCCGAAAACAGCTTTTCGGACCAGATACGGCCAGTTTGAGTTCATGGTGATGCCATTTGGTTTAACCAATGCACCGGCAGTATTCATGAACCTGATGAACAAGGTGTTCCACCAGTACCTTGACAAGTTCATGGTGGTGTTCATAGACGATATTCTTGTGTATTCCAAGACCCCGGAGGAGCACGAAGAGCACCTGAGGTTGGTCTTAGAGACTCTCAGGAGGGAGAAGCTGTACGGGAAACTCTCTAAGTGTGAATTCTTCCTTGACAAGGTCGAATTTCTTGGGCATGTGGTATCAGGTGACGGAATCTCGGTAAATCCAAAGAAGATCGAGGCAGTGGAGTCGTGGGCTACCCCCAGTTCGGTAGCTGAGATCAGGAGTTTTCTCGGGCTAGCAGGATACTACAGGAGGTTTGTACAAGACTTCTCCAAGATTGCAGCGCCGATGACCAGATTGACTAGGAAAGATGTGGATTTTGTCTGGACGGAGGAGTGCCAGGCTGTATTTGATGAACTAAAAAAGAGGTTGACAACAGCTCCAGTTTTGACGTTGCCAGCAGGGACAGGTGGTTTCACCATATACAGTGATGCTTCAGGAAAGGGTCTGGGATGCGTTCTTCAGCAGCACGGAAAGGTAATTGCCTATGCTTCCAGGCAGTTATGCCCTCATGAAAAGAACTATCCCACCCATGATTTGGAGTTGGCAGCAGTTATCTTCGCTCTAAAGCTGTGGAAGCATTATCTGTACGGAGAGCGTGTGGAGATCTTCACAGACCACAAGAGCTTGAAGTACGTATTCACACAGAAGGAGCTGAACATGAGGCAGAGAAGGTGGTTAGAGTTGATGAAGGACTTTGACATCTCATTGCAGTACCACCCAGGGAAGGCTAACGTAGTCGCCGATGCCTTGAGCAGGTATCCGACGGCTATATACTTGACGACAGATAGGCATTTGTTGGCTAATTTGGAGAGCTTGGAGATTGAAGTGTTAGTTCCCGGTACTGAGATTCAGATGTGGGGATTACAGATACAGTCCGAACTGATGGACAGGATCAGAGCTGCGTAGTACGATGACGAGGCTCTGAGGAGTATCAGGGCACAGGTTCGAATGGGATTGTCGAACGACTTTACTATCGCAGATGATGGTTCTTTACGGAACGGCACGAGGATATGTGTGCCAAGCGGGGAGCTGCGCGAGGAGGTTTTACAGGAGGCACACCGCTCTTAGTACTCGATGCATCCCGGTGCCAACAAGATGTATCGAGACTTGAGGGAGCACGTATGGTGGTATGGAATGAAGCACGAGGTAGCACGCTTCGTATCCCGGTGTCTAGTGTGCCAGCAGGTAAAGGCAGACCGGCAGAGACCAGGTGGGTTGCTTCAACCTTTATCGATTCCAGAATGGAAATGGGAGCACGTGACCATGGATTTCGTTTCAGGGCTCCCACGTTCTCCAGGAGGGAAGGACGCGATTTGGGTCATCGTGGACAGGTTGACCAAATCAGCCCATTTCTTACCTTTCAAGGTGGGCACGTCGACAGAGAAGCTAGCAGAGATGTACGTGCGACAGATTGTTAGACTTCATGGAGTTCCTGTGAGCATCGTCTCGGATCGGGATAGTCGTTTCACTTCCCACTTCTGGAGGAGTCTGCAGGCTAGCTTGGGCACTCAGCTCAAGTTCAGTACCGCATATCACCTCCAGACGGACGGGCAGTCTGAACGGACTATTCAGACTCTCGAGGATATGCTACGCACTTGTGTTTTAGATCTCGGAGGTTCTTGGGAGAATCATCTGCACCTGGTAGAGTTCGCTTACAACAACAGCTACCAGGCCAGCATCGAGATGTCACCATTTGAGGCTCTTTATGGACGGAGGTGTCGTACACCGTTATCTTGGGACGACGTTGGAGAGAGAGCCTTGCTAGGACCAGAAATGGTCGTGGATGCAGCAGAAAAGGTAAAACTCATCAGAGACAGACTGCGAGTGGCGCAGGACAGACAGCGGCATTGGGCCGACAACCACCGTAGACCCCTTGAGTTTCAGGTATAGATTATTATTTTCTGGCTTATGTTTGTTTGTTTAGACTGCGTGTTGAGACTGTTTTGTTTTAGGTTGGCGATCTAGTATTCTTACGGATTTCTCCGACGCGTGGAACGATTCGTTTTGGCGGAGGCGGAAAGCTTAGCCCACGCTACACCGGACCCTTCGGTATTCTTGCGAAGATAGGTGCAGTGGCGTATAGACTAGACTTGCCGCCTGCATTGGAGGGAGTGCATAATGTGTTCCACGTGTTGCAGTTGAGACGGTACGTGGCCGACCCTAGTCACGTACTTGACCACTCGGAGATTGAGGTTGGTCCGACGCTCAGCTACCCCGAGAAGCCCGTAGAGATCTTGGACCGCAGAGAGAAGGTGTTGCAGAACCAAACTATTCCTTTGGTTCGTGTTGCATGAAGACATCACTCTCCAGGGGAGTCAACCTGGGAAAGAGAGGACGAAATGCGCGAGCAATACCCGTATCTCTTCTAGACTTGAGGTATTTCCTTTTTTGATTTCATTCTTGTTCTAGTTCAGTCCAATTTTGAGGACGAAATTTCTTTTAGGAGGGCAGACTTGTCACTACCACAATTCCAAATAAGGGCATTTGTGTAATTTTACTATTTTGAATAATTATGTGTTTAATTTATTTGCTGAGTTTTATAACTATTATATATTGTAAGTGGTATTTTGTGTTTAGGTCAAACCCTAGAACTCATTAGGACAAACCCTAATGAGAAACCCAAATTTAAAAACCCAGTTCTAGAGAAACCCTAGAATTTTAATTTTTGGTTTGGACCTCAAACCCTAGAAGGCCTAAACCTGAGCTAATTAGATTCTACATGACTGGACCTGGGGGTTTAACCTAGGCTATGCATTAAAAACCCTAACTGGGCCTTAATATAAAAGAAACCCTCTCATTCTTTATGTAGAAAAGGAAACCCTAGCCTCCATCAAGAGAAACCATCTCCCCACCCAATTTTTGAGATCAAACCCTAGGTTCCATTTTATTCCTCCTCCAAAGCAAGGAAAGCAAGGGGGTTGGGTCAAGAAGCCTTGGAGAAGAAGAACCTCCGTTGGAGAACCCATCTCTATAGGTAAATTCGAATTTTTATCCTTTAATTTTTGTTTTTCTGTCGATTATTGGCCATTAGGGAACCCCCTACTGTGTAGTTCGATTTTAGGGTTTTGTTTAGGTTTTGGTGTTCATACGTTGGGTTATCCCCAAATTTCGTGGACCCTAAACCATAGGATTTGTTTGTAGTCTGATTTCATCTCCAAAGTGTAGTTGGATCTCGATTTTTAGGGTTTAATTTGGGGACATTCACTGTACGGTAGGATTTGGGGAAAGCCAATGTGCAGTCGGGTATTTGTGTGTTGGTGTTCTTGACCAATATGAGTTTGGTGCTCGTGTCTCAGTGTATCGGACACGGTGGGGAGTTTTGTGTGTCCCAGTATTATTCAGACTCAGTGTAGTTCAGTTTAGTGTAGGAAACCCTGTGCATCCCTGTGTCTACTTGTGTCCATGTGTCTGTGAATAGGTGATAGATTTCAGTTGGCAATCCAGTTGCTATGCCTGTGTAAATACTATGTGTGTGGTAGTGTAGAAATTTATGGTATCAGTGTGTGAGGAGATCTGGAGAATTTCAGTGAGTTCATTGGATGTGTGTGTGTGTGTGTGTGTAGATGTTTCCTGTGAGTTCTCCATGTGTGAGTGCAGTGAGTTATGTTCTGTATTGGGTTCCCTTGAGTATCAGTGTGTCTAGGACTGAGTGAGTGAGTGTAAGAGAATGTAGTGTTATGTGTATCTCTTAGTATCAATTTCAGTAAGTTGACTGTGTGTTTAATCTGTGTAGGTGAGCAGTTAACTGAGCAGTGATAGTTGTGTGTATGTGTATAATAGGACATATGTGACAGTGTGTGAGTTTTCTTAAGTCAGTATACAATTGCAGTGAGTGTCAGTGTGTCCCTGATTTATTCTCCAGTAGCTGTGTGTTTGCAGTAAGTTACTTGTGTGTGTGGTAGTGTGAATTGGGGTATCAGTGACTTGTGCCTCACTGTGTGTGAGTGAAGACCTTATGTATCAGTGAGCCTGAGATGGGAAACCATGTGTATCCAGACTTGTGCAAAACTGTGTCTGTGTGTGTATTAGGGTGCCAGTGAGTGATGTGTGGCTTGAGATCTTGTGTGTGTATCCTAGGGTCCTACAGAATTCAGGGATTTGTGTGTAGCTGTGTGTTCCCAGTGTAAGTGTATCAATTGGGAGTTGAGATCTAAGTGTGTAGGTGTATAAGAGAACCTAGTGTATCAGTAGGAGCCTAGAGCCAGTGTGTGTGAGTATCCCAAAACTGGGTGTTTATGTATCAGTGAGTGTGGCTGTGAGATAATGTTGTGTAGAGTGTGTATAACTGTGTATCATAGAACCCTGAGTTCAGTGTATTAAATACCAGTGTGTGTGTGCAGGATTATAGCCTGTGTGTCAGTTTATGATACCTACATAAATTCTGTGTATTAAGGATACTGTGTACATGTGTATTCAGTGTATACCTGTGTCCACATCTGGGTATTTCCTTCCTGAGGTGAATGTGCAGGTCAGTATAATACCTGTGTGTAGGTAATTAAGAGGCAGTATGTGACTGGGTAATAGAAATATATGTGTGTCTCACTGTATATGTATCAGTATATCTGAATTGGGGAAATCTCTGAGTAGAGAGTATCAAGGGTAGTGAGCAGTTAAGGTATTAGATTTTGAGTGTTGTTTTGCTTAAGGTTGACTGTGTAGTAGCTGTATGCAGATGTTAGGATTATACCTCACTTTCAGTAAGCCAAACAGGCCCTTGAGTTAGCTAAGTATCAGTAGCAACCTTGCATCTAATTGCAGGTTTTCTTGTGGTGTTTCCTTCCTCAGTTTTACCTGTGTACTGCCTCTATAGGTGAGCACAGCAGTTGGTGTTGCCTATTGGATTTCAGTTTCAGTTTTAAGATGGGATACTTGGTGTCAGTTGGTTTATGTGGTTATCCTATATCCTTTATGTTGCTTCCTAAGTTATATGTATACTAGTGTAAGGATGATGGATATGGTACCATATACCAGAGAGGGTATCAGTGTTAGAATAGGAGTATAGTATTTTAGAGTATCAAGTTTAGTACAAGTGTAAGTTGAAGTAGTGATAGAATATAGTTAAGGTACTATGTAATACAGGTATACACCTGAGTTAGATAATTATATATATAAATTGGTTTATACAACACATCTTATTAGCTAGAAAACCCTAGTATGGACTAGTAAACCTTAGAATTAACCTAGTATAGACTGATCCATGACCTAGAAGCCTCATCTTCTTAATTAATTAAACTTGTTATTTCTTTAATTCAGTACTTGATATTTATATTCCACAAATAGGTCACTGTGATTTCATCTTGGACATCGACCCTCACACTTTGCTCAGGACCACAGGCGAGTACATTCTCTGACAGTTTTCATTGTTGATTACTTCTATAAATTGTAGTGTATTACATACTTGATTCCGACACTATGGATACACGGGTTAGCACCCTAGATCCCCATCATGAGGAGTCATGATTGGAATCCACCGTGCTAGCTGGGGAGGGGGAACTATTAGTAGATTATGTGATCATATCCAAACTTACCATGCATCATAGCTCACCCCACTTCTCACGTCGGGTGCGGCCTGACCATCATCATGCTTCATAGCTGTTATATATGATTAGCCTGACCATTATCATGCATCATAGCTAACCATATGGTTAGCCTGACCTTCAAGAATCATAGCTAATCATATATAACCAGCCTGATCTAGTCCCAAGCCGATCACATAATAAACTAATATTTCAAACACTTAGTTAGATGTTTATCTTTATTCAGATTTACTTGTTCTAGCATTCACTGTTTATTGTTCATTGCTAGATGCTCTATTGTCTATTTCATTTTCTCCTGTACTTCTCATTTTCAGCATTTATTTCCATCTTGTATCTCTTACACTGTTTATAGATTTTGTCAATTTAATGAAACTGCTGTTAGTGCTTGTGCTTCGCTCCAATCCTGACTGATAACATTTTTCAGAGGACCTGGAGGATCTTTGCCCCACTCATTACGGCCCAGGATTAGAGGGTGATTTCACTCCAGAAACCCCAGAGGAGTTGCCTAGCCTAGAGGAGAACGTACCTGGCTGCTCTTAGACTATTTTTTTCTACATTATTGCTTTAGACAGAGACTGAGATGTATTTATTATTTTGTGACTTTGTGAGGTCATTTAGACCCAGGATTTGAGTTGGATTATTGTGGTTGGTTTTTATTAGAACTCTTTTCTATTCTCATCGTGCTATGATTTCTATTAGCTTATGATTGAGTATATCATAGAACTGTGGTTTATTTATCATTGTCCTCCGTACGGAGTTAAGACTATTGACAGGATATATTATATGTTGAGACCTAGACAGCGTTCTACCGCCGATGCTGCGGCATAGGCTGGACGTACCCACGACTCATGCCCAAATTCTGGGTGCGGGTCGTGACACATTTTTAGTGGTGGCCCATGCAGGTCAGCAGTCGAGTCCTAGAACCGCATTAGAGCGATATCGTAGTGGTGCTCTCTTAGAGTATTACTACGAGCCTGTTTTAGGAAATAGGAATTAGGCCGAGGATATGCTCAATCACAATTAGGAAATTCTGATTCTTATGACATTACCGACAAAACTTCTGGTAATGCCTCAGCGCTAACCATGAAGTATACTCCACGCTCTGTGCGTGAAATTCAGTCTCCCGTCCCTGGCAGAATAGACAAAACTTTTGATAAAGCCTCAGCGCCAAATCGGAAGTACAAGACACGCTCCTCGCATAAAACAACATCTGACCTCTACGGAGAACCAGATGATCCCTGTGATCTCCGCAAGGGAAAGCGAGCGGTGGCCTACTCAACTTCTCGGCCTTTATGCCAGCAAGGGAACGATCTGCACGCCCTCCGAATTATGTGAGACGCTGATGGCCGCCTGAGGACATCCTCAGCTTTACGCCAACCAGAGCGAAGCTCCAAATTACACCAGGCGAAGTCCCTAGGCGTAAAGAAGGCTCCAGTCACGGAAAGACACCCTCCCCGGGGATTATCCGTCACACAGATGGCCAACCTGTTGTATACGGGTGGCACAGGAAAGACTACGGTCCCCATCATCCGCATGCCCACCAACGGAAACAGAAGAAACAAGCCATCATCTTCTTCTTCTGTAACTCCTCCTGACCTGCGCAAATATCTAATCCGGAAGCGCAAGGAGAGGGGATCTTCCAGCGTGTCTATTACGCCTCCTAGCGAGCACTGCTATAATAGTCACAGGATTATAATTAATTGTTGCTGTTCTAAAGCAAAATGGTCAATTTTTGACCGACTGAGCTACTCTCCATCTTTCCTAGAAGAAGAGCTCGCGCATGCATCTGTGAACATGGCTTCACATATACCTGGAGGAAGCTCAGACTCAAGACGTCGGTCCTCTAGAACTCCGAGCCGAAGAAGATTCAACATGCTCCTTAGGGACACCAAAGCTGGGGTGTTCCAGAATACTCGTTCAAGGTCACGACAACTGACTTCGTGCCCTTCTGATTCTGATGTTGGGGGTCGCCAGTCTCCCGAATCAGATACTGAGAGTATAGAGTCAACTTCTGCAGCGACCTATACTCATCCTTCAATGACGCCCAGGGAGATGGGAGTTTACGCCATCGGAGATGAACACGAGGAAGCCTCGCCATCAGGGAACACTGAGCAACGCATTACTACACTAGAGACATCTCTGAAGCAAATGCAATCCATGATGGAGGATATGCACCAAATGATCCTAACTCAACAGGCAGCTGCTATGGCTCGAACATCGGTCCAGCCTACTCAGATACGTGTGGGGGTGGATCTACCACCGTCCAATACGATCCAAGAGCCTGCTCTAGATCAAGAATCAGCTGGTCCTTCACTTCCTCACTCGGAGAATGTACTACCTCCTGCGGGAGCCACGATACAACCAACTCCGCACCATTTCGTGGTCTCGCTACCAGCTGAAAATTTGATGCAAGCAGTACGGGAGTTGAAAGCCCAATTTGACGCCTTGAAGCACAAAGATCAGCTCAAGAAATTGGGAATCAACCAGCCATACCCAGCTATCTGAGAAGAAGTCTCTTTTCCTCCGAGGTACAAACCTTAAACCATAGCCCTGTTCGAGGGAAAAACATCACCAAGTCAATACATGAACTATTTCAGTATGATAACGGTGTTGCTACAAGGGAATGACGCCCTCCTCACCCGGGTATTCAAGGGCTATCTCTCGGGAGTAGCTTACCAGTGGTACCGCAGCCTGGCGGACAACTGCATTACTTCCTTTGAAGACTTCAAGGCTTTATTCTTCACACGATTCTACGAGGGAGGAATGGACATGTCTATGTCCTCTCTCATCGAAGTCAAGCAGAGGGAGAAGGAGGACGTTCGTACCTTCATCGAACATTTTTGCCAAGCCACCTTACAGATGCCTCCAGGAGTTCCAGACTCAGCGTTGGTGGACATTTGCAGGAAGAACCTTCTTCTCGTGATCTCGGTGTTCACAGGACCATATCAGCTCCCTGATTGGCCCTCGTTCATCATCTCAGCGGCAGCCGCCGAGGACAACAGTCGTAAGGTGCGTGACAATGGCATCATGATCTCTACCTCTGACAGAGGCAAGAGGTCATCCCCCAACGGCGACCATCCTCACAGTTCCAAAGGGAAAGAAGCTCTGGCGATCAACAAGTCCAGACAGAAGACTGCGGCAACCACGTAGACAAAACCAAGGACTTCCAGGCCCGTAGAGGTATACTCTTTCGATGACGACGATATTCCGAGTATATTCGAGTGTCTCGTCAAAAGTGGCAAGATCACCCTTCCGGAGGATAGGCGACCTAGTGAGGCCGGCAGCGCCAACAACCCCAAGTACTGCATCTTCCACAGATACGTACACCATCCAACAAAGGCGTATTACATACTAAAAAGGAAGATCCAAGAGCTGATCAATGCTAAAGCCATCACCATGTGCAATAGCAAGAAGACGGTCACGGCCAACATGATCTCTCTGTAATTTGACAATCTGCCTCCCCAAGGGGTACCGGATGGTGTTACACCTATTTCCCGGACAACGATGAATATCGTTAATCTCCCTCCAGCTAGGGGTCAAAATCATGACCTGTTACCCCTAACTACCCGGAGAGGCGAGATTATGTGGGTTCACCCAGACTTGGTGTCGGAGCTCGAAGAAGAGACTAATGCTACTAAAGCTAAGTCTAGGAAAAAACTCCAAATGCAAACCCTGCCATATGGTTGCAACTTCTTCGACATCAGACGAAGACAAGGTTTTTGCCGCAGCTACCCGTTCAGGGAAGGCTTACCTTAAGGACTATAGAGCAAGTCAGGAAGAAGCACCTGCAGACGCTTCAGCTGCCAAGCCTCCGAAACCAGAGCCCATCGTACCAGAGACCGGTCCTTCGAGACCAACTTCGGCGGACAAGGGGAAGCAGAAAGAAGTGTGCTTCGATAAACCTGTGAAAAACATTCAAAACAAAGGTTTAGAGAAGCCGTACAACTTCGACGTCTTGGCCCAACTGGCTAATACACCGGCCAGGTTGTCCATCTTCGAGCTACTCAGGCTCTCCCAAGACACTCGTCTTGCCCTGAGTGAGGCATTAATGCAGGCGGATACATACTTGACCCAACTTAAGTCCCCCGACAAAGAACCTGCAGCATGTCCCCGATGCCACAGTGTGATGGAGGTGGTCCCAAACATCACTTTCACTCAAGACGACATGCTGTTAAAACATAACAGGCATGACAGACCCCTCTACCACACCGGATATGTCGATTCCATGGAGGTCGACCGGATTCACATAGATCCGGGATCCTCAATCAGCATCATTCCTCATAGTCTGCTTAGACCGCTGAGGATTCCTACCAGCGAATTGGCTTACACCACCACTACTATCGTGGGTTTCAACGCCGGTTCCGCCCGGACATGATGGACGCCATTAAAGCTAAAGTCAAGAAGTTAATAGCCTACGGCTTCATCCGTAAGGAACAATATCCCGACTGGGTCGCCAATGTTGTCCCGGTCATGAAGAAGAATGGGAAAGTACGGATCTGCATCGATTACCGAGATCTGAACGTAGCCTGCCCCAAGGATGAGTTCCCTCTTCCCATCACAGACGTCATGATCGACAATACATGCGGTTTTGAACGTATGTCTTTCATGGACGGATTCTCGGGATACAATCAGATCAAGATGCATCTTGAAGACGAGAAGCATACTGCCTTCCGGATACCACTGGGGGTATACTGCTATACGGTCATGCCCTTCGGATTAAAGAACGCCGGGGCTACATACCAACGAGCTATGAGTGACATATTCCAAAAGCATTTATGCAAGACAGTTGAGTGTTACGTGGACAATATAGCTGTCAAAAGCCGCATCAGGGATAATCACATCCGAGACTTGAAGAAAGTATTTGAATTGATGTGCCAACATCAACTCAAAATGAACCCTACATAGTCCTTTCTGGGGGTATCTAGCGGCAAATTTCTGGGATTTATCATCACCACCAAAGGCATTCAAGTGGACCCTGATAAAGTCAAGGCCATCTTAGAAATGCGGCCGCCCCGCAATCTGAGGGAACTCAAAGGATTTCAAGGTCGTCTGGCATATATCCGAAGATTCATATCCAACCTCTCCGGAAGATGCCAGCCCTTTTTGCGCCTCATGAAGAAAGGTGTATCCTTTGTATGGGACGAAGCCTGTCAGCAAGCGTTCGGGGATATCAAATGCTACCTCACTAGCTCGTCGGTTCTGGTACCTCCCGTCATAGGAAAATCGTTCGTGCTATACGTTCGAGCAATGGATCATTCTCTGGGAGCTCTTCTCGTACAAAAGAACGATATGGGCCACGAGCAGGCTATCTACTACCTCAGCAGGATGATGGTCGGAGCCGAACACCGGTACAACCCTGTAGAGAAAGAATGCCTGGCTCTGATGTTCGCTATTCAGAAAATGCGACACTATGTCACGGGCCAAACCATTCATATCATCTCCAGGATCAATCCTCTTCGGGTACTGATGAGCAAGCTAAGTGTCCTTAATTCTCGACTCGCGACTTGTGCAATGTTATTAACGCCATATGACATGGTGTACGTCCCTCAGAAGTCCGTCAAAGGCCAAGCATTGGCCGACTTTCTAGCTGCTTATCCCATCCCGGAGGCCTCCAAACTATACGAGGACATTCCCTACGAAGTTGCGGAGTGTAATTCCGCAGCGGAAGGCGAGGCATGGCAATTATTCTTCGATGGCGCCTCCAGGACCGGTCCCAGGGGAAACGTGGCATCAGGAGTAGGGATCGTCCTAGTCACTCCTGGTAAACTCGTTATCTACCGAGCATATTCTCTTAGCGAGCCCTGTTCTAACAATGTGGCGGAATACAACGCTCTACTAATCGGGCTCCAAGTCGCTAAAGAGCTGGGGGTCGAATCTCTGGATGCCTTCGGTGATTCTCTACTGATCGTCAACCAAGTCAGAGGAATATATGAAGTCCGGAATCCTGACCTCATCCTGTATCACCGAGCAACGGTCGAGATAGCCATGACGTTCAAAGGTTTCTTCCTTGAGCATGTACCTCGATCTAAGAATCTGGAAGCTGATGCCCTAGCCAGTCTAGCCGCAGATTTAGCCACCCCTGTAAGAAGGCAAAATTCGGTAATCCTTCTTAACAGAGACTTATTCTGTGTGAAAAACAACTTCACATAGAACATAGCTACATGGTAAACACAGATCCGCCCAGGAGAGACTGGAAAAGTCCCTTTATAGATTTTGTAGCATATGGAATCTTGCCGGAAGATCCTAAAGAAGCAATATCTGTCAAAAGACGATCATTATGCTTCTATTTCGACACATTGTCGCAATGCCTATATCGCCGGTCTTACGACGGGCTCTTATTATGATGTCTCTCTGGTGATGAAGTACAGCGGATTATCCGGGAAGCTCACGACGGCGTATGCGGGGCACATCAACCCGGTCCTAAGCTACAGGATCGTATCAGAAGAATGGGCTATTACTGGCCCACTATGATCGCAGACGCAATCCAGTATGCCAGACGATGCAGGGCCTGTCAGGTTCATGCAGACTTCATACATCAACCTTCCGAACATCTACATCCTACGGTTGCATCCTGGTCTTTCGAAGCATGGAGTATGGATATCATTGGCCCTATTCATCCGTCTTCTTCCAGAGGTTACCGGTTCATACTGGCCATCACGGATTACTTCTCCAAATGGGCAGAGGCAATCCCTCTTGCTGAGGTAAAGACATCTAACGTGACCAGCTTCATCAAGCATCACGTTATTTACCGCTTCGGGGTTCCCCGAAGGATAATCCATGACAATGGGCCTCAGTTCATCAGCCATGCATTTCACCGATTCTGCGATAAAATCGGATACAAAATGTGGCCTCCACGGCATATTATCCAGCTGCTAATGGGTTGGCGGAAGCCTTCAACAAAACCATTATCAAACTCTTGAAGAAGTTCGTCTCTTCGAACAAAAGATATTGGAATGAGAAGCTGGGAGAATGTCTCTGGGCATACCGCACCATCGTACGAGCACCGACAGGTTGCACGCCATTCTCATTGGTATACGGCAGTGAAGCAGTCCTTCCTATCGAAATTCAAATTCCGTCACTCAGGATAGCCGTGGCGAACGAGTTAACTCGAGAACAGAATGACCTGTTAAGGCTTCAAGAGCTAGAAGGATTAGACGAGAAATGCCTCCAAGCTCAGCAGCACATTGCGCTCTACCAAGCACGCATTTCCAGAACTTTTAATCAAAAAGTAAAGGAAAGAGTGTTCAAAACCGACGAGCTAGTTTTAGCTGTAAGAAGGCCGATGATTCTTACTCACAGAAGTAAAGGCAAATTCCAACCCAAATGGGAAGGCCCTTACGTGATCGAGACAACGTTCTCAAACGGCGCTTACAGGTTAGCCCAGCCTAATAGTGTCACGCCCCGAGGCGTCCCCCGAGTCGTGACCGCCGTGCGGGCCTGGAGTTGCGCCCGCACAAGGCTTTTATGATTTGCATAGCAAGCACATACTCAGAGTACGCAGATAAATTGAAACACAGATTTGAAACATAGAAAAGTTCTCTTTATTGATAATGAACATCTATTACAAACTCTTGAACGAGTTAGCTAATATGCCGAACGGCTTACAAAGAGATGACTCAAAATGAGATAGCAGTCCTGTACATTACATCCTTTTATAAACTCAAAACGATAAAGACCTCCGGACTGGAGGATCGCCTTGCCACGGAGCTGCATTTGTGTATGAAAAGTTGCAGGCTACTGACTCCAAAATGCTTCGGGGGCGCGGTAAAGATGCGCCAACAGTTGGACTGGATCGGGTAGACGACTTCGGCTCCTCGCTCGGTTCGCCTTGGTGCGGAGAACCTGTTTCAACGAGGGTCAGCATATCGAAACATGCTGGTGAAGGCGAGCTAGCCTGACTATACCAATCAACACATTGTTTAGTGAAGCATGCATATTTTTGTGGGTTTCTATCTTGCCTTAGTTCATTTACAAGTAAGCAGCATATTGAATTTACTGAAATGAACGTGCCACCGTTCGGTGGATTTTACCTGACCGTCTGAATTACCTGTACAATACTTACCATGCCTTCCCTGAAATGAAGACACAAGTTAGTATGCAACAGGTTTAAATATACATAGGATCACTGGCTTCGATGCCACGAAGGGACGGGTTATAGTCTCAAGGCAAAGTGACGTGCAACGCGGGTGGCGAGCCCCGCTGCATAAAACTTGTCGGGTAACATACGACTATACATACGTTCCGTCCGGATCGGATCGATCCCGGTGCCCCGGTGACCGTCCGCGGAACTCATAACATACCTTGTGCACAAGTCGTCCGTGATCGAGAATACTCATAGAATTTGTTCCATAGCATACAGTTTTGCATAGTCATCCTGACAGTTTATTTCATAACAAGCATATATTTCCATACTTAGCACGATTCATAGAACAGTTATAGACGAACTAGCATACAGGATGATAACCATTCATAAGTTTGTTGACAAGCATAATAACCAAGTTATTCTCTTTTATCTTGGTTTCTTTTATTATTACTTGGTATCGTTTGATCGGGGCAAAGGAATGAAGATGGAAACAGAGCTAGCTAATCGGGTTGGTAGCCACTCACTTAGATTTTGGAAAGAAGAAGGAAAGAGGCGCTTCACGACTCCGTTCGTAAGCCGCCTACTGCTCGTTCACCTGCACACGAACAGCTCGATTAATACTTCTTCCTCTCTTTCCAATCTCGGAATTGAAGTGCAGTTCAATGAACGAAAACAATAAAAACTATCGAAACCGTTCAAGGAAAACAAGCAAATCCTAAAACCAACTCAAAGCACGAAAGCAACAAGCGACATCGAAAACCGAGGCATTAAAAGATAGCAGCGGAGGGGTCCCTCCTGACTCTGCCGCTAAGCCGATCCTTGGGGCACAGTCCACGAATATGGAAATCGATTCCGAAGAAACAAATCCATAACGAGGACGAGTTCTTAATTCAATCTATCCCGATCGAACGATACCGTCTTGTGTTTCTTAGCCGCGGTCTCCGCATCGGGAGAACGGGGCGCTACAAATAGAGACCTGCTAATGGCTCCTATCAATGACAAATTCCTGAAGAGGTACTATGCTTAAACCTCCTCTGCTCAAGTGGAATAAGGTGATCTCATTCTGACAAAACTACTTCCAAAATGAAACTAGTCGGATCATATTCTATCATGTCCATATGACCTCTGAATAGATATGCTCTGCTAAAGCTTACCAAAAGTATATCACGTCCATACTACCTCTGATATCACTTTCACCCAAACTTGTCATTTACATTCCGAAATGATGGGCCCACAAAGTCAGATAAAAAGGCCTCTTTATTATTCCCAGAAAAGAGCGAAAGTATATTTGAAAATCAAAAAGCAAAAGTACATCAGGGAGGGGGAGATGTCAGGTCACAAAGCTGCTGTGCTAGTACGACCATCCTCTCAGCCCCGGAATCCAAGACATCAGTGCGGACCCGCTCTAACCGTGCCTCGTCATCTATCAGGAGGAACAACTCGGCTCTAGCCCGAAGGAGACCGGCATGGGCGACTCCTGCACTCACCAAGTGCTATTGTGCTGCGACCAGTCGACCATTCACCACATCTAGACCTTCCGATGACTGAGAAGCCCACTCCTTAGCCTAAGCAAGCTTCGTCTCCAGTTTGCGGACCCTCGCTACATTGCCGTCATGCTCGGCCTGGCACTTTGTTTGAAGGGCGAGAGTCTCCTCCAAGACGACTTTCCCTTTATCCATCTCCTGCTGGTTAGTCTCGATGAATTTATTAAGACCTTCCCTCTTTTCAACAAGATGCGCAGTCAAGGAGTCATATCTGGCCTGGACCAGAGCTTCAATATTGCCTCAAGCTAGCTGCAGGTATTCGTTAATGGGTTGCTCCAAACCACTAACCATCGCCTCCAGCGCATCAGCTACCCCGGCATCACCGAATTCCCGGATCGCCTTTATAGAGAACCGAGAGGACCTCTTCAGCTGTGCAAAGTCCAGCTTCTTCGCCAACACCATTGACATTAGCGTTCTCAAAGTGGTGTTGAAGATCCCGGTGTACTGCTCGGTTAGCGCGACTAGGTCCGCATGAACGCGGGGAGTATCCGCGATCGTGGCAACTTCCCATCTAGGAATAACCACATACGATATCACCACGGCTGTCGCCTCAATAGGAGGAACGACGAAGGAAGAATCGCCAATACCGGACGAAGTGACCGCCGTGCTCAAAAGAGGTACTATCGCAATGACAGGCTCGTCCTCCTCTTGAGATACCGGAGTCTCCTCGACAGGCAAGCCAGCACCCGAAAAGGTCTCCTCTTCAAAATCAGGTACCTCCGTGTCACCAATAGGACCTGACACAGAGCCAAAGGGCGCGTCTACATCACCCTCTCCGAAGAGGTCTTCCCCTGAAAAGAAGACAAAAGGAAGTTAATATCAACGTAATATTAATTTTTCCAAAGAAGAGGCATAAAAGACGATATTTACCCCTGGTCGGCGGCATATACATCGCATCTACAGTCTGTACAGCTAAATCATTTCTTAATAATGCTAGGCGCGCTGTCATACCTGGAGAAAGGGGTCTGCGAACTGACACTGGCAAGTAGTCTTCCAGGTCCTCCTCAAAATCCAACCAAGGCTCATCGACTGGAATCGCGCTAAGTACGCTCGCAGGCACGGCAGAAGTCCCTTCCGATGTTGATCCGACTAGAGGTATACGGAACTTTATTACACTCAGCCCCGAAGGCAACCTCGTTCCACTACCTGAAGCAATAGCAGCGACGGTGGCATCCAGCTGAGATTCTCCGGCACTACCAGCCGGAACTGTGGAAGATCCCTCTCTAAAAGGCGAGGAACCTCCAATCAAAGAATCATCCCCAACACGGGGAGATGCGAGCTCACCTCCAGGAGCATCAATGCCAGGGATCCGGAGAGAACGGTTCGCCGTCTTCTTCTTCCTCTTACGAGGGGAAGTCTCCTTGAAAGCAGGAGCCCTTCGCTTCCAAGAAACTACCAAAGCCCCTGCAGGCGGAGGTACTTCACCCCTAGGGACCGACACCAGAGGCTCATCCGGAGTAACGGACTCACCCTCGTCGGAAGAAACCGAGGGGACTTCAACTCTTCCTCCAGGCTTGGAATAGGGTACCCTAAAGCTTCTATGCATATCAAAATCACGATGAAAGATGTTCATTGCCACATAGAACTGGGCATATAAATGCAGGATGCGCAGCTCCGTGGAGAGTATAATGACGGGCACGATGAAAATTGCCCCAGTGCAGTCCATGATAAAATATCGCCATCCCCGTGCTCCATCAATGAGTCCACCTCTGGACCTGAAGCTGGTGACGGCATTGCCCACGTGCAACTAATCATACCCAAACTGTCGGGCAAACCGACTAGGCAAGTAGGGCTCCAAGAAGCAGTGATCTTCGCTTCTGTACAGCAGATGGGATGGTCTAATACAGACCAACCAATTAAAAGCTTCGGGAGAAAGAATGGTCTTCTCTCTACTCGAATCCTCGAGCCTAATCCCCGACTGATTACGATGTACAGGAGGGACGGTGCAGAAAAGCTTCCAACTATGACTGAACCCTAGCGCCCGCCGATAGTCTATAACTGTGCTCACGTTCCAGGAAGACTTCCGGTAGTTCAACAAGAAACTACCCCCCGAACTACAGACGGAACCGGGAGACATCACCCGGGGGTTATGGAGAATTAACCACCCCATCAAATACAGGTATGGTAATTCTATCCTGGGAAAGCTATCACGTCGAATTTCATCGACGAGCAGCCCGTCAATCATAGCCCTCAGGCCAGCTTGTATACAGTACACCATGGCAGGGAGCAAGCCCAGTCTTGCCCCGAACACCAGACGTACTGCAGGCCATAGCGTGTTGCGGTGAATGCGGTCCGCAGATGCAACACCAGGTACTACTACTCGGCACAGCCATATGGAGAGGAAGCCAGCCAGTTGAGCCTCCCTGGACAGAGGCCTGCGACAGCGCCTCAAATAACTATAGGCCTTAGTGCCTTCAGGATACTTTCCTGTCCCTTCGTCGAGGAACCGATCCGGAGCCCCAGCATCCACTATGAGATCGTCGACTACCTGAGCATTAAGCACGCTCAGGGAATTCACAGGCAGATCCTTGCCCTCCAATACCTTCTCCGGCTTAGCAGCCCTGGACCGGTAAAAGAAGAGGTAGGACGTCCATTTGCTGATGTGAGCCAAATCTGAGGGCTCATCATAAAAAGTGGTGCAAGCGAGGTAGTGGTACATCAACTCCTGGTACACTTCCACTACCCGAGGGTCTGAAACCCCCAGCTCCCGATTCATGGGAACATACTCTTCGTATGGAGTATCCTCCATCGGCAGTCTTAAGATCTCTACCATCTCATGTAGGGCCAATCCCAACTCCCCCAGTGGAGTGGCGAAAGTCCCGGTAAGCAAAATATATCGCTCCATCAGTACCAGAAACAGGTTAGGGTTAGGAGGTAACCCAACACTGGTCGCACTCATAGCTGTAAACAGATCGATGTTCTCCAACTCGGTCTGGAAATGCTTCAAGGCCCAATCAACTAAGCGAGCCCATCGAAGATTCAAAGAGGTGATCCACCTGCCACACCGAGGGTTCACCTTAGGGTATACTCCTCCATGCCCCATAAAATCATTACAGAAAGTCGGTAACTAGACCAGCTGGATCACCAAACTGTCTTCACTCGGGATACTGCCTGGGTACAGCCCCCTGAATAGTGTCACAGAACCAGAAGGACGGCTGATAAACGTCCCCTGGTCAGCTCCTCTCAGATGAAAGATCTTCCCCGGCTTGCCGTGAAGATCGGGGGTCAGCGTCCACGACATCTTCCTAGGATGCGTAGCATGGAAGAAGGCAGAGATGGGGTAGTCTCTCGGCATACTGGACAGATATAAGACCAAATCTACGGCAGGGAAAACCTAGAGTTCTCTCTTGGGCTTTGTCTCGGACTGCTTATCGATCATGTCCCCGAAGAGGAACATCGGCTTTAGGTATTGCTCCCCATTTACGTACGTTAGGGGCTCCCCGTTGATCATGCTCAGCAGCATTTGCTCGCCCTGAGCCAATATCAGAATTGCCCTTCTTTCGGGATATTGGGGCCCGGAGATAAGAAATGTCACGTGCGACAGATCCACCAGATAGTTGGAGTGCAGCATCCCAGCGGCAGAGCCCATCACTTCAGTTAGCGGAGACTCATGCAAGTTAACTACAAAGGCACAGGAGAAACATGTCAGTTCCTGAAACTAGATATTTCGGGACTTGCAGCGTCCAATCAACAGTCCGTGCTCTACGTCGAGACTGTGAAACTTGAACCTTTACGCTGGAATCCATTTCCTTAACGTAAAAGTCAAGATTGCTAGTATACGGTCTGTGCTTTACGCCAGATTGATTAAATTAAGTTATTACGCCAGGATTTCCATCCACGAGCATAAAACTCAAATTTTAAACACCAAGTTTTTGACGGTCAAGGGCTTTTACGCTCGACTGTGAAAAAATAGAGTTTTTACGCGGGCACATTAGGAATGTGGGCGTAAAAAGATAAAATGTCTCCGTGCATCATCTTCCTCAAAGAGGCTATCAGCACAGAAGACGACCTAGCACAGTCATGTACAACGTGTACGAAGGATTTTCAGCCATTCTCTTCTTTCCCAGGAGCTCTACCTTCCAGGCCGGGTGCACTACTCGTCGGCGGGATGCTCCGCTCAGAATGAAGTTCGCCTTGACCAACCAGAGATGATCTCGCTTGAGCGGAAGAACGAGAAGAAGAATCAACCTTCTTTCCCTTAGCGGAGGAAGTTTGTTTTGAAGCCATTACTAGAAACTTTGAAGACTCGAAGAAGAGACGGAGAAGAACTCGAACAGTCGAAAGCTTTCTCTCGCAGAAGACGGATGGAAAGTTCTTCCCCTCAGAAACTTGGGATATATATAGAGTTTGGATGGACTCCTCGGACCCCGAACCAAATCTCCTAATTAATATTCGGTTATGATTGGGTCCCACGTCAGCCTATTTAATCAGAGAATGCAGACAGTCGGCAAATTCAAAAAGTTTTTTGCGCAAAACAGGTTCGTGGTTTCTACGCTAAGGAGCTTCCTACGCTCGACAACTACAGATCTACGGTTTTACGCTCGCAAGCTATGAGTCTATGGTTTTACGCCCGATTGTCTTTATGCTCGGTAGCTTTTATGCTCGAGAGGCTACAGACCTACGACTTCACGCTTAGCAGATACCAAATCGATGATCTCAAGCTCGGTGAAGCTTAGTTTACGCTCGGAGGTGACGAATCCACGACTTCACGCTCGGAAAAATTTTCTTTTCAGAAGCAACAAATCCATAGTTCTACGCTAAAGTGCTTTCTTCGCTCGACGGCTACGAATCTACGATTTTTCGTTCGACAGCTATAAGTCGGGTTTTACGCCCGGATGCCTTTGTGCTCGGTAGCTTTTATGCTCGAGAGGCTACAAACCTACGACTTCACGCTCAGGAACTACAAAGTCTATGATTTTACGCTCGATGGTGTTTAGTTTACGCTCAGAGGCTGCCAACTCATGATTTTGTGCTCCATGACTTCCCGCACATCTGAAAGATATGCAGGCCAGAGTACGTGTACATCTGAACGATCCTCAAGGCGGTCAATTACAGGAGTTCACACAGAAGATACTCCTTCTTGACCTCAAGATATCCCAAGTATCCGAAGCATACAGAGTTCAACATTGAAAAATTACTCTTCTTTACGGGTCGAATCGAAGTTCATCCAGACTCCAGTCTGAACATTTCATCAACCAAGAGGGCAAATCAGTTTGACAGCCAGTTCTCGCCCTATTCCAAAGAATTTTTGAGAAATCATTCTTGAAGATGATGTCTGAACAAAGAAATTATGTTTATCAGAAGTAACAGTTCAGGATTCTACGCGGTTCCTCACTCCTAAACAGCAGGACAGTTCGAACACTCGAATGCTAAAGCGGCTTTCTACGCATCCCTAGTTATGCGTAAAAGACAGGACAGGACCTAGCACTCTTTCTAAACAGAGTCGGCATAAAGAATCAGACGTGTCAAAGCTGCACATATTCAGACTTCACAGCAAAGTATGGCAAGATGACCATATGAAGAAAAAAGACTATTTTATTAAAGATTAAAGTCATGATTACATATAAGAAAAATCTATTCTACAAGGGTTTTTCTTCATTTTTCATGATTACATATGAGGAAAATCCCGTCTACAAAAAAAATTTCTCGTCGTCGTCGGAAGGCCACCCCCAGAATCTGCTCTACCAGGTTCTTGCATGGGCGCCAATTCTTCATCTCTCCTCCAGCAGTTGGTCGGTTTCCGCAACCGACTAAAAGGGTAAATGGAGGGAGAATACGGAACTGGGCCTGCCTAAATTATGCAGATCTCATGCTCCGTGCACCGTGGCAGATTGAGTTGAGGTATTTCACCCAACTCAATACCCGAGGTCAGAGCCAGTTGCTGCTCTCGTCCCCGGAGATAACGGGAGAAGGTGCCACTTGCAAGCAGCGTGGTGAAAGACGATTCTTCATCTCTCCCGAAGAACCACCATACAAAGTTGTT
This sequence comes from Iris macrosiphon, assembly GCA_036927795.1. NCBI lineage: Eukaryota > Viridiplantae > Streptophyta > Magnoliopsida > Asparagales > Iridaceae > Iris > Iris macrosiphon. The sequence continues at coordinate 496,435 of JAYESA010000001.1, read as the reverse complement.
TATTATCCCAAGCAAAGGAGGCTATGATATCCTTCCATGATCCATCGTTGCAGAGGATATTTGCTCGAAGATGCCATCTTTTTTGGCTCCTTACATGCTGGAAGAGCATGATCTCCTTCTTCCTCAGGTCGACCCGACGAACTCCGGCCATCATCTCTGTATGATGAAGGAAGTGTGGGAAGAACAGGAGAACTCCTCAGCCTTTTTATAGGCGAAAGAGAGCACCGATCCCCAATGAATCAGCCATAAAGTCAGCCTCGACCATTTCAAAACTTTATTCAGAAATGTTTCGAGTTACGAGGAGCGGGTCATGCTTCATTCAAAGTGTTTCAAATTACGAGGAATTTAAAAGCTTTGAAGGGGGTCTTGTTGAAGCATGAAAAATACGTTAGAAGCTCTACGCAGCATATTGATGCAAAGTAGCGTAAACCGAGGACTTCAGAGCCTTCAAAGCGTGTAAACAGAGTTTCTCTGCCAAAGCACAGTAAGAAATACAGGCTCAAGGACCATCCGTGTAGGACAGTACGTCCAGACTGCCTCAGCGTAAACAGGGGCTTCATCGCCTTTATGGCGTAAAACTCATCCTCTTTTTAATGCAGCATTGAAGTGTACGAGGGACGCTTCATATTATCCAAAGTGACCCTGTCAAAGTCTGCAATGAACCTGTTAAAGCCTGCAATGAACCTGTCAAAACTTGCAATGAACCTGTCAGATCCTGCAATGAACCTAACGTCTCGACTTCTGACAAAGGGATACTGCTCGACTACCCAGGCGACGACTATGATGATGGCAAGGCACTGCAACCCAGGCTATCTTTTACTGCCATTTCCCTTGCATAAACCACTTTTACGTACACGGAGGAATACACTGCCTATTTTACAAAGGGGCAGATGATAGCTCCTTACGCTCCGCGGAAGACAAACCGTCTGCCACGTCAAAAGCTGCACCTCATACGAGATTCGAGGCACGTCTCTGCATTTTTATGCACAGAGCGGTGACAAGTTCTCGAGGCACGTCTCTGCATTTGAATCGCCAAAAACTGACAGATGCCTAAGACACGTCTCTGCACCATGCTCAGGCCAAGTGACAGACCTTCAAAACACGCTTCTGCGTTTAATGCACCGGATGATGGCCAATCTCCATAATTAATGCTGGGGATTTGATTATATCTTCAAAAGCCATAATTTCGGCTAAAACGTCCAGATCCACTCGGCCTCTGTGCCTATTCAGCTTCGGTGCCTGCCCGGCCTCTATGCCCATTCGATGACTGCTTGGCTTCTACAGCTTCGGTGCCTGCTCGGCTTCTACGCCCATTCAGCTTCGGTGCCTACTCGACTTCTATGCCTACTCGACCTTTATGACCACTCGGCTTCTACGCCTATTCGGCTTCTATGCCGGTTTGATAACTATTTGGCTTCTATGCCATGGTGACAGATATTGGATTCTATGCCAACCTCTTCTACACGAGGGATACCTACCTGCGTGGCTTTTACGTCATGATCTTCGTAGCAATTATACGCGTTTTATCCCTTAGTTGGACCCGCGTCACACGCTCATTCAAAGGATCATCTATACGCAAGCTTTGGTTACTTTAACCGTTGTATAAAAGGGTGCTGTACTTTCCACTACTCGGTTTTTACACTGATTGAGTGGTCACTGTCACTAAAACTCTATAAATAGAGACCTCTATCAATGAGGAACAAGGTCGACAAATCGGAGGGTCGAAGAAGTTAGGTCTGAAAACTGATCAAGAGATCCAGTACCAGATCCAACGGTCGAGAGAGAGAGAGAGAGAGAGAGAGAGAGAGAGAGAGAGAAGAGTCCAGAGCTTAGGCAAAGAGAGGGGATCGACGACTTTGGCATCGGGCATCCACCCTCTTCAGCAACCCTCGAAGCTGCTACCTGTCTTCCAACAGCAGCTGTGACAGCAGCTTCACCGACAGGCAGAAATTGTCACTATAAAGCCAGCGTATCAGAAATCAGTATTTCAACATAGTTTGCAGCGACTGTTGGCAGATTTTATATATATATATTTATATACTTATATATATATGTATATATATATGTATTAATATTGAGATAATATATTATTATTGCTAAATTCCTTATATGTATAATATTAGTATATATATATTATACATATATACGGGTAGTTAATATCACAGGGTATTGGGTATTACCTTGAGGGAACCAAGGTAATTGGAGATACTCAAAGTATTGGATTTGGGTATCAAATTATGATTATTGTTGAGATACCAAGTTGGTTCAAAACCACGGTACCTATTTAATATTGTAATTATGATTCTATATTATTATAAATATTTGTTTGATTTCTTTTGTGATGTTTACCTTGGGAATTACGTATCCGGAGATACGGTATCCTAACTTTTAAGATAAGGTTTCTATGGTTTAGACTTTAGTATCTTGATACGATATTTTGGTGTTAGACTTGTGCAACCTAGAAATAGATATTTGACCATAGTTTGACCATAGTTGACCATAGTTGACTTAGAGTTGACCATAGTTGACTTTTGACTTAGAATTGACTTATTGGCCTAGAAGTTGACTAATTTAACTTATTCTTTTTTCGAAACCTTGTATTAATATTGTATTCCATATCTAGGTCTTTGAGGCACCGTGTCAGACATCTGTGAGACTATTCTTTGGACTTCAGGCGAGTACATTCTCTGATAGTTTCTCATTTATGATATCCTCTATGTTCATTGTATCTAGTGTAGATATCTATGTTCTCTTGATACTATGGTTACACGGATTGGTATATCCGAATCTCGTCATGAGATGTTATTCTTTGGTATATGGTGTATATGTGCAAGTATTATTTCATTTGTTGTACATGTACAGATACTGATTCGCGGGAAGACTAGCTAACTTCTTGGGGAATCTCGTGCCATAGCATACCGTGGTTGGATCAATTATACCAGTCAAGGGTAGGGAGTATTAGTATAGATATGTGATCAATATCCCTATTGTATCAAGTACTGATTACTGAATAGTGTTGGTCATACACCGCACGTATGATTAGCCAGGCCGCATTGCATCTTGCCCAAGCCGATCACATGTTAAGCTAGTACTCACACACTTAGTCATTAGTATTCTTGTTTATTGGCATATTGTTCATTATTGTATTTATTCCAGTATTTCCTTTTTATAAATATATGTCTTGTATCTATTATGCATCTTGTTTATCCATATCTATTTACTGTTACATAGTTTTTATCATTGATTAGAACTACAGTTAGAGATGTACTCTGCTCCTTTCCTGACTGGATATATTTTTTCAGATGACACTGAGGAGTGGTACCCTACCTATTATGGACCTCAGGATGTTGTGGGTTTAGATTCTGAGACCCTGGCTCAGGAGTGACTTATCCCAACTGAGACAGTTGACCCAGGAGTTATAGCTTCATAGTATTCTTTGTACTGGATTTTGTCATGCCCCGATCTCCCGCAGGCTAAACGGCCGTCCCCGCTAGGCGGAAATGACCGCGCTAGCGCTCCCACGAGACGATCTCTTTGACCCATCCGGGCGTGATGCCGTATGAGCGCTAGCCGCGCCCGAGCAAGGCCGTGGTTCTTTGGCCGGAGGCAGGAAGTCTATGCCACAGAGTCGCACAGATTGTCCGAGTACAGCAGAATGTATAAACGCATAAGCGAATGGTAACAAGTTCACTGAGTTGACAGTAGCGAAAGCATTGAATAACACAAGTTGAAGTAAAACAAGCTCTTTTTATTCATAGTGAAACAAGTATTTCAGGCAGCGCATAGCCGAGATTTACAAGTCGCTCAAGCTTTCTCTCTGAAACATAAAGGCGTGCCAAGTGGCTATATTTATGGACAATATACAGGAAATATTCAGGCGATGTTCAGGCGATGTTCCAACATTATGTCTTGTATATGTGCTTCAGTTCCTATTGCAGCACCCGAAGGCTTCAGAGTCAAACTCCATGCCTTTAGCATGCAAGAAGGAAGCATCTGCACCGAACGAGGTTATCCCGCATCCTGCAAGCAATTTGGTGGGTTATCCGTACATGAATACACTGGTGGGGAGGCTACTCGCCCGCTCTACAAATCCAAACACGTAATATAGGTTTCGTGCACCAACTACTTTGTTGTCTTTCTAGTTGTGCCTTAGGATCAATTTTATGGCAATATTGAATAGCCTAACTCATGTGGCAGTACGCCGTGCTATATACCATTTGTCCTTTCCTGTCCAAGGCAAACCAAGTTAATTCAAGCACAAATATGTATAAGCAATCAGGGGGCATAGCATATGCAAACACAAGTGTTTCAGTGCGAGATCACATTCTGAGTGCACAATTACTCTGATTTATCAGGTGGTTTGCATAAGATGTTCAAGTACTCTTTATGCACAAGTGTTGTTATACCATGATCGTTCAGGTGTTCAGTTATATTTGATGCTATGCAATGACTCGCACGCGGGTAGCCGCTAAGCGAGGATGACATATCTATATGAACATGAGGTCACTGGCACGGTACCATAATGGACTGTCTAGTCTCAGTACGAAATGGCGTGCGACGCATAGGCAGGATGATATAGGCTATTTCGTCCTATAGCAGGCGACTATCAGGAGTTTCGTCAGGATCAGATCGATGCCAGTGCCCCAGCAACCGTCTGTGAAACTAAACCTTGTTTCCAAGTTGTCCTGTGACCATGCAAGTCTCTACTCATCAGGTTTCTGGTCAGGTACAGGAACAAGTTTGAGGCAGGATATATATATATATAGAACAAGTTACATGAAACAAGTTCAAGTCAGGATATATATATATATGTAACTTGTTGAGGCAGGATCAGGATTACTCTCAATGTTGAGTATCGACTCCAACGAGTCATTTATTCAGTACAGGACAGTATTGCTCCACGAGCTGGGATTCTTGGATCACAGAATTGTTGCATGCTCCCTGGTTCGGGAATTGCCTTAGCGACCTAACGGTCCCAGATATATTCAGGTTTATTCATGCACGGAACAACTATCAGGTAGTCTTCCGAGGAGAACCTAAATGAATGCATGACAAGCATAGTGTTTCATGGTCTGGGCATAGTTATGCAGCAAGCATTAAAACTAGGCAATATATAAAAGCAGGCAAGCAAGCATTTGTATAACTTAAGCATTCAAGTTCGCTCGGGCCCGAAGGTAAGCCGAGGAGCAAAACCGTAAAGGGACTTCTCGAGCGACATGATCTAGGGTTGTGCAGTGTAGGGAGTGAACAGTGCACTACTGAATATACATATGTGTCGTTCTACTCGAGGCATAGCGGGTCCAGTTGAACAAGGCAAAGGTAGCATGCGAGGGTCTGAATATATAAGCAATATTTTATTTCTATGTTCTAGCATAAGCAATACAAGTTGGGATTATTCCCTTAGCTAGGTGCGTTGTATTCTTATTAGCATGCAGGGGGTAATTCACCTAGCGACTAGCATGTATCATCCCGTATTTTATGTGTGCTGGCTAAGCAAAGACAAGTTCATCGTAGCCACCCACCTTAGCGATGATCTGCCTCGGTCGAGTGATACTCCGAGCAAGCCTCTGAAAGCCTAAGCCGGTTCTCATGAAGGGCCAAGTCTGGATAATCCCTTGCCTCAACGAGTTGCCTCATTGAGAAAGACAGGTCGGGATGTTTGCACTTTTGTCGTTTGAATCTGCAGTCCGCTTTAGCATAACAGGGTATTACATTATCCACCACTCAGAAAAAGTCTCGTCCTCGAGACTTCCTGAGGGCAAGCCGTATTATCGAATTTATCGATACAAGCCCAAGCGTAGCTATCGGTACCACTAGATCCATTGGAACACACTTCCCCTACTCGATGCTTACGCCGTGTGTCGTGTATACTGAGTCAGTCTTATTTGCGCCTTAGCGCGGGACAAGTTTCTTAACACGAGGCACGATTCAATCGATCACGGATAGCGGTCTAAGGCTGAGGCAAACTTATACAAGCCGTTATGCTTGTTTAGGAGGATATTCACTTGCACTAGCATTTGAGATCAGCATATCGCGAGTTTGGATCGTGCACGGATTCAAAGCATCCTTCAAATACATGCATGTCAACCAACTTAGCGATAACGAAGTCATAGCACTCGGGTTTCATATTTCTTAAGTCTTGGATCGTGCACACATTCAAGGCGTCCCTCAAACATATGCATTCAACCAAACTTAGAGATTGTAAAATCGGACAAGTTACTTTTGCGAAAATCATAAGGGTTCAATCCCATCCATATCATTTTCATTCCAACCAAGAATTTGCACCACCGTTAAGCACGATCTGTTCGGTTTACCGACTAGCGTCCGTCAGTTTGGGTCAAACGTAGCATATGTTATTATACCCAAGTCTAACCCTAAGTCTTGCTGCCCCAGTTGTGAATCTTATTCAAGAAATATGGTAAAGTCGGTGGCACAGGTTTATTCACTCGGCACAGGGTCGTCTGCCTAATCGATAGGTCAGCTCACAAGGTCATAGGTACAAGTTCAAGCATATCGTGATTCATCATACAAATTCGCTGTACGATGCTCGCCCCAATCCCTAGGTTCAAACCATTGTTCATTTGCATGGGGTACTCTACCCAAGCTCATTTCACTCAGATTTCTAAACATCGAGCACAGATTCACCTACTCTCAATAACACGTTCGTTGTACGGGGGATGAGTCCATTCAGGAAATTTATAATAAATCCAAGTCGTAGGACAAGCCTAGTGATTTGCGTAGTCTATCTCTCCAAACATGTTTTGATAGAATCTATATCCATTTCAAGTCTAGACCAGCAAGCCAAGATTCAATTCTAAACCTTAGACTATATCCTCAAGTCGTACAACAATATCAACGCGTTCGTTCCCGGAACCATCAAGCATGATTTACTCCAGGTTTTAGGCTAACTCATCCTAAAACACCTTTGATTTACTGCATTCAAAGTTTTCGTATCCATCGAATCAAGTCCGTTCATGCAGTGATTGTAGTTCATCTTGTAAAAATCATTCGGCTTTTATTTTATCGTTCGATAAATCCAAAGTCTGCTTTTGGCATTCCTCACTAACCAAGTTAAAATATTCAAGCCCAAGTCCATCCATTTCTGATACATTCAATATATCAAGTTCGTTCTTCCAAACTCCAAGTAAAATTCGTTATTGCTTATCTCATTCCTAGAAACATAATATTTTCTTTGCTTGTATCGATCCATGCTTATCTTCCAATTATCGATACCAAGTCAAATTTATATTTCAAAGCCAAATATTCATTCTCGGGTTAACTTGTTCGAGCGATATTTTATTCAAGTTCAATCTGTTTGTTTAAATCTGAAACCGCTCGCACGATTCTCCAATTTCCAACAAGTTTCCTCTTAACCAAGATATTCGTTTCCATTTCTGAGAATTTCAATTCGATATAAGCCTTATCATTTATTCAAGTTATTCTCAATATCGTTCAGTCTGACTATCGCACGGGTTATGGATCCGTTTGGACGTTTCTAAATGATCCATCCACCACTCGAAATCGAGTCATTCCATCAATTCTTAATCGGTGCTCGCATTATCGTTAGCTTATTCACCAACTCGTTCCTCAATTTCTAGCACGATACTCAGGTTTCGCCTGATAAGAATCTAATCTCATTATATATGTTCTGGATTGATAGTCATCCAAGCAACTATATTTGATTGTGTCTCCCAACATGAATTATCGTTCGAGCTATTTCCTATAATCAAGCATGATTCTTAACATTCGCCTAAGCGATAAATTCGATAAAGTTCCCATCAATCGCAGTTCTAACTCTGATTTGTATTATTCCTGAACGACATCCAAATCTTGTTTTATAACTGGCTTGCACCAAAGGGTCTTGGTGTACGCTATTCTACACAACTTAGCCGAAAGGCTGAGTGCATAGCTAACCGTTCGAGCAATATTCGTTTTCGCACTAACCAGTTGGGTAAACATGTATAGGCATTTCGGGTTGCACATAATGCACGAGTCTAGCACGAAACTAATCCTATAAGGACTAGTACAGGTTGGCACAAAGGCCCTTGCAACATAATTTCATATAAGCAATCATACCATTCAAATGCAACTCTTTGAAAGTATTTAGACTTATTGTTTGGAATACCCCATTGAGGCATTGAGAGAGTGTGCGCACATAACCCACGAACGAGCTTTCGAAACAGAGATATTCAAAATAAATTCCAAGGACGTATAAGCCAGGCTCTAATGCCAATCTGTCACGCCCCGATCTCCCGCAGGCTAAACGGCCGTCCCCGCTAGGCAGAAATGACCGCGCCAGTGCTCCCGTAAGATGATCGCTTTGACCCATCCGGGCGTGATGTCGCATGAGCGTTAGCCGTACCCGTGCAAGGCCGTGGTTCTTTGGCTGGCGGCAGGAAGTCTAAGCTACAGAGTCGAACAGATTGTCTGAGTGCAGCGGAATGTATTAACGCATAAGCGAATGGTAACAAGTTCACTGAGTTGACAGTAGTGAAAGCATTGAATAACACAAGTCGAAGTAAAACAAGTTCTCTTTATTCATATTGAAACAAGTATTTCAGGCGGCGCATAGCCGAGATTTATAAGTCGCTCAAGCTTTCTCTCTGAAACATAAAGACGTGCCAAGTGGCTACATTTATGGATAATATACAGGAAATATTCAGGCGATGTTCAGGCAATGTTCCAACATTATGTCTTGCATATGTGCTTCAGTTTCGAACACAGCACCCTAAGGCTTCAGAGTCGAACTCCATGCCTTTAGCACGCACGCAGGAGGCATCCGCACCGAACGAGGTTCTCCCGTACCCTGCAAGAAATCTGGTGGGTTATCAGTACATGAATGCACTGGTGGGGAGGCTACTCGCCCGCTCTATAAATCCAAACACATAATATAGGTTTCTTGCACCAACTACTTTGTTGTCTTTCTAGTTGTGCCTTAGGATCAATTTTATAGCAATATTGAATAGCCTAACTCGTGTGGCAGTGCGCCGTACGATACAAGAGGAAACACGGCGAGACTTACCAACTTACCATTTGTCCTTCCCTGTCCAAGGCAAACCAAGTTATTTCAAGCACAAACATGTATAAGCAATCAGGGGGCATAGCATATGCAAACATAAGCGTTTCAGTGCGAGATCACGTTCTGGTGCACGGTTACTCTGATTTCTTAGGTGGTTTGCATAAGATGTTCAAGTACTCTTTATGCATAAGTGTTGTTATACCATGATTGTTCAGGTGTTCAGTTATATTCGATGCTATGCAATGACTCGCACGCGGGTAGTCGTTAAGCGAGGATGACTTATCTATATGAACATGAGATCACTGGCACGGTGCCATAATGGACTGTCTAGTCTCAGTACGGAATGGCGTACGATGCATAGGCAGTACGACACAGGCCATTTCGTCCTATAGCAGGCGACTATCAGGAGTTCCGTCCGGATCAGATCGGTGCCAGTGCCCGAGCAACCGTCCTCGAAACTAAACCTTGTTTCCAAGTGGTCCTGTGACCATGCAAGTCTCTACTTATCAGGTTTCTGGTCAGGTACAGGAACAAGTTTGAGGCAGGATATATATATATGGAATAAGTTATATGGAACAAGTTCAAGTCAGGATATATATATATATATATATAAGTTGTTGAGGCAGGATCAGGATTACTCTCAATGTTGAGTATCAACTCCAATGAGTCATTTATTCAGTACAGGACAGTATTGCTCCATGAGCTGGGATTCTTGGATCACTTAATTGGTGCAAGCTCCCAGGTTCGGGAATTGCCTTAGCGACCTAACGGTCCCAGATATATTCAGGTTTATTCATGCATGGAACAACTATCAGGTAGTCTTCCGAGGAGAACCTAAATTAATGCATGACAAGCATAGTATTTCACGGTTTGGGCATAGTTATGCAGCAAGTATTGAAACTAGGCAATATATAAAAGCAGGCAAGTAAGCATTTGTATAACTTAAGCATTCTAGTTCGCTCGGGCCAGAAGGTAAGCCGAGGAGCAAAACCGTAAAGGGGCTTCCCGAGCGACATGATCTAGGGTTGTGCAGTATAGGGAGTGAACAGTGCACTACTGAATATACATATGTGTCATTCTACTCGAGGCATAGCGGGTCCACTTTCATAAGGCAAAGGTAGCATGCGAGGGTCTGAATATATAAGCAATGTTTTATTTCCATGTTCTAGCATAAGTAATACAAGTTGGGATTATTCCCTTAGCTAGGTGCATTGTATTCTTATTAGCATGCAAGGGGTGATTCACCTAGCGACTAGCATGTATCATCCCGTATTTTATGTGTGCTGGCTAAGCATAGACAAGTTTATCGTAGCCACCCACCTTAGTGATGATCCGCCTCGGTCGAGTGATACTCCGAGCGAGCCTCTGAAAGCCTAAGGCGGTTCTCATGAAGGACCAAGTCTGGATAATCCCTTGCCTCAACGAGTTCCCTCGTTTGTAGAAGCATGAAAAATAGGCTGGGAAGCTATACGCAGTATATTGATGCAGAGCAGCGTAAACAGAGGCCTTCAGAGCCATCAAGCGTGCAACAGAGCTTTTTTCGCTAAACACAGCGTGAAATATAAGCTCAAAGGACCAACCGCGTAAGGCAGTACGTCCAAGCCGCTTCAGCGTAAACAGGGTGCTTCATCGACTCCTGGGTATAAACCCATCCTCTTTTAACGCAGCATTGACGTGTACGAGAGATGCTTCGTATTCTCCGAAGTGAACCTGTCAGATCCTGCAATTAACCTGTCAGATCCTGCAATGAACCTGACGTTTGGACTTCTGACAAAGGGATACTGCTCGACTACCCAGACGACGGCTATAATGATGGCACAGCACTGCGACCCAGGCTATCATTTACCGCCATCTTCTTTGCGTAACCTGCTTTTACGTGCACGAAGGGATACGCTGCCTTGTTTTACACAGGCAGACATGAGCTGTTTATGCTCTGCAGTAGACAAACCGCCTGCCACCTCAAAAGCTACACTACGTGCAGGGCTCGAGGCACGTCTCTACGTCCAATGCACAGAGCGATAACAGTGGCTCAAGGCACGTCTCTACGTCTAATGCACAGAGCGGTGACAGTTTCTCGAGGCACGTCTCTGCGACTGATGCACAGAAGGGTTGCAGACCTTCAAAAACACGCCTCTGTATTTAATGCACAGGATGGTGGCAAATCTCTGTATTTAATGCAAGAGGTTTGATTATATCTTCAAAAGCCATAATTCTGGCTAAGACGTCCACATCAGCACTCTGGCACGGTACGCAGTGGCTTCTACGCCCATTCAGCTCCTGTGCTCACTCGGCTTCTACGCCCATTCGGCTTCAACGCCCACTCGGCCTCTATGACCACTCGACTTCTACGCCCACTCGGCCTCTATGACCGCTCGGCTTCTACGCCTATTCAGCTTCTATGCTTGCTGGCTTCTACGCTATGGTGACAGACATTGGCTTCTACGCCTACCTCTTCTACACAAGGGATACCTACCTACGTGGCTTCTATGCTATGATCTTCGTAGCGATTATACGTATTTTGTCCCTTAGTTGGACCCGCGTCACACGCTCATTCAAAGGATCATCTATACGCAGGCATTGATTATTTTAACCGTTGTATAAAAGGGTGTTGTACGTTCCACTCCTCGGTTTCTACACCGACGGAGTAGTCACTGTCACCAAAACTCTATAAATAGAGACCTCTATCAATGAGGAACAAGGTCGACAAATTGGAAGGTCGAAAATTGGTCAAGAAAACTAATATCAGATCCAAGGTCGAACTTCCAAGAAAGATCGAACCAGAGGTCAAGAGAGAGAGATAGAGAGAGGATCCGGAGCTCAGGCAAAGAGTAGGGATCGACGACTTTGGCATCGTGCATCCGCCCTCTTTTGCAACCTTCGAAGCTGCTTCCTGTCTTCTACGGCACTTCTTCATCATCATGTGGTCCAAGGGCTAAAGTGATCGACTGCAGATCAGACACCTATAGCAATATTTACCCAGATTAAATAAATTATATTCCTACATCCTCGTATAGGATCAAATTGTACAAGTTTATTTGTAAACCAAAGAAGGCGGGTTTCGTATAAAATCTCGTATTATATATACTTCGTTCTTTCGTTTAATACCACAAACAAGATGGCGACTCTGCTGGAGAAATCTTTCTCTTCTGATGAGGAAGTAATTGCTCAACACGATGCGGTATCTGTAGGAACTGTGAAGAAGACACTGGTCGTCCAATTCGACCAGTCTGCCTACGAAGACATGCTTCGAACCGGGGGTAGCTCTCACCCTCTCTCCGTCCAAGACAACAGGAAGCTGTGCAAGGTCTGGATGCCCAAGACCTCCTCTACCATTCCTGTGGACTCTCCGATCTCTCTGATCTCTCCGACCAATGAGGTTGTAGCATTGCTCCATCCGTGCCCCGCACGTAAAATTCAGTCTCCCGCTACGCGCGGTATAGACGAAACTTCGGGCAAAGCCTCAGCGCTGACCCAGAAGTATCCACTGCGCTCTACGCGTAGAAACCAGTCTCCCGCTACGCGCAGTACAGACAAAACTTTTGATGATGCCTCAGCGCCAAATCGGAAGTACAAATGACGCTCCGTGCGCAAGATAACATATGACCTCTACGGGGAACCAGATGAGCGCTGTGATCTCCGTAAGGGAAAGCAAGCGGCATAGTACTCAACTTCTCGGCCTTTACGCCAGCGAGGGAGCAATCTGCCTACCCTCCGGATTACGCGGGAAGCCGATGGCCGACTGAGGACCTCTTCAGCTTTACGCCAGTCTGAGCAAATCTCCAAATTACGCCAGGCAAAGTCCCACGGCGTAAAGCAAGCTCAGGTTGCAGAAAGACACCCTCCCCGGGGATTATCCGCCACCCAGATGGCCAACCTGTTGTACACAGGTGGCACAAGAAAAACCATGGTGCCCAATCTCCGCATGCCCACGGATGGGAACAGAAGGAACAAGTCATCGTCTTCTTCTTCTACTCCTCCTGACTTGCGCAAATATCTAATCCAGAAGCGTAAGGAGAGGGGACCTTCCAACATGTCTATTATGCCCCCTGGCGAGCAATATTGTAATAGTCATAAGATTGTGATTGACTGCTGCTGTTCTAAAGCAAAACGGTCAATTTTTGACCAGTTGAGCTACTCTCTATCTTTCCAGGAAGAAGAGCCCGCGCATGCATCCGTGAACATGGCTTCACACATACTTAGAGGAGGGTCAAGCTCAAGACGTCATCCCTCTAGGCCTCTGAGCCGAAGGAGATTCGAAGACCTCCTCAGGAACACTGAAGCTGGGGTGTTCCAAAATACCCGTGAAAGGTCATAGCAACCAGCTTCGTACTCGTCTGATTCCGACGCTGGGGGTCGCCAGTCTCCCGGATCAGATGCTGAGAGTATAGAGTCGACTTCTGCAGCGACCTATACTAATCCTTCAATGACTCCCAGGGAAATGGGAGTTTATGTCGTTGAAGATGAACGCGAGGAAGCATCGCCGTCAGGAAACGCGGAACAACGCACACTATACTGGAGACATCTCTGAAACAAATATAATCCATAATGGAGAACATGCACCAGATGATGCTAACTCAGCACGCAACTGTCATGGCTCGAGCATCGGTCCTGCCAACTCAGATAGGTGTGGGGGCGGACTTACCACCATCCAACCCGAGCCAAGAGCCTGCTCTAGATCAAGAGTCAGCAGTTCCTCCGCTTCCTCACTCGGAGAATATATTACCTCCCGTTGGAGTCACGATACAACCAACTCCGTACTACACCGTAGTCCCGCTTCCAACTAAAAATCCGATACAGGCAGTACGGGAGTTGAAAGCCCAGTTTGACGCCTTGAAGCACAAAGATCAGCTCAAGAAACTGGAAATCAACCAGCCTTACCCAGCTATCTGGGAAGAGATCCCTTTCCCTCCGAGGTAAAAACCTCAGACCATGGCTCTATTCGAGGGAAAAACATCACCAAGTCAGTACATGAACTATTTCAGTATGATGACGGTGTTGCTACAAGGGAACGACGCCCTTCTCACTCGGGTGTTTAAAGGCTGCCTCTCATGAGTAGCCTATCAGTGGTACCGTAGCTTGGCGGACAACTGCATTACTTCCTTCGAGGACTTCAAAGCTTTATTCTTCACGCGATTCTACGAGGGAGGAATGGACATGTCTATGTCCACTCTAATCGAAGTCAAGCAGAGGGAAAAGGAGGACGTTCGCACCTTCGTCGAACGTTTTCGTCAGGACACCTTACAGATGCCTCCAGGAGTTCCAGACTCTGCGTTAGTAGACATTTGCAGGAAGAACCTCATTTCCGTAGTCTCGGTGTTTACAAGACCATATCAGTTCCATGATTGGCCCTCGTTCATCATCTCGGCAGTAGCCGCCGAAGACAACAGTCGCAAGGCGCGCGACAATGGCATCATGATCTCCACCTCTGACAGAGGCAAGAGGTCATCTCCCAGCAGCGACCATCCTCGCAGCTCCAAAGGAAAAGAAGCTCTAGCGATCAATACGGCCAGGCAAAAGACTGCGGCAACCGCACAAGCGAGACCAGGGACTTCCAGGCCCGTCGAAGTCTACTCTTTCGACGACAATGATATCCCAAGTATATTCGAGTGTCTCGTCAAAAGTGGCAAGATCACCCTTTCGGAGCTAAGGCGGCCCCAAGAAGTCGGCAGTACTAACGACCCCAAATACTGCATCTTCCACAGATACGTACACCACCCGACAAAGGCGTGTTACATACTGAAAAGGAAGATCCAAGGTTTGATCGATGCTAAGGCCATCACTCTGCACAACACCGAGAAGACGGTCACGGCCAACATGATCTCTCTGCGGTTTGGCAATCTGCCTTCCCAAGAAGTCTCGAACGGTGTCACACCCATTTCCCGGACCACGATGAACATCGTCAATCTCCCTCCAGCTAGGGGTCAAAATCATGACCTGGTACCCCTAACCACCCGGCAGGGCAAGATTATGTGGGTTCATCCGGATTTAGTGTCAGAGCTCGAGGAGGAGACTAAAGCTACTAAGGCTACGTCTAGAAAGAGCTCCAAATACAAACTATGCCATATGGTCGCAACTTCTTCGCCATCAGATGAAGATAAGGTATTTGCTGCAACCCGTTCAGAGAAAGCCTACCTCAACGACTACGGAGCAAGTCAGGAAGATGCACCGGCGGACGCTTCAGCTGCCAAACCTTCAGGACCAGGCCCCATCGTACCAGATGCCGGTCCTTCAAAACCAACTCCGGCGGACAAGGGGAAGCAAAGAGAAGTGCGCTTGATAAACTTGTGAAAAATATTCCAAACAAAGGTTTAGAGAAGCCATACAACTTCGACATACTGGCCCAACTGGCTAATACAACAGCCAGGCTGTCCATCTTTGAGCTACTCAGGCTCTCCCAAGACACTCGTCTAGCCCTGAGTGAAGCACTGATACAGGTGGAGGCATGCTTGACCCAGCTCAAGTCCCCCGACGAAGAACCGGTGGCATGTCCTCAATGCCACAGTATAATGGAAGTGGTCCCAAATATCACTTTCACTCAAGATGACATGCTGTTAAAACATAACAGGCATGACAGGCCCCTCTATTACACCGGGTACGTCGGTTCCATGGAGGTCGATCGGATTTACATAGATCCGGGATCGTCGATCAGCATCATCCCTTACAGTCTGCTCAGACCGATGAGGATTCCTACCAGCGAATTGGCTTACACCTCCACTACAATCGTGGGTTTCAACGCCGGAAGAAGTAAGCCGTTGGGGAAAATTCTTCTGAGGATCCAGATTGGCAACCTCAGATCGGTGGCCACATGTTACGTCATCGATTCAGAGGTGTCCTATAATATTTTGCTGGGAAGACCGTGGATCCACGACTACAACATCGTTCCTTTAACTCTTCATCAATGTCTTAAATATGTAGACCCCCAAGAAATAGTACAAACGGAGGTTGCTGACCTAAACCCGTTTAAAGGAGTAGAATCCTACTATTCTGATACCGTGTTGTACTCTCAAGACCCCACGAAAGAAGTGTCAGGCGAGGCAGAGAAGGAATCCCACCGGGAGCCGGAAGAACCCTCTGCCGCACTACCGCTGTCAATCAGAGTGAAAGGACGAACCACTCGTCCAAAAGCCATGGAGCCTATGGCTATTCACCTGAACAAGACCAAGTCAGGAAAAGGGAGTGATCCTCTAGTGATCACTTTGAACCAGAAGCCTCCACCCTTGGTCATCAACCTTCGGCACAACAGGCAGCCGACCGATGTAAATACAACCAGGAACGGAGTTCCAGATAATAATAAATATCCTCTTTTCCAGTATATTGACGCTCAAATTCCAAATCAGGAATCCACACCCCGTGACGAGGTAGAACCCATAGCACAAAAATTCTTGGAAGTTATGAACTCCTACCGTCCGTATGTCTGGGAAGTAGCGTCATCATCCAACGTCGTCACGACGTATGGACCACATGAGGATTCTATCTTCATTGTCTCGCCTACCTGCAGCAGCCAGCGTTCAATAGTCTTCGGCCGCATGCGCAATCAACCGGCTATCCAGGAAGATTCTTTCAATGACGATGATGGAAAAATACAAGTTCACCGATACAGTCCACAAGCGTTGAGGATCATGCAAAACATGGGCTACGACTTGGAGCGAAAGCCAGGCCTCAACTACGGAAGAGGCAGACGAACGCCGCTGCGCGACGACCCCTACTATCAATAAACTCATTTCGGGTTGGGGTATGCCACCTCCTCTAAGTCAGACGAGGATATCTTCTCCTCTTCTCAGAACGGCTCGTCGCCCTCTGACTCACCTGATACTCTCGAACAAACATTATCAGTGAATATGGTGGTGGCAGATCCCTTTGAAGTAGACGAACAAGAATCTAAACTGTTTGAGAATGACTCTTGGGCCCAACAAATGGATACGCAGTGGGAATTCCGCTTCGAGCAAAAGGAACCTCCCACCAAAGACGAAGCTATCCAGGTTGATGTTAGGGGGTAAACTTTTGCCAAAGCCGATATTTATCAGTAACAATCTTTTCCCGGCTGAAAGGGAAGAAGTTATCCAGCTGATAAAAGAATATATCGACGTCTTTGCATGGGATTACGAGGACATGCCAGGCCTTGACCCAAAGGTGGCTACTCACAAACTCAATATATTGACTGATTCAAAGCCTGTGAAGCAGCACCAACGCCGGTTCCGTCCGGATATGATAGACGCCATCGAAGCTGAAGTCAAGAAGTTGATAGCCTACAGTTTCATCCGGGAAGAACAACATCCCGACTGGGTCACCAACGTTGTCCCAGTCATAAAGAAAAATGGGAAAATACGTATCTGCATCGATTACCGAGATCTGAATGCAGCCTGTCCCAAGGATGAGTTCCCTCTTCCCATCACGGACATTATGATCGACAATACCTGCAGAATTCGGTAATCCTTCTTAACAGAGATTTATTATGTATGAAGAACAACTTTCACATAGAACACAGCTACGCTATGAACACAGATCCCCCTAGAAGAGACTGGAGAAGTCCCTTCATAGATTTTGTCGTATACGGAATCTTGCCGGAGGACCCTAAAGAAGCAGTATCCGTCAAAAGACGATCATTACGCTTCTACTTTGATGCATCTTCACAATGCCTATATCGTCGGTCCTACGACGGACTACTATTGAGATGTCTCTCTAACGATGAAGCACATCAGATTATCCGGGAAGCTCACAACGGCGTGTGCAGAGCGCATCAACCCGGTCCTAAGCTACAGGATCGTATCAGGAGAATGGGATATTACTGGCCCACTTTGATGTCAGACGCGATCAACTATGCAAGATAATGCAGAGCCTGTCAGGTTCATGCAGACTTCATACATCAACCGTCTGAATATCTACATCCTACGGTTGCATCCAGGCCTTTCGAAGCATGGGGTATGGATATCATTGGTCCTATTCACCCGTCTTCTTCCAGAGGTTACCGATTCATACTGGCCATCACGGATTACTTCTCCAAATGGGCAGAGGCGATCCCTCTTGCTGAGGTAAAGGCGTCTAATGTAATCAGCTTTATCAAGCATCACGTCATTTATCGCTTCGGGGTACCCCGGAGGATAATTCACGACAATGGGCCTCAGTTTATCAGCCAAGCGTTTCATCAATTTTGCGATAAAAATTAGATACATAATATTGCCTCTACGGCATATTATCCAGCTGCTAATGGTTTGGCGGAAGCTTTCAACAAAACCATTATTAAACTCTTGAAGAAGTTCGTCTCTTCAAACAAGAGAGATTAGAATGAGAAGCTGGGCGAATGTCTCTGGGCATACCACACAACGGTACAAATCCTGACAGGTTGTACCCCATTTTTACTGGTCTACGGGAGCGAAGCAGTTCTCCCTATTGAAATCCAGATCCCGTCACTCAGGATAGCCGTGACTAATGAGCTGACTCAAGAAAAGAACGAGAAATGCCTCCAAGCTCAACAGTGCATCGCGCTCTACCAAGCACGCATTTCCAGATCTTTCAATCATAAAGTAAAGAAAAGAGTGTTCAAAGTCAGCGAGCTAGTTTTAGCTGTAAGAAGGCCGATGATTCTTGCTCACAGGAGTAAAGGCAAATTCCAGCCGAAGTGGGAAGGCCCTTATGTGATCGAGACAACGTTCTCAAACGGCGCTTACAGGTTAGCCCAGCCTAATGGAGACCTATTAATGGCTCGTATCAACGGTAAATTCCTGAAAAGGTACTATGCTTAACCTCCTTTGCTCAAGTGGAATATAGCGAGAATCTCAATTCTGACAAAACTACTTCCAAAACGAAACTAGTTGGGTCATATTCTATCATGTCCATATAACCTCTGAATAGATATGTTCGACTAATTTGGAAAATGCGATACCTATCACGTCTATATTACCTCTGATAGCGTCTTGTCTACAAACTTTAGTCAAAGCATATTCTATCATGTCCGTATGACCTCTGAATAGATGTGTCCTGCTAAAAGTTTATCGAGAGTCTATCACGTCCATACTACCTCTGATATCACTCCCGCCCAAACCTGTCATTTATATTCCGAAATGATGGGTCCACAGAGTCAGAAAAGATTCGTTTTATTTATTCCCAAAAATAGCAGAATTATATTTGGGAAGCAAAAAGAAGAAATGGTACATTATTGTGGGGGAGCGATCAGATCGCGAATCAGCTGTACCAGTGCAGCTATCCTCTCATTCCTGGAAACCAAGGCATCAGCGCGGGCCCGTTCCAGCCATGCCTCGCGATTGCTCATAAAGGACAGCTCGGCCCTTGCCCGAAGAGAGCCAGTACGGGCTGCTTATGCACGCTCCAGATCCCGTTGTGCTGTGCTCAGTCGACCAGTCGCTACATCTAGACCGGCCAACGACTGAGAAGCCCACTCCTCTGCCAGAGCGAGTTTTTCCTTCAACTTGTGGGCCCTCGCTACGTTTCCTTCATGCTCGGATTGGCACTTCGTCTGAAGAGCAAGAGCCTCCTCCACGACAGCTTTTCTTTCATCCATCTCCAGCTTATGTGCTTTAATGGAGTTATCTAGGCTTTCCAACTGTTTAGTAAGCCGCGCAGTCATGAGGTCGTATCTGGCCTGGACCTCAGCTTCAAGGCTGCACGGAGTCAGCTACAAGTATTCGTTAATAGGTTGCTCCAAACCATTAACCATCGCCTCCAGGGCGTCATCTACCCCAGAATCGCCGAACTCCCTGACCGCCCCGATCGAAAACTGAGAAGCCTTCTTCAGACGCTCGAAGTCTAGATTCTTTGCCAACACCATTGATATCAGCATTTTCAAACTGGTGTAAAAGAGGCTGGTATATTGCTCGGTCAGCGCAACTAGATCCGATTGGACGCCAAGAGTGGCCGCGATATTGGCGAGTCCCCCTCCAGGAATGATTGTAGACGAGGTGGCCACAGCCGCCGCCTCGATGGGTGGTGCGATCGAAGGAGGTGCGACAATGACGGTCGAAGTCATCGGCATACTCGCGAGAGGCGAGGTCACGATAACGGGTTCGTCCTCCTCTTGAGATGACGAAACCACTCCGTATCATCGCCAGGAGCCCGAGCAGAGTTAGAAGGCGCTTCAACGCTATACTCCCAGTGGACGCCGTCCCCTGAGAAGAGGACAAGAAAGTTGATATCAATATGATGGTAGTCTTTCTAAGAGAAGATATAAAGATGATATTTACCCGTAGCTAATGTCACGACCCGCACCCGAAATTTGGGCATGAGTCGTGGGTACGTCCAGCCTACGCCACAGCATCGGCGGTAGAACGCTGTCTAGGTCTCAACATATAATATATCCTATCAATAATCTCAACTCCGCACGGAGGACAGTGATAAAAATATCCACAGTTCTATAATATACTCAATCACAAGCTATAAGAAATAATGGCACGATGAGAATAGAAAGGAGTTCTATTAAAAACCAACCACAATAAGTCCAACTCAAATCCTGGGTCTAGATGACCTCACAAAGTCACAAATAATGAAATACAACTCAGTCTCAGTCTAAAATAATAAATGTAGAAAAAGTAATCTAAGTACAGGCAGGCAAGATCTTCTCTTGGATAGGCAACTCCTCTGGGATTTCTGGAGTAAAATCTCCCTCTAATCCTGGGCCGTAATGAGTGGGGCAAAAGTTCTCCAGGTCCTCTAAAAATTTTGTTATCCAGTCAGGATTGGAGCGAAGCACAAGCACTAACAGCAGTTTTATTAAATTGACAAAGACTATAAATAGTGTAAGAAATACAAGATGAAAGTATATGCTGAAAATGAGAAGTACAGGAGAATTGAAATAGGCAATAGAGCATCTAGCAATGAACAATAAACAGTGAATGCTAAAACAAGTCAATTTGAATAAAGAATAAACATCTAGCTAAGTGTTTGAAATATTAGTTTATTATGTGATCGGCTTGGGACTATATCAGGCTGGTTATATATAATTAGCTATGATTCTTGTAGGTCAGGCTAACCATATGGTTAGCTATGATGCATGATAATGGTCAGGCTAATCATATATAACAGCTATGAAGCATGATGATGGTCAGGCCGCACCCGACGTGAGAAGTGGGGTGAGCTATGATTAATGGTAAGTTTGGATATGATCACATAATCTACTAATAGTTCTCCATCCCCAGCTAGCACGGTGGATTCCAATCACGACTCCTCATGATAGGGATCTAGGGTGCTAACCCGTGTATCCATAGTGTCGGAATCAAGTATGTAATACACTACAATTTATAGGAGTAATCAACAAAACGAAAACTGTCAGAGAATGTACTCGCCTGTGGTCCTGAGCAAAGTGCGAGGATCGATGTCCAAAGTGGGATCACAGTCACCTAAAATATCAATATCCATATCAAAAAGTATTTTGAAAAGGCTTACATGCATACCTAATTCTATGCTAGGTATGGGGTCATTACAAGGTCTTTGGTAAGTTATCTATGCCATACTTAACCATACTAGTCATATTAACTATAATTGTCATTGATACTAAGGTAATTAGTATATACGAGTTAGTATTAATCTTATACTAGCTATTTATATCATACATGTATATTATTTCATATACCTATGCTAGTTCTCAAAACCTTGGCAATTAATTACATTACCCATACCCTTGTATCTTACTGACTTTCTGAAACCCACTGACACCAAGTATCAGACATTACAATATCAAGGTGGCCATAATGACCAAGATAACTGATAAGTCATAGGGTTCAAGATACATAAGGAATATCAGAACTCAAGGTATGTACACAGTTGGTTTTAAATGAATTGATACTGTACTCACTCACAGTTCACATAACTCAGGTCCTTACTACACAGGTAATCACTGCACACATACACACAGACAATGTATTCATTGATACACACACAGGTATTAGGTTCTAGGATACACATAGCTCACTGAACACCTACACACATACTGACACAGCTACCCTCAACCACAGTTTCCTCACTGCTCTAATACCCCACAAACTTACTCACTGATTTCTGAGAAATTTACATAGGTATCTTACCTACAGGCACATATATAGGTTCACTATCTAAACATACCCTGTTTGCACTCACACACACAGTACTAAATTACCTACACACTAGGCTCACTAATGTATCAATTTTCAGGTAGTAGGTCGTAGTGTACTCACCCAGTTCAAATACACTGAGAACACAACTACACACACACCTCAGATACTGATACACAGATGACCTGCTCCCTGAACTCAGACATTTACACAGGTTATGATACTGATTTCATATTGAACAAACACAGGTAACGCAGTGCACAACTGCCTACTGATACAATACAACACAACCTACCTATTAACACATACGCATTGCTCCCAGACTCACCCCCTAATTCAATGTGCACCATGAAGACCCAAAATATACAGCACACACAGAACTCTAAAACCCGA
The DNA here is from genome assembly GCA_036927795.1 of Iris macrosiphon. Taxonomy (NCBI): domain Eukaryota; kingdom Viridiplantae; phylum Streptophyta; class Magnoliopsida; order Asparagales; family Iridaceae; genus Iris; species Iris macrosiphon. The sequence goes on along the minus strand of JAYESA010000001.1, from coordinate 473,986 downwards.
CTGTACAGGGAAGATCCCCCCCCACAGTGCACACAGCACAGTAAAGACCCCGACTGTGCACAGGAATTCTTCCCATCGATGTATTCCTTCTCCAAATCACACACACATCTACATACATAGATATATATATAAACACACATCAAATTGGGTAATGTAGAGAAGATTAGATGGGTAATACCTCCTGTGAAGCATTTTATCGAACACAGAAAATACAGAAAACAAATTTACCTAGAATACAAGAATCCTCAAACAAAACCTTAAGAATCGAAATCTAACTTACACGTTGGAGGATGAAATAGGTCTACATGCAAACACCTAGGGTTAGGGTTCACGAAAATTGGGGAAAACAAATATAGGTCACCAAAACCCTAGAATTTCTCCTAGGTCTTCATGTAGGACCTACGAAATCGAGAGCTAAACCTCAGGGTGGGTTCCTAATGGGCATTACCATCAGAAAAACAGAATTAAAGAATTAAAAAATTCGGATTTAACTATAGGGAGATGGTTTCCCTATGAAGGTTCTTCTTCCCCAAGGCTTCTTGACCCAAGCTCCTTGCTTTCCTTGCTTTGGAGGAGAAAGATGGAATCCCTAGGGTTAGATTCCGAAATCTGGAGGTGGGAAAAAGGTTTTTCTTGATGGAGGCTAGGGTTTCTTCCTTCATGAAGGAAAAGAGTGGCTCCCTTTTATATTAAAACCAAGTTAGGGTTTCTAATGCATAGTTTTAGGTTAAACCCCCAGGTTAGGTCATGTAGAACCTAATTAACTAAGGTTTAGTCAGTCTAGGGTTTGAGGTCCAAACCTAAAGTTTGAATTCTAGGGTTTCTCTAGAACTGGGTTTTCAAATTAGGGTTTAGTCATTAGGGTTTGTCCTAATGCGTTCTAGGGTTTGACCTAAAACCAAATATCACTAACAACATATAAATAGTTTTAAAAACTCAGCAGATAAATTAAACACATAATTATTCAAATAGTAAAATTACACAAATGCCCTTATTTGGAATTATGGTAGTGACAAGTCTAACCTCCTAAAAGAAATTTTGTCCTCGAAATTGGACTGAACTAGAACAAGAATGAATTCAGAAAAGGAAATATACCTCAAGTCTAGAAGAGATACGGGTATTGCTCGCGCATTTCGTCCTCTCTCTCCCAGGTCGACTCCCCTGGAGAGTGATGTCTCCATGCAACACGAACCAAGTGAATAGTTTGGTTCCGCAATACCTTCTCTCTGCGGTCCAAGATCTCTACTGGCTGCTCGGGGTAGCTGAGCGTCGGACCAACCTCAATCTCTGAGTGATCAAGTACATGACTAGGGTCTGCCACGTACCGTCTCAGCTGCGACACGTGGAACACACCATGGACTCCCTCTAATGCAGGCGGCAAGTCTAGTCTATACGCCACTGCACCTATCTTCGCAAGAATACCGAAGGGTCCGATGTAGCGTGGGCTAAGCTTCCCGCCTCTACCAAAATGAATCGTGCCACGCGTCGGACAAATCAGTAGGAATACTAGATCGCCCTCCTAAAACAAAATAGTCTCAACACGCAGTCTAAACAAACAAACAAACACAAGCCAGAAAAATAACAATCTATACCTGAAACTCAAGGGGCCTACGGTGGCTGTCGGCCCAATGCTGATGTCTGTCCTGCGTCACTCGCAGTCTGTCTCTGATGAGTTTCACCTTTTCTGCTGCATCCACGACCATTTCTGGTCCTAGCAAGGCTCTCTCTCCAATGTCGTCCCAAGATAACGGTGTACGATACCTCCTTCCATAAAGAGCCTCAAATGGTGACATCTCGATGCTGGCCTGGTAGCTGTTGTTGTAAGCAAACTCTACCAGGTGCAGATGATCCTCCCAAGAACCTCCGAAATCTAGAACACAAGTGCGTAGCATATCCTTGAGAGTCTGAATAGTCCGTTCAGACTGCCCGTCTGTCTAGGGGTGATATGCGGTACTGAACTTGAGCTGAGTGCCCAAGCTAGCCTGCAGACCCCTCCAGAAGTGGGAAGTGAAGCGACTATCCCGATCCGAGATGATGCTCACCGGAACTCCATGAAGTCTAACGATCTGACGCACGTACATCTCTGCTAGCCTCTCTGTCGACGTGCCCACCTTGAAAGGTAAGAAATGGGCTGATTTGGTCAACCTGTCCACGATGACCCAAATTGCGTCCTTTCCTCCTGGAGAACGTGAAAGCCCTGAAACAAAATCCATGGTCACGTGCTTCCATTTCCACTCTGGGATCGGTAAAGGTTGAAGCAAACCACCTGGCCTTTGCCAGTCTGCCTTTACCTGCTGGCACACTAGACACCGAGATACGAAGCGTGCTACCTCGCGCTTTATTCCATACCACCATACGTGCTACCTCAAGTCTCGATACATCTTGTTGGTACCGGGATGCATCAAGTACTGAGAGTGGTGTGCCTCCTGCAAAACCTCCTCGCGCAGCTCCCCGCTCGGCACACACATCCTCGTGCCGTACCGTAAGGAACCATCCTCTGCGATAGTAAAGTCGTCCGACAATCCTGTCTGAACCTGTGCCTTGATACTCCTCAGATCCTCATCCTCGTACTGCGCAGCTCTGATCCTGTCCATCAGCTCGGACTGTATCTGCAATCCCCACATCTGAATCCCAGTACCGGGAACTAACACCTCAATTTCCAAGCTTTCCAGATCAGCCAACAAATGTCTATCAGTTGTCAAGTACATAGCCATCGGATACCTGCTCAAGGCATCGGCGACTACGTTGGCCTTCCCTGGGTGGTACTGCAATGAGATGTCGAAGTCCTTCATCAACTCCAACCACCTCCTCTGCCTCATGTTCAGCTCCTTCTGTGTGAACACGTAATTCAAGCTCTTGTGGTCTGTGAAGATCTCCACACGCTCTCCGTACAGGTAATGTTTCCACAGCTTTAGAGCGAAGATAACTGCTGCCAACTCTAAATCGTGGGTGGGGTAGTTTTTTTCATGAGGGCATAACTGCCTGGAAGCATAGGCAATTACCTTCCCGTGCTGCTGAAGAACACATCCCAGACCCTTCCCTGAAGCATCACTGTAAATGGTGAAACCACCTGTCCCTGCTAGCAACGTCAAAATTGGAGCTGTCGTCAACCTCTTCTTCAGCTCATCAAATACGGCCTGGCAATCCTCTGTCTAGACAAAATCCACGTCCTTCCTAGTCAGTCTGGTCATCGGCGCTACAATCTTGGAGAAGTCTTGTACAAACCTCCTGTAGTATCCTGCTAGCCCGAGAAAACTCCTGATCTCAGCTGCCGAACTGGGGGTAGCCCACGACTCCACTGCCTCGATCTTCTGTGGGTTAACCGAGATTCCGTCACCCGATACCACATGCCCAAGAAATTCAACCTTGTCAAGGAAGAATTCACACTTAGAGAGTTTCCCGTACAGCTTCTCCCTCCTGAGAGTCTCTAAGACCAACCTCAGGTGCTCTTCGTGCTCCTCCGGGGTCTTGGAATACATAAGAATATCGTCGATGAACACCACCACGAACTTGTTAAGGTACTGGTGGAACACCTTGTTCATCAAGTTCATGAATACTGCCGGTGCATTAGTTAAACCAAATGGCATCACCATGAACTCAAACTGGCCGTATCTGGTCCGAAAGGCTGTCTTCGGCGTGTCTTCTTTCTTCACCTTCACCTGGTGATAGCCTGACCTCAAATCAATCTTTGAAAACACCCTTGCCCCGCTCAACTGATCGAAAAGATCATCTATCCTCGACAGCAGGTACTTGTTCTTGATAGTGATATTGTTCAAAGCTCTATAATCAATGCACATGCGCACCGTGCCGTCCTTCTTCGGTACGAACAATACCGGAGCTCCCTATGGTGATGAACTGGATTTGATGAAACCTTTGTCCTGCAGCTCCTCAACTTGCTTCTTCAGTTCTGCCAGCTCGCTGTTGTTGACTCTATAGACATGTTGTGAAATAGGCTCCGCTCCTGGAACCAAGTCTATAGAGAATTCAACATCTCTGTCTAGCGGTAAGCCTGGCAACTCCTCCGGAAATACATCCAGGAACTCCGCTAACAGAGGATGTGGCAACTCCTCTTCTTGCGCCCTGGCTCCACAAAATGTGCTCTTCCTCTGTTCCGCTGCTCCTCTGACGACCTCAAACTCCGGCTCTCCTGGCGGTCTAAATAATACTCTGCCTCTAAAATAATCTATGGTAGCATGATGCCTACTCAACCAGTCCATTTCGAGTACAATATCGTACCCCGGAAGTGGCATGACGAGTAAGCTCACGCTCAACTCTCGGCCTCCTATTGACACTCTCCGATCCTTGCAGTGATCACGGACTAGGATAATACCTCCACCAGTCATGATCTTGCAAGTCCTAGCTAATGGTTCTGTATCTAAATAATGTCGAAGTACATAAGATACAGACACAAAACTATGGGAAGCGCCAGAGTCAAATAAGGTAAAAGCGGGAATACAATCGAGAAGAACCGAACCTGTGATCAAGTCTCCTGCTGGCTCGATCTCCTCGACTGCCATGGCGTACGCTCGCCCCTGGGGTGCACCTCTCTGCTGCTGATGCTGGGCGAACCTCTGATGTTACGGTGGAAGTGGTCCCCTCTGTTGTTGGCCTCCTGGTACGGTAGGTACCCTGTCTGGTCCTCTTTGGGCGGCTGCTCCACCCTGACCTGGATGAATGGTAGGGCAATCCCTCACCTGGTGTGTCGTCGATCTGCAGTACAAACATGAGCCCAACCTCTTCCTGTAGATCTCTCTGGTGTATCCTATCTTCCCGCAGTACGCACACTGGATGGCGGGCTGAGTCTGCCTCTGTTGCTGTTGCTGGACCTGCCCTCGGGCTGGTGCCTGGTGTTGCTGGTGCTGCTGCTGATAGGGCCTTTGCTGCTGTTGATAGTGTGGATGCTTGCCTGGTCCCACACTACTGTTTGCTCTTCCGAAAACATCGCGTCCCCTCTTGGGCCTGAGGTCCAAGTCGTCCTCGGCTATCTGGGCATCCATCAATATGCCCTCGAAAGTGGCGGTGCGACGTCCCGATGTGCGAGACTTGATCTCCCTTGCTAGCCCCTTTTTGAACTTCCAAGCCCTATCCCCCGGATCTCTAATCATCGATGGCACGAAACGGCTCAGACGGCAAAACTCCGCGGCATACTCATCGACGGACGAGCTCCCCTGGACTAAGTCATGGAACTGACTCTCCAAGGCTCCCAGGGCAACGTCAGGAAAGAATTTTTCCTTAAAGAGCTCCCTGAAAGCCTCCCAAGTGAGTCCCCTGTGCAAGAGTCTCGGCTCCGTGCGAAACTATGTCAGGGCAATATCGAACATCTGGCTGCCGGCGGCCTCGATCTGGAGGGCCTCTGGAAGCTGCGCCAAGCGCAAGTTCCTCTCGATGTCCTCTAGCCAATCATCGGCGTAGAGTATCCCTTCTGTCCCCTTGAACTCTCGAGACATCATCCTCTTGAAATCCACAATGGTGCCCGGCCTCTGATATTGCTGACCAGGATGCTGCTGCTGCTGAGTGACCCTCTCCACAGCCTGGAGAGCCACTTGATGAGCATTCTCCATGTTCACCCTCATCATCTCTGTCTGGGCCTGGTGTGCCTCAGCCTGCACCCTCTGGGCCTCTGCCGACGTCCTCTGGGCATCGACCATGCCCTGAATCAAGGCGAACATCTGTGCCCCATCGACGGGCACACCTCCTGGATACTGAACTGGTGGTGGTGGTGGTAGAGGCCCCGTCGTAGCTGTGGGGACACTCTGAACAGGTGGTGGAGGACCCCCGAATGCTGCAGACACTCCCACATGTACTGGAGATGTAGGAGGTGCTGCGGATGTCTGTCCGGCAGGGCGAGAAGTGGCAGACCTCTCTGAAGCTGCTGCTCCGATTCTCTGGGACCTGGTCTTCGGCGGCATCCTGAAGACAGATTAAAAGAATCAATTAAGGTAATAGACACGATATCATCAAGGAAGGACAGTAATTTCTAAAGGAAAATCATTAAGAGTCGTATCATAAGAATCAGAATTCCCTAATTGTGATTGAGCATATCCTCGACCTAATTCCTATTCCTAAAACAGGCTCGTAGTAGAACAACTAAGTTGTCGCACTACCACGACATCGCACAACTTGCGAAGCTAGACCTGCATGGGCCACCACTTAAAACGTGTCACGACCCGCACCCGAAATTTGGGCATGAGTCGTGGGTACGTCCAGCCTACGCCGCAGCATCGGCGGTGGAACGCTGTCTCGGTCTCAACATATAATATATCCTGTCAATAATCTCAACTCTGCACGGAGGACAGTGATAAAAATATCCACAGTTCTATAATATACTCAATCACAAGCTATAAGAAATAATGGCACGATGAGAATAGAAAGGAGTTCTATTAAAAACCAACCACAATAAGTCCAACTCAAATCCTGGGTCTAGATGACCTCACAAAGTCACAAATAATGAAATACAACTCAGTCTCAGTCTAAAACAATAAATGTAGAAAAAGTAATCTAAGTACAGGCAGGCAAGATCTCCTCTTGGATAGGCAACTCCTCTGGGATTTCTGGAGTAAAATCTCCCTCTAATCCTGGGCCGTAATGAGTGGGGCAAAAGTTCTCCAGGTCCTCTGAAAATTTTGATATCCAGTCAGGATTGGAGCGAAGCACAAGCACTAATAGCAGTTTCATTAAATTGACAAAGACTATAAATAGTGTAAGAAATACAAGATGAAAGTATATGCTGAAAATGAGAAGTACAGGAGAATTAAAATAGGCAATAGAGCATCTAGCAATGAACAATAAACAGTGAATGCTAGAACAAGTGAATCTGAATAAAGAATAAACATCTAGCTAAGTATTTGAAATATTAGTTTATTATGTGATCGGCTTGGGACTAGATCAGGCTGGTTATATATGATTAGCTATGATTCTTGTAGGTCAGGCTAACCATATGGTTAGCTATGATGCATGATAATGGTCAGGCTAATCATATATAACAGCTATGAAGCATGATGATGGTCAGGCCGCACCCGACGTGAGAAGTGGGGTGAGCTATGATTAATGGTAAGTTTGGATATGATCACATAATCTACTAATAGTTCCCCATCCCCAGCTAGCACGGTGGATTCTAATCACGACTCCTCATGATACGGATCTAGGGTGCTAACCCGTGTATCCATAGTGTCGGAATCAAGTATGTAATACACTACAATTTATAGGAGTAATCAACAAAACAAAAACTGTCAGAGAATGTACTCGCCTGTGGTCCTGAGCAAAGTGCGAGGATCGATGTCCAAAGTGGGATCACAGTCACCTAAAATATCAATATCCATATCAAAAAGTGTTTTGAAAAGGCTTACATGCATACCTAATTCTATGCTAGGTATGGGGTCATTTCTAGGTCTTTGGTAAGTTATCTATGCCATACTTAACCATACTAGTCATATTAACTATAATTGTCATTGATACTAAGGTAATTAGTATATACGAGTTAGTATTAATCTTATACTAGCTATTTATATCATACATGTATATTATTCATATACCTATGCTAGTTCTCAAAACCTTGGCAATTAATTACATTACCCATACCCTTGTATCTTACTGACTTTCTGAAACCCACTGACACCAAGTATCAGACATTACAATATCAAGGTGGCCATAATGACCAAGATAACTGATAAGTCATAGGGTTCAAGATACATAAGGAATATCAGAACTCAAGGTATGTACACAGTTAGTTTTAAATGAATTGATACTGTACTCACTCACAGTTCACATAACTCAGGTCCTCACTACACAGGTAATCACTGCACACATACACACAGACAATGTATTCATTGATACACACACAGGTATTAGGTTCTAGGATACACATAGCTCACTGAACACCTACACACATACTAACACAGTTACCCTCAACCACAGTTTCCTCACTGCTCTAATACCCCACAAACTCACTCACTGATTTCTGAGAAATTTACACAGGTATCTCACCTACAGGCACATATATAGGTTCACTATCTAAACATACCCTGTTTGCACTCACACACATAATACTAAATTACCTACACACTAGGCTCACTAATGTATCAGTTTTCAGGTAGTAGGTCGTAGTGTACTCACCCAGTTCAAATACACTGAGAACACAGCTACACACACACCTCAGATACTGATACACAGATGACCTGCTCCTTGAACTCAGACATTTACACAGGTTATGATACTGATTTCATATTGAACAAACACAGGTAACGCAGTGCACAACTGCCTACTGATACAATACAACACAACCTACCTATTAACACATACACATTGCTCCCAGACTCCCCTCCTAATTCAATGTGCACCATGAAGACCCAAAATACACAGCACACACAGAACTCTAAAACCCGACTGTACAGGGAAGATCCCCCCCCACAGTGCATACAGCACAGTAAAGACCCCGACTGTGCACAGGAATTCTTCCCATCGATGTATTCCTTCTCCAAATCACACACACATCTACATACATAGATATATATATAAACACACATCAAATTGGGTGATGTAGAGAAGATTAGATGGGTAATACCTCCTGTGAAGCATTTCATCGAACACAGAAAATACAGAAAACAAATTTACCTAGAACACAAGAATCCTCAAACAAAACCTTAAGAATCAAAATCTAACTTACACGTTGGAGGATGAAATAGGTCTACATGCAAACACCTAGGGTTAGGGTTCACGAAAATTGGGGAAAACAAATGTAGGTCACCAAAACCCTAGAATTTCTCCTAGGTCTTCATGTAGGACCTACGAAATCGAGATCTAAACCTCAGGGTGGGTTCCTAATGGGCATTAACATCAGAAAAACAAAATTAAAGAATTAAAAAATTCGGATTTACCTATAGGGAGATGGTTTCCCTATGAAGGTTCTTCTTCCCCAAGGCTTCTTGACCCAAGCTCCTTGCTTCCCTTGCTTTGGAGGAGAAAGATGGAATCCCTAGGGTTAGATTCCGAAATCTGGAGGTGGGGAAAAGGTTTTTCTTGATGGAGGCTAGGGTTTCTTCCTTCATAAAGGAAAAGAGTGGCTCCCTTTTATATTAAAACCAAGTTAGGGTTTCTAATGCATAGTTTTAGGTTAAACCCCCAGGTTAGGTCATGTAGAACCTAATTAACTAAGGTTTAGTCAGTCTAGGGTTTGAGGTCCAAACCTAAAGTTTGAATTCTAGGGTTTCTCTAGAACTGGGTTTTCAAATTAGGGTTTAGTCATTAGGGTTTGTCCTAATGCGTTCTAGGGTTTGACCTAAAACCAAATATCACTAACAATATATAAATAGTTTTAAAAACTCAGCAAATAAATTAAACACATAATTATTCAAATAGTGAAATTACACAAATGCCCTTATTTGGAATTGTGGTAGTGACAGCTAACGGTATATATATCGCATCTGCAGCCGATGTAGCTAAATCATGCCTTAATGACGCAATACGAACTGTCATACCTGGAGAAGGGGATGGGCCAACCGACATCGCCAGGTGCTCTACCGAGCCTTCACCAAGACGCAGTCGAGGTTCGTCAGCTGGAATCTTGCTAGGCATGCTCACGGATACGGCAGGAGTTTCATCCGTTGCTGGTCTAGGGAAAGATTTTCTTATTTGCCTCGGCCACGCAGGCAATTTCGTTCCAATACCGGAGGCGATGGCAGCAACGGCAGACTCAAGCAGGGGTTCTCCGGCACCGCCAGCCGAAACTGAGGGCCCTCTCCGAAAGACGAGGAACCTCCAATCAAAGAGACATCCCTAACAGGGGAGACAGCAGGATCCTCTCTAGGAGCCTCAATACCAAGAACGCGGAGAGGACGAGCAACCGTCTCCTTCCTCCTCTTACGAAGAGAAGCCTCCTTGGGAGCAGGAGCCCTTTGCTTCCCAGAGACTACCAAAGCCCCCGCAGGCGGAGGCACTTCACACCTCGACACCGATACCAGAGGCTCATCCGGAGTGACGGATACCTCACCCTCGTCAGATGAAACCGAGGGGACTTAGACTCTTCCCCCAGGCTTGGGAGAAGGCACCCTGAAGCTTTCACGCATGTCAAAATTGCGATGGAAGGTGTTGATCGCCACGTAGAACTAGGCATACGAATGGAGGATACACAGCTCTGTGGAGAGTGTGACAACTGGCACGATAAAGATTGCTCCCGTGCAACCCATGATAAAATACCGCCATCCTCTGGCTCCATCAATGAGTCCGCCCCTGGACCTGAAGCTGGTGACGGCATTGCCTACGTGCAGCTGATCATACCCAAACTGCCTGGCAAACCGACTAGGCAAGTAGGGCTCGAAGAAGCAATAATCTTTGCTCCTGTACAGCAAATGGGAGGGTCTAATACAGACCAACCAATTAAAAGCTTCCGAAGAAAGATTGGTCTTCTCTCCACCTAAATCCTCAAGCCTAATCCCCGACTGATTGTGATATACAGAGGGGACAGTACAGAGGAGCTTCCAGCCGTGACTGAGGCTCAGCACTAACCGACAGTCTAAAACTGTGTTCACGTTCGAGGGAGAGTCCTTATAGTTCAGCAAAAAACTACCCCCCGAGCTACTACCAGGGCCGGGAGACATCACCCGGGGGTTGTGGGGAATTAACCATCCCATCAAGTACAGGTATGGTAACTCTACCCGGGGAAAGCTATCACGCCGAGCATCATCAACGAGTAGTCCATCAGTCATGGCTCTCAGGCCAGCCTGTATACGTCACACCATGGCAGGGAGCAAGCCCAATCTTGCCTCGAACACCAGACGCACGACAGGCCACAGGATATTCCGGTGAATGCGGTCCGCGGACGCGATACCGGGCACCACTACTCGACGCAGCCATATGGAGAGGAAACCAGCCAGCTGGACTTCCTTGGACAGAGGCCTGCGGCAGCACCTCAAGTAACTGTAGGCCTTAGTGCCTTCAGGATACTTTCCTACCCTGTCATTGAGAATCTGATCTGGAGCTTTAGCATCCTCCATAAGATCCTCGATGACCTGGGCACTGAGCACGCCCAAACAGTTCACGGGCTCATTCTTGCCCCCCAAAACTTTCTCCGACTTGGCGGCCCTGGCCCGCTGGAAGAAGAGGTAGGACGTCCACTTAGTGGTGTGAGCCAAATCAGAAGTCTCATCATAAAAAGCAGTGCACTCGAAGTAGTGGCACATCAGCTCCTGATATACTTCCACCGCCCGAGGGTCCGAGTCCTCCAACTCCCGGTTGGTGGGAATAAACTCTTCATATGAGGTATCCCCCATTGGCAGTCTCGAGATCACTGCCATCTCATGGAGGGCCAACCCTAACTCCCCCAGTGGAGTGGCAAAGGTCCCGGTGAGCGGAATGTATCGCTCCATCAATGCCAGAAACAGGTTAGGGTTGGGAGGCAACCCAACACTCGTCGCACTCACAGCAGCATACAGTCCAATGACCTCTAGCTCTCCTTCAAGGCCCAGTCAACTAGGCAAGCCCATCGGAGGTTTGTTGGGGTGATCCACCCATTGTACCGAGGATTCTCCTTGGGGTATACCTCCCCTCGTCCCATGAAGTCGTTGTAAAAAGTCGGCAATTGGACCGGCTGGATCACTGAACTGTCTTCACTCGGGACGCTACCCGGGCATAGTCCCCTGAACACCGTCACAACGCCGGAAGGACGGCTGACAAACGACCCCTGGTCAGCTCCTTTCAAATGAAAGATCTTACCCTGCTTACCATGAAGATCGGGAGTCAGCATCCACGACATCCTCCTGGAATGTGTCGCATGGGAGAAAGCCGAGATAGGATAATCTCTCGGCATCGTTGGCAGATACAAGACCACACTCTCGGCAGGGAAAACCCAGGGTTCTCTCTTGGGCTTCGTTTGGGACTGTTTGTCAATCATGTCCCCAAAGAGAAAAGCTGGCTTGATGTACTGGTCTCCGTCTATGTACGTTAGGGGCTCTCCGTTAATTATGTTCAGCAACGTCCGCTCGCCCTGAGCCGGTATCAAGATCTCCCTTCCTTCAGGATACTGGGGTCCGGAGATAGGAAATATTACGTGGGACAGATCCTCCAGATAGTTTGAGTGCAGCATCCCGGCAGCGGAACCCATCACCTCGGCCAGTGGAGACTCATGCAAGTTAACTGCAAAAGTGCAAGGAAAATACGTCACTACAAATCTTGCAACATAAAAACCAAGAAACGACAGTCTGTGTTTTATGCCAAGACTGTACAAATTTGGTCATTTTTACGCCGGAAGTCACATCCAAAACCGTAATTGGCGGTATACAGTCCGTGCTTTACGCCAGACTGCCAAAATTCTAGTTATTATGCCGGAGGTCCCATCCACAAGCGTAAAGCTAAAATTTTATAGTATACACCAAGTTTTCGACAGTCAGAGCTTTTACGCTCAAAACTGCGAAAATATGGAGTTTTTACGCTGGCACATTAGAAATGTGGGCGTAAAAGATGAAAACGTCTCCGTGCGTCATCTTCCTCAAAGAGGCTATCAGCACAGAAGACGACCTAGCACGGTCACGTTCAACGTGTGCGAAGGATTTTTGGTCGTTCTTTGACATCCCAAAGGCTCTACCTCTAAGGCCGGGTGCGCTACTCATCGGCGGGATGCTTCGCTCAGAAGAAAGTTTAACTTGCCCGACCGAAGACTCTCGCGCTGCGGCAGAAGAACAAGAAGAAGAACCTATACTCTTTCCCTTAGTGGAGGGGATTTGTTTCGGCGCCATTTCTGAAAACTCGGAGTGCTCGAAGAAAGAACGAGGGGAAAAACTCAAACAGTCGAAGGCTCTCTTTCTCAGAAGACGGATGAAAAGTTTTTTTCTTAAAAGCTTGGGATATATATAGAGTTCGGGTCGACACCTCGAATCCTCGGACGGACTCCTCGAAACCCCAACCAAATATCATAATTAATATTTGGTTATGATTGGGTACTACGTCAGCCCACTACTCTCGAAAGGCGGACAGTCAGCAAATTTGAAGAGTTTTTTGTACAAAAGCAGGTTAGCGGTTCCTACGCTAAGGGGCTTTCTATGCTCGACCGTAACAGATCTACGGTTTTACGCTCGCAAGCTATAAGTCTATGGTTTTACGCCCGGATGCCTTTGTGCTCGGTAGCTTTTATGCTCGAGAGGCTACAAACCTACAACTTTACGCTCAGCAGATACCAAATCGATGATCTCACGCTCGGGGGCGTTTAGTTTACGCTCGGAGGCAACGGATCAACAACCTTACGCTCGGAAGATTTTTTTTTCACAGGCTACAAATCTACAGTTCTACGCTAAGAAGCTTTCTACGCTCGACAGCTACAGATCTACGATTTTATGCTCGTAAGCTATCAGTCTATGGTTTTACGCCCGGATGCCTTTGTGCTCGGTAGCTTTTATGCTCGAGAGGGTACAAACCTACGACTTCACGCTCAGCGGCCACGAATCTACGATCTCACGCTCGGTGGCTTTCTACGCTTAATAGGCTACAAACTCAGGATTTTTAGCTCATCTACACTACGGATCTCTGACTTTCCACATATCCGAACAGTTCTCAAGGCGGTCGATTACAGGAGTTCACACAGAAGATACTCCTTCTTGACCTCAAGATATCCCAAGTACCCAAAGCATACAGAGTTAAACATTGAGAAATTACTCTTCTCGGGTTAATTGGAGGTTCATACAGACTCTAGTCCGAATATTTTATCTATCAAGATGGCAACTCAGTTTGATAGCCATTTCTCGACCCTGTTCTAAGGGATTTTCGAGAAATCATTCTTGAAGACGAAGTCTTCACAAAAAATTATGTTCATCAGAAGTAAAAAACAACAGTTCAGAGCTCTACGCGGTTCCTCAGCCCTAGCAGCAGGAAAGTTCTAAATGTTCAAAATGCTCAACAGCGTTCTATGGACTACTAGTTATGCGTAAAAGACAGGACAGGGCCTAATACTCTTTCTATCAGAGTCGGCGTAAAGAATCAGACGTGTCGAAGCTACACATATTCAGACTTCATAGCAACGTATGGCAAGATGATCGTATAAAGAAGCAAGACGATTTTATTAAAAGATTAAAGTCATGATTACATATGAGAGAAATCCAATCTACAAGGGTTTTTCTTCATTTTTATGATTACATCTGAGGGAAACCCCGTCGACAAAAGGGCTTCCTCATCGTCGTCTGAAGATCACACCGAGAAGCTGTTTTGACAGGTTCTCACGTTGGTGATGGTCTTTCTCTTCTTCCAAGAAGATGATCAGTGGCGGGAGGATATAAAACTGGGCATAGACCCATCCTCCAACAGAAAAGTAGGGTACTGCTTTCCTACGCCCAGCGCCATGGTAGATTGAGTTGAGGTATTTAACCCAACTCAATACCCGAGGTCAGAGCTAGTTGCTGCTCTCATCCCCGGAGGTAACAGGAGAAGGCGCCACTTGCAAGCAGTGTGGTCTAATACGACCCTTCCCTTCTCTTGGAAGAACCGCCATATAAAGTTGTTGATTATCCCGAGCAAGGGAGGCTAAGATATTCTTTCATGATCCATCATTGCAGTGGACACTTGCTCGAAGACGCCGTCTTTTTTGGTTCCTTACATGCTGGAAGAACATGATCTCCTTCTTCCTCAGGTCGACTCGACGAACTCCGGCGATCATCTCTGCGTGGTGATGGAAATGTGGGGAGAACAGGTTAAACCCTCAGCCTTTTTATAGGCGAAAGAAGTCACACCGATCCCCAATAAATCTGCCATAAAGTCAGCATCGACCGTTTCAACACTCCATTCAGAAACGTTTCGAGTTACGAGGAGCGGTTCATGCTTTATTCAAAGCGTTTCAAATTCTGAGCAATTTGAAAGCTTTGAAGGGGGTCTTGTAGAAGCATAAAAAATACGTTGGAAAGCTATACGCAGCATATTGATTTAGGGCAGCATAAACAGAGGCCTTTAGAGCCATCAAGCGTGCAACAGAGCTTTTTTCGCTAAACACAGCATGAAATATAAGCTCAAAGGACCAACCGCGTAAGGCAGTACGTCCAAGCCGCTTCAGCGTAAACAGGGTGCTTCATCGACTCCTGGGCGTAAAACCCATCCTCTTTCAATGCAGCATTGAAGTGTACGAGAGACGCTTCGTATTCTCCGAAGTGAACCTGTTAGATCCTACAATGAACCTGTCAGATCCTGCAATAAACCTGACGTTTGGACTTCTGACAAAGGGATACTGCTCGACTACCCAGACGACGGCTATAATGATGGCACAGCACTGCGACCCAGGCTGTCATTTACCGCCATCTCCTTTGCATAAACTGCTTTTATGTGCACGAAGGGATACGCTGCCTTGTTTTACACAGGCAAACATGAGCTGTTTACGCTCTGCAGTAGACAAACCACCTACCACCTCAAAAGCTGCACTCCGTACGGGGCTCAAGGCATGTCTCTACGTCCAATGCACAGAGCGATGACAGTGGCTCTAGGCACGTCTCTACGTCTAATGCACAGAGCGGTGACAGTTTCTCGAGGCACGTCTCTGCGACTGATGCACAGAAGGGCTGCAGACCTTCAAAAACACGCCTCTGTATTTAATGCACAGGATGGTGGAAAATCTCTGTATTTAATGCAAGAGATTTGATTATATCTTCAAAAGCCGTAATTTCGGCTAAGACGTCCACATCAGCACTCTGGCACGGTACGCAGCGGCTTCTACGCCCATTCAGCTCCTGTGCTCACTCGGCTTCTACGCCCATTCGGCTTCAACGCCCACTC
The DNA here is from genome assembly GCA_036927795.1 of Iris macrosiphon. Lineage (NCBI taxonomy): Eukaryota > Viridiplantae > Streptophyta > Magnoliopsida > Asparagales > Iridaceae > Iris > Iris macrosiphon. The sequence goes on along the minus strand of JAYESA010000001.1, from coordinate 458,251 downwards.
GGCCTCTATGACCACTCGACTTCTACGCCCACTCGGCCTCTATGACCGCTCGGCTTCTACGCCTATTCAGCTTCTATGCTTGCTGGATTCTACGTCATGGTGACAGACATTGGCTTCTACGCCCACCTCTTCTACACAAGGGATACCTACCTACGTGGCTTCTACGCCGTGATCTTCGTAGCGATTATACGCATTTTGTCCCTTAGTTGGACCCGCGTCACACGCTCATTTAAAGGATTATCTATACGCAGGCATTGGTTATTTTAATCGTTGTGTAAAAGGGTGCTGTACTTTCCACTCCTCGGTTTCTATATCAACGGAGTGGTCACTGTCACCAAAACTCTATAAATAGAGACCTCTATCAATGAGGAACAAGGTCGACAAATTGGAAGGTCGAAAATTGGTCAAGAAAACCAATATCAGATCCAAGGTCAAACTTCCAAGAAAGATCGAACCAGAGGTCAAGAGAGAGAGAGAGAGAGAGAGGATCCGGAGCTCAGGCAAAGAGTAGGGATCGACGACTTTGGCATCGTGCATCCGCCCTCTTTTGCAACCTTCGAAGCTGCTTCCTGTCTTCTACGGCACTTCTTCATCATCGTGTGGTCCAAGGGCTAAAGTGATCGACTGCAGATCAGACACCTATAGCAATATTTACCCAGATTAAATAAATTGTACTCCCACATCCTCGTGTAGGATCAAATTGTACAAGTTTGTTTGTAAACCAAAGAATACGGGTTTCGTGTAAAACCTCGTATTATATACACTTCGTTCTTTCGTTTAATTCCACAAACATCGTTGAGCAAGGCAGGTCGGGACGTTTGCACTTTTGTCGTTTGAATCGGCAGTCCGCTTCAGCGGAACGGGGTATTACAGTTTTGTCTCCAACTTATTCTGTATTTCTTCAGACTCATTGATGTATTATTTTTGACTCATGAGTTATATTATGACTATTCTATTCTTTATCTGATTCGAACTTTCCATCTTAGTTCTGTGATTGAGTATATTATCATTGATGGTGGTTTATTATATTGTTAGATAGATAATCCAGACAGCGTTCTACCGCCGATTCTGCGGCGTAGGCTGGGCGTTATTTCCGACTTGTACCCTTACACCGGGTGTGGGTCGTGACTGCTGCTGACTTTTCCACTGCTACTACGGCTTTGGTGACGGTTTACAACCGTCACCAATCTGCTGTCGCTACTGCTGCTAGTGTTCCCACCGCTGCTGTTGTTTTGGTGACAGCGGCTGCTGTCACCAATGCTGCTGCTACTGCTACAGCAGCTGCTGCTACTGATTTAGGTGATCGCGGCTATTACCAATGCTGTCGCCAAAAATAAATATATAAACTAATATATATAATACTTATATATATATATAATCCACATAATATATATATATATATATATATATATATTAATATGTATGTGTGTATGTTACTATATAGTTATTATGTACATATAGTAACATACACACACATACATATTAATATATATATATATATATTATTACAGATTTGTCTCCAACTTATAAGTATTATATATATATACTTAGGTGACCGCGGCTATCACCGCTGCTGTTGTTTTGGTGACAGCGGCTGCTGTCACCAATGCTGCTGCTACTGCTACAGCAGCTGCTACTACTGATTTAGGTGACCGCGGCTATCACCAATGCTGTCGCCAAAAATAAATATATAAACTAATATATATAATACTTATATATATATAATCCACATAATATATATATATATATATATATATATATTAATATGTATGTGTGTGTATGTTACTATATAGTTATTATGTACATATAGTAACATACACACACATACATATTAATATATATATATATATATATATATATATATATATATATATATATATATTAATAATATATATATATATTATTACAGATTTGTCTCCAACTTATTCTGTATTTCTTCAAACTCATTGATGTATTATTTTTGACTCATGAGTTGTATTATGACTATTCTATTCTTTATCTGATTCGAACTTTCCATCTTAGTTCTGTGATTGAGTATATTGTCATTGATGGTGGTTTATTATATTGTTAGATAGATAATCTAGACAGCGTTCTACCGCCGATTCTGCGGCATAGGCTGGGCGTTATTTCCGACTTGTACCCTTACACCGGGTGCGGGTCATGACTGCTGCTGACTTTTCTACTGCTACTACGGCTTTGGTGACGGTTTACAGCCGTCACCAATCTGCTGTCGCTACTGCTGCTAGTGTTCCCACCGATGCTGTTGTTTTGGTGACAGCGGCTGCTGTCACCAATGCTGCTGCTACTGATTTAGGTGACCGCGGCTATCACCAATGCTGTCGCCAAAAATAAATATATAAACTAATATATATAATACTTATATATATATAATCCACATAATATATATATATATATATATATATATATATATATATATATATATGTGTGTGTGTGTATGTTACTATATAGTTATTATGTACATAATACTAGGAAGGGGTGTATGTATAGTTTTTATGGGTAATTATGTATATATATATATATATATATATATATATATATAGTTATAACTATATAGAATACATAATAAACATATATAATAATAACATACATATATATAGTAACAACATATATATAGTAACAACATATATACATATTATAACATATATTCTATATATATATATATATATATATATATATATATATATATATATATATATATATATATACCTATGTAGAAGAAATAACTACATACAATATATATACACATATAGTACATACATAATACATAGATCTAAGACACAATAATACATAAATATTGTCACAATAATATACATATATATATATATATATATATATATATATATATATATATATATATATATATATATATATATATATATAATATAATTATATATTATCATAAAATAAGAACACCAAAGAATAAGATCTATAATTAAATTGCACACACATGGATCGTATCATCCCGTATCCCACGAGATCTAGGATACGCATGCGATACGAGTCCACCACACATCCAAACGTACCCCGAAGAACACAAATAAGTCACATATATTATTTATGAATAATACGAAGAGTCAAATATAGATCTACGTGTCTGTGTCAAAATATGACATGTACAAAGTCTCGTGTCGGAGGAAAAACTCCCAAATCAACGCATATCACCAAATTAATAGGATACGACCTACACATACCCAATTATGGATATGACACTAGCCCCAAACACACAAGCATATGCCAAATTAATCTATAGTACCAATTGACACACACAACAATTGTCAATCTTGGAATTCTCCCAAAATTGATACAAAAAGTACCATAACTTTCTCAATAGGCCTCTTATAAACATAAAACAAAATCCTATGGCTAGCCTATGCATATGGGTTAATTTACCATGATTAAATCTCAGATTTATAATCTAAATTAAGGAGAAAAACCTGAATTATACCTATTGGGAGATGGATTCCCAATAAAACCTCCAAAATTGATGAAATTGGCTTCTAACTTGTAGATCCTTGCTCCTCTTTGTAGATTCTTGCTTCCTCCTTCTAGATCCTTACTCTTCTAGTCTCCAATGGTGATTTGGGAAGGAATTGGGTAGAAATTTGGTAGAGATTTGGTGGAATTTGGTTGAGGGAAATTCTAGATCTATATTTGGAATGAAAAATGAAGAGAGAGAAAGTTTTCATCCCTTTATATATGCCTCACTTGTCCTCTCCCTCAAGCTACTATGTAAAGTCTAAAATATCCCTTGGGGCCTCTCATGAAGAAAATAATTAAGAAGGGAAGCTTCTAGTCTAATGGGTTTAACATAATTAATCATCCTCCTAATAATTGGGCTTCTAATTATTGGGCTCAATTCTAACTAGAATTAAATGTTGGGTCCATAGATCTATTCTAAACTAGTTAGGTCCACTAACACAAGTCCAGAAATAAATCTAACATGCTAACAATAAATAAATAATATAATAAATAAATATTTAACAAGCATAATATTTAATTAATTATAAAATGACCAAAATACCCTTTCCTAGAAAATATGGTAGTGACAGTATCACACGGTCTTGGCATAGTTATGCATCAAGCATTGATACTAGGCAATATATATAAGCAGGCAAGCATGCACTTGTATAACATAAGTGTAAAACCCCTAGTTCTGAAAACCGTATTTTTTCTTTTTAATTAATCAATAATTGAATTATAGTAATTATGAACTAAATAGAGGAAATATATTTTTATTTAATTTTTATTTTAGGTGTTTGTGCATTTAGGGGATTCATGGAGCCATTAGGAATTTTCTCTAATTTATTTCATGTATGAGACCCTTTGGACAGTTCCTAGCTTAATGGTATGCAATAATAAATTTCTAGAATTTTTTCTATATATATATATATATATATATATATATATATATATAGTTAATGCTGAGTATATATATATAGTTAATGCTGAGCAATTAAAATAGAAATAGAGAAAAAGAAAAAGAAAAAGAAAAAGAAAAAGAAAAGAAAAACAATAATTTCCTTAATGGGTTTCTAACCCGCTTAACAACCAAACCCGCTCACCCCATGAGAAAAGCAATAGCAGCAATAGCCCAAAAACAACCCACACCCCCGTATTCAACTTCCCACCAGCGTTTAAGACCCGCTCGAGACCACCGCCACCTGACCGCCGTTCACCGCCCTAACCCTAAACGCGCATCTTCTATATATATATATGACATTAGAGAGCAAAACCCTAACCCTAAACGCGCATCTCCTCCTTCCCATCTGACCGCCGAGACCACCGCCACCTGACCGCCGTTCACCGTCGCCTCCAGCCGCACAGAACCGCCTGCACGACGACCATGATTAACTGCGACCCCGCGCGCGGCAGATTTGATTGCAACTTACCTGTGTTCAAGTGTTGTTTCCCGTTACCTCGCTCAACCAAACTCGACCCCGTCTTCTCCGGTATGATCCTCACCTTTCCCCCTTCCATATTTGTGCAATAGATGACCTCGCCGAAAAATTACAATTTTTTGGTATCGCAGAAAATTGCGGTAACTACATATATTCACGGACTCGTATCTCCCACCACAGAAATCCGAATCCAGTTTTTCATTTTGGTATGCGAAGACCACCTGACCTAGTTTAATTTCTGTTATTTATATTATTTTATTTGTTGTTGTATGTTAAAGTAAATCAGATAGAAAAATCGAAAAACATACTTTTTGGCAAATTCCAGAAATTGTGATACGGAGCGTGCCCAGCCAAACGGGATCGTCCCATCGTATATCAAGTGTACAAAAAGGTGCGCACAGCGTACACAAATAGAAAAATTTTTGCAAAAACTGATTTGGACGCGTGTGCGCGTCGGAATCAGCCCGTATCCGCAGCAAATCTCCCGTGTCACAACATTTGCAAAAGCCCTGCGCATTTAGTGCACGCTAGTCAGAATAAGACGAAACTTGCACCACTGGACTCGTGGTATCGCGCTGGTCCTGTGACCCAAGTTTCATGCGATTCTGAGACAGTTGACCAAGTCGTCTATTGGCGGGCCCCACGGTTGACTTTTTGGGCAAAATTGTGTTCGGCTTACCGGAATCCACATTTAGACATACTGTTGAGTTCGTACTGACATTTAGAGTTTGTTTGACCTATAATTTATCCCATTTAGAGAATGTTATCCTTGGCACACTTTTCAGTGCAAAGTGGGCCACACGTGGACCCCACTTTGACCCAAAATTACCGTTTTGCCCCTGTATCCAAATTGGACGAAAGGGAAGTGCTTTCTAGCAATTTTGCTTATTCTGGGAATGTTGGTGATATTTATTTCACCATCCGGAGATGTTCATTCTGAGACTGTAGTTCTGACTCTTGGTGTTTTACATCTGGGCATTTTACTTTGGAGCTCTCTTGCCAGGCAAGTATACCTTGCCTTGTTGTACTGTTTAAATTTTGTATTATTAGCTTCTTATTTATTTATTAATTGTGCGCGTCCGAGAGAGACTCGGGTACAGTCAACGGAGGCGTCGACGTTAGGGCTTGTGTCTGACCTAGAGTCTAGTGGACCCACCTAAAGTCGTGGAGTTATTGGTATGACTCCCCAGGCCTTGACACATTTCTTACACGTGTTGTGAGTCTCATGTAGGGCACCGACTTGCGTATGTGGTTGACCACATGTACGTGTAAGTCGTGCGACGGATAGGGTATAACTGCTAATAGTGATGCATGTTAGAGACTTAGAAGTTATTAGTAGTCGGAGCATAGACTATTGTAGTACGAAGGTCCAATCCTTGTCCTTATTTGGTTGTGAGGTTGGACTATTATTCTAACAATAGACTATGAGCCAGAGTTATGACACTGATACTTGCACTTCGTCTCGGTGTAGTAGCTACTGCGTGTTGTGGATACAACAGGCATAGATCATTGGGCGGGGAAGACAATTAGTAGGCGTATGGGACAGACAATTTGGTTGTCGTAGTTTTAGAGTAAACTGCAGGGCCGTGAGCCTCAGTATTGCCCGGGTATGGGATCAGTGTTGCCCGGTTATGGGAGTATATGCTTGTCGATACATCCGACAGAGGTTACTAGCTGCGCGCTATCATGATCGGTGATGTAGTCAGCATATACATCTGGCATCCAGTTTACAGCTAATGCCAGATACATAGTCTCTGGCTTGACGCTATGTTTTATACTTTTCACCTACCCATACGTACCAAGGTTGTCTTCAAAGTGTATTTCACTTAGCTGGTTAGGTCACCCTTGAGTTTTCACAGTATTTAATTTATGGCATACTTTTATGTATCTTGTTATGTCCCTCTGAGGACCTGGCCCTTTCCATGTGTATTATTCATAAGTATTTGCAGAAGCACAGATCCGGACTGGTTGCGTACGTTCCGAGGAGTCCTCTCTTTGAGCCTCGTGATTGTTAGAGGTTGTATTTATATTATATTTGTCTTGTTTATTCTTTATTCTAGTTCGACGGTGGATTTGTTTCCATTCGACTGTCATCATGAGATACTTCTTATTGAGATCTAGATTCATAGATATTGGTAACTTATTTATATTGGATTTTTGTGGATGAGATTTAGATTATACCCTGTGACTTGTGATAGATTTATACCACTTGTGGATTGATATTCATATTACAGCGTACGTGTGGATTTTGGTTTCCATATATTGGAGTTGCCATATCCATACGGTTGACATGCTTACGTGTCCTAGTCCTACGTATTTTGGGACTGGGGCATGACATATTTTTAGTGGTGGCCCATGCAGGTCAAGAGCATATTATCTCGGTTACGTTACTGTACCGAGCAAGCCTGCAAATAGGATTAGAGTATAGAGATCCATATTTGACTATGATTTACTTCCCTCCCAACTCTATTCTATTTGAATAATTGCATCCTGCTTGATTCATGTGCTTCCCTAATAGTTCCTTGAGTATGGCCCCTCATAGAATATGGAAGTCCACGTTGTTAGATGATAAGTAGGGTAACCTTCCTATTAAGAGTACAACTAGAGTGTTGACACACCACTAAGTTTAGAATATCTAGTAAACCCTAGAATTCCTTATCTATAGATTGGTTTACCATTACCCCTTGATGTATTTGTGAAGACTTGAGAGTAGTATAGACACTATTAGCGTTAGTTAGAAGTTTTACCATAATGTTTGATCCTAGTATTGAGGAACCAATAGAAAACCAAAATTGAATATTATGACTGAAGCTAACCATCATAGTTAGATAGTATTATAGAACTATACCTTTAGATTCCTGTCTGGATATTAGCAGACAGTACCCTAGGAAGCCGAGAGGAATGAATATAGTATTTCCTTGATCATACCTTGAACACAGAGATTTGCATATTACCTTCCCCTTAAGAAACTATGATGTCATCTAGAGTCTTTCTATTTAGTTTATATCTTGTTCTCTGCAACCTTAGCACTCGCTAATTATGCGACGACTAAAATTACGTTCTTCTTTTCTTCATCTTTCAACTCGTGCCACCTGACACTTCTGATTGTAGATCGAGTGATTGTATTCTATGTTAGGATATACAGTTGCTAAGGTTATAGTTGTAATCTTGAATTTTGAAATTGTGTGCTTAGTAGTTAGAACTTTATGGTTTAAGTTATTCTTGCACACTGTGACCTGGTGATTATCCTTTAGTTTTAAACCGCGTAACTTGTACCACACCTCGATACAAGTTATATTCTATTTCACTTAAAGGCCAGTAACTTTTCCATTCTTAATGTTGACACCTTTATTCTATGAGCACTATGACTAAGATTTAAGATGACCATTACCTATATATGATGCAATAGGGGACCCTAATAAATACCAAGACCTTTTCTCGTATACCCTAACAAGAGTTCGACTTATTTACAAGGACCAGGTTATTCTGAAGAATCCCCTCAAGACAATTACAGTATTAGTTTATTGTTTTAAGTTGGGTAGAATGCCTCACAACCTAGTATCACATAATCTTTTGACCTATTATTGAAGTGTAACTGAATGACATTACCTGTATGCTAGCATAAGATGACAGTGTTTATTAAGACTGTAGAATCTAGAGGCCCATACCCCTGTTTGGTCGACTAGAGACTTAGACAAGGAGTTTGTATGACAACTGTAGAGATTGTATAGTCTTATCTTCTTGTGAACTTAAAATATTTTGTGACTTCTTTCATCATGATCTATCGCATTTATATTTTATATACTACCTTGACTTATGCTGCTATTTTATAGCCTAATTTTGCAAGCTTATTCTTTTATCGAGCTTGTTCACGATATATGTATTAGTGGATGCATACATTAATACATTTCAGAATCAGTGTATTAAGGTCCAGCTAACCTTGGTGTGCTTGGTTCACCCTTCGCATAACTACTTTACGTGGATTAAGATATATAATGTCTAGTAGACGAATGTACATGCCCTCTAGGCATGCCTGAGCATATCGTATCAGCTATATAACTGTACTGATACGAGCATATGAATAAGAAATTACCAAATAGGATTTCAATCCATAACTGCCTTGACAATTCCGTTTGAACTCCTTAAATGCCTTGATTCCCATACTTCTATTCTATTACCTCCCCCTTGAACTCTTTATTATTGTTATCCGTCTTCCCTTAGTTCGGAAAGACAAAATCTCGTGCTTGGTATAAGTTTGATATACAGATAGTACTAGATATACCCCATAGGACAACCGCATTAGTTGATGATGATTTTCCGTAATTAAGGGCATATCATAGGTAAAATATTGGTGTTCAAACTTTTGAGGATCGAATAGCATGACTAAATAAGTTGAGGAATATTTTTCTTAAGTGTATAGCCTTATATGATTGATGAGTAAATTCTAAGTTGGGTAGAAGCCGCATTATTAATTTGAGGTTAAATTCTTTTAGATTGTGATCAAGTAGGATTAGATTGAGAAATTAAGTCATTTTGGAGAATTTTAGAAGAAGGAGTTAGATGATGAATATTTAATGAATTTTGAAATCTTGATATGGCGGACTAAATATTTATACTTTAAGTACATGATTTAAATTTTGAATATTGAAGGTAAATCATCAAATTAAATTTTGAGGATAAATATAGAATTTCAGACTTGAACATCGGTGGATTGAATTTAAATTTTTTTTTTACAATTTGATAATTTGAAATAAGAGTTAAAATTTAATTATTGGATTACCTATTGGAAATATTGAGGATGTGAATTAAATTTAAAAATTTGAAGAATACAAAATTCATAAGTGAAAATAAGAATAATATTGGACTAGAATTATTTTCTGGAGGAGATTATGATAGTTGGAGATCATGATGTAAAATTTATATGCATATTTAATTATTGAAGATGTTATAGGAATTTAATTTAAATTTTGATGCTGCTAATTTGAAAAAGTAAGAAGAGATTACCATAGGTTGAATTTTGAATTGAGCAGTAATAATTTTAATTTGGAAGTTATTGTGATAGTTTTGATTAGAATTTTAATTATCACAAAGAGATTGCGATTGACTTGCCTTAGGTACATAAAGGAATAACAGACTATGCCTTATTTTAATTTCGAGTAATTGTAAACCCCCTCGCCCAAAATTAGACCTACTTGGCTTAGATAGAGAGACTAGGGCTAGTTTGTATCCAATTAGAAATAGGACATGGCTTTTATTTAATTATACAATATTTATATTACTGTTACTTCGATAATTGGAGCACTACACTAGCCATTGCCTACCTATGAATTTCACACCATTGCTCTAGACATGACCGCCTTCTATTCTGATCTTTGTGTAACTTATAATTATGCTCTCTTGTGCTATATTTTAGTCGCACAATAATCGTCATGGACATTTTTTTAATTTTAAATAAATATGACTTTGTACCTTGTAAGTTCCAATCGAAATTGAAGACACAATCTTGACCCATTTTGTGCAACCCAAATTATGATAATATTCTACTTTAAGCCCTCTACGACCATGATACTTGTGTCCCACCTAATTTTATCTCCAAGTACTTCTAATTAATTCAAGGACACCGTGCGCATTAATTTTGATTAATTTAACCCAATTTCTATCTTTGTGCAATTTTTAATTGTTAGGCACTTTCATGCAAAGGTGCATTAAGGTGTCCACACCATTGGACATGACACTTGAAGAAACCTATATTTCGTTCATATGAATTTTTCCCATGATTTTTGGAATGTGCAACGCGCAACATCGCCCCCTCATTTAAACCTACCCTTGCATTTTAAACAATGTAAATCGTATATCATCATTGACTTTATACCGTGGCTTAGTTTTAATTTCGAGGATAAAATTTTTATAAGTTGGGTAGAATGTAAAACCCCTAGTTCTGAAAACCGTATTTTTCCTTTTTAATTAATCAATAATTGAATTGTAGTAATTATGAGCTAAATAGAGGAAATAGATTTTTATTTAATTTTTATTTTAGGTGTTTGTACATTTAGGGGATTTATGGAGCCATTAGGAATTTTCTCTAATTTATTTCATGTAGGAGACCCTTTAGACAGTTGCTAGCTTAATGGTATGCAATAATAAATTTCTAGAATTTTATATATATATATATATATATATATATATATATATATGTATATATAAGTATATAGTTAACGCTTAGCAATTAAAATAGAAATAGAGAAAAAAAAGAAAAAAACAATAATTTCCTTAATGGATTTCTACCCGCTTAACAACCAAACCCGCTCACCCCATGAGAAAAGCAACAGCAGCAGCAGCCCAAAAATAACCCACACCCCTGCATTCAACTTCCCACCCGCGTTTAAGACCCGCTCGCTCGATCTCTCTCTTTCTTCTCTCTATATATATATGACATTCGAGAGCAAAACCCTAACCCTAAACGCGTATCTCCTCATTCCCATCTTGTAACGCCCCGCAACCGCTCGGAGCGTTACGCTGAGTCGGATTAAATAAGTCAAATGCTGGTTATATTTGAAATGTTGGATTTTGGGAAGAAGGATTAATCGAGTTGGTTTCAATGTGCAGATGGCTAGCATGTTCGATGGAAATTATGTGTTCGTTCAGAACAGTACTGAATAGCTGGATGGAAGCGATAATGCCGTCTTCCTTAGTCCGATCGGTCGGATGATTTGGAGAGCACGGCCTGCTCGCACGGTTATACCAGTTGAGTAGATCGCGCTTGCATCGGACCACAGGTTCAAGGAATTGGCCGTATCGGCAGGACAGGATGCCTAACGGGATTAAACATTGTGAGTGGGCCCTTTTCCTTCTCCTCTACTCCTTCATGCCTAATAATATGGAAACACATAAAAGGCTTGAACACTTGGGCTGAAACATTGAGAAATACTACACTGAGGCGTGCATAGAGTGTACGTCGTTGGCTTGGTAGGATTGTGGCTTGAGATGATTTACGCGTTGGATAGTTGGAGCGATAGTTGGATTATACATTTGAGGCAGTCGGTTGGATACTTGGGATCATGCTTGGACGAGTTGGAATGATACATTGAGGCAATGAGGCAATGGGAATATCGGGAATTCGGGCGAGCGAACGTGCATCCGTGCACGAGTATCACTTGGTCGCTTTGTCTTACAAAGCGAGTAGTTATGGTTCGAAACCGAACAACTGCATCGGCGAGGGTATTGTGCCGCTCGATGGGGCATCATGCCACGAATGGGGCATTGTGCCACTGAAACGGCATTGGGCCATGGGATTTGCTTTGAGCATGGGTGTTGCACCAATTTGGACTATGTGTTGAGAAGAGGCATTGTGCCTATGAAATACTTGATATTTTGGTGCCTTAGACAATGTATTGAGGTCAAGATTTGGAATTCTTGGATGGATATGTTGGAAGAATGGTTATGGATATTTGGTAGGATATCGGTTGAACGAGTCTAGGATCGCTTGGTGGGGCGAGAATATTTCGATCCTCTCGTCATACCTACTGTGTCTGCATTGTCACGGACAACCTGTGTGGCACAGGGTTTGGTTTCCTGGAACGGGATGAGGCACCGGGGCACCGGGACTGTTCCACCATGGAGGAAACAATGGGTATCGCGCGATTGGGCGCAGTACTGGTAGTCCGATACCACCAAGCGGGAGTAGCTGCCCAACCCTGGATCGGGTAGGATTGCCCTATTGATCATGGTCCGATCAATGTCCTTCGTGGCTTTTAGCCAGTGACTTCATATAGTATAAGTGATGGCTTGCTTTTCTTTTGTTGGTTTGGCTTTCGTGTAGGCGCGCCCACCTTGCCTCGGCAAGAGTGTGCACTTGAGATTGGAATATATAAACTTTGGTTGAGGATGTATATTGAGGCGAGACTGATGGTTCAATATGTTATCGTGCAAGTGATGGCATTGAGTAAGACGGGTCGGTTACATAAATGCTTGTCGTTTGGTTTGAGATTGAATGCTTGCATGCTTAAACTGCTTTACAGCTTTCCTTAACATGTCATTCATATGCCATAAAACGAATCTAGGATTCAACTAGAAAGATCACCATATAACTGTGTGCATTCACTATTTTACTTAGTGTCGGCTTAGACGAGTGGGTTACCCCGCTCACCAGTACGGTTGTGTACTGACCCACATTTGTGGGCAATATTTCAGGTACACAGGCGTAGTGGCGCTGCTTGGATATACGGGACAAAATGTATGAACTGTAAGTACCTTTGTGGGCTAGAGAAAAGAGCAAGAGCATTTTATCGTCTCTGTGGCATCGCCTTTGTGGCATTGCCTTCGGGGCATTCTATTTGGACCCTATCGAGAGCTTCGCTGCGTATTACTCTGATGTGTGCTTGGTACACGAATTGGCTTTCGCTGTAACTTGGTTGTTTCGATGATAACTTTGTGTTTAACAACATCGCCTTGTACGAGCGCAACTCCAGGCTCGTACGACATCACGTCCCGATGAGAACGATTGTCCCGCGGGAGAGCTGCAACGTGGTGATTTCACGTTCAGCAGGGACTATTGAGCTTGCAGGAGATTGGGGCGTGACAGATTAGTATCAGAGCGCCTGGTTCATTTTTTCGGACTTGGTCCTTCGCTTCATCACAAACTCTAAATAGCTTCCGCATGTCGTCTAGCTCTTGACTCTACTCAGTGCCGCATTGGATGCTTCATGCAATAAGTCTATATATTGCTGGTTGTGGCTGCATATTATTTTTGTTGTTGGGTTGCCTTGGTTGGTTTTCGTAGGATCGCTTAGCCTCGTTAGGTGTTGTTGCATTTGTGCAGCAAGTTGGTTGGCGTTGTTGCATTTATACAACAAGTTATGGGCTTTCGTTGGGTTGGCTTGGCTTACCGTTCGGAGAGTTTCTGATTGCCTCAATGCATCGGTTGGTTGGAATACGAGATTTGGTTATGCGGCATATTTTAAGTAGAAGCATTCGATGAGAATGAATCGCTGCACGAGTTGCTCGTCTAGCGATTATGTTGGATAGAAGTTAGAATTTTGGCTGTGGCGCATCGGTTGGGCAAGTTTGAGTTTGGCTCGGGAATATCAGAATAGTTGGCACGAGTTGTTCGTATAACAAATATATGGAACCATTGAGTATTGGGTTTGAATACTTGGAAAAGATCATTGCACGAGTTGCTCGTGTAGCGAAAGTATCCAACGGGTTGAGAAATAGTTGGATAATTCAAGCATTGCCTGAGTTTTGTGTCAAACTCGAATTGGGAAAGGCATGATCATACATTTTGGATGCTTCGAACGGATCTTGGATCCAGTACAAGGAAATCGTAGTGCGAGTAGCGACTCGATTTGGAGTGGTATATGGGATACCACATTGTGAGCAAGGTATTAGAATACTTAAGTTGGACATCAATGGGAATTGCCTGAACGAACTCGGATATTTGAGAATACAAGTTGGTTGGTGCACGTCGGATGAGTTGGAAAGAATAAAAATGAAGCAAGTGAATATTGAGTTGAGTATATCGAGAACGGACTGGTGCAAATGAAAGCATCATTGGACTTGAGAGATGGACGGGATCGGAATGAACAGTAGGATTACGCTTGAGCGAAGCGATCGGTGAATCGAATGATAGCGAGCACGAACTACGATTTTGGGCAACACATTGGAGCTGTTGGTTGAGTAATAAAACATGATTTGGTTTGGAGGGACAATGCGATAGATTCAGACAAACTTGGAAGATTTTGGATATTGCTGCTCGAGAAGTTAACTCAGGTTTAGCGGAAATAAAATTTTAGGCAAGATGGGCAACAATGGTAAACGGACATGAATTTGAGCAAGTCTTGAATTTCGAGAATCATTGAAATTGATAGTGCGAGAATCGAACATGCAATTCGGAAATTTGATGGATTCAGGACAGAACGACGGATTGATGGAAGACGGTTTCAACAAGCGCTGTTCTCGGATTCGAAAACTTTGTTCGGATGATGGTTAGATTTTGTTCGGATTTGCAGATGAGATATAGCATGGTTCATAGTAACTGTCCATCGTGATGACTTACAAATTATCGAGCGTAGCTTCGGGACAGCTGACCCTAGTAACTTGTCCGTCGAATCATAGATTGAATATGGTAGACCCATAGAACGAACCCTTGAGGCGGCGTATTTGGTAATGCATCGAGGGCAGATGTGAGCAATGAGATTTGGCTTATTGACTGAGTGTTGGATTCGAGAGACCCTTGGGATAGTCTTCAGCTGAAGATGCAGCCGGAAGATCGGAGCGATGGTGGAAGTAGCCTAGTCAACTAATGAGATTCAGAGTCGCAGATTTTTATCGATGGCATCGCCTCTGACTCATCGTGCCCTGGAAGGGAATAGCATTCATATGAATTGACGACTGTGAAACTAGCTCGTAAAGTTAAAGCAGCGGCTCATTCGAATCAAATCCTTACGAATACTGGAAGGGACAGATTTGCCTCAGATTTACAAGATGTCTCAGAACTTAGTCTGGAAAGCGTGCTTGTTCGGAAGGCAAGGGTGATGTCCTAATGCTTCGAGGCAGTGGAAGCAGCACGAAAAACTATTCCATGTGCAACCTAGGAATTGTGGCGAGTGTGTCCACGTTGAAATCGTGGCGACACTATCCCTTTGGCGTGGCGGCGAGATCTTCGTGGATCACACGAACCTCGATATAGATGATCACCCAGTGAGATATTTGAGATGGCAGAAAGGTGTTGAACTGAAATGATCTAAGCAAGTTTGATATTTGGGTAAGTCGCATAGTTGAGGTAGATCAGTTGAGATGATCGTTCGGTGCACGATATAATATTTGGGATGTTGCTAGTACTGATTTTCAGAAATAGTTGGATGGATTGAGTTGGAACACGAACTGATTGAGTCGGTGGAAAATTTTCATAATTGAGAATAGTGCTCAATCAAATATGTTGGAATAGAAATCGGGAGTGATTCAATTGGGAGTAAAGAAAATGGATGCCTCGAACATAAAGATACCCTTGTAACTTGTTCAAATTTACTATCGCAAAGCTCGGCTGAAATGCATGTATTTTAGGGACGCCTTAAATATGTATACGATCCAAAACTAAGCGATACGAAGAATTCGTATTGAGCTGCAAGAAGGATGTGAGAATTCGAGAATTTGTACGAGCGTTCAGCAGAACGAGATGCGGAGTCAGAATCGTGAATATGTGTGTTGCATAGAGCAGATCCATGAAATTGGATTGTGGCATGTGATAGGAATGAGTACCAGCACGGTTCGTGGACGAACCTGATTCTAAGTGGTATATTATGTAACGCCCCACAACCGCTCGGAGCGTTACGCTGAGTCGGATTGAATAAGTCAAATACTGGTTATATTTGAAATGTTGGATTTTGGAAAGAAGGATTAATCGAGTTGGTTTCAATGTACAGATGGCTAGCGGGTTTGATGGAAATCATGTGTTCGTTCAGAATAGTACTGAATAGATGGATGGAAGCGATAATGCCGTCTTCCTTAGTCCGATCGATCGGATAATTTGGAGAGCACGGCCTGCTCGCACGGTTATACCAGTTGAGTAGATCACGCTTGCATCGGACCACGGGTTCAAGGAATTGGTCGTATCGACAGGACAGGATGCCTAACGGGATCAAACATTATGAGTGGGCTCTTTCCCTTCTCCTCTACTCCTTTATGCCTAATAATATGGAAACACGTAAAAGGCTTGAACACTTGGGCTGAAACATTGAGAAACACTAACTTATGCGTGCATAGAGTGTACGTCATTGGCTTGGTAGGATTGTGGCTTGAGATGATTTACGCGTTGGATAGTTGGAGCGATAGTTGGATTATACATTTGAGGCAGTCGGTTGGATACTTGGGATCATGCTTGGACGAGTTGGAATGATACATTGAGGCAATGAGGCAATGGGAATATCGGGAATTCGGGCGAGCGAACATGCATCCGTGCACGAGTATCACTTAGTCGCTTTGTCTTGAAAGCGAGCAGTTGTGGTTCGAAACCGAACAACTGCATCGACGAGGGTGTTTTGCCGCTCGATGGGGCATCGTGCCACGAATGGGGCATTGTGCCACTGAAACGTCATTGGGCCATAGGATTTGCTTTGAGCATGGGTGTTGCACCAATTTGGACTCTGTGTTGAGAAGAGGCATTGTGCCTATGAAACACTCTGTGTTGAGAAGAGGCATTGAGGTCGAGATTTGGAATCCTTGGATGGATATGTTAGAAGAATGGTTATGGATATTTGGTTGGATATCGGTTGAACGAGTCTAGGATCGCTTGGGGGGGCGAGAATGTTTCGATCCTCTCGTCATACCTACTGTGTCTGCATTGTCACGGACAACCTGTGTGGCACAGGGTTTGGTTTCCTGGAACGGGATGAGGCACCGGGGCACCGGGACCGTTCCACCATGGAGGAAACAATGGGCATCGCGCGATTGGGCGCAGTGCTGGTAGTCCGATACCACCAGGCGGGAGTAGCTGCCCAACCCTGGATCGGGTAGGATTGCCCTATTGATCTTGGTCCGATCAATGTCCTTCGTGGCTTTTAGCCAGTGACTTCATATAGTATAAGTGATGGCTTGCTTTTCTTTTGTTGGTTTGGCTTTCGTGTAGGCGCAGCCACCTTGTCTCGGCAAGAGTGTGCACTTGAGATTGGAATATATAAACTTTGGTTGTGGATGTATATTGAGGCGAGACTGATGGTTCGATATATTATCGTGCAAGTGATGGCATTGAGTAAGACGGGTCGGTTACATAAATGCTTGTCGTTTGGTTTCAGATTGAATGCTTGCATGCTTAAACTGCTTTACATCTTTCCTTAACATGTCATTCATATGCCATGAAACGAATCTAGGATTCAACTAGAAAGATCACCATATAACTGTATGCATTCACTATTTTACTTAGTATCGGCTTAGACGAGTGGGTTACCCCGCTCACCAGTACGGTTGTGTACTAACCCACGTTTGTGGGCAATATTTCAGGTACACAGGCGTAGTAGCGCTGCTTGGATATACGGGACAAGATATATGAACTGTAAGTACCTTTGTGGGCTAGAGAAAAGAGCAAGAGCATTTCATCGTCTCCGTGGCATCGCCTTTGTGGCATTGCCTTCGGGGCATTCTATTTGGACCCTATCGAGAGCTTTGCTGCGTATTACTCTGATGTGTGCTTGGTACATGAATTAGCTTCCGCTGTAACTTGGTTGTTTCGATGATAACTTTATGTTTAACAACATCGCCTTGTACGAGCGCAACTCCAGGCTTGTACGGCATCACGTTCCGATGAGAACGATTGTCCCGCGGGAGAGCTGCAACGTGGTGATTTTACGTTCAGCAGGGACTATTGAGCTTGCGGGAGATTGCGGCGTGACACATCTGACCACCGAGACCACCGCTGTAGCGCCCCGCTCCGCGTCGACGCTATGTACAAGTGATATTGCTTGCTTGCTCGAACTAAAGTCTTCTCGGAGAGTTCTCGACCGATTAATCAATGTGAGTGGACAGAACTGCATTTTCTGATTCTCGCATGCCTTAATAATGAATCTGAGTTTTTGAATGCTTGTTGCTAAAGAAGATTGTTTCATAAGAAGAATGATAGAACCTGCCTCAGCATGCTAATAAGAGAACTCACATAGCTTTTCACTAAAACGAATCTGCTTGCTTGCCTAACTAGAGAACTGGAAATGCTTGTCTGAATTGAGATAGAACCTTGCCATGTTTGTCACGCCCCGATCCCGAAAGGGTCAATCATCCTCGCTGGATCCTTCACGAAATCGATTCGTCCTCGCTGGGGCGTGATGCCGTACGAGCCTGGAGTTGCGCTCGTACAAGGCAAGAACTTGCAGTTATAGAAATCTACTTTGAAACACAATTTAGAAAACACATTCACAGATAATTGAACACAAGTGTAGGAAGAAACATGCTTTTTCATTGATAATTCAGAGTAATTTACATAGAGTCTACATTCATGCGCCTTCTCGGCTACTTGAATTATATAAGAAAAGATAAAATGCAGGGCACGCTCCATCAGATAGTCTCCGTCATCCATACATTACGCCATTGTATAGGTTGAAAGTCCAAGCCTCCAAAATGAACTGACTCCAACTATACTTCAAAATAGAGGTGCTCCTAACGCCTCTTCGTCTATCCACTAGCGTTGCACCGTCTGAGTGCCTGAAATAGTTGCCCATAACGTGGGTCAGTACTCAACTTGTACTGGTGAGCGGGATGAACCCACTCGACTAAATCGACACTAGCTTATTAGGGGCGAGCATGCATTAAGATGACTTCTATAAATAAGCAAGTGAATTCAATTCATATCAGTTGCATGTTTTGATAGGAATGAAAATAGCATTGAATCCAACCAGTGCATCGATTGCTTACTCAACCGATGCACACCTTCCCTGCAACGAAACACAAGTATACTTACCATCTGCACAAGACAATAAATTAGCATGTGTTCTATTCTATGCGGTCATTGGTGTGATCGACACCTTAGGGATATATTCCAAGCATTAACGGCGCGCCCTATCAGCCCGGGTAGCAAGCCCTGCTGGAGGTCCCGCAATGCATCGTGACTAGCACGAATCAATATTTCCCTCCGGATCGATACGGTTCCAGTGCCCCGGAAAGTCGTTTCGAGGAAATGATAAACCTTGTGCACAAGTTGTCCCAGACCATGCAAATGCATGAACATTTTATATCTCATACAATGCATCGAATTAAACAGATGAAGTAAAGCAGCAATATATATCTTATGCAACAGTTCATATTTTCTCAATGCGGTGTTCCGATTTTGATATCCCATGGGTCCAAACTCTATCCGAGGCACCAGACCGCAACCAACAGCCAATTCCCATTCCAACCAACACGAATTATAAGGTGTGCAAGCATATAGTAAAATTAGTCTACAATTCCCATGTTCCTTTCTTAGTGGCTGGCATGCATTGTGGCTAAGCATTTCCTAGGCGTCCAACCGGACATCATCGAGTGAACGTTTGAAACATTAGAGATGTTGGCATGAAGAAGTAGGAAAGAAGGGACCCAACCACTCACTGGTTAAGGGAAAAGTTGCTGAAACAAGAAATCCCGCCTAGCGACGATCAAACGTCAATTACGCGGACCTGCAACAGCACGAGCACCGAGTTAGAATTCTTGCCTATCCTTCCTTGCCGAACTCCCCAAAATTTAAGCTCCAATCAATAAAACCAGCAGCGAAAACCAAGCAACTCGAAAGCAACACCAAATCAAATCCCAAAGCGGCAATCAAGAAAACCAAGCAACCAAACACGAAAACTATTGGACTCGTTTCAATAGAGGCCTTTCCATGAGTTGGAAAAGATCATCGCATTTCGTCCGTGGCAATAAGATGCCGAAGATCTAAGCATACTCGGACGGACTAGCCACAAGCCCAATTATATAGTGCACATCCCGGTCGGATCGGAATTTGAGGCACTACATAATATACCACTAAGAAAAAGTTTCATCCCGAAACTTAAGAACAAGGCCCTACCTCCGACTGAAAGAACAACGAAGAATATTTCTCCTTCATCTCCGATTCCATCTCCCAAGTTGATTCCCCAACTGAATGGTTCTGCCACAGCACGCGAACCAAGGACATCGTACGATTGCGGAGTACTTTTTCCTTACGATCCAGAATCTACACCGGCTCCTCTGAGTATGATAGATCCATACGTAGTTCCAATTATTCGAAGCTAACCACATGGCTCGGGTCATGCACATACTTCCGAAGTTGAGAAACATGGAATACGTCATGCACTTCAGCCAAGGTGGGAGGTAGTGCAGTCCGATATGCCACAGCTGCCACTCGTTCCAGTATCTCGAAGGGGCCGACAAACCTGGGACTCAGTTTGCCCTTCACGTCGAAACGCATCACCCCACGCATCGGCATCACTTTCAAGAATACATGATCCCCGACCATGAACTCCAAAGGTCTACGATGAGCATCGGCATAACTTTTCTGTCGGCTCTGCGCCGTGCGGAGTCTTTCCCGAATCAAGCGAACTTTCTCAACTGCCTGCTCTACCAGCTCTGGCCCGAGTACTTGCCGCTCGCCGACTTCGTCCCAACAGATTGGAGATCGACACTTGCGCCCATACAGTGCTTCGTACGGAGCCATCTGGATGCTCGATTGGTAGCTGTTGTTGTACGCGAACTCCGCCAATGAGAGATGCGTGTCCCAACTAGTCTTCAAATCGATTGCATACAGCCATAACATATCTTCAAGTATCGGATTTGTCCTTTCCGTCTGGCCATCAGTCTGGGGGTGGTATGCAGTACTGAACTGTAGCTTGGATCCCAAAGCAGACTGTAGGCTTGTCCAAAAATGAGATAAAAAGCATCCGTCACGGTCAGAGACGATTGAGGCAGGTACTCCATGTAATCGAACAATCTCGTCTATGTAAATCTGTGCTAACCGATCGACGCTCCAAGTAACTTTTATAGGAAGAAAGTGGGCTGATTTGGTTAAACGATCAACTATGACCCAAATCGTATCATGCCCCCACGGCATCTTCGGAAATCCCACAATAAAATCCATAGTGATGTTGTCCCATTTTTACTCAGGAATAGCGAGGTTCTGCAGCTCCCCGCCGGGCCTCTGATGTTCAGCTTTCACCTGTTGACAGGCCATGCACTGTGACACAAAGGTTGCCACATCCCGCTTCATACCTTGCCACCAGAAGGTTCTGCGTAAGTCCATGTACATCTTAGTGCTCTCCGGATGCAAGGAATACTTCGCATAGTGTGCTTTCGCCATAATTTCCCTTCGAAGTTCTGGGTCGTTAGGAACACATAGCCTTCCTTTCATTTGTAAGGTCCCATCTTCGCCTGCCACAAAGTCAGACGTCTTTCCAGCCGAGATCAGTCCGCGTGCCTTCGCTAGGAACTGATCGCCCTCCTGAGCTGACTTGATTCTATCACGCAAACTTGGTTCAAGATGGAGTGTTGCCAGCTGCACTCCTTGATGCTGAACCCGAAGCTCGATGCCTATCGCCTCAAGATCTTGAAGTAAATGGTTGTTTATGGATAACGAGCCCACGTGCTTCCGACTCAGAGCATCAGCAACGACGTTTCCCTTGCCCGGTGTGTAAGCGATCGTCAAATCATAGTCCTTAATCAGTTCTAGCCAACGCCGCTGTCGGAGGTTCAGTTCCCGTTGGGTGAATAGATACTTGAGGCTCTTGTGATCTGTGAAGATTTTGCAAGCAACACCATAAAGATAATGCCTCCACAACTTCAATGGAAATACAATTGCCGCCAATTCCAAGTCGTGCGTCGGGTAGTTTTTCTCGTGCGGCTTCAGTTGCCTGGAGGCGTACGATATTACCTTATCCCTCTGCATGAGCACACATCCCAAACCGAATCCTGATGCATCACTGTATATCTAAAACTCCTCTACCCCATCTGGAAGAGCAAGAATTGGAGCTGAAATAAGACGCTGCTTAAGTTCCCGAAAGCTGGCTTCGCAATCATCACCCCATTTGTATACAATACCCTTCTGAGTAAGGCGGGTCAAAGGCGAGGCCAGTTTAGAAAAATCTTTCACGAACCTACGGTAGTATCCCGCTAGGCCCAAAAAGCTTCGAACTTCGCTGGCTGATGTAGGTTGCTTCCAATCCACCACCGCCTCTATTTTCTTCGGGTCTACGGCGATGCCTTCTGCCGAGACTACATGACCAAGAAATGCCACGCTGTTCAACCAGAACTCACACTTGCTGAGCTTAGCGTACAACTGATACTCTCGTAATGTCTGCAGCACGATCTTTAGGTGTTCCTTGTGTTCCGCCTCGTTCTTGGAATATATTAGAATTTCGTCGATGAACACGACCACAAACTTGTCTACGTACGGCGGAAATATGCGGTTCATCAGATCCATGAAAGCTGTAGGGGCGTTCGTCAAGCCGAACGACATCACGAGAAATTCATAGTGTCCGTATCGGGTTCTGAATGCAGATTTTTAAACATTATCTAATTTGATTTTCAACTGGTGGTACCCTGACCTGAGATCAATTTTAGAGAAAACTGTTGCACCTTGCAGCTGATCAAATAAGTTATCTATCCTTGGCAATGGGTACTGGTTCCGTACGGTCGCCTTATTTAGTTCTCGATAGTCAATACACAGCCGCATGGATCCATCCTTTTTCTTCATGAACAGCACCGGAGCGCCCCACAGAGAAACGCTTGGAGGAATGTATCCTCGGTCCAACAGATCTTGTAACTGAATCTTAAGTTTCTTCAGCTCTGCTGGGGCCATTCGATAAGGTGCCTTTGATATCGGTCGCAAATCCGGAAAAGTGTCAATGCTGAATTCGATCTCACGATCTGGAGGCATTCCAGGCAGCTCGTCCGGGAAAACGTCGAGGAAATCTGCTATGATTTCAGCCTGAGCTGCATCTGCACTTTCCTATCGGGTGTCTCGAACAGAAGCTAGGTACCCTTCACAACCCGAATGCAATATACGCCTAGCCGAAATTGCTGATATCATCATTGCCGTCTTCGGTGCAGCGCTGCACGAATAGTAAAAGTCTGCCTCGCCGGGTAAGCGGAATACGACTCGCTTCTCCGCGCACTCGATTGTTGCATGGCAAGCACCCAACCAGTCCATCCCGAGAATAATATCGTAATCCTTGATGTCTAATACAATGACATCTAAGGAAAGCTTCCTTCCTCCGATACAAATATAACCATCCTTACAGATCGCATGGGCGGGCATGTCGACTCCCGAAGGTGTACTCACGCAAAGGTTCATATTTAAAGGAGTAGAAGCTAATTTATGCTCAATAGTAAAATCAGCAGATATGAAATTATGCGTAGCACCTGAATCGAATAAGACTCTAGCGG
Organism: Iris macrosiphon; assembly: GCA_036927795.1. NCBI lineage: Eukaryota > Viridiplantae > Streptophyta > Magnoliopsida > Asparagales > Iridaceae > Iris > Iris macrosiphon. Next base: position 434,459 of record JAYESA010000001.1, on the reverse strand, counting down.
GCAAATCTCTGAAAAGTAATGTACCTGTCACGACAGTTTCAGAGACGGATGCCTCATCCCGAGTTAGTGCATAGACTCGTCCTTGAGCACCCTGGCGTCGTGGGTTCAACGCTACAGCATTGGCATCACTTGCTGGAGGCCCCCTATTATGGTTCCCGTGGTTCTGATTCCCGTGGTGCTGATTCCCGTGGTGCTGATTCCCATTGTTATGATTCCCATTCTGATTCGGTTTCGGCTGACGGCAGTTAAAATATTTGTGGTCCAGACGACCACATTTAAAACATCCTGTAACTCGACATTCCTCTACTCAATGCCCTAACCTGCCGCACCTATTATAGTATGGTGCACGGGACGGACCCCTATGCTCAGATGTGTGCGGACACTTTTGTGCTCCGGACCCTCCCGTTTCCTGAGGTCGCTTATTATTGTTGGTACGGGAGATTTGCACATCGGCCTTTGTTGGACAGCGCCCAAAGATCCGCTCGTTGTTCAGGGCAGCTTCATAACATTCCCTGTAGGTTTGACATTTTTGATTGATGACGTCCCTACGTAACTCATCATTCAAACCTTTTTGAAAGCGATAGCACCACGCCTGCTGGTTAGGCAGAAAGTGCCCTACAAACTTGGCCAGCTTAGCGAACACAGAATCATAATCATCCACAGAGAAACTTCCTTGGACCAGATTGCTGAAGTCGTCTTCCTTTTGTTGACGCACGGCCCTTGGAATGTATTGTTCAATGAAGGCTGATTTGAACATTTCCCAAGTTATTTTGCAGTTGGGATTGGCATCATAAATCCCTTGCTTCGTGGCCTTCCACCAATTATGCGCACGCAGTTCCAGCTGAACCGATGCACAGGCAACTCGCTTGGATCCCCTGATGCCAACCAGGTTGAAGAGTCCCTCCAGCTTAGCAATCCATCCCATCACAACATCCTGTTATGCTCGTCCGTTGAACGTTGGTGGATGCATTTTTGTGAACTCTGCGGCACGGCAGGTATTCCTTGCTGGATGCTGTGTTTCTTCGGACTCATCCTCTACCGCCACAGCCGACGGTGTAGCAGGCGCCACTGTAGCTCCCCCATTGTTGGGTACTAAGGATGCAATCAGTTGCATCATGGTATCCATCTGCTTTTGTTGAGCAGAAAACTGTGCCTGTTAAGAGATGGCTTGTTGTTGCTGCACCTCCATGAGATGCATAAGTCGTTCGGACATATCCATTGAACCCGCTCCTCTGGATTCTCCAGAACTTGCCGGATCGTTCTGGACGGGCTAAGCACTTCTTGCAGCGGCATTGTTTTTCTTAGCCATTGCTACAAAAGAGAGTAGCTTGTTAACACCTCAAAAATGATAGATTTTTGTATCTATGGGCTCATTATATAGGCGACTGATCTCATGCAGCGGACGCCGAATGCAACTCAACCGAGAGGCGCATCAAACTCCTTTATAATCTTTTGAAATCCCAAGGATGTAAAGCCTAAGCTCTGATACAAATATGTCATGCCCCGATCCTGAAAGGGTCAATCGTCCTCGCTGGATCCTTCACGGAACCGATCCTTCACGGAACCTGGAGTTGCGCTCGTACAAGGTAAGAACTTGCAGTTATAGAAACCTACTTTGAAACACAATTTAGAAAACACATTCACAGATAATTGAACACAAGTGCAGGAAGAAACATGCTTTTTTATTGATAATTCAGAGTAATTTACATAGAGTCTACATTGATGCGCCTTCTCGGCTACTTGAATTACATAAGAAAAGATAACTCAAAATGCAGGGCGCGCTCCATCAGATAGTCCCCGTCGTCCATACATTACGCCCTTGTATAGGTTGAAAGTCCAAGCCTCCAAAATGAACTGACTCCAACTATACTTCAAAATAGAGGTGCTCCTAACGCCTCTTCGTCTATCCACTAGCGTTGCACCGTCTGAGTGCCTGAAATAGTTGCCCACAACGTGGGTCAGTACTCAACTTGTACTGGTGATTGGGATGAACCCACTTGACTAAATCGACACTAGCTTATTAGGGGCAAGCATGCATTAAGATGACTTCTATAAAGAAGCAAGTGAATTCAATTCATATCAGTTGTATGTTTTGATAGGAATGAAAATAGCATTGAATCCAACCAGTGCATCGATTGCTTACTCAACCGATGCACACCTTCCCTGCAACGAAACACAAGTATACTTACCATCTGCACAAGATAATAAATTAGCATGTGTTCTATTCTATGCGGTCATTGGTGTGATCGACACCTTAAGGACATATTCCAAGCATTAACGGCGTGCCCTATCAGCCCGGGTAGCAAGCCCTGCAGGAGGTCCCGAAATACATCGTGACTAGCACGAATCAATATTTCCCTCCGGATCGATACGGTTCCAGTACCCCGGAAAGCTGTTTCGAGGAAATGATAAACCTTGTGCACAAGTTGTCCCAGACCATGCAAATGCATGAACATTTTATATCTCATACAATGCATCGAATTAAACAGATAAAGTAAAGCAGCAATATATATCTTATGCAACAGTTCATATTTTCTCAATGCGGTGTTCCGATTTTGATATCCCATGGGCCCAAACTCTATCCGAGGCACCAGGCCGCAACCAACAGCCAATTCCCTTTCCAACCAACTCAAATTATAAGGTGTGCAAGCATATAGTAAAATTAGTCTACAATTCCCATGTTCCTTTCTTAGTGGCTGGCATGCATTGTGGCTAAGCATTTCCTAGGCGTCCAATTAGGCATCATCGAGTGAACGTTTGAAACATTAGAGATGTTGGCGTAAAGAAGTAGGAAAGAAGGGACCAAACCACTCACTGGTTAAGGGAAAAGTTGCTGAAACAAGGAATCCCGCCTAGCGATGATCAAACGTCAGTTTCGCGGACCTGCAACAGCACGAGCACCGAGTTAGAATTCTTGCCTATCCTTCCTTGCCAAACTCCCCAAAATTCAAGCTCCAATCAATAAAACCAGCAACGAAAACCAAGCAACTCGAAAGCAACACCAAATCAAATCCCAAAGCGGCAATCAAGAAAACCAAGCAACCAAACACGAAAACTATTGGACTCATTTCAATAGAGGCCTTTCCATGAGTTGGAAAAGATCATCGCATTTCGTCCGTGGCAATAAGATGCCGAAGATCTAAGCATACTCGGACGGACTAGCCACAAGCCCAATTATATAGTGCACATCCCGGTCGGATCAGGATTTGAGGCACTACAATGTTAATAACAAGAGTAAAAAGGATTGCTTGCACTTATTCTTGATATCGTATGCTAGACTGGAATACTTGAATGCTTGTCCACAAGAGATAGAATTTGTATGCTAGAGTTATAAGAACTGTTCTTGCTTGTTACTTATTTAATGAGTTAGCTTTGCTTGAACATGCTTCATTGATTGCTTGTCATAAGATGGAACTTGGTGAATGGCGTGAGCTTGTGAATCTAGACTAATAGTCCACCCTAAGGCTTAAAAACTTTACTTATGGGTGGGTGTGGCTATTAGGCAATGTGTATTGAGAGTGTGAGCTTCGGCTATCTGGACTTAATAGATGTGTTTGCTTGCTTGTTCTGGATTATGTGCATAATATTGTATTGATAAGAGCTTGCATTCTCGTATTTGGTCAGGACAACTTGTGCACAAGGTCATCTCTCGGGCGTTCCTGGGGCACTGGGATCGTTCGGCCTAGGAGAGATCTAGATACCCTGAGGCTTAACACACCTTACTTACGGGGGGGGGGGGGAGTAGACCCATCTATTAGTGAGATGGGCTTGTATGTCCCAATTGCTAATCCCGTTGAGGGGACCATAATATAGTTAGGGCGCATGCTAGGCTAGCCTTCTTGCATACCTAACTGTTTGATGCAAGGACGAACAGGAAACTAGAGAACTGTATACATTATGTTATGCAAATTGTGGCTAACTTGTGTGTCTGCTGCAGGGATAACCGTTCGACCGTGGGTAAGAAATATTATGAGTTTATCTATAGCCTGCTTGATCATTCAGTATGCATCGTGAGTTATCTGATAGTGCATTATGCATTCGCATCGTTTGGACAATGGCTATTAGTGCAGAGCTGAACCTTGGTCACAGCTGCTAATAGTACCAGTATGTGAGTCATTGGATAGCTGGATTACTGCAGCCAATCCTGAGTTTCTTGGGGACCAAAATCATATAGATGTGTTGCCTTAATTGCTTGAGATTTTGATAGTCCATTTGATATGCTTGCCTTGATTTGAGATGATCAGTTTGCTAGATAAGCTTGCCCCAAGAGTTGATTATGTTGCACAATACATGCTGCACACTGCACGATGAGAACACTGTCCCTTATAGTTGCTTGAATGCTTGAGTATCGAATATGCAAAACTGGTTTCCAACTTGTGTTTTCAAAAGATGTAATCTGACTAATAGTTCTGAGCTGCATGAAATGAACTTAAGTAAAACTAGCAAGATCACTAGTAATACAATATTTTGCCACATGATTACTTAGTGCGGGTTTCAGGGGGTGTAGCTTTTGTTCAGTTGTTTATACTCACCAGTACTTATATAAAGTGCTAACCCACCAACAGTCTGCTTGTTCTAAGGTGCCTGATCGTCCGAGGAAGCGATAGCTATACCTCATCCTAAGGAACCAGAAATCTGGTATCGATGCCTTGAGCCGCATCGAGTTGTGCCTGCTTTGAGTTGCTTTTGTATAGAGGGACATAATGGATGGAACGGTGTTATTGTAATCTAGAGATAAAGTGCTTGAGCGAATTGTAACCTCGGCCATGCGCCGCTTGTAGCACTTGTGAATATCAAAAAGAGCTTGTTTTTCATATGCCATGGTGTTCTTCACTTTTCTGCAATATGTGTGCCGCTGCTTCAGTATTGATTAGCTTACTTGTCCTTGTATCAAGCTTTGGCCTTGTGCAAGCGCATTTTTGTCATGCCCCGATCCCGAAAGGGTCAATCGTCCTCGCTGGATCCTTTACGGAATCGATCCGTCCTCGCTGGGGCGTGATGCCATACGAGCCTGGAGTTGCGTTCGTATAAGGCAAGAACTTGCAGTTATAGGAACCCATTTTGAAACACAATTTAGAAAACATATTCACAGATATTTGAACACAAGTACAGGAAGAAATATGCTTTTTTATTGATAATTCAGAGTAATTTACATTGAGTTTACATTGATGCGCCTCTCGGCTACTTGATTTGCATTACAAAAGATAACTCAAAAGGCAGGGCGCGCTCCATCAGATAGTCCACGTCGTTCATACATTACGCCCTTATATAGGTTGAAAGTCCAAGCCTCCAAAATGATCTGACTCCAACTATACTTCAAAATAGAGGTGCTCCTAACGCCTCCTCGTCTATCCACTAGCGTTGCACCGTCTGAGTGCCTAAAATAGTTGTCCACAACGTGGGTCAGTACTCAACTTGTACTGGTGAGCGAGATGAACCCACTCGACTAAATCGACACTAGCTTATTAGGGGCGAGCATGTATTAAGATGAACTTCTATAAAGAAGCAAGTGAATTCAATTCATATCAGTTGCATGTTTTGATAGGAATAAAATCAACATATAATCCAACCAGTACATCGGTTGCTTACTCAACCGATGCATGCCTTCCTTGCAACGAAACACAAGCATACTTACCATCTGCACAAGACAATAAATTAGCATGTGTTCTGTTCTATGCGGTCATTGGTGTGATCGACACCTTAGGGACATATTTTAAGCATTAGCGGGGTGCCCTATCAGCCCGGGTAGTAAGCCCTGCTGGAGGTCCCGTAATGCATCGTGACTAGCACGAATCAAATATTTCCCTTCGGATCGATACGGTTCTAGTGCCCCGAAAAGCCATTTTGAGGAAATGCCAAACCTTGTGCACAAGTTGTCCCAGACCATGCAAATGCATGAATAATTCATATTATCATACAATGTATCGAAATAAACAAAGAAGTAAAGCAGCAATATATATCTCATGCAACAGTTCATATTTTCTCAATGCGGTGTTCCAATTTTGGTATCCCATAGGTCCAAACTCAATCCGAGGTACTAGGCCGCAACCAACAACCAATTCCCTTTATAAACAACTCAAGTTATAAGGTATGCAAGCATATAGTAAAATTAGTCTACAAATCCCATGTTCCGTTCTTAGTGGCTGGCATGCATTATGGCAAGGATTTCCTAGGCGTCCAACCAGGCATCATTGAGTGAATGTTTAAAACATTAGAGATGTGGGGTGAAGAAGTAGTAAAGAATGGTCCAAACCACTCACTGGTTAAGGGAAAAGGTAGCTGAAACAAGGAATCCCGCCTAGCGACAATTAAACGTCAGTTATGCGGACCTACAACAGCACGAGCACCAATTAGAAATCTTGTCTATCCTTTCTTGCTGAACTCCCCAAGAATCAAAGCTCCAATCGATAAAACCAGCAGTGAAAACCAAGCAAATCGAAAGCAACAACAAATCAAAATCCTAAAGCGACAATCAAGAAAACCAAGAAACAAAACACGAAAACTATTGGACTCGTTTCAATAGAGGCCTTTCCATGAGTTGGAAAGGATCATCGCATTTCATCCGTGGCAAGAAGATGCCAAAGATCTAAGCTACGACTCAGACGGACTAGCCACAAGCCCAATTATATAGTGCACATTCCGGTCGGATCGGGATTTGAGGCACTACAATTTTAGGCTTGCACGGCATCACGCCCGTACGAGGATGATCGGTTCTGTAGGGACCAAAGCGAGGACGAACGGCCCTGTGGGACCAGGGCGTGACAACCGCCACCTGACCGCCGTTCACCGCCGCCTCCAGCCGCACAGAACCACCTGCACGACGACCGCGATTAACCGCCACCCCGCGTATGGCAGATTTGATTACAACTTACATGTGTTCACGTACTGTTTCCCATCACCTCGCTCAACCAAACTCGATCCCGTCTTCTCCTGTATGATCCTCACCTATCCCCCTTCCATATTTGTGCAATAAATGACCTTGAACAGTGCGTAAACCTAGGCAAAAATAGCGACCAAGTTGCCGAAAAATGATAACTTTTGGGTATCACAGAAAACTGTAGTAACTACCTATGTACATAGACTCGTATCTCCCACCACAGAGATCCGAATCCAGTTTTTCTTTTTGGTATGTGAAGACCACCTGACCTAGTTTAATTTCTATCATTTACATTATTTTATTTGCTGCTGTATGTTAAAGTAAATCAGATAGAAAAATCAGAAAATATACTTTTTGGCAAATTCCAGAAATTGTGATACGGAGCACGCCCCGCCAAAGGGGACTGCCCTGTCGTGTACCAAGTGTACCAAAACGTGCGCACAGCGTACCCGGATGGGAGAGATTTTATGGAAACTGATTTGAACGCATGTGCGCGTCAGAATCAGCCCGTATCCGCAACAAATCCCCAATGTCGCAACTTTTATAAAAGTCCTGCGTATTTAGTGCACGCTCGTCAAAATGCGACAAAACTTGTGCCACTGGACTCGTGGTATCACGTTGGTCCTGTGACCCAAGTTTTACGCGATTGTGAGACAGTTGATCAAGTCGCCTATTGGTGGGCCCCACGGTTTACTTTTTCGGCCAAATTGTGTTCGGCTTTCCGAAATCCACATTTGGACATATCGTTGAGTTTGTACTGACATTTAGAGTTTGTTTGACCTATAATTTGTCCCATTTAGAGAATGTTATCCTTGGCACACTTTTTGGTGCAAAGTGGGCCACACGTAGACCCCACTTTGACCCAAAATTATCGTTTTGCCCCTGTGTCCAAATTGGACGAAAGGGAAGTGCTTTCTAGCTATTTTGCTTATTCTGGGAACGTTGGTGATATTTATTTCAGCATCCGGAGACGTTCATTCTGAGGCCGTAGTTCTGACTCTTGGTGTTTGACATCTGGGCATTTCACTTTGCAGCTCTCTTGCCACGCAAGTATACCTTGCCTTGTTGTACTGTTTAAATTATGTATTATTAGCTGCTTGTTTATTTATTAATTGTGCACGTCCGAGAGAGACTCGGGTGCAGTCAACGGAAGCGTTGACGTTAGGACTTGTGTCTGACCTAGAGTCTAATGGACCCACCTAAAGTCGTGGAGTTATTGGTATGACTCCCCAGGCCTTGACACATTTTTTATACCTGTTGTGAGTCTCATGTAGGGCACAGACTTATGTATGCGGTTGGCCACCTATACGTTTAAGTCGTGCGACAGATAGGGTATAACTGCTAATAGTGATGCTTGTTAGAGACTTAGCAGTTATTAGTAGTCGGAGCATAGACTATTGTAGTACGAAGGTCCAATCCTTGTTCTTGTTTCGTTGTGAGGTTGGACTATTGTTCTAATAATAGACTATGAGCCAGAGTTACGACACCGATACTTGCACTTCGTCTCGGTGTAGTAGCTACTGCGTGTTGTGGATACAACATGCATAGATCATTGGGCGAGGAAGACAATTAGTAGGCGTATGGGACAGACAATTTGGTTATCGTAGTTTCAGAGTAAACTACGGGGCCGTGAGCCTTAATATTGCCCGGGTATGGGATCAGTGTTGCCCGGTTATGGGAGTATATGCTTGTCGATACATCCGGCAGAGGTTACTAGCTGCGCGCTATCATGATCAGTGATATAGTCAGCATATACATCTGGCATCCAGTTTACAGCTAATGACAGATACATAGCCTCTGGTTTGACGCTACGCTTTATACTTTTTACCTACCCATACGTACCAAGGTTGTCTTCAAAGTGTATTTCACTTAGCTGGTTAGGTCACCCTTGAGTTTTTACAGTATTTACTTTATGGCATGCTTTTATGTATCTTGTTATGTCCCTCTGGGGACCTGGCCCTTTCCTGGTGTATTGTTCATGAGTATTTACAGGAGCACAGATCCAGACTGGTTGTGTACGTTTCGAGGAGTCCTCTCTTCGAGTCTCGTGATTGTTAGAGGTTGTATTTATATTGTATTTGTCTTGTTTATTCTTTATTCTAGTTTGGCAGTGGATTTGTTTCCATCCGACTATCATCTTGAGATACTTCTTATTGAGATCTAGTTTCGTAGATATTGGTTATTTATTTATATTGGATTTTCGTGGATGAGATTTAGATTATACCCTATGACTTTTGATAGATTTATACCACTTGTGGATTGATATTCATATTACCGCGTACGTGTGGATTTTGGTTTCCATATATTGGAGTTGCAATATCCATACGGCTGGCATGCTTACGTGTCCTAGTCCTACGTATTTTGGGACTGGGGCATGACAATAAGCATTCACATTGGCTCAGGCCCAAAGGTAAGCCGAGGAGTAAAACAGTAAGGGACCTTTCCGAGTGACATTATCTAGGGTCGTGCAGTGTAGCAGTAAGGGAGTGCATAACGAAGAGTGTAATATTCATATCATTCTACTCGAGGCATAGCAGGATCTAGTTGCACAAGGCAAGGGTAGCATGCAATGATCTGATATATAAGCAATATTTCATTTTCCATGTTCTAGCATAAGCAATACAAGTTTGGATTATTCCCTTAGCTAGGTGTGTTGGATTCTTATTAGCATGCAGGGGGTGATTTACCTAGCGACTAGCATATACCATTCCGTATTTTATGTGTGCTGGCTAAGCAAAGACAAGTTTACCGTAGCCACCCACCTGAACGATAATCTGCCTCGGTCGAGTGATACTCCGAGCGAGCCTCTGAAAGCCTAAGTCGAAGTCCTACAGGGACAAGTCTGGAAATTCCTTGCCTCAAATAAGTCTTCTCGCAGAAGCAAGACGGGTCAGGACGTTGCACTTTTGCCATTTTGAATCGGTAGTCCGCTTAAGCGGAACGGGGTATTACATTATCCACCACTCAGAAAAATTCTCATCCTCGAGACTTCCTGAGGGCAAGTCGTACTATCAAATTTTTTATTCTAGCCCGAGCGTAGCTATCGGTACCACTAGATCCATTGGAATACAATCCCCTACTCAATGCGCCGTATTGCGTGTATACTGAGTCAGTCTCATTTGTGCCTTAGCGCGGGACAAGTTTCTTAACACGAGGTACATTTCAATCGATCTTGGATAATGATCTAAGGCTGAGGCAACTTATATAAGTCGTTATGCTTGTTCAGGAGGATATTCACTTGCACTAGCATTTGAGTTCAGCATATCGCAAGTCTGGATTGTGCACATATTCAAAGCGTCCTTCAGACATATGCATTTCACCAACTTAGCGGTAGCGAAGTCTTTGCACTCGAGTTTCAGTTCTCGTCGAGTTTTGGATCGTTCACACGTTCAAGACGTCCCTCAAACATATGCATTCAACCAAACTTAGAGATAGTAAAATCGGACAAGCTACTTGCAAAAATCCTAAGGGTTCAATCCACTTCCATATCATTTCCATTCCAACTCAATCAAGTAATTGCACATCCATTAAGCGCGATCGTTCGATTTACTGACAGCGTCCATCCTATCGGGTCAACTTAGCACATGTTACCGTTCCCAAGTCTAATCCTAAGTCTTGATGCCCCAGTTGTGAAGCTTTATACAAGCAACATGATAAAGTCGGTAGCACAGGTTCATTCACTCGACAAAGGGTCGTCTGCCTAATTGCTAGGTCAGCTCACAAGGTCATAGGTACAAGTTCAAGCATATTGTGATTCATCGTACAAATTTTTCGTACGATGCTTGCCCCAATTCCTAGGGTCAAACCATTGTTCATTTGCACGGGGTAATCTATCCAAGCTCGTTTTACTCAGATTTTTAAACATCGAGCACAGATTTTTCCTACTCTCAATAACACGTTTGTTTGGCACGGGGGACGAGTCCTTTCAAAAAATTCATGATATATCCAAGTTACAGGACAAGCCTAGTGATTTGCACAGTATATCCCTCCAAACACGTTTTGATAGAATCCCTATCCATTCCAAGTCTAGTCTACAAAGCCAAGATTCGATTCTAAACCTTTAGTTTAACTCTAATTCATTCAATCTGATTCATGTATCCGTTCACGAGACCATCAAGCGTGATTTATTTCAGGCTCTAGGCTAACTCATCCTAAAACACTTTGATTCACTGCATTCAAAGTTGTTGTATCCATCGAATCGAGTCCATTCATGCAGTGATTGTAGTTCGTCTAGTAAAATTATCCAACTTTTATTTTACCGTTTGGTAAATCCATAGTCTACTTTTGGCATTCCACAATAACCAAGTTCAAATATTCAAGCCCAAGTCCCTCTATTTCTGATACGTTCAATATATCAAGTTCGTTCTTCCAAACTCCAAGTAAAATCCGTTACCGCTTATATCATTTCTAGAAACACAATATTTCCTTTGCTTGTATCGATCCATGCTATCTTCCAATTATCGATACCAAGTCAAATCCATATTCCGAAGCCTAATATCCATTCTCGGGTTAGCTTATTCGAGCGATAATTTTTTCAAGTTTTAATCCGTTTTGTTTCAATCCGAATCGCTCACACGATTCTCAAATTTCCAACAAGTTTTCCTTAGTCAGGATATCGATTTTTATTTTCATGAATTTCTAGTCGATATAAGCCTTATAGTTGGTCCAAGCACATTCCTAAATCGTTTAGTTCAACTATTGCACGAGACCTCTGAATTTGTTTGGACTTTTGTAAATGATCCATCCACCACTCGGAATCGAGTCATTCCATCAAATCCTCAATCGATGCTCGTATTATCGTTAGCTTAATCACCGACTCGTTCCTCAAATACTTATACGACACTCAGGTTTCGCTGATAAAATCTAGTCTCGCATATATCCTGTTGATAGTCATCCAAGTAAACCATATTTGATTTGTGTCTACCGACACAAAATATCGTTCGAGCTATATTCCAAAATCAAGCATGATTCTTAATATTCGCCTAAGCGATAAATTTGATAAAATTTCTATCGATTGTAGTTCTAAGTCTGACTTGTCTTATTCCTGAACGATGTCCAAATCTCGTTTATAACTGGCTTGCACCAAAGGGTCTTGGTGCACGATACAGAATATAACTTAGCCGAAAGGCTGTGTGCAAAGTGAACCGTTCGGGACAACATTGAATTCCATACTAACCAGTTGGATAACTAGGTATAGGCAAATGGTTCGCGTATATCATGTAAATCTTAGCACGAGTCTATTCCCCAAGGGTCTAGCACAGGTCAGCACAAAGGCCTTCTGATCATAATATCGTACAAGCAATCATATTATTTCACATGCAACTTTTTGAAAGTATTTAGACTTATTGTTTGAATATCCCATTGAGGCATTGAGAGAGTGTGTGCACATAACCCATGAACGAGCTTTCGAAACAGAGATATTCGAAATGAAGTCCAAAGACGTATAAGCCAGGCTCTGATACCAATCTGTCACGCCCCGATCTCCTGCAGGCTAATCGGTCGTCCCCGCTAGGCGGGAATCACCCTCGCCAGCGCTCCCGCGGACAATCGCTTTGACCCATCCGAAAGTGATATCGCACGAGCGTGAGTCACGCTCGTGCAAGGCTGTAGTTTATTGGCTGGCGATAAGAGATCTAAGCCACAGGATCACACAGATTGTCCGAGTGCAGCAAAATTATAAATGCATAGGCGATTTGGTAACAAGTTCACTGAGTCGACAATAGCAAAAATATTGAATAACACAAGTTGAAGTAAAATAAGCTCTTTATTGATATAAACAAGTGTTACAAGTGGCGCTTGGCCGAGATTACAAGTATTACAAATAGTAAAAGCATGCCAAATGGCTACATTTGTGGAATAATATACAGGCGATGTTCAGGCGATATTCTAACATTATGTCTTTTATATGTGCTTCAGTTCCGGACGTAGCGCTCCAAGGCTTCAGAGTTGAACTCCACACCTTAGCACGCATGAGGGAGGCATCCGCACCGAACGAGGTTCTCCCATACCCTGCAAGTAATCTGGTGGTTTATCAGTACATGAATGCACTGGTGGGGAGGCTACTCGCCCGCTCGATAAATCCAAACACGTAATATAGGTTTCGTGCACCAACTATTTGGTTGTCTTTCTAGTTGTGCCTTAGGATCAGTTTTATGGCATATATGAAAATCCTAACTCGTGTGGTCGTGCACCATGCGATATAAGAGGAAACACGGCGAGACTTACCAACTTACCATTTGTCCTTCCCTGTCCAAGTCAAACTAATATTAATTCCAAGCACGAGCATATAAAAATATTCAGGGGCATAGCATATGCAAATATTGTGTTGTGAGCGATATTACGCTACAGGTGCAAGAGTTACAGGAAATATCAGTTGTGTTGCATACGATGATCAAGTGCTCTATATGCACGTGCTTGTTATATCATGATCGTTCAGGAGTTTAGTTATTCTCGATGCGATACAATAACTCGTACGCGGATAGCCGCTAAGCGAGGATGGCTTATCTATATGACATGAGGTCACTGGCATGGTGCCATAATAGACGGTCTAGTCTGGAAGGGAATGACAAGCGACGCGAGGATCAAGGCATCGTAGGCCGTTCCGTTCGATACAGGATACTATCAGGAGTTCCGGCCGGATCGGATCGGTGCCAGTGCCCCAGCAACCGTCCGCGGAACTAAAACCTTGTTTTCAAGTTGTCCTGTGACCATGAAAGTCTGTAATCTTCAGGTCCCTGGTCAGGTGCAGAAACAAGTTCGAGGCAGGATATATATATATATAACTTGTTGCGACAGGATTACTCTTAATGTTGAATATCGACTCCAACGAGCCATTTTATTCAGTACAAGATAGTATTGCTCCAAGAGCTGTGATTCTTTGATTCTTTGAATTGGTGCAATTTCCTAGGTTCGGGAAATGCCTTAGCGACCCAACAGTCCCGGATATATTCAGGTTTATTTATGCACGGAACAACTATCAGGTAGTCTTCCGAGGAGAACCTAAATGAATGCATGACATGCACAGTATCATACGGTCTTAGCATAGTTATGCATCAAGCATTGAAACTAGGCAATATCTACAAGCAGGCAAGCATGCACTTGTATAACATAAGCATTCATATTAGCTCGGGCCCAAAGGTAACCCGAGGAGTAAAACCGTAAGGGACCTTTCCGAGCGACATTATCTAGGGTCGTGCAGTGTAGCAGTAAGGGAGTGCATAACGAAGAGTGTAATATTCATATTGTTCTACTCGAGGCATAGCAGGGTCTAGTTGCACAAGGCAAGGGTAGCATGCAAGGGTCTGATATATAAGCAATGTTTTATTTTTCATGTTCTAGCATAAGCAATATAAGTTAGTATTATTCCCTTAGCTAGGTGCATTGGATTCTTATTAGCATGCAGGGGGTGATTCACCTAGCGACTAGCATGTATCATTGCATATTTTATGTGTGCTGGCTAAGCAAAGACAAGTTCACCGTAGCCAACCACCTTAGCGATGATCCGCCTCGGTCGAGTGATACTCCGAGCGAGCCTCTGAAAGCCTAAGCCGAAGTCCTGCAGGGACAAGTCTGGAAATCCCTTGCCTCAAATGAGTCTTCTCGCAGAAGCAAGACGGGTCAGGATGTTGCACTTTTGCCATTTTGAATCGGCAGTCCGCTTGAGCCGAATGGGGTATTACAGCACCGATGTGAGGTGTGGGTGAGCTATGATTCATGTAGAGTTGGGTATGATCACATAATCTACTAATATCTCCCCGTCCCCAGCTTGCACGACGGATTCCAAATTATGACTCCTCATGACCGGTCTCGATGATGCTAACTCGTGTATCCATAGTGTCAAAATTATGTACGCTATATAACTAGAATCATAGAGATGATCAACATAATGAAAACTGTCAGAGAATGTACTCACCTGTGGTCCTCTGCTGGCAATACCAATATCCTATTTCTGAGGTCTTGTCTAAATAATCCAACAGTCCTATAGACATTATTTAATAATAATACAGAATCAGTCATTGCACTAGCATACACATAATCATAAATATACTGAACTCAGAGACAACGCTAGGGGTGACACTGGTCAACTAGCAGGGCCAAGTGTGCGTATAACTATACAGTGTCACATCTGCAAATGCTATGCAAAATTAGACAGTTAATCACTAACACATGTCTAGCTAGTACGTCACTGTACATAAGGCAAACAACTCACAATTCTCAGGGTTATACAGGCAAATATAAATATGGGATATCCATAATTAACCTAGGGTCATACGGTGTATATATATATACAGTCATAATTAGTATTAGCATTTAATTATTATACACATACGCACGCACGCACACGCAACTAGTTTCTAGGTCTACTTACATAATGTCTAGCAATCAACATCTAACACACTTATCATAAAATAATATTCTCAATCCTAACACTATTTACATATGTACGTACACACACAACATGAAAGGAAAACAAGTCGAACCTGCATGAACAAGGGGGTGTATTCGACGTCGAGGTGGTGCTCGGTCGCGTCCCGCAGAGGGCTCGGCTGCTCCTACTCATGCTGCTGCTGTGTCGAAGAGTCCGGCATCGAGTTGGGGAAGAGACGAGTCGAGGAGAGATGCTCAGACGGAGGACTCGACTGCTGTTCAGGCGAGGGGGTGCTGCTGTTCGTCGAGGGGGGTCGTATTGTTGTCATCGAGGAACGGTGGATGGCCGTGGGTATGTGGTGCCCCGTTCTTCCTATTCGGGGAGCGCGGCTAAGGAATACAAGGCGGTATCGTTCGATCGGGATAGATTGAAATAAAAACTCGTCCTCGTTATGGATTTGTTTCTTCAGAATCGACTTCCATATTCAGTGGACCATGCCCCCGGGATCGTATTAGCGGCAGAGTCAGGAGGGACCTCTCCGCTACATCCTTGTTGCCTCAGATTTTGATGTCACTTGTTGCTTTCGTGCTTTGAGTTGGTTTTCGGATTTGTTTGAGATTTCTTGAACGATTTCGAAGATTTTATTATTTTTGTTCATTGAACTGCATTTTAATTCCGAGTATGAAAAAAGAGAAAGAGGTATTGGTCAAGCTGTTCGTGGATGTAGGTGAACGAGCAGTATGCGGCTTACGAGCGGAGTCTTGAAGTGCCTCTTTCCTTCTCCCTTCTAACCAACTAAAGTGAGTGGCTACCATCCCAATTAGCTAGCCCTTCTTCCAAGTCTTCACACCTAAAAAGTCTTGCATTCTTCCTTGTCCCAATCAGACGATACCAAGAAATAACTAAAAGATGTCAAGATAAAAAGGTAATAGACTTGGATCATTATACTTGTCATTCAACTTGGGAACGATTACTTATACTGCATGCTTGTTCGTTTAGAATGTTCATTGTATGCTTCAATTTTAGTTAGAATGCATATTTTTCTATAATTGTGCTAAGTATGGGACAAACTTGTCATGAAATAAACTGTCAGAAAGACTATGCAAAATAAATTATGCAATGTTACTTATCTTGTACTCGTGTTGTCTCGTACTCGTGTTGCTGAATTGCATAAAAATGTTCGGCAAAACAAATAATATCGTTCAATCACGGATAACTTGTGCTCAAGGGTATAGTTCTGCAGACGGTCGCTGGGGCACTGGCTGTCACGCCCCGGTCCCGCCCGGGCTGCCGCTCCGCCCTGCCCCGCCCCGTACCGCCGGGAATTTACGAACCGGGCACGAATCACCGTGCCTCGGTGCGCCGGACGCGAATCACCCCATCCGTCCCGCGGGCACGAGGGAGGAAGGGAAGCTAATCGAATGGCCTGAGTCGAGCTTTCGGGGGACGTGATGTCGCACGGGCCTGGGGTTGCGCCCGTGCAAGGCCAATCGTTTAAGTTGATAGTTGGCTATCATCGCATCAATCGAGTTAGCAGCGAAAAGGGACTTGTTGCAATGCAATGCATTTAGCCAACTGAGCGTTCGGGACAATCGAGGCAACTTGGGTTTCCTTTAGCAAAGGCACACGTTCGTTCCATACATTATGCCCCCTTATACGATAGCATTCTCGGGGCAACAATCGAAACCAGGATTCCGGGTCTTCGGGACTGTGGCACGCCTATCGCTCCCTCGGACGATCCAGTACCTGCAAGCAAGTAAACTGTTGGTGGGTCAGCACTTTATACAAGTACTGGTGAGATAAAAAAACTGAACAGAAACAAGCATTCACTCAAACAGGCACTAAGTAATCATGTTATAAAACATTATATTACTAGTGATCTTTCTAGTTTTACCTAGGTTCGTTTCATGCAGTTCTAGCAGAGTCATATTACATTACTTTGGAAACATGTTTAGAAACAGAGTTTCATATTGAATATGCAAGCAAGCAAGCCATTCATGTTTCAGGGTGTGCGTAGCGTGTCTCGTGCGACTCAAGGGTCTGATGCAAGGCTAGACACACGATGCACAATCTTAGGGGCAGTCACTATCCAAGCCAACACAATGACTTAGCTATATGCAGGGCGGTCCCCGAGTATCTTAGGATCGGCAGCGGTTAGTCCAGCATACCAATGACTCATTTCTCTGATGCTAATGGCAGCTGTGACCAATGGTGGCTTGAACGCATGCAGTTCAGCTTTCCACCAAAAGCCATTGTCCGACCGCGTGCGAATGCATGGAACACTATCAAATAAACTCTAGTATGCAGATGAGAGGAACCATCAGAATACACTCGTTGTTGCGGGGCAATCCGACTTATCACTTGAACACGTTCAGGCACAGTATGGTTCTCTCGAAGCATAGACGATAGTGAACATGTTCATGCACTCTAAGCAGGCGATTCAGGATTCTTGTTAAGCAGACATTGATTCAAAGACAAGCTAGGTGAGTTCGTTCATTAACATGCAAGGCAGGTTCTATCATTCTCTTAAGAAAACATTGTAAGCAAAAACTCAGGTTATTATTAAGGCGTGCAAGAATCAGAGAACGAAGTTCTGCCCACTCACCTTGATATATAACGCCGGCGCGGAGCGGGGCGTTACATACTTACCAACCAACAAAAAGTTTCGTCCTCGAAACTTCAAGGATAAACTTCTCGATATCCCGAGTAGCGATAGTGCCGACCCTCGCCGTACTCAATCGAAACAATCAAGCAATTCAATTTCAGGAAACATTTTGCACTTTGAGAATATCTATGGACTTATTGTATGGAACGCACTTTGCAAAACCATATCGATAAACAAAGAGTCATAGCAACGGTTTGGGCCAGAAGATCGATTCCGCTATGATACCATTCTGTCACGCCCCGGTCCCGCCCGGGCCGCCGCTCCGCCCTGCCCCGCCCCGTACCGCCGGGAATTTACGAACCGGGCACGAATCACCGTGCCTCGGTGCGCCGGACGCGAATTACCGTGTCCGTCCCGCGGGCACGAGGGAGGAAGGAGAGCTAATCGAATGGCCCGAGTCGAGCTTTCGGGGGACGTGATGCCGCAAGGGCCTGGGGTTGCGCTCGTGCAAGGCCAATCGTTTAAGTTGATAATTGGCTATCATCGCATCAATCGAGTTAGCAGCGAAAAGGGACTTGTTGCAATGTAATGTATTTAGCCAACTGAGCGTTCGGGACAATCAAGGCAACTTGGGTTTTCTTTAGCAAAGGCACACGTTCATTCCATACATTATGCCCCCTTATACGATAGCATTCTCGGGGCAACAATCGAAACCAGGATTCTGGGTCTTTGGGACTGTGGCACGCCTATCGCTCCCTCGGACGATCCAGTACCTGCAAGCAAGTAAACTGTTGGTGGGTCAGCACTTTATACAAGTACTGGTGAGATAAAACAACTGAACAGAAATAAGCATTCACTCAAACAGGCACTAAGTAATCATGTTATAAAATATTACATTACTAGTGATCTTTCTAGTTTTACCTAGGTTTGTTTCATGCAGTTCTAGCAGAGTCATATTACATTACTTTGGAAACATGTTTGGAAACAGAGTTTCATATTGAATATGCAAGCAAGCAAGCCGTTCATGTTTCAGGGTGAGCGTAGCGTGTCTCGTGCGACTCAAGGGTCTGATGCAAGGCTAGACACACGATGCACAATCTTAGGGGCAGTCACTATCCAAGCCAACACAATGACTTAGCTATATGCAGGGCGGTCCCCGAGTATCTCAGGATCGGCAGTGGTTAGTCCAGCATACCAATGACTCATTTCTCTGATGCTAATGGCAGCTGTGACCCATGGTGGCTTGAACGCATACAGTTCAGCTTTCCACCAAAAGCTATTGTCCGACCACGTGCGAATGCATGGAACACTATCAAATAAACTCTAGTATGCAGACGAGAGGAACCATCAGAATACACTCGTTGTTGCGGGGCAATCCGACTTATCACTTGAACACGTTCAGGCACAGTATGGTTCTCTCGAAGCATAGACGATAGTAAACATGTTGATGTACTCTAAGCAGGCGATTCAGGATTCTCGATAAGCAGACATTGATTCAAAGACAAGCTAGGTGAGTTCGTTCATTAACATGCAAGGAAGGTTCTATCATTCTCTTAAGAAAACATTGCAAGCAAAAACTCAGGTTATTATTAAGGCGTGCAAGAATCAGAGAACGAAGTTCTGCCCACTCACCTTGATATATAATGTCGGCGTGGAGCGGGGCGTTACACTGGCACCGATCCGTCATAATAAATATGCATGCTTCATATAAACAACGTATTAATTGGTATAGTTGGGTTAGCTCACCTTCACCAGTACATTTTGATGTACTGACCCTCGTTGAAACAGGTTCCCTGCACTAAGGCGAACCGAGCGAGGAGCCAAAGTCGTCTTCCCGATCCTGTCCAGCTGTAGGCGCATCCTGATCGCACCGCATTTTAAAGTACTTAAAGAAAGGAGCTAGTAACCCAAACATAATACAGCTTAGAGGGAAGGTCGTCATCCCATCCAGAGGGCTTTATCATATTGAAGTTTAGTAAAGGGATATAATGTACAGGACTGCTATCTCATTTTGTGTCAACACTTTTGTAAGCCCGTGCGGTAATTTAGCTGACTCGTTCAAGAGTTTGTAATAGATATTCATTATCAATAAAAAAGAACTTTTTTATGTTTCAAATATGTGTTTCAATTTATCAGCGTACTCTGAATATGTGCTCGTTATGCAAAAAAATAAAGCCTTGTACGGGGGACGCCCCTACGATTCAGCAAAATTGGGGCATGACAGGGTATTCTCAGACATTAATAGTGGCGGTGGTGTCGAAGTTGACGGGGTCGTGAAGGGAGGAAGCGGTGGTGTTAGCGATTCGGATCGTATCCGGCAATGTCGGGCTCGGCCGTGTCACGCCCCAGTCCTAAAATACCGAGGGACCGGACACGTGGCAATGGCCAGCAGTACGCACCGATGGACAAACCCAATTTAATGGATCCATCAGGGCATACTTAAGCTGTAAAATAATAATAAGTAAATCCAATGATATATGTCACAGTCTATACTAATCTCATCCACAACAGATAATCACAGATCAAATGCCAGAATAAATGCAGAAGGAATAACTAACAAATCTCAATAAAAGTGTCTCGGAAAATAATCCGCGAACAAGTCTGATACATAAATGCAATAGACTGAAAAATAAAGGAACTGGAAATAGAAATAAATGAGTATCTCTAGGCAATACCCAGGAGAAGTCCTCTAGCACAATCTCATCCTCAGGTGTCGGTACAACTCCTGTATCTGCTCCTGTTCCTGCTAATGCTCCTGTACTGTATAACTCTAGGTGGATCTCCTCTGCTAGTCCTGGGGACAAAGTCCGGATCCAGGTCCTCAGGGGACAGCAAGGTACAGAAAATACAAGCCAAAATAAATGCAGTGCAGCAAAAAATGCAATAAATAGGGTAAGCAATATAACCATCTATGTGAAATGCAAGTGAGAGCATCACTAGTGCACAGGCCGAAGCCACTACAAGCTCTGTGTCGGGGAGCCGGTAGCGGTAATAACCGGTAATGGGCCAAGCTCGGGCTTCAGAGTCTTGTGCCTCTCAATAATAGGGGTTTTATATATATGATCAGCCTGTAGCCTGTGTGTCTCTCCCCACTCAATGTAACCACGCATATCATGACCATAACGTCTCATGTCCATGTCAAGCGGGATCATATCTAATGCAACAAGTCATACTATATCTAAGAATATAATGTCCATGTCCTGTATCCTATACAGAATCACCACGAATATCTTGGGAAAATCCTGTCTCATGAAAAGTGTCAAGTGTCCTGGGTCAAAGTGTACTTAGTAAGACCAGTACAAGAATATATAGTGTCACAAATGTCCATCTCTAGATGACCGTACTCAACACCGCGTACAGTGTCGGCACCCGACTGATAATCGGATGCTAAGTACGTCACATGGTCCTAGGTTAAGCATGTACAGCAAGATAATGAAGCAAGGAAAATATATAACAATACTGCAGAGTTTGGCAAGGTACACTTGCCTGGGGTCCTGGCTCCAACTGTAGCTTTGGTCTCAATGTGATCTGCTGCTACTACTCCGGTTGCGGAAATAAACATCACTATTAGATTCAAAAAATATCAAATAGCTAGAAACGCCTGTCCTTGAGTCCAATTTGGAGACAAGGGCAAAAACGACGTTTCCGGGTCAAAGCGGTGTCCACATGTGGGCCACTTTGCACCGAAAAGCGTGTCAGGGTCAAAGGTCTCCAAATTTGCCAAACTTAGTGTCAACAAGTCAGGAACGATGATACGAACCCAACGGAACTTCCAGAATTAGATTCTGATGAGCCGATCACAAAATTGCCTGTCAAGTGGAGCCCGTGGGGCCCACGACACGCAATTTTGTCAACGTTCTCAGAATCGAACCAAACTTGGCTCACAGGACAAGTGTATTGCTACGAGTCCGATGGCGCAAGTTTCGTCTCGATCTGACGTGCGTACACAAAGTTACAGCGTGTTCCAGAATCGACGGATACAGGGCGGTGTCGGCGGATACGCGTTGATTCTGGTGTGCACGCACATCCGAATCGACTTCTGCGACATCCCACACATCCGTATCAACGACGTGCACGTTTCGGTAAGGACCGCGTGCGACCAAGTCGTCCCGTTTGGCGGGGCGCACTCAGTTCCGGGGTGGAACAGGGCGTTAATTTTTCTGTTTTTGGATCGCGGTTTGCGATCACCACAGGACGCGATGCACCGAACGGGTTGCACGGGCACCGAGAGGGTTATACAGTCTATGCGACGCAACTGACAGAATTTAAAATAGAATCACGAGGTGAGAGGAAACGTTACCTGAACAGGGCTCTGAAAAACCAAATTTCTTCGTGTCCGAGTGTCGAGTTCGAAGTGCCGTATCCTGTGTCCTGTGCCGTATTCCGCGTCCACGGCGGCCCTAGGGTTGCTGGAGACTGGCCGGGGCGGCTCGCTGGAGGAGGGCGGCACGACGAGGTGGTTGGCCGGAGTCGGGGTTCTCGCCGGAGAAGAAAGGGAAAGGAGTAAAACCTAGGCGGCCGGCTGGGGTTTCTCGGAATGCTGTTGGTGCTGTGGAGGCCGCCGAAGGGAGGCGAAGGCTGGGGAGGCATCGCCGAGAATGGAGGAGCCGGAGGGAGGCGGATGGTGCTGGTGGCTCTGGCTCGAAGGGCGACGGAGGAACTAGGGCTTAGGTGGGGCTCTCGGCAGAGAGGACGATGGAGGAAGAGGCCAGGGAGGAGGTCGAGCGGGGGAGGCGTGGCCGGGCGGAGCGGAGTGGGAGGTCTGGTCTACGGGCTGAAGGCAGAGGGAGAAGGTGTCGGGCACGGCGGGGGAAAATAGGGTTCAGGGGAGAGAGATGAGGTCGTCGACGGCTGAGGGTTCAGCGGCGAGGCGGGGAGGAGACGGACGCGGACGGTGCGCCGGAGTCGGGCTGCGCCGCTGGGTCGGAGGAGCGGCACCGGAGTCTCGCCGAAGGCGGCTGGGGAAAGGGTAGCCTCTGGCAGCTAGGGTTAGGGCTAGAATTAGGGATTTTGGGATTATTTTAGGGATTAGGGATTTGTTTCTTTTTTTCTTTTCTTTTTGTTTGTGGAGAAAACTCGGAAAAGTATGTATTTATACAAACAGAAATTGGACTAGGGTTTGACCTAGGATTGGGCTGGGTCAATGCTCCATGGGCTTGGCTTCGGCTCTCATGGGGATGTCGGGCGTTGGCACGGGTTTAATTCAGTTTAAATGTACTTCGGTTTTCAGGGCTTTAAACGCGATTCCGGAGTCCAATAAATCCGCAAAAAATTACCCTGTGTCCAGTTTTCTATTTTACACCATAAAATATTATTTCCATAATATTTTAATATGAATTAACCATAAATAAAAATCATTTAATTAGAAAGCACCTAGGTTTTAATTCTAGAAAAATTTCAGAAAATCCTAATCAAAAATTCCTAAAAAATTAGGGGGCTTACAATCTACCCAACTTATAAAAATTTTGTCCTCGAAATTAAAATATGGTAGGGTTCTCTCTATCCAATCTCACTTGATTACAGTCTAAAGGATCCTCTCAAGTAAACTTTGCGGTCTCTACCCAACTTAGAATTTACCCATATATCATCTAAGGCTATACATCTAATAAAGCTATGCCCCAACTTATTTAATCATATTATTGAATTCTCAAGTCTTTAACACCAACCATATCACCTATGATATTCCCTTAATCATATATAAAAGGGTCTTCAACAATGCGACCGACCTGAGGGGTATATCTAGTACTGTCTATATATCCAACTTATACCAAGCACGAGGTTTCGTCTTTTTGAAATAAGGGAAGACGGAGATCAATAATAAAGAGTTCAAGGGTGAGGTAATATAATAGAAGTATCGGGGTCAAGGCGTTTAACGAATTCAGATGGGAATCGTCAAGCAGTTGGGGATTGAAATCCTATTTTGGTAATTCTCTGTTCGCATGCTCGTATTAGTACGGTTATGCGACTGATACGATATGCTCAGACATATCTAGAGGGCAAGTATACTAGTCAACTATATATCTCAATCCACGTGAAGTAGTCGTGCGAAGAGCGAACCAAAATACACTAAGGTTGATCAGACCGTAATACACTGATTCTGAATAGACAACTGTATTAGTGTACGCGTCCAATAATACAGATGTCATGATCAAGCTCGATAAAAGGATAAGCTTGTAAAACTAGGCTATATTAGCAGCATAAGTCAAGGTAGTACAACAATATAAGTACGCTAGACGATGATGAAAGGAGGTACAACTTAATTCAAGTTCACAAAACAACACCAAAATAAGCACAATAACAAAAGACTCTAAAATCTCTCCAGTTATCAATTATAAAAACATACTAGGTTATTATCAAGTTCAAAATTACATAGGTTAAGGCTGAGGTCACGAACCAATAGGCACAAGATTAAAACAAATCTATAAACAGATAACTACGAACACTTCCGCGCATTAGCTACTCCATGGGTCTGTGCGTCTTCTAAAGTCATCGATGGAGCTTGTTCACGTTCTTGCAGTTGATTCCTCTACTGCTGCTGAGCCTGCTGGAAGAGTATGGTTTGTGGTGCCAAGGGTGGCCTCGGCTGATTCCCTCCTGGGGCTGGTGGTCTTACTCCTTCAACTCTCGTTTGCGGTGCTTCCAACGCTGGAGAGGCTGGCCTTGGTGCTGGTAACGCTTGTTGGTTATTCATTGGTGCTCTGTCTCGACGTTCGGGGCATTCCTTCTTTAAATGCTGACTGGATCCGCAAGCTAAGCATAATTTCCTTTTGCGTCTGCACTCGTTCTCTATGTGGCCTCGCCTGCGACAATATGGACAGACAGGTATTTCTTGAGGAGGTGCTTCTGGTGGTTGGTGCATGTGTAACTTCTTTCTAACTTCTTCCTGTGGTGCTCCGGCTGGTGCTGATGTGGCTGGTTGATGAATCATCAATGCTTTCTCTCGATGCTGAGAACAGTTCTTGGCTAAGTGTTGACTGGTTCCGCAAATCAAGCATAATCCTAACTTGCGCCTGCACTCCTTCTCAATATGGCCTTTCTTGCGACAATACTGACAAGTAAGAAGAAATAAGGCTCTGGATGCTGCTCTTGGTGGTGGATTCATCTGTGGTCGCTTTGCAACTCTTTCTTGTTGTGCTTGGTCTGGTGCTGATGTATACGGCCGCTTCTGGCTGGACCCTATCCTTGTGTCGCACTCCATGGGTCTTGCTGTAGTAAGAACATCCTCGTCTAAGGTAGTTGCAGCGGGGCTGATTAACTTCCGTAACTCTGAGCTGAATCTATCGATGAACTTCTCCGCTTGGATCTGCTGAGCTTCTTCCTGAACCTTCTGATGGGCTTGCATCATTGCGTAGAATATTCGAAACATTTGTTGTTCGTCCATAGCCTGCCCTTGTGGAACGGTGGGCATCGGTGGAGCCAACTACGTCGGTGGTGGAACGTCATCTTCTTGGATTCTCCAGGCATGCTGACTTGCTTGCTATGATGATGGACCTTCACTAACTGGTGTCACTTTATCTCCGTTGGTTATCACCGCATCTTGTGGTGTTTCTGGATGAGTCTCTTTGCCGACTTGGGGATTCATTTCTCTGCAACCAAAATAAACTATAAGGGCGCTCAGGAATCAAGGCAGGATACGAGTCAAGAGATTAATTTGAATCCGATATAGATATCAAGGACGTTTCAAGCAAGTGGATGAGATCCTAGAAACTTATCCTATTCTTATTGCAGGCTTGCTCGGTCCCTAAGTTGAAACTGAACAATTTAGTCGTTGACCTGCATGGGCCACCACAAAAACCATGTCACGCCCCAGTCCCAAAATACCGAGGGACCGGACACGTGGCAATGGCCAGCAGTACGCACCGATGGACAAACCCAATTTAATGGATCCATCAGGGCATACTTAAGCTATAAAATAACAATAAGTAAATCCAATGATATATGTCACAGTCTATACTAATCTCATCCACAACAGATAATCACAGATCAAATGCCAGAATAAATACAGAAGGAATAACTAACAAATCTCAATAAAAGTGTCTCGGAGAACAATCCGCGAACAAGTCTGATACATAAATGCAATAGACTGAAAAATAAAGGAACTGGAAATAGAAATAAATGAGTATCTCTAGGCAATACCCAAGAGAAGTCCTCTAGCACAATCTCGTCCTCAGGTGTCGGTACAGCTCCTGTATCTGCTCCTGTTCCTGCTAATGCTCCTGTACTGTATAACTCTAGGTAGATCTCCTCTGCTAGTCCTAGGGACAAAGTCCGGATCCAGGTCCTCAGGGGACAGCAAGGTACAGAAAATATAAGCCAAAATAAATGCAGTACAGCAGAAAATACAATAAATAGGGTAAGCAATATAACCATCTATGTGAAATGAAAGTGAGAGCATCACTAGTGCACAAGCCGAAGCCACTACAAGCTCTGTGTCGGGGAGCCGGTAGCGGTAATAACCGGTAATGGGCCAAGCTCGGGCTTCAGAGTCTTGTGCCTCTCAATAATAGGGGTTTTATATATATATGATCAGCCTGTAGCCTGTGTGTCTCTCCCCACCCAATGTAACCACGCATATCATGACCATAACGTCTCATGTCCATGTCAAGCGGGATCATATCTAATGCAACAAGTCATACTATATCTAAGAATATAATGTCCATGTCCTGTATCCTATACAGAATCACCACGAATATCTCGGGAAAATCCTGTCTCATAAAAAGTGTCAAGTGTCCTGGGTCAAAGTGTACTTGGTAAGACCAGTACAAGAATATATAGTGTCACGAATGTCCATCTCTAGATGACCGTACACAACACCGCGTACAGTGTCAGCACCCGACTGATAATCGGACGCTAAGTACGTCACACGGTCCTAGGTTAAGCATGCACAGCAAGATAATAAAGCAAGGAAAATATATAACAATACTCCAGAGTTTGGCAAGGTACACTTGCCTGGGTCCTGGCTCCAACTGTAGCTCTGGTCTCAGTGTGATCTGCTGCTACTACTCCGGTTGCTGAAATAAACATCACCATTAGATTTACAAAATATCAAATAGCTAGAAACGCCTGTCCTTGAGTCTAATTTGGAGACAAGGGCAAAAACGACGTTTTCGGGTCAAAGCGGGGTCCACATGTGGGCCACTATGCACCGACAAGCGTGTCAGGGTCAAAGGTCTCCAAATTCGCCAAACTTAGTGTCAACAAGTCAGGAACGATGATACGAACCCAACGGAACTTCCAGAATTGGATTCTGATGAGCCGATCACAAAATCGCCTGTCAAGTGAAGCCCGTGGGGCCCATGACACGCGATTTTGTCAACGTTCTCAGAATCGAACCAAACTTGGCTCACAGGACAAGTGTATTGCTACGAGTCCGATGGCATAAGTTTCGTCTCGATCCGACGTGCGTACACAAAGTTACAGCGTGTTCCAGAATCGACGGATACGGGGCGGTGTCGGCGGATACGCGTTGATTCCGGTGTGCACGCACATCCGAATTGACTTCTGCGATATCCCACATGTCCGTATCAACGACACACATGTTTCGGTAAGGACCGCGTGCGACCAAGTCGTCCCGTTTGGCTGGGCGCACTCAGTTCCGGGGTGGAACAGGGCGTTAATTTTCCTGTTTTTGGATCGCAGTTTGCGATCACCACAGGATATGATGCACCGAACGGGTTGCACGGGCACCGAGAGGGTTATACAGTCTACGCGACGCAACTGACGAAATTGAAAACAGAATCACGAGGTGAGAGGAAACGTTACCTGAACAGGGCTCTGAAAAACCGAATATCTTCGTGTCCGAGTGTCGAGTTTGAAGTGCCGTGTCCTGTGTCCTGTGCCTTGTTTCGCATCCACGGCGGCCCTAGGGTTGCTGGAGACTGGCCGGGGCGGCTCGCTGGAGGAGGGCGGCGCGACGAGGGGGTTGCCCGGAGTCGGGGTTCTCGCCGAAGAAGAAAGGGAAAGGGGGAAAACCTAGGCGGCCGGTTGGGGTTTCTCGGACTGCTGTTGGTGCTGTGGAGGCCGCCGGAGGGAGGCCAAGGCTGGGGAGGCATCGTCGAGAACGGAGGAGCCGGAGGGAGGCGGATGGTGCTGGTGGCTATGGCTCGAAGGGCGACGGAGGAACTAGGGCTTAGGTGGGGCTCTCGGCAGAGAGGACGATGGAGGAAGAGGCCAGGGAGGAGGTCGAGTGGGGAGGCATGGCCGGGTGGAGCAGAGCGGGAGGTCTGGGCTGCGGGCTGAGGGCGGAGGGAGAAGGTGTCGGGCACGGCGGGGGAAAATAGGGTTCAGGGGAGAGAGATGAGGTCGTCGACGGCTGAGGGTTCAGCGGCGAGGCGGGGAGGAGACGGTCGCGGGCGGTGCACCGGAGTCGGGCCGCGCCGCTGGGTCGGAGGAGCGGCGCCGGAGTCTCGCCGCAGGCGGCTGGGGAAAGGGTAGCCTTTGGCGGCTAGGGTTAGGGCTAGAATTAGGGATTTTGGGTTTATTTTAGGGATTAGGGATTTGTTTCTTTTTTTTCTTTTCTTTTTGTTTGTGGAGAAAACTCGGAAAAGTATGTATTTATACATACAGAAATTGGACTAGGGTTTGACCTAGGATTGGGCTGGGTCAATGCTCCTTGGGCTTGGCTTCGGCTCTCATGGGGATGTCGGGCGTTGGCACGGGTTTAATTCGGTTTAAATGTACTTCAGTTTTTAGGGCTTTAAACGCGATTCCGGAGTCCAATAAATCCGCAGAAAATTACCCTGTGTCTGGTTTTCCATTTTACACCATAAAAGATTATTTCCATAATATTTTAATATGAATTAACCGTAAATAAAAATCATTTAATTAGAAAGCACCTAGGTTTTAATTCTAGAAAAATTTCAGAAAATCCTAATCAAAAATTCCTGAAAAATCAGGGGGCTTACAGGCCGCGAGGAGGTCTGATGGTGTCGACGATGATGGTGATAAGGGCGGTTCAGTCGACGGTGGAGTGGCTGTTCAGGCGGTTGGGGGTGAGGGATCCGTGGAAAGAAGCAGCGGTAAGGTGGTTCAGCCGGGTTGATGGAGGTTGACGGGGTGGCCGGGTGTTCAGGCGGTCGGGGGTCTGGGCTCCGGCGGTGGCAGAGAGCAGGGATGAAGATGATAGGGATGAGGGTGATGATGTATTTTGGCTAGGGTTTTGGTCTTTGATGGTGGTGATGGAAATATGAGAAAAGTTGTATATATATGTATGGGAAATAGGGTTTGATTATAGCCTAGAAAATTGGGCCGATCAAGTACACCTAGGGATTGGGTTTGGCTTTTACATGTAAAAATTGTTAAAGGGCTAGGATAGTTTTGTTTGAAATGGATGGCTAGGATTTGATGAGGGAAAGGATGTTGAGTGTTGTACACTCCAAACTTATGGAGAAATTCTCATGACCGGTCGATGAAGAAAAATGGTGTTTCTTCATGTGTTGTGTCCAATGGGAAGTGGACACCTCAATGCACTTTTGCATAAAAATCTCCAACAATTATAAAATTACACAAAGTATGATTTTTGGATTAAATGGGAGAAAATACCATGTTTGGTGTGATATAGTGGATGAAAAGGGTGTTTGGTATTTAGTATGAGTCTTGAGGGTGTGAGTGGAGATTTGGTTTGGTGTTGGATCTAGTTTTGTGTCAAGTTGGGTCCTTACACCAATTTAATTAAAATTGATGTAAATGGTGTTCTAAAATTAATTGAAAGTACATAAGGTTAAAATTTGGTGGGACACAAGTGTCATGGACGTAGAAGACTCAGAATAGAATATTGTCATAATTTTGATTGCTCAAAATGGGTCGAGATTGTGTCTACAATTTTGATTGGAACGCACAAGGATGTAAAGTTGGATTTATTTAGAATTAAATATAAATATTTGTGACAAATATTGTGTGACTAAAATAAAGCACAAGAGGGCATATTTATGAGTTATACAAGGATCAAAATAGAAGATTGACACGTCTAGGGCAAGGGTATAAAATTTGTTGGAAGACAAAAGCTAGCGTAGCGCTCCAAATATTGAAGCAACGATAAGATACAATAATCAATAAAAATCACAGCAATTAAAAATAATCCCAAATATTAAATCTCAAAAATGCTAATTAATGTCCATAGTCCTATAATTTGGTCAGGGGCTCATCTAGTGGATTTCTAGGTCCAGTTTACTAACGCATGTATTTAAGGAACACTATATATAACTAGTATATGCACGCATTTCATATTACTTGAAAAAAATAGTTTATTAAAAGAGCAAACGACAATTTCTTAATTTTATTATAGGTGGAAATATAACAGGCAGGAGCTTGAAAGTTGGGAAAAATTAAATGACGGAAATAGGAAAGGTTTCTCTTATCTCTTGGGCTCATGTGCCTACTTTGCATGCTTGTTTTATTAACTTTTGCTTTATTCTCCAAACTACCTACTTTGCATGCATGCATATCTTTGTTTTATTAACTATCATTCCCCAAGTTGCCTCATTTGCATGCATGCAAGCATACATACATTTAATACGTATTTAATTACTGTTTTTAATTACTTAGATATCCTTATCAACGTTAATACATATTGAAATGTAGTAAAGGGTATTTTTGGAACGAAAAACTTTCACGGTGAAGCCTAGTTTTGGCATTATATAGTAGAATAGATTTAATACGTATTTAATTACTATTTTTAATTACTTAGATATCCTTATCAACGTTAATACATATTGAAATATAGTAAAGGGTATTTTTGGAACGAAAAACTTTCACGGTGAAGCCTGTAGCGCCCCGTTCCCCCGGTGCGGGGAGCGCGGCTAAGAAACACAAGACGGTATCGTTCGATCGGGATAGATTGAATTAAGAACTCGTCCTCGTTATGGATTTATTTCTTCGGAATCGATTCCCATATTCAGTGGACCGTGCCCCCGGGATCGACTTAGCGGCAGAGTCAGGAGGGACCTCTCCGCTGCTATCTTTTATTGCCTCGGTTTTCGATGTCGCTTGTTGCTTTCGTGCTTTGAGTTGGTTTTGGGATTTGCTTGTTTTCTTTGAACGGTTTCGATAGTTTTCATTGTTTTCGTTCATTGACTTGCACTTCAATTCCGAGATTGGATAGAGAGGAAGAAGTATTAATCAAGCTGTTCGTGTGCAGGTGAATGAGCAGTAGGCGGCTTGCGAGCGGAGTCGTGAAGCGCCTCTTTCCTTCTCCTTTCCAAAATCTAAGTGAGTGGCTACCAACCCGATTAGCTAGCCTTGCTTCCAAGCTTCGCGCCCTAAAAATCTGCATTCTTCTTTGCCCCGATCAAACGATACCAAGTAATAATAAAAGAAACCAAGATAAAAGAGAATACACTTGGTTAATACTGCTTGTCAAACAAACTTATGAACGGTTATCATCCTGTATGCTAGTTCGTTTATAACTGTTCTATGAATCGTGCTAAGTATGGAAACATATGCTTGTTATGAAATAAACTGTCAGGATGACTATGCAAAAACTGTATGCTATGGAACCAATTCTATGAGTATTCTTGATCACGGACGACTTGTGCACAAGGTATGTTATGAGTTCCGCGGATGGTCACCGGGGCGCCGGGACCGATCCGGACGGAACGTATGTATAGTCGTATGTTATGGGGCAAGGTGTTATGCAGCGGGGCTCGCCACCTGCGGTGTATATCATTTGTGTCTTGAGACTATAACCCGTCCCTTCGTGGCATCAAGCCAGTGATCCTATGTATATTTAAATCTGTTGCATACTAACTTGTGTCTTCGTGGCAGGGAAGGCAAGGTAAGTATTATGCAGGTCATTCAGACGGGCAGGTAAAATCTACTGAACGGTGGCACGTTTATTTCAATAAATTCTATATGATGCTTACTTGTAAATGAACTAAGGCAAGATAGAAACCCACAAATATGCATGCTTCATTAAAACAATGTATTGATTGGTATAGTTCGGCTAGCTCGCCTTCACCAGCATGTTTCGATATGCTGATCCTCGTTGAAACAGGTTCTCCGCACCAAGGCGAACCGAGCGAGGAGCCGAAGTCGTCTTCCCGATCAAGTCCAGCTGTTGGCGCATCTTCACCGTGCCCCTTGAAGCCTTTTGAAGTCAGGAGCCTGCAACTCTTCATACACAAATGCAGCTCCGTGGCAAAGCTGTCCTCCAGCCCGGAGGTCTTTATCGTTTTGAGTTTATAAAAGGATGTAATGTACAGGACTGCTATATCATTTTAAGTCATCTCTTTTGTAAGCCATTCGGCATATTAGCTAACTCGTTCAAGAGTTTGTAATAGATGTTCATAATCAATAAAGAGAACTTTTCCATGTTTTAAATCTGTGTTTTAATTTATCTGCGTACTCTGAATATGTGCTTGCTATGCAAATCATTAAAGCCTTGTGCGGGCGCAACCCCAGGCCCGTACGGCGGTCACGACTCGGGGGACGCCTCGGGGTGTGACATAGTGGTATCAGAGCACAGATTCAAGTTCCTTAGACTTCGTGCTGGAAAAGTTCCTTTAACGATCAAATTCCTGTGCGAACTCTTGAACTCACTAGGCCAAAATAAGATACATTCATGCAATAAGTCCATAATACATTATGATCCTAATATAATTTACCTTCTTTTGAAGGAATGGTACCAGCGCAATCTGCAGCGCAACCACCGAACGAAACACAGAAAAGTAGTTCGGGAACTTCGAGAAGCTCTCGGAGTCAGCGCGGCATATCTCAAGTCGATCCGCTTGAGCGGGTGATGCAAATGTTAGAATCGCAACGACTCCGGTGGAACAGCCCGTGCTTGAAGTAGAGACGCCTCAAATCCCAAGGCCGAGGGACGTGACTGCCTTCAACTTGGGCCATTTCAAGAAAGTCTGCAACACCCCATTCAACGGGACTGAGGACCCAGTGGTAGCTCTAGATTGGCTAGCCGAGATTGAAGATCACTTCACTCTGCTAGAGGTCCCCGAAGATAAGCGCGTCGCCTGCACGCAACTACAGCTCCGCCTCAACGCACACGATTGGTTGGACGTGTATCGACGATCTCTCCAATTTGATCACGGAGAGGAGGCGATCTCGTGGACGAC
Organism: Iris macrosiphon; assembly: GCA_036927795.1. NCBI lineage: Eukaryota > Viridiplantae > Streptophyta > Magnoliopsida > Asparagales > Iridaceae > Iris > Iris macrosiphon. Next base: position 401,544 of record JAYESA010000001.1, on the reverse strand, counting down.
CTTTCGTGCCGCGTTCGAAGAGGAGTTTATACCGCCTCCAGTACAACGTAAAATGGAAAATGACTTCGTGCAACTGAGGCAGGGCAGCTTGACAGTGAAGCAATACTCCGCCGAGTTCAACCGACTCTCCAAATTCGCTAGGGCCTATTTACCTGATGCAGCGAGTCGAGCTAGAAGGTTTAAAGGTGGATTATGCCCTGCCATCCATTCGTACGTGGCCAATAATCAGTATGGAACAATGCGTGAAGTAATAAATCATGCCCTATCTCTGGAACCACAATATCCTCATGTTTCCACCAGCGCTGTGCATACATATAATCACAAACGCCAAGGCAACGACAGAGGAAATACCGCTGCAAAGCGCCCTAACCACGGCGGTCCCCAAAAAGGAAATCAGAGACCATTCTGTGATTTCTGTAAAAGGCAAGGGCACACTACTGAGAGATGTTACAGCAGAAAAGGTCTATGCTTTAACTGTGGCGGACCAGGCCACGTAGCTCGGGATTGTCCACTCCCCTCTAAGCTCCTGCCTCAACCCAATAATCCCTAACGGTTGGTTCTATTCTTAAGTTTCGGGACGAAACTTCCAATTAGTTGGGTAGGATGTAGCGCCCCGTTCCCCCGGTGCGGGGAGCGCGGCTAAGAAACACAAGACGGTATCGTTCGATCGGGATAGATTGAATTAAGAACTCGTCCTCGTTATGGATTTGTTTCTTCGGAATCGATTTCCATATTCAGTGGACCATGCCCCCGGGATCAACTTAGCGGCAGAGTCAGGAGGGACCTCTCCGCTGCTATCTTTTATTGCCTCGGTTTTCGATGTCGCTTGTTGCTTTCGTGCTTTGAGTTGGTTTTGGGATTTGCTTGTTTTCTTTGAACAGTTTCGATGGTTTTCATTGTTTTCGTTCATTGACTTGCACTTCAATTCCGAGATTAGATAGAGAGGAAGAAGTATTAATCAAGCTGTTCGTGTGCAGGTGAACGAGCAGTAGGCGGCTTGCGAGCGGAGTCGTGAAGCGCCTCTTTCCTTCTCCTTTCCAAAATCTAAGTGAGTGGCTACCAACCCGATTAGCTAGCCTTGCTTCCAAGCTTCGCGCCCTAAAAATCTGCATTCTTCTTTGCCCCAATCAAACGATACCAAGTAATAATAAAAGAAACCAAGATAAAAGAGAATATACTTGGTTAATACTGCTTGTCAAACAAACTTATGAACGGTTATAATCCTGTATGCTAGTTCGTTTATAACTGTTCTATGAATCGTGCTAAGTATGGAAACATATGCTTGTTATGAAATAAGCTGTCAGGATGACTATGCAAAAACTGTATGCTATGGAACCAATTCTATGAGTATTCTTGATCACGGACGACTTGTGCACAAGGTATGTTATGAGTTCCGCGGACGGTCACCGGGGCGCCGGGACCGATCCGATCCGGACGGAACGTATGTATAGTCGTATGTTATGGGGCAAGGTGTTATGCAGCAGGGCTCGCCACCTGCGGTGTATATCATTTGTGTCTTTAGACTATAACCTGTCCCTTCGTGGCATCAAGCCAGTGATCCTATGTATATTTAAACCTGTTGCATACTAATTTGTGTCTTCGTGGCAGGGAAGGCAAGGTAAATATTGTGCAGGTCATTCAGACGGGCAGGTAAAATCCACCGAACGGTGGTATGTTCATTTCAGTAAATTCTATATGCTGCTTACTTGTAAATGAACTAAGGCAAGATAGAAACCCACAAATATGCATGCTTCATTAAAACAACGTGTTGATTGGTATAGTTCGGCTAGCTCGCCTTTACCAGCATGTTTTGATATGCTGACCCTCGTTGAAACAGGTTCTCCGCACCAAGGCGAACCGAGCGAGGAGCCAAAGTCGTCGTCCCGATCCAGTCCAGCTGTTGGCGCATCTTCACCGCGCCCCTTGAAGCCTTTTGAAGTCAAGAGCCTGCAACTCTTCATACACAAATGCAGCTCCGTGGCAAAGCTGTCCTCCAGCCCGGAGGTCTTTATCGTTTTGAGTTTATAAAAGGATGTAATGTACTGGACTGCTATCTTATTTTGAGTCATCTCTTTGTAAGCCGTTCGGCATATTAGCTAACTCGTTCAAGAGTTTGTAATAGATATTCATAATCAATAAAGAGAACTTTTCCATGTTTCAAATCTGTGTTTCAATTTATCTGCGTACTCTGAATATGTGCTTGCTATGCAAATCATTAAAGCCTTGTGCGGGCGCAACCCCAGGCCCATACGGCGGTCACGACTCGGGGGACGCCTCGGGGCATGACAAAGCCTAGTTTTGGCATTATATAGTAGAATAGATATATAAATATCATGCAATATATTAACATATTAAATTAAATAGATGAAAATACGAAAATACCCCTATTTTGAAATATGGTAGTGACATGGTTAGCATATTTCGATCTCTTTCCCTTACGATTCGAAAAGAACGCGCAAGCGAGAAAAGCGAAATCATGAAAACCAAGTCATCAAAAGCAACTCAAAACACAAAGCAACACAAAACCAAGAAGCAAAGCAACCAATAAAAACTCTTGGACTTATTTCAATAGAAGCCGTTCGATCAATTTGAAGGGTTCATTGCATTTTGTCCTTGTTGATTTGGCGGTAAGGTTTCCTCGAGACTCGATTCTCAACCAAGTCGAAGTATCAAGTGTTCCATAAGTAACCATTTGGAGCAGAGCGTTACAACCCCTCTAAGCAATGTGAAATGTCTCAATTACCCCTTGGGGCCTCTCATGAAGAAATTAATTAGGGAGAAAAGATTCTACTATAATGGTTTCACTAATTAATCCAACCTCCTAATCCATGGGCCTAATTCATGGGCTCAAACTAAACTCATCCAAAATGTTGGTTCATTCAACTAATCAAATAGGTTAGGTCCACTACACAAGTCTAAAATAAATCTATAACTAGCAATCAAAAAATAATACAACAATTAAATAATCATGCATGCACAACATTTAAATATAATTAATCTTAAATATAAATACTCTTGCCAATTACCAAACTACCCTTGAGTAAAAAATGTAAGGGTGACAGATACAAACTTGGTCTTATGACCTGATGAGCCACCATAAACAAGTTATAGTCTCGGTACGGGATTGGAATTCAATGTAGGTAGCGAGCCCCGCTACACGCCTTCCAGTCCGAAGCAAATAATTATCTGAATATTTTTGACCGGTTAGGACTGTGCGACCAGCGTACCGTCCGTAGTAACCATAAGCCTGTACACAGGTTATCCATGACCATTGACTATCAATACTAAGTTTTTTATTATATGCAACATTTTAAGACCTTTGAATGAACATAGCTATTGATATAGTGCAAATGCATTTACTCGTTCAGAGATCTCATGATCTGGTGTGTTTCATTCAATGCACTATTTTTGCTGATGTATTACTACTTATTGTAGCTTCCAATTTGGGCATTGCCTTGGTGACCCATCTTTTACCCCCATATTTTAGATTAGGAGTATTTTCTTTTTTTCATAAATTAATGTATAAATGATTCCATGATAATTAATTATATTTAAATTGCTGTGATTTTTTATTTAATTGTTGCGCCTTACCGTTGCTTCGATATTTGGAGCGCTACCCTAGCTTTTGCCTTCCAACAAATTTTATACCCTTGCCCTAGACATGCCAGCCTATTATTTTGACCTTTGTGTGACTCATAATTATGCTCTCTTGTGCTTCATTTTAGCCGCACATTATTCGTCACATACATTATTATTTAATTTTGAATAAATCCAACTTTGTATCCTTGTGCATTCCAATCGAAATTGGAGACACAATCTTGACCCATTTTGAGCAACCCAAATTAGGGTAATATTCTATTCTGAGTCTTCTTCATTCATGATATTTGTGTCCCACTTAATTTTAGTCCCATGTACTTTTAATTAATTTTTGAACACCAATTGCATTTATTTTTTATTAATTAAACCATAAACCCAACTTGTATAATTTTCTAATCATTGGGCACTTTTATGCAAAAGTGCATTAAGGTGTCCACCCCGTTGGACACGACACATGAATAAACCTATTTTTCCTTCATATATATTTTTCCATAATTTTTGGGAGTGTGTAATTCAACACCAACCTCCTTAAGACCATAGCCCTCCAAACTTTGAATTCAATGCAAATCCTAGCCATTCGTTTGAATCCATTTGAAATCATGACCCTTGAAATATCCCCATGAGAGGCCCAATCCCAAGTGGGGTTGACCAGTCAAAATAGTTCTAGGTCAACCCATCACCACATATATAAATATTCTTATTTCATTACTTTTCTCTTTTCCTAAATCTAAACCTAGAAATAAACTTCCCAGCCGACTTATTTTTTCTTCTCCTTCCTGTTTATCTTCTTCCTCCCATCTCCTTCCGAGCAGCACCCGCCAGCCTCGGACCCGCCGGAGATGACCCACTCGACAGAATCGACCCCGAGCACCTTCACTCGCCTTCCTCGACTAATCCAACCCCTGACGAGTAGCCGCCGGATCCCCGAGCACTCTTCCCTCCCTCAAGTCGTCCTCCTCGACACCCTGAACCACCTAACCTGTCGGATCCCTCTGCTATCTACCGTCGTCCTCCCCTTCAGTCAGTCACCCCCCCCGAGCCCCCCCAAGCACAGCGGAGCGCCGCTGCACCGAGCCGGAGTACCCCGACTCTCCCCGACCAACACGTCGTGAACAACCTCCTTCCCGGCTGCTACTACCACGTCCCTCCACGCCAGAGCCGACCCACCGGACCCCGCTGAACGTCCTCTTCCCTGCCTCCTCCTCGAACTCGCCCACCACCGGAGTTTGACCCGATATCCTCCTACTCGACACCACGACGCCCCACCAACATCATTAACACCTACAGCAGCCCGATCCTCTCCGCTGAAGTCCCCACGATGACCCATCCGGCAATCTCCCTGCCGACCTCGTCCTCGACCGAACCCTCCTCGACCGGACTCCTCCGTCGTGACCTCGCCTGAATGCCACGATTCCTCCTGCCTGAGCTCCTCCGGCAGCCTCGCCATGACCAACACCACAACTTGTTCATCACCATAATCACCATCATCTTCATCATCATCTCCACCATGATCATCACCATCACCTTCACCATCATCATCGTCGTCGTAGTCATAACCATCGTCATCGTCAACATCGCCGTCATCATCGTCGTGCCTGTGCGCAGGTTCGTTCCTGCCCTCCTTCGTGATTTCATGTATGTATTTAGTATGTATTTAATATATAATTAGTATATATGTATGTATATATTTTGTATATAGGTGTTATTCAATTGGCATAGTATGTGTATATATTTAGTATGTATATATTTTATTCATTGGTATATGTATATATATATATATATATATATATATATATATATATATATATATATATATATATATTGTATATGTGTTTAGTATATACTTAAAATGTATATAATTGGTATGTATATGTATACGTTTATATATATAGTATAAATTCAATTAGTGTATTAGTATTAGTATATGTTAATATTAATATTGGTATATATATACACACATACAGACACACACACACACACACACACACACACATATATATATATATATATATAGTAAATTACTCAATTAGTATATATCTACATATGTATATGTATTGTATATGTATTTAATTTGGTGTATACTTATATTGTAAGTATTAATGCTAGATAATAATATGTATATTATATATGCACTAGGTGACCCGAGTGTAACCACGGATACCCGTAGTTACATTGACCTGTGACCATGTAATATGTTATTAGACTGCCATATGTACACCGACGTACTGGCAAGACTGTATCATTGGCTGTCTGTTTTACACAGCATTTGCAGACGCGACACCCGTGCAATTTGACGCACACTTGACCCTAGTTGACCAGAGTCATACCTAGCGTAGCCCTGAGTTTAATGTATTTATAATTGGGTGTTAGAGTAATGTATGATGCAATATTATATTATATGATATGTCTATAGGACTGTTGGATTATTCTGTGAGACTTTAGGAGCAGGACATTGGTATTGTCAGCTAAGGACCCCAGGCGAGTACATTCTCTGATAATTTTTGTTGTTTGATAATTTTTATAATTCAAGTATTTAGAAATATTACATCTGATTCTTGACACTATGCTACATGGACTAGTATATAGATTGGATCTTTAGTCATGAGATGTTACATTGGTTATCGTATTGACATTGTATATGACATTGATTTAGACATTGATATTAGACATTGTACATGATATATTGGACATTGATCGTGTATCGTGACGTGTCATGATTGGATCCACAGTACTAGTTGGGGGTGGAGAAATTGCTAGTGAGAGATGTGATCAAAATACCTATCGTACAAGTGTAGACATTGATAGTGTTAATCATGCACCTCACGTATGATTAGCCAGGCCATGTAGTCATCGTACAAGTTTCCAAGTCGATCACATTTCGAAACTACGATTTCAAACACTTAGATAGTTACAGTTGCCTATTTTAGTTCATATACTACATCACTCATATATGATATTGTACCTCGTTCTCTTTATTTCATATATGCACTGACTGTACTATATTGCCTATATTGCATATTCTCTTTATTTTTCTATTACATTTATTCATTGTCTTCTCTCAGTATATAGCATCATCTATTGATTGTTTTATAGTCCTTATCAATTAACTGGAACTGTTATTTGAGATGTACTTTGCTCCATCCTGACTGGAAATATTTTTCCAGACTATGACTTAGAGGACTTGTTTCCAGCATACTTGGAGACTGGATGTTATGGATTATAAGTTAGACTATTTATTATTGTCTAGACTTGTCTTGTATTTTATTTGCTTTCTTTAATATCTTATCGTGCTCTAGTTTATGTGATTGAGTATTCCATATTATAGTGTGATACCTGCGTATCCTTATGGAGTTGGATGCTCGTGTGAGAATGATTAGATAGCATTGTGACCTAGACAGCGTTCTACCATCGATGCTGCGGCGTAGGCTGGACGTACCCGCGCACTCGTGCCCCTATACCCGGTGCAGGTCGTGACACATTTTTAGTGGTGGCCCATGCAGGTCAGACTTCGCAAGTTATGCGATGTCGTGGTAGTGCGACGTCTTAGTTGTACTACTGTGTCCCTGCGACAAGATATAGGACATAGGATACTAGGATGAGAGAGAATACTCAATCACAATTTTTTGAGAGATTCCTGGGACGACCCTTGAGAATCTTATTATAATTTCTAATTTAAATCCTTCACCTTCGTCCGTTCTCACTTATTGATATTGAGTTTGATTCTTGTTGACCAGTTGTTAAATTTAATTCTTAGTATCATTGTTGAGTTGATTTCTTATCGAGATGAATTTTACGGGCTAAAATTTATGGTATCATCTGATGACATATGTTAATGAGAACAGTGATAAAGGTAAAACGTCTACTTTGGTTATGGATCCTAGAGTTTTTCACGGCCACATTAGCTGTCGTGGCAGAAACGTAGGAACCCAACTTGGATGTACATACTTTAGTTATGAAATTTAGAGTTTCTCGCAGCCATATCGGGTGGCCTGGCAAAGATTCTAGACGACATGATTATAGAGTTGCATACCTAAGTTATGGAATCTATCGTTTATTGCAGCTATGCTTACTGGTGTGGCGAGGATTCTGAGTGTCATGATTTCGGACAGACGTGTATGATTATCAGGTTGTATCTTAAATTTGTTCTTAAAGCATCATCTCAATACTTATCCACTTCTATTATTACAGGACTTTGTTCCATCGCTTATTTTCTTTACTAGCAGTAGGAATACCTTTAGTTCCTCAGTCCAGTTCCTCCTAGAGTTTTTTTCCATTAGGATTCCTTGTTAGTGTGATAATGGGTGACTTACAATTATGTTTGTGTCTTGTATTAGTGTTGACTGAGTGTGACTTATTAGTTTGTAAGTGTTTCTTAGTTGGACATGTGAACAATAGGCATTAATCTAGAGATACCCATAGCATAGTACCTTGTAGCAATAGTTCTATGATAGGTGTTATTATAGTTAATATTGGTACTATAGATGGAAGGAGAAAAGAGTATCAGTGATGGTTCCAAGAGTAAGTATCAAAGTCAGCATGCCAGTCCTAGATAGTCATAAATTTATGTAATTGGATGATCTATGTAAACAATTAAGTATCAAGGACTTATGTTAAAAATTAATGGAGCATGATATTCAATTTGATGGTTGAATACTTGGGTGTGTCAAGATTAAAGAAATGTATATGCCTAAAGGCTGTTAATGAGTGTGCCATGGGTTGAGATATCAAGGTTTGTAATGGAAGATATATAGTGTATCAGTTTAAGAGAAGATACGTATACATAAATCGATATATGGAACCATAGACCTGTCTTAAGAGTGAAGTAAAACATGTGTGTTATAAAAGGTGCAAGTGATCATGAGTTCTAGTGAATATGATGAGGTGATCTAATGATGAAGCTAGTGTTACCAAACCAATAGTGCTAATATTTCTATATCAAGGATTAGTTGAGCAAGGTGCTTGTAACAGTAAGTACCTTGTGTGATGATATTAGATTGGTGTATTTGTGTGTATCTTATGTGTTAAAGACTGTGAATATATATATAGGTATACTTAGATAGATGTGGATTTAAAATTTATAAATATACATTGATTAGATTTTAATTAGAGGATTGAATATTAAATTTTTGTATTTAGTTATTAAAATTTTGGAGGGGATTATGATAAGAATAGAATTTGATAATTATTTGAAGATTTGCAAGAATATGATAATTATAGAATTCTGAAAGAAATTGTGAAATAATAATATGGATTACTTCATGATTATATGATTTGATGAATTTAATTTTGATGGCAAAATAATATAAATGAATACATACAACTATTGAGGATCTTAAATTTCGAGGACTAAATTTTTTTAAGGAGGGTAGACTTGTCACCCTCATATTTCAGATTATGGATATTTTCATCTTTTCATAAATTAATATATAAATAATTTCATGATAATTAATTATATTTAAATTGCTATAATTTTTTATTTAATTGTTGTGCCCTACCGTTGCTTCGATATTTGGAGCGCTACCCTAGCTTTTGCCTTCCAACAAATTTCATACCCTTGTACTAGACATGCCAGCCTACTATTTTGACCTTTATGTGACTCATAATTATGCTCTCTTGTGCTTCATTTTAGCTGCACAATATTCGTCACAGACATTATTATTTAATTTCGAATAAATCCAACTTTGTATCCTTGTGCATTCCAATCGAAATTGGAGACACAATCTTGACCCATTTTGAGCAACCCAAATTAGGGTAATATTCTATTCTGAGTCTTCTTCATTCATGACATTTATGTCCCACTTAATTTCAGTCCCATGTACTTCTAATTAATTTTAGAATACCAATTGTATTTATTTTTGATTAATTAAACCATAAACCCAACTTGTACAATTTTCTAATTGTTGGGCACTTTTATGCAAAAGTGCATTAAGGTGTCCACCCCGTTGGATATGACACATGAATAAACCTATTTCTCCTTCATATATATTTTTCCATCATTTTTGGGAGTGTGTAATTCAATACCAACCTCCTTAAGACCATGGCCCTCCAAACTTTGAACCCAATGCAAATCCTAGCCATTCGTTTGAATCCATTTGAAATCATGACCCTTGAAATATCTCCATGAGAGGCCCAATCCCAAGTGGGGCTGACCAGTCAAAATAGTTCTAGGTCAACCCATCACCACATATATAAAAATTCTTATTTCTTTACTTTTCTCTTTTCCTAAAACTAAACCTAGAAATAAACTTCCTAGCCGACTTATTTCTTCTTCTCCTTCCTGTTCATCTTCTTCCTCCTATCTCCTCCCGAGAAGCACCCATCGGCCTCTGACCTGCCGGAGATGACCCACTCGATAGAATCGACCCCGAGCACCTTTACTCGCCTTCCTCGAATAATCCAACCCCCGACGAGCAGCCGTCGGATCCCCGAGCACTCTCCTCTCCCTCCAGTCGTCCTCCTCGACATCATGAACCACCTAACCCGTCGGAGCACTCTGCTATCTACCGTCGTCCTCCCCTTCAGTCTGTCACCCGCCCGAGCCTCCCCAAGCACACCGGAGCGCCGCTGCACCGGTCCGGAGTACCCCGACTCTTCCCGACCAACACGCCGTGAACAACCTCCTTCCCCGGCTGCTACTGCCACGTCCCTCCATGCCGAAGCCGACCCACCGGACCCCGTTGAACGTCCTCTTCCCTGTCTCATCCTCGAACTCACCCACCACTGGAGTTTGACCCGATCTCCATCTACTCGATACTACGATGCCCCACCATCACCATTAACACCCACAGCAGCCCGATCCTCCCTGCTGAAGTCCCCACGACGACCCATCCGGCCATCTCCCTGTTGACCTCATCCTCGACAGAACTCCTCCGCCGTGACCTCGCCTGAATGCCACAATTCCTCCTGCCTGAGCTCCTCCGGCAGCCTCGCCATGATCAACACCACCACCTGTTCATCACCATAATCACCATCATCTTTACCATGATCATCACCTTCACCATCATCATCGTCGTCGTAGTCGTAACCATCGTCATCGTCAACATCGCCGTCATCGTCGTCGTGCCCATGCGCAGGTTCGTTCCTTCCCTCCTTCATGATTTTATGTATGTATTTAGTATGTATTTAATATATAATTAGTATATATGTATGTATATATTTTGTATATGGGTGTTATTCAATTGGCATAGTATGTGTATATATTTAGTATGTATGTATTTTATTCATTGGTATATATATATATATATATATATTTTTTTTTTGTATATGTATTTAGTATATGCTTAAAATGTATATAATTGGTATGTATATGTATACGTATATATATATATAGTATAAATTCAATTAGTGTACTAGTATTAGTATATGTTAATATTAATATTGGTATATATACACATACACACACACACACACACATATATATATATATATATATATAGTAAATTACTCAATTAGTATATATGTACATATGTATATGTATTGTATATGTATTTAATTTGGTGTATATGTATATTGTAAGTATTAATGCTAGATAATAATATGTATATTATATATGTACTAGGTGACCCGAGTGTAACCACGGATACCCGTAGTTACATTAACCTGTCACCATGTAATATATTATTAGACTGCCATATGTACACCGATGTACTGGCAAGACCGTGTCATTGACTGCCTATTTTGTACAGCATTTGTAGATGCGACACCCGTGCAATTTGACTCACACTTGACCCTAGTTGACCAGAGTCATACCTAGCGTAGCCCTGAGTTCGATGTATTTATAATTGGGTATTAGAGTAATGTCTGATGCAATATTGTATTATATGATATGTCTATAGGACTGTTGGATTATTCTATGAGACTTCAGGAGCAGGACATTGGTATTGCCAGCTAAGGACCCCGGGCGAGTACATTCTCTGATAATTTCCATTATTTGATAATTTCTATAATTCAAGTATTTAGAAATGTTACATCTGATTCATAACACTGTGTTACACGGACTAGTATATAGATTGGATCTTTAGTCATGAGATGTTACATTGGTTATCGTATTGACATTATATACGTCATTGATTTAGATATTGATATTAGACATTGTACATAATATATTGGACATTGATCGTGTATCGTGACGTGTCATGATTGGATCCACAGTACTAGTTGGGGGCGGGGAAATTGCTAATGAGATATGTGATCAAAATACCTATCGTACAAGTGTAGACATTGATAGTGTTAATCATGCACCTCACGTATGATTAGCCAGGCCATGTAGTCATCGTACAAGTTCCCAAGCCGATCACATTTTGAAACTACGATTTTAAACACTTAGATAGTTACAGTTCTCTATTTTAGTTCATATACTACATCACTCGTATATGATATTGTACCTCGTTCTCTTTATTTCATATATGCACTGACTATACCATATTGCCTATATTGCATGTTCTCTTTATTTTGCCATTACATTTATTCATTGTCTTCTCTCAGTATATAACATCATCTATTTATTATTTTATAGTCCTTATCAATTAACTGAAACTGTTATTTGAGATGTACTTTGCTCCATCCTGATTGGAAATATTTTTCCAGACTATGACTTAGAGGACTTGTTTCCAGCATACTTGGAGACTGGATGTTATTGATTGCAGGTTAGACTATTTATTATTGTCTAGACTTGTCTTGTATTTCATTTGCTTTCTTCGATATCTTATCGTACTCTAGTTTATATTGATTGAGTATTCCATATTATAGCGTGATACCTGCGTATCCTTATGGAGTTGGATGCTCGTGTGAGAATGATTAGATAACATTGTGACCTAGACAACGTTCTACCACCGATGCTGCGGCGTAGGCTGGACGTACCCACGCACTCGTGCCCCTATACCGGGTGCGAGTCGTGACACATTTTTAGTGGTAGCCCATGCAGGTCCTATCTCACAAGTTATACGATATCGTGGTAGTGCGACAACTTAGTTGTACTGCTACGAGCCTGTGATAGGATATAGGAAATATGATTTAGGATGAGAGTATGCTCAATCACACTAGAAAATTCTGATCTTCACAATGCTATTCTAATTGATTGCTTTCTTTAGAATTTACTGTCCTTCCTTGATAATATCGTATCTATCACCTTAAATTGATTCTTTTGATCTGTATTCAGGATGTCGCGTAATACTAGATCTATGAGAGTGGGAGCATCAAATTCAGAGAGGTCTGCCACCTCTCAACCTGACGAACAGACACTTGGAGTTACTCCTATATCTCCTGTTCATGTGGAAGTACCTGCAGCTAATGGGATTCCTCCTCCACCTATTCAGAGGATTGCCCCAGCTATGATGGACAACCTTCCATCACCACCGACACTGATTCTCGGAGGAGTGCCCACTGATGGGGCACAGATGTTCGTACTGATGCAGGGCATGCTAGAGGCCCAGAGAGTAACAGCAGAAGCTCAGCATGTTCAGGCTAAAGTTCAGAGAGTGCAAATAGAAGCACACCAGGCACAGACAGAACTGATGAGAGAGAGCATGGAGAATGCTCATCAGGTGGCTCTCTAGGCTGTGGAGAGAGTTGTCACACCCCGATCCCGAAAGGGTCGGTCGTCCTCGCTGGATCCTTTACGGAACCGATTCGTCCTTGCTTGGGGCGTGATGTCGTACGAGCCTGGAGTTGCGCTCGCACTGTAGTGCCCCGTTCCCCCTATTCGGGGAGCGCGGCTAAGAAATACAAGACGGCATCGTTCGATCGGGATAGATTGAATTAAGAACTCATCCTCGTTATGGATTTGTTTCTTCGGAATCGATTCCCATATTCAGTGGACCGTGCCCCCGGGATCGACTTAGCGGCAGAGTCAGGAGGGACCTCTCCGCTGCATTCTTTTGTTGCCTAGTTTTCGCTGTCGCTTGTTGCTTTCGTGCCTTGAGTTAGTTTTTGGATTTGCTTGGGTTTTCTTGAACGGTTTTGATGGATTTCATTGCTTTCGTTCTTAGGACTGCACTTCAATTCCGATAATGGATAGAGAGGAAGAAGTACTGATCAGCTGTTCGTGTCAATACAGGTGATCCAGCAGTAGGCGTCGCTCGAGCGGACTCCTAAGGCACTTCTTTCCCTCCTTCTTCCAACCACTAAAGTGAGTGGCTACCAACCCGATTAGCTGGCCCTTCTTGCTAGTCTTCACATCTAAATCTTGTGTTCGTGCTTGCCCCGATCAAACGATACCAAGTAATAACTAAAGACTACAATAACAAGGGGATAGACTTGGGTTATATTATGCTTGTCAAATGAAACTTGTGAACGGTTATTTACTTACATGCTTGCTCGTTTGGAACGTTCTTCACATGCATAAATATAAGTTAGAATACATATTTCTTCTTAATTTGTGCTATGGATAGAACTCTTCTTGAATGCCATAAACTGAACAGGTAGGCTATACAAAAGTAAATCTTGCCCTGTTATTGCCCTGCTCCTGTTATGCCTGATTTGCCTCGATTGCTAACTTAGTATACTGCGTTGATCACGGACAACTTGTGCACAAGGTCTTAGTTCCTGCGGACGGTCGCTGGGGCACCGGCACCGATCCGATCCGGACGGAACTCATGATAGTCGCCTGCTATAGGACGGAATGCCTTGGGACGTCCTGATCTATGCGTCGTACGGCACTCCGTACCGAGACTAGCCCGTCCATTATGGCAACGTGCTAGTGATCCCCCTTGTATATTTAAACCTGTTGCTACTAACTTGTGTCTTCTTAACAGGGAAGGCAAGGTAAGTATATACAGGTGGTTCAGACGAACAGGTAAATGTCACCGAACGGTGACGGGTTGTTTCATTGCTTTCTATATCAAATTCTTGCTGTAAAAATAAACTAAGGCAAGATAGAAACCCACAATAAATATGCATGCTTCATTAAAATAACGTGTTGATTGGTATAGTTGGGTTAGCTTGCCTTCACCAGTACGTTTTGATGTACTGACCCTCGTTGAAACAGGTTCCCCGTGCTAGGAGAACCAAGCGAGGAGCAGGAGACAAACCCCCAATCCAGTCCAGCTGTAGGCACGCCTCGACCGTGCCACCTTTTGTAGCATAAGAAGAAGAAGCATTTTGAAGAAGAAGCCTTTTGAAGAAGAAGCTAGCCACCAAGCAACCATACAGCTTCGTGGCAAGGCAGTCGTTCTGACCCAAGGTCTCATATTGTGAGATGTAGTAAAGGATGTAATGTACAGGACTGCTATCTTATTTTATGTCAACACTTTTATAAGCCCATAGAGGCAATCCTTATGACTCAGTTCAAGGAGTTTGTAATAGATGTTCATATTATCAATAAAAGAGAACTTTTCCATGTTTGAATCTGTGTTTCAATTATCTGCGTACTCTGAATATGTGCTCGCTATGCAAAAAAAAATACTTAGCCTTGTGTGGTGCGCAACCTAGGTCCGCACGGTGGTCACGCCCGGGGGACGACTATCGATTCCACGGAATCGGAGCGTGACATGTTGGTATCAGAGCACAGCTTCAAAGTTCCTTTGATTCATGAACTGGAAAAGTTCTCTTAGTGATAACTCGCCTATACGAACTCCTGAACTCGTTAAGGCCAAAATGAGATACGTTCATGCAATAAGTCCATAATACATTATGATCCTGATCTAATTTACCTCTTTTCAAGGAATGACGCAAGCGCAACCATCAGCGCTAGCGCCAGGCGAGACACGGACTCAGGAGAGCAGTTCCGGAACATCAGGAAGCTCTCGGAGCCAACGGGGCATGTCTCAAACAGATTCGCTTCAACAAGTGATGCAAATGTTAACCGAGCAACGACAGAGGGATGATGCCCGCCAAGCCAGGTTCGAGAGCAATCTAGAGGCTCGACTCTCAGTCCAGCAAAAGCAGGTAGATACCCTGCAACAACTTGTTCAGACCTTGGCCACCAACCAGTCCACAGCTACAACAGCGACCCCGGTGGAACAACCAATACTTGAAGTAGAGACCCCGCTAGTGCCAAGGACGAGGGAAGTGACTGCCTTCTCCTTTGGCAACTTCAAGAAGGTCTGCAATACGCCATTTAATGGGACTGAGGACCCGGTCGTGGCCCTAGATTGGCTTGCCGAGCTTGAAGATCATTTTTCTCTCCTGGAGGTGCCGGAAGACAAGCGCGTCACCTGTGCCCAACTACTGCTTCGCCTCAATGCGCACGACTGGTGGGACGTGCATCAACGATCTTTTCAACTTGGCCATGGAGAGGAGGCGATCGCGTGGACAACTTTTTGTGCCGCATTTGAGGAGGAGTTTATACCCCCGCCTCTACGACGTCAACGGGAAAATGAGTTCATTCAACTCTGGCAGGGCAGTATGACGGTGAAGCAATACTCGGCAGAATTCAACAAACTGGCCAAATTTGCTACCGCTTACCTACCGGATGCAGCGAGTCGTGCCAGACGATTCGAGGGAGGGCTACGTCCTGGCATCCACGGGCACGTATCCGTTCCACAGTATCAGACGATGAGCGAAGTCTTAAACCATGCCCTTTCGCTCGAACCGCAGTATCCTCACTTTGCTGCCGGTGCTGTGCAAACTTCCAATCACAAACGCCAAGGCAACGATAGAGGAAACAATGCTGCAAAGCGTCCAAATAACGACGGTAAACAACATGGAGACACCAACAAGACCTACAACTTTTGCAGGAAGCCTGGGCATATCGAAAAAGATTGTCGCCGCAAGCTTGGGACTTGCCTCCGTTGCGGCGATCCAACCCATCAAATTAGCAGCTGTCCGCTCTCCCCACCACAACAGCAGAATCAGACACCGGCACCTCAGGGAAATCGAGCGGCGCCTCAGCAAGGGCGTAATCAAGCTCAAGGCCGGGTCTATACCATGACACGGGAAGAAGCTCTAGCTTCGGATACCGTCGTGTCAGGTACTTTGCTTTTCAATAATATACCTGCTCGTGTTCTATTTGATTCAGGTGCAACGCATAGTTTTATTTCCACAAATTTTGCCATGGAGAACAATGTAAAATGACTCCGTTGTACTTAGATCTAAATGTTAGCACCCCCTCTGGTACGAAAATCCCTGTTCGTTCAGTATGCCTAGGTGGTTACATTTGTATTGGGGAGAAGAAGCTGTCGCTCGATGTCTTAGTTCTAGACGTTAGGGACTATGATATCATCTTGGGAATGGACTGGCTAGGCACATGCACGGCAACTATTAAGTGTGCAGAGAAGTGAGTCATTTTCCGTCTGCCCGGAGAAGCCGTGTTCTGTTACACCAGTAGTCCAGCGAACGATGCGACCAAGGCCTACATGGTGATTTCGGCAAAATCTGCTCGGCGAATGCTCTACACAGGCTGCGAGGGATTTCTAGCATCAGTTCGGGATACGCGGCAGGACTACGCAAATGTCGAGCCTGATTCCGTTGAGGCGGAGTTCCCCGACGTGTTTCTGAGCGAACTACTGGGCATGCCGCCCGATCGAGAGATTGAATTCACTGTTGACACATTTCCGAACACGCAGCCGATCACCAAACCTCCATACAGAATGGCCCCTGCAGAGCTGAAGGAATTAAAATGCCAACTCCAAGAATTACTTGAGCGTGGGTTTATTCGTCCGAGCGTGTCTCCTTGGGGCGCGCCTGTGCTCTTTGTGAAGAAGAAGGACGAAACTCGATGCCTCTGCATTGACTATCGAGAACTGAATAAAGTCACAATCCGAAACAAAAATCCTCTGCCACGGATTGATGACTTGTTCGATCAACTACAGGGCACAGCAGTATTTTCAAAAATAAATCTTCGCTCGGGCTATCACCAGCTGAAGATTAGGCCTGAGGACACCCCCAAAACTGCTTTCCGAACCCGGTACGGTCATTACGTGTTTTTCGTGCTGCCGTTTGGATTGATGAATGCGCCTGCAGCATTCATGGATGTTATGAATTGAGTATTTAGACCTTTCATCGATAAATTTGTGGTGGTTTTTATCGATGACATCTTGGTGTACTCGAAGACTAGGGATGAGCACGCAGGACACCTGCGGATGGTGCTGCAAACCCTTCGAGACAACAAGTTGTACGCCAAATTAAGTAAATATGGATTCTGGCTAGACAGTATATCCTTTTTAGGGCATGTCATCTCTTCGGAAGGCATTTCAGTTGATCCGAAGAAGGTAGAAGCAATCCTGCAGTGGAAACGGCCGGAGTCAGCCAGCGATATCCAAAGTTTTCTTGGACTGGCAGGGTACTACCATAGGTTCATACAGAACTTTGCTAGAATTGCTTCGCCCTTGACTCAGCTCACACAGAAGGGTGCGAAGTTTACTTGGACGGACGACTGTGAAGCTTCGTTTACGGAGTTAAAGCAGCGCCTCGTCTCCGCCCCGGTCCTTACTTTGCCAAACGGACCAGATGACTTCAAAATATATAGTGATGCATCAGGAAGGGGACTAGGGTGTGTCCTGATGCAACGGGATAAAGTGATAGCCTATGCGTCTAGACAGCTAAAGCCTCACGAGCAGAACTACCCAACGCATGACCTTGAACTTGCTGCAGTAGTGTTTGCATTAAAGCTGTGGCACCACTATCTTTATGGCGTGCCGTGTGAAATCTACACAGACCATAAGAGCTTGAAATATTTGTACACTCAAAAAGATTTGAATCTTCGGCAGCGGCGATGGCTTAAACTCCTTAGCGATTTCGATATCACGATCAGATACACGCCTGGCAAGGGAAACGTAGTAGCTGACGCACTGAGTCGAGTATTCGTAGGGAGCTTGCCTATCAACGATATGCTGCGCCGAGACCTTGAATCACTGGGCATTACACTGAAAATAAGATATAAGAAGTGGGCGCAAGTATCACAACTGCGCCTCGAACCCGACTTGTTACATAGAGTGAAGACCGCTCAGAAGGACGACCCATTCCTGCAAAAGATTCATGCCCTTATCTCAGCAGGGAAGGCGTCCGACTTTGCGGTAAGCACAGATGGGATGCTTCGAGTGAAGGGGAGACTGTGCGTTCCAAGTGACGTGGACCTCAGAGAAGAAATATTCACGGAAGCCCACTATGCTAGCTATACTTCTCATCCGGGTAGCACAAAGATGTATCAGAATCTTCGTACGACGTTTTGGTGGCACGGCTTGAAACGGGATATAGCACAGTTTGTGTCGCATTGTATGGCTTGTCAACGAGTAAAGGCCGAACACCAGAAACCAGGCGGAGAGCTACAAAGCCTTGCTATTCCGGAGTGGAAATGGGATGATATAACGATGGATTTTATTGTTGGCTTGCCGAGGACGCAACGGGGATATGATGCAGTCTGGGTTATCGTCGATCGACTCACCAAGTCAGCTCACTTCCTGCCTATCAAGTCTACTTGGAGTGCCGACCGCCTGGCTCAGATATATCTCAACGAAATCGTTCGACTCCATGGCGTGCCCGTAACCATAGTCTTCGATCGAGATGGTCGATTCATATTACGTTTCTGGGGAAGCCTGCAGTCAGCAATGGGGACGAAGTTGAAGTTTAGCTCCGCCTACCATCCACAGACCGATGGCCAAACCAAACGTGTCAACCAGATCCTCGAAGACATGTTGCGACTCTGCGCCTTGGACTTGAAGACGAGTTGGGACCTTCATCTACCTTTAGCTGAATTTGCTTACAATAATAGTTATCAATCAAGCATTCAAATGGCACCGTATGAGGCGTTATACGGGCGAAAGTGTGGATCTCCTATCTGTTGGGACGAAGTTGGGGAACGGCAAGTACTTGGCCCTGAGCTCGTGAAGCAGACCGTCCAGAAGGTCCGGCTGATTCGGGAAAGATTAAAGGTAGCTCAAAGCCGTCAAAAGAGCTACGCGGACACACATCGAAGACCGCTAGAGTTCCAAGTAGGCGATCGAGTATTCCTCAAGGTCTCGCCCATGCGAGGAGTCAGCAGGTTCGGGGCAAGAGGAAAGCTAAGTCCGAGATTTGTCGGCCCGTTCGAAATACTAAAGCGGGTTGCCTCAGTTGCGTATCAGATTGCTCTACCACCATCCCTATCCGACGTACACGATATATTCCATATTTCGCAACTTAGGAAATATGTGTACGACCCGAGCCATGTGGTAGACCTGGACCAACTGAATCTTCAAGCCGACTTGACGTATGTAGAACAGCCTGTACAAATTTTGGATAGAAATGAAAAGCTGCTTCAGACTCGTTCGGTTCCTCTCGTGCGCATGCTTTGGCGGAATCACTCTGTCGAAGAATCTACTTGGGAGCTTGAATCAGAAATGAGGGAAAGGTTCCCCTCATTATTTTCTAGTGGTAGGTTCCATTCCTTAAGTTTCGGGACGAAACTTCCAATTGGTTGGGTAGAATGTAGTGCCCCGTTTCCCCTATTCGGGGAGCGCGGCTAAGAAATACAAGACGGTATCGTTCGATCGGGATAGATTGAATTAAGAACTCGTCCTCGTTATGGATTTGTTTCTTCGGAATCGATTCCCATATTCAGTGGACCATGCCCCCGAGATCGACTTAGCGGTAGAGTCAGGAGGTACATCTCCGCTGCATTCTTTTGTTGCCTAGTTTTCGCTGTCGCTTGTTGCTTTCGTGCCTTGAGTTGGTTTTCGGATTTGCTTGAGTTTTCTTGAACGGTTTCGATGGATTTCATTGCTTTCGTTCTTAGGACTGCACTTCAATTCCGATAATGGATAGAGAGGAAGAAGTACTGATCAGCTGTTCGTGTCAATACAGGTGATCCAGCAGTAGGCGTCGCTCGAGCGGACTCCTAAGGCACTTCTTTCCCTCCTCCTTCCAACCACTAAAGTGAGTGGCTACCAACCCGATTAGCTGGCCCTTCTTGCTAGTCTTCACATCTAAATCTTGTGTTCGTGCTTGCCCCGATCAAACGATACCAAGTAATAACTAAAGACTACAATAACAAGGGGATAGACTTGGGTTATATTATGCTTGTCAAATGAAACTTGTGAACGGTTATTTACTTACATGCTTGCTCGTTTGGAACGTTCTTCACATGCATAAATATAAGTTAGAATACATATTTCTTCTTAATTTGTGCTATGGATAGAACTCTTCTTGAATGCCATAAACTGAACAGGTAGGCTATGCAAAAGTAAATCTTGCCCTGTTACTGCCCTGCTCCTGTTATGCTTGATTTGCCTCGATTGCTAACTTAGTGTACTGCGTTGATCACGGACAACTTGTGCACAAGGTCTTAGTTCCTGCGGACGGTCGCTGGGGCACCGACACCGATCCGATCTGGACGAAACTCATGATAGTCGCCTGCTATAGGACGGAATGCCTTGGGACGTCCTGATCTATGCGTCGTACGGCACTCCGTACCGAGACTAGCCCGTCCATTATGGCAATGTGCCAGTGATCCCCCTTGTATATTTAAACCTGTTGCTACTAACTTGTGTCTTCTTGACAGGGAAGGCAAGGTAAGTATATACAAGTGGTTCAGACGAACAGGTAAATGTCACCGAACGGTGACGGGTTGTTTCATTGCTTTCTATATCAAATTCTTGCTGTAAAAATGAACTAAGGCAAGATAGAAACCCACAATAAATATACATGCTTTATTAAAACAACGTGTTGATTGGTATAGTTGGGTTAGCTTGCCTTCACCAGTACATTTCGATGTACTGACCCTCGTTGAAACAGGTTCCCCGCGCTAGGAGAACCAAGCGAGGAGCAGGAGACAAACCCCCAATCCAGTCCAGCTGTAGGCACGCCTCGACCGTGCCACCTTTTGTAGCATAAGAAGAAGAAGCATTTTGAAGAAGAAGCCTTTTGAAGAAGAAGCTAGCCACCAAGCAACCATGCAGCTTCGTGGCAAGGCAGTCGTTCTGACCCAAGGTCTCATATTGTGAGAAGTAGTAAAGGATGTAATATACAGGACTGCTATCTCATTTTGTGTCAACACTTTTGTAAGCCCATAGAGGCAATCCTTATGACTCAGTTCAAGGAGTTTGTAATAGATGTTCATATTATCAATAAAAGAGAACTTTTCCATGTTTGGATCTGTGTTTCAATTATCTGCGTACTCTAAATATGTGCTCGCTATGCAAAACAAAATACTTAGCCTTGTGCGGTGCGCAACCTAGGCCCACACGGCGGTCACGCCCGGGGGACGGCTATCGATTCCACGGAATCGGGGCATGACACGCACAAGGCAAGAACTTGCAGTTATAAGAACCCATTTTGAAACCAAATTTAAAAAACACATTCACAGAGATTTGAACACAAGTACAGGAAGAAACATGCTTTTTCATTGATAATTCAGAGTAATTTACATAGAGTTTACATTGATGCGCCTCTCGGCTACTTGATTTGCATTACAAAAAGATAACTCAAAAGGCAGGGCGCGCTCCTTCAGATAGCCCACGTGGTTCATACATTACGCCCTTGTATAGGTTGAAAGTCCAAGCCTCCAAAATGATCTGACTCCAACTATACTTCAAAATAGAGGTGCTCCTAACGCCACTCGTCTATCCACTAGCGTTGCACCGTCTGAGTGCCTGAAATAGTTGCCCACAACGTGGGTCAGTACTCAACTTGTACTGGTGAACGGGATGAACCCACTCGACTAAATCGACACTAGCTTATTAGGGGCGAGCATGCATTAAGATGACTTCTATAAAGAAGCAAGTGAATTCAATTCATATCAGTTACATGTTTTGATAGGAATGAAAATAGCATTAAATCCAACCAGTGCATCGATTGCTTACTCAACCGATGCACGCCTTCCCTGCAACGAAACACAAGTATACTTACCATCTGCACAAGACAATAAATTATCATGTGTTCTATTCTATGCGGTCATTGGTGTGATCGACACCTTAGGGACATATTCAAGCATTAGCGGCGCGCCCTATCAGCCCGGGTAGCAAGCCCTGCTGGAGGTCCCGCAATGCATCGTGACGAGCACGAATCAAATATTTCCCTCCGGATCGATACGATTCCAGTGCCCCGGAACGCCGTTTCGAGAAAATGCCAAACCTTGTGCACAAGTTGTCCCAGACCATGCAAATGCATGAACAATTCATATATCATACAATGCATCGAATTAAACAAAAGAAGTTAAGTAGCAATATATATCTCATGCAACAGTTCATATTTTCTCAACGCGGTGTTCCGATTTTGATACCCCATAGGTCCAAACTTCGTCCAAGGTACTAGGCCGCCACCAACAACCAATTTCCTTTATAAACAACTCAAATTATAAGGTGTACAAGCATATAGTAAATTTAGTCTACAAATCCCATGTTCCTTTCTTAGTGGCTGGCATACATTGTGGCAAGGATTTCCTAGGCGTCCAACCGGGCATCATCGAGTGAACGTTTGAAACATTAAAGATGTTGGAGTGAAGAAGTAGGAAAGTGTAGCGCCCCTTTCTCCCGGTGCGGAGAGCGCGGCTAAGAAACACAAGACGGTATCGTTCGATCGAGATAGATTGAATTAAGAACTTGTCCTCGTTATGGATTTGTTTCTTCGGAATCGATTTCCATATTCAGTGGATCGTGCCCCAAGGATCGGCTTAGCGGCAGAGTCAGGAGGGACCTCTCCGCTGCTATCTTTTATTGCCTCGGTTTTCGATGTCGCTTGTTGCTTTCGTGCTTTGAGTTAGTTTTGGGATTTGTTTGTTTTCCTTGAACGGTTTTGATGGTTTTTATTGTTTTCGTTCATCAACTTGCACTTCTATTCCGAGATTGGAAAGAGAGAAAAAGGATATTGATCGAGCTGTTCGTGTTGCAGGTGAACGAACAGTAGGCGGCTTGCGAGCGGAGTCGTGAAGCACCTCTTTCCTTCTCATTTCCTTCCAACCAAGTGAGTGGCTACCAACCCGATTAGCTAGCCCTGCTTCCAAGCTTCACATCTATAAAAATCTGCACTCTTCCTTGCCCCGATCAAACGATACCAAGTAATAATAAAAGAAACCAAGATAAAAGAGAATAGACTTGGTTATTATGCTTGTCAACCAACTGTGAACTGTTATCATACTGTATGCTAGTTCGTCTATAACTGTTCTATGAATCGTGCTAAGTATAGAACACCTTGTATGCATTAAACTGTTCAATGAGGCTATGTTAAATGAATCATGCAATACCGACTGTCCTGTACTACTGTTTGCCTTAACTGCATGAACTGTTAACTTAGCAAACGTACTGTTCGATCACGGACAACTTGTGCACAAGGTAACTGGTTTCTGCGGACGGTCGCTGGGGCACTGGCACCGATCCGGTATGGACGAAACCCTACTGTATAGTCAACTGTACTAGACGGAATGGCTTGTAGCACCACTGTACTTTTGCTGCAAACCATTCTCGTCTATGACTAGTGTCCTTTATGGCAACGCCAGTGATCCACTGTATATTTAAACCTGTTGCATACTAACTTGTATTTTCGTGGCAGGAAAGGCAAGGTAAGTATTGTACAGATAATTCAGACGGGCAGGTAAAATCCACCGAACGGTGGCACGTTTATTTCAGTAAATTCTATATGCTGCTTACTTGTAAATAAACTAAGGCAAGATAGAAACCCACAAATATGCATGCTTCATTAAAATAACGTGTTGATTGGTATAGTCAGGCTAGCTCGCCTTCACCAGCATATTTTGATATGCTGACCCTCGTTGAAACAGGTTCTCCGCACCAAGGCAAACCGAGCGAGGTGCCGAAGTCGTCTTCCCGATCTAGTCTAGCTGTTGGCGCATCTTCACCACGCCCCTCAAAGCATTTTGGAGTCAGGAGCCTGCAACTCTTCATACACAAATGCAGCTCCGTGGCAAAGCTATCCTCCAGCCAGGAGGTCCTTATCATTTTGAGTTTATAAAGGGATGTAATGTGTAACGCCCCACTCCGAACGGTTACTTAAGAAACACTACGCTGCTTCGACTCGGTTGAGAATCGAGTCTCGGGGAAACCTTACCGCCGAATCAACACGGACGAAGTGCAATGAACCCTTCGAATTAATCGAGCGGCTTCTATTGAAATAAGTCCAAGAGTTTTCGTTGGTTGCTTTGCTTTTTGGTTTTGTGTTGCTTTGTGTTTTGAGTTGCTTTCGATGACTTGGTTTTCATGATTTCGCCTTCTCGCTTGCGCTTTCTTTTCGAATCGTAAGGGAAAGAGATCGAAGTATGCTAACCAAGTATTGTTGCATTTTTCAGGACGCATAACCAAAGAGTGAACGTCGCTTAGGCTTCCCCATCTCCTCGTTCGATTCATTTGGTGAGTGGCTTAGGCCCTTCGATGAATCCTTTAAGTCTGCATGCCTAATAAAGAATCTCTAGTTCACTTGAAATATGTTGCCTCACTAAGAAGATAAGCTAAAGAAATGAACTATATGCTGCTAAATAGAATTCTGCTTTACTTCTATTAAATGTTGCCCCTTACTCACTTGTTGCATCACTATATCGTGCATAAAACCTTCATGGTTAGTGTTTGTGTCATGTGTAAAGAATGAATGAGTATAGTCTAGTGGTCCGCCCTGATGTTCCGGTCCTACGGGATCTAGGGGGGCGTGGCTATTAGATTGTTATATGCTTGTCAAAGTTGGGCATCCTAAGAGTTGGTTTATAAATGTTTGCTTGCCATGCATGGGTCTCGGACAACTTATGCACAAGGTAATAGTCTCTCGATCGGTTTCTGGGGCACTGGGAATCGGTCGGTCCGGAAGGGATTGTGTATAGCACCCTGATGTTCCGTTCCTACGGGATCTAGGGGGGTGTTGTTGTCCAATAATGGGGAAACTCATGGACCGTCATATAGATAGGGCGCATGCTAGGTTTACCTTCTTGCATACCTATCATTTTTGTGACACCAAAGATTGACACATAAGTTTATTCATATGCAAATTGTGGCTAACTTGTGTGTCTGCTGCAGGGATAACCGCTCGGCCGGGGGTAAGAAATATCATATGCACTAGCTTTATATTGTCTATGTTTCCTAGCATGAATTGTTAAAAAGAAACTAGACAACCAGAAAGACCACTTAATAATGCTTGCTTCATATGCTTACTTAGTGTGGATTTCTAAGGTGAGTTTGGCCACGGTCGCTCACCAGTACATGTGGTAGTACTGACCCACGTTTGTGGGCAAATATCCAGGTGCTGGGAGCGAGAGTCTGGCAAGCATCTTGAACCTGAATCAGCGTGTGCGCACCCTTCCTTAGGACTGTGTTCGTGCTGCTTCCTTCGCTGCTTACCTCTCCAGTGGGCTACTCTCCTTCTGCTAGATGTTTTGGTTATTTTGGTCCTACTACAAGGGCATAATGTAATGGGCGTTGTGGCTAGTTTTGGGAATGTAAAAAGAGTTGTAAGCCTTCTAAGCCATATTTTGTAACTCAGCCAAGCAAACACTTTGTAATCCAAGTCTTCAAGTATTCAATAAAAAGCAAGTATTTTGTGTGCTATCAAATGTGTTCTACTTTGGTCCTCTGCGTTTTACTCTGTGCCTATAAATGTATATTTTGTCTAACTTGTCTTGTGCAGGTACGTTGCCTGGTGCAAGCGCAACTTAGGCTTGCACGGCATCGCGCCCAAGCGAGGACGAACGGTTCCGTAGGGACCAAGCGAGGACGAATGGTTCCGTAGGGACCAAGCGAGGACGATCGGCCCTACGGGATCGGCCCTGCGAGATCGGGGCGCGACAGGTGGTATCAGAGCATGGCTTTACGTCCTTGGCCTCTTCAAACATCGTCTTCGAAAATGATATAAGTTTTCAAGCGATTTCAAAAGTCCCGAATTTCGAAAATAGATTTCAAATCTATAAGAAGTAAATCGAGAGTAAGAAAGGTCCCTAAGAGTATAAAAACCCAACGTCCCATGCAATAAGTCTATAATACGTTATGAAGACTAATGCGAGCTACTCTCTTTTGCAGCATAGATGACAAAAACAGGTGCTGGTAACCCTGAGTCATCGCGCGCAGCTAGCGTGAGCGATGATCAATTAGATAGACTGATTGCAATGTTACAGAATCAAAATGACCGTCATGCTGCACAACAAGAACGATTCGAGGCTCAGCAGCAACGAGCAGATGCTAGAGCCGCGGCACAACAAAAGCAGCTTGACTCCCTGACTCAAATTGTAACAACGCTAGCAGCGAACAGTGGTGCATCTGGCACCGCCGCAACACCTGTGACTGCCCCGACCATGCCTCAAGGCGCAGGATTAGCAGAAACAAACGAGCCTCCTCGCACGGCCGAAAAGTCTACCTTTAAAGGCGCTGAGTTCCTGAAGTTGAACCCTCCGGAGTTTGAAGGCAGGACCACGCCGGATAAGGTGATGGACTGGGTCGCAAAGATGGAGAGCTTGTTTAGCTTTGCCTCAATACCTGCGAACAAGAGGGTGGCGTGCGCAGATATGCAGTTGCGGTTGCGAGCACACGACTGGTGGGAAGTCAAGAAAACAGACCTTGCCACCAAGCATCAGGATGGCAGGATCACTTGGGGAATGTTCAAGGAAGCATTCCTTGCTCACTATCTCCCGCCAGCTGTCAAGCAGAGAAAAGAAGACGAGTTTCCGAGCTTAAGCAAGGGAGCATGTCTGTCGAAGATTATGAGTCAGAATTCTCCAAACTTGCTAAGTTTGCTAGCTCGATGATTCCCGATGAGGCAGCTCGCACACATCGGTTCATAAAAGGCTTAAACGATAATCTAAGAAAAGATGTTATGAACCGGGAGTGCAAAACCTATATACAAGCCTTTGAGGCAGCCGTGCAGAATGAGCAGTTTACTCCGCAGAATGCTCCAGAAAGGGCACCGGCTCCTCGGAACCCTCCTGCAAAAAGATACCACAATGGTGAGAAAAAGGCCGAAACAGAGAAATCGGCCGACGCAAGTGGGAACCGCAGAAAAGTGTGCAGCTTCTGTGACCGTCCGGGTCACCTTATGGAGTCTTGTCGTCTGCGCCTCAGGCTGTGTTTTAAGTGTGGAAAACCTGATCATGTGTTACGTGATTGCCCTCTGAGGAAGTCTGAAGAGCAGGATCAGACCCCTCCAGGCCCACCTACTGAACCAGCTGCTGAGACGAGAAGGCCGAGAGTTTACCAGTTGAATATTGAGCGTGATGAGAGTGGGCACGATGTTGGTGAGTCTGATTCCTTTGATCTCTTGATGCATAGTATATCGCCTCCTTGATCTCTTAAGTTTCGTGGACGAAACTTTTTCTCAGTGGGGTAGTATGTAACGCCCCGCTCCGAACGGTTACTTAAGAAACACTACGCTGCTTCGACTCGGTTGAGAATCGAGTCTCGGGGAAACCTTACCGCCGAATCAACACGGACGAAGTGCAATGAACCCTTCGAATTAATCGAGCGGCTTCTATTGAAATAAGTCCAAGAGTTTTCGTTGGTTGCTTTGCTTTTTGGTTTTGTGTTGCTTTGTGTTTTGAGTTGCTTTCGATGACTTGGTTTTCATGATTTCGCCTTCTCGCTTGCGCTTTCTTTTCGAATCGTAAGGGAAAGAGATCGAAGTATGCTAACCAAGTATTGTTGCATTTTTCAGGACGCATAACCAAAGAGTGAACGTCGCTTAGGCTTCCCCATCTCCTCGTTCGATTCATTTGGTGAGTGGCTTAGGCCCTTCGATGAATCCTTTAAGTCTGCATGCCTAATAAAGAATCTCTAGTTCACTTGAAATATGTTGCCTCACTAAGAAGATAAGATAAAGAAATGAACTATATGCTGCTAAATAGAATTCTGCTTTACTTCTATTAAATGTTGCCCCTTACTCACTTGTTGCATCACTATATCGTGCATAAAACCTTCATGGTTAGTGTTTGTGTCATGTGTAAAGAATGAATGAGTATAGTCTAGTGGTCCGCCCTGATGTTCCGGTCCTACGGGATCTAGGGGGGCGTGGCTATTAGATTGTTATATGCTTGTCAAAGTTGGGCATCCTAAGAGTTGGTTTATAAATGTTTGCTTGCCATGCATGGGTCTCGGACAACTTGTGCACAAGGTAATAGTCTCTCGATCGGTTTCTGGGGCACTGGGAATCGGTCGGTCCGGAAGGGATTGTGTATAGCACCCTGATGTTCCGTTCCTACGGGATCTAGGGGGGTGTTGTTGTCCAATAATGGAGAAACTCATGGACCGTCATATAGATAGGGCGCATGCTAGGTTTACCTTCTTGCATACCTATCATTTTTGTGACACCAAAGATTGACACATAAGTTTATTCATATGCAAATTGTGGCTAACTTGTGTGTCTGCTGCAGGGATAACCGCTCGGCCGGGGGTAAGAAATATCATATGCACTAGCTTTATATTGTCTATGTTTCCTAGCATGAATTGTTAAAAAGAAACTAGACAACCAGAAAGACCACTTAATAATGCTTGCTTCATATGCTTACTTAGTGTGGATTTCTAAGGTGAGTTTGGCCACGGTCGCTCACCAGTACATGTGGTAGTACTGACCCACGTTTGTGGGCAAATATCCAGGTGCTGGGAGCGAGAGTCTGGCAAGCATCTTGAACCTGAATCAGTGTGTGCGCACCCTTCCTTAGGACTGTGTTCGTGCTGCTTCCTTCGCTGCTTACCTCTCCAGTGGGCTACTCTCCTTCTACTAGATGTTTTGGTTATTTTGGTCCTACTACAAGGGCATAATGTAATGGGCGTTGTGGCTAGTTTTGGGAATGTAAAAAGAGTTATAAGCCTTCTAAGGCATATTTTGTAACTCAGCCAAGCAAACACTTTGTAATCCAAGTCTTCAAGTATTCAATAAAAAGCAAGTATTTTGTGTGCTATCAAATGTGTTCTACTTTGGTTCTCTGCGTTTTACTCTGTGCCTATAAATGTTTATTTTGTCTAACTTGTCTTGTGCAGGTACGTTGCCTGGTGCAAGCGCAACTTAGGCTTGCACGGCATCGCGCCCAAGCGAGGACGAACGGTTCCGTAGGGACCAAGCGAGGACGAATGGTTCCGTAGGGACCAAGCGAGGACGATCGGCCCTACGGGATCGGCCCTGCGGGATCGGGGCGCGACATAATATACAGGACTGTTATCTCATTTTGAGTCATCTCTTTGTAAGCCGTTCGGCATATTAGCTAACTCGTTCAAGAGTTTGTAATAGATGTTCATTATCAATAAAGAGAACTTTTCCATTTCAAATCTGTGTTTCAATTTATCTGCGTACTCTGAATATGTGCTTGCTATGCAAAATACTTTAGCCTTGTGCGGGCGCAACCCCAGGCCCGCACGGCGGTTGTAACGCCCCGTTCGTCCCGTTCCCCCTGCTCGGGGAGCGCGGCCAAGAAATACTTACGACCGTTCGATCGGGACAGATTGAATCAAGATCCTTTCCTCGTTATGGATTGGTTTCTTCGGAATCAGGTCCCATATACAATGGATTGTGCCTCGAGGAAGGACTCGGCGGCAGAGTAAAGAGAGGCCTTTCCGTTGTGTTGGTTTTCCTTGTCCGTTTCCGATTGCCGCTTGGTTGCGTACTTGTTGGTCTTAGGACTTGCGTTTCTTGAACGGTTTCAATGGATTTCATTGCTTTCGTTCTTAGGATTTCGTATTTCGTATCGAGCCTTGGAGACCGAAGCAGGAGGTATTGATCATCCGTTGGTGCGTGCAGGTGATCGTGTAGACGACGTGCGAGCGAAGTCTTAAGGATCTCTACTACTTCCTATACAACCAACTGTGTGAGTGGCTCTATTTCGATAAGCACCTTCTTTCCAAGGGCTCCGTTCATAATAAAATTGACTCAGTTGTGCATTCAATCAAACGATACCACTTAAGTAATAAGTTGGATAACAAGATAAGATAAGAAGTAGGCTTGGAACACCCATTGCTTGTCATATAAAACCTTGCATAAATTCATTGATGCATGCATGGTCGTTGGATGTTTAATGGGTTGGTACTTATTGATAGTTCAAAGTGCTCTTCAATAAGTTCAAAGTGTTCTTCTATAAACTGCTGCATGTTATTTCATATAACTGTTGGTTGATTGTGATAGTACAATAAAGCAGTTTCGTACATGATGTTCTTTAACATTGGCTAGTAAGTAAATCTATGAGGTAGAGTCATAGATATGGTCATGGGAATTCTTGTGCACAGGGGATCCAGGTTCCTACGAGCGGTTACCGGGGCACCGGGCCGTTTCGACCCGGACGGAATCTACTTTCTTAGTCCTGGGAGCGGGGAATTGTAGCGGGGCTAGCTACCCGCGCTGCAAGCGTCGCCGCCAGCCCAGACTAAACCCATGATGGCTAGTAGAACAACAAAGAAAGATGTTGTGTATATTTAAACTGTGCAGACTAACTATGTCTTCGTGACAGGGAAGGCTATGGTAAGTTGTACAGGTGGTTCAGACGGGACAGGTAAAGCCACCGAACGGTGGCATGTGAAGTTATGTTATTTTGTTCTTGCATACCTGCTAAATGAAATCTGATCTAGGCAAGAATAGAAACCCACCTAAGAACACAAATGTTGCATGTTCATTTAAACTCATCTAAAGAGCTTGGAAAAGTTGAGCAGCTAGCCTTCACCAGTACTTTTCAAAGTACTGACCCTCGTTGTAGCAGGTTCCCCGGCGCAAGGCAACGCGGCGAGGAGCTGAAGCTCTCTCCGGACTTTTGGGATTCTTGGCGGGTCGGGGCCAAGACTTTGGAGGCTCAAGCTGAAAGCCTTCCTCTCTCTCCCGTTGCGGAAATAACGCTAAGGCGATGGTGCTTACCCGCACCCAAGGAGTTTCGTGTTTTTGAAACTATGTAAAGGGATATAATGTATGGATCGGCTATCTCATTTTGCGTCCAAGTTTGTAAGCCCGTGGGGCATTTTATACTTTTGAGTCAAGCAATGTAACCGGATGTTCATTATAAATAAAAGAGAAACTTTTCTATGCCTCAACCTTGTGTTATCTTATTTGTCTACTCTGTTGCATTGATCTAAAGAATATCCTTATGCCTAAGGCCTGGTGCACGCGCGCCCTACGCGTGCACGGCATCGCGCCCCTGGGACGATTATCGGTTAGACGAAATCGGGGCGTGACAGAATGGTATCAGAGCGGAATTGATCTTCAGGCCCAAACCGTTGCTATGACTCTGAGATATTATCGATATGGTTTTGCAAAGAGTGTTCCATACAATAAGTCCATAGATATTCTCAAAGTGCAAAATGTTTCCTGAACTTGAATTGCTTGATTGTTTCGATTGAGTACGGCGAGGGATGGCACTATCGCTGCTCGGAATATCGAGAAGTTTATCCTTGAAGTTTCGAGGACGAAACTTTTTGTTAGTTGGTAAGTATGTAACGCCCCGCTCCGCGCCGGCGTTATATATCAAGGTGAGTGGGCAGAACTTCGTTCTCTGATTCTTGCACGCCTTAATAATAACCTGAGTTTTTGCTTGCAATGTTTTCTTAAGAGAATGATAGAACCTGCCTTGCATGCTAATAAGAGAACTCACCTAGCTTGTCTTGAATCAAAGTCTGCTAAACGAGAATCCTGATCGCTGGCTTAGAGTGCATGAACATGTTCACTATCGTCTATGCTTCGAGAGAACCATACTGTGCCTGAATGTGTTCAAGTGATAAGGCGGATTGCCCCGCAACAGAGAGTGTTTATAGATGGTTCGTCTCGTCTGCATACTGAGAGTTTTGATAGTGTTCCATGCATTCGCACGCGGTCGGACAATGGCTTTTGGTGCAGAGCTGAACTGCATGTGTCACGGCTGCTACAGAGATAGTGGATAGCAACCATGAGTCACAGCTGCCATTAGCATCAGATAAAAGAGTCATTGGTATGCTGGACTAACCGCTGCCGATCCTGAGATACTCGGGGACCGCCATTCATATATGTCACGACCCGCACCCGGAAATTGGGCATGAGTCGTGGGTACGTCCAGCCTACGCCGCAGCATCGGCGGTAGAACGCTGTCTAGGTCACAAACATAGTATATCCTGTCAATAGTCTCAACTCCGTACGGAGGACAATGATAAATGAATCACAGTTCTATAATATACTCAATCACAACTAAAACGTAATGGCATAATGAGAATTGAAAAGAGTTCTATTTAAACCAAACACAAGAAGTCCAACTCAAATCCTGGGTCTAAATGACCTCACAAAGTCACAAATAAAAATAAATACATCTCAGTCTCAGTCTCAGTCTAAAACAATAAATGCAGAAGAATAATCTAAGCATGGGCAGGCAAGTTCTCCTCTAGGATAGGCACCTCCTCTGGGATTTCTGGGGTAAAATCCTCCTCTATTCCTGGACCGTAATGAGTAGGACAAAAGTCCTCCAGGTTCTCTAAAAATGTTGTTATCCAGTCAGGATTGGAGCGAAGCACAAGCACTAACAGCAGTTTCATTAAATTGACAAAATCTATAAACAGTGTAAGAGATACAAGATGGAAATAAAAGCTGAACATGTGAAGTACAGAGGAACTGAAATAGACAATAGAGCATCTAGCAATGAACAATAAATAGTGAATGCTAGAACAAGTAATCTGAATAAAGATAAACATCTAACTAAGTGTTTGAAATATTAGTTTATTATGTGATCGGCTTGGGACTAGATCAGGCTGGTTATATATGATTAGCTATGATTCGTGAAGGTCAGGCTAACCATATGGTTAGCTATGATGCATGATAATGGTCAGGCTAATCATATATAACAGCTATGAGGCATGATGATGGTCAGGCCGCACCCGACGTGAGATGTGGGGTGAGCTATGATGCATGGTAAGTGTGGATATGATCACATAATCTACTAATAGTTCCCCATCCCCCAGTTAGCACGATGGATTCCAATCACGACTCCTCATGATGGGGATCTAGGGTGCTAACCCGTGTCTCCATAGTGTCGGAATCAAGTATGTAATACACTATAATTTATAGAAGTAATCAACCATGAAAACTGTCAGAGAATGTACTCGCCTGTGGTCCTGAGCAAAATGTGAGGATCGATGTCCAAAGTGGAATCACAATGACCTATTTATAAGATAACAATGTTAAAATGGTGTTTGAAATGATAAAGGTGTTTAGCTAATTTGAAATGGGGTGTTAGGCCATATCTAGGTCTAAACTAGGTGTTACTAAGTCAAATCTAGGTTTTTGGTCAAAACTAGTCAATACCTTGCTTCTAGGTTCATACTAGCTATTGATAACTAATACTAGTTAATACACTATTTTATATGTTCTATACTTACTAATATTAGATTAGTTTTAGTAATACTACTAATACTAGCTAATATTCATTATACTAGGTATTATCATTATATATATATCTCATATAGTGTGGTATATTGGTATCTTGCTGACTAGTTACTATTTCTTATACTATATGCTATCAGTATGTAAATAACTTACATATATATACTGAGTATATACCTTAGCTGACACCAAGGTCCAACCCAATATCCCAAACCACCTTACCTTACTGATACTCTAAACTCCACACTGATACATTCAATAGCCTTCACCTTGCACAGACACAAACTGAAATTGCTACACCTGCACAGGTAACACACAGGTATCAAACTGAACTTACCCTAACACTTTCCAAAACACAGACACTTTGGTTTCACTCACCTCACTGATAATACATACACACACAGAATTCTGTACTCAGGCACATACTGCCTCTTAATTACCTACACACAGGTATCATACTGACCTGCCCATCCTTCTACAATATGGACTGCACACAGGTAACAATTCACATAGGTTCTAATTTAACTCTCTCCACACACACATATATATTAGACTTCATAATATTAACTAACTTACACTCAACTTATACTAATTTTAATACCTTACATATCAATGCAACTCAACTCTAACATGTACTCACCTTGCTGCTGTTGTGTTCCCTTACTCACATTGCAGCTACTTGTATGCTCAAGCTCCAAGTGTTCTCTGTAAATACTGATATAAACTCAGCACCAATGTTAGCAGATACCACTACTTACTGAGCACAATAAAACCCAATGTCTGATACTAACACACCAAAGTAAACACAATACCCACAATACTCTACTAACAGTACACACACAGTTTCACCAACACATATCAGTGTATAACTGATACACATTAGTGTGAGAACTGATGTCAATCCATTGTATAAACTGGTGCATATCAGTGTAAAACTGAAGACTGGAACATGGCCTCATATACATCAGCTGAAACTGTGATTAGTCCCTCCCCCTCTTCTCAGTATTGCCATAGCAGACCCCTCATAAGAACACACACACATCTGAACATAACATCTAACTACGGGGTAATACACACCTAACACTTAATTAAGCCAACCATATTACAACACAATCAATCAAGTATACACACATATACATTGTCAATTTCCCTTCAACTCCAGGTATCACTGAACTCATGTTCAATTCACTCACTCCACTCACCTCGAGCACTTCCACCAACTACACTCACAACCACACACAACTAACATTACTAGCCCAACTGAACACACCCCAGTTAATTACCTTGCACATCAGTGCTACATTTATACTGAAGATACACCTCCAAGAAATCCCTATATGCTTGCACAGTGGCTCTTCCTGTAACCTGACCGCCAATGCCATGTACATCTAAAGTCTGCATATGTCACCCCACAAAACTGAAACTCATAGACACAGTACACACAGGAATCAAACCCGACTGAACAGTGAACATTACTCATAATTATACATGTGTATAACTGTACACACAGATGTCACAGAATTCTGGATGCCCAATGAAACCCAAACACACAGCTACATACCCACAGAACCCCAGTTATCACTGCACAGTTCTGGGCCAAAACCCGTCTGCGCACAGTGAATCATTCACAGAAATCCCCTCTTCTAAACCCCCACACACATCTATAACATAGATAGAGATAGAACACACATCAAATCTATAAACATATGTATAAATTTATATATATATATACATCATTCATCAAATTAGATTATATTAGAGGAGATTAGATAGGTTCATCCCTTGGCATTTCTACAAACACCTAGCATGCAGAACACGAATTTACATACAACCCATGAATCCCTCTAACCAAAAACCCTAAAAATCGAGTATCAACCTACCCACATGAGATAAAATCAGTCTACATACCAAAATCTAGGGTTAGGGTTCTTAATAATTGGGGAAACAATTGTTGGGGTACTTAAACCTAAACAAAACCCGAAAAATCAAACTCTACACATTAGGGTGAGTTCCTAATGGCCATGATCATCTGAAAACAGAATTAAACGAATAGAAATAGGATTTTACCTAGGGAGATGGCTTCCTTAATGGAGATTCTTCTTCTCCAAGGCTTCCTGACCCACGTTCCTTGCTTTCCTTGCTTTGGAGGAGGAGAAAACGGAAGCCCTAGGTTTAATTTCGAAAATGGGGTGGGGAAATTGGTTTCTCTTGTGGAGGCTAGGGTTTCCTTTCTCTCTACGTGAAGAATAGCCTAGAAAGAGGCTTCCTTTTTATATTAACCTAGTTTTAGGGTTTCCAAGCATAGTTTTTAGGTTAAACCCCCCCTGGCCCTCTCATGTAGAACCTAATAGACTCAGGTTAAGTCAGTCTAGGGTTTTGAGGGTTCACCCTAATTTTAAATTCTAGGGTTTTGCTAGAATAGGGTTTTCTAACTAGGGTTTACTCATTAGGGTTGTCCTAATGGATTTCTAGGGTTAGACCTAAAACTAAATATTATTAACAATATATAATAGTTATAAAACTCAGCAAATAATTTAATACATAATTATTTTAAAATAGTTAAATTACACAAATGCCCTTATATGGAAAAGTGGTAGTGACAAGTCTACCCTCCTAAAAGAAATTTCGTCCACGAAATTGGACTGAACTACAAAAAGAATGAAATCAGAAAAGGAATATACCTCAAGTCTAGAAGAGATACGGGTATTGCTCGCGCATTTCGTCCTCTCTCTCCCAGGTCGACTCCCCTGGAGAGTGGTGTCTCCATGCCACGCGAACCAAAGGAATAGTTTGGTTCCGCAATACCTTCTCTCTGCGGTCCAAGATCTCTACAGGCTGCTCAGGGTAGCTGAGCGTCGGACCAACCTCAATCTCCGAGTGATCAAGTACGTGACTAGGGTCGGCCACGTACCGTCTCAGCTGCGACACGTGGAACACATTATGCACTCCCTCCAATGCAGGCGGCAAGTCCAGTCTATATGCTACTGCACCTACCCTCGCCAGAATACTGAAGGGTCCGATGTAGCATGGGCTAAGCTTCCCGCCTCTGCCAAAACGAATCGTTCCACGCGTCGGAGAAATCCGTAGGAATACTAGATCGCCAACCTAAAACAAAATAGTCTCAACATGCATTCTAAACAAACAACCAGAAAACAACAATCTATACCTGAAACTCAAGGGGTCTACGGTGGCTGTCGGCCCAATGCCGCTGTCTGTCCTGCGCCACTCGCAGTCTGTCTCTGATAAGTTTTACCTTTTCTGCTGCATCCACGACCATTTCTGGTCCTAGCAAGGCTCTCTCTCCAACGTCGTCCCACGATAGCGGTGTACGACACCTCCGTCCATAAAGAGCCTCAAACGGTGACATCTCGATGCTGGCCTGGTAGCTGTTGTTGTAAGCGAACTCTACCAGGTGCAGATGATCCTCCCAAGAACCTCCGAGATCTAGAACGCAAGTGCGTAGCATATCCTCGAGAGTCTGAATAGTCCTTTCAGACTGCCCGTCTGTCTGGGGGTGATATGCGGTACTGAACTTGAGCTGAGTGCCCAAGCTAGCCTGCAGACTCCTCCAGAAGTGGGAAGTGAAACGACTATCCCGATCTGAGACGATGCTCACAGGAACTCCATGAAGCCTAACAATCTGTCGCACGTACATCTCTGCTAGCTTCTCTGTCGACGTGCCCACCTTGAAAGGTAAGAAATGGGCTGATTTGGTCAACCGGTCCACGATGACCCAAATCGCGTCTTTCCCACCTGGAGAACGTGGAAGCCCTGAAACGAAATCCATGGTCACGTGCTCCCATTTCCATTCTGGAATCGGTAAAGGTTGAAGCAAACCCCCTGGCCTCTGCCGTTCTGCCTTTACCTGCTGGCACACTAAACACCGGGATACGAAGCGTGCTACCTCGCGCTTCATTCCATACCACCATACGTGCTCCCTCAAGTCTCGATACATCTTGTTGGCACCGGGATGCATCGAGTACCGAGAGCGGTGTGCCTCCTGCAAAACCTCCTCGCGCAGCTCCCCGCTAGGCACACATATCCTCGTGCCGTGCCGTAGAGAACCGTCATCTGCGATAGTGAAGTCGTCCGACAATCCCATCTGAACCTGTGCTCTAATACTCCTCAGAGTCTCATCATCGTACTGCGCAGCTCTGATCCTGTCCATCAGTTCGGACTGTATCTGCAATCCCCACATTTGAATCTCGGTACCGGGAACTAACACCTCAATCTCCAAGCTCTCTAAATCAGCCAACAATTGTCTATCTGTCGTCAAGTACATAGCCATCGGATACCTGCTCAAGGCTTCGGCGACTACGTTGGCCTTCCCTAGATGGTACTGCAATGAGATGTCAAAGTCCTTCATCAACTCTAACCACCTCCTCTGCCTCATATTCAGCTCCTTCTGTGTGAATACGTACTTCAAGCTCTTGTGGTCTGTGAAGATCTCCACACGCTCTCCATACAGGTAATGTTTCCACAGCTTTAGAGCGAAGATAACTGCTGCCAACTCTAAGTCGTGGGTGGGATAATTCTTTTCATGAGGGCGTAACTGCCTGGAAGCATAGGCAATTACCTTCCCGTGCTGCTGAAGAACACATCCCAGGCCCTTCCCTGAAGCATCACTGTAGATGGTGAAACCACCTGTCCCTGATGGCAATGTCAAAATTGGAGCTGTCGTCAATCTCTTCTTCAGCTCATCAAATGCAGCCTGGCACTCCTCTGTCCACACAAAATCCATGTCCTTCCTAGTCAGTCTGGTCATCGGCGCTGCAATCTTGGAGAAGTCTTGTACAAACCTCCTATAGTATCCTGCAAGCCCGAGGAAACTCCTGATCTCAGCTACCGAACTGGGGGTAGCCCACGACTCTACGGCCTCGATCTTCTGTGGGTTAACCGAGATTCCGTCACCCGATATCACATGCCCAAGAAATTCAACCTTGTCAAGGAAGAATTCACACTTAGAGAGTTTCCCGTACAGCTTCTCCCTCCTGAGAGTCTCTAAGACCAATCTCAGGTGCTCTTCGTGCTCTTCCGGTGTCTTGGAATACACAAGAATATCATCGATGAACACCACCACGAACTTGTCAAGGTACTGGTGGAACACCTTGTTCATCAAGTTCATAAATACTGCCGGTGCATTGGTTAAACCAAATGGCATCACCATGAACTCAAACTGGCCGTATCTGGTCCGAAAAGCTGTCTTTGGCGTGTCTTCTTTCTTCACCTTCACCTGGTGATAGCCTGACCTCAAATCAATCTTCGAAAACACCCTCGCCCCGCTCAACTGATCGAAAAGATTATCTATCCTCGGCAGCGGGTACTTGTTCTTGATAGTGATATCGTTCAAGGCTCTATAATCAATGCACATGCGCACCGTGCCGTCCTTCTTCGGTACGAACAACACCGGAGCTCCCCATGGTGATGAACTGGATTTGATGAAACCTTTGTCCTGCAGCTCCTCGACTTGCTTCTTCAGTTCTGCCAGCTCGCTGTTGTTGAAGCTATAGACATGTTGTGAAATGGGCTCCGCTCCTGGAACCAAGTCTATAGAGAATTCAACATCTCTGTCTGGCGGCAAGCCTGGCAACTCTTCTGGAAATACATCCAGGAACTCCGCTATCAGAGGGTGTGGCAACTCCTCTTCTTCCGTCCTGGCTCCGCAAAATGTGCTCCCTCTCTGTTCTGCTGTTCCTCTGACGACCTCGAACTCCGGCTCTCCTGGTGGTCTAAACAATACTCTGCCTCTATAACAATCTATAGTAGCATGATGCCTACTCAACCAGTCCATTCCGAGTACAATATCGTACCCCGGAAGTGGCATGACAAGTAAGCTCACGCTCAAGTCTCGGCCTCCTACTGATACTCTCCGGTCCTTGCAATGATCACGGACTAGGATAATACCTCCACCAGTCATGATCTTGCAAGTCCTAGCTAATGGTTCTGTGTCTAAATGATGTCGAAGTGCATATGATACAGACACAAAACTATGGGAAGCGCCAGAATCGAATAAGGTAAATGCGGGAATACAATCGAGAAGAACCGAACCTGTGATCAAGTCTCCTGCTGGCTCGATCTCCTCGACTGCCATGGCGTACGCTCGCCCCTGGGGTGCACCTCTCTGCTGCTGATGGTGGGCAAACCTCTGATTCTGCGGTGGAAGTGGTCCCCTCTGTTGTTGGCCTCCTGGTACGGTAGGTACCCTGCCTGGTCCTCTCTGGGCGGCTGCTCCACCCTGACCTGGACGAATGGTAGGGCAATCCTTCAGCTGGTGTGTCATCGATCCGCAGTACAAACATGAACCCAACCTCTTCCTGCAGTTCTCTCTGGTATGTCCCATCTTCCCGCAGTACGCACACTGGATGGCGGGCTGAGTCTGCCTCTGCTGTTGTTGCTGAACCTGCCCTCGGGCTGGTGCCTGGTGCTGCTGGTGCTGTTGCTGAAAGGGCCTCTGCTGCTGCTGAAAATGTGGACGCTTGCCTGGTCCCGCACTACTGTTTGCTCCTCCGGAAACATCGCGTCCCCTCTTGGGCCTGAGGTCCAAGTCGTCCTCGGCTACCTGGGCATCCATCAATATGTTCTCGAAAGTAGCAGTGCGACGTCCCGACGTGCGAGACTTGATCTCCCTTGTCAGCCCCTTTCTGAACTTCCGGGCCCTGTCCCCCGGATCTCTAATCATCGCCGGCGCGAAGCGGCTCAGACGGCTAAACTCCGCGGCATACTCATCGACGGACGAGCTCCCATGGACTAAGTCATGGAACTGACTTTCCAAGGCTCCTAGGGCAACGTCAGGAAATAATTTCTCCTTGAAGAGCTCCCTGAAATCTTCCCAAGTCAGTCCCCTGCGCATGAGTCTCGGCTCCGTGCGAAACCACGTCAGGGCAATGTCAAACATCTGGCTGCCAGCTGCCTCGATCTTGAGCGCCTCTGGAAGCTGCGCCAAACGCAAGTTCCTCTCGATGTCCTCTAGCCAATCATCGGCGTAGAGTATCCCTTCTGTCCCCTTGAACTCCCGAGGCATCATCCTCTTGAAGTCCACAATGGTGCCCGGCCTCTGTTGTTGCTGACCAGGTTGTTGCTGCTGCTGAGCGACTCTCTCCACAGCTTGGAGAGCCACTTGGTGAGCATTCTCCATGTTCACCCTCATCATCTCTGTCTGGGCCTGATGTGCCTCAGCCTGTACTCTCTGGGCCTCTGTCGACGTCCTCTGGGCATCGACCATGCCCTGTATCAAAGCGAACATCTGTGCTCCATCGACGGGCACACCTCCTGGATACTGAGCTGGTGGTGGTGGTAGCTCCGTCGTAGCTGCGGGGACCCTCTGAACAGGTGGTGGAGGACCCCCGACTGCTGCAGCCACTCCCACTTGTCCTGGAGATGTAGGAGGTGCTGCGGATGTCTGTCCGGCGGCGCGAGAGGTGGCAGACCTCTCCGTATCTGCTGCTCCTAGTCTCTGGGACCTTCTTGGCGGCATCCTGAAGACAGATTGAAAGATTCAATTAAGGCAATAGATATGATATCAAGGAAGGACAGAAAAATTTCTAAAGGAATAAATCATTAAGAATAGTATCATAAGAATCAGAATTCCCTAATTGTGATTGAGCATATCCTTGGCCTAATTCCTATTACTACAATATCGCTCTAATGTGAATCTAAGACTACTGACTACAGACTAGACCTGCATGGCCCACCACTAAAAACGTGTCACGACCCGCACCCGGAAATTGGGCATGAGTCGTGGGTACGTCCAGCCTACGCCGCAGCATCGGCGGTAGAACGCTGTCTAGGTCACAAACATAGTATATCCTGTCAATAGTCTCAACTCCGTACGGAGGACAATGATAAATGAATCACAGTTCTATAATATACTCAATCACAACTAAAACGTAATGGCACGATGAGAATTGAAAAGAGTTCTATTTAAACCAAACACAAGAAGTCCAACTCAAATCCTGGGTCTAAATGACCTCACAAAGTCACAAATAAAAATAAATACATCTCAGTCTCAGTCTCAGTCTAAAACAATAAATGCAGAAGAATAATCTAAGCATGGGCAGGCAAGTTCTCCTCTAGGATAGGCACCTCCTTTGGGATTTCTGGGGTGAAATCCTCCTCTATTCCTGGACCGTAATGAGTAGGGCAAAAGTCCTCCAGGTTCTCTGAAAATGTTGTTATCCAGTCAGGATTGGAGCGAAGCACAAGCACTAACAGCAGTTTCATTAAATTGACAAAATCTATAAACAGTGTAAGAGATACAAGATGGAAATAAAAGCTGAACATGTGAAGTACAGAGGAACTGAAATAAACAATAGAGCATCTAGCAATGAACAATAAATAGTGAATGCTAGA
Organism: Iris macrosiphon; assembly: GCA_036927795.1. Classification (NCBI taxonomy): domain Eukaryota; kingdom Viridiplantae; phylum Streptophyta; class Magnoliopsida; order Asparagales; family Iridaceae; genus Iris; species Iris macrosiphon. The sequence continues at coordinate 359,454 of JAYESA010000001.1, read as the reverse complement.
ACAAGTAATCTGAATAAAGATAAATATCTAACTAAGTGTTTGAAATATTAGTTTATTATGTGATCGGCTTGGGACTAGATCAGGCTGGTTATATATGATTAGCTATGATTCGTGAAGGTCAGGCTAACCATATGGTTAGCTATGATGCATGATAATGGTCAGGCTAATCATATATAACAGCTATGAGGCATGATGATGGTCAGGCCGCACCCGACGTGAGATGTGGGGTGAGCTATGATGCATGGTAAGTGTGGATATGATCACATAATCTACTAATAGTTCCCCATCCCCCAGTTAGCACGATGGATTCCAATCACGACTCCTCATGATGGGGATCTAGGGTGCTAACCCGTGTCTCCATAGTGTCGGAATCAAGTATGTAATACACTACAATTTATAGAAGTAATCAACCATGAAAACTGTCAGAGAATGTACTCGCCTGTGGTCCTGAGCAAAATGTGAGGATCGATGTCCAAAGTGGAATCACAATGACCTATTTATAAGATAACAATGTTAAAATGGTGTTTGAAATGATAAAGGTGTTTAGCTAATTTGAAATGGGGTGTTAGGCCATATCTAGGTCTAAACTAGGTGTTACTAAGTCAAATCTAGGTTTTTGGTCAAAACTAGTCAATACCTTGCTTCTAGGTTCATACTAGCTATTGATAACTAATACTAGTTAATACACTATTTTATATGTTCTATACTTACTAATATTAGATTAGTTTTAGTAATACTACTAATACTAGCTAATATTCATTATACTAGGTATTATCATTATATATATATCTCATATAGTGTGGTATATTGGTATCTTGCTGACTAGTTACTATTTCTTATACTATATGCTATCAGTATGTAAAGAACTTACATATATATACTGAGTATATACCTTAGCTGACACCAAGGTCCAACCCAATATCCCAAACCACCTTACCTTACTGATACTATAAACTCCACACTGATACATTCAATAGCCTTCACCTTGCACAGACACAAACTGAAATTGCTACACCTGCACAGGTAACACACAGGTATCAAACTGAACTTACCCTAACACTTTCCAAAACACAGACACTTTGGTTTCACTCACCTCACTGATAATACATACACACACAGAATTCTGTACTCAGGCACATACTGCCTCTTAATTACCTACACACAGGTATCATACTGACCTGCCCATCCTTCTACAATATGGACTGCACACAGGTAACAATTCACATAGGTTCTAATTTAACTCTCTCCACACACACATATATATTAGACTTCATAATATTAACTAACTTACACTCAACTTATACTAATTTTAATACCTTACATATCAATGCAACTCAACTCTAACATGTACTCACCTTGCTGCTGTTGTGTTCCCTTACTCACATTGCAGCTACTTGTATGCTCAAGCTCCAAGTGTTCTCTGTAAATACTGATATGAACTCAGCACCAATGTTAGCAGATACCACTACTTACTGAGCACAATAAAACCCAATGTCTGATACTAACACACCAAAGCAAACACAATACCCACAACACTCTACTAACAGTACACACACAGTTTCACCAACACATATCAGTGTATAACTGATACACATTAGTGTGAGAACTGATGTCAATCCATTGTATAAACTGGTGCATATCAGTGTAAAACTGAAGACTATTACATGGCCTCATATACATCAGCTGAAACTGTGATTAGTCCCTCCCCCTCTTCTCAGTATTGCCATAGCAGACCCCTCATAAGAACACACACACATCTGAACATAACATCTAACTACGGGGTAATACACACCTAACACTTAATTAAGCCAACCATATTACAACACAATCAATCAAGTATACACACATATACATTGTCAATTTCCCTTCAACTCCAGGTATCACTGAACTCATGTTCAATTCACTCACTCCACTCACCTCGAGCACTTCCACCAACTACACTCACAACCACACACAACTAACATTACTAGCCCAACTGAACACACCCCAGTTAATTACCTTGCACATCAGTGCTACATTTATACTGAAGATACACCTCCAAGAAATCCCTATATGCTTGCACAGTGGCTCTTCCTGTAACCTGACCGCCAATGCCATGTACATCTAAAGTCTGCATATGTCACCCCACAAAACTGAAACTCATAGACACAGTACACACAGGAATCAAACCCGACTGAACAGTGAGCATTACTCATAATTATACATGTGTATAACTGTACACACAGATGTCACATAATTCTGGATGCCCAATGAAACCCAAACACACAGCTACATACCCACAGAACCCCAGTTATCACTGCACAGTTCTGGGCCAAAACCCGTCTGCGCACAGTGAATCATTCACAGAAATCCCCTCTTCTAAACCCCCACACACATCTACAACATAGATAAAGATAGAACACACATCAAATCTATAAACATATGTATAAATTTATATATATATATATATACATCATTCATCAAATTAGATTATATTAGAGAAGATTAGATAGGTTCATCCCTTGGCATTTTTACAAACACCTAGCATGCAGAACACGAATTTACATACAACCCATCAATCCCTCTAACCAAAAACCCTAAAAATCGAGTATCAACCTACCCACATGAGATGAAATCAGTCTACATACCAAAATCTAGGGTTAGGGTTCTTAATAATTGGGGAAACAATTGTTGGGGTACTTAAACCTAAACAAAACCCTAAAAATCAAACTCTACACATTAGGGTGAGTTCCTAATGGCCATGATCATCTGAAAACAGAATTAAACGAATAGAAATAGGATTTTACCTAGGGAGATGGCTTCCTCAATGGAGATTCTTCTTCTCCAAGGCTTCCTGACCCACGTTCCTTGCTTTCCTTGCTTTGGAGGAGGAGAAAACGGAAGCCCTAGGTTTAATTTCGAAAATGGGGTGGGGAAATTGGTTTCTCTTGTGGAGGCTAGGGTTTCCTTTCTCTCTACGTGAAGAATAGCCTAGAAAGAGGCTTCCTTTTTATATTAACCTAGTTTTAGGGTTTCCAAGCATAGTTTTTAGGTTAAACCCCCCCCTGGCCCTCTCATGTAGAACCTAATAGACTCGGGTTAAGTCAGTCTAGGGTTTTGAGGGTTCACCCTAATTTTAAATTCTAGGGTTTTGCTAGAATAGGGTTTTCTAACTAGGGTTTACTCATTAGGGTTGTCCTAATGGATTTCTAGGGTTAGACCTAAAACTAAATATTATTAACAATATATAATAGTTATAAAACTCAGCAAATAATTTAATACATAATTATTTTAAAATAGTTAAATTACACAAATGCCCTTATATGGAAAAGTGGTAGTGACAATATAGCTAAGTCATTGTGTTGGCTTGGATAGAGGACTGCCCCTAAGAATGTGCATCGTGTGTCTAGCTTTGCATCTGACCCTCGAGTCGCACGAGACACGCTGCGCACACCCTGGAACATGATCGATTTGCTTGCCTGCTTAGTATATGAAACTCTGTTTACAAACATATTTCTAAACAAGTAAATCGACTCTGCTAGAACTGCATGAAACGAACCTAGGTAAAACTAGAAAGATCACTAGTAATGTAATGTTTTATAACATGATTACTTAGTGCCTGTTTGAGTGAATGCTTGTTTCTGTTCAGTTGATTTATCTCACCAGTACTTATAAAAGTGCTGACCCCCCCAACAGTTTACTTGCTTGTGCAGGTACTGGATCGTCCGAGGAAGCGATAGGCGTGCCACAGTCCCGAAGACCCAGAATCCTGGTTTCGATTGTTGCCCCGAGAATGCTATCGTATAAGGGGGCATAATGTATGGAACGAACGTGTGCCTTTGCTAAAGGAAACTAAGTTGCCTCGATTGTCCCGAACACTCAGTTGGCTAATGCATTGCATTGCAACAAGTCCCTTTCCGCTGCTTACTCGATTGATGCGATGATAGCCAACTATCAACTTAAACGATTGGCCTTGCACGGGCGCAACCCCAGGCCCGTGCGGCATCACGTCCCCCGAAAACTCGACTCTGGCCATTCGCTTGGCTCCCTTCCTCCCTCGCACCCGCGGGACGGGCGCGGTGATTCGCGTCTGGCGCGCCCAGACACGGTGATTCGTGCCCGGTTCGTTCAAATCTCGGCCGCACGGGGCGGGGCAGGGTGGAGCGGCGGCCCGGGCGGGTCCGGGGCGTGACAGAATGGTGCCCCAAACACCCTAAGGTCAAACCATTGTTCCTTTACACGGGTATTCTACCCAAGCTCGTTTCACTCAGATTTCTAAACATCGAGCACAGATCACCCTATGCCTCGAGTTAAACTGGAGTGGCTGACTTCAGAGTATCGTTCGGGAAGAATGATAGAACTGGGGCAACAAGACTTAGAGTTAGAAATTGGAATTGGGAATATACACTAGCAACGTTCACGTTGAAACAAACGTAAGGCGAGATAGGACTCGGGTGATAATTGATTTGGTTGGATAGGTTACGCGACGGTAAAGGATAAGACGATAGCTGGATCGAACAAGAGTTCGGTCAGGACGATCCGCGTTTCAAAAGATTTTCACGAGTAGCTTGTCAGACTTAGCTGTCACTGAGCTTGGTTGAAATACACATATTTGGGGGACGCCTTGAATATGGGTACGATCCAGACTTAGCGATATGCATAACTCGGATGCAGCTGCAAAGGAAAATGTTCGGATTCGCATGGATGAGTATGGCAACTGAAATGATTTAGCCTCAACCTAAATTTTCATAGAGGAAAGATTGTATCATTCCTCGTGCTAACGGGATAGTTCTGCGCTAAGGCGCAGTACGAGATTGAGTTTGGGGATGCAATAGTTGAACTAATTGATCATTCGGATAAAATGATTAAGCACTCGGGCGAACGAAACGAGTAAAAACGAATAGAAAGTTAAGTTCGATTGAGCCAAGGGTGCGAAGGACTTAAGCGTACCCCAGGTAGGCAATTTAGCTCTACGCTAAGGCGCAATATAGACTGAGTCAGAAAATGTTGGTGATTGGATGCGAATTTATTTAGTGAGATTGGACGGTGACTCAGAGAGATTTGATGCAAAAACAAGATTGGAAAATTGTCGAGATTCGAGCTTTTGGGTTAGGCATAACAACGGGTTTCGATAGGCGACGTCAAGTAATAGGCTCAATTGTGTTGGGTTCCTATGGTGATAATATAACTAGTTGGGCAAGTCCACCCAATTATGAATCGTAAGTGCCCGTTGAGTTATAGAATACCATGTGCTTGGGTAATATAGCCCTGCGCTAGGTGCAGTAGATTTTGAGACCGAATTGCAACGATCGAGTTGAGTATAACTCGATAGCATTGAACGATAGAGTCGTTCGATGAGAATTGGCCAACATTGGCGTAACGCATGGTGAGAAAGTAGAGGATTGTATTATTGAGACAGTCCTTGAAGGATAAGACGAGATGCATTGGGTAGTTTAGAAGTTATGCGATAGCACGAGATGCGCTCAGGAAGTCTCGAGGACAGAACTTGTTCTGAGTGGTATATGATGTAGCAACCCGCTCCGCTAAACCCGGAGGGCCGATTCAAACGGCACAAGTGTAGCTATTCAATCGCCTTGCTCAGCGAGATGGCTCGTTCGATGCAAAGGCTTTCATGCTGGGATCTTTAATGGTGTCAGACTTAGGCTATCAGAAGCGCGTCCGGAGTCTCGCTCGACCGATGCGATACATCGCTAAGGTGGGTGACCCCGGAGAACCTGTCTTTACTTAGCTGCACAATAAGAAAATGAATGTTACGTGCTAGTTTACAGGCGATAACCTTTGCATGCTAATAAAAGAGACGAACGCACATAGCGAAGGGGATAACCCCGCTTTGTTATCGTATAGAACATGGAAATCTTACTCGCTAGTTGCGTAGTCGACTTGGGTCAGTTGAATCTGCAAAAAGGACTTGTCGTACGTGGCGGAGCCTGTCTAAATTTTGAATCATAAAAAGAAGCAGTTGCGGAACCGAGCGTCTTGCTAGTGCGCGTACTGTGGCGAAACCACTCGGTCGAAGAGTCGACATGGGAACTTGAATCTGATATGAGGGAAATTTTCCCTCATTATTCCTTAGTGGTAGGCTCTATTCTTAAGTTTCGGGACAAAACTTCCTATTAGATGGTTATGATGTAACGCCCCGTTCGTCCCGTTCCCCCTGCTCGGGGAGCGCGGCCAAGAAATACTTACGACCGTTCGATCGGGACAGATTGAATCAAGATCCTTTCCTCGTTATGGATTGGTTTCTTCGGAATCAGGTCCCATATACAATGGATTGTGCCTCGAGGAAGGACTCGGCGGCAGAGTAAAGAGAGGCCTTTCCGTTGTGTTGGTTTTCCTTGCCCGTTTCCGATTGCCGCTTGGTTGCATACTTGTTGGTTTTAGGACTTGCGTTTCTTGAACGGTTTCAATAGATTTCATTGCTTTCGTTCTTAGGATTTCGCATTTCGTATCGAGCCTTGGAGACCGAAGCAGGAGGTATTGATCATCCGTTGGTGCGTGCAGGTGATCGTGTAGACGACGCGCGAGCGGAGTCTTAAGGATCTCTACTACTTCCTATACAACCAACTGTGTGAGTGGCTCTATTTCGATAAGCACCTTCTTTCCAAGGGCTCCGTTCATAATAAAATTGACTCAGTTGTGCATTCAATCAAACGATACCACTTAAGTAATAAGTTGGATAACAAGATAAGATAAGAAGTAGGCTTGGAACACCCATTGCTTGTCATATAAAACCTTGCATAAATTCATTGATGCATGCATGGTCGTTGGATGTTTAATGGGTTAGTACTTATTGATAGTTCAAAGTGCTCTTCAATAAGTTCAAAGTGTTCTTCTATAAACTGCTGCATGTTATTTCATATAACTGTTGGTTGATTGTGATAGTACAGTAAAGCAGTTTCGTACATGATGTTCTTTAACATTGGCTAGTAAGTAAATCTATGAGGTAGAGTCATAGATATGGTCATGGGAATTCTTGTGCACAGGGGATCCAGGTTCCTGCGAGCGGTTACCGGGGCACCGGGCCGTTTCGACCCGGGCGGAATCTACTTTCTTAGTCCTGGGAGCGGGGAATTGTAGCGGGGCTAGCTACCCGCGCTGCAAGCGTCGCCGCCAGCCCAGACTAAACCCATGATGGCTAGTAGAACAACAAAGAAAGATGTTGTGTATATTTAAACTGTGCAGACTAACTATGTCTTCGTGACAGGGAAGGCTATGGTAAGTTGTACAGGTGGTTCAGACGGGACAGGTAAAGCCACCGAACGGTGGCATGTGAAGTTATGTTATTTTATTCTTGCATACCTGCTAAATGAAATCTGATCTAGGCAAGAATAGAAACCCACCTAAGAACACAAATGTTGCATGTTCATTTAAACTCATCTAAAGAGCTTGGAAAAGTTGAGCAGCTAGCCTTCACCAGTACTTTTCGAAGTACTGACCCTCGTTGTAGCAGGTTCCCCGGCGCAAGGCAACGCGGCGAGGAGCTGAAGCTCTCTCCGGACTTTTGGGATTCTTGGCGGGTCGGGGCCAAGACTTTGGAGGCTCAAGCTGGAAGCCTTCCTCTCTCTCCCGTTGCGGAAATAACGCTAAGGTGATGGTGCTTACCAGCACCCAAGGAGTTTCGTGTTTTTGAAACTATGTAAAGGGACATAATGTATGGATCGGCTATCTTATTTTGCGTCCAAGTTTGTAAGCCCGTGGGGCATTTTATACTTTTGAGTCAAGCAATGTAACCGGATGTTCATTATAAATAAAAGAGAAACTTTTCTATGCCTCAACCTTGTGTTATCTTATTTGTCTACTCTGTTGCATTGATCTAAAGAATATCCTTATGCCTAAGGCCTGGTGCACGCGCGCCCTACGCGTGCACGGCATCGCGCCCCTGGGACGATTATCGGTTAGACGAAATCAGGGCGTGACAGCGGTCACGACTCGGGGGATGCCTCAGGGCGTAACATAGTGGTATCAGAGCACAGATTCAAAGTTCCTTAGACTTCGTGCTGGAAAAGTTCCTTTAACGATCAAATTCCTGTGCGAACTCTTGAACTCGCTAGGCCAAAATGAGATACATTCATGCAATAAGTCCATAATACAATATGATCCTAATGTAATTTACCTTCTTTTGAAGGAGTGGCTCCAGCGCAATCTGCAGCGCAAACACCGGACGAAATGCAACGCCAAGGAAGTAGTTCGGGTACTTCGGGAAGTTCAGAGAGCCAGCGAGCCATGCCAAGCATCGATCCCGTTCAGCAAATATTGCGGATGTTGAGGGAAAACCAACAAAGGGACGAGGCTCGCCATGAACGGGCTGAGAAGCGAGCGGAAGAGAGTCAGCTCAAGTTTTAAGATAATATAGAAGCATGATTCTCAGTCCAACAGAAGCAGGTAGATACCCTGTAGCAGATCGTTCAGACTTTGGCATCCAACCAGTCTGCGGCAATGCCAGTGACTCTGGTGGAACAGCCCGTGCTTGAAGTAGAGACGCCGCAAATTCTAAGACAGAAGGACGTGACTGCCTTCGACTTTGGCCACTTCAAGAAAGTCTGCAACACCCCATTCAACGGGACTGAGGACCCAGTCGTAGCTCTAGATTGGTTGGCCGAACTTGAAGATCACTTCGCTTTGCTAGTGGTCCCCGAAGAAAAGTACGTCGCCTGCGCGCAACTACAGCTCTGCCTCAACGCGCACGATTGGTGGGACGTGCATCGACGATCTCTCCAATTTGATCACGGAGAGGAGGCGATCTCGTGGACGACTTTTCGTGCCGCGTTCGAAGAGGAGTATGTACCCCCTCCAGTCCAACGCCAAATGGAGAACGAGTTTGTGCAACTGCGGTAAGGCAGCATGACAGTTAAAGAGTACTCCGCCGAGTTCAACCGACTCTCCAAATTCGCTAGGGCCTATTTACCAGATGTAGCGAGTCGAGCAAGAAGGTTTGAAGGTAGACTACGCCCTGTCATCTATTCGTACGTAGCCGTTCCTCAGAATCGGACAATGCGTGAAGTCATGAATCATGCCCTGTCGCTCGAACCACACTATCCTCACGTTCCTGCCGGCGCTGTGCATACCTACAATCACAAACGCCAAAGCAACGATAGAGGAAACAACGCTGCAAAGCATCCGAACAATGGTGGCAAGCATGGAGAAAAGTTAGACAAAGTATGCCACTTCTATAGGCGGCCGGGGCACGCAATAGATAAGTGCCGCCTGAAACTTGGGTTATGTTTAGTTTGCGGTAAAGCAAACCATACCGTTCATGACTGTCCACTGAGCCGCCTCAATAGACGTCGCCCCCCAACAGAATAACCCCTAACGGTAGGTCCTATCCTAAGTTTTGGGATGAAACTTCCAATTAGTTGGGTAGGATATAGCGCCCCGTTCTCCCGGTGCGGAGAGCGCGGCTAAGAAACACAAGACGGTATCGTTCGATCGGGATAGATTGAATTAAGAACTCGTCCTCGTTATGGATTTGTTTCTTCGAAATCGATTCCCATATTCAGTGGACCGTGCCCCAAGGATCGGCTTAGCGGCAGAGTCAGGAGGGACCTCTCCGCTGCTATCTTTTATTGCCTCGATTTTCGATGTCGCTTGTTGCTTTCGTGCTTTGAGTTGGTTTTGGGATTTGCTTGTTTTCCTTGAACGGTTTCGATGGTTTTTATTGTTTTCGTTCATTGACTTGCACTTCTATTCCGAGATTGGAAAGAGAGGAAAAGGATATTGATCGAGCTGTTCGTATTGCAGGTGAACGAGCAGTAGGCGACTTGCGAGCGGAGTCGTGAAGCGCCTCTTTCTTTCTCATTTCCTTTCAACCAAGTGAGTGGCTACCAACCCGATTAGCTAGCCCTGCTTCCAAGCTTCACATTTATAAAAATTTGCACTCTTCCTTGCCCCGATCAAACGATACCAAGTAATAATAAAAGAAACCAAGATAAAAGAGAATAGACTTGGTTATTATGCTTGTCAACCAACTGTGAACTGTTATCATACTGTATGCTAGTTCGTCTATAACTGTTCTATGAATCGTGCTAAGTATAGAACACCTTGTATGCATTAAACTGTTCAATGAGGCTATGTTAAATGAATCATGCAATACCGACTGTCCTGTACTATTGTTTGCCTCAACTGCATGAACTGTTAACTTAGCAAATGTACTGTTCGATCACGGAGAACTTGTGCACAAGGTAACTGGTTTTTGCGGACGGTCGCTGGGGCACTGGCACCAATCCGGTCCGGACGGAACCCTACTGTATAGTCAACTGTACTAGACGGAATGGCTTGTAGCACCACTGTACTTTCGCTGCAAACCATTCTCGTCTATGACTAGTGTCGTTTATGGCAACGCCAGTGATCCACTGTATATTTAAACCTGTTGCATACTAACTTGTGTCTTCGTGGCAGGGAAGGCAAGGTAAGTATTGTACAGGTAATTCAGACGGGCAGGTAAAATCCACCGAACGGTGGCACATTCATTTCAGTAAATTCTATATGCTGCTTACTTGTAAATGAACTAAGGCAAGATAGAAACCCACAAATATGCATGCTTCATTAAAATAACGTGTTGATTGGTATAGTCAGGCTAGCTCGCCTTCACCAGCATGTTTTGATATGCTGACCCTCGTTGAAACAGGTTCTCCGCACCAAGGCGAACCGAGCGAGAAGCCGAAGTCGTCTTCCCGATCCAGTCCAGCTGTTGGCGCATCTTCACCGTGCCCCTCGAAGCATTTTGGAGTCAGGAGCCTGCAACTCTTCATACACAAATGCAACTCCGTGGCAAAGCTATCCTCCAGCCAGGAGGTCCTTATCATTTTGAGTTTATAAAAGGATATAATGTACAGGACTGCTATCTCATTTTGAGTCATCTCTTTGTAAGCCGTTCGGCATATTAGCTAACTCGTTCAAGAGTTTGTAATAGATGTTCATTATCAATAAAGAGAACTTTTCCATTTCAAATATGTGTTTCAATTTATCTGCGTACTCTGAATATGTGCTTGCTATGCAAAATACTTTAGCCTTGTGCGGGCGCAACCCCAGGCCCGCACGGCGGTCACGACTCGGGGGACGCCTCGGGGCATGATAGAAAGAAGGGTCCAAACCACTCACTGGTTAAGAAAAAGGTAGCTGAAACAAAGATTCCCGCCTAGCGACGATCAAACGTCAGTTACGCGGACCTGCACAGCATGAGCACCAATTAGAATCTTGCCTATCCTTCCTTGCCGAACTCCCCAAGAATCAAAGCTCCAAACGATAAAACCAGCAGCAAAAACTAAGCAAATCGAAAGCAACACCAAATCAAAATCCCAAAGCGGCAATCAAGAAAACCAAGCAACCAAACACGAAAACTATTGGACTCGTTTCAATAGAGGCCTTTCCATGAGTTGGAAAGGATCATCGCATTTCGCCCGTGGCAAGAAGATGCCAAAGATCTAAACTATGACTCAGACGGACTAGCCACAAGCCCAATTACGTAGTGCACATCCCGGTCGGATCGGGATTTGAGGCACTACATAATATACCACTAAGAAAAAGTTTCGACCCAAAACTTAAGAACAAGGCCCTACCTCCGACTGAATGAACAATGAAGGATACTTCTCCTTCATCTCCGATTCCATTTCCCAAGTTGATTCCCCAACAGAATGGTTCCGCTATAGCACGCGAACCAAGGATATCGTATGATTGCGAAGTGCTTTTTCCTTACGATCCAAGATCTGCGCCGGTTCTTCTGAGTACGACAAGTCTGTGCGCAGTTCCAACTGCTCAAAGCTAACCACATGACTCGAGTCATGCACATACTTTCGGAGTTGGGAAACGTGGAATACGTCATGCACTTCTGCCAAGGCAGGAGGTAATACAATCCGATACGCCACAGCTGCCACTCGTTCTAGTATCTCAAAGGGGCCGACAAACCTGGGACTCAGTTTGCCCTTCACGCCGAAATGCATCACACCACGCATGAAGTCTTTCCCGAATCAAGCGAACTTTCTCAACTGTCTGCTCTACCAGCTCTGGCCCGAGTACTTGTTGCTCGCCGACTTCGTCCCAACAGATTGAAGATCGACACTTGCGCCCATATAGTGCTTCGTACGGTGCCATCTGGATGCTTGATTGGTAGCTGTTGTTGTACGCAAATTCTGCCAACGGAAGATGTGTGTCCCAACTAGTCTTTAAATCAATCGCACACAGCCGTAACATGTCTTCAAGTATCTGATTTGTCCTCTCTGTCTGTCCGTCAGTCGGCGGTGGTATGCGGTACTGAACTGTAGCTTGGTGTCACGACCCGCACCCGAAATTTGGGCATGAGTCGTGGGTACGTCCAGCCTACGCCACAGCATCGGCGGTAGAACACTGTCTAGGTCTAAACATAATATATCCTGTCAATAATCTCAACTCCGTACAGAGGACAATGATAATAATCCACAGTTCTATGATATACTCAATCACAAGCTAATAGAAATCATAGCACGATGAGAATAGAAAAGAGTTCTAATAAAAACCAACCACAATAATCCAACTCAAATCCTGGGTCTAAATGACCTCACAAAGTCACAAAATAATAAATACATCTCAGTCTCAGTCTAAAGCAATAATGCAGAAAAAGTAGTCTAAGAGCAGCCAGGTACGTTCTCCTCTAGGCTAGGCAACTCCTCTGGGGTTTCTGGAGTGAAATCACCCTCTAATTCTGGGCCGTAATGAGTGGGACAAAGATCCTCCAGGTCCTCTGAAAAATGTTATCCAGTCAGGATTGGAGCGAAGCACAAGCACTAACAGCAGTTTCATTAAATTGACAAAGTCTATAAACAGTGTAAGAGATACAAGATGGAAATAAATGCTGAAAATGAGAAGTACAGAAGAAAATGAAATAGACAATAGAGCATCTAGCAATGAACAATAAACAGTGAATGCTAGAACAAGTAAATCTGAATAAAGATAAAACATCTAGCTAAGTGTTTGAAATATTAGTTTATTATGTGATCGGCTTGGGACTAGATCAGGCTGGTTATATATGATTAGCTATGATTCTTGAAGGTTAGGCTAACCATATGGTTAGCTATGATGCATGATAATGGTCAGGCTAATCATATATAACAGCTATGAAGCATGATGATGGTCAGGCCGCACCCGACGTGAGAAGTGGGGTGAGCTATGATGCATGGTAAGTTTGGATATGATCACATAATCTACTAATAGTTCCCCATCCCCCAGCTAGCACGATGGATTCCAATCACAACTCCTCATGATGGGGATCTAGGGTGCTAACCCGTGTATCCATAGTGTCGGAATCAAGTATGTAATACACTACAATTTATAGAAGTAATCAACAATAAAAACTGTCAGAGAATGTACTCGCCTATGGTCCTGAGCAAGGTGTGAGGATCAATGTCCAAAGTGGGATCACAATGACCTATTTATGGAATATTAATGTCAGATACTGAATTAAAGAAATAAACATGCTTAACTAATTAAATATGAGGCCTCTAGGTCAATTCTGAGGTTAACTAGGTCAACACTTGGTTATACCAGGTTTTGCTAGGTCGTACTAAGGTATTCTGGCTATAATAGTTAATACCTAGTCAATACTAGACTATTTTAGACAATACCTCATATTATGTATCATAGGTATATAATATACTTAGTTCCTTAACCAATACTCAAGTAACTCCTTACCTACAATACTCTGATACACTACACCCAGAGATCCTGCTGATACTACTAACCCATCACTTACTGTTTACTGAACCCACAACAAAACAGGCATACACTACACACTACTGCTACATACAGAATTCTGCACAGTAGATCATTCACAGTTCACTGAGACTTCCTAATTTCTAACCAATAACACCCCTACTCTTAATACCAACTCACTGAAATTCCCAGGTACTAATACACAGCATTAGCTAAACTATATAGGTAAACCAATGCACATTTAAGTGGCTAACTACTGATGCTCTAACAATCCTATCTGCTCACTAAGAGACACACAGGTATTGGCATACCTATACACACTGATGTTTGACACAGGGACTCACCTACACACGGACACACAGAAACACACACACTGAGTACACAGGTATCAACTAGACACTAGGTTTTCAGTCATCTCACCCTGCACTTACACACAGATACTCACTGAGTGCTTACTCACAGGAAACTCACTGAAACATACACTGTGATTATACTCACACCTGCACAGTCACACACTACCACACATATCACATTTTAGGAATTTATACACTGCCAAAAACACACTGGAACATAAAACTAAAACTAGGAACTCATACATATGTATTACACTGATATCCAAATCCTATACACACACAACAATACATCGATTTACACCTAACTGATAACACGATATACCCAGCTACCCACTGTGACATAAAATTCTACACACACATATACTAATTACATATGGACACAGGTTCACTGATACACTAACAAAGATTTGAGTTCACTGCTCTCTCTCTCTTCTCTCAGAATCTGATACCCACCTTAGGCACTGCACAGTGTAAGACTACACACTGCTATACACACACACACAGGTAGCATCTATCCCTACTGCACACACAGACTTAGCTAGGTTCACACATTATCCTACCCAGGTACTGATACACATTGTACACAGTCACACCCAAGTTCACAGTTTGAACTATACAGGCACTTCTCACTCATCTACACACTACTCTCAACTGCACAGGGAAGACACTGATGTTTATCACAGAAATCTGAGAATTCCTCACATAAACAGAAACTGAACTGCTCTCTCTCACACACCTACAGTTCACACACACTTAGACACACAGAGAATTCACATAGGTTTCTAATACATAGCTAGACACACACCTACACACACAGAGCTACACTGATACATAGTCTAATATACTCTCACACACAAACACAGAACTCTCTGACAAGACACAGGTTAACCCCCACACACACAGTAACCCTTTACTAAGAACACACAGGTTTGCCTCTCCTCACTGAAGATCTGATACTCATATTGAGACAACCACAACACATAAACACTGAGGCACACCCTATATCCTAACTCAAAACACAGTCATCAACTCAAGGTATCACCTACCCACACAGTCACTGTCATTTAAACCCAGGTTCACACACATAATCTACACAAGGCTACCTAGTTCTCATATTTGTTTACACAGTGAAACACAAGTTCTCTGATACCCAAATCACTACACAGTAATCCCCAATGCACAGAATTCTGCACATACACAGTACATCTCTCCCAAGCCCGACTGTACTGTACACACAGTCATCAACTAGGTTCACTGATACATAATTTCTTCCCCCTTTCTCCCAATACTCAGAGTTCTACACAGCTGAACCCGACTGTGCACAGAATTCTCTTCTAGTGCACAGGAAAACCAACAAATAGTTAAAACACAGGCAAATATATGATGTATATAGGTTTATAAATCAAAATATGCATAGATTCGAATACCTAGATGGATAACTCCTAAATGAATATTTCATCAAACACATTGCAGTGCAGAAAACCAATATACATACAAACCCATAAATTCCCAATCCAAACCCTAAGAATCGAGTTCAACCTACCCATATGTGATGAAATCAGTCTCCCTACAAATACCTAGGGTTAGGGTTCCTGATAATTGGGGAAAACCCCATGTTGGTCACCAAAACCCTAAAAATCGAACTACACAGCAAGGGTGTTTCCTAATGGGTATGAACAACAGAAAACAGAATTAAAATGAATAGAAATAGGGTTTTACCTAGGGAGATGGCTTCTTCAATGGAGGTTCTTCTTCTCCAAGGCTTCCCGACCCACGTTCCTTGCTTTCCTTGCTTTGGAAGAGGAGAAAATGGAACCTAGGGCTAGATTTCGAAATTTTGGGGTGGGGAGATGGTTTCTCTTGATGGAGGCTAGGGTTTCTCTTTTCTACATGAAGGATGGCTTTGTGAGAAGCTTCCTTTTTATATTAAACCTAGTTTAGGGTTTCCATGCCTAGTCTTTTTAGGTTAAACCCCCTGGCCCTCTCATGTAGAACCTAATTAACTCAGGTTTAGACCTTCTAGGGTTTGAGGTCCAAACCTAAAATTAGAATTCTAGGGTTTTTACTAGAACTGGTTTACAATTAGGGTTGACTCACTAGGGTCTGTCCTAATGAGTTCTAGGGTTTGACCTAAAACTAAACATTACTAATAATAATATAATTAGTTACAAAACTCAGCAATTAATTAAATTCATAATGATTTAAAATAGTTAAATTACACAAATGCCCTTATATGGAAAAGTGGTAGTGACAAGTCTACCCTCCTAAAAGAAATTTCGTCCTCGAAATTGGACTAAACTAGAACAAGAGTGAATCTGAAAAGGAAATATACCTCAAGTCTAGAAGAGATACGGGTATTGCTCGCGCATCTCGTCCTCTCTCTCCCAGGTCGACTCCCCTGGAGAGTGATGTCTCCATGCAATACGAACCAAAGGAATAGTTTGGTTCCGCAACACCTTCTCTCTGCGGTCCAAGATCTCTACGGGCTGCTCAGGGTAGCTGAGCGTCGGACCAACCTCAATCTCCGAGTAATCAAGTACGTGACTGGGGTCTGCCACGTACCGTCTCAGCTGCGACAGGTGGAACACATCATGCACTCCCTCCAATGCAGGCGGCAAGTCCAGTCTATATGCCACTGCACCTATCCTTGCAAGAATACCGAAGGGTCCGATGTAGCATGGACTAAGCTTCCCGCCTCGACCAAAACGAATCGTTCCACGTGTCGAAGAAATCCATAGGAATACTAGATCGCCAACCTAAAACAAAAACAGCCTCAACACGCAGTCTAAACAAACAAACGCAAACCAGAAAATTAACAATCTATACCTAAAACTCAAGGGGTCTACGGTGGCTGTCGGCCCAATGCCGCTGTCTGTCCTGTGCCACTCGCAGTCTGTCTCTAATGAGTTTTACCTTTTCTGCTGCATCCACGACCATTTCTGGTCCTAGCAAGGCTCTCTCTCCAACGTCGTCCCAAGATAACGGTGTACGACACCTTTGTCCATAAAGAGCCTCAAATGGTGATATATCGATGCTGGCTTGGTAGCTGTTGTTGTAAGCAAACTCTACCAGGTGCAGATGATTCTCCCAGGAACCTCCGAGATCTAAAACACAAGTGCATAGCATATCCTCGAGAGTCTGAATAGTCCATTCAGACTGCCCGTCTGTCTGGGGGTGATATGCGGTACTGAACTTGAGCTGAGTGCCCAAGCTAGCCTGCAGACTCCTCCAGAAGTGGGAAGTAAAATGGCTATCCCGATCCGAGACGATGCTCACAGGAACTCCATGAAGCCTAACGACCTGACGTACGTACATCTCTGCTAGCTTCTCTGTCGACGTGCCCACCTTGAAAGGTAAGAAATGGGCTGATTTGGTCAACCTGTCCACGATGACCCAAATCGTGTCCTTCCCTCCTGGAGAACGTGGAAGCCCTGAAACAAAATCCATGGTCACGTGCTCCCATTTCCATTCTGGAATCGGTAAAGGTTGAAGCAAACCACCTGGCCTCTGCCGGTCTGCCTTTACCTGCTGGCACACTAGACACCGGGATATGAAGCGTGCTACCTCGCGCTTCATTCCATACCACCATACGTGCTCCCTCAAGTTTCGATACATCTTGTTGGCACCGGGATGCATCGAGTACTGAGAGCGGTGTGCCTCCTGCAAAACCTCCTCGCGCAGCTCCCCGCTCGGCACACACATCCTCGTTCCGTGCCGTAAGGAACCATCATCTGCGATAGTAAAGTCGTCCGACAATCCCATCCGAACCTGTGCCCTGATACTCCTCAGAGCCTCATCATCGTACTTCGCAGCTCTGATCTTGTCCATCAGTTCAGACTGTATCTGCAATCCCCACATCTGAATCTCAGTACAGGAAACTAACACCTCAATCTCCAAACTCTCCAAATCCGCCAACAAATGTCTATCAGTCGTCAAGTACATAGCCATCGGATACCTGCTCAAGGCATCGGCGACTACGTTTGCCTTCCCTGGATGGTACTGCAATGAGATGTCAAAGTCCTTCATCAACTCTAACCACCTCCTCTGCCTCATGTTCAGCTCCTTCTGTGTGAATACGTACTTCAAGCTCTTGTGGTCTGTGAAGATCTCCACACGCTCTCCGTACAGATAATGCTTCCACAGCTTTAGAGCGAAGATAACTGCTGCCAACTCCAAATCATGGGTGGGATAGTTCTTTTCATGAGGCCGTAACTGCCAGGAAGCATAGGCAATTACCTTCCCGTGCTGCTGAAGAACGCATCCCAGACCCTTTCCTGAAGCATCACTGTATATGGTGAAACCACCTGTCCCTGCTGGCAACGTCAAAACTGGAGCTGTTGTCAACCTCTTCTTTAGTTCATCAAATACGGCCTGGCACTCCTCCGTCCAGACAAAATCCATATCTTTCCTAGTCAATCTGGTCATCGGCGCTGCAATCCTGGAGAAGTCTTGTACAAACCTCCTGTAGTATCCTGCTAGCCCGAGAAAACTCCTGATCTCAGCTACCGAACTGGGGGTAGCCCACGACTCCACTGCCTCGATCTTCTGTGGGTTAACCGAGATTCCGTCACCCGATACCACATGCCCAAGAAATTCGACCTTGTCAAGGAAGAATTCACACTTAGAGAGTTTCCCGTACAGCTTCTCCCTCCTGAGAGTATCTAAGACCAACCTTAGGTGCTCTTCGTGCTCCTCCGGGGTCTTAGAATACACAAGAATATCGTCGATGAACACCACCACGAACTTGTCAAGGTACTGGTGGAATACCTTGTTCATCAGGTTCATGAATACTGCCGGTGCATTGGTTAAACCAAATGGCATCACCAGGAACTCAAACTGGCCGTATCTGGTCCGAAAGGCTGTCTTCGGCGTGTCTTCTTTCTTCACCTTCACCTGGTGATAGCCTGATCTCAAATCTATCTTTGAAAATACCCTCGCCCCGTTCAACTGGTCGAAAAGATCATCTATCCTCGGCAGCGGGTACTTGTTCTTGATAGTGATATTGTTCAAAGCTCTATAATTAATGCACATGCGCACCGTGCCGTCCTTCTTCGGTACGAACAATACCGGAGCTCCCCATGGTGATAAACTGGATTTGATGAAGCCTTTGTCCTGCAGCTCCTCAACTTGCTTCTTCAGTTCTGCCAGCTCGCTGTTGTTGACTCTATAGACATGTTGTAAAATGGGCTCCGCTCCTGGAACCAAGTCTATAGAGAATTCAACATCTCTGTCTGGTGGCAAGCCTGGCAACTCTTCTAGAAATATATCCAGGAACTCCGCTATCAGAGGATGTGGCAACTCCTCTTCTTCTGCCCTGGCTCCGCAAAATGTGCCCCTGCTCTGTTCCGCTGCTCCTCTGACGACCTCAAACTCCAGCTCTCCCGGTGGTCTAAATAATACTCTGCCTCTATAACAATCTATAGTAGCATGATACCTACTCAACCAGTCTATTCCGAGTACAATATCGTACCCCGGAAGTGGCATGACAAGTAAGCTCACGCTCAACTCTCGGCCTCCTACTGACACCCTCCGGTCCTTGCAGTGATCACGGACTAGAATAATACCTCCACCAGTCATGATCTTGCAAGTCCTAGCTAATGGTTCTGTGTCTAAATGATGTCGAAGTGCATATGATACAGACACAAAACTATGGGAAGCGCCAGAGTCGAATAAGGTAAATGCGGAAATACAATCAAGAAGAACCGAACCTGTGATCAAGTCTCCTGCTGGCTCGATCTTCTCGACTGCCATGGCGTACGCTCGCCCCTGGGGTGCACCTCTCTGCTGCTGATGCTGGGCAAACTTCTGATGTTGCGGTGGAAGTGGTCCCTTCTGTTGTTGGCCTCCTAGTGCGGTAGGCACCCTGTCTGATCCTCTCTGGGTGGCTACTCCACCCTGACCTGGACGAAAGGTAGGACAATCCTTCAGCTGGTGTGTCGTCGATCCGCAGGATAGACATGAGCCCAATCTTTTCTTGCAGATATCTCTAGTATGTCCCATCTTCCCGCAGTACGCACACTGGATAGCGGGCTGGTTCTGTCTCTGTTGCTGCTGCTGGACCTGCCCTCGGGCTGGTGCCTGATGCTGCTGCTGAAAGGGTCTCTGCTGTTGCTGCTGAAAGTGTGGACGCTTGCCCGGTCCCGTACTACTGTTTGCTCCTCCGGAACCATCGCATCCCCTCTTGGGCCTGAGGCCCAAGTCATCCTCGGCTACTTGGGCATCCATCAATATGCCCTCGTAGGTAGCTGTGCGACGTCCCGACGTGCGAGACTTGATCTCCCTTGTCAGCCCCTTTCTGAATTTCCGGGCCCTGTCCCCCGGATCTCTAATCATCGATGGCGCGAAGCGGCTCAGGCGGGAAAACTCCGCGGCATACTCATCGACGGACGAGCTCCCCTGGGCTAAGTTATGGAACTGACTCTCCAAATCTCCCAGGGCAACATCAGGAAAGAACTTTTCTTTGAAGAGTTCCTTGAAATCCTCCCAAGTGAGTCCCCTGCGCAAGAGTCTCGGCTCCGTGCGAAACCACGTCAAGGCAATATCGAACATCTGGCTGCCCGCGACCTCGATCTGGAGGGCCTCCGGAAGCTGCGCCAAACGCAAGTTTCTCTCGATGTCCTCTAGCCAATCATCGGCGTAGAGTATCCCTTCTGTCCCCTTGAACTCCCGAGGCATCATCCTCTTGAAGTCCATAATGGTGCCCGACCTCTGTTGTTGCTGACCAGGATGCTGCTGTTGCTGAGTGACTCTCTCCACAGCCTGGAGAGCCACTTGGTGAGCATTCTCCATGTTCACCCTCATCATCTCTGTCTGGGCCTGATGTGCCTCAGCCTGCACTCTCTGGGCCTCTGCCGACGTCCTCTGGGCATCGACCATGCCCTGAATCAAAGCGAACATCTGTGCTCCATCGACGGGCACACCTCCTGGATGCTGTACTGGTGGTGGTGGAGGCGTCGTAGCTGTGGGGACCCTCTGAACTGGTGGTGGAGGACCCCCGAATGCTGCAGACACTCCCACATGTACTGGAGATGTAGGAGGTGCTGCGAATGTCTGTCCGGCAGGGCGAGAGGTGGCAGACCTCTCTGAATCTGCTGCTCCGAGTCTCTGGGACCTTCTTGGCGGCATCCTGAAGACAGATCGAAAGATTTAATTAAGGCAATAGATACGATATCATCAAGGAAGGACAGAAAAATTCTAAAGGAAAAATTATTAAGAGTAATGTCATAAGAATCAGAATTTCCTAATTGTGATTGAGCATATCCTCGGCCTAATTCCTATTTCCTAAAACAGGCTCGTAGTAATACTCTAAGCGAGCACCACTACGATATCGCTCTAATGCGGTTCTAGGACTCGACTACTGACCTGCATGGGCCACCACTAAAATGTGTCATGACCCGCACCCGGAATTTGGGCATGAGTCGTGGGTACGTCCAGCCTACGCCGCAGCATCGGCGGTAGAATGCTGTCTAGGTCTAAACATAATATATCCTGTTAATAATCTCAACTCCGTACGGAGGACAATGATAATAATCCACAGTTCTATGATATACTCAATCATAAGCTAATAGAAATCATAGCACGATGAGAATAGAAAAGAGTTCTAATAAAAACCAACCACAATAATCTAACTCAAATTCTGGGTCTAAATGACTTCACAAAGTCACAAAATAATAAATACATCTCAGTCTCAGTCTAAAGCAATAATGCAGAAAAAGTAGTCTAAGAGCAGCCAGGTACGTTTTCCTCTAGGCTAGGCAACTCCTCTGGGATTTCTGGAGTGAAATCACCCTCTAATCCTGGGCCGTAATGAGTGGGGCAAATATCCTCCAGGTCCTCTGAAAAATGTTATCCAGTCAGGATTGGAGCGAAGCACAAGCACTAACAGCAGTTTCATTAAATTGACAAAGTCTATAAACAGTGTAAGAGATACAAGATGGAAATAAATGCTGAAAATGAGAAGTACAGGAGAAAATGAAATAGACAATAAAGCATCTAGCAATGAACAATAAACAGTGAATGCTAGAACAAGTAAATCTGAATAAAGATAAAACATCTAGCTAAGTGTTTGCAATATTAGTTTATTATGTGATCGGCTTGGGACTAGATCAGGCTGGTTATATATGATTAGCCATGATTCTTTAAGGTCAGGCTAACCATATGGTTAGCTATGATGCATGATAATGGTCAGGCTAATCATATATAACAGCTATGAAGCATGATGATGGTCAGGCCGCACCCAACGTGAGAAGTGGGGTGAGCTATGATGCATGGTAAGTTTGGATATGATCACATAATCTACTAATAGTTCCCCATCCCCCAGCTAGCACGAGGGATTCCAATCACGACTCCTCATGATGGGGATCTAGGGTGCTAACCCGTGTATCCATAGTGTCGGAATCAAGTATGTAATACACTACAATTTATAGAAGTAATCAACAATGAAAACTGTCAGAGAATGTACTCGCCTGTGGTCCTGAGCAAGGTGTGAGGATCAATGTCCAAAGTGGGATCACAATGACCTATTTATGGAATATTAATGTCAGATACTGAATTAAAGAAATAAACATGCTTAACTAATTAAATATGAGGCCTCTAGGTCAATTCTGAGGTTAACTAGGTCAACACTTGGTTATACCAGGTTTTGCTAGGTCGTACTAAGGTATTCTGGCTATAATAGTTAATACCTAGTCAATACTAGACTATTTTAGACAATACCTCATATTACGTATCATAGGTATATAATATACTTAGTTCCTTAACCAATACTCAAGTAACTCCTTACCTACAATACTCTGATACACTACACCCAGAGATCCTGCTGATACTACTAACCCATCACTTACTGTTTATTGAACCCACAACAAAACAGGCATACACTACACACTACTGCTACATACAGAATTCTGCACAGTAGATCATTCACAGTTCACTGAGACTTCCTAATTTCTAACCAATAACACCCCTACTCTTAATACCAACTTACTGAAATTCCCAGGTACTAATACACAGCATTAGCTAAACTATATAGGTAAACCAATGCACATTTAAGTGGCTAACTACTGATGCTCTAACAATCCTATCTGCTCACTAAGAGACACACAGGTATTGGCATACCTATACACACTGATGTTTGACACAGGGACTCACCTACACACTGACACACAGAAACACACACACTGAGTACACAGGTATCCACTAGACACTAGGTTTTCAGTCATCTCACACTGCACTTACACACAGATACTCACTGAGTGCTTACTCACAGGAAACTCACTGAAACATACACTGTGATTACACTCACACCTGCACAGTCACACACTACCACACATATCACATTTTAGGAATTTATACACTGCCAAAAACACACTGAAACATAAAACTAAAACTAGGAACTCATACATATGTATTACACTGATATCCAAATCCTATACACACACAACAACACACTGATTTACACCTAACTGATAACACGATATACCCAGCTACTCACTGTGACATAAAATTCTACACACACATATACTAATTACATATGGACACAGGTTCACTGATACACTAACATAGATTTGAGTTCACTGCTCTCTCTCCCTTCACTCAGAATCTGATACCCACCTTAGGCACTGCACAGTGTAAGACTACACACTGCTATACACACACACACAGGTAGCATCTATCCCTACTGCACACACAGACTTAGCTAGGTTCACACATTATCCTACCCAGGTACTGATACACATTGTACACAGTCACACCCAAGTTCACAGTTTGAACTATACAGGCACTTCTCACTCATCTACACACTACTCTCAACTGCACAGGGAAGACAGTGATGTTTATCACAGAAATCTGAGAATTCCTCACACAAACAGAAACTGAACTGCTCTCTCTCACACACCTACAGTTCACACACACTTAAACACACAGAGAATTCACATAGGTTTCTAATACATAGCTAGACACACACCTACACACACAGAGCTACACTTATACATAGTCTAATACACTCTCACACACAGACACAGAACTCTCTGACATGACACAGGTTAACCCCTACACACACAGTAACCCTTTACTGAGAACACACAGGTTTGCCTCTCCTCACTGAAGATCTGATACTCATATTGAGACACCCACAACACATAAACACTGAGGCACACCCTATATCCTAACTCAAAACACAGTCATCAACTCAAGGTATCACCTACCCACACAGTCACTCTCATTTAAACCCAGGTTCACACACATAATCTACACAAGGCTACCTAGTTCTCACATTTGTTTACACAGTGAAACACAAGTTCTCTGATACCCAAATCACTACACAGTAATCCCCAATGCACAGAATTCTGCACATACACAGTACATCTCTCCCAAGCCCGACTGCACTGTACACACAGTCATCAACTAGGTTCACTGATACATAATTTCTTCCCCCTTTCTCCCAATACTCAGAGTTCTACACAGCTGAACCCGACTGTGCACAGAATTCTCTTCTAGTGCACAGGAAAACCAACAAATAGTTAAAACACAGGCAAATATATGATGTATATAGGTTTATAAATCAAAACATGCATAGATTCGAATACCTAGATGGATAACTCCTAAATGAACATTTCATCAAACACATTGCAGTGCAGAAAACCAATATACATACAAACCCATAAATTCCCAATCCAAACCCTAAGAATCGAGTCAACCTACCCATATGTGATGAAATCAGTCTCCCTACAAATACCTAGGGTTAGGGTTCCTGATAATTGGGGAAAACCCCATGTTGGTCACCAAAACCCTAAAAATCGAACTACACAGCAAGGGTGTTTCCTAATGGGTATGAACAACAGAAAATAGAATTAAAATGAATAGAAATAGGGTTTTACCTAGGGAGATGGCTTCTTCAATGGAGGTTCTTCTTCTCCAAGGCTTCCCGACCCACGTTCCTTGCTTTCCTTGCTTTGGAGGAGGAGAAAATGGAACCTAGGGCTAGATTTCGAAATTTTGGGGTGGGGAGATGGTTTCTCTTGATGGAGGCTAGGGTTTCTCTTTTCTACATGAAGGATGGCTTTGTGAGAAGCTTTCTTTTTATATTAAACCTAGTTTAGGGTTTCCATGCCTTGTCTTTTTAGGTTAAACCCCCTGGCCCTCTCATGTAGAACCTAATTAACTCAGGTTTAGACCTTCTAGGGTTTGAGGTCCAAACCTAAAATTAGAATTCTAGGGTTTTCACTAGAACTGGTTTACAATTAGGGTTGACTCACTAGGGTCTGTCCTAATGAGTTCTAGGGTTTGACCTAAAACTAAACATTACTAATAATAATATAATTAGTTACAAAACTCAGCAATTAATTAAATTCATAATTATTTAAAATAGTTAAATTACACAAATGCCCTTATATGGAAAAGTGGTAGTGACACTTGGTCCCCAAAGCAGCCTGTAGACTAGTCCAAAAACGAGATAAGAAATGTCCGTCACGATCAGAGACGATTGAGGCAGGTACTCCGTGTAATCGGACAATCTCATCTATGTAAATTTGTGCTAACCGATCGACGCTCCAAGTAACTTTTATAGGAAGAAAGTGGGCTGATTTGGTCAAACGATCAACTATGACCCAAATCGCATCATGCCCCCGTGGCGTCTTCGGAAATCCCACAATAAAATCCATAGTGATGTTGTCCCATTTCTACTCGGGAATAGCGAGGTTCTGAAGCTTCCCGCCGGGCCTCTGATGTTCAGCTTTAACCTGCTGACAGGCCATGCACTGTGACACAAAGGTTGCCACATCCTGCTTTATACCGTGCCACCAGAAGGTCCCGCGTAAGTCCTTGTACATCTTAGTGCTCCCCGGATGTAAAGAATACTTCGCGTAGTGTGCTTCCGCCATAATTTCCCTTCGGAGTTCTGGGTCGCTAGAAACACATAGCCTTCCTTTCATCTGTAAGGCCCCATCTTCGCCTGCCACAAAATCAGACGTCTTCCCCGTCGAGATCAGTCCGCGTACTTTCGCTAAGAACTGATCGCCCTCCTGAGCTGATTTAATTTTCTCCCGTAAACCCAGTTCAAGATGGAGTGGTGCCAGCTGCACTCCTTGATGTCGAACTCGAAACTCGATGCCCATCGCCTCAAGATCTCGAAGTAAACGGTTGTCTATAGATAACGAGCCCATGTGCTTCCGACTCAGAGCATCAGCAACGACGTTTCCTTTGCCCGGTGTATAAGCGATCGTTAGGTCATAGTCCTTAATAAGTTCTAGCCAACGCCGCTGCCGGAGGTTCAATTCCCGCTGAGTGAATAGGTACTTGAGGCTCTTGTGATCGGTAAAGATTTTGCAAGCAACACCATAAAGATAGTGCCTTCATAACTTCAGTGCAAACACAATTGCCGCCAATTCCAGATCATGCGTCAGGTAGTTTTTCTCGTGCGGCTTCAGTTGCCTGGAGGCGTACGATATTACCTTGTCCCTCTGCATGAGCACACAACCTAAGCCGAGTCCTGAAGTGTCGCTATATATCTGAAACTCTTCTACCCCATATGGAAGTGCAAGAATCGGAGCTGAAATAAGACGCCGCTTAAGTTCCCAAAAGCTGGCTTCGCAGTCATCACCCCATTCATATGCAATCCCTTTCTGAGTAAGGCGAGTCATCGGCGAGGCCAGTTTAGAAAAATCCTTCACGAACCTACGGTAGTATCCCGCAAGGCCCAGAAAGCTTCGAACTTTGCTGGCTGACGTAGGTTATTTCCAGTCCACCACCGCCTCTATTTTCTTCGGGTCTACGGTGACGCCTTCGGTCGAGATAACATGACCAAGGAACGCCATGCTGTTCAACCAGAACTCACACTTACTGAGCTTAGCGAACAACTTATGTTCTCGTAATGTCTGCAGCACGATCTTCAGGTGTTCCTTGTGCTCCGCCTCGTTCATGGAATAGATTAGTATGTCATCTATGAACACGACTACAAACTTATCCACAAACAGCCAAAATATGCGGTTTATCATATCCATGAAAGCTGCAGGGGCGTTCGTCAAACCGAACGACATCACGAGGAACTCATAGTGTCCGTAACGGGTTCTGAAAGCAGATTTTTGAATATCCTCTGATTTGATTTTCAACTGGTGATACTCTGACCTGAGATCAACTTTAGAGAAAACTGTAGCACCTTGCAGCTGATCAAACAAGTCATCTATTCTTGGTAATGGGTACTGATTCCGCACGGTCGCCTTATTCAGCTCTCGGTAGTCAATACACAGCCGCATGGATCCATCCTTCTTTTTCATGAACAGCACTGGAGCGCCCCACGGAGAAATGCTTGGACGAATGTATCCTCGGTCCAACAGATCTTGCAACTGAACTTTAAGTTCCTTAAGCTCTGCTGGGGCCATGCGATAAGGTGCCTTCGATATCGGTCGTGAATCCGGAAAAGTGTCAATGCTGAATTCGATCTCACGATCAGGAGATATTCCAGGCAGCTCGTCTGGGAACACATCGAGAAAATCTGCAATGACTTCAGCCTGAGCTGCATCTGCACATTCTCGTCGGGTATCTCGAACAGAAGCTAAGTTCCCTTCACAGCCTGAATGCAACATACGCCTAGCCAAAATTGCTGATATCACCATTGCCGTCTTCGGTGTAGCGCTGCACGAATAGTAGAAGTCTGCCTCGCCGGGTAGACGGAATACGACTCGCTTCTCCGCGTACTCGATTGTTGCATGGCAAGCACCCAACCAGTCCATCCCGAGAATAATATCGTAATCCTTGATGTCTAGTACAATAACATCTAAGGAAAGCTTCCTTCCTCTAATGCAAATATAACCATCCCTACAGATCGCATGGGCGGGCATATCGACTCCCGAAGGGGTACTTACGCAAAGGTTCATATTTAAAGGAGTAGAAGCTAATTTATGTTCAACATTAAAATCAGCAGATATGAAACTATGCGTAGCACCTGAATCGAATAAGACTCTAGCGGGCAAATCTCTGAAAAGTAAAGTACCTGTTATGACAGTATCAGATACAGATGCCTCATCCCGAGTCAGTGCATAAACTCGGCCTTGAGCACCCTGGCGTTGTGGATTGACTGGCACAGCATTAGCATCACTTGCTGGAGGCCCCTTGTTGTGATTCCCGTTGCTCTGATTCGGCTTGCCCTCCCGGCAGTTAAACTGTTTGTGGCCCAGACGACCACATTTAAAATATCCTTGAACCCGACATTCATTCACTTTATGCCCTGATTTGCCGTACCGGCTGCAGTTCAGTGATTGGGATTGGCCCCTATTATCAGACGTATGCGAACGCTTGTGTGCTCCAGACCCTCCCGTTTCATGAGGACATTTATTGTTATTGGTACGGGGGGTTTGCACCTCGGCCTTTGGGAGAGGGTGCCCAAAGATCCGTTCGCTGTTCAGAGCCGCTTCGTAACATTCCCTGTATGTTTGACATTTTTGGTTGATGACGTCCCTACGCAAATCGTCATTCAAACCCTTCTAAAAATGATAGCACCACGCCTGCTGATTAGGCAAGAAGTGCCCCCACAAACTTAGCCAGTTTAGCGAATACTGAGTCGTAATCGTCAACAGACAAACTTCCTTGCACCAGATTACTGAAGTCGTCTTCCTTCTGTTGACGCACGGCTCGGGGAATGTATTGTTCAATGAAGGCAGATTTGAACATTTCCCAAGTAATTTTACAGTTGGGATTGGTATCATAAATCCCTTGCTTCGTGGCCTCCCACCAATCATGCGCACGCAGTTCCAGCTGAACTGATGCACAGGCCACTCGCTTGGATCCCCTGATGCCAACCAGGTTGAAGAGTCCTTCTAGCTTAGCAATCCACCCCATCACCACGTCCGGTTCGGCTCTTCCGTTGAACATTGGCGGATGCATTTTAGTGAACTCTACTGCTCGGCAGGAGTTCCTTGCTGGAGGATGAGTCTCTTCTGACTCGTCTTCTACCGCCATGGCCGGCGGCGTGACAGGCGTCGCTGCGGCTGCCCCGTTGCTTGGTACCAGGGATGCAATCAGTTGCATCATTGTATCCATTTGCTTCTATTGAGAAGCAAACTGCGCTTGTATGTTAGCTTGTTGGGTAACAGCTTGTTGTTGCTGCGCCTCCATGAGGTGCATAAGCCGTTCCGCCATACCGGTTGAACCCGCTCCTCCGGATTCTCCAGAGCTTGCTGGATCGCTCTGAATGGGTTGAGCACTGCTGGCAGTTGCAGTATTCTTCTTTGCCATGGCTACAAAAGAGAGTAGCTTATTAACACTCCAAAAATGATAGATTTTGTATCTATGGGCTCATTGTATAGGCGACTCATCTCATGCAGCGGACGCCGAACGCAACTCAATTGAGAGGCGCATCAAACTCCTTTATAATCTTTTGAAATCCCATGGAAGTAAAGCCTAGGCTCTGATACCAATATGTTACGCCCCGATCCCGAAAGGGTCGGTCGTCCTCGCTGGATCCTTTACGGAACCGATTCGTCCTTGCTTGGGGCGTGATGCCATACGAGCCTGGAGTTGCGCTCGCACAAGGCAAAAACTTGCAGTTATAGGAACCCATTTTGAAACAAAATTTAGAAAACACATTCACAGATATTTGAACACAAGTGCAGGAAGAAACATGCTTTTTCATTGATAATTTAGAGTAATTTACATAGAGTTTACATTGATGCGCCTCTCGGCTACTTGATTTGCATTAGAAAAAGATAACTCAAAAGGCAGGACGCGCTCCATCAGATAGTCCACGTCGTTCATAGATTTCGCCCTTGTATAGGTTGAAAGTCCAAGCCTCCAAAATGATCTGACTCCAACTATACTTCAAAATAGAGGTGCTCCTAATGCCTCTCGTCTATCCACTAGCGTTGCACCGTCTGAGTGCCTGAAATAGTTGCCCACAACGTGGGTCAGTACTCAACTTGTACTGGTGAGCGGGATGAACCCACTCGACTAAATCGACACTAGCTTATTAGGGGCGAGCATGCATTAAGATGACTTATATAAAGAAGCAAGTGAATTCAATTCATATCAGTTGCATGTTTTGATAGGAATGAAAATAGCATTAAATCCAACCAGTGCATCGATTGCTTACTCAACCGATGCACGCCTTTCCTGCAACGAAACACAAGTATACTTACCATCTGCACAAGACAATAAATTAGCATGTGTTCTATTCTATGCGGTCATTGGTGTGATCGACACCTTAGGGACATATTCAAGCATTAGCGGCGCGCCCTATCAGCCCGGGTAGCAAGCCCTGCTGGAGGTCCCGCAATGCATCGTGACGAGCACGAATCAAATATTTCCCTCCGGATCGATACGGTTCCAGTGCCCCAGAAAGCCGTTTCGAGGAAATGCCAAACCTTGTGCACAAGTTGTCCCAGACCATGCAAATGCATGAACAATTCATATATCATACAATGCATCAAATTAAACAAAAGAAGTTAAGCAGCAATATATATCTCATGCAATAGTTCATATTTTCTCAACACGGTGTTCCAATTTTGATACCCCATAGGTCCAAACTCCGTTCGAGGCACTAGGCCGCCACCAACAACCAATTCCCTTTATAAACAACTCAAATTATAAGGTGTGCAAGCATATAGTAAATTTAGTCTACAAATCCCATATTCCTTTCTTAGTGGCTGGCATGCATTATGGCAAGGATTTCCTAGGCGTCCAACCGGGCATCATCGAGTGAACGTTTGAAACATTAAAGATGTCGGCGTGAAGAAGTAGGAAAGAAGGGTCCAAACCACTCACTGGTTAAGGAAAAGGTAGCTGAAACAAAGATTCCCGCCTAGCGACAATCAAATGTCAGTTACGCGGACCTGCACAGCACGAGCACCAATTAAAATCTTGCCTATCCTTCCTTGCCGAACTCCCCAAGAATCAAAGCTCCAAACGATAAAACCAGCAGCAAAAACCAAGAAAATTGAAAGCAACACAAAATCAAAATCCCAAAGCGGCAATCAAAAAAACCAAGCAACCAAACACAAAAACTATTGGACTCGTTTCAATAGAGGCCTTTCCATGAGTTGGAAAGGATCATCGCATTTCGTCCGTGGCAAGAAGATGCCGAAGATCTAAACTATGACTCAGACGGACTAGCCACAAGCCCAATTACGTAGTGCACATCCCGGTCGGATCAGGATTTGAGGCACTACAAGAGTAGCACGACAACTGCAACATCCTGGCCAGCAACAACAGAGGCCAGGTACTATAATGGACTTTAAGAGGATGATGCCTCGAGAGTTCAAGGGAACAGAAGGAATACTCTATGCTAACGATTGGTTAGAGGACATAGAGAAGAACTTGCGCTTAGCACAGATCCCGGAGATTCTTTAGATAGAGGCCGCTGGCAGTCAGATGTTTGATATCGTACTGACATGGTATCATACTGAGCCGAGACTCGCTGTTGAAGGACTTACTTGGGAGGACATTAAGGAACTCTTAAAGGAGAAATTCTTTCCTGACGTGTCTTTGGGAGCATTGGAGAGTTAGTTCCATGACTTAATCCAAGGAGGCATGTCAGTCGACGAATACGTCGCAGAGTTTTGTCGATTGAGTCGATTCGCGCCATCGATGATTCAAGGCCCAGGAGACCGAGCACAAAAATTCAGAAAGGGATTGAATAGAGAGATCAAGTCTCGTACTTCGGGATGACGTACTGCTATATTTGAGGGTATTCTGATGGATGCCCAGATTGCTGAAGATGACTTAGACCTCAGGCCCAAGAGAGGATGCGATACTTCTAGAGGAACAGGTGGTAACACAGGACAGGCTAAGCGCCCACACTTTCAACAACAACAACAACAACAGAGGTCGTACCAGTAGCAACACCAGCAACAGGCACCAGTTCGAGGATATATTCAGCAACAGCAACCACAGAGACAGAATCAGCCCGTTGCCCCATGTGTATATTGCGGAAAGATGGAACATACAAGAGACATCTGCAGGAAAAGGTTGGGCACTTGCTTGTCATGTGGATCATCAGCACATCAGCTGAGGGACTGTCCAACAGTTCAGACTCACCAAGGAGGGGCAGTAGCTCAGAGAGGAGCGGCCAGAGCACCTATTGTACCAGGAGGCCAGCAGAGGGGACCTCCACTTCCCCCACAGCAGCAAAGGTTTGCTCCGCACCAGCAGCAGCAGAGAGGAGCACCACAGGGATGAGCTTACGCCATGACTACTGAGGAGGCCGATCCAGCTGGAGACGTGATTTCAGGTTCAGTTTTACTCGATTCTATTCCAGTACTTGTATTATTTGATTCTTGCGCTTTCCATAGTTTCGTATCTGTATCTTATGCCCTTAAGCATCGTTTAGAAATAGAACCATTAGATAGAACTTACAAGATCATGACAGAAGGAGGCATTATCCTAGTCCATAATTATTGCAAGGATCGAAGAGTGTCATTGGAAGGCCAAGAGTTGAGCGTTAGTTTACTTGTCATACCACTTCTGGGATACGATATTGTACTCGGAATGGACTGGCTGAGTAAACACTATGCTACTATAGATTGTCACGGAGGTAGAGTAGTATTTCAACCACCAGTAGGACCAGAGTTCGAGATCGCTAGAGGAGCAGAGGAGCAGAGGAGTAGAGCAGAGGCACTTTTTGCGGGGCCAGGATGGAAGAAGAGGACTTACCATATCCACTAATAGCGGAGTTCCTGGATGTATTTTCAGAGGAGTTGCCAGGTTTGCCTCCAGATAGAGATGTTGAATTCTCTATAGACTTGATACCAGGAGCGGAGCCTATTTCGTAACTTGTCTATAGAGTCAACAACAATGAGTTGGTAGAACTGAAGAAGCAAGTTGAGGAGCTGCAAGACAAAGGTTTTATTAGATCCAGTTAGTCGCCATGGGGAGCACCAGTATTATTTATACCGAAGAAGGATGGCACGGTATATATGTGTATCGATTATAGAGATTTGAATAACCTCACTATCAAGAACAAATACCCGCTGTCGAGGATAGATGATCTTTTTGATCAATTGAATGGCGCGAAGGTGTTTTCAAAAATAGATTTGAGGTCAGGCTATCACCAGGTGAAGGTGAAGAAGGAAGACATACCGAAGATATCCTTTCGGACCAGATATGGCCAGTTTGAATTCACAGTAATACCGCTTGGTTTAACCAATGCACCAGCAGTATTTATGAACTTGATGAACAAGATATTCCACCAGTACCTTGACAAGTTCGTAGTGGTGTTTATTGACGACATTCTAATATATTCAAAGACCCCAGAAGAGCATGAAGAGCACCTGAGGATGGTCTTAGAGACTCTCAGGAGAGAGAAGTTGTACGGAAAGCGTTCAAAGTGTGAGTTCTTCCTTGACAAGGTTGAATTTCTTGGACATATGGTGACGTGTAACGAAATCTCAGTTAACCCAAAGAAGATCAAAGTCGTGGAGTCATGGGCTACCCCCAGCTCGATAGCTGAGATCAGGAGCTTTCTCGGACTAGCAGGATACTACAGAAGATTTGTGTAAGACTTCTCCAAGATTTCATAACCAATGACTAGGCTGACCAAGAAAGATGTGGAATTCATTTGGACAGAAGAATGTCAAGCCGCATTCGATGAGCTGAAGAAGAGATTGACGACAACACCAGTTTTGACATTTCCATCAGGGACAGGTAGATTCACTATCTACAGTGATGCTTCAGGAAAAGGTTTGGAATGCGTTCTTCAACAACACGGGAAAGTAATTGCCTATACTTCAAGACAATTACGCCCTCAGAAAAAGAACTACCCCACTCACGATCTGGAGTTAGCAGCAATTATCTTCGCTCTAAAGCTGTGAAAATACTACTTGTACGAAGATCGTGTGGAGATCTTCACAGACCACAAGAGCTTAAAGTACATATTTACACAGAAGAAGCTGAATATGAGGCAGAGAAGGTGGTTAGAATTGATGAAAGACTTTGATATCTCATTATAGTACCATCCAGGAAAGGCCAACGTAATCGCCGATGCCTTGAGCAGGTATCTGGTGGCTATGTGCTTGACTTCAAATATACATTTATTAGCTGATCTTGAAAGCTTGGGAATTAAAGTATTAGTTCCAGGAGCTGAGATTCAGATGTGGGGATTGCAGATACAAATGGAGCTGATGGACATAGTTAGAGCTGCACAGTATGATGATGAGACTCTGAGGAATACCAGGGCACAAGTTCAGGCAGGATTGACGGATGATTTTACTATTGCGGATGATGGATCCTTACGGCATGGCACGAGGATGTGTGTGCCAAGTGGAGAGCTGCGTAAAGAATTTTTGCAAGAGGCACATCGCTCTCAGTACTCGATGCATCCCGGAGCCAACAAGATGTATCAAGATTTAAGGGAGCACGTATGGTGGTATAGTATGAAGCGCGAGGTAGCATGATTTGTATCCCGATGTTTAGTATGCCAGTAGGTAAAAGCAGATCGACAGAGGCCAGGAGGATTGCTTCAACCTTTACCCATTCCAGAGTGGAAGCGGAAGCACGTGACTATGGACTTCGTTTCAGGACTTACACGTTCTCTAGGAGAAAATGACGTGATTTGGGTCATCGTAGATAGGTTGACCAAATCAGCCCATTTCTTTACATTCAAAGTGGTTACTTCAACAGAGAAGTTAGCAGAGATGTACGTACAGCAGATTGTCAGATTACATAGAGTTCCTGTGAGTATTATCTCAGATCGGAATAGTTATTTTACTTCCCATTTCTGGAGGAGTCTGCAGGCTAGCTTGGGCACTCAGCTCAAGTTCAGTACCGCGTATCATCCCCAGACAGACGGGCAGTCTGAAAGGACTATTCAGACTCTTGAAGATATGCTACGCACTTGCATTTTGGATCTCGGAGGTTCTTGGGAGGATCATCTACACTTGGTAGAATTTGCTTACAACAACAACTACCAGGCCATCATTGAGATATCACCATTCAAGGCTTTATATGGACGAAGGTGTCGAACATCTTTATCTTGGGATGATGTTGGAGAGAGAGCTTTGTTAGGACCAAAAATGGTCGTGGATGCAGCAGAAAAGGTGAAACTTATCAGAGACAGACTGCGAGTGGCTCAGGACAGACAACGGCATTGGGCTGATAGCCACCGTAGACCCCTAGAGTTTCAAGTATTGGTTTTATTTTATTGGATTGTGATTGTTTTGTTTTAGATTGCATGTTAAGATTGTTTGTTCTAGGTTGGCAATTTGGTGTTCCTACAAATTTCTTCGACATGGGGCATGATTCGTTTTGGCAGAGGCGGGAAGCTTAGTCCACGATACATCGGGCCCTTTAGTATTCTTGCAAGGGTCGGTGCAGTGGCCTATAGACTTGATTTACCTCCTAATCTAGATGGAGTGCATGACGTGTTCCACGTGTCATAACTGAGAAGATACATGGCGGATCCTAGTCACGTACTAGACCACTCGGAGATCGAAGTTGGACCGACGCTCAACAATCCTGAATAGCCTGTTAAGATCTTGGATCGTAGAAAGAAGGTATTGCGAAACCAGACTATTCCCTTGGTTCATGTTGTATGGAGACATCACTCTCCAGGCGAATCAACCTGGGAGAGAGAGGACGAAATACACGAGTAGTATTTGTATATCTTCGAGACTTGAGGTATAATTCCTTGTCTGATTGTTTGTTCTTGTGCTAGTTTATTTTAATTTCGAGGACGAAATTATTTTAAGGAGGGTAGACTTGTCACCCCCACTTTTCAGATTAAGGGTATTTTTGTCTTTTCATAATTTTATGTGTAAATGATTGCATGATAATTAATTATATTTAAATAATTGTGATTTTATTTGATTGTTGCACTTTATCGTTGCTTCAATAATTAGAGCACTACACTAGCCATTGTCTTCCAACCAATTTTATACCCTTGTCCTAGACGTGCCAAACTATTATTTTGATCCTTGTGTGACTCATAATTATGTCTTGTTGTGCTTTATTTTAGTCGCACAACATTCGTCGCAACCGACTACAATTAATTATATATAAACCAAACCTTGTATCCTTGTGTGTTCCAACCAAAATTGGAGACACAAGCTCGACTTATTTTGAGCAACACAAATTAGGGTAATATTCTATTCCAAGTTTATTTTATTTATGACCCTTGTGTCCCACTTAATTTTAGTCCCTTGTACTTCTAATTAATTTTAGAATACCGATTGCATTTATTTTAATTAAATTAAACCATAAACCTAACTTTGTGCAATTTTCCAATTATTGGGCACTTTTGTGCAAAAGTGCATTAAGGTGACTACCCCGTTGGGCACGACCCATGAATAAACCAATTTCTCCTTCATGTGTATTTTTTCATAATTTTTGAGAGTGTGTAATACAACATCAACCTCCTTGAACCCATAGCCCTCTTTCGTTTTGAACCATGCAATCCTAGCCCATTGAAATCCTACATGAGAGGCCCAATCCCAAGAGGGGTTGACCAGTCAAACCAATTCTAGGTCAAACCCACACCCTACTTGTATAAATATTCTTTTTCCCTTTTCTTTATTTTTCTTTTCTTTTAAACCACCCCTAACCCATACATCAGCCGATTCTTCCCTGCCTCCTCCTCGAACTCGCCCACCACCGGAGTTCGACCCGACCTTCTCCTACTCGATACCACCGCCTCCACCATCCCATCCCCGTTCACCACGACCACGCCGCAAACCCGCCATCGACTGCACTCCTCGATCGATCCTTCCTCCGCCAGAAGCCCACCCAACTGCAGTCGACCCTGAACGCCTGTTGACTCCTCGTCTGCCCCTCGACCAGCGGCCGAGCACCACTGTAGCCGACGATGGCCACTGCACGACCTCGACCAGGAATCCCCTCGACCGGAGAAGCCGCTGCACCCCGAGCACCCATCACCGCCGACCTTTTGACTTCTTCACATCATAAGCACCACCACCTGAGCACCTCGCCTAGACAGCCCCGGCCACCCCTGGTCGCCGTTATCATCATCAACACCATCACCTTCACTATTATCTTCGCCATTATCATCGCCTTCACCATCGCGATCATCTTCACCACCATCGTCGTTGTCATCACCTACGTCATTATTGTCGCCATCATCGTCATCGCCGCTCTCGTACACGTGCACGCCGAAGCCAAGGTGAGGAGCATTTCGCTTGTGATTGTTGTGTACGCATACGTACGTGTATATGTATTTTGATGGATAGTATGTATATATTAGTGTTAGTATATGTATTAGTATATATATAATATATAATTAGTATATATATACATATGTATATGTATTGTATATGTATTTAATTTGGTGTATATGTATATTGTAAGTATTAATGCTATATATTATTATGTACATATCCCTATGGACTAGATGACTAGAGTGTAACCACGGATACCCCGTAGTTACACTAACCCGTGACCATATAGCATGATAGCAGACTGCCATATGTACATCGACGTACTGGCAAGACCGTATTATTGACTGTCTGTTATGCATAGCAACTACAGACGTGACCCCCTAGCGTAGCCCTGAGTCCAGTGTATTTATAATTGTGTGTTAGTGTAATGTCTGACGCAATATTGTGTTTATGATATATCTATAGGACTGTGGGATCATTCAGACGATACCTTGGGACCCGGACATTGGTATTGCCAGCTAAGGACTACAGGCGAGTACATTCTCTGATAGTTTCTATTATGTTGATCATCTCTATAATTCTTGTTGTATAGCGTACATGACTCTGACACTGTTATTTACACGAGTTGGCATTATCGAGACCTGTCACGAGGAGTCGTGATTGGAATCCATCGTGCTAGCTGGGGAAAAACGAGGAAATATTAGTAGCTTGTGTGATCATATCCAAACTTTACATGCATCATAGCTCACCCACAACTCACGTCGGTGCAGCCTGACCATTACATGCCTCATAGCTGTTACATTTGGTTAGCCTGACTATTACTCGCATCATAGCTATCCGGATGGTTAGCCTGACCTTACAAGGATAATCGCTAATCAATGTAATGAGCCTGATCAGTCCCAAGCCGATCACATGATATGCTGATATTTTACACACTTAGTTAGATGTTCTTGATATGTATCTCTAGTATATGGATATAGCATTCCTTATGTTCTCGTCATGATTCTAGCATTCACATATATACCAGTTCATTGTTCTAGCGTGTACTTGTATTTTCAGTTCATTGCTAGATGTATATTGATGATGACATATGCTCCATTATTCCAGTTATTCCAGTATTTATTTATTCTATTTATTTCCAATATTTCTTATTGCCAGTTATTCATATATGTCTTGTATTTCTTTATACTGTGTTATAATTTTTGTCAATATATGTGGAACTGCTGTTAGTGCTTGTACTTCGTTCCAATCCTGACTAGATATTTTTCCAGAGGATCTTGAGAATTTCTGTACTACATACTATGGACCGGGTATAGATGCAGACTACATACCAGAGATCTTAGAGGAGACTATTCCTTTAGATGAGACATTACCTGCAGCTATCTAGATAGTATTTATATTATGCATCTAAGACTCATTGAGGTTTATTTCAGTTTATGTTTAGACTTATGTTAAGTTTAATTGGAGACTTGTGGAGACTTGTGTTGGACAGCTACACTGTGGTTTATCTATATTTTGAGACATAGTATTTTACTAGGTCATTCTTCTTATCTCTTATCGTGCCTTATACTTTTATAGTTGTTATGATTGAGTTTACATTATGAGATATTGTGAGATGTATATTGTCCTCCTTATGGAGATTGATATCATTGACAGGTATTTAGTTATGTTAGTATTTATTATGACCTAGACAGCGTTCTACCGTCGATGCTGCGGCGTAGGCTAGACGTACCCACGCTCTCGTGCCCCTATACCGGGTGCGGGTATTGTGTTTAGTATACACGAATGTGGTATATAGATATATATTTGATGCGTAAGTATATACATATTAGCTTTGGTATATGTATATGGTTATTGTGTGTGTGTGTGTGTGTGTATATATATATATATATATATATATGAACCTAATTAGTATATATGTCTGGCACATGTATTAGTATATGTTAAATGTATTTTGGGATATATATACACATATATATGTATAGTATAATTCTCAATTAGTATGTATATACATACGTATATGTATGGAACATGTATCCCTAGTACATGTTTAATATATATATGTACATAATAAATTCTATTAAGTATGTATATACATATATCTATTATATGTGTAATTAATTAGTATTATTGTATATGTTTAGTCCATAATATGTATAATATTTATAGGTTAGATAATATTATGTACTATGTGTCTAGGTACTAGATGACTTGAATGTAACCACGGATACCCGTAGTTACATTGACCTGTGACCATGTAGCATGTTAGCAGACTGCCATACGTACACCGACATACTGGCAAGACCCGTATCATCGACTGTCTGTTATGCATAGCAACTACAGACGTGACACCCCTAGAGTACCCCTGAGTTCAGTGTAATTATGGTTATGTATGTGCTAGTGTTTTGGCTGATGTTGTATTATATTATATGATATGTCTATAGGACTGTTGGATTGTTCTGTGAGACTTCAGGAGCAGGACATTAGTATTGCCAGCTAAGGACCCCAGGCGAGTACATTCTCTGATAATTTTTATTGATAATTTCTATAATTCAAGTATTTAGAAATGTTACATCTGATTCTTGACAATGTGCTACACGGACTAGTATATAGATTGGATCTTTAGTCATGAGATGTTACATTGGTTATCATATTGACATTGTATACGACATTGATATTAGACATTGATATTAGACATCGTACAAAATATATTGGACATTGATCGTGTATAGTGACGTGTCATGATTGAATCCACAATACTAGTTGGGGGCGGGGAAATTGGTAGTGAGAGATATGATCAAAATACCTATCGTACAAGTGTAGACATTGATAGTGTTAATCATGCACCTCATGTATGATTAGCCAGGCCATGTAGTCATCGTACAAGTTCCCAAGCCGATTACTTTTCGAAACTATGATTTTAATCACTTAGATAGTTACAGTTATCTATTTTAGTTTATATACTACATCACTCGTATATGATATTGTACCTCTTTCTCTTTATTTCATATATGCATTGACTATACCATATTGCCTATATTGCATGTTCTCTTATTTTGCCATTACATTTATTTATTATCTTTTCTCAGTATATAGCACCATCTATTTATAGTTTTATAGTCCTTATCAATTAATTGGAACTGTTATTTGAGATGTACTTTGCTCCATCCTGACTGGAAATATTTTTCCAGACTACGCCTTAGAGGACTGGTGTCCAACATTTTATGGACCACAGGGAGAGTAGCTACAGACTTGGACCTCGTAGCCAGGTGTGATTCTGGAAGGTCTAGCCGGGATCACTAGTTATTTAGTTAGTTTCTTTTAGCAGATTTTTGGTACCGGATTTGTCTCTGGCATACTTTAAGACTTGGATGTTATTATTTGAGTTAGACTATTTTGTTTAGACTTGTATTGCATTTTGATTTATTTATTTCTTCGATATCTTATCGTGCTTTAGCTATGTGATTGAGTATTGTTCATATTATATTGTGATATCTGTGTCTCCTTATGGAGTTGGATGTTCATGTGAGATTGATTAGATAGTATCATGACCTAGACAATATTCTACCGCTGATGTTGTGGCGTAGGCTGGACGTACCCACGCAATCGTGCCCCTATACCGGGTGTGGGTCGTGACACATTTTTAGTGGTGGCCCATGTAGGTCAGACATCGCAAGTTGTGCGATGTCGTGGTAGTGCGACATCTTAGTTGTACTACTGCATGCCTGCGATAGGATCTAGGATATTGCATACTAGGATGAGAGCGAATACTCAATCACAACTAGGAATATTTCTAATCTATTATCTTGTAGTCCTTATTTCCTTCTGAATGTTGCTTCCTTAGAATTTTACTGTCCTCCCTTAATGATATTGCATCTATTGCCTTGATTGATTCTTTTTGGTCTGCATTCAGGATGCCGTCGAAGACAAGATCTATGAGAGTGGGAGCATCAGCTTCAGAGGAGTCTGCCACCTCTCCACCTAACGGACAGACATCTAGAGTTCTTTCTCTCCCACCAGTTCAGAGGATTGCCCCAGCTGTGACAGAAGTTCTTCCACTACCACCGACACCGATTCCTGGAGCTATGCCCAATGACGGGACACAGATGTTCGTACTGATCCAGGGCATGCCAGAGGCCCAGAGAGTGACAGCAGAAGCTCAGCGAGTTCAAGATGAGGCTCAGAGGGTGCAAGCAGAGGCGCACCAGGCACAGACAGAGCTAATGAGAGAGAGCATAGAGAATGCTCATCAGGTGGCTCTCCAGGCTGTGGAGAGAGTAGCACAACACCAGCAGTTTTCTGGCCAACAGTAACAGTAGAGATCAGGCACTATAGTGGACTTTAAGATGATGATACCTCGAGAGTTCAAAGGCACAGAAGGAATACTCTATGCTGACGATTGGTTAGAGGACATAGAGAGGAACTTGCGCTTAGCACAAATTCTGGAGATTCTTCAGGTGGAGGCCACTGGAAGTCAGATGTTTGATATCGCGCTGACGTAGTATCGTACAGAGCCGAGACTCACTGACGGAGGACTTACTTGGGAGAACTTCAAGGAGATCTTCAAGGAGAAATTCTTTCCTGACGTAGCCTTGGGAGCATTGGAAAGTCAGTTCCATGACTTAGTCCAAGGAAGCATGTCAGTCGACGAATACGCCGCAGAGTTTTGCCGATTGAGTCGATTCGCGCCATCGATGATTCAAGATCTAGGAGACAGAGCACAAAAATTCAGGAAGAGATTGAATAGAGAAATCAAGTCTCGTACTTTGGGACGACGTACTGCTACATTTAAGGGTATTCTGATGGATGCCCAGATTGCTGAAGATGACTTGGACCTTAGGCCCAAGAGAGGATGCGACACTTCTGGAGCGACATATGGTAACACAGGACCGGCCAAGCGCCCACACTTTCAACAACAACAACAGAGGTCGTACCAGCAGCAACATCAGCAATACCAGGCACCAGTTCGTGTTCAGCGGGATCAGCAGCAGCCTCTGAGAGAGACACAGTAGACTTGTTATTACTGTAAGAAGCCAGGTCATCTTTGGGAGAACTGTAGAGCGAGGCTAGGACTTTGTTTGCACTGTGGCACTGCGGGACATCGAGTGAGGGATTGTCTTCAAGCCTCTTATCTTTTCGGCCAGCGAGCAGCTCTAAATCATAGAGATCCAGTTAGGCCACATGTGGAACCGCAGATTGCTCAGCACCCACAAAGGGAGCCACCCTAGCAGGGTGGGACATTTGCAATGACGGTCGAGGAGACCAATACTGTAGGTGATGTGTTAGCAGGTTCTGTTCTTTTATTTTCTTCTGTCCTTTCTATTTGATTAATTGATTGATTCCTTAGTACCGTAGTTTGTATTCGTAATTTTCTTGTTAGAATATAGTTAGTAGTACACCCTGACAGAGAATGCAATACCATGACAAAAGATACCATAACAATATATGTTTTCCCTTATATTGCATATTGAATGACTATAGGTAGAATTTTCTTAGACCTTGATTGTTGGGGGTTTGACCGTAGTGAAGATTAATGAAGATGTTATGACTTGAAAGAGAGAGACGAGGTATCTTAAATTTCGAGGATGAAATTCTTTTAAGGAGGGTAGAC
The DNA here is from genome assembly GCA_036927795.1 of Iris macrosiphon. Taxonomy (NCBI): domain Eukaryota; kingdom Viridiplantae; phylum Streptophyta; class Magnoliopsida; order Asparagales; family Iridaceae; genus Iris; species Iris macrosiphon. The sequence continues at coordinate 316,720 of JAYESA010000001.1, read as the reverse complement.
TTGTCACCCCCATATTTCAGATTAGGGATATTTTTGTCTTTTCATTAATTAATTGAATGTGTTAATATTGCATGATAATTATTTATATTTAAATTGCTGTAATTTATTTGATTGTTGTACTTTATCGTTGCTTCGATAATTAGAGCACTACACTAGCCTCTGTCTTCCAACAGATTTCACACCCTTGTCCTAGACGTGCCAGACTGTTATTTTGATCCTTGTGTGACTCATAACCATGTCTTGTTGTGCTTCATTTTAGTCGCACAGCATTCGTCGTGATCGACTACAATTAATTCCCTATAAATCAAACTTTGTATCTTTGTGTGTTCTAATCGAAATTGGAGACACAATCTCGACCTATTTTGAGTAACCCAAATTAGGGTAATATTCTATTATGAGTCTACTTCATTCATGATACTTGTATTCCACTTAAATTCAGTCCCTTGTACTTCTAATTAAATTTAGAACACATATTGCATTTATTTTTATTAAATTAAACCATAAACCTCACTTGTGTAATTTTCTAATTGTTGGGCACTTTTGTACAAAAGTGCATTAAGGTGTCTACCCCGTTGGTCACGACACGTAAATAAATCCATTTCCCCTTCATGTGCATTTTTCCATAATTTTTGGGAGTGTACAATATAACATTGATCTCCTTGAACCATGGCCTCAAAACCTTGAATCAATGGAATCGTAGCCATTCATTTTAATTTATTTGAAATCCTAACCATTGAAATTATCCATGAGAAAGCCCAATCCCAATAGGGCTTTGACCAAAGTCAACTTTTTAGTCAAACACCCACCCCCTTTGTATAAATATTCTTCTTATTTCTTTTCTTTTATTTTTTTCTAAACCAAAACCATGCCATCAGCCGATCCCTTCCTTCCCATCTCATCCCCGACCAACGCCGAATCTCCTCCTCCCACCTGCGCCAGAGCCTCACCCTACCCGAACGCCGGCCTCGCCTCGATCCAGGCCCACTGCACCCGTCGACTCCTTTCGCTGCCTGAAGTCGACTTCCCCGGCCACATCTCCCTCCACCACCACGATCTCCCCCATCTTCTCTGCCTGACGCCGGAGCTGCTGCACCCCGCCATTGCATGAAGCCCGCAGTCCCTCGTCGATCTTCCCCATCTCATCTGAGCAGTCCCTATCGATGCTGTACCCCACGGCAGCCTCCGACCGGATCATCCCCGACCTGCTGAACTCCCCCCCCCCCAGATATTCCTCATGACCCAACGGCTATATCCCGACCTCCCACTCCATCTCCTTCCCCGAGCAGCACCCGCCGGCTTCCAACCGTCGAGGATGACCTCCTCGACCGGAGACCTGAACGCCGGAGCGACCCGCTGCTCTCGACTGAACCGACCAGAACTCGCCAACCGGAGAAGCCTTAACCCCGACCCGCCCGACTTCGACTTCAACCCGCACCTCATCGACGACCGATCTCCCGACCGCAGCACCTGAACGTCGGAGCATGACTGAACTGAACTTGCCTCGACGAACTGAACCGCTGCCTGAAGCCGAAGACGCTGCCATCGACTGAACCTAGCACCCCGCGACGACCTCGACGCACACGTCTTAACCCACGTACACAGGTTCGAATTCCCCCTCGCGTGCACGTACACGTACACGCATACATGTATTCCTCGTTTGTATGCACACGTATAATTCTAGCTATGTTAATATACGGGTATTGTGTTTAGTATACGCGAATGTGGTATATAGATATATATTTGATGCGTAAGTATGTACGTATTAGCTTTGGTATACGTATATGGTTATTGTGTATATATATATATATATATATATATGAACCTAATTAGTATTTATGTTTGGCATATGTATTAGTATATGTTAAATGTATTTTGGTATATATATACACATATATATATATATATAGTATAATTCTCAATTAGTATGTATATACATACGTATATGTATGGAACATGTATCCGTAGTACATGTTTAATATATATATGTACATAATAAATTCTATTAAGTATGTATATACATATATCTATTATATGTGTAATTAATTAGTATTATTGTATATGTTTAGTCCATAATATGTATAATATGTATAGGTTAGATAATATTATGTACTATGTATCTAGGTACTATATGACTTGAATGTAACCAGGGATACCCCGTAGTTACATTGACCTGTGACCATGTAGCATGTTAGCAGACTGCCATACGTACACCGACGTACTGGCAAGACCCGTATCATCGACTGTCTGTTATGCACAGCAACTACAGACGTGACACCCCTAGAGTACCCCTGAGTTCAGTGTAATTATGGTTATGTATGTGCTAGTGTTTTGGCTGATGTTGTATTGTATTATATGATATGTCTATAGGACTGTTGGATTGTTCTGTGAGACTTCAGGAGCAGGACATTGGTATTGCCAGCTAAGGACCCCAGGCGAGTACATTCTCTGATAATTTCCGTTATTGATAATTTCTATAATTCAAGTATTTAGAAATATTACATCTGATTCTTGACACTATGCAATATGAACTAGTATAAAGATTGGATCTTTAGTCATGAGATGTTACATTGGTTATCGTATTGACATTGTACACGACATTGATATTAGACATTGATATTAGACATCGTACATGATATATTGGACATTGATCGTGTATCGTGACGTGTCATGATTGGATCCACAGTACTAGTTGGGGGCGGGGAAATTGCTAGTGAGATATGTGATCAAAATACCTATTGTACAAGTGTAGACATTGATAGTGTTAATCATGCACCTCACGTATGATTAGCCAGGCTTTGTAGTCATCGTATAAGTTCCCAAGCCGATCATATTTCGAAACTACGATTTCAAACACTTAGATAGTTACAGTTCTCTATTTTAGTTCATATAATACATCACTCGTATATGATATTATATGTCTTTCTCTTTATTTAATATATGCACTGACTGTACCATATTGCCTATATTGCATGTTCTCTTATTTTTCCATTGCATTTATTTATTGTCTTTTCTCAGTATATAGCATCATCTATTTATAGTTTTATAGTCCTTATCAATTAACTGAAACTGTTATTTGAGATGTATTTTGCTCCATCCTAACTGGAAATATTTTTCCAGACTACGCCTTAGAGGACTGGTGTCCGACATTTTATGGACCACAGGGAGAGTAGCTGCAGACTTGGACCTCGTAGCCAGGTGTGATTCCGGAAGGTCTAGTCGGGATCACTAGTTATTTAGTTAGTTTCTTTTAGCAGATTTTTGGTACCGGATTTGTCTCCGGCATACTTTGAGACTTGGATGTTATTATTGAGTTAGGCTATTTTGTTTAGACTTGTGTTGCATTTTAATTTATTTATTTCTTCGATATCTTATCGTACTTTAGCTATGTGATTGAGTATTGTTCATATTATATTATGATATCTGTGTCTCCTTATGGAGTTGGATGTTCATGTGAGATTGATTAGATAGTATCATGACCTAGACAGTGTTCTACCGCTGATGTTACGGCATAGGCTGGATGTACCCACACACTCGTGCCCCTATACCGGGTACGGGTCGTAAAAAATGTGAGGGTGACAGATACAAACTTGGTCTTATGACCTGATGAGCCACCATAAACAAGTTATAGTCTCAGCACGGAAATAGAATTCAATGTAGGTAGCGAGCCCCGCTACACGCCTTCCCGTCCGAAGCAAATGACTATCTGAATGTTTCTGGCCGGTTCGGACTGTGCGACCAGCGTACCGTCCGTAGGAACCATAAGCCTGTGCACAGGTTATCTATGACCATTGACATCAACACTAAGATTTTTATTATATGCAACATTTTAAGACCTTTGAATTAACATAGCTACTTGACATAGTGCAAATGCATTTACTCGTTCAGAGATCTCATGATCTGGTATATTTTATTCAATGCACCATTTATGCTGACGTATTACTACTTATTGTAGCTCCCATTTTGGGCGTTGCCTTGGTGACCCATCGGCCCCGAAGACTTTCCATGTTTCTATTCTTGGGCTTGGAAAGTCTATTTTGATAATCTTCCTGCCACAAGTAAGTGAACCAGGATCTATGTTGTGCTTCTATACTGAGGCAATATCTATGTGACGAGCATTTTAAGACATATGGATCAATATACTTGAAAGAACATATAAGGAACAAAAGTAACACAAAGTGGGTAAGGTTATAAGAAATGTAAAGCGAGCATACAATTTCGTTCAACCGATCTACTTCCATGTTCTATGAAAAAAGATATAAGTTAGGATTATTCCCTTAGCTAGATGTGTTGTATTCTTTATTTGCATGCAAGGGGTGATTCGTCTAGCGACTAGCATATATCAACCATATTTTTAAGTGTGTTGGGTAAGCAAAGACAAGTTTATCATAGCCACCCACCTTAGCAATGATTCACCTCGGTCGAGCGATACTCCGAGCGAGCCTTTGAAAGTCTAAGTCTGAACTCCTGAAGGGCCAAGTCTGAAATCATTTGCCTCAAGCAAGTCTTCTCGCTGATCAAAGCGGGTCGGGTCATCGCACTTGTGCCGTTTGTATCCGCTATCCGCATTGATGCGGAGCGGGTCGTAATACTTCTCGCTGAGCAAAGCGGGTCGGGTCGTTGCACTTGTGCCGTTTGAATCGGTTATCCGCTTGAACGAAAATTGTCGCTACATTAAGGTCATTGGCACCATAAGCATCATGGACTTATAGTGAGATGGTGATCCTCTCAGTTCGGGTAGCTAGCCCTGCCGAAGGTCCTGAATTACCTCATGCTAGTACGTCATTCAGCACCGTCCTTCCCAGGCCGAATCGATTATTGTACTCCAGCAACTGTTCGTAGAACTAAAACCTTGTGTACAAGTTGTCTATGACCACTCAATGTCTAAGAAACTAAGTTAATAAACACAAAATATAAGACAACAAAAATTGGATATAAGTATTCAACATATTCTCAGTGCATAGTACCTGCCTCATGCCATCGCTTGTAGTAATATTTATCTACACATACATTTATATATAGCATGGTACTAAAACACACATTTATATAACAAGCATACAACAATCAAATTACTCATTTTTATCTTGATTCTTCTTATTAATGTTATCATTTATCGATGAACGCAACAAGATAGTCATTTTTGTTAAGGTACGAAGATAAGAAAAGAAGGATCAAAGCCACTCACTGTTGGAGAATTACCAAGAAAAAGAGATCTCCAACGCTTCGTATACGCCTCCCCTTCCCGGTTAACTTTATTTGAACCAACAAAGGATCAATACTCTTCATCTCTCTTTCTCTCAAAATTTGACATGGATACATATGTCAATGAACGCAAGCAGTTGAAACTATCGAAAACATCCATGAAAACGCATTCATATAACCAACAGTGAAAGCAATAGCGAAAATGGCACAAAAATGAACATTAAAAATATTTGAGTAAGCGAGTCTTATATAGAGCTCTTCCTTAAGACACAATCCACTACATATGGGATCCGATTTTGAAGAAGTCAATCAAAAAAGAGAAAAATTCTTAATTTAATATATTTCGATCAATCGATACCCATAGAATTGCCAACACACTGTCACGTCCCGATCTTCTGCCGGAATTGGCCGTCCTTGCTAGGCGCAAATCATCGCGGCAGTGCTCCCGCGGGACGTACGTTTCCATCGGGACGCGATGTCGCGCGAGCCTGGGGTTGCGGCCGCGAGAGGCAAATACTGAAACGGCCGTTGATAACTAGTTCACAGAGTCGTCATAGCGAAAACATAAAAAATGAACACAAGTAATGAATCCAAATCAAGCTCTTTATTGATATGAAGTAAAGATTACAAGCGACGCATGGCTAAAATTATAAGTCGCTCATGCTCTCTCTCTTACTTACAATAAATATGCCCTTAGGCTTAGAATTGATACAAATGATCTGGATGATGATGTTCCCATACATTATGTCTCATATATGTGAGCTCCAGGTCCGTGCGCCACGCTCCAAGATGCCAAGTGCGGTCCGGCGCCTCATTATGTTAAGCGATCTCCAAATCCGTATAAGTTCCCCTGCACCCTGCATGCAGACTTGTCACGACCCACACCCGGTTTAGGGGCACGAGTGCGTGGGTACGTCCAGCCTACGCCGCAGCATCGGCGGTAGAACGCTGTCTAGGTCATGTAACTATCTAATCAAACTCACATGAATACCCAACTCCATAAGGAGACGTGGATATCATAAAATAATGCAGGATACTCAATCACATAAACTAAGCACGATGAGATATCAAGGCAAGCAAAGAAATACAAGACATCTAAAAATGACAAAAATAGCCATACCTGCAATCCGTAACATCCAATCCTCAAGTGTGTCAGAAACAAGTCCACTAAGGTCACAGTCTGGAAAATATTTTCCAGTCAGGAAGGAGCAAAGTACATCTCTAAATAGCAGTTCTATATTAATGATATAAACTATGTAGCAGTTCTAGATGGAAATATACGAGATGTATGTATAGGTACGAGAAATATACAATAAAAGAAATACTGGAAATACTGTAGGTAAATGCAGGAAAAGAAATAATATGTCAATGAGCAAGAAACCTATGACTAAGTGTGTGAGTACTAGCTTTAACATGTGATCGGCTTGGAAACTTGATCAGGCTGGTTACATGTGATTAGCTATGATTCATGTAAGGTCAGGCTAACCGTTGGTTAGATATGATGCATGTAGAGATCAGGCTAATCACACGTAACAGCTATGAAGCATGTAAATGGTCAGGCTGCACCCGACGTGAGATGTGGGGTGAGCTATGATGCATGTAGAGTTGGGTATGATCACATATCTATACTAAAATACTCCCCACCCCCAACTGGTGTAGTAGATCCAACCATGGTATGCTATGGCACGGGATTCCCCAGGAAGGTAGCAAGTCTCCCCGGGAATCAGTATTTGTACATGCACAAGATAACAAGGAAACAAGTCATGTACAAGCTACACCATGAAAAAGGAATAACATCTCACGACGAGATCCGTATACACCAATCCGTGTAACCATCGTGTCAAGAGCATGGACATTTACACTAGATACAGTGAACATATGAGATATCATAATTTAGAAACTAATCAGAGAATGTACTCGCCTTGGGTCCTTAGCTGGTGAATACCGATGTCCTGTCCCAGAGTATCGTCTGGAGGATCCAACAGTCATGTGAAACTAATTTATTATGAGAGAGTTCTATATCTCGAGTCTTCGAATGGAACTTCTTAACCATTTCTGCGGCTGATACAAATGGGTCTGTTTCCTTTCGCACTATTGAATCTTCCCGGTATCTTCTCACAGATGAAGAAAATATGTCTGTACCTCCGGTTGATCCTGGCTTTGATTTGTGAGGCAACACTCTAGTTTTAACATTGAGTATCTGTCTGGTTCTTCCATTTTCCAGCTTTTGCCTTTTGATAGCTTGATTCTCTTGAACAAAATCATATGCCACAGTATTCTTCCTTGCAGTGTTACCAGCAGGCTTTATTACACACTTCAATTTGGTGCTCTTTGAAGATTGAACATAAGGTGATTGGTCTTTCATCTTGGAAGTAGATGATTGTCTAATTGAAGAACTGTCATTCTCTTTGGCTGTCTGCTTCCTGGAATTAGTGGGAGCCGTTGCTCCTTTGACAGGGATCTTTTGAGCTTTGGGAGTGCAAGCTTCTGAAGCTCTTGGTTCTTCAGCCTCATAGGTACCGAATCTTTGACCGAAAATACTTGGCGTTTTTGCTGAGACATCTTCACCAGCTAAAGCTACAGCCACATTGGTCATAGGAAGAATGGGAAAGACAAAAGAAGGGGTCTCCTTGCTCATTTTTTTTTCCAAAACCAAACCAAGTCCTCTTCTTCTTTAAAGGCAAAAGCGTTCTTCTTTTCTTAAGGAATCAGAAGGAGGCATCAATGGACACGGGTCCTTTGGCAAGTGATGAGCAATCATCATTGCTGCTCCTTTCCTCCAGCTTGGCTCTTCTTCTTCCTCTTCTTTGTGTAGTGCTTCTCAAAACTTTTCCTTCTCTATTTCTGGGCTGCCCTCAGAATCAAAAGGGAAGAGAGAGAGCTCACTGTGGGGGGTGGCTCGTGCTGGGTGGCCGGACTGCGGCAGGCAGCGGCCGGAGCAGCAGATCGGCGGCAGCAGGTCGGCGGGCGGAGCAGCAGCAGGCGGCGGCAGCAGCAGGCGGGCGGCGGCAGCGGCAGGTCGGCAGCAGGCCAGGGTCGCCGTCGTTGGCCTCCGGAGGTGGGGGCTCAGCCGGAGAGGAGTAGGGAAGGGGAAGATGAAGAATAGGGATTTGGAATGTCGGCTGGAACCTTGGTGAAAGTAAAAAATAAAGGAAAAATTAAAGAAAGGAAGAGATTATTTATACACATGTGGGGTGTGGGTGACCTAGAATTTGTTGACTGGTCAACCCCTCTTAGGTTTGGGCCTCTCAAGGAGATATTTTAATGGCCAGGATTTGTTTTGATTCGAAATGAATGGTTCGGATTTCAACGATTAAATGTTTGGAGGACCATGGTCTTAAGGACGTGGTTGTTAAATTACACACTCCCAAAATCATAAAAATTTTATGAAAGAGGAATGGGTTTACTTCATGTGTCGGGTCTAATGGGAGGGACACCTTAATGTACTCTTGCACCGAATGCCCAACCAATTGGAAAATTACACAAGTTTGGGTTTTTGGATTTAATTAATTAAACTTAGATACGATTGGCGTTCTAAAATTAATTAGGAGTACATGGGCCAAAACCAGGTCGGGTCATCAATACCATTAGTGAAGAAGACTCAGAATAGAATATTACCCTAATTTGGGTCGGACGAAAAATAGGTCAAGATTGCCTCCAATTTTGATTGGAACGCACAACGATACAAAATAGGAATTTATTCAGAAATTAAATAAACGTTCGCGACAATTTTTGTGCGGCTAAAATGAAGGTACAGAGAGCATAATTATAAGTTACAAAAATAGCAGAATGGAAGGCAGGCACGTCTAGGGCAAGGTTGCAAAATTTGTTGGAAGGCAAAAGCTAGGGTAGCGCTCCAATTATCGAAGCAACGGCAGCGCGCAATAATTAAATAAATTACGGTAATTAAATACAACCTCCAATAAATAAATTCTAAAATAAAACAATTAAATACATAATCCCTATTATTTGATCAGATGTTCGTCTAGTGGCCTCTAGGTCAAGTCTACCAGCTCAGACATTAAGAACACAGTATATAATATAATATATTTAATTACCTATCTCACGAAATTATCTAATTTAAATACAATATTGAGAAATCATTTAATATAAATACCATAATACTATTAATTATAAAAAATCGAAAATACCCCTGTTTTAAGAATGTGGTAGTGACAAGTCTACCCTCCTTAAAAGAATTTCGTCCTCGAAATTTAAAGTCCTCATAGTAGTGTTTATTTATTATTTTATTTCTCATCAATAGTTAAATTCATCAATCACAAAATCAGGTAGTAATCCACCTTGCCATTTCATAATCTCAAAAATTTTGAAATTACTGTATTCTTGCAATATCCTCGAAAATAAAAATCAATGTCCATTTTCCTCACAATTTCCTCCAAAATTTTAAGTTAATTAAATACTCAAAATTTGATATCTGTTCCTCAAATTTAATTTCAATCCATGTATTGAATCTCGTCCCAAAAGTCTGAATTCAACAGTAATCCATCAATGATCTGATTCTTCAGTTTCCTTTTTCCTCAAATACTCAATAGTGCGACACTGCAACGTCTACAATATAAAAAATTTGAATAACTTGCGGTCAAATAAATATAATGACAATCTCCTAAAAAAATTTCTTTTTTTTCATCACCAATTTTATCGTATCATAACCTTCCTAAAATTAATAAATCTTCAATTTTGCCATGTTAATTTCTTAACTCTCCCTTTTAAGTTAATATTTTATCCTCGAGTTTCAATCATACCTCGATCTTCGTAAAATCAATGATCCATCAATTCTGTTATATTAACCCTTAATTCTTTATTTAAATTAATGCGTATCCACAAATTTAATCATCTTGTCCCTTTTTGTCAAGTCATAACCTTGTCATAGATCCTTGCTATGGTCAAAACCCCAATGATCATGGTCTAAGAAAAATTTACCCACAGTCATACAACCTGTAATCAAAAATGTACGGTCATGTGTCTTTTATCATGGTATTGCAGTCTCTGTATCAGGGTGTACTACTAACTACATTCTAACAAGAAAATCACGAATACAACCCACGGTACTAGAGAATCAATCAATCAAAAGACGAAAAGAACATTAGGAAAGAAAAGAAAGAACCTGTTAACATATTTCCTGCTGTATCCCTTATCTCTAACATATACTTAACTCTAGCATATTCACTAACTAATTCCTATTCCTGTACACTGATATCCCTATCAGCTAACCTTTAGTTCACAACATCCATGATTACATCCTCATTGCATACACCTGCTTATTAATACTTAAATCTGATACCAAGATTCTCTAATATAACCATGGTTTAATAATGCATCTAAGTTTGATACCTCTACCTCTTTAGTACCACATTCTCTGTCAGTTCTCGTTCCTACTACAATTGTCCATACTACTTGTTCTCATCACTCCAGTGCACACCAAGTGTAACACCATACTAAGTACTGCTCTCTCCAATACAACTCTAGATGGACACCCAAGTCAGTCTGCGGTGCTATCTCCATCATGCTCAAGTCAACAGATCCTGATACATGTATATCATCTATTAATATACATATTTCTCATCCACTATAAAAATTAATCCTCAAATAATCGTCAAGGTTTAACTTCTCGAACAACTTTAAAATAAAAATGCATATACCTCCTCAAAAGTCAGCTACTCAATATCGAAATAAAATTTTAATCACTTCTAAAATCCTTGTAGCCTTGACCATGTTTATTGAATCAATTTTTGAACCTCAAAAATTCAATGACATAAATCTCAACTCGTCAATACTTTTCAAAATTAAAATTTATTTCCACTCTCTAATTTATAAATCCATAATATACCCATAAGTGCTCACGGTCTCTAATACACGAGGTACACTCAATACATCTATTGTCTACAATTGTGTACCAAAATTGTACTGTCCGAATCACTTGCACTATTACCTCCAAATGATCAAGGTTATCATCATATGTATTTTCTTCCATGATTTCAATCTATGTCAACTGGTATATCATCCAATTTCATCACACAGAGTGCTTCCTATTATTAGCGTCATTCTCGACTAATCCTCGATATAGAACCATTAGCACTCTTGGTATTATATCACTAGTTTCATTAATGGATCATCTCATCAAGCTCATTATAACTCATGATTACATGTATCCTCTATTACACTCATGTTTCTTTACTCTCATGGGCAAGTATATGGTTCCCATCTCAATTGATGTATATGTATTTCCCTTTAACCTTTTATAGCCTGTTAAACTAATCCGTGATACGCTTCACCATTTCCATTACCAATTCCGATATTTCTCTACTCATGACACCTCATTATAACTCCTCATGCATATAAATTTCTTGCCTTTAACACACCCGATATCAATCATCAAATTGAACGTCATGCTCCATTAATTCTTAACACAATTTCTTGATACCTAATTGTTTACATAGATCACTCAATTACATAACCACAATTTTCCAGGACGGGTTTACCGGCTCTGATACTAACTCTGGGAGCTATCACTGATACTCTATACTCTCCTTTACTCTTAGTCTCTAATGACACTTCTTCTAGAACCATTGTTACAAGGTACTATGCTATGGGTTAACTCTAGATTAAAGCCTACTGCTCACATGTCCAACTAGGAAACACTTACATCTCACTAGCTTCACTCAGTCAATACTAATACTCAAGACACAGCCATAATTATAAGTCATTAATTATCATACTTAATCAAGGAATCCTCAAATTTAAAAGCTCAAAGGAACTGGATTGAGGACTGAAGGTGTTTCTACTGCTAGCAACCAAAAGGACGATGGAATAAAGTCTTTTATAACAGAAACAGATAAGTGTTGAGATGATAGTTTAAGAACAAATTTTAAGACACAACCTGATAATCATACACGTCGGTCAGAAATTATGACGCTGAGAATCCTCGCCATGCCAGTAAGCATAGGTGCGATAAACGACAGGTTCCGTAACTAAAGTACGCAACCCTACAGTCATGTCATCTAGAATCTTCGCTAACCGGTACGGCTGCGGTAACTCTAGGTTCCATAACCCAAGCAGACGTTTCATCTTTCTCACTGTTCTCATCCATATATGTCATCAGATGATATCGTAAAAATTTAGTCCGTAAAATTTATCTCGGCATGAAATCAACTCTATAATAAAACCAAAATTCTAATTCTAATAATTGATCAACAATAATAAAATTCAATATCAATGAGTGAGGACGGACGGAAACAAGGCGAAGGATTTAAAATTAGAAATTATAATAAGATTCTCAAGGGGTCGTCCCAGGAATCTCTCAAGAATTTGTGATTGAGTATCCTCTCTCATCCTAGTATCCTATGTCCTATATTCTATAACAGGCACATAGTAGTACAACTATGACGTCGCACTACTACGACATCGCACAACTAGCGAAGTCTGACCTGCATGGGCCACCACTAAAAACCTGTTACGACCCGCACCCGGTTTAGGGGCACGAGTGCGTGGGTACGTCCAGCCTACGCCGCAGCATCGACGGTAGAACGCTGTCTAGGTCATGTAACTATCTAATCAAACTCACATGAATACCCAACTCCATAAGGAGACGTGGATATCATAAAATAATGCTGGATACTCAATCACATAAACTAAGCACGATGAGATATCAAGGCAAGCAAAGAAATACAAGACATCTAAAAATGACAAAAATAGCCATACCTGCAATCCGTAACATCCAATCCTCAAGTGTGTCAGAAACAAGTCCACTAAGGTCACAGTCTGGAAAATATTTTTTAGTCAGGAAGGAGCAAAGTACATCTCTAAATAGCAGTTCTATATTAATGATATAAACTATGTAGCAGTTCTAGATGGAAATATACGAGATGCATGTATAGGTACGAGAAATGTACAATAAAAGAAATACTGGAATACTGTAGGTAAATGCAGGAAAAGAAATAATATGTCAATGAGCAAGAAACCTATGACTAAGTGTGTGAGTACTAGCTTTAACATGTGATCGGCTTGGGAACTTGATCAGGCTGGTTACATGTGATTAGCTATGATTCATGTAAGGTCAGGCTAACCGTTGGTTAGCTATGATGCATGTAGAGATCAGGCTAATCACACGTAACAGCTATGAAGCATGTAAATGGTCAGGCTGCACCCGACGTGAGATGTGGGGTGAGCTATGATGCATGTAGAGTTGGGTATGATCACATATCTATACCAAAATACTCCCCACCCCCGACTGGTGTAGTAGATCCAACCATGGTATGCTATGGCACGAGATTCCCCAGGAAGGTAGCAAGTCTCCCCGGGAATCAGTGTCTGTACATGCACAAGATAATATGGAAACAAGTCTTGTACAAGCTATACCATGAAAAAGGAATAACATCTTACGACGAGATCCGTATACACCAATCCGTGTAACCATCGTGTCAAGAGCATGGACATTTACACTAGATACAGTGAACATAGGAGATATCATAATTTAGAAACTAATCAGAGAATGTACTCGCCTTGGGTCCTTAGCTGGTGAATACCGATGTCCTGTCCCAGAGTATCGTCTGGAGGATCCAACAGTCATATGAAACTGATTTATTATGAGAGAGTTCTATATCTCGAGTCTTCGAATGGAACTTCTTAACCATTTCTGTGGCTGATACAAATGGGTCTGTTTCCTTTCGCACTATTGAATCTTCCCGGTATCTTCTCACAGATGAAGAAAACATGTCTGTACCTCCGGCTGATCCTGGCTTTGATTTGTAAGGCAACACTCTAGTTTTAACATTGAGTATCTGTCTGGTTCTTCCATTTTCTAGCTTTTGCCTTTTGATAGCTTGATTCTCTAGAACAAAATCATGTGCCATAGTATTCTTCCTTGCAGTGTTACCAGCAGGCTTTATTACACACTTCAATTTGGTGCTCTTTGAAGATTGAACATAAGGTGATTGGTCTTTCATCTTGGAAGTAGATGATTGTCTAATTGAAGAACTGTCATTCTCTTTGGCTGTCTGCTTCCTGGAATTAGTGGGAGCCGTTGCTCCTTTGACAGGGATCTTTTAAGCTTTGGGAGTGCAAGCTTCTGAATCTCTTGGTTCTTCAGCCTCATAGGTACCGAATCTTTGACCGAAAATGCTTGGAGTTTTTGCTGAGACATCTTCACCAGCTAGAGCTACAGCCACATTGGTCACAGGAAGAATGGGAAAGACAAAATAAGGGGTCTCCTTGCTCATTTTTTTTTCCAAAACCAAACCAAGTCCTCTTCTTCTTTAAAGGCAAAAGCGTTCTTCTTTTCTTAAGGAATCAGAAGGAGGCATCAATGGACACGGATCCTTTGGCAAGTGATGAGCAATCATCACTGCTGCTCCTTTCCTCCAGCTTGGCTCTTCTTCTTCCTCTTCTTTGTGTAGTGCTTCTCAAAACTTTTCCTTCTCTATTTCTGGGCTGCCCTCAGAATCAAAAGGGAAGAGAGAGAGAGAGAGCTCACTGTGGGGGGTGGCTCGTGCTGGGTGGCCGGACTGCGGCAGGCAGCGGCCGGAGCAGCAGATCGGCGGCAGCAGGTCGACGGGCGGAGCAGCAGCAGGCGGCGGCAGCAGCAGACGGCGGCAGCAGCAGGCGGGCGACGGCAGCGGCAGGTCGGCGGCAGGCCGGGGTCGCCGTCGTCGGCCTCCGGAGGTGGGGGCTCAGCCGGAGAGTAGTAGGGAAGGGGAAGATGAAGAATAGGGATTTGGAATGTCGGCTGGAACCTTGGTGAAAGAAAAAATAAAGGAAAAATTAAAGAAAGGAAAAGATTATTTATACACATGTGGGGTGTGGGTGACCTAGAATTTGTTGACTGGTCAACCCCTCTTAGGTTTGGGCCTCTCAAGGAGATATTTCAATGGCCAGGATTTGTTTTGATTTGAAATGAATGGTTCGGATTTCAACGGTTAAATGTTTGGAGGACCATGGTCTTAAGGACGTGGTTGTTAAATTACACACTCCCAAAATCATAAAAATTTTATGAAAGAGGAATGGGTTTACTTCACGTGTCGGGTCTAATGGGAGGGACACCTTAATGTACTCTTGCACCGAATGCCCAACCAATTGGAAAATTATACAAGTTTGGGTTTTTGGATTTAATTAATTAAACTTAGATACGATTGGCGTTCTAAAATTAATTAGGAGTACATGGGCCAAAACCAGGTCAGGTCATCAATACCATTAGTGAAGAAGACTCAGAACAGAATATTACCCTAATTTGGGTCGGACGAAAAATAGGTCAAGATTGCCTCCAATTTCGATTGGAACGCACAACGATACAAAATAGGAATTTATTCAAAAATTAAATAAACGTCCGCGACGATTTTTGTGCGGCTAAAATGAAGGTACAGAGAGCATAATTATGAGTTGCAAAAATAGCAGAATGGAAGGCAGGCACGTCTAGGGCAAGGTTGTGAAATTTGTTGGAAGGCAAAAGCTAGGGTAGCGCTCCAATTATCGAAGCAACGGCAGCGCGCAATAATTAAATAAATTACGGTAATTAAATACAACCTCCAATAAATAAATTCTAAAATAAAACAATTAAATACATAATCCCTATTATTCGATCAAGTGTTCGTCTAGTGGCCTCTAGGTCAAGTCTACCAGCTCAGACATTAAGAACACAGTATATAATATAATATATTTAATTACCTATCTCACGAAATTATCTAATTTAAATACAATATTGAGAAATCATTTAATATAAATACCACAATACTATTAATTATAAAAAATCAAAAATACCCATGTTTTCAGAATGTGGTAGTGACAAGACTGGATGGGTGTCGGTATATTGAATACACTGTTGGGGAGGCCTCTCACCCACGCCACAAAATAAGCACGTTCATTAGGTATGTGCACTGACTGGTTTAGTTGTCTTTCTAGTATTTTGCCTTAGGAAAAGTTACATGGCAATATAAAGAAAGTAATCTTCGTGTCTGCTCAAGAGTGTCATAATAATGAACAATTGAGTTCACCTTACCATTTCTTATCATTCGGCCTTCCCTGCCATATGCAGCAATATAAACAATGATCTACTGAATGATAAAGAGCATCTATGAAACCCAAGTACTATGTCGTATCTCTACCTCAAGCCCATTCTACTCGAACTATGTTTGTTACCGTGCATCCATTCTAATTATGTAAAATATTGTGCAGATGTACTACTTCCCGTTACTTCTTTTCTCAATACGGATAGCCTCTATGCAAACATGACTTATCTATATGAAGGTCACTGGCTCAGTTAGCCATATTGGACATGATCTGTGATGGACGGCTGCCTTCCCAGCTCAGTTACTAGTCTTGTTGGGCCTGCCAACCGTCTGACGAGTCGACACCCATCCAGGTTGGTAGCAAGCCTTGCTGGATGTTCACTCTCGCCCGCTAGTCATCAGCTAGCGTATTGCCAGGACTATACTGACACTGTCCTCCCGGGCTGACACGATTCGGATGCCTCAATAATCGTGTCGAGGACTCTCTCTACAGGGTGCGCAACCAGTTGTCCGTGATTATGCAACTACTCCCCCACATCCAATCCTAGCCGAGGGCTACACTCGGATCTATCTTTGCTGAGGACTACCCTCGAATCTTTTCTTCTTTAGGCAGCTCCCTGATTAGAGACTGCCTCGGTGATCTGCATCTCCCGAGTACCTTACTTTCTTTACATCTTCTGACTCAGAACGACTATTTGATAGCCTTCCTCGTCTATGTATGCAACATGATTTTTATGCTATCCCGTGTCATGTTCTATGCGGTGCAATGCCTCAGTATGAACTCACCCTACTATGTGGCATATATGTAAGAAGCTACTACATTCTAACTCAATAAGCCCGACTACGCAAATAGCAATAAGATCTCCATGTTCTATACAATGATAAGGCAAGGTTATCCCCTTAGCTATGTGCGTTCATCTCTTTTATTAGCATGCAAAGGTTATCTCCTGAAAACTAGCATGTAACATTCATTTTCTTAGTGTGCAGCTAAGTAGAGACAGGTTCACCGGGGCCACCCACCTTAGCGATGTATCATAACGGTCGAGCGAGACTTCGAGCGCGCCTCTGAAAGCCTAAGTCTGACTCCATTAAAGATCCCAGTATGAATGCTTTTGCATCGAAGGAGCCATCTCGCTGAGTAAGGCATATTGGTTCGCTATACTTGTGCCGTTTGAATCGACCCTCCGGGTTGAGCGAAGCGGGTCACTACATTATACACCACTCAAAACAAGTCTCATCCTCGAGACATCCTGAGTGAAACTCGTATTATCGCACAACTTTTAAATCAAAATCTATATATCTTGCCTAACTTCCAAGGACTGTTTTAATACTATATTTTATTTATTTCCTTACCACTTACTACACACATGTTTAGCCAATTCTCATCGAACGACTCTATCGTTCAATGCTATCAAACTATACTCAACTTAATCATTGCACTCCTGACTTAAAATCTACTACGCCTGGCACAGGGCTGCATTACTTAAGCACACGGTATTCTATAACTCAATGGGCACTTACAACTCATAATTGGTTGGACTTGCCCAACTTGTTATATTATCTCCATGGGAACCCAACACATTCGATCCTATTACTTGACGTCGCCTATCGAAACCCACATTTACGCCTAAACCCAAAAGCTCGAATCTCAGCTAACTTTTCAATCTTATTTGCATTAATATCTCTCTGAGTCACCGTCCAATCTCGCTAAGTGAATCTACTGTCGGCCAAGGCCGTCTCATTAAATCGCCTATATTTTCTGACTCAGTCTTTATCATGCTTAGCGCAGAACTAAATTGCTCACCTAGGGTACGCTATAATCCTTCGCATCTTTGGTCCAACCGAACTTAACTCCCTATTCGTTTTACTCATTCTGTTTCGCACGAGTGCTTAATCATTATATCAAATAATTCTTTCGTTCAACTATTGCTTTCCTAAACTCAGTCTCGTACTATGACTTAGCACAGAACTATCTCAGTAGCATGGAGAACGTTACAATCTTTTCATTATAAAACTTTAGGTTGAGGCTAACTTATTTTAGTTGCCATACTCATCCATACGAACTCGAACATTTTCATTTGGAACTGAATTCAAGTTATGCATATCACTAAGTCTGGATCGTACCCATATTCAAGGCGTCCCCCAAATATATGTATTTCAACCAAGCTTAGCGACAGCTAAGTCGGACAAGCTACTCATAAAAATATTTCAAATTGTCGATCGTTTTGCTACACGAATAACCGAACTTTCGTTCAATTTAGCTATCGTCTACTCCAATCTCACCCCAAATTCAAGCTTGCATTACTAGCAACGCACCTCTTCCAAACAATGATATAATTCATTGTGCCAACTTATCTCGAATATCACCAATTCCAAATCATAAGAGTTTCGTCCGACAATTCTCTAATACCGTCTTATTCCTCACCGTCGCATAACCGATCCGACCAAATCAATTATTCCCCCAAATCCTATCTTCCATTGCGTTCATTTTAACGCCAATGTCGCTAGTATACACACCCAGTTTCAAGTCCTAACTCTAAGTCTTATTGCCCCTGTTCTATCATTTTCTCGAACGATACTCTGAAGTCCTCCGCCACTCCAGTTCCACTCGAGGCATAGGGTCGTATGCCTAGCCACTAGGTCAGCTCACAAGGTCATAGGTACAGTTCAAGTTTGCGACTCATCGTGCAACCGCGCTGCATAACTGTAAAACCCCTATTTCTAAAAATCATATTTATTATTTTTTTATTAATTAATAATTTAATTATAGTAAGTATGTGCTAATTAGGATAAATAGATTTTTATTAATTTTTATTTTATGTGTTGGTGCACTTAGAAGATTTATGGTACCATTAGGAATTGTTCCGAATTTATTTCATATAGGAGACCCCTTGAGCAGTTGCTAGCTTAATGGTGTGCATTAATATAATCCTAGATTTTTTTTATGAGTATATACGTGTGTATATATATAATTATATATATATATATATACATATATATTTAAAGAAAAATATAAAAGAAAAGAAAAAAAAACTAATAATAACTAAACAAACTATTACTATTAGCCACTAACCTACCTACCCAAACAACCAAACACCATCCGCTGGCTTGAAGCAGCAACCATCCGCTGCTTGTAACAGTCGCTCCCCCCCACCCCTTAGCATATGCGAGGTACTTGTGTTCCGGAGTTGTTTTCTGTCGCCTCACTCAACCAAACGCCATCCCGTCTTCACCGGTATGCTCACCCCTTAACCCTCTTCCATATCTGTATGATAGTAGACCTCGAACAACGCGTAACCATAGGCAAAAATAGTGCCAAAGTTGGCAAAAATAGACCAAATTCTGGGATCGCAGAAAACTGCGGTGATCACCCATGTTACGGAGTTCGTATATCCCACCACAGAGATCCGAATTCGATGATTCTTTTTGGTATACGTAGACCACTTGACCTAGTTTAATTTCTATTAAATAACCCTAGATTATTAACTGCTGTAGACATAATTAAATTCGTTAGAAAACCCCACGAACACACTTTTCCAGATTTCCAAAAGTTGTAAAACGGAGTGCGCTCCGCCAAACGGGACCACCCTGCCGTGTACCAAGTGTACTAAATGGTGCGCGCAGCGTAACCGGACACGTGAGAGTTCACAGAAACTGATTCGGACGCGTGTGCGTGCCAAAATCTGCCCGTACTCGCGGACAAACCCCGTATCGCAACTTTTGCAAAAGTTGTGCCACTGGACTCGTGGTAACGCGCTGGTCCTGTGACCCAATTTTCACGTAATTCTGAGACAGTTGACCAAGTCACCAATTGGCGGGCCCTACAGTTGACTTTTTGGACGAAATTGTGTTCGGCCCATCAGAATCCATATTTGGACATACCGTTGGGTTCGTATTGATATCTAGAGTTTTTTGACCTATAATTTGTCCCATTTAGAGACTGTTACCCTTGACACATTTTTCGGTGCAAAGTGGGCCACACGTGGACCCCACTTTTACCCGAAATTATCGTTTTGCCCCTGTATCCAAATTGGGCAAAAGGGAAGTGCTTTCTAGCTATTTTGCTTATTCTGAGAATGTTGGTGATGTTTATTTCAGCATCCGGAGACGTTTATTCTGAGGTCGTAGCTTCTGACTTTTGGTGTTGACATCGGGACACTATATTTTGCAGCTTTCTTGCCAGGCAAGATACATTATCAAATTATTTACAGTACTTTGCATGCTATTTATATTTTTGTTTATTCATTATATTTCTGTATATTTGTTGCATGTGTAGTTCGTTCAGTCATTACTTTATATATTAGATATGTTGACACACACTTGACACCTAGTATCATGAGAGGACAATCATTAGGCGTATGGGCTTTTAACCACTCTGGTAAACCGTAGTATATAGTTCACACTACGGGCGTGTGTCGAGCTGGTCGCTACCCCCGAGGTATGACAATTTTTGATGTCCACTAGCGGGTGTGTAAATTATGAGGCTTAGATCGAGTAGCCTACCCTTGCCCATACGTCAAAAAAGTTGTCCTCATTTGCATTCATATAGATTGTCTTGTACAGCGTACTTATATATTTTCAAACATTATGCATGTTCAGTGTATTCAAATTGGCTTGCTTCTATGTATCTTGTTATGTCCCTCTGAGGACCTGGTCCCTTGCCAGGTATAGACGACCAGGAGTATCCGCAGGAGTACGGGCCTGGACCTGACGCATTCCTTTCTACCGAGGAGGTCTTACCTTCTGAGCATCTTTGATTACATCTAGCGATAGATTCTTTTAGCTGGTACACTTCTGTTGACATTATTTTATATTGGAGATTTATACTCCTCTCTCATTTTAGTTTTGGATATAGTCTTTGGTAGTGGATTTGTCTCCACCCGGCTATTATTTTGGATATTTCAGACTCCTTACTCTAGTTTAGTATTTCTTTTCTATGACTTGTTGTGTGGATGAGATTAGCATATCTGTGGCTTGTGACATTATATATACCACATGTGAGTTTATATTCATTTTATAGCGCACGTGTGTATAATGGTTGTAACGCCCCGCAATCGCTCGGAGCGTTACGCTGTGTCGGATTGAATAAATCAAATGCTGGTTACATTTGAATTGTTGGATTTTGGGAAAAAGGATTAATCGAGTTAGTTTCATGTGCAGATGGCTAGCGGATTCGATGGATATCAGGTGTTCGTTCAGAACAGTACGGAATAGCTGGATGGGAGCGATAATGCCGTCTTCCTTAGTCCGATCGGTCGGATGATTTGGAGAGCACGGCCTGCTCGTACGGTCATACCAGTTGAGTAGATCGCACTTGCATCGGACCACGGGTTCAAGGGATTGGCCGTATCGGCAGGACATGATGTTTAACGGGATCAAACATTGTCAGTGGGCTCTTTCCTTTCTCCTCTACTCCTTCATGCCTAATAATATGGAAAACACATAAAAGGCTTGAACACTTGGGTTGAAACATTGGGAAACACTACACTGAGGCGTGCATAGAGTGTACGTCGTTGGCTTGGTAGGATTTTGGCTTGAAATAATTTACGCATTGGATAGTTGGAGAGATAGTTGGATTATGCATTTGAGGCAGTCGGTTGGATACTTGGGATTATGCTTGGACGAGTTAGAATGATACATTTGAGGCAATGGGATATCGGGAATTCGGGCGAGCGAGCGTGCATCTGTGCACGAGTATCACTTGGTCGCTTTGCCTTGCAAAGCGAGCAGTTGTGGTTCAAAACTGAACAACTACATCGGCGAGGTATGGTGCCGCTTGATGGGGCATTGTACCACGAATGGGGCATTGTGCCACTGAAACGGCATTGTGCCATGGGATTGCTTTGAGCATGGGTGTTGCACCAATTTAGAATACATTGTTGTAAAGCGGCAATGTGAATATGGGCATAACTTTGGCACAACTTGAGAGATTGTGCCTATGGGTATTTTGGTGCCTTGGGCTATATGTTGAGGTCGAGATTTAGAATCCTTGGGAATATGTTGGAAGAATGGTTATGGATGTTTTGGTTGGATATCGGTTGAACGAGTCTAGGATCGCTTGGTGGGGCGAGAATGTTCGATCCTCTTCATACCTACTTGTGTTTGCATGTCACGGACAACTTGTGCACAAGTTTTGGCATTTTTCTCGAAACGGTATTGATCCGGGGCACTGGAGCCGTTTCGATCCGGAGGGAAATATTTGATTCGTGCTAGTCACGATGCATTGCGAGACCTCCAGTGGGGCTTGTATCCAGGACTGATAGGGCGCGCCGTAATGCTTGAGATATGTCCTGTATGGCTTAGCTAGTGACTTCATATAGATAAGAGTTGGCTTGCTTTCTTTTGTTGGTTTGGCTTTCGTGTAGGCACGGCCACCTTGCCTCGGCAAGAGTGTGCACTCGAGCTTGGGATATAGACTCTGGTTGAGGATGGATATTTGAGGCTTGGGAATGGTTCGATATATTATCGTGCGAACGATGGCATTGAGTAAGACGAGTTGAATGCTAGAATCCTTCGGGTCGGTTATATAAATACTTTTCGTTTGGTTTGAGATTGAATGCTTGCATGCGTAAACTGCTTTACAGCTTTCCTTAACATGTCATTCATATGCCATGAAATGAATCTAGGATTCAACTAGAAAGATTACCATATAACTGTTTGCATTCACTATTTTACTTAGTATCGGCTTAGGCGAGTGGGTTACCCCGCTCACCAGTACGGTTGTGTACTGACCCACGTTTGTGGGCAATATTTTAGGTACGCAGGCGTAGGGGCGCTGCTTGGATATACGGGACAAGATGTATGAACTGTAAGTACCTTTGTGGGCTAAAGAAAAGAGCAAGAGCATTTCATCGTCTCCGTGGCATCGCCTTTGTGGCATTGCTGTCACGCTCCGAGGCGTCCCCCGAGTAGCGACCGTTGTGCGGGCCTGGAGTTGCGCCCGCACAAGGCTTTAATGATTTGCATAGCAAGCACATATTCAGAGTACGCAGATAAATTAAAACACAGATTTAAAACATGGAAAAGTTCTCTTTATTGATAATGAACATCTATTACAAACTCTTGAACGAGTTAGCTAATATGCCGAACGGCTTACAAAGAGATGACACAAAATGAGATAGCAGTCCTGTACATTACATCCCTTTATAAACTCAAAATGATAAGGACCTCCTGGCTGGAGGATAGCTTTGCCACGGAGCTGCATTTGTGTATGAAGAGTTGCAAGCTCCTGACTTGAAGATGCTTCAAGGGCGCGGTGAAGATGCGCTAACAGCTGGACTGGATCGAGAAGACGACTTCGGCTCCTCGCTCGGTTCGCCTTGGTACGGAGAACCTGTTTCAATGAGGGTCAGCATATCGAAACATGCTGGTGAAGGCGAGCTAGCCTGACTATACCAATCAATACGTTGTTTTAATGAAGCATGCATATTTGTGGGTTTCTATCTTGCCTTAGTTCATTTACAAGTAAGCAGCATATAGAATTTACTGAAATAAACGTGCCACCGTTCGGTGGATTTTACCTTTCCGTCTGAATTACCTGCACAATACTTACCTTGCCTTCCCTGCCACGAAGACACAAGTTAGTATGCAATAGGTTTAAATATACACGTTGGGATCACTGGCTAGAAGTCATAATGGACAATAGTTATTGACGAGGATGTTCGCAACGAAAGCACGTGGTGCGCTGCAAGCATCCCGTCAATCACGTGAGACTAAACGTTGGGTTTCGCCCGGACCGGATCGGTGCCAGTGCCCCAGCGACCGTCCACGAAACCATTTACCTTGTGCACAAGTTGTCCGTGATCGATCGTTCATAACACGTTAAACATTTATGCAGTTGAGGCAGCACGTTGTACAAGACAAGTAATATTGTATAATTCGTTTTGTATAGTCTCCTTGAATAATTGTGCATGTACAAGATATGATCTATACTTAGCACAGTTATAGAATATTGTACGAACAAGCATACAGTAAGGTAACAGTTCACATGTTTGATTGGCAAGCATAATAACCATGTCTATTTTCTTTTATCTTGGTTTCTTTTATTATTACTTTGTATCGTTTGATCGGGGCAAAGAAGAATGCAGATTATTAGCTGTAAAGCTTGGAAGCAGGGCTAGCTAATCGGGTTGGTAGCCACTCACTTGGTTGGATGGAAAGGAGAAGGAAAGAGGCGCTTCACGACTCCGCTCGCAAGCCGCCTACTGCTCGTTCACCTGCACACGAACAGCTTGATCAATACTTCTTCCTCTCTATCTAATCTCGGAATTAAAGTGCAGTTCAATGAATGAAAACAATGAAAACCATCGAAACCGTTCAAGGAAAACAAGCAAATCCTAAAACTAACTCAAAGCACGAAAGCAACAAGCGACATCGAAAACCGAGGCAATAAAAGATAGCAGCGGAGAGGTCCCTCCTGACTCTGCCGCTAAGCCGATCCTTGGGGCGTGGTCCACTGAATATGGGAATCAATTCCGAAGAAATAAATCCATAACGAGGACGAGTTCTTAATTCAATCTATCCCGATCGAACGATACCGTCTTGTGTTTCTTAGCCGCGCTCTCTGCACCGGGAGAACGGGGCGCTACATCCTACCCAACTAATTGGAAGTTTCGTCCTGAAACTTAGGAATAACGATTACCGTTAGGGGTTTGGATGTCGGAGATGGCTAGCAGAGTAGAGCGGACAGTTTTGCATTGTGTGATTTGGGTCTCCACAGATGAGGCATAAACCGAGTTTCTTTCGACACTGGTTGACGGCATGCCCTTGTCTTTTACAGAAGAGACATATTTGGTTAGCATTTGCCCTCTGCTGACCACCGTTGTTTCGGCGCTTTGTTGCGGTATTTTCTCTATCGTTGCTTTGGCATTTGTGATTGTAGGTATGCACAGCGCCGGCAGGAACGTGAGGATAAAGTGGTTTGAGAGATAGGGCGTGATTCATGACTTCACGCATTGTTCCATATTAATTATTGACCACGTGCGAATAGATGGCAAGGCGTAGTCCACCTTCAAACCTTCTGGCTCGACTCGCTACATCAGGTAAATAGGCCCTAGCGAATTTGGAGAGTCGGTTGAACTCGGCGGAGTACTCTTTAACTGTCATGCTGCCTTGCCGCAGCTGCACGAACTCATTCTCCATCTGGCGTTGGACTGGAGGGGGTACATACTCCTCCTCGAACGCAGCACGAAAGGTCATCCACGAGATCGCCTCCTCTCCGTGATCAAATTGGAGACATCGTCGATGCTCGTCCCACCAATCGTGCGTGTTGAGGCGGAGCTGTAGTTGCGCGCAGGCGACGCGCTTTTCTTCGGGGACCTCTAGCAGAGCGAAGTGATCTTCAAGTTCGGCCAACCAATCTAGAGCTACGACTGGGTCCTCAGTCCCGTTGAATGGGGTGTTGCAGACTTTCTTGAAGTGGCCAAAGTCGAAGGCAGTCACATCCTTCTGTCTTGGAATTTACGGCATCTCAACTTCAAGCACGGGCTGTACCACCGGAGTCGTTGTTGTTGCGACGGAATGGTTGGCAGTCAAAGTCTGAACGATCTGTTGCAAGGTATCTACCTGCTTCTGTTGGACTGAGAATCGTGCTTCTATATTGTCTTGAAACTTGAGCTGACTCTCTTCCGCTCGCTTCTCGGCCCGTTCATGGCGAGCCTCGTCCCTTTGTTGGTTTTCCCCCAACATCCGCAATATTTGCTAAACGGGATCGATGCTTGGCGTGGCTCGCTGGCTCCTTGAACTTCCCGAAGTGCCCAAACTACTTCCTTGGCCTTGCGTTTTATCCGGGGCTTGCGCTGCAGATTGTGCTGGAGCCATTCCTTCAAAAGAAGGTAAATTACATTAGGATCATAATGTATTATGGACTTATTGCATGAACGTATCTCATTTTGGCCTAGCGAGTTCAAGAGTTCGTACAGGAATTTTGATCGTTAAAGGAACTTTTCCAGCACGAAGTCTAAGGAACTTGAATCTGTGTTCTGATACCACTATGTCACGCCCCGAGGCGTCCCCCGAGTCGCAACCGCCGTGCGGGCCTGGAGTTGCGCCCGCACAAGGCTTTAATAATTTGCATAGCAAGCACATATTCAGAGTACGCAGATAAATTAAAACACAAATTTGAAACATGGAAAAGTTTTCTTTATTGATAATGAACATCTATTACAAACTCTTGAACGAGTTAGCTAATATGCCGAACGGCTTACAAAGAGATGACTCAAAATGAGATAGCAGTCCTGTACATTACATCCCTTTATAAACTCAAAATGATAAGGACCTCCTGGCTGGAGGATAGATTTGCCACGGAGCTGCATTTGTGTATGAAGAGTTGCAAGCTCCTGACTTGAAGATGCTTTGAGGGCGCGGTGAAGATGCGCTAACAGCTGGACTGGATCGGGAAGACGACTTCGGCTCCTCGCTCGGTTCGCCTTGGTGCGGAGAACCTGTTTCAACGAGGGTCAGCATATCGAAACATGCTGGTGAAGGCGAGCTAGCCTGACTATACCAATCAATACGTTGTTTTAATGAAGCATGCATATTTGTGGGTTTCTATCTTGCCTTAGTTTATTTACAAGTAAGCAGCATATAGAATTTACTGAAATGAACGTGCCACCGTTCGGTGGATTTTACCTTTCCGTCTGAATTACCTGCACAATACTTACCTTGCCTTCCCTGCCATGAAGACACAAGTTAGTATACAACAGGTTTAAATATACACGTTGGAATCACTGGCTAGAAGCCATAATGGACAATAGTCATTGACGAGGATGTTCGCAATGAAAGCACGTGGTGCGCTGCAAGCATCCCGTCAATCACGTGAGACTAAACGTTGGGTTCCGCCCGGACCGGATCGGTGCCAGTGCCCCAGCGACCGTCCGCGAAACCATTTACCTTGTGCACAAGTTGTCCGTGATCGATCGTTCATAACACGTTAAACATTTATGCAGTTGAGGCAGCACGTTGTACAATACAAGTAATATTATATGATTCGTTTTGCATAGCCTCCTTGAATAATTGTGCATGTACAAGATGTGATCTATACTTAGCACAGTTATAGAACATTGCACGAACAAGCATACAGTAAGGTAATAGTTCACATGTTTGATTGGCAAGCATAATAACCAAGTCTACTTTCTTTTATCTTGGTTTCTTTTATTATTACTTGGTATCGTTTGATCGGGGCAAAGAAGAATGCAGATTATTAGCTGTGAAGCTTGGAAGCAGGACTAGCTAATCGGGTTGGTAGCCACTCACTTGGTTGGAAGGAAAGGAGAAGGAAAGAGGCGCTTCACGACTCTGCTCTCAAGCCGCCTACTGCTTGTTCACCTGCACATGAACAGCTTGATCAATACTTCTTCCTCTCTATCCAATCTCGAAATTGAAGTGCAGTTCAATGAACAAAAACAATAAAAACCATCGAAACCATTCAAGGAAAACAAGCAAATCCTAAAACCAACTCAAAGCACGAAAGCAACAAGCGACATCGAAAACTGAGGCAATAAAACATAGCAGCGGAGAGGTCCCTCCTGACTCTGCCGCTAAGCCGATCCTTGGGGCGTGGTCCACTGAATATGGGAATCGATTCCGAAGAAACAAATCCATAACGAGGACGAGTTCTTAATTCAATCTATCCCGATCGAACGATACCGTCTTATGTTTCTTAGCCGCGCTCTCCGCACCGGGAGAACGGGGCGCTACAATTGCCTCGGGGCATTTCATTTGGACCCTATCGTGAGCTTCGCTGTGTATTACTCTGATGTATGCTTGGTACACAAAATGACTTCCGCTGTAACTTGGTTGTTTCAATGTAACTTTGGTATTTAACAACATCGCCTTGTACGAGCGCAACTTCAGGCTCGTACGGCATCATGTCCCGATGAGACGATTGTCCTCCGGGAGAGCTGCAAGGTGGTGATTCACGTTTAGCAGGGACTATTGAGCTTGCGGGAGATTGGAGCATGACAGATTGGTATCAGAGCGCCTGGTTCATTTTCTTCGGACTTGGTCCTTCGCTTCATCACAAACTCTAAATAGCTTACGCGTGTCATCTAGCTCTTGACTCTACTCTGTGCCGCATTGGATATTTTATGCAATAAGTCTATATATTGCTGGGTTTGGCTCCATGTTATTCTTGGTTGCGTTGCCTTGGTTGGTTTTCGTTAGATCGCTTAGCCTCGTTAGGCGTTGTTGCATTCGTGCAGCAAGTTCGGTGGCGTTGTTGCATTTGTACAACAAGTTGAGAGCTTTCGTTGGGTTTCGTTGGGTTGGTTTGGCTTGTCGTTCGGGGAGTTCTAATTGTCTCAATGGATCAGTTGGTTGGGCTAACGAGATTTGGTTATGCGACATGTTTTGAGTAGAAACATTCGATGAGAATGAATCCTTGCACGAGTTGCCCGTCTAGCGATTGTGTTGGATATAAGTTAGAATTTCGGCAGTGGCGCATTGGTTTAGCATGTTTGAGTTTGGCTTGGAAATATCAGAATAGTTGGCACGAGTTGCTCGTATAACAAATGTGTGGAACCATTGAGTATTGGGTTGGGATACTTAGAAAAGATCATTGCACGAGTTGCTCGTATAGCGAAAGTAGCAATCGGTTTGAGAATAGCTGGAAGTATTGAGAATGGGATATGGCACGAGTTGCATAGTGAGATTGATGGAAATAGTTGGATAATTCAAGCATTGCCTGAGTTTTGTGTCAAACTCGAAATTGGAAAGGCATGATCACACATAAGGGATGGTTCGAACGGATCTTGGATTCGTACAGGAAATTATAATGCGAGTAGTGACTTGATTTGGAGTGGTATATGGGATACCACATTGTGAGCAAGGCATTTGAATATTTTGGTTGGACATCAATGGGAATTGCCTGAACGGACTCGGGTAATGAGAATGCAAGTTGGTTGGTGCAAGTCGGTTGAGTTGGACAGAATGAAAATGAAGCAAGCGAATATTGAGTTGAGCTTATCGAGAACAGACTTGTGCAAATGGAAGTATCGTTGGCTTAAGAGATGGACGAAATCGGAACGAACATTTGGGTTACGCTTGAGCAAAGCGATGGGAATATCGGAAGAATAGCGAGCACGAATTACGATTTTGGGCAACACATTTGAGCTGTTGGTTGAGCAATGAAACACAAGCTACTATCGAGGGGCAATGAGATAGATTCGCACAAACTTGGAAGATTTTGGATATCGCTGCTCGAGAAGTTGACTCTGGTTTAGCGAAAATGGAATTTTGGGCAAGATGGTGCAACGATGGAAAACGGATTCTCCGGAAGACGTGGACGAATTGTGACAACAACGAAAGGCAAAGATGGTGGCGGACAGACTTTTGAAGATAGCTAAATGTGGGAGCAACTTTGGAACAAATTACTGTGCTGCTCAAGTAAGTTGGACGTGCAATTGTGGAACGTGGCAATCGAATATGAATTTGAGCAAGTCTTGAATTTCATAAATTATTGCAATGTGGGAAGTGCGAGTAGACGAACATGATGATTCGAAAATTGATGGATTCAGGGCAGAACGACGGATTGATGGAAGACGGCTTCAACGAGCGCGGTTCTCGGATTCGAAAACTTCGCTCGAATATTTGGTTGGATTTTTGATTCGGATTTACAGATGAGATATAGCATGGTTCATAGTAACTGTCCATCGTGATAATTACAATTATCGAGCGTAGCTTCGGGACAGCTGACCCTAGCGACTTGCCCGCCAGATCGGATATGAATATTGTAGACCGATAGAACGACCCTTGAGACAGCATATTTGGGAATGCGTCAAGGGCAGATGTGAGCAATGAGATTTGGCTTATCGACTGAGTATTGGATTTGAGAGACCCTTGGGATAGTCTTCAGCTGAAGATGCAGCCGAAAGATCGGAGCGATGGTGGAAGTAGCCTAGTCAACTGATGAGATTCAGAGTCGCAGATTTTTATCGATGGCATCGCCTCTGACTCATCGTGCCCTGGAAGGGAATAGCATTCATATAAATTGATGACTGTGACACTAGCTCGTAAAGTTAAAGGAGTGGCTCATTCAGATCAAATCCTTGCGAATACTGGAAGGGACAGATTTACCTCAGATTTACAAGATGTCTCAGAACTTAGTCTGGGAAGCGTGCTCGTTCGGAAGGCAAAGGTGATATTCTATGCTTCGAGGCAGTGGAAGCAGCACGAAGAACTATATCATGCGCAACCTAAGAATTGTGGCGAGTGTGTCCACGTTGAAATCGTGGCGATACTATCCCTTTGGCGTGGCGACGAGATCTTCGTGGATCACATGAACCTCAATATAGATGTTCACCCAGCAAGGTATTGAGATTGAGGAAAAGGTGTTTGCTGAGCTGATCTAAGCAAGTTGATATTTGGGTAAGTCGCATGGCTGGGGTAGTATCAGTTGTGATGATCGTTCGGTGCATAAGATATATTTAGAGATGTTGCTAGTGCAAATTCAGAAATAGTTGGATGGATTGAGTTGGAACACGAACTGATTGAGTCGGTGGGAAAATCATCATATTTGAGAATAGTGCTCGAGCGAATATGTTGGAATGGAAATCGTGACTTGGTTCAATTGGGAGCAAAGCAAATGGACCCCTCGAACATAAAGATACCCTTGTAACTTGTTCAAATTTGCTATCGCAAAGCTCGGCTGAAATGCATATATTTTAGGGACGCCTTAAATATGTGTACGATCCAAAACTAAGCGATACGAAGAATTCGTATTGAGCTGCAAGGAGGATATGGGAATTCATGAAATTTGTACGAGCGTTCAGCAGAATGGGATGCTGAGTCAGAAATCGTGAATATGAGAGTCGCCTAGAGCAGATCTTGGAATTGGATTGTGGCATGCTAGTAAGGATTGAGTACCAGCACGGTTCATGGAGGAACCTGATTTTTAAGTGGTATATTATGTAACGCCCCACAACCGCTCGGAGCGTTACGCTGAGTCGGATTGAATAAATCAAATGCTGGTTACATTTGAATTATTGGATGTTGGGAAGAAGGATTAATCGAGTTGGTTTCATGTGCAGATGGCTAGCGGGTTCGATGGAAATCAGGTGTTCGTTCAGAACAGTACGGAATAGCTGGATGGGAGCGATAATGCCGTCTTCCTTAGTCCGATCGGTCGGATAATTTGGAGAGCACGGCCTGCTCGCACGGTCATACCAGTTGAGTAGATCGCGCTTGCATCGGACCACGGGTTCAAGGGATTGGCCGTATCGGTAGGACAGGATGCTTAACGGGATCAAACATTATAAGTGGGCTCTTTCCCTTCTCCTCTACTCCTTCATGCCTAATAATATGGAAAACACGTAAAAAACTTGAACACTTGGGCTGAAATATTGGGAAACACTACACTGAGGCGTGCATAGAGTGGCTTGGTAGGATTTTGGCTTGAAATAATTTACGCGTTGGATAGTTGGAGCGATAGTTGGATTATGCATTTGAGGCAGTCGGTTGGATACTTGGGATTATGCTTGGACGAGTTGGAATGATACATTTGAGCCAATGGGATATCGGGAATTTGGGCGAGCGAGCGTGCATCCGTGCACGAGTATCACTTGGTCGCTTTGCCTTGCAAAGCGAGCAGTTGTGGTTCGAAACAGAACAACTACATCGGCGAGGTATGGTGCCGCTTGATGGGGCATTATGCCACGAATGGGGCATTGTGCCACTGAAACGGCATTTTGCCATGGGATTGCTTTGATCATGGGTGTTGCACCAATTTAGAATACATTGCTGTAAAGCGGCAATATGAATATGGGCATAACTTTGGCACAACTTGAGAGATTATGCTTATGGGTATTTTGGTGCCTTGGGCTATATGTTGAGGTCGAGATTTAGAATCCTTGGGGATATGTTGGAAGAATGGTTATGGATGTTTTGGTTGGATATCGGTTGAACGAGTCTAGGATCGCTTGGTGGGGCAAGAATGTTCGATCCTCTCGTCATACCTACTTGTGTTTGCATGTCACGGACAACTTGTGCACAAGTTTTGGCATTTTCCTCGAAATGGTATTTATCCGGGGCACTGGAGCTGTTTCGATCCGGAGGAAAATATTTGATTCGTGCTAGTCACGATGCATTGCGGGACCTCCAGCGGGGCTTGCATCCCGGGCTGATAGGGCGCGCCGTAATGCTTGAGATATGTCATGTATGGCTTAGCCAGTGACTTCATATAGATAAGAGTTGGATTGCTTTCTTTTGTCGGTTTGGCTTTCGTGTAGGCGCGGCCTGTAGCGCCCCGTTCTCCCGATGCGGAGAGCGCGGCTAAGAAACACAAGTCGGTATCGTTCGATCGGGATAGATTGAATTAAGAACTCGTCCTCGTTATGGATTTGTTTCTTCGGAATCGATTCCCATATTCAGTGGACTGCGCCCCAAGGATCGGCTTAGCGGCAGAGTCAGAAGGGACCTCTCCGCTGCTATCTTTTATTGCCTCAGTTTTCGATGTCGCTTGTTGCTTTCGTGCTTTGAGTTGGTTTTGGGATTTGCTTGTTTTCCTTGAACGGTTTCGATGGTTTTCATTATTTTCGTTCATTGAACTGCACTTCAATTCCGAGATTGGAAAGAGAGGAAGAAGTATTAATCGAGCTGTTCGTGTGCAGGTGAACGAGCAGTAGGCGGCTTACGAGCGGAGTCGTGAAGCGCCTCTTTCCTTCTTCTTTCCAAAATCTAAGTGAGTGGCTACCAACCCGATTAGCTAGCCCTGCTTCCAAGCTTCACACCCTAAAGCTTAAATTCTTCTTTGCTCCGATCAAACGATACCAAGTAATAACTAAAAGAAACCAAGATAAAAAAGAATAGACTTGGTACTTATGCTTGTCAATGAAACTTGTGAACGGTTATATCTTTGCATGCTTGTTCGTTTGGAAATGTTCATCAAATGCATAGATACAAGTTTAAACGTATATCCTGATGCATAAATATAACGTAGTTGCAATGTAAGATGAATCATGCAATACCGCTTGTCTTGTACTCACGTAGCCTCCGGGCGAATGCTTGTTAACGTAGCCTCCGGGCGAATGCTTGTCAACGTAGCCTCCGGGCGAATGCTTGTCAACGTAGCCTCCGGGCGAATGATTGTTAGTGTGCGATCACGGACAACTTGTGCACAAGGTATAGTTCCTGCGGGCGGCTGCTGGGGCACTGGCACCGTTCCGGCTACGGACGGAACAAACGTTTAGTCTCACGTACTAGGACAGGGTGGTATGCGGCGCCTAACGTTCTTGCACGTAGCAAACCATCTTCGTCACAGACTAGTGTCCATTATGGCAATCAAGCCAGTAATCATCGTGTATATTTAAACCTGTTGCATACTAACTTGTGTCTTCATGGCAGGGAAGGCAAGGTAAGTATTGTGCAGGTAATTCAGACGGTCAGGTAAAATCCACCGAACGGTGGCACGTTCATTTCAGTAAATTCAATATGCTGCTTACTTGTAAATGAACTAAGGCAAGATAGAAACCCACAAATACGCATGCTTCACTAAACAACATATTGATTGGTATAGTCAGGCTAGCTCGCCTTCACCAGCATGTTTCGATATGCTGGCCCTCGTTGAAACAGGTTCTCCGCACCAAGGCGAACCGAGCGAGGAGCCGAAGTCGTCTTCCCGATCCAGTCCAGCTGTTAGCGCATCTTCACCACGCCTCAAAGCCTTTTGAAGTCCGGAGCTGCAACTCTTCATACACAAATGCAGCTCCGTGGCAAAGCGATCCTCCGGCCTGGAGGTCTTTATCGTTTTGAGTCTATAAAAAGGATGTAATGTACAGGACTGCTATCTCATTTTGAGTCAACCCTTTTGTAAGTCGTTCGGCATATTAGCTAACTCGTTCAAGAGTTTGTAATAGATGTTCATTATCAAAAAAGAGAACTTTTCTATGTTTCAAATCTGTGTTTCAATTTATCTGCGTACTCTGAATATGTGCTTGCTATGCAAATCATTAAAGCCTTGTGCGGGCGTAACCCCAGGCCCGCACGGCGGTCACGACTCGGGGGACGCCTCGGGGCGTGACACGGCCACCTTGCCTCAGCAAGAGTGTGCACTCGAGCTTGGGATATAGACTCTGGTTGAGGATGGATATTTGAGGCTTGGGAATGGTTCGATATATTATCGTGCGAACGATGGCATTGAGTAAGACGAGTTGCATGCTAGAATCCTTCGGGTCGATTATATAAATGCTTGTCGTTTGGTTTGAGATTGAATGCTTGCATGCGTAAACTGCTTTACAGCTCTCCTTAACTTGTCATTCATATGCCATGAAACGAATCTAGGATTCAACTAGAAAGATCACCATATAACTGTTTGCATTCACTATTTTACTTAGTGTCGGCTTAGGCGAGTGGGTTACCCCGCTCACCAGTACAGTTGTGTACTGACCCACGTTTGTGGGCAATATTTCAGGTACGCAAGCGTAGTGGCGCTGTTTAGATATACGGGACAAGATGTATGAACTGTAAGTACCTTTGTGGGCTAGAGAAAAGAGCAAGAGCATTTCATCGTCTCTGTGGCATCGCCTTTGTGGCATTGCCTCGGGGCATTTTATTTGGACCCTATCGTGAGCTTCGCTGCGTATTACTCTGATGTGTGCTTGGTATACCAAATGACTTCCGCTGTAACTTGGTTGTTTCAATGTAACTTTGGTATTTAACAACATCGCCTTGTACAAGCGCAACTTCAGGCTCGTACGGCATCACGTCCCGATGAGACGATTGTCCTGCGGGAGAGCTGCAACATGGTGATTCACATTCAGCAGGGACTATTGAGCTTGCGGGAGATTGGGGCGTGACAATGGTATCCATATATTGGAGTTTCCATATACATACGGCTGGCATGCTTACGTGTTCCTAGTCCTACGTATTTTGGGACTGGGGCATGACATATTTTTGTGGTGGCCCATGCAGGTCGAGTTAGCCGTTTCGGTTACGTAACTGTACCGAGCAGGCCTGCACCTAGGATTAGAATTTTAGATCTCATCCACACTTGACTATAACTTACCTTCCTTCCGACATGTCCTACTTAAGTACTTGCATCCTGCTTGATTCATGTACTCTTCTTAACCCTTTTGTAAGCCGTTCGGCATATTAGCTAACTCGTTCAAGAGTTTGTAATAGATGTTCATTATCAATAAAGAGAACTTTTCTATGTTTCAAATCTGTGTTTCAATTTATCTGCGTACTCTGAATATGTGCTTGCTATGCAAATCATTAAAGCCTTGTGCGGGCGCAACCCCAGGCCCGCACGGCGGTCACGACTCGGGGGACGCCTCGGGGCATGACATAGTGGTATCAGAGCACAGATTCAAAGTTCCTTAGACTTCGTGCTGGAAAAGTTCCTTTAACGATCAAATTTCTGTGCGAACTCTTGAACTCGCTAGGCCAAAATAAGATACGTTCATGCAATAAGTCCATAATACATTATGATCCTAATGTAATTTACCTTCTTTTGAAGGAATGACTCCAGCGCAATCTGCAGCGCAAATTCCGGACGAAATGCAACGCCAAGGAAGTAGTTCGGGCACTTCGGGAAGTTCAGAGAGCCAGCGAGCCGTGCCAAGCATCGATACCGTCCAACGAATGTTGCAGATGTTGGAGGCAAACCAACAAAGGGACGAGGCTCACTATGAACGGGCCGAGAAGCGGGCGGAAGAGAGTCAGCTCAACTTTCAAGACAATATAGAAGCACGATTCTCAGTCCAACAGAAGCAGGTAGATACCCTGCAGCAGATCGTTCAGACTTTGGCATCCAACCAGTCCGCGGCAACGCCAGCGACTCCGGTGGAACAGCCCGTGCTTGAAGTAGAGACGCCGCAAATTCCAAGGGCGAGGGACGTGACTGCCTTCGACTTTGGCCACTTCAAGAAAGTCTGCAACACCCCATTCAACGGGACTGAGGACCCAGTCGTAGTTCTAGATTGGTTGGACGAACGTGAAGATCACTTCGCTCTGTTAGAGGTCCCCGAAGATAAGCGCGTCTCCTGTGCGCAACTACAGCTCTGCCTCAATGCGCACGATTGGTGGGACGTGCATCGACGATCTCTCTAATTTGATCACGGAGAGGAGGCGATCTCGTGGACGACTTTTCGTGCCGTGTTCGAAGAGGAGTATGTACCCCCTCCAGTCCAACGCCAGATGGAGAACGAGTTCGTGCAGCTGCGGCAAGGCAGCATGACAGTTAAGGAGTACTCCGCCGAATTCAACCGACTCTCCAAATTTGCTAGGGCCTATTTACCTGATGCAGCGAGTCGAGCTAGAAGGTTTAAAGGTGGACTACGCCCTGCCATCCATTCGCACGTAGCCGTTCCTCAATATCGTACGATGCGTGAAGTCATGAATCACGCCCTGTCGCTCGAACCACTCTATCCTCATATTGCTGCCGGCGCTGTGCATACATCCAGTCACAAACGCCAAAGCAACGAAGGAGAAAACACCGCTACAAAGCACCACAACAACGGTGGTCCGCAGAGAGGGCAGCTATGTCACTTCTGTAGGAGGCCAGGGCACCTGGTCAACGAATGTCGTCTGAAACAAGGATTATGCCTCATCTGTGGCGATGCAAACCACAGAGTTCGTGACTGCCCCAAATACTCTGCTAAACATTCCCAACGTAACGTTCCCTGATGGTAGGTCCTGTTCTTAAGTTTCGGGACGAAACTTCCAATTAGTTGGGTAGGATGTAGCGCCCCATTCTCCCGATGCGGAGAGCGCGGCTAAGAAACACAAGTCGGTATCGTTCGATCGGGATAGATTGAATTAAGAACTCGTCCTCGTTATGGATTTGTTTTTTCGGAATCGATTCCCATATTCAGTGGACTGCGCCCCAAGGATCGGCTTAGCGGCAGAGTCAGGAGGGACCTCTCTGCTGCTATCTTTTATTGCCTCGGTTTTCGATGTCGCTTGTTGCTTTCGTGCTTTGAGTTGGTTTTGGGATTTGCTTGTTTTCCTTGAACGGTTTTGATGGTTTTCATTGTTTTCGTTCATTGAACTGCACTTCAATTCCGAGATTGGAAAGAGAGGAAGAAGTATTAATCGAGCTGTTCGTGTGCAGGTGAACGAGCAGTAGGCGGCTTACGAGCGGAGTCGTGAAGCGTCTCTTTCCTTCTTCTTTCCAAAATCTAAGTGAGTGGCTACCAACCCGATTAGCTAGCCCTGCTTCCAAGCTTCACACCCTAAAGCTTGAATTCTTCTTTGCCCCGATCAAACGATACCAAGTAATAACTAAAAGAAACCAAGATAAAAGAGAATAGACTTGGTACTTATGCTTGTCAATGAAACTTGTGAACGGTTATATCTTTGCATGCTTGTTCGTTCGGAAATGTTCATCAAATGCATAGATACAAGTTTAAACGTATATCCTGATGCATAAATATAACGTAGTTGCAATGTAAGATGAATCATGCAATACCGCTTGTCTTGTACTCACGTAACCGCCGGGCGAATGCTTGTTAACGTAGCCTCCGGGCGAATGCTTGTCAACGTAGCCTCCGGGCGAATGATTGTTAGTGTGCGATCATGGACAACTTGTGCACAAGGTATAGTTCCTGCGGGCGGCTGCTGGGGCACTGGCACCGTTCCGGCTCCGGACGGAACAAACGTTTAGTCTCACGTACTAGGACAGGGTGGTATGCGGCGCCTAACGTTCTTGCACGTAGCAAACCATCTTCGTCACAGACTAGTGTCCATTATGGCAATCAAGCCAGTGATCATCGTGTATATTTAAACCTGTTGCATACTAACTTGTGTCTTCGTGGCAGGGAAGGCAAGGTAAGTATTGTGCAGGTAATTCAGACGGTCAGGTAAAATCCACCGAACGGTGGCACGTTCATTTCAGTAAATTTAATATGCTGCTTACTTGTAAATGAACTAAGGCAAGATAGAAACCCACAAATACGCATGCTTCACTAAACAACATGTTGATTGGTATAGTCAGGCTAGCTCGCCTTCACCAGCATGTTTCGATATGCTGACCCTCGTTGAAACAGGTTCTCCGCACCAAGGCAAACCGAGCGAGGAGCCGAAGTCGTCTTCCCGATCCAGTCCAGCTGTTAGCGCATCTTCACCACGCCTCAAAGCCTTTTGAAGTCCGGAGCTGCAACTCTTCATACACAAATGCAGCTCCGTGGCAAAGCGATCCTCCAGCCTGGAGGTCTTTATCGTTTTGAGTTTATAAAAAGGATGTAATGTACAGGACTGCTATCTCATTTTGAGTCAACCCTTTTGTAAGCCGTTCGGCATATTAGCTAACTCGTTCAAGAGTTTGTAATAGATGTTCATTATCAATAAAGAGAACTTTTCTATGTTTCAAATCTGTGTTTCAATTTATCTGCGTGCTCTGAATATGTGCTTGCTATGCAAATCATTAAAGCCTTGTGCGGGCGCAACCCCAGGCCCGTACGGCGGTCAGGACTCGGGGGACGCCTCGGGGCGTGACATAGTGGTATCAGAGCACAGATTCAAAGTTCCTTAGACTTCGTGCTAGAAAAGTTCCTTTAACGATCAAATTCCTGTGCGAACTCTTGAACTCGCTAGGCCAAAATGAGATACGTTCATGCAATAAGTCCATAATACATTATGATCCTAATGTAATTTACCTTCTTTTGAAGGAATGATTCCAGCGCAATCTACAGCGCAAATTCCGGACGAAATGCAACGCCAAAGAAGTAGTTCGGGCACTTCGGGAAGTTCAGAGAGCCAGCGAGCCGTGCCAAGCATCGATCCCGTCCAACGAATGTTGCAGATGTTGGAGGCAAACCAACAAAGGGACGAGGCTCGCTATGAATGGGCCGAGAAGCGGGCGGAAGAGAGTCAGCTCAAGTTTCAAGACAATATAGAAGCACGATTCTCAGTCCAACAGAAGCAGGTAGATACCCTGCAGCAGTTCGTTCAGACTTTGGCATCCAACCAGTCCGCGGCAACGCCAGCGACTCCGGTGGAACAGCCCGTGCCTGAAGTAGAGATGCCGCAAATTCCAAGGGCGAGGGACGTGACTGCCTTCGACTTTGGCCACTTCAAGAAAGTCTGCAACACCCCATTCAACGGGACTGAGGACCCAGTCGTAGCTCTAGATTGGTTGGACGAACTTGAAGATCACTTCGCTCTGTTAGAGGTCCCCGAAGATAAGCGCGTCTCCTGCGCGCAACTACAGCTCCGCCTCAAGTCGCACGATTGGTGGGACGTGCATCGACGATCTCTCCAATTTGATCACGGAGAGGAGGCGATCTCGTGGATGACTTTTCGTGCCGCGTTCGAAGAGGAGTATGTACCCCCTCCAGTCCAACGCCAGATGGAGAACGAGTTCGTGCAGCTGCGGCAAGGCAGCATGACAGTTAAGGAGTACTCGCCGAATTCAACCGACTCTCCAAATTCGCTAGGGCCTATTTACCTGATGCAGCGAGTCGAGCTAGAAGGTTTGAAGGTGGACTACGTCCTGCCATCCATTCGCACGTAGCCGTTCCTCAATATCGTACGATGCGTGAAGTCATGAATCACGCCCTGTCGCTCGAACCACTCTATCCTCATATTGCTGCCGGCGCTGTGCATACATCCAGTCACAAACGCCAAAGCAACGAAGGAGGAAACACCGCTACAAAGCGCCACAACAACGGTGGTCCGCAGAGAGGGCAGCTATGTCACTTCTGTAGGAGGCCAGGGCACCTGGTCAACGAATGTCGTCTGAAACAAGGATTATGCCTCATCTGTGGTGATGCAAACCACAGAGTTCGTGACTGCCCCAAATACTCTGCTAAACATCCCCAACGTAACGTTCCCTGATGGTAGGTCCTGTTCTTAAGTTTCGGGATAAAACTTCCAATTAGTTGGGTAGGATGTAGCGCCCCGTTCTCGCGATGCAGAGAGCGCGGCTAAGAAACACAAGTCGGTATCGTTCGATCGGGATAGATTGAATTAAGAACTCGTCCTCGTTATGGATTTGTTTCTTCGGAATCGATTCCCATATTCAGTGGACTGCGCCCCAAGGATCGGCTTAGCGGCAGAGTCAGGAGGGACCTCTCCGCTGCTATCTTTTATTGCCTCAGTTTTCGATGTCGCTTGTTGCTTTCGTGCTTTGAGTTAGTTTTGGGATTTGCTTGTTTTCCTTGAACGGTTTTGATGGTTTTCATTATTTTCGTTCATTGAACTGTACTTCAATTCCGAGATTGGAAAGAGAGGAAGAAGTATTAATCGAGCTGTTCGTGTGCAGGTGAACGAGCAGTAGGCGGCTTACGAGCGGAGTCGTGAAGCGCCTCTTTCCTTCTTCTTTCCAAAATCTAAGTGAGTGGCTACCAACCCGATTAGCTAGCCCTGCTTCCAAGCTTCACACCCTAAAGCTTAAATTCTTCTTTGCCCCGATCAAACGATACCAAGTAATAACTAAAAGAAACCAAGATAAAAGAGAATAGACTTGGTACTTATGCTTGTCAATAAAACTTGTGAACGGTTATATCTTTGCATGCTTGTTCGTTCAGAAATGTTCATCAAATGCATAGATACAAGTTTAAACGTATATCCTGATGCATAAATATAACGTAGTTGCAATGTAAGATGAATCATGCAATACCGCTTGTCTTGTACTCACGTAGCCTCCGGGCGAATGTTTGTTAACGTAGCCTTCGGGCGAATGCTTGTCAACGTAGCCTCCGGGCGAATGATTGTTAGTGTGCGATCACGGACAACTTGTGCACAAGGTATAGTTCCTGCGGGCGGCTGCTGGGGCACTGGCACCGTTCCGGCTCCGGACGGAACAAACGTTTAGTCTCACGTACTAGGACAGGGTGGTATGCGGCGCCTAACGTTCTTGCACGTAGCAAACCATCTTCGTCACAGACTAGTGTCCATTATGGCAATCAAGCCAGTGATCATCGTGTATATTTAAACCTGTTGCATACTAACTTGTGTCTTCATGGCAGGGAAGGCAAGGTAAGTATTGTGCAGGTAATTCAGACGGTCAGGTAAAATCCACCGAACGGTGGCACGTTCATTTCAGTAAATTCAATATGCTGCTTACTTGTAAATGAACTAAGGCAAGATAGAAACCCACAAATATGCATGCTTCACTAAACAACATGTTGATTGGTATAGTCAGGCTAGCTCACCTTCACCAGCATGTTTCGATATGCTGGCCCTCGTTGAAACAGGTTCTCCGCACCAAGGCGAACCGAGCGAGGAGCCGAAGTCGTCTTCCCGATCCAGTCCAGCTGTTAGCGCATCTTCACCACGCCTCAAAGCCTTTTGAAGTCCGGAGCTGCAACTCTTCATACACAAATGCAGCTCCGTGGCAAAGCGATCCTCCGGCCTGGAGGTCTTTATCGTTTTGAGTTTATAAAAAGGATGTAATGTACAGGACTGCTATCTCATTTTGAGTCAACCCTTTTGTAAGCCGTTCGGCATATTAGCTAACTCGTTCAAGAGTTTGTAATAGATGTTCATTATCAATAAAGAGAACTTTTCTATGTTTCAAATCTGTGTTTCAATTTATCTGCGTACTCTGAATATGTGCTTGCTATGCAAATCATTAAAGCCTTGTGCGGGCGCAACCCCAGGCCCGCACGGCGGTCACGACTCGGGGGACGCCTCGGGGCGTGACACGGCCACCTTGCCTTAGCAAGAGTGTGCACTCGAGCTTGGGATATAGACTCTGGTTGAGGATGGATATTTGAGGCTTGGGAATGGTTCGATATATTATCGTGCGAACGATGGCATTGAGTAAGACAAGTTGCATGCTAGAATCCTTCGGGTCGATTATATAAATGCTTGTCGTTTGGTTTGAGATTGAATGCTTGCATACGTAAACTGCTTTACAGCTCTCCTTAACTTGTCATTCATATGCCATGAAACGAATCTAGGATTCAACTAGAAAGATCACCATATAACTGTTTGCATTCACTATTTTACTTAGTGTCGGCTTAGGCAAGTGGGTTACCCCGCTCACCTGTACAGTTGTGTACTGACCCACGTTTGTGGGCAATATTTCAGGTACGCAAGCGTAGTGGCGCTGTTTGGATATACGGGACAAGATGTATGAACTGTAAGTACCTTTGTGGGCTAGAGAAAAGAGCAAGAGCATTTCATCGTCTCCGTGGCATCGCCTTTGTGGCATTGCCTCGGGGCATTTTATTTGGACCCTATCGTGAGCTTCGCTGTGTATTACTCTGATGTGTGCTTGGTACACCAAATGACTTCCGCTGTAACTTGGTTGTTTTAATGTAACTTTGGTATTTAACAACATCGCCTTGTACAAGCGCAACTTCAGGCTCGTACGGCATCACGTCCCGATGAGACGATTGTCCTGCGGGAGAGCTGCAACATGGTGATTCACATTCAGCAGGGACTATTGAGCTTGCGGGAGATTGGGGCGTGACAATGGTATCCATATATTGGAGTTGCCATATACATACGGCTGGCATGCTTACGTGTTCCTAGTCCTACGTATTTCGGGACTGGGGCATGACATATTTTTGTGGTGGCCCATGCAGGTCGAGTTAGCCGTTTCGGTTACGTAACTGTACCGAGCAGGCCTGCACCTAGGATTAGAATTTTAGATCTCATCCACACTTGACTATAACTTACCTTCCTTCCGACATGTCCTACTTAAGTGCTTGCATCCTGCTTGATTCATGTACTCTTCTTAATCCTTCGTCCCTCTCTTGCAGAGAGATGAATTTGTGTAACGGGCATGCCGCCACCGGGGACAACACGTCTCCAAGGGACGACGACCAATCACCAGAAGTGACCTCAATGACACCTCTTCTTCCCGGACCGGATGGACTGACTAGCAATCAAATTCTATTAACTCCTTCCACGATACCTGATGGGACCCTTCCTGCTTTATCAGCATCGCAGGATGGCCAAACACAGCTGTTCCAATTCTTTTAGATGATAATGCAGGAACAGAGGCAGCAAGCAGCAGAGAAGAGGCTAGAATTTCTGGCAATACTTGAGAGAATGGCTGCACTAGCCCCTATACCAACCCAGGCACTAGTTTCAGTACCACAAGCTCGGGTTGGTTCAGTCAAAGACTTTGTGCAGATGGGCCCTAAGCCGTATAAGGGCAATGAGAGTCCAGAGGAGACCACGAACTGGATTGCCAATACCAAGAAGTTGTTAGAGGCATCACAACTACCTGCTGACCTATGGATGATAGGCGTAAGGACTCAGTTAGAGGGCAACACGCATCACTGGTGGGAATCAATGGAGCGCCAGTTGGGTATGCGTCAGACTTGGAAACAATTCTTGGAGTGCTTTGAGAGGAAGTACTTTTCGGACACTGTAAGGGACGCGTTGTACGATCATTTCCTCCATCTAGAGCAGGGAAATAAGACGGTTGATGAGTATGACGCAGAGTTTATCCGCCTCAGTAAGTATGGCACAGTCCTAATACCTAATGACTTGGAGAAGGCTAAGAAGTTTTACCGTGGGCTGACTCAGGAGCTCCAACACTACACTAGCTCCCTGTCCCGGATCTCTTATGCCGAGCTATTGATAGAGGCCAGGATCCAGGAGGCCATCAGCAGGGGAAACAGAATTCAACAAAGAATTCATCAAGGACCAGTAAGGACATAGCTAGGAGGACCCATTAGACACCCTTTGACACGCCAGCAACCAGATAGTGTCGCACCATACCCAGCCAAGGGGCACCGTACTTGTAACTTTTGTGGTATACCAGGTCATATTCATAAAGATTGTCATCGACGATTGGGACTGTGCATGGTTTGTGGATCAAGTCACCATCAAGCCCGAGAATATCCTCAGCAGAACCAGAGGTCTATGGCATTAGAATCAAGAACACCGCATACACCCTCAAGTATAGAAGACCAAAGGGACCCACCACTGCTTCTACAGTCTGTACAAATGGAGGGGACTAGACCCCAGTTGAACAACCAAGGACAAGGTCAAGCACTCATTATGACAAATATGGGAGAGCAGACACAGGAAGCCGTAGATACAGGTATGACCTTTTAGTTATAATTGTCTTTGCATACTCATAACCCCATTGTGACACAAGATCTTAGATGTACAAATAGATGTAGAATTATATATATGGTAGTTTAGCAGTTATAAGGATATATTTCTATTCTACCCAGATGGCATACACGAGATGCTAATAGATGACGTGAGTAGCAGTAGTAGTATTCTTCCCCTATCCTTATCTCGCCCTCTTGGGTGACTCACCTCCTCCTTTTATATTCATCCTTTATCTCGTGCTTAACTCTTCCTATCATAGTTGTATCTTTCGTACCATTATGAATTGTTTGATTCATATCAACCTCACCCTTATTTTGTAGTTAAAACATAAATGTGTTAGTAATGCTTGATAACTAAGGATAAGTTCTTAATATGTATATGCACTATATCAATATTTGTATTCTTTATTAGTTTAACCCTTAAGTAGCACCATGTAGCCTAATAAAAATTTGTTAGATCATTGAAATAGATCATACTCCTAATAGTTTTAGTCAAGACCTTAAGTGTTTCCCTAAAAACCTAGACTATGCCTAGGAAAGAGTTGAAGGCACTTGCTACGAACTGATGGCTATGACAAATCGCTGGCGAGGTAGCAACAGTTGCAGCCAGACGATTTTGGTAGAGTAGTCGAATTACTTGCAGCCATATTGGCCAGGTGGCATGGCAATATTAGACTATGATACTT
Organism: Iris macrosiphon; assembly: GCA_036927795.1. Lineage (NCBI taxonomy): Eukaryota > Viridiplantae > Streptophyta > Magnoliopsida > Asparagales > Iridaceae > Iris > Iris macrosiphon. Next base: position 271,861 of record JAYESA010000001.1, on the reverse strand, counting down.
GACGGTTACGGGAAAAAGTCATAGTTATGAGATCTAGACAGGTATCCCAAGATTCTCGACCCAATAAATATATTTGCCTTACAAACCTAGACAATAGCTTCAAAGAATATGACTACTAGTAGAATTCTTGTAAGTTGGGTAGTGTAGACGAGTTAGAGGATGATAGAATAGTGTATGGACAATAGATGAGAAAGTATTAGAATGGTAGACCACGACATTTAGGGAGTCCTACTAGATACCAATATAGTGTAATAGCTATAGTAACTATTATGAATATGGGTTAGTATCAATTTCGAGGACGAAAATTTTGTAAGTTGGGTAAAATGTAAAGACCCTATTTCTAAAAACTGTATTTATTATTTTTTTATTAATTAATAATTTAATTATAGTAATTATGTGTTAATTAGGAGAAATAAATTTTTATTAATTTTTATTTTAGGTGTTGGTGCACTTAGAAGATTTATGGGACCATTAGGAATTTTTTCGAATTTATTTCATGTAGGAGACCCCTTGAGCAGTTGCTAGCTTAATGGTGTGCATTAATATAATCCTAGATTTTTCTATGAGTATATATATATATATATATATATATATATATATATATATATATATATATATATATATATATATATATATATATAAAGAAAAATATAAAAGAAAAGGAAAGAAAAAAGAAAAAAACTAATAATAACTAAACAAACCATTACTATTAGCCACTAACCTACCTACCCAAACAACCAAACACCATCTGCTGGCTTGAAGCAGCAACCATTCGCTGCTTATAGCACCCCCCCCCCTTAGCATATGCATTAAACCCATACCCCCACGCGTTAGACCCCCCCCCCTTCTCTCTCTTATAAACTTATATATATCTTTATTATTTCAACAAAACCCTAACCCTAGATTACCCTAAACTCTTTCTCTTCCCATCTAGACTTAAGGAGCGCCGCCACCGCAGCTGGAGAACCCCGCCAGGCCGTCCATCCCGACACCGACGACCGCGCACCCCGCGCACTGCAAATTTTCCCAGCGAGGTACCTGTATTCCGGAGTTATTTTCTGTCGCCTCACTCAACCAAACGTCACCCCGTCTTCACAGGTATGCTCACCCCTTAACCCTCTTCCATATCTGTGTGATAGTAGACCTCGAACAACGCGTAACCATAGGCGAAAACAGCGCCAAAGTTGGCAAAAATAGACCAAATTCTGGGATCGCAGAAAACTACGGTGATCATCCATGTTTCGGAGTTCGTATCTCCCACCACAGAGATCCAAATTCGGTAATTCTTCTTGGTATGCGTAGATCACTTGACCTAGTTTAATTTTTGTTAAATAATCCAAGATTATTAACTGCTGTAGATAGAATTAAATTTGTTGGAAAATCTCGCGAACACACTTTTCCAGATTTCCAAAAGTTGTGAAATGGAGCGCGTTCCGCCAAACGGGACCGTCCCGCCGTGTACTAAGTATACCAAACGGTGCGCTCAGCGTAACCGGACACGTAAGAGTTCGCGAAAACTGATTCGGACGCGTGTGCGCGCCGAAATCAGCCCGTACCCGCGGATAAACCCCGTATCGCAACTTTTGCGAAAGTCGCGCGTATTTTGTGCACTCTCGTCAGATTGCGACGAAACTTGTGCCACTGGACTCGTGGTAACGCGCTGGTCCTGTGACCCAATTTTTACACAATTTTGAGACAGTTGACCAAGTTGCCAATTGGCGGGCCCTACGGTTGACTTTTTGGACGAAATTGTGTTCGGCCTATCAGAATCCACATTTGGACATACCGTTAGGTTCATATTGACATCTAGAGTTGTTTGACCTATAATTTATGCTATTTAGAGACTGTTATCCTTGGTACATTTTTTGGTGCAAAGTGGGCCACATGTGGACCCCACTTTTACCCGAAATTACCGTTTTGCCCCTGTGTCCAAATTGGACAAAAGAAAAGTGCTTTCTAGCTATTTTGCTTATTCTGGGAACGTTGGTGATATTTATTTCAGCATTCGGAGATGTTCATTCTGAGGCCGTAGCTTCTGACTCTTGGTGATAACATCGGGACACTACATTTTGCAGCTTTCTTGCCAAGCAAGATACCTTGCCAAATTATTTACAGTACTTTGCATGCTATTTATATTTTTGTTTATTCATTATATTTCTGTATATTTGTTGCATGTGTAGTTCGTTCAGTCATTACTTTATATATTAGATATATTGACACACACTTGACACCTAGTAACATGAGAGGACAATCATTAGGCGTATGGGCTTTTAAACACTCTGGTAAACCAAAGTATATAGTTCGTACTACGGGCGTGTGTCGCGCTGGTCGCTACCCCCAAGGTATGTCAATTTTTGTAGAGTCGCGCTAGTCGCTACCCCCGAGGTATGACAATTTCTGATGTCCACTAGCAGATGTGTGAGTTGTGAGGCTTAGATCGAGTAGCCTACCCTTGCCCATACGTCAAAAAGTTGTCCTTATTTGCATTCATATAGATTGTCTTGTACAGCGTACTTATATATTTTCAAACATTATGCATGTTCACTGTATTCAAATTGGCTTGCTTCTATGTATCTTGTTATGTCCCTCTGAGGACCTGGTCCCTTGCCAGGTATAGACGACCAGGAGTATCCGCAGGAGTACGGGCCTGGACCTGACGCATTCCTTTCTGCCGAGGAGGTCTTACCTTCTGAGCATCTTTGATTACATCTAGCGATGGATTCTTTTAGCTGATACACTTCTGCTGACATTATTTTATATTAGAGATTTATACTCCTCTCTCATTTTAGTTTTGGATATAGTCTTTGGTAGTGGATTTGTCTCCACCCGGCTATTATTTTGGATATTTCAGACTCCTTATTCTAGTTTAGTATTTTTTTTCTATGACTTGTTGTGTGGATGAGATTTGCATATCTGTAGCTTGTGATATTATATATACCACATGTGAGTTTATATTCATTTTACAGCGCACGTGTGTATTATGGTATCCATATATTGGAGTTGCCATATACATATGGCTGGCATGCTTACGTGTTCCTAGTCCTACGTATTTTGGGACTGGGAAGTGACAACAACGCTCGCCTAAATACCCTAAGGTCAAACCATTGTTCCTTTATACGGGTATTCTATCCAAGCTCGTTTCACTCAAATTTCTAAACATAGAGCACAGATTATCCTATCACACCAATACGTTCGTTCAACCGAACCCACGATATGCCCCACTTTGCATATCCAACCTATCGATTCGCACACACTATCTCTTTCATCACGTTTGATAGAATTCACCTATCCATCCTTTTCTAAGCCTGGACCACTGAGTCACATCCCGTTCCGTTAGCATCTCCGATCCGAGAGTTGGGATGACTCTGTTAGGTCTTTTCGGTCCGAAGTCGGATGGGATTATCGATGTATATCATAAACTCTAAGTCGTCCAGCACAATCTATGTATCCGTTCATGAAATCGTCCAACATCTCTTACTTCACCTTTCTAGACTAACTCCTCACCAAAAATCCTTAGATTTATTTGTATCATAAAACTTGTCTTATCGTATCGAACCACAAGTCAAAATGATCCTTCAATTGTCACGTTCCCGTCTCCCGTAAGTTCAATCATCCCCGTCGGACGTAAGATTGCCACGCCAATGCTCCCGCGGAATGATTATCCTAATCCGGGTGTGACGCATGTGCAAGCAAGAAGTTGTACTTGCACAAGACAAGAAGGTCAATCGTTATGGTTATCCTCGAATGAACAAACACATTATTGTCACCTTTTATTTTATCCCAAGTTGTACATTGATCCATTGAGCCATGTTCTCCTTGTCACTCCCCGGTCCCGCAGGGCCGTTCGTCCTCGCTTTGGTCCCTACAGAACCGATCGTCCTCGTACGGGCGTGATGTCGTGCAAGCCTAAAATGCGCTTGCACAAGGCCAAAGCTTTGATACAAGGGCAAGTAAGCTATTCAACACTGAAGCAGCAGCACATAACATTGCAAAAAAGTAAATAACACAATGGCACATGAAAAACAAGCTCTTTTATTGATATTCACAAGTGTTACAAGCGGCGCATGGCCGAGGTTATAATTCGCTCAAGTACTCTATCTCTCGATTACAATGACACCGTTCCATACATTATGTCCCTCTATACAAAAGCAACTCAAACTCGATACGGCTCAAGGCATCGACTCCAGATTTCTGGTTCCTTGGGATGAGGCACGACTATCGCTTCCTCAGACGATCAGGCACCTGAGAACAAGCAAACTGTTGGTGGGTCAGCACTTTATACAAGTACTGGTGAGATAAAACAACTAAACAGAAGCTACACCCCCTGAAATCCACACTAAGTAATCATGTGGCAGAATATTGCATTACTAGTGATCTTGCTAGTTTTACTTAAGTTCATTTCATACAGCTCAGAACTATAGTCAGATTACATCTTTTGAAAACGTAGTTGGAAATAGTTTTGCATATTCGATACTCAAGCATTAGAGCAACTATAAGGGACAGTGTTCTCATCGTGCAGTGCGAAGCATGTATTGTGCAATCAATCTAACTCTTTGGGGCAAGCTTATCTAGCAAACTGATTACCTCAATTCAAAGCAAGCAAATCAAGTGGACTATCATTCACTCAATCAATTAAGGCAACACATCTATATGATTTTAGTCCCCGAGATACTCGGGATTGGCAGCGGTAATCCAGCTATCCAATGACTCACATACTGGTACTATTAGCAGCTGTGACCAAGGTTTAGCTCTGCACTAATAGCCATTGTCCAACCGATGCGAATGCATGAAGCACTATCAGATAACTCACGATGCAGACTAAATGAAAAAGCAGGCTATACATAAACTCATTTCATTTCTCTTACCCACAGCCGAACTGTTATCCCTGCAGCAGACACACAAGTTAGCAACAATTTGCTTAACATAATGTATACAGTTCTCTAGTTTTCCTGTTCGTCCCTGCATCAAATAGTTAGGTATGCAAGAAGGCTAGCCTAGCATGCGCCCTAACTATATGATGGTCCCCTCAACGGGATTAGCAGTTGGGACATACAAGCCTATCTCACTAATAGACGGGTCTACCCTCCCGTAAGTAAGGTGTTTTAAACCTCAGGGTATCTAGATCTCTCCTAGGCCAAACGATCCCAGTGCCCCAGGAACGCCCGAGAGATGACCTTGTGCACAAGTTGTCCTAACCAAATGCGAGAATGCAAGCTCTACCAAATAATTACCATACGATGCACATGATCCAGAACAAGCAAGCAAACACATCTATCAAGTCCATATAGCTGAAGCTCACTCTCTCAATACACTTGCCTAATAGCCACCCCCCTCCCCCCCCCCCCCCCCGTAAGTAAGGTTTTTAAGCCTCAGGGTGGACTATTAGTCTAGATTCACAAGCTCACGCCATTCACCAAGTTCTATCTCTTGACAAGCAATTAATGAAGCATGTTCAAGCAAAGCTAACTCATTAAACAAGTAACAAGTAAGAACAATTCTTATAACTCTAGCATGCAATTTTATCTCTTGTTGGACAAGCATGCAAGTATTCTAGTCTAGCATACGATATCAAGAATAAGTGCAAGCAATCTTTTTACTCTTTCTTATTAGCATGGCAGCAGTTCGTTCAATAACGATATCCGTGTGACTAAGCATGCAATAATTCTCGTATCTCATTTCAAGCAAGCATTCCCAGTTCTCTAGTTAAGCAAGCAAGCAGATTTATTCAATGACAAGCTATGTGAGTTCTCTTATTAGCATGTTGAGTCAGTCCTATCTTTCTTCTTATGAAACAATCTTCTTAAGCAACAAATATTCAAAAACTCAGATTCATTATTAAGTCGTGCAAGAATCAGAGGATGCAGTTCTGCCCACTCACTTTGATCAATCGGTCGGAAACTCTCCGAGAAGACATTCGTTCGAGCAAGCAAGGCGATATCACTTGTACATAGCGCCTACGCGGAGCGGGGCGCTACATACTTACCCACCAACAAAGAGTTTCATCCTAGAAACTCAAGGAGAAACTCACACAAGAATCCCGAGCAGCGATATTCCCCATCCCTCACTATCCCAAATCAAAACTCAGCAATCCAGAAATCACAAATCACATCTCAAGCAAATGAAAACAAATCCAGAAAACTTCTTGCCAGCAACTTTGAGAATATTTACGAACTCATTGTATGGAACGTTCATTGCATCTCACATCAGGCACATCTCAGAGTTGGAGGCAACAAAATGGGCAAGGAATCGAGTTGCTCTGATACCACTATGTCACGCCCCGGTCCCGCAGGTCCGTTCGTCCTCGCTTTGGTCCCTACGGAACCGATCGTCCTCATACGTGCGTGATGTTGTACAAGCCTAAAATACGCTTGTACAAGGCTAAATCTTTGATACAAGGGCAAGTAAGTTATTCAATACTGAAGCAGCGGCACATAACATTGCAGAAAAGTGAAGAACACAATGGCATATGAAAAATAAGCTCTTTTATTAATATTTACAAGTGTTACAAGCGGCGCATAGCCGAGGTTATAATTCGCTCAAGCACTCTATCTCTCGATTACAATGACACCATTCCATACATTATGTCCCTCTATACAAAAGCAGCTCAAACTCGATACGTCTCAAGGCATCGACTCCAGATTTTCGGTTCCTTGGGATGAGGCACGGCTATTGTCACGACCCGATTCCGTAGAATCGTTGGGGCGTCCCCCGAATCGTGATGCCGTGCGGACCTGGGTTTGCGTCCGCACAAGGCTAAAGTATTTTGTATAGCAAGCACATATTCAGAGTACGCAGATAAATTGAAACACAGATTTGAAACATGGAAAAGTTTTCTTTATTGATAATGAACATCTATTATAAACTCTTGAACGAGTCAGCTAATATGCCGCACGGGCTTACAAAAGTGTTGACTCAAAATGAGATAGCAGTCATGTACATTATATCCCTTTACTAAACTTCAAAAGATATAGACCTCCAAGCTGGAGGACGGCTTTGCCACGAAGCTGCATTTGTGTATGAAGAGTTGCAAGCTTCTGACTTCAAAATGCTTCAAGGGGCGCGGTGAAGATGTGCCAATAGCTGGACTGGATCGGGAAGACGACTTTGGCTCCTCGCTCGTTTCGCCTTAGTGCGGAGAACCTGTTTCAGCGAGGCATGTCGAAACATACTGGTGAAGGCGAGCTAGCCGGACTATACCAATCAACACATTGTTTTAATGAAGCATACATATTTTGTGGGTTTCTATCTTGCCTTAGTTCATTTACAAGTAAGCAGCATATAGAATTTATTGAAATAAACGTGCCACCGTTCGGTAGATTTTACTTGCCCGTCTGAATTACCTGTACAATACTTACCATGCCTTCCCTGCCACGAAGACACAAGTTAGTTGCAACAGGTTTAAATATACACGATGATCACTGGCATGATTGCCATAGTGGACTAGTCCGAGACAAGGATAGCATGCAACGATAGTACACGAGGCGCTGCAAGCCATTTTGTCCCATACACGATGACTATTATACGAGTTCCGCCCGGATCGGATCGGTGCCAGTGCCCCAGCGACCGTCCGCAGAACTATACCTTGTGCACAAGTTGTCCATGATCGAACACGATTAACAAGTTAATAATTCATGCAGTTGAGGCAACACGAGTGCAAGAACATGAGTGCACGACAAGTAGTAATACATGATTCATTTAGCATAGCCTCCCTGAACAATTATGCACAATACAAGGTGTGTGTCATACTTAGCATAATTCATAGAACATTTGCATGAACAAGCATACAATAAGGCAACAGTTCACAGGTTTGATTGACAAGCATAATAACCAAGTCTATTCCCTTTTTATCTTGGTTTCTTTTATTATTACTTGGTATCGTTTGATCGGGGCAAAGAAGAATGCAAGATTTTAGGGTGTGAAGCTTGGAAGCAGGGCTAGCTAATCGGGTTGGTAGCTGTAACGCCCCGCTCCAAACGGTTACTTAAGAAACACTACGCTGCTTCGACTCGGTTGAGAATCGAGTCTCGGGAAAACCTTACCGCCAAATCAACACGGACGAAGTGCAATGAAACATTCCAATTAATGGAACGACTTCTATTGAAATAAGTCCAAGAGTTTTCGTTGGTTGCTTTGCTTTTTGGTTTTGTGTTGCTTTGTGTTTTGAGTTGCTTTCGATGACTTGGTTTTCATGATTTCGCCTTCTCGCTTGCGCTTTCTTTTCGAATCGTAAGGGAAAGAGATCGAAGTATGCTAACCAAGTATTGTTGCATTTTCAGGACGCATAACCAAAGAGTGAACGTCGCTTAGGCTTCCCCATCTCCTCGTTCGATTCATTTGGTGAGTGGCTTAGGCCCTTCGATGAATCCTTTAAGTCTGCATGCCTAATAAAGAATCTCTAGTTCACTTGAAATATGTTGCCTCACTAAGAAGATAAGCTAAAGAAATGAACTATATGCTGCTAAATAGAATTCTGCTTTACTTCTATTAAATATTGCCCCTTACTCACTTGTTGCATCACTATATCGTGCATAAAACCTTCATGGTTAGTGTTTGTGTCATGTGTAAAAGAATGAATGAGTATAGTCTAGTGGTCCGCCCTGATGTTCCGGTCCTACGGGATCTAGGGGGGCGTGGCTATTAGATTGTTATATGCTTGTCAAAGTTGGGCATCCTAAGAGTTGGTTCATAAATGTTTGCTTGCCATGCATGGGTCTCGGACAACTTGTGCACAAGGTAATAGTCTCTCGATCGGTTTCTGGGGCACTGGGAATCGGTCGGTCCGGAAGGGATTGTGTATAGCACCCTGATGTTCCGTTCCTACGGGATCTAGGGGGGTGTTGTTGTCCAATAATGGGGAAACTCATGGACCGTCATATAGATAGGGCGCATGCTAGGTTTACCTTCTTGCATACCTATCATTTTTGTGACACCAAAGATTGACACATAAGTTTATTCATATGCAAATTGTGGCTAACTTGTGTGTCTGCTGCAGGGATAACCGCTCGGCCGTGGGTAAGATTATCATATGCATATGCTATATATTGTCTATGTTTCCATGCATGAATTGTTAAAAAGAAACTAGACAACGAGAAAGACCACTTAATAATGCTAGCTTCATATGCTTACTTAGTGTGGATTTCTAAGGTGAGTTTGGCCATGGTCGCTCACCAGTACATGTGGTAGTACTGACCCACGTTTGTGGGCAAATATCCAGGTGCTGGAAGCGAGAGCTTGGCTAGCATCTTGAATCTGAATCAGCGTGTGCGCACCCTTCCATAGGACTGTGTTCGTGCTGCTTCTCCGTCGCTTACCTCTTCAGTGGGCTACTTCCTCTTCTGCTAGATGTTTTGCTATTTTGGTCCTACTACAAGGGCATAATGTAATGGGCGTTGTGGCTAGTTTTGGAAATGTGAAAAGAGTTGTAAGCCTTCTAAGGCATATTTTGTAACTCAGCCAAGCAAACACTTTGTAATCCAAATCTTCAGTATTCAATAAAATGGAAGTATTTTGTGTGCTTATCAAATGTGTTCAACTTTGGTTCTCTGTGTTTTACTCTGTACCTATATATGTATATTTTGCCTAACTTGTCTTGTGCAGGTACGTTGCCTGGTGCAAGCACAATTTAGGCTTGCACGGCATCGCGCCCAAGCGAGGACGAACGGTTCCGTAGGGACCAAGCGAGGACGAATGGTTCCGTAGGGACCAAGCGAGGACGATAGGCCCTACGGGATCGGCCCCTGCGGGATCGGGGCGCGACAGGTGGTATCAGAGCATGGCTTTACGTCCTTGGCCTCTTCAAAACATTGTCTTCGAAAATGATATAAGTTTTCAAGCGATTTCAAAAGTCCCGAATTTCGAAAATAGATTTCAAATCTATAAGAAGTAAATCGAGAGTATGAAAGGTCCCTAAGAGTATGAAAACCTAACGTCCCATGCAATAAGTCTATAATACGTTATGAGACTAATGCAAGCTACTCTCTTTTGCAGCAAAGATGACAAAAACAGGTGCTGGTAACCCTGAGTCATCGCGCGCAGCTAGCGTGAGCGATGATCAATTAGATAGACTGATTGCAATGTTACAGAATCAAAATGATCGTCATGCTGCGCAACAAGAACGATTCGAGGCTCAGCAGCAACGAGCAGATGCTAGAGCCGCGGCACAACAAAAGCAGCTTGACTCCTTGACTCAAATTGTAACAACGCTAGCAGCGAACAGTGGTGCATCTGGCACCGCCGCAACACCTGTGACTGCCCCGACCATGCCTCAAGGCACAGGATTAGCAGAAACAAACGAGCCTCTTCGCGCGGCCGGAAAGTCTACCTTTAAAGGCGCTGAGTTCCTGAAGTTGAACCCTCCGGAGTTTGAAGGCAGGACCACGCCGGATAAGGTGATGGACTGGGTCGCAAAGATGGAGAGCTTGTTTAGCTTTGCCTCAATACCTGCGAACAAGAGGGTGGCGTGCGCAGATATGCAGTTGCGGTTACGAGCACACGATTGGTGGGAAGTCAAGAAAGCAGACCTTGCCACCAAACATCAAGATGGTAGGATTACTTGGGGAATGTTCAAGGAAGCATTCCTTGCTCACTATCTTCCACCGGCTGTCAGGCAGAGAAAAGAAGACGAGTTCACCGAACTTAAGCAAGGGAGCATGTCCGTCGAAGATTATGAGTCAGAATTCTCCAAACTTGCTAAGTTCGCTAGCTCGATGATTCCCGATGAGGGAGCCCGCACACATCGGTTCATAAAAGGCTTAAACGATAATCTAAGGAAAGATGTTATGAACCGAGAGTGCAAAACCTATATACAAGCCTTTGAGGCAGCCGTGCAGAATGAGCAGTTCACTCCGCAAAGTGTTCAAGAAAAGGCACTAGCTCCTCGAAACCCTCCTGCAAAAAGATACCACAATGGTGAGAAAAAGGCCGAAACAGAGAAACCGGCCGACGCAAGTGGGAACCGCAGAAAAGTGTGCAGCTTCTGTGACCGTCCGGGTCACCTTATGGAGTCTTGTCGTCTGCGCCTCAGGCTATGTTTTAAGTGTGGAAAACCTGATCATGTGTTACGTGATTGCCCTCTGAGGAAGTCTGAAGAGCAGGATCAGACCCCTCCAGGCCCACCTACTGAACCAGCTGCTGAGACGAGAAGGCCGAGAGTTTACCAGTTGAATATTGAGCGTGATGAGAGTGGGCACGATGTTGGTGAGTCTGTTTCCTTTGATCTCTTGATGCATAGTATATTGCCTCCTTGATCTCTTAAGTTTCGTGGACGAAACTTTTTCTCAGTGGGGTAGTATGTAACGCCCCGCTCCGAACGGTTACTTAAGAAACACTACGCTGCTTCGACTCGGTTGAGAATCGAGTCTCGGGGAAACCTTACCGCCAAATCAACACGGACGAAGTGCAATGAAACATTCCAATTAATGGAACGACTTCTATTGAAATAAGTCCAAGAGTTTTCGTTGGTTGCTTTGCTTTTTGGTTTTGTGTTGCTTTGTGTTTTGAGTTGCTTTCGATGACTTGGTTTTCATGATTTCGCCTTCTCGCTTGCGCTTTCTTTTCGAATCGTAAGGGAAAGAGATCGAAGTATGCTAACCAAGTATTGTTGCATTTTCAGGACGCATAACCAAAGAGTGAACGTCGCTTAGGCTTCCCCATCTCCTCGTTCGATTCATTTGGTGAGTGGCTTAGGCCCTTCGATGAATCCTTTAAGTCTGCATGCCTAATAAAGAATCTCTAGTTCACTTGAAATATGTTGCCTCACTAAGAAGATAAGCTAAAGAAATGAACTATATGCTGCTAAATAGAATTCTGCTTTACTTCTATTAAATGTTGCCCCTTACTCACTTGTTGCATCACTATATCGTGCATAAAACCTTCATGGTTAGTGTTTGTGTCATGTGTAAAAGAATGAATGAGTATAGTCTAATGGTCCGCCCTGATGTTCCGGTCCCACGGGATCTAGGGGGGCGTGGCTATTAGATTGTTATATGCTTGTCAAAGTTGGGCATCCTAAGAGTTGGTTCATAAATGTTTGCTTGCCATGCATGGGTCTCGGACAACTTGTGCACAAGGTAATAGTCTCTCGATCGGTTTCTGGGGCACTGGGAATCGGTCGGTCCGGAAGGGATTGTGTATAGCACCCTGATGTTCCGTTCCTATGGGATCTAGGGGGGTGTTGTTGTCCAATAATGGGAAAACTCATGGACCGTCATATAGATAGGGCGCATGCTAGGTTTACCTTCTTGCATACCTATCATTTTTGTGACACCAAAGATTGACACATAAGTTTATTCATATGCAAATTGTGGCTAACTTGTGTGTCTGCTGCAGGGATAACCGCTCGGCCGTGGGTAAGATTATCATATGCATATGCTATATATTGTCTATGTTTCCATGCATGAATTGTTAAAAAGAAACTAGACAACGAGAAAGACCACTTAATAATGCTAGCTTCATATGCTTACTTAGTGTGGATTTCTAAGGTGAGTTTGGCCACGGTCGCTCACCAGTACATGTGGTAGTACTGACCCACGTTTGTGGGCAAATATCCAGGTGCTGGAAGCGAGAGCTTGGCTAGCATCTTGAATCTGAATCAGCGTGTGCGCACCCTTCCATAGGACTGTGTTCGTGCTGCTTCTCCGTCGCTTACCTCTTCAGTGGGCTACTTCCTCTTCTGCTAGATGTTTTGCTATTTTGGTCCTACTACAAGGGCATAATGTAATGGGCGTTGTGGCTAGTTTTGGGAATGTGAAAAGAGTTGTAAGCCTTCTAAGGCATATTTTGTAACTCAGCCAAGCAAACACTTTGTAATCCAAATCTTCAGTATTCAATAAAATGGAAGTATTTTGTGTGCTTATCAAATGTGTTCAACTTTGGTTCTCTGCGTTTTACTCTGTACCTATATATGTATATTTTGCCTAACTTGTCTTGTGCAGGTACGTTGCCTGGTGCAAGCGCAATTTAGGCTTGCACGGCATCGCGCCCAAGCGAGGACGAACGGTTCCGTAGGGACCAAGCGAGGACGAATGGTTCCGTAGGGACCAAGCGAGGACGATAGGCCCTACGGGATCGGCCCCTGCGGGATCGGGGCGCGACAGTAGCCACTCACTTAGATTGTTGGAAGGAAGAAGAAAAGAGGTGCTTCACGACACCGCTCGCAAGCCGCCTACTGCTCGTTCACCTGCACACGAACATCTCAATCAATATTCCTTTCTCTCTTTCCAATCTCGGAATTTAAATGCAGTTCAATAAACGAAAACAATGAAACCCATCAAAACCGTTCAAGGAAAACAAGCAAATCCCAAAACTAACTCAAAGCATGAAAGCAACAAGCGACATCGAAAACTGAGGCAATAAAAGATAGCAACAGAGAGGTCCCTCCTGACTCTGCCGCTAAGTCGATCCCGGGGGCACGGTCCACTGAATATGGGAATCGATTCCGAAGAAACAAATCCATAACGAGGACGAGTTCTTAATTCAATCTATCCCGATCGAACGATATCGTCTTGTGTTTCTTAGCCGCGCTCTCCGCACCGGGAGAATGGGGCGCTACAGCTATCGCTTCCTCGGACGATCAGGCACCTGAGAATAAGCAAACTGTTGGTGGGTCAGCACTTTATACAAGTACTGGTGAGATAAAACAACTGAACAGAAGCTATACCCCCTGAAACCTACACTAAGTAATCATGTGGAAAAATATTGTATTACTAGTGATCTTGCTAGTTTTACTTAAGTTCATTTCATGCAGCTCAGAACTATAGTCAGATTACATCTTTTGAAAATGTAGTTGGAAACAGTTTTGCATATTCGATACTCAAGCATTAAAGCAACTATAAGGGACAGTGTTCTCATCGTGCAATGCGCAGCATGTATTGTGCAATCAATCTAACCCTTTGGGGCAAGCTTATCTAGCAAACTGATCACCTTAATTCAAAGCAAGCAAATCAAGTGGACTATCATTCACTCAATCAATTAAGGCAACACATCTATATGATTTTGGTCCCTGAGAAACTCAGGATTGGTAACGGTAATCCAGCTATCCAATGACTCACATACTGGTACTATTAGCAGCTGTGACCAAGGTTCAGCTCTGCACTAATAGCCATTGTCCAACCGATACGAATGCATAAAGCACTATCAGATAACTGACGATGCAGACTAAATAAACAAGCAGGCTATACATAAACTAATTTCATTTCTCTTATCCACAACCGAACGGTTATCCCTGCAGTAGACACAAAAGTTAGCAACAATTTGCATAATATAATGTATACAGTTCTCTAGTTTTCCTGTTCGTCCCTGCATCAAACAGTTAGGTATGCAAGAAGGCTAGCCTAGCATGCGCCCTAACTATATGATGGTCCCCTCAACGGGATTAGCAGTTGGGACATACAAGCTCATCTCACTAATAGACGGGTCTACCCTCCCGTAAGTAAGGTATTTTAAGCCTCAGGGTATCTAGATCTCTCCTAGGCCGAACGATCCCAGTGCCCCAGGAACGCCCGAGAGATGACCTTGTGCACAAGTTGTCCTGACCAAATACGAGAATGCAAGCTCTACCAAATAATTACCATATGATGCACATGATCCAGAAAAAGCAAGCTGTCACGCCCCGAGGCGTCCCCCGAGTCGTGACCGCGGTGCGGGCCTGGGGTTGCGCCCGCACAAGGCTTTAATGATTTGCATAGCAAGCACATATTCAGAGTACGCAGATAAATTGAAACACAGATTTGAAACATGAAAAAGTTCTCTTTATTGATAATGAACATCTATTACAAACTCTTGAACGAGTTAGCTAATATGCCGAACGGCTTACAAAAGAGATGACTCAAAATGAGATAGCAGTCCTGTATATTACATCCCTTTATAAACTCAAAATGATAAGGACCTCCAGGCTGGAGGATAGCTTTGCCACGGAGCTACATTTGTGTATGAAGAGTTGCAAGCTCCTGACTTGATAATGCTTCGAGGGCGCGGTGAAGATGCGCCAACAGCTGGACTGGATCGAGAAGACGACTTCGGCTCCTCGCTCGGTTCGCCTTGGTACGGAGAACCTGTTTCAACGAGGGTCAGCATATCGAAATATGCTGGTGAAGGTGAGCTAGCCTGACTATACCAATCGACACGTTGTTTTAATGAAGCATGCATATTTGTGGGTTTCTATCTTGCCTTAGTTTATTTACAAGTAAGCAGCATATAGAATTTACTGAAATGAACGTGCCACCGTTCGGTGGATTTTACCTGCCCGTCTGAATGACCTGCACAATACTTACCTTGCCTTCCCTGCCACGAAGACACAAGTTAGTATGCAACAGGTTTAAATATACACGATGATCACTGGCGTGGTGCCATAACGGACATAGTCAAGGACAGGGATAGCATGCAACCAGAATACGACAAGCACACGACAAGCACACGATGCGTTGCAAGCTATCCCCTCCAGCACACGATGACTACACACGAGTTTCGCCCGGACCAGAACGGTGCCAGTGCCCCAGCGACCGTCCGCAGAACTTATCCTTGTGCACAAGTTGTCCATGATCGAACAATACGTTAACTTAAACAATCAGTTTATGCCTTTGAGGCAACACGAGCAAGTTTACGCCTTCGAGGCAACACGAGTAAGTTTACGCCTTCGAGGTAACACGAGCATGAAATATGTATTTGCACAAGACAAGCAAAAGTTTATGATTATTTCCAAGCGAACAAGCATGAATTTAAGTATTCGTTTGTGACAAGCATATAACCAAGTCTATTCTCTTTTATCTTGGTTTCTTTTATTATTACTTGGTATCGTTTGATCGGGGCAAAGGAGAATGCAGATTATTAGCTTTGAAGCTTGGAAGCAGGGCTAGCTAATCGGGTTGGTAGCCACTCACTTGGTTGGAAGGAAAAGAGAAGGAAAGAGACGCTTCACGACTCCGCTCGCAAGTCGCCTACTGCTCGTTCACCTGCACACGAACAGCTCGATTAATACTTCTTCCTCTCTTTCCAATCTCGGAATAGGAGTGCAAGTCAATGAACGAAAACAATGAAAACCATCGAAACCGTTCAAGGAAAACAAGCAAATCCCAAAACCAACTCAAAGCACGAAAGCAACAAGCGACATCGAAAACCGAGGCAATAAAAGATAGCCGCGGAGAGGTCCCTCCTGACTCTGCCGCTAAGCCGATCCTTGGGGCGCGGTCCACTGAATGTGGGAATCGATTCCGAAGAAACAAATCCATAATGAGGATGAGTTCTTAATTCAATCTATCCCGATCGAACGATACCGTTTGTGTTTCTTAGCCGCGCTCCCCGCACCGGGGAAACGGGACGCTACATCCTACCCAACAAATTGGAAGTTTTGTCCCAAAACTTAGGATAGGACCTACCGTTAGGGATTATTCTGTTGGGGGCGACGACCATGAAGGTTCGGACAGGAGGTAATAGCATGGCCTGGATCGCCACAAGCGAGGCATAACCCAAGTCTTTTGCGGCAATACTTCTTAAGGTGCCCTTTTCTTCTACAGAAGTGGCAAATTTTGCTCCAATCCCCGTCCTGCTGACCAGCATTGTTCGGGCGCTTTGTAGCGGTATTTCCTTCTTCGTTGCTTTGGCATTTGTGACTGGAGGTATGCACAGCGCCGGCAGCAACATGAGGATATTGTGGTTCCAGAGATAGGGCGTGATTCATTACTTCACGCATTGTTCCATACTGATTGTTGACCACGTGCGAATAGATGGCAGGGCGTAGTCCACCTTCAAACCTTCTGGCTCGACTCGCTGCATCAGGTAAATAGGCCCTAGCGAATTTAGAGAGTCGGTTAAATTCAGCGGAGTACTGCTTAACTGTCATACTGCCCTGCCGAAGCTGTACGAAATCATTTTCCATCTTACGTTGCACTGGAGGGGGTATAAACTCCTCTTCAAACGCGGCACGAAAGGTCGTCCACGAGATCGCCTCCTCTCCGTGATCAAATTGGAGAGATCGCCGATGCACGTCCCACAAATCGTGTGCGTTGAGGCGGAGCTGTAGTTGGGCGCAGGCGACGCGCTTATCTTCGGGGACCTCTAGTAGAGCGAAGTGATCTTCAAGCTCGGCTAGCCAATCTAGAGCTACCACTGGGTCCTCAGTCCCGTTGAATGGAGTGTTGCAGACTTTCTTGAAATGGCCCAAGTTGAAGGCAGTCACGTCCCTCGGCCTTGGGATTTGAGGCGTCTCCACTTCAAGCACGGACTGTTCCACCGGAGTCGTTGTTGTTGCGGCAGAATGGTTGGCAGCCAAAGTCTGAACGATTTATTGCAGGGTATTTACCTGCTTCTGTTGGACTGAGAATCGATTCTCTAGATTGCTCTCGAACCTGGCTTGACGAGCATCGTCTCTTTGTCATTGCGATTCTAACATTTGCATCACCCGCTCTAGCGGATTGACTTGAGATATGCCGCGCTGGCTCTGAGAGCTTCCCGAAGTACCCAAACTACTTTCCTGTGTTTCGTTTGGTGGTTGCGCTGCAGATTGCGCTGGTACCATACATTCAAAAGAAGGTAAATTATATTAGAATTATAATGTATTATGGACTTATTGCATGAACGTATCTCATTTTGGCCTAGCGAGTTCAAGAGTTCGCACAGGAATTTGATCGTTAAAGGAACCTTTCCAGCACGAAGTCTAAGGAACTTGAATCTGTGCTCTGATACCACTATGTCACGCCCCGAGGCATCCCCCGAGTTGTGACCGCCGTGCGGGCCTGGAGTTGCGCCCGCACAAGGCTTTAATGATTTGCATAGCAAGCACATATTCAGAGTACGCAGATAAATTGAAATACAGATTTGAAACATGGAAAAGTTCTCTTTATTGATAATGAACATCTATTACAAACTCTTGAACGAGTTAGCTAATATGCCGAACGGCTTACAAAAGAGATGACTCAAAATGAGATAGCAGTCCTGTACATTACATCCCTTTATAAACTCAAAATGATAAGGACCTCCAGGCTGGAGCATAGCTTTGCCACGGAGCTGTATTTGTGTATGAAGAGTTGCAAGCTCCTGACTTGATAATGCTTCGAAGGCGCGGTGAAGATGCGCCAACAACTGGACTGGATCGGGAAGACGACTTCGGCTCCTCGCTCGGTTCGCCTTGGTGCGGAGAACCTGTTTCAACGAGGGTTAGCATATCGAAACATGCTGGTGAAGGCGAGCTAGCCTGACTATACCAATCGACACGTTATTTTAATAAAGCATGCATATTTGTGGGTTTCTATCTTGCCTTAGTTCATTTACAAGTAAGCAGCATATAGAATTTACTGAAATGAACGTGCCACCGTTCGGTGGATTTTACCTGCCCGTCTGAATGACCTGCACAATACTTACCTTGCCTTCCCTGCCACGAAGACACAAGTTAGTATGCAACAGGTTTAAATATACACGATGATCACTGGCGTGGTGCCATAACGGACATAGTCAAGGACAGGGATAGCATGCAACCAGAATACGACAAGCACACGACAAGCACACGATGCGTTGCAAGCTATCCCCTCCAGCACACGATGACTACACACGAGTTTTGCCCGGACCAGAACGGTGCCAGTGCCCCAGCGACCGTCCGCAGAACTTACCCTTGTGCACAAGTTGTCCATGATCGAACAATACGTTAACTTAAACAATCAGTTTATGCCTTCGAGGCAACTCGAGCAAGTTTACGCCTTCGAGGCAACACGAGTAAGTTTACGCCTTCGAGGCAACACGAGCATGAAATATGTATTTGCACAAGACAAGCAACAGTTTATGATTATTTCCAAGCGAACAAGCATGAATTTAAGTATTCGTTCGTGACAAGCATATAACCAAGTCTATTCTCTTTTATCTTGGTTTCTTTTATTATTACTTGGTATCGTTTGATCGGGGCAAAGGAGAATGCAGATTATTAGCTTTGAAGCTTGGAAGCAGGGCTAGCTAATCGGGTTGGTAGCCACTCACTTGGTTAGAAGAAAAAGAGAAGGAAAGAGGCTCTTCACGACTCCGCTCGCAAGCCGCCTACTGCTCGTTCACCTGTACACGAACAGCTCGATTAATACTTCTTCCTCTCTTTCCAATCTCGGAATAGGAGTACAAGTCAATGAACGAAAACAATGAAAACCATCGAAACCGTTCAAGGAAAATAAGCAAATCCCAAAACCAACTCAAAGCACGAAAGCAACAAGCGACATCGAAAACTGAGACAATAAAAGATAGCAGCGGAGAGGTCCCTCCTGACTCTGCCGCTAAGCCGATCCTTGGGGCGCGGTCCACTGAATGTGGGAATCGATTCCGAAGAAACAAATCCATAACGAGGACGAGTTCTTAATTCAATCTATCCCGATCGAACGATACTGTTTGTGTTTCTTAGCCGCGCTTCCCGCACCGGGGAAACGGGGCGCTACACAAGCAAACACATCTATCAAGTCCATATAGCCGAAGCTCACTCTCTCAATACACTTGCCTAATAGCCACACCCCCCCCCCCATAATTAAGGTTTTTAAGCCTCAGGGTGGACTATTAGTCTAGATTCACAAGCTCACGCCATTCACCAAGTTCTATCTCTTGACAAGCAATCAATGAAGCATGTTCAAGCAAAGCTAACTCATTAAACAAGTAACAAGCAAGAACAATTCTTATAACTCTAGCATGCAATTATATCTCTTGTTGAACAAGCATTCAAGTATTCCAGTCTAGCATACGATATCAAGAATAAGTGCAAGCAATCTTTTTACTCTTTCTTATTAGCATGGCAGCAGTTCGTTCGATAACGATGTCCGTGTGACTAAGCATGCAATAATTCTCATATCTTATTTCAGGCAAGCATTCCCAGTTCTCTAGTTAAGCAAGCAAGTAGATTTATTCAATGACAAGCTATGTGAGTTCTCTTATTAGCATGCTGAGTCAGTTCTATCTTTCTTCTTATGAAACAATCTTCTTAAGCAACAAGCATTCAAAAACTCAGATTCATTATTAAGTCGTGCAAGAATCGGATAATGCAGTTATGCCCACTCACTTTGATCAATCGGTCAGAAACTCTCCGAGAAGACTTTCGTTCGAGCAAGTAAGGCGATATCACTTGTACATAGCGCCTACGCGGAGCGGGGCGCTACACTCCTAACAATCATTCTTGTCGAAATCAAAATTTGTCTAGTCAAACCGTCCAGCTTTAATGTTACTGTTTTGATCATTTCATAGCCTACTTCTATCATTTCTCAAACAACTAAGTTTAAATCCCAAACCCAAGTCTATCCCATTTTTGATACATTCTATTCATCGAGTTCGTTTAGAATAATCACCGAACATGTTCCCTCGAGTTCGATTATCCCTGCCGTACGTGAAATCACCACGTCGGCGCTCCTGCAGGATAATCATTTTTGCTGGGACTGATTTCGAATGTTATCTTTTCGAACTTGATTTCAAGATCGTTCTTCCAAACTCCAAGCCAAATCTATTACCGCTTATCTCGATCCATCAAAATCATAATTTTACAAACTTGCATCAATCCGAGCTATCTTCTAACCATTATTATGGTCTAAAATCTCCCAAATTTGAAATCATCGCATTCGTACTCAAACTGAACTCTATTGAGCAATATCCTATTCAAATCAAAAAAATTCACGCCATTATTTTCAATTGCACTAACTCTGATCTCATCCCCGATTATTCCATCTTAACTCAAGTTTTAATTTGCTTGTTTTAACTCAAAGTTGCTCGTACAATCCTCTAAGTTTTTTCGACCATGATATCAATTTCAATTTCTCTGAATTCCTATTCGATGTAAGCCTTATCCTTTATTTAACTCATTATAACTCGTTCGAACCAAATCTTGCATGCTTTCTCCGAGTTCGCTTACTTGCTAGGCATTGTTTATTTATACTAAGGCTTTACCCAATCTCGTCGCTTGCCGCTAGACTCGCTTAATACTCTGAAATCCATGATTCGTTCGAACATTTCTAAGCCGACCAATAAACCACTCAGGGTTCAAGCTATACTCTATAAATCTTTACAACTCATTCTATCTTTAATTCGCATAATCGAACCTGGGACCTATCGTATACACCACTCAAGAATTGAGTTATCCTAATAACTCCTGAATCGCGTTCGCATCATTCACTCATATTTCTAATTTATTTCTTAAAACTCCAGCACAATCCCTATTTGCCGCCTTAACGATCATAGTCTCGTATGTACCCCTATCGATAGTCCTCCATACAAACTATATTTTCAATCATATCTGAAAATCTAACTCAATTCCCATTATTTTCCTTAGCGGTACTCCGATGACATCTCTATCTGTTTCCATTCTAAGTTTGACTTTATTATTATCCGAACGATACCCAAATCTCGCTGTAACTCACTAGCACCAAGGGTCTTGGTGCATGATGTAGTGCCCCGTTCCTCCTATTCGAGGAGCGCGGCTAAGAAACACAAGACGGTATCGTTCGATCGGGATAGATTGAATTAAGAACTCGTCCTCGTTATGGATTTGTTTCTTCGGAATCGATTCCCATATTCAGTGGACCGTGCCCCAAGGATCGGCTTAGCGGCAGAGTCAGGAGGGACCTCTCCGCTGCTATCTTTTATTGCCTCGATTTTTGATGTCGTTTGTTGCTTTCGTGCTTTGAGTTAGTTTTGAATTTGCTTGGGTTTTCTTGAACGGTTTCGATGATTTCATTATTTTCGTTCATTGAATTACACTTCAATTCCGAGATTGGAAAGAGTGGAAGGAGTATTGATCGAGTTGTTCGTGCTATGCAGGTAAACGAGCAGTAGGCGGCTTGCGAGCGGAGTCGTGAAGCGCCTCTTTCCTTCTCCTTTCCTTCCAACCAAGTGAGTGGCTACCAACCCGATTAGCTAGCCCTGCTTCCAAGCTTCACACCCTAAAATCTTGCATTCTTCTTTGCCCCGATCAAACGATACCAAGTAATAATAAAAGAGATCCAGATAAAAAAGGAATAGACTTGGAAATATTGCTTGTCAACTAAACTTATGAACGGTTATCATCCTGTATGATAGTTCGTTTATAACTGTTCTATGAATCGTACTAAGTATGGAAATATATGCTTGTTATGAAACAAACTGTCAGGAAGACTATGCAAAACTGTTATGCTATGGAACTGATTATATGAGTGTTATTTGATCACGGACAACTTGTGCACAAGGTATGTTATGAGTTCCGCGGACGGTCACTGGGGCGCTGGGACCGATCCGATCCGGACGGAATGTATGTATAGTCGTATGTTACCCGGCAAAATGTTATGCAGCGGGGCTCGCCACCCGCGTTGCACGTCACTTTGCCTTGAGACTATAACCTGTCCCTCGTGACAACATGCCAGTGATCTCTATGTATATTTAAACCTGTTGCAAACTAACTTGTGTTTTCGTTGCAGGGAAGGCATGGTAAGTATTGTGCAGGTAATTCAGACGGCAGGTAAAATCCACCGAACGGTGGCACGTTTATTTCAGTAAATTCTATATGCTGCTTACTTGTAAATGAATTAAGGCAAGATAGAAACCCACAAATATGCATGCTGTCACGCCCCGATTCCGTGGAATCGTTAGTCGTCCCCCGGGCGTGACCGCCGTGCGGGCCTAGGTTGCGCACCGCACAAGGCTAAGTATTTTGTTTTGCATAGCGAGCACATATTCAGAGTACGCAGATAATTAAAACACAGATTTGAACATAGAAAAGTTCTCTTTTATTGATAATATGAACATCTATTACAAACTCCTTGAACTGAGTCATAAGGATTGCCTCTATGGGCTTACAAAAGTGTTGACACAAAATGAGATAGCAGTCCTGTACATTACATCCTTTACTACATCTCAAAATATAAGACCTTGGGTCGGAACGACTGCCTTGCCATGAAGCTGCATGGTTGCTTGGTGGCTAGCTTCTTCTTCAAAAGGCTTCTTCTTCAAAATGCTTCTTCTTCTTATGCTACAAAAGGTGGCACGGTCGAGGCGTGCCTACAGCTGGACTGGATTGGGGGTTTGTCTCCTGCTCCTCGCTTGGTTCTCCTAGCGCGGGGAACCTGTTTCAACGAGGGTCAGTACATCAAAACGTACTGGTGAAGGCAAGCTAACCCAACTATACCAATCAATACATTGTTTTAATGAAGCATGAACCTTTTGTTGTGAGTTTCTATCTTGCCTTAGTTCATTTTACAATAAGACATAGATATAGAATCATTGAAATGACCCGCCATCGTTCGGTGACATTTACCTGTCCGTCTGAACCACCTGCACAATACTTACCTTGCCTTCCCTGCCAAGAAGACACAAGTTAGTTTCAACAGGTTTAAATATACGAGAGGATCACTGGCTTTGATGCCATAATGGACGGTCTTAGTCTCAGGCTAAGGTGACGGAGGCACATGTATCACCACACGCCATTCCGCCTATGGGAGAGACTAATCTTGAGGTTCCGTCCGGATCGGATCGGTGCCAGTGCCCCAGCGACCGTCCGCAGGAACCAAGAGGCCTTGTGCACAAGTTGTCCGTGATCAACGGCGTTTGTGTTAAGGTTGCCATTTATGTAGCTGAGGCAATGAATTCAGGGGATATGTAGCATTGTGTGATGTATTTTGCATAGTCTCCCTGAATAATTGATGCATGGCAAAGGGTGTTCTACATATAGCATATTTATAGAAGAAGAAGTAAGCATTCCAACTTGTATATATGCATATGGTAAACATTTGAATAAGCAAGCATGTAGTAAGTAACTGTTCACAAGTTTCGATGACAAGCATACAGATCCAAGTCTATTCCCTTATTATCTTGATATCTTTTAGTTATTACTTGGTATCGTTTGATCGGGGCAAGCACGAACACAAGATTTTAGATGTGAAGACTAGCAAGAAGGGCCAGCTAATCGGGTTGGTAGCCACTCACTTTAGTGGTTGGAAGGAGGAAGGAAAGAAGTGCTTTAGGAGTCCGCTCGAGCGACGCCTACTGCTGGATCACCTGTATTGACACGAACAGCTGATCAGTACTTCTTCCTCTCTTTCCATTATCGGAATTGAAGTGCAGTCCTAAGAACGAAAGCAAATGAAATCCATCGAAACCGTTCAAGAAAACCCAAGCAAATCCGAAAACCAACTCAAGGCACGAAAGCAACAAGCGATAGCGAAAACTAGGCCACAAAAGAATACAGCGGAGAGGTCCCTCCTGACTCTGCCGCTAAGTCGATCCCGGGGGCACGGTCCACTGAATATGGGAATCGATTCCGAAGAAACAAATCCATAACGAGGACGAGTTCTTAATTCAATCTATCCCGATCGAACGATACCGTCTTGTATTTCTTAGCCGCGCTCCCCGAATAGGGGGAACAGGGCACTACATTCTACCCAACCAATTGGAAGCTTCGTCCCGAAACTTAAGGAATGGAACCTACCACTAGGAAATAATAAGGAGAACCTTTCCCTCATTTCGGATTCAAGCTCCCAAGTAGATTCTTCGACAGAGTGATTCCGCCAAAGCATGCGCACGAGAGGAACCGAACGAGTCCGAAGCAGCTTTTCTTTTCTATCCAAAATTTGCACAGGCTGTTCTACATACGTCAAGTCGGCTTGAAGGTTCAGTTGGTCCAGGTCTACCACATGGCTCGGGTCGTACACATATTTCCTAAGTTGCGAAACATGGAATATATCGTGTACGTCGGATAGGGATGGTGGTAGAGTAATCTGATACGCAACTGAGGCAACCCGCTTTAGTATTTCGAACGGGCCGACAAATCTCGGACTTAGCTTTCCTCTTGCCCCGAACCTGCTGACTTCTCGCATGGGCGAGACCTTGAGGAATACTCGGTCGCCTACTTGGAACTTTAGCGGTCTTCGATGTGTGTCCACGTAGCTCTTTTGACGGCTTTGAGCTACCTTTAATCTATCTCGAATCAGCCGAACTTTCTGGACGGTCTGCTCTACGAGCTCAGGGCTAAGTACTTGCCGTTCCCCAACTTCGTCCCAACAGATAGGAGATCTACACTTCCGCCCGTATAATGCCTCATACAGCGCCATTTGAATGCTTGATTGATAACTATTATTGTAAGCAAATTCAGCTAAAGATAGATGAAGGTCCCAACTAGTCTTCAAGTCCAAGGCGCAGAGTCGCAACATATCTTCGAGGATCTGGTTGACACGTTCGGTTTGGCCATCGGTCTATGGATGGTAGGCGGAGCTAAACTTCAACTTCGTCCCCATTGCTGACTGCAGGCTTCCCCAGAAACGTGATATGAATCGACCATCTCGATCGGAGACTATGGTTACGGGCACGCCATGGAGTCGAACGATTTCGTTGAGATATATCTGAGCCAGGCGGTCGGCACTCCAAGTAGACTCGATAGGCAGGAAGTGAGCTGACTTGGTGAGTCGATCGACGATAACCCAGACTGCATCATGTCCCCGTTGCATCCTTGGCAAGCCAACAATAAAATCCATCGTTATATCATCCCATTTCCACTCCGGAATAGCAAGGCTCTGTAGTTCTCCGCCTGGTTTCTGGTGTTCGGCCTTTACTCGTTGACAAGCCATGCAATGCGACACAAACTGCGCCACATCCCGTTTCAAGCCGTGCCACCAAAACGTCGTACGAAGATCCCGATACATCTTTGTGCTACCCGGATGAGAAGTATAGCTAGCATAGTGGGCTTTCGTGAGTATTTCTTCTCTGAGGGCCGCGTCGCTTGGAACGCACAGTCTCCCCTTCACTCGAAGCATCCCATCTGTGCTTACCGCAAAGTCGGACGCCTTCCCTGCTGAGATAAGGGCATGAATCTTTTGCAGGAATGGGTCGTCCTTCTGAGCGGCCTTCACTTTATGTAACAAGTCGGGTTCGAGGCGCAGTTGGGCTACTTGCGCCCACTTTGTGTATCTAATTTTCAAAGTAAGGCCCAGTGATTCAAGATCTCGGCACAGCCTATCATCAATAGCCAAACTTCCTACAAACACTCGACTCAGTGCGTCAGCTACTACGTTTTCCTTATCAGGCATGTATCTGATCATGAGATCGAAGTCGCTTAGGAGTTCAAGCCATCGCCGCTGCCGAAGATTTAAATCCTTCTGAGTGTACAAATATTTCAAGCTTTTATGGTCCGTATAGATTTCACACGGCACGCCATAAAGATAGTGGCGCCACAGCTTTAATGCAAACACTACCGCGGCAAGTTCGAGGTCATGCGTTGGGTAGTTCTGCTCGTGAGGCTTTAGCTGTCTAGACTCATAGGCTATCACTTTGTCCCGTTGCATCAGGACACATCCTAGTCTCCTTCCTGATGCATCGCTATATATTTTGAAGTCATCCGGTCCGTTCGGCAAAGTAAGGACCGGGGCAGAGATGAGGCGCTGCTTTAACTCCGTAAACGAAGCTTCACAGTCGTCCGTCCAAGTAAACTTCGTACCCTTCCGTGTGAGCTGAGTCAAGGGCGAAGCAATTCTAGCAAAATTTTGTATGAACCTGCGGTAATAACCTGCTAGCCCAAGGAAACTTCGGATATCGCTGGCTGACTCCGAATGTTTCCACTGTGTAATGGCTTCCACCTTCTTCGGGTCAACTGAGATGCCTTGAGACGAGATAACATGGCCTAAAAAGGATATACTGTCTAGCCAAAATCCACATTTACTTAATTTGGCGTACAGCTTATTGTCTCGAAGGGTTTGCAGCACCATCCGCAGGTGTCCTGCGTGCTCATCCCTAGTCTTCAAGTACACCAAGATGTCATCGATAAAAATCATTATAAATTTATCGATGAAAGGTCTAAATACTCGATTCATAACATCCATGAATGCTGCAGGCGCATTCATCAGTCCAAACGACATCACGGAAAACTCGTAATGACCGTACCGGGTTCGAAAAGCAGTTTTGGGGGTGTCCTCAGGCCTAATTTTCAGTTGGTGATAGCCCGAGCGAAGATCTATTTTTGAAAACACTGCTGCGCCCTGTAGTTGATCGAACAAGTCATCAATCCGTGGCAGAGGATACTTGTTTCTGATCGTAACCTTGTTCAATTCTCTGTAGTCGATGCAGAGGCGTAGAGTTTCGTCTTTCTTCTTCACGAAGAGCACAGGCGCACCCCAAGGAGACACGCTCGGACGGATAAACCCACGCTCAAGTAATTCTTGGAGTTGGCACTTTAATTCCTTCAGCTCTGCAGGGGCCATTCTGTATGGAGATTTGGAGATCGGCTGCGTGTTCGGAAATGTGTCAACAGTGAATTCAATCTCTCGATCGGGCGGTATGCCGGGTAGTTCGCTCGGAAACACGTCGGGGAACTCCGCCTCAACGGAAGTAGAGTCGACGTTTGCGTAGTCCTGCCGTGTGTCCCGAACTGATGCTAAAAATCCCTTGCAGCCTGTGTAGAGCATTCGTCGAGCAGATTTTGCCGAAATCACCATGTAGGCCCTGGTCGCATCGTTCGCTGGACTACTGGTGTAACAGAACACGGCTTCTCCAGGCAGACGGAAAATGACTCGCTTCTCTTCATACTCAATAGTTGCCGCGCATGCGCCTAGCCAGTCCATTCCCAAGATGATATCATAGTCCCTAACATCTAGAACTAAGACATCGAGCGACAGCTTCTTCTCCCCAATACAAATATAACCGCCTAGGCATACTGAACGAACAGGTATTTTTGTACCAGAGGGGGTGCTAACATTTAAATCTAAGTGCAACGGAGTCATTTTTACATCGTTCTCCACGGTAAAATTTGTGGAAATAAAACTATGCATTGCACCTGAATCAAATAGAACACGAGCAGGTATATTATTGAAAAGCAAAGTACCTGACACGACGGTATCCGAAGCTAGAGCTTCTTCCCGTGTCATGGTATAGACCCGGCCTTGAGCTTGATTACGCCCTTGCTGAGGCGCCGCTCGATTGGCCTGGGTTGCAGTATTTTGATTTTGTTGTGGAGAACGACGCTCAGTGTACTTTGGACAGTTGGGAAGGGCATGATCAGAAGCTCCATAAACGAGACATAACCCATGCTTCCGACGACATTCACTTTCGACTTGCCCTGTCCTTCTACAGAAATTACATCGTTGCCCCGAGTTTCCCTTTTTTGAACCGCCGTTGTTAGGGCACTTTGCAGCTATGTTTCCTCTATCGTTGCCTTGGCGTTTGTGATTGGGGGTTTGTACAGCGCCGGTGGCAACGTGAGGATACTGCGGCTCGAGGGAGAGGGCATGGTTTAAGACTTCCCTCATCGTCTGATACTGTGGAACGGATACGTGCCCGTGGATGCCAGGACGTAGCCCTCCTTCGAATCGTCTGGCACGACTCGCTGCATCCGGTAGGTAAGCGGTAGCAAATTTGGCCAGTTTGTTGAATTCTGCCGAGTATTGCTTCACCGTCATACTGCCCTGCCGGAGTTGAACGAACTCATTTTCCCGTTGACGTCGTAGAGGCGGGGGTATAAACTCCTCCTCAAACGCGGCACGAAAAGTCGCCCACGCGATCGCCTCCTCTCCATGGCCAAGTTGAAGAGATCGTCGATCCACGTCCCACCAGTCGTGCGCATTAAGGCAAAGCAGTAGTTGGGCACAGGTGACGCGCTTGTTTTCTGGCACCTCCAGGAGAGAAAAATGATCTTCAAGCTCGGCGAGCCAATCTAGGGCCACGATCGGGTCCTCAGTCCCATTAAATGGCGTGTTGCAGACCTTCTTGAAGTTGCCAAAGGTGAAGGCAGTCACTTCCCTCGTCCTTCGCACTAGCGGTGTCTCGACTTCAAGTATTGGTTGTTCCATCGGGGTCGCTGTTGTAGCTGTGGACTGGTTGGTGGCCAAGGTCTGAACAAGTTGCTGCAGGATATTTACCTGCTTTTGCTGGACTGAGAGTCGCGCCTCTAGATTGCTCTCGAACCTGGCTTGGCGGGCATCATCCCTCTGTCGTTGCTCGGTTAACATTTGCATCACTTGTTGAAGCAAATCTATTTGAGACATGCCCCGTTGGCTCCGAGAGCTTCCTGATGTTCCGGAACTGCTCTCCTGAGTCCGTGTCTCGCCTGGCGCTAGCGCTGATGGTTGCGCTTGCGTCATTCCTTGAAAAGAGGTAAATTAGATCAGGATCATAATGTATTATGGACTTATTGCATGAACGTATCTCATTTTGGCCTTAACGAGTTCAGGAGTTCGCATAGGCGAGTTATC
Organism: Iris macrosiphon; assembly: GCA_036927795.1. Taxonomy (NCBI): domain Eukaryota; kingdom Viridiplantae; phylum Streptophyta; class Magnoliopsida; order Asparagales; family Iridaceae; genus Iris; species Iris macrosiphon. The sequence continues at coordinate 242,720 of JAYESA010000001.1, read as the reverse complement.
GCTAAGGGAACTTTTCTAATTCATGAATTAAAGGAACTTTGAAGCTGTGCTCTGATACCAACATGTCACGCCCCGATTCCGTGGAATCGATAGTCGTCCCCCGGGCGTGACCGTCGTGCGGGCCTAGGTTGCGCACCGCACAAGGCTAAGTATTTTGTTTTGCATAGCGAGCACATATTCAGAGTACGCAGATAATTGAAACACAGATTTGAACATGGAAAAGTTCTCTTTTATTGATAATATGAATATCTATTACAAACTCCTTGAACTGAGTCATAAGGATTGCCTCTATGGACTTACAAAAGTGTTGACACAAAATGAGATAGCAGTCCTGTACATTACATCCTTTACTACATCTCAAAATATAAGACCTTGGGTCGGAACGACTGCCTTGCCACGAAGCTGCATGGTTGCTTGGTGGCTAGCTTCTTCTTCAAAAGGCTTCTTCTTCAAAATGCTTCTTCTTCTTATGCTACAAAAGGTGGCACGGTCGAGGCGTGCCTACAGCTGGACTGGATTGGGGGTTTGTCTCCTGCTCCTCGCTTGGTTCTCCTAGCGTGGGGAACCTGTTTCAACGAGGGTCAGTACATCAAAACGTACTGGTGAAGGCAAGCTAACCCAACTATACCAATCAACACGTTATTTTAATGAAGCATGCACCTTTTGTTGTGAGTTTCTATCTTGCCTTAGTTCATTTTACAATAAGACATAGATATAGAATCATTGAAATGACCCGCCACCGTTCGGTGACATTTACCTGTCCGTCTGAACCACCTGCACAATACTTACCTTGCCTTCCCTGCCAAGAAGACACAAGTTAGTTTCAACAGGTTTAAATATACGAGGGGATCACTGGCTTTGATGCCATAATAGACGGTCTTAGTCTCAGGCTAAGGTGACGGAGGCACATGTATTACTACACGCCATCCCGCCTATGGGAGAGACTAATCTTGAGGTTCCGTCCGGATCGGATCGGTGCCAGTGCCCCAGCGATCGTCCGCAGGAACCAAGAGGCCTTGTGCACAAGTTATCCGTGATCAACGGCGTTTGTGTTAAGATTGCCATTTATGTAGCTGATGCAATGAATTCAGGGGATATATAGCATTGTGTGATGTATTTTGCATAGTCTCCCTGAATAATTGATGCATGGCAAAGGGTGTTCTACATATAGCATATTTATAGAAGAAGAAGTAAGCATTCCAACTTGTATATATGCATATGGTAAATATTTGAATAAGCAAGCATGTAGTAAGTAACTGTTCACAAGTTTCGATGACAAGCATACAGATCCAAGTCTATTCCCTTATTATCTTGATATCTTTTAGTTATTACTTGGTATCGTTTGATTGGGGCAAGCACGAACATAAGATTTTAGATGTGAAGACTAGCAAGAAGGGCCAGCTAATCGGGTTGGTAGCCACTCACTTTAGTGGTTGGAAGGAGGAAGGAAAGAAGTGCTTTAGGAGTCCGCTCGAGCGACGCCTACTGCTGGATCACCTGTATTGACACGAACAGCTGATCAGTACTTCTTCCTCTCTTTCCATTATCGAAATTGAAGTGCAGTCCTAAGAACGAAAGCAAATGAAATCCATCGAAACCGTTCAAAAAAACCCAAGCAAATCCGAAAACCAACTCAAGGCACGAAAGCAACAAGCGATAGCGAAAACTAGGCCACAAAAGAATGCAGCGGAGAGGTCCCTCCTGACTCTGCCGCTAAGTCGATCCCGGGGGCACGGTCCACTGAATATGGGAATCGATTCCGAAGAAACAAATCCATAACGAGGACGAGTTCTTAATTCAATCTATCCCGATCGAACGATACCGTCTTGTATTTTTTAGCCGCGCTCCCCGAATAGGGGGAACGGGGCACTACACATGCTTCATTAAAATAACGTGTTGATTGGTATAGTTCGGTTAGTTCGCCTTCACCAGTATGTTTCGACATGCTGACCCTCGTTGAAACAGGTTCTCCGCACCAAAGCGAACCGAGCGAGGAGCCAAAGTCGTCTTCCCAATCCAGTCCAGTTGTTGGCGCATCTTCATCGCGCACCTTGAAGCATTTTGAATCCAGAAGCTGCAACTCTTCATACACAAATGCAGCTCCGTGGCAAAGCTATCCTCCAGCCTGGAGGTCTATATCTTTTGAAGTTTAGTAAAGGGATATAATGTATAGGACTGCTATCTCATTTTGAGTCAACACTTTTGTAAGCCCGTGCGGCATATTAGCTGACTCGTTCAAGAGTTTGTAATAGATGTTCATTATCAATAAAGAGAACTTTTCCATGTTTCAAATCTGTATTTCAATTTATCTGCGTACTCTGAATATGTGCTTGCTATGCAAAATACTTTAGCCTTGTGCGGGCGCAACCCCAGGCCCGCACGGCATCACGATTCGGGGGACGCCCCAACGATTCTAAGGAATTGGGTCGTGACACATGACACTTAACATATCGCCAAAAGGTATGTGTGCATAGACAACTATCCGAAAGATATTCCATCTCGTACTCTAACTCGCTTGGTATTTTTATATAGGCATCCAGTTTCACATATATCTGGTTTACTCTAACATAAGTGTATTCCCACAATATCTTACACAGGTTGGCACAAAAGCTCTCGCATCATAAACCCGTTCAAGCAATCGTATCATTCACACGCACTTTTTCAAAAATATTTAGACTTATTGTATGGAACATTCATCGAACATCGAGAGGGAACACCTATCACTCCTTCAATACACAAGTTAAAAACTGAGAGAATCGAAACAAATTCCAAGGACGTAAAGTCGTGCTCTGATACTAATATGTCATGCCCCGATCTCCCGCCGGAATCGGCCGTCCCCGCTAGGCACGAATCACCGCGCCAGCGCTCCCACGGGACGTATGTTTCCATCGGGACGCTATGTCGCACGAGCCTGAGGTTACGCCCGCGCGAGGCAAATACCGAAACGGCCGTTGATAACTAGTTCACAGAGTCGTCATAGCGGAAACATAAAATAAACATAAGTATTGAAATCAAATCAAGCTCTTTATTGATATGAAGTAAAGATTACAAGCGGTACAAGGCCAAAATTATAAGTCGCTCATGCTCTCTCTCTCACTTACAATAAATATGCCCTTAGGCTTAAAACCGATATAAATAATCTGGATGATGATGTTCCCATACATTATGTCTCATATATGTGAGCTCTAGGTCCGTGCGCCACGCTCCAAGACGCCAAGTACGGTCCGGCGCCTCATTACGTTAAGCGATCTCCAAATCCGTACGAGTTCCCCTGCACCCTGTATGTAGACTGGATGGGTGTCGTACAATGAATGCACTAGTGGGGAGGCCTCTCGCCCACGCCACAAAACAAGCACGTTCATTAGTTATGTGCACTGACTGGTTTCATTGTCTTTTTTGTCTTTTGCCTTAGGATCAGTTACATGGCAATATAAAGAAAGTAATCTCCGTGTCTGCTCAAGAGTGTCATAATAATGAACAATTGAGTTCACCTTACCATTTCTTACCATTCGGCCTTCCCTGTCATATGCAGCAATATAAACAATGATCTACTGAATGATAAAGAGCATCTATGAAACCCAAGTGTTATGTAGTGTCTCTACCTCAAGCCCGTTCTACTCGAACTAGGTTTGTTACCGTGCGTCCATTCTAATTATGCAAAATATTGTGCAGATGTACTCCTTTCCGTTACTCATTTTCTTAATACGGATAGCCGCTATACAAACATGACTTATCTATATGAAGGTCACTGGCTCTGTTAGCCATATTGGACATGATCTATGATGGACGGCTGTCTTCCCAGCTCAGTTGCTAGCCTTGCTGGACCTCCCAACCGTCTGACGAGTCGGCGCCCATCCAGGTCGGTAGCAAGCCTTGTCGGATGTCCCGCTCTCGCCCGCTAGTCATCAGCTAGCGTATTGCCAGGACTACACTGGCACTGTCCTCCCGGGCTGACACGATTTGGATGCGTCAACAATCGTGTCGAGGACTCTCTCTACCTGGTGCGCAACCAGTTGTCCGTGACCATGCAACTAATCCCCCATATCCAATCCTAGCCGAGGACTACACTTGGGTCTATCTTTGCCGAGGACTACCCTCGGATCTTTTCTTCTTTACGCAGCTCCCTGATTAGAGACTGCCTCGGTGATCTGCATATCACGAGTACCTTTCTTTCTTTACATCTCCTGACTCGGAACGACTATTTGATAGCCTTCCTCGTCTATGTATGCAACATGATTTTTACGCTATCCCGTGTCATATTTCGTGCGGTGCAACGCCTCAGTATGAACTCACCCTACTATGTGGTATATATGTAAGAAGCTACTACATTCCAACTCAATAAGTCCGACTACGCAAATAGCAATAAGATCTCCATGATCTATACAATAATAAGGCGGGGTTATCCCCTTAGCTATGTGCGTTCATCTCTTTTATTAGCATGCAAAGGTTATCTCCTGAAAACTAGCATGTAACATTCATTTTCTTAGTGTGCAGCTAAGTAGAGACATGTTCACCGGGGCCACCCACCTTAGCGATGTATCGCATCGGTCGAGCGAGACTCCGGACGCGCCTCTGAAAGCCTAAGTCTGACTCCATTGAAGATCCCAGTATGAATGCATTTGCATCGAACGAGCCATCTCGCTGAGCAAGGCGTGTTGGTTTGCTACACTTGTGCCGTTTGAATCGGCCTTCCGGGTTGAACGGAGAGGGTCACTACACACATTGTCTCCGAATGAGAAGCGGGACACTAAACAAGACCTACGGAAGCATGAATCTCTCGTAGAAATTTGATTAGAGTCTTCCTTGAATCTCTCTTGAGATACCAAGAAAGAACTCTCTTAGCCTCCTTTAATATGGCTATGAAATCCTAATTTAGGATTTATGAGTCCACAGATTAGTCCCAACAAACTTGAAATACTGATTTGATCAAAAACTGCCTCAATTATGTTGAATATCCCGAACGGACATACCAGTTTGTCCAACCGATATGCTAGGTGTGCATCAATTTTTTTGCTCACTCAATGTTGGAGAAAATAGTATATAGAACCAATATATAGATATTGCTGTGTATGCTAAAACAACCGCTAATCTGCTCGATTGCTCCGTTGTTGTTTTTTGTGAGACCTTCGTCATTGACTCCACGAAATTCCAATTTTTTTCTTTCTCCTCTAATCGAGGCTGGAAATCTATAACCGATAAATGTTGAAAACCAAATAGATATTTTTTGCTATTTGGGTTAGAATATAGGTGGAAACGGTAAGAAAGTCCATTTTAAGCCAGAAACACATTAGCCTAAAAGAAAATAATTGCTAGAAGAAAAAAAGAAGAAGGGAACAATCAACGAACGCATATTCTAATGCATTGTATCTGTCCTTGCTTGTTCAATTGACAGCCACACATAAATGAGTGGTGCCAAAAGAATCTCTCTATGATTGCCTCCAAGATAATATCATCACGCTCTTTCCTATCCCTTACCTTAAAAAAACCAAGAAAGCCTCTTACTTGGCTTCAGTTCAGTTCAGTTCAGCCTACATACATGGCTGCTACCACTACTGTTGCTTCACGCTTCCTTTCTACTACAGTAGTACCATCCTCTTCCATCTCTAACTCCAAACTATTATCACTAGCGATAGACCACCAATCAATCTTCCCTAGAAGAAGAGGTTCTACAGTACCATATCCATCTATTATAACTAGTACAATCTCTCCCCTATCTCCGAAAGCTAGTTCTTCTGCCTCCGCACTAAGCGGAACACAGAAGAAGCTGCAGACTGACGATGATGACAAGAAGAAGAAGGAGAAGGAGGAGGAGCGAGTGCAGCAGGTGCACACGGTGGAAGAGTTTGAGAGGGCGCTCCGTTCGGCAGGGAACAAGCTGGTGGTGGTGGAGTACGCGGCGAGCCACAGCTCCCAGAGCCGGAAGATGTACCCGGTGATGGTCCAGCTGAGCCGCACCTGCGGGGACGTGGAATTCCTGCTGGTGATGGGGGACGAGTCGGCCGAGACCAAGGAGCTGTGCAGGAGGGAAGGGATCGACAAGGTCCCCCACTTCAGCTTCTACAAAGGGATGGAGAAGGTGCACGAGGAGGAAGGCATCGGACCGGACCAGCTCATGGGAGACGTGCTCTACTACGGGGACAGCCACTCCTCTGTCATCCAGCTCCACTGCAGGCAAGGACTGTGTCATCCATATATATGTACTACGTATATATATGATACTGATTCCTTAATTTGTGATATATAGGGAGGATGTGGAGGCGCTGATGGAGGAGCATAAAGCCGACGGCAAGCTGCTTGTGATGGACGTTGGGCTGAAGCACTGCGGCCCGTGCGTGAAGGTATACCCAACAGTGATCAAGCTGTCGAGATCGATGGCAGACACGGTGGTTTTTGCAAGGATGAACGGCGACGAGAACGAGAGCTGCATGCAGTTCCTCAAGGACATGGATGTAGTGGAGGTGCCAACCTTCTTGTTTATTAGGGATGGGGAGATATGTGGGAGGTATGTGGGCTCAGGGAAAGGGGAGCTCATAGGAGAGATTCTTAGATACCAGGGGGTCAGGGTTACTTATTAGTACTGTTGATATCCCTTAATTATTATACAGAGTATGTACTACTCAATCCTAGCTACCTCCATATATGTACTACTATTCAATCCTCCAATCCAATGTCACTAATTATATATTTGGAGACAAATCAACAAGTTTGAAGATTTTCTGATACATACAAGATTGGGATTGCAAAGTCCCTGTTAGAAGACCAGTTCGAATCAAATGCTAAGATAAACATGTTCAAGGACAAAGTCAGAATTTTAGTTTATCCCGAACTAAACTTAAAACGGTATAAATTTGATTTTATTTTAACAAAATAAATGTTATGTAAATATCATCATGTTCATATCCCATCGTATCTATATTGTATCGTGTCTGGTCAATATAGAACCGTGTCCAACATACTAAAAATATGAGCACCTGACAAAAAATATTTAGCCTTTATGTAGACTCTTTTAGGCATAAATTCGAACACAACGAGACTTTGGTATCATTTTTTACCCTCAACAAAGGATCCCGGTCTTGGTAATGATGGGTTCTCAGTTGAAGATGAAACAAATGAGAGAGGAGAAGGTGAGTTATGAAGAGAGAAGTTGTGAGGGAGGAGTGTTCCTATGGGGGAGAGAGAATTGGGAGGGGGGGGTGCTTGATAGCTGGGTTCTGGAGAAGAAACATTTTGAAGTATAGTCCACTCCAGTCCACTAATGGTTCTGTCCTTGTCAGTGTTTAGAAAAATTTCTAACCATTATTACAACAATAAATCACTTTTTTGTGTCAACTTAATTTATAAGTAGACAATAGATACAACATTATACCGAGACATAGAAAGAGAAGATGAGGAGATCCATTCAAAGATCCCATCCAAGATGAAGAGCATATTGTAGCCTAATCACTGAGTAATCACGAAGTATGACACGACGATCACTTAGTAATCACGATAATAACATCTCATGACAAGCATCTGTAACACTCCGTTCCGCTCAAGTGGACTGTCGATTCAAACGGCAAAAGTGCAACATCCCTGTCACGCCCTGATCTCCCGCAGGCCAAATCGGCCGTCCCCGCTAGGCGGAAAAGACCGCGCTAGTGCTCCCGCGGAACGATCGCTTTGACCCATCCGGGCGTGATGCCGCACGAGCACGTTCGGCGTCCGTACAAGGTCGTGGTTCATTGGCTGGCGGTAAGAAGTCTAAGCCACAGAGTCGTACAGATTGTCCGAGTGCAGCGGAATTTATGAATGCATATGCGAACGGTAACAAGTTCACTGAGTCGGCAATAGCGGAAGCATTAAATAACACAAGCAGAAGTAAAGCAATTCTTTTTATTCATATTGAAACAAGTGTTACAGGCGGCGTATAGCCGAGATTACAAGTCGCTCAAGCACTCTCTCTCTCTGAAACATAAAGGCATGCCAAGTGGCTACATTTGTAGAATTATTTATAGGCGATGTTCCAACATTATGTCTTGTATATGTGCTTCAGTTCTGGACGCAACATTCCAAGGCTTCCGAGTTGAACTCCACGCCTTAGCACGCACGAAGGAGGCATCCGCACTGAACGAGGTTCTTCCGTACCCTGCAAGCAATCTGGTGGGTTATCAGTACATGAATGCACTGGTGGGGAGGCTACTCGCCCGCTCGACAAATCCAAACACGTAATATAGGTTTCGTGCACAAACTACTTGTTGTCTTTCTAGTTGTGCCTTAGGATCAATTTTATGTCAATATTGAATAGCTTAACTCGTGTGGCAGTGCGTCGTACGATATAAGAGAAAACACGGTGAGACTTACCAACTTACCATTTGTCCTTTCCTGTCCAAGGCAAACGAAGTTAATTCAAGCACAAACATGTATAAGTATTCAGGGGGCATAGCATATGCAAACACAAGTGTTTCAGTACGAGATCACGGTTTGGGTGCATGGGTTACTCTAATTTCTTATGTGGTTTGCAAGTAGTCTTTATGCACAAGTGTTGATATACCATGATTGTTCAGGTGTTCAGTTATATTCGATGCTATGCAATGACTCGCATGCGGATAGCCGCTAAGCGAGGATGACTTATCTATATGAACATGAGGTCACTAGCACGGCGCCATAATGAACTGTCTAGTCTCAGTACGAAATGTCGTGCGACGCATAGTTCAGGATGACACAGGGCATTCCGTCCTATAGCAGGCGACTATCAGGAGTTCCGTCCGGATCAGATCGGTGCCAGTGCCAGTGCCCCAACAACCGTCCACGGAACTAAACCTTGTTTCCAAGTTGTCTTGTGACCATGCAAGTCTCTACTCATCAGGTTTTTGGTCAGGTACAGGAACAAGTTCGAGGCAGGATATATATATATGGAACAAGTTATATGGAACAAGTTTAAGTCAGGATATATATATATGTAACTTGTTGAGGCAGGATCAGGATTACTCTCAATATTAAGTATCGACTCCAACGAGTCATTTATTCACAAGACAGTATTGCTCCACGAGCTAGGATTCTTGGATCACAGAATTGGTGTAAGTTCCCTGGTTCAGGAATTGCCTTAGCTGTAACACCCCGTTCCGTTCCAGCGGACTGCCGACTCAAAACGGCAAAAGTACAACTGTCCCGACCTGCTTTGCCTCAAACAAGAATCAAAGGATATCCAGACTTGTCCCTACAGGAATCTGGCTTAGGCTTTCAGAGGCTCGCTTGACGTATCGCTCTACCGAGGCGAATCATCGCTAAGGTGGGTGGCTACGGTGAACTCGTCTTTGCTTAGCCAGCACACATAAAATCTGGAATATTCATGCTAGTCGCTAGGTGATTCACCCCCTGCATGCTAATAAGAATCCAACGCACCTAGCTAAGGGAATAATCCCAACTTGTATTGCTTATGCTAGAACATGAAAATTGAAATACTGCTTGTATTCAGACCCTCGCATGCTAAGTCCCTAACGGTTTCATCTCTCGGCTTACCTTCGGGTCCGAGCAAACGTGTTTACTTATGTTCCTTAGAAACACATGCTTTCCTGCTTAACGAATGTCTAATATTATTATATTGTGCAATGTATAAGCTCAATCCTGAATGCATGAATGGAACGTAGATGCAATATAAATGAATCATGCAATACTGCTTGTCTTGTACTCACGTAGCCTCCGGACGATAATCACGTAGCCTCCGGGCGGATAATCATGTAGCCTCCGGGCGATAATCACGTAACCTCCGGGCAATAATCACGTAGCCTCCGGGCGAATATTCACGTAGCCTCCGGGCGGATCACGTAGCCTTCGGGCGAATGAATGTTATTGTTCGATCACGGACAACTTGTGCACAAGGTATAGTTCCTGCGGGCGGCTGCTGGGGCACTGGCACCGTTCCGACTCCAGACGGAACTCACGTTTAGTCTCACGTACTTTGACGGGGTGGTATGCGGCACCTCTCGTATTTGCACGTAGCTAACCACCTTTATCACAGACTAGGTTCTTTATGGCAATCAAGCCAGTGATCATCATGTATATTTGAACCTGTTGCATATTAACTTGTGTCTTCGTGGCAGGGAAGGCATGGTAAGTTGTGCAGGTGATTCAGATAGTGTCACGTCCCAGTTCCAAAAATACGTAGGACTAGGACACGTAATCATGCCAGCCGCATGGATATGGCAACTCCAATATATGGAAACCAAATCCATACGTACGCTGTAATATGAATATAACATCCACAAGTGGTATAAAATGTAATACAAGTCACAGGTTAAAATCTAAATCTCATCCACCAAAATCATATAGAAATAAATAACCAGTATCTAGGAAACTAGATCTCAACAAGAAGTATCTAAAGATGATGGTTGGATGCAAAACAAATCCACTACCAACTCAAATAGAAAATGGAAAAAAAAGTAAATACAATATAAGTACAACTCACTCAAACAATATAAGTACCAGCTACCAATCACGGCTCGAATAGAAGACATCCACGGAGCATCTATATCCTTCCAAATCTGTGCTCCTGCAAATACTCAAGAACAGGTACACCTGGCAGCGGACCAGGTCCTCAGAGGGACATAACAAGTATACTTAAACACATGCCAATAAAGTACTGAAATAAATATCCAATGGGTCGCCTAACCATCTAAAGTGAATGCAGTTAAGAACAACTTTCCCCACAAGTGAGCTATCTGGCTGAAAACTGGGATTTGGCATGGTTCTCTTTTGAAGAGCCAGGGGCCTAAAAGGCACGTCGTCTTTTGAACGCCGGTGGCCCGCCTGATAGTACATAATATATAGTGGTCATCATGACCCGTATCTCCAGCGGAGAATCCGGTCGTACAGGAGAAAAAGTGTAAAGGAGCTCAAATGCGGTACTTGTTGTTCTCCCCACCCCATGCTCTAAGCATGTCACATCCATGACACGATTTGGTCCATAGCCTATTCTTAGTACCCTAGCCCAATCCTGCAACCAAACAAGGACAAGGATGGGACCACCGTACTACAATAGGCTATGTCCATAGACCTCTAATAACTGCCAAGTCTACTAGCATGCAAAGTTTCTAACAGCAGTTATTCCTAACGCACGTCCCACACGTACCGATGATCAGTCAATACGTGCGTCCGTGATCTATATGAGACTCACAACTCGTGTAGAAATATGTGTCACAGTCAAATGAAACCTAATGGTGCTACATGATAATGGGGTAGTCTCATGAACAAGGTCAATGTAATACATAAATAAAAACCTATCGCGACGTCACCGTCGCGAGCATTTTATATAACAATTAAAATATATGAACTAAGGACAGAAAATAAATATGCATGCAATATATGGAATATAAATAACAGTACAATGGCAAGGTATACTTGCCTGGCAAGAAGCTGCAAAATGTACGCGCCCAAATGTCTAATACACAGGACCAGAAGCTATGGCCTCAGAACAATGTCCCCAGATGCTGAAATAGATATCACCAACATTCCCAAAATAAGCAAAATAGCTAGAAAGCACTTCCCTTTCGTCCAATTTGGACACAGGGGCAAAACCGTAATTTCGGATAAAAGTGGGGTCCACATGTGGCCCACTTTGCACCAAAAAGTGTGCCGAGGGTAACAGTCTCTAAATAGGACGAACTATAGGTCAAACAACTCTAGATGTCAATACGAACCCAACGGTATGTCCAAATTTGGATTCCGATGAGCCGAACAAAATTTGGTCCAAAAAGTCAACTGTGGGGCCCGCCAATTGGCGATCTGGTCAACCGTCTCAGAATTGTGTGAAAGTTGGGTCACAGGACCAGCGCGTTACCACAAGTCCAGTGGCGTAAGTTTCGTCACAATCTGACAAGCGTGCACAAAATACTCGCGAGTTCCACAAAAGTGGCAACACAAAATGTGTCTGCAGATACGGCCTGATTCCGGCGCGCACACGCGTCCGAATCAGTCCCCACAAATTTTCACGTGTCCGATTATGCTGTGTGCACTATTCGGTACACTTGGCACACGGCGGGGCGGTCCCGTTTGGCGGGGCGCGCTCCGATCTCCAACTTTTGGAAAACCGGAAAAAGTGGGTGCGCGCAGTTTTGTGACGAATATAACTATGTCCACAGCAACTATTAGCCTAGGGTTATTTTACAGAAATTAAACTAGGTCAGGTATTCTACAGGTATCAAAAAGAATCACCGAATTCGGATCTCTGTGGTGGGAGATACGAACTCGGCAATACGGGTGGTCATTCTGGAATTTTACGATTTCAGAATTTTGTTTGTCCGTCCACTTTGGACGCTGTTTTTCACCTAGGGACACACGTTTTTCGAGGTTGGCTATAAAATGAATATTGGAGAGGGTTAAGGGATGATCATACCTATGAAAATAGAACAGCATTTGGTCGAGCAAGTCGACGGAAAATCACGCCGGAGTGAATGTGCCTCGAGTGGGAAACTGCAGGATGCGAGGTCGGCGTCGACGGGATGGCTTGGCGGGGCTTCTCTGGCTGCGGTGACGGCTATAGATGGGAAGAGGAGGTCTGGAATTTCTAGGTTAGGGTTTTAGAGCTAACTATATATATATATATAATATATTAAGGGAGAGAGAGGGTGGAGCGGATGGATCGCGGGTCCGCGGATTTAGTTGCTGTTGGAAGGTCTCGGCAATATGGGGGTTCCGCTGATTGGGCGGTCAATTAGAAAGCAAGGTTGCTGAATGGAAATGTAAAGGGGCGGCCAAAGCATAACGTGAACTGCTAAGTTGCTGTAAGGGAATTGCAACTAAAGAGGGATAGTAGTAGCTTTGTTATTAATATTATTATTATTATACTTATTATTAAATACTTTCTTTTTCCTTTCTTTTCTTTCTTTAACTATATATATATACATATATATATTTGTATATATATATATATATATATATATATATATATATATATATATATATATATATTCACATATAAGAAAATTTATAAAATAGGGTATTGCACATCGTTAGGCTAGCAACTGCTCAAGGGGTCCCCTACATGGAATAAATTCCGAAAAATTCCTGATGGTCCCATAAGTCATCTAAGTGCCCGAACACCTAACATAAAAATTATTAAAAATCTATTTCTCCTATTTAGCACATAATTACCATAATTAATTTATTAATTAATAATAATAAAAATAATAAATACGATTTTTAGAAATAGGGGTTTTACATTCTACCCAACTTATAAAAATTTCGTCCTCGAAATTAAAATTAAGCCACGATAGAATGCAATGATGGTATAAGATTTGCATTGTTTAAAATGCAAGGCTAGGTTTAAAGGAGTGGGCGATGTTGCACGTTGCACATCCCGAAAAAAAAAATCATGAAAAAATCCATATGAGAAAAAAATAGGTTTCTTCAGACGTCATGCTAATGAGGTGGACACCTAAATGCTCTTTTGCATAAAAGCGTTCAACAATTGGAAAATTGTACAAAGATGAGAATTGGATGATGGACATGTCTAGGATAAGGGTGTAGAATTTGTAGGAAGGCAGTGGCTAGTGACTTGCTCCAATTATCGGAGCACGGTAAGGCGTGTCAAGTGATATCATGTTGTAAACTAAATAAAAATACCGTGTTCTATTTCTAAGTGGATTCGTGCTAGCCTCAGTCTCACTATCTAAGCCGAGTAGGTCAAATTCTTAGGTGAGGGGGTTTCATAATCTGCCGAACTTAAAACAATGTCGTCCTCAAAATTAAAATAAGGCAGAATCGGTTAATCCTTTATGTACAATAAGGCAAGTCAGTCGCAATCTTCTTGCGATAACTAAAATCCTAATCATATCCATTGCAATTACTTCTAGGTTAAAATGACCACTGCTCCAATCAAAATTTAACCTATGGTTATCTCTTCTCCCCTTGTTTCAAATTATCCATATCCACATAACATCTCCAAGATTTACATACGCATATAACTTTTATCTCACGATCTCTAACTATCATAATCTCTTTTAGAAGTGGTTTGAGTCCAATATTCCCATTTTCACCTAAATTTTTTTTTTTTTTTATATACCTCAACTCTTTAAATTCCATTCACATCCTCATTATTTTCAATAGGTCGTCCAACCAAGATTTTAATTCTTAATTCAATTCACCAAATTAAAAAATAATTTAAATGCAGTCCACCAATATTCAAGTCTGAAATTCTATATTTATCCTCTAAATTCAAATTGGTGATTCTACCTTCATTGTTCAAAAATTTAACTCATGCACTTAAGGTATAAATATTGGGTCCTCAATATCAATTCATTGATCCTCATCATCTTAGTCATCCTTCTAAATTTCTCAAAATTACAATGGCTTGACCCTCTCCCAATCTAGTCTTACTCGTTCATAATCTAAAAGAAATTCCTCCCGAGTTGACAATGCACTACTAACTTAGAATTTATCCACCTATCACCGAAGGCTATATACCTTAAGAAAATATTCCTTATTATGTTTACTCATGTCGTTCAATCCTCGAAACTTCAACGCCGATCATATCACATATGATATGTCCTTAATTACGAAAGAATAATCCTCGAGTATGTGATCGGCCTATAGGGTATATCTAGTACTCTTTGCATATCAATTCATACCAAGCACGAGGTTTCGTCTTTTCGAAATAAGGGAAGACGAAGATCAATAATAAAGAGTTCAAGGGAGTGGTAATAGAATGGAAGTATTAGGATCAAGGTGTTTAAAGAATTCAATTGGAAATTGTCAAAGCAGTTGTGGATTGAAATCCTATTTTGGTAGTTCCTGTTCACATGCTCGTATTAGTACAGTCATGTAACCGATACGATATGTCAGACATGTCTAGGGCAAGTATATTCGTCTACTAATCACTACATATCTCAATCCACGTAAAGTAGCGTTACGAAGGGCGAATCGAGCGCACTAAGGTTAGCTAGACCTTCATACACTGATTCTGAAATATATTAGTGTAGTACTCCAATAATACATGTCATGAACAAGCTTGATAAATAATAAGCTTGCAAAACTAGGCTATAATAGCAGCATAAGTCAAGGTAGTACAGAAATTATAACGCTGGATTATGATGAGAGAAGTTACAAATAATTCAAGTTGCAAAAACAAAACAACATAAGCAACAATAACAAAAGACTCTACAATCTCTACAGTTATCATATTAATTTCTTTTCTAAGCCGATAGTCGACAAAGTAGGGGTATGAGCCTCTAAGTTCTATAGTCTGAATAAACACTATCATCTTATGTTAGCATACAATTAATGCCATTCAGTTACACTTCATCAATGGATCACAAGGGCTATATGATACTAGGTGGTGAGGTATACTACCCAACTTATAAGAATTAAACTAATACTGTACAGTCTTTAAGAGGATCCTGCAAAATAATCTTGCACATATAAATAAAACAGAAACTCTCATTAGGGTATATGAGGAAAGATCTTGGTATTGATTAGGGTATCCTTTTTATGTAGGTAATGGTCATCCTAAGTCTTAGTCATAGCACTTATAAGCAAGGGTCAATGGTAAAGATAGAAGAGTTACTGGCCGTTTAAGAAGGAAGGGTCTAACTTGTATCGAGGTGAGGGTACAATTACGCGATTTAAAACTAAGGGTTAATCATTGGTCACAATCTACCAAACAACTTAAATTTATCAAGTTCTAACTACCAAGCATAAAAATTCACACTCAAGGCTACAACTATAATCCTAGCAAACTATGAGCCCTTAACAAAGAATAAATTTACTTGGTCTACTATCCGAAGTGTCAGATGGCACGAGTTGAAAGATGAAGAGAAGAAACGTAATTAGCCGTCGCAAAATAGCGAGCGCTATGGTCGCAGGGAAACAATATATAAAATAAAGATAGAGGGCTCTAGATAGCATCATGGTTCTCTAAGGGGAGCGGGGTGTTAGTTGCTATGTTTGAGGTATGATTAGGGAAATATTCTATGCATTGCTCTTGGCCTTCTAGGGTGCTTGTCTACTAAAAACAAGACAATGACATAAGTTTTATAGTTCCAATATCATCTAACTATGAAGGTTAGGTTCAGTCCAAACATTAAGTTTTTGTTTTCTATGGGTTCCTCAATTGTGGGGCAACCATTATGGTAAACTTCCAACTAACTCTAGTAGTGTCTATACTACTCTCAAGTCCTCCTAATACATCAGGGGGTAATGGTAAACCAATTCTAGAGTTTAAGGAATTCTAGGGTTCACTAGACATCCTAATCTTAGTGGTGTGTCTATATTCTCGTTGTATTCTTAACAGGTGTGCTACCCTAATTATCATCTAACAACAGGAACTTCTATATTCTAGGAGAAGGCTATGCTCAAAGAACTATTAAGGAAGTACAGGAATCAAGCAGGATACAATTGTTCAAATAGAACAGATAGGAGGAAGATGAATCATAGTCAAATGTGGATGAGATCCTATATTCTAGTCCTAGGTGCAGGCTTGTTCGGTACAATAACGTAACCGAGACAATATGCTCTGACCTGCATGGGCCACCACAAAAATATGTCACGCCCCAGTCCCAAAAATACGTAGGACTAGGACACGTAATCATGCCAGCCGCATGGATATGGCAACTCCAATATATGGAAACCAAATCCATACGTACGCTGTAATATGAATATAACATCCACAAGTGGTATAAAATGTAATACAAGTCACAGGTTAAAATTTAAATCTTATCCACTAAAATCATATAAAAATAAATAACCAGAATCTAGGAAACTAGATCTCAACAAGAAGTATCTAAAGATGATGGTTGGATGGAAACAAATCCACTACCAACTCAAATAGAAAATGGAAAAAAAAAAGTAAATACAATATAAGTACAACTCACTCAAACAATATAAGTACCAGCTACCAATCACGGCTCGAATAGAAGACATCCACGGAGCATCTATATCCTTCCAAATCTGTGCTCCTGCAAATACTCAAGAACAGGTACACCTGGCAGCGGACCAGGTCCTCAGAGGGACATAACAAGTATACTTAAACACATGCCAATAAAGTACTAAAATAAATATCCAATGGGTCGCCTAACCATCTAAAGTGAATGCAGTTAAGAACAACTTTCCCCACAAGTGAGCTATCTGGCTGAAAACTGGGATTTGGCATGGTTCTCTTTTGAAGAGCCAGGGGCCTAAAAGGCACGTCGTCTTTTGAACGCCGGTGGCCCGCCTGATAGTACATAATATATAGTGGTCATCATGACCCGTATCTCCAGCGGAGAATCCGGGCGTACAGGAGAAAAAGTGTAAAGGAGCTCAAATGCGGTACTTGTTGTTCTCCCCACCCCATGCTCTAAGCATGTCACATCCATGACACGATTTGGTCCATAGCCTATTTTTAGTACCCTAGCCCAATCCTGCAACCAAACAAGGACAAGGATGGGACCACCGTACTACAATAGGCTATGTCCATGGACCTCTAATAACTGCCAAGTCTACTAGCATGCAAAGTTTCTAACAGCAGTTATTCCTAACGCACGTCCCACACGTACCGATGATCAGTCAATACGTGCGTCCGTGATCTGTATGAGACTCACAACTCATGTAGAAATATGTGTCACAGTCAAATGAAACCTAATGGTGCTACATGATAATGGGGTAGTCTCATGAACAAGGTCAATGCAATACATAAATAAAAACCTATCGCGACGTCACCGTCGCGAGCATTTTATATAACAATTAAAATATATGAACTAAGGACAGAAAATAAAGATGCATGCAACATATGGAATATAAATAACAGTACAATGGCAAGGTATACTTGCCTGGCAAGAAGCTGCAAAATGTACGCGCCCAAATGTCCAATACACAGGACCAGAAGCTATGGCCTCAGAACAATATCCCCGGATGCTGAAATAGATATCACCAACATTCCCAAAATAAGCAAAATAGCTAGAAAGCACTTCCCTTTCGTCCAATTTGGACACAGGAGCAAAATCGTAATTTCGGGTAAAAGTGGGGTCCACATGTGGCCAACTTTGCACCGAAAAGCGTGCCGAGGGTAACAGTCTCTAAATGGGACGAACTATAGGTCAAACAACTCTAGATGTCAATACGAACCCAACGGTATGTCCAAATTTGGATTTCGATGAGCCGAACAAAATTTGGTCCAAAAAGTCAACTGTGGGGCCCGCCAATTGGCGATCTGGTCAACCGTCTCAGAATTGCGTGAAAGTTGGGTCACAGGACCAGCGCGTTACCACGAGTCCAGTGGCATAAGTTTCGTCATAATCTGACAAGCGTGCACAAAATACTCGCGAGTTCCACAAAAGTGGCGACACGAAATGTGTCCGCGGATACGGCCTGATTCCGGCGCGCACACGCGTCCGAATCAGTTCTCACAAATTTTCACGTGTCCAATTATGCTGTGTGCACCATTCGGTACACTTGGCACACGGTGGGACGGTCCCGTTTGGCGGGGCGCGCTCCGATCTCCAACTTTTGGAAAACCGAAAAAAGTGGGTGCGTGCAGTTTTGTGACGAATATAACTATGTCCACAGCAACTATTAGCCTAGGGTTATTTTACAGAAATTAAACTAGGTCAGGTATTCTACAGGTATCAAAAAGAATCACCGAATTCGGATCTCTGTGGTGGGAGATACGAACTCGGCAATACGGGTGGTCATTCTGGAATTCTGCGATTCCAGAATTCTGTCTGTCCGTCCACTTTGGACGCTATTTTTCACCCAGGGACTCACGTTTTCCGAGGTTGGCTATAAAACGAATATTGGAGAGGGTTAAGGGATGATCATACCTATGAAAACAGAACAGCGTTTGGTCGAGCAAGTCGACAGAAAATCGCGCCGGAGCGAAGGTGCCTCGAGTGGGAAACTGCAGGATGCGAGGTCGGCGTCGACGGGATGGTTGGATGGCTTGGCGGGGCTTCTCTGGCTGCGATGACGGCTATAGATGGGAAGAGAAGGTCTGGAGTTTCTAGGTTAGGGTTTTAGAGCTAACTATATATATATATATATAATATTAAGGGAGAGAGAGGGTGGAGCGGATGGATCGCGGGTCCGCGGATTTAGTTGCTGTTGGAAGGTCTCGGCAATATGGGGGTTCCGCTGATTGGGCGGTCAATTAGAAAGCAAGGTTGCTGAATGGAAATGTAAAGGGGCGGCCAAAGCATAACGTGAACTGCTAAGTTGCTGTAAGGGAATTGCAACTAAAGAGGGATAGTAGTAGCTTTGTTATTAATATTATTATTATTATACTTATTATTAAATACTTTCTTTTTCCTTTCTTTTCTTTCTTTAACTATATATATATACATATATATATTTGTATATATATATATATATATATATATATATATATATATATATATATATATATATATATATTCACACATAAGAAAATTTATAAAATAGGGTATTGCACATCGTTAGGCTAGCAACTGCTCAAGGGGTCCCCTACATGGAATAAATTCCGAAAAATTCCTGATGGTCCCATAAGTCATCTAAGTGCTCGAACACCTAACATAAAAATTATTAAAAATCTATTTCTCCTATTTAGCACATAATTACCATAATTAATTTATTAATTAATAATAAAAAAATAATAAATACGATTTTTAGAAATAGGGGTTTTACAGATAGTCAGGTAAAAGATACCGAACGGTGTCAAGTATATTTTAAGTAAATCATTGTATGCAACACACCTGATACTCCTGTAAATCGTATACTTGTAATGTGATCTTGCCCACAATATCGTGTTTGCATATGCTATGCCTCTTGAATGTTATACTTGCCCGTGCATGAATTAATAATGTTTGCCTTGGACAGGGAAGGAGAAATGGTAAGTGGTAAGTCTCGTCGTGTTTCCTCTAACATCGCACGGCGCACTGTCCGACACGTTAGGCTATTCAATCTTTGCATGAAACTGATCCTAAGGCAACTAGAAAGATAACTTAATAGTTGTGCACGGAACCTGTATTACATGTTTGGATTTGTCGAGCGGGCGAGTAGTGTCACGCCCCAATCTCCCGCAAGCTCGATAGTCCCCGCTGAACATGGATCACCACGTTGTAGCTCTTCCATAGGACCATCGTTCTTATCGGGACGTGATGCCGTACGAGCCTGGAGTTGCGCTCGTACAAGGCGATGTTGTCAAACACCAAAGTTATCATCGAAACGACCAAGTTGCAGCGGAAGTCAAGTATTGTGTACCAAGCACACATCAGAGTAATATGCAGCGAAGCTCTCGATAGGGTCCAAATGAAATACCCCGAAGACAATGCCACGAAGGCGATGCCACGAAGGCGATGAAATACTCTTGCTCTTTTCTCTAGCCCACAAAGGTACTTACAGTTCATACATCATGCCTCGTATATCCAAGCAGCGCCACTACGCCTGCGTACCTGAAATAATGCCCACAAACGTGGGCCAGTACACAGCCCTACTGGTGAGCGGGGTAACCTACTCGTCTAAGCCGACACTAAGTAAATAGTGAATACAAACAGTTATATGGTGATCTTTCTAGTTGAATCCTAGATTCATTTTATGGCATATAGATGACATGTGTTTCTTAGCCGCGCTCCCTGCACCGGGGGAACGGGGCGCTATATCCTACCCAACCAATTAGAAGTTTTATCCCGAAACTTAAGAATAGGACCTACCGTTAGGGAGCATTATGTTGAGGACGGCGATCTGGGAGGGGACAAACATCGACCTGATGGTTGGGATCGTCGCAACGGAGGCATGACCCCAGCTTGCAACGACAATTGTTGGATGTATGCCCCGGCTTGTTGCAGTAATTGTAACACCCCGTTCCGCTCAAGCGGACTGTCGTTTCAAACGGCAATATTGCAGTGTTCTGACCCGCTTTACCTCAAACGAGAAGCAAAGGATATCCAGGCTTGTCCCTACAGGAGTTCGGCTTAGGCTTTCAGAGGCTCGCTTGACGTATCGCTTTACCGAGGCGAATCATCGCTAAGGTGGGTGGCTACGGTGAACTTGTCTTTGCTTAGCCGACACACATAAAAATCTGGAATATTCATGCTAGTCGCTAGGTGATTCACCCCTGCATGCTAATAAGAATCCAACGCACCTAGCTAAGAGAATAATCCCAACTTGTATTGCTTATGCTAGAACATGGAAATTAAAATACTGCTTATATTCAGACCCTCGCATGCCAAGTCCCCTAACGATCTAACTCTCGTCTTACCTTCGGGTCTGAGCAAAACGTATTTACTTATGTTCCTTAGAAATGCATGCTTGTCTGCTTGAATATTGTCTTGCTTTCATCCAACCCCGGGAGACTACTAAGTAGTCGTCCCGTGCATGATTGAACCTGCAAGTATCCGGGACCGTTAGGTCACCAGGCAGCCCCGAGCCAGGGAAATGCATCAAGGCAAGTTATTATACAGAAACAAGATCCAAGTATCTCGTGTACTCGTGTTCTAGTGCACTCGTGTTCTCGTATTCTTGTGCACTCGTGTTCTCATGTTCTCGTGTATCTCGTGATGATTGAAAGACCCAAAAGAAAGTGCATATCGCGGACAACTCAGAAATGAGGTATAGTTCCACGGATAGTCACCAGGGTACTGGGGCTGATCCGATCCGGATGGAACTTCAGTGTGGTTCTATCGTGTACAGGCGAGTGGTTTGCAGTGCCTCGTGTACTTTCATTGAATTCCACTTGGCATGGGACCATATCATGTGTAGTCCATCGTGTGCTGGCGAGATGGTTTGTAGCGCATCGTATACTTTCGTTGCATTCCATCTTGGCCTTGGACTACATGTGCAATCTATCGTGTA
The DNA here is from genome assembly GCA_036927795.1 of Iris macrosiphon. Lineage (NCBI taxonomy): Eukaryota > Viridiplantae > Streptophyta > Magnoliopsida > Asparagales > Iridaceae > Iris > Iris macrosiphon. The sequence goes on along the minus strand of JAYESA010000001.1, from coordinate 220,946 downwards.
CGGGCGAGATGGTTCGTAGCGCATCGTTGCTCTCGTTGCGTTCCATTCTCGTCAGGGATTAGTCCTTTATGGCTATGCCAGCGACTCATGTTCATATAGATAAGTCATCCTCGCTTAGCGGCTATCCGCGTACGAGTTATTGCATCGCATCGAAGAAACAACTGAGCACTCCAAATATTGTCCCGTTCAATGACTCTCCTGTTTGCATATGCTATGTCTCTTGAATGTTATACTTGCCCGTGCTTGAATTTATAATATTTTCCTTGGACAGGGAAGGCTAAATGGTAAGTCTCACCGTGTTTTCTCTCATGTTGCATGGCGCACTGCCACACGAGTTAGGCTATTCATTGTTTGTATGAAACTGATCCTAAGGCAACTAGAGAGACAACTTAATAGTTGTGCACGAAACTTATATTGCGTGTTTGGATTTGTCGAGCGGGCGAGTAGCTTCCCCACCAGTGCATTCAATGTATTGATAATCCACCAGTTTGTATGCAGGGTGCGGAAGAACCTCATTCGGTGCGGATGCCTCCTTCGCGCGTGCTAAGGCGTGTAAATCACTCCGAAGCAATGGTGCGTCCAGAACTGAAGCACATATACAAGACATAATGTTGTGAACATCGCCTGATCAATCGCCTGTACAATTATTCCACAATTGTAGCCACTTGGCACACTTTTACTGTTTCAGAGAGAGAGAGGCTTGAGCGACTTATATTCTTGGCTATACGCCCCCTGTAACACATGTTTATATCAATAAAGAGTTGCTTTACTTCAACTTGTGTTTCAATGCTTCCGCTATATCGTCGACTCAGTGAACTTGTTCCAAATCGCTATGCGTTTATGACTCCACTGCACTCGGACAATCTGTGCGACTCTGTAGCTTAGAACTCTTACCGCCAGCCAATGGACCACAGCCTTGTACGGGCGTGGCTCACGCTCGTGCGGCATCACGCCCGGATGGGTCAAAGCGATCGTCCCACGGGAGCGCTGGCGAGGGTAATTCCCTCCTAGCAAGGACGGCCGAAATAGCCTACGAGAGATCGGGGTGTGACATAATGGTATCAGTGTCACGCCCCGATCTCCCACAGGCAATCGGCCATTCCCGCTAGGCTGGAATCACCCTCGCCAGCGCTCCCGCGGAACGATCGCTTGACCTATCCGGGCGTGATGTCGCACGAGCGTGAGCCACGCCCGTGCAAGGCCATGGTTCATTGGCTGGTGGCAAGAGTTCTAAGCCACAGAGTCACACAGATTATCCGAGTGCAGCGGAGTCATGAACGCATAGCGATTCGGTAACAAGTTCTCTGAGTCGACAATATAGCGGAAGCATTGAAACACAAGTTGAAGTAAAGCAAGCTCTTTTATTAATTTGAACAAGTGTTACAGGCGGCGTATAGCCGAGATTACAAGTCGCTCAAGCCTCTCCCTCTGAAACATAAAGCGTGTCAAGTGGCTACAATTATGGAATGATTTTACAAGCGATGATCAGGCGAGTTTGGGCTATGTTCACAACATTATGTCTTGTATATGTGCTTCAGTTTCGGACGCACCGTTGCAAGGCTTCAGAGGGAACTCCTGGCCTTAGCACGCACGAAGGAGGCATCCACACCTAACGAGGTTCTCCCGCACCCTGCATACAAACTGGTAGATTATCAGTATATTGAATGCACTGGTGGGGAAGCTACTCGCCCGCTCGACAAATCCAAACACGTAATACAGGTTCCGTGCACAACTATTAAGTTGTCTTTCTAGTTGCCTTAGGATCAGTTTTATGCAAATATTGAATAGCCTAACGTGTCGGCAGTACGCCGTGCAACATGAGAGAAAACACGGCGAGACTTACCAACTTACCATCTCCTTCCCTGTCCAAGGAAAACATTGAGGCAAACATGTTAATTCACGCATGGCAAGTATAAGCATTCAGGAGGCAAGCATATGCAAACACGAGGGTCGTTGAACGGGACAGTATTCGGTGTGCACAGTTATTCTTTGGTGCGATGCAATGACTCGCACGCGGATAGCCGCTAAGCGAGGATGACTTATCTATATGAACATGAGTCGCTGGCAAAGCCATAAAGGACTAATCCCAGACGAGAGTGGAACGCAACGAGAGCACACGATGTGCTACGAACCATCTCGCCCGTACACGATGGATTGTACAAGAAGTAGTCCAAGGCCAAGATGGAATGCAACATGAGTACACGATGCGCTACAAACCATCTTGCCCGCACACGATGGACTACACACGTGATGTGGTCCCGGGAAAGTGGAATGCAACGAAAGTACACGAGGTGCTGCAAACCACTCGCCCGAACACGAGGGACCACACAGGAAGTTCCATCCAGATCGGATCGGCCCCAGTGCCCCGGTGACCGTCCGTGGAACTATACCTCGTTTCCGAGTTGTCCGCGACATGTACTTTCTTTTGGGTCAATCAATTATCACGAGATACACGAGAACATGAGAACACGAGTGCACAGGAACACGAGAACACGAGTACACGAGATACTTGGATCTTGTTTTCTGTACAGTGAATAACTTGTCAAGATCAATCAGGCACGGAACGACTACTTAGTAGTCTCCCAAGGGTTTGGATGAAAATAAGGTAACATTCAAGCAGACAAGCATGCATTGTATAAATACAATATTCACGTTGGCTCGGGCCCGAAGGTAAGCCGAGAAGCGAGATCGTTAGGGACTTTCCCGAGTAACACGTTCTAGGGCAGCATGCGAGGGTCTGAACATATGTACATAAAAGCAGTATTTCATTTCCATGTTCTAGCATAAGCAATACAAGTTGGGATTATTCCCTTAGCTAGGTGCGTTGGATTTATTAGCATGCAGGGGGTGAATCACCTAGCGACTAGCATAAACATTCCAGATTTTTATGTGTGCTGGCTAAGCAAAGACAAGTTCACCGTAGCCACCCACCTTAGCGATGATTCGCCTCGGTAGAGCGATACGTCGAGTGAGCCTCTGAAAGCCTAAGCTGAATTCCTGTAGAGACAAGTCTAGATATCATTTGCTTCTTGTTTGAGGCAAAGCCGGTCGGGACAGTTGCACTTTTGCCATTTGAGACGGCAGTCCGCTTGAGCGGAATGGGGTGTTACATCCTACCCAACTCAGAAAAAGTCTCGTCCTCGAGACTTACAGAGGACAAACAGTAATCTAGGGTTGAGGCAATCCTAGACAAGTCGTTGTACTTGTTCATTTGGATATTCACTTGCACAAGCGTCGAAATCAGCCTATCGCTTAGACTGGATCGTGCGCACTTTCGAAGTGCACTTCTAGCGTGAACACGTCAACCAGCTTAGTGATAGCAAAGTCTCAGCACTCGAGTTTTACCTTTTCCTAAGTCTTGGATGGTGCACTAGTTCAAGGCGTCCCTCGAATAGATGCATTCAACCAAACTTAGAGTTAGTGAAAATTGGACAAGCTACTAGCGATACTCTCAAGGGTTCGCACAGGTTGGCACAAAGGCCACTCGCAGCATACAACCAGACAAGCAATTATATCATTCAAAATATATTTTGAAAGTATTTAGACTTATTGTTGGAACATCCCATCGAGGCATTGAGAGAGAGAGCGTGCACATAACCCACGAACGAGCTTTTGAAATAGAGATATCTAATCGAAGTCCAAAGGCGTAGAAGCCAGGCTCTGATACCAACATGCCACGCCACGATCTCCCGCAGGCAATCGGCCGTTTCCGCTAGGCGGGAATCACCCTCGCCAGCGCTCCCGCGGAATGATCGCTTGACCTATCCGGGCGTGATGCCGCACGAGCGTGAGCCACGCCCGTGCAAGGCCATGGTTCATTGGCTGGCGGCAAGAGTTCTAAGCCACAGAGTCGCACAGATTGTCCGAGTGCAGCGGAGTCATGAACGCATAGCGATTCGGTAACAAGTTCTCTGAGTCGACAATATAGCGGAAGCATTGAAACACAAGTTGAAGTAAAGCAAGCTCTTTTATTGATTTGAACAAGTGTTACAGACGGCGTATAGCCGAGATTACAAGTCGCTCAAGCCTCTCTCTCTGAAACATAAAGCGTGCCAAGTGGCTACAATTATGGAATGATTTTACAAGTGATGACCAGGCGAGTTCGGGCTATGTTCACAATATTATATCTTGAATATGTGCTTCAGTTCCGGATGCACCGTTGCAAGGCTTTAGAGGGAACTCCTGGCCTTAGCACGCACGAAGGAGGCATTCGCACCTAACGAGGTTCTCCCGCACCCTGCATACAAACTGGTGGATTATCAGTACATTGAATGCACTAGTGGGGAAGCTACTCGCCCGCTCGACAAATCCAAACACGTAATACAGGTTCCGTGCACAACTATTAAGTTGTCTTTCTAGTTGCCTTAGGATCAGTTTCATGCAAACATTGAATAGCCTAACGTGTCGGCAGTACGCCATGCAACATGAGAGGAAACACGGCGAGACTTACCAACTTACCATCTCCTTCCCTGTCTAAGGCAAACATTGAGGCAAACATGTTAATTCACGCACAGCAAGTATAAGCATTCAGGAGGCAAGCATATGCAAATACGAGGGTCGTTGAACGGGACAGTATTCGGTGTGCTCAGTTGTTCTTTGGTGCGATGCAATGACTCGCACGCGGATAGCCGCTAAGCGAGGATGACTTATCTATATGAACATGAGTCGCTGGAAAAGCCATAAAGGACTAATCCCAGACGAGAGTGGAACGCAACGAGAGCACACGATGCGCTACGAACCATCTCGTCCGTACACGATGTCACGCCCTGAAGCGTCTCCCGAGTCGTGACCGCCGTGCGGGCCTGGGGTTGCGCCCGCACGAAGCTTTAATGATTTGCATAGCAAGCACATATTCAGAGTACGCAGATAAATTGAAACACAGATTTGAAATGAAAAAGTTCTCTTTATTGATAATGAACATCTATTACAAACTCTTGAACGAGTTAGCTAATATGCCGAACGGCTTACAAAGAGATGACTCAAAATGATATAGCAGTCCTGTACAATACATCCCTTTATAAACTCAAAATGATAAGGACCTCCTGGCTGGAGGATAGCTTTGCCACGGAGCTGCATTTGTGTATGAAGAGTTGCAAGCTCCTGACTTGATGATGCTTCGAGGGCGCGGTGAAGATGCGCCAACAGCTGGACTGGATCGGGAAGACGACTTCGGCTCCTCGCTCGGTTCACCTTGGTGCGGAGGACCTGTTTCAACGAGGGTCAGCATATCAAAACATGCTGGTGAAGGCGAACTAGCCTGACTATACCAATCAACACATTGTTTTAATGAAGCATGCATATTTGTGGGTTTCTATCTAGCCTTAGTTCATTTACAAGTAAGCAGCATATAGAATTTACTGAAATAAACGTGCCACCGTTCGGTGGATTTTACCTGACCGTCTGAATTACCTGCACAATACTTACCTTACCTTCCCTGCCACGAAGACACAAGTTAGTATGCAACAGGTTTAAATATACAGTGGATCACTGGCGTTACCATAAAGGACACTAGTCATAGACGAGAATGGTTTGCAGCGAAAGTACAGTGGTGCTACAAGCCATTCCGTCTAGTACAGTTGACTATACAGTAGGGTTCCATTCGGACCGGATCGGTGCCAGTGCCCCAGCGACCGTCCGCAGAAACCAGTTACCTTGTGCACAAGTTGTCCGTGATCGAACAGTACGTTTGCTAAGTTAACAGTTCATACAGTTGAGGCAAACAGTAGTACGGGACAGTCGGTATTGCATGATTTATTTAACATAGCCTCATTTGAACAGTTTAATGCATACAAGGTGTTCTATACTTAGCACGATTCATAGAACAGTTATAAACGAACTAGCATACAGTATGATAACAGTTCACAGTTGGTTGACAAGCATAATAACCAAGTCTATTCTCTTTTATCTTGGTTTCTTTTATTATTACTTGGTATCGTTTGATCGGGGCAAAGAAGAATTCAAGCTTTTAGGGTGTGAAGCTTGGAAGCAGGGCTAGCTAATCGGGTTGGTAGCCACTCACTTAGATTTGGAAGGGAGAAGGAAAGAGGCGCTTCACGACTCCGCTCGCAAGCCGCCTACTGCTCGTTCACCTACACACGAACAGCTCGATTAATACTTCTTCCTCTCTTTCCAATCTCGAAATTGTAACCTCCGATTTCCAATTTCCAAAATAATTAGATTTTTAATTTATTTTAAAATATCAAGTTTTATAAAATATTTCTCCTTGAAATCTTTATTTGATTTTGAACGCTGTTTGATTGTAGAAGGTAATTTAAAAATCTTTTATAAAAATCATTTTTCCTAAATGACGATGTATTACAAAAAATAAATAAATAAATAATAATATATATATTCCTCTAGTTTCAAATGTTTATTGGCTTGAAATCATAAAATTATTTATTGGATAAAATTAATTAAATGACTAGTTGTTTCTTCAAAATAATTTTATATTTAATGGAATAGTAAATAAATAAATTACATAGCTTTCCTAAAATATTTTCTGAAATTATAATCTTTTCTTTTTAAATTTTTTTCAAGTTGCCATTTCCCATTCCCTAGCCTTCACACCCTCATTTTTCCCACATGAGAAACCCTTTTATATTTAATTCTGGGCCATTCATTATTGGGCCAACCCGCAAACCCTTTATCCCACACCATCTCTCCCTATTTAAGTCCCTCATCACAACTCCCTAGAAACCCTAGCTAGCCCCCAAAATTCCCAAAGCCAAAGCCACCACCATTTTTGTGTGCTCGTGTCCGTGTGTCCAGCATCACCGTGTCAGCCGTGATGGCCTCGGGTCCGACCCCGGGTGTCCCACAGTATCCATTTATTTCCTGTGTCCGGTTACAACTTTACAACCAGATTTCCTGTGTCCAACACTCGGACACGCCCACAGTACATCAGATTCCTGTGTCCAACCCCGGACACATCTACCACTGTACACAGCATCACCCTGTGTCCGGCAGACCCGGACACGACCCCCCGACACATCCCCAGAGAAACCCTAACCCTAGATTTGGCCGCCGAGTCCAGCAGGCCGCCGCCGAGTCCAGCAAGCCGCCCCCTCGATCCAAGTGCCTGTCCCCTCGATCCAAGCGCCGCTGCCCTCGAACAGACCGCCACCGCGTCGAGCCCTCCTCGAGCCAGTCGACGCCGCCTCACCCGCGTCGAGACCGCCGCTGGAACCAAGCACCGCCACCGCCGAGTTCGAAGCCGACCGCCTCAGATCTGTCGAAGATCCGCCGCCGTCGACCGCTCTCGAAGATCCGCCGCCGACGCAGCAGATCCGCCGAACGTTCGATAGCCGCCGAGACGAGTTCGACCGCCGACGCCCTGTCCGGCCCGACCTCGCCGGAAAACCCTCATGTGAGCCTCCCTTCCCTGTTTCCTTTTCCTTTCGATTCTCAGGGTGGGGGGTAAGTTTAAATGGTTTAGTTATATAATTAATTAGTTAACTAGTATTTAATTAGTTTAGTGTTAGTTAATTAAATTAGTGGTTAAGTAATTAATCAATTAGAATAATTAATTTAGTTTAGTTATGTATTAGATTAGTTTAGATTAATTATTTAATCAGTGAATTAATTTTATTATTTAATAAGTTAATCATTTAGTTAAATTGTATTAGTTTAGTTAATTACTAATAATCAGATTAGAAATTCTTAATAAATTAGTTAATTTATAATTTGTTTAGAAATTAAATATAAATAGTTTAGTAAATTCAGGTAATTAGTTAAGTAAATAGAATATAATTTGTTTTATTGTTTATAGTGTAAGAATTTATTTAGTTTAGTAAAATATAAGAATTTTGGTTGTGTGAACAAAAATAATAATTTTTGGGTTATATTATTATTTAAGAAATAATTTCAATAATAAAACTTAGTTCAAAATTGTTATTTGGGGCTGGTGACCAATTTTACTATAGATATATAAATATATTGGCTTTTACGTAAATTCTAAAATTGTATATAGTATAATTCCTATTTTTGGTATAAAAATATATATATGTATATATATATATATATATATTTGGTAAGGGTATATGTTTAATAAAAATGTGTATTTTTAGTATATGTATAAACATATATATAGGTATGTAATTTGGTATAAAAGTATATTGGTAATATACATATTAATTTAATACGTATTTTGGTAAATGTATATACGTATGTAGATTTATATTTTCGTATTAGTATATGTATATATATATATATATATATATATATGTTGTATTGGGTTATATATATATAAATGTAATTTGGTATATTTACCTGTATATAATATATGTAAATTGGTATATGGATATTTATGTAATTGTAAACCTACTTAGCATATTTTTATAGATATAAAATTTATATATATGGTAAATATATTGTTCAACCTATATATATATATTATGCATGAATTAAATGGTATATATATATTGTATATGTATTTATTTTGGTGCAAGTAATATTGTAGGTGTTAATGTTAGTTAAATAGGTATAATGTGTTATAGATGACTGTCTAACTAGATGACCCTAGTTGACTGAGTTCCATGCCAGACATAGCCCTAAGTTAGGTATTTGATTGTGTGTGTAGTGTAGCATCTGATGCAAATGTGCTTTTGCTTGTGATATGTTTATAGGACTGTTGGGTTACCCAGGGGATACTCTGGAACAGGACATCAATAATTACCAGCTAAGGACCCAAGGCGAGTACATTCTCTGATTAGTTTCTAATTTATGATATCTCCTATGTTCACTGTATCTAGTGTAAATATCCATGTTCTTGACACATTGGTTACACGGATTGGTATATACGGATCTCGTCATGAGATGTTATTCCTTATTCATGGTGTAGCTTGTACAAGACTTGTTTTCCTTGTTATCTTGTGCACGTACAGACACTGATTTCCGGGGAGATTTGCTACCTTCCTAGGAAATCCAGTGCCATAGCGTACCATGATTGGATCTACTATACCAGTCGGGGGTGGGGAGTATTTTAGTGTAGATATGTGATCATATCCAACTTTACATGCATCATAGCTCACCCCACATCTCACGTCGGGTGCGGCCTGACCATCTCAGTGCCTCATAGCTGTTACGTGTGATTAGCCTGACCCATACATGCATCATAGCTAACCAACGGTTAGCCTGACCTTCGTGAATCATAGCTAATCACATGTAACCAGCCTGATCTTGTTCCCAAGCCGATCACATGTCAAAGCTAGTACTCACACACTTAGTCTTAGGTTTCTTGCTCATGGACATATTGTTTCTTTTCCTACAGTTACTTACAGTATTTCCAGTATTTCTTTCATTGTACATTTCTCGTACCTATACATGCATCTGGTATATTTCCATCTAGAACTGCTACATAGTTTATGTCATTTATATAGAACTGCTATTTAGAGATGTACTTTGCTCCTTCCTGACTGGAAAATATTTTTCCAGACTGTGACCTTAGTAGACTGGTTCCGACACTTGAGGATTGGAAGTTAACGATTGCAGGTATGATTATTGTGTCATTAGACTTGTGATGTATTCTTTTATTTCTTCATTTTCCTATCGTGCTGTAGTTGTGATTGAGTATTTTTGATTTATCTTATGATATCCAAGTCTCCTTATGGAGTTGGATACTAGCGTGAGATTGTTTAGATAGTACTTGACCTAGACAGCGTTCTACCGCCGATGCTGCGGCGTAGGCTGGACGTACCCACGCTCTCGTGCCCCTAAACCGGGTGCGGGTCGTGACACGTTTTTAGTGGTGGCCCATGCAGGTCAGGTGGCATCCTTGTCATACTACTGCGTACCTGCTATTGAATATAGGACATAGGATACTAGGATGAGAGAGGATACTCAATCACAAATTCTTGAAAGATTTCCTGGGATGACCCCATGAGAATCTTATTTCCAATTTAAATCTTTTTCCTTGTTTCCGTCCGCTCTCGCTTGTTGTTACTGAACTTGATTCTTGTTGAGCAGTTATTAAATTAAATCCTTGATATCATTGTTGAGTTTGATTCTTGTTGACCAGTTGTTAACTTTAATTTTTGGTATCGTTGTTGAGTTGATTTCAAATTGAGATGAATTTTACGGACTAAAATTTACGGTATCATCTGATGACATATATTGATGAGGACAGTGAGAAAGGTAAAAACGTCTACTTTGGTTATGGAACCTAGAGTTTATCGCAGCCATATTAGCTGTCGTGACGAGAACGTAGGAACCTAACTTGGATGTACATACTTTAGTTATGAGATTTAGAGTTCTCGCAGCCATACCGGTTGGCGTGGTGAGTATTCTAGATGACATGATTATAGGGTTGCATACCTTAGTTACGGAACCTGTCGTTTATCGCATCTATGCTTACTGGCGTGGCGAGGATTCTGAGTGTCATGATTTCGGATAGACGTGTATGATTATCAGGTTGTATCTTAAATTGGTTCTTAAAATATCATCTCAAGACTTATCTATTTCTGTTATTCCAGGACTTTGTTCCACCGCTTCTTTCTTTACTAGCAGTAAAGATACCTTCTGTCCTCAATTCAGTCTTTGAGCTCCTATTCCTTAAGGATTTCTTGTTAAGTATGATAATTTATGACTTGCAATTTTGGTTGTGTCTTGTATTAGTTTGGCTGAGTGTGACTTGTGAGTTTGTAAGTGTTTCTTAGTTGGATAGGTGAGCAGTAGGCTTTAACCTAGAATTAACCTATAGCATAATACTTTGTACCAATGGTTCTAGGATAAGTGTCATTAGAGACTGTGAGTAGGAGAGAATAGAGTATCAGTGATAGTTCAAGAGTTAGTATCAGAGCTAACATACCCACCCTGGATAATCATGATTATGCACTTGAGAGATCTATGTAATATTTAAGTATCCAAGAAAATTGTGTTAAGAGTTAATGGAGCATGATGTTCAATTTGATGATTGATATCGGAAGTAAGGGTAAGAAAATATATACGCATAAAGTTATAATGAGTGTCATGAGTAGAGAAATATCGGAATAGGTAGTGAAGATGGTGAAGCGTATCATGGATTAGGCTTTAAAGGATTAAAGAAAATACCTATACAACCTTCGAGATGAGGAACCATATACATGCTCATGAGAGTAAAGAAACATGAGTGTTATAATAGATACATGTAATCATGAGTTATACTAAGCTTGATGAATGATCCATTAATGAAGCTAGTGATATAATACCAAGAGTGCTAATGATTCTATATCAAGGATTTGTCAAGAATGACGTTAATAACAGTAATCACCCTGTATGATGATAATTAGATGATATACCAGTTGACATAAATTGAAAATCATGAAAGAAATTATAGGTGATGATAACTTTGATCATTGGAGATAATGGCACAAGTGATTCGGGCAGTACAATTTAGTACACAATTATAGACACTAGAGGTATTGAGTGCACCTTGAGTATCAGAGACCGTGAGCACTAATATGTACATTAAGGAGTTATAAATTAAAAGGTGGAAATAAATTTTAAATTTTTAGAATTTTTTTAGGAGTTGAGATTTTATGTTGTTAAAATATTGAGGATTTAAATTTGATTCAATAAACATAGTTAAGGCTACAAAGATTTTAGAAGTGATTAAATTTTATTTCGATGTGAAGTATCTGATTTTGAGGAGGTATATGCATTTTATTTTAAGTTGATCGGGAAGTTAAACCTTGACGATTATTTTGAGGATTAATTTTTGGTAGGTGAGAGATATGAATATTAATATATGATTAGTTGATATGGGTGCCAGTGTACATGAATAGGAATTAGTTAGTGAATGTGCTAGAGTTAAGTGGTTGATAGCAGATACCGCAAGTAATATGTTAGCAGGTTCTTTCTTTTCTTTCCTAATGTTCTTTTTCGTCTTTTGATTGATTGATTCCCTAGTAACGTGGTTTATATTCGTGATTTTCTTGTTAGAACTTAGCTAGTAGTGCACCCTAACAGAGACTGAAATACCATGACAAGACACATGACCTATATATTTTCTTAAATTGCATGGATGTAGGTAGAATTTTCTTAAACCATGATCATTAGGGTTTTGACCATAGCAAAGACCTATGACAAGGTTATGACTGACAAAAAGGGACAAGAATTAAATTTGTGGATAAGCATTAATTTAAATAAAGAGTTAAGGCGTTAATAACAGAATTGACGGATCATTTATTTTACGAAGATTAAGGATGATTGAAACTCGAGGATAGATATTGACTTGAAGGGAGAGTTAAGAAATTCACAGGGCAAAAATTTGAGGATTTAATGATTTTAGGAAGGTCTTGATATGATAAAAATTGGTTATTAAAATTTGAGGAAAATTAGGGAAATTATCATTATATATATTTGATTGCAAGATAGAAATTTGAAATTTTATATTATGAATGTTGCATTGAAGATTTCGTACGTATCACATCGTTAAGTGTTTTGAGAAAAAAAAAAAAGGGAGAAAAAAAAAAAAAGGGAAAGAAAAGAAAGGAGGAAATAAAATCGTTAATGAAATAGTGTCGAATTCAATTCTCGGGATAGGATTTGATTTTGAATGAGCATCAATTGAATTTGAGTTAGAGGAGTAAGGTGATTGATGGATTGTGTTTAAAAATTTAAATTTTGGGATACGATTTTTTATAAATATGCATTGATTGGATTTCAATTAAAAGGATTGCATAGTAAAATTTTGTATTTAGTTATTTACTCAAAATTTGAGGAGATTATGATACGACTGGAATTCAATTAAAATATTGAGGATTTGAGTAGTAAGAATTTTACATTGGGATAATAAATTCAGAGGATGAAGAAAAAAAAATTAGTTCAAAATTCGAAAACATTATACATACGGATAGAGAAATATGGAATGAAATGAAACTCATGGTAAAGAATATTATAATATAATTGATTATGGGATCATATAATTGAAGGTCGTAAGGTAAGATCATGGTATATTGAGGTTGTGGTCTAAATTAAAATCTTGACCATGACAGTAACATTTGAAACCGAAGAAAATAATCGAGGTATAGTTGATGCTAAGATAAACAAACTCGAATTTGATGATAAGGATTTTGGGCATGTAATAAATTTTGATTCAGAAATTCTAAGATCTAATCTAATAAAGTTTTGGAATTTGAAACTTTTATAGATATTAGTTAATGATGAATCACAAGATTGAGAAAAGTAAAATGAACGAGGATAAAAAGGAAGGATTATTTTCCAGATGGTAGTAAAGACTATTTTCTCTAGAAATTAAGAAAGGCGATTAGATGTCTCTTGATTACATTCTGAATGATGTATTTAAGTTTCTTAAATCAAATTGTCGACCGTATCTTTCGAATTAGCTATAACTTTCATGTCTATATCATTCATTATACTGGGTCTTCCTTGGTTTAGTTACTTTGAAAAGGTAACGTGCATTATTCCAATTATCTGTTTTTTCAGTGATCGTGTCTACTTCCCAAAACCTAAACTTTCTAGAGGATTCAAGGCCGAGCCATGATTCCTTCAAGTTATTCCTGTCTTAAACCATATTTTCTTTTTCTTCATGTTTTCTTCTGTTTGGTAAATATTCTCCTTATAGAAATATTTTCTTCAATGATATATTCATCATTATGAACAACAATTTTTTTTTTCTCTATCCTAGTCATCCCTAAAATTTCGAGGACAAAATTTTTCTAAGGTGGATAGACTTGTAACCTCCGATTTCCAATTTCCAAAATAATTAGATTTTTAATTTATTTTAAAATATCAAGTTTTATAAAATATTTCTCCTTGAAATCTTTATTTGATTTTGAACGCTGTTTGATTGTAGAAGGTAATTTAAAAATCTTTTATAAAAATCATTTTTCCTAAATGACGATGTATTACAAAAAATAAATAAATAAATAATAATATATATATTCCTCTAGTTTCAAATGTTTATTGGCTTAAAATCATAAAATTATTTATTGGATAAAATTAATTAAATGACTAGTTGTTTCTTCAAAATAATTTTATATTTAATGGAATAGTAAATAAATAAATTACATAGCTTTCCTAAAATATTTTCTGAAATTATAATCTTTTCTTTTTAAATTTTTTTCAAGTTGCCATTTCCCATTCACTAGCCTTCACACCCTCATTTTTCCCACATGAGAAACCCTTTTATATTTAATTCTGGGCCATTCATTATTGGGCCAACCCGCAAACCCTTTATCCCACACCATCTCTCCCTATTTAAGTCCCTCATCACAACTCCCTAGAAACCCTACCTAGCCCCCAAAATTCCCAAAGCCAAAGCCACCACCATTTTTGTGTGCTCGTGTCCGTGTGTCCAGCATCACCGTGCCAGCCGTGATGGCCTCGGGTCCGACCCCGGGTGTCCCACAGTATCCATTCATTTCCTGTGTCCGGTTACAACTTTACAACCAGATTTCCCGTGTCCAACACTCGGACACGCCCACAGTACATCAGATTCTTGTGTCCAGCCCCGGACACATCCACCACTGTACACAGCATCACCCTGTGTCCGGCAGACCCGGACACGACCCCCCGACACATCCCCAGAGAAACCCTAACCCTAGATTTGGCCGCCGAGTCCAGCAGGCCGCCGCCGAGTCCAGCAGGCCGCCGTCGAGTCCAGCAAGCCACCCCCTCGATCCAAGTGCCTGTCCCCTCGATCCAAGCGCCGCTGCCCTCGAACAGACCGCCACCGCGTCGAGCCCTCCTCGAGCCAGTCGACGCCGCCTCACCCGCGTCGAGACCGCCGCTGGAACCAAGCACCGCCACCGCCGAGTTCGAAGCCGACCGCCTCAGATCTGTCGAAGATCCGCCGCCGTCGACCGCTCTCGAAGATCCGCCGCCGACGCAGCAGATCCGCCGAACGTTCGATAGCCGCCGAGACGAGTTCGACCGCCGACGCCCTGTCCGGCCCGACCTCGCCGGAAAACCCTCATGTGAGCCTCCCTTCCCTGTTTCCTTTTCCTTTCGATTCTCAGGGTGGGGGGTGAGTTTAAATGGTTTAGTTATATAATTAATTAGTTAATTAGTATTTAATTAGTTTAGTGTTAGTTAATTAAATTAGTGGTTAAGTAATTAATCAATTAGAATAATTAATTTAGTTTAGTTATGTATTAGATTAGTTTAGATTAATTATTTAATCAGTGAATTAATTTTATTATTTAATAAGTTAATCATTTAGTTAAATTGTATTAGTTTAGTTAATTACTAATAATCAGATTAGAAATTCTTAATAAATTAGTTAATTTATAATTTGTTTAGAAATTAAATATAAATAGTTTAGTAAATTCATGTAATTAGTTAAGTAAATAGAATATAATTTATTTTATTGTTTATAGTGTAAGAATTTATTTAGTTTAGTAAAATATAAGGATTTTGGTTGTGTGAACAAAAATAATAATTTTTGGGTTATATTATTATTTAAGAAATAATTTCAATAATAAAACTTAGTTCAAAATTGTTATTTGGGGCTGGTGACCAATTTTACTATAGATATATAAATATATTGGCTTTTACGTAAATTCTAAAATTGTATATAGTATAATTCCTATTTTTGGTATAAAAATATATATATGTATATATATATATATATTTGGTAAGGGTATATGTTTAATAAAAATGTGTATTTTTAGTATATGTATAAACATATATATAGGTATGTAATTTGGTATAAAAGTATATTGGTAATATACATATTAATTTAATACGTATTTTGGTAAATGTATATACGTATGTAGATTTATATTTTCGTATTAGTATATGTATATATATATATATATATATATATATATATGTTGTATTGGGTTATATATATATAAATGTAATTTGGTATATTTACCTGTATATAATATATGTAAATTGGTATATGGATATTTATGTAATTGTAAACCTACTTAGCATATTTTTATAGATATAAAATTTATATATATGGTAAATATATTGTTCAACCTATATATATATATTATGCATGAATTAAATGGTATATATATATATTGTATATGTATTTATTTTGGTGCAAGTAATATTGTAGGTGTTAATGTTAGTTAAATAGGTATAATGTGTTATAGATGACTGTCTAACTAGATGACCCTAGTTGACTGAGTTCCATGCCAGACATAGCCCTGAGTTAGGTATTTGATTGTGTGTGTAGTGTAGCATCTGATGCAAATGTGGTTTTCTTGTGATATGTTTATAGGACTGTTGGGTTACCCAGGGGATACTCTGGAACAGGACATCAATAATTACCAGCTAAGGACCCAAGGCGAGTACATTCTCTGATTAGTTTCTAATTTATGATATCTCCTATGTTCACTGTATCTAGTGTAAATATCCATGTTCTTGACACATTGGTTACACGGATTGGTATACACGGATCTCGTCATGAGATGTTATTCCTTATTCATGGTATAGCTTGTACAAGACTTGTTTTCCTTGTTATCTTGTGCACGTACAGACACTGATTTCCGGGGAGATTTGCTACCTTCCTAGGGAATCCAGTGCCATAGCGTACCATGATTGGATCTACTATACCAGTCGGGGGTGGGGAGTATTTTAGTGTAGATATGTGATCATACCCAACTTTACATACATCATAGCTCACCCCACATCTCACGTCGGGTGCGGCCTGACCATCTCAGTGCCTCATAGCTGTTACGTGTGATTAGCCTGACCCATACATGCATCATAGGTAACCAACGGTTAGCCTGACCTTCGTGAATCATAGCTAATCACATGTAACCAGCCTGATCTTGTTCCCAAGCCGATCACATGTCAAAGCTAGTACTCACACACTTAGTCTTAGGTTTCTTGCTCATGGACATATTGTTTCTTTTCCTGCAGTTACTTACAGTATTTCCAGTATTTCTTTCATTGTACATTTCTCGTACCTATACATGCATCTGGTATATTTCCATCTAGAACTGCTACATAGTTTATGTCATTTATATAGAACTGCTATTTAGAGATGTACTTTGCTCCTTCCTGACTGGAAAATATTTTTCCAGACTGTGACCTTAGTAGACTGGTTCCGACACTTGAGGATTGGAAGTTAACGATTGCAGGTATGATTATTGTGTTATTAGACTTGTGATGTATTCTTTTATTTCTTTATTTTCCTATCGTGCTGTAGTTGTGATTGAGTATTTTTGATTTATCTTATGATATCCAAGTCTCCTTATGGAGTTGGATACTAGCGTGAGATTGTTTAGATAGTACTTGACCTAGACAGCGTTCTACCGTCGATGCTGCGGCGTAGGCTGGACGTACCCACGCTCTCGTGCCCCTAAACCGGGTGCGGGTCGTGACAGAAATAGAAGTGCAAGTCAATGAACGAAAATAATGAAAACCATCAAAACTATTCAAGGAAACAAGCAAATCCCAAAACCAACTCAAATCACGAAAGCAACAAGCGACATCGAAAACCGAGGCAATAAAAGATAGCAGCGGAGAGGTCCCTCCTGACTCTGCCGCTAAGTCGATCCCGGGGGCACGGTCCACTGAATATGGGAATCGATTCTGAAGAAACAAATCCATAACGAGGACGAGTTCTTAATTCAATCTATCCCGATCGAACGATACCGTCTTGTGTTTCTTAGCCGCGCTCTCCGCACCGGGAGAACGGGGTGCTACATCCTACCCAACTAATTGGAAGTTTTGTCCCGAAACTTAGGATAGGACCTACCGTTAGGGGTTATTCTGTTGGGGGCGACGTTTATTAAGGCGGCTCAGTGGACAGTCACGAACGGTATGGTTTGCTTCACCGCAAACTAAGCATAACCCAAGTTTCAGGCGGCACTTATCTATTGCGTGCCCCGGCCGCCTACAGAAGTGGCATACTTTGTCTAACTTTTCTCCATACTTGCCACCGTTGTACAGACGCTTTGCAGCGTTGTTTCCTCTATCGTTGCTTTGGCGTTTGTGATTGTAGGTATGCACAGCGCCGGCAGGAACGTGAGGATAAAGTGGTTCGAGAGATAGGGCGTGATTCATGACTTCACGCATTGTACGATACTGAGGAACGGCTACGTGCAAATGGATGGCAGGGCGTAGTCCACCTTCAAACCTTCTTGCTCGACTCGCTACATCAGGTAAATAGGCCCTAGCAAATTTGGAGAGTCGGTTGAACTCGGCGGAGTACTCCTTAACTGTCATGCTGCCTTGTCGCAGCTGCACGAACTCGTTCTCCATCTGGCGTTGGACTGGAGGGGGTACATACTCTTCTTCGAATGCGGCACAAAAAGTCATCCACGAGATCGCCTCCTCTCCGTGATCAAATTGGAGAGATCGTCGATGCACGTCCCACCAATCGTGCGCATTGAGGCGGAGCTGTAGTTGCGCGTAGGCGATGCACTTCTCTTCGGGGACCTCTAGCAGAGCGAAGTGATCTTCAAGTTCGGCCAACCAATCTAGAGCTACGACTGGGTCCTCAGTCCCATTGAATGGGGTATTACAGACTTTTTTGAAGTGGCCAAAGTCGAAGGCAGTCACGTCCCTCGTCCTTGGAATTTGCGGCATCTCTACTTCAAGCACGGGCTGTTCCACCGGAGTCGTTGCTGTTGCGGCGAAATGGTTGGCAGCCAAAGTCTGAACGATCTGCTGCAGGGTATCTACCTGCTTCTGTTGGACTGAGAATCGTGCTTCTATATTGTCTTGAAACTTGAGCTGACTCTCTTCCGCTCGCTTCTCGGCCCGTTCATGGCAAGCCTCGTCCCTTTGTTGGTTTTCCCCCAACATCCGCAATATTTGCTGAACGGGATCGATGCTTGGCATGGCTCGCTGGCTCTCTGAACTTCCTGAAGTGCCCGAACTACTTCCTTTGCGTTGCATTTCGTCCGGGACTTGCGCTGCAGATTGCGTAGGATTCATTCCTTCAAAAGAAGGTAAATTATATTAGGATCATAATGTATTATGGACTTATTGCATGAACGTATCTCATTTTGGCCTAGCGAGTTCAAGAGTTCGCACAAAAATTTGATCGTTAAATAAACTTTTCCAGCATGAAGTCTAAGGAACTTGAATCAATGCTCTGATACCACTATGTCACGCCCCAAAGAGTCCCCCGAGTCGTGACCGCCGTGCGGGCCTGGGGTTGCGCCCGCACGAAGCTTTAATGATTTGCATAGCAAGCACATATTCAGAGTACGCAGATAAATTGAAACACAGATTTGAAATGGAAAAGTTCTTTTTATTGATAATAAACATCTATTACAAACTCTTGAACGAGTTAGCTAATATGCCGAACGGCTTACAAAGAGATGACTCAAAATGAGATAGCAGTCCTGTATATTACATCCCTTTATAAACTCAAAATGATAAGGACCTCCTGGCTGGAGGATAGCTTTGCCACGGATCTGCATTTGTGTATGAAGAGTTGCAAGCTCCTGACTTGAAGATGCTTCGAGGGCACGGTGAAGATGCGCCAATAGCTGGACTGGATCGGGAAGACAACTTTGGCTCCTCGCTCGGTTCGCCTTGGTGCGGAGGACCTGTTTCAACGAGGGTCAGCATATCGAAACATGCTGGTGAAGGCGAGCTAGCCTGACTATACCAATCAACACGTTGTTTTAATGAAGCATGCATATTTGTGGGTTTCTATCTTGCCTTAGTTCATTTACAAGTAAGTAGCATATAGAATTTACTGAAATGAACGTGCCACCGTTCGGTGGATTTTACCTGATCGTCTGAATTACCTGCACAATACTTACCTTGCCTTCCCTGCCACGAAGACACAAGTTAGTATGCCACAGGTTTAAATATACAGTGGATCACTGGCGTTGCCATAAAGGACACTAGTCATAGACGAGAATGGTTTGCAGCGAAAGTACAGTGGTGCTACAAGCCATTCCGTCTAGTACAGTTGACTATACAGTAGGGTTTCGTCCGGACCGGATCGGTGCCAGTGCCCCAGCGACCGTCCGCAGAAACCAGTTACCTTGTGCACAAGTTGTCCGTGATCGAACAGTACGTTTACTAAGTTAACAGTTCATGCAGTTGAGGCAAACAGTAGTACGGGACAGTCGGTATTGCATGATTCATTTAACATAGCCTCATTTGAACAGTTTAATGCATACAAGGTGTTCTATACTTAGCACGATTCATAGAACAGTTATAAACGAACTAGCATACAGTATGATAACAGTTCACAGTTGGTTGACAAGCATAATAACCAAGTCTATTCTCTTTTATCTTGGTTTCTTTTATTATTACTTGGTATCGTTTGATCGGGGCAAAGAAGAATTCAAGCTTTTAGGGTGTGAAGCTTGGAAGCAGGGCTAGCTAATCGGGTTGGTAGCCACTCACTTAGATTTGGAAGGGAGAAGGAAAGAGGCGCTTCACGACTCCGCTCGCAAGCCGCCTACTGCTCGTTCACCTGCACACGAACAGCTCGATTAATACTTCTTCCTCTCTTTCCAATCTCGAAATAGAAGTGCAAGTCAATGAACGAAAACAATGAAAACCATCGAAACCGTTCAAGGAAACAAGCAAATCCCAAAACCAACTCAAATCACGAAAGCAACAAGCGACATCAAAAACCGAGGCAATAAAAGATAGCAGCGGAGAGGTCCCTCCTGACTCTGCCGCTAAGTCGATCCCGGGGGCACGGTCCACTGAATATGGGAATCGATTCCGAAGAAACAAATCCATAACGAGGACGAGTTCTTAATTCAATCTATCCCGATCGAACGATACCGTCTTGTGTTTCTTAGCCGCGCTCTCCGCACCGGGAGAACGGGGCACTACACACGATGGATTGTACATAAAGTAGTCCAAGGCCAAGATGGAATGCAACATG
The DNA here is from genome assembly GCA_036927795.1 of Iris macrosiphon. Lineage (NCBI taxonomy): Eukaryota > Viridiplantae > Streptophyta > Magnoliopsida > Asparagales > Iridaceae > Iris > Iris macrosiphon. The sequence continues at coordinate 200,176 of JAYESA010000001.1, read as the reverse complement.
AGTACACGATGCGCTATAAACCATCTTGCCCGCACACGATGGACTACACACGTGATGTGGTCCCGGGAAAGTGGAATACAACGAAAGTACACGAGGTGCTGCAAACCACTCGCCCGAACACGAGGGACCACACAGGAAGTTCCATCCGGATCGGATCGGCCCCAGTGCCCCGGTGATGGTCCGTGGAACTATACCTCGTTTCCGAGTTGTCCGCGACATGCACTTTCTTTTGGGTCAATCAATTATCACGAGATACACGAGAACACGAGAACACGAGTGCACAGGAACACGAGAACACGAGTGCACTGGAACACGAGTACACGAGATACTTGGATCTTGTTTTCTATACAGTGAATAACTTGCCAAGATCAATCAGGCACGGAACAACTACTTAGTAGTCTCCCGGGGGTTTGGATGAAAACAAGGTAACATTCAAGCAGACAAGCATGCATTGTATAAATACAATATTCACGTTTGCTCGGGCCCGAAGGTAAGCCGAGAAGCGAGATCGTTAGGGACTTTCCCGAGTAACACGTTCTAGGGCAGCATGCGAGGGTCTGAACATATGTACATAAAAGCAGTGTTTTATTTCCATGTTCTAGCATAAGCAATACAAGTTGGGATTATTCCCTTAGCTAGGTGCGTTGGATTTATTAGCATGCAGGGGGTGAATCACCTAGTGACTAGCATAAACATTCCAGATTTTTATGTGTACTGGCTAAGCAAAGACAAGTTCACCGTAGCCACCCACCTTAGCGATGATTCGCCTCGGTAGAGCGATACGTCGAGTGAGCCTCTGAAAGCCTAAGCTGAATTCCTGTAGGGACAAGTCTGGATATCATTTGCTTCTTGTTTGAGGCAAAGCCGGTCGGGACAGTTGCACTTTTGCCGTTTGAGACGGCAGTCCGCTTGAGCGGAACGGGGTGTTACAATCAGAGCCTGGCTTCTACGTCCTTGGACTTCAATTTGATTATTACAGTTTTGAAAGCTCGTTCATGGGTTATGTGCACGCTCTCTCTCAATGCCTCGATGGGATGTTCCAACAATAAGTCTAAATATTTTCAAAATACATTTTGAATATTATGATTTCTTGTATGATATCATGCTGCGAGTGGCCTTTGTGCCAACCTGTGCGAACCCATGAGAGTATCGCTAGTAGCTTGTCCGATTTTACTAACTCTATGTTTGGTTGAATGCATCTATTTGAGGGACGCCTTAAACTAGTGCACCATCCAAGACTTAAGAAAAGGTGAAACTCGAGTGCTAAGACTTCGCTATCACTAAGCTGGTTGACGTGCTCACGCTAGAGGGGCCCTTCGAAAGTGCGCACGATCTAGTCTAAGCGATATGCTAATTTCGACGCTTGTGCAAGTGAATATCCAAATGAACAAGTACAACGACTTGTCTAGGATTGCCTCAACCTTAGATTACTGCTTGTCCTCAGTAAGTCTCGAGGACGAGACTTTTTCTGAGTTGGGTAGGATGTAACACCCCGTTTCGCTCAAGCGGACTACCGTTTCAAACGGCAATATTGCAGTATCCCGACCCGCTTTGCCTCAAACGAAAAGCAAAGGATATCCAGGCTTGTCCCTACAGGAGTCTGGCTTAGGCTTTCAGAGGCTCGCTTGACGTATCGCTTTACCGAGGCGAATCATCGCTAAGGTGGGTGGCTACAGTGAACTTGTCTTTGCTTAGCCAACACACATAAAAATCTGGAATATTCATGCTAGTCGCTAGGTGATTCACCCCTGCATGCTAATAAGAATCCAACGCACCTAGCTAAGGGAATAATCCCAACTTGTATTGCTTATGCTAGAACATGGAAATTGAAATACTGCTTATATTCAGACCCTCGCATGCCAAGTCCCCTAACGATCTAACTCTCGGCTTACCTTCGGGTCCGAGCAAAACGTGTTTACTTATGTTCCTTAGAAACGCATGCTTGTCTGCTTGAATGTTGCCTTGTTTTCATCCAACCCCGTGAGACTACTAAGTAGTCGTCCCATGCATGATTGAACCTGCAAGTATCCGGGACCGTTAGGTCACCAGGCAGCCCCGAGCCAGGGGAATGCATCAAGGCAAGTTATTGTACAGAAACAAGATCCAAGTATCTCGTGTACTCGTGTTCCAGTGCACTCGTGTTCTCGTGTTCTTGTGCACTCGTGTTCTCGTGTTCTCGTGTATCTCATGATAATTGAAAGACCCAAAAGAAAGTGCATGTCGCGGACAACTCGAAAACGAGATATAGTTCCACGGACGGTCACCGGGGCACTGGGGCCAATCCGATCCGGATGAAACTCCAGTGTGGTTCCATCGTGTACAGGCGAGTGGTTTGTAGCGCCTCGTGTACTTTCGTTGCATTCCACTTGTCCTGGGACCACATCATGTGTAGTCTATCGTGTGCTGCGAGATGGTTTGTAGCGTATTGTGTACTTTTATTGTATTCCATCTTGGCCTTGGACTATATGTGCAATCCATCGTGTACGGGCGAGATGGTTCATAGCGCATCGTGTGCTCTCGTTGCGTTCCATTCTCGTCTGGGATTAGTCCTTTATGGCTATGCCAGCGACTCATGTTCATATAGATAAGTCATCCTCGCTTAGCGGCTATCCGCATGTGAGTCATTGCATCGCATCGAAGAAACAACTGAGCACTCCAAATATTGTCCCGTTCAATGACTCTCATGTTTGCATATGATATGTCTCTTGAATGTTATACTTGCCCGTGCTTGAATTTATAATGTTTGCCTTGGACAGGGAAGGCTAAATGGTAAGTCTCGTCGTATTTTCTCTCATGTTGCACGACGCACTGCCACACGAGTTAGGCTATTCAATGTTTGCATGAAACTGATCCTAAGGCAACTAGAAAGACAACTTAATAGTTGTGCACGAAACTTATATTGCGTGTTTGGATTTGTCGAGCGGGCAAGTAGCTTCCCCACCAGTACATTCAATGTACTGATAATCTACCAGTTTGTATGCATGGTGCGGGAGAACCTCGTTCGGTGCGGATGCCTCCTTCGTGCGTGCTAAGGCATGGAAATCACTCCGAAGCAATCTTGCGTCCGGAACTGAAGCACATATATAAGACATAATGTTGTGAACATCGCCTGATCAATCGCCTGTACAATTATTCCACAATTGTAGCCACTTGGCACACTTTTACTGTTTCAGAGAGAGAGAGAGAGAGAGGCTTGAGCGACTTGTAATCTCGGCTATACGCCGCCTGTAACACATGTTTATATCAATAAAGAGTTGCTTTAATTCAACTTGTGTTTCAATGCTTCCGCTATATCGTCGACTCAGTGAACTTGTTACCAAATTGCTATGCGTTTATAACTCCGCTGCACTCGGACAATCTGTGCGACTCTGTGGCTTAGAACTCTTACCGCCAGCCAATGGACCACAGCCTTGCACGGACGTGGCTCATGCTCGTGCGGCATCACGCCCGGATGGGTCAAAGCGATCGTCCCGCGGGAGCGCTGGCAAGGGTGATTCCCGCCTAGCGGGGACGGCCGAAATAGCCTACGGGAGATCGGGGTATGACAGTAATGGCAAATCGGCCTACGATTCCCTTTTCGTGAACCGCCGTCATTGTAACGCTTTGCAGCGTTGTTTTCTCTCTCGTTACTTTGGCGCTTGTGATTGGAGGTATGTGTAGCGCCCCGTTCTCCCGATGCGGAGAGTGCGGCTAAGAAACACAAGACGGTATCGTTCGATCGGGATAGATTGAATTAAGAAATCGTCCTCGTTATGGATTTGTTTCTTCGGAATCGATTCCCATATTCAGTGGACTGCGCCCCAAGGATCGGCTTAGCGGCAGAGTCAGGAGGGACCTCTCCGCTGCTATCTTTTATTGCCTCGGTTTTCGATGTCGCTTGTTGCTTTCGTGCTTTGAGTTGGTTTTGGGATTTGCTTATTTTCCTTGAACGGTTTCGATGGTTATCATTGTTTTCGTTCATTGAGCTGCACTTCAATTCTGAGATTTGGAAAAGGGGAAGAGGTATTAATCGAGCTGTTCGTGTGCAGGTGAACGAAGCTTCCTCCTGCTCTATATAATACTTTCTATTCCAAAGAACGGAGTCGAGAAGCGCCTCTTTCCTTCTCCCTTCCAAAATCTAAGTGAGTGGCTACCAACCCGATTAGCTAGCCCTGCTTCCAAGCTTCACTCCTTTGCCCCGATCAAACGATACCAAGTAATAATAAAAGAAACCAAGATAAAAGAGAATAGACTTGGTTCTTATGCTTGTCAATCAAATATGTGAACTGTTATCATACTGTATGCTAGTTCGTTCATAACTGTTCTATAAATCGTGCTAAGTATGGAACACCTTGTATGCGCTAAACTGTTCAATGAGGCTATGTTAAATGAATCATGCAATACCGACTGTCCCGTACTACTGTTTGCCTCAACTGCATGAACTGTTAACTTAGTAAACATACTGTTCGATCACGGACAACTTGTGCACAAGGTAACTGGTTCCTGCGGACGGTCGCTGGGGCACTGGCACCGATCCGGTCCGGACGGAACTCTACTGTATAGTCTACTGTACTGGACGAGATGGCTTGTGGCACCACTGTATATTGGCTGCAAACCATCTCCGTCTAAGACTATTGTCCATTGTGGCATCACGCCAAGTGATCCATTGTATATTCAAACCTGTTGCATACTAACTTGTGTCTTCGTTTCAGGGAAGGCAAGGTAAGTATTGTGCAGGTAATTCAGACGGTCAGGTAAAATCCATCTAACGGTGGCATGTTCATTTCAGTAAATTTAATATGCTGCTTACTTGTAAATGAACTAAGGCAAGATAGAAACCCACAAATATGCATGCTTCACTAAACAACGTGTTGATTGGTATAGTCAGGCTAGCTCGCCTTCACCAGCATGTTTCGATATGCTGACCCTCGTTGAAACAGGTTCTCCGCACTAAGGCGAACCGAGCGAGGAGCCGAAGTCGTCTTCCCGATCCAGTCCAGCTGTTAGCGCATCTTCACCGCGCCACAAAGCCTTTTGAAGTCCGAAGCTGCAACTCTTCATACACAAATGCAGCTCCGTGGCAAAGCGATCCTCCAGCCTGGAGGTCTTTATCATTTTGAGTTTATAAAAGGATGTAATATACAGGACTGCTATCTCATTTTGAGTCAACCCTTTTGTAAGCCGTTCGGCATATTAGCTAACTCGTTCAAGAGTTTGTAATAGATGTTCAATATCAATAAAGAAAACTTTTCTATGTTTCAAATCTGTGTTTTAATTTATCTGTGTACTCTGAGTATGTGCTTGCTATGCAAATCATTAAAGCCTTGTGCGGGCGCAACTCCAGGCCCGTACGGCGGTCACGACTCGGGGGACGCCTCGGGGCGTGACATAGTGGTATCAGAGCACAGATTCAAAGTTCCTTAGACTTCGTGCTGGAAAAGTTTCTTTAACGATCAGATTCCTGTGCGAACTCTTGAACTCGCTAGGCCAAAATGAGATACGTTCATGCAATAAGTCCATAATACATTATGATCCTAATGTAATTTACCTTCTTTTAAAGGAATGGTACCCGCGCAATCTGCAGCGCAAGTCCCGGACGAAACGCAAGGCCAAGGGAGTAGTTCGGGCACTTCGGGAAGTTCAAGAAGCCAGCGAGCCACGCCAAGCATCGATCCCGTTCAGCAAATATTGCGAATGTTGGGGGAAAACCAACAAAGGGACGAGGCTCGCCATGAACGGGCCGAGAAGCGAGCGGAAGAGAGTCAGCTCAAGTTTCAAGACAATATAGAAGCACGATTCTCAGTCCAACAGAAGCAGGTAGATACCCTACATCAGATCGTTCAGACTTTGGCTGCCAACCATTCCGCCGCAACAGCAACGACTCCGGTGGAGCAGCCCGTGCTTGAAGTAGAGACACCGTAAATTCCAAGAGCGAGGGACGTGATTGCCTTCGACTTTGGCCACTTCAAGAAAGTCTGCAACACCCCATTCAACGGGACTGAGGACCCAGTCGTAGCTCTAGATTGGTTGGCCGAACTTGAAGATCACTTCGCTCTGCTAGAGGTCCCCGAAGATAAGCGCGTCTCCTGCGCGCAACTACAGCTCCGCCTCAACGCACACGATTGGTGGGACGTGCATCGACGATCTCTCCAATTTGATCACGGAGAGGAGGCGATCTCGTGGATGACTTTTTGTGCCGCGTTCGAAGAGGAGTATGTACCCCCTCCAGTCCAACGTCAAATGGAGAACGAGTTCGTGCAGCTGCGGCAAGGCAGCATGACAGTTAAAGAGTACTCCGCCGAGTTCAACCGACTCTCCAAATTTGCTAGGGCCTATTTACCTGATGCAGCGAGTCGAGCTAGAAGGTTTGAAGGTGGACTACGCCCTGTCATCCATTCGCACGTAGCCGTTCCTCAGTATCGGACAATGCGTGAAGTCATGAATCACGCCCTGTCGCTCGAACCACACTATCCTCACGTTCCTGCCGGCGCTGTGCATACATACAATCACAAACGCCAAAGCAACGACAAAGGAAACAACGCTGTAAAACGTCACAACAATGGCGGAAAGCAGAATGCGAACCAGCTCTGTAACTTCTGTAAACGACCGGGGCACATATTTTAGAAGTGTCGCCTGAAACTTGGGTTATGTTTAGTTTGCGGTGAGGCAAACCATACCGTTCGTGACTGTCCACTGAGCCGCCTTAACCGTCGTCCCCAACGAAATAATCCCTAACGGTAAGTTCTACCCTAAGTTTCGGGACGAAACTTCCAATTAGTTGGGTAGGATGTAGCACCCCGTTCTCCCGATGCGGAGAGCGCGGCTAAGAAACACAAGACGGTATCGTTCGATCGGGATAGATTGAATTAAGAACTCGTCCTCGTTATGGATTTGTTTCTTCGGAATCGATTCCCATATTCAGTGGACTGCGCCCCAAGGATCGGCTTAGCGGCAGAGTCAGGAGGGACCTCTCCGCTGCTATCTTTTATTGTCTCGGTTTTCGATGTCGCTTGTTGCTTTCGTGCTTTGAGTTGGTTTTGGGATTTGCTTGTTTTCCTTGAACGGTTTCGATGGTTATCATTGTTTTCGTTCATTGAACTGCACTTCAATTCTGAGATTTGGAAAAGGGGAAGAGGTATTAATCGAGCTGTTCGTGTGGAGGTGAACGAAGCTTCCTCCTGCTCTATATAATACTTTCCATTCCAAAGAACGGAGTCGTGAAGCGCCTCTTTCCTTCTCTCTTCCAAAATCTAAGTGAGTGGCTACCAACCCGATTAGCTAGCCCTGCTTCCAAGCTTCACTCCTTCGCCCCGATCAAACGATACCAAGTAATAATAAAAGAAACCAAGATAAAAGAGAATAGACTTGGTTCTTATGCTTGTCAATCAAATATGTGAACTGTTATCATACTGTATGCTAGTTCGTTCATAACTGTTCTATAAATCGTGCTAAGTATGGAACACCTTGTATGCGCTAAACTGTTCAATGAGGCTATGTTAAATGAATCATGCAATACCGACTGTCCCGTACTACTGTTTGCCTCAACTGCATGAACTGTTAACTTAGTAAACATACTGTTCGATCACGGACAACTTGTGCACAAGGTAACTGGTTCCTGCGGACGGTCGCTGGGGCACTGGCACCGATCCGGTCCGGACGAAACTCTACTGTATAGTCTACTGTACTGGACGAGATGGCTTGTGGCACCACTGTACATTGGCTGCAAACCATCTCCGTCTAAGACTATTGTCCATTGTGGCATCACGCCAAGTGATCCATTGTATATTCAAACCTGTTGCATACTAACTTGTGTCTTCGTTTCAGGGAAAGCAAGGTAAGTATTGTGCAGGTAATTCAGACGGTCAGGTAAAATCCACCTAACGGTGGCACGTTCATTTCAGTAAATTCAATATGCTGCTTACTTGTAAATGAACTAAGGCAAGATAGAAACCCACAAATATGCATGCTTCACTAAACAACGTGTTGATTGGTATAGTCAGGCTAGCTCGCCTTCACCAGCATGTTTTGATATGCTGACCCTCGTTGAAACAGGTTCTCCGCACTAAGGCGAACCGAGCGAGGAGCCGAAGTCGTCTTCCCGATCCAGTCCAGCTGTTAGCGCATCTTCACCGCGCCACAAAGCCTTTTGAAGTCCGAAGCTGCAACTCTTCATACACAAATGCAGCTCCGTGGCAAAGCGATCCTCCAGCCTGGAGGTCTTTATCGTTTTGAGTTTATAAAAGGATGTAATGTACAGGACTGCTATCTCATTTTGAGCCAACCCTTTTGTAAGCCGTTCGGCATATTAGCTAACTCGTTCAAGAGTTTGTAATAGATGTTCAATATCAATAAAGAGAACTTTTCTATGTTTCAAATCTGTGTTTCAATTTATCTGCGTACTCTGAGTATGTGCTTGCTATGCAAATCATTAAAGCCTTGTGCGGGCGCAACTCCAGGCCCGCACGGCGGTCACGACTCGGGGGACGCCTCGGGGCGTGACAGTATGCACAGTGTCATTAGGAACGTGAGGATACTGCGGTTCAAGCGATAGGGCATGATTCATGACTTTATGTATTGTCCGATACTGATGAACGACTATGTGTACATGAATGACAGGGCGTAGACCACCTTCAAACCTTCTAGCTCGACTCGCTGCATCAGGTAAATAGGCCCTAGCAAATTTGGAGAGTCGGTTGAATTCGGCAGAATACTGCTTAACTGTCATGCTGTCTTGCCTCAGTTGCACGAACTCGTTTTCCATCTGACGTTGTACTGGAGGAGGTATAAACTCCTCTTCAAACGCGGCACAAAAAGTCGTCCACGAGATCGCCTCCTCTCCGTGATCAAATTGGAGAGATCGTCGATGCACTTCCCACCAATCGTGCGCGTTGAGGCGGAGCTGTAGTTGCGCACAGGCGACGCACTTCTCTTCGGGGACCACTAACAGAGCGAAGTGGTCTTCAAGTTCGGCTAGCCAATCTAGAGGCACAATTAGTTCCTCAGTCCCGTTGAATGGGGTATTGCAAACTTTCTTGAATTGGCCAAAGTCGAAGGCAGTCACTTTTCTCGACCTTGGAATTTGTGGCGTCTCTACTTCAAGCACGGCCTCTTCCACCGGAGTTGCTGCTGTTGTCGCAGACTGGTTGGAGGCCAAAGTCTGCATGATCTGTTGCAGGGCATCTACCTGCTTCTGTTGGACTGAGAATCGGGTCTCTAGATTGCTTTCAAACTTGGCTTGGCGAGCATCGTCTCTTTGTCGTTGTGCTTCTAACATTTGTATCACCCGCTCGAGCGGGTCGACTTGAGACATGCCCCGTTGGCTCCGAGAGCTTCCCGGAGTACCCGAACTACTTTCTTGGCCTTGCGTTTCGTCCGGTGCTAGCGCTGCAGATTGCGCTAGTGCCATTCCTTCAAAAGAAGGTAAATTACATTAGAATCATAATGTATTATGGACTCATTGCATGAACGTATCTTATTTTGGCCTAGAGAGTTCAAGAGTTCGCACAGGAATTTGATCGTTAAAGAAACTTTTCCAGTGCGAGAGTCTAAGGAACTTGAACCTGTGCTCTGATACCACTATGTCACGACCCGATTCCGTAGAATCGTTGAGGCGTCCCCTGAATCGTGACCGCCGTGCGGGCCTGGGGTTGCGCCCGCACAAGGCTTTAATGATTTTCATAACAAGAACATATTCAGAGTATGCAGATAAAATTAAAACACATATTTGAAACATGGAAAAGTTCTCTTTATTGATAATGAACATCCATTACAAACTCTTGAACGAGTTAGCTAATTTGCCACACGGGCTTACAAAAGTGTTGACTCAAAATGAGATAGCAGTCCTGTACATTACATCCTTTTACTAAACTTCAAAATGATATAGACCTCCAGGCTGGAGGACGGCTATGCCACGGAGCTGTATTGTGTATATAGAGTTGCAAGCTCCTGCTTCAAAATACTTCAAGGATGGCGCGATCTGGATGCGCCTACAGCTGGACTGGATCGGAAAGACGACTTCGACTCCTCGCTCGGTTCGCCTTAGTGCGTAGAACCTGTTTCAACGAGGGTCAGTATGTCGAAACATATTGGTGAAGGCGAGCTAAACCCAACTATACCAATCAATACGTTGTTTTAATGAAGCATGCATATTTTGTAGGTTTCTATCTTGCCTTAGTTCATTTACAAGCAACAGTATATATATATGATACTGAAATGAACTTGCCACCGTTCGGTGGATTTTACTTGTCCGTCTGAACCACATGCACAATACTTACCATGCCTTCCCTGCCACGAAGACACAAGTTAGTTTGCAACAGGTTTAAATATACAGGGATCACTGGCATGATGCCATAAAGGACACTAATCTTAGACGAGAATGGTTGCAGCGAAAGTACAGTGGGCGCTACAAGCCATCTCGTCCAGTACAGTAGACTATACAGTAGAGTTCCGTCCGGACCGGATCGGTGCCAGTGCCCAGCGACCGTCCGTAGGAACCAGTTACCTTGTGCACAAGTTGTCCGTGATCGAACGGTATGTTTACTAAGTTAACAGTTCATGCAGTTGAGGCAACACGAGTACAGGACAAACCGTATTGCATGATTCATTTTACATAGCCTCCTTGAACAGTTAAGCGCATACAATATGTTCCATACTTAGCATAATTCATAGAACATTTATAAACTAACTAGCATACAGTATGATAATCGTTCACAAGTTTAGTTGATAAGCAATATTTCCAAGTCTATTCCCTTTTTATCTTGATATCTTTTATTATTACTTGGTATCGTTTGATCGGGGCAAAGAAGAATGCAAGATTTATTAGGTGTGAAGACTTGGAAGCAGGGCTAGCTAATCGGGATGGTAGCCACTCACCTAGATAGTTGGAAGGGAGAAGGAAAAAGGCGCTTCACGACTCCGCTCGTAAGCCGCCTACTGCTCGTTCACCTGCATTGCACGAACAGCTTGATCAATACTTCTTTCTCTCTTTCCAATCTCGGAATTGAAGTGCAATTCAATAAACGAAAATAATGAAATCCATCGAAACTGTTCAAGGAAAACAAACAAATCCCAAAACTAACTCAAAGCACGAAAGCAACAAGCGACATCGAAATCCGAGGAAATAAAAGATAGCAGCGGAGAGGTCCCTCCTGACTCTGCCGCTAAGTCGATCCCGGGGGCACGGTCCACTGAATATGGGAATCAATTCCGAAGAAACAAATCCATAACGAGGACGAGTTCTTGTTTCAATCTATCCCGATCGAACGATACCGTCTTGTGTTTCTTAGTCGCGCTCCCCGCACCGGGGGAACGGGGCGCTACATAACACAACTCAATATCTGAAATTAATAGTATAATCCAAAATCTAACTAGAAACAACTACTACATAATATGGAAATCTAAATGGCCTCGGTATATGGCACTATATCCTCGGGTGACACTCCATCTGTTAGCCCGTAGTAGGTGGGACACATCCTCACTAACCATTCATCTGAAAAATATATCCAGTCATGATTGAGCGAAGTACACCCAATAGCAGTTCCAATTAACTGATAATGACTATAAACAGAAATAGAGAATATAATACAAGAGAGAAACAATGAACAATATCATATTGTGGTAGAAGAAACAGGTAAACAAGAGCAATATGGTATACACTGATCACGATGAAGTAGAATAAGATAATGAAATAGAATATGGTGAATAACTATAACTATACTAAATGTTTGAAATACTAGCTAGTTAGATATGTGATCGACTTGGGTTGAACATTGTCTACTTAAACGTTAGATAAACATTGTCTACTTAAACATTGAACATTGAACACATGTTTTGGTATCTACGGTTGCATCAAAATCTTATTTTAGCGTAGTTTCAAGAATGCTAAGAAAGAAAAGAAGCTGGCTGCTACCTGTTTGAGTTCAAGACTAGATTCGTACGAAAAAATGGACTCAACACCTAAAAGATAAAGATACATATATGAATGAACTGGACTTTCAATTTCTTACTATAGACGAACCTACTGGAGATAAAGAATGAAGCGACAACACAAATTAAAAAAAAGATGGACATGAAGACCGAAGACTTCAAGATCAAATTGGAGATAAAATATATATTTTTAGCTTTTCAGCTTTTTGAAAAAGAAATAAAAATATCATATTAAATTTCTGAACAAATAAAATTAATAAAGTTTCTTTCTTTATATATATATATTTTTATAGGCCCAAAATTTTATTTTTATTTTTTCAAAATAAAAAAAACTTGGCCCATTTCCTAAAGGAATTGGGTCAACTTGGAACCGGTCTGGGCCTAGCCTTGTAAAAGTCGGCCTGAAAATTTCTAGGTTCTAGGTGAAATTGGATTTGCGATCAAGATTACTTTGTCCGGCCCGAACTCCGGACTGACCCGGCCGGTCCGTCCAGGCCCACGCCTATTTTGATCAAACCACCCGGTCAAAATCGGCGGTCCGGACAATACACAACCTGCTCTGCTCTCTCTCTCTCTCTCTCTCTCTCTCTCGATTTGTATATGTGCGTGGAGGTGATTGATGAGCGAGCGAGTTGCATTAGTCAACCAACAAGGAAGGAGCGAAGGAAGGTAGGAGGAAGACGTCTCTCCTCGCCCACCCCCCTTTTTCTTTCTTTTCTTTTCTTTTCTTTTCTTTTTCTCCTACTAATAATTATTATTAGCTCCATCTTTCTCAAGTCCCCATTCGATTCAATTACTTCCCTTTTCTTCAGTCGATTTGGGGGTCTCACCTCCAATCCAATCCAAGCACAGTCCTTTGATTTTGCTTCTGTTATTTTGTTGTTGGTCAACGGTGGTGTGAGGTTGAGTTCGTTCCAGATAGATAGAATGAAGATGGGTGTGGCTGCTGTTGTTGTTGCTGCTGTGGAAGCGGAGGAGGAGAGCAACAGTTGCGGCAGCCAATTAGTAGTAGACAACAAGAAGAAGAAGAAGAAGATGAAAAAGAATAGTAATAGTAATAGTTGGCTGGCACCTGGTTTCCGATTCCATCCCACAGACGAGGAGCTTGTCCTCTACTACCTCAAGCGAAAGATCTTCCGCCGCCGCATCCATCTCCCCTACGTTGTAGGAGACGTAGACGTCTACAAGTGGCAGCCATGGGAATTGCCTGGTTCGTACCTATTCCATTCCGTTCAAATTACTTGCAAACAATAGATAGATAAATAAATGATTTTGATTGTTATTTGTAGATAAATCTCTTGTTAGGAACGGAGACAAGCAGTGGTACTTCTTCAGCCCGAGGGACAGGAAATACCCAAACGGATCCAGATCGAACCGCTCCACTCTGTATGGCTACTGGAAGGCCACTGGAAAGGACAGATCCATCACCAATTGCTCCAGGACGGTCGGGAACAAGAAGACCCTCGTCTACTACCATGGCCGCCCACCCAGAGGTGAGCGCACCGACTGGGTCATGCACGAGTACACCCTCGACGACCGCGAGCTCCTCCTCCTCCTCAACAACAACACCAATTACGACTATTGTGCTCTCTATAAGCTCTTCATGAAGAGCGGTCCCGGTCCCAAGAATGGCGAGGACTACGGTGCACCATTCCGAGAAGAGGACTGGGAAGATGATCATCATCATCATGTTATTCCAGATGATGATGATGGTGATGAAATCTTCACGAAACAAGCAACAACCACAACCGATGATCATCATAGTAATAATAGAGGAGGAGGAGAAGAAGAAGAAGAAGATGAGCCCAAAACTAAACAAGTTCAAGTTGATCCTAGAGCTTTGTGTTTTGATGGCAACACTACTCTTCCTGATTATAATCTTGAACAAGTCTTGCTACAACTGTCAAGTGAGCTAGACGTTGTTGGTCAACCTGATTATCATCATCATTCTCAATGTGCTGCTATTCCACAGGTACGCAAATTCCTTTAACTCTAGTTGTTGTGTTTGTAGGTTATGATTTAGCATTTGCGCGCTTGTTGACTACTGCTTTGTAACTCTTTTTGCATTTTTCTTTTTTTTTTTCTTTTTTTACATATTACGAGATTCAGCTAATTAAGGCATAGTTACTAGTTAGTGATGCTATGCTAGTTTCTTGATGAGTGGATATAACGATTTTAGAATTAGGGTCTACTAATTCATGCTAAACACTTTTCTATGACATCCACGAATTCTCATTTCATTAAAATTCCAATCAAGCCATCTCCCCAGTTATTGCTTTTGGCTCATTCCTAGATTCCTAGTGTAGAATCAGAGCTCTTAATTCCTGAGATGTAGGCTGTGTTTGTTTCGGTAGAAAATGAAGGAAAATGAAAGTGTTTCATGCAGAAGTGATATCCAATTTACATAGAATAGAATAGGAAGAAGTTTCATTTTGTTTTCCTTTCCTTCACTTTCTTAGCAACCAAACACAGCCTTAAGGACAGACATTCAGTTAAAACCATAATTCTCTGTTGTCAAATAGTTGTCGTAATTACTTGACAAATTATGGAATTAGGCATAATCTCTTGAATTAGCTAATTCCCCAATTCTGCATCTAACAAATCTGGGCCCTTAAAGTTCTTTTGCAACCAGATTATTATTAATCTGTTTTATGCTTGTTTCAAATCTATTATTTATACCTAAGTTGGCTGGTAATCTTATTAACTTTGAATGCTTGTTGTAGATGCAAATTGAAGAGGAGGTTCGAAGCGATTTTGTAGGATTGTCATCCTGCACTGATGCTACTTCTATCCAGCGCACCAATGCATGGTGGGAGCAGGGAACTGGCGAGACAAGATCTCTAGAAATGCCTGATGTAACATCCTTGATTGGTTGTTCTGAGCAGGGCCAGCTCAAAACGGACCAAGAGTTTCTTGAAATCACAGACTTTGATGATCCAGGCTCTGTTGTTTGGAGCATGGAGGACAATAGCAACAACGACTGTCTTCCCAAGAATGATGGATTATATGATCCATATGATTATTTTGATGCGGAAATGTATTTAGCTGAAGCACTTGGGCCTGTCGATGGAGCGACACCAAATTTGTGCTTGGACGATTTTGATGATGAAAACCAGGCATCTCATATGATCACTGAGCTCTGGACACAGGAGCAGCATCTCAGTGTCTCGGCGGCTATGGAGCCAAACCAGGTTCCTACGATATCAGTGGCTTCTTCAGGTGTTTCCTCGTAATTTCTTTCAATTTGTTCACCATAGAGCACATGCTGTAGATATTAAAACTTGACAGGATCCTGGAGTTTTGTTCCTCATTTGCATGTGCTGTTGAATAATGTAGGGGTGCTTTCCAAGAATGATAATTTCTCGGACACTGGTGGTGGAGATACTCAGGAGCCAACCAGCCATGTTGCGAGTCCTTCAGATTCATGGTTTAGCTCAGCACTCTCTGCATTCTTAGACTCTGTACCCAGCAGTCCTGCAATTGCTGCAGAAAGCCCATTGATTAGCAAGGCACTCCAACGTGTTTCGAGCTTTAGGACAGGGCAGACTCCAGGAGCTGCTGTAATCCCAAATGCTGCAACAGGAAATGGTTCTGTTAATGGGAGGAGGCAAGGTACTAATAGTAGCGGATTCCTTTTCATCTCATTTCTTGTTGGACTTGGTGCTGTCATATGGGTATTAACCATTGGGATTGGTTGGAAAATCATCAAGGGTATATGGAGTAGACTTTCCTAGTTATTGTGATAAATTATCACTATTATTGTATTGTTGAAGATAATATCAATCGTTACTACATATTATTATAGTTGGTAAGGGAGTTTTCAGATATTGGAATACGAATGGTCAATTAAAATTCCAATAATCAGACATTCTAACAAGGCAGGGCCTTCCCTCTAACTTCCTCATCTACATTAGATGTTAGAATGTGTGTACCAATTGGTGAAATCTTTCTAGCATATATATGATTCCCTGACAGAAGAATAGAAAGTCTGACCTTGTCAGCTGCTAACTTTTTTGGCGGACAGTCTGTGATATTATTTTGTATTATCTTGTGGAATATCACATTAGCAATTTATTTGATGATCTCTCAAAACTGTTTATTTGGTTAAGGTCTTGAATGCCATTTCCTGTTGCATCAATCTAATGGAGCTTGACATCATGTGTCATATTTGACTAAATTGTTAGAAAACCAATTGCAGTAACATAGCTGATATGATTAGATTAGGATTAGATTCAATTCTATATTTATGTATCTCCTATACGGATAGAGATTCCTTCTCCTATACAGATACAGATTCCTTCTCTTATACGGATATGGATCCGTTTTTCATCTATATATATTCTTTGTTGTATGGCTTTTTATATAATCTATTGATAAAATTAATATTGTTGATTTGTTTCATGGTATCATAGTCTAAGTTTTTTCAACACACATTATCATTATTGTTTAGAGTCTATTTCAGATAATCAATATTGCTGATTATCTCCAGAACAGTCTAGATTTTTCAGTCTGCCACACACACACCCCAGTATCTTCTTTCGCCGTCATCCTTGGAGATCGGCTTCTAGAGCTTGAAGTGGTCGAAGTCGTAGTCAGTGAAGTGGTTGGGCTTTGGCATCGGGAAGATAGGCGGAATATTGTTAATTTGTTTCAAGTCTCAAGGAAGTTATATGGCCTAGCTGCCTCAGCTTCCGAAGGCGAGTCAACCTTGGCAAGTTCGTCCTCGTTTCCACCACATATTGCATTTGCTTTTCGTTTTATATATACATATTGAGATTAGATCCATCTAAGTTGATTTGTAGCTAGATTGACATCTGTTATAGTTAGGGGTATGCATATTTGGGTCGAACTTGCCAAATCGACCTGGACCAAACCGAACTGATTGTCCGATCGATTTTGTCCGACTGGATTTTATTAATAACCAACAGGTTTGGTTTAGTCACAGTTTGACCATTCAAAAAACCAATTAAACTCGAACCAAACCACAACAATTATACCTAGGTCTATAAAAAAAGTAGGATCCAATGGACCCGATCCATACTCCATCCAACGACAACAATGTGAGATCGACTTGATTATCTGAGAAATTATTGAGATTAAATATAAGTAATTATTTCAGCCTAGCCCATTATTTTAATAATGGAGGAAAAGTTAAAAACACTAAAATGTACTAATGTTATAGATGTGTGTTCTTAGTAGGGTGCAACACATTTAGTCCCACGTCGTCTACAGAACAAGCGATTGGCTTAAAAGATGTTATAAAAGGGACACATGGCTACATTTTAAAGCCAACATTTCTTGGACTTTTGGCTAAGATCAATTGTAGTATCTATTCTTATCAGTTTAATATCTGATAACTTTTCGGATACTCGTCCGATATCAAAAGTACCGTATCGGATGGTGTAACGACCTCTTTCGTTCAAGCGGACAGCAGATTCAAACGGCATAAGTGCAACGATCCGACCCGCTTTTCTCAGCGAGAAGACTCGTTTGAGGCAGAATTTTTAGACTTGGCCCTTCAGGAGTTCAGATTTAGACTTTCAAATGCTCGCTCGAAGTATCGCTCGACCGAGGCGAATCATCGCTAAGGTGGGTGGCTACGATGAACTTGTCTTTGCTTAGCCAGCACAATTAATGTCACGTCCCAATTTCGTGAAAATCGGTAGTCGTCCCCCGGACGTGACGTCGTGCGTGCCTAAGTTGCGCACCGCTCAAGGCTAAGGCATTTTGCATAACAAGGCACATATCCAGAGTACGTCGATAAATTGAAACACAAAGTTGAAACATGAAAATGTTCTCTTTATTGATAGTGAACATCTTTTACAAACTCTTGAATGAGTCAGAAGGTTGTCGCACGGGCATTTTATAAAAGTTGACACCAAATGAGAAAGTCGTCATGTACATTACATCCTTTACTAAAATTTCAAAATGATAAAGACCTCCAGGCGGGACAATAGCTTTTTCTCGGAGCTGCATTGAGTTAAGTTTGCTAGCTCCTAGATTCAAAATGCTTCAAGTAAGGCACGATCAGGGCGTGCCGGCAGCTGGACTGGATTGGGAAGTGACTTCAGCTCCTTACATGATCTCCTTGGTGCGGGAAACATGTTTCGACGAAGGTCAGTACATCAAAATTGTCACGCACCGGTCCCGAAGTCCTCCCGACCACCGCCGAACCAGACGCGAGTCACCTCGCTGTAACACCCCGTTCTGCTCAAGCGGACTGCCGATTCAAACGACAAAAGTGCAATGTCCCGACCCGCTTTGCTCAGGCGAGAACACCCGTTTGAGGCAAAGGATATCCAGACTTGTCCCTACAGGATTTTGGCTTAGGCTTTCAGAGTCTCGCTTGACGTATCGCTCAACCGAGGCGAATCATCGCTAAGGTGGGTGGCTACGGTGAACTTGTCTTTGCTTAGCCAGCACACATAAAATATGGAACGATACATGCTAGTCGCTAGGTGAATCACCCCCTGTATGCTAATAAGAATCCAATGCACCTAGCTAAGGGAATAATCCCAACTTGTATTGCTTGTGCTAGAACATGGAAATAAAATATTGCTTATATTCAGACCCTCGCATGCTAAGTTCCCTTACGGTTTCACCTCTCGGCTTACCTTCGGGTCCGAGCCAACGTGTTTGCTTAAGTTCTTTAGAAACGAATGCTTGCTTGCTTACAAATGTCTAATGTTATTCGTATCGTGCATGCATTGAGTCAACCAGGAGACTATAAAATAGTCCTTCTGCGCAATTGAACCAACAAGTATCCGGGACCGTTGGGTCGCTAAGGCAATCCCCGAACCAGGGGCATGCATCAAGGCAAGTGAATACTGAACGAAAATCATGTCACGTTACAACTGAATGATAATCACATCAAGTTTACCTCTGAACGAGAATCATGTCAACGAATCCAAGAATCCCAGCTCGTGGAGCAAACGCTCAGTTCAGAACAAGAATCATAGATTATCATATCAAGTTATGAAATTGGAAAGACCCTGACCTGTATGTCGCGGACAACTTGAAAACAAGGTCATTAGGTTCCACGGACGATTTTTGGGGCACCGGGGTCGATCCGATCCGGATGGAACTTTACGTTAGTCTCACGCATCTGGACAGGATGGTCTGCAGCCACCAACGAATCTTTGTTGCTTTCTATCCTTGTTCAAGACTATAACTCGTCCTTTATGGCTATGCCAGCGACAAACGTTCATATAGATGTCATCTTCGCTTAGCGGCTATCCGTGTGCGAGTCATTGCATCGCGTCAAAAGAACAACTGAACACCTGAACGATTATGATATAACGACTCTCGTGTTTGCATATGCTATTGCCTTGGTTTTCATTATGAATGCTCGTGCTTGAATTAACTTGGTTTGCCTTGGACAGGGAAGGACAAATCGATAAGTTGGTAAGTCTCGCCGTGTTTTCTCTCATATCGCACGGTATACTGCCACACGAGATAGGTTATTCAATATGCCATGAAACTGATCCTAAGGCAACTAGAAAGACAACATAATAGTTGGTGCACGGAACCTATATTACGTGTTTGGATTTGTCGAGTGGGCAAGTAGCCTCCCCACCAGTGCATTCAATGTACTGATTGTAACACCCTGTTCCGCTCAAAGCGGACTGCCGTTTCAAACGGCAATAGTGCAACTGTCCCGACCCGCTTTGCCTCAAAGAGAATGCAAAGGATATCCAGACTTGTCCCTTCAGGAACCCGGCTTGGACTTTCAAAGGCTCGCTTGACGTATCGCTCTACCAAGGCGAATCATCGCTAAGGTGGGTGGCTACGGTGAACTTGTCTTTGCTTAGCCAGCACACATAAAATCTGGAATATTTATGCTAGTCGCTAGGTGATTCACCCCTGCATGCTAATAAATCCAACGCACCTAGCTAAGGGAGTAATCCCAACTTGTATTGCTTGTTAGAACATGGAAAATGAAATACTGCTTATATTCAGACCCTCGCATGCTAAGTCCCTGAACGGTTTCATCTCTCGGCTTACCTTCGGGTCCGAGCAACGTGCCTGCTTATGTCCCTTAGTAACGCATGCTTGTCTGCTTGTAATGTTGCCATGTTTTCATCCAAACCCCGGGAGACTACTACGTAGTCGTTCCGTGCCTGAATGAACCTGCAAGTATCCGGGACCGTTAGGTCACCCAAGGCAGCCCCGAACCAGGGGAATGCATCAAGGCAAGACTCATTCAGTTATTCGGATCTCCCTGCAAGTCTCCCTCGTGTACGGGCTTACAGCAGCCCTGGAGACTGTGCACATCCAATGGCTAAGTGAATCCTGATTCAAGTATCCCGTGTGCTCGTGTACTCGTGTTCCAGTGCACTCGTGTTCTCGTGTTCTTGTGCACTCGTGTTCTCGTGTTCTCGTGTATCCCGTGATAATTGGAAAGACCCAACGTGCATGTCGCGGACTAGTTCCACGGACGGTCACCGGGGCACTGGGGCCGATCCGGTCCGGATGGAGCTCGTGTGTAGTCGTCGTGTTCGGGACTGGGTAGCTTGCAGCGCCTCGTGTACTCTCGTAGTAAGCTATCCTTGTCCTCGGCTACGTCCATAATGGCTTTGCCAGCGACCCTGTTCATATAGATAAGTCATCCTCGCTTAGCGGCTATCCGCGTGCGAGTTACTGCATCGCATCAAGAACAAATAAACACCTGAACGATCATGTTAAAACGACCCTCGTGTTGCATGTGCTATGCTCCTGAATGCTTATACTTGCCCGTGCTTAAATTAACAATGTTTGCCTTGGACAGAGAAGGACAAATGGTAAGTTGGTAAGTCTCGCCGTGTTCCTCAAACATCGCACGGCGCACTGCCCGACACGATAGGCTATTCAATGTTTGCATGAAACTGATCCTAAGGCAACTAGAAAGACAACTTAATAGTTGTGCACGGAACCTGTATTACGTGTTTGGATTTGTCGAGCGGGCGAGTAGCTTCCCCACCAGTGCATTCAATGTACTGATAATCCACCAGTTTGCTTGCAGGGTGCGGGAGAACCTCGTTCGGTGCGGATGCCTCCTTCGTGCGTGCTAAGGCCAAGAGTTTCCTCTGAAGCCTTACAACGGTGCGTCCGGAACTGAAGCACATATAGAAGACATAATGTTGTGAACATCGCCTGATCATCGCCTGTATGCTTTTACTGTTTCAGAGAGAGAGAGGCTTGAGCGACTTGTAATCTCGGCCAAGCGCCGCCTGTAACACATGTTTATATCAATAAAAGAGTTGCTTTACTTCAAACTTGTGTTTCAATGCTTCCGCTATATTGTCGACTCAGTGAACCTGTTACCGATCGCCTATGCGTTCATGACTCCGCTGCACTCGGACAATCTGTGCGACTCTGTGGCTTAGAACTCTTACCGCCAGCCAATGGATCACGGCCTTGCACGGGCGCGGTTCACGCTCGTGCGGCATCACGCCCGGATGGGTCAAGCGATCGTTCCGCGGGAGCGCTGGCGAGGGTGATTCCCGCCTAGCGGGAACGGCCGATTAGCCTGCGGGAGATCGGGGCGTGACATGTTGGTATCAGAGCCTGGCTTCTACGCCTTTGGACTTCGATTCGATATCTCTGTTTCGAAAGCTCGTTCGTGGGTTATGTGTACGCTCTCTCTCAATGCCTCGATGGGATGTTCCAACAATAAGTCTATATACTTTCAAAATGCGTTTTGAATGATATGCTTGCTTGTCTGTTGTTGTGCTGCGAGTGGCCTTTGAGCCAACCTGTGCGAACCCTTCAGAGAGTATCGCTAGTAGCTTGTCCGATTTCACTAACTCTAAGTTTGGTTGAATGCATCTATTCGAGGGACGCCTTGAACTAGTGCACCATCCAAGACTCAGGAAGATGTGAAACTCGAGTGCTAAGACTTCGCTATCACTAAGCTGGTTGACGTGTTCACGCTAGAAGCATGTTTCGAAAGTGCGCACGATCCAGACTAAGCGATATGCTAAGATCGACGCTTGTGCAAGTGAATATCCAAATGAACAAGTACAACGACTTGTCTAGGATTGCCTCGACCCTAGATCACTGCTTGTCCTTAGTAAGTCTCGAGGACGAGACTTTTTCTAAGTTGGGTAGGATGTAACACCCTGTTCCGCTCAAAGCGGACTGCCGTTTCAAACGGCAATAGTGCAACTGTCCCGACCCGCTTTGCCTCAAAGAGAATGCAAAGGATATCCAGACTTGTCCCTTCAGGAACCCGGCTTGGACTTTCAAAGGCTCGCTTGACGTATCGCTCTACCGAGGCGAATCATCGCTAAGGTGGGTGGCTACGGTGAACTTGTCTTTGCTTAGCCAGCACACATAAAATCTGGAATATTTATGCTAGTCGCTAGGTGATTCACCCCTGCATGCTAATAAATCCAACGCACCTAGCTAAGGGAGTAATCCCAACTTGTATTGCTTGTTAGAACATGGAAAATGAAATACTGCTTATATTCAGACCCTCGCATGCTAAGTCCCTGAACGGTTTCATCTCTCGGCTTACCTTCGGGTCCGAGCAACGTGCCTGCTTATGTCCCTTAGTAACGCATGCTTGTCTGCTTGTAATGTTGCCATGTTTTCATCCAAACCCCGGGAGACTACTACGTAGTCGTTCCGTGCCTGAATGAACCTGCAAGTATCCGGGACCGTTAGGTCACCCAAGGCAGCCCCGAACCAGGGGAATGCATCAAGGCAAGACTCATTCAGTTATTCGGATCTCCCTGCAAGTCTCCCTCGTGTACGGGCTTACAGCAGCCCTGGAGACTGTGCACATCCAATGGCTAAGTGAATCCTGATTCAAGTATCCCGTGTGCTCGTGTATTCGTGTTCCAGTGCACTCGTGTTCTCGTGTTCTTGTGCACTCGTGTTCTCGTGTTCTCGTGTATCCCGTGATAATTGGAAAGACCCAACGTGCATGTCGCGGACTAGTTCCACGGACGGTCACCGGGGCACTGGGGCCGATCCGGTCCGGATGGAGCTCGTGTGTAGTCTTCGTGTTCGGGACTGGGTAGCTTGCAGCGCCTCGTGTACTCTCGTAGTAAGCTATCCTTGTCCTCGGCTACGTCCATAATGGCTTTGCCAGCGACCCTGTTCATATAGATAAGTCATCCTCGCTTAGCGGCTATCCGCGTGCGAGTTACTGCATCGCATCAAGAACAAATAAACACCTGAACGATCATGTTAAAACGACCCTCGTGTTGCATGTGCTATGCTCCTGAATGCTTATACTTGCCCGTGCTTAAATTAACAATGTTTGCCTTGGACAGAGAAGGACAAATGGTAAGTTGGTAAGTCTCGCCGTGTTCCTCAAACATCGCACGGCGCACTGCCCGACACGATAGGCTATTCAATGTTTGCATGAAACTGATCCTAAGGCAACTAGAAAGACAACTTAATAGTTGTGCACGGAACCTGTATTACGTGTTTGGATTTGTCGAGCGGGCGAGTAGCTTCCCCACCAGTGCATTCAATGTACTGATAATCCACCAGTTTGCTTGCAGGGTGCGGGAGAACCTCGTTCGGTGCAGATGCCTCCTTCGTGCGTGCTAAGGCCAAGAGTTTCCTCTGAAGCCTTACAACGGTGCGTCCGGAACTGAAGCACATATAGAAGACATAATGTTGTGAACATCGCCTGATCATCGCCTGTATGCTTTTACTGTTTCAGAGAGAGAGAGGCTTGAGCGACTTGTAATCTCGGCCAAGCGCCGCCTGTAACACATGTTTATATCAATAAAAGAGTTGCTTTACTTCAAACTTGTGTTTCAATGCTTCCGCTATATTGTCGACTCAGTGAACCTGTTACCGATCGCCTATGCGTTCATGACTCCGCTGCACTCGGACAATCTGTGCGACTCTGTGGCTTAGAACTCTTACCGCCAGCCAATGGATCACGGCCTTGCACGGGCGCGGTTCACGCTCGTGCGGCATCACGCCCGGATGGGTCAAGCGATCGTTCCGCGGGAGCGCTGGCGAGGGTGATTCCCGCCTAGCGGGAACGGCCGATTAGCCTGCGGGAGATCGGGGCGTGACACTGATAATCCATCAGATCGTTTGTAGGGTGCGGGAGAACCTCTTTCGGTGCGGATGCCTCCTTCGTGCGTGCTAAGGTCAGGAGTCCACTCTGAAGCCTTGGAGCGTTGCGTCCGGAACAGAAGCACATATACAAGACATAATGTTGGAACATCGCATGAACATCGCCTGTACAATCATTCCACAATTGTAGCCACTTGGCACGCTTTTATTGTTTCAGAGAGAGAGGCTTGAGCGACTTGTAATCTCGGCCAAGCGCCGCCTGTAACACTTGTTTTTATCAATAAAGAGTTGCTTTACTTCTACTTGTGTTATTCAATGCTTCCGCTATATTGTCGACTCAGTGAACTTGTTACCAAATCGCCTATGCGTTTATGATTTCGCTGCACTCGGACAATCTGTGCGACTCTGTGGCTTAGAACTCTTACTGCCAGCCAATGAACCACGGTCTTGCACGGGCGTGGCTCACGCTCGTGCGGCATCACGCCCGGATGGGTCAAAGCGATCGTTCTGCGGGAACGTTGGCGCGGTAATTCTCGCCTAGCGGGGACGGCCGATTTAGCCTGCGGGAGATCGGAGCGTGACTTAATGGTATCAGAGCCTGGCTTATACGCCTTTGGACTTCATTTCGATTTTAACAGTTTCGAAAGCTCGTTCCTGGGTTATGTGCACGTTGTCATGACCCGGTCCCGCAGGGCCGTTCGTCCTCGCTTTGGTCCCTACGGAACCGATCGTCCTCTTACGGGCGTGATGTCGTGCAAGCCTAAGATGCGCTTGCACAAGGCCAAAGCTTTGATACAAGGGCAAGTAAGCTATTCAATACTGAAGCTGCGACACATAACTGTAACACCCCGTTCCGCTCAAGCGGACTGCCGTCTCAAACGGCAATAGTGCAACTGTCCCGACCCGTTTTGCCTCAAAAAAGAAGCAAAGGATATCAAGACTTGCCCCTACAGGAATCAACTTCGGCTTTCAGAGGCTCGCTTGACGTATCGCTCTACCGAGGCGAATCATCGCTAAGGTGGGTGGCTACGGTGAACTTGTCTTTGCTTAGCCAGCACACATAAAATCTGGAATAATTATGCTAGTCGCTAGGTGATTCACCCCCTGCATGCTAATAAATCCAACGCACCTAGCTAAGGGAATAATCCCAACTTGTATTGCTTGCTAGAACATGGAAATTGAAACACTGCTTATGTTCAGACCCTCGCATGCTGCCCTAGAACGTGTTACTCGGGAAAGTCCCTAACGATCTCGCTTCTCGTCTTACCTTCGGGCCCGAGCCATCGTGAATATTGTATTTATACAACGCATACTTGTCTGCTTGAATGTTGCCTTGTTTTCATCCAAACCCCCGGAAGACTACTAAGTAGTCGTTCCGTGCCTGATTGATCTTGGCAAGTTATTCACTGTACAGAAAACAAGATCCAAGTATCTCGTGTACTCGTGTACTCGTGTTCCAGTGCACTCGTGTTCCAGTGCACTCGTGTTCTCGTGTTCTCGTGTATCTCGTGATAATTGATTGACCCAAAAGAAAGTGCATGTCGCGGACAACTCGGAAACGAGGTATAGTTCCACGGACGGTCACCGGGGCACTGGGACCGATCCGATCCGGATGGAACTTCAGGTGTGGTCCCTCGTGTTCGGGCGAGTGGTTTGCAGCACCTCGTGTACTTTCGTTGCATTCCACTTTTCCGGGACCACATCACGTGTGTAGTCCATCGTGTGCGGGCAAGATGGTTTGTAGCGCATCGTGTACTTTTGTTGCATTCCATCTTGGCCTTGGACTACTTCATGTACAATCCATCGTGTACGGGCGAGATGGTTCGTAGCGCATCGTGTGCTCTCGTTGCGCTCCACTCTCGTCTGGGATTAGTCCTTTATGGCTTTGCCAGCGACTCATGTTCATATAGATAAGTCATCCTCGCTTAGCGGCTATCTGCGTGCGAGTCATTGCATCGCACCAAAGAACAACTGAGCACACCGAATACTGTCCCGTTCAACGACCCTCGTGTTTGCATATGCTATGCCCCTGAATGTTTATACTTGTCGTGCTTGAATTAACAATGTTTGCCTCAATGTTTGCCTTGGACAGGGAAGGAGACGGTAAGTTGGTAAGTCTCGCCGTGTTTCCTCAAACATCGCACGGCGCACTGCCTGACACGTTAGGCTATTCAATGTTTGCATGAAACTGGTCCTATGGCAACTAGAAAGACAACTTAATAGTTGTGCACGGAACCTGTATAACGTGTTTGGATTTATCGAGCGGGCGAGTAGCTTTCCCACCAGTGCATTCAATGTACTGATAATCCACCAGTTTGTATGTGTGGTGCCCCGTTCCCCCTATTCGGGGAGCGCGGCTAAGAAATACTAGACGGTATCGTTCGATCGGGATAGATTGAATCAAGAACTCATCCTCGTTATGGATTTGTCTCTTCGGAATCGATTTCCATATTCAGTGGACCGTGCCCCCGGGATCGACTTAGCGGCAGAGTCAGGAGGGACCTCTCCGCTGCATTCTTTGTTGCCTAGTTTTCGCTGTCGCTTGTTGCTTTCGTGCCTTGAGTTGGTTTTCGGATTTGCTTGGGTTTTCTGGAACGGTTTCGATGGATTTTATTGCTTTCGTTCTTAGGACTGCACTTCAATTCCGATAAGGGAGAGAGAGGAAGAAGTACTGATCAGCTGTTCGTGTCAATACAGGTGAACCAGCTGTAGTCGTCGCTCGAGCGGACGCCTAAAGCACTTCTTTCATTTTCCTTCCGACTACCAAAGTGAGTGGCTACCAACCCGATTAGCTAGCCCTACTTGCTAGTCTTCACATCTAAATCATGTGTTCGTGCTTTGCCCGATCAAACGATACCAAGTAAATAACTAAAAGATATCAAGATAATAAGGGAATAGACTTGGGAAATATTGCTTGTCGATGAAACCGGTGAACGGTTACTTATATGCTTGCTCGTTTGGAATGTTCAGCATATGCATAAATATAAGTTAGAATGTATATTTCTTCTTAGAACTGTGCTATGTATAGAACTCATTTTCAATGCCATAAACTGAACAGAAAGGCTATGCAAAAGTAAATCTTGCCCTGTACTACCATGCTCCTGATATGCCCTGATTTGCCTCGATTGCTAACTTAGTGTACTGCGTTGATCACGGACAACTTGTGCACAAGGTCTTAGTTCCTGCGGACGGTCGCTGGGGCACCGGCACCGATCCGATCCGGACGGAACTCATGATAGTCGCCTGCTATAGGACGGAATGCCTTGGGACGTCCTGATCTATGCGTCGCACGGCACTCCGTACTGAGACTAGCCCGTCCATATGGCAACGTGCCAGTGATCCCCCTTGTATATTTAAACCTGTTGCTACTAACTTGTGTCTTCTTGGCAGGGAAGGCAAGGTAAGTATTATGCAGGTGGTTCAGACGGGCAGGTAAATGTCACCGAACGGTGGCGAGTTATTTCAATGATTCTATATATATGTCTTGCTGTAAAATGAACTAAGGCAAGATAGAAACCCACAAATATACATGCTTCATTAAAACAACGTGTTGATTGGTATAGTTGGGATAGCTTACCTTCACCAGTACGTTTCGATGTACTGACCCTCGTTGAAACAGGTTCCCCGCGCTAAGGAGAGCCGAGCGAGGAGCAGGAGACAAACCTCCAATCCAGTCCAGCTGTAGGCACGCCTCGACCGTGCTACCTTTGAAGCATTTTGAAGAAGAAGAAGAAGCATTTTGAAGTTAGAAGCTAGCCACCAAGCAACCATGCAACTTCGTGGCAAAGCAGTCGTTCCGACGCAAGGTCTTATATTTTGAGTTTAGTAAGGATGTAATGTACAGGACTGCTATCTCATTTTGTGTTCACATTTTTGTAAGCCCAGAGAGGCAATCCTTATGACTCAGTTCAAGGAGTTTGTAATAGATGTTCATATTATCAATAAAAGAGAACTTTTCCATGTTTCAATATGTGTTTCAATATGTGTTTCAATTATCTGCGTACTCTGAATATGTGCTCGCTATGCGAAACGAAAATACTTAGCCTTGTGCGGTGCGCAACCTAGGCCCGCACGGCGGTCACGCCCGGGGGACGACTAACGATTCCACGGGATCGGGGCGTGACATGTTGGTATCAGAGCACAGATTCAAAGTTCCTTTGACTCTTAAACTGAAAAAGTTTCCTTAACGATAAGTCCCTGTGCGAACTCCTGAACTCGTTAAGGCCAAAATGAGATACGTTCATGCAATAAGTCCATAATACATTATGATCCTGATGTAATTTACCTTCCTTTCAAGGAACGACGCAAGCGCAACCATCAGCGCTGGCGCCAGGCGAGACAAGGACTCAGGAGAGCAGTTCCGGAACTTCAGGAAGCTCTCGGAGCCAACGGGGCATGTCTCAATCAGATTCCCTTCAGCAGGTGATGCAAATGTTCACGGAGCAACGACAGAGGGATGATGCCCGCCAAGCCAAGTTCGAGAGCAACCTAGAGGCACGGCTCTCAGTCCAACAAAAGCTGGTAGATACCCTGCAACAGCTTGTTCAGACCCTGGCCTCCAACCATTCTGCCGCAACGATAGCTACACCAGTGGAGCAGCCAGCGCTTGAAGTTGAACTACCGCCCGCGCCAAGGACGAGGGAAGTGACTGCCTTCACCTTTGGCAACTTCAAGAAGGTCTGCAACACGCCGTTTAATGGGACTGAGGACCCGATCGTGGCCCTAGATTGGCTCGCCGAGCTTGAAGATCATTTTTCTCTCCTAGAAGTGCCGGAAGACAAGCGCGTCACCTGTGCCCAACTATTACTTCGCCTCAACGCGCACGACTGGTGGGACGTGCATCGACGATCTCTTCAACTTGGCCATGGAGAGGAGGCGATCGCGTGGACGACTTTTCGTGCCGCGTTCGAGGAGGAGTTTATACCCCCACCTCTACGACGTCAACGGGTAAACGAGTTCGTTCAACTCCGGCAGGGCAGTATGACGGTGAAGCAATACTCGGCAGAATTCAACAAACTGGCCAAATTTGCTACCGCTTATCTACCGGATGCAGCGAGTCGTGCCAGACGATTCGAAAGAGGGCTACGTCCTGGTATTCACGGACATGTGTCCGTTCCGCAGTATCAGACAATGCGGGAAGTATTAAACCATGCCCTCTCCCTGGAACCGCAGTATCCTCACGTTGCTGCCGGCGCTGTGCAAACTTCCAATCACAAACGCCAAGGCAATGATAGAGGAAACAACGCTGCAAAGCGTCCAAATAACGGCGGTAAACAGCGTGGAGACACTAGCAAGACCTGCAACTTTTGCAGGAAGCCAGGGCATATCGAAAAAGATTGTCGCCGCAAGCTTGGGACTTGTCTCCGTTGCGGCGATCCAGGCCATCAGATTAGCAGCTGTCCGCGTCGTCCACCGCAACAACCAGATCAGACTCCGGCTCCTCAGGCAAATCGAGCGGCGCCTCAGCAAGGGCGTAATCAAGCTCAAGGCCGAGTCTACACCATGACACGGGAAGAAGCATTAGCTTCGGATACCGTCGTGTCAGGTACCTTACTTTTCAATAATATACCTGCTCGCGTTCTATTTGATTCAGGTGCAACCCATAGCTTTATTTCTACAAACTTCGCCACGGAGAACAATGTTAAAATGACTCCGTTGCATTCAGATTTAAGCGTTAGCACCCCGTCTGGTACAAAAATTCCTGTCTGTTCAGCATGCCTAGGCGGTTATATCTGTATTGGGGAGAGAAAGCTGTCACTTGATGTTTTAGTTCTTGATGTACGGGACTATGATATCATTTTGGGAATGGACTGGCTAGGCGCGTGCGCGGCAACTATTGAGTGTGCAGAGAAGCGAGTCATTTTCCGTCTGCCCGGAGAAGCCGTGTTCTGTTACACCAGTAGTCCAGCGAACAATGCGACCAGGGCCTGCATGGTGATTTCGGCAAAATCTGCTCGGCGAATGCTCTACATAGGCTGCGAGGGATTCCTAGCATCGGTTCGGGACACACGGCAGGACTACGCAAACGTCGAGTCAACTTCCGTTGAGGCAGAGTTCCCCGATGTGTTCCCGAGCGAACTACCCGGTATGCCGCCAGACCGAGAGATTGAATTCACTATAGACACATTTCCAAATACACAGCCGATTTCAAAGCCTCCGTACAGAATGGCACCTGCGGAGCTGAATGAATTAAAGCGCCAACTCCAGGAACTACTTGATCGCGGGTTCATCCGTCCGAGCGTGTCTCCTTGGGTCGCTCCCGTGCTCTTTGTGAAGAAAAAGGACGGAACTCTACGCCTCTGCATAGACTATAGGGAATTAAACAAAGTCACAATCAGGAACAAATATCCTCTGCCACGGATAGATGACTTGTTTGATCAGTTACAAGGGGCAACGGTGTTTTCTAAAATTGATCTTCGCTCGGGTTACCACCAGCTGAAGATTAAGCCAGAAGACGTGCCCAAGACTGCTTTCAGAACCCGCTACGGCCATTACGAGTTTTCCGTGATGCCGTTTGGACTGATGAATGCTCCTGCTGCATTCATGGATACGATGAACCGTGTCTTTAGGCCCTTCATCGATAAATTCGTGGTGGTGTTTATCGATGACATCTTAGTGTACTCGAAGACTAGGGATGAGCACGCAGGACACCTGCGGATGGTGCTGCAAACCCTTCGAGACCACAAGTTGTATGCCAAATTAAGCAAATCAGAATTTTGGCTGGACAGTATATCGTTTTTTGGGCATATCATCTCCTCGGAAGGCATCTCAGTTGATCCGAAGAAGATAGAAGCAATCACGCAGTGGAAACGACCGGAGTCAGCTAGCGACATCCGAAGTTTCCTTGGTCTGGCAGGGTACTACCGAAGATTTATACAAAATTTTGCTAGGATTGCTTCGCCCTTGACTCAGTTGACACGAAAGGGTGCGAAGTTTACTTGGACAGAGGACTGTGAAGCTTCGTTTACGGAGTTAAAGTAGCGCCTCATCTCTGCCCCAATTCTCACTCTGCCAAACGAACCGGATGACTTTAAAATATATAGTGATGCCTCAGGAAAGGGTCTAGGATGTGTCCTGATGCAGCGCGATAAGGTGATAGCCTACGCGTCTAGACAGCTAAAGCCTCACGAGCAGAACTACCCAACGCATGATCTCGAACTTGCCGCGGTAGTATTTGCATTGAAGCTGTGGCGTCACTATCTTTATGGCGTGCCATGCGAAATCTATACGGACCATAAAAGCCTGAAATACTTGTACACTCAAAAGGATTTGAATCTTCGGCAGCGGCGATGGCTTGAACTCCTCAGCGACTTCGATCTCACGATCAGATACACGCCTGGAAAGGGAAACGTAGTAGCTGACGCGTTGAGTCGAGTGTTTGTAGGGAGTTTGGTTATTGATGATAGGCTGCGCCGAGATCTTGAATCACTGGGTATCACACTAAAAATAAGATATAAGAAGTGGGCGCAAGTAGCTCAACTGCGCCTCGAGCCCGACTTGTTACACAAAGTGAAGGCCGCTCAGAAGGACGATCCGTTCCTGCAGAAGATACATGCCCTCATCTTGGCAGGAAAGGCGTCCGACTTTGCGGTAAGCGCGGATGGGATGCTTCGAGTAAAGGGAAGACTATGTGTTCCGAACGACGCGGCCCTCAGACAAGAGATACTCACGGAAGCTTACTATGCTAGTTATACTTCTCATCCGGGTAGCACTAAGATGTATCGGGATCTTCGCACGACGTTTTGGTGGCACGGCTTAAAACGGGATGTGGCGCAGTTTGTGTCGCATTGCATGGCTTGTCAACGAGTAAAGGCCGAACACCAGAAACCAGGCGGAGAGCTTCAGAACCTTGCTATTCCGGAGTGGAAATGGGATGATATAACGATGGACTTTATTGTTGGCTTGCCGAGGACGCAACGGGGACATGATGCAGTCTGGGTTATCGTCGATCGACTCACCAAGTCAGCTCACTTTCTGCCTATCAAATCTACTTGGAGTGCCGACCGCCTGGCTCAGATATATCTCAACGAAATCGTCCGACTTCACGGCGTGCCCGTAACCATAGTCTCCGATCGAGATGGTCGATTCATATCACGTTTCTGGGGAAGCCTGCAGTCAGCAATGGGGACGAAGTTGAAATTCAGTTTCGCCTACCATCCACAGACCGATGGCCAAACAGAGCGCGTCAACCAGATCCTCGAAGACATGCTGCGACTCTACGCCTTGGACACGAAGACTAGTTGGGACCTTCATCTACCTCTAGCCGAATTTGCTTACAACAATAGTTATCAATCAAGCATTCAAATGGCGCCGTATGAAGCATTATACGGGCGGAAGTGTAGATCTCCTATCTGTTGGGACGAAGTCGGGGAGCGGCAAGTACTTGGCCCTGAGCTCGTGGAGCAGACCGTCCAGAAGGTTCGGCTGATTCGGGACAGATTAAAGATAGCTCAAAGTCGTCAAAAGAGCTATGCGGATGTTCATCGGAGACCACTAGAGTTTCAAGTAGGTGACCGGGTATTCCTCAAGGTCTCGCCCATGCGAGGGGTCAGCAGGTTCGGAGCGAAGGGAAAGCTAAGTCCACGATTTGTCGGCCCGTTCGAAATACTAAAGCGGGTTGCTTCAGTTGCTTATCAGATCGCCCTACCACCATCCCTAGCTGACGTACATGATATATTCCATGTTTCCCAACTTAGAAAATATGTGTACGATCCAAGCCACGTGGTAGACCTGGGACAACTGAACCTTCAGCCCGACTTGACGTATGTAGAACAGCCGGTACAAATTTTGGATAGAAAAGAAAAGCTGCTTCGGACCCGTTCGGTTCCTCTAGTGCACGTGCTTTGGCGGAATCACTCTGTCGAAGAATCTACTTGGGAGCTCGAATCCGATATGAGGGAACGGTTCCCCTCATTATTTCCTAGTGGTAGGTTTTATTCCTTAAGTTTCGGGACGAAACTTCCAATTAGTTGGGTAGGATGTGGTGCCCCGTTCCCCCTATTCGGGGAGCGCGGCTAAGAAATACTAGACGGTATCGTTCGATCGGGATAGATTGAATCAAGAACTCATCCTTGTTATGGATTTGTCTCTTCGGAATCGATTCCCATATTCAGTGGATCGTGCCCCCGGGAACGACTTAGCGGCAGAGTCAGGAGGGACCTCTGTCACGCCCCGATTCCGTGGAAATCGTTAGTCGTCCCCCAGGCGTAACCGCCGTGCGGGCCTAGGCTGCGCACCGCACTAGGCTAAGTAATTTTGTTTCGCATAGCGAGCACATATTCAGAGTACGCAGATAATTGAACACAGATTGAAACATGGAAAAGTTCTCTTTTATTGATAATATGAACATCTATTACAAACTCCTTGAACTGAGTCATAAGGATTGCCTCTGTGGGCTTACAAAAGTGTTGACACAAAATGAGATAGCAGTCCCGTACATTACATCATTTACTACATCTCAAAATATAAGACCTTGGGTCGGAACGACTGCCTTGCCACGAAGCTGCATGTTTGCCTTGGTGGCTAGCTTCTTCTTCCAAAGGCTTCTTCTTCAAAATGCGTCAAAGGTGGCACGGTCGAGGCGTGCCTACAGCTGGACTGGATTGGGGTTTGTCTCCTGCTCCTCGCTTGGTTCTCCTAGCGCGGGGAACCTGTTTCAACGAGGGTCAGTACATCGAAACGTACTGGTGAAGGCAAGCTAACCCAACTATACCAATCAACACGTTGTCTTAATGAAGCATGCATATTTATCGTGGGTTTCTATCTTGCCTTAGTTCATTTTACAACAAGACATAGATATTGAATTATTGAAATAACCCGCCACCGTTCGGTGACATTTACCTTTCCGTCTGAACCACCTGCACAATACTTACCTTGCCTTCCCTGTCAAGAAGACACAAGTTAGTTGCAACAGGTTTAAATATACGAGGGGATCACTGGCTTTGATGCCATAATGGACGGTCTTAGTCTCAGGCTAAGGTGACGGAGGCACATGTATCGCTGCACGCCATCTCGCCTATGGGAGAGACTAATCTTGAGGTTCCGTCCGGATCGGATCGGTGCCAGTGCCCCAGCGACCGTCCGCAGGAACCGAGAGGCCTTGTGCACAAGTTGTCCGTGATCAACGGCGTTTGTGTTAAGTTTGCATTTATGTAGCTGAGACAGTGAAATCAGGAGATATGTAGCATTGTGTGATATATTTTGCATAGTCTCCCTGAATAATTGATGCATGGCAAAGGGTGTTCTACATATAGCATATTTATAGAAGAAGAAGTAAGCATTCTAACTTGTATATATGCATATGATAAACATTTTGAATAAGCAAGCATGTAGTAAGTAACCGTTCACAAGTTTCAATGACAAGCATACAGATCCAAGTCTATTCCCTTATTATCTTGATATCTTTTAGTTATTACTTGGTATCGTTTGATCGGGGCAAGCACGAACACAAGAATTAGATGTGAAGACTAGCAAGTAGGGCTAGCTAATCGGGTTGGTAGCCACTCACTTTAGTGGTTGGAAGGAGGAAGGAAGGAAGTGATTTAGGAGTCCGCTTGAGCGACGCCTACTGCTGGATCACCTGTATTGACACGAACAGCTGATCAGTACTTCTTCCTCTCTTTCCATTTTCGGAATTGAAGTGCAGTCCTAAGAACGAAAGCAATGAAATCCATCGAAACCGTTCAAGAAAATCCAAGCAAAAATCCGAAATCCAACTCAAGGCACGAAAGCAACAAGCGACAGCGAAAACTAGGCAACAAAGAATGCAGCGGAGAGGTCCCTCCTGACTCTGCCGCTAAGTCGATCCCGGGGGCACGGTCCACTGAATATGGGAATCGATTCCGAAGAAACAAATCCATAACGAGGACGAGTTCTTGATTCAATCTATCCCGATCGAACGATACCGTCTTGTATTTCTTAGCCGCGCTCCCCGAATAGGGGGAACGGGGCACCACATCCTACCCAACTAATTGGAAGTTTCGTCCCGAAACTTAAAGAATAGAACCTACCACTAGGAAATAATGAGGGGAACCTTTCCCTCATATCAGATTCAAGCTCCCAAGTAGATTCTTCGACAGAGTGATTCCGCCAAAGCACGCGCACTAGAGGAACCGAACGGGTTCGAAGCAGCTTTTTTTTTCTATCCAAAATTTGCACAGGCTGTTCTACATACGTCAAGTCGGCTTGAAGGTTCAGTTGGTCCAGGTCTACCACATGACTCGGGTCGTACACATATTTCCTAAGCTGTGAAACATGGAATATATCGTGTACGTCGGATAGGGATGGTGGTAGAGCAATCTGATACGCAACTGAGGCAACCCGCTTTAGTATTTCGAACGGGCCGACAAATCTTGGACTTAGCTTTCCCTTCGCTCCGAACCTGCTGACCCCTCGCATGGGCGAGACCTTGAGGAATACCCGGTCACCTACTTGAAACTCTAGCGGTCTCCGATGAACATCCGCATAGCTCTTCTGACGACTTTGAGCTATCTTTAATCTGTCCCGAATCAGCCGAATCTTCTGGACGGTCTGCTCCACGAGCTCAGGGCCAAGTACTTGCCGCTCCCCGACTTCGTCCCAACAGATAGGAGATCTACACTTCCGCCCGTATAGCACCTCATACGGCGCCATTTGAATGCTTGATTGATAGCTATTGTTGTAAGCAAATTCGGCTAGAGGTAGATGAAGGTCCCAACTAGTCTTCGTGTCCAAGGCGTAGAGTCGCAGCATGTCTTCGAGGATTTGGTTGACGCGCTCTGTTTGGCCATCGGTCTGTGGATGGTAGGCGGAGCTGAATTTCAACTTCGTCCCCATTGCTGACTGCAGGCTTCCCCAGAAACGTGATATGAATCGACCATCCCGATCGGAGACTATGGTTACGGGCACGCCGTGAAGTCGAACGATTTCGTTGAGGTATATCTGAGCCAGGCGGTCGGCACTCCAAGTAGATTTGATAGGCAGAAAGTGAGCTGACTTGGTGAGTCGATCGACGATAACCCAGACTGCATCATGTCCCCGTTGCGTCCTCGGCAAGCCAACAATAAAGTCCATCGTTATA
Organism: Iris macrosiphon; assembly: GCA_036927795.1. Classification (NCBI taxonomy): domain Eukaryota; kingdom Viridiplantae; phylum Streptophyta; class Magnoliopsida; order Asparagales; family Iridaceae; genus Iris; species Iris macrosiphon. Next base: position 164,187 of record JAYESA010000001.1, on the reverse strand, counting down.
TCATCCCATTTCCACTCCGGAATAGCAAGGTTCTGAAGCTCTCCGCCTGGTTTCTGGTGTTCGGCCTTTACTCGTTGACAAGCCATGCAATACGACACAAACTGCGCCACATCCCTTTTCAAGTCGTGCCACCAAAACGTCGTGTGAAGATCCCGATACATCTTTGTGCTACCCGGATGAGAAGTATAGCTAGCATAGTGGGCTTCTGTGAGTATCTCTTCCCTGAGGGCCGCGTCGCTTGGAACGCACAGTCTTCCCTTCACTCGAAGCATCCCATCCGTGCTTATCGCGAAGTCGGACGCCTTCCCTGCTGAGATAAGGGCATAAATCTTTTGCAGGAACGGGTCGTCCTTTTGAGCGGTCTTTACTCGTTGTAACAAGTCGGGTTCGAGGCGCAGTTGTGATACTTGCGCCCACTTTGTGTATCTGATTTTTAAGGTAATGCCCAGTGATTCAAGATCTCGGCGCAGCCTATCATCAATAGCCAAGCTTCCTGCAAACACTCGACTCAGTGCGTCAGCTACGACATTTCCCTTACCAGGCGTGTATCTGATCATGAGATCGAAGTCGCTTAGGAGTTCAAGCCATCGCCGCTGCCGAAGATTCAAATTTTTTTGAGTGTACAAATATTTCAAACTTTTGTGGTCCGTATAGATTTCACACGGCACGCCATAAAGATAGTGGCGCCACAGCTTTAATGCAAACACTACCGCGGCAAGCTCGAGGTCATACGTTGGGTAGTTCTGCTCGTGAGGCTTTAGCTGTCTAGACGCATAGGCTATGACTTTGTCCCGTTGCATCAGGACACATCCTAGTCCCCTTCCTGATGCATCGCTATATATTTTGAAGTCATCTGGTCCGTTTGGCAAAGTAAGGACCGGGGCGGAGACGAGGCGCTGCTTTAACTCCGTAAACGAAGCTTCACAGTCGTCCGTCCAAGTAAACTTCGCACCCTTCTGTGTGAGCTGCGTCAAGGGCGAAGCAATTCTAGCAAAGTTCTGTATGAACCGACGGTAGTATCCTGCCAGTCCAAGAAAGCTTCGGATGTCGCTAGCTGATTCCGGATGTTTCCACTGTGTAATGGCTTCTACCTTTTTCGGGTCAACTGAGATGCCTTGAGACGAGATAACATGGCCCAAAAAGGATATACTGTCTAGCCAAAACTCACATTTACTCAGTTTGGCGTACAACTTGTTGTCTCGAAGGGTTTGCAACACCATCCGCAGGTGTCCTGCGTGCTCGTCCCTAGTCTTCGAGTACACCAAGATGTCATCGATAAAAACTACCACAAATTTATCGATGAAAGGTCTAAATACCCGATTCATAACGTCCATGAATGCTGCAGGCGCATTCATCAGTCCGAACGGCATCACGGAAAACTCGTAATGACCGTACCGGGTTCGAAAAGCAGTTTTGGGGGTGTCCTCTAGCCTAATCTTCAGCTGGTGATAGCCCGAGCGAAGATCTATTTTTGAAAACACTGCTGCTCCTTGTAGTTGATCGAACAAGTCATCAATCCGTGGCAGAGGATATTTGTTTCTGATTGTGACCTTATTCAATTCTCTGTAGTCGATGCATAGGCGTAGAGTTCCGTCCTTCTTCTTCACGAAGAGCACGGGAGCGCCCCAAGGAGACACGCTCGGACGGATGAACCCGCGATCAAGCAATTCCTGGAGTTGGCGCTTTAATTCATTCAGCTCTGCAGGTGCCATTCTGTACGGAGGCTTTGAAATTGGCTGTGTATTTGGAAATGTGTCGATAGTGAATTCAATCTCTCGGTCGGGCGGCATGCCGGGTAGTTCGCTCGGAAACACGTCGGGGAACTCCGCCTCAACGGAATTAGGCTCGACGTCTGCATAATCCTGCCGCGCATCCCGAACTGATGCTAGAAATCCCTCGCAGCCTGTGTAGAGCATTCGCCGAGCAGATTTTGCCGAAATCACCATGCAGGCCTTGGTCGCATCGTTCGCTGGACTACTGGTGTAACAGAACACGGCTTCTCCGGGCAGACGAAAAATGACTCGCTTCTCTGCACACTCAATAGTTGCTGCGCATGCGCCTAGCCAGTCCATTCCCAAGATGATATCATAGTCCCTAATATCTAGAACTAAGACATCGAGCGACAGCTTCTTCTCCCCAATACAAATGTAACCACCTAGGCATACTGAACGAACAGGGATTTTTGTACCAGAGGGGGTGCTAACATTTAAATCTAAGTGCAACGGAGTCATTTTTACATTGTTTTCCACGGCAAAATTTGTGGAAATAAAACTATGCGTTGCACCTGAATCAAATAGAACGCGAGCAGGTATATTATTGAAAAGTAAGGTACCTGACACGACGGTATCCGAAGCTAATGCTTCTTCCCGTGTCATGGTGTAGACTCGGCCTTGAGCTTGATTTCGCCCTTGCTGAGGCGCCGCTCGATTTGCCTGAGGTGCCGGAGTCTGATTTTGTTGGGGAGGACGGCGCTCGGTGAACTTTGGACAGTTGGGAAGGGCGTGATCGGAAGCTCCACAAATGAGGCATAGCCCATGCTTTCGACGACATTCACTTTCGACGTGCCCTGGTCTTCTACAGAAGTCACATCGTTGCCCCGAGTTTCCCTTTTTTGAACCGTCGTTGTTATGGCGCTTTGCAGCTGTGTTTCCTCTATCGTTGCCTTGGCGTTTGTGATTGGGGGTTTGCACAGCGCCGGTGGCAACGTGAGGATACTGCGGTTCGAGGGAGAGGGCATGGTTTAAAACTTCCCTCATCGTCTGATACTGTGGAACGGATACGTGCCCGTGGATACCAGGACGTAGCCCTCCTTCGAATCGTCTGGCACGACTCGCTGCATCCGGTAGGTAAGCGGTAGCAAATTTGGCCAGTTTGTTGAATTCTGCCGAGTATTGCTTCACCATCATACTGCCCTGCCGGAGCTGAACGAACTCATTTTCTCGTTGACGTCGTAGAGGCGGGGGTATAAACTCCTCCTCAAACGCGGCACGAAAGGTCGTCCACGCGATCGCCTCCTCTCCATGGCCAAGTTGAAGAGATCGTCGATGCACGTCCCACCAGTCGTGCGCATTGAAGCGAAGCAGTAGTTTGGCACAAGTGACGCGCTTGTCTTCCGGCACATCCAGGAGAGAAAAATGATCTTCAAGCTCGGCGAGCCAATCTAGGGCCACGATTGGGTCCTCAGTCCCCTTAAATGGCGTACTGCAGACCTTCTTGAAGTTTGCAAAGGTGAAGGTAGTCACTTCCCTCGTCCTTGGCACGGGCGGTAGTTCAACTTCAAGCGCTGGCTGCTCCACTGGTGTAGCTGTCGTTGCGGCAGAATGGTTGGAGGCCAGGGTCTGAACCAGCTGTTGCAGGGTATCCACCTGCTTTTGTTGGACTGAGAGCCGTGCCTCTAGGTTGCTCTCGAACTTGGCTTGGCGGGCATCATCCCTCTGTCTTTGCTCGGTTAACATTTGCACCACTTGTTGAATCGAATCTGTTTGAGACATGCCCCGTTGGCTCCGAGAGCTTCCTGACGTTCCGGAGCTGCTCTCCTGAGTCCGTGGCTCGCCTGGCGCCAGCGCTGATGGTTGCGCTTGCGTCGTTCCTTGAAAGGAAGGTAAATTACATCAGGATCATAATGTATTATGGACTTATTGCATGAACGTATCTCATTTTGGCCTTAACGAGTTCAGGAGTTCGCACAGGGACTTATCGTTAAGGGAACTTTTCCAGTTTAAGAGTCAAAGGAACTTGAATTTGTGCTCTGATACCAACATGTCACGCCCCGATTCCGTGGAAATCGTTAGTCGTCCCCCAGGCGTGACCGCCGTGCGGGCCTAGGCTGCGCACCGCACAAGGCTAAGTAATTTTGTTTCGCATAGCGAGCACATATTCAGAGTACGCAGATAATTGAACACAGATTAAAACATGGAAAAGTTCTCTTTTATTGATAATATGAACATCTATTACAAACTCCTTGAACTGAGTCATAAGGATTGCCTCTGTGGGCTTACAAAAGTGTTGACACAAAATGAGATAGCAGTCCCGTACATTACATCCTTTACTACATCTCAAAATATAAGACCTTGGGTCGGAACGACTGCCTTGCCACGAAGCTGCATGTTTGCCTTGGTGGCTAGCTTCTTCTTCCAAAGGCTTCTTCTTCAAAATGCGTCAAAGGTGGCACGGTCGAGGCGTGCCTACAGCTGGACTGGATTGGGGTTTGTCTCCTGCTCCTCGCTTGGTTCTCCTAGCGCGGGGAACCTGTTTCAACGAGGGTCAGTACATCGAAACGTACTGGTGAAGGCAAGCTAACCCAACTATACCAATCAACACGTTGTCTTAATGAAGCATGCATATTTATCATGGGTTTCTATCTTGCCTTAGTTCATTTTACAACAAGACATAGATATTGAATTATTGAAATAACCCGCCACCGTTCGGTGACATTTACCTTTCCGTCTGAACCACCTGCACAATACTTACCTTGCCTTCCCTGTTAAGAAGACACAAGTTAGTTGCAACAGGTTTAAATATACGAGGGGATCACTGGCTTTGATGCCATAATGGACGGTCTTAGTCTCAGGCTAAGGTGACGGAGGCACATGTATCGCTGCACGCCATCTCGCCTATGGGAGAGACTAATCTTGAGGTTCCGTCCGGATCGGATCGGTGCCAGTGCCCCAGCGACCGTCCGCAGGAACCGAGAGGCCTTGTGCACAAGTTGTCCGTGATCAACGGCGTTTGTGTTATGTTTGCATTTATGTAGCTGAGACAGTGAAATCAGGAGATATGTAGCATTGTGTGATATATTTTGCATAGTCTCCCTGAATAATTGATGCATGGCAAAGGGTGTTCTACATATAGCATATTTATAGAAGAAGAAGTAAGCATTCTAACTTGTATATATGCATATGATAAACATTTTGAATAAGCAAGCATGTAGTAAGTAACCGTTCACAAGTTTCAATGACAAGCATACAGATCCAAGTCTATTCCTTTATTATCTTGATATCTTTTAGTTATTACTTGGTATCGTTTGATCGGGGCAAGCACGAACACAAGAATTAGATGTGAAGACTAGCAAGTAGGGCTAGCTAATCGGGTTGGTAGCCACTCACTTTAGTGGTTGGAAGGAGGAAGGAAGGAAGTGATTTAGGAGTCCGCTTGAGCGACGCCTACTGCTGGATCACCTGTATTGACACGAACAGCTGATCAGTACTTCTTCCTCTCTTTCCATTTTCGGAATTGAAGTGCAGTCTTAAGAACGAAAGCAATGAAATCCATCGAAACCGTTCAAGAAAACCCAAGCAAAAATCCGAAATCCAACTCAAGGCACGAAAGCAACAAGCGACAGCGAAAACTAGGCAACAAAGAATACAGCGGAGAGGTCCCTCCTGACTCTGCCGCTAAGTCGATCCCGGGGGCACGGTCCACTGAATATGGGAATCTATTCCGAAGAAACAAATCCATAACGAGGACGAGTTCTTGATTCAATCTATCCCGATCGAACGATACCGTCTTGTATTTCTTAGCCGCGCTCCCCGAATAGGGGGAACGGGGCACCACAACCTCTCCGCTGCATTCTTTGTTGCCTAGTTTTCGCTGTCGCTTGTTGCTTTCGTGCCTTGAGTTGGTTTTCGGATTTGCTTGGGTTTTCTTGAACGATTTCGATGGATTTCATTGCTTTCGTTCTTAGGACTGCACTTCAATTCTGATAAGGGAGAGAGAGGAAGAAGTACTGATCAGCTGTTCGTGTCAATACAGGTGAACCAGCTGTAGTCGTCGCTCGAGCGGACGCCTAAAGCACTTCTTTCCTTTTCCTTCCGACTACCAAAGTGAGTGGCTACCAACCCGATTAGCTAGTCCTACTTGCTAGTCTTCACATCTAAATCCTGTGTTCGTGCTTTGCCCGATCAAACGATACTAAGTAAATAACTAAAAGATATCAAGATAATAAGGGAATAGACTTGGGAAATATTGCTTGTCGATGAAACCGGTGAACGGTTACTTATATGCTTGCTCGTTTGGAATGTTCATCATATGCATAAATATAAGTTAGAATGTATATTTCTTCTTAGAACTGTGCTATGTATAGAACTCATTTTTAATGCCATAAACTGAACAGATAGGCTATAAAAAAGTAAATCTTGCCCTGTACTGCCATGCTCCTGATATGCCCTGATTTGCCTCGATTGCTAACTTAGTGTACTGCGTTGATCACGGACAACTTGTGCACAAGGTCTTAGTTCCTGCGGACGGTCGCTGGGGCACCAGCACCGATCCGATCTGGACGGAACTCATGATAGTCGCCTGCTATAGGACGGAATGCCTTGGGACGTCCTGATCTATGCGTCGCACGGCACTCCGTACTGAGACTAGCCCGTCCATATGGCAACGTGCCAGTGATCCCCCTTGTATATTTAAACCTGTTGCTACTAACTTGTGTCTTCTTGGCAGGGAAGGCAAGGTAAGTATTATGCAGGTAGTTCAGACGGGCAGGTAAATGTCACCGAACGGTGGCGAGTTATTTCAATGATTCTATATATATGTCTTGCTGTAAAATGAACTAAGGCAAGATAGAAACCCACAAATATACATGCTTCATTAAAACAACGTGTTGATTAGTATAGTTGGGATAGCTTGCCTTCACCAGTACGTTTCGATGTACTGACCCTCGTTGAAACAGGTTCCCCGCGCTAAGGAGAGCCGAGCGAGGAGCAGGAGACAAACCCCCAATCCAGTCCAGCTGTATGCACGCCTCGACCGTGCTACCTTTGAATTATTTTGAAGAAGAAGAAGAAGCATTTTGAAGTTAGAAGCTAGCCACCAAGCAACCATGCAACTTCGTGGCAAAGCAGTCGTTCCGACGCAAGGTCTTATATTTTGAGTTTAGTAAGGATGTAATGTACAGGACTGCTATCTCATTTTGTGTCCACATTTTTGTAAGCCCAGAGAGGCAATCCTTATGACTCAGTTCAAGGAGTTTGTAATAGATGTTCATATTATCAATAAAAGAGAACTTTTCCATGTTTCAATATGTGTTTCAATTATCTGCGTACTCTGAATATGTGCTCGCTATGCGAAACGAAAATACTTAGCCTTGTGCGGTGCGCAACCTAGGCCCGCACGGCGGTCACGCCCGGGGGACGACTAACGATTCCATGGGATCGGGGCATGACAGTATGCAGGGTGCGGGAGAGCCTCGTTCGGTGCGGATGCCTCCTTCGTGCGTGCTTAGGCGTGGAGATCACTCCAAAGCAACGGTGCGTCCGGGACTGAAGCACATATACAAGACATAAGTTGTGAACATCGCCTCTACAATCATTCCACAATTGTAGCCACTTGGCACGCTTTTACTGTTTCAGAGAGAGAGGCTTGAGCGACTTGTTATCTCGGCTATACGCCGCCTGTAACACATGTTCATATGAATAAAAGAGCTTGCTTTACTTCAACTTGTGTTTCAATGCTTCCGCTATATTTGTCAACTCAGAGAACTTGTTACCGAATCGCTATGCGTTCATGACTCCGCTGCACTCGGACAATCTGTGCGACTCTGTGGCTTAGAACTCTTACCGTCAGCCAATGAACCATGGCCTTGCACGGGCGCGGTTCACGCTCGTGCGGCATCACGCCCGGATGGGTCAAGCGATCGTTCCGCGGGAGCGCTTGCGAGGGTGATTCCCGCCTAGCGGGAACGGCCGATTTGCCTGCGGAAGATCGGGGCGTGACAATAACATTGCAGAAAAGTAAAGAACACAATGGCATAAGAAAACAGGCTCTTTTATTGATATTCACAAGTGTTACAAGCGGCACATGGCCGAGGTTACAATTCGCTCAAGCACTCTATCTCTCGATTACAATGACACCGTTCTATACATTATGTCCCTCTATACAAATGCAACTCAAAGCAGGCACAAGCTCGATGCAGCTCAAGGCATCTGTAACACCCCGTTCTGCTCAAGCGGACTGCCGTCTCAAACGGCAATAGTGCAACTGTCCCGACCCGCCTTGCCTCAAAAGAGAAGCAAAAGATATCCAGACTTGTCCCTCCAGGAATCCGGCTTGGACTTTCAGAGGCTCGTTTGACGTATCGCTCTACCGAGGCGAATCATCGCTAAGGTGGGTGGCTACGGTGAACTTATCTTTGCTTAGCCAGCACACCTAAAATCTAGAATATTCATGCTAGTCGCTAGGTGATTCACCCCCTGTATGCTAATAAATCCAACGCACCTAGCTAAGGGAATAATCCCAACTTGTATTGCTTGCTAGAACATGGAAATGAAATACTGCTTATGTTCAGACCCTCGCATGGTAAGTCCCTTAACGGTTTCAACTCTCGGCTTACCTTCGGGTCCGAGCAACGTGCCTGCTTATATTCCTTAGAAAATGCATGCTTGTCTGCTTGAATGTTGCCTTGTTTTCATCCAACTCCGGGAGACTACAAAGTAGTCGTTCCGTGCATGTTTGACCCTGCAAGTATCCGGGACCGTTAGGTCACCAGGCAGCCCCGAACCAGGGGAATGCATCAAGACAAGTAAATCACTGTACAAAATCATGATTCAAGCACCTCCTGTAATCGTGCACTACTGTACTACTGTTCTACTGTTCTACTGTACCACTGTACTCCTGTTCTACAGTACTCGAGTATCTAGTGAATTGGAAGCTGACCCTGACCTGCACGTCGCAGACAACTCAGAAACGAGGCATAGTTCCACGGACGGTCTCCGGGGCACTGGGGCCGCTCCGATCCGGATGGAACTCCACTGTTTCAGCCAACTGTACTGGACGAGATAGTGTGCAGCGCCTACCGTTCTTTCGCTGTATACCATCCGCTCCATGGCTGAACCTTACTGTATAGTCTACTGTACTAAACGAGATGGCTTGTAGCACCACTGTACTTTCGTTGCAAACTATTCTCGTTTAAGACTAGTGTCCTTTATGGCTTTGCCAGCGACTCATGTTCATATAGATAAGTCATCCTCGCTTAGCGGCTACCCGCGTGCGAGTTACTGCATCGCATCAAGAACAACTGAACACCTGAACGATCATGTTAAAATGACCCTCGTGTATGCATATGCTATGCCCCTGAATGTTATACTTGCCCGTGCTTGAAATAACATGTTTTGCCTCAATGTTTGCCTTGGACAGGGAAGGAGATGGTAAGTTGGTAAGTCTCGCCGTGTTTCCTCAAACATCGCACGGCGCACTGCCCGACACGTTAGGCTATTCAATGTTTGCATGAAACTGATCCTAAGGCAACTAGAAAGACAACTTAATAGTTGTGCACGGAACCTGTATTACGTGTTTGGATTTGTCGAGCGGGCGAGTAGCTTCCCCACCAGTACATTTAATGTACTGATAATCCATCAGTTTGTATGCAGGGTGCGGGAGAACCTCGTTCGGTGCGGACGCCTCCAACGTGCGTGCTAAGGCGTGGACATCACTCCGAAGCAACGGTGCGTCTGGGACTGAAGCACATATACAAGACATAATATTGTGAACATAGCCCGAACTCGCCTGAACATCGCCTCTACAATCATTCCACAATTGTAGCCACTTGGCACGCTTTTACTGTTTCAGAGAGAAAGGCTAGAGTGACTTGTAATCTCGGCTATACGCCGCCTGTAACACATGTTCATATCAATAAAAGAGCTTGCTTTACTTCAACTTGTGTTTCAATGCTTCCGCTATATTTGTCAACTCAGAGAACCTGTTACCGATCGCCTATGCGTTCATGACTCCGCTGCACTCGGACAATCTGTGCGACTCTGTGGCTTAGAACTCTTATCGCCAGCCAATGAATTACGGCCTTGTACGAGCGCGGTTCACGCTCGTGCGGCATCACGCCCGGATGGGTTAAGCGATCGTTCTGCGGGAGCGCTGGCGAGGGTGATTCCCGCCTTACGGGAACGGCCGATTGCCTGCGGAAGATCGGGGCATGACATGTTGGTATCAGAGCCTGGCTTCTACGCCTTTGGACTTCGATTCGATATCTCTGTTTCGAAAGCTCTTTCTTGGGTTATGTGCACGCTCTCTCTCAATGCCTCGATGGGATGTTCCAACAATAAGTCTAAATACTTTCAAAATACGTTTTGAATGATATGATTGCTTGTCTGGTCGTATGCTGCGAGTGGCCTTTGTGCCAACCTGTGCGAACCCTTGAGAGTATCGCTAGTAGCTTGTCCGATTTTCACTAACTCTAAGTTTGGTAGAATGTATCTATTCGAGGGATGCCTTGAACTAGTGCACCATCCAAGACTTAGAAAAAGGTGAAACTCGAGTGCTGAGACTTCGCTATCACTAAGCTGGTTGACATGTTCACGCTAGAAGGGCCCTTCGAAAGTGCGCACGATCCAGTCTAAGCGATATGCTGACTTCGATGCTTGTGCAAGTGAATCTCCAAATGAACAAGTGCAACGACTTGTCTAGGATTGCCTCAACCCTAGATCACTGCTTGTCCTTAGTAAGTCTCGAGGATGAGACTTTTTCTAAGTTGGGTAGGATGTAACACCTCGTTCCGCTCAAGCGGACTGCCGTCTCAAACGGCAATAGTGCAACTGTCCCGACCCGCCTTGCCTCAAAAGAGAAGCAAAAGATATCCAGACTTGTTCCTCCAGGAATCCGGCTTGGACTTTCAGAGGCTCGTTTGACGTATCGCTCTACCGAGGCGAATCATCGCTAAGGTGGGTGGCTACGGTGAACTTGTCTTTGCCAAGCCAGCACACCTAAAATCTGGAATATTCATGCTAGTCGCTAGGTGATTCACCCCCTGCATGCTAATAAATCCAACGCACCTAGCTAAGGGAATAATCCCAACTTGTATTGCTTGCTAGAACATGGAAATGAAATACTGCTTATGTTCAGACCCTCGCATGCTAAGTCCCTTAACGGTTTCAACTCTCGGCTTACCTTCGGGTCCGAGCAACGTGCCTGCTTATGTTCCTTAGAAAACGCATGCTTGTCTGCTTGAATGTTGCCTTGTTTTCATCCAACTCCGGGAGACTACAAAGTAGTCGTTCCGTGCATATTTGACCCTGCAAGTATCCGGGACCGTTAGGTCACCAGGCAGCCCCGAACCAGGGGAATGCATCAAGACAAATAAATTACTGTACAGAATCATGATTCAAGCACCTCCTGTAATCGTGCACTACTGTACTACTGTTCTACTGTTCTACTGTACCACTGTACTCCTGTTCTACAGTACTCGAGTATCTAGTGAATTGGAAGCTAACCCTGACCTGCACGTCGCGGACAACTCGGAAACGAGGCATAGTTCCACGGACGGTCTCCGGGGCACTGGGGCCGCTCCGATCCGGATGGAACTCCACTGTTTCAGCCAACTGTACTGGACGAGATAGTGTGCAGCGCCTACCGTTCTTTCGCTGCATACCATCCGCTCCATGGCTGAACCTTACTGTATAGTCTACTGTACTAAACGAGATGGCTTGTAGCACCACTGTACTTTCGTTACAAACTATTCTCGTTTAAGACTAGTGTCCTTTATGGCTTTGCCAGCGACTCATGTTCATATAGATAAGTCATCCTCGCTTAGCGGCTACCCGCGTACGAGTTACTGCATCGCATCAAGAACAACTGAACACCTGAACGATCATGTTAAAATGACCCTCGTGTATGCATATGCTATGCCCCTGAATGTTATACTTGCCCGTGCTTGAAATAACATGTTTTGCCTCAATGTTTGCCTTGGACAGGGAAGGAGATGGTAAGTTGGTAAGTCTCGCCGTGTTTCCTCAAACATCGCACGGCGCACTGCCCGACACGTTAGGCTATTCAATGTTTGCATGAAACTGATCCTAAGGCAACTAGAAAGATAACTTAATAGTTGTGCACGGAACCTGTATTACGTGTTTGGATTTGTCGAGCGGGCGAGTAGCTTCCCCACCAGTGCATTCAATGTACTGATAATCCACCAGTTTGTATGCAGGGTGCGGGAGAACCTCGTTCGGTGCGGACGCCTCCAACGTGCATGCTATGGCATGGACATCACTCCGTAGCAACGGTACGTCCGGGACTGAAGCACATATACAAGACATAATGTTGTGAACATAGTCCGAACTCGCCTGAACATCGCCTCTACAATTATTCCATAATTGTAGCCACTTGGCACGCTTTTACTGTTTCAGAGAGAGAGAGGCTAGGGCGACTTGTAATCTCGGCTATACGCCGCCTGTAACACATGTTCATATCAATAAAAGAGCTTGCTTTACTTCAACTTGTGTTTCAATGCTTCCGCTATATTTGTCAACTCAGAGAACCTGTTACCGATCGCCTATGCGTTCATGACTCCGCTGTACTCGGACAATCTGTGCGACTCTGTGGCTTAGAACTCTTATCGCCAGCCAATGAATCACGGCCTTGCACGGGCGCGGTTCACGTTCGTGCGGCATCATGCCCGGATGGGTTAAGCGATCGTTCCGCGGGAGCGCTGGCGAGGGTGATTCCCGCCTTGCGGGAACGGCCGATTGCCTGCGGGAGATCAGGGTGTGACAGCATCGACTCTAGATTTTTGGTTCCTTGGGATGAGGCACGGCTATCGCTTCCTCGGACGATCAGGCACCTGAGAACAAGCAAACTGTTGGTGGGTCAGCACTTTTATAAGTACTGGTGAGTATAAATAACTGAACAGAAGCTACACCCCCTGAAACCCACACTAAGTAAACTTGTGGCAAAATATTGCATTACTAGTGATCTTGCTAGTTTTACCTAAGTTCATTTTATGCTGCTCAGAACTAGTCAGATTACATCTTTTGAAAACATAACTTTGAAACAGTTTTGCATATTCAACTATAAGCATACGAATCGGGACAGTGTTCTATCGTGCAGTGCGCAGCATGTATTGTGCATCAAATCTAACTCTTTGGGACAAAGCTTATCTAGCAGACTGATCATATCGAATCAAGGAAAACATATCAAGTGGACTATCATTCATTCAAGAATTTAAAGCAGCATATCTATATAATTTTGGTCCCCGAGAAACTCAGGATCAGTAGCGGTAATCGAGCTAACCAATGACTTGCATTCTGATCCTATTAGCAGCTGTGACCGAGGTTCAGCTCTGCACTAATAGTCATTGTCTGACCGATGTAATGCATGAAGCACTAACAGATAATCTCTATGATGCAGACAAAATGAACAAGCAGGCTTATATATAAACTCATATTTCTTACCCCCATAGCCAAACGGTTATCCCTGCAACAGACACACAAGTTAGCCATAATTTGCATATATGGATAAACTTATGAATCATTCAATCTTTTGGTGTCATCAATCGATAGGTATACAAGAAGGTAAACCTAGCATGCGCCCTATCTATATGACGGTCCATGAGTTTCCCCATTATTGGACAACAACACCCCCATCAGGGTGTAATACCCCGTTCCGCTCAAGCGGACTGCCGATTCAAACGGCAAAGTGCAAACGTCCCGGCCTGCCTCCCTCAGCGAGGCAACTCGTTTGAGGCAAGGATATCCAGACTTGGTCCCTATAGGAGTTCGGCTTAGGCTTTCAGAGGCTCGCTCGCAGTATCACTCGACCGAGGCGGATCATCGCTAAGGTGGGTGGCTACGGTGAACTTGTCTTTGCTTAGCCAGCACACATAAAATCTGGAATATTCATGCTAGTCGCTAGGTGAATCACCCCCTGCATGCTAATAAATCCAACGCACCTAGCTAAGGAAATAATCCCAACTTGTACTGCTTGTCGCTAGAACATGGAAATAAAATATTGCTTATATATTCAGACCCTCGCATGTTACCTTTGCCTCGTGCAACTGGACCCGCTATGCCTCGAGTAGAATGACACAAACGTATATTCAGTAGTGCACTGTTCACTCCCTAACACTGCACAACCCTAGATAACTTCACTCGAAAAGGCCCCGTACAGTTTCGCTCGGCTTACCTTCGGGCCCGAGCGAACTTGAATGCTTAAGTTATACAAGTGCATGCTTGCCTGCTTTTATGTATTGCCTAGTTTCAATGCTTGCTGCATAACTATGCCCCGACCGTGAAATACTCTGCTTGTCATGCATTCATTTAGGTTCTCCTCGGAAGACTACCTGATAGTCGTTCCATGCATGAATAAACCTGGATGTACCTGGGACCGTTAGGTCGCTAAGGCAATTCCCGAACTAGGGAACTTGCACCAATCCTGTGATCCAAGAATCCCTGCTCGTTGAGCAAAACTGTCCTGTACTGAATCAAATGGCTCGTGGAGCCGATACTCTACATTTAGAGTAATCCTGACCCTGCCACCGCAAGTTACAAATATATATATATCCTGACTTGAACTTGTTCCATGAAGCTTGTTCTATATATATATATCTTGCCCTGAACTTGTTCCTGTACCTGACCTGACCCTGAAGATTAGAGACTTGCATGGTCACAGGACAACTTGGAAACAAGGTTTTAGTTCCGCAGACGGTCGCTGGGGCACTGGCACCGATCTGATCCGGACGGAACTCCTACTAGTCGCCTGCTATAGGACGGAATGCCCTAGGACGTCCTGCTTTATGCGTCGCACGACATTCCGTACTGAGACTAGACAGTCCATTATGGCGCCGTGCCAGTGACCTCCTGTTCATATAGATAAGTCATCCTCGCTTAGCGGCTACCCGCGTGCGAGTTATTGCATCGCATCGAGAATAACTGAACACCTGAACGATCTTGTTATAACAACACTTGTGCATAAAGAGCACTTGATCATCGTATGCAACACGCCTGATATTTCCTGTAACCCGTGCACCCAGTACGGGATCTCGTACTGAAACGCTTGTGTTTGCATATGCTTTGCCCTGAATGCTTATACATGTTTCTGCTTGAATTAACTTGGTTTGCCTTGGACAGGGAAGGACAAATGGTAAGTTGGTAAGTGTCGCCGTGTTTCCTCTCATGTCGCACGGCGCACTGCCACACGGATTAGGCTATTCAAATCTTGCATGAAACTTATCCTAAGGCAACTAGAAAGACAACTTAATAGTTGGTGCACGAAACCTGTACTACGTGTTTGGATTTGTCGAGCGGGCGAGTAGCCTCCCCACCAGTGCATTCATGTACTGATAACCCACCAGATTGCTTGCAGGGTACGGGAGAACCTCGTTCGGTGTGGATGCCTCCCTCGTGCGTGCCAAGGCGTGGAGTTCAACTCAGAAGCCTCGGAACGCTACGTCCGGAACTGAAGCACATATACAAGACATAATGTTGGAACATCGCCTCGCCTGAACATCGCCTCGCCCGAACATCGCCTGAACATTCCTGTATATCATCCATAAATGTAGCCACTTGGCACGCTTTTATGTTTCAAAGAGAGCTCGAGCGACTTGTAATCTCGGCTATACGCCGCCTGTAACACTTGTTTCAATATGAATAAAAGAGCTTGCTTTACTCCAACTTGTGTTTCCATGCTTCCGCTATATTGTCGACTCAGTGAACCTGTTACCGATCGCCTATGCGTTCATGATTCCGCTGCACTCGGACAATCTGTGCGACTCTGTGGCTTAGAATTCTTACCGCCAGCCAACGAACCACGGCCTTGCACAGGCGTGGCTAACACTCGTGCGACATCACGCCCGGATGGGTCAAAGCGATCGTTCCGCGGGAGCGCTGGCGCGGTGATTCTCGCCTAGCGGGAACGGCCGATTTGCCTGCGGAAGATCGGGGCGTGACAGATTGGTATCAGAGCCTGGCTTATACGCCTTTGAACTTCGTTTCTAATATCTCTGTTTCGAAAGCTCGTTCATGGGTTATGTGCACACACACTCTCTCAATGCCTCGATGGGATGTTCCAAACAATAAGTCTAAATACTTTCAAAGAGTTGCATTTGAATAGTATGATTGCTTGTAGAAATTGTGTTGCAAGGGCCTTTGTGCCATCCTAGATTCGTGCTAGACTCGTGCATTATGTGCAACCTGAGATGCCTATACATGTTTGCCCCAACTGGTTAGCGCGAAAAGGAATATTGCCCGAACGGTTAGCTATGCACTCAGCCTTTCGGCTAAGTTGTGTAGAATATCTTGCACCAAGACCCTTTGGTGCAAGCCAGTTATAAACGAGATTTGGATATCATTCAGGAATGATATAAGTCAGACTTAGGGCTGCAAATCGATAGACTTCATCGGATTTATCGCTTAGGCGAATCATGCTTGGTTATGGAAATAGCTCGAACGAAATTCTTGTTGGAAGACAAAAATCAAATATAGCTGCTTGGATGACTATCAATCCCGAACACGTATATGAGATTAGATTTTATCAGGCGAACCCTGAGTATCGTGCTAGAAATTATGGAACGAGTTAGCGAGTATACTAACGATAAAGCGAGCACAGATTAAGAACTCGATGGAATGACTCGATTTCGAGTGGTGGATGGATCATTTAGAGACGTCCAAACGGATCCATAACCCGTGTGATAGTCAGACTGAACGATATTGAAAATAACTTGAGTAAATGATAAGGCTTATATCGAATAGAATTCTCGGAAATGGAAACCAATATCTTGGTTAAGAAAACTTGTTGGAAATTGGAGAATCGTGCGAGCGGTTTCGGATTTAAAACAAACGGATTGTACGTGAATGAATTAACGCTCGAACAAGTTAACCCGAGGGTGAATATTTGGCTTCGGAATATAAATTTGACTTAGTATCGATAATTTGAAGATAGCATGGATCGATACAAGCAAAGAAAATATTAGATTTCTGGAAATGATATAAGCGATAACAGATCTTGCTTGGAGTTTGGAAGAACGAACTACAATCACTGCATAAACGGATTTGACTTGGTGGATTACAGTTGGATGGAATTAAAAGGTTAAAGGATAAGATGTCTCGATCGTGTCGAAGATAGCCATAACATTCAAACGTTCTTGTCTTGTACGAGCATAACTCTATGCCGCACATGCGTCACGCCCGGATTAGGACGATTATCCATCGGGAGCGTTGACGTGATGATCTCATGTCCAACGTGGATGATCGAACTTGCGGGAGACCGAGGCGTGACAACTTATGGATCGTCTTGACTTCTGGCTCGACACGATAAGACGAACTTGGAATGCAAGTGATTGGAAAATTTTCAATGGATTAGTTAGCCTAGAACCTGGAATAAATCATGTTGGATGGTTTTGAGAACGAATACGTGAATCAGGTTGAACGACTTGGAGAATAATCTAAGGTTTAGAATTGAATCTTGGCTTGGTGGACTAGGCTTGAAATGGATATAATTCTATAAAGTGAGGGATAGAATATGCAAACCACTAGGCTTGTCCTGCAACTTGGATATATTTTGGATTTTATCGAACGGACTCGTCCCCCGTAAAAACGAACGTGTTATTGAGAATAGGTAAATCTGTGCTCGATGTTTAGAAATCTGAGTGAAACGAGCTTGGGTAGAATACCCCTATGAATGAATAATGATTTGACCCTAGGAATTGGGGCGAGCATCGTGCGACAAATTTGTACGATGAATCGCGATATGCTTGAACCTGTACCTATGACCTTGTGAGCTGACCTAGTGATTAGGCAGACGACCCTGTGCCGAGTGAATGAGCCTGGGCTACCGACTTTACCATATTGCTTGTATAAAGCATCACAACTGGGGCAGCGAGATTAGGGTTAGACTTGGGAACGGTAACGTATGCTAAGTTGACCCGAATGGATGGACGCTAGTCGGTATCAGATTGATAGTGTTTAACGGTAGTCCAAATACTTGGTTGATATGGAAACCAGATTTTATTGACTCTATTGGAAGTATCCTGGTGATTATATGGAATTGGATTGAACCCTTAAAATTTTCGCAAGTAGCTTGTCCGATTTCACTCTCTCTAAGTTTGGTTGACTGCCTGTGTTTGAAGGACGCTTTGAATATGTGCACGATCCAAGACTTAAGAAATGTGAAACTCGAGTGCTAAGACTTCGCTATCGCTAAGTTGGCTGACTGCATGTGTTTGAGGGACGCTTCGAATATGTGCACGATCCAGACACGCGATATGTTGATCTCAAATGCTAGTGCAAGTAAAAATCCTCCTGAACAAGCATAACGACTTGTATAAGTTTGCCTCAGCCTTAGATCGCTATCCAAGATCGATTGAAACGTGCCTCGTGTTAAGAAACTTGTCCCGCGCCAAGGTGCAAATTATACTGGCTCAGTATTGTCACGCCCCGATTCCGTGGAATCGTTAGTCGTCCCCCGGGCGTGACCGCCGTGCGGGCCTAGGTTGCGCACCGCACGAGGCTAAGTATTTTTGTTTCGCATAGCGAGCACATATTCAGAGTACGCAGATAATTGAACACAGATTGAAACATGGAAAAGTTCTCTTTTATTGATAATATGAACATCTATTACAAAATCCTTGAACTGAGTCGTAAGGATTGCCTCTGTGGCTTACAAAAGTGTTGACACAAAATGAGATAGCAGTCCTGTACATTACATCCCTTACTAAACTCAAAATATAAGACCTTGGGACGGAACGACTGCCTTGCCACGGAGCTGCATGATTGCTTTGGTGGCTAGCTTCTTCTTCAAAAGGCTTCTTCTTCAAAATGCTTCTAAGGTGGCACGGTCGAGGCGTGCCTACAGCTGGACTGGATTGGGGGTTTGTCTCCTGCTCCTCGCCCGGTTCTTCCTAGCGCGGGGAACCTGTTTCAACGAGGGTCAGTACATCGAAACGTACTGGTGAAGGCAAGCTATCCCAACTATACCAATCAACACGTTGTTTTAATGAAGCATGCATATTTATCGTGGGTTTCTATCTTGCCTTAGTTCATTTTATAATAAGACATAGATATAGAATCATTGAAATGACTCGTCACCGTTCGGTGACATTTACCTGTCCGTCTGAACCACCTGCACAATACTTACCTTGCCTTCCCTGTCAAGAAGACACAAGTTAGTTTCTACAGGTTTAAATATACGAGGGGATCACTGGCTTTGATGCCATAATGGACGGTCTTAGTCTCAGGCTAAGGTGACGGAGGCACATGTATCGCTGCACGCTATCCCGCCTATGGGAGAGACTAATCTTGAGGTTTCGTCCGGATCGGATCGGTGCCAGTGCCCCAGCGACCGTCCACAGGAACCGAGAGGCCTTGTGCACAAGTTGTCCGTGATCAACGGCGTTTGTGTTAAGTTTGCATTTATGTAGCTGAGGCAATGAATTCGAGGGATATGTAGCATTGTGTGATGTATTTTGCATAGTCTCCCTGAATAATTGATGCATGGCAAGGGTGTTCTACATATAGCATATTTATAGAAGAAGAAGAAGTAAGCATTCTAACTTGTATATATGCATATGGTAAACATTTTGAATAAGCAGCATGTAGTAAGTAACCGTTCGCAAGTTTCAATGACAAGCATACAGATCCAAGTCTATTCCCTTATTATCTTGATGTCTTTTAGTTATTACTTGGTATCGTTTGATCGGGGCAAGCACGAACACAAGATTTAGATGTGAAGACTAGCAAGTAGGGTTAGCTAATCGGGTTGGTAGCCACTCACTTTAGTGGTTGGAAGGAGGAAGGAAGGAAGTGCTTTAGGCGTCCGCTCGAGCGACGACTACAGCTGGTTCACCTGTATTGACACGAACAGCTGATCAGTACTTCTTCCTCTCTCTCCTTTATCGGAATTGAAGTGCAGTCCTAAGAACGAAAGCAATGAAATCCATCGAAACCGTTCAAGAAAACCCAAGTAAAATCCGAAATCCAACTCAAGGCACGAAAGCAACAAGCGACAGCGAAAACTAGGCAACAAAGAATGCAGCGGAGAGGTCCCTCCTGACTCTGCCGCTAAGTCGATCCCGGGGGCACGGTCCACTGAATATGGGAATCGATTCCGAAGAAACAAATCCATAACGAGGACGAGTTCTTAATTCAATCTATCCCGATCGAACGATACCGTCTAGTATTTCTTAGCCGCGCTCCCCGAATAGGGGGAACGGGGCACCACATCCTACCCAACTAATTGGAAGTTTCGTCCCGAAACTTAAAGAATAGAACCTACCACTAGGAAATAATGAGGGGAACCTTTCCCTCATATCAGATTCAAGCTTCCAAGTAGATTCTTCGACAGAGTGATTCCGCCAAAGCACGCGCACTAGAGGAACCGAACGGGTCCGAAGCAGCTTTTCTTTTCTATCCAAAATTTGCACAGGCTGTTCTACATACGTCAAGTCGGCTTGAAGGTTCAGTTGGTCCAGGTCTACCACATGACTCGGGTCGTACACATATTTCCTAAGCTGTGAAACATGGAATATATCGTGTACGTCGGATAGGGATGGTGGTAGAGCAATCTGATACGCAACTGAGGCAACCCGCTTTAGTATTTCGAACGGGCCGACAAATCTTGGACTTAGCTTTCCCTTCGCTCCGAACCTGCTGACCCCTCGCATGGGCGAGACCTTGAGGAATACCCGGTCACCTACTTGAAACTCTAGCGGTCTCCGATGAACATCCGCATAGCTCTTCTGACGACTTTGAGCTATCTTTAATCTGTCCCGAATCAGCCGAATCTTCTGGACGGTCTGCTCCACGAGCTCAGGGCCAAGTACTTGCCGCTCCTCGACTTTGTCCCAACAGATAGGAGTCTACACTTCCGCCCGTATAGCGCCTCATACGGCGCCATTTGAATGCTTGATTGATAGCTATTGTTGTAAGCAAATTCGGCTAGAGGTAGATGAAGGTCCCAACTAGTCTTCGTGTCCAAGGCGTAGAGTCGCAGCATGTCTTCGAGGATTTGGTTGACGCGCTCTGTTTGGCCATCGGTCTGTGGATGGTAGGCGGAGCTGAATTTCAACTTCGTCCCCATTGCTGACTGCAGGCTTCCCCAGAAACGTGACATGAATCGACCATCTCGATCGGAGACTATGGTTACGGGCACGCCATGGAGTCGAACGATTTCGTTGAGATATATCTGAGCCAGGCGGTCGGCACTCCAAGTAGATTTGATAGGCAGAAAGTGAGCTGACTTGGTGAGTCGATCGACGATAACCCAGACTGCATCATGTCCCCGTTGCATCTTCGGCAAACCAACGATAAAATCCATCGTTATATCATCCCATTTCTACTCCGGAATAGCAAGGCTCTGTAGTTCTCCGCCTGGTTTCTGATGTTCGGCCTTTACTCGTTGACAAGCCATGCAATGCGACACAAACTGCGCCATATCCTTTTTCAAGCCGTGCCACCAGAACGTCGTACGAAGATCCCGATACATCTTTGTGCTACCCGGATGAGAAGTATAGCTAGAATAGTGGGCTTCCGTGAGTATCTCTTCCCTGAGGGCCGCGTCGCTTGGAACGCACAGTCTTCCCTTCACTCGAAGCATCCCATCCGTGCTTACCGCAAAGTCGGACGCCTTCCCTGCTGAGATAAGGGCATGAATCTTTTGCAGGAATGGGTCGTCCTTCTGAGCGGTCTTTACTCGTTGTAACAAGTCGGGTTCGAGGCGCAGTTGTGATACTTGCGCCCACTTTGTGTATCTGATTTTCAAAGTAATGCCCAGTGATTCAAGATCCCGGCGCAGCCTATCATCAATAGCCAAACTTCCTGTAAACACTCGACTCAGTGCGTCAGCTACGACGTTTCCTTTGCCAGGCGTGTATCTGATCATGAGGTTGAAGTCGCTTAGGAGTTCAAGCCATCGCCGCTGCCGAAGATTCAAATCTTTTTGAGTGTACAAATATTTCAAACTTTTGTGGTCCGTATAAATTTCACACGGCACGCCATAAAGATAGTGGCGCCACAGCTTTAATGCAAACACTACCGCGGCAAGCTCGAGGTCATGCGTTGGGTAGTTCTGCTCGTGAGGCTTTAGCTGTCTAGACGCATAGGCTATGACTTTGTCCCGTTGCATCAGGACACATCCTAGTCCCCTTCCTGATGCATCGCTATATATTTTGAAGTCATCTGGTCCGTTTGGCAAAGTAAGGACCGGGGCGGAGACGATGCGCTGCTTTAACTCCGTAAACGAAGCTTCACAATCGTCCGTCCAAGTAAACTTCGCACCCTTCCGTGTGAGCTGCGTCAAGGGCGAAGCAATTCTAGCAAAGTTCTGTATGAACCGACGGTAGTATCCTGCCAGTCCAAGAAAGCTTCGGATGTCGCTAGCTGACTCCGGTCGTTTCCACTGCGTGATTGCTTCTATTTTCTTCGGATCCACTGAGATGCCTTCCGAGGAGATGATATGCCCCAAAAACGAGATACTGTCCAGCCAAAATTCTGATTTGCTTAATTTGGCATACAACTTGTGGTCTCGAAGGGTTTGCAGCACCATCCGCAGGTGTCCTGCGTGCTCATCCCTAGTCTTCGAGTATACTAAGATGTCATCGATAAACACCACCACGAATTTATCGATGAAGGGCCTAAAGACACGGTTCATCGTATCCATGAATACAGCAGGAGCATTCATCAGTCCAAACGGCATCACGGAAAACTCGTAATGGCCGTAGCGGGTTCGGAAAGCAGTTTTGGGGGTGTCCTCTGGCCTAATCTTCAGCTGGTGATAGCCCGAGCGAAGATCTATTTTTGAAAACACTGCTGCTCCTTGTAGTTGATCGAACAAGTCATCAATCCGTGGCAGAGGATATTTGTTTCTGATTGTGACCTTATTCAATTCTCTGTAGTCGATGCATAGGCGTAGAGTTCCGTCCTTCTTCTTCACGAAGAGCACGGGAGCGCCCCAAGGAGACACGCTCGGACGGATGAACCCGTGATCAAGCAATTCCTGGAGCTGGCGCTTTAATTCATTCAGCTCTGCAGGTGCCATTCTGTACGGAGGCTTTGAAATTGGCTGTGTATTTGGAAATGTGTCGATAGTGAATTCAATCTCTCGATCGGGCGGCATGCCGGGTAGTTCGCTCGGAAATACGTCGGGGAACTCCGCCTCAACGGAATTAGGCTCGACGTCTGCTTAGTCCTGCCGCACGTCCCGAACTGATGCTAGAAATCTCTCGCAGCCTGTGTAGAGCATTCGCCGAGCAGATTTTGCCGAAATCACCATGCAGGCCTTGGTCGCATCGTTCGCTGGACTACTGGTGTAACAGAACACGGCTTCTCCGGGCAGACGGAAAACGACTCGCTTCTCTGCACACTCAATAGTTGCTGCGCATGCGCCTAGCCAGTCCATTCCCAAGATGATATCATAGTCCCTAACATCTAGAACTAAGACATCGAGCGACACCTTCTTCTCCCCAATACAAATGTAACCACCTAGGCATACTGAACGAACAGGGATTTTTGTACCAGAGGGGGTGCTAACATTTAAATCTAAGTACAACGGAGTCATTTTTACATTGTTTTCCACGGCAAAATTTGTGGAAATAAAACTATGCGTTGCACCTGAATCAAATAGAACGCGAGCAGGTATATTATTGAAAAGTAAGGTACCTGACACGACGGTATCCGAAGCTAATGCTTCTTCCCGTGTCATGGTGTAGACTCGGCCTTGAGCTTGATTACGCCCTTGCTGAGGCGCCGCTCGATTTGCCTGAGGTGCCGGAGTCTGATTTTGTTGGGGAGGACGGCGCTCGGTAAACTTTGGACAGTTGGGAAGGGCGTGATCGGAAGCTCCACAAATGAGGCATAACCCATGCTTTCGACGACATTCACTTTCGACGTGCCCTGGTCTTCTACAGAAGTCACATCGTTGCCCCGAGTTTCCCTTTTTCGAACCGCCATTGTTAGGGCGCTTTGCAGCTGTGTTTCCTCTATCGTTGCCTTGGCGTTTGTGATTGGGGGTTTGCACAGCGCCGGTGGCAACGTGAGGATACTGCGGTTCGAGGGAGAGGGCATGGTTTAAAACTTCCTTCATCGTCTGATACTGTGGAACGGATACGTGCCCGTGGATACCAGGACGTAGCCCTCCTTCGAATCGTCTGGCACGACTCGCTGCATCCGGTAGGTAAGCGGTTGCAAATTTGGCCAGTTTGTTGAATTCTGCCGAGTATTGCTTTACCGTCATACTGCCCTACCGGAGCTGAACGAACTCATTTTCCCGTTGACGTCGTAGAGGCGGGGGTATAAACTCCTCCTCAAACGCGGCACGAAAGGTCGTCCACGCGATCGCCTCCTCTCCATGGCCAAGTTGAAGAGATCGTCGATGCACGTCCCACCAGTCGTGCACATTGAAGCGAAGCAGTAGTTTGGCACAAGTGACGCGCTTGTCTTCCGGCACATCCAGGAGAGAAAAATGATCTTCAAGCTCGGCGAGCCAATCTAGGGCCACGATTGGGTCCTCAGTCCCCTTAAATGGCGTATTGTAGACCTTCTTGAAGTTTGCAAAGGTGAAGGTAGTCACTTCCCTCGTCCTTGGCACGGGCGATGGTTCGACTTCAAGCGCTGGCTGCTCCACTGGTATAGCTGTCGTTGCGGCAGAATGGTTGGAGGCCAGGGTCTGAACAAGCTGTTGCAGGGTATCTACCTGCTTTTGTTGGACTGAGAGCCGTGCCTCTAGGTTGCTCTCGAACTTGGCTTGGCGGGCATCATCCCTATGTCTTTGCTCGGCTAACATTTGCACCACTTGTTGAATCGAATCTGTTTGAGACATGCCCCGTTGGCTCCGAGAGCTTCCTGATGTTCCGGAGCTGCTCTCCTGAGTCCGAGGCTCGCCTTGTGCTAGCGCTGATGGTTGCGCTTGCGTCGTTCCTTGAAAGGAAGGTAAATTACATCAGGATCATAATGTATTATGGACTTATTGCATGAACGTATCCCATTTTGGCCTTAACGAGTTCAGGAGTTCGCATAGGCGAGTTATCGCTAAGGGAACTTTTCCAGTTCATGAATCAAAGGAACTTTGAAGCTGTGCTCTGATACCAACATGTCACGCCCCGATTCCGTGGAATCGTTAGTCGTCCCCCGGGCGTGACCGCCGTGCGGGCCTAGGTTGCGCACCGCACGAGGCTAAGTATTTTTGTTTCGCATAGCGAGCACATATTCAGAGTACGCAGATAATTGAACACAGATTGAAACATGGAAAAGTTCTCTTTTATTGATAATATGAACATCTATTACAAAATCCTTGAACTGAGTCGTAAGGATTGCCTCTGTGGCTTACAAAAGTGTTGACACAAAATGAGATAGCAGTCTTGTACATTACATCCCTTACTAAACTCAAAATATAAGACCTTGGGACGGAACGACTGCCTTGCCACGGAGCTGCATGATTGCTTTGGTGGCTAGCTTCTTCTTCAAAAGGCTTCTTCTTCAAAATGCTTCTAAGGTGGCACGGTCGAGGCGTGCCTACAGCTGGACTGGATTGGGGGTTTGTCTCCTGCTCCTCGCCCGGTTCTTCCTAGCGCGGGGAACCTGTTTCAACGAGGGTCAGTACATCGAAACGTACTGGTGAAGGCAAGCTATCCCAACTATACCAATCAACACGTTGTTTTAATGAAGCATGCATATTTATCGTGGGTTTCTATCTTGCCTTAGTTTATTTTATAATAAGACATAGATATAGAATCATTGAAATGACTCGTCACCGTTCGGTGACATTTACCTGTCCGTCTGAACCACCTGCACAATACTTACCTTGCCTTCCCTGTCAAGAAGACACAAGTTAGTTTCTACAGGTTTAAATATACGAGGGGATCACTGGCTTTGATGCCATAATGGACGGTCTTAGTCTCAGGCTAAGGTGACGGAGGCACATGTATCGCTGTACGCCATCCCGCCTATGGGAGAGACTAATCTTGAGGTTCCGTCCGGATCGGATCGGTGCCAGTGCCCCAGCGACCGTCCGCAGGAACCGAGAGGCCTTGTGCACAAGTTGTCCGTGATCAACGGCGTTTGTGTTAAGTTTGCATTTA
The DNA here is from genome assembly GCA_036927795.1 of Iris macrosiphon. Lineage (NCBI taxonomy): Eukaryota > Viridiplantae > Streptophyta > Magnoliopsida > Asparagales > Iridaceae > Iris > Iris macrosiphon. The sequence goes on along the minus strand of JAYESA010000001.1, from coordinate 138,401 downwards.
TGTAGCTGAGGCAATGAATTCGAGGGATATGTAGCATTGTGTGATGTATTTTGCATAGTCTCCCTGAATAATTGATGCATGGCAAGGGTGTTCTACATATAGCATATTTATAGAAGAAGAAGAAGTAAGCATTCTAACTTGTATATATGCATATGGTAAATATTTTGAATAAGCAGCATGTAGTAAGTAACCGTTCGCAAGTTTCAATGACAAGCATACAGATCCAAGTCTATTCCCTTATTATCTTGATGTCTTTTAGTTATTACTTGGTATCGTTTGATCGGGGCAAGCACGAACACAAGATTTAGATGTGAAGACTAGCAAATAGGGTTAGCTAATCGGGTTGGTAGCCACTCACTTTAGTGGTTGGAAGGAGGAAGGAAGGAAGTGCTTTAGGCGTCCGCTCGAGCGACGACTACAGCTGGTTCACCTGTATTGACACGAACAGCTGATCAGTACTTCTTCCTCTCTCTCCTTTATCGGAATTGAAGTGCAGTCCTAAGAACGAAAGCAATGAAATCCATCGAAACCGTTCAAGAAAACCCAAGTAAAATCCGAAATCCAACTCAAGGCACGAAAGCAACAAGCGACAGCGAAAACTAGGCAACAAAGAATGCAGCGGAGAGGTCCCTCCTGACTCTGCCGCTAAGTCGATCCCGGGGGCACGGTCCACTGAATATGGGAATCGATTCCGAAGAAACAAATCCATAACGAGGACGAGTTCTTAATTCAATCTATCCCGATCGAACGATACCGTCTAGTATTTCTTAGCCGCGCTCCCCGAATAGGGGGAACGGGGCACCACAAGTATACCCGCGACACGACGTAAGCATCGAGTAAGGGATTTTGTGTTCCAATGGATCTAGTGGTACCGATAGCTACGCTTGGGCTAGATTCGAAATTCGATAGTATGGCTTGCCCTCAGGAAGTCTCGAGGACGAGACTTTTTCTGAGTGGTGGATAATGTAATACCCCGTTCCGCTCAAGCGGACTGCCGATTCAAACGGCAAAGTGCAAACGTCCCGACCTGCCTCCCTCAGCAAGGCAACTTGTTTGAGGCAAGGATATCCAGACTTGGTCCCTACAGGAGTTCGGCTTAGGCTTTCAGAGGCTCGCTCGCAGTATCACTCGACCGAGGCGGATCATCGCTAAGGTGGGTGGCTACGGTGAACTTGTCTTTGCTTAGCCAGCACACATAAAATCTGGAATATTCATGCTAGTCGCTAGGTGAATCACCCCCTGCATGCTAATAAATCCAACGCACCTAGCTAAGGGAATAATCCCAACTTGTACTGCTTGTCGCTAGAACATGGAAATAAAATATTGCTTATATGTTCAGACCCTCGCATGTTACCTTTGCCTCGTGCAACTGGACCCGCTATGCCTCGAGTAGAATGACACAAACGTATATTCAGTAGTGCACTGTTCACTCCCTAACACTGCACAACCCTAGATAACTTCACTCGGAAAGGCCCCGTACGGTTTCGCTCGGCTTACCTTCGGGCCCGAGCGAACTTGAATGCTTAAGTTATACAAGTGCATGCTTGCCTGCTTTTATGTATTGCCTAGTTTCAATGCTTGCTGCATAACTATGCCCCGACCGTGAAATACTCTGCTTGTCATGCATTCATTTAGGTTCTCCTCGAAAGACTACCTGATAGTCGTTCCGTGCATGAATAAACCTGAATGTACCTGGGACCGTTAGGTCGCTAAGGCAATTCCCGAACCTGGGAACTTGCACCAATCCTGTGATCCAAGAATCCCTGCTCGTTGATCAAAACTGTCCTGTACTGAATCAAATGGCTCGTAGAGCCGATACTCTACATTTAGAGTAATCCTGACCCTGCCACCGCAAGTTACAAATATATATATATCCTGACTTGAACTTGTTCCATGAAGCTTGTTCTATATATATATCCTGCCCTGAACTTGTTCCTGTACCTGACCTGACCCTGAAGATTAGAGACTTGCATGGTCACAGGACAACTTGGAAACAAGGTTTTAGTTCCGCAGACGGTCGCTGGGGCACTGGCACCGATCTGATCCGGACGGAACTCCTACTAGTCGCCTGCTATAGGACGGAATGCCCTGGGACATCCTGCTTTATGCGTCGCACGACATTCCGTTCTGAGACTAGACAGTCCATTATGGCGCCGTGCCAGTGACCTTCTGTTCATATAGATAAGTCATCCTCGCTTAGCGGCTACCCGCGTGCGAGTTACTGCATCGCATCGAGAATAACTGAACACCTGAACGATCTTGTTATAACAACACTTGTGCATAAAGAGCACTTGATCATCGTATGCAACACGCTTGATATTTCCTGTAACCCGTGCACCCAGTACGGGATCTCGTATTGAAACATTTGTGTTTGCATATGCTTTGCCCTGAATGCTTATACATGTTTCTGCTTGAATTAACTTGGTTTGCCTTGGACAGGGAAGGACAAATGGTAAGTTGGTAAGTCTCGTCGTGTTTCCTCTCATGTCGCACGGCGCACTGCCACACGGATTAGGCTATTCAAATCTTGCATGAAACTGATCCTAAGGCAACTAGAAAGACAACTTAATAGTTGGTGCACGAAACCTGTACTACGTGTTTGGATTTGTCGAGCGGGCGAGTAGCCTCCCCACCAGTGCATTCATGTACTGATAACCCACCAGATTGCTTGCAGGGTGCGGGAGAACCTCGTTCGGTGTGGATGCCTCCCTCGTGCGTGCCAAGGCGTGGAGTTCAACTCAGAAGCCTCGGAACGCTACGTCCGGAACTGAAGCACATATACAAGACATAATGTTGGAACATCGCCTCGCCTGAACATCGCCTCGCCCGAACATCGCCTGAACATTCCTGTATATCATCCATAAATGTAGCCACTTGGCACGCTTTTATGTTTCAGAGAGAGCTCGAGCGACTTGTAATCTCGGCTATACGCCGCCTGTAACACTTGTTTCAATATGAATAAAAGAGCTTGCTTTACTCCAACTTGTGTTTCCATGCTTCCGCTATATTGTCGACTCAGTGAACCTGTTACCGATCGCCTATGCGTTCATGATTCCGCTACACTCGGATAATCTGTGCGACTCTGTGGCTTAGAATTCTTACCGCCAGCCAACGAACCACGGCCTTGCACGGGCGTGGCTAACGCTCGTGCGGCATCACGCCTGGATGGGTCAAAGTGATCGTTCCGCGGGAGCGCTGGCACCGTGATTCTCGCCTAGCGGGAACGGCCGATTTGCCTGCGGGAGATCGGGGCGTGACACAGGGTGCTTTCACAATCCCTTCCGTACCGACCGATTCCCAGTGTCCCAGGAACCGATCGAGAGACTATTACCTTGTTCACAAGTTATCCGAGGCCAATGCATGACAAGCAACATTCAAACAATATACAATCATATTCACATTGACAAGCATATCATAATCTAATAGCCACACCCCTAAGATTGTAGCGCCCCGTTCTCCCGGTGCGGAGAACGCGACTAAGAAACACAAGACGGTATCGTTCGATCGGGATAGATTGAAACAAGAACTCGTCCTCGTTATGGATTTGCTTCTTCGGAATCGATTCCCATATTCAGTGGACCGTGCCCCCGGGATCGACTTAGCGGCAGAGTCAGGAGGGACCTCTCCGCTGTTATCTTTTATTGCCTCAGATTTTGATGTCGCTTGTTGCTTTCGTGCTTTGAGTTGGTTTTCGGATTTGCTTGTTTTTCTTGAACGATTTCGATGGATTTTATTGTTTTCGTTCATTGAACTGCACTTTAATTCCGAGATTGGAAAGCGAGGAAGAGGTATTGATCAAGCTGTTCGTGCAATACAGGTGAACGAGCAGTAGGCGGCTTACGAGCGGAGTCGTGAAGCACCTCTTTCCTTCTCCCTTCCAACCATCTATGTGAGTGGCAACCAACCCGATTAGATAGCCCTGCTTCCAGTCTTCACAACTAATAATCTTGCATCCTTGTTTGCCCCGATCAAACGATACCAAGTAATAACTAAAAGATGCCAAGATAAAATAGAATAGACTTGAATTGTAATTGCTTGTCAATTGAAATTGTGAACGGTTATATCTTTGCATGCTTGTTCGTTCAGAATGTTTATCATATGCATAGATATAAGTTTGAATGTATACTTCTCCTTTATATTGTATAATGTATAAAGCTATATCCTGAATGCATGAATTGAACGTAGATGCAATATAAAAATGAATCATGCAATACTGCTTGTCTTGTACTCATGTAGCCTCAGGGCGAATAACGTAGCCTCCGGGCGAATGATTGTTAACGTAGCCTCCGGGCGAATGATTGTTGATGTGCGATCACGGATAACTTGTGCACAAGGTATAGTTCCTGCGGGCGGCTGCTGGGGCACTGGCACCGTTCCGGCTCCGGACGGAACTCACTTTTAGTCTCACGTACTTGGACGGGATGGTATGCGGCGCCTCACGTACTTGCACGTAGCAAACCATCTTCGTCACAGACTAGTGTCCATTATGGCAATCAAGCCAGTGATCATCTTGTATATTTAAATCTGTTGTAAACTAACTTGTGTCTTCGTAGCAGGGAAGGCATGGTAAGTTGTGCAGGTGATTCAGACGGTCAGGTAAAAGACACCAAGCGGTGTCAAGTTCATTTCAGTAAATCATGTATATTGCTTGTCTTGTAAAATGAACTAAGAAAAGAATAGAAACCCACAAAATATGCATGCTTTATTAAAATAATGTGTTGATTGGTATAGTTGGGTTAGCTCGCCTTCACCAGTATGTTTCGACATATTGACCCTCGTTGAAACAGGTTCCCCGCACTAAGTCGAACCGAGCGAGGAACCGAAGTCGTCTTTTCCGATCCAGTCCAGCTGTAGGCGCATCCTGATCGCGCCGCTTTTTGAAGTACTTGAAGAAAGGAGCTAGAACCCAAGCAAAGATGCAGCTCCGTGGCAAAGCCGTCCTCCAGCCCGGAGGTCTATATCATTTTGAAGTTTAGTAAAGGGATGTAATGTACAGGACTGCTATCTTATTTTGAGTCAACATTTTTGTAAGCCCGTGTGGCAAATTAGCTGACTCGTTCAAGAGTTTGTAATAGATGTTCATTATTAATAAAGAGAACTTTTTCATGTTTCAAATTTGTATTTTTAATTTATCTGCGTACTCTGAATATGTGCTCGTTATGCAAAATATTAAAGCCTTGTGCGGGCGCAACCCCAGGCTCGTACGGCTGTCACAATTCTGGGGACGCCCCAACGATTCCACGGAATCAGGTCGTGACAAAGATCCCATAGGACCGGAACATCAGGGCGAACTATTAGACTCTCTCTTTCTTTTATTCAAGTAAACACACCTTTTTAACAATCTAATAGCACATCCCCCAAGATCCCGTAGGACCGGAACATCAGGACGGACTATTAGACTCTCTCTCACACTTATAACTTATTGCAGATCGATAACAAAATAGGCAAGCAAAACATATAATGACAAGCATGATTGATTTCATATCTAACATGCAATGACTATCTCTTTCTTAGCATATTCATAGGAACTTATTCATGCGATTCATTTACTAATCTTTCTTAGCATAGCAAGGGTTCGTTCGATAGCTGTGTCGGTGTTTCTAAGCATGCAACATTTCTATCTTTCTCTTAGCATGGCGATAGTTCTATCTAATTGACAAGCATACATATTCTCTTAGTTAGGTAGCAGATTCGTTTCAATGACAAGCTATGTGAGTTCTCTTATTAGCATGATGAGTCGGTTCTATCATTCTTCTTAAGCAAACAAGCATTCAAAAACTCAGATTCATTATTAAGTCATGCAAGAATCAAAGAATGCAGTTCTGTCCACTCACATTGATTAATCGGTCGAGAACTCTCCGAGAAGACTTCCGTTCGAGCAAGCAAGGCGATATCACTTGTACATAGCGCCTGTAACACCCCATTCCGCTCAAGCGGACTGCCGTCTCAAACGGCAATAGTGCAACTGTCCCGACCCGCCTTGCCTCAACGAGAAGCAAAAGATATCCAGACTTGTCCCTACAGGAATCCGGCTTGGACTTTCAGAGGCTCGTTTGACATATCGCTCTACCGAGGCGAATCATCGCTAAGGTGGGTGGCTACGGTGAACTTGTCTTTGCTTAGCCAGCACACATAAAATCTGGAATATTTATGCTAGTCGCTAGGTGATTCACTCCCTGCATGCTAATAAATCCAACGCACCTAGCTAAGGGAATAATCCCAACTTGTATTGCTATGCTAGAACATGGAAAATGAAATACTGCTTATATATGTTCAGACCCTCGCATGCTAAGTCCCTAACGGTTTCATCTCTCGGCTTACCTTCGGGCCCGAGCCAACGTGCTGCTTACGTTCCTTAGAAACGCATGCTTGTCTGCTTGTAATGTTGCCATGTTTTCATCAAAATCCCGGAAGACTATTACGTAGTCGTTCCGTGCCTGAACGAACCTGCAAGTATTCGGGACCGCTAGGTCACTAAGGCAATCTCCGCCCAAGGAGAATTGCATCAAGGCAAAGCATCTTGTCTTGTAATATTGTTGCCTCAACAGCTTGCCTCTTGTCTTGTACTCTTGTCTTGTACTCTTGTCTTGTACGCTTGTTGCCCCAATCATGTAAATGGATAACTTACCCGAGACGCCGTTCGATCACGGACAACTTGTGCACAGGGATGGTCTAGCGGGCGATGCTGGGGCACTGGCATCATCCCAGTCCGGGCGAGACCAATTGTTTTAGTCTCTTGTTCTTGGCAGAATGGCATGCAGCACCTCTTGTACTTTCGTTGCACACCATTCTCGTCAAAGACTATATAGTCTCTTGTTCGGCGAAATGGTTTGTAGCGCCCCTTGTATTTTGTTGCATACCATTCTCGTCAAAGACTATACCGTCCATTATGGCATACGCTAGTGATCGCCTTGTATTTGACTTGTTGCATGCTTGCCGGTAAAGAATAATAAGATAACAAGTCATCCTCGCTTAGCGGCTATCCGCGTGCGAGATACTGTATCGCATGAAACAATTAACTGAACACCTGAACGATCTTGAAACAAGTACTCGTGTTTGCATATGTTATGCTTCCTGAATGCTTATACATGCTCCTGTTTAAATTAACAATGTTTGCCTTGGACAGGGAAGGAGATGGTAAGTTGGTAAGTCTCGCCGTGTTTCCTCAAACATCGCACGGCGCACTGCCCGACACGATAGGCTATTCAATGTCTGCATGAAACTGATCCTAAGGCAACTAGAAATACAACTAAATAGTTGTGCACGAAACCTGTATTACGTGTTTGGATTTGACGAGCGGGCGAGTAGCTTCCCCACCAGTGCATTCAATGTACTGATAATCTACCAGTTTGTGTGCAGGGTGCGGGAGAACCTCGTTCGGTGCGGACGCCTCCAACGTGCGTGCTAAGGCGTGGACATCACTCCGAAGCAACGGTGCATCCGGGACTGAAGCACATATACAAGACATAATGTTGTGAACATAGCCCGAACTCGCCTGAACATCGCCTGTACAATCATTCCACAATTGTAGCCACTTGGCACAATTTTATGTTTCAGAGAGAGACTTGAGCGACTTGTAATCTCGGCTATACGCCGCCTGTAACACTTGTTCATATCAATAAAAGAGCTTGCTTTACTTCAACTTGTGTTTCAATGCTTCCGCTTATATTTGTCAACTCAGAGAACTTGTTACCGAATCGCTATGCGTTCATGACTCCGCTGCACTCGGACAATCTGTGCGACTCTGTGGCTTAGAACTCTTACCGCCAGCCAATGAATCATGGCCTTGCACGGGCGCGGTTCACGCTCGTGCGGCATCACGCCCGGATGGGTTAAGCGATCGTTCCGCGGGAGCGCTGGCGAGGGTGATTCCCGCCTAGCGGGAACGGCCGATTGCCTGCGGGAGATCGGGGCGTGACAGCGCCTACGCGGAGCGGGGCGCTACACACGCTCTCTCTCAATGTTCCAAACGGAATATTCCAACAATGAGTCTAAATACTTTCAAAAAGCGCATTGAATGATATGAATGCTTGTAAAAAATTATGATGCTAGGGCTTTTGTGCCGACCTATACAGACCCTTATGATTTACGCAAGTAGCTTGTTCGATTTCACTATCTCTAAGTTTGGTTGAATGCATCTGTTCGAGTGATGCCTTGAACTTGTGCACTATCCAAGCCTCAAGAAGATGTGAAACTCGAGTGCTAAGACTTTGCTATCGCCGAGTTGGTAAATGCATGTGTTTGAGGGGTACTTCAAATATATGTACGATCCAGACTCGCGATATGCTGATCTCGAACGCTTGTGCAAGTGAATATCCAAATGAACAAGTATAACGACTTGTATAGGTTTGCCTCAGCCTTAGATCGTTAGTCAAGATTGCTACGCTTGGGATAGATTCCATAATGCGTTAGTACGGCTTGCCTCAGTGAGTCTCGAGGACGAGACTTTTTCTGAGATGGGTATGATGTAACACCCCGTTCTGCTCAAGCGGACTGCCGATTCAAACGGCAAAAGTGCAATGTCCCGACCCGCTTTGCTCAGGCGAGAACACTCGTTTGAGGCAAAGGATATCCAGACTTGTCCCTACAGGATTTTGGCTTAGACTTTTAGAGTCTCGCTTGACGTATCGCTCAACCGAGGCGAATCATCGCTAAGGGGGGTGGCTACGGTGAACTTGTCTTTGCTTAGCCAGCACACATAAAATATGGAACGATATATCATGCCCCGGCCCCCGAATCGAGGGGCCGCCGGTATAGCCGAACCACCACCTTGCTCGCCCCCGTCGGGCCGGATTGAACCGGACGCGAATCTCCGCGCCTTGGTGCACCGGACGTGAATTACCGCGCCTATCCCACGGTGCAAGGAAGGAGATGTATGGTCCGTTGGGATGTATCAGGATGTGATGCCGTACGAGCCTGGGGTTGCGCCCGCACAAGTGTAAACCCCCTCAACCAATTAAGGGATTTGGTATAATTTTAAAAACTGATACTAGGGACAAACCGAGATAATTTAAATTTTGTAAGACGATCTTAAGTACCCTCTGCCCATAGTGCAACCGTAGTTATACAATGGGAATTAACTTCGCCTTACAAAAATAAGTATTAAATTAATTAATCGATTTATGGCTAATTTCAGCTCAACTGGACCTGACCGGACCAGATCCTTGGACCCTGGCCGGCCCAAACCCCGAGACCAATCCCAAACCCCATCCCCTATATAAATACATAACTTCCTCCATAAAAAACACTAAACCAACAAAGCCTCACCAAAACCCTAACCCTAGCCGAATACTCCCCCTCCCTTGCACCAACCATCACCACCACCGCCGCCTACATTGCCGGCGCTGCTCCCATACACAGCCGACCACTGCCCCCATACACAGTCGACCCGCTGCCCCCATACACAGCCAACCTGACCCACTGCCCCCATACACAGCCGACCCGCTGCCCCCATACACAGCCGACCCGCTGCCCCCGACCGCTGCCCCCATACACAGTCGACCCACTGCCCCCGACCGCTGCCCCCATACACCCCCGACCCGCTGCCCCCATACATCCGCCCTGTCACGCCCCAATCTCCCGCGAGCTCGATCGTCCCCGCTGAACGTGAATCACCACGTTACAGCTCTCCCGCAGGATAATCGTTCTCATCGGGACGTGATGTCGTGCAAGCCTAAATTGCGCTTGCACAAGGCCAAAGCTTTGATACAAGGGCAAGTAAGCTATTCTATACTGAAGCAGCGGCACATAACATTGCAGAAAAGTGAAGAACTCAATGGCATATGAAAAGTAGTCTCTTTTATTGATAAACGAAAGTGTTACAAGCGGCACGTGGCCGAGATTACAATTCGCTCAAGCACTCTTCTCTCGATTACAATAACACCGTTCCATACATTATGTCCCTCTATCTGAAAGCAGCTCAAAGCAGGTACAAACTCGATGCAGCTCGAGGCATCGACTCCAGATTTCCGGCTCCTTGGGATGAGGCACGGCTATCGCTTCCTCAGACGGACGAGCACCTGAGAACAAGCAAACTGTTGGTGGGTCAGCACTTTATACAAGTACTGGTGAGATAAAGCAACTGAACAGAAGCTACACCCCCTGAAACCCACACTAAGTAATCATGTGGCAAAACATTGCATTACTAGTAATCTTGCTAGTTTTACTTAGGTTCTTTGCATGCAGTCCTAGCAGAGTCATATTACATTGTTTGGAAACATTCTTTGAAAACATAATCAAACAACCAATCAATCGAGGCAACCAATTCAAGTACGAGGAATCCTGTTCGGGTGTGCGCAGCGTGTTCGGTGAACTATATGCACGGATTCTAGGGACAGGCAGCGTTTAGGGACTATCATTCAAGCACACAAGTTAACTATCAATCAGAGGTCGGTCCCTGAGTAACTCAGGATCGGTAGCGGTAATCCAGCTAACCAATGACTCCTTTATCTGATGCTATTAGCAGCTGTGACTCATGGTTGCACATTACTGCCGAAGCAGCCGTAGCTAAGGTTCAGCTCTGCACTAATAGCCATTGTCCGACCGAATGCAATGCATGAAACGCTAACAGGTGGTCTCTACGATGCAGACAAAATGAATAAGCAGGCTTATGTATAAACTGATATTTTTTACCCATGGCCGAACGGTTATCCCTGCAGCAGACATACAAGTTAGCAACAATTTCATAAACATATATATTTTACCGTTCTTTAGTTTCCTGTCCGTCTCTGCATCAAACAGTTAGGTATGCAAGAAGGCTAGCCTAGCATGCTCCCTAACGACCTGAATGCAGCTTATCTCCATACACTTCTCTAATGCAGACTCGACTCTTCTCAACAGAAGCACCGCCTCCCTCTAATAGCCACGCCCCCCAAGATCCCGAAGGACCGATCCTCAGGGCGCACTATTAGTCTCACCCCATCGCATCACCATCCTCCCTTCCAATATCCACGCCCCGAGCTCAGGGCGCGTTATCGGTCTCCCACATATCGTTTATCCCCCATCCACCGCAAGCACCCACATATCTCTTGTCTCTATCACAATAGCACACAACATGACAAGCACATTTAAACCATCATATCATATTCCTAATAGCCGCACCCCCAAGATCCCGTAGGACCGGACCTCAGGTGGGCTACTAGTCTAGCACACACATGACAAGCATTTACTCTCACATCGAAACAAGCATTCAAGACAAGCCATATAAACACGATGACAAGCAAACATATAAACGATCTTTTAGTTGAGACTAGCATGGCACGGGTCTATTATCACATCAAGTAAAACATGCAGTTCTATCTTCTTAGCATAGCAAGGGTTCTATTTTATTTCGGACAAGCATACATATTCTCTTAGCTAGGCAGCATATTCGTTTCAGTGACAAGCTATGTGAGTTCTCTTGTTAGCATGCTGAGTCGGTTCTATCATTTTCTTATGAAAACATTTCTTCTTAAGCAAATAAGCATTTAAAACTCAGATTCATTATTAAGTCGTGCAAGAATCAGAGAATGTAGTTCTGCCCACTCACCTTGATTAATCGGTCGGGAACTCTCCGAGAAGACTTCCATTTGAGCAAGCAAGGCCATCTCACTTGTACATAGCATCGACGCGAAGCGGGACGCTACATACTTACCCACCAATAAAGAGTTTCGTCCTCGAAACTCAAGGAGAAACTCACGAAATCACAAAGCAGCGATAGTCCTCATCCCTCACCATCACAAATCAAAACTCTAGCAATCCTGAAATCTACAAATCATATCTCAAGCAATGAAAACAAATCCAGAAAACTTTTGCCGGCAACTTTGAGAATATTTATGGACTCATTGTATGGAACGTTCATTGCATCTCACATCAGGCACATCTCAGAGTTGGAAGCAACGGAATGGGCAAAGAATCGAGTCGCTCTGATACCATTATGTCACGCCCCAATCTCCCGCGAGCTCGATCGTCCCCGCTGAACGTGAATCACCCCGTTACAGCTCTCCCGCAGGATAATCGTTCTCATCGGGACGTGATGCCGTGCAAGCCAAAATTGCGCTTGCACAAGGCCAAAGCTTTGATACAAGGGCAAGTAAGATATTCTATACTGAAGCAGCGGCACATAACATTGCAGAAAAGTGAAGAACTCAATGGCATATGAAAAGTAGTCTCTTTTATTGATAAACGAAAGTGTTACAAGCGGCACGTGGCCGAGATTATAATTCGCTCAAGCACTCTTCTCTCGATTACAATAACACCGTTCCATACATTATGTCCCTCTATCTGAAAGCAGCTCAAAGCAGGTACAAACTCGATGCAGCTCAAGGCATCGACTCCAAATTTCTGGCTCCTTAGGATGATGCACGGCTATCGCTTCCTCAGACGGACGAGCACCTGAGAATAAGCAAACTGTTGGTGGGTCAGCACTTTATACAAGTACTGGTGAGATAAAGCAACTGAACAGAAGCTACACCCCCTGAAACCCACACTAAGTAATCATGTGGCAAAATATTGCATTACTAGTAATCTTGCTAGTTTTACTTAGGTTCTTTACATGCAGTCCTAGCAGAGTCATATTACATTATTTGGAAACATTCTTTGAAAACATAATCAAACAACCAATCAATCGAGGCAACCAATTCAAGCACGAGGAATCCTGTTCGGGTGTGCGCAGCGTGTTCGGTAAACTATATGCACGGATTCTAGGGACAGGCAGCGTTTAGGGACTATCATTCAAGCACACAAGTTAACTATCAATCAGAGGTCGGTCCCCGAGTAACTCAGGATCGGTAGCGGTAATCCAGCTAACCAATGACTCCTTTATCTGATGCTATTAGCAGCTGTGACTCATGGTTGCACATTACTGTCGAAGCAGCCGTAGCCAAGGTTCAGCTCTGCACTAATAGCCATTGTCCGACCGAATGCAATGCATGAAACGCTAACAGGTGGTCTCTACGATGCAGACAAAATAAATAAGCAGGCTTATGTATAAACTGATATTTCTTACCCATGGCCGAACGGTTATCCCTGCAGCAGACATACAAGTTAGCAACAATTGCATAAACATATATATTTTACCTGTAACCTCCGATTTCCAAATTTCTGAAATATTTAGATTTTAAATTATTTTAAAAATATCAAGTTTATAAAATATTTTCTCCTTGAAATTTTATTTGATTTTTAAACAATGTTTGATTGTAGAAGGTTATTTAAAAATCTTTTATAAAAATCATTTTTTTTCTAAATGTCGATGTATTACAAAATAAATAAATAAATAATAATATATATTTTTCTAGTTTCAAATGTTTATTGGCTAGAAATCATAAATTATTTATTTGATGAAATTATTATAGGACTAGTTGTTTTCATAATAAAATTTCATATCCATTTTGGAATAGTAAATAAACAAATTACATATTTTCTAGGGTTTTCTAATATGGGTTTGTTTAGTAGCTAATTTAATCAGTTAGCCTTAGAAGCCCTTAAAAATATTTTTTCTTAAATTATAATATTTTCTATTAATTTTTATAAGGTTACCATCTTCCAATTTCACCCTCATTTTTCCCACAGGGAAACTCGTTTATCTATTATTCTGGGCCATTCATTATTGGGCCAATCCGCACCCTTCATCCCACACCCTTTTTCCTATTTAAAGTCTCATTCTCACAATTCCCAAGAAACCCTAGCTAGCCCCCACAATTCCCAAAGCCAAAGCCACCACCATTTTTGTGTGCTCGTGTCCGTGTGTCCAGCATCACCGTGTCAGCCGTGATGGCCTCGGGTCCGACCCCGGGTGTCCCACCGTATCCATTCATTTTTCTGTGTCCAGTTATTACAATATTACATTTTCATGTCCGACACACCCGGACACATCCACCTCCACCACAGCACACCCAATCCTGTGTCCGACAGCCCCGGACACGCCCCCACATTCAACAAACCGCCGTGTCCAGCCCCGGATACGACCCCGACACACAGAACCCTAACCCTAGATTCAGCCTCGCCTATCGCCGCTGGCCGCCGCGTCTTCCCCCGACGTCGAGCTCCGCTGCCGCGTCGAGCTCGGAGACCCGCCGCTTCCTCACCGGAGCCGTCGTCGCCGCCGTCCTGATGTGGCTCTGGGTCAGATCCGTCGCCGACGGACTGGGATCTCCTCCTCGGCGTCGAGCCGTGGCCGCCTCGGACCGTCCAGATCCGCCGAGAAGAACCACCGCCGCTCTTGAGTTTCCGCTGCCGCCGCCGAGGTGAGCTTCGACCGCCTCCTCGAGACGATCAGTTCCGCCGCCGCCTGGAACCGAGAAGACCCGCCGCTCTTGAACTTCGACAGCCGCCGCCGCCTGGAACCGAGAAGACCCGCCGCTCTCGAGCTTTGACCGCCGCCGCCTCCTCGAGATAAGCACCCGACCACCGCGTGACCTCGACGGAGCCCCCACCGCGCCGACGCCCTGCCCGACGGACCTCCTCCGCCGACGTCGGAAAATCCCTTCGTGAGCCCTTCTCCCTTTCCCTCTTTCCCTTTCGATTCAGTGCTGTGATTAGTATTCAATTACTTAATATAATTAATTAGTTAATTTAGATTAATTAGTTTATTTTATATGAATTAGTTTATTTCATATAATTAGTTTATTTTATTAATTAGTTATTTATAATTAGTTTAGTGAGTTAATTACATTTAGTAAACTAATAAATTAGTTTAGTTAGATATTTAATTAGTTTAGTTAATAATTAGATTAATTAGTTAATTAAATCAATTAGTTTATTTATATTAGTTAATTATTTTTGTTAATTAAATTATTTAATCAGTAATTATTTTAGATGTATAATTAGTGTAATTAATGTTTAGTATATATATGTTTTGTATAGGTATTAGTATATAGTAATTAATGTGTATATCTATATGTATAATAAATCGTATAATTATAGTATGCATAATTAATTGTATAGTATTTATTTAATTAATGTTTAATACGTATATATGTATAGTATATAAATACATTGGTAATGTATAATTTAATATATGTACATGTATATTTATTATTAAATTAAATGTAACAGGTATAAGCATAGTATATATATACTTTAGTATATATATGTATAAATGTATATATATATATATATATAAGATATGAAAATGTTTTATTAGTATTTATATATATGTATATGTATATATATATTTAATATGATTATATATATACGTATTTAAATGAATATGTATGTGTGTATTTCATTTAATATATATATGTATGTATTTTGGTATATGTATATATATTCTGTATATATATATACTTAATATATATATTTTTAATATGTATACTTAGTATAAATGTATATATATATTTTGTACATACAATTAATATATTGTATATGTATTTAATGTGATGTACTAGTATTAGTATATATTTTTAATAATAACATTGACAATATATATATATATATATATATATATATATATATATATTTTAAAAATATATTTTAGCACATGTATGAGTATACATATATAGTGTTCAACTAGTATAAATCAAATATGTATTTAAAAGGTATATATAGATATTTTGTAAATACATTTCAATTGGTATATATATATATTACTACGTATTCTAGTATATATAAATTGGTATATGTATATTTATGCTTTTGTATACATACTCAGTATATTTTAATATAACTTGTAAATATATATACATGTATTTTGTATACCTACTTAGCATAATCTAATATATATAAAATTAATATATATGGTAAATATATTGTTCAACCTATATATATATATTATGCATGAATTAAATGATATATATATATATATTGTATATGTAATTATTTTGGTGCAAGTAATATTGTAGGTGTTAATGTTAGTTAAATAGGTATAATGTGTTATAGATGTCTGTCTAACTAGATGACCCTAGTTGACTAGAGCCATACTTGGCAGAGCCCCTGAGTTCATGTATTTGAGACGTGTTAGTGTAGTACCTGATGCAAATGTTGTATTTGATATATTTTAGGACTGTTGGTTCCTCCAGACGATACTCTGGGACAGGACATTGACATTACCAGCTAAGGACCCAAGGCGAGTACATTCTCTGATTAGTTTCTAATTTATGATATCTCCTATGTTCACTGTATCTAGTGTAAATATCCATGTTCTTGACACATTGGTTACACGGATTGGTATACACGGATCTCGTCATGAGATGTTATTCCTTTTTTATGGTGTAGCTTGTACAAGACTTGTTTCCTTGTTATCTTGTGCATGTACAGACACTGATTCCCGGGGAGACTTGCTACCTTCCTGGGGAATCCCGTGCCATAGCGTACCATGATTGGATCTACTATACCAGTCGGGGGTGGGGAGTATTTTAGTGTAGATATGTGATCATACCCAACTTTCCATGCATCATAGCTCACCCCACATCTCACGTCGGGTGCGGCCTGACCATCTCAGTGCCTCATAGCTGTTACGTGTGATTAGCCTGACCTCTACATGCATCATAGCTAACCAACGGTTAGCCTGACCTTCGTGAATCATAGCTAATCACATGTAACCAGCCTGATCAAGTTCCCAAGCCGATCACATGTTAAAGCTAGTACTCACACACTTAGTCATAGGTTCTTGCTCATGGACATATTGTTTCTTTTCCTGCAGTTACTTACAGTATTTTTCCAGTATTTCTTCATTGTACATTTCTCGTACCTATACATGCATCTGGTATATTCCATCTAGAACTGCTACATAGTTTATATCATTAATATAGAACTGCTATTTAGAGATGTACTTTGCTCCTTCCTGACTGGAAATATTTTTCCAGACTGTGACCTTAGTAGACTGGGTTCTGACATACTTGGGGATTGGAAGTTAATGATTGCAGGTATGATTATTTTGTCATTAGACTTGTGTTGTATTCTTTTGTTTCTTCAAATTCCTATCGTGCTGTAGTTGTGATTGAGTATGTTGTTAATATTTTCATAGTGTTATCCGAGTCTCCTTATGGAGTTGGATACTAGCGTGAGATTTTATAGATAGTATTTGACCTAGACAGCGTTCTACCGCCGATGCTGCGGCGTAGGCTGGACGTACCCACGCATTCGTGCCCCTAAACCGGGTGCGGGTCGTGACACATTTTTAGTGGTGGCCCATGCAGGTCAGACTTCGCTAGTTGTGCGATGTCGTAGTAGTGCGACGTCATAGTTGTACTACTGCGTGCCTGCTATTAAATATAGGACATAGGATACTAGGATGAGAGAGGATACTCAATCACAAATTCTTGAAAGATTTCCTGGGATGACCCCATGAGAATCTTATTTTCAATTTAAATCTTTCCTTGTTTCCGTCCGCTCTCGCTTGTTGTTACTGAACTTGATTCTTGTTGAGCAGTTATTAAATTAAATTCTTGGTATCATTGCTGAGTTTGATTCTTGTTGACCAGTTGTTAACTTTAATTCTTAGTATCGTTGTTGAGTTGATTTCAAATTGAGATGAATTTTACGGACTAAAATTTATGGTATCATCTGATGACATATATTGATGAGGACAGTGAGAAAGGTAAAACGTCTACTTTGGTTATGGAACCTAGAGTTTATCGCAGCCATATTAGCTGTCGTGACGAGAACGTAGGAACCTAACTTGGATGTACATACTTTAGTTATGAGATTTAGAGTTTCTCGCAGCCATACCGGTTGGCGTGGCGAGGATTCTAGATGACATGATTATAGGGTTGTATACCTTAGTTACGGAACCTGTCGTTTATCGCATCTATGCTCACTGGCGTGGCGAGAACTCTGAGTGTCATGATTTCGGATAGACGTGTATGATTATCAGGTTGTATCTTAAAGTGGTCCTTAAAATATCCTCTCAAGACTTATCTATTTCTGTTATTCCAGGACTTTGTTCCATCGCTTCTTTCTTTACTAGCAGTAAAGATACCTTCTGTCCTCAATTCAGTCTTTGAGCTCCTATTCCTTGAGGATTCCTTGTTAAGTATGATAATTAGTGACTTGCAATTTCGGTTGTGTCTTGTATTAGTTTGACTGAGTGTGACTTGTGAGTTTGTAAGTGTTTCTTAGTTGGATATGTGAGCAGTAGGCTTTAATCTAGAGTTGGCCCTTAGCATAGTACCTTGTAACAATGGTTCTAGGATAAGGTCATTAGAGACTGTGAGTAGAAGGAGAGTATAGAGTATCAGTGATAGTTCAAGAGTTAGTATCAGAGCCAACATACCCGTCCTGGATAATCATGATTATGCAATTGGATGATCTACGTGAACAATTAAGTATCCAGGAATTGTGTTAAGAATTTATGGAGCATGATGTTCAATTTGATGATTGATATCGGAAGTGTTAAAGGTAAGAAAATATATACGCGTAAGGAGTTAATGAGGTGTCATGAGTAGAGAAATATCGAAATTGATAATGAAAATGGTGAAGCGTATCACGGATTAGTTTAACAGGCTATAAAAGGATTAAGAGATATGCTTAATCGAGATATAGAACCATATGCCTGCCCTTGAGATTGAAGTAAAGCATGGGTATTATAGAAAGTGCATGTAATCATGAGTTATAATGAGCTTGAAGAGATGATGCATTAATGAAGCTAGTGATGTAATACCAAGAGTGCTAATGATTTTATATCGAGGATCAGTCGAGGATGACATTAATGACAGTAAGCATTCTGTGTGATGATAATTAGATGATATACCAGTTGACATAAATTGAAATCATGAAAGAAAATACAGGTGATAATAACTTTGATCATTGGGAGGTAATGGTGCAAGTGATTCAGGCAGTACGATTTTATTACACAATTATAGACACTAGATGCATTGAGTGCACCTTGAGTATCAGAGACCGTGAGCACTGATATGTACATTTGTGGAGTTATAAATTAAAAGGTGGAAATAAGATTTTATTTTTAGAATAATAGAGGAGTTGAGATTATGTCATTAAATTTTGAGGATTTCAAATATGAATTCACTAAACATGGTTAAGGCTACAAAGATTTTAGAAGTGATTAAATTTTATTTCGATGTGGAGTATCTGATTTTGAGGAGGTATATGCATTTTATTTTAAGTTGATCGAGAAGTTAAACCTTGACGATTATTTTGAGGATTAATTTTTGGTAGATATGAATATTAATATATGAGTAGATGATATACATGTGTAAGGATCTGGTGATTTGAGCATGATTGAGATGGCACCGCAGACTGACTTGGGTGTCCATCTAAAATTGTATTGGAAAGAACAGTATTTAGTATGATGTGTTACACTTGGCGTGCACTTGAGTGAGGAGAACGACTAGTATGAACAATTGTAGTAGGAACGGAAACTGACAGAGAGTATGGTACTAAAGAGATAGAGGTATCCACTTGGATGCATTATTGAATCATGGTTATCTTAGAGATTCTTGGCATCAAATTTTGGTATTAATAAACAGGTGTGCAATACGGATGTATTCATGGATTTTGTGGATTAATGAGTAGTTGATATGGGTACTAGTGTACAGGAATAAGAATTAGTTAGTAAATGTGCTAGAGTTAAGTGTTTGTTAGAGATAGTAGATACTGCAAGTAATATGTTAGCAGGTTCTTTTTCTAATGTTCCCGTCTCTCGATTGATTGTTTTTCCTAATACTGTAGTTCGTATTCATGATTTTCTTGTTAGGATAAAACTAGTAGTACACCCTAGCAGAGACTGAAATACCATGATAAGGCACATGACCTATATTTTCTTAAATTGCATGGCTGTAGGTAGAGTTTTCTTAAACCATGATCATTGGGGTTTTGACCATAGCAAAGATCTATGACAAGGTTATGACTGACAAAAATAGACAAGATGACTAAATTGTGGATGAGCATTAATTTAAATAAAGAATTTAGGGGAATTGTTATAACAGAGTTGATGGATCATTGATTTTGCGAAAATCGAGGTTTGATTGAAACTCGAGGACAAACGTTAACTTAAAGGGAGAATTAAGAAATTCACAGAGCCAAAAATTTGAGGATTTATTAATTTTAAGGAGGTCTTGATATGATTAAATTGATTATTAAAAAATTTGAGAAGTTTGAGAGATTATCATTTTATCTATTTGATTGCAAGATAGAAATTTTATATATTATGAATGTTGCATTGAAGATTCTGGAAGCATCGCATCGTTGAGTATTTGAGGAAAAAAAAAATCAGGAAAAAAAAATCGTAAATGGAATAGTGTCGAATTCAATTCTTGGGATGAGGAGTTAGATTGGAATAAGCATAAATTGAATTTGAGTTAGAGGAGTAAGATGATTGATGAGTGTTTAAAATTTAAATTTTGAGGATACAGAATTTTTTTTTTTTTATAAATATGCATTGATTGGATTTCAATTGGAGGATTGGATATTAAATCCTTGGGTATGTTAGATGCGAACTTAAAATTTTTGGAGGAGATTATGACAAAGAGGATTTGATTTTTTAAACTTGAAGATTTTTCAGGAATATGATGTTGTATAATTTTTGAAAGGTTGTGAAATAACATTATGAAATTACTTCAGGATTATGGGTTTAAGATTTAAATTTTGATAGAAATAATATGATGAGTAAAGGCAATTATTGAGGATACTAAATTTCGAGGACGAAATTTTTCTAAGGTGGGTAGACTTGTAACCTCCGATTTCCAAATTCCCGAAATATTTAGATTTTAAATTATTTTAAAAATATCAAGTTTATAAAATATTTTCTCCTTAAAATTTTATTTGATTTTTAAACAATATTTGATTGTAGAAGGTTATTTAAAAATCTTTTATAAAAATCATTTTTTCTAAATGTCGATGTATTACAAAATAAATAAATAAATAATAATATATATATTTTTCTAGTTTCAAATGTTTATTGGCTAGAAATCATAAATTATTTATTTGATGAAATTATTATAGGACTAGTTGTTTTCATAATAAAATTTCATATCCATTTTGGAATAGTAAATAAACAAATTACATATTTTTTAGGGTTTTCAAATATGGGTTTGTTTAGTAGCTAATTTAATCAGTTAGCCTTAGAAGCCCTTAAAAATATTTTTTCTTAAATTATAATATTTTTTATTAATTTTATAAGGTTACCATCTTCCAATTTCACCCTCACTTTTCCCACAGGGAAACTCGTTTATTTATTATTCTGGACCATTCATTATTGGGCCAATCCGCACCCTTCATCCCACACCCTTTTTCCTATTTAAAGTCTCATTCTCACAATTCCCAAGAAACCCTAGCTAGCCCCTACAATTCCCAAAGCCAAAGCCACCACCATTTTTGTGTGCTCGTGTCCGTGTGTCCAGCATCACCGTGTCAGCCGTGATGGCCTCGGGTCCGACCCCGGGTGTCCCACCGTATCCATTCATTTTTCTGTGTCCAGTTATTACAATATTACATTTTTGTGTCCGACACACCCGGACACATCCACCTCCACCACAGCACACCCAATCCTGTGTCCGACAGCCCCGGACAAGCCCCCACATTCAACAAACCGCCGTGTCCAGCCCCGGACACGACCCCGACACACAGAACCCTAACCCTAGATTCAGCCTCGCCTATCGCCGCTGGCCGCCGCGTCTTCCCCCGACGTCGAGCTCCGCTGCCGCGTCGAGCTCGGAGACCCGCCGCTTCCTCACCGGAGCCGTCGTCGCCGCCGTCCTGATGTGGCTCTGGGTCAGATCCGTCGCCGACGGACTGGGATCTCCTCCTCGGCGTCGAACCGTGGCCGCCTCGGACCGCCCAGATCCGCCGAGAAGAACCACCGCCGCTCTTGAGTTTCCGCTGTCGCCGCCGAGGTGAGCTTCGACCGCCTCCTCGAGACGATCAGTTCCGCCGCCGCCTGGAACCGAGAAGACCCGCCGCTCTTGAACTTCGACAGCCGCCGCCGCCTGGAACCGAGAAGACCCGCCGCTCTCGAGCTTTGACCGCCGCCGCCTCCTCGAGATAAGCACCCGACCATCGCGTGACCTCGACGGAGCCCCCACCGCGCCGACGCCCTGCCCGGCGGACCTCCTCCGCCGACGCCGGAAAATCCCTTCGTGAGCCCTTCTCCCTTTCCCTCTTTCCCTTTCGATTCAGTGCTGTGATTAGTATTCAATTACTTAATATAATTAATTAGTTAATTTAGATTAATTAGTTTATTTTATATGAATTAGTTTATTTCATATAATTAGTTTATTTTATTAATTAGTTATTTATAATTAGTTTAGTGAGTTAATTACATTTAGTGAACTAATAAATTAGTTTAGTTAGATATTTAATTAGTTTAGTTAATAATTAGATTAATTAGTTAATTAAATCAATTAGTTTATTTATATTAGTTAATTATTTTTGTTAATTAAATTATTTAATCAGTAATTATTTTAGATGTATAATTAGTGTAATTAATGTTTAGTATATATATGTTTTGTATAGGTATTAGTATATAGTAATTAATGTGTATATCTATATGTATAATAAATCGTATAATTATAGTATGCATAATTAATTGTATAGTATTTATTTAATTAATGTTTAATACGTATATATGTATAGTATATAAATACATTGGTAATGTATAATTTAATATATGTACATGTATATTTATTATTAAATTAAATATAACAGGTATAAGCATAGTATATATATACTTTAGTATATATATGTATAAATGTATATATATATATATATATAAGATATGAAAATGTTTTATTAGTATTTATATATATGTATATGTATATATATATTTAATATGATTATATATATACGTATTTAAATGAATATGTATGTGTGTATTTCATTTAATATATATATGTATGTATTTTGGTATAAAAATATATAATGTTTGGTATATGTATATATATTCTGTATATATATATACTTAATATATATATTTTCAATATGTATACTTAGTATAAATGTATATATATATTTTGTACATACAATTAATATATTGTATATGTATTTAATGTGATGTACTAGTATTAGTATATATTTTTAATAATAACATTGACAATATATATATATATATATATATATATATATATATATATATATATATATATATATATATATATATATATATATATATATATATATATATATATATATATATATATATTTTAAAAATGTATTTTAGCACATGTATGAGTATACATATATAGTGTTCAACTAGTATAAATCAAATATGTATTTAAAAGGTATATATAGATATTTTGTAAATACATTTAAATTGGTATATATATATATTACTACGTATTCTAGTATATATAAATTGGTATATGTATATTTATGCTTTTGTATACATACTCAGTATATTTTAATATAACTCGTAAATATATATACATGTATTTTGTATACCTACTTAGCATAATCTAATATATATAAAATTAATATATATGGTAAATATATTGTTCAACCTATATATATATATTATGCATGAATTAAATGATATATATATATATATATATTGTATATGTAATTATTTTGGTGCAAGTAATATTGTAGGTGTTAATGTTAGTTAAATAGGTATAATGTGTTATAGATGTCTGTCTAACTAGATGACCCTAGTTGACTAGAGCCATGCTTGGCAGAGCCCCTGAGTTCATGTATTTGAGACGTGTTAGTGTAGTACCTGATGCAAATGTTGTATTTGATATATTTTAGGACTGTTGGTTCCTCCAGACGATACTCTGGGACAGAACATTGACATTACCAGCTAAGGACCCAAGGCGAGTACATTCTCTGATTAGTTTCTAATTTATGATATCTCCTATGTTCACTGTATCTAGTGTAAATATCCATGTTCTTGACACATTGGTTACACGGATTGGTATACACGGATCTCGTCATGAGATGTTATTCCTTTTTCATGGTGTAGCTTGTACAAGACTTGTTTCCTTGTTATCTTGTGCATGTACAGACACTGATTCCCGGGGAGACTTGCTACCTTCCTGGGGAATCCCGTGCCATAGCGTACCATGATTGGATCTACTATACCAGTCGGGGGTGGGGAGTATTTTAGTGTAGATATGTGATCATACCCAACTTTCCATGCATCATAGCTCACCCCACATCTCACGTCGGGTGCGGCCTGACCATCTCAGTGCCTCATAGCTGTTACGTGTGATTAGCCTGACCTCTACATGCATCATAGCTAACCAACGGTTAGCCTGACCTTCGTGAATCATAGCTAATCACATGTAACCAGCCTGATCAAGTTCCCAAGCCGATCACATGTTAAAGCTAGTACTCACACACTTAGTCATAGGTTCTTGCTCATGGACATATTATTTCTTTTCCTGCAGTTACTTACAGTATTTTTCCAGTATTTCTTCATTGTACATTTCTCGTACCTATACATGCATCTGGTATATTCCATCTAGAACTGCTACATAGTTTATATCATTAATATAGAACTGCTATTTAGAGATGTACTTTGCTCCTTCCTGACTGGAAATATTTTTCCAGACTGTGACCTTAGTAGACTGGGTTCTGACATACTTGGGGATTGGAAGTTAATGATTGCAGGTATGATTATTTTGTCATTAGACTTGTGTTGTATTCTTTTGTTTCTTTAAATTCCTATCGTGCTGTAGTTGTGATTGAGTATGTTGTTAATATTTTCATAGTGTTATCCGAGTCTCCTTATGGAGTTGGATACTAGCGTGAGATTTTATAGATAGTATTTGACCTAGACAGCGTTCTACCGCCGATGATGCGGCGTAGGCTGGACGTACCCACGCATTCGTGCCCCTAAACCGGGTGCGGGTCATGACATTACCGTTCTTTAGTTTCCTGTCCGTCTCTGCATCAAACAGTTAGGTATGCAAGAATGCTAGCCTAGCATGCTCCCTAACGACCTGAATGCAGCTTATCTCCATACACTTCTCTAATGCAGACTCGACTCTTCTCAACAGAAGTACCGCCTCCCTCTAATAGCCACGCCCCCCAAGATCCCGAAGGACCGATCCTCAGGGCGCACTATTAGTCTCACCCCATCGCATCACCATCCTCCCTTCCAATATCCACGCCCCGAGCTCAGGGCGCGTTATCGGTCTCCCACATATCGTTTGTCCCCCATCCACCGCAAGCACCCACATGTCTCTTGTCTCTATCACAATAGCACACAACATGACAAGCACATTTAAACCATCGTATCACATTCCTAATAGCCGCACCCCCAAGATCCCGTAGGACCGGACCTCAGGTGGGCTACTAGTCTAGCACACACATGACAAGCATTTACTCTCACATCGAAACAAGCATTCAAGACAAGCCATATAAACACGATGACAAGCAAACATATAAACGATCTTTTAGTTGAGACTAGCATGGCACGGGTCTATTATCACATCAAGTAAAACATGCAGTTCTATCTTCTTAGCATAGCAAGAGTTCTATTTCATTTCGGACAAGCATACATATTCTCTTAGCTAGGCAGCATATTCGTTTCAGTGACAAGCTATGTGAGTTCTCTTGTTAGCATGCTGAGTCGGTTCTATCATTTTCTTATGAAAACATTTCTTCTTAAGCAAATAAGCATTTAAAACTCAGATTCATTATTAAGTCGTGCAAGAATCAGAGAATGCAGTTCTGCCCACTCACCTTGATTAATCGGTCGAGAACTCTCCGAGAAGACTTCCGTTGGAGCAAGCAAGGCCATCTCACTTGTACATAGCGTCGACGCGAAGCGGGACGCTACACGCCCGCTGCCCCTTCAGCCGACCAACCCAGCCCCCGTCGCACGACGAGTGGTCGGCGCCAACCCGACCCCCCGTGCATTGCTGCAGCCACCACTGCTACAGTCTCGCCGGAGTCGCTGCCACCTCACCGGAGTACATCTCAATGAGAGCAGACCCTGTCCGAGCAAGCCACGTAGAGGTAACCATATCAAACCCCGCTTCTTCATGTGAATATCGTAGCATCGTATCGACGTGTCAATAATTGTTGATATCAGACACCACCCTAACTATGTGCAATTTGGATTAATGAATAATAAGGTTTATAATCTGTGTATTTACTAGCAAACCCTAAATCATGAGGCATAACGCCAAGGACTTGCATCTCAACCCTAAATCCTGTACATAGACCACGTGTAATGAACATAGAAACCAAGGAACATGTTCGCACATAACAGCGATCGTGGTCAGACCGTAACTTGAAATTATTATCTCAAGGGCCAGGATGATCGAGCACAGAACCCGTGTGCACCTTAGCTAAGCGCACATGTGATGCTGTATTCAAACAGGCGGGAACTTGCGATAATATTCAAGCAGCGCGTCGTAGTCGTGAACATTTAATGTTTAGCGTCTGATATGAGATTGTTATATTATATTTGTGTTGAGGACCTTTGGATCAGCCGGAAGACACTGCAGGAACCAGCTTCTGGCATTCACAGCTTCAGGACCCAGGCAAGATACCTTGCCATATTTATTGTCTAAATTAAATTATGCATATGTTGTATTATATTCTTGTAGCTTTTACTTTATACAACTGTGCGCGTCCGAGATTGACTCGGGTGCATTTGACGGATGCGTCGATGATTAGTGTACTTGACCTAGTCATTAGCAGACTCACCCATTGGATGATACCCTGTTATCATCCGAGACCTGACACCTTACACATTCACAGAGACATATTCATATTGGGATGTGGGTTTGCGTACTCGACTAGCTATCGTTACGTGTAACCTATATCACGGTTAGTACGTAGTTCAGGTTATATTTTATTGATAGAGACTTGGCATATAGATACGGGGTATGCACGTCGAGTAGTCAACTTGCGTATCTACATTGGGCGGGGAGGACATTAATAGGCGTATGTGATACACCCATTGGATTCCGTTGTATCCAGAGGAACCACGGAACCAATGACTCCCTTTACACTGCTGCTGTAGCGCCCCGTTCTCCCGGTACGGAGAGCGCGGCTAAGAAACACAAGACGGTATCGTTCGATCGGGATAGATTGAATTAAGAACTCATCCTCGTTATGGATTTGTTTCTTCGGAATCGATTCCCATATTCAGTGGACCGTGCCCCAAGGATCGTCTTAGCGGCAGAGTCAGGAGGGACCTCTCCGCTGCTATCTTTTATTGCCTCGGTTTTTGATGTCGCTTGTTGCTTTCGTGCTTTGAGTTGGTTTTGGGATTTGCTTGTTTTCCTTGAACGGTTTCGATAGTTTTCATTGTTTTTGTTCATCGACTTGCACTTCTATTCCGAGATTTGGAAAGAGAGGAAGAAGTATTAATCGAGCTGTTCATGTGCAGGTGAACGAGCAGTAGGCGGCTTGCGAGCGGAGTCGTAAAGCGCCTCTTTCCATCTCCCTTCCAATAATCTAAGTGAGTGGCTACCAACCCGATTAGCTAGCCCTGCTTCCAAGCTTCACAGCTAATAATCTGCATTCTTCTTTGCCCCGATCAAACGATACGAAGTAATAATAAAAGAAACCAAGATAAAAAGAGAATAGACTTGGTTATATGCTTGTCAATAAACTTCATGAACGGATACTTAAATGCATGCTTGTTCGCTTGGGAAAATCATTGCTTATCTTGTACATTGCTTGTCTTGTACTCTTGTTGCCTCAACTACAGATTGTTAACTTGTATATTGTTCGATCATGGATAACTTGTGCACAGGGTAACGGTCTTGCGGACGATGCTGGGGCACTGGCATCGATCCGGTCCGGGCGAGACCTATTGTTTAGTCTCTTGTTCTTGGCGGAATGGCTTGCAGCACCTCTTGTACTTCGTTGCAAACCATTCTCGTCAAAGACTATCGTCCATTATGGCAACCAAGCCAGTGATCATCTTGTATATTTAAACCTGTTGCAAACTAACTTGTGTCTTCGTGGCAGGGAAGGCAAGGTAAGTATTGTGCAGGTAATTCAGACGGTCAGGTAAAATCCACCGAACGGTGGCACATTCGTTTCAGTAAATTCTATATGCTGCTTACTTGTAAATAAACTAAGGCAAGATAGAAACCCATAAATATGCATGCTTCATCAAACAATGTGTTGATTGGTATAGTCAGGCAAGCTCGCCTACACCAGCATGTTTCGATATGCTGACCCTCGTTGAAACAGGTTCTCCGCACCAAGGCGAACCGAGCGAGGAGCCGAAGTCGTCTTCCCGATCCAGTCCAGCTGTTGGCGCATCTTCACCGCGTCCCTCGAAGCATTTTGGAGTCAGGAGCCTGCAACTCTTCATACACAAATGCAGTTCCGTGGCAAAGCTATCCTCCAGCCAGGAGGTCCTTATTATTTTGAGTTTATAAAGGGATGTAATGTACAGGACTGCTATCTCATTTTGAGTTATCTCTTTTGTAAGCCGTTCGGCATATTAGCTAACTCGTTCAAGAGTTTGTAATAGATGTTCATTATCAATAAAGAGAACTTTTCCATGTTTCAAATCTTTGTTTCAATTTATCTGCGTACTCTGAATATGTGCTTGCTATGCAAATCATTAAAGCCTTGTGCGGGCGCAACCCCAGGCCCGCACGGCGGTCACGACTCGGGGGATGCCTCGGGGCGTGACAGCTGCCACGTTCTTCGGAGCAATATGGACGATATACTGTACTGCTGCCACGTTCTTCGGAGCGATATGGCCGATATACTGCACTGCTGCCACGCTCTTCAGGGTGTTGGACGTTATGCCTACACCTACCCATACGTACCAAAGTTGTCCTCACATTGTATTCACTTAAATGGTTAGCACACCTTTTACTGTGTTTATTTTATTCAGTATTTATATATGGCATGCTTCTATGTATCTTGTTACGTCCCTCTGAGGACCTAGTACCTTTCCAGATTTGGACGAGGCCTACTATCCCACAGTATACGGCCCAGGACAGGAGACGAGATTCGCTACTGCAGAGGAGTTAGAGGTTCTATCGTTGGAGTTTCCGTGATCACTTGGTAGGCCTACTGCCAGGATTGGGTGCATCATTATCTAGTCAGCTGATGCCTTAGTCTTATCTTTCATTTCAGTACTTTGTTTCATCATAGTAGTGGGTTTGTTCCCACCAGACATTATTGGTTGTACTATGATATCTTGAGACTGGCGTTTATCTTCCAGCAGTTTATTATTATTCTTGCAGTTTACATTGTGGATGAGATTAGTTACCTGTTGATTTATTGTCATAGAATATTTAGTATTTTAGGATAACGTAGCACTCTTCGTTAGGATCCATTAAATTGGGATATCCTCGGAGACGTGTTAGCTGGCTATCGCCACGTAGCCTAGTTCCAGGTATTTTGGGACTGGGGCGTGACAACAAGGCTTTATCGTTTAAGTTGTTTGTTGGCTATCATCGCATCAATCGAGTAAGCAGCGAAAAGGGACATTGTTGCAATGCAATGCATTTAGCCAACTGAGTATTCGGAACAATCGAGGGACTTGGGTTATCTTATGCAAAGGCATTCATTTCATACAATCGAAACCAGAATTCCGGGTCTTAGATACTGAGGCACGTCTATCGCTCCCTCGGACGATCCAGTACCTGCAAACAAGTAAATTATTGGTGGGTCAGCACTTTTATAAGTACTGGTGAGATAAAATAACTGAACAGAAGCAAGCATTCACTAAAACCAACACTAAGTAATCATGTTATAAAATATTATATTACTAGTGATCTTTCTAGTTTTACCTATGTTCGTTTCATGCAGTTCTAGCAGAGTCATATTACATTGTTTGGAAACATCTTTGGAAACAGTTTTATATGCAATAAGCAAGCAATCATTCATGTTTCAGGGTGTGCGCAACGTGTCTCGTGGGACTCCAGGGACAAATGCATACCTAGACACACATGCACATCTTAGTGGCAGTCCATCTATCCAAGCCAACACAATGACTTAGCTATATGTAAGGCGGTCCCCGAGTATCTCAGGATCGGCAGCTGGTTGTACAGCATACCAATGACTCATTTCTCTGATGCTAATGGCAGTTGTGACTCATGGTTGCTTTTCACTATCATGGTAGCAGCCGTGACATATGCAGTTCAGCTCTCCACCAAAAGCCATTGTCCGACCGATGCGAATGCATAGAACACTATCAAATAAACTCTAGTATGCAGACGAGACAAACTATCAGAATAGTTATCGTTGTTGCGGGGCAATCTGACTTATCACTTGAACACATTCAGGCACAATATGGTTCTCTCGAAGCATAGACGATAGTGAACATGTTCATGCACTCTTAGACAAGCTTTTAAGGATTCTCGTTAAGCAGACATGTTTGTTTCAAAGACAAACTAAGTGAGTTTGTTCATTAACATGCAAGGCAGGTTCTATCATTCTCTTATGAAAATATTGCAAGCAAAAAAATCAGATTATTATTAAGGCATGCAAGAATCAGAGAACGAAGTTCTGTCCATTCACCTTGATACATAATACCGACGCGGAGCGGGGCATTATATACTTACCAACCAACAAAAAGTTTCGTCCTCGAAACTTCAAGGATAAACTTCTCGATATTCCGAGCAGCGATAGTGCCATCCCTCGATGTACTCAATCGAAATAATCAAGCAATTCAAGTTCAAAAAATATTTGCACTTTGAGAATATCTATGGACTTATTGTATGGAACGCTCTATTGCAATACCATATCGATAATATCTCAGAGTCATAGCAACGATTTTGGGCTAAGAGATCAATTCCGCTCTGATACCATTATGTCATACCCCGGCCCCCGAACCTGTCACGCCCCAAACTCCCGCAATGCCCAATAGTCCCCGCTGAACGTGAAATCACCACGTTGCAGCTCTCCCGTGGGACAATCGTTCTATTCGGGACGTGATGCCGTACGAGCCTGGAGTTGCGCTCGTACAAGGCGATATTGTTAAACACGAAAGTTATCATCGAAACAACCAAGTTATAGCGGAAGCCAATTGTGTACCAAGCACACATCAGAGTATACGCAGCGAAGCTCACGATAGGGTCCAAATGAGATGCCCCGAGTCAATGCCACAAAGGCGATGCCACGGAGACGATGAAATAACTCTTGCTCTTTCTCTAGCCCACAAAGGTACTTACAGTTCATACATCTTGTCCCGTATATCCAAGCAGTGCCACTACGTCTGTGTACCTGAAATATTGCCCACAAACGTGGGTCAGTACACAACCGTACTGGTGAGCGGGGTAACCCACTCGTCTAAGCCGACACTAAGTAAAGTAGTGAATGCACACAGTTAAATGGTGATCTTTCTAGTTGAATCCTAGATTCGTTTCATGGCATATGGATGACATGTTAAGGAAAGCAGTAAAGCAGTTTAAGCATGCAAGCATTCATTCTCAAACCAAACGACAAGCAGTTTATATATAGCCGACCCGTCTAACTCAATGTCATCGCTTGCACGATAACATATCGAACCATCAGTCTCGTCTCAATATCCATTCTCAACCAAAGTTTATATCCCACTCTCGAGTGCACACTCTTGCCGAGGCAAGGTGGCCGCGCCTACACGATGCCAAACCAACAAAAGAAAAGCAATCCAACTCTTATCTATATGAAGTCACTGGCAAAGCCATAAAGGACAAAATCCAAGCATTAACGGCGCGCCCTATCAGCCCGGGTAGCAAGCCCCGCTGGAGGTCCCGCAATGCATCGTGACTAGCAATGTGACTAGCACGAATCAATATTTCCCTCCGGATCGATACGGTCCCAGTGCCCCGGGAAGCCGTTTCGAGGAAATGTCAAACCCTTGTGTACACAGGTTGTCCGTGACATACAGACACACGTAGGTATGACGAGAGGATCGAACATTCTCGCCCCACCAAGCGATCCTAGACTCGTTCTATCGATAAACCCAACCGAAGTATCCATAACCATTCTTCCAACATGTTCTTCCAAGAAGTCCAAATCTCGACCTTAATATATATAGCCCAAGGCACCAAAATACCCAGTGTTTCACATTGCCGCTTTACAACAATGTATTCTGAAATGGTGCAACACCCATGCTCAAAGCAATCCCATGGCACAATGCCGTCTCAGTGGCACAATGCCCCATTCGTGGCACAATGCCCCATCAAGCAGCACCATACCTCGCTAATGCAGTTGTTCGGTTTTGTCACGCCCCGAGGCGTCCCCCGAGTCGTGACCGCCGTGCGGGCCTGGAGTTGCGCCCGCACAAGGCTTTAATGATTTGCATAGCAAGCACATATTCAGAGTACGCAGATAAATTGAAACACAGATTTGAAACATAGAAAAGTTCTCTTTATTGATAATGAACATCTATTACAAACTCCTGAACGAGTCAGCTAATATGCCGAACGGCTTACAAAAGGGTTGACTCAAAATGAGATAGCAGTCCTGTACATTACATCCCTTTATAAACTTAAAACGATAAAGACCTCCTGGCTGGAGGATCGCTTTGCCACGGAGCTGCATTTGTGTATGAAGAGTTGCAGGCTCCTGACTCCAAAATGCTTCGAGGGCGCGGTAAAGATGCGCCAACAGTTGGACTGGATCGGGTAGACGACTTCGGCTCCTCGCTCGGTTCGCCTTGGTGCGGAGAACCTGTTTCAACGAGGGTCAGTATATCGAAACATGCTGGTGAAGGCGAGCTAGCCTGACTATACCAATCAACACGTTGTTTAGTGAAGCATGCATATTTTGTGGGTTTCTATCTTGCCTTAGTTCATTTACAAGTAAGCAGCATATTGAATTTACTGAAATGAACGTGCCACCGTTCGGTGGATTTTACCTGACCGTCTGATTACCTGCACAATACTTACCATGCCTTCCCTGAAACGAAGACACAAGTTAGTATGCAACAGGTTTAAATATACACATGGATCACTGGCTTGATGCCACAAAGGGACGGTTTATAGTCTCGGGACAAGAATGTTATGCAACGCAGGTGGCGAGCCCCGCTACATAGCATCCCGTCCATGACAAACCACTATACGAACTCTTCCGCCCGGATCAGATCGGCCCCAGTGCCCTGGCGGCCGTCCGCGGAAGCCAAAATACCTTGTGCACAAGTTGTCCGTGATCGAGCACATTTAGTTCGAATTATTTCACACGAATTTACAAACAAATTTCGAACGAATAGGAGCAAGCTCCATAGCCAAACAGTTTTGCATAGTCTTACTAACAGTTTGTTTCATAACAAGCATATATTTCCATACTTAGCACGATTCATAGAACAGTTATAGATGAACTAGCATACAGGATGATAACCGTTCATAAGTTTGTTGACAAGCATAATAACCAAGTTATTCTCTTTTATCTTGGTTTCTTTTATTATTACTTGGTATCGTTTGATCGGGGCGAAGGAGTGAGGCTGGAAGCAAGGCTAGCTAATCGGGTTGGTAGCCACTCACTTAGATTTTTGGAAAGAAGAAGGAAAGAGGCGCTTCACGACTCCGCTCGCAAGCCGCCTACTGCTCGTTCACCTGCACACGAACAGCTCGATTAATACTTCTTCCTCTCTTTCCAATCTCGGAATAGAAGTGCAAGTCAATGAACGAAAACAATGAAAACCATCGAAACCATTCAAGGAAAACAAGCAAATCCAAAACCAACTCAAAGCACGAAAGCAACAAGCGACATCGAAAACCGAGGCAATAAAAGATAGCAGCGGAGAGGTCCCTCCTGACTCTGCCGCTAAGCCGATCCCGGGGGCGCAGTTCACTGAATATGGAAATCGATTTCGAAGAAACAAATCCATAACGAGGACGAGTTCTTAATTCAATCTATCCCGATCGAACGATACCGTCTTGTGTTTCTTAGTCGCGCTCTCCGCATCGGGAGAACGGGGCGCTACATCCTACCCAACCAATTGGAAGTTTCGTCCCGAAACTTAGGAATAGAACCAACCGTTAGGGATTATTTTATTGCTGGCGGCGATTCGGGAGCGGACAGTTTCGAATCAGGTGTCCGTTGCCGCCACAGTTGTAACAAGACCCATTTTTCAAGTAACAATTAACGATGGTGTGCCCCGGTCTGTAGCAGTGCTCACAACGCACTCCAGCATTTGTCTTGTTCCGACCACCGTTGTTTTGTCGTTTTGTAGCGTTGTTTCCTCTATCGTTGCCTTGGCGTTTGTGATTGTAGGTATGCACAGCGCCGGTGGAAACGTGAGGATACAGTGGCTCAAGCGATAGGGCATGATTCATGACTTCACGCATTATTCCGTACTGATTATTGGCCACGTGCGAATGGATGGCAGGGCGTAGTCCACCTTTAAACCTTCTGGCTCGACTCGCTGCATCAGGTAAATAGGCCCTAGCGAATTTGGAGAGTCGGTTGAACTCGGCGGAGTATTGCTTCACTGTCAAGCTGCCCTGCCTCAGTTGCACGAAGTCATTTTCCATTTTACGTTGTACTGGAGGCGGTATAAACTCCTCTTCGAACGCGGCACGAAAGGTCGTCCACGAGATCGCCTCCTCTCCGTGATCAAATTGGAGAGATCATCGATGCACGTCCCACCAATCGTGTGCGTTGAGGCAGAGCTGCAGTTGCGCGCAGGCGACGCGCTTATCTTCGGGGACCTCTAGTAGAGTGAAGTGGTCTTCAATCTCGGCTAGCCAATCTAGAGCTACCACTGCGTCCTCAGTCCCGTCGAACGGAGTGTTACAGACTTTCTTGAAATGGCCCAAGTTGAAGGCAGTCACGTCCCTCGGCCTTGGAATTTGAGGCGTCTCCACTTCAAGCACGGGCTGTTCCACCGGAGTCGCTGCTGTTGCGGCGGAATGGTTTGCAGCCAAAGTCTGAACGATTTGTTGCAGGGCATCTACCTGCTTTTGTTGGACTGAGAATCGGGTCTCTAGATTACTCTCGACCTTGGCTTGGCGAGCATCGTCTCGTTGTCGTTGCGATTCTAATATTTGTATTACCCGCTCAAGTGGGTCGACTTGAGACATGCCTCTTTGGCTTCGAGAGCTTCCCGAATTGCCCGAACTGCTCTCTTGTGTTTCGATCGGTGGTTGCGCTGCAGATTGCGCTGGATCCATTCCTTCAAAAGAAGGTAAATTACATTAGGATCATAATGTATTATGGACTTATTGCATGAACGTATCTCATTTTGGCCTAGCGAGTTCAAGAGTTCGCACAGGAATTTGATCGTTAAAGGAACTTTTCTAGCACGAAGTCTAAGGAACTTTGAATCTGTGCTCTGATACCACTATGTCACGCCCCGAGGCGTCCCCCGAGTCGTGACCGCCGTGCGGGCCTGGAGTTGCGCCCGCACAAGGCTTTAATGATTTGCATAGCAAGCACATATTCAGAGTACGCAGATAAATTGAAACACAGATTTGAAACATAGAAAAGTTCTCTTTATTGATAATGAACATCTATTACAAACTCCTGAACGAGTCAGCTAATATGCCGAATGGCTTACAAAAGGGTTGACTCAAAATGAGATAGCAATCCTGTACATTACATCCCTTTATAAACTTAAAACGATAAAGACCTCCTGGCTGGAGGATCGCTTTGCCACGGAGCTGCATTTGTGTATGAAGAGTTGCAGGCTCCTGACTCCAAAATGCTTTGGGGGCGCGGTGAAGATGCGCCAACAGTTGGACTGGATCGGGTAGACGACTTCGGCTCCTCGCTCGGTTCGCCTTGGTGCGGAGAACCTGTTTCAACGAGGGTCAGCATATCGAAACATGCTGGTAAAGGCGAGCTAGCCTGACTATACCAATCAACACGTTGTTTAGTGAAGCATGCATATTTTGTGGGTTTCTATCTTGCCTTAGTTCATTTACAAGTAAGCAGCATATTGAATTTACTGAAATAAACGTGCCACCGTTCGGTGGATTTTACCTGACCGTCTGATTACCTGCACAATACTTACCATGCCTTCTCTGAAACGAAGACACAAGTTAGTATGCAACAGGTTTAAATATACACAGGGATCACTGGCTTGATGCCACAAAGGGACGGTTTATAGTCTCGGGACAAGAATGTTATGCAACGCAGGTGGCGAGCCCCGCTACATAGCATCCCGTCCATGACAAACGACTATACGAACTCTTTCGCCCGGATCGGATCGGCCCCAGTGCCCTGGCGGCCGTCCGCGAAAGCCAAAATACCTTGTGCACAAGTTGTCCGTGATCGAGCACATTTAGTTCGAATTATTTCACACGAATTTACAAACGAATTTCGAACGAATAGGAGCAAGCTCCATAGCCAAACAGTTTTGCATAGTCTTACTAACAGTTTGTTTCATAACAAGCATATATTTCCATACTTAGCACGATTCATAGAACAGTTATAGACGAACTAGCATACAGGATGATAACCGTTCATAAGTTTGTTGACAAGCATAATAACCAAGTTATTCTCTTTTATCTTGGTTTCTTTTATTATTACTTGGTATCGTTTGATCGGGGCGAAGGAGTGAGGCTGGAAGCAAGGCTAGCTAATCGGGTTGGTAGCCACTCACTTAGATTTTTGGAAAGAAGAAGGAAAGAGGCGCTTCACGACTCCGCTCGCAAGCCGCCTACTGCTCGTTCACCTGCACACGAACAGCTCGATTAATACTTCTTCCTCTCTTTCCAATCTCGGAATAGAAGTGCAAGTCAATAAACGAAAACAATGAAAACCATCGAAACCGTTCAAGGAAAACAAGCAAATCCCAAAACCAACTCAAAGCACGAAAGCAACAAGCGACATCAAAAACCGAGGCAATAAAAGATAGCAGCGGAGAGGTCCCTCCTGACTCTGCCGCTAAGCCGATCCCGGGGGCGCAGTCCACTGAATATGGGAATCGATTCCGAAGAAACAAATCCATAACGAGAACGAGTTCTTAATTCAATCTATCCCGATCGAACGATACCGTCTTGTGTTTCTTAGCCGCGCTCTCCGCATCGGGAGAACGGGGCGCTACAGGTTTCGAACCACAACTGCTCGCTTTGCAAGACAAAGTGACCCAGTGATATTCGTGCACGGATGCACGCTCGCTCTCCCAAATTCTCGATATTCTCGATATTCCCATTTGCCTCAATGTATCATTCCAACTTGTATATTTCCAACCGTCCAAGCAAAATCCTAAGTATCCAACCGATCTCCTCAAA
The DNA here is from genome assembly GCA_036927795.1 of Iris macrosiphon. NCBI lineage: Eukaryota > Viridiplantae > Streptophyta > Magnoliopsida > Asparagales > Iridaceae > Iris > Iris macrosiphon. The sequence continues at coordinate 101,436 of JAYESA010000001.1, read as the reverse complement.
CGTATAATCCAACTATCGTACCAACTATCCAACGCATAAAACCATTCAAGCCACAATCCTACCAAGCCAACGACGCACACTCTATGCACGCCTCAGTGTAGTGCTTCCCGATGTTTTAGCCCAAGTGTACAAGCTATTACGTGTTTTCCATATTATTAGGCATGAAGGAGTAGAGGAGAAGGGAAAGAGCCCACTCACAATGTTCGAATCCGTTAGGCATCATGTCCTGCCGATACGGCCAATCCCTTGAACCCGTGGTCCGATGCAAGCGTGATCTACTCAACTGGTATGACCGTGCGAGCAGGCCGTGCTCTCCAAATCATCCGACCGATCGGACTAAGGAAGACGGCATTATCGTTTCCATCCAGCTATTCAGTACTGTTCTGAACGAACACCTAATTTCCATCGATCTCGCTAGCCATCTACACATTGAAACCAACTCGATTAATCCTTCTTCCCAAAATCCGACATATCAAATATAACCAGCATTTGATTTATTCAGTCCGACTCAGCGTAACGCTCCGAGCGGTTGCGGGGCGTTACATAATATACCACTTAGAATCAGGTTCGTCCACGAACCGTGCTAGTACTCATTCCTTACTAGCATGCCACAATCCAATTCCATAGATCTGCTCTATGCAACTCTCATATTCACTATTTCTGACACAACATCTCGTTCTACTGAACGCTCGAATAAATTTTCACGAATTCCCACATCCTCCTTGCAGCTCAACACGAATTTCTCGTATCGCTTAGTTTTGGATCGTACATATATTTAAGGCGTCCCTAAAATACATGTATTTCAGCCGAGCTTTGCGATAGCAAATTTGGACAAGTTATAAGGGTATCTTTATGTTCGAGGTATCCATTTGCTTTGCTCCCAATTGGACCAAATCACGATTTCCATTCCAACACATTCGCTCGAGAACTATTCTCAATTATGCAGATTTTCCACCGACTCAATGAGTTCGCGTTCCAGCTCAATCCATCCCACTATTTCTGAAATCAGTACTAGCAACATCTCCAAATATTATCTCGTGCACCGAACGATTCTCACAACTGATCTACCCCAGCTATGCGACTTACCCAAATATCAACTTTGCTTAGATCAGTTCAGTCCAACACATTTTCTGCCATCTCAATATCTCACAGGGTGAACATCTATATTGAGGTTCGTGTGATCCACGAAGATCTTGCCGCCACGCCAAAGGGATTTGTGTCACCACGATTTCAACGTGGACACACTCGCCACAATTCTTAGGTTGCGCATGAAATAGTTCTTCGTGCTGCTTCCACTGCCTCAAAGCATAGGATATCACCTTCGCCTTCCAAACGAGCACGTTTCCCAGACTAAGTTCCGAGATATCTTGTAAATCTGAGGCACATCTGTCCCTTCCAGTATTCGTAAAGATTTGATTTGAACGAGCCGCCACAGTCGTCCATTCATATAAATGCTATTCCCTTCCAGAGCACGATGAGTCAGAGGCGATGCCATCTACAAAAATCTGTGACTCTGAATCTCATCAGTTGACTAGGCTACTTCCACCATCGCTTCGATCTTCCGGCTGCATCTTCAGCTGAAGGCTATCCCAAGGATCTCTCAAATCCAACACTCAGTCAATAAGCCAAAAATTATTGCTCACATCTGCCCTCGACGCATTCCCAAATACGCCGCCTCAAGGGTCGTTCTATGGGTCTACCATATTCATATCCGATTCGACGGGCAATGTCGCTTAGGGTCAGCTGTCCCGAAGCTACGCTCGATAATTGTAATCATCACGATGGACAGTTACTATAAACCATGCTATATCTCATCTGCAAATCCGAATCAAAATTCCAACCATCCCATCCGAGCAAACTCCCGAATCCGAGCAATGTGCTCGTTGAAACCGTCTACCATCAATCCGTCGTTCTGCCCTGAATCCATCAAATTTTCGAATTGCATGTTCGATTCTCGCACTACAAATTGCAATGATTCTCAAAACCCAAGACTTGCCCAAATTTACATCCGTTTGCCACATCCCACCTTGCACTTCCAACTTACTCGAGCAGCACAGTGATTCGTTCCGACGTTGCTCCCACATTTAGCTATCTTCAGAAATCAATCCGCCAAAATCTTTTTGCCTTCCCTTGTTGCCATAATCCGTCCACGTCTTTCCAAAGAATCCGTTTATCATCGTTGTACCATTTTGCCCAAAATTTCATCTCCGCTAAACCTGATTCAACTTCTCAAGCAACAATATCCAAAATCCTTCAAGTTTGTGCGAATCAATCGCATTGCCCTCTAAGCCAAGTTCGTGTTTCAATGCTCAACCAACAGCTCAAATGCGTTGCCCAAAATCGTAGTTCGTGCTCGCTATCATTCCGATAATCCCACCACTTTGCTCAAGCATAACCCAAATGTTCGTTCCGGTTCCGTCCATCTTTTAAGCCCAATGATACTTCCATTTGCACGACTCCGTCCTTGAGTTCTCAAGTCTAATGTATCGAAGGATACCCGAGTCAAATTCTATTGTACTATATACCACTTAGAAATATAGTTGCCCTCGTGCGAAATCTGCGTCAACAAGCGTCTATCCCAAACCGACTATTCCGAGGTGGTTCTGTCGAATCATAACTCAATATTCGCTTGCTCCATTTTTATTCTTTCCAACTCAGTCGATTTGCACCAACCGACTTATATTCGTTATCCGAGTCCGTTCAGGCAATTCCCATAGATGTTCAACCAACATATTTCCAATGCCTTGCTTAACACGTTTGATCCCATATACCACTTCGAATCAAGTCGCTACTCACATTACGTTTCCTCTCACGAATCCAAGATCCGTTCGAACCATCCCTTAGGTGTGATCATGCCATTCCCATCTTAAGTCTGACACAAAAACTTAGCCGATTCTTTAACCATCAATCTCGTTAGGCAACTCGTGCTATGTTCCATTCTCGATGCTTCCAATATTTCCCAAACCGTCTGATACTTTTACAGCATGGGCAATCGTGCAACGATTGTATTCCAAGTAGTCCAACCCAATACCCAACGGTTCCACACCTTTATTGTACGAGCAACTCATGCCAACTTATCTGATATTTCTCAAGCCAACTCAAATCTGCCCAACCGATGCGCCACAGCCAAAATTCCAACTTCTATCCAACACAATCGCTTGACGAGCAACTCGTGCAAGGATCTATTATCATCGAATGTTTCTACCCAAAATATGCCGCATGACCAAATCTCGTTAGCCAACCAACTGATCCATTGAGGCAATCAGAATCTCCCAAATTATAAGCCAAGCCAACCCAATGAAAGCCCACACTTGTTGCACAAATGCAACAACGCCAACCAACTTGCTGTACGAATGCAACAACGCCTAACGAGGCTAAGCGATCCTACGAAAACCAACCAAGATAACCCAACCAAGAAATAAAATGCAGCCAAAACCAGCAATAATTAGACTTATTGCATGAAACATCCGATGCGGCACTGAGTAGAGTCAAGAGCTAAACGACACGCGGAAGCTATTTAGAGTTTGTGATGAAGCGAAGGACCAAGTCCGAAGAAATGAACCGGGCGCTCTGATACCAATCTGTCACGCCCCAAACTCCCACAATTCCCAATAGTCCCCGCTGAACGTGAAATCACCACGTTGCAGCTCTCCCGCGGGACAATCGTTCTATTCGGGACGTGATACCGTACGAGCCTGGAGTTGCGCTCGTACAAGGCGATGTTGTTAAACACGAAAGTTATCATCGAAACAATCAAGTTACAGCGAAAGCCAATTGTGTACCAAGCACACATCAGAGTATACGCAGCGAAGCTCACGATAGGGTCCAAATGAGATGCCCCGAGTCAATGCCACAAAGACGATGCCACGGAGACGATGAAATAACTCTTACTCTTTCTCTAGCCCACAAAGGTACTTACAGTTCATACATCTTGTCTCGTATATCCAAGCAGCGCCACTACGTCTGTGTACCTGAAATATTGCCCACAAACGTGGGTCAGTACACAACCGTACTGTAGCGCCCCGTTCTCCCGATGCGGAGAGCGCGGCTAAGAAACACAAACGGTATCGTTCGATCGGGATAGATTGAATTAAGAACTCGTCCTCGTTATGGATTTGTTTCTTCGGAATCGATTCCCATATTCAGTGGACTGCGCCCCAAGGATCGTCTTAGCGGCAGAGTCAGGAGGGACCTCTCCGCTGCTATCTTTTATTGCCTCAATTTTCGATGTCGCTTGTTGCTTTCGTGCTTTGAGTTGGTTTTGGGATTTGCTTGTTTTCCTTGAACGGTTTCGATGGTTTTCATTGTTTTTGTTCATAGACTTGCACTTCTATTCCGAGAATGGAAAGAGAGAAAGAAGTATTAATCGAGCTGTTCGTGTGCAGGTGAACGAGCAGTAGGCAGCTTACGAACGGAGTCGTGAAGCGCCTCTTTCCTTCTTCTTTCCAAAATCTAAGTGAGTGGCTACCAACCCGATTAGCTAGCCCTGCTTCCAGCTTCACTCCGTTGCCCCGATCAAACGATACCAAGTAATAATAAAAAAAACCAAGATAAAAGAGAATAGACTTGGTTAATACTGCTTGTCAATCAAACTGTGAACGGTTACTTACTTACATGCGTGTTCGCTCGGAAATATTTATCATATGCATAAATACAAGTTAGAATGTTGTTCTTCTTTAAATTATGCTATAAAATATACTGAATCAAGAGGCTATGCAACTGAATCATAATACTGCTTGTCCTGAACTGGTATTGCCTCAACTGCATGAACTGTTAGCTTAATGAAACAATACCGATTCGATCACGGACAACTTGTGCACAAGGTCACTGGTTCCTGCGGACGGTCGCTGGGGCACTGGCACCGATCCGATCCGGACGAAACTCACTGTAGTCTACTGCATCTGAACGGGATGGATTGCAGCCACTACTGAATCTTCGCTGCATTCCATCCTCGTTCAAGACTAAACGGTCCATTATGGCATCCCGCCAGTGATCCCCTGTATATTTAAACCTGTTGCATACTAACTTGTGTCTTCGTGGCAGGGAAGGCATGGTAAGTATTGTGCAGGTAATTCAGACGGTCAGGTAAAATCCACCTAACGGTGGCACGTTCATTTCAGTAAATTCAATATGCTGCTTAACTGTAAATGAACTAAGGCAAGATAGAAACCAACCAAATATGCATGTTTTACTAAACAACGTGTTGATTGGTATAGTCAGGCTAGCTCGCCTTCACCAGCATGTTTCGATATACTGACCCTCGTTGAAACAGGTTCTCCGCACCAAGGCGAACCGAGCGAGGAGCCGAAGTCGTCTTCCCGATCCAGTCCAGCTGTTAGCGCATCTTCACCGCGCCTCAAAGCCTTTTGAAGTCCGAAGCTGCAACTCTTCATACACAAATGCAGCTCCATGGCAAAGCGATCCTCCAGCCTGGAGGTCCTTATCGTTTTGAGTATATAAAAGGATGTAATGTACAGGACTGCTACTCATTTTGAGTCAACCCTTTTGTAAGCCGTTCGGCATATTAGCTGACTCGTTCAGGAGTTTGTAATAGATGTTCATTATCAATAAAGAGAACTTTTCTATGTTTCAAATCTGTGTTTCAATTTATCTGCGTACTCTGAATATGTGCTTGCTATGCAAATCATTAAAGCCTTGTGCGGGCGCAACTCCAGGCCCGCACGGCGGTCACGACTCGGGGGACGCCTCGGGGCGTGACATAGTGGTATCAGAGCACAGATTCAAAGTTCCTTAGACTTCGTGCTGGAAAAGTTCCTTTAACGATCAAATTCCTGTGCGAACTCTTGAACTCGCTAGGCCAAAATGAGATACGTTCATGCAATAAGTCCATAATACATTATGATCCTAATGTAATTTACCTTCTTTTGAAGGAATGGATCCAGCGCAATCTGCAGCGCAGCCACAGATCGAAACACAAGAGAGCAGTTCGGGCAATTCGGGAAGCTCTCGAAGCCAAAGAGGCATGTCTCAAGTCGACCCGCTTGAGCGGTTAATGCAAATGTTAGAATCGCAACGACAACGAGACGATGCTCGCCAAGCTAAGCTCGAGAGTAATCTAGAGACCCGATTCTCAGTCCAACAGAAGCAGGTCGATGCCCTGCAACAAATTGTTCAGACTTTGGCTGCCAACCATTCCGCCGCAACAGCAGCAACTCTGGTGGAACAGCCCGTGCTTGAAGTGGAGACGCCTCAAATCCCAAGGCCGAGGGACGTGACTGCCTTCAACTTGGGCCATTTCAAGAAAGTCTGCAATACCCCGTTCAACGGGACTGAGGACCTAGTGGTAGCTCTAGATTGGCTAGCCGAGCTCGAAGATCACTTCACTCTGCTAGAGGTCCCCGAAGATAAGCGCGTCGCCTGCGCGCAACTACAGCTCCGCCTCGACGCACACGATTGGTGGGACGTGCATCGACGATCTCTCCAACTTGATCACGGAGAGGAGGCGATCTCGTGGACGACCTTTCGTGCCACGTTTGAAGAGGAGTATATACCCCCTCCAGTGCAACGTAAGATGGAAAATGACTTTGTGCAACTGAGGCAAGGCAGGATGACAGTTAAGGAGTATTCCGCCGAATTCAACCGACTCTCCAAATTCGCTAGGGCCTATTTACCTGATGCAGCGAGTCGAGCTAGAAGGTTTGAAGGTGGACTACGCCCTGCCATCCATTCGCACGTAGTCAACAATCAGTATGGAACAATGCGTGAAGTCATGAATCACGCCTTATCGCTAGAACCGCAGTATCCTCACGTTTCCACTGGCGCTGTGCATACCTACAATCACAAACGCCAAGGCAACGATGGAGGAAACACCGCTACAAAGCACCCTAACCACGGCGGTCCACGGAGAGGTAACCCAGGGCAACCGTGTGCATATTGTAAGAAACCAGGGCACACAGTTGAAAAGTGCCGCAAGAAACTTGGGCAATGCCTTATTTGCGGAAATCCTGATCATACCGTTCCTGCCTGCCCACTGAGCCGCCTTAATAATCCCTAACGGTAAGTTCTACCGTAAGTTTCGGGACGAAACTTCCAATTAGTTGGGTAGGATGTAGCGCCCCGTTCTCCCGATGCGGAGAGCGCGGCTAAGAAACACAAACGGTATCGTTCGATCGGGATAGATTGAATTAAGAACTCGTCCTCGTTATGGATTTGTTTCTTCGGAATCGATTCCCATATTCAGTGGACTGCGCCCCAAGGATCGTCTTAGCGGCAGAGTCAGGAGGGACCTCTCCGCTGCTATCTTTTATTGCCTCGATTTTCGATGTCGCTTGTTGCTTTCGTGCTTTGAGTTGGTTTTGGGATTTGCTTGTTTTCCTTGAACGGTTTCGATGGTTTTCATTGTTTTCGTTCATAGACTTGCACTTCTATTCCGAGAATGGAAAGAGAGGAAGAAGTATTAATCGAGCTGTTCGTGTGCAGGTGAACGAGCAGTAGGCGGCTTGCGAACGGAGTCGTGAAGCGCCTCTTTCCTTCTTCTTTCCAAAATCTAAGTGAGTGGCTACCAACCCGATTAGCTAGCCCTGCTTCCAGCTTCACTCCGTTGCCCCGATCAAACGATACCAAGTAATAATAAAAGAAACCATGATAAAAGAGAATAGACTTGGTTAATACTGCTTGTCAATCAAACTGTGAACGGTTACTTACTTACATGCGTGTTCGCTCGGAAATATTTATCATATGCATAAATACAAGTTAGAATGTTGTTCTTCTTTAAATTATGCTATGAAATATACTGAATCAAGAGGCTATGCAACTGAATCATAATACTGCTTGTCCTGAACTGGTATTGCCTCAACTGCATGAACTGTTAGCTTAATAAAACAATACCGATTCGATCACGGACAACTTGTGCACAAGGTCACTGGTTCCTGCGGACGGTCGCTGGGGCACTGGCACCGATCCGATCCGGACGGAACTCACTGTAGTCTACTGCATCTGAACGGGATGGATTGCAGCCACTACTGAATCTTCGCTGCATTCCATCCTCGTTCAAGACTAAACGGTCCATTATGGCATCCCGCCAGTGATCCCCTGTATATTTAAACCTGTTGCATACTAACTTGTGTCTTCGTGGCAGGGAAGGCATGGTAAGTATTTTGCAGGTAATTCAGACGGTCAGGTAAAATCCACCTAACGGTGGCACGTTCATTTCAGTAAATTCAATATGCTGCTTAACTGTAAATAAACTAAGGCAAGATAGAAACCAACCAAATATGCATGTTTTACTAAACAACGTGTTGATTGGTATAGTCAGGCTAGCTCGCCTTCACCAGCATGTTTCGATATGCTGACCCTCGTTGAAACAGGTTCTCCGCACCAAGGCGAACCGAGCGAGGAGCCGAAGTCGTCTTCCCGATCCAGTCCAGCTGTTAGCGCATCTTCACCGTGCCTCAAAGCCTTTTGAAGTCCGAAGCTGCAACTCTTCATACACAAATGCAGCTCTGTGGCAAAGCGATCCTCCAGCCTGGAGGTCCTTATCGTTTTGAGTATATAAAAGGATGTAATGTACATGACTGCTATCTCATTTTGAGTCAACCCTTTTGTAAGCCGTTCGGCATATTAGCTGACTCGTTCAGAAGTTTGTAATAGATGTTCATTATCAATAAAGAGAACTTTTCTATGTTTCAAATCTGTGTTTCAATTTATCTGCGTACTCTGAATATGTGCTTGCTATGCAAATCATTAAAGCCCTGTGCGGGCGCAACTCCAGGCCCGCACGGCGATCACGACTCGGGGGACGCCTCGGGGCGTGACACGTACTGGTGAGCGGGGTAACCCACTCGTCTAAGCCGACACTAAGTAAAGTAGTGAATGCACACAGTTAAATGGTGATCTTTCTAGTTGAATCCTAGATTCGTTTCATGGCATATGGATGACATGTTAAGGAAAGCAGTAAAGCAGTTTAAGCATGCAAGCATTCATTCTCAAACCAAACGACAAGCAGTTTATATATAGCCGACCCGTCTAACTCAATGTCATCGCTTGCACGATAACATATCGAACCATCAGTCTCGCCTCAATATCCATTCTCAACCAAAGTTTATATCCCACTCTCGAGTGCACACTCTTGCCGAGGCAAGGTGGCCGCGCCTACACGATGCCAAACCAACAAAAGAAAAGCAATCCAACTCTTATCTATATGAAGTCACTGGCAAAGCCATAAAGGACAAAATCCAAGCATTAACGGCGCACCCTATCAGCCCGGGTAGCAAGCCCCGCTGGAGGTCCCGCAATGCATCGTGACTAGCAATGTGACTAGCACGAATCAATATTTCCCTCCGGATCGATACGGTCCCAGTGCCCCGGGAAGCCGTTTCGAGGAAATGTCAAACCCTTGTGTACACAGGTTGTCCGTGACATGCAGACACACGTAGGTATGACGAGAGGATCGAACATTCTCGCCCCACCAAGCGATCCTAGACTCGTTCCATCGATAAACCCAACCGAAGTATCCATAACCATTCTTCCAACATGTTCTTCCAAGAAGTCCAAATCTCGACCTCAATATATATAGCCCAAGGCACCAAAATACCCAGTGTTTCACATTGTCGCTTTACAACAATGTATTCTGAAATGGTGCAACACCCATGCTCAAAGCAATCCCATGGCACAATGCCGTCTCAGTGGCACAATGCCCCATTCGTGGCACAATGCCCCATCAAGCGGCACCATACCTCGCTAATGCAGTTGTTCGGTTTCGAACCACAACTGCTCGCTTTGCAAGACAAAGTGACCCAGTGATATTCGTGCACGGATGCACGCTCGCTCGCCCAAATTCCCGATATTCTCGATATTCCCATTTGCCTTAATGTATCATTCCAACTTGTATATTTCCAACCGTCCAAGCAAAATCCCAAGTATCCAACCGATCTCCTCAAACGTATAATCCAACTATCGCACCAACTATCCAACGCGTAAAACCATTCAAGCCACAATCCTACCAAGCCAACGACGCACACTCTATGCACGCCTCAGTGTAGTACTTCCCGATGTTTCAGCCCAAGTGTACAAGCCATTACGTGTTTTCCATATTATTAGGCATGAAGGAGTAGAGGAGAAGGGAAAGAGCCCACTCACAATGATTGATCCCGTTAGGCATCCTGTCCTGCCGATACGGCCAATCCCTTGAACCCGTGGTCCTATGCAAGCACGATCTACTCAACTGGTATGACCGTGCGAGCAGGCCGTGCTCTCCAAATCATCCGACCGATCGGACTAAGGAAGACGGCATTATCGTTTCCATCCAGCTATTCAGTACTGTTCTGAATGAACACCTGATTTCCATCGATCCCGCTAGCCATCTGCACATTGAAACCAACTCGATTAATCCTTCTTCCCGAAATCCGATATATCAAATGTAACCAGCATTTGATTTATTCAGTCCGACTCAGCGTAACGCTCCGAGCGGTTGTGGGGCGTTACAGAACCGAGGGGCCGCCCGTATAGCCGGACCACTGCCTCGCTTGTCCCCGCCGGGCCGGATTGAACCGAACATGAATCACCGCGCCTCAGTGCACCGGACGCGAATCACTACGCTTGTCCCGCAGTATAAGGAAGGAGATGTGTGGCCCGTTGTGATATATCATGATGTGATGTCGTACGAGCCAGGAGTTGCGTCCGTACAAGGCTTTATTGTTTAAGTTGTTTGTTGGCTATCATCGCATCAATCGATTAAGCTGCGAAAAGGGACATTATTGTAATGCAATGCATTTAGCCAACTGAGTATTCGGGACAATCGAGGGACTTGGGTTCTCTTTTTTGAAGGCATTCGTTCCATACATTATGCCCCCTTATACGGTAGCATCTCGGGGCACAATCGAAACCAGGATTCCGGGTCTTAGGGACTGAGGTACGCCTATCGCTCCCTCGGACAATCCAGTACCTGCAAGCAAGTAAACTGTTGGTGGGTCAGCCCTTTTATAAGTACTGGTGAGATAAAATAACTGAACAGAAGCAATCATTCACTAAAACCAATACTAAGTAATCATGTTATAAAATATTACCTTACTAGTGATCTTTCTAGTTTTACCTATGTTCGTTTCATGCAGTTCTAGCAGTATCATATTATATTGTTTGAAAACATCTTTGGAAACAGAGTTTCATATGCAATAAGCAAGCAAGCAATCGTTCATGTTTCAGGGTGTGCGCAGCGTGTCTCGTGGAACTCCAGGGACAAATGCATAGCTAGACACACATGCACATCTTAGGGGCAGTCCATCTATCCAAGCCAACACAATGACTTAGCTATATACAAGGCGGTCCTCGAGTATATCAGGATCGGCAACTGGTTGTACAGCATACCAATGACTCATTTTTCTGATGCTTATGGAAGCTGTGACTCATGGTTGCTTTTCACTATCATGGTAGCAGCCGTGACACATGCAATTCAGCTCTCCACCAAAAGCCATTATCCGACTGATGCGAATGCATGGAACACTATCAAATAAACTCTAGTATGCAGACGAGACGAACCATCAGAACAGTTATCGTTGTTGTGGGGCAATCCGACTTATCACTTGAACACATTCAGGCACAATATGGTTCTCTCAAAGTATAGACAATAGTGAACATGTTCATGCACTCTTAGACAAGCGTTTCAGGATTCTCGTTAAGCAGACATATTTGTTTCAAAGACAAGCTAGTTGAGTTCGTTCATTAACATGCAAGACAGGTTTTATCATTCTCTTATGAAAACATTGCAAGCAAAAACTCAGATTATTTTTAAGGCATGCAAGAATCAGATAACGAAGTTCTGCCCACTCACCTTAATACATAATGCTGACGCGGAGCGGGACATTACACGATACATGCTAGTCGCTAGGTGAATCACCCCCTGCATGCTAATAAGAATCCAACGCACCTAGCTAAGGGAATAATCCCAACTTGTATTTCTTGTGCTAGAATATGGAAATCAAAAATTACTTATATTCAGACCCTCGCATGCTAAGTTCCTTTACGATTTTACCTCTCGGCTTACCTTCGGGTCCGAGCCAACGTGTTTGCTTAAGTTCCTTAGAAACGAATCCTTGCTTGCTTACAAATGTCTAACGTTATTTATATCATGCATGCATTGAGTCAGCCAGGAGACTATCAAATAGTCCTTCTACGCAATTGAACCAGCAAGTATCCGGGACCGTTGGGTCTCTAAGGCAATCCCCGAACCAGGGGCATGCATCAAGACAAGTGAATACTGAACGAAAATTATGTCACATTACAACTGAATGATAATCACATCAAGTTTACCTCTGAACGAGAATCATGTCAACGAATCCAAGAATTCTAGCTCGTGGAGCAAACGCTCAGTTCAGAACAAGAATCATGGATTATCATATCAAGTTATGGAATTGGAAAGACCCTGACCTGCATGTCGCAGACAACTTAGAAACAAGGTCATTAGGTTCCAGGACAGTTTTCGGGGCATCGGGGCCGATCCGATCCGGATGAAACTTTACGTTAGTCTCACGCATCTGGACATGATGGTTTGCAGCCACCAAAGAATTTTTGTTGCTTTCTATTCTTGTTCAAGACTATAACTCATCCTTTATGGCTATGCCAGCGATAAACGTTCATATAGATAAGTCATCCTTGCTTAGCGGCTATCCGCGTGTGAGTCATTGCATCGCGTCAAAAGAACAACTGAGCACCTGAACGATTATGATATAACGACTCTCGTGTTTGCATATGCTATTGCCTTGGTTTTCATTATGAATGCTCGTGCTTGAATTAGCATGGTTTGCCTTGGACAGGGAAGGATAAATCGATAAGTTGGTAAGTTTCGTCGTGTTTTCTCTCATGTCGTACGGCGCACTGCCACACGAGTTAGGTTATTCAATATGCCATGAAACTGATTCTAAGGCAACTAGAAAGATAACATAATAGTTGGTGCACGAAACATATATTACTTGTTTGGATTGTCGAGCGGGCGAGTAGCCTCCCCACTAGTGCATTCAATGTACCGATAATCCATCAGATTGTTAGTAGGGTGCGGGAGAACCTTGTTCGGTGCGGATGTCTCCTTTGTGCGTGCTGTAACACCCCGTTCCGTTCTTGCAGACTACCGTCTCAATCGGCAAAAGTGCAACTGTCCCAACCCGCTTTGCCTCAAACGAGAAGCAAAGGATATCCAGACTTGTCCCTACAGGAATCCGGCTTAGGCTTTCAGAGGCTCGCTTGACGTATCGCTCTACCGAGGCGAATCATCGCTAAGGTGGGTGGCTACGGTGAACTTGTCTTTGCTTAGCCAGCACACATAAAATATGGAATATTCATGCTAGTCGTTAGGTGATTCACCCCCTACATGCTAATAAGAATCCAACTGTAATGCCCCGTTTCCCCTATTCGGGAAGCGCGGCCAAGAAATACTTACGACCGTCCGAACGGGACAGATTGAATCAAGATCCTTTCCTCGTTATGGATTGGTTTCTTTGGAATCAGGTCCCATATTCAATGGATCATGCCTCAAGGAAGGACTCGGCGGCAGAGTCGAGAGGGGCCTTTCTATTTCGCTGGTTTTCTTGTCCGTTTTCGTGCCGCTTGGTTGCTTTCTTGTTGGTTTTATGACTTGTGTTTTCTTGAACGGTTTCAATGGATTTTCATTGCTTTCGTTCTTAGGATTTCGCATTTCGTATCAAATCTTGGAGACCGAAGCAGGGGATATTGATCGTCTGTTGGTGCATGCAGGTGATCGGGTAGACAACGCTCGTGCGGAGTCTTAAAGCTCTTCCTTTTCTCTCCTACTTCACTAACTTGTGAGTGGCTTTATTTCGATTAGCTCCCTTCTTCCAAGTCTGCATTCTAAATATAGATTGACTCATGGTTCATCCCGATCAAACGATATTAAAACATATATGACTGAGTCAAATAGAAAAGAAGTAGGCTTGAAATACTATTAATGCTTGTCATATGGAATTGTTCTGAACGATCACACTGGAACGTGCATGCCCGTCAAATATCATAACTAATTCTGTATTAAGTTGTAGTTAGATTCATTTACCTATAACTGTTCATGGTATGGTGCAAAAAGGAAAGAAAAATGTGATCCTTATGTCACGCCTCGAGGCGTCCCCCGAGTCGTGACCGCCGTGCGGGCCTGGAGTTGCGCCCGCACAAGGCTTTAATAATTTGCATAGCAAGCACATACTCAGAGTACGCAGATAAATTGAAACACAGATTTGAAACATAGAAAAGTTCTCTTTATTGATAATGAACATCTATTACAAACTCTTGAACGAGTTAGCTAATATGCCGAACGGCTTACAAAAGGGTTGACTCAAAATGAGATAGCGGTCCTGTACATTACATCCTTTTATAAACTCAAAATGATAAAGACCTCCAGGCTGGAGGATCGCTTTGCCACGGAGCTGCATTTGTGTATGAAGAGTTGCAGGCTCCTGACTCCAAAATGCTTCGGGGGCGCGGTGAAGATGCGCCAACAGTTGGACTGGATCGGGTAGACGACTTCGGCTCCTCGCTCGGTTCGCCTTGGTGCGGAGAACCTGTTTCAACGAGGGTCAGCATATCGAAACATGCTGGTGAAGGCGAGCTAGCCTGACTATACCAATCAACACGTTGTTTTAATGAAGCATGCATATTTGTGGGTTTCTATCTTGTCTTAGTTCATTTACAGTTAAGCAGCATATAGAATTTACTGAAATGAATGTGCCACCATTCGGTAGATTTTACCTGACCGTCTGAATTACCTGCACAATACTTACCTTGCCTTCCCTGCCACGAAGACACAAGTTAGTATGCTACAGGTTTAAATATACAGGGGATCACTGGCGGGATGCCATAATGGACGGGGCATAGTACATGAATGAAATAACAAGTAACAGAAGATTGAACAGGGCGTCACAAGTTATTTCATCCGATACAGGCGACTATTCAGGAGTTTCGTCCGGATCGGATCGGTGCCAGTGCCCCAGCAACCGTCCGCAGGAACTAAGACCTTGTGCACAAGTTGTCCGTGATCAACATATACACTAATTAGCAGTTGAGGCAAATCAGGGCAATAACAGGCACGGGACAGTAACAGGAGGAGAGGTACTTTGGCATAGTCTCCCTATCAGATTATTGCATTCAGGATGAGTTATGTTCATAGCATAATTTAAAGAAGAGCATACATTCTAACTTGTATTATGCATATGATAAATATTTCCGAGCGAACACGCATGCAAGTAAGTAACCGTTCACAGTTCGATTGACAAGCAGTATTAACCAAGTCTATTCTCTTTTATCTTGGTTTCTTTTATTATTACTTGGTATCGTTTGATCGGGGCGAAGGAGTGAAGCTGGAAGCAGGGCTAGCTAATCGGGTTGGTAGCCACTTACTTAGATTTTGGAAAGAAGAAGGAAAGAGGCGCTTCACGACTCCGCTCGCAAGCCACCTACTGCTCGTTCACCTGCACACGAACAGCTCGATTAATATTTCTTTCTCTCTTTCCAATCTCGGAATAGAAGTGCAAGTCAATGAACAAAAATAATGAAAACCATCGAAACCGTTCAAGAAAAACAAGCAAATCCCAAAACTAACTCAAAGCACGAAAGCAACAAGCGACATCAAAAACCGAGGCAATAAAAGATAGCAGCGGAGAGGTCCCTCCTGACTCTGCCGCTAAGCCGATCCTTGGGGCACAGTCCACTGAATATGGGAATCGATTCCGAAGAAACAAATCCATAACGAGGACGAGTTCTTAATTCAATCTATCATGATCGAACGATACCGTCTTGTGTTTCTTAGCCGCGCTCTCCGCATCGGGAGAACGGGGCGCTACATCCTACCCAACCAATTGGAAGTTTCGTCCCGAAACTTAAGAATAGGACCTACCGTTAGGGAGCATTATGCTTAGCACGGAGATCCAGGAGGGGACAAGCATCTAGCTGGTGGTTGGAATCACCGCAACGGAGGCAATGCCCAAGCCGCTTACGACAATTGTTCGCTGTGTGCCCCGGCTTGTTGCAGAAATGACAAATTAGCCTCCGATTTCCTTTTTGTGAACCGCCGTCGTTGTGACGCTTTGCAGCGTTGTTTCCTCCCTCGTTGCCTTGGCGTTTGTGATTGTAGGTATGCACAGCGCCGGTGGAAACGTGAGGATACTGCGGTTCGAGAGATAGGGCGTGATTCATGACTTCACGCATTATCCCGTACTGAGGAACGGCTACGTGCGAATGGATGGCAGGACGGAGACCACCTTCAAACCTTCTAGCTCGACTCGCTGCATCAGGTAAATAGGCCCTAGCGAATTTGGAGAGTCGGTTGAATTCGGCGAAATACTCTTTAACTGTCATCCTGCCTTGCCTCAGTTGCACGAAGTCATTTTCCATCTTACGTTGCGCTGGAGGGGGTATATACTCCTCTTCAAACGCGACACGAAAGGTCGTCCACGAGATCGCCTCCTCTCCGTGATCAAATTGGAGAGATCGTCGATGCACGTCCCACCAATCGTGTGCGTTAAGGCAGAGCTGTAGTTGCGCGCAGGCGACGCGCTTATCTTCGGGGACCTCTAGCAGAGTGAAGTGATCTTCAATCTCGGCTAGCCAATCTAGAGCTACCACTGGGTCCTCAGTCCCGTTGAACAGGGTATTGCAGACTTTCTTGAAATGGCCCAAGTTGAAGGCAGTCACGTCCCTCGGCCTTGGGATTTGAGGCGTCTCCACTTCAAGTACGGGCTGTTCCACCGGAGTCGTTGCTGTTGCGACGGAATGGTTTGCAGCCAAAGTCTGAACGATTTATTGCAGGGCATCGACCTGCTTCTGTTGGACTGAGAATCGGGTCTCTAGATTACTCTCGAGCTTGGCTTGGCGAGCATCGTCTCGTTGTCGTTGCGATTCTAACATTTGCATTACCCGCTCAAGCGGGTCGACTTGAGACATGCCTCTTTGGCTTCGAGAGCTTCCCGAATTGCCCGAACTGCTCTCTTGTGTTTCGATCGGTGGTTGCGCTGCAGATTGCGCTGGATCCATTCCTTCAAAAGAAGGTAATTTATATTATGATCATAATGTATTATGGACTTATTGCATGAACGTATCTTTTTTGGCCTAGCGAGTTCAAGAGTTCGCACAGGAATTTGATCGTTAAAGGAACTTTTCCAGCACGAAGTCTAAGGAACTTTGAATCTGTGCTCTGATACCACTATGTCACGCCCCGAGGCGTCCCCCGAGTCATGACCGCCGTACGGGCCTGGAGTTGCACCCGCACAAGGATTTAATGATTTGCATAGCAAGCACATACTCAGAGTACGCAGATAAATTGAAACACAGATTTGAAACATAGAAAAGTTCTCTTTATTGATAATAAACATCTATTACAAACTCTTGAACGAGTTAGCTAATATGCCGAACGGCTTACAAAAGGGTTGACTCAAAATGAGATAGCTGTCATGTACATTACATCCTTTTATAAACTCAAAACGATAAAGACCTCTAGGCTGGAGGATCGCTTTGCCACGGAGCTGCATTTATGTATGAAGAGTTGCAGGCTCCTGACTCCAAAATGCTTCGGGGGCGCGGTGAAGATGCGCCAACAGTTGGACTGGATCGGGTAGACGACTTCGGCTCCTCGCTCGGTTCGCCTTGGTGCGGAGAACCTGTTTCAACGAGGGTCAGCATATCGAAACATGCTGGTGAAGGCGAGCTAGCCTGACTATACCAATCAATACGTTGTTTTAATGAAGCATGCATATTTGTGGGTTTCTATCTTGCCTTAGTTCATTTACAGTTAAGCAGCATATAGAATTTACTGAAATGAATGTGCCACCGTTCGGTGGATTTTACCTGACCGTCTGAATTACCTGCACAATACTTACCTTGCCTTCCCTGCCACGAAGACACAAGTTAGTATGCAACAGGTTTAAATATACAGGGGATCACTGGCGGGATGCCATAATGGACGGGGCATGGTACATGAATGAAATAACAAGTAACGGAAGGTTGAACAGGGCGTCACAAGTTATTTCATCCGATACAGGCAACTATTCAGGAGTTCCGTCCGGATCGGATCTGTGCCAGTGCCCCAGCAACCGTCCGCAGGAACTAAGACCTTGTGCACAAGTTATCCGTGATCAACATATACACTAATTAGCAGTTGAGGCAAATCAGGGCAATAACAGGCACGGGACAGTAACAGGAGGAGAGCTACTTTGGCATAGTCTCCCTATCAGATTATTGCATTCAGGATGAGTTATGTTCATAGCATAATTTAAAGAAGAGCATACATTCTAACTTGTATTATGCATATGATAAATATTTCCGAGCGAACACGCATGCAAGTAAGTAACCGTTCACAGTTCGATTGACAAGCAGTATTAACCAAGTCTATTCTCTTTTATCTTGGTTTCTTTTATTATTACTTGGTATCGTTTGATCGGGGCGAAGGAGTGAAGCTGGAAGCAGGGCTAGCTAATCGGGTTGGTAGCCACTCACTTAGATTTTGGAAAGAAGAAGGAAAGAGGCGCTTCACGACTCCGCTTGCAAGCTGCCTACTGCTCGTTCACCTGCACACGAACAGCTCGATTAATATTTCTTCCTCTCTTTCCAATCTCGGAATAGAAGTGCAAGTCAATGAACGAAAACAATGAAAATCATCGAAACCGTTCAAGGAAAACAAGCAAATCCCAAAACCAACTCAAAGCACGAAAGCAACAAGCGACATCGAAAACTGAGGCAATAAAAGATAGCAGCGGAGAGGTCCCTTCTGACTCTGCCGCTAAGCCGATCCTTGGGGCGCAGTCCACTGAATATGGGAATCGATTCCGAAGAAACAAATCCATAACAAGGACGAGTTCTTAATTCAATCTATCTCGATCGAACGATACCGTCTTGTATTTCTTAGCCGCGCTCTCCGCATCGGGAGAATGGGGCGCTATACCTTACACGAAGCAGCATAGACTATGGAAAATACACTATGTTTACTTCCTTGTATTTGCTTGAATATGTGTTTCATGAGATAACTTAGTCGGTTGTGGTGGTATGGCCTTGGACAACTTGTATACAAGGGATATCGTTCTACGAACGGTCGCCGGGGCACCGGGATCGCTTTGCCCCGGGTAGAACAATTTGCTAGTGTAGTCCTAGCATTGGATGGGTTCGTGCGTCCGCTAAGGGCTAGCTACCCGAGGCAGAATGGCAGCCGATCCGTCCAAGTCCAACCAAGTGATTGTTATGTATATTTAACTGTGCAGACTAACTATGTCTTCGTGGCAGGGAAGGTCATGGTAAGTTTTGTACAGGTGGCTCAGACGGTACAGGTAAAGTCACCGAGCGGTGGCACAATTGGTTATGTTATTTTACTCTATCATATGCGAAGAAAATGAACTAAGGCAAGATAGATAGATTACATGATAATAAATGTTGCATGCTCATATGAACCCGTTGTAGATTTTGGTTAAGTTGGGTTAGCTCGCCCTCACCGATACTTTTCAAAGTACTGACCCTCGTTGCAGCAGGTTCTCCGAGCCAAGGCGACGCGGCGAGGAGCTGAAGCTTTCTCCAACCCCCTTCCTGAATCAAGATGCTTTTATGACGTGACTTTTGATAGCTCCAGTACATAAGAAGAAAGGAGCTCGCTCTTACTTTTGGAAGCCCCAGGGCGATGGTGCTGACTAGAACCCAAGGTATTTTATGTTTTGAATTCTAGTAAAGGATGTAATATATGGAACGGTTATCTCATTTTGTATCCAAGTTGTAAGCCTGTGGGGCATCCTTATTGTTTTGGTTCAAGAGTCTGTAAACAGATGTTCATTATCAATAAAAAGAAAACTTTTCTATGCCTCAATGTGTTTTATCTTATTTGCGTACTCTGTTGCATATGTTCTAAAGATACTTACTATGCCTAGGCCTTGTGCACGCGCGCCCTACGCGTGCACGGCATCACGTCCGGGGGACGATTATCGATTGGGCGAAATCGGAGCATGACACCAATGCACCTAGCTAAGGGAATAATCCTAACTTGTATTGCTTATGCTAGAACATGAAAATTGAAATATTGATTATATTCAGACCCTCGCATGCCAAGTCCCCTAACGATCTGACTCTCGGTTTACCTTCGGGCCCGAGCAAACATGTTTACTTATGCCCCTTAGAAACGCATGCTTGTCTGCTTGAATGTTGCCTTATTTTATCCAACCCCGGGAGACTACTAAGTAGTCATCCCGTGCATGATTGAACCTGCAAGTATCCGGGACCATTAGGCCACCAAAGGCAGCCCTGAACCAGGGGAATGCATCAAGGCAAGTCACTCACTGAATATAGAATCAAGGTGCAAGCATCTCGTGTACTCATGTATCCGTGTTCACATATTCTCGTGTATCTCGTGTACTCGTGTTGCCTGCATGGCCAAATAATCACGTACTCGTGTTGCCTAAAATTAGATGGAACCTGACTTGTATGTCGCGGATAACTCGAAAATGAGGCATAGTTTCACGGACGGCCACCGGGGCACTGGGGCCGATCCGATCCGGATGGAACTTCAGTGTGGTCCCATCGTGTACAGGCGAGTGGTTTGCAGTGCCTCGTGTACTTTTGTTGCATTCCACTTGGCCTGGGACTACATCATGTGTAGTCCATCGTGTGCTGGCGAGATGGTTTGTAGCGCATCGTGTACTTTCGTTGCATTCTATCTTGGCCTTGGACTATATGTGCAATCCATCGTGTACGGGCGAGATGGTTCGTAGCACATCGTGTGCTCTCGTTGCATTCTATTCTCGTCTGGGATTAGTCCTTTATGGCTATGCCAGCGACTCATGTTTATATAGATAAGTCATCCTCGCTTAGCGGCTATCCGCGTGTAAGTCATTGCATCGCATCAAGAACAACTGAGCACTCCAAATATTGTCCCGTTCAAAGACTCTCGTGTTGCATATGCTATGCTCCTGAATGTTTACACTTGCCCGTGCATGAATTTATAATGTTTGCCTTGGACAGGAAAGGCTAAATAGTAAGTCTCGCCGTATTTCCACTCATGTTGCACGGCGCACTGCCATACGAGTTAGGCTATTCAAATATTGCATGAAACTGATCCTAAGGCAACTAGAAAGACAACTTAATAGTTGGTGCACGGAACTTGTATTACGTGTTTGGATTTGTCGAGCGGGCGAGTAGCTTTCCCACCAGTGCATTCAATGTACTGATAATCCACCAGTTTGTATGCAGGATGCGGGAGAACCTCGTTCAGTGCGGATGCCTCCTTCGTACGTGCTAAGGCGTGAAGATCACTCTGAAGCAACGGTGCATCCAAAATAGAAGCACATATACAAGACATAATGTTGTGAATATCGCCTGAACATCGCCTGTAAAATCAATCCACAATTGTAGCCACTTGGCACGATTTTTACTGTTTCAGAGAGAGAGAGGCTTGAGCGACTTGTAATCTCGGCTATACGCCACTTGTAACACTTGTTTATACCAATAAAAGAGTTTGCTTACTTCAACTTGTGTTTCAATGCTTCCGCTATATTGTCGACTCAGTGAACTTGTTATCGATCGCCTACGCGTTCATGACTCCGCTGCACTCGGACAATCTGTGCGACTCTGTGGCTTAGAACTCTTACCGCCTGCCAATGGACCATGGCCTTGCACGGGCGTGGCTCACGCTCGTGCGGCATCACGCCCAGATGGGTCAAAGCGATCGCTCCGCGGGAGCGCTGGCGTGGTGATTCTCGCCTAGCAGGAATGGCCGATTTGCCTACGGGAGATCGGGGCGTGACATGTTGGTATCAGAGCCTGGCTTCTACGCCTTTGGCCTTCAATTCGAATATCTTTGTTCGAAAGCTCGTTCGTGGGTTATGTGCACGCTCTCTCTCAATGCCTCGATGGGATATTCCAACAATAAGTCTAAACACTTTCAAAATACGTTTTGAATGTAATAATATGCTTGCTTGTATGTTGTTGTGCTGCGAGTGGCCTTTGTGCCAACCTATGTGAACCCTTGAGAGTATCGCTAGTAGCTTGTCCGATTTTACTAACTCTAAGTTTGGTTGAATGCATCTATTCGAGGGACGCCTTGAACTAGTGCACCATCCAAGACTTAGAAAACGTGAAACTCGAGTGCTAAGACTTCGCTATCACTAAGCTGGTTGACGTGCTCATGTCACGCCCCAATCTCCCGCAAGCTCAACAGTCCCCGCTGAACGTGAATCACCATGTTGCAGCTCTCCCGCGGGACAATCGTTCTATCGGGACGTGATGCCGTACGAGCCTGGAGTTGCGCTCGTATAAGGCAATGTTGTCTAACACCAAATGTTATCATTGAATCAACCAAGTTGCAGCGAAAGTCAAGTATTGTGTACCAAGCACACATCAGAGTAATACGCAGCGAAGCTCACGATAGGGTCCAAATAAAATACCCCAAGGCAATGCCACAAAGGCGATGCCACGAAGACGATAAAATGCTCTTGCTCTTTTCTCTAGCCCACAAAGGTACTTACAGTTCATACATCTTGTCCCGTATATCCAAGCAGCGCCACTACGCCTGCGTACCTGAAATATTGCCCACAAATGTGGGTCAGTACACAACCGTACTGGTGAGCGGGGTAACCTACTCGCCTAAGCCGACACTAAGTAAAATAGTGAATGCAAACAGTTATATGGTGATCTTTTAAGCACACATCAGAGTATACACAGCGAAGCTCTCGATAGGGTCCAAATAAAATGCCATAAAAGAGAATGCCACAAAGACAAATACAATACTCTTGCTCTTTTTTTAGCCCACAAGGTACTTCCGTTCATACATTATGTCCCGTATATCCAAACAGTGTCACTATTGTAACACCTGCAACCGTACGGTGCGTTATGCTGAGTCGGATTAAATGAAACAATAAGCTAGTTACATTTGATTTATTGGATTTTGGGAAGAAGTATTGATTGAGTTGGTTTCATGTGCAAATGGCTAGCAGAGTTCGATAGGAATCAGGTATTCATTCAGAACAGTACTGAGATAGCTGAATTAGAGCGATAATGTCGTCTTCCTTAGTCCGATCGGTCGGATGATTTGGAGAGCATGGCCTGCTCGCACGGTTATACCAGTTGAGTAGATCGCGCTTTGCATTGGACCACGGGTTCAAGGAAATCGACCGTATCGACAGGACAGGATGCTTAATGGAATCAAACATTGTGAGTGAGCTCTTTCCCTTCTCCTCTACTCCTTCATTCCTAATAATATGGAAAACACGTAAAGGCTTGAATACTCAGACTGAAATATTAGGAATTATTACACTGAGGCATGCATAGAGTGTACGTCGTTTGCTTGGATAGGATTATGGCTTGAATTAGTTTTTGCGTTGGATAGTTGGAGCTAGAGTTGGATTATTATATTTGAGGCAGTTGGTTGAATGATTGGGATTATGCTTGGACAGTTGGAATGATACATTAATGCATTGGAAATATCGAGAATTCGGGCGAGCGAGCGTGCATCCGTGCACGAGTATCACTTGGACGCTTTGTCAACCAAAGCGAGCAGTTTGGTTCGAAACCGAATAACTGCATCGGCTGTAACACCCTGTTCCGCTCAAGCGGACTGCCGTCCCAAACGGCAAAAGTGCAACTGTTCCGACCCGCTTTGCCTCGATCAAGAAGCAAAAGATATCCAGACTTGTCCCTACGGAAATCCGGCTTGGACTTTCAGAGGCTCGCTCAGTCGTATCGCTCTACCGAGGTGAATCATCGCTAAGGTGGGTGGCTGTAGCGCCCCGCTCTGCGACGATGCTATGTACAAGTGATTCGCCTTGCTTGCTCGAACGGAAGTCTTCTCGGAGAGTTCCCGACCGATTAATCAAAGTGAGTGGGCAGAACTGCATTCTCTGATTCTTGCACGACTTAATAATGAATCTGAGTTTTTGAATGCTTGTTTGCTTAAGAAGAAATGTTTTCGTAAGAGAATGATAGAACCGACTCAGTATGCTAATAAGAGAACTCACATAGCTTGTCATCGAAACGAATCTGCTGCCTAACCAAGAGAATATGAATGCTTGTCAGAATAAGATAGAACCATTGCTATGCTAAAAGAGAATAAGTAATGTTGCATGCTTAGAAACACCGACACAGCTATTGAACGAACCTTTGCTATGCTAAGAAAGATAAGTAAATGAATAATTCGAATATGTCCCTTTGAATATGCTAAGAATGAGATAGTTTTTGCATGCTAAGATATGAATCAATCGTGCTTGCCTTTATATGTTTCGTTTGTCTGTCTGCTATATCGATCTGCTAAGAAAATGTGTGAGTGCTGTGACTAATAGTACGCCCTGAGGATACGGCTCGCAAGGGTCTAGTGGGGTGTGCTATTAGTAATGTGATGAGATGTGCTTCGTTTCGATAAGATGTGTTTCGCTAAGACCGCATATGTTTTGCTTGATCATTGTTTTGCTTGAACTATGTGTTTATGTCATTGCATTGGTCTCGGACAACTTGTGCACAAGGTCTTGTCTCTCGAACGGTTCCTGGGGCACTGGGAACCGCTCGGTCCGGAAGAGATTTTTGGATCGCCCTGAGGTGTACGGCTCGCAAGGGTCTAGTGGGGCGATATGTCTATTAGTGAGATGGGCTTGTACGTCCCAACTGCTAATCATGGGGCGACCCATGGACCGTCATATAGATAGGGCGCATGCTAGGTTTACCTTCTTGCATACCTATCATTTGTGACACCAAGTGTTTTGATACATAAGTTATGAATATGCAAATGTGGCTAACTTGTGTGTCTGCTGCAGGGATAACCGTTCGGCTATGGGGTAAGAAATATAAGTTTATGCTTAAGTCTGCTCGTTCATTTTGTCTGCATTTTAGAGATTATATGTTAGTGCTTCATGCATTGCATCGGTCAGACAATGACTATTAGTGCAGAGCTGAACCTCGGTCACAGCTGCTAATAGAATCAGAATGTGAGTCATTGGATAGCTGGATTACCGCTGCCAAACCTGAGTTTCAGGGGGTGTAGCTTCTGTTCAGTTGTTTTATCTCACCAGTACTTGCATAAAGTGCTGACCCACCAACAGTTTGCTTGTTCTCAGGTGCTCGTTCGTTCGGGAAGCGATAGCCGTGCCTCATCCCAAGGAACCGGAAATCTGGAGTCGATGCCTTGAGCCGCATCGAGATTGTGCCTGCTTTAAGCTGCTTTTGTATAGAGGGACATAATGTATGGAACGGTATTATTGTAATCGAGAGAAAGAGTGCTTGAGCGAAATATGTGCCGCTGCTTCAGATATTGAATAGCTTACTTGCCCTTGCTTCAAAGCTTTGGCCTTGTGCAAGCGCACTTTAGGCTTGCACGGCATCACGCCCGTGCGAGGACGATCGGTTCCGTAGGGACCAAAGCGAGGACGAACGGCCCTGCGGGACCGGGGCGTGACATAATGGTATCAGAGCGACTCGATTCCTTGCCCATTCCGTTGCCTCCGACTCTGAGTTGTGTTGTGCTGCAATGAACGTTCCATACAATAAGTCCATAGATATTCTCAAAGATGCGCACAAAAGTTTTCTGGATTTGTTTTCATTGTTGAGATATGATATGTGATTTCTGGATCTGCTGTGTTTTGATTAAGGAAGGTGAGGGATGAGGACTATCGCTGCTCTATGTTTTCGTATGAGTTTCTCCTTGAGTTTCGAGGACGAAACTCTTTGTTGGTGGGAGTGGCTGTAGCGCCCCGCTCTGCGACGACGCTATGTACAAGTGATTCGCCTTGCTTGCTCGAACGGAAGTCTTCTCGGAGAGTTCCCGACCGATTAATCAAAGTGAGTGGGCAGAACTGCATTCTCTGATTCTTGCACGACTTAATAATGAATCTGAGTTTTTGAATGCTTGTTTGCTTAAGAAGAAATGTTTTCGTAAGAGAATGATAGAACCGACTCAGTATGCTAATAAGAGAACTCACATAGCTTGTCATCGAAACGAATCTGCTGCCTAACCAAGAGAATATGAATGCTTGTCAGAATAAGATAGAACCATTGCTATGCTAAAAGAGAATAAGTAATGTTGCATGCTTAGAAACACCGACACAGCTATTGAACGAACCTTTGCTATGCTAAGAAAGATAAGTAAATGAATAATTCGAATATGTCCCTTTGAATATGCTAAGAATGAGATAGTTTTTGCATGCTAAGATATGAATCAATCGTGCTTGCCTTTATATGTTTCGTTTGTCTGTCTGCTATATCGATCTGCTAAGAAAATGTGTGAGTGCTGTGACTAATAGTACGCCCTGAGGATACGGCTCGCAAGGGTCTAGTGGGGTGTGCTATTAGTAATGTGATGAGATGTGCTTCGTTTCGATAAGATGTGTTTCGCTAAGACCGCATATGTTTTGCTTGATCATTGTTTTGCTTGAACTATGTGTTTATGTCATTGCATTGGTCTCGGACAACTTGTGCACAAGGTCTTGTCTCTCGAACGGTTCCTGGGGCACTGGGAACCGCTCGGTCCGGAAGAGATTTTTGGATCGCCCTGAGGTGTACGGCTCGCAAGGGTCTAGTGGGGCGATATGTCTATTAGTGAGATGGGCTTGTACGTCCCAACTGCTAATCATGGGGCGACCCATGGACCGTCATATAGATAGGGCGCATGCTAGGTTTACCTTCTTGCATACCTATCATTTGTGACACCAAGTGTTTTGATACATAAGTTATGAATATGCAAATGTGGCTAACTTGTGTGTCTGCTGCAGGGATAACCGTTCGGCTATGGGGTAAGAAATATAAGTTTATGCTTAAGTCTGCTCGTTCATTTTGTCTGCATTTTAGAGATTATATGTTAGTGCTTCATGCATTGCATCGGTCAGACAATGACTATTAGTGCAGAGCTGAACCTCGGTCACAGCTGCTAATAGAATCAGAATGTGAGTCATTGGATAGCTGGATTACCGCTGCCAAACCTGAGTTTCAGGGGGTGTAGCTTCTGTTCAGTTGTTTTATCTCACCAGTACTTGCATAAAGTGCTGACCCACCAACAGTTTGCTTGTTCTCAGGTGCTCGTTCGTTCGGGAAGCGATAGTCGTGCCTCATCCCAAGGAACCGGAAATCTGGAGTCGATGCCTTGAGCCGCATCGAGATTGTGCCTGCTTTAAGCTGCTTTTGTATAGAGGGACATAATGTATGGAACGGTATTATTGTAATCGAGAGAAAGAGTGCTTGAGCGAAATATGTGCCGCTGCTTCAGATATTGAATAGCTTACTTGCCCTTGCTTCAAAGCTTTGGCCTTGTGCAAGCGCACTTTAGGCTTGCACGGCATCACGCCCGTGCGAGGACGATCGGTTCCGTAGGGACCAAAGCGAGGACGAACGGCCCTGCGGGACCGGGGCGTGACATAATGGTATCAGAGCGACTCGATTCCTTGCCCATTCCGTTGCCTCCGACTCTGAGTTGTGTTGTGCTGCAATGAACGTTCCATACAATAAGTCCATAGATATTCTCAAAGATGCGCACAAAAGTTTTCTGGATTTGTTTTCATTGTTGAGATATGATATGTGATTTCTGGATCTGCTGTGTTTTGATTAAGGAAGGTGAGGGATGAGGACTATCGCTGCTCTATGTTTTCGTATGAGTTTCTCCTTGAGTTTCGAGGACGAAACTCTTTGTTGGTGGGAGTGGCTGTAGCGCCCCGCTCTGCGACGACGCTATGTACAAGTGATTCGCCTTGCTTGCTCGAACGGAAGTCTTCTCGGAGAGTTCCCGACCGATTAATCAAAGTGAGTGGGCAGAACTGCATTCTCTGATTCTTGCACGACTTAATAATGAATCTGAGTTTTTGAAAGCTTGTTTGCTTAAGAAGAAATGTTTTCGTAAGAGAATGATAGAACCGACTCAGTATGCTAATAAGAGAACTCACATAGCTTGTCATCGAAACGAATCTGCTGCCTAACCAAGAGAATATGAATGCTTGTCAGAATAAGATAGAACCATTGCTATGCTAAAAGAGAATAAGTAATGTTGCATGCTTAGAAACACCGACACAGCTATTGAACGAACCTTTGCTATGCTAAGAAAGATAAGTAAATGAATAATTCGAATATGTCCCTTTGAATATGCTAAGAATGAGATAGTTTTTGCATGCTAAGATATGAATCAATCGTGCTTGCCTTTATATGTTTCGTTTGTCTGTCTGCTATATCGATCTGCTAAGAAAATGTGTGAGTGCTGTGACTAATAGTACGCCCTGAGGATACGGCTCGCAAGGGTCTAGTGGGGTGTGCTATTAGTAATGTGATGAGATGTGCTTCGTTTCGATAAGATGTGTTTCGCTAAGACCGCATATGTTTTGCTTGATCATTGTTTTGCTTGAACTATGTGTTTATGTCATTGCATTGGTCTCGGACAACTTGTGCACAAGGTCTTGTCTCTCGAACGGTTCCTGGGGCACTGGGAACCGCTCGGTCCGGAAGAGATTTTTGGATCGCCCTGAGGTGTACGGCTCGCAAGGGTCTAGTGGGGCGATATGTCTATTAGTGAGATGGGCTTGTACGTCCCAACTGCTAATCATGGGGCGACCCATGGACCGTCATATAGATAGGGCGCATGCTAGGTTTACCTTCTTGCATACCTATCATTTGTGACACCAAGTGTTTTGATACATAAGTTATGAATATGCAAATGTGGCTAACTTGTGTGTCTGCTGCAGGGATAACCGTTCGGCTATGGGGTAAGAAATATAAGTTTATGCTTAAGTCTGCTCGTTCATTTTGTCTGCATTTTAGAGATTATATGTTAGTGCTTCATGCATTGCATCGGTCAGACAATGACTATTAGTGCAGAGCTGAACCTCGGTCACAGCTGCTAATAGAATCAGAATGTGAGTCATTGGATAGCTGGATTACCGCTGCCAAACCTGAGTTTCAGGGGGTGTAGCTTCTGTTCAGTTGTTTTATCTCACCAGTACTTGCATAAAGTGCTGACCCACCAACAGTTTGCTTGTTCTCAGGTGCTCGTTCGTTCGGGAAGCGATAGCCGTGCCTCATCCCAAGGAACCGGAAATCTGGAGTCGATGCCTTGAGCCGCATCGAGATTGTGCCTGCTTTAAGCTGCTTTTGTATAGAGGGACATAATGTATGGAACGGTATTATTGTAATCGAGAGAAAGAGTGCTTGAGCGAAATATGTGCCGCTGCTTCAGATATTGAATAGCTTACTTGCCCTTGCTTCAAAGCTTTGGCCTTGTGCAAGCGCACTTTAGGCTTGCACGGCATCACGCCCGTGCGAGGACGATCGGTTCCGTAGGGACCAAAGCGAGGACGAACGGCCCTGCGGGACCGGGGCGTGACAGTGGCTACGGTGAACTTGTCTTTGCTTAGCCAGCACACATAAAATCTGGAATATTTATGCTAGTCGCTAGGTGATTCACCCTCTGCATGCTAATAAATCCAACGCACCTTGCTAAGGGAATAATCCCAACTCATATTGCTTGCTAGAACATGGAAAATGAAATACTGCTTATATTCAGACCCTCGCATGCTAAGTCCCTTAACGGTTTCAACTCTCGGCTTACCTTCGGGTCCGAGCAACGTGCCTGCTTATGTTTCTTAGAAATGCATGCTTGTCTGCTTGAATATTGCATTGTGTTTATCCAAACCCTGGAAGACTACCAAGTAGTCATTTCGTGCCTGAATAAACCTGTGAGTATCCGGGACCGTTAGGTCACCAAGGCAGTTCCCGATCCAGGGGACTGTATTATGTCAAGTAAATAAATCATACTCCAGTGGCAAGACTCATTCAGGTATTCGGATCTCCCTGTAAGTCTTCCTCGTGTGCGGGCTTACAGCAGCCCAGGAGACTGTGCATATCCAATAGCTAAATGAATCGTGTATTACTGCTTGTTGTATGCTCGTGTGTAAATTAACAATCGTGTTCGATCATGGACAACTTGTGCACAAGGATATAAGTTCTGCGGACGGTGCTGGGGCACTGGCACCGATCCGATCCGGGCAGACTTCGTGATTATAGTCAATCGTGTGCGGACTGGGTAACTTGCAACGCATCGTGTTTTATGAGCTCCTCGTGTTTTCTTATTGCATGTTATTCATGTCCTTGACTAGTCCATTATGGCATCAGCCAGTGATCCTCGTGTGTATATGCTTGCAATGCCTCGTGTGTTTATCGTGTGAATATCGCTTGCAATGCATCGTGTGCTTATCGTGTGTATTTAACCTGTCGCATGCTTGCCTGTAAAACAAAAGATAACAAGTCATTCTCGCTTAGCGGCTATCCGCGTGCGAGTCACTGCATAGCATCACTGAATAACTTAACACATGAACGATCATGTTACAACAATATCGTGTTTGCTAATGCTATGCCTCTTGAATGCTTATGCATGCCCGTGCTTGAATTAATCACGTTTGCCTTGGACAGGGATGGAGAAATGGTAAGTTGGTAAGTCTCGCCGTGTTTCCTCAAACATCGCACGGCGTACTGCCCGACACGATAGCTATTCAATGTTTGCATGAAACTGATCCTAAGGCAACTAGAAAGACAACTTAATAGTTGTGCACGGAACCTGTATTACGTGTTTGGATTTGTCGAGCGGGCGAGTAGCTTCCCCACCAGTGCATTCAATGTACTGATAATCCACCAGTTTGCTTGCAGGGTGCGGGATAACCTCGTTCGGTGCGGACGCCTCCAACGTGCGTGCTAAGGCGTGGACATCACTCCGAAGCAACGGTGCGTCCGGGACTGAAGCACATATACAAGACATAAGTTGTGAACATCGCCTGAACATCGTCCCTACAATAATTCCACAATTGTAGCCACTTGGCACGATTTTATGTTTCCGAGAGAGAGGCTTGAGCGACTTATAATCTCGGCTATACGCCGCCTGTAACACATGTTCATATCAATAAAAGAGCTTGCTTTACTTCAACTTGTGTTTCAATGCTTCCGCTATACTTGTCAATTCAGAGAACCTGTTACCGATCGCCTATGCGTTCATGACTCCGCTGCACTCGGACAATCTGTGCGACTCTGTGGCTTAGAACTCTTATCGCCAGCAAATGAATCACGGCCTTGCACGGGTGCAGTTCACGCTCGTGCGGCATCACGCCCGGATGGGTCAAGCGATCGTTCCGCGGGAGCGCTGGCGAGGGTGATTCCCGCCTAGCGGGAACGGTCGATTGCCTGCGGGAGATCGGGGTGTGACATATTGGTATCAGAGCCTGGCTTCTACGCCTTTGGACTTCGATTCGATATCTCTGTTTCAAAAGCTCGTTCGTGGGTTATGTGCACGCTCTCTCTCAATGCCTCGATGGGATGTTCCAACAATAAGTCTAAATACTTTCAAAATACGTTTTGAATGACTTGCTTGCTTGTCTGGTTGTATGCTGCGAGTGGCCTTTGTGCCAACCTGTGCGAACCCTTGAGAGTATCGTTAGTAGCTTGTCCGATTTTTACTAACTCTAAGTTTGGTTGAATGCATCTATTTGAGGGACGCCTTGAACTAGTGCACCATCCAAGACTTAGGAAAAGGTGAAATTCGAGTGCTGAGACTTCGCTATCACTGAGCTGGTTGACGTGCTCACGCTAGAGGGTACCTTCGAAAGTGCACACGATCCAGTCTAAGCGATATGCTGATTTCGACGCTTGTGCAAGTGAAGATCCAAATGAACAAGTACAAATGACTTGTCTAGGATTGCCTCAACCCTAGATTACTGCTTGTCCTCAGTAAGTCTCGAGGACGAGACTTTTTCTGAGTTGGGTAGGATGTAACACCCTGTTCCGCTCAAGCGGACTGCCGTCCCAAACGGCAAAAGTGCAACTGTTCTGACCCGCTTTGCCTCGATCAAGAAGCAAAAGATATCCAGACTTGTCCCTACGGGAATTCGGCTTGGACTTTCAAAGGCTCGCTCAGTCGTATCGCTCTACCGAGGCGAATCATCGCTAAGGTGGGTGGCTACGGTGAACTTGTCTTTGCTTAGCTAGCACACATAAAATCTAGAATATTTATGCTAGTCGCTAGGTGATTCACCCCCTGCATGCTAATAAATCCAACGCACCTAGCTAAGGGAATAATCCCAACTCATATTGCTTGCTAGAACATGGAAAATGAAATACTGCTTATATTCAGACCCTCGCATGCTAAGTCCCTTAACGGTTTCAACTCTCGGCTTACCTTCGGGTCCGAGCAACGTGCCTGCTTATGTTCCTTAGAAACGCATGCTTGTCTGCTTGAATGTTGCATTGTGTTTATCCAAACCCTGGAAGACTACCAAGTAGTCATTTCGTGCCTGAATAAACCTGCGAGTATCCGGGACCGTTAGGTCACCAAAGCAGTTCCCGATCCAGGGGACTACATTATGTCAAGTAAATGAATCATACTCCAGTGGCAAGACTCATTCAGGTATTCGGATCTCCCTGCAAGTCTCCCTCGTATGCAGGCTTACAGCAGCCCAGGAGACTGTGCATATCTAATAGCTAAATGAATCGTGTATTACTGCTTGTCGTATGCTCGTGTGTAAATTAACAATCGTGTTCGATCATGGACAACTTGTGCACAAGGATATAAGTTCTGCGGACGGTGCTGGGGCACTGGCACCGATCCGATCCGGGCAGACTTCGTGATTATAGTCAATCGTGTGCGGACTGGGTAACTTGCAACGCATCGTGTTTTATGAGCTCCTCATGTTTTCTCGTTGTATGTTATTCACGTCCTTGACTAGTCCATTATGGCATCAGCCAGTGATCCTCGTGTGTATATGCTTGTAATGCCTCGTGTGTTTATCGTGTGAATATCGCTTGCAATGCATCGTGTGCTTATCGTGTGTATTTAACCTGTCGTATGCTTGCCTGTAAAACAAAAGATAATAAGTCATTCTCGCTTAGCGGCTATCCGCGTACGAGTCACTGCATAGCATCACTGAATAACTTAACACCTGAACGATCATGTTACAACAATATCGTATTTGCTAATGCTATGCCTCTTGAATGCTTATGCATGCCCGTGCTTGAATTAATCATATTTGCCTTGGACAGGGATGGAGAAATGGTAAGTTGGTAAGTCTCGCCGTGTTTCCTCAAACATCGCACGGCACTGCCCGACACGATAGCTATTCAATGTTTGCATGAAACTGATCCTAAGGCAACTAGAAAGACAACTTAATAGTTGTGCACGGAACCTGTATTACGTGTTTGGATTTGTCGAGCGGGCGAGTAGCTTCCCCACCAGTGCATTCAATGTACTAATAATCTACCAGTTTGCTTGCAGGGTGCGGGATAACCTCGTTCGGTGCGGACGCCTCCAACGTGCGTGCTAAGGCGTGGACATCACTCCGAAGCAACGGTGCGTCCGGGACTGAAGCACATATACAAGACATAAGTTGTGAACATCGCCTGAACATCGTCCCTACAATCATTCCATAATTGTAGCCACTTGGCACGATTTTATGTTTCCGAGAGAGAGGCTTGAGCGACTTATAATCTCGGCTATACGCCGCCTGTAACACATGTTCATATCAATAAAAGAGCTTGCTTTACTTCAACTTGTGTTTCAATGCTTCCGCTATACTTGTCAATTCAGAGAACCTGTTACCGATCGCCTATGCGTTCATGACTCCGCTGCACTCGGACAATCTGTGCGACTCTGTGGCTTAGAACTCTTATCGCCAGCAAATGAATCACGGCCTTGCACGGGTGCAGTTCACGCTCGTGCGGCATCACGCCCGGATGGGTCAAGCGATCGTTCCGCGGGAGCGCTGGCGAGGGTGATTCCCGCCTAGCGGGAATGGCCGATTGCCTGCGGGAGATCGGGGCGTGACATCGGCGAGGGCATTGTGCCACTGTTGGGGCATCGTGCTACTGTTGGGACATTGTGCCACGAGATTGTTCTGAGCGTGGGGTATTGTACCCATTTTGAAACATTGTATTGAGAAGCGGCATAGTGCCTATGGGGATAACTTGAGATTTGTGCCTTGGGCAATATGTTAAAAAAATGGTTATGAATGTTTTGGTTGGATAATTAGTTGAATGAGTCTCGAATCGCTTGGTGGGGCAAGAATGTTCGATCCTCTCGTCATACCTACTTGGTGTCTGCATGTCACGGATAACTTGTGCACAAGTTTGGCATTTTCTCGAAACGGCAATCCGGGGCACTGGAACCGTATCGATCCAGAGGGAAATATTTGATTCATGCTAGTCACGATGTATTATGGGACCTCCAGCGGGGCTTGCTACCCGGGCTGATAGAGCGCACCGTAATGCTAGGAATATGTCCTTTATGGCTTTGCCAGTGACTTCATATAGATAAGAGTTTATTTGCTTTACTTTGGTTGGTTTGTGCTTCGTATAGGCACGGCCACCTTACCTCGGCAAGAGTGTGCACTTTGAGATTTGGATTGTAAGTTTTGGTTGAGGATGGATATTGAGGCTTTGATGATGGTTCGATATATTATCGTGTTGCTTGGGCTTGAGTAGGACGGTTTGTATGCTAGTTTCCTTTAAGTTGGTTATATATTGCTTGTCGATTGGATTGAGTTGAATGCTTGCATGCTTAAATTGCTTTACAGCTTTCCTTAACATGTCATCCCTATGCCATAAAATGAATCTAGGATTCAACTAGAAAGATCACCATATAACTGTTTGTATTCACTATTTTACTTAGTGTCGGCTTAGACGAGTGGGTTACCCCGCTCACCAGTACGGCTGTGTACTGACCCACATTTGTGGGCATTATTTCTAGTACGCAGGTGTAGTGGCGCTGCTTGGATATACGGGACATGATGTATGAACTGTAAGTACCTTTGTAGGCTAGAGAAAGAACAAGAGTATTGCATCGCCTTTGAGACAATCATCTTTGTGGCATTTTATTTGGACCCTATCGAGAGCTTCGTTGCATATTACTCTGATGTGTGCTTGGTACACAATACTTGACTTTTGTTGCAACTTGGTTATTTCGATGATAACTTTGGTGTTTGACAATATCGCCTTGTACGAGCGCAACTCCAGGCTCGTACGGTATCACGTCCCGATGAGAATAATTGTCCTGTGGGAGAGCTGCAACGTGGTAATTCATGTTCAGCGGGGACTATTGAGCTTGCGGAAGATTGGGGCATGACAAATTGGTATCAGAGC
Source organism: Iris macrosiphon (assembly GCA_036927795.1). NCBI lineage: Eukaryota > Viridiplantae > Streptophyta > Magnoliopsida > Asparagales > Iridaceae > Iris > Iris macrosiphon. Next base: position 66,387 of record JAYESA010000001.1, on the reverse strand, counting down.
GCCTGGTTTATTTTTTCGGACTTGGTCCTTCGCTTTATCACAGACTCTAAATAGCTTTCGCGTGTCGTCTAGCTCTTGGCTCTACTCAGTGCCATATTAGATATTTTATACAATAAGTCTATATATTGCTGGTTGTGGCTGCATGTTGTTCTTGGTTGCGTTGCTTTTATTAGTTTTCGTTAGATCGCTTAGCATCGTTAGGCGTTGTTGCATTCGTACAGCAAGTCGAGTGCCGTTATTGTATTTGTGCAACAAGTTGAGAGTTGTCGTTGGCTTGGCTTGGCTTGTCATTCAGGGAGTTTCTGATTGCATCAGTGGATCAGTTGGTTGGTAGACGAGATTGGTTATGCGGCATGTTATGAGTAGAAGCATCGGATAAGAAAGGATCGTTGCATGAGTTGCTCGTGTAGCAAAAGTGTTAGATGGAAGTTTGATTTTTGGCTGGGTATATCACATAGAGCATCGGTTGAGCAAGGTTTGAGTTTAGCTCTGGAATATCAGGATAGTGTTGCATGAGTTGCTCGTACAAAAAATATAAACAACAGTTGGGTATTGGGTTGGATTACTTGGAAGAGAGCTCGATGCACGAGATTGCTCGTATAGCAAAGTACCAGACGGTTTGAGAATAGTTGGAAGCATTGAGAACGGGAAATAACACAAGTTGCATAGCATGATTGATGGAAAGAGAGTTGGATAGTTATAGCATTAGCTGAGTTTCATGTCAGACTTGAATTGGGGATGGTAGGATCATGCATAAGGGATGGTTCGAACAAATTTTTAGATTTGTACAAAGGAATCGTAATGCGAGTAGCGACTTGATTCGGAGTGGTATATGGGATACCACATAGTGAAGGAGGCATTAAAATATTTTGAATAGACATCAATGGAAATTGCCTAAATGGACTCGGGTAACAGGAATATAAGTTGGTTGGTGCACATCGGCTGAGTTGGGAAGAATAAAAAATGGAGCAAGCGAATATTGTGTTGAGCAATCAAGAACAGACTTGTGCAAATGGAAGTATCATTGGACTTGAGAGATGGACGAGTTCGGAATGAGCAATGGGAAAGAGTGATGGAAATTTGAAAGATTGAGGCAGACCAAGTATTGGAAATAATTGAGATAGTCAGATGGAAAGCTGAATACCAAAGTTCGCTTGCACGATTTGGAAGTTCGGTAGAGCATTCATGAATGCAAAGAGATAGTTGAGCATGAGGAACGAACAGTTGGGATACGCTTGAGTGAAGCGATGGGTGAATTGAAGGATTGTGAGCACGGACTACGATTTTAGGCAACATATTTGAACCGTTGATTTAGAAATGAAACACGACTTGATTTGGAGGGGAAATGCGATAGATTCACACGGTCTTGAAGAATTTTGGATATAGCTGCTCGAGAAGTCGACTCAGATTTAGCGGACGAGAAATTTTGGGCAAAATGGTGCAACGATGGTAGACGGATACTTTAGGAGACGTGAACGAATAGAGGCAACAACTAAAGGCAAAGAATTGTGGCGGACAGACTTTTGAAGATAGCTAAATATGGGAGCAACAATTGAGCGGAGCAAATCACTCTGCGGTTTGGGCAAGTTGGACGTACACTTTGGAACGTGACAAATGGATAAGAATTGGAGCAAGTCTTTGCTTTCAGAAATCATTGCAAGTGGTAATGCGAGAAGTCGAACATGTCAGTTCGAAAAATTTGATGGATTCAGGACAGAACGACGGATTGATGAAAGACGGTTTAAATGAGCGCACTTCTCGAATTGTGGCTTGGATAGATAGCAAGACTCTAAGTGGTTAAGCGACCTTTGGTTGACAGATCAGCAGAGGCAGTGCATAAAGTTCTCGGATTCGGAAGTTCGCTTGGATGGAATGGTTGGATTATGGTTCAGATTTGCAGATGAGATATAGCATGGTTCATAGTAACTGTCCATCGTGATGACTTACAATTATTGAGCGTAGCTTCAGGACAGCTGACCCTAGTGACTTGACCGCCCGATCAGAGATGAATATTGTAGACCCATAGAACGACCCTTGCGGTGGCATGTTTGGGAATGTGTCGAGGCAGATGTGAGTAGTGTGTGTTGGAGATTTGGCCTATTGACAGAATGTTGGATTTGAGAGATCCTTGGGATAGCCTTCAGCTGAAGAAGCAGCCGGAAGACCAAAGCGATGGTGGGATTGGCCTAAGTTAACTGATGAGATTCAGAGTCACAGATTTTTGTAGATGGCATCGCCTCTGACTCATCATGCCCTGGAAGGGAATAGCATTCATATGAATTAACGACTGTGAAACTAGCTCGTGAAGTTAAAGCAGCGGCTCGTTCAGATCAGATTATTGCAATACTGGAAGGGACAGATGTGCCTCAGATTTATAAGATGCATCAGAACTTAGTCTGGGAAGCATGTTCGTTCAGGAGGCAAAGGTGATATCCTGTGCTTCGAGGCAGTAGAAGCAGCACGAAGAACTATTCCATGTGTAGCCTAGGAATTATGGCGAGTGTGTCCACGTTGAAATCATGGCGACACTATCCCTTTGGCGTGGCGGCAAAATCTTCATGGATCACATGAACCTCAATATATATGTTCACCCAGTAAGGTATTGAGATGGCAGGAAAAGGTGTTTGGTTGAGCTGATAAGAGCAAAGTTTGATATTTGGGTAAGTCGCCTAGTTGGGGTAGTATCAGTTGAGATTATCGTTCGGTGCATAAGATATATTTGGAGATATTGCTAGTGCAAATTCAGAGATAGTTGGATGGATTGAGTTGGAATACGAACTGATTGAGTCGGTAAAAAATTATCATATTTAAGAATAATGCTCAAGCGAATATGTTGGAATGGAAATCAGGATTTGGTTCAAATGGGAGTAAAACAAATGGATGCCTCGGACATAAATATACCCTTGTAACTTGTCCAAATTCGCTATCGCAAAGCTCCGCTGAAATGCATGTATTTTAGGGACGCCTTAAATATGTGTATGATCCAAAACTAAGCGATACAAGGAATTCGTATTGAGCTGCAAGGAGGATGTGGGAATTCGAGAATTTGTACAAGCGTTCAGCAGAGCAAAATATTGAGTTTGGACCGTGAGTATAAGAGTTGCATAGAGCAGGGTTATGAATTAGACAAACGACATGTGATAGGAATGAGTACCAACACGGTTCGTGGATGAACCTGATTCTAAGTGGTATATTATGTAATGCCCACAACCGCACAGTGTGTTATGCTGAGTCGGATTGAATGAAACAATAAGTTGGTTATATTTAATTTATTGGATTTTGGGAAGAAGTATTGATTGAGTTGGTTTCATGTGCAGATGGCTAGCGGAGTTCGATGGAAATCAGGTGTTCGTTCAGAACAGTACTGAGATAGCTCGATTGGAGCGATAATGTCGTCTTCCTTAGTCCGATCGGTCGGATAATTTGGAGAGCACGACCTGTCACGCCCCAATCTCCTGCAAGCTCAATAGTCCCTGCTGAACGTGAAATTACTACGTTGCAGCTCTCCCGCGGGACAATCGTTTTCTTTGGGACATGATGCCGTACGAGCCTGGAGTTGCGCTCGTACAAGGCGATGTTGTTAAACACCAAAGTTATCATCGAAACAACCAAGTTACAGCAGAAGTCATTTTGTGTACCAAGCACACAATCAGAGTATATGCAGCGAAGCTCTTGATAGGGTCCAAATGGAATGCCCCGAAGGCAATGCCACGAAAGCGATGCCACAAAGGCGATAAAATAACTCTTTCTCTTTTCTCTAGCCCACAAAGGTACTTACAGTTCATATATCACGCCTTGTATATCCAAGCAGCGCCACTACGCCTGCGTACCTGAAATATTGCCCACAAACGTGGGTCAGTACATAGCCGTACTGGTGAGCGGGGTAACCCACTCGTCTAAGCCGACACTAAGTAAAATAGTGAATACAAACAGTTATATGGTGATCTTTCTAGTTGAATCCTAGATTCGTTTCATGGCATATGAATGATATGTTAAGGAAAGCTGTAAAGCAGTTTAAGCATGCAAGCATTCAATCTTAAACCAAATGACAAGCAGTTATATATATCCAACCCGAAGGAAACTAACACGCAACCCGTCCTACTGAAGTCATCGTTCGCACGATAACTTATCGAAGCATTCCCAAGCCTCAAATATCCATCCTCAACCAAAGTTTATATCCCAATCTCGAGTGCACACTCTTGCCGAGGCAAGGTGGCCGCGCCTACACGAAAGCCAAACCAACAAAAGAAAAGTAAGCCAACTCTTATCTATATGAAGTCACTGGCTAAGCCATACAGGACATATCTCAAGCATTACGGTGCGCCCTATCAGCCCGGGTTGTAAGCCCCGTTGGAGGTCCCGCAATGCATCGTGACTAGCACGAATCAAATATTTCCCTCCGGATCGAAACGGTTCCAGTACCCCAGAAAAATACCGTTTCGAGAAAATGCCAAAACTTGTGCACAAGTTGTCCGTGACATGCAAACACAAGTAGGTATGACAAGAGGATCGAACATTCTCGCCCCACCAAGCGAACCTAGACTCGTTCAGCCGATATCCAACCAAAATATCCATAATCATTCTTCCAACATATCCAACCAAGGATTCCAAATCTCGACCTCAACATATAGCCCAAGGCACCAAAATATCAAGTATTTCATAGGCACAATGCCTCTTCTCAACACAGAGTCCGAATTGGTGCAACACCCATGCTCGAAGCAATCCCATGGCACAATGTCGATTTAGTAGAATAATGCCCCATTCGTGGCACGATGCCCCATCAAGCGGCACAACACCCTCGCCGATGCAGTTGTTCGGTTTTGAACCACAACTGCTCGCTTTACAAGACAAAGCGACCAAGTGATACTCGCGCACGGATGCACGCTCGCTCGCCCGAATTCCCGATGTTCCCGATTGCCTCATTGTATCATTCCAACTTATTCAAGCATAATCCCTAGTATCCAACCGACTGCCTAAAATGTAATAATCCAACTCTAGCTCCAATTATCCAACGCGTAAATCATTTCAAGCCACAATCCTACCAAGCCAACGACGTACACCCTATGCACGCCTCAGTGTAGTGATTATCAATGTTTCAGCCCAAGTGTTCAAGCCTTACGTGTTTCCATATTATTAGGCATGAAGGAGTAGAGGAGAAGGGAAAGAGCCCACTCATAATGTTTGATCCCGTTAGGCATCCTGTCTTGCCGATACGGCCAATCCCTTGAACCCGTGGTCCGATGCAAGCGCGATCTACTCAACTGGTATGACCGTGCGAGCAGGCTGTGCTCTCCAAATTATCCGACCGATCGGACTAAGGAAGACGGTATTATCGCTCCCATCCAGCTATTCAGTACTGTTCTGAACGAACACCTGATTTCCATAGAATCCGCTAGCCATCTGCACATTGAAACCAACTAAATCAATCCTTCTTCCCAAAATCTAATATTTCAAATATAACCAGCATTTGATTTATTCAATCTGACTCAGCGTAACGCTCCGAGCGGTTGTGGGGCATTACACGACCTGCTCACACGATCATACCAGTTAAGTAGATTGCGCTTTGCATCGGACCACGGGTTCAAGGAAATCGGCCGTATCGACAGGACAGGATGTTTAACGAAATCAAGCATTATGAGTGGGCTCTTTTCCTTCTCCTCTACTCCTTCATGCCTAATAATATGGAAAACACGTAAAGGCTTGAAAACTCAGACTGAAACATTGGAAATCACTATACTGAGGCGTGCATAGAGTGTACGTCATTTGCTTGGATAGGATTGTGGCTTGAATTGATTTTCGCGTTGGATAGTTGGAGCTAGAGTTGGATTATTACATTTGAGGCAGTTGGTTGAATGATTGGGATTATGCTTGGACAGTTGGAATGATACATTAAGGTATTGGAAACATCGGGAATTCGGGCGAGCGAGCGTGCATCCGTGCACAAGTATCACTTGGACGCTTTGTCAAGCAAAGCGAGCAGTTATTGTTCAAAACCAAACAACTGCATCGGCGAGGGCATTGTGCCACTGTTTGGGCATTGTGCCACAGTTGGGACATTGTGCCATGGAATTGTTCTGAGCGTGGGGTGTTGCACCCATTTTAAAATACTGTGTTGAGAAGCGGCATAGTGCCTATGGGGATAACTTGAGATTTGTGCCTTGGGCAATATGTTAGAAAAATGGTTATGGATATTTTGGTTGGATAATTGGTTGAATGAGTGTAGAATCGCTTGGTGGGGCAAGAATGTTCGATCCTCTCGTCATACCAACTTGGTGTCTGCATGTCACGGACAACTTGTGCACAAGTTTGGCATTTCCTCGAAACGGTATTCCGGGGCACTGGAACCATATCGATCCGGAGGGAAATATTTGATTCGTGCTAGTCACGATGCATTATGGGACCTCCAGTGGGGCTTGCTACCCGGGCTGATAGGGCGCACCGTAATGCTTGGAATATATCCTTTATGGCTTTGCCAGTGACTTCATATAGATAACTTTACTTTGGTTGGTTTGTGCTTCGTATAGGTGCGGCCACCTTGACTCGGCAAGAGTGTGCACTTTGAGATTTGGATTGTAAGTTTTGGTTGAGGATGGATATTGAGGCTTGGATGATGGTTTGATATGTTATTGTGTTGCTTGGGCTTGAGTAGGACGTTTTGTATGCTAGTTTCCTTCGAATTGGTTATATATTGCTTGTCGATTGGATTGAGTTGAATGCTTACATGCTTAAACTGCTTTACAGCTTTCCTTAACATGTTATCCATGTAGCGCCCCGTTCTCCCGGAGCGGGGAGCGCGGCTAAGAAACACAAGATGGTATCGTTCGATCGGGATAGATTAAAATAAGAACCCGTCCTCGTTATGGATTTGTTTCTTCAGAATCGATTTCCATATTCAGTGGACCGTGCCCCCAGGATCGACTTAGCGGCAGAGTCAGAAGGGACCTCTCCGCTGTTATCTTTTATCGCCTCAGATTTCGATATCGCTTGTTGCTTTTGTGCTTTGAGTTGGTTTTGGGATTTGCTTATTTTCCTTGAACAGTTTTGATGGATTTCATTATTTTCGTTCATTGAACTGCACTTAAATTCCGAGATTAGAAAGAGAGAAAGAGGTATTGATCGAGTTGTTTGTAAGTCAGGTGAACGAGCAGTAGAAGGCTTACGAGCAGATTCGTAAAGCGCCTCTTTCCTTCTCCCTTCTAACCATCTAAGTGAGTGGCTACCATCCTGATTAGCTAGCCCTGCTTCCAACTCTTCATACCTAATAAATCTTATATTCTTCTTTGCCCCGATCAAATGATACCAAGTAATAACTAAAAGATACCAAGATAAAAAAGGAATAGACTTGGTACATTATGCTTGTCAATAAACTTTATGAACAGATACTAAATTGCATGCCTGTTCGTTTAGGAATAAATCATGAATTATTGATTGTCTTGTACTTGCTTGTCTTGTACTTACTTGTCCGGTACTCTTGTTGCCTCAACTGCATAAATTGTTAACTTGTAAACATACCATTCGATCACGGACAACTTGTGCACAGGGTCACGGTCTCACGGACGGTATTGGGGCACTGGCATCGATCCGGTCTGGGCGAGACCTATTGTTTAGTCTCTTGTTCTTGGCAGATTGTAATGCCTCTTGTACTTTCTTTGCATACTATTCTCGTCATAGACTATCGTCCATTATGGCATACGCCAGTGATCTCTTGTATATTTAAACCTGTTGCAAACTAACTTGTGTCTTCGTGGCAGGGAAGGCATGGTAAGTATTGTGCAGGTCGTTCAGACGGACAGGTAAAATCCACCGAATGGTGGCAAGTTTATTTCAGTAAATTCTATATGCTGCTTACTTGTAAAAGAACTAAGGCAAGATAGAAACCCACAATAATATGCATGCTTCATTAAAATAACGTGTTGATTGGTATAGTTGGGTTTAGCTCGCCTTCAACAGTATGTTTCGACATATTGACCCTCGTTGAAACAGGTTCTCCGCACTAAGGCGAACCGAGCAAGGAGCCGAAGTCATCTTCCCGATCTAGTCTAGCTGTAGGCACATCCTGATCGTACCGTATTTTGAAGTACTTGAAGAAAGGAGCTTGCAACTTTATATACAATGCAGCTTCGTGGCAAAGCCGTCCTCCAGCCCGGAGGTCTTTATCATTTTAAAGTTTAGTAAAGGGATGTAATGTACAGGACTGCTATCTTATTTTGAGTCAACACTTTTGTAAGTCCGTGCGACCAATTAGTTGACTCGTTCAAGAGTTTGTAATAGATGTTCATTATCAATAAAGAGAACTTTTTCATGTTTCAAATATGTGTTTCAATTTATCTGCGTACTCTGAATATGTGCTCGTTATGCAAAACATTAAAGCCTTGTGCGGGCGCAACCCCAGGCCCGCACGGCGGTCACGATTCAGGGGACGTTCCAACGATTCCACGGAATCGGGTCATGATATAATGGTATCAGAGCACAAATTCAAGTTCCTTAGACTCTCGCACTGGAAAAGTTCCTTTAACAATCAAATTCCTGTGCGAACTCTTGAACTCGCTAGGCCAAAATGAGATACGTTCATGCAATGAGTCCATAATACATTATAATCCTAATATAATTTACCTTCTTTTGAAGTAATGGCACCAGCGCAATCTGCAGCGCAAGCACCGGACGAAATGCAAGGCCAAAAAAGTAGTTCGGGCACTTCGGGAAGTTCAAGGAGCCAGCGAGCCGTGCCAAGCATCGATCCCATCCAGCAAATATTGCGGATATTGGAAGCAAACCAACAAAGGGACGAGGCTCGCTACGAACGGGCCGAGAAATGGACGGAGGAGAGTCAGCTCAAGTTTTAAGACAATATAGAAGCTCGATTCTCAGTCCAACAGAAGCAGGTAGATGCCCTATAACAGATCGTGCAGACTTGGGCCTCCAACCAGTCCGCGGCTACGCCAGCGACTCCGGTGGAACAGCCCGTGCTTGAAGTAGAGATGCCACAAATTCCAAGGCCGAGGGACGTGACTGCCTTCGACTTTGGCCACTTCAAGAAAGTCAGCAATACCCTATTCAATGGGACTGAGGAACCAATTATGGTGCTAGATTGGTTGGACGAACTTGAAGACCACTTCGCTCTGCTAGTGGTTCCCGAAGAGAAGCGCGTCGCCTGCGTGCAACTACAGCTCCGCCTCAACGCGCATGATTGGTGGGACGTACATCGACGATCTCTCCAATTTGATCATAGAGAGGAGGCGATCTCGTGGACGACTTTTCATGCCGTATTTGAAGAGGAGTTTATACCCCCTCCAGTGCAATGTCATATGGAGAATAAGTTCGTGCAGCTGCGGTAGGGCAGTATGACAGTTAAGCAATACTCTGCCAAATTCATCCGTCTCTCCAAATTCTTTAGGGCCTATTTACCTGATGTAGCGAGTCAAGCTAGAAGATTTAAAGGTGGTCTACGCCCTGCCATCCATGCGCACGTAGTCGTTCATCAGTATCGGACAATACGTGAAGTCATGAATCATGCCCTATCGCTTGAACCACACTATCCTCACGTTCTTGCCGGTATTGTGCATACCTACAATCACAAACACCAAAGCAACGAGAGAGAAAACAATGCTGCAAAGCATCACAATGATGGCAGAAAGCAGAAAACAAACCAGCCTTGTAGCTTCTGTAAAAAGATGGAGCATGCAATCGACAAATGTCGTCTGAAACTTAGGTTATGCCTAGCCTGTGGCGGATCAAACCATTCTGTTCGTGATTGTTCATTGAGTCATGATCGCCATCCTCAACGAAATAATCCCTAATGGTAGGTTCTATTCCTAAGTTTTGGGACAAAACTTCTAATTAGTTGGGTAGGATGTAGCGCCCCGTTCCCCCGGTGAGGGGAGTGCGGCTAAGAAACACAAGACGGTATCGTTCGATCGGGATAGATTGAAACAAGAACTTGTCCTTGTTATGGATTTTTTTCTTCGAAATCGATTCTCATATTCAGTGGACCGTACCCCCGGGATCGACTTAGCAGCAGAGTCAGGAGGGACCTCTCCGCTGTTATCTTTTATTGCCTCGAATTTCGATATCGCTTGTTACTTTTGTGCTTTGAGTTGGTTTTGGGATTTGCTTGTTTTCCTTGAACGATTTCTATAGATTTCATTATTTTCGTTTATTGAACTGCACTTCAATTCTGAGATTGGAAAGAGTGGAAGAGGTATTGATCGAGTTGTTCGTGATGCAGGTGAACGAGTAGTAGGCGGCTTACGAGCGGAGTCATGAAGCACCTCTTTCCTTCTCCCTTCTAACCATCTAAGTGAGTGGCTACCATCCCGATTAGCTAGCCCTGCTTCCAACTCTTCACACCTAATAAATCTTGCATTCTTCTTTATCCCGATCAAACGATACCAAGTAATAACTAAAAGATACCAAGATAAAAAGGGAATAGACTTGGTACATTATGCTTGTCAATAAACTTCATGAACGGATACTAAATTGCATGCTTGTTCGTTTAGGAATAAATCATGAATTGTTGATAGTCTTGTACTTGCTTGTCTTGTACTTGCTTGTCTTGTACTCTTGTTGCCTCAACTGCATAAATTGTTAACTTGTAAACATATCGTTCGATCACGGACAACTTGTGCACAGGGTCACGGTCTCGCGGACGGTGCTGGGGCACTAGCATCGATCTGGTCCGGGCGAGACCTATTGTTTAGTCTCTTGTTCTTGGCAGAATGGCTTGCAACACCTCTTATACTTTCATTGCATAGCATTCTCGTCAAAGACTATCGTCCATTATGGCATACGCTAGTGATCTCTTGTATATTTAAACCTATTGCAAACTAACTTGTGTCTTTGTTGCAGGAAAGGCATGGTAAGTATTGTGCAGGTCGTTCAGATGGACAGGTAAAATCTACCGAACGGTGGCAAGTTCATTTCAATAAATTATATATGCTGCTTACTTGTAAATGAACTAAGGTAAGATAGAAACCCACAATAATATGCATGCTTCATTAAAACAACATGTTGATTGGTATAGTTGGGTTTAGCTTGCCTTCACCATTATGTTTTGACATATTGACCCTCGTTGAAACAGGTTCTCCGCACTAAGGCAAACCGAGCGAGGAGCCAAAGTCATCTTCCCGATCCAGTCCAGCTGTAGGCGCATCCTGATCGTGCCATATTTTGAAGTACTTGAAGAAAGGAGCTTGCAACTTTATATACAATGCAGCTTCATGGCAAAGCCGTCCTCCAGCCCGGAGGTCTTTATCATTTTGAAGTTTAGTAAAGGGATGTAATGTACAGGACTGCTATCTCATTTTGAGTCAACACTTTTGTAAGCCCGTGCAGCAAATTAGCTGACTCGTTCAAGAGGTTGTAATAGATGTTCATTATCAATAAAGAGAACTTTTCCATGTTTCAAATCTGTGTTTTAATTTATCTGCGTACTCTGAATATGTGCTCGTTATGCAAAACATTAAAGCCTTGTGCGGGCGTAACCCTAGGCCCGTACGGCGGTCACGATTCGGGGGATGCCCCAATGATTCCACAAAATTGGGTCCTGACAATCCCTATGCCATGAAATGAATCTAGGATTCAACTAGAAAGATCACCATATAACTGTTTGTATTCACTATTTTACTTAGTGTCGGCTTAGACGAGTGGGTTACCCTGCTCACCAGTACGGCTGTGTACTAACCCACGTTTGTGGATATTATTTCAGGTATACAGGTGTAGTGGCACTGCTTGGATATACGAGACATAATGTATGAACTGTAAGTACCTTTGTGGGCTAGAGAAAGAGCAAGAGTATTACAACACCTTTGAGGCAATCGCCTTTGTGGCATTTCATTTGGACCCTATCGAGAGCTTCGATGCGTATTACTCTGATGTGTGCTTGGTACACAATATTTGACTTTCGTTACAACTTGGTCATTTCGATGATAACTTTAGTGTTTGACAACATTGTCTTGTATGAGCGTAACTCCAGGCTCGTACGGTATCACGTCCCGATGAGAACGATTGTCCTGCGGAAGAGCTACAACATGGTGATTCACGTTCAGCAGGGACTATTGAGCTTACAGGAGATTGGGGCATGACAATTATACCTGCGTACCTAAAATAATGCCACAAATGTGGGTCAGTACACAGCCGTACTGGTGAGCGGGGTAACCCACTCTTCTAAGCCAACACTAAGTAAATAGTAAATACAAACAGTTATATGGTGATTTTTCTAGCTGAATCCTAGATTTATTTCTGGGCATAGGTATGACATGTTAAGAAAAGCGGTAAAGCAAGTTAAGCATGCAAGCATTCAACTCAAGCAAATTTATAAGATATCCAACTCAAAAGAAAACTAGCATGCAAACCGTTATACTCAAACCCAAGCAATACGAGAACCTATCGAACCATCATCCAAGTCTCAATATCCATCCTCAATCCAAACCATAATCCAATCTCGATAATGCACACTCTTGCCGAGACAAGGTGGCCGCCGCCTACGCGAAAGCATAAACTAAACCAAAAGCAAAGCAAACTAACTCTTATCTATATAAAGTCACTGGCCAAGCCATAAAGGACTGATCGGACTGATCAATTATAGTTCTACCCGATCTAGACCAGGTAGCTAGCCCGTCTGGTCGTATTGAACTACCGGCACTACGTCCAAGGTACGTTACTATTGTCTCCTCTATGGTCGAACGGTCCCGGTGCTACGGAGCCTATCCCGTTCGAGGAGACAAAGTGCAACTGTCCCGACCCACTTTGCCTTAAACGAGAAGCAAAGGATATCCAGACTTGCCCCTACAGGAATTAAGCTTAGGCTTTCAGAGACTCGCTTGACGTATCGCTCTACCGAGGCGAATCATCGCTAAGGTGGGTGGCTACGGTGAACTTGTCTTTGCTTAGCCAGCACACATAAAATCTGCAATGATATATGCTAGTCGCTAGGTGAATCATCCCATGCATGCTAATAAATCCAACGCACCTAGATAAGGGAATAATCCTAACTTGTATTGCTTATGCTAGAACATGGAAATAAAATATTGCTTTTACATATATTCAGACCCTCGCATGCTATCCTAGAATGTGTTGCACGGGAAGTCCCCTAACGGTTTCACCCCTCAGCTTACCTTCGGGCCTGAGCTAACATAAATATTGTATTTACACAATTGCATGCTTGTCTACTTGTATGTTGCATTGTTTTCATCCAAATCTCGGAAGACTACTAAGTAGTCGTTCCGTGCCTGAATGAACCTGCAAGTATCCGGGACCGTAAGGTCACCAAGGCAGTTCCCGAGCTAGGGAAATTGTATCATGTCAAGTAAAAAGAATCATACTCATGTGGCAAGACTCATTCAGGTATTCGGATCTCTGCAAGTCTCCCTCGAGCGGGCTTACATTAGCCCAGGAGACTGTGCATATCCAATGGCTAAATGAATCATGCAATACAGCTTGTCGTGTGCTCGTGTTGCCTCAACTGTATGAAGTATGAATTAATAATCGTGTTGGATCATGGATAACTTGTGCACAAGGATATAAGTTCTGCGGACGGTCGCTGGGGCACTAGCATCGATCCGATCCGGGAGGGACTTCGTGTGTAGTCAATCGTGTGCGGACTGGATGGCTTGCAACGTATCGTGTTTTATTATGAGCTCCTTGTGTTCTCGTTGCATGGTATCCTTGTCCTTGACTAGTCCATTATGGCATCAAGCTAGTGATCATCGTGTGCAATTAAACTTGTGGCTTAGTCATCGTGTGCGGATGGGATAACTTGCAGCGCATCGTGTGTTCATCGTGTACTCTCGTTGCATGTTATCCTTGTCCTTGACTATGTTCACCGTGTGTATTTAAACTTGAACAATATAACAATACTCATGTTTGTATATGCTATCGCCTGAATGTTCATACATGCTCATGCTTGAATTTATAATGTTTGCCTTGGATAGGGAAGGCCAAATGGTAAGTTGGTAAGTCTCGCCGTATTTCCTCTTATGTCGCACGGTGCACTGACACACGAGTTAGGCTATTCAATCTTTGCATAAAACTGATCCTAAGGCAAACTGGAAAGACAACTTAATAGTTGGTGCACGGAACTTATATTACGTGTTTGGATTTATCGAGCGGGCGAGTAGCCTCCCCACCAGTGCATTCAATGTACTGATAATCCACCAGTTTGTATGCAGGGTACGGGGGAACCTCGTTCAGTGCGGAGGCCTCCTTTGTGCATGCTTAGGCGTGAAGATCACTCCGAAGCAGCGGTGCATCCGAAACTGAAGCACATATAGAAGACATAATATTATGAACATTGCCTGTTCATCGCCTGTATAATCATTCCATAATTGTAGCCACTTGGTATGCTTTTACTGTTTCAGAGAGAGAGGCTTGAGCGACTTGTAATCTCGGCTATACGCCGCCTGTAACACATATTTATATCAATAAAAAGTTGTTTTACTTTAACTTGTGTTTCAATGCTTCTGCTATATTGTCGACTCAGTAAACCAGTTACCAAATCGCTATGCGTTCATGACTCCGCTGCACTCGAACAATCTGTGCAACTCTATGGCTTAGAACTCTTACAGCCAGCCAATGAACCACGGCCTTGCACGGGCGTGGCTCACGCTCATGCGGCATCATGCTCGGATGGGTCAAAGCGATCATTCCGCGGGAGCGCTGGCGAGGTGATTCTCGCCTAGCGGGAACGGTCAATTTAGCCCGCGGGAGATCGGGGCATGACAGCTGATGCGGTTGTTCGATTTCGAACCACAACTGCACGCTTTGCATGACAAAGCGCCCTAGTGATACTCGTGCATGGATGCACGCTCGCTCGCCCGAATTCCTGATCTTCCAACCAAGATATATGATTCCAACTGTCCAAGTATAATTCCAAATGTTCTCCAACTGCCCTAAATATAATCCAACTCTAGCTCCAACTATCCAACGCGAAAACCAATTCAAGCCACAAATCTATCCAAGCAAATGACGTACACTCTATGCACGCTACAGTGTAGTGATTCTTAAGTTTTAGTCTAAGTGTTCAAGCCTTTACGTGTGTTCCATATTATTAGGCATGAAGGAGTAGAGGAGAAGGGACAGAGCCTACTCACCAAATTTGATTTCCTTAAGCATTATGTCCCACCGATACGGCTAATCCTTTGAACTCGTAGTCCGATGTAAAGCACGATCTACTCAATTTATATGACCGTGCAAGCAGATCATGCTCTCCAAATCATCCGACTGATCGAACTAAGGAAGACGCCATTATCGCTCCAATCCAGCTATCTCAGTACTGCTCTGAACGAACATCTGATTCCATGGAACTCCGCTAGCATTATGCACATGAAACCAACTCAATTAATACTTGTTGTCACGCCCCGATTCCGTGGAATCGATAGTCGTCCCCCGGGCGTGACCGCCGTGCGGGCCTAGGTTGCGCACCGCACAAGGCTAAGTATTTTGTTTTGCATAGCGAGCACATATTCAGAGTACGCAGATAATTGAAACACAGATTTGAACATGGAAAAGTTCTCTTTTATTGATAATATGAACGTCTATTACAAACTCCTTGAACTTAGACATAAGGATTGCCTCTATGGGCTTACAAAAGTGTTAACACAAAATGAGATAGCAGTCCTGTACATTACATCCTTTACTACTACTCAAAATATAAGACCTTGGGTCGGAATGACTGCCTTGCCACGAAGCTGCATGGTTGCTTGGTGGCTAGCTTCTTCTTCAAAAGGCTTCTTCTTCAAAATACGTCAAAGGTGGCACGGTCGAGGCGTGCCTACAGCTGGACTGGAATGGGGGTTTGTCTCCTGCTCCTCGCTTGGTTCTCCTAGCGTGGGGAACCTGTTTCAACGAGGGTCAGTACATCGAAACGTACTGGTGAAGGCAAGCTAACCCAACTATACGAGTCAACACGTTGTTTTAATGAAGCATGCATATTTACTGTGGGTTTCTATCTTGCCTTAGTTCATTTACAACAAGACATAGATATAGAATCATTGAAATAACCCATCACCGATCGGTGACATTTACCTGTCCGTCTGAACCACCTGCATAATACTTACCTTGCCTTCCCTGTCAAGAAGACACAAGTTAGTTTCAACAGGTTTAAATATACGAGGGGATCACTGGCTTTGATGCCAAAATGGACGGTCTTAGTCTCAGGCTAAGGTGACGGAGGCACATGTATCGCTGCATGCCATCTCGCCTATGGGAGAGACTAATCTTGAGGTTCCGTCCGGATCGGATCGGTGCCAGTGCCCCAGCGACCGTCCGCAGGAACCGAGAGGCCTTGTGCACAAGTTGTCCGTGATCAACGGCGTTTGTGTTAAGTTGCTATTTATGTAGCTGAGGCAATAAAATCAGGAGATATTGTCACTACCACGTTCCGAAAACAGGGGTATTTTTTTTGACTTTTTATAATATTTAATATTATTAGTTACAATTTATTAATTTCATGATAGTATATTTGATTTTTAAATAAATGTGTGATGTATAATTTAAATATAATATTATATACAGTTTTCAATTGTGTTGAGCTGGTAGACTTGACCTAGAAGCCCAATAGGTGAACACCTGTCCAAATTATGGGATTTTGAGGTTAATTATTTTATTTTAAAATTTAATTATTGGAGATTGTAATTAATTACTGTATTTTTATTTAATTATTGCGCATTGCCTTTGCTTCGATATTTGGAGCACTTCCCTGACTTTTGTCTTCCAACAAATTTCACAATCTTGCCATAGACATGCCCGCCTTCCATTCTGCTATTTTTGTAACTCATAATATAGCTCTCTGTACCTTATTTTTAGCCGCACAAAAATCATCGCAGACGTTATTTAATAAAATCCCTATTTTGTATCGTTGTGCGTTCCAATTGAAATTGGAGGCAATCTTGACCTATTTTTCATGCGGCCCAAATTAGGGTAATATCCTGTTCTGAGTCTACTTCATTATTGGTATTGATGACCTGACCTGATTTTGGTCCCATGTACTCCTAATTAATTTTAGAACTCAACTTGCATTTATTTTCTAATTAAATTAAGGATA
This sequence comes from Iris macrosiphon, assembly GCA_036927795.1. Classification (NCBI taxonomy): domain Eukaryota; kingdom Viridiplantae; phylum Streptophyta; class Magnoliopsida; order Asparagales; family Iridaceae; genus Iris; species Iris macrosiphon. The sequence goes on along the minus strand of JAYESA010000001.1, from coordinate 49,349 downwards.
CTATTTTAACCAATTCTGAAAATTCCAATTTAATTCCAGTGCCATGTAAATTGAGCCCATACCGATCATACAGTGCCCCCTGACCCTACAAAACACCGGACACCGAATCGCCCGCCAAATTTTTATTATTTTATGCGTCTGTGCAAATACCCAAATTTAAGGGGGCTAATTTACAAATTTGTATTTTTGGTGTCAACACCCATTTGTTTAAACCAATGAGGGAGCCCTATTAATTTTTAATTAAACCTCACCCTCATTCCTACATGAATTATTTTTCCTTCATGACCAATCTGGACACACATTTAATGGGCCAATCCTCACCCTTAAATTTACACACCCTCTCCCCTATTTAATATCCCATCAACACCTTTCCCTAGAAAACCTAGGTTTCCCCACCTACAAACAAGCCCCCACATTCTCACAAGCCTCCAACGTAGGAGTTTCTCCTTCTCCTTCTTCCTTTCTTCTTCTTCTTCTCCTTCTTTTTCTTCTTCTTCTTCCTTTCTTCCCTAAAATTTAAATTTCAAAGGGGGGAATACTGTTCACCTTCACCTACTGTCCCCGGCGGCCCCCTCTATACTCCGGTGGCCGCTGGCAGCCACCCCGACCAGCTCTCCCTCCGGCGAGACTCCGGCCAACCCCCTCTGTAAGTTTCTTTCTTCTTCTCCCTCTTCCTTCTTTATATATATATATATATATATATATATATATATATATATATATATATATATATATATATATATATATATATATATACATATATATATATATGTATATATATACATACGTATATACGTATGAGTATATACTAATATATGTATATGTATATTATTTATTAAATTAATGTTGAATACGCATATATGCATAGTATATAAATACATTAGTAATGTATAATTTAAGATATGTATATTATTTATTTTATTAATATTTAATTGTATAATTATAGTATGTATTTAAATAAATTGTATAATTATAGTATGTATAATTAATTGTATAGTAGGTATTTAATTAATTGTATGAGTATAGTATGTATTTAAATAAATTGTATAATTATAGTATGTATAATTAATTGTATAAGTATAGTAGGTGTTTAATTAATTGTATAAATATAGTATGTGTTTAATTAATTGTATGAGTATAGTATGTATTTAATTAATTGTATAAGTATAGTATGTATTTAAATAATTGTATAAGTATAGTATGTATAATTAATTGTATAATTATAGCATTTAATTAATTGTATAAGTATAGTATGTGTTTAATTAATTGTATAAGTATAGTATGTATTTAATTAATTGTATGAGTATAGTATGTATTTAATTAAAGTGTATGTATGGGTATGTATTTAATTTAATTGGTATGTATATATATATATACATTGATTTATTTCTATAATATCTATTTAATAAAAGTATACTAGTATAACTTAAATTAGTGTATTAAAATGTACTAATTTTTGTGAAGGATATAATTATATCGGTATATATGTACTATATACATATTGGTATGTGTATACTCTAGTATGTGTGTATTGAGGTATATATATATACGTATATAGGTATATAGTATATATATTTTATTTGATATATGATACATATATATATAACAAATATATATTTTTCACTAGTACATATATATGTATACATGTATATTCTTAAATATAGTTATGAATAAATGTGTTATGTATATTTATAACATATAAATATATATCTATATACTTCTATTTACTGATATACACTTATATGTATTTTGTACAAAACTACTGATATACACTTATATATATATATATATATTATACATATTAAATTGATATATATATATTTTCTGAGTATAAATGTATATTTACGTATCCCTACTAGATGACCCTAGTTGACTAGTGCCCTGCCTGGCATGGCCTGAGGCCAGTGTTTATAGACTGTGTGTTAGGGTAGCACCTGATACAAGTATTATTGTGATGTGTTTTTAGGACTGTTGCTTCACCCAGGAGATACTCTGGAACAGGACATCCATAAATACCAGCTAAGGACCAAGGCAAGTACATTCTCTGATAATTTCCAATTCTTGATAATTTCTATAAGTTCAACAATCATGAAATGTTATATCTGAATCCTTGACACTGTGCTACACGGACTAGTATAGTTTGGATCTGCAGTCATGAGATATTACCTTGATTATCGTATTGACATTGTATATGACATGTATATTAGACATCGTACATGATAGACTTGACTTGCTCGTGTATCGTGACGTGTCATGGTTGGATCCACAGTACTAGTTGGGGGCGGGGAAGTAGTTAGTAAGAAATGTGATCATAACCTCTTATTGTAGTGTAGAACATTATAAGTGTTAATCATGCTCTTCACCCATGATTAGCCAGGCCCTGTAGCAATCGTACATGTTCCCAAGCCGATCATATTTCGAAACTACTATTTCAAAACACTTAGAATAGATTACAGTTCCCTATTTTAAATCATATACCACATCACCCGTATATGATACTGTTCCTTGTTCTTTTTATTTTTATACATGCACTGACTGTATCATATTGCCTATTGCCTGTCTCTTTACATTGCCTGTATCTCTTTAATTGCCATTGCATTTATTTCACTGTCTTCTCAGTAGCTAGCATGACATGTTTATTGTATTATAGACCTTATCAATTAATGGAACTGTTATTTGAGAGTGTTGCTTTGCTCCTTCCTGACTGGAAATATTTTTCCAGACTATGCCTTAGAGGACCGCTGTCCGACACTCTATGGACCATATGGTGAGTAGCTGCAGACTTGGTAGTTAGTTGTGATTCCGGGAGGTCTAGCCGGAATCACTAATTCTTCTAGTTTTCTGATTAGTTCTTTTAGCAGACTATTGGTACCGGATTTGTCTCCGGCATTTTTATTGAGACTTGGATATTGTTGAGTTAGTTATTATTTTTTGGACTTGTGTTGTATTTAGTTTTATCTGTTCGACATCTTCTCGTGCTGTAATTTCTGTGATTGAGTATGTGTTCGTTTTATTCGTGTCATCCGTGCCTCCTTATGGAGATTGGATGCTTGTGTGAGTTTGGCTAGATAGTATCAAGACCTTGACAGCATTCTACCGCCGATGCTGCGACGTAGGCTGGACGTACCCATGCACTCGTGCCCCTAAACCGGGTGCGGGTCGTGATACGTTTTTAGTGGTGGCCCATGCAGGTCAGTCTTCGCAAGTTGTGCGATGTCGTAGTAGTGTGGCATCCTTGTTACACTATTGCGTGCCTGCGATAGGATCTAGGATATAGGATACTAGGACGAGAGCGAATACTCAATCACAATTCCTTGAGAGATTCCTGGGATGACCCCTGAGAATCTTATTTTTAATTCCAATTTAAAATTATTCCCTTGTTCCGTCCATTCTCACTTATTGATATTGATTTGATTATTGTTGATTAGTTATTAAATTAGGATTTGGCTTCATAGTAGGGTTTGATTTCATATCAGGATGAATTTGCTGACTAATTTATGGTATTATTTGATGACACACGTCGATGAGGACAGTGAGAAAGATAACACTAGGGCTACTGGACTACAAGTTATGGATTTAAATTATAATTTGAGGATTGAAAATGAATTACATTTTTGAATCTTGAGAAGTTAAGATATTATGTTATTAAAATTTTATTTTGAGGAATTCAGATTCTATTTGATGAACCTAAACAAGCTGTAAGGATTTTTGAGTGATTAAATTTTCATTTCAGTATTTAGATAATTAACCTTGAGGAAAGTGTATGCATTTTTACTTTAAAAATTTATTCGAGGAGTTATTTTGAGGAATTTTATTTGAGGATAAGATTTTATAGTGAGAGAGATATATTAGTATATAATAGATGAGGTGCATATGTGAGGATATGTTGGCTTGAGCATGATTGAGATTTCACTGCCAACTAACTTGGGTATTCATCTAGGAATGTATTGGAGAAAGAGCAGTACTTAGTATGGTGTGTTGCATTTGATATGCACTTGAGTGACAAGGATAACTAGTATCAACAATTGCAGTAGGAAAGGAAGCTAACAGTGAGTGTGCTTGTGATAGAACTGTGGTACTTAGAGGGATAGATGTATCAGACCATGGATGTATCTTTGACCTGTGCAATCACAACTAGGATTTTATTTCCAATCTTTTATCTTGAATGTTGCTTCTTTAGAACTGTACTGTCCTTCCTTGATGATATCACATTTTGCCTAAATTGATTCTTTGGGATCTGTCTTCAGGATGCCGCCGAAGACACGATCTATGAGAGCGGGAACATCAGCTTTAGAGGGGTCTGTCACCTCTCCACCTGAGGGACAGACAGCCGTAGTTCCTCCTACATCTCCTATACACGTAGGTGTATCTGCAATTTTCGGGGATCCTCCTCCCCCACCTGCTCAGAAGATTGCCGCAGCTGTAACGGACAACCTTCCTCCTCCTCCGACTCCGATTCCCGGAGGTTTGCCCATTGACGGAACGCAGATGTTTACCTTGATCCAGGGCATGGTAGATGCCCAGAGAGTGACGGCAGATGCTCAGCGAGTTCAAGCTGAGGCCCAGAGGGTGCAAGCAGAAGCGCACCAGGCACAAACCAAGCTGATGAGAGAAAGCATGGAGAATGCTCATCAAGTGACTCTCCAAGCTTTGGAGAGAGTAGCACAGTACCAGCAGTTTCCTGGCCAGCAGCAACAGAGATCAGGCACTATAGTGGACTTTAAAAGGATGATGCCTCGAGAGTTCAAAGGCACCGAAGGGATACTCTACGCTGACGACTGGCTAGAGGATATAGAAAGGAGCCTGCGATTGACCCAGATTCCGGAGAACTTGCAGATAGAAGCCGCTGGCAGTCAGATGTTCGATATCGCACTCACATGGTATCGCACAGAGCCGAGAATTACTGCACAAGGACTTACTTGGGAGACCTTCAAGGAACTCTTCAAGGAGAAGTTCTTTCCCGATGTGGCATTGGGAACCTTGGAAAGTCAGTTTCATGACTTGGTTCAAGGAAACATGTCGGTCGACGAGTACGCTGCAGAATTCTGTAGATTGAGCCGTTTTGCATCGTCCATGATTCGAGACCCAGGAGATCGAGCCCAAAAATTTAGAAAGGGGCTGACGAGAGAGATTAGGTCACGCACTTCTGGTCGTCGTACCGCTACCTTTGAGGCTATCTTGATGGATGCTCAGATTGCAGAAGAGGATTTGGATCTCAGGCCTAAGAGGAGTCACAATATTTTTGGAGATAAGAATGGTAGCACAGGACCAGCCAAGCATCCCCGTATTCAGCACCAACAGCAGTACCAAGTACCATTTCATATTCAGCAACAACCATGGACATTTCAGCATCCACCGCAGTACCTAGCACCAGTTCCTACCCAACAACATCCATGTGCATATCAGTATCAACAGCAGTACCAGGAACCAGTCCGTGTTGAGCAGAATTAGCAACAGCCTCCAAGAGAGACACAGCAGACTTGTCATTTCTGTAAGAAGCCAGGTCACCTTTGGGAGAGCTATAGAACGAGGTTAGGACTTTGTTTGTACTGCGGTGCTGCGGGACATCGAGTAAAGGATTGTCTTCTAGCCCCTTATCTTTCCGGCCAGCGTGCAGCTTCAGATTATAGAGATCCAGTTAGGCTACTTGTGGAACCGTATATTGCTCAGCACCCGCGAAGGGAACCACCCCAGCAGGGCAGGGCATTTGCGATGACGGTCGAGGAGACCGATACTGCAGGTAATGTGTTTGTAGGTTCTGTTCTTTCCTTCCTTCTGTTCCTATCTACTTGATTGATTGGTTGATACCTTAGTACCGTAGTTGTATGCATGATTTCTTGTTATAATGTAGTTAGTAGTACACCCTGATACAGAGACTGTAATGCCATGACAAAAGACACTATGACCGTACATATTCCCCTTAGATTGCATGTTGTATGATTGTAGAAAGGTTTTCTTAGACCATGATTATCGGGGTTTGATCATGACGAAGATCCACGAAGGGGTTATGACTTGACAAGAAAGACAAGATGATTAAAATTCGAGGATAACCATTAACTTAAATAGAGGGTTAAGAAATTAACATGGCATAATTGGTGGTTTATTAATTCCAGGAAGATTATGACATGTTTAAATTGGTTATTAAATTTAGAAATTTTGGGAGATTTATCAATATATTTATTAAATTGCAAGTTATGAATTTTAGAATTTTACATGGGATGTTGCATTTGGAGAATCCTTAAGTATCGCATTTGTTGAGTATTTTGAGGAAGAGAAAATCGAGAAATAAAATTTGATGAATAAACTTATGAGACGAGATTACATTTTATGATTGTGCATTGATTAAAATCAAATTAGAGGAGTGAATATTAAATTCTGAGTATTGAATTATTAACTAAAACTTTTGGGGAAATTTTTGATAAAAATGGACTTTGATTCTATTTCGAGGATTTTTCAGGAATGCAAATAATTCAGAATTTTGAAAAAAAAAATTTGTGAGAGGACATTGTGGATTATTAACTGATTTCAGGGATGATGAATTTAAATTTGAGGAAAACAATAATATGTATGATAAGCGCTACTTTGAGGATTTTAAATTTCGAGGACGAAATTTTTTTAAGGAGGGTAGACTTGTCACTACCACGTTCCGAAAACAGGGGTATTTTTTTTGACTTTTTATAATATTTAATATTATTAGTTACAATTTATTAATTTCATGATAGTATATTTGATTTTTAAATAAATGTGTGATGTGTAATTTAAATATAATATTATATACAGTGTTCAATTGTGTTGAGCTGGTAGACTTGACCTAGAAGCCCAATAGGTGAACACCTGTCCAAATTATGGGATTTTGAGGTTAATTGTTTTATTTTAAAATTTAATTATTGGAGATTGTAATTAATTACTATATTTTTATTTAATTATTGCGCATTGCCTTTGCTTCGATATTTGGAGCACTTTCCTGACTTTTGTCTTCCAACAAATTTCACAATCTTGCCATAGACATGCCCGCCTTCCATTCTGCTATTTTTGTAACTCATAATATAGCTCTCTGTACCTTATTTTTAGTCGCACAAAAATCGTCGCAGACGTTATTTAATAAAATCCCTATTTTGTATCGTTGTGCGTTCCAATTGAAATTGGAGGCAATCTTGACCTATTTTTCATGCGGCCCAAATTAGGGTAATATCCTGTTCTGAGTCTACTTCATTATTGGTATTGATGACCTGACCTGATTTTGGTCCCATGTACTCCTAATTAATTTTAGAACTCAACTTGTATTTATTTTCTAATTAAATTAAGGATACTATTTTAACCAATTCTGAAAATTCCAATTTAATTCCAGTGCCATGTAAATTGAGCCCATACCGATCATACAGTGCCCCCTGACCCTACAAAACACCGGACACCGAATCGCCCGCCAAATTTTCATTATTTTATGCGTCTGTGCAAATACCCAAATTTAAGGGGGCTAATTTGTAAATTTGCATTTTTGGTGTCAACACTCATTTGTTTAAACCAATGAGGGAGCCCTATTAATTTTTAATTAAACCTCACCCTCATTCCTACATGAATTATTTTTCCTTCATGACCAATCTGGACACACATTTAATGGGCCAATCCTCACCCTTAAATTTACACACCCTCTCCCCTATTTAATATCCCATCAACACATTTCCCTAGAAAACCTAGGTTTCCCCACCTACAAACAAGCCCCCACATTCTCACAAGCCTCCAACGTAGGAGTTTCTCCTTCTCCTTCTTCCTTTCTTCTTCTTCTTCTCCTTCTTTTTCTTCTTCTTCTTCCTTTCTTCCCTAAAATTTAAATTTCAAAGGGGGGGAATACTGTTCACCTTCACCTACTGTCCCCGGCGGCCCCCTCTATACTCCGGTGGCCGCTGGCAGCCACCCCGACCAGCTCTCCCTCCGGCGAGACTCCGGCCAACCCCCTCTGTAAGTTTCTTTCTTCTTCTCCCTCTTCCTTCTTTATATATATATATATATATATATATATATATATATATATATATATATATATATATATATATATATATATATATATATATATATATATATATATATATGTATATATGTATATATATACATACGTATATACGTATGAGTATATACTAATATATGTATATGTATATTATTTATTAAATTAATGTTGAATACGCATATATGCATAGTATATAAATACATTAGTAATGTATAATTTAAGATATGTATATTATTTATTTTATTAATATTTAATTGTATAATTATAGTATGTATTTAAATAAATTGTATAATTATAGTATGTATAATTAATTGTATAGTAGGTGTTTAATTAATTGTATGAGTATAGTATGTATTTAAACAAATTGTATAATTATAGTATGTATAATTAATTGTATAAGTATAGTAGGTGTTTAATTAATTGTATAAGTATAGTATGTGTTTAATTAATTGTATGAGTATAGTATGTATTTAATTAATTGTATAAGTATAGTATGTATTTAAATAATTGTATAAGTATAGTATGTATAATTAATTGTATAATTATAGCATTTAATTAATTGTATAAGTATAGTATGTGTTTAATTAATTGTATAAGTATAGTATGTATTTAATTAATTGTATGAGTATAGTATGTATTTAATTAAAGTGTATGTATGGGTATGTATTTAATTTAATTGGTATGTATATATATATATACATTGATTTATTTCTATAATATCTATTTAATAAAAGTATACTAGTATAACTTAAATTAGTGTATTAAAATGTACTAATTTTTGTGAAGGATATAATTATATCGGTATATATGTACTATATACATATTGGTATGTGTATACTCTAGTATGTGTGTATTGAGGTATATATATATACGTATATAGGTATATAGTATATATATTTTATTTGATATATGATACATATATATATAACAAATATATATTTTTTACTAGTACATATATATGTATACATGTATATTCTTAAATATAGTTATGAATAAATGTGTTATGTATATTTATAACATATAAATATATATCTATATACTTCTATTTACTGATATACACTTATATGTATTTTGTACAAAACTACTGATATACACTTATATATATATATATATATTATACATATTAAATTGATATATATATTTTTTCTGAGTATAAATGTATATTTACGTATCCCTACTAGATGACCCTAGTTGACTAGTGCCCTGCCTGGCATGGCCTGAGGCCAGTGTTTATAGACTGTGTGTTAGGGTAGCACCTGATACAAGTATTATTGTGATGTGTTTTTAGGACTGTTGCTTCACCCAGGAGATACTCTGGAACAGGACATCCATAAATACCAGCTAAGGACCAAGGCAAGTACATTCTCTGATAGGATTTGTTTCTTCGGAATCGATTCCCATATTCAGTGGACTGCGCCCCAAGGATCGGCTTAGCGGCAGAGTCAAGAGGGACCTCTCCGCTGCTATCTTTTATTGTCTCGGTTTTCGATGTCGCTTGTTGCTTTCGTGCTTTGAGTTGGTTTTGGGATTTGCTTGTTTTCCTTGAACGGTTTCGATGGTTTTCATTATTTTCGTTCATTGACTTGCACTTTTATTCCGAGAATGGAAAGAGAGAAAGAAGTATTAATCGAGCTGTTCGCGTGCAGGTGAACGAGCAGTAGGCGGCTTGCGAGCGGAGTCGTGAAGCGTCTCTTTCCTTCTTCTTTCCAAAAATCTAAGTGAGTGGCTACCAACCCGATTAGCTAGCCCTGCTTCCAAGCTTCACTCCTTTGCCCCGATCAAACGATACCAAGTAATAACTAAAAGAAACCAAGATAAAAGAGAATAGACTTGGTACTTATGCTTGTCAATGAAACTTGTGAACGGTTATATCTTTGCATGCTTGTTTGTTCGAAAATGTTCATCAAATGCATAGATACAAGTTTAAACGTATATCCTGATGCATAAATATAACGTAGTTGCAATGTAAAATGAATCATGCAATACCGCTTGTCTTGTACTCACGTAGCCTCCGAGCGAATGCTTGTTAACGTAGCCTCCGGGCGAATGCTTGTCAACGTAGCCTCCGGGCGAATGATTGTTAGTGTGCGATCACGGACAACTTGTGCACAAGGTATAGTTCCTGCGGGCGGCTGCTGGGGCACTGGCACCGTTCCGGCTCCGGACGGAACAAACGTTTAGTCTCACGTACTAAGACAGGGTGGTATGCGGCGCCTAACGTTCTTGCACGTAGCAAACCATCTTTGTCACAGACTAGTGTCCATTATGGCAATCAAGCCAGTGATCATCGTGTATATTTAAACCTGTTGCATACTAACTTGTGTCTTCGTGGCAGGGAAGGCATGGTAAGTATTGTGCAGGTAATTCAGACGGTCAGGTAAAATCCACCTAACGGTGGCACGTTCATTTCAGTAAATTCTATATGCTGCTTACTTGTAAATGAACTAAGGCAAGATAGAAACCCACAAAATATGTATGCTTCACTAAACAATGTGTTGATTGGTATAGTCAGGCTAGCTCGCCTTCACCAGCATGTTTCGATATGCTGACCCTCGTTGAAACAGGTTCTCCGCACCAAGGCGAACCGAGCGAGGAGCCGAAGTCGTCTTCCCGATCCAGTCTAGCTGTTGGCGCATCTTCACCGCGCCCCTGTAGCCTTTTGAAGTCCGAAGCTGTAACTCTTCATACACAAATGCAGCTCCGTGGCAAAGCCGTCCTCCAACCTGGAGGTCTTTATCGTTTTGAGTTTATAAAAGGATGTAATGTACAGGACTGCTATCTTATTTTGAGTCATCTCTTTGTAAGCCGTTCGGCATATTAGCTAACTCGTTCAAGAGTTTGTAATAGATGTTCATTATCAATAAAGAGAACTTTTCTATGTTTCAAATCTGTGTTTTAATTTATCTGCGTACTCTGAATATGTGCTTGCTATGCAAATCATAAAAGCCTTGTGCGGGCGCAACTCCAGGCCCGCACGGCGGTCACGACTCGGGGGACGCCTCGGGGCGTGACATAGTGGTATCAGAGCACAGATTCAAAGTTCCTTAGACTTCGTGCTGGAAAAGTTCCTTTAATGATCAAAAATTCCTGTGCGAACTCTTGAACTCGCTAGGCCAAAATGAGATACGTTCATGCAATAAGTCCATAATACATTATGATCCTAATATAATTTACCTTCTTTTGAAGGAATGGTACCCGCACAATCTGCAGCGCAAGTCCCGGACAAAATGCAAAGCCAAGGGAGTAGTTCGGGCACTTCGGGAAGTTCAAGGAGCCAGCGAGCCACGCCAAGCATCGATCCCGTTCAGAAAATATTGCAGATGTTGGGGGAAAACCAACAAAGGGACGAGGCTCGCCATGAACGGGCCGAGAAGCGAGCGGAAGAGAGTCAGCTCAAGTTTCAAGACAATATAGAAGCACGATTCTCAGTCCAACAGAAGCAGGTAGATACCATGCAGCAGATCGTTCAGACTTTGGCTGCCAACCATTCTGCCGCAACAGCAACGACTTCGGTGGAACAGCCCGTGCTTGAAGTAGAGACACCGCAAATTCCAAGAGTGAGGGACGTGACTGCCTTCGACTTTGGCCACTTCAAGAAAGTCTGCAACACCCCATTCAACGGGACTGAGGACCCAGTCGTAGCTTTAGATTGGTTGGCCGAACTTGAAGATCACTTCGCTCTGCTAGAGGTCCCCGAAGAGAAGCGCGTCGCCTGTGTGCAACTACAGCTCCGCCTCAACGTACACGATTGGTGGGACGTGCATCGACGATCTCTCCAATTTGATCACGGAGAGGAGGCAATCTCGTGGACGACTTTTCGTGCCACATTCGAAGAGGAGTATGTACCCCCTCCAGTCCAACGCCAGATGGAGAACGAGTTCGTGCAGCTGCGGCAAGGCAGCATGACAGTTAAAGAGTACTCTGCCGAGTTCAACCGACTCTCCAAATTCGCTAGGGCCTATTTACCTGATGCAGCGAGTCGAGCTAGAAGGTTTGAAGGTGGACTACGCCCTGCCATCCATTCGCACGTAGCCGTTCCTCAATATCGTACGATGCGTGAAGTCATGAATCATGCCCTGTCGCTCGAACCACTCTATCCTTATATTGCTGCCGGCGCTGTGCATACATCCAGTCACAAACGCCAAAGTAACGAAGGAGGAAACACCGCTACAAAGCACCGCAACAACGGTGGTCCGCAGAGAGGGCAGCTATGTCACTTCTGTAGGAGGCCAGGGCACCTGGTCAACGAATGTCGTCTGAAACAAGGATTATGCCTCATCTGTGGCGATGCAAACCACAGAATTCGAGACTGCCCTAAATACTCTGCTAAACATCCCCAACGTAACGTTCCCTGATGGTAGGTCCTGTTCTTAAGTTTCGGGACGAAACTTCCAATTAGTTGGGTAGGATGTAGCGCCCCGTTCTTCCGATGCGGAGAGCGCGGCTAAGAAACACAAGACGGTATCGTTCGATCGGGATAGATTGAATTAAGAACTCGTCCTCGTTATGGATTTGTTTCTTCGGAATCGATTCCCATATTCAGTGGACTGCGCCCCAAGGATCGGCTTAGCGGCAGAGTCAAGAGGGACCTCTCTGCTGCTATCTTTTATTGCCTCGGTTTTCGATGTCGCTTGTTGCTTTCGTGCTTTGAGTTGGTTTTGGGATTTGCTTGTTTTCCTTGAACGGTTTCGATGGTTTTCATTATTTTTGTTCATTGACTTGCACTTCTATTCCGAGAATGGAAAGAGAGAAAGAAGTATTAATCGAGCTGTTCGCGTGCAGGTGAACGAGCAGTAGGCGGCTTGCGAGCGGAGTCGTGAAGCGCCTCTTTCCTTCTTCTTTCCAAAAATCTAAGTGAGTGGCTACCAACCCAATTAGCTAGCCCTGCTTCCAAGCTTCACTCCTTTGCCCCGATCAAACGATACCAAGTAATAACTAAAAGAAACCAAGATAAAAGAGAATAGACTTGGTACTTATGCTTGTCAATGAAACTTGTGAACGGTTATATCTTTGCATGCTTGTTTGTTCGGAAATGTTCATCAAATGCATAGATACAAGTTTAAACGTATATCCTGATGCATAAATATAACGTAGTTGCAATGTAAAATGAATCATGCAATAACGCTTGTCTTGTACTCACGTAGCCTCCGGGCGAATGCTTGTTAACGTAGCCTCCGGGCGAATGCTTGTCAACGTAGCCTCCGGGCGAATGATTGTTAGTGTGCGATCACGGATAACTTGTGCACAAGGTATAGTTCCTGCGGGCGGCTGCTGGGGCACTGGCACCGTTCCGGCTCCGGACGGAATAAACGTTTAGTCTCACGTACTAGGACAGGGTGGTATGCGGCGCCTAACGTTCTTGCACGTAGCAAACCATCTTTGTCACAGACTAGTGTCCATTATGGCAATCAAGCCAGTGATCATCGTGTATATTTAAACCTGTTGCATACTAACTTGTGTCTTCGTGGCAGGGAAGGCATGGTAAGTATTATGCAGGTAATTCAGACGGTCAGGTAAAATCCACCTAACGGTGGCACGTTCATTTCAGTAAATTCTATATGCTGCTTACTTGTAAATGAACTAAGGCAAGATAGAAACCCACAAAATATGTATGCTTCACTAAACAATGTGTTGATTGGTATAGTCAGGCTAGCTCGCCTTCACCAGCATGTTTCGATATGCTGACCCTCGTTGAAACAGGTTCTCCACACCAAGGCGAACCGAGCGAGGAGCCGAAGTCGTCTTCCCGATCCAGTCTAGCTGTTGGCGCATCTTCACTGCGCCCCTGTAGCCTTTTGAAGTCCGAAGCTGTAACTCTTCATACACAAATGCAGCTCCGTGGCAAAGCCGTCCTCCAACCTGGAGGTCTTTATCGTTTTGAGTTTATAAAAGGATGTAATGTACAGGACTGCTATCTTATTTTGAGTCATCTCTTTGTAAGCCGTTCGGCATATTAGCTAACTCGTTCAAGAGTTTGTAATAGATGTTCATTATCAATAAAGAGAACTTTTCTATGTTTCAAATCTGTGTTTTAATTTATCTGCGTACTCTGAATATGTGCTTGCTATGCAAATCATAAAAGCCTTGTGCGGGCGCAACTCCAGGCCTGCACGGCGGTCACGACTCGGGGGACGCCTCGGGGCGTGACATAGTGGTATCAGAGCACAGATTCAAAGTTCCTTAGACTTCGTGCTGGAAAAGTTCCTTTAATGATCAAAAATTCCTGTGCGAACTCTTGAACTCGCTAGGCCAAAATGAGATACGTTCATGCAATAAGTCCATAATACATTATGATCCTAATGTAATTTACCTTCTTTTGAAGGAATGGTACCCGCACAATCTGCAGCGCAAGTCCCGGACAAAACGCAAAGCCAAGGGAGTAGTTCGGGCACTTCGGGAAGTTCAAGGAGCCAGCGAGCCACGCCAAGCATCGATCCCGTTCAGAAAATATTGCAGATGTTGGGGGAAAACCAACAAAGGGACGAGGCTCGCCATGAACGGGCCGAGACGCGAGCGGAAGAGAGTCAGCTCAAGTTTTAAGACAATATAGAAGCACGATTCTCAGTCCAACAGAAGCAGGTAGATACCCTGCAGCAGATCGTTCAGACTTTGGCTGCCAACCATTCTGCCGCAACAGCAACGACTCCGGTGGAACAGCCCGTGCTTGAAGTAGAGACACCGCAAATTCCAAGAGTGAGGGACGTGACTGCCTTCGACTTTGGCCACTTCAAGAAAGTCTGCAACACCCCATTCAACGGGACTGAGGACCCAGTCGTAGCTCTAGATTGGTTGGCCGAACTTGAAGATCACTTCGCTCTGCTAGAGGTCCCCGAAGAGAAGCGCGTCGCCTGTGCGCAACTACAGCTCTGACTCAACGTACACGATTGGTGGGACGTGCATCGACGATCTCTCCAATTTGATCACGGAGAGGAGGCAATCTCGTGGACGACTTTTCGTGCCGCATTCGAAGAGGAGTATGTACCCCCTCCAGTCCAACGCCAGATGGAGAACGAGTTCGTGCAGCTGCGGCAAGGCAGCATGACAGTTAAAGAGTACTCTGCCGAGTTCAACCGACTCTCCAAATTCGCTAGGGCCTATTTACCTGATGCAGCGAGTCGAGCTAGAAGGTTTGAAGGTGGACTACGCCCTGCCATCCATTCGCACGTAGCCGTTCCTCAATATCGTACGATGCGTGAAGTCATGAATCATGCCCTGTCGCTCGAACCACTCTATCCTTATATTGCTGCCGGCGCTGTGCATACATCCAGTCACAAACACCAAAGTAACGAAGGAGGAAACACCGCTACAAAGCACCGCAACAACGGTGGTCCGCAGAGAGGGCAGCTATGTCACTTCTGTAGGAGGCCAGGGCACCTGGTCAACGAATGTCGTCTGAAACAAGGATTATGCCTCATCTGTGGCGATGCAAACCACAGAATTCGAGACTGCCCTAAATACTCTGCTAAACATCCCCAACGTAACGTTCCCTGATGGTAGGTCCTGTTCTTAAGTTTTGGGACGAAACTTCCAATTAGTTGGGTAGGATGTAGCGCCCCGTTCTCCCGATGCGGAGAGCGCGGCTAAGAAACACAAGACGGTATCGTTCGATCGGGATAGATTGAATTAAGAACTCGTCCTCGTTATGGATTTGTTTCTTCGGAATCGATTCCCATATTCAGTGGACTGCGCCCCAAGGATCGGCTTAGCGGCAGAGTCAAGAGGGACCTCTCTGCTGCTATCTTTTATTGCCTCGGTTTTCGATGTCGCTTGTTGCTTTCGTGCTTTGAGTTGGTTTTGGGATTTGCTTATTTTCCTTGAACGGTTTCGATGGTTTTCATTATTTTTGTTCATTGACTTGCACTTCTATTCCGAGAATGGAAAGAGAGAAAGAAGTATTAATCGAGCTGTTCGCGTGCAGGTGAACGAGCAGTAGGCGGCTTGCGAGCGGAGTCGTGAAGCGCCTCTTTCCTTCTTCTTTCCAAAAATCTAAGTGAGTGGCTACCAACCCGATTAGCTAGCCCTGCTTCCAAGCTTCACTCCTTTGCCCCGATCAAACGATACCAAGTAATAACTAAAAGAAACCAAGATAAAAGAGAATAGACTTGGTACTTATGCTTGTCAATGAAACTTGTGAACGGTTATATCTTTGCATGCTTGTTTGTTCGGAAATGTTCCTCAAATGCATAGATACAAGTTTAAACGTATATCCTGATGCATAAATATAACGTAGTTGCAATGTAAAATGAATCATGCAATACCGCTTGTCTTGTACTCACGTAGCCTCCGGGCGAATGCTTGTTAACGTAGCCTCCGGGCGAATGCTTGTCAACGTAGCCTCCGGGCGAATGATTGTTAGTGTGCGATCACGGACAACTTGTGCACAAGGTATAGTTCCTGCGGGCGGCTGCTGGGGCACTGGCACCGTTCCGGCTCCGGACGGAACAAACATTTAGTCTCACGTACTAGGACAGGGTGGTATGCGGCGCCTAACGTTCTTGCACGTAGCAAACCATCTTTGTCACAGACTAGTGTCCATTATGGCAATCAAGCCAGTGATCATCGTGTATATTTAAACCTGTTGCATACTAACTTGTGTCTTCGTGGCAGGGAAGGCATGGTAAGTATTGTGCAGGTAATTCAGACGGTCAGGTAAAATCCACCTAACGGTGGCACGTTCATTTCAGTAAATTCTATATGCTGCTTACTTGTAAATGAACTAAGGCAAGATAGAAACCCACAAAATATGTATGCTTCACTAAACAATGTGTTGATTGGTATAGTCAGGCTAGCTCGCCTTCACCAGCATGTTTCGATATGCTGACCCTCGTTGAAACAGGTTCTCCGCACCAAGGCGAACCGAGCGAGGAGCCAAAGTCGTCTTCCCGATCCAGTCTAGCTGTTGGCGCATCTTCACCGTGCCCCTGTAGCCTTTTGAAGTCCGAAGCTGCAACTCTTCATACACAAATGCAACTCCGTGGCAAAGCCGTCCTCCAACCTGGAGGTCTTTATCGTTTTGAGTTTATAAAAGGATGTAATGTACAGGACTGCTATCTCATTTTGAGTTATCTCTTTGTAAGCCGTTCGGCATATTAGCTAACTCGTTCAAGAGTTTGTAATAGATGTTCATTATCAATAAAGAGAACTTTTCTATGTTTCAAATCTGTGTTTTAATTTATCTGCGTACTCTGAATATGTGCTTGCTATGCAAATCATAAAAGCCTTGTGCGGGCGCAACTCCAGGCCCGCACGGCGGTCACGACTCGGGGGACGCCTCGGGGCGTGACATAGTGATATCAGAGCACAGATTCAAAGTTCCTTAGACTTCGTGCTGGAAAAGTTCCTTTAACGATCAAAAATTCCTGTGCGAACTCTTGAACTCGCTAGGCCAAAATGAGATACGTTCATGCAATAAGTCCATAATACATTATGATCCTAATGTAATTTACCTTCTTTTGAAGGAATGGTACCCGCACAATCTGCAGCACAAGTCCCGAACGAAACGCAAGGCCAAGGGAGTAGTTCGGGCACTTCGGGAAGTTCAAGGAGCCAGTGAGCCACGCCAAGCATCGATCCCGTTCAGAAAATATTGCAGATGTTGGGGAAAAACCAACAAAGGGACGAGGCTCGCCATGAACGGGCCGAGAAGCGAGTGGAAGAGAGTCAGCTCAAGTTTCAAGACAATATAGAAGCACGATTCTCAGTCCAACAGAAGCAGGTAGATACCCTGCAGCAGATCGTTCAGACTTTGGCTGCCAACCATTCTGCCGCAACAGCAACGACTCCGGTGGAACAGCCCGTGCTTGAAGTAGAGACACCGCAAATTCCAAGAGTGAGGGACGTGACTGCCTTCGACTTTGGCCACTTCAAGAAAGTCTGCAACACCCCATTCAACGGGACTGAGGACCCAGTCGTAGCTCTAGATTGGTTGGCCGAACTTGAAGATCACTTCGCTCTGCTAGAGGTCCCCGAAGAGAAGCGCGTCGCCTGTGCGCAACTACAGCTCCGCCTCAACGCACACGATTGGTGGGACGTGCATCGACGATCTCTCCAATTTGATCACGGAGAGGAGACGATCTCGTGGACGACTTTTCGTGCCGCGTTCGAAGAGGAGTATGTACCCCCTCCAGTCCAACGCCAGATGGAGAACGAGTTCGTGCAGCTGCGGCAAGGCAGCATGACAGTTAAAGAGTACTCTACCGAGTTCAACCGACTCTCCGAATTCGCTAGGGCCTATTTACCTGATGCAGCGAGTCGAGCTAGAAGGTTTGAAGGTGGACTACGCCCTGCCATCCATTCGCACGTAGCCGTTCCTCAATATCGTACGATGCGTAAAGTCATGAATCACGCCCTGTCGCTCGAACCACTCTATCCTCATATTGCTGCCGACGCTGTGCATACATCCAGTCACAAACGCCAAAGCAACGAAGGAGGAAACACCGCTACAAAGCGCCGCAACAACGGTGGTCCGCAGAGAGGGCAGCTATGTCACTTCTGTAGGAGGCCAGGGCACCTGGTCAACGAATGTCGTCTGAAACAAGGATTATGCCTCATCTGTGGTGATGCAAACCACAGAATTCGAGACTGCCCCAAATACTCTGCTAAACATCCCCAACGTAACGTTCCCTGATGGTAGGTCCTGTTCTTAAGTTTCGGGACGAAACTTCCAATTAGTTGGGTAGGATGTAGCGCCCCGTTCTCCCGATGCGGAGAGCGCGGCTAAGAAACACAAGACGGTATCGTTCGATCGGGATAGATTGAATTAAGAACTCGTCCTCGTTGTGGATTTGTTTCTTCGGAATCGATTCCCATATTCAGTGGACTGCGCCCCAAGGATCGGCTTAGCGGCAGAGTCAAGAGGGACCTCTCCACTGCTATCTTTTATTGCCTCGGTTTTCGATATCGCTTGTTGCTTTCGTGCTTTGAGTTGGTTTTGGGATTTGCTTGTTTTCCTTGAACGGTTTTGATGGTTTTCATTGTTTTCGTTCATTGACTTGCACTTCTATTCCGAGAATGGAAAGAGAGAAAGAAGTATTAATCGAGCTGTTCGCGTGCAGGTGAACGAGCAGTAGGCGGCTTACGAGCGGAGTCGTGAAGTGCCTCTTTCCTTCTTCTTTCCAAAAATCTAAGTGAGTGGCTACCAACCCGATTAGCTAGCCCTGCTTCCAAGCTTCACTCATTTGCCCCGATCAAACGATACCAAGTAATAACTAAAAGAAACCAAGATAAAAGAGAATAAACTTGGTACTTATGCTTGTCAATGAAACTTGTGAACGGTTATATCTTTGCATGCTTGTTTGTTCGAAAATGTTCATCAAATGCATAGATACAAGTTTAAACGTATATCCTGATGCATAAATATAACGTAGTTGCAATGTAAAATGAATCATGCAATACCGCTTGTCTTGTACTCACGTAGCCTCCGGGCGAATGCTTGTTAACGTAGCCTCCGAGTGAATGCTTGTCAACGTAGCCTCTGTAGTGCCCCGCTCCGCGTCGGCACTATGTACAAGTGGGATCGACTTGCTTGCTCGAACGGAAGTCTTCTCGGAGAGTTCCCGACCGATTAATCAAGGTGAGTGGGCAGAACTGCATTCTCTGATTCTTGCACGACTTAATAATGAATCTGAGTTTTAAATGCTTGTTTACTTAAGAAGAAATGTTTTCATAAGAAATGATAGAACCGACTCAGCATGCTAATAAGAGAACTCACATAGCTTGTCACTGAAATGATTATGCTGCCTAGCTAAGAGAATATGTATGCTTGTCTAAAATGAGATAGAATCATTAATATGCTAAGAAGATAGAACTGCATGATTTACTTGATGTGACAATAGACCCGTGCCATGCTAGTCTCAACTAAAAGATCGTTTATATGTTTGCTTGTTATCGTGTTTATATGGCTTGTCTTGAATGCTTGTTTCGATGCGAGAGTAAATGCTTGTCATGTGTGTGCTAGACTAGTAGCCCACCTGAGGGTCGGTCCTTCGGGATCTCGGGGGTGCGGCTATTAGGAATGTGCTTATCATGTTGTGTGTTGTGTGAAAGAGATGTGCTAAGAGACTATGTGGGTGCTTGCGGTGGATGGAGGACAAACGAAATATGGGAGTCCAATAACGCGCCCTTGTCCGGTCCTTCGGGATCATTGAGGGGGCGTGGATATTGGGGGGAGGATGGTGATGCGATGGAGGAGACTAATAGTGCGCCCTTGCTTATTAAGGTCCTTCGGGATTGGGGGGGCGTGGCTATTAGAGGGAGGCGGTGCTTCTGTTGAGAAGAGTCGAGTCTGCATTAGAGAAGTGTATGGAGATAAGCTGCATTCAGGTCGTTAGGGAGCATGCTAGGCTAGCCTTCTTGCATACCTAACTATTTGATGCAGAGACGGACAGGAAACTAAAGAACGGTAAAAACATATATGTTTATGCAATTGTTGCTAACTTGTATGTTTGTTGCAGGGATAACCGTTCAGCCATGGGGTAAGAAATATCAGTTTATACATAAGCCTGCTCATTCATTTTGTCTGTATCGTAGAGACCTCCCGTTAGCGCTTCATGCATTGCATTCGGTCGGACAATGAGACTATTAGTGAAGAGCTGAACCTTGGCTACGGCTGCTTCGGCAGTAATGTGCAACCATGCGTCACAGCTGCTAATAGGATCAGAATGTGAGTCATTGGTTAGCTGGATTACCGCTACCGATCCTGAGTTACTCGAGGACCAACTTCTGATTGATAGTTAACTTGTGTGCTAGATTGATTGATGGTCCCTAAATGCTGCCTGTCCCTAGAATCCGTGCATATAGTTCACCGAACACGCTGCGTACACCCGAACATGATTCCTCGTGCTTTAATTGGTTGCCTCGATTGGTTGGTTGTTTGATTTATATTTTTAGAGCATGTTTCCAAACAAAGTAATATGACTCTGCTATAGAACTGCATGAAATAAACCTAAGTAAAACTAGCAAGATCACTAGTAATGCAATGTTTTGCCACATGATTACTTAGTGTGGGTTTCAAGGGGTATAGCTTCTGTTCAGTTGTTTTATCTCACCAGTACTTGCATAAAGTGCTGACCCACCAACAGTTTGCTTGTTCTCAGGTGCTCGTTCGTCTGAGGAAGCGATAGCCGTGTCTCATCCCAAGGAGCCGAAAATCTGGAGTCGATGCCTGGAGTCGCATCGAGTTTGTGCCTGCTTTAAGCTGCTTTTATATAGAGGGACATAATGTATGGAACGGTGATATTGTAATCGAGAGAAGAGTGCTTGAGCGATTTGTAACCTCGGCCATGCGCCGCTTGTAACACTTTCGATTATCAATAAAAGAGACTGTTTTTCATATGCCATTGAGTTCTTCACTTTTCTGCAATGTTATGTGCCGCTGCTTCAGTATCGAATAGCTTACTTGCCCTTGTATCAAAGCTTTGGCCTTGTGCAAGCGCACTTTAGGCTTGCACGGCATCACCTCCCGATGAGAACGATTGTCCTGCGGGAGAGCTGTAACGTGGTGATTCATGTTCAGGGGGGACGATCGAGCTCGCGGGAGACCGGGGCGTGACATAATGGTATCAGAACAACTCGATTCTTTGCCCATTCTGTTGCTTCCAACTCTGAGATTTGCCTGATGTGAGATGCAATGAACGTTCCATACAATGAGTCCGTAAATATTCTCAAAGTTGCCGGCAAAAGTTTTCTGGATTTGGTTTTCATTGCTTGAGATGTGATTGTGATTTTGTTGGCTAGAGTTTTATTGAGTTGTGATTGCCTGAGTTTTGATTTGGGATGGCGAGGGATGAGGACTATCGCTGCTTTATGGTTTCGTGAGTTTCTCCTTGAGTTTCGAGGACGAAACTCTTTGTTGGTGGGTAAGTATGTAGTGCCCCGCTCCGCGTCGGCACTATGTACAAGTGGGATCGACTTGCTTGCTCGAACGGAAGTCTTCTCGGAGAGTTCCCGACCGATTAATCAAGGTGAGTGGGCAGAACTGCTTCTCTGATTCTTGCACGACTTAATAATGAATCTGAGTTTTAAATGCTTGTTTGCTTAAGAAGAAATGTTTTCATAAGAAATGATAGAACCGACTCAGCATGCTAATAAGAGAACTCACATAGCTTGTCACTGAAACGATTATGCTGCCTAGCTAAGAGAATATGTATGCTTGTCTAAAATGAGATAGATTCATTAATATGCTAAGAAGATAGAACTGCATGATTTACTTGATGTGACAATAGACCCGTGCCATGCTAGTCTCAACTAAAAGATTGTTTATATGTTTGCTTATCATCGTGTTTATATGGCTTGTCTTGAATGCTTGTTTCGATGCGAGAGTAAATGCTTGTCATGTGTGTGCTAGACTAGTAGCCCACCTGAGGGTCGGTCCTTCGGGATCTCGGGGGTGCGGCTATTAGGAATATGCTTATCATGTTGTGTGTTGTGTGAAAGAGATGTGCTAAGAGACTATGTGGGTGCTTGCGGTGGATGGAGGACAAACGAAATGTGGGAGTCCAATAACGCGCCCTTGTCCGGTCCTTCGGGATCATTGAGGGGGCGTGGATATTGGGGGGAGGATGGTGATGCGATGGGGGAGACTAATAGTGCGCCCTTGCTTATTAAGGTCCTTCGGGATTGGGGGGGCATGGCTATTAGAGGGAGGCGGTGCTTCTGTTGAGAAGAGTCGAGTCTGCATTAGAGAAGTGTATGGAGATAAGCTGCATTCAGGTCGTTAGGGAGCATGCTAGGCTAGCCTTCTTGTATACCTAACTATTTGATGCAGAGACGGACAGGAAACTAAAGAACGGTAAAAACATATATGTTTATGCAATTGTTGCTAACTTGTATGTTTGTTGCAGGGATAACCGTTCAGCCATGGGGTAAGAAATATCAGTTTATACATAAGCCTGCTCATTCATTTTGTCTGCATCGTAGAGACCTCCCGTTAGCGCTTCATGCATTGCATTCGGTCGGACAATGAGACTATTAGTGAAGAGCTGAACCTTGGCTACGGCTGCTTCGACAGTAATGTGCAACTATGCGTCACAGCTGCTAATAGGATCAGAATGTGAGTCATTGGTTAGCTGGATTACCGCTACCGATCCTGAGTTACTCGGGGACCGACTTCTGATTGATAGTTAACTTGTGTGCTAGATTGATTGATGGTCCCTAAATGCTGCCTGTCCCTAGAATCCGTGCATATAGTTCACCGAACACGCTGCGCACACCCGAACATGATTCCTCGTGCTTGAATTGGTTGCCTCGATTGGTTGGTTGTTTGATTTATGTTTTTAGAGCATGTTTCCAAACAAAGTAATATGACTCTGCTAAAGAACTGCATGAAATGAACCTAAGTAAAACTAGCAAGATCACTAGTAATGCAATGTTTTGCCACATGATTACTTAGTGTGGGTTTCAGGGGGTGTAGCTTCTGTTCAGTTGTTTTATCTCACCAGTACTTGCATAAAGTGCTGACCCACCAACAGTTTGCTTGTTCTCAGGTGCTCGTTCGTCTGAGGAAGCGATAGCCGTGCCTCATCCCAAGGAGCCGGAAATCTGGAGTCGATGCCTGGAGTCGCATCGAGTTTGTGCCTGCTTTGAGCTGCTTTTATATAGAGGGACATAATGTATGGAACGGTGATATTGTAATCGAGAGAAGAGTGCTTGAGCGATTTGTAACCTCGGCCATGCGCCGCTTGTAACACTTTCGATTATCAATAAAAGAGACTGTTTTTCATATGCCATTGAGTTCTTCACTTTTCTGCAATGTTATGTGCCGCTGCTTCAGTATCGAATAGCTTACTTGCCCTTGTATCAAAGCTTTGGTCTTGTACAAGCGCACTTTAGGCTTGCACGGCATCACGTTCCGATGAGAACGATTGTCCTGCGGGAGAGCTGTAACGTGGTGATTCACGTTCAGCGGGGACGATCGAGCTTGCGGGAGACCGGGGCGTGACATAATAGTATCAGAGCAACTCGATTCTTTGCCCATTCCGTTGCTTCCAACTCTGAGATTTGCCTGATATGAGATGCAATGAACGTTCCATACAATGAGTCCGTAAATATTCTCAAAGTTGCCGGCAAAAGTTTTCAGGATTTGGTTTTCATTGCTTGAGATATGATTATGATTTTGTTGGCTAGAGTTTTATTGAGTTGTGATTGCCTGAGTTTTGATTTGGGATGGCGAGGGATGAGGACTATCGCTGCTTTATGGTTTCGTGAGTTTCTCCTTGAGTTTCGAGGATGAAACTCTTTGTTGGTGGGTAAGTATGTAGTGCCCCGCTCCGCGTCGGCACTATGTACAAGTGGGATCGACTTGCTTGCTCGAACGGAAGTCTTCTCGGAGAGTTCCCGACCGATTAATCAAGGTGAGTGGGCAGAACTGCATTCTCTGATTCTTGCACGACTTAATAATGAATCTGAGTTTTAAATGCTTGTTTGCTTAAGAAGAAATATTTTCATAAGAAATGATAGAACAGACTCAGCATGCTAATAAGAGAACTCACATAGCTTGTCACTGAAATGATTATGCTGCCTAGCTAAGAGAATATGTATGCTTGTCTAAAATGAGATAGAATCATTAATATGCTAAGAAGATAGAACTGCATGATTTACTTGATGTGACAATAGACCCGTGCCATGCTAGTCTCAACTAAAAGATCGTTTATATGTTTGCTTGTCATCGTGTTTATATGGCTTGTCTTGAATGCTTGTTTCGATGCGAGAGTAAATGCTTGTCATGTGTGTGCTAGACTAGTAGCCCACCTGAGGTTCGGTCCTTCGGGATCTCGGGGGTGCGGCTATTAGGAATGTGCTTATCATGTTGTGTGTTGTGTGAAAGAGATGTGCTAAGAGACTATGTGGGTGCTTGCGGTGGATGGAGGACAAACGAAATATGGGAGTCCAATAACGCGCCCTTGTCCGGTCCTTCGGGATTATTGAGGGAGCGTGGATATTGGGGGAAGGATGGTGATGCGATGGGGGAGACTAATAGTGCGCCCTTGCTTATTAAGGTCCTTCGGGATTGGGGGGGCGTGGCTATTAGAGGGAGGCGGTGCTTCTGTTGAGAAGAGTCGAGTCTGCATTAGAGAAGTGTATGGAGATAAGCTGCATTCAGGTCGTTAGGGAGCATGCTAGGCTAGCCTTCTTGCATACCTAACTATTTGATGCAGAGACGGACAGGAAACTAAAGAACGGTAAAAACATATATGTTTATGCAATTGTTGCTAACTTGTATGTTTGTTGCAGGGATAACCGTTCAGCCATAGGGTAAGAAATATCAGTTTATACATAAGCCTGCTCATTCATTTTGTCTGCATCGTAGAGACCTCCCGTTAGCACTTCATGCATTGCATTCGGTCGGACAATGAGACTATTAGTGAAGAGCTGAACCTTGGCTACGGCTGCTTCGGCAGTAATGTGCAACCATGCGTCACAGCTGCTAATAGGATCAGAATGTGAGTCATTGGTTAGCTGGATTACCGCTACCGATCCTGAGTTACTCGGGGACCGACTTCTGATTGATAGTTAACTTGTGTGCTAGATTGATTGATGGTCCCTAAATGCTGCCTGTCCCTAGAATCCGTGCATATAGTTCACTGAACACGCTGCGCACACCCGAACATGATTCCTCGTGCTTGAATTGGTTGCCTCGATTGGTTGGTTGTTGCCTCGATTGGTTGGTTGTTTGATTTATGTTTTTAGAGCATGTTTCCAAACAAAGTAATATGACTCTGCTATAGAACTGCATGAAATAAACCTAAGTAAAACTAGCAAGATCACTAGTAATGCAATGTTTTGCCACATGATTACTTAGTGTGGGTTTCAGGGGGTGTAGCTTCTGTTCAGTTATTTTATCTCACCAGTACTTGCATAAAGTGCTGACCCACCAACAGTTTGCTTGTTCTCAGGTGCTCGTTCGTCTGAGGAAGCGATAGCCGTGCCTCATCCCAAGGAGCCAGAAATCTGGAGTCGATGCCTGGAGTCGCATCGAGTTTGTGCCTACTTTGAGCTGCTTTTATATAGAGGGACATAATGTATGGAACGGTGATATTGTAATCGAGAGAAGAGTGCTTGAGCGATTTGTAACCTCGGCCATGCGTCGCTTGTAACACTTTCGATTATCAATAAAAGAGACTGTTTTTCATATGCCATTGAGTTCTTCACTTTTCTGCAATGTTATGTGCCGCTGCTTCAGTATCGAATAGCTTACTTGCCCTTGTATCAAAGCTTTGGCCTTGTGCAAGCGCACTTTAGGCTTGCACGGCATCACGTCCCGATGAGAACGATTGTCCTGCGGGAGAGCTGTAACGTGGTGATTCACGTTCAGCGGGGACGATCGAGCTCGCGGGAGACCGGGGCGTGACAGCCTCCGGGCGAATGATTGTTAGTGTGCGATCACGGACAACTTGTGCACAAGGTATAGTTCCTGCGGGCGGCTGCTGGGGCACTGGCACCGTTCCGGCTCCGGACGGAACAAACGTTTAGTCTCACGTACTAGGACAGGGTGGTATGCGGCGCCTAACATTCTTGCACGTAGCAAACCATCTTCGTCACAGACTAGTGTCCATTATGGCAATCAAGCCAGTGATCATCGTGTATATTTAAACCTGTTGCATACTAACTTGTGTCTTCGTGGCAGGGAAGACATGGTAAGTATTGTGCAGGTAATTCAGACGGTCAGGTAAAATCCACCTAACGGTGGCACGTTCATTTCAGTAAATTCTATATGCTGCTTACTTGTAAATGAACTAAGGCAAGATAGAAACCCACAAAATATGTATGCTTCACTAAACAATGTGTTGATTGGTATAGTCAGGCTAGCTCGCCTTCACCAGCATGTTTCGATATGCTGACCCTCGTTGAAACAGGTTCTCCGCACCAAGGCGAACCGAGCGAGGAGCCGAAGTCGTCTTCCCGATCCAGTCTAGCTGTTGGCGCATCTTCACCGCGCCCCTGTAGCCTTTTAAAGTCCGAAGCTGCAACTCTTCATACACAAATGCAGCTCCGTGGCAAAGCCGTCCTCCAGCCTGGAGGTCTTTATCGTTTTGAGTTTATAAAAGGATGTAATGTACAGGACTGCTATCTCATTTTGAGTCATCTCTTTGTAAGCCGTTCGACATATTAGCTAACTCAAGTTTTGATTTGGGATGGTGAGGGATGAGGACTATCACTGCTCTGAGTTTTCGTGAGTTTTTCCTTGAGTTTCGAGGACGAAACTCTTTGTTGGTGGGTAAGTATGTAGCGTCCCGCTCCGCGTCGACGCTATGTACAAGTGATATCGCCTTGCTTGCTCGAACGGGAGTCTTCTCGGAGAGTTTCCGACCGATTGATCAATGTGAGTGGGCATAACTACAATCAGAGAATGAAGTTCTGTTCACCAAGCAAGATCAATCGTCTTATGTTTCGATAAGGGAACTCTTCAAGAAGTCTTCCTCTTGAGCCAGCAAACCGATCTCTTATGTACATAATGTCAACGCGGAGCAGGGCACTACATATATGAACTATTTTTAGTGATTACGAACTATTTCTTAGCAAGAAGCATGCATTAATTCTTATGGATTTCTTATTAAGTGTAAAAGAATCAGAAAGTAAAGAAGTTTTGCTCACTCACCAAGAGCAATCGTCTTCTGTCCCAACAAGGGAGTTCTTCTGGAAGGCTTTCTCTTGAGCGAGCAAACCCGATATCTCTATTCATATACTGCCACCACGAGGAGTGAATTCTTGTTGTTTCTATTTCTAAGGTTTCTTATACAACACAGATGGACTTGCTTTCCGGACTTGCAGTTCATGTCTTATACAAACGCAACTTAGCTTGTACGATCCTTCGAGATCCAAACGTGACATAATTCTGGATGTTTCTATTTGTAAGGTTTCTTTATGATATTGTTAAAAAAAATAGTTGAAATAATTAAATATAATTAAATTCAGACTTGTTAAATAAAGAGTTAATATTTCTACTTTAAATTCAGTTTTTAAACAATTTTAAATTTGTTTTTGAATATATATTTGTGCGAAAGAAAAGAGAAATATATATATATATATATATATATATATATATATATATATATTGAGAGAGAGAGAGTTGTTTTTTCTTTTCTGCCATAAATTTTTTTAATACATGATGAGAAATTACAGATAGCTTAGATGGGTCAATTTCGAAAAGTTTTCAAGCCTCATTATAGAAGTAAAGATAGATATATAAATGTGTTATAGCTATGAAGGTATAAAATTAGCAATAGCGTAATTGCCATTAAACATTACAAGGTCTTAACTGTGAACTAATGGAAATTAATTGACAGATGATGTATAGCTTATATCATTGCCGCCACTAATTTCATTTTGTCAATTTTGCTTACACTATGTTTAAGCTTCCTCCCCTGTGGCCGCCTCAGTGAATTCTCAGCTCTCAAGTAACCTTTGTTATTTGGCTATATTTGGCAATTTGATAGCTGGATGTGTGATATTCTTCCTGCTCTTGGAGAAAACAAACAAGTCGAGATCCTTTCCCTTTCTTTTGATATGCTTTAGATTCAAATTGAGTCCACATAATATCGTGGGGTTACCACACCAATATTTTGTATTGTGTTTCAAGTTCAGTAATATAACCGTTACATACCCCATTATTTGAATAAAATGTTAATATTGACCTGAAGCTGTATGAACCAGTTTCCTAGAAACGAATTGGTTGTATAGCACATATAAGCCAATAAATCCACTGCATTATAAGCAACAAGAATCTCAAGAAACCCCCAAAAATTGTTTGAACTCGTCATATTCTTCCTTACAAAAGGAACATTGCCTCAAACAAATCCTATTCTGCAGCATCGAATGGAGCAACAGCAAACTTGCTTGGATCCTGCATTTTAAAAAGAGTTACTTTGATTAATTTTGGATTTTGGGTAAGCAATATCGATTACATAATTCCCTTATGAGCACTTTATTTTTTGTGATAAACTATGATAGGAAGGCTTTGATCCAGTAAAAACATATATTCTATAAATATAAACAAAGGAAGCGACATAGGGCTGAAAATGTATGTTAAACCAAAACCCACTAAGTTAGTAAGTTTCTCTGTACATGAAGACAAGTATGTGCACTAGTTAAAAAATGTGACCTTGCATAATGTCCAGAAAATTTGAAAAATCCTTTACAAACATGTATACACTCATTTAGTCTGCTACACTGCTAAATCCTGAAAAATCAGTAGTCTGCTACACTGCTAAATCCTTTACAAACATGTATACACTCATTTACGTATAATCAATCTGAAGATCAGCAAATGGATACTCGTTACATATAATCGAATTGATCTTCTGAAGATCATCACATGGATACTAGTAAGTATAATCGATCTCTTTTAGGGCAGTCTTACTCTGTTGAAAGCAATATGCTAATTGAACATATTTGAAACTCCCAATCTAGGCTCAGCAAATCAGACCAACAAGCGCGCAGTGATTTTCCTAGGTTATTTGCTTTCTTCAGTATTACTTGAGTCATCTTCTTGGAGCACTTTACATATTGGACGTATAACCCAATTTAACAGAGTGAAGGTGGAGCCTGTACTGCTCAGTTCCTGAATAAGCTCTGCACAAGCCAAAATTTGATTGAATATGTGATCAATATCCTAAAACAGAAGGTGAGTGTGGAAGCTGAAAGTAGATGAGTGATGAAGCAGGTACAATTTATCAGAGTCCAAACAATAAATGAACACTGGTAGAAGACTCATATTAAGAATCACAACATGCCCCTAGAAGTCTGATGATATAGAAAAATGCTATTTTGCTTGTACATGTGATAAATATTCTAAAATAGGAGGTGAGTTTAGAAGCTAAAACAAACAATTCATAATGAATAATTACCAATCTTTCACTACTGAGTTTCGAAGGAAAATGCACAACCAAAATTTCAGGTTGTCTGTTTGAATCATTTTCTTCTATTTACTTCTGGTAAGGGCCGTATCTCCTATAACGCTAAGAAAAGTTATATCATTTTGTTTAATTTAGTTATGTTTGAATCATTGGCTTATATACACCACCCTGTAGTACTGATGTATTTTAGCAAAAGATATGTAGACCAAAAATATTGGAAGAATTGACAGGTAATAAATGAGAACAGATTTGTAGGAAAGAAACAAGAAAGCAACACCTTGTACAGAAAATGTAAGCTATTTCATTTGCTTTTCAAATACTATTATATTAACAAAATATAGCAGGTAACAAAAGAAACCAGGTATTTCATATGCATTTCAGGTTCCACTCCTGGTGGTGGCCTTCTGCCAATTCCTTTAGGTTGCTGTCTTCAATTCCTATGTAATTCTATCTAGTTGAATGCATGAAATATTTGTAGGTGGAATATTGGCATTTATTGAAAGTTTAATCTGAAATCCCAAGCAAGCAATAAATGTTAAAGCAATGTCAGAATGAACCCATAGACATGTAACTTGTGAAATTCATGCATGCTAAATATAAAGAATTACAACACGCTTTCTCCAACTTGTAACCTTCGTAAATCATTAAATTGAAATATTAATATTAAGGGTATTACCAAATGGCATGTTGTATAAATAAGGTATTAAAGGTATAAATAGAAAATTAGAAAGTGTAATACCAAATGGCATGTTGATCTCCCGCAAGAATCGGTCGTCCCTGCAAGGCGCGAATCACCGAGCCAGCGCTCCCGCAGGACGATTGTTTCCATCGGAAAGTGATGTCGCGCGAGCGTGGAGTCTACTTGCACTTCTTTATTAGCATGAAGCGGGTGATTCACCTAGTAGTAGGCAGCTACAGTGAGGGACTTTAAACAAGCGCATAAGCTACTAAGTACAAGCAAGTGTCCTATATCAATTGGACAACAAGTGTCCTATATATATTGGACAGGAAGAAAGCTAAAGTCAAGTATGCACAGATGCTTATATAAATAGGACAAGCAGTATTCCAACCATTTAATCATCTAATTAACAAAATAAAATATACAGTATATAACTAAAGAAACCTCCTGAATGAGATATCGTGGGAGGCTTGTAGATTTATTACGGGGTTTAACTCTTACATCAAGAGTTGTGTTAATAAATTCCACCAGACTTAATGAAGCCTTACTCTAGCTTTAACCCAAGCAACTTGCTGATTGAAAGATAATATCAACTGTCGAACATTATGCTTGGGAAAATAATAATCTACATTGCAGCTTATTATGTATCACTCACCAGTTGATAAAGTCAGCTTGCAGATGTCTTTTTCTTCCATCGTTAGAACAATTGACACCACCTTATTAACAAATCAAGTATAACTATACATATAGATTAGAGGGGGAAAAACAAATAAACATATAAATATTGAAGCAATGAAGAAACACGTTATTAACAGGTAACATGTTATTAACAGGGGAAGTACCTGAATATATTGTGAGCCCCTTTTGTTGTCCAACATGTATCATCACAGCACGGGCAGAAACAAAGATTTTAGGGGGAAAAACAAAGAAACATAAAAAAGAAACCATTTGATGGGGGAAATTGGAATTAAACAACGAAAAAAAAATCTGATAGTATAACTATACATATAGATATTGAAGCAAAGAAGAAAGTACATCCTAGTAAGCATAATCTGTCCATGCCGTG
Organism: Iris macrosiphon; assembly: GCA_036927795.1. Lineage (NCBI taxonomy): Eukaryota > Viridiplantae > Streptophyta > Magnoliopsida > Asparagales > Iridaceae > Iris > Iris macrosiphon. The sequence goes on along the minus strand of JAYESA010000001.1, from coordinate 17,751 downwards.
TCCCTGTGTCGGACACTTTGCTTGAAAGCAGTACAATTAGTTGGATTCAAGGATTTGAACCTTCGAAGTTATCAACTGTCATATTCATGGTAGCAGATGCAGATTATCCATGGCCAAGGATATCGAACATTGAGTATCTTGTATGGTGAATAAATACACAGATGGTTTTCAGCAAAACTTGGTCCGTTTGTTTCTAGGAATATGTTGCACGAATGCACCACAATACAATGTGGAAGTTGGCACACAGGGACATGAATTTCTATTGGAGTGTCCATGCCATGACGGATAGGGAGAAGCAAAATTGGTAGTCCCCATCTCTCTACGTGTAGACATGTAGTTGATATAAGATGGCAACATTTACACATATGTATAACTAAAAAACGTTGGTTGAGTGGTACACACGTTGCCTTGAGCTCGTAACAAATTAAAAAAGTTCAATCAATGTCACTATTAACTAAAGCCTCCAAGCTTTAACAAATTTAAAAGTAGTACATTAATTAAGATGCATAAAATTCATGTTATTCATATAAATTATCATCATGGCAAGGTGCATAAAATCAATGTTATTGCGTTTAGATCAACCCATCTCTCTACGTGTAGACATCCAGTTTATATTATTTAACTCTGTTAACAATATAAAAAGTTGTACATTCATTAAGATGCATAAAATTCATATAGGTCAAGTATACTTTGCACCAGTAAACACGAGTGGGAATATAATTGATATAATAATAATTCAAGGTTCTTAACTTGAGTCTCTATATATATGAATATATTCGTGGCTTGCAAAATAAAGAACACATATGTGAATTTTATGGATTAAGAAGTAATGCAAGCAAGCAAGACGATAAAACCAAATTACATGCTATAAACTACGGTGTGCGTAGTGGTGCTGTGGACGGTGTGCGTAGTGGTGTTGTAGAACATAAAATCCAATTCCAAGGGCATTACCAAAAGGTTTGAAAACTGAAGGTTATGTTGTGTATACATTAGGGGTCAGCAAAGTTCCGTGCCACTAACTTCAAACTATATCGTACTCCTCTGTCTGACGGGTGAGCCCCTGAATAACCCAAAAGGAAAAGGGAAAAGATATGGCCACGTATTTATCCCAACTTGCATATTTCTCTCTCTGGAGTAAAGAAAAAAAAAAATACGAAACAGCATAAATTCGAAATGTAAGTGTGGCCGCAGAAATGATTGGAAAAAATAATGTGTCGTAAGTAATCCAGGTGTCCCATAACCCAATTGTAAAGCAATGAGAGATTACAGGCTACTAAGCTTAACAGTCCATGGCGTGTCCATGTGTCGGAAATTGGTGAGAAATGTAAGTTTCATTTAATAACAAATAGCACCAAAAAAAACTTGAGGTAAAATGATAACAACAGCACCCGCAGTAAATTGAACCTGCATAAAACAAAGGAAGAGCGAAGAGGAGAGGGATTTACTTTCATTGCATCCTCATTTCCGTCCTCTGCAGCAAGTAAAGAATGAGAGGGAGAGAGAGAGAGAGAGAGAGAGAGAGTTAGTTTTGATGAGTGGAATAAAAGAATGGGATAGGGGAAATTTCTGGCGGCAATTATTGGCGCCAGTGGGTGAAAAAGGAGGGAAAGAGGGAGTGTGTACGTGTACATGTAATTGGAAATATATTAAACATGAACCTAAGTTCCGTTTAATTAATCACTGTTTATGGGATTGTAACAATCTAGAAAAAACCCTTGTTTGGACTTTTATTTGGAAAAAGGTCCTAGTTTTCATGGAAGTCCCTTGGCCCCTTCGACAGTCCGATATAGTCGTCGAAAATCGTCATAATCCATAGTAACTTATGTTTTATCGAAGGTATCGCGATTACGGACACAACCGTTCCGGCAGAAGTCGATTCTGGTTCCGACTGCATAAGTTATGACCGTCTGAACAGTTAAAAAAAATCTGCCGTAAAAAAAAAACGTATACCGTCGAACATGTTTGGGAGGACCATAACTACTGGCTCGGAAATCATTTTTCGTCAAACAATAGGTCGATTTGTATGTTCTCGACGCGAGTAACGAAATTCGTGTAGAAAGAATTTCCGTCGGAGGCCATACGCAAGAGTTACAGGCAAAAGTATAAAATTTAAAACTTTGAAGGACCATAACTTTTGACTGGGAGATCGAAACGAGGCCCAGCTTGAGCCAAAATGACCGTATCGAAAAGTAGTATGAGATAAACAGTTTCACCGTTTGACGGGCTTTTCGATATTTTAGAATCGTAAAAAAACGATGTTTGGATCTCCAAAAATAACTTTTATTAATTAAATTTTCGGGTTTTCTTTCGGTATTTCGATGTTAACGAGTAAAAAATTGTGTCTCATGACCCTCAAACGTTACCATAAAATATATCAGTGTGAAGAAGACTCAAAATGGGACATGAATATATATTTTTATTTTTTTAACAATAAAATAATATATTTAAAAATAATTTACTAACCGTAATATGAACAATTTAACTTTCGATTACGGTAGAAATTAATTGTTATATAACAAATCGTGTGTGAACATGTTATGAATTATCATACTACTGACTCTATACGGGGTGGATGGAACTGAATTATAAATCGGGATTAGTAATACTCATAAATGAATTGCGATTAGTATTCCAAGTGTACCAATTATAAATCGGGATTAGTGTCACATATGAATCACAAATTCTGATACTAGGACTGTAGTACCATGTACGAATAACGAGAATCACAGAAGAATGACGAATTGTGAAAAT